>CM036882.1:17338535-22338535 GCA_020796165.1 Pantala flavescens
CTTTTCTCGGATTTATTCGCTTTTCTCGGATTTATTCGCTTTTTGCGGATTTATTCGCTTTTCTCGGATATATTCGCTTTTCTCGGATTTATTCGCTTTTTGCGGATTTATTCGCTCTTCTCGGATTTATTCGCTTTTTGCGGATTTATTCACTTTTCTCGGATTTATTCGCTTTTCTCGGATTTATCCGCTTTTTGCGGATTTATTCGGTCTTTGCGGATTTATTCGCTTTTCTCAAATTTATTCGCTTTTCTCGGATTTATTCGCTTCTCTTGGAATTATTCGCTTTCACGGATTTATTCGCTTTTCTCGGATTTATTCGCTTTTTGCGGATTTATTCGCTTTTTGCGGATTTATTCGCTTTTTGCGGATTTATTCGCTTTTCTCGGATATATTCGCTTTTCTTGGATTTATTCGCTTTTCTCGGATTTATTCGCTTTTTGCGGATTTATTCGCTTTTCTCGGATTTATCCGCTTTTCTCGGATTTATTCGCTTTTCTCGGATTTATTCGCTTTTCTCGGATTTATTCGCTTTTCTCGGATTTATTCGCTTTTTGCGGATTTATTCGCTTTTTGCGGATTTATTCGCTTTTCTCGGATATATTCGCTTTTCTCGGATTTATTCGCTTTTCTTGGATTTATTCGCTTTTCTCGGATTTATTCGCTTTTTGCGGATTTATTCGCTTTTTGCGGATTTATTCGCTTTTTGCGGATTTATTCGCTTTTCTCGGATATATTCGCTTTTCTCGGATTTATTCGCTTTTCTCGGATTTATTCGCTTTTTGCGGATTTATTCGCTTTTCTCGGATATATTCGCTTTTCTTGGATTTATTCGCTTTTCTCGGATTTATTCGCTTTTTGCGGATTTATTCGCTTTTCTCGGATTTATCCGCTTTTCTCGGATTTATTCGCTTTTCTCGGATTTATTCGCTTTTCTCGGATTTATTCGCTTTTCTCGGATTTATTCGCTTTTCTCGGATTTATTCGCTTTTCTCGGATTTATTCGCTTTTCTCGGATTTATTTGCTTTTCTCCGATTTATTCGCTTTTTGCGGATTTATTCCCTTTTCTCGGATTTATTCGCTTTTTGCGGCTTTATTCGCTTTTCTCGGATTTATTCGCTTTTTGCGGCTTTATTCGCTTTTCTCGGATTTATTCCCTTTTCTCGGATTTATTCGCTTTTTGCGGATTAATTCGCTTTCACGGATATATTCGCTTTTCTCGGATTTATTCGCTTTTCTCGGATATATTCGCTTTTCTCGGATTTATTCGCTTTTCTCGGATTTATTCGCTTTTCTCGGATTTATTCGCTTTTTGCGGATTTATTCGCTTTTCTCGGATTTATTCGCTTTTTGCGGCTTAATTCGCTTTTCTCGGATTTATTCGCTTTTCTCGGATTTATTCGCTTCTCTTGGAATTATTCGCTTTTCTCGGATTTATTCGGTTTTTGCGGATTTATTCGCTTTTCTCAAATTTATTCTCTTTTCTCGGATTTATTCGCTTTTTGCGGAATTATTCGCTTTTTGCGGATTTATTCGCTTTTTGCGGATTTATTCGCTTTTCTAGGATTTATTCGTTTTTCTCGGATTTATTCGCTTTTCTCGGAAGTATTCGCTTTTTGCGGATTTGTTCGCTTTTTTCGGATGTATTCGCTTTTCTCGGATTTATTCGCTTCTTGCATATTTATTCGCTTTTCTGGGATTTATTGGCTTTTTGTTGATATATTCGCTTTTGTCGGATTTATTCGCTTTTCTCGGATTTATTCGCTTTTCTCGGATTTATTCGCTTTTCTCGGATTTATTCGCTTTTCTCGGATTTATTCGCTTTTCTAGGATTTATTCGCTTTTCTTGGATTTATTCCCTATTCTCGGATTTATTCCCTTTTTGGGGATGTATTCGCTTATCTCGGATTTATTCGCTTTTCTCGGATTTATTCTCTTTTCTCGGATTTCTTCGCTTTTCTCGGATTTGTTCTCTTTTCTCGGATTTATTCGCTATTCTCGGATTTATTCCCTTTTTGGGGATGTATTCGCTTATCTCGGAATTATTCGCTTTTCTCGGTTTTATTCCCTTTTTGGGGATTTATTCGCTTTTCACACGAGTTATTCGTTTTTTTCGGTTTTATTCCCTTTTCTCGGAATTTTTCGCTTTTCTAGGATTTATTCGCTTTTCTCGGATTTATTCCTTATTCTTGGATTTATTCGCTTTTCTCGGATTTATTCCCTTTTTGGGGATTTATTCGCTTTTTTCGGATTTATTCGCTTTTCTCGGATTTATTAGCTTTTCTCGGATTTATTCCTTTTTCTGGGATTTATTCCCTTTTTTCGGATTTATTCGCTTATCTCGCAATTATTCGCTTTTTTTGGATTTATTCCCTTTTCCCGAATTTATTCACTTTTCTCGGATTTATTCAGATTTATTCAGATTTCTTTTACCAAGAAAAGCGAATAAATTCGAGAAAAGCGAATAAATCCGAGAAAATCGACTAAATCCAGATTAGCTAATTATTCCGAGAATAGGGAATAAATCTGATAAAAGCGAATAAATCCCAGAAAAGCGTAAGAATCTGTATTCATTGCTTTCACGGTTTTTTCGCTTTATTCGGATTAATTGTTTTCCTTGAATTTATCGGATTTATGCGCTATTCTCGAATATTTTCATTTTTGCCTATTTACTCGCTTTTCTTGTTTTTATTCCATTTTCTCGTTTTTATTCGCTTTATACGATATTACTCATTTTACTGAATTAAAATAATTTTTGTGAAAGTCTTTAATTTTTGAGAAATATTTGGGCTGTCTAAAACGTATCGGGGAAAGTTTCAGATTAATAGATTTATTTCAGATATTTTTATAACACTTTAATATTTTTCAAATTTCAATCCTTAGCACCGGAGCTTTCATTATATTTGAAGGCCCCCTGGTAGGCTGATTCCGGAAGGTCCTTAGGGGTACGTGGTCAAGCCTCGTTGACAGCCATTCTTATTGTTATGTCCTTTCATGGAGGATATTTGTTTCCTGTAAAAAACAATCTCCACTGAATACGTTCCACAGAAAACTGAAACTTTCAATGCGTTGTTGAAGGTTTTTGCAGAAAGACTTTTGCTGTTGGTCGTCCGTGAAGACCTTTAGAATGAGTTTGGAGCAGATCTTTCGCATCGCCAACTTTTCAGTGATAATGGTGTGCACTGTCATTGTATGAATTGTCATTCGATCTGCGATCATGCGCACACTTAACCGATCGTCTGAATTCAGAAATTCACGCACACGTTGCACTTTGTCGTCAGTTCTTGACGTCGACGGCAGTCCATCGCGGGGCTCGTCATCATCACACTCACGGCCATGTTTGAAGAATTTGTGCCTCTTAAAAACAGCATTTGTTGACATTTTTCATACCTGATGACTTCGCGAATCGTATTCAATGATTCCGTATCCAATTTCCTTAATCTAGCACAATATTTCATCGCGTACCGCTGTCCAAATGTTTGCTGCAATTGAAGCTTGCACCGAGTCACCTGACAGGGGTAAACTAAATACTCGATCTAGCCTAAACAAAGACTCTCAGTAAACTGACCCTTATCTCGTTTTGAAGTTCATACCCTGCACTACTAAGATTGCATATTACATTTGCAGTGCGACGTACAGTCTCGCCGGCAAAAATTCATTCCCGATACTTTTTAGACAGACCATGTATTAACTTTGTTTATAGCCAATTTAACTTTTACTTATATTTGCATCATCTTATTTCCTAGACTTTCAAACTTAGCTAATACAGTTGCCTGTAAACATATTGAAATTTGCTTAGGGATGAATAAGTAACTGACTTAAGTCCTTAGCAATAGTTTAAATTGATTATTTAAGAATCTGATTGCTTAGTTACGAGTTTTAATTTCTTAATGTGATTAGTTACTGATATAATGGCAGATGAAGAACAATAAATTGCTAAACAATTAAGTTGCTTGAAAATATGCATTGGTTTCTTGGTAACAGAGAAGCAAATGTTAATATTTAATGGAAATTGGTTAATTAACAATTATAAATAGCTAAAAGACAGAATAAATAGTTCAAATAATGAACATTTAAATAGCTATGCAGCTGAATTTTTGGAGCAACCAAAGAATTGATTTTAAGAGTACGGTTTAAAAGTGATTACATTTTACAGTTCATAGCAATACATACTAGACGTAATTAATTGGAAATAAAGGAATAAAAGTTATTATTTGCTTTTTATTAACTCCCAAACCGTATATATTTGGTTTGTTTGTTTCCGAAAGAATTTTTAAAACTTTCATAGTTTACGAAATCAATTGTTATCACATAATCATGATAGATAACATAATGCTAGGCAACGGACGTTAAATTTACTAACAATCTTATCTTATCTTATTCCTTACTTTACGATTTCTGACCATTCAGATATAAAGCTAAGAACTTAAGGTAAGTCTTTCTTTCGATAATTACTTTTATTCGTATTAACAAATCTAAAAGAGGAAAGACTACTTCTCAAAGCATCGAAAAGTTATTATTTAGAAACTTATAATTTTTTGATAAGTATTCCACGTTTACAAAATTGCTAAGCATTCGTAAACACTAAGATTTTCATGATGAACTCCAATGAATAAACGTCGTCTATATAGATCTCACGAGATTACCATGGCAATCATGTAGGAAACGAGCAGTCCAATCGTAACGCGTTAACAATGTTTTTACGAGTTTCATAAACGGGAAATTGTTTTTCTTGTGACCGTGAATTTTCTGGCCCTCGCGTGACCTTGGAGATCGTGAATCTGAGAGGAAGCGTCGCTAGGAAACGTTCATTTTTGTACGAACCACATCACTGAGAAGTTAATCGATACTTAGCAACGGTTCGTGAATTAGTGTGATGGCTGAAAGTGGAGCGTTTTAAATATGAAAATATTTGTAATTTAGTGCCAATAGTAAAATAAATGAAGGAAAGTTTAAGAATATATACAAAAGTCACGTATCAATGAAAGGTAAGGTTTGTTTATTATTGTCTTTCAATCACTACCGCTGTACTGTAATACTGTAAGTACAAGTATAAAACGTTTAGTTTATTATAAACTAAACTTATAAATGTATTATACCCGTTTCAAAAATTACAATACACTTCTTCATTGTCGATAATCTGTGCAATTTTTTTCATTGTTTTTGCCAATGAGCAAAACGTGTTGTGAATATCAAAGCGTTGCAATTTTAAAGTTTGAAAACTGTAAAGTCTCGAGAAGTTTAGATTCGAATTTGAGAATTGATTTCTGACTACTTATTAAGAAACAGTTTTTCGCAAAACCAATTTTATTTACGTCTGCCGAAGTAGTTTTTACGGTTGTAATTATGGCAACGTGGGTTGTTTTCGAATTTCTTTATTCTTTTTTTTTCGTCGAACGAATTTGAAATCGTCATGGGAGTGACTAAAAGTATTATTAATTGTTGAATTACATTTGTTTAGATGGCGTTGATAGAATTTGCCCCTTTGAACGTTCCGTGGGAGCGGAGAATGCAGACTTTCGCCGCTTTGTTTTGGATCTGCACCTTCTTCTTCATGGGTTTGGTTGCCGTGGTGATCCTCGTCTATTTGTTCTTCTGCACCAAATATTGGTTTCTCACGGTGCTCTATTTGGTGTGGATCTGGTTTGATAGAGACGTCTGCATCAGAGGAGGAAGAAGGTAATACCGCTTTGGTATTGTCATTATTACCTTATTTTTATTATACTCTTTCTTAACAGAGTGCAGTGGGTTCGCAATTGGAAACTATGGAAATACTACTGCGATTATTTCCCAATCAAACTGATTAAACTCGCAAATTTGGATCCGAGGAAGAATTACCTGTTTGCGTGTCATCCGCACGGTATTTTATGTTCTGGAGCTTTTGGTAACTTCGCAACGGAAGGGACGAACTTCAGCAAAGTGTTTCCTGGTTTAATACCGCATCTGCTGACGTTGGAGGGACATTATTCCATCCCTGGATACAGGGACTTTCTCTTGTGTTCAGGTGAATGTTTAGTTATTCTACTGCAAAGCATTTGCATTGTATATCAATATACGTTTTTCTGTGTAAGAATCTGTTGCCATGGAGACATACTTATAATGTTGTACTTTGAATTAGAGCAAGAAATACTGTCTTTAAAAGATTCTCTTTTGTTGGAGATATATTTTTTGCTTTCAATCAATGTCTAACAATATAATTATCTTTTAAATAATCTGTTGCCATGGAGACATTATTATTTGCATTTAATAAGTATATCAATACATTTTTTCAAAAGGTTCCGTTGCTGCATCCAAAGAGTCCCTGGAGTTCATCCTTAAACACCCAGATGGAGGACACATAGCTGCTGTTATTGTCGGAGGTGCGTCCGAGTCCTTCTATTGTCGTCCTGGCAACTATCAATTGGTTCTCAAGAAGCGTAAGGGCTTTGTGCGCATCGCCATGCAGACGGGGTGAGGATTGTTACCTCTCATCTCAATATCTCTCAGCACCCCTTACTAATACCACCAATATTTGCAGAGCACCAATAGTTCCAGTCTTCTCTTTTGGAGAAACAGATGTGTACAGCCAGATAGCTAATCCTGAGGGAAGTATCCTGCGCAACATACAAGAGAAGCTGCGCAGAGTGATAGGACTCGCGCCTGTTCTTTTCCTTGGCCGAGGAATCTTTCAGTATTCGTTTGGACTCCTTCCATACCGAAAACCAATATATACTGTCGGTACGTGATCTCTATCAATGCAATAATAATGTTGGATGCGATTTTGTTACAAATTGTTCATTGATTCTTCTGATTACAAAGTTGTTTTGAGTAAAATTTAATTATGTTGTTTGTACTCCGGTATAACTGTGTAAATGGTTACTATGGTATCCAAAATGGGTTCTCTTGATTGTTTAGAACTCCAAAACCTGCTCATATGACTGCTTTACCTCAAAAGTGTTTCTTTGATATCTGCTATCAAATATGTTAATTTGGTCAAAATAATCATTTTTTCTGATTGCTTTTCACACCTACATCTGTTTATTTTGTCTCCAGGAATCTCTCTTTCGGTTGCTATGTGCACTAATCTTTTTTATCCGGTCTCTAAACAATGACTTTTAAAATAAGTACCTAAACATCTTGTTTGTTCTCTAAGGCAATTCTTTCAGTAGTTAAGCACTCCATAATTCATTTGGGGTCTTCCCTCTACCAAAAAATTTACAAATAATTTTATTTGAGACTATTGTTTCCATGTAGTTCATTGCAACATTGGAGTTCATAGCAACCAAATTAACTAATTACAAAACAATGCTTACTGAGTAAATATATTTTGGGGTTCATAATTATTAAAAAGAATCATATTTGAGACAATTGTATCCATATACATGGGAATTCATAGCAGCTAAATGAAAATATTTTTGCAAAAATGTAATTTTGTTGCTAGTAATTTCAAAATCTTTGCAATGTAAACATCTTTCTATCTGATTTTAGTCGGAGAGCCAATTGTCATCGAGAAGAACCCAAATCCAACCAACGAAGAAGTGGATAAAGTTCATAATTTGTACATTCAATCATTAGTGCAATTGTTTGAAACACAAAAGTCAAAATATTTGAAAGATCCAACCACAAAACTAATCATAACCTGAAATTGTGTTCAATCCTTGATATCCAAGTCTTCCCTTTTAAAAATGATAGAAATATTTTTGATCTATTTTTTCTCTAAAACGTTTAATAAAAGTTAAAAAGAAGAAAATGTTAAAACTTTTAAAGAATGTCAATGAACAATTTAATCAGCTTTGTTTGATGATTCTCTTGTAACAACTTCTTGATTAAATATTTGTTTTTCAAAATTTATTTTATCTTTCAATATACAATTAGAAGTAACGTTTTAATACATCGATGTCTATCTTTCTTCAAAAAAATTCCCGGATAAATCAGAAATGCATACAACATAGCATGTTTAGTTTAATCCCGCAATGAGTGCAGCTCTATCATAAAGTCTTTCGTGGATGGAAGTGAAGATGACATTTTGAATGAGAACCCCCGAGAAAATATTTACGGGGAATTTCTGGGGTTCTATGATGAATAAACTCTGACATATTGGCTAATTAATTTTTTAATATTTAAGTTCCATTTTCATGTAAAATGTTATCATTAAAATTCTTTTCTGTATTATCCAAGTATTTTAGTTTTTTTTGTAAATTCTAACCTGAAAAATCCAGGTGCGTCTTATGCAGCTGGGAAATACGGTATTTTTATAAGCAAATAATTTTTTGGTTTTTAATTTCTTTTTTTGACAACTAAGAGTCTTGGAGACCACATAAACAGATAGTAAATAGCAATAATTCAGCATTTGTATTCATTTGGAAATACAGAGAAGGAGCAGAAATTATTTATTAAACTATTACAAACAGTAAAGGAACTTTTTTTAAGTATTTAAAAATACTTTTTGAAATGAGAAAAAGGATATTTTTCAGAAAAATAATTACGAATCCAAATTTTCAAAATATTTTATGGAAAAACAAAATAGAAGTGGAGTTAAAAATTTTTTTATCAGAGTAACAAAATTAGGTAATTATTTAAAATTATTCATACTACTTTGAAAAATATGAGAGGTTAAGGGTTTTTTAAAATTTGTAACAGAAAAACAATAAAGCAGAATATCTATAGTCTGTTCCACTTTTCTAGGCAGTACGGGGCTTATGGAGAAATCGAATAGCCTCGTACGCCAGGTCATTTTTCCGGAATATCCGAGATATCCACAAAATTTGCCTTCGCAACGGATGAAATTAAGATTTTCAACTAAGTTTGGTGGATTTTTTTCCAGTTTTTTGGTGAAATTTGGATAAGGAAGGATGGTTCTATATATTGACGGAGTTTTTCAACATTTAAACAAAAGAAATAAATTTTACATCGGAATGAAAAAAAAATTGTCGCCTCACAAGCCGTGAACAATACTAAAACTGCCATTTCTCTCACCCTTTCTAACGTAAAGTGCTAGTTTTTTCTTAGATTACTCTTTATACCTTATGAATACAAAAAAGTCAACTTATATTAATTTTTGACTGATAATATTTTAGTAAAAAATAATTTAAGTGGAACGCAACCTCCGAAAAATTGGATCGTGCAGTCAAATTTATACATCGCCTAAAAATTTTTTGTTTCTTACGTTACGAAAAACTTGTTGCGAGAGAAATTGAGATAAATGTTGTTATTTTCATTTACAGGTTATTCTGAGTCGATATCTTGAATAGAACTTTAGTTTTTGAATTTTATAACCGAGGGAGTAATTGATTTAGCGCTCCGATTGCTAATCATTGTTACTTTTTGTTCGAGACTAATAGACCCGTAAGCGTAATTCGGATTGATCCGGACCCGCTCTCGGTTATAAAATTCAAAAACTAAAGTTCTATTCAAGATATCGACTCAGAATAACCTGTAAATGAAAATAACAACATTTATCTCAATTTCTCTCGCGACAAGTTTTTCGTAACGTTAGAAACAAAAAATTTTTAGGCGATGTATAAATTTGACTGCACAATCCAATTTTTTGGAGGTTGCGTTCCACTTAAATTATTTTTTACTAAAATATAATCACTCAAAAATTAATACAATTCGACTTTTATGTATTCATAAGGTATAATGAGTAATCTATGAAAAAACTAGCACTTTACGTTACATAGGATGAGAGAAATGGCAGTTTTAGTATTGTTCACGGCTGGTAAGGTGACCATTTTTTTTAAATTCCGCTGTAAAATTTATTTCTTTTGTTTAAATGTTGAAAAAAATCCGTCAATATATAGAACCATCCTTTCTTATCCAAATTTCACCAAAAAACTGGAAAAAATCCACCAAACTTAGTTGAAAATCTTAATTTCATCCGTAGAAGTAACTCAAAAATAATTAACTGACTCCTTTCGGGAGGCTAGGTTGCTCCCTTATGGGAATTTACGTGCATTTATTTCCCCATAAGCCTCCGTACTGCCAGCTTTTGTGGAACGGACTATAGGAGTTTTTCAAAATATTTTTTAGTAAAACCTATAAGGAAACAACTTAGAAAATTTTTTAGAAACCATTCAGACTTTTTTCAAATCCCCTCTTCCTTGGGATTTTTCCTCAGCATACAGTGCTCCTGTGCAATACCTCCTCTATCCTGTTCCTTATGACTGTTAACAATGTATTGAATTTTAATGATAGAAAATTCCATTGGAGAAGAGGATGGTAGTTCAAAGCCAATGATTATCTATTACTAAACAAGCCACATATGAACATGATTTGGAAAATAAATAAAGTGTGGAAATAAAATAAAATTTTCTTCTATTGTTAAATTGCTGTCCTCAAATATTAAGGTCTACATGCAAATGAGTAAATTATGATAAGCTGGGTTTACATTCAATTACAACCCCAAGAATTCACAATAATTTATCAACAGTCTGTTCCACAAAACCTAGCAGTAGGGAAGCTTATGGGGAAATGAATGCATGTAAACCGCCATAAGCGATTATTCTCAGGAGTCATTTAATCAGTCTGCTGGCGGCTTACGGAGAAAATTAAGATTTTCAGCTTAGTATGATCAGTTTCTTCTGACATTTTGGTGAAATTTGGATAAAAAAGGATGATTATACCCATTGAAGAAGAAATCACATCTTAATAAGAAAAGAAATAAAAGTCGTGATAAAAAAAGGTTTCTAAGCCACCCAAGAATATTATTAAAATTACCATTGCTTTCATCCTCTCCAACATAAAATGATAGTTTCTTCATAGATTATCCTTTATACCTTATGAATACATAAAAGTCAAATTATACTAACTTTTGAGTAACCATTTAAAAAAATTATAACTTAAGTGGAGTGAAAGAATTTCTAAAGGCAGAATTTTCATTCTTTTCAAATATTAGCTTCCTAATTATTTTAAAGGATTGTGAAATACTCAACCAGTTTCAAAATATGCAGATTAAGTTTCTTGAACAAAAAGTGATAAGAGAAAATAAATTAAAGAATAATAAACACATTTTAGATCATAAAGAAACATATTAATAATAATATTAAATTATGATTAAATCATGGATTTATCAATGGATTCAGGTTTTGCGGGGTTTTGACTTCTTCCTGTTTTGTAACCTTTCTTCATTTGCTATCATGGCATCCATAATTCTTGTACCTCGGATGCTCTCAGTATTATTGCTTCCTCCACCATCCACATCTACTTTGAGCCTTCTCCAATGAGCAATTCCCATGGCCATCAGCACCAGCAGGGGCACAGCTAATGGAAGGGTTGGACCATCTCCACCACCACCACCAACTCTTGCCCCTACACCAACAACGCCTTCATCCCTCACACCTGGCTCATATCTTAAGGACACAGAATATGAACAATTAGTGAGTAAACCTACAGGATAAAATATCTTTATCCACTAAAACCTTGAAAATGTAGAAAAATGAATTATTTCATTTACATTTTCATTCTGACATTTTAGAAACCATTCAGACTTTTTTCAAATCCAATCTTCCTTGGGATTTTTCCTCAGCATACTGTGTAACTTAATAACTCTATAACTAAACTGTATAACTTAAGTTACACAGTAATTTATAACTGTAAATAACTTATAACATTAAAATTCTTTAGAATGAGTTACATTTTTCACCTCATCATATTAACTTCACATTGTCATGTAATATTGCACATCTAATTGGGATAGTGGAATTTTATTTCCTATGAACCATGCAACAACTTAAAAAAGATTTTGAAGAGAAGTTGAAAAGAGTATTATACTAACTTGCATAATAAGTTTTATGCACTTAAAATAAAAGGCTAGGTTTTTTTCTAATTTGCAAGAGAAAGCATGACTTTTCACTGTTAAAAAGAAGTGAACAGTAGCAACATGACTGGAACTCCAACTCTCAAATGAGCCAAAGCAAAAGTAACTTAAAATAGTTTTATATATTCATTTTCTACAAAAGGGAAAGAATATAAAAGGTACACACCTAATAACAAAATGTTTGTGGAATGAATCTGCACGAAAAGATAAAGTAGATCTAGGAAGCATTGCCCTCAAAATAGCTGCATTGCCATGGATTGTTTCCAGGCAAAGGCTATGCAATCGTCCATCAGAAATTAGAGGAGGGAACAAAACCAGAGCACCAGCAGTATTTCCTCCACTAGCCCACCTTTCCAATCCCATCACATGCACAACCTGCAAAAGTATTGAGAAGTATACTAGCCGTTTAGAAGACTATTATTTTATTATCGTAAATATTTTCATCCATTTAATTTTCATAAACTAATGAAAACATTAAATATACCATCCACACCTCAACTCCACATTCAACTCATAATTAATTTTTTGCGAGCGAGTTGTCGGTCAAGTGAGTGCCCGTCAGATGGAATATACCCAAAAATACTTATATATCCTTATTAATAAATCTATCATATATAGACGCTTCGGGGGGTATAACATATACAGTAGACTCTCGATAATTCGAACCTCTATAATTCAAAAACCTCTATAATTCAAAGATTCACAATTCAAAAGCATTCACAATCTTATACAATGACAAATAAAATGTAACTTTCTTCAATTCGAATTTTTACTTTCAGCCCCTCTTTAATTCGAACTCTCACTATTTTGAAAAACTCAATAATTCGAATTTTTTGTTAGGTCCCTATAAATTCGAATTATCAAGAGTCTACTGTATATATAGGACACTAATGTCAGGCCCTAAACGCTTTGGCCACAGAGTCTCTGATTTTTTTACGTAATTGCCCACTAAATCTCACTCAGGAAAAATTCGGAAATCCACCCTACCTATCACGGGTTCGATTCTAGGAGGCTCATTAATCGACTTTCCCCAGCAAGGATGTATGGGGCTGTTTTTTAAATATTTTTTTAAAATACTTCTCATTGAGCTAGAAGAATAAGATTTCATAGAGTTATTGTTACAATATATATCTACGAAAAAATGCCTTAGTTTACCAGCAACCGGACATGGGTTCGATGCCAGGAGGTGAAAAAGTTTCAAATTTTTAAAAATCGTAGCTCTCTTAATATGATACACACATCATTCAAACTTTCAACACAAATAGAAACATATATTTTGTACTTTAAAAAAAAATCAGCATTTTAAATTTAATGGACCCCCATATATTTTTCATCGCAGTTGTAGACCCCTTATAGGTTGTCATAGACCCCAGGGGGTCAATATAGACCACTTTGGTAATCACTGATGAAGAAGATTTAAATTTCACACATGCATCGCAAAGCAGCATTTATACATTATAATTCTGTAAAATTGTCGTAAATGGTCGTTGGTTTGATTCTATGTCCATAAGAAATGCATAGGGAATTAAGGACTCATTTTCAGGCACTTCCTTAAGGTATTTTACTATGAAATTTGGGGAATTTATAAAGATGAGGAAGATAAGCGAATGAAGGATATTCATTAAGCAGCATGGCCTTGGTTCGACGCCTGGGCTGAAAATGCTCCGGCTTATGAAATGAATGGGAATACGAACTCTGTATATATATTCACTCACCTAATTCTGTTTAGTTTATCTTTAGCAATGTGTACAGACACTAACCTTCTAAAAATCTTATTTTTCATTAAAAAATTGCTTGCTGTGAGCAAGCACACCTTTACACACATACATACGAGTTAAGGTGAGCTTGCTAACAGCAAGCAATGTAATAATATATCATTTATTAAAACTTTTTTGCAAGATTAATCGGATAAGTCATACTAAGCTTTAACTAAAGTATGTCTTTGCAGCATATAGTGCATTGAATTCGATTCCGTATGCTTTTCTCTAAACAGCATTATTCCCGCCCCAGCATCGAACTAAGGTTATCCTGCTAAAATCACTGTAATTTTTCACTTCAGTATGGTTGTCTTTATAAACACCCCGAATTTCAAAAGGGAATTCATTCAGGAAGTAGCTTAAAATGGTCCTTAATTCCCTATGCATTTCTTACGAGGTTATTGTCAACGACCCATAGAATCGAACCAACGACCATTTACGACATAATTACGGTCGCTTTTAAGTGAGAATATATATATATATATATATAACCAAAATTGTTGAACCATTTTCAGCTAGACTTAGAGATATTTACTAAAAAAAAGCATCTTATTGCCCCTCAGATTGACCAATATCCTCACAGCTCATCTTATATCAACTCAGGCTATCTAATATCCTCTCGGATCGTCTCATATCATCTAACAAGAAAAGCAAACATTAATGTCTACTGACTTTTGAATGAGACTAGCATAGGCCAATAGAATATCAAAATTAAGAAAAACTGTCTTATTTTATAACCCTTTCAGGCCGTAGGTTTAGGAGACAATAAAGTTGGATGTTTGTACTTATTTAAAAAAAAGAGAAAAGCAAATACACTCAAGAAAGGGGAATATAAAAAAAAACCCAAAAATCCAAGAAAAGCGAATAAATCCGAGGAAAATCGAATAAAAACAAGAAAAGCGAATAAATCCACGAAAAGCAAATAAATCCGAGAAAAGCGAATAAATCCGCAAAGTTAAAACATAGCTTAAGAAATACAACTTCACAGAAACAATTTTAATCCCTTTTTCATACACTTAATTTCATAATAAAATTTTTTGAAATATTTTGATTCAATAACTTAAAAGAGTATTCTGAATGACTTTA
This sequence comes from Pantala flavescens, assembly GCA_020796165.1. Classification (NCBI taxonomy): domain Eukaryota; kingdom Metazoa; phylum Arthropoda; class Insecta; order Odonata; family Libellulidae; genus Pantala; species Pantala flavescens. The sequence goes on from CM036882.1 coordinate 17,353,174, forward strand.
CAGTTAATAAAATAACAAGGAACTCCTTTAATAATTCCATTAGCTTTCATCATACAGGTCATAAAATTATATATTCAAGAAAATAACAGGGCTTAATAGAGACTAGCCAACTCAAGAATCTTTTCTACTTTAAATCCAATAGCGTCTTAAGTTATGACTGTTTAGGATCGAAATTTCTAGAAAATTTTCCAGATAATATTAATAGAAACAACAGAATTTTTATTATTAGTCCATTTAAAACATTGGCAGAAAAATTGTTCTAAAGAGTTTTTACCCGTGAAGGTGAGTCAGAAATATCTTCAGCATCATCAGAGAGAGTCTCAGTGCCATCTTGTCGCATCACACTCACTCTTAGATCAGAAAGCACCAATGGATCAGTAGTATAAATACGAAGGGAAACATCAGTGCGATGAGTCCGATGATGTCTGAAAGCCACAAGTCTTGGTCCCTTAACATCACCTGAGAGAATCTAGAAGAATGAGAAAACGGAAAACGTAAGGAAATTTGCTGAATTAATTTGCAGCAAAATTGACAATGCATAATTAAAGCATTCTTTGTTCATTCATTTACATAACATATAACCAGCACATGAGTGAATCACCATAAAACAACCCCATTTGCAACCCACAAAGAATATCTTCAGCAAGCTTGAAGAATTTAAGCTTCTCCTGTTTTTATTCCAATTTACTTATAAATAAGTCACTCTAGCAGTATTCTAAATGAAAAATTGTACCATTGCAGAGGATAGGACTAGTAGGTTAAAAATCATTTTATGAAACATTAACCATCATGTTCAAAAAAGGTTTTCAGGAAATGGCAGCATTGATCAGGAGAGTTCCTCAATGTTTTTCTGAAATTGCCCTCAGTATCTTCAGCGAGAAAAGAAGTCTTATGTACTGCTCTTTTTTTACTTAAAGATGTTCTCTCTATGGCCATAAGTTGTTTTGGTCATAGCACCATGTGGAAGAGAATGGATAACCATTGGTTGAATTCTCGGGCCTTAGGGGTGATTTCAATAATTCCCTTTATTATTCAAGGATAATTACTCTTAGAGTAAGTAAGAACTATTACTTTTTTTGAACTTCCATGCAGCCTTTTCATTAAATTAACCACATTTCTGGCTCCTTTTAAGTAAGCAATTGTAAAATATTTGTAATTCCAGAAAATAACAATGAAATAATTTATTTACGATTTTAAATTAAATTTCATTGAAAATCGGGTCCATTTTGGGCTTCACTTTCTCATCTTCATTTCTGTTTTGGAAAATATCTCATAATTTCTCTATACTTAGGTCTGATAGTTTGAAGATAAGACAAACTTCAAGGCCATTGTATTTCTAAAAATTATTTTTTTATATTAAATTTTTCAGGAAATATATTTTTCAGTGAAGGAACTTAATATGCATTTCATCAAGATGTAACAAATTGCTCAAGTTTGCAAAAGTTTACTTTTACTAGTCATTGCTTTTATCATATAAAATGGAAACAATAAAAAACAAATGAGACTGAAAAAACAATTAGAAGCTTTTGGTATTTGCAAAATAGCAGAAAACTCTTACCGTTATGTTGGTTCCTGCAGGTGTAACTCTTTCAAAATCTTCATTGATCTGCACCCCTTTCTTCATTTGAATTTCATATGTGCACTACAAAATAATTTTTTTAATGATATTCAGGTTTGACACAACTTAGAATTACTAAAATATCACTTTGTTATTCAATTACATAAGATAATCACTCATCATGCACACTGAGAATAATAAAACCCTATTTTCAAATAATAATAAACAAATCTGGTTCATTGGAGCTATTAGCTTACGCAATCTGTTACTTATATCTAAAATGAAATAATAAGTATTTGAATGTTTATATTGCAAATCCCTAATTATAAACAGAAGGACATTATTGTAGACTAAATTGCTAAAGCATTTCTTATGGCAGCATTCTTCCCAACCAGGTATTGAACAAAGGATACGCTGCACAAATTACTTTCATCATTTGCATAATTGAACATTGTCTCTATCAATTCACCAAATTTCACAGAAATGTACATTGAGGAAGTGCCTCAAAAGGAGTTCTGACTCCAATCCATTTCTGATGGAGATAAAGTAAAAGCCCCCTAGAATCTAACAATCGACTATTTACAACATTATTTTTGATACTGAACATTAAGATGTGGCTTATCTATCGATGTTTAAAATTTGAAGCATCTATACAATTAGAGAGTGCCCAAACAAAATTTTTGAAATCTACCCCATGTATTCTTATGGGGAAAATTGAGATTACGGGACTGGTATAGGATCCATGACTAGTAGAGACTTGTTGATATTTTCCTTGATTTCTTTATATTTTTTAATTCTACAAAGTTTCATTGATCTATCTATCATGTCACACTAGAAAACGTTTTTTTAATATTCCACCATCTGGCATCAAACCCATGTCCATTAGTAGGTAAACAATAGTATTTTTATGCAAAATTATAGAAATGATTATAAAAAATGATTCTCCTGATACTCGGAGAGAACTATCCATATTTATGAGCCCATCAACTTTGGATGAAATCTTGGAGAGCAAAAACAAATTACCTGAGGCAAAAGTCCTCTAATTCTGAAATGACCGCTGCGTTCAGATACTGCTTCCTCCTGTAGGTTACAGCACCTTGTTTCACCACATACACTCACTGCTTCTACAACAACACCTGCTTCTGGCTCTCCACATGGTGAAGTAACAATACCATAACAACTGAATGCCACACGATGCCCGCTAGATTAATAAGAGATAATCAAATAAACTACACACAAAAGATAAGAAAAGAGAAATGGATTCTAATGTAGATAAAAAAGCTCTTATTTCAAATTCACATTCTTCCTATTTCTGTATTAATTTATAAATGTTTTATCACTCATGATTCTAAATATTTTTAGATAATTAACAGTAAGCAATTCATCAACATAATTGGTAAATAAGTGAAAAAAATAATAACTTTAACATTGGAAAACATTTAACTTTAAGTTAACTACAAGAGTCACTTGAATATGCAGCCAGAAAACCTGGAGTTAGTGCTGTAAATAGTGAGAGCAGAGTGATACTTACACGATGCGCACCTCAACTGTAGCACCCTCAGCTACTTTTACCATTTCTGAAGGAGGTTCAAAGCTATATTCCTTCATCATGGGCCTTAGAAAGTACTCTGATGGACTTAGAGACCCAAATGTCAAGCGCCCATCAACTCCAGTCATACTATTACGCCTATATCGCTCACCTCCAGATAATGACAGCAAAACTCCAGGAAGTGGAATTGTTTTGCCATCCTCTGAAAATCGACCAAGCCTAATAGTAGAGTTCCACTTCCTCTTACTACTTCTAATGAATTGTATTCATTGAATAAATAGCAAAATAATCTTATAAGCAACTATATTCTTAAACACAAAATCATATAACAGAAAAAGAAAAAGTTCCAAATTAGTTTGATTGATCTATTTACATTTATTTAAGGTGCCATCCATTTACAATGATTAACTATATTCTATTTTTTAACTATTCGAAAATTTTCTAGAGAATTGAGAAAATCTTTATCATTCATCACTATATAGCAACAAACATGAGATATCAAGATAATTTTTAATACTAGCAAAAAATAAAAGACCTAATTCCTTTAGAACAACACTGCTACATCTCAGTTAAAGAAACATAATTATTAAAAATGGAAGGTGAAGGTGATTAGACAAAAAAGGATGAATACATTTATTACCAAGATGATCTATCTATTATATTCAGACGCTTCGGGGGGATATATATATATATATATATATATATATATATATATATATATATATATATATATATATATATATATATATATATATATATATAGAGTATAACGCTTCGGGGGGATATATATATATATATATATATATATATATATATATATCCCCCCGAAGCGTCTGAATATAATAGATAGATCATCTTGGTAATAAATGTATTCATCCTTTTTTGTCTAATCACCTTCACCTTCCATTTTTAATAATTATGTTTCTTATGAGGCCCCAAAAATCGATTTTCCCCATTAAGAATGCACTGGGCCGTTTTTCAAATGATTTTAAAAATACTTCTCATTATTCTAGAAGAATAAGACTTCATGTATCTATTGCTATTGTATATATCTACGGAAAAATGCTATTCCTTACATCCAACCGGTCATGAGTTCGATGGCAGGAGGTGAAAAAGTTTCAAATTTCGAAAAATCCTAGCTCTCTTAATATAATACATAGATCATTCAAATTTATTACACTAATAGGTAAGTATATTATATACCACGAAAAAAATCAATACTTGCCTATGTGTCACGGGTTCGATTCCAGAGCGTCCCGTAATCTCGATTTTCCCCGTTAAGAATGCATGGGGCCGTTTTTCCAATATTTTTAAAAATACTTCCCATTAAGATAAAAGAATAAGATTTCATGCAGCTATTGCTAATATATATGTCTACGGAAAAATGTAGTATTTTACGTACAATCGGTCCTGGGTTAGATTAGCCAGGACGTGAAATATTTTCTGATTTTGAAAAATCGTAGCTCCCTTAATATCGTGCATAGATCATTCAAACCTTCTACAAATATAGATACATACAAAATGTAATTAGAAAAAAATCATTATTTACCTATGTATCACGGGTTCGATTCCAGAGAAACCCGTAATCTCGATTTTTCCCTTTAAGAATGAATGGGGCTGTTTTTCAAATAATTTTAAAAATACTTTCCATTACGCTAGAAAGTTAAAATTTCATGTGGCTATTGCTATGATATATATCTACGGAATAATGACACTGATTACGTACAAGCGGTCATGGGTTCGATGCCAGGAAGTGAAAAAGTTTCAAATTTGGAAAAATCGTAGCTCTTTTTATATGATACGTAGATCATTCAAACTTTTAACACAAATAGATACGTATATTTTGTGCTTCGAAAATAATCAGCACTTGCCTATGTATCACGGGTTCGATTCCAGAGCGACCCGTAATCTCGATTTTTGTCATAAGGAATGCATTGGCCATATTCGCGAAAGCTTTTTATGACACTTCCCAACCGCGCAGAGGTTCAAAATTTCACACAGCCATTAAGGGGACCATTCTCATATAAAAGCTATACAAAGACTATCGTAAAAGGTCGTTGGTTCGATGCTAGGGGGCGTTAATTAATTCTCCATGTGAAATGGATATGGAATTAAGGGCTCATTTTAAGGTACATCCTGAATGAATTTCCTTTTGCAATTCGGGGTGTTTATAAAGTCCACCATACTCAAGCGAAAGATTACAGTAATTTTAGCAGGATGACCTTGGTTCGACGCCGGGGCGGGATTTTAGCTGCCGAAAGAAATGCATCGGAAATCGTATTCAGTGCATTTTCAGCTGCGTTAATGCCCTTTACTTAATGTTTAGCAACGTTTGAGCAGAGTAATCTTTCGAAAAATTTTATTATTCACTAAAGATAAATTATTGCATTGCTTGCTGTAAGCAAGCGCACCTTTACTCGTGTATATATATATATATTCATATATATAGGATATTAATGTCAGGCGTAATAATCGACTTTCCCCCGTAAGAATGCATGGGGCCGATTTTCAAATAATTTTAAAAATACTTCCCATTGAGTTAGAAGAATAAGATTTCATGTAGCTATTGCTATTATACATATCTACGGAAAAATGCTATATTTTACACACATTTGGTCATGGGTTCGATGCCAGGAGGTGAAATATTTTCAAATTTTAAAAAATCGTAGCTCTCTTTATAACGTAAAAATTTGATTCAAACTTTCGAATTGTATAGATACGTATAAATTGTACTTTGAAAAAAATCAACAGTACCCTAGGTGTCACGGGTTCGATTCCAGAGCGTCCCGTAAACTCGATTTTTCCCGTTTAAAATACATTGGCCATATTTCCGAATGCTTTTTACAAGACTTCCCAACCGCACAGAGGTTCAATTTTACACACAGCCATAAAAGGGAACATTCTTATATAAGAGCATAACTAAGGTTGTCGTAAATGGTCGTTGGTTCGATTCTAGGGGACTCTTAACTCTTAACATTTTGAGGTACTTCCTTAAAGTATTTCCATTCGAAATTTGGACTGTTTATAAAGTCAATCATACTCAAGCGAAAAATTACAGTGAAAAATAGCAGAAAATTTACACTCCTTGTTAGTACTTTACAAAATTACATACCTGGTGTGGATTCAGCCACTACTTCTACTAAAACCTCAGCAAGGCGCCTGGCATCAAACCAATGATCTCTGCCAGAAATGGGAGTAAGAATATAACCTTCTTTGCTTGCTAGAACAGAGAAAGGACCCTCTTCCCCAAGAGGACCAACAGAAAACACTCCATCAGAATCTGTCAGTGCAGTGGATACTGCCTCATCCACCTGTTCCTAGAAAGCATGAATTTTTACTTTATCTAAACAACCATTTTGCATGGTTCATTTAATTAAATCCATTCTATTTGATTCATGCATATGAAATAATACTAAATACCACTCCAAATTTATTCAGTATATCAAAGAACATAATGCTTTCATATATGCTCTTTCAAAATGGATAAGATACATTCCTTAAATGCTATTATCTCAAATAATAATATAAAGTTGGTTTCTGGAGGAATGATGATAACTTTTCAGTTTTGAGAATAAGGTGGTCTTAAACCAAGACAAAACCAAGGAAATGCATATAACACCAAAATTAAGCAATAGAAAACATGTGAAAATTCCAATTCATTTACAGGACTGTTTGCATCATAATAGTATGGTAAACTGCACTAGTCTAATTTGCAAGTAAGCTCATAAAAATACCCTGGTATTATTATATACAGTGATTTTATATTTAAAGTCATATGACTGCTCTAAACAGTAGACTCAGATGGATCCAATATATCAATTCCACCACATTAATAATTTTACCCTATATCATGCCTGTAAACTTATGTCTCATGGCCTAGTGGAAAATTTGTTAAGGTATGATTCAACAATTCAACAACAACAACAAATGAGGAAGTAGGGACAATATTTATCATAGATTAATTACTAAAAAGCAAAATAAGATAATAAAACTCCTATACAAAACAAAAGAAAAGCGATATATTTGCTATAATCCTGATAATATGTACTGAGAAACTGGTATCCTGAGAATGGATAACTTATTTAGATATAATATAAAACTAAATTATTATTTTAATGATGAATTTAAAACCAAACTCCTTAAAAATAATAATAGAAGCCTAAAGCAAAAAGACCTTTTGAAGACCTATTCTATTAATGTTATTGTTCCAAAAGAATTGAACAGTAAACCTAAAAAGTATAGGAATTTACATAATTTCTATGAAATGAAAAGGAAAATAAAAGACTGGTTGAATAATAAGGTATGACAAAGAAAAAGAAACTTTAATTAATTAAAATACATATGCATTGTAATTAGATTGAAAATCAGATAATATACAAAAAAATTATCAGATTTTCACATTTTAGTTGTGATTATTGTATCTTGTATATTGCATTTTAAATTGATATTGTATCTCATTAGAGTTATCCCTTTAAGATTTTTATGCAATATAAGAGTTGTTTATGTACTATACCACAGACTTAACTATTGTGTGATTCGCAGTTTAGGTGTGAAGTGATGGTATTTGGACATAACTCTGAACAAAAATGAAATTTATGAAGCAAGACCATTGTGAAACCAACATAATGAATGAAATAGAGTAGGAAAGTATTAATTCTAAATTTATTAACACTAGCAATAAATAATTATTTAGATCCATTATTAAAGTAAAAAAGATTGACATTGGCAGTCTTTAATGTTATTTAGATGCACATATAAATATAAGGATTGACAAACTACAAGTAACGATACCTGAAAGACTGAGATTTTGACACCAGAGACAGGGGGAGAAGTCCCTCCTGAGAGTACAATCCCTCTGCGTGCAGTGAATTTGGCAGCATCTGGTTTACAATCACCGCCCACTTCTATCAATTGCTCAACAGGGTCAAATAATAGCTCTCTTGCCCATGGACGTAAACTTACTACCTCACCTTCATTAGCTCTAAGACTGAAAGTATAACTAAAGGTAGGTGTTCCAGAAAGACCAATTTCTTTAGATGGAACAAGAGGTCCAAGACGGCTCTGAAAAATTTAATCATAAAATAAACTTCAGTGAAGTAAAATAAAACTTAACGAGATCCACAGAGTCATGTTTACAATAGGTTTGGCCTAATCTGGCCCTATAGATAAATTGTATTTTTCAGGATCAACATTATTTGAATGATGACTTCATTGACTTAAAAGATTAATGCTGCTAATAAATAACAAGTAAGATGAAACTGACATAGGTAACTGAAATAATTAAAAAATAATACCTTTCCATCAGCAGCAGCAGGTTCTATCTCAATGAAAAGATCATCTACTGCATCTTCAGATAATATAATTCCTCCAACCATGTGAGAAGTGGCCTTGAGACTTATAGTGGTACCTACTTCCCAACGAATACGAGAGGGTTTAAATCCATGGCAGCTTGTACCAACTGCTTCCAGATCATAAGGGCCCACAGAGGGAAGACAAAGCTTCCATGCTCCAGCAGAGATCTTCATGGTGCCTTGTGACACACCTCCATTTGGGTAAACTATCACTTCAGTGGGATGAGATGACTCAATTGTAGCATAGAAACCAGTCTGACGGAATGGAGGAGCCCAGGTTCTTGCAGAATCCAGACGAACTATGTGCGTTTCTTTTTCCCAACATCTGTATCCATCTCCACTGACAGTGACCTCATACTCACCAGGAGCAAGTCCCTCAAAAGTATAGATGCCTCTCCTAGCAAACACGTTAGACGGAAAATCATGAGAAGACAAATGGCCTCGGACGGGCTTTATAGAGACAAGAACATCTGGGCAAGAGGTAAGAGGAAGGCAGAAGAGCCGTCCAGAAAGACTACAGCGGACCCTAGTGAATGTAGGTCCATTGGATATAGGATGATCAGTTATTTCAAAGACAGCAGGGTCAGGAGTAAATCTGAAAATAAACAAAAAGAACAATAACAACAAAATAAAGCCTAACATAAAAATATTCAAATCTATGAAACAAACATACAGCAAATTTGTAATCTTATATCAAGACATCATGAATTTGTCGTAAGAGAATATAATTGCATTTCACTTTATCATCTAATAATTCTTTAAATTATTTCAATATTGAACTCAAAACTTTTTCAATAGAAATTATACAATATTAATAATAATACCCTCAGTGGTTTAGTTATTTTATTCCATTAGTTTGACAAAGTTGTGGGGTGGAGCCAATCCTGTCTCTTTATATTTGCCTTAGTGAATATGGTTAAGCTAGTTGAAAACAATTGGAAATTGAAAATTATTGTGATTGAAAGTCATATCAATTTATTGTAAATGAAAATATCTGTTTAAGTTCTCAGAAAGCTTCAAGATTTTGAGTCACCATACATATCCCAAAAGTCAATGAGCTGCTTAACAAGAGTAGTCTTGAGGAAGAGGTAAGTTTTGGAAGAATTTCCTTTCACATTGTTTTACCTACTTTCAAATATCAAAATTAAGTTAGTTTAATTTCATTCGGTGTTATATTCTTGTATCCACACATCAAAGATTTGTAAGAAACGTGTACTTCTAAACACCATTCTTACAGAGGCTCTAATTTCATTACATCCACCATTAGTTAAATTATGTTTTAAATAATTTTATCATGGTTTTTACTTTGATTTAGATTAGCTGATGAATATTAACCTATCTAAGTATAATATATTTTGCTGCAATCTTTTATATCAAACATCATTTTATGTTTATATAATTTGATTTTTGGTATCAGCACTGTCAGTTCAATTGTGTCCTTTTGAAAAGTTAATTTGCAATATTAATTGATATAATAAATATTATAGTTTCATTAGTTAGTTTTCCATAATTTATTTTCAAGTATGATAGGTAATATATTGTTGTTTTGCATATTAAATGGGAAATATTGCTATCTACACGAAAATATTTGTGAATATATAATTGTTAAAAATACTACAAGTTATTTAGTTAGTGTTTTGAAGCTGCAAATGAAATTCTTAGCATTTAAAAACAAGATTAGGAGTTATCAAATAGAATTTATTATAATGGAAATATCTTTTTAGAATATTATACTTTAAGATATAAAATGTCTATTTTATCTTATTTATTCTTTGAGATCGTTGCTAGCTTTTATTATTGTAGAACTCATGGGATAGATCAAAATATTATGCTTTTTGTTTTTTTTTTTATGAGATTGTATGGAATATTTGGTGAGCCAAATATCTATTTACATGTCATGCTAAAAATTTCTTTCTGTAATTTGATTAGGAAATAAATAAGGAAAAGGTATTCATATAATAATCTATGTTTAAGGATCATATGAGGCTGTTCCAATCTTCTGGGTTTCCAATGGGAAAATCACGGCTTAAAAATATGGATGGGGATATGTTAATTATACATTTTTATGACATATATGAATATTTCAAATCAAATTTGTACCATATTGATAAATGAGATTGATATAATTAGGTTTCATATGGCTTAAAAACCCAGTAACAAAAATATTAATAGGTATATAATTAGATCATACATATATAATGATACCTAAATTGTTTAGAATTGATTTGTATTTCCTTCCAAAATAAAAGTCAACCTAGGTGGTGAACTCATTGCCTACAATAAATAGTAAATTAAATGAAAACTGTGGGATATACCTGTAATGCTTATGCAATTTTGATAACATAAAATCAATTAAAAATTATCGATATTGAATAATTCCAAGGGAAATACAACAATTAAGGTCGTTGCTATTTGGTAAAATTCAATAATTTTTTTGTATTCCCTTTCATGTATGCCAGCAACAATTAGAAGTTAACAACAAGAAGAACAGAGTTTATGCAAAATTCAAACTAACCGAATAAAAACAAACTGTAGTAGCATTCAGTGCTTAATGAATCTTCTGCATAAAGTGTGGAAATCTATTCCATAACCAATAGCCTAAGTAAGAAGTAACTACATGCTTTAATCTTGTATTCCATGAAACAGTTACTGGGACCCAACTTGTGATGAGATTCTGATGAGAGATTCTGTTGCCCTAAATCTCCTATACGTGCAGACAGTTGCAGATGTTGAGCGGGGCGGTTGGCTGCTGAGAGATGATTGCTCCAAATGGGAAGATGTAAAGGCAATGCTTGCAGAGATGCAAGCAAAAGGTGCTAAGAGGGAGTACTTGGAGTCTGCTCAGAGATATTTGCGTCATTATGGATTCATTCATTTTGGTACATGCATCTGCAATTCTCCAAGACCTGGTACTCCTGCAACTGTTAGTATTGGACCTCGGGAAATGGTGTTGAGGCTTTTGATTAATGGAGATGGAGAAGTTAAGGAATGTGTTTTTAAGGTGACCAGGATGCGTTGTTGGAGGATTACTATTCTTCATGTAAGTAAAGTTTGTGTGTTTTTTATATGTCTTGCCTATTTAAATATATTGTGCTTTTTACAATTATTCTATTTCTTAAAAGTATAATTTTAAGAGAAAAATTGGTAACAGACCTGATGCATCAATACAAGTGTATGGTTGTATTAAGCATTGATTTTGAAAAGTAGTTCATATCATTCAAATGCTAGTGGAGTTGTGCAATACACCATTAATGTTTTCAGTTTTGAATTATTTTATACTTAAAACATTAGGAGACTGTAAATGTAGTATAAATTTTATTTAAATTATAATTAATATATTCCTCTGATAGAAATTTATCAAAGTGTTTAAATGTAAGAATTTTTTTTGGAGTAATATTTTTCCATTATTATTATAAATATGCTACAATTGGAATGATTGTAAGATGGCATCATATAATGCATTATAGCTATACATAATGCATAATGATAACATATAGTTAGGGACATGCAAAAGGTGGGGTTATTTTATAGCCAAAGTGGCGATATTTTTTTTAAAGCTTATGAAAAATTTAAGAAATGATAAACATGGAGTTGTGACTGAATTCACAATATTTATATATATTTTACTCCTCAAATTTATGTATTCAATTCACACAAATAGACAAGTTATAATGAAACACCTGTATTTTCAAATTTAAAAATTTCCATTCATGGCCAAATTGTCCTCTTATAGATTTCAGTGATTAAAATGAAGAGGTTGGTTTATTTTGGATTAAGGTTTCCAAAATTAATCCATAAGAATGAAATAATTTCGATTATGTGTGCAGAAAAATAGATATACCTCAATCCCAACGTGTATAGTTCCTCAGTAGTGGATTCTGCACGGACTCTGTATGAACCAGCAGGCAAAAGGCTACAGTAGCAACCCTCTGTATCAGTCATCACCTCCACTTTAGGTCCCCATTTTCCTCCCTCTTGTCCTTGCTCTATCACAACTTTTCGACCTGATGCTGATGTTCCTGGTGGAAGACCATCACCAGATATGTGTCCACACACTCTGAATTTATCAGCATATACAACTGGCAAGCGAGGAAGGTCAGGTGCAATTCTTGCTTTCACCACAGGGAAGTTAAAATCCTCTGAAATTAGTTAATAAATCAAAACTAAAGGCTAGGTTTCCAAAATTGATCGATGAAAGATGAATGAAATAATTTCCACATGAATATTAAATTGCCACAATATAAATGTGAACATAAGATTATGAGTAAAAGTTGGCTTGCAAACAGCAAGAAATCGGTTTATATGCACAACAATTAATCCATAAAAGTGTTTTAGAAAGTTGTACATTGCAACCATACTCCTCCAACAAGGTTTAAAATCGTTGGATTGGTGCATTTTGGATTAAGCTCTGTTTTCTGTATATTCCTTGTGGCAGCATTCCTTCCACTAGGGCATCAAAATAAGGATAATCTATGCCAAAAATTATCATAATTTGCATTAGTATCATTGTCTTTAAAATTTAAAAGTATAAGTATAACACTTTCAGAAAATGCCTTAGAAGTTGATTTTCCCTTGTAACCTTAAGGAGATAAAGAAAACGCTTGCTAGAATCAAAATAATTACCTGCTATGAATGAATCAGCTTAATATAAAAAGGTATTTATAATTGCTATCCTTATGTAACTATACAGCAGTCCATCTCAAAGGTATAACAATATTATTTTACATTCGATTGCTATAATTTTTAAACGTGAATAATTCACACTATTATTCATAATTTCCTTTATATTGAAAAGTTTTGAAACCAAATCCTTCCAATTTCATTTTTCTTCTTAATTTTCAAAAAGGCAAAGACATACTGGATTCTCCCATGTAAAATACAAGGAGCTATAAGAAATGCATGGTCTTTTCATTATGTGAAACGGAGAATGGACGCAATAGATTTTAGAATAAAAGGCTCCTTTTTGTGTACAAATGGTCTAAGGTTCGATGGCAGATGATAAAACTTTCTCAAATTAAAAAGAATATTTTATAACAATAAATGGATACATAGATTCATGAAAATTTGTAGTATTATAAAGACATATAAAAGCAATTGAGAACAAAATCCACAAGTGTATATGTGTAATGAGCTCCATACCAGTGAGACCCACAATCTTGATTTTTACCATAAGAATACATTCGCTGGATTTTTAAAAAATTTTTAGGCACTTTTCAATTGTCTAACACATTTAAATTTTGCACATCTTTAGAAGGGTCGTATCCCTATATACAACTACTATTCCTTTATTGTTAATGGAATGGAGTTTGATTCTAGGGGGCATTCACTTTATATCCTTGAGGAATGCATGGGAAAATTAGTACTCATTTTGAGGATTCCAGATAGTGTTACATACATCAAGAATCAGTAATGATTCAAACAAACTGGCTTCAAGCTCAGCATAAAAGAAGGTTGACGAAACAGAATTGAACAATCACGTATATCACACTCACCACTATGAAATGCAAGAGAATGAATTCCAGCCTGAATATCTTCCAGTTTGTAGTAACCATTGGCATCAGTGTTAGCAGCTTCAACACCATCGACTAAAACCATTACCCCTTCAACACCTACATCAGGAGCAGATAGCACCCTTCCACTTACAGCAAAACCTCGTACCTTTTGTTTAATAGTATTGAAATTTTACTTAAAATAAACAAAAGATAAAAATATGACATTATCTTTTTACTATTTGAGAATATTGAGTAGAGTTACTAACAGACTAAATCATTATAGTAAATATTTGTTTATATTATCTGAATAAGGCCAATTCAAAAACTTGTATATAGACAGAAGTAATTAAGAGGTTAAACAAATCACTTTTATAAGATCTGATGTGAGTTTGATTATAACTTTTAAGAATTATGATTCTGATGCATAGCCATAGCAATTACTAACATCTGAAGTTTTTATTACATTTATGTAAAAAAAAGTATGCTTGAGATACTTTGGATTGTTGTTAAAGGACCATGTAAGTGGAGTGGTTAACATGCCAACCTGGCTGAAGAAGAAATTTTCTTATCTGGGAATGCATGTCCTTCATTGCTTAAGTACCTCTTTCTACTTGCCCCCTAGATGTTTATGGGGGTAATGTTAACCATATAAAACAGAACCAAATAACAACTCCAAACAATAACAGCTATAATCAGTTTAGTGACAAATATATACGAAATCCAGAAAAACAAATAGACCAGTATTTATTTGAAACCACATATAAGACACACTGGGATATGATAAGATGCACCCTCATTAAGTAGGCCCCACAAAAGGAAAAAAATGTCATTAGTCCATGCGACAGTGAAGAACCGCAATAACATAATGACTTACTACTGCTCTGTTTCCTTGCACTTTAGTGTAATTTAACACTCTACGTTTATACTGAATGGTGTGACTGAATCTCTTGTTTCCTTTGGTGATATTTCAGAGGGTTTTTTTTAATAAAAGTTTAAACCAATAATAAGACATGTATATATGGTAGCACAGATGCTGACAGTGTCAGGCATCATACATTAAACTAGTACAATGTTGTGCTAGTCCCTGCTTCTCCGAGACTGCACACCAACTTGGCAACTTGAAGGGCATACCAACTAGTTTGGTTCATTTTTGTTGGGCACAATATGGTGTTGGAAAGAATCTATTCCATTCTGAACATGATCCATTTCCATTCCAACTAAACATGGTATTTGGATAAGTAGTATCCTTTAAATCAACATGGTTACATACAACTTCGTGAAGGGCCAAATTGAACTGAAAAGTAATTTATTAACTTCCCATACAAATCTTCTATTCCATTACTGCTTTCACTATATTCCAGAATTTTAAGCATTAAAAGTATGAATGATGCATTTGCATACACACAAATACTAAGAACATCTATTACCTGTACCTGATGATGCTGGACTTAAATGGTCAGAATAAAACAATTTACGAGGAATTTTTTCTTTTTTTCTTTCATAAGTTTTATTTCTTCTTCAATCCAAGTAGTATCCTTGCAGAAGCATAAAACTCTTTGAAGACTGTAAGTTCTAATTCATATGAACTCTGAAGAAGTGAAACAACAAAATAACACTAATTGATAAGGTTATATTCACTCCACTAGCCTTTAAATTGTTCCTTTATGTTGATTTCTCATTCTCTATATTTTATGTCAATTTCTCATTGCGTCTCTGAGAAAATGAAGAAAATATACGTCACATGGAATCAATGCTGAAATAAAATTCACAAAAACATTCTCACCTCAAAATTAGCTGGAATTTTAAAATCCCCATGCAATACTTCCACATCCATAGCCAAAGGACGAATATCAAGTCGGATATCATCTTCACCTCTCTGGGGAGCAATGCGGTAATGTCCTGGGGAGACAGAATTAAAACTGAATACTCCTTGAGCATCTGAGATGGTGCTGCTAGTGGAATCAGATGGTACTGAGAGATGGTGAATAGTAAGGATCACTCCAGGAACTGGCTCTCCTCCTGCTAGTATCTGCCCTTTCACTTCATAACTACAGTAAAAATCAAATTATGATAATGACATTAATATAGACAACAAAACCCAAATGTATATAAAGTATAAGGATGTGAATTAATATTACTTTGTAGAAGCTACATTTTAAAAATAAATATAAGATATTTTTACACAGCAAGTTTGCAAGATGCAAGCAAGAACCAAACAATAAATTCATTATAGAAAAGTACAAAGTCTTTACTTCCACTTTTTTGGATAGTTGTTTATACTAATAAGTGTGTTACTTTGCTCGAAAGTGAGCCAGTCCAAATACTTGGACACGTAACAAGGAAGATTTCTGAATATTCATAGTTGGATGCAAAGATAGATTTTCTTAAAGTAATATTTGAAAAAATCTCTGAATAAAGGTAGCGTCCCAAATTATTCAAATATTGCAAACATCCAACTCATATTTAAAAGTGGAGAAAAGGATGAACCATCGAATTATAGACCTATCTCTCTAACGTCACTAAATGGTTAGATAATGGAGCATATAATTATGAGTTCTTTAAAAAGTTTTCATAAGACGCGATCTTGTGAGTCTCAGCTTGCATTATTAGTCCATGAAATCTTAATAACTGCCAAGAAAAAAAGCAAGGGGATGCAATATTTTTAGATTTCCGGAAAGCATTTGACAATGCCCCTCATCACAAGTTATTATTACAAATTAAAAGTTGCTGGTAAAAATGGCAAAGTAAACTGGATAGAAAACTTTCTCTCCGACAGGGAACAGCGTGTAGTAATAGATGGTGTTCATTCCAAACCTATTAAAGTGACCTCAGGAGTACCATAAGGTAGCGTAATAGGGCCCTTACTTTTTTTAGTTTATATTAACAATCTTAGCAGTCCCATTGATAGTAACGTTAGATTATTTTCAGACAATAGTTGTATACAGGGAAATTGATAGCAGAGAGGACAGGTGGACCCTATTGAAGGATTTAGACAACATCATGAAATGGTGTGATGACTGACAATTAAAGCTCAACATTGATAAATGTTCAGTAGTAAACTTTTTTAAAAGAAAATCCACTACCGATGACCTTTTATATAGAATTCAATGGTAAAATATGGCAATAGTAGAATCTGTCAAATATCTGGGAGTTATGCTAACAAATAACTTTAATTGGAGTGCCCACATCTGTAACATGTGTGGACAAGCACTAAGAAAACTCCGTTTCATCAAGAGAATAGTCCGTATGAGGAATGAAAAGGTTAGTGAACAATGCTACTTTACATTAATAAGCCCTCACTTTGAGAACGCATGCAGCAAAAGGGACCCTGCCAATAGGGACTGCATTCGAGAATTATAGAAGATCCAATGAAAGGCGTTACATTTTATAAAAAGTCACGCCTGAACACAGCTTTTATTGTTAAAAGTTGTTAAGATAAAACAGTGAGCGTTACCCAGATGCTAAAGGACGCTAGTTGGGAATCATTAGAAGAAAGAAGGTCGGTACAAAGAATTAAATTAGAAGATAAATTCAGAGAGAGCTCCTTTCTAGAAGACAGTATTTATTAAACATTCTCCATGATATATGGTCGATCTGCTAAAGTGCAGAAGTTCAGGGAAATAGATGCAAGAGGGAGTCCTTTCAAAAATTTATTTTTTCCACAAGCTATACACAAAAATAATGGCCTATGGAAGTAGAGACTTGGTGCATGCACCTGCCACCCACCTGCCAAACGCCAAAAGGCAACTGGCAGGTTATATATGTAGATGTTTCTAATTCTTTAATAGCAGTGTTCTAATTTTCTTACATAAATAACCTTATTAACCCATTTATGCCGAAGAAAAAAATTTTTGAATTTTTTGATGAAATTCATAAATGTTAGGTAAAAAAAATTAAAAAACAAGAATTTGAAATAAAATTTAATTTATGTTACGTATTTACAGAGTTACATGGTGTTCCAAAAATGGAACATTAGGCAAATACACTACCTAATGCGTAAAATGTACTCTTTGGTATGATAGTCCTGTGAGCACTTAATTGAAGGGCAACATTACATTTTTTACAGCAAAAAGTGGTATATTTGTGGCATTCTACAATTTTTTGGTTTTCTTTGATTGTTTTGCGATTACATGATTCTGGCCATCATAACGGGAGTCAATATTGCGTTTCTAAGAAGGTCTTCCCAGTTTGGGCCGAATTACCATGGGTCTTCAGATAATGGCATGTCACACAGCGACGGAACTCCAAAAGATCCATTGGCTTTGGATCGTAAGTTTTATGCAGCTGCCAAGCATTTTGTAGAGCTAATTCGAAGCAGAACAAAGAGCTTGAGTACCACTTCTTGCCATGAATTGAAGCTCTATATTTGTCAATATTTTCATCTTCTCTGACTACTCCTCCTATATATTTGTTATATACTTTTATCATATTTGGCTGCTGCACTTGGATCTTCTTTTTATGTTTTTGTGAATAGCGATTGACAAGGCACAGCGGATTGACGCCAGCCCCAGATGATGCAACTGTGACAACACTGTTATCATTCAGCATCCATATTGACTTTGCCATCAATTCTGTAATCAAACGCAACCCTATCTTTATTTTTAGAGCATCTTCTGATTCCAATAGGGGTTTGTCGATTCCATTTTTTCTCACTGTGCCGGTTGCTTGATGACCTTTTGAACTGAGTGTATCAAAAAGTGCTATGTCCAGGGTGCTCCTTCATGAGTGCTTCAGTAAATTGTAGGACAACGGATGCACTGACACCATATTCCTCATAATTAGTGTTTGGGTTTTTACCTTGATATGGTTGAAACCAACAAATATAACCTAGGCGTGTGGCACCACATCAAAACTTGTACCCAAACCGAATTGGCTTTCCACGAATAAACTGTTTGCGTTCATGACGACCGAAGTAAGGAATCATGGACTCGTCAAAGCTGAAGCATGTTTAGTTTGGTACAAATAGGATGCATCTCTCTTCTGGATTTAGAATCATCTTGAACAAGGTATGCAGGGGCACGCAAAGAATCAGGCAGATTATTTATTGTTCCACCTTCTTCATCACCAGAGTCCTCATCAGAAACAGGAGTTGTTGCATTTTCAGGAGGTTCTATGATAATCGCATTTGCTTTTATGTCATAATTTGTCTACAACAGGTCAGCTATTTTGTGTAGGGTTAATGTTTTACGCAACTTAAGACTTAAAAGTGGTGAAAATAAAAAACAAAGATAAAGGCCATATATAAATATACGGCGAAGTCTCAGTAGTGGTTGTGCCTAGTGTTCCAAAAATGGAACACTCAACTTTTCTATCCTCTAACTTGTATATGAATAAAAATTTCAGCATTTTCTCATTATAACATGAAATGGTGATTATTCAAGTATTAACAGAAAAAAAATTACAATTATAGAATGTAAATCACGGAAGTTATAATTACCGTTTATCGAGTGGGTACTGAAAAATCGACTCAAAAAAATAAAGCAAAGTTTCACAACATCCACGCAGCTCTAAATTCGCTCAATGACTAATTCTATGCATTCAGTGATATAATATGTACCCTTACAAATAAGGCAGGAAGTTTTCACCCACTTCCCAGTATTCTTCTAAGCGATAGGCCACAAAATAACTTAATGTAACTACTGTTCCAAAAATGGAACGCTAGGCATAAATGGGTTAAATAAATTACAAGTTTTTGGGATGTTTAAGGATTAATTTTTATATAAATAAATTAAGAAAATAGTATAAGTTCAGAGAAAAGCAGCAATATATAATAGGTATGTTCTGTGAAACAGAGAGTAAATGAAATGATAAAGATCCTGGAGTGGGATGGGCTGGAGGTATGAAAAAAGAAGGAAAATAAACCAAAAAGATGTATACATAACATTATTGCAGGGTGGATGGGTAGGTTTTAAATATCAATTGTTACACCAAAATTAAGACTAGAAGACATGGAACAGATACAGCAATGTACTTTTTCTTAATAGAGTCATTATTAAATGGAATAAGTTACCTATTTGATCACTTAACAAATAACTTCCTTCAAATAAACTAAAACAACTAAATTCTTCAGAAATAAATGTGTATGAGTGCATTAATAAATAGGATTTTAGGCAGAGTAACATTTTAAATTATGATACGTATGTTTATTGAGAAATGATCTCTTTTTTTTTAGCATAACCGCTGAAGAAATAGTTCTAGGGTCTATTTCTTCACGTATGTTTCTCAAGAACTATTTCTTCATGTATCTATATTTGTAAATCATTATGTGCTGTTTTTACCATTCTGTATTATATATTGCCACTGGATGATTAGTCTAACCTCAATCTATTTATGATATCAATAATAATTCCAAATAAAAATTATAAAAGAATTGTTGACCATTATCTTACTTTTGTTTTAGGTTCTCACATTAATCTGAATATAATACCAGACAAGAAGTTGAAGGAATTAATGCTCCAATAAAATATCCTAAGGTCCAATCTGAATGTATATTCACTCTTTCATTTTATTCATCTATGTCATTCAAGAAAAGGATTTCATACGTAGAGGTAAAAAATGATAAAAAATAGGATATGAAAATGAGATATAAAAAAGATACCCAGCAACAGCAAGGGCAGATCCACTGTCTCCATTATCACCAATAACTGATACTGGAGCACGAGGTCTAGAGAGCTTCCACTTAGGATGAGAAGCAGAGAGAAGATAATTTCCAGGTGCAACGGGAGAGAACATAAATCCTCCACCAGGTTCTGTTTCTTTCTCCTGAAGAACTGAGCTACCATCTGAAGTCATGAGTGCCACACGAACTCCAGCTGGTCCACCACTTCCAACTATACCCTCACTTCCCACCTGCAATTTTATACTTATTAAGAACTAGATGTAATGAATAATAAACTTTTTATGCATGTAATCCCTCAGGTATAGAAATTGAAGGCTTCCATTATTAACAAATTCTTGAATAATTATAATTAATTAATATTTTAACTAGTTTAAATCAATAAAATGAGGCTGGGTACATGAATATATAAATAAAAATTTAATTCAATTTTTGGAGCAAGTAAATATTACTATTAAAAGACTCAGCATGAAGAGTAGAAACAAACATTTTTAAATTAATTATACGATATCATAAATAATTACCAAATGTGTGAACTGAATGTGAAGATATAATTTCTTTTCTTATAATAATTCACCATAAATAATTCTCTACATTTTTGTGTACCAGTAACTTATTATTTTAAAATTGATCAGGAAATGGTTATTTTCTTGAATCCTAAATAAATATCATATTAGCCAACAAGTTACGAAGAAGGACAAGACTAATATGCTCTAATCCTGCCCTAAATAGATTTATAATACAAACCTGAAAAATGCATTAATTCTAGAAAGGGTATCTTTTAAATATACGAGTAAAAGTTAACTCGCATTACTTTGAATCGGATTTTCAATATATTTCTTATGGCAGCATTCTTCACGAGCCTGGATTCAACTAAGGATAATGTAAATATATAATATAGAAATCTAAATATATAATATAGATATAGAAACTTTCTACAAATATAGATACATACATAATGTACTTTAAATAAAATCAACAGTTGCCTATGTGCTATGGGTTCGATTCCAGAGCATCCCATAATCTCGATTTTTGTCATAAGGAATGCATTGGCCATATTTGCGAAAGCTTTTTATGACACTTACCGACCGCTCAGAAGTTCAAAATTTCACACTGCCATAAAAGGGACCATTCTCACTTAAAAGCGACCATAATTATGTCCTAAATGGTTGCTGGTTCAATGTTAGGGGGTGTTTGCTATACCTTCATAGCATAGGGAATGAAGGACTCATTTTGAGGTACTTCCTTAAGGCATTTCCACTTGAAATTTAGAGTCTTTATAAAGATAATCATACTCAAGCGAATGATGACAGTGATTTTTGCAGAATAGCCTTGGTTTGACCCCAGGCACTAATAATTCTGTTATAAGAAATGCAGGGGAAGATGATGTCAATTTAAATATGTGCTCCAATAATTTCATTTAGTTTATCTTTAGCAATGTGGACGAAGATTAACCTTTCGAAAAACCTTTTTTTTATTAAAAGATATATTATTACTTTGCTTGCTGTTAGCAAGCACACCTTAACTTGTAATAGATATATACACAATTGAAAGTTTGCTTGCTGTAAGCAAGCAATCAATTAATATATCTAAGAATGAATTATACATAATTATTTGTTAAGAAAAGATGTATTGCAAGTACGTACAAGAAACAAATAATTTTAACAAGAAAATGGTGACTAAGAGATTATATTAAACTCATTAAATTAGATTTAAAGAAGAATCAAAATCCTCATTTATCAAAAACCCCGAACTAGACAAAATAATGCTTTTGTATCAAACATTTACTCAGATATGATAAGTATTAGCAATTCTGAACTGCATTTTAATCCTGGTTAATTAATATAATGCTTTTTGTAGTTAGAATAAAACTGACAAAGAATGAGTGATACCTATAATTGATTTTTTGAAATAATTACAAAGACCTTATGTGTATTACACCAAATAGCAGATAATATACCTTTCCAATAACAGCAAATCCTTTGAATACAAAGTTGATGTCTTGTGCTAAACTGCATGGATCACTTTTTCCATCAATATAGAGTTCCACTTCCCGAGGCTCAAAACTCCATCCCACTGGAGGTTCAATCTTGCAACAATGATTAATTGGAAGCATTAGTATTAATTATTAGCATACATGGAGACTATAGAAATAAATTCAATCAAAAAATAAGAGCTGGATACCTTTAGAACATATTCTCCAGTATCGTACAAAGGAAGAAAGTAATATCCATTGTTAGGAGCACAGTCAGACTTATACTTCAGACTACCCTGCTTTGTGTACCTGGAAAAACAAAAGAACAATATTTTCCTTAAAAAACTCTTACACCTAAATCTTTAGAGAAGTTATTGAATTGTTGAATTGAGCGATGATTTGGAGTATTGTGAAAAAATTAACAATAAATAAAGAAAATGTGATGATTCAGAGAACAGATAAAAAGATTGCACATTGAAGATTGTACTTAGAAATGAAAGAATGGAAAAGATTGATTTTACCAATTTTTGTAGTAAATAAGCACTCTTTTAAAAATAAGAACAGTTAAGAGAATCCACCCCCTATACAAACACAAGGGAAGAAAAGTGGTGAGTATCAAAAGTATTGTGTACACCTATAAAATAACGTATATATTCATCTCATATAAATTGGACACAACTGTTATCATTTTGAGTTTGAATATTAAACATACATTGTAGAAATTACAGGCAGTTATTCATGTGAAGGAATTCTTTCAGTAAAAATAAATTAATCAAACAAAAGTTCAAACATCAAATTTAATAATAGAAAATAGCGTTAATAGAACAAATAATTGTTTGCAGAATAACACATCCAACACAAAATTAAATCTCACTTAAGACAAATATTAATATGAGATTTATAGGCGATATATTTCAATCACATCTTTAGGAATTTATGAAGATAACGACTATATCACAATACTGGAAAGGTTGGAGTGATAACTAATGGGCGATACTAACGCAAAGAGAATAATAATAAGCAGAATATTCTAAAAAAGCCAATTAAAAGAAATAACTTCTTTCTTAAAATATGTTAAAAAAAGTAATACCCAAGTAAGCAAAAAATAATGCATCCACTTACAATTTAACTTCTACGCGCGAGAAATTGAGCTCAATATCACTTTTCAAGAATCCACCGCAGCCAAGAATATCGTCGGCATATCCGTAATTACTGGCGGTAATTACATTACTTTGTAATATTGCAAGAATGGGGAATAATACGAAAAAAGAAATTTTTTTTAACCTAAAGCTTATATCTTCTAAATGCTTCATGTTCAGATATAAAATAGAATTTAATTACACACGCTTTTGAAACGCAAATTATGGCGAACCATTAAAAGAGTACCCTCACATATGACCAACTGAACACGGCCAAATGCTTGTCTAAATTGATTTTCACGTAACCAGCTTAAGCTAGCTCACGTGATAACATTACGGTTCGCATGCAGCGTTTGCAGTGAATGGGAAATCGAGCTGATCGTCAGTTAACGTGAATATCTAGAGCATCTAGAGGGAGTTTCTACTTAGGGAGGAACGGTAGGAACTTTGGTTCCGTGTTAGCGCCATCTATTTTCGTGGAAGCTTAACTACTTGCAGTTTCAACTCTTCAAACCAGTCCCGTCCAAATCAAGAGTGAGTAGATGGTCGCTTACACAAGCCCTCCAGCAGTGCTCCATGAGAACTAAGAATATTTTTTTCTGCTTTTTTGTTTTTCCCAATTTTGAAATTATTTTTTTAAACTGGAAATCAAAGTAGCCGAATGTAACGTTCTCGTTATTCACCGTTATGCTTGCACGAGCTCAATGGAGTGAGTGGAGAAAGTGATGCGTTTTCAACTCTGTTGTAAAAGGTGAAAAGCAATTCTGTTTTCCGCGGACCGTCGAAAGATAATAAGACGCTTTGAATTAGAGTTTAATTAGTAACGAATTAATAAGAATGAATGAATGACTAATATTTTGTGTAATTTATAATCTGTAGTATTCTATGTTCTACTAATATCCAATACTTTTATTTTATTTTTGGTGGGGCTGTAATTCTTAGATGCAAGATAAACTAAATCCTAAGTTTTGTCAACTGAGTTATATTTCACTATAACTACGAATTTAGTCGTATATTCTCGATGGACATTCTCCTGCTCGAACTTTTTCGCTCTGTAACGTAAGTTCTAAAAGGACCTCATAGTTTGTATCTATTTCTCTTTTGAGTGATATTAATTAATTTATTTCAATTAATAGTATTTAGATTGGGTAGTATCAGCTGAAAAATAATCAACTCTTCCTTTTACCCCTTCCACCCCCTACACAAGAATTAGAAATGATAACAGATGCTTTTCAGCACACAAAAGCCCACTACTTTCATGTCTCAGAAAACCAATGATACTAAACTCCCACCACACATTCTGAACTCCAACTGTGGAACAAACACTGGTGATTATTTAAACAACCCATTGACAATACTTTATATCATAGATATAAAAATCTGGTAAGAAAAGAAATTAACATAAGTCATATAGAAATGAAGTGTGGAGAAAACTGTTAAATCAAAAGAACTTCCAGGACTTAAGCCTTTGGAAGCTAACCAAGGCACTCTGCAAATCATCCATCCCATTAATCCATAACAATCTACCTGCACTATGATCCAGGCAGAAAATCTAATATTTTTGCAAACTATTTAGGGACTGTCATGTCTTCCCCCCGACTTGACAGCAAAACAGATCAGATCATTGTACAATCTATCAAAGCAATCACCCACTTTCCCATAGATCAACCCCAAATTATCACCACAACAGAAATAGAAGGCACAGTAGTCCATTTATGCAATAGAAAAGCAAAAGGACATGATAATATCATCAATTACATGCTGAAAAATAACATACTCCACACCTCACCTTCACACACTACTCGCCATTTAATTTAATGCCTGCCTTCTTCGTAAAGTCCATACTTCCCAAATGCTAAGAAAACCAGCATTGTTATTCTTTTCCCTAAACCCCGCAAAAACCCATCTCAACTACAAAATTACAGACCTATCACCCTTCTCCCAACCCTATCCTAAGTTTTCAAAATCCTCATTCACAGCAGACTTATAGCTCACCTGAAACATAAAAATACAATCATACCCGAACAAATGGGCTTTCGAGAAAAGGACCCCACCTCCCACTAATTATTCAATCTAATCAAAACCATAACCAAGGGTATTAATGTAAAAAAAAACACATAAGCAATTCTTCTAGACATAGAAAGAGCCTTTGACAAAGTTTGGCAGCAGGCATAATGTATAAGCTAAACAAAATAAAAATGCCACGACACATACTAAAAATTATCAAAAACTTTCTGGAAAACCAAACAATAAAAGTAAAAATAAACAATACCTTGTCCAGAACTCCTCACAGGACTACCATATGGCTTAACACTGAGCCCCCTACTCTTCAATTGTTATGTCAACCACATCCTGCTATACCAAATCAGTTATTGAAGGAAGGTTTCTCGGGTTACCAACCGGGTACATTGTGTGGACAAGTCCAACGTTTCGGCCACTCTCTCTGTAGCCATCTTCAGGGTGAAGTGCCGAGCGATAAAAACGGTCCGGTATATTCACCCTGAAGATGGCTACAGAGAGAGTGGCCGAAACGTTGGACTTGTCCACACAATGTACCCGGTTGGTAACCCGAGAAACCTTCCTTCAGCAGATTCACCGGGAGACTACTAGATCTTTCCAAATCAGTTATTATTTGCAGAGGATACAACATCCAGAAAGGCTGTCCATAGACTTCAGACTTAGCTCAAAAAATACCAAAATTGGTGCAAAACATGGAAAATATCCATCAATCCCACATACAATCAGACACCCACAGCTTTCTGGGAATAACAATCAATTCAAGACCATCATGGACGAAACATGCAAACAGCACTTAAGCCAAAGCAAATCATCGATTAAATCTTGAGCAGCAACATGCAGAAATAAATTAGTAAACCAAAAAGAAATTTTAAAATATCACAAACTTAATTTCAAAGCAGAACAAACTAAAAAAAATAGTTAAAGATTTAGAACCAACCTACCTAACATAAGCAACCCAAAAGTACAGCAATTGTTGACTGCAACCAACAGGAGAAAAAGAAAAACAGACTTAAGGACCCCAAATATACTGAAACTTATAAAACACTACGATAAATATACCAAAACCCATACAGGGAAATAAAAATGCAACAACTAGATCACTCGCTAGTTTAAACAACTGAGACAAAATAAAAATAAATACCATCCTAGCTGGAGTTGGATGTAAGAGACATCTCTGATGTCACTTTGTGGAAATGGGAAGAAGATATTGATCAAGGAAGGGAATGGATTAGTGCTTAAAACTCTTACAATTAGGGGTAAATGATCTCGGGCTTTCCCGGCGTAACTGATGTAGAAATGTTTCGCGGGTTTCCAACCGGGTGATCATTTCTCTCTTTCCTCTACGGGGAGGAAACACAGCGCAACGTCCGTTTGTACGAGCAGTTGCGGAAGAAAAGGGCCAAACTTCTGTGCTCCTTGGCCTTTCTTCAGAGGTGCCGAGACCATAATATCATCCGTGCACCTCCACTTCGCCTGAAGATGGCCACGAAGGATGTGGCCGAAACGTCGGCTCTCGCCGAAGCCTGCACCCGGTTGGAAACCCGCGAAACATTTCTACACTCTTACAATTAATTCATGTAGCCTCAAAAATAATTCAACTATACCTCTTCAAAAAACATTTTACTACGGATAAGTTGCTTCAAAAGGTTCTAGAGCTAAAATTTATCAAGAATGAGATTCGGAAAATTTCATAATGAAAACAAAATCTAGAGGAGACTCATTTAGTGAGTGTGAGACTGTAAACAGTAGAGAAGATGGCATGATGTGGACTTAAATTGCGCTGGTCCAAGTATCCTCAAAAGATTAACTTACAACTGCAAGAGCTTGAAGTCCAAGGGTTTTTTAAACATTATATATTAATTAGAATCATAAATTTTCATCACTTCCTTCATTTTAAAAACATGTAATACAATGTTTCAAACGGAAAATTTGTTTCAATCATCAATTTATTTTAAATCAAAACACATCCTTATCTTTCCTAAAACTAATCTCATATAGTCATAATATTCAACAGTATAACTAATTTTTTAGTCTGATTAAAATTTTAGATAACTCAAAACTTAAATTTTACAATTTTGGCTTCATTGAAATCCCAAAACATATCTATGCATGAGTTTGGAAATTCAAATGAAGAAAATGGCAAAGAGCTCTGGAAGATTAGGAATGATGAGAAACACAATGTCAGTGAAGGTTGAAATACCTTTATGCCATGAATAACAAAAACTTAAGAGGATGTAATTTATTTTCCAATAAATTTTATACGAAGGAAACTTACATGACATTCATGCACGTAAAATTTTCTTAATTGATGGCAACAAAAGTCACTCTGCATGAATGAATACACAAGAGTGCATAAATACATATTCTTGACTGCATATTCACATCCATAATAATAAAAAAATATACGTTTTCACCCACATTCATTTCTTATAAAAATTTATAAAAGATAAAAAGAGACCTCATTTGTTCACAATATGGCACTTACATTCATGTCACAGAGTATAAGAAACCATGTGCTTATAAATCAAAGAAGGAAAATAAGAAAAAGAAAAAAACATCAATAGCTCAAGTCAAAATTTTTTAGGAATCTCAATTTCTGCCAAACATTTTCTTTAGAAAATATACCAATGCCAAAGGTCTTTAACAGGGATATTAGTATTTCCCTACAAAAGTAATCAAAAAATCATTTCAAAATAAAAGCATGACTTGATATACAAATATTCTAAACATGATTTCTGAGCAAACATTACACAATAATATTTTATTAGACATATTAGCACAAGAGTCACAGATCTTCATCCCCAATGCCTTCAAACGCATCATTCTCCACTGGGGACATGGATGGAGAAGAAAGTGTCATAGGTCGGGACGGAGGATTGGTAGATGGAAGCTTAGCTACTTCACTGATAGGAGAACTCTCTTCACAGAAATGGCTAATTGTTTTGCTCTCACCCTGTAAAAAATTTCAGAAAACATATTAGTTAACAGTACAATAATACCTTATCAAGTGTGGTCAAACCTTCAACCAAGAAGTTGTAAAAACTTTGAAAAGGAGAATTCTAGGGAGAGTACATTGGCACTTTTAAATTTCATATTTTCAAAATTGAACAGAAGTGAAAAATAACAATATGACTGTGACTTGAACCCAGGAACACCACTGCAAGTGGAAGTTCGAGTAGGTATGCTATGGTGGTGTAGTGGTTATTATACCTGCCCAGAAATTGTGATATCTGAATTCAAGTCTCAGTCATGTTGCTATTCATCTATCCTTCCCTTATCCTATCATATTTTCACTATGGATACAAGAAAAAATTTTTAATCAAAGAATTATGATGCTTCGGATGGAGACTTGTAAATGACTTGTCTCTTTTAACTGTATCAAGTGAAAAAATAAAGCCACACAAAGATATATGAAATATATTCTTCTACAATATCAGTCATTTACTTTTACTTCAAAATTTAACCATAATGATGTAGCTTGAAATTAACATAGAAATTGAATTATTTAAAATAGTTCTTTGAATGGGAAACTACCTATCATGAATTCAATTTTAGGGGCACCACAAGCTGACTTTCCTTCATAAGAATGCACTGGCTGATTTTCAAAATGTTTTATAATTACTTCCAGAGTATATTAATTAATTAAAATTACACATATCTACAGATAAAATATATTTCTATATGAAAATAGTACTTTTATATAAAAAATTGTCATGAATTTGATGCCAGGTATTTATTATATCTCTGATCAAAAAATTCTTTTTGGCTTTCTATGGAAAATACATAAATAAAACTTTGTTCTTTAATATATAGGTATTAGGGTATCCAATAAATTTCTTTCACTTTTCTAATATGAAATAATTACACTATTTTTACTGTTTAAGATATCATTTATTTTGTAATATAAGAATCCTTTTGTTATATTAGCTTCTTCCAATTCACAAGAAAGCCTCCTTATATCTTTCCAAAATGTTTGTGTTTTGGGCAAGAAATACTCATAATAATGAGGAGTACTTTTATTTAGATGACAGATTTAAACTGTTTTTCCCAAAGAGAATTTTCAAAGACAAAAAAAGGTGCTAATCAAATAGTCTGAAATCTGGAGAGTATTCAGGATACGTTAAAACATCCTGATCTAACTGTAGGAGCTTTTCTCTTAATGCTAATGCAATATGTGGTTTCATGTTTTCATCATGAAAAGCAACACCTAGCCTGTTCATTAGTTTTGGCCATTTTATTTGCTATGGCAGCTTTAAATCTATCCAGTTTATGAAAGTATTATTTTTTTGTTTTGCCTGAAGGAAGAAAAATTATGCCTTTCCAATCCCACCAAATGAATAGAAGAACTGTTCAAACTTTTGGAGTGTAGCCCCATCCTTGCAGCAGCTGAAAGCTTATTGTAGTTATACCAAGGGCATTTTCTGAGAACATTTGCATACAAAATTAAGGTTTGATTTCCATTGACAAGCCTTTTTAAAAACAGAATCTTTTCATACCACTGGAGAAGTAAAGAGTATGAAATTATAAGATTGGTCTCTGTCAGTAGGTATGGATCTCCAACTTTGCAATGATTAACATATTCTAATCATGGTTAGGTGACTATATACTATTTTGGGAACCTTATTGGTAATTACTACCTTTCGCACACTATGTGTATATGATGGATTTTCAAAAAGAATAGCTTTGATTAGGTCCATATCCGTTGTTTTTGAGAGGAAGCTGCAGGTACTCTTGTGAGTCAGGGGTTCGATTTTATATTTATGGTCCACTTGCTATAATAGCATCCTGGCTCCTTTAATCTATCGCCGATCTCAACCCACGACGGCTCCCTACAGAATGATTTATAAAGATTCCCTAATCTACCTAAATACTATCTGGTTTCTAATAAGTCACACCCTAATACTTCTAGCATGTGTGAGATGCTCGCAGTCCTTATGAAATTTTTGTAAACATATCGCGCTGCCGTTAAACCATTTTGATTTCTTTTATGCCTCCTATCCGCTTTGGATCCCATACCGTTGTCCCGTACTCTAAGATGGGCCGGACTAAAGCTTTGTATGCTAATTCTTCGGAGATCGAGCTACCTTCTCCTATAACTCTGACAATGAAATGCAGCACCCTATATGCTTTGCTAACTGTGCTACTAATGTGAGGCTCCCATTGTAAATCTTTAGCGAAAGTCACCCCTTTAAAAATTCACTTTGGTTTTTGACTTTTAAACCTGAGAGAGTAATTGACTCCGCTCCGATTGTTAATCATTATTACTTTTTTGCTCGAGACTCATAGACCTGAGAGCCTATTACAGATTAATTGGGTATAAAATTCAAAAACCAAAGTTCTATTCAAGATATCTACTCAGAATAACCTGCAAATGGAAATCACAACATTTATCTCAATTTCTATCAAGAAAAGTTTTTCGTAACGTGAGAAACAAAATTTTTAGGCAATGTATAAATTTGACTGCATGATCCAATTTTTCGGGGATTGCGTTCCACTTACATTATTTTTTATTGAGATATGATTTCACAAAATTAGCATGATTCGATATGTATTCATAAGGTATACAGAGTAATCTCAGAAAAAAACTAGCACTTTATGTAAGATAGGATGAGAGAAATGGCAGTTTTAATAATGTTCTCGCACCGATCTCTTGGCTATTTTTTTCATTCCGCAATAAAATTTATTTCGTTTGTTATAAAGATGAAATATCTTAATCAATGTGTAGAACCATCCTTTATGTATGTTTTCTATGAAATGTATGACATATATACATACCAATGTATACGTTATATGTCACCAAAACTTCGAAAAAAACGACCCAGCTAATCTGAAAATCTT
Source organism: Pantala flavescens (assembly GCA_020796165.1). Lineage (NCBI taxonomy): Eukaryota > Metazoa > Arthropoda > Insecta > Odonata > Libellulidae > Pantala > Pantala flavescens. The sequence continues at coordinate 17,384,711 of CM036882.1, forward strand.
AATTTTATCCATTACGAACGCAAATTCTGTGGATGTTGCTGATTTACTGGACAAATGAACCTGCATGGGAGGCTATTCGATTTTCCCATAAAACAATACTGCATAGAATTTTGGAACATACTATAGATGTGTAATTACCTACTTTAAACCTTTGCGTCCTCTGATACAAGAATTCTGCCATCTAACCACCCTTTCGTCCATTCCCATTACTGATATTTTAGTAAATAATAATTTATGGTCGACCTTATCAAATGCTTTGGAAAAATCTACGACTATAGTATCAGTCTGTTTTCCCCTGTCCATTGATTCCGCCACATTGATTACTGCGTGAACGCAGTTAATTGAAAGCCACAAGAATATCTCTAACGAAAACGGTGCTGTGAGTCATTTAGCCAATTAATTGTTTTCTAGTAACTTCGTATATAGCTTGCTTAAAGATTCTCCATTTGCTTGCATACGACACTAGTTAAACTTATAGGTCTATAATTATTAACGTCTGAACGAGATCCCCCCTTGTGTATCGGAACAACATTTGCAAATTCCAATCTTACGGTACCTTTCCGTTATTTATGGAAATAGAGAAAAGAACCCTAAGATACGGTACGATGGCTACACTCCCTCATTTCGGCGCTTCACCTGAAATGTTGTCTGGCCCTGAGGACTTTTGATTTCTAATCTATTTAATGTTTCTTAGGATGTCCCTGTTTATTATCCTAGCCAATAACCCCAGCGGTTTGAGCCTGACATTCGTATCCTCATCTATTATACATAGACGCTTTGGGGGATATAAAATCTATTATAAAGAGACGTTTCAGGGATATATATCTATTACGAGTAAAGGTGCGCTTGCTTACAGCAAGCATTGCAATAATTTATCTTTAGTGAAAAATAAAATTTTCGAAAGATTACTCTGCTCAAACGTTACTAAACATAAAGGAAAGAACATTATCGCAGCTGAAAATGCACTGAATTCGATTTACGATGCATTTCGTTCGGCAGCATAATTCCCAGCCCGGCGTCGAACCACGGTTATCCTACTAAAATCACTGTAATATTTCGCTTGAGTATGGTTGACTATATAACAACCTGAATTTCAAAAAGAAATTCATTCAGGAAGCACCTTAAAATGAGTCCTTAATTCCCTATGCATTTCTTACGAAGTTATTGTTAACGCCCCATAGAATCGAACCAACGACCATTTACGACAATCTTAGGGAGGCCTTTATGTGGTAATGGTCCTTTTTATGGCTTTGTGAAATTTTGAACCTCTGCGCGTTCGGGAAGTGTCATAAAAAGCTTACGGAAATATGGTCAATGCATTCCTTATGAGAGAAATCGAGATTACGGGATGCTCTGGACACATAGGCAAATGCTGATTTTTTTCTAAGTTCATTTTGAAAGTATCTATACGTTTAGAAAGGTTGGAAAAAGGAATGAAAAAAAAAATGGTCACCTCACCAGCCGTGAACAATCCTAAAACTGCCATTTCTCTCATCCTATCTAACATTAAGTGCTAGTTTTTTCTTAGATTACTCTTTATACCTTAATAATACAAAGAAGTCAACTTATATTAAATTTTGAGTGATTATAATTTAGTGAAAAATAATTTAAGTGGAACGCAACCCCCGAAAAATTGAATCGTGCAGTCAAATTTGTACATCGCCTAAAAATTTTGTTTCTCACGTTACGAAAAACTTTTCTAGAGAGAAATTGAGATAAATGTTGTTATTTCCATTTGCAGGTTATTCTGAGTTGATATCTAGAATAGAACTTTAGTTTTTGAATTTTATACCTGAGAGCGGATCCGGATGAATCCGAATTACGCTTACGGGTCTATTAGTCTCGAGCAAAAAGTAACAATGATTAGCAATCGGAGCGCTAAATCAATTACTCCCTCAGTTAGGATGAGAGAAATGGCAGTTTAAGTATTGTTCACGGCTGGTAAGGAGACCAATTTTTTTTCATTCCGCTATATAATTTATTTCTTTTGTTAAAATGATGAGAAATCTTCGCCAATATGTAGAACCATCCTTCCTTATCCAAATTTCACCAAAAAATTGGAAAAAAATCCACCAAACTAAGTTTAAAATCTTAATTTCATCCGTTGCGAAGGCAAATTTTGTGGATATCGCGGATATTCCGGAAAAATGACCCGGCGTACGAGGCTATTCGATTTCTCCATAAGACCAACACTGCCTAGAAAAGTGGTATAGTTTGTATACTTTCCTTTGGAAAACATTTTACAAATTCAAATGCTATATAAGGGAAATATATTTTATCTTGCATGCTTCATATAATTTTTGAACTGAAAATACATAAAATCTTTCAGTAATGGATCCATTATGTATCCATTACTTATCCTAGAACATATAGAAACATCTAGCAGCCAACTTGTGGTTTCACCATTGCCAGAGCATAACATTACATACAGGGTGCATTATAAAAGTAATGCGTATGATTTTATTGTAACGCAACTATCTATTGTTGCATACTCGGATTGGTAGAAAAATGAGGTATGAAGTCTGCTCTTTCAAACGCACCCAATTTCAGCTCGATCCGAGCAGTGAGAGCTGAGGAACGTGTCTTTGCGTGAAGTGTTTTTTGACTTTGTAACACGGCGTGATGGACAGTATGAAAGTAATGCGCATGTTCTGGGAAAAATATATTTATTGATCCTATCGTCGCAAAAGCTTAATAATTTTCAAAATAGTCCCCTCCTGCATCTAAGCACCTCTGGAGACGTGTCTATCAGACCTGGAAGGCACCATAAAACTCCTCCACAGGAATGCCTTTCAAAAACGATGTCACATGCGTTTGGATGTTTTCCGCGGTCTCCCAATGTTTTCCTTTCAATTCTCTCTTCAATCGAGGAAACAAAAAAAGGTCACACGGAGCTACATCGGGGCTGTAAGGTGGCTGGAGGACCACTGGGGTCCTGCTTCGGGCCAGGAAGTTGGTGACGATGAAGGCCGTGTGGCTGGGGGCTTTGTCCTGGTGGAGTTTGACCGTGTCTTTGATGTCAGCCCTCACGCGCAGACCTTCTGCACTTGCAGATCCTCGGTCAAAATTCCATGAACCGCAAGTGTGGACAAGTTTAGGGTGTCAGCGATTTGCTGGATGCTCAATAGACGGTTAGACGCAGAACTTGGCTCACGCGCGTCACATTTTCATCGGCTCTGGCCGTTGTTGGTCGTCCAGAGCGGCGTTCGTCAACGACCATCTCCCGGCCCTCCTTGAACGCCTTGTGCCACCTCCTGGATTGTGATCTTGAAATGCAGTCCTCCTAAAAGGCCTCTTGAAGCATCTGGAATGTTTTGGTAGCATTCTTTCCAAGTCGCACGCAAAACTTGATGGCGTACAGCATTCAAGCGAACTGTCCATCACGCCGCGTTACAAAGACAAAAAACACACTTCACGCAAAGACACGTTCTTCAGCTCTTACTGCTCGGATCGAGCTGAAATTGGGCGTGTTTGAAAGAGCAGACTACACACCTAATTTTCCGACCGGTCCGAGTACGCAACAATAGATAGTTGCGTCACAATGAAATCATGCGCATTATTTTATAATGAACCCTGTATTACCTACAAAATTACAAAACGAAGTTTTTCTTTAAAATCTAAAAAGCTTCTAAATGAAAAAAATAAAGTCATAGCTTTTAAAAGAAACTCTACCAAAAGTGGCTACATTTGCCCTATCTTCCTTTCCTTTGACTTCAGTGTTGCTAGCAAATAAAGTATATAAATAAATTTCTCTACCTATTCACATTTCTCTCTCTTTCTGGCAGAACAGAATATCTCTAATCAAAATTAAATACTTCATTATGGAGTTAGTAGAGGTTTACAAGATTGCTCACAATATTCAATACTTAAACTATTAAGCTGATAACACAGAACAGATGCCCAACTTGTAATTTACTAAAACAAAAACCAACTGAATGACAATGGATGAAAGTTGGGCCTAAGTTGTTCCTTAAGCACCAAATATTGGTACATTTTTTAAAGTACTGTTAAACTTATAACAATTAAAAATTCAAGTATACATAAGTGAACATATAAATAAATTCTCAACAAACTTTTTTAATTCACCAGTGAACTGAACTTGAATTAATTGCTTCTCAAACTTGATGGAATTGACTTTTCGCACAGAAAATAAAATGATGGAGAAGTAATTGAAATAATTAGGAATTTATAAAAATAACATGATGAGATAAAAAAGAAAACTTACACTTATACTAGACTTTCTTCCATTTCTATGAACTTGGAGAGGAAAAGGATGAGATGAGATACTACCATCCACTCTCATATATGTCCATTTTCCACTTCTTCCTAAGATTCTTTCCTAAAGTTATAAATATCTCAGTGTTAGTCATCTACATTAAATGAATTAACAATAGCAAACAAATCAATACTGTTGAATCTGGGGAAAAAATTACTTAAGCTATATCTTTAAGAACATTCATCACAGAAAAATTAAGGCATACTTGAAACACAAAACCATTATATCTTATCTTTAACAATCAGTCAACAGAAGTCTGGCTTATAGAACAGAATATTAGGAGGATAAAAGTAATCACACCACACCTGTTGAAGTAGCTTCTAATGAATAATTTTAATAGATTACAAAAAATAAGAATAGAACATAGCATACTGAGCCAACAGCTTTTTCATTCCTTTTGAGCAGTAGTTCATCAACTACATCCCTCAGGCATATAGAGATGAGGATGGCTTGTTCACTCATCAAAGTGACCCACTGAAGTTTGTCCCTTGAGAAGAGATACTCAAAGGATAACTCAAGCTGTGGTTGAAGGGCCTTCCCTTCCATTGATGATGATGGAGATGATGATGACGATGAGGGAGTTGATGATGATGAAGATGAAGTCTCACTTCCTAATTCTTTCCTGTCCTATAAATCAATACAATGCACTTCAATAATCCAAAAACTTATGGCAAATGAGAAACAATCAATAATAAATGTATATTATACTAGCTACTTATGATACTATAGTAAAAATATAAACTCCTATCCTAATTGATAAAAACTAAGCTTGCTGAAGTGGTCATTTCAAGTTTATTACAATAATGACTGCTGGTATATTTTTGTTATTACTTTATATAACAGAAAAGTATTTTAATGAGTACTTTAAAATAAAATGTGAGAGACTCAACATATAGATTCTGTATGACATAAAGAGAAAATACAAGCATCATTTTTAGTAATTCTATATGCATTAAACATAAAAATGTAGGTTTTATATCACATGAATATTAAATAAAAATAAGATTAAATTACAAAAAAATAATAAGTTCATTCCATAATAATTTATAGAAATGCTTACAGAAAGGCATTTTAACCACCTTGTGAAATACACACAAGTAAAAATGGTTCATTCTCTATATCTAAATGATTTTATGACCTTCATAAAATGATGAGAAGCTGTCTTAAAAAATCAATGTAAGCACGTGTAGAGAGGGCATTTACTGTTCCTAGCAATTATAAGTGCCATCAGGAATGAAATTTTTTATTCACAAACAATTGCACTATCTCAAGGAAAATAAATAACAAGCTTCAAGGAACTTCAAGAGGATTTATCTTCCTTAAACACATGGAATCATAAATTGATACAAATAGGTGTAAAGTTGTGTTTTTATAAAAATAAATTCCAACATGCATATCAATTTTCTGGAGAAATTCTGAATATTGATTATAAGATGCAATATTTAGGTTTAACATTCAGACTTTAAAAAGAAGAAAAAATGATTTTGAAGGTACATAAACTGAATGAATTCCATAATGATGGATGGCATAACCCAAATGTTAAAAGATCTAGGTTTGGGGAATTGGAGAATAAAGAAAAGGTTAGCTTCCTTTCTTAAAGTATACACAGGAGTTAAATCATTTAAGGAACTATCAAAGAAGATTACAAATGCAAACTTTCATGGCAGAAAAGACAACAAACAAAGTTAGATTAGTAAACCACAGAACAATTTTAAGTAAATTCTGCTTTTTAAATAGAACTAAGAGAGGGTGGAATAATTTACATGCAAGAGTCTTGGAGCCCTTCCTAAAAGATCCAAGGGTTTACATTAAAAGATTAGCTATTCAAAACAAGGCTGTTGATGGTTGCAGGAGGGGTAGGGGACTCTCTAAGATGTACAGTGGGAAATTCTTCCTGGGACCGCAATGGTAGCCGTGACCTAGCCTATTAGAAACCAAGAAAAAACTAGTATAAGGAGGGTAAGTAGGTAGTTGACATCGAAACTAAGCCTGTTCATCTTTTGCATAAGTATCTTTAGATAAGAAACAAAAATTATAGCTAACCTTATGTTTTAAAATGCTCACATGCTCCTTCAACTATATTTAAAGTCATTAAATGAGTATTTCTCTAGAGTATAACATCTACATATTTAACCTGCCAGTTGCCTTTTGGCGTTTGGCAGGTGGGTGGCAGGTGCATGCACCAAGTCTCTACTTCCATAGGCCATTATTTTTGTGTATAGCTTGTGGAAAAAATAAATTTTTGAAAGGACTCCCTCTTGCATCTATTTCCCTGAACTTCTGCACTTTAGCAGATCGACCATATATCATGGAGAATGTTTAATAAATACTGTCTTCTAGAAAGGAGCTCTCTCTGAATTTATCTTCTAATTTAATTCTTTGTACCGACCTTCTTTCTTCTAATGATTCCCAACTAGCGTCCTTTAGCATCTGGGTAACGCTCACTGTTTTATCTTAACAACTTTTAACAATAAAAGCTGTGTTCAGGCGTGACTTTTTATAAAATGTAACGCCTTTCATTGGATCTTCTATAATTCTCGAATGCAGTCCCTATTGGCAGGGTCCCTTTTGCTGCATGCGTTCTCAAAGTGAGGGCTTATTAATGTAAAGTAGCATTGTTCACTAACCTTTTCATTCCTCATACGGACTATTCTCTTGATGAAACGGAGTTTTCTTAGTGCTTGTCCACACATGTTACAGATGTGGGCACTCCAATTAAAGTTATTTGTTAGCATAACTCCCAGATATTTGACAGATTCTACTATTGCCATATTTTACCATTGAATTCTATATAAAAGGTCATCGGTAGTGGATTTTCTTTTAAAAAAGTTTACTACTGAACATTTATCAATGTTGAGCTTTAATTGTCAGTCATCACACCATTTCATGATGTTGTCTAAATCCTTCAATAGGGTCCACCTGTCCTCTCTGCTATCAATTTCCCTGTATACAACTATTGTCTGAAAATAATCTAACGTTACTATCAATGGGACTGCTAAGATTGTTAATATAAACTAAAAAAAGTAAGGGCCCTATTACGCTACCTTATGGTACTCCTGAGGTCACTTTAATAGGTTTGGAATGAACACCATCTATTACTACACGCTGTTCCCTGTCGGAGAGAAAGTTTTCTATCCAGTTTACTTTGCCATTTTTACCAGCAACTTTTAATTTGTAATAATAACTTGTGATGAGGGGCATTGTCAAATGCTTTCCGGAAATCTAAAAATATTGCATCCCCTTGCTTTTTTTCTTGGCAGTTATTAAGATTTCATGGACTAATAATGCAAGCTGAGACTCACAAGATCGCGTCTTATGAAAACTTTTTAAAGAACTCATAATTATATGCTCCATTATCTAACCATTTAGTGACGTTAGAGAGATAGGTCTATAATTCGATGGTTCATCCTTTTCTCCACTTTTAAATATGAGTTGGATGTTTGCAATATTTGAATAATTTGGGACGCTACCTTTATTCAGAGATTTTTTCAAATATTACTTTAAGAAAATCTATCTTTGCATCCAACTATGAATATTCAGAAATCTTCCTTGTTACGTGTCCAAGTATTTGGACTGGCTCACTTTCGAGCAAAGTAACACACTTATTAGTATAAACAACTATCCAAAAAAGTGGAAGTAAAGACTTTGTACTTTTCTATAATGAATTTATTGTTTGGTTCTTGCTTGCATCTTGCAAACTTGCTGTGTAAAAATATCTTATATTTATTTTTAAAATGTAGCTTCTACAAAGTAATATTAATTCACATCCTTATACTTTATATACATTTGGGTTTTGTTGTCTATATTAATGTCATTATCATAATTTGATTTTTACTGTAGTTATGAAGTGAAAGGGCAGATACTAGCAGGAGGAGAGCCAGTTCCTGGAGTGATCCTTACTATTCACCATCTCTCAGTACCATCTGATTCCACTAGCAGCACCATCTCAGATGCTCAAGGAGTATTCAGTTTTAATTCTGTCTCCCCAGGACATTACCGCATTGCTCCCCAGAGAGGTGAAGATGATATCCGACTTGATATTCGTCCTTTGGCTATGGATGTGGAAGTATTGCATGGGGATTTTAAAATTCCAGCTAATTTTGAGGTGAGAATGTTTTTGTGAATTTTATTTCAGCATTGATTCCATGTGACGTATATTTTCTTCATTTTCTCAGAGACGCAATGAGAAATTGACATAAAATATAGAGAATGAGAAATCAACATAAAGGAACAATTTAAAGGCTAGTGGAGTGAATATAACCTTATCAATTAGTGTTATTTTGTTGTTTCACTTCTTCAGAGTTCATATGAATTAGAACTTACAGTCTTCAAAGAGTTTTATGCTTCTGCAAGGATACTACTTGGATTGAAGAAGAAATAAAACTTATGAAAGAAAAAAAGAAAAAATTCCTCGTAAATTGTTTTATTCTGACCATTTAAGTCCAGCATCATCAGGTACAGGTAATAGATGTTCTTAGTATTTGTGTGTATGCAAATGCATCATTCATACTTTTAATGCTTAAAATTCTGGAATATAGTGAAAGCAGTAATGGAATAGAAGATTTGTATGGGAAGTTAATAAATTACTTTTCAGTTCAATTTGGCCCTTCACGAAGTTGTATGTAACCATGTTGATTTAAAGGATACTACTTATCCAAATACCATGTTTAGTTGGAATGGAAATGGATCATGTTCAGAATGGAATAGATTCTTTCCAACACCATATTGTGCCCAACAAAAATGAACCAAACTAGTTGGTATGCCCTTCAAGTTGCCAAGTTGGTGTGCAGTCTCGGAGAAGCAGGGACTAGCACAACATTGTACTAGTTTAATGTATGATGCCTGACACTGTCAGCATCTGTGCTACCATATATACATGTCTTATTATTGGTTTAAACTTTTATTAAAAAAAACCCTCTGAAATATCACCAAAGGAAACAAGAGATTCAGTCACACCATTCAGTATAAACGTAGAGTGTTAAATTACACTAAAGTGCAAGGAAACAGAGCAGTAGTAAGTCATTATGTTATTGCGGTTCTTCACTGTCGCATGGACTAATGACATTTTTTTCCTTTTGTGGGGCCTACTTAATGAGGGTGCATCTTATCATATCCCAGTGTGTCTTATATGTGGTTTCAAATAAATACTGGTCTATTTGTTTTTCTGGATTTCGTATATATTTGTCACTAAACTGATTATAGCTGTTATTGTTTGGAGTTGTTATTTGGTTCTGTTTTATATGGTTAACATTACCCCCATAAACATCTAGGGGGCAAGTAGAAAGAGGTACTTAAGCAATGAAGGACATGCATTCCCAGATAAGAAAATTTCTTCTTCAGCCAGGTTGGCATGTTAACCACTCCACTTACATGGTCCTTTAACAACAATCCAAAGTATCTCAAGCATACTTTTTTTTACATAAATGTAATAAAAACTTCAGATGTTAGTAATTGCTATGGCTATGCATCAGAATCATAATTCTTAAAAGTTATAATCAAACTCACATCAGATCTTATAAAAGTGATTTGTTTAACCTCTTAATTACTTCTGTCTATATACAAGTTTTTGAATTGGCCTTATTCAGATAATATAAACAAATATTTACTATAATGATTTAGTCTGTTAGTAACTCTACTCAATATTCTCAAATAGTAAAAAGATAATGTCATATTTTTATCTTTTGTTTATTTTAAGTAAAATTTCAATACTATTAAACAAAAGGTACGAGGTTTTGCTGTAAGTGGAAGGGTGCTATCTGCTCCTGATGTAGGTGTTGAAGGGGTAATGGTTTTAGTCGATGGTGTTGAAGCTGCTAACACTGATGCCAATGGTTACTACAAACTGGAAGATATTCAGGCTGGAATTCATTCTCTTGCATTTCATAGTGGTGAGTGTGATATACGTGATTGTTCAATTCTGTTTCGTCAACCTTCTTTTATGCTGAGCTTGAAGCCAGTTTGTTTGAATCATTACTGATTCTTGATGTATGTAACACTATCTGGAATCCTCAAAATGAGTACTAATTTTCCCATGCATTCCTCAAGGATATAAAGTGAATGCCCCCTAGAATCAAACTCCATTCCATTAACAATAAAGGAATAGTAGTTGTATATAGGGATACGACCCTTCTAAAGATGTGCAAAATTTAAATGTGTTAGACAATTGAAAAGTGCCTAAAAATTTTTTAAAAATCCAGCGAATGTATTCTTATGGTAAAAATCAAGATTGTGGGTCTCACTGGTATGGAGCTCATTACACATATACACTTGTGGATTTTGTTCTCAATTGCTTTTATATGTCTTTATAATACTACAAATTTTCATGAATCTATGTATCCATTTATTGTTATAAAATATTCTTTTTAATTTGAGAAAGTTTTATCATCTGCCATCGAACCTTAGACCATTTGTACACAAAAAGGAGCCTTTTATTCTAAAATCTATTGCGTCCATTCTCCGTTTCACATAATGAAAAGACCATGCATTTCTTATAGCTCCTTGTATTTTACATGGGAGAATCCAGTATGTCTTTGCCTTTTTGAAAATTAAGAAGAAAAATGAAATTGGAAGGATTTGGTTTCAAAACTTTTCAATATAAAGGAAATTATGAATAATAGTGTGAATTATTCACGTTTAAAAATTATAGCAATCGAATGTAAAATAATATTGTTATACCTTTGAGATGGACTGCTGTATAGTTACATAAGGATAGCAATTATAAATACCTTTTTATATTAAGCTGATTCATTCATAGCAGGTAATTATTTTGATTCTAGCAAGCGTTTTCTTTATCTCCTTAAGGTTACAAGGGAAAATCAACTTCTAAGGCATTTTCTGAAAGTGTTATACTTATACTTTTAAATTTTAAAGACAATGATACTAATGCAAATTATGATAATTTTTGGCATAGATTATCCTTATTTTGATGCCCTAGTGGAAGGAATGCTGCCACAAGGAATATACAGAAAACAGAGCTTAATCCAAAATGCACCAATCCAACGATTTTAAACCTTGTTGGAGGAGTATGGTTGCAATGTACAACTTTCTAAAACACTTTTATGGATTAATTGTTGTGCATATAAACCGATTTCTTGCTGTTTGCAAGCCAACTTTTACTCATAATCTTATGTTCACATTTATATTGTGGCAATTTAATATTCATGTGGAAATTATTTCATTCATCTTTCATCGATCAATTTTGGAAACCTAGCCTTTAGTTTTGATTTATTAACTAATTTCAGAGGATTTTAACTTCCCTGTGGTGAAAGCAAGAATTGCACCTGACCTTCCTCGCTTGCCAGTTGTATATGCTGATAAATTCAGAGTGTGTGGACACATATCTGGTGATGGTCTTCCACCAGGAACATCAGCATCAGGTCGAAAAGTTGTGATAGAGCAAGGACAAGAGGGAGGAAAATGGGGACCTAAAGTGGAGGTGATGACTGATACAGAGGGTTGCTACTGTAGCCTTTTGCCTGCTGGTTCATACAGAGTCCGTGCAGAATCCACTACTGAGGAACTATACACGTTGGGATTGAGGTATATCTATTTTTCTGCACACATAATCGAAATTATTTCATTCTTATGGATTAATTTTGGAAACCTTAATCCAAAATAAACCAACCTCTTCATTTTAATCACTGAAATCTATAAGAGGACAATTTGGCCATGAATGGAAATTTTTAAATTTGAAAATACAGGTGTTTCATTATAACTTGTCTATTTGTGTGAATTGAATACATAAATTTGAGGAGTAAAATATATATAAATATTGTGAATTCAGTCACAACTCCATGTTTATCATTTCTTAAATTTTTCATAAGCTTTAAAAAAAATATCGCCACTTTGGCTATAAAATAACCCCACCTTTTGCATGTCCCTAACTATATGTTATCATTATGCATTATGTATAGCTATAATGCATTATATGATGCCATCTTACAATCATTCCAATTGTAGCATATTTATAATAATAATGGAAAAATATTACTCCAAAAAAAATTCTTACATTTAAACACTTTGATAAATTTCTATCAGAGGAATATATTAATTATAATTTAAATAAAATTTATACTACATTTACAGTCTCCTAATGTTTTAAGTATAAAATAATTCAAAACTGAAAACATTAATGGTGTATTGCACAACTCCACTAGCATTTGAATGATATGAACTACTTTTCAAAATCAATGCTTAATACAACCATACACTTGTATTGATGCATCAGGTCTGTTACCAATTTTTCTCTTAAAATTATACTTTTAAGAAATAGAATAATTGTAAAAAGCACAATATATTTAAATAGGCAAGACATATAAAAAACACACAAACTTTACTTACATGAAGAATAGTAATCCTCCAACAACGCATCCTGGTCACCTTAAAAACACATTCCTTAACTTCTCCATCTCCATTAATCAAAAGCCTCAACACCATTTCCCGAGGTCCAATACTAACAGTTGCAGGAGTACCAGGTCTTGGAGAATTGCAGATGCATGTACCAAAATGAATGAATCCATAATGACGCAAATATCTCTGAGCAGACTCCAAGTACTCCCTCTTAGCACCTTTTGCTTGCATCTCTGCAAGCATTGCCTTTACATCTTCCCATTTGGAGCAATCATCTCTCAGCAGCCAACCGCCCCGCTCAACATCTGCAACTGTCTGCACGTATAGGAGATTTAGGGCAACAGAATCTCTCATCAGAATCTCATCACAAGTTGGGTCCCAGTAACTGTTTCATGGAATACAAGATTAAAGCATGTAGTTACTTCTTACTTAGGCTATTGGTTATGGAATAGATTTCCACACTTTATGCAGAAGATTCATTAAGCACTGAATGCTACTACAGTTTGTTTTTATTCGGTTAGTTTGAATTTTGCATAAACTCTGTTCTTCTTGTTGTTAACTTCTAATTGTTGCTGGCATACATGAAAGGGAATACAAAAAAATTATTGAATTTTACCAAATAGCAACGACCTTAATTGTTGTATTTCCCTTGGAATTATTCAATATCGATAATTTTTAATTGATTTTATGTTATCAAAATTGCATAAGCATTACAGGTATATCCCACAGTTTTCATTTAATTTACTATTTATTGTAGGCAATGAGTTCACCACCTAGGTTGACTTTTATTTTGGAAGGAAATACAAATCAATTCTAAACAATTTAGGTATCATTATATATGTATGATCTAATTATATACCTATTAATATTTTTGTTACTGGGTTTTTAAGCCATATGAAACCTAATTATATCAATCTCATTTATCAATATGGTACAAATTTGATTTGAAATATTCATATATGTCATAAAAATGTATAATTAACATATCCCCATCCATATTTTTAAGCCGTGATTTTCCCATTGGAAACCCAGAAGATTGGAACAGCCTCATATGATCCTTAAACATAGATTATTATATGAATACCTTTTCCTTATTTATTTCCTAATCAAATTACAGAAAGAAATTTTTAGCATGACATGTAAATAGATATTTGGCTCACCAAATATTCCATACAATCTCATAAAAAAAAAAACAAAAAGCATAATATTTTGATCTATCCCATGAGTTCTACAATAATAAAAGCTAGCAACGATCTCAAAGAATAAATAAGATAAAATAGACATTTTATATCTTAAAGTATAATATTCTAAAAAGATATTTCCATTATAATAAATTCTATTTGATAACTCCTAATCTTGTTTTTAAATGCTAAGAATTTCATTTGCAGCTTCAAAACACTAACTAAATAACTTGTAGTATTTTTAACAATTATATATTCACAAATATTTTCGTGTAGATAGCAATATTTCCCATTTAATATGCAAAACAACAATATATTACCTATCATACTTGAAAATAAATTATGGAAAACTAACTAATGAAACTATAATATTTATTATATCAATTAATATTGCAAATTAACTTTTCAAAAGGACACAATTGAACTGACAGTGCTGATACCAAAAATCAAATTATATAAACATAAAATGATGTTTGATATAAAAGATTGCAGCAAAATATATTATACTTAGATAGGTTAATATTCATCAGCTAATCTAAATCAAAGTAAAAACCATGATAAAATTATTTAAAACATAATTTAACTAATGGTGGATGTAATGAAATTAGAGCCTCTGTAAGAATGGTGTTTAGAAGTACACGTTTCTTACAAATCTTTGATGTGTGGATACAAGAATATAACACCGAATGAAATTAAACTAACTTAATTTTGATATTTGAAAGTAGGTAAAACAATGTGAAAGGAAATTCTTCCAAAACTTACCTCTTCCTCAAGACTACTCTTGTTAAGCAGCTCATTGACTTTTGGGATATGTATGGTGACTCAAAATCTTGAAGCTTTCTGAGAACTTAAACAGATATTTTCATTTACAATAAATTGATATGACTTTCAATCACAATAATTTTCAATTTCCAATTGTTTTCAACTAGCTTAACCATATTCACTAAGGCAAATATAAAGAGACAGGATTGGCTCCACCCCACAACTTTGTCAAACTAATGGAATAAAATAACTAAACCACTGAGGGTATTATTATTAATATTGTATAATTTCTATTGAAAAAGTTTTGAGTTCAATATTGAAATAATTTAAAGAATTATTAGATGATAAAGTGAAATGCAATTATATTCTCTTACGACAAATTCATGATGTCTTGATATAAGATTACAAATTTGCTGTATGTTTGTTTCATAGATTTGAATATTTTGTTGTTAGGCATTATTATATTAAGATGAATTATATATAAAGATGGATAGATTATCATCTTGGTTATATCATTTTTCCACATGCCACATATTTTTTCTTAATAATACATATTCTTTGGGAGTTTATGTCCGAGAATATGAAAATCCTGTTAGGGTTTCTAAAACTATTATAATGATTATTAATATACAACCTATTACATTACACATTATGAAATAAGATGAAAATAGGTCTTATGAAGAAAATTCAAAAATTTTTTTATTGTTTTAATTCACTGTTAAGATTAAAATTTTTAAAATATCTCCAGTAAGCAGTGAATATTCAAAGTAAAACAAAATATTAATGGAAAGGATAATAGAAGAAAAATTAAGATTATATATCCAAGAAATAAAAACAGCAAAAGAATTAAATAGATTACAACGATAAATTGGCAAGAATGTAGTTCTTTGAGGCAGAATGGAATATTTCAAGTCCTTATTTCACATTTTATTTATTTCACATGCCTCAAACTACAACTACTTAGGTGATGAAACAATGTTTCATTAGTTTATAAGCCATATTTCACTTCTAAATAGGAAAATTTAGGAATTCCGGGCCACTCAAATATAATTTTACATTGAAAATCATCAGATATTTACAGGAGAGCAATGGCCACAAGGAAATTTTGAAAAAGGTAGACCAAAAATAAAAATACATCAAAAAGTACAATAATGAAAAATATAATGATAAATTTTAATGTGAGAAAAAAAAATATTTTGTTCAGATATTACATAGGAGATAAAATGGTAGTCTAAACAGGCTGGTTTGCCAGATTTTATTTTTTATAGATAGAAAACCCTTTTATTTATAAATTTACTTTTGCAATAGCTGAAATTCATTTGAATTAAAGATGCTATTTTAGTAAGCTATTATATTTTTCTCAGACCTAAAAGTCAATCATCCATTAAAACTCTAATAATAGTTAGTGCATAAATGTATTTAATAAAAAAGAAAATTAAGTACACCCTTTTGGTTAAAAACTGATAAACTATAAATAACTCATAAAAATTGTCATGAATAACAATAAGTAAGAATAGTTAAAAAAACAGCTGTTCATTTAAAACAGTAATTACTCTACTAAGACCATCCTATTTCATAGGATCTATAACTTTAAGTCGATTCTTAATACTTAAACACTATAAACCTATTAAAAATTGAATAAATTGAGGAAAATATATTTTTAAACACTCTGCAATCATTGATGATGAATTATATATAGAGGCAAAGAGAGGGAGTTTTTACTATAGTTTGAAGAGAATTCCTGCTATCAATAACATCCTTACATAAGGTCAACATCTCTAATCATAAAAAAAAACTTACTAGTCAGTTGACCATCATCTTCTTTTTTAATCAGAAAAAGAGAGAAGTAATTTATTAGGCTGGGAGGCAGCCGTACATGCTGACTCACTTTCTGCAAAGAAAATTTATGGCTTCATTAGTTTTTAAAATCTTTATTGAATTCAAATAAATCTAGAGTTAGTTATATATATATATATATCAAGTACATCGTAAACATACGTTGGTAAGACATACATTCTTGGCGAGAACAATCACGAACTTACCTCTAGCACTTTACTTGAGCAACTACTAGAATTAATCCTCAATGTCATTTTAAAACCATTCATAAGAAACACCTCTAATTCAACTTCATCTCTTTCATCCCGATTTCCGCCAACTCTACACTCGAACTGTTTTCTTGTTTCATACTGGGCACAGAGCAAAAATCCATTGAATATATCGGAGTTTATTACTAAACAATCTTGTCCCACTGAAACAAAGGCAATAATGTAACAAAAATTATAAGTCTTCTTCAACAGATCAATATGTAAATTAAATTATTTTGCACCTGCTTGAATGTATTTCTCGAGTTGGGCTCGTCGTTCCTCCAATTGGTTAGGCGTCAATGGGAGAAGTTTTTTGCTAGGAAAATAAGGCAATTGTTTCGTACTAAACTCCTTCTTGAGTTGTTCGTGTAAATGATGCAGTTGTCTATATCTCACTGTACAATGAAAAGATCCATTGATGTGAAGATTGTAACCCTGTAAATAATAAACGATTAGAGACAATGGGAAGCATTTACATCGCACAAGCAAAATTATCATAATTTACCATGTACGTAGATCCACTGTCATCACTGAATTCCTCAGTATCAGGAATTGAAAAATGCATTATTCTTCGAGGTTACGTCGAACTCCCATTGAAAGTATAACAGTTGTTAACTGTTCTTTATATAGGTTTTAATTTTATGAGTGTAAAAATTGAAGATTGTAAAAAAATTTTATCGTTACCGAAAATTACTTCCGAGCTGTAATATTTTCAGCAAGAATTCCAATCAAAACATCACAACCTGTACGAATTCGCCTATGACGGCATAATTTTAAGTTTCTTTTGTTTTCCAAAAATGTCCGCTAATTGCAGCAGTTGAGAGATACGCCAGACTATCAATGATCAACAATATAAGAAATTTCGACCCCTATTTGTTGATTAATAACTATAATAGTAGTTGGTCTTTGGATGATTTAAACAATTAATGGAGTTTTATTTTCCATTTGAGTCAGTTTTACCTTTGCTGATAAAGCGGGGAATGAGTTACACGAGTATGGCTGTAGTGAATAATAATAAATTGATTTATCAATAACCTCATTAATAAACTGCTTTCTAAATTTAAGGAATAAACATTTCATTCTTAAATAGTGAAACGTTTAATTCATATGCCTATGGAAAGGATCTTTGTCGTATAAATTATCTACCGAGTTATTCCCCATTAAAATTGAGCTGCAATAATGAATTACATAGGTTTAAAGACAGTTTTAATGTTAGAAATGTGATAACAGAGCCTCGAAATCATGTAGAAATATCAATAACGATGTTAATTCAGATGTGTCCGGATAGTGAAACTTAAGAAAGAGAAGGAATGAATTATGAAATGGACTTTGCGTACTATGAATATCAAAGACTTCGGCTCATTTTAAAAGAATGTAAAATCATCTCCGACTTTCCAGGAATTTATATGTTACGATCTTCACATTGTTATTTTTTCCATTCTATTTTTGTTGTAATTCACTACCGAAAATAACATAAAACTAATTATTTTAAAACTGGTGGTTTTCAAACAGTCATGTCCAAGAAACGACGAAGAGCGAAAGTGATTATTGGTGAGAGATTATTTGTATTCTTAATCCTCTGAAAGATTTGGTTTCAAGGGCGTCCCTCCTCGCATCTCAAATTACGTTGGTCGTGTTGCAATTGAAACATCGGCAAGTGAATTAGTGAATTTTCTCTCAAAGAAATTTAGCAGAAACGAAGTCTATTGTGAAGATCTCTTCTCTGATACATTTAGCCAATCGTTTGAAGTGAACATACCCTTATCTCTTCGCGACGATATCTTGAATCGTTCCACCTGGCCCTGCAATATCATCGTAGGAAAATTCTTCGCTCCGTTGAAATTTTCTCTGTATTCCTCTCGTGCCGCAGATAATAATTTAGCTAGTTCCACACCCTCGGCTTCTTCTCGCAATGCTCCTGAAACTCTATCTAACTTAAGACATAAGTGATCAGCGAAGACAATTTACCTTCTTTATCACAACCGATAAACTCTTAATCGTCTAGTGGATGAGAATATCGACTCCAATCCCCGCATTTCCACAAGATCGAGCAACGGTATGAAACCTAAAATATTGTAACTAACGGACGATACTCATTTATCTGTGTTCCTCCTCAATGTGCAATGTTGACGTAATAAACTGCTCGACATTGAAGTACTATTAAATAAAACAAATTCGGACATAATTTGTTTATGTGAACATTGGCTCAGTAAAGCTGAAGCCTATTTAAACTTCTACGATTACTTCATAGGTGATATATTTTTCAGGACACAATTCACAATAGTGCACTGGTGGTGCAGCAATTTTTTTTTAGGAATAATTTAGTTTCCTCGCCTACACCTTACATTCCTGAAAACCTTATTTCGAAAAGAACTTTGAATTCGCTCTCTGTTCCACTATCATTGCTGACATAGATTGTGTTTTAATCTGTATATATTGCTCTCTGCAAGGTGACTTTGAAACTGACCATTCTCCCTGAAGTCTCATTTTCATATTAAAAAAAAAGTCTTTGCCAATTTATTATCAGGTAAGACTTTTTCTGACATTAAAATTGCCTTCTTTAATTATCTATGGAGAATTGAAACATGGTTGGATATCTATTTTCCTTCTTTGATTTGATGTTTCAGGCATTTTACGACAATTTTTTTTACTACTTCAATGTAGCCTTTCCTCTCACCATTAAAAAAATTCTAAATAGCTCCTAGAAAACCTCGTGTTTCTGACAAAGTTCATGCTTACTCCTTCTACCACAAAGACCTTTATTTCCACTACATCTCCACAGAAGATGAGGACTTCAAAATTAAATTCCGTATTCATGAAAAACTCTTACAAACTCCTCCTCTCTTTAGCTAAAATTACCTACAAGGATCACAGACTGTTCAATTGCTCCAATAAATCCTGTAAAATATGGAAGATCATTAATAAATCAGAAAATCAAACACGCTATACTATTGACTCACCTTATCCCATCATACTGGCTTTTGATTTTCAAGAACATTTTACCTCATTTCACTCTCCTAGACAGCATATTAATCCCTTTGATTACATAAATATTATCAATCATGCGTCTTTTTATCTTTCTCCCTCCTTGAAAATGAATTAAAAGCCATTATGAATTGTGGCACCAAATTTAGTGCTGGCATTGACGATGTTCCAAACATTCTAATCTAACAATCTTTTGACCTATATAAGGATCCTCTACTTTTTATTACTTCCTCACTGGCACCTTCCCTTCTGCCCTTCAAACTTCCAATGTTTTTCCTTTATACAAGAGAAAAGGTAATCCTAATGACTTCGACTCACACAGACACATCACCTTACAAACATAATTTTCCAAAATTTTTAAAAAAGCCTTTCATGAACGTTTAGTTTCCTGCTTAAAAAACTATAAAATTTGATCTCCTCATCAAAGGGTTTTTGCCAAAACAAATCTACTGCTATCCTTCAGACAATTATTCATCTATATTCAACTCTAGATAGCAAACCTCATGTCTCTGGCCTCTTTCTTAATTTCTCTAAGGCTTATGCACCACCAACTACTGAGTCACAAACATGATAAATAGGTATTAGAGGATCTCCGTAAAACTGGCTACTGTCTTACCTGAAAGATTGATCTTGGCAAGTAATTGTCTACAAAGACTGTGTAAAATACACTTCCCCTCCCAAAACATTAACTCTCTGAGTCCCTCAGGGCTCTATACTTGGTCCTAATCTATTCTTAATTTACATAAATGATCTGCCTGTATCTATAACAGATATACTTGGAAGCATCCCCATTTTATACAAATGCTGACAACACAAATATTCTTGTTTCCTCTTCAACCCCTCAATCATTTTTTAACATAAGCAATCTTGTTGCTGAGAAAATACATACTTGGTCACTCAATAATTTCCTTAACTTAATCATGATAAATCTTCAATTATTCACTTCATTCCAAAAAACAAAAAAACTTATAAATTAAATATTTCTATAGATTGCAGTGTTTTACTTCAGACCGACTATACAACTCTTCTTTGCATACATATAAACTTTCAACTTTACTGGGACTCTCACATAGATTTTCTTTTAAGAAAACTCAGTCCGGTTTGCTTCCTCATTCACAACATTCATCTTACTTTTTCTATTGACGTTTTATTATCTTTTTATTATGGTCTTTTTTATCCCCATATTATATACTGCATACTGTTCTGGGGTTCCTCTTACCATAAATTAAATTCAAAAAAGAATTTTAAGATTAATATCCAACTCAAACCTTGAATCACCCAGCCTTCCTCTCTTTCAGAAATACTCAATTTTATGTCTTCGGTGTATTTATATTTTATTTTTAGTTATATATGTTAAATTAAACCTAAACAAATGCAAAACAAATGCTGACATCCATACACATAACACTCGCAACAACCACAATCTCTGTATTTCCTACGTATGCACCAGTTGTTCCCTCAACAGTCCATTTTATCTTTCCATAGTTTTATTCAATGCACTTCCAGAAGACTGAAAAAATGTAAGCTCAGTATCTTGTTTCAAATCTAAGGTTGAGAATTTTCTATTATGTAAAATGTTTTATTCTGTCTTTTCATTTTGATTCTTTTGTAGATGATTTTTCTCCCAATTATTGATTTTGGATTTGCATTTTAAATTTTTATATGCCTGTCTTGACTCTGGTATACTGATGAAGCCTATATCTAGGTATGATCTCTGGCAAATAAAAAATTATTTATCCTAATGCATTTGGTGAGTAATAATGACAACTAATACATAACTAATGATACTATTGATTGCTAATAAGAAAATACTAAGAAAATAATAATGAATACTAAGAAAAATATAGAAAAGTACTGTATTTGTGGAAATCTAATGTTTTTTCTCTTTTGGAAGCAATTTTAAGTCACCCTTCATGTTTTGAGTCAAATGGTTGGGTTTTAACTCCAGAAAATATCTTCTGGAAAGATGTGTTTTTGTCATTCATATCTTGATGATAACACCTCTTTTTTATAATCTATATGATTGTCAATAAGTAATTACTTTCCAAGGGCATTGGTGGATTAAGATCATTAAGGTTAGGAAGTAGATGTGGCACAATTTTAAAAAAATCATCTACAATAGCACAAACTTGTCATATAATCAGGAGATTTTGGAAATATTTACTTGCAAATAAATATGCTTGTAAATGAGAAATGTAGAAAAATTTTGATCATAACAAATGCTGCATTTGTGAATGTTATTGGAAGAACTTCTTTGTACATCAGTTCCATGATGACATTCAATATAAAATGACTTTTTACATAAGTATATTAGAAACAAGAATTTTTCCAGCACTGTCAAATAATTTTTTAACTTTGATGTACTGAAGCAAATCTTAAATTTGCAATAAATTAGCTTACATAATCCTTTTGAAATCCTACATTAGGACGAAAGGAATTTTCTGAAAAATCATTAACTCGATATTTCTAGCCATAAGGTGAAAGGAAAATTTTCAAGGGTTAAACTCTCTGTGTCACTTAATTCATATTCTGTTTTTAGAATATTAATATTTCATGATGAGAAAAACTTCTTATAAGATGGAGTAATATAAACACATTAGAATCCATCATTAACTAACTGGTCATTCAATCTACTGATTTTTAACTGCAGCTCTCTGACTTGACTACATCTCTTTTTCCTGAGTCCCTCTTCACCCTGTCTAAATATTAATTCTTTGATCTTCCAATTAGAGCTGCTCCATATCCTGGAGTGAAGGCGTTTGCTGCTTAGATAATTCATCCTGGAAGTCTCTTTTGAGATTGCAATTATTGTTGATTGATACTCCTGCAACCCTGAAAGAGACTTTCAGGATGAATGCTCCATATTCTTGGTATCTCCTATTCTTTAGTAAACCTCTTTGTTTCTGACACTAATTGTCCATTTGAACAATATTTCAATGGCTTGTACATATTCTTCTCTGGTCTGTTTTTAGGCAGAGTTTCTTCATATTTAAGCATAAATTCTTTTAGCAGTTATCTCTTGCTCCTCGGCCATTTGAAATCTGTCTTTTTTAATTGCTTCTTCTAGTATGAATTGAACAGTTTATATGACATCAACATTGTTGAAAGCCTTTTCTAATTCTATGAATGCCACATACACTGACATTTTGGCTTTAATTATTCATTTAATTCTTCTACGAATTGTTTTTTTTTTCAGTATTCATTTATATTTTCAGTATATCAGAGCCATGCAAGAGAGCCATGCTTATTACTCCGTACGTCTCTTACAAGGAGTGTAAACATAGGTGTCTCCTGACTTTTGGATGAGACTAGCATAGGATCGAAATTAACCCCTCAAGCGCGGAGGAGGTTTAACACTAGAACAGCGGGAAACGGACACCCCCCTAGAACAGCGGAAGGTGTCCTCAGGACACCTACACTTGCGCTTCTTTTGAATAGCATGAGGCAGTTGTATTTAACTTCCTAGTCTTTCCTTAAAAGCTTAAAAATTAATAACTAAGTATGGGTACTTATTTATCGGCAGATCACGAGGTAAATAGTTTCTATATTTTTAATATAGAAATTGTTGTTGAGTTCGATCAATTCCATGAGACTCATATTCCGATATAAAAATATTAAGATCAATAAAGCCAGAAATTAATTATATGAATAAATTAATATTAAGCCGTTTCGAGATAAATAATTATTTACTTGAATAACTTATGAAAATTACCCGATTTTATTAACAATTTACATGGGGCACAAGAAAAAATAATCTCGCGTAGTAAAACTTTACCGCTTCGCGTACCTTCCTTTGATTTTATTTCACAACAAAAAGACCAGAAATAAGGTTTAAGATACAAATAAGACCTTATATGTTATTTTCATACGCAATTATATTCATTTTTCTTTTTTAGCACAATGATGCTGTCACAAAGTAATTACTCCACAGAATCCTTCCACGAAGCTCATAGATAAATCTTTTTCATGTTACAATTTCTATAAACCCATTCTTTGCACTTCTTACACTTATCTGATGATTTATTTAACTTGTATTTTCTTTGGAATAGATATCGCTGGCTTTATTGGATAATGTCTCGTGCATCCAGCGTTTACTTAGATCCTTTTTGAGATCTCTTTAGACAGCTTAGGTTTTACCTTGTTTATCTGCGATTCGTTGCAAGAATCTATATCTGGTTATTTGGCGACCTCTTTTCTGCTTGCTAATAACCTATACATTGACTTCTGGTAGATAAATTTTTATGTAAAAAGAATGCATTAGGCAACGTCGTGAGTCTGCTCTCACCGTGTGCCTACGCGCCATTTGGTCCACTACGTCGCTTTTTGTACAATTATGGTACGTCACCGCGTCTGATTTTCTTTTACTAATACTGTCTAATACGACATTAGAAAGCATCTAAATCGCGAGAAGAACAAGTTTACTCGGTTTATTTTTATAAACAGGGATTATTCTTCATTTTTCGACAACATCGGATTCACAGCAGATTTTTGCTGGTTATTAACTCCAGCAACTCTCATCACAATTTGTTCAATGTTCCAAATAAAAAAATACCTGCTTTCTTCAGCCTATTAAATAGGTTCTATAATGTAAAATAATTATCGGTCATTAGGTTAATTCCTTTCATAAGAAAAGGTTCCATTAATATCATAACCAGATAGTTCAGGAAGATGGCCTATCCTCAAACTCGACAACTTATGGAAATCCATTCAATGCTTATTTGGTACTAAAATCCATTACCAACCGAAACTTAAGCACATATTTTTCAGGTTGATTAAGAATAAATTGTGTGAATAGACATGTACACTTTCTGGGAAAAAGCTGATCATTCACCGTCACTTTTGTAACGGGTTTGTAGCAAGCTTGGCATTTTTTAATGAGTTTATGTCACAAAAAGATAGAAGACAAATTAGTCAATTGCGAAAATAGAAATGGAAAACGTATCTTATACATAGAAATATTAGAAAATAAAAGGCAAAATGTTTCCAACTCAAATCATCATTTGAGTTGCTACCTCAAATGTTTATACATAATCATATAATTCCATTTATTTTAGAGAGGAGGGACAAAATAATAGCAAAAAGCAATATTATCTCAAAGTACATTCGTTGGAGCTTCTAATATAAAACAATGAAGGATTTATACTAAGAAATAATAGTAAATATTAAGTAGGTGTCCTGAGGACACCTCCGCTGTTCTAGGGGGGATGTGGCAGGATCTCCTATGAAAATCATCCAATAATTATAAAACTTGGTAGAAATACGCAGAATGTTAAATAATTAAAAGTCACGAAACGATTTTTTTCTATGATAAAAAATACAAAAATGGTGCGTTTTTTTCATGGGCGAGGTGTCCTGAGGACACCCTCCGCTGTTCTAGTGTTAAATGAATCCCATCTCGTACGTCGAAGGAGATTTAAACGGAACAGCCGATTTTTGCAGATGCTTGTTAAAAAATTTATAATTTCAAAACTAAACATCCAATTAATTAGAAATTTTTTTATGTTTAATAAATAATATCCTTTTTACTATAGTGAGCATTAACATTTAAGTTATCTATAATACTTATGTGGTAGAGTCTTTGTTGATTTTTTTTCTTTTCCTCATAATTTAGTTTTTTTTTTCATGCATTTCTAGGTCTTGTATATTATTTTCTTTTAGGGATTACAATCTTAATAATCCACATTGTAAAATATACTCTAGGCATAAATTATATTATAGGTGAAAAGGCACAAATGACAGCCTCACGAAGCGGGATTTAGCCATTGCACATTCAGTGATTACGTTACTAGCTTAGAAAATGGCCTACCTCAATAATTCTGCTTGATGTGGTAGATCCCAAAGCAATCAAAGCAAAGTCTTACCTCCCAATTTTTGCAGAAGAACACAATATCTCTTCTCCTAGAATGTTTTGCGCAGACGACACACCTCCTCTTAGGTACCGTAAGTCTTTTTCTACTTTTCGATGTCATGGTTAGTAATTAAAAATTATTCAAAGATAAATAATTTCACAGAAAAGAAACATTTCCGCAAGAGATACTACACTGAAGAAACGTTCCTTCCAGACTGAAGGGTTTTAGGCGCCGAAAAGAATACTTCCTTCGAGCTGCGAATGCTTCCACATCCATTTTCCAACCATAAGCAACTTCGGAATGAAAAATATTATACACAAACAAAACGAAATGCAGCCCTAAGAATCCTTCTAATTGTTTACGATGGTCTTAAGCGTTGATAGATATAAAAACCTGACTGAAGTCATAGAGAAGACAATCCGGCATTGAGAAGGGCCGGGAACTCGACCCTCTTCCTTCAAATCATATGGAGGGTCAAAACAAGTTAAGGGAAAGAGAAACAAGCAGCTGGAAGATTTCATTAGCTGACATAGCCTTCTAAAAAGGTCTTCCAACAGCAAAACTTCCTCTATCTAAAAGCACACTATCGTATCTCATGAACAAATGCTAAAACGTAAATTTACAGTGTCTCTGAAACAAAATTTTCGGGTAAGAGCTCTCCCGAGCTATACCGTTATCTCGGGTTCAGTGGTGGAGTTGGTTTAGGCGTTAACAGAGCTTTTTCGAACCGTCATTTTTGCGTGGAGGACATTGGTTCGCGACCCGCCAACGAAACTTTTTTCTCTCTGATTATGATTTTTTTGCCTCGTATTTAGCGTCTATTACATACTGCGTACCTATTTTGGAGTTATTACGCGATTTAATCATATCTTTTTCCTTAGAATTGGTGGAGCCCGAAAGAGGTCTTCTCTGTGATAAGCGGGTTTGGGTTGTCCCGGCACGAAATTTGAAAAAAATTGCAATCTTTTAACGTTAATATCTCCTAAACTTACGGCAAGAAACGTATATGAAAAAAGATGGGTCTTCTTAATTTTGATCCTCTTTCGACCTATGCTAGTCTCATTCAAAAGTCAGGAGACACCTATGTTTACACTCCTTGTTAGTTCTTTTTTCTTCAATTTTATGACTATGGCAATCCTAAATCCTTAGTTGTAGGCTTACAATTTTTTTTGTCCTTGATAATTTTGAATATGATGTCTTCTTATGTTGATTGAATTTGTTGACCAATGTACCCTTCCCAGTCTCCATCCAGAAATCCAAATAGGGGACATTTTTTAGTTTCAGAATATTTCACTGGATGGAAGGCAAATGTCAATGTAGTTAAGGTTCCATTTATTCATGGGAATTATTTGCTTTTGGCAACAGAGTTTTCCATGTGATGCCGTTGCGCAAAGGGTATCAGCCACTGAGGTACAGATACCCCTTGTACTTCTCAACCTTCAACCTTTCTCACATGCGTGACCCTCAAAGAGTGATTGAAATTGCTGCAGGCAGTTCTATGGATCGTTGGAGTCTTTCCTCTATGCCAAAATCATAACAGGGGTATTTTATGCATAATGGTATCTTATTTCTCTTCTTTACTTCTAATTTAAAAGTTAAAACTAAAATGTTTAGCACTGTAGTAACTGAAGCACTCTTAGATTTCAGGAATCTTACTCACCTCAGTTATTTCCCATTCCCAGTTGTTCTCCATTTATTGCTGGGTATTGCCAAAACAAGTGAACAGCAAAATTCAAATCAAACTGGCGGTATACTGAAGATTCAACACTCCTTTCCCTGCCACACAAAACAAAAAATATAAATGTATGTTTTTCCTTTTTACAAAATACAAAGTTTACATCAAGAATGCCATGACAAGTGGCCAAACTCTGACCATGCGTTGGGAATCAAATGAAGCATGAATTTCACCTTGTTGAACGTACCAACATCTTCACTGAGCCCTGCAAATTTCTTCCAAATAGAATCCACAGAAGGATTTGTAATACTAACCTTGTTGAGTGATGACGTCCAATGGGTGACCACCATTTTGGATTACAAAAAATGGTAATTTAGTTAATTTATCCACATGCTCCTCTCTCAATCTAAACACCCCTTTTAGAACAATTTCCCACTAGTATTATATCCGAGCCTCAACTTCGTGCTGAACAACGGATGATTTATGAAATTTCGATTGAAGCAAGTCTCCGGAATGGCCGAGATCGCGGAACCTATGTCACTTTCTATTTTGAAACATCTGCCTTCCGCCACCATATTTATCATTCATTGGGCGACTCTGCCTAACATACCTTTAACATTAAACATAGGTAGTTTTTCGTCCTCATCACCGCTATCACATATTCAATATACTGGTCTACATACGTAAAAAATGTCTGCGTAACGTCATATATTGTATAAAAAACATTTTACAGCAACTGTCCACACGTCAATGACCGCCAATGTCCTTGGCCACCGCCGCATGCGGCCGTGCGGCCACAAGTTGCGCACCCATGTTATACACGTATAGTCTTCGTTATGATCGGGAATATTGTCTCTCCTCCCGGACCTTGTAGGACTGGGAAGGAAAACTTATCGTTGCAGGTTGAGCACACAATTCTCGTAATATTTCTACCTCATCATCTTCCCCACTACGTCTAGAGTCCTGTCTTTCAGAAAGAAAGGAAAATTCCACTGGTGGTGATACATTGCGTGTCACCTTTATCTTCTGGTATTGGACACAAGATTGGACCCACTTTCGGCAGTCTCTCCATAATGAAAAAGGGAACAATCAGTAACATATACCTTCACCACAATTTATTTCTTCACGACCATGGTTTCGCTCTAAAAGATCATCTTTAGGTGACAAGAAAGGACATGACTGAAATATATATATTTATAGGAAAATAGGGGGAGGGGTGGAAGGTTAGGATGTTGGAGGTGGAGGGGTTTTTATAACCGCGGAAAGAATTGGGGAGGGGGAGAGAGAAAGTATAGGAATCCTTTCTTTCGGAAATGAAGGAATTTACTGAGGGCCAAATGAAACTTTCAGTTACCAATCGCGTCGTCTGCAGAACTTCCGGGTGTAACAGGTGATGAACAGCAAAAAATTGCCTCCTGAATTGTTTGCTTACAAAAGGTCTGGTCACTCGAATACTGACTCGCGCTACAAAGGTTTAGTGGCTCCCAAGAGTAGTATGCTCTTCAGGATCAAGGAGGAGGCACTGCGGGCTTCAGCCAACTCCAGATCCTCTTTTTGGGCCTTAGCAAAGCGGACGGGTTGACTACAACGCCGTAGTGTTTCGAACGGTCAAATCTGCGAATGCCAGAGGTGCTCCTCCTCGTCCGCCGATGCTATCATATCATCGATTACGATATCATATCATCAAGCGTAAGCGAAACGTATTTCTCTCAGCACTTCGTGAATGAATCGCTGGAACGATCAAGCCGCATTTCGGAGGCCAAACGTCACATAAGGAAATTCAAACAGTCCGAAATATTAGGTGATGGCTGTTTTCGGGACGTGCGGGAGGCATCGGAATCTGGTGGTACGCCCGCAGATCCACCTTCGAGAGTATCCTATTGCCGCACAGACGTTGACCAAAATCCTCGATGCGGGTAGCGGTCTGGCATTCAGGGCGCGGTAATCGCCACATGGACGCCTCTCCTCCCCTGTCTTAGGTATTAGATGAAAGGCCGATGACCAGCTGCTGTCGGACTTCCGCGGTGTGCGTGTGTGAGGTCTTCAATAGCAGTTCAAACTACTGCTTGGCTGCGTCGCAAGACGCGGGGGAGGGGGTCGCGGTCTGGCACACATTGAAGGGCCATCGTGGGAATCAATAAAGTGCACTGTGGTATGCTGTGGTATCAGGGCACCAGAAGCTTTGTTAATTTCCAGATACTTCTCCAGTAGGCGATGATAAGGGGAAGGACTACAAATGACACGCACTTGGAGTTGGGTATTACGAGCTGCGACTCCAGGGGCCGACAGCATTGTAGTCTCTTCTACTACCTGCTGATTTGCGATGTCCACCAGCAATCGGAAATTCCTCAGGAAATCTGCCCCAATGATTGGTTGCGGGACATCAGCCACTACAAACTCCCAAGAAAAATCTCTCCGCACAACCAAAGGCAAAGACAAGAAACTATGCAACCGAACGTACTGATTGTGGAGTCGTTGGCTGCATATAGTTGAAACTCGGAGTTACTCCGCCGTTCTTTGAGGACGCTCACGTATATCACCCCCAGTATCCACCACTCGTATGGGACGCGGCGGCTTAAATAAGGAACCTTGCCACTAGTGACTGTCCGTTTCCCGTGGAGCATAAACAGTACCTCGTGCATTTCTTTTTCACCGAAGCGTAGATGGTACCAGCATACCGTGCTACTCTGATTCTGGTATGGTGAATGATTGGGGCTCCTGCTGCGCCGCCTACGACTTAGTTTTTGATTGCTATACCCGAAATCGACTTAGCGCTTCGATTGTTAATCATTAATATTTTTATACTCAAGAATCATAGTCCCGTGAAACTAATTCAGATTGATCAGAAACGCTCTCAAATATAAAATTCAAAAATTAAAGCGAGATTGATAAATCGATCAACGTCTCATGACGAAAAAATTAACAAAATGGATTCAAATGACATTATTGCACATCATTGCTCGATTTTAAAATGTGCTTATTCATTTTTCAAATTTCTTAGTTCTGATTATTGTTCGCAACGGAGATAATGATTCAAAGTGTATTCCGAAGTATAAAAAGACCTTTTATCTCCTTTACATTGTGAATTAGTGCTTGGATTACGAAGAAGATTCGTTTTCTATATAAGAAGCTTGAGGTTCAAGCTCTTCTATATTATCATCTGATATTTGCTCCTATATAGTACACCCAATTTTCAAGTCGATATTTGTGAGAAAGCGTCTCAAAGTTTTCAATCCAATTCATTCTAATCTTTATTTTTTACTGAAATAAATATTAGAAGCGGGTTTGGGTCAATCTGGGCTTTCGGGTCTATGATTCTCGAGCATAAAAGTAATAAAGATTAACAAAAGGAGCACTAAGTCCATTACTCTCTTCGATAAAGCATTCAAAAACTGTTTGATTAAAAGAGTGTCTAAAATCGATTAGGAAATTACCGAATGTCCCATAAATATGTATATTTTATAAATATTCCTGTAAATTGTTAGCTGTATTCAAGATAACGACTAAGAATAACCTGTAAATGAAAATAACAGCATGTATCTCAATTTCTCTCGTGACAAGTTTTTCGTGACGTAAGAAGCAAAAACCGATGTATAAATTGGACTGCATGATCAAATTTTTCTAAGGTAACGTTCTACTAAAATTATTTTTGCTAAGATATGGTTTCTTTATAATTGGTGTAATTTGACTTTTATGTATTCGTAAGTTATAACCAGTAATCTAAGAAAGAACTAGAATTTTCAGTTAGATACAATGAAAGCAATGGCAGTTTTAATAATTTTCTCGCGCAGATTTCGCAACCATTTTTTTCATTTTGCGCTGAGGCCCCTTCTTCGTAGGGAGGACTTCGTAGATTTCTTTTCCTAATGAGTATAACAGCACAGGGTTCCTCTTAATTACCGTATTTGAAGGCATATAAGAAGCACTTTTTTTCCTAAATTAGGTCTCAAAAAATTTACTCGCGTCTTATATGTGAAGGTGTTGGTATCGGCGCTTAGAACAATTTGTTAAAAAAAATACCCTCGGAAATATGACTAAAGGAAACAGGAAATTAAGCCACATCATTCAGTTTTAACTAGGAGTGTTAAATAACGCTAAAAATCGATGGAAACAGAGCAGTAGTAAGTCATTATGCTATTGTGGAACCGCGCTGTCGCACGGACTATTAGTTTTTTCCTTGCGTGTGTCCTACTTCATGATAGTGCGTCTTATATGACGGTGCGTCATATATGCCGTCAAATACGGTAACTAACTTTCTTCATTTGCTTCCCAAATTTCCTCTCCCGGTATAAATTTCTCTGTAAAATTCGGCATTCCCGTCCCAAATGTAGTAAATGAAGCACACTTTTCGATTTCAGGATTGTGAGTGACCAAAGTTAGCATCCCCATTCATTGCTGGATATGAACAAAACAAGTGAGCTGCCAAATTCAATTCGAATTGGTGGTACATATACAATACGAGTAAAGGTGTGCTTGCTCACAGCAAGCAATCGAAAAATATATCTTTTAATAAAAAGTAAAAATTTACGAAAGATTATTCGGATAAGTCATGCTAAGTAAAGGACATTTTCGCAGTGGACAATGCAGTGAATAAGATTTCCCATGCATTTCTTACGGCAGCATTATTCCCGCCCCGGCGTCGAACCAAGGCCATCTTACGAATATCACTGTCATTTATCGCTTATGTACGATTACCTTTATAAACACCCCGAATTTCAAAAGGAAATTCAGTCAGGAAGTACCTTAAAATGAGTCCTTAATTCCCCTTGCATTTTTTAACCATTAGAAAACTATTTAGTTAAAATGAATGGTTTAGTTCTTCCTCAATTCAGTGCTAAGTCATCCATTTTACAGAGAACTTTTGCTATATTTGTAATTTATAAATACTATTTGACAAGCTCTCAACCCAGTCAAGTTTCTTTTATATGCCGATCATCGGCATATAAAAGAAACTTGATTTCTATACATCAATATAGAATGTCATAGAAAATTTCAAAATAAATAAAAAATATTATTAAAATATATGCCATAGAAAAATATGAACCACAGCATCCAAACGTGCAATGTTGTAACTTTTCAAAAATGAAAACGTCCAATTTGTGAGGACCACTTTTAAAGGACTATTTAATAGAGTTAAATGATTCTCAGAACTATGAGTTGTACATGATATGAAGCTTTATTTCTATTTATACATCCACAATATCACTATAAAAGCTTATGAGATGTTGAAATTTATGCACAAAAAATGCCGTTTCTTCAAGAGTATATCTTGCTGTTTACTATTGTAAACTTCCTTTGAAAGCACACATAGAATACTGCTACAATTAATGTAATTCCTAGTACTCATTAAGTAAAACCATTCTATTAAAAAAGTAAAAGATTAGATTCTCTGAATCTACTCTTTTACTTTTTTGAGCTGTTAGAGTAGATTCTCTGAATCTACTCTAACAGCCTACTTTTTAAGTCTAATGGTCTTAACCCTTTTCTGAAATGATATCCCTCATAACTAAACCCTAAATAAGCCCTAAATAAAGATGTAATTATTATTATAACTCTGAAAATCTCATTTGTATTTATACCCATTGTTCCAACTTATTTGAAATCCTTATTGAAAATTTCACAAAAATGACAGAAAATAATATATGTAATTAGTACATAAATATGTAATGTGAAATAGATGGTGGGCTAATGAGTGAATAACTTGAACTCAAAAATGAATTAAGTATGAGAACATTTGATATAATTATGAAACAGAGTGTGTATGAATATGACACTCATTTGTTCCCTATAATTTGATGAGGTTTGGATACTTCATTATATTTTCATTTTTTTCACTTTCAATTTCAATTTTCCCTCATATCCAAAGTCATAATTCAAATAATAAGGAATCCAAGCTAGGACCAATATTCAAGAATTAGTCTAATTAGGGTGATATTTGGTTGTTTGGAAAGTTTCCACTGATTTCTTTTATGCTGTAAAGGTCTGTGTTATCTCAATTTGATATCACTCGTTTTGAGAAAGAGGGGATGTTTCTGAGTGTTCAAATAATATCAATATCAACAATGATGTACGACTTTCCCTTAAGTATTCGGACAGTTAGATGATTAGAACAGTTAGAGAATAAGAAAGATCATTTCGACCATTAAATGTTTTTGTATTTCCACAATGCATGGAATGCAACTCAAACCACAAAAAATTATGTGCTGTATATGAGGAAATTGCAGTAAATGAATGGAATGCTGGTGGAATGGGAGGGGTTTTGTGTTCTATGACCTATTACCTAGCAATAAAACACTCAGAGAAATAATCTAGTCAGTTAGATAGAAGGAAGCAAATGAATAGAAGCTACTAGACCTGGGAAACTGGAGAGACAATATCATCATTCTAGACTGCACACATCTTTGGAACTGCACTCATAAAAATTGTTCAACCTTGGCTAGAATGTTTCACCTCACCCTACATATAGCATGGAATTAGCCCCCTTAGGGTACCATTTATTTCATTCTCCTCTAAATTCCCATAAGGTATAGGAGTTTAATTCATTAGAAGTCTTCCAAAAGCAGTGGATCTGGATCAGTTTTTCAGCAATAAGCCTTGAATGTTTATAAAAATAAATGGACCTATGATACTTCCCAAATGATTCTTATTACTTGTTATTAAGAAAAATGGTTATTATATTATAGATTAAACTTGGTCATCAGTATTCTGTATATTTTCCTTCATTTTTCCTGAAAATTGGCAAAAACTTTTCTAACAACCTAAAAGAAATCAATAATAAGAAATTTTGTAAAACGTCTCTGCAATATTGTTACACAAAGCAGAGAGTATGGTAGATTTTTATGATAGTTAATAAAGGATCTCTATATTTTCAGATTTCACAACACCTTCGATACTTCAAATCTTTGGAAGCTAAATGAAAAATTAATTCATCTTTTCTCTCCACCCTAATTGAAAGTTTATAACTTTATTGCTTTTCAAATCAAAGGATGTTGATTTTTGACTCAATGGTTTTTAGTATATATATATATATATATATATATATAACCATGCTGAAGCAAGTCATGTAGATCTTCATCCAACATGTAAGGATGAATTTTTCATGAGGCACCAAGAGTAAGAAACTAAGCAAACCAATTATAATCAATCGATGAAACTGTCATTTTATGGGACTCCATAATAGTAAGGAAAATACTATTAATAAGTATAATTTTCCTTGCTGTAAACAAACTATTTATGAGATTCATCAATCATTCAGGTAATTCTATGACCATTTCAACTTTAAAAAATTGAAAATTTACTAGTGTGTTATTTTAAGAAATTGCTCTTCATCAACAAGAATCATTCATTAAAATTGAATTATCTCAACAGTAACTGAATCATCCTCAATTATTTTTTAAATCTTCTTCAAATCATAGTGAAGTGTTTACAAGATATTGATTAAATTGCTAAGATGCTGATAAAACTTCTTCTAAAAATCCACCAAAATGTATGGTGATGAAAGTTAAAGGCTTCATTCCAAAAAATTGGATGGAGAAAAAATCAAAATTTCTCACTTTCTATTAAGTGAAATAATGTATTCAGCATATATCCCAATAAATTTGAAACTAATGTCCAGCAATGTGGTAATCGATAGCTGACAATAAATACCCCTTCAATGGAATTCGATTTAAAATTATTGAAACATTCCTTTTCGAATCACATATACATAGCTGGCCGGAACAAGTTGCTCCTGTTAAATAACTGAAGGAGTCCTCACCGATTAGAGAAATTTCTCAGATCGAGGATATTTTATTAGTTGCCAGGTGAGTACCGAAGATCGAGGCATTTCTCAAAAACAGGGCTGACGACGGAGGGGGAAGAGATCTTAAAGACATTTGGAAATGGTGAGAGCAAAGATCTCAATCCTCTATCTACTCGAGTATATAAACCTCGAGTAGATTGAGGCAATTGTCCATTTAACAGTCTCTAGTTCTATCCTAGAAATATTTTCGAGAAAGGTTAGTAGGATTTACTCTCAGACTTATACGAAATTTCGGACTTTACGTAATGACCCGATCTTTCAAAACAAAATGTCATACTCATCTTAATCATATATCTAATTAATATACGGTATCCAGCTTTTCTTCTTAGGAAAGTCTTATGCATTTTATTCCGAAGAGTTTTGCAGTTCAAAATTTTAAAGTCTATCTATTTGGGAAATTATGGAAGAAATCGATACGAGAAGGGGTAACTTTGTGGGAATATGAAAGAGAACTTAATTATTTCCATAGTGCTGAACGTTTTTTGCTTTTTTGATAAGAAGACTCAAGCAATTAAACATCGTATATTTTTTGGCCTACTTTCTGGAAAAATTGTCGATTCGGGAAAATTATAGTATTAAATATTGATTAAAATCAGCGAATAAAATTTTAATCTATTATTGATAATCCCAAATCCATCAAGCATATTTATGGGTATCAAATGACGGTCCATATTTCTTGTATGTATTTCTTGATGCTAAAGAATCAAAATTAAGTTTACTGCTTATTCAACTCAATCTCTCTTAATATTAATTTACTCGTATTGAATTTGAGATTACTATGAATTAAGAATTATGATTTACGCACTCTTACTTACGGTGGTGTAGTGGCCAGCATACCTGCCCGGCAAGTGGTAGACCTGGGTTTGTGTCCCAGTCAATTCGCCATTTTTCACTTCTGTTTGACATTGTGAAAAAGCGCAAGCTTTAACGTGCAAAGAATTAAAACCTACCATCAATACTTTTTTCGCTTATCTTTTGAATTAATCCAGATTAGAAAGCATTCTGAAGTATCCGGAGGCTCAAACAGCGTAAATCAATTTTACCTTTAGTTCCTCATAATGGCGTTGAGGATCAAATGTGATAACAAGCACTTGTTCGTTACAATGAGTACCGATATTTTGTTTCTCATTGAGTCGCTCATTTTCTAGATAATTCTTCTGTGACATGATATATCAAGTGTTTGTACTTTCAATAGGAGATCCTTCATTTTGTACACTAGTCGCTGAGATATATAATATCACTGTATAAGGTTTTATCGCCCTGTCTCTTTGCTAAAGGGCTTCGTTGTTGGTTGGGAAAGTCTACCTCTTCCATAATAAGCCAAATCCGTAGCGCTTCTTACTCATTTACCGCTATCAGTGAACAGAATTGGCGATTAATTTGGTATCATAGATATTGGTGCCTCATTTTAATAAAAAAATAGGCCATTTTTGAAAGAAATTTGTATTTTTCTTTCGTGCCTCTGATCGTCTTTCCGTTGATATAATGATAAATCTTTTTAACGTCGAGATTAGCTGTATAATTGATACTTAATTATTGTTTTTTATATAAGAAATTTTATTTAGAAAGAATAAGCGTTGATAGGGTTTTGAAGAAAATAAATATTTGGAAACTTCATTCTTATTATTACGTAATTTACTCTTCTTTGTCTCGTAGATTTCGAGATAAAGTATATTTGAGATCTATTTTACTTGTTGAGTTATTCTGAAAATTGTACCTCACCAGAATCATGTAATCCATAAATTTTACTCACTTTATAAGCCCATAATTATGTCCTTTATTAAACAAATTATTACTTTTTCATGAGAAATATTTAGGTTATTTTAAATTTAATTCATTCAAAACATACTTTAAGTTCAGTCTGTTCATTAAATTCTTTAGAAACGAGTTACATTTGTACTACTGTTCTATTTCTAGTAATAAAGCTGGAATTATCCACACTTAATTCTTAATAAGTATTTTTAAATAAAAACAAACAAATTACCATACAAATGAGACTATCGACTTCTAAATTTCAAACTGCTGAAATACCCCAAAACGATTCTTTCGTATTTCCGAAAGCACATTATGTAAATGAGCGTATTTGTAAATCGTTAATTTTCAAAATTCTATATAAAAAATATTAGGAATGTCCACGTTCTTCATAAAAGTGCGTCAATGTATTCTGAGTTATTTATCATTCTTCTTGCTAAAATAAGGGTTCTATAAAAATGTACGGAAAACAAAAATATTTGCTAAGGTATTTGAATTCATAATTTATATTTTGAAAGTTGTATTTTACTGATATTTTAATGTTCTTTGAGAATTTCAGGTATCACATCTGTCGATATGAATGTTTCAAGTAACTCCAAATAGAGAATATGTTTACGAAGACAGTTTAAATATTTCCAAAAGACACTATATAATCAGACACATTTCTTGAGACAATTTTTGCACTTATTGGTTAATAACAGTTTCTATTCGAATGTTACGACTGCAATAAAGATTATTAACTTTTTTTGAAGGGTGAATATTTTCTTGGTGGCGAGCCTATATTTGCACCTGTTCCATGTTGAGGGGAAGGGATAAAGAAGGGGTAAGAAGGGGAAGACGTAGTTTCGGGGGATCTCCAGTTGTGACGCCGACTCGGTAGCGTACAGAGCGATGTGTGCATTTGGCGAGATGCGGAACAAAAGACGAGAGATGCAGTATTAAGAAGGAGAGGCCGCACCATCACAGGTAGGCCATCATGAATCTGCCGTCTCTTAAATTTCCATAAAGCCACTCTTTCCTGTCGAAACGAATCATGAATTTACCAAAGACTATGCACCTTTCATGGCGGACCTCTTATGACGTAGCTGGTTTTCAAGCTACGTCGCTCCTCTAATATTCTTCAAAATCGTTTTGCGTTATTTGCGAAAATAGAATTCATCCAAGGGTAAATTTTAATGCTAATCGCCATTCTCCCTTTTCGTTTAAAATTATTTACTTGCATCAACAAGGCATGGTTACTTGCTGACTAGAGAATTCATTCCAACATGAGAAAACTGTTTTTGTACTTTTTTGTAGAATAACGGTCATTCGTCGAAATTATGTTTATATCCTTATTTATCTTAATATACTCCCTTTGTGTATATTTGACTAATAATTAACTTCTATTTTGATAGAAAACATGCTATGTAGAAATAGTAATTTCTTTGTCCACTATTTTACAATTCAAACTAAAATACATAGGAATTGAATATTCAGACGTTTATATGAGGTTTTTGGGTGTACCTATTGTAGAAGATACTTCTAAATATACCGTTATATTTTAGTTTGAGATGAAAACAAAATATACGAGATTTACATTACTTTGTGCTATATATATTATATTATAGCAATTACACTCTCAGTTTGGGTGTAATTTAATTGCGTCCTCTTCTTGCCAAAGTCAATGAAAATGTAACTAATTTATTGAGGATAATCGATATTTGCGGAAGTTTATCTTTGAAATTACTACATGCTGTAACTTAATTAAATTAAAACATTATTTTCTGTAAAGAAATTTAAGCTTCAATAGAATTGACTATACTTCATCGAATATGGACAATATAAGTGATGGTATTTATATCAACTATTTCAATTAATGTTTAAATTTCTACTGAAACGGTAATAAATATATAAATGGTATTGAAGAGGATTCTCCTTTGCAGATGTTGCTGCTGAAGGACGATGTTCTCTGAGAGCTGTAGGATAGATCTTATACATTCGCAAGGTATGTTTACTAATTCATATTATGAATTTTTGGATTTCCCAGACTGAAATCGTTGGAGATTCTTTATAAGCAGTTAAAACCCGAGGCAATGTGGAGATGTAAGTATTTACTTTGCCGATTTCTAATCCAAAGTGTTCAAAAAATAAGTATATATCTTGCATGTAGGCACCGATAGAGAACTCTCGCATGACTTAAGCAGGCTTCAGGACATTCTCATCCTCTGCTAGTAATTAGCTCTGTTAGTAATTAGCTTTACACATCCGTTTAGGATTATATACTAAATGGAGCTTCAGTTTTAGATAGCCGTTTATTTGCCATTGAATACACAAACATCCGTTTTTAGGCCAATCAAACTGAGGTACTCAACAATGGACACGTCCTGAGAGGGAATTAATAATTAATAATAATAATTAATTAATTAATAATTTCCCCACCATTAGAAAGTTACTACTTCTCTGTCACTATGTGATATCGTGTAAGGTGCAAATGAAGGTTAAACTGTATCCTTTTAAAGAATTTTAAGCTAGTTTACGATTATTTCCTTAATTATAATTTTAGCTACAATCAGACTCACAATTCATACAATATACAGAACATCTAATAATAAAATAAATAAACTACAAAATTCGATCACAAAGTTAAATAGTAGTTAAATTAAAATAAAAAGTAAATAATTGTAATTTTTTGTCAAAATTCCTAGAAACCTAGAAAATTAAATTTATGAATATACAATGTTTACTTTCGCTAAATATTGTCGATTACTTTAACACTATTTTCTAGTTTTTACATTGAATATGTCTTTTTATAAAATAAAAGCCGAAAACATGTCAATTTTTATATCTTTTCATAAGTGGAATCCGTTCTATTCTAGTAGCATTTGGAAAAAGAGTATTACATTTCAGTACAAAGAATTATTAAATAAAAAGAATATAATATTATATAAAATAAAAAGAATATTTGCGCGTTCCTTTTTAAGGTTCCTCTCCTTCATGCAATATCACTTTCAAAAATTCCTCCTTCATACGCGAATTTCAAAATATTTTCATTGTGACAGTGTTCGGCAGTGTCATACAATCAATTATCAAAATGTATTGTTATTATATTCTGTATTTTATACCTCGAGAAATGTTCTAATTTCCTTTCTTAGCACCTTTCCCACGATTGACTTCGAATGACACACATCGCGCACTTAGATATTTTTGGTAATTCTCTCCTTGGAGGCTGTGCGAGTAATATTTAACAATTTTCTGTCTGAGGAGTAAACTATTAAACATATATCTGCATTAAGTTCTAATTGCTGTCGCATCTTTTCATGATTTTATCTAAGCTATTCGATCAAATTATTCTCTTCCGTAAATAAGTTTACTATCAATTGTTTTAGTGGTTGAATTGAAAACGATATTGATTCACCGATACATGAGGGAGCCACGGAAATAAGGAACAATGAAGAAATGACAATCGTCCGAAGAATTAAGGGAACAATAAAGAATCACACATTCTAACTTCTTTCGTAGATCAGAAGAAACAATGGTAGAGGAGAAGAAGGAGAGCTGATGAGCGAAATATTATAAACTTGGAGAGACTGAAATTGCTCCCGTTTTAGCGGAAATATTAGCCTTGAGAATAATATCAAAGGATTGGAACAAATCAAGGACTGCCGTTCTACACAAGAAGGAAGGATTAAATATAGTACGATCTCATCAATCTTCTGGTTATGTAACCCAAGAGCTCCTCATCAGTAAAATGTTTTCTTTATTGACAATCAGTGAAAGAAAAGTGACACACTCTTTCTCCGGCCTCTGTTGACATTTGAATACAAATTTTGTTTTCTTTTCTTTTACCTGACAAACTTTTCCAAGTCGATTTCTCAAATATGTCTACAAAGGATTTGTTCATCACTTTCTAATTTGAGATTACATATATTTTAACTGAAACTGAGTGGCCGCTGCAGCTCGTCAAAGGCTACTGTAACCATATAATACTTGTCCCACATGAGATTAATCGTAACTTTATATAGATATATGAGTAAAGGTGTGCTTACAGCAACCAATTCATCACTATATCAATTGATGAACAATAAGATTTTTCGAACGATCATTCTACTCACTAATTGCTATACTTAAACTGAAAGATATAATCGCAACGTACATAGAATTATGCTCGATTTCCAATGCTTTTCTTATGGCAGCATTTCCCCGCCGTCCAACTCAGGACCTACCTTCTAAAATATTTTCATCATTCGCATGAGTATCATCGTCTGGATATATTTCAATAGGAAATTCATTATGGAAGTGCCTCAAAAGTATTTCCCAATCCTTATCGAGATATAGTAAACGCCCCTTAGAATCGAACGACCATTCACAACACGGAGGCTTCTATCATGCAGATGAGGCATTTTCATGTATGAAAATTCTAGACGAAAAGTGCCCTAAAAAGTATTAGGAAATCCATACCGTGTATTTCTTATGGGGAAAATCGGGTCGCTCTGGAATCGAACCATGGCACAAAGTCAACTGCTGCTTTAAAAGTACAATATGCACGTATCTATAAGTATAGGAATTTATACTTATTTATGAATCACATCAAGCTAGATATATTTTTCAAAAATTGAAAATATGTGACCTTCTGGCATCGAATCCATAACCTGTTGTGGATGACAAATAACATATTATTTAGAAATGTGTAGTAGCTATAGCTACGTGAAATTTTGTGCTAGGGTAGAATTTTATAAAAATTGTCCCTCCGAAGCAGCTATATATAATAGATATTTATCCACCCGAAGTAGCTGTATTAAATGGATATCAAATATTTTTGGTGACTTTGGTACGCTCTGTAAGGACCAAATTATGAACTCGACAAACAAAATAGTCCGTTAGTCTATAATTTTTACATTAAAATGCCTTTGTGAATTTCTATTAATTTTTTATTACCCATTGAGATCTCAAGGCTATTTTACAGAAATTTATTCTCATATTATTAATATCATTCATCGTACCTACGTTAGGTTTGAGGATTCTCTTTTGTTGGCTGTTCTCTGCCGTTTTTCTTGGGATTTAAGAAAAGTCGCAATGTATCTTCACTCAGAGCTACGGTATTGCGTGAGACATCTTTTTCCTTTAAAAGGTTTAAATCCTTTCTGAATTCATTCTTATATACAAAGTTTACCTTAATACTTAAAATGGGCCGTACGCAGTCTCTGAGTGCAGCGGAGTATGCAAACCAGTAGTATATAGTGCCTATATACTATATATGTATATATGCCCCTACCTATTCACGTTTAAAAACTAGGTAAATAAAAAATATTAGTTTACAAGAATAGCTGAAATTCGGTAGAAATTTTCTCGAAATGAGGAATTTGTATCTATTATTCAGAATATTTTTTTGGTGTCAATATTTATTATTCAGCGTTTTCTGAGAATGTTTCTCAAAAAGAAAGGTTATAATATTTTACATTCAACATTACTGTCAACAAGGAATTAGTTTGACTTACAAATGCGGGATTACGATGTGTGAAATTCAATTCTTCAACTCCAAAGGAAAAAATCTTTTCGAAATTCTAGCCCATACATTTCCTATAGGGAAATGCGAGATTATGGGTCTCTGGAATCGAACCCGCGACACATAGGCAACTGATGAATTTTTCGAATGTATATTATATACGTATCTTCCATATTTGACGGCAAAAAGACGCAATTTTTTTCCTAAACTAGGTCTTAAAAAATTTACCTGAGTCTTGTATGTGAAAGTGTTGGTATCGATGCTTAAAACTATTTGTTTAAAAATTACCATGGAAAATGTGACTAAAGAAATAAGAAATTAAACCATACCGTTCAGTGTTAATAGATACGAGTAAAGGCGCGCTTGCTGACAGCAGGCAATCGGAAGTATTTCTTTTAAGAAAACGCATGATTTTTCGAAAGCCTTTATTCGAATAAGTCATGCTAACTAAAGTACATTTTCGCAGCGTACATTGCTCTCAGTTCGATTTCCTATGCTTTTCTCTTGACAGCATTATTACCAACCCGGCGTTGAACCGTGGCCATCCAACGAAAATCACTGTTATCTACCACTTGATAATGATTGACTTTATAAACACTCAAAATTTCAAAGGAAATTCATTCAGGAAGTACCTCAAAATGTGTCCTAAATTCCCTATGTATTTCTTATGAAGGTATAGTTAACGCCACCTAGAATGGAACTAACGACCATTCACGACAATCTTAGAGATGCCGTTATGTGGCAATGATCCCTTTTATAGCTGTGTGAAATTTTGATTCTCTGCGCGGTCGGGAAGTGTCATACAATGCTTTCGAATATATGGTCAATGTATTCCTCATGAGAAAAATCTGGATTACGGGACCTTATTTCACCTCTTGGCATCGAACCTATGACCGAGTGAACGTAAGCCATATCATTTTTCCTTAGATATATATAATAGCAATAGCTCTATGAAATCTTATCGTTCTAGCTCAATGGCAAGTATTTTAGAATATTATTTGAAAAACGGCCCCATGCATTATTACGGGGGAAAGTCGATATTTGGGGCCTCCTGGAATCGAACCTGTGACACATAGGCAATTGTTGATTTGTTTTAAAGTACACTATGTTAGTATCTATAGGTGTAAAACTTTTCAATGATCTATGTACCATATTAAGAGTGCCAAAGGACCCAAAAATCAATTTTCCCTATTAAGAATGCATGGGGCCGTTTTTAAAATAATTTTTAAAATACTTCCTATTCAACTAGTAAGATAAGATTCCATATGCTCTGAATACGATTTCCGATGCATTTCTTTCGGCAGCTTAAATCCCGCCCTGGCGTCGAACCAAGGTCATCCTGCTAAAAGTACTGTTATCTTCCGCTTGAATATGATTGACTTTATAAACACTCCAAATTTCAAAAGGAAATTCACTCAGAAAGTACCTCAAAATGTGTCCTAAGATCCCTATGCATTTCAATGGAGATATAGTTAACGCCCCCTAGCATCGAACCAACGACCTTTTACGACTATCTTAAGATAATTTTTAATGAGAATTGTCCCCTTAATGGCTGTGTGAAATTTTGAACCTCTGCGCGGTTGGGATGTGTCAAAAAAAGCTTTCGGAAATATTGCCAACGTATTTTAAACGGGAGAAATCGAGATTACGGTTCGCTCTGGAATCGAACCCGTGATACATGGGCAAGTGTTGATTTTTTTCAAAGTACAATGTATGCATATCTATCGTTGTTGAAAGTTTGAATGATCTTAGTACGATATTAAGAGAGCTACGATTTTTCAAAATTTGAAAATTTTTCACCTCCTGGCATCGAACCCATGACCAGTTGTACGTAATATACTACATTTTTCCGTAGACATATATATTAGCAATAGCTACACGAAATGTTATTCTTTTAGCTTAATGAGAAGTATTTTAAAAATTATT
The DNA here is from genome assembly GCA_020796165.1 of Pantala flavescens. NCBI lineage: Eukaryota > Metazoa > Arthropoda > Insecta > Odonata > Libellulidae > Pantala > Pantala flavescens. Next base: position 17,428,833 of record CM036882.1, read on the forward strand.
TGAAAAACGGCCCCATGCATTCTTTCGGGGGAAAATCGGTTTTTGGGGCCTCCTAGAATCGAGCCCATGATAGGTAGGGTGGGTTTTCGAATTTTCCCTAAGTGAGATTTAGTGGGCCATTACGTAAAAAATCGGCGGCTCCGTGGCCTAAGTTGTTTTGGCCTTACATTCATATCGTATACAGTAATACCTCGAGATACGAGTGTCTTGACGGACGAGAAATTTGAGATACGAGCCGTCGAGCCAGCGTAGTTCTCTCTCCATGAAAAGATGGAGAAATTGCTGATGGTTTGGGTAACGGAGAAGCAGCTTAAAGGCGATACTTTAACACAGGGCATCATATGCGAGAAGGCACAAGTAATTTTCGGTGATTTGCTAAATCAGACCCCGCACACTTCCACGGACGAGGCATTGAAAGACTCGTTTAAAGCCAGTCGAGGCTGGTATGAAAAAAGGACCGGCATTCACTCCGTTGTCAGGTATGTTGAGGCAACAAGTTCTGATAGAAAGGCAGCTGAGGATTTTCTCAAAACTTTCTCCGAACTGATAAAAGCCAAAGGATACATTCCTCAGCAAGACTTCAATTGTGACGAGACAGGGCTTTTCTGGAAGAAGATGCCGAATAGGACTTACATAACGGCAGAGGAGAAGATGATGCCAGGGCACAAACCGATGAAAGATAGACTTACTCTCGCACTGTGCGCCAATGCGAGTGGTGACTGCAAGATCAAGCCCCTGCTTGTATACCATTCGGAAAACCCCAGAGCCTTTAATTCACATAAGATACAAAAAGAAAAACTGCCAGTTATGTGGAGGGCAAACCCAAGACCTTGGGTCACAAGGCAGTACTTTGTGCAGTGGGTAAACTTGGTATTTGGCCCTTCTGTTAAGAAACATCTACAGGTAAACAACCTGTATACCTATGCCTATCTATTATATATAATTAACTAGAGGGTCAAAAAAATTTGAGGATACAAATGTCTGGCCCAAACTGCTGAGGCCACGGGCTCGCCGATTTTTTCGTGCAATGGCCTACTGAAATTAACCAAAGAAAAAATCTAAAACCCACTCTACCTATCATGGGTTCGATTCTGGGAGGCCCCAAAGTTGGATTTTTCTCCATAAGAATGCATGGAGTCGATTTTTGAAATTTTTTAAAAATACTTCCCGGGAACGTAGAACAATCAAATTTCATGGGGCTATAGGAAATACACGTTTCTACACAAAAATGTAATCAATTATCCACCAAAGATCATGGGTTCGATGCCAGGAGGTGAAATAATTACAAATTTTGAAAAATCGTAGCTCTCATAATATCGTACATAGACCATTCAAACTTTCAACACGTATAGATACTTACAAAATGTACTTGCAAAAAAATCAGAATTTGCTTACGTATTACGAGTTCGATTCCAGAGCGTCCCGTAATCTCGATTTTTCCTGTTTAAAATACATTGACCATATTTCTGAAAGCTTTTTATGACACTTCCCAACCGCGTTGAGGTTCAGAATTTCACACAGCCATATAAGGGACCATTCTCCCATTAATTAAACCGTAATAGTATCGTAAATGGTCGTTGGTTCGATGCTAGGAGGCGTTAACTGTATCTCCATTTAAAATGAATAGGAAATTTAGGACACATTTTGAGGTACTTCCTGAATGAATTTCCTTTTGATATTCGGAATATTTATAAAGTCAATCATACTCAAGCCAATAATGACAGTATTATTAGTTGGATGGCCTTGTTTCGACCCCAGGGCGGTAATAATGCTGCAGTAAGATATGCATTGGAAATCGAAATCAATGCAATACTCGCTGCGAAAATGTCATTTACGTTATGTTTAGAATGGCCTTTCAGAATATATTTCGAAATACCTTCATTTTATTAAAAAATATACTATTGCATTGCTTGCTGTAAGCAAGCGCACCTTTACTCGTATTATATACAAATACCTATGCAAGCTCTTCTCATCCTCGACAATGCTCCTGCTCACCCACCGAAACTTGAAGATGACATTCTTGAAGAGTTCAAGTTTTTAAAGATTCTCTACCTACCACGTAACACCACTCCAATCCCGCAGCCAATGGATCAGCAGGTGATTTCTAATTTTAAAAAGCTGTACACTAAGCACCTGTTCCGGCGCTGCTTTGAGGTGACAGAGAACACAAACCTCACCCTTCGAGAGTACTGGAAGGACCACTTTAACCTCGTGATATGCCTCAGAATTATTGATCAGGCCTGGATGGGTGTTACAAAGAGGACCTTGACCTCTGCATGGAAGACGCTGTGGCCAGGGGCTGTAGCCGAAACGAAATTCGAAGGATTCAAACCCGAAGTGACAGTGGAGGAGGAGATTGTGTCTCTGGGAAGATCCATGGGCCTGGTGGTGGATGAAAGAGATGTGAACGAGCTTGTCGAGGAGCACTCTCAGGAATCGACGACCGAGGAATTACAAGAGTTACAGCAGCAAACGGAGGTTCAGCAAGAAATTGATTCCGAGGAGGAGACAGAGGTGGAGGAGGTTATCTCTACAAGTGAGATCAAGGAGATTTTGGGAATAGGGGAAAGAGTTTCACAGTTCGTGGAAAAGAAACACCCCGAAAAAGTTGCAACTGGTCGGGCATCGGAGCTTTTTAATGACACTTGCCTTATTCATTGCCGCTACATTCTAAAAAGGAGGAAGAAACAAACCTCCTTGGACAGGTTTTTCTTTAAACCGCCGAAACAGGCAAAGACCAGTGAAGAGAAAAGCAGTGAATAAAATTTTGCATAAAGTAGCATTTAAGTTGTGTGTAAGTTGCATTTAAGCGACCGAAATTCAAATATTCTTTATAAATCTAGTTTCTTTCTTTACATTCTCTTTTATTATGTATTTATACAATATTTGTAATTTATAAATACATTTTTTTCATTGAAAAACTTGTAACAAGAACAATTGACGTGGAATTTTGGGGGCTGGAACGGATTAATGGCATTTTAATTACTTTCAATGGGGAAAACTGCTTCCTGATACGAGGAATTTGACAAACGAGCAAGGTTACGGAACGAATTAAACTCGTATAACGAGGTATCACTGTATATATATATATATATTATATGTATCCCCCCGAAGCGTCAATATATAATAGATACGAGTAAAGGTGTGCTTGCTGACAGCAAGCAATGTAATAATATTTCGATTGACTTTATAAACTTTCCGAATATCAGAAGGAAATTCATTCAGGAACTACTTCAAAATGCGTTCTTATTTCCCTATGCATATCTTATAAAGATATAGTAAACGCCCCCAAGCATCGAACCAATAATAATTTAGGATATAATTACGATCGCTTTTATGTGAGAATGGTCCCTTTCATGACTGTGTGAAATTTTGAACCTTATGAGAAAAATCGAGATTACGGATCGCCTTGGAATCGAACCCGTGACACATAGGCAACTGTTGATTTTTTTTAAACTACATTATATACGTATCTATAGGTGTAAAAAGTTTGAATGATCTACATGTCATATTAATAGAGCTACGATTTTTCAAAATTTGAAATTCCTTCACCCCCTGGCATCGAATCCATACTCTTTTATGAATAATTGATAAATTTTTAGGGTAGTAATGTATATTTCCTATAGCCACATGAAATTTGGTCGTTATACGTTTCCGGGAAGTATTTTTTTAAAATAGCCAAAAATCGACTCCATGCATTCTTATGGAGAAAAATCCGACTTTAGGGCCTCCCAGAATCGAACCCATGATAGGTAGAGTGGGTTTTAAATTTTTTCCTGGGTTAAGTTTAGATGGCCATTACGCAGAAAATCAAGGAGTCGGTGGCCCTTGCGGTTTGGGCCAGACATTTGTATCCTCAAAATTTTTTTACCCCCTAGTTATCTATATATAAAAGATATATAATAGATACGAGTAAAGGTGTGCTTGCTGAGAGCAAGCAATCGGAAAATATATTATTTAATAAAAATTACGATTTTTCGAAAGATGAATCGGAAAAGTCATGCTAATCTTTAACTAAAGTACGTTTTCGCAGCGTGCATTGCATTGAGCTCGATTTCGTATGCTTTTCTCTTGACAGCATTATAACCACCCCGGCGTCGAACCGAGACCATCCTACAAAAATCACTGTCATCTTTCGCTTATGTATGACTATCTTTATAAACACGTCAAATTTCAAATGGAAATTCCTTAAGGAAGTACCTCAAAATGAGTCCTTAATTCCCTATGCATTTCTAATAAAATAAACTCCCCCTAGAATCGAACCAACGACCATTTACGACAATCTTAAAGATGCGTTTATTTGAAAAGGGTCCCTTTTATGGCAGTGTGAAATAATGAACCTCTGCGCGGTCGGGAAGTGTCATAAAAAGCTTTCGGAAATATGGTCAATGTATTTTAAACGGGAAAAATCGAGATTACGGGTCGCCCTGGAAACTAACCCATGGCACGCATACTTTGGAAAAAATCAGCACTTGCCTACATGCTATGGGTTCGATTCCAGAGCGACCCGTAATCTCGATTTTTCCCGTTTAAAATACATTGACCATATTTCCGAAAGCTTTTTATGACACTTCCTGACCGCTCAGAGGTTCAAAATTTTACACAGTCATAAATGGGACCATTCTCATATAAAAGCATCCCTAAGGTTGTCGTAAAGGGTCGTTGGTTCGATTCTAGGGAGCGTTAACAATAACTTCATAAGAAATTCATAGGGAAATCAGGACTCATTGTGAGGTACTTCCTTCAGGTATTTTCATTTGAAATTTGGAGTGTTTATAAAGGTAATCATACATAAGCGATAAATGACAGTGATTTTCGTAAGACGGCCTTGGTTCGACGCCGAGGCGGGAATAAAGCTGCCGTAAGAAATGCATGGGAAATCGAATTCAGTGCATTGTCCGCTGCGAGAATGTCCTTTAGTTTATGATAAGCAATGTTTGAGGAGAGGAATCTTCCGAAAAATTTTATGTTTCATAAAAGATATATTATAGCATTTCTTTCTGTTAGCAAGCCCACCTTTTCTCATCTATACATATAGACGCTTCGGGGGGATATATATAACATATATATATATATATAGGATATTAATGTCAGGCCCAAACCGCTTCGGCCACGGAGCCGCCGATTTTTTTACGTAATGGCCAACTAAATCTCACTTAGGAAAAATTCGGAAATCCACTCTAACTATCATGGGTTCGATTCAAGGAGGCCCCAAAAATCGACTTTCCTCATTTAGAATGCATGGGCCGTTTTTCAAATAATTTTAAAAAATACTTCCAATTATGCTAGAACAATGAGATTTCGTGTAGCTGTTGCTATCATACATTTCTACGGAAATATGCTATTGTTCACGTACAACCGGTCATGGGTTCGATGCCAGGAGGTGAAATACTTTCGGATTTTGAAAAATCGTAGCTCTATAAATATTAGATATAGATCATTCAAACTTTTTACACGTATAGATACGTATAAAATGTACGTTGCAAAAAATCATCAGTTGCCTATGTGTCACGGGTTCGATTCCAGAGCGTCCCGTAATCTCGATTTTCCCCGTTAAGAATGCGTGGGGCCGTTTTTCAAATAATTTTAAATATACTTCCCATTAAGCTAAAAGAATAAGATTTCATGTAGCTATTGCTAATATATATGTCTACGGAAAAATGTAGTATTTTACGTACAATCGGTCCTGGGTTCAATGCCAGGAGGTGAAATATTTTCAGATTTTGAAAAATCGTAGCTCTCTTAATATCGTACATAGACCATTCAAACGTCCAACACGTATAGATACTTACAAAATGTACTTGGAAAAAAATCAGCACTTGCCTATGTATCACGGGTTTCGATTCCAGAGCGACCCGTACTCCCGATTTTTCCCGTTTAAAATACATTATCCATATTTCCGAATGCTTTTTATTACACTTCCCAACCGCGCAGAGGTTCAAAATTTCACACAGCCATTAAGGGGACAATTCTCATATAAAAGCTATCCTAAGATTGTCGTAAATGGTCGTTGGTTCGATTCTAGGGGGCGTTAACTGTAACTTCATAAGAAATGCATAGGGAATTAAGGACTCATCTTAAGGTACTTCCTGAATGAATTTCCTTTTGCAATTCGGGGTGTTTATAAAGTCCACCATACTCAAGCGAAAGATTACAGTAATTTTAGCAGGATGACCTTGGTTCGACGCCGGCGCGGGCTTTTAGCTGCCGAAAGAAATGCATCGGAAATCGTATTCAGTGCATTTTCAGCTGCGTTAATGCCCTTTACTTAATGTTTAGCAACGTTTGAGCAGAGAAATCTTTCGAAAAATTTTATTAATCACTAAAGATAAATTATTGCATTGCTTGCTGTAAGCAAGCGCACCTTTACTCGTATATATATATGTATATATATATATCCCGGAAGCGTCTATATTTAAGAGATATATATGTATATCCCCCTGAAGCGTCTATATGAAGGAGATATCCCTCCGAAACGTGTTTATGTAATAGAAGATATATATCTCCGAAACAGCTATATGTAATTGATGATATATTCTTATATGTTGATGGAGTATTTGCGGATGACACGGTAAGAAATAGGGAAATAACTATAGAGGAAGATTGCGTTTTTTTATCGTTTTTTTATATTTCGTTATCAACGGTGGTGCGAATAAAGGCAAATTTACGTTAGTAATTTTTCCTTTATCAATCCACGTGCGAATTGATTCTCAAGTAGCGATAATAAATGGCTAAAATACGGCCTATGCCACTTGCCGAAAGGCAGGATAATTATGCATGTAGAAATCACCTCCTGAGAGTTTTGTATTCTTTTGAATTTTACGTACCCGAAAAATGCCTTTGGGGCAGTTGACACAATGGTGTGTATTTCGGTGGAACAACCTTTATTCTACATATTGGTAATCCCTTTCAATATCCATAAAAATAAAAACTAAAAATTTTTTTATATTTTCCTTCTATCGCCCTCACGCGAGTTATGAACTGATGGCTCAGTAGGAGGTGACCTAATAAGCACTCCTTCGTTTGCAAAAAAATAAGGATTGCAATCAATCTACTATGGCTCTCCTCGAACATGTGAAACTTTTCTAAGGTCCTTATTTAATACCTTTTAGCCAATAGCGATTCTTACCTTGGTGACTGAATCGCCGTAGGTGTATCGACAAAACCATGATCATTTATTATTATTTTGTGTAGCACAAATAATATCCGCTTCGCTGAACATAGAATTCTGAAACCCACATTTACTATGTTTTTGGAGTCTTCATCGAATTTGTTCTGATCCATTTCAAAATTTCTGATTAGGATAATTTAACGGTTAACATAATACTATCTAACGGACGGTTTTTCATTTTGATGTTAAATCGCTGATGAACCGATGCGAGAGAAAGAAGCATAAAATGGTTGATATAGAAGAAATTGATAATATATAGATGTTCCTATGGAATAGAATCAATCAATAGAACCTCATATTGAGCAGAAATCAAAAATGTGCTCTAGGTAAAGATCATAAAACAGATCCTGAATAACATGTCACACCATATTTCAAATTTTAATAAGAAAAATTTATTTAAAGAATAAGAATTGTATGTCAATTAAGTTAATTTTTATCTACTTAGCTAACTCTAAAAATGGGTCATTGAACAAATAGCCTTCTCTCTTTTCTATTGTAATAAAAAAGGCAAAATAATCATCATGTACAGAAACAATTAAAATAATTCTTGATAATTTAACTGTTTTTAAATTCATTTACAGTGAGGAAACGTTCATCAACGGAACTTTAAATACGGACAAGAATAAATGAAGAGAAAACAAATATATAAAGGTATGGTTCGATGAAAAAGTTTATTATTGTATATTTCATTATTTTTATTTATTGTCTATCTTTCAAAGAACTCTCAGAATTCCAATAATGTATATTCATTGGTCGAAAAAAAGATTATTCAAATATTCTTTAGCAATGAAGCGTCATATTGAATATTGAGTAAATTCTGTCTCAGAATGTTGTAACTGCATTATTTGTTCAAAAATCAGCCATTGAAAGAAGTATGGCTTCATCATCTCGTGCTATTTCCTTCCATTTCGATTAATAAATACATAAGTATTTCTTTTCCATACTTTTATATTATACGCAGGTTTTCATGGTTTTTAGGTTATGTTTTCCGGGTTTTCTGTTCTCATCGTTTCTTTGCACGGCTTCATCCCTTGTTTAGATACTCAGTGGCCCTCGAAATAAGCTATAGGGTTAACGGATTTTGAGTCATTTGACATTCCACCGGTAGATGACCAAATGATAGACTCCATAAGCGGGAATACATAGGAGAAAAATGTCGATCCTTCGACCACTAAAAAGTACACAATATATCACATTCGAGGATTCAAAATGATGTATAAAGCGACAGATCCCTAAGGAAAAGAAGGACAAAGACCGGACATTCGTATCCTATATGTATATCCCCCGAAGCACCTAAATATAAAAGACGAATAGAGATGTGCCTTCAGAACGCAATCGATTAATATATCTGACGATAAAAAATAAGATTCTTCAAAAGATTATCCTAGAGTCATCGTCTTTATAAATTAAATAAATTTCACAGCAAAATAAGTGTCATAAAAGGAGTCCATAATTTCGCACGTATATCTTACGGAGATACACTTATGAACGCCTAGAATGTGTCGTACAAAGCATACACAAAATACTTACATCGTTAGGATAAGTATAGGCGTCTGCATTAATTCTCCAAATTCCACAGAGTGCAAAGAAAGAAGTCCTCACTACCCTCTGCATTTCATATGCAATGAAAGTAAATGCAACCTAGAATCGAACCAACGACCATTCACAACATAATTACGAAAGCTAAATGTAAATATGATCTATCTTTGCATATGTAAAACAGAAATCTTCTACACCATCGAAAGGTATCTTTGAAAATATTTCGAATGTATTCTTACGGGGAAAATCGAGATTACATGAGGCTCTGGAATCGAACCCATGACACATAGGCAACTGTTGATCATTTTCGGAGTACAATATATACGTACAGATCTATACTTGTAGAAAGTTTTAATAATCTTTGTAAGATATAAGATAGACATTTTAAGATATTTTCAAATATTTTTAATATTCACATACCACATATTCACATATCACATACAGCATATATCTGCCAATTTACAGAGACAAACTCAACAATCAAAAATATATATAATTAGATAACAAATAATCATAACAAATCAATAACATCAATAATAGACAAATAGCATAGCTAACAGACAATTACAGGGCACTTGTGTGGGTTACACCTGATTTTAGAAATGCCCTTTTAGAAAAGGGATCGACAGAAGTGAATTTCGGATGGAAAAAAGAGCTTAATGATTGAAAGGAGTGGTGAAGCAGAGATGATGTAGTTCTGTTAGGGAACCGGAAATTGAGAAGGGGGGACAGTCAGTAAGGGAATTAAAATGTGAGTATAAGAATGATGCTTTGTACGAGTGATGGAAAGAGGATCTAAGGAAAGAGTAAACAGATTTATTAGAGGCGGAAAGTGAGAACCAGAACTTTGACAATTCTGGGAAAAAAGTTGGTTACCATGGCGTTGTGCATCAAGAATTTCTACCACAATTTCGTATGCTAAACAAGGAGTATACCTTTTGGTTATGCGGCTTTTGCGTGAATCGATAAGAAAAAGACGGGTCTACTCCTCATTGCCGACGATCACTTCCACGACGCTCAACTGACCATGATAATGCACCTGCGCACATGTCGTTACTACGATAAAAACAATACTATAATTATGCCTCAGCCACCGTATTCAACAGGCTTGGCCCCCTCTTCTCCAATCTGAAAAGGCCTATGAAAGGACGACGATATAGGAGCTCAAGGCATTAACCAAAAATGCATTTCAGAAATGACGACTGGAAAAAGCGCTGGCACAAGTGGATTGTATTACATAAGTGAATTTATTTCGCGAAAGGATATGTGCTAGAAATGATTTTTATGCCGAGTTCGGAATAACCTAAGAAAATCAACGTGTGTCGATGTGTGATATATCCGATATATTTATTGCTTCACTGTTGTAACCCATGTCTAAGGCAATCAAAGATAAGATTTACAAAATATTTCAGCCATAATAAATTTCTCTCTTACATATAGGCGCTTTGGAGGGATATCTATTATATATAAAAGCTTCGGGGGGGAGATATACAAATCTACGTATTATACATGTATATACACGCTGGAGGTGCCAGGAGGTGAAATATTTTCAGATTTTGAAAAATAGTAGCTCTCTTTATTTGGTACATAGATCATTCAAACCTTCTATACCTATAGATATTTACATAATATACTAAAAAAAATCTACACTTTAGATGCTTTATTTAACGCACAATTGGTCATGGGTTCGATGCCAGGAGGTGAAATATTTTCAGATTTTAAAATATCGTAGCGCCCTTAATGTCGTACATAGATAATTCAAACTAACAACACAAATAGATACCTATACAAAGTACATCGAAAAAAACCAGAACCTTCCCATGTTCCATGGGTTCGATTCCAGAGTGATCTGTAATCTCGATTTTTCCCGTTTAAAATACATTGACCATAATTCCGAAAGCTTTATATGACACTTCCCAACCGCGCAGAGGTTCAAATTTCACACAGCCATAAAAGGGACCATTCTCATATAAAAGCATCCCTAAGATTGTCGTAAATGGTCGTTGATTCGATTCTAGGGAGTGTGTCCAAAAGAAATGCATAGGGAATTAAGGACTCATTTTCAGATACTTCCTTAAAGTTTTTCGATTTGAAATTTGAGGTATTTATAAATAATACTCATGCGAAAGGAGACAGTGATTTTCGCAGGATGGCTTTGGTTCAACGCCGGGCAGTTGCTGCCATTAGAAATAATCCGAAATTCCGATAATTTCTTTTAACTTATATTTAGTAATGTGGACAAAGATTAACCTTTCGTAAAATCGAATTTTTCGTTAAAAGATACATTATTACATCGCTTGCTGTTAGCAAGCACACCTTTCCTCGCATATATATCGAGATTACGGGTCGCTCTGGAATCGAATCCGTGATACATAGGCAAGTGCTGATTTTTTTCTAATTACATTTTGTATGTATCTATCTTTGTAGAAGGTTTGAATGATCTATGTACGATATTAGGGGGGCTACGATTTTTCAAAATCTGAAAATATTTCACCTCCTGGCATCGAACCCAGGACAGATTGTACGTAAAATACTACATTTTTCCGTAGACATATATATTAGCAATAGCTACACGAAATCTTATTCTTTTAACTTAATGGGAAGTATTTTTAAAATTATTTGAAATACGGCCTCATGCATTCTTAACGGGGAAAATCGAGATTACGGGACGATCTGGAATCGAACCCGTGACACGTAGGCAATAATTGATATTTTCTGGGTATATAATATACTACCCTATAAGTGTAAAAAGTTTGAATGATCTATGTATAATATTAAGAGAGCTAGGATTTTACAAATTTGAAAATATTTCACCTCCTGGCATCGAACCCATGACCGGTTGTACGTAAAAAATAGAATTTTTCGATAGATACAAATAATAGCAATAGCTGTATGAAATCTCATTTTTCTAGCGTAATGGAAAGTATTTTTAAAAATTATTTGAAATACGGCTCCATGCATTCTTACTCGAATATATATATATATAACATATATATTAATATATATATATATATATATATATATATATATATATATATATATATATATATATTTATATAGGATATTAATGTCAGAGATATAGTTAACGCCTTCTAGCATCGAACCAATGACCTTTTACGACTGAGATGGTCCCCTTAATGCCTGTGTGAAATTTTCAACCTCTGCGTGGATGGGAGGTGTCAAAAAAACTTTCGGAAATATGGCCAATGTATTTTAAACGGGAAAAATCGAGATTACGGGACGCTCTGGAATCGAACCCATGATACATATGCATTTGCTGATTTTTTTTGAAGTACAAAATATACTTATCTATTTGTGTTGAAAATTGGAATGATCGAGGTATCAGATGAAAAGAGCTACGATTTTTCATAATTTGTAAGTTTTTCACCACCTGGCATCGAACCCATGACCGGTTGTACGTAATCAATGGCATTTTTCCGTAGATATATATAAAAGCATTAGCCGCATGAAATTTTAACTCTCTAGCGTAATGGGAAGTATTTTTAAAAGTATTTGAAAAACGGCCCCATGCATTCTTAATGGGGAAAATCGAGATTCCGGGACGCTCTGGAATCGAACCCGTGACATATAGGCAACTGTTGATTTTTTTCAAAGTACATTTTATATGTATCTATTTGTTTAAAAAGTGTGAATGATCTTTGTGTCATATTAAGGAAGCTAGGATTTTTTAAAATTCGAAAATATTTCACCTCCTGGCATCGAACCCATGATCAGTTTCACGTAAGCGATAGCATTTTTCCCTAGATATGTATAGTAGCAATAGCTGCATGAAATCTTATTTTTCTAGGTTAATGGGAAGTATTTTTAAAATCATTTGAAAAATGGCCCCATGCTTTCTTAATGGGGAAAATGGAGATTACGGGACGCTCTGGAATCCAACCCGTGACACATAGACAACTGTTGATTTTTTTCAAAGTACAATATGCAAGTATCTATACGTGTAAAAAGTTTCAAAGATCTATATTTCATATTAAGAGAGCTACGATTTTTCGAAATTTGAAAATATTTCACCTCCTGGCATCGAACCCATGACCGGTTGTACGTAATCAATAGCATTTTTCCGTAGATACTAATAATAGCAATAGCTTAATGAAATTTCATTGTTCTATCTCAATGGAAAGTATTTTAAAAAATTGTTTTAAAAACGGCCCCATGCATTCTTACGGGGGAAAGTCGATTTTTGGGACCTCCTAGAATCGAACCCATGATAGGTAGGGTGGATTTCCGAATTTTTCCTGAGTGAGATTTAGTGGGCCATTACGTAAAAAAATCGGCGGCTCCGTGGCCGGAGCGGTTTGGGCCTGACATTAATATCCTATATATATGTTATATATACGAGTAAAGGTGCGCTTGCTTACAGCAAGCAAGGCAATAATTTATCGTTAGTGAATAATAAAATTTTTCGAAAGATTACTTTGCTCAAACGTTGCTTAACAGAAAGTAAAGGGCATTAACGCAGCTGAAAATGCACTGAATACGAATTCTTTCGGCAGCTAAAATCCCGCCCCGGCGTCGAACCAAGGTCATCCTGCTAAAATTACTGTAATCTTTCGCTTGAGTATGGTGGACTTTATAAACACCCCGAATTGCAAAAGGAAATTCATTCAGGAAGGACCTTAAGATGAGTCCTTAATTCCCTATGCATTTCTAATGAAGTTACAGTTAACGCCCCCTAGCATCGAACCAACGACCATTTACGACAATCTTAGGAAAGCTTTTATATGAGAATTGTCCCCTTAATGGCTGTGTGAAATTTTGAACCTCTGCGCGGTTGGGAAGTGTAATAAAAAGCATTCGGAAATATGGACAATGTATTTTAAACGGGAAAAATCGAGATTACATGTCGCTCTGGAATCGAACCCATGATACATAGGCAAGTGCTGATTTTTTTCCAAATACATTTTGTAAGTATCTATACGTGTTGGACGTTTGAATGGTCTATGTACGATATTAAGAGAGCTACGATTTTTCAAAATCTGAAAATATTTCACCTCCTGGCATCGAACCCAGGACAGATTGTACGTAAAATACTACATTTTTCCGTAGACATATATATTAGCAATAGCTACACGAAATCTTATTCTTTTAACTTAATGGGAAGTATTTTTAAAATTATTTGAAATACGGCCTCATGCATTCTTAATGGGGAAAATCGAGATTACGGGACGATCTGGAATCGAACCCGTGACACGTAGGCAATAATTGATATTTTCTGGGTATATAATATACTACCCTATAAGTGTAAAAAGTTTGAATGATCTATGTATAATATTAAGAGAGCTAGGATTTTACAAATTTGAAAATATTTCACCTCCTGGCATCGAACCCATGACCGGTTGTACGTAAAAAATAGAATTTTTCGATAGATACAAATAATAGCAATAGCTGTATGAAATCTCATTTTTCTAGCGTAATGGAAAGTATTTTTAAAAATTATTTGAAATACGGCTCCATGCATTCTTACTCGAATATATATATATATAACATATATATTAATATATATATATATATATATATATATATATATTTATATATATATATATATATATATATATATATATATATATATATATATATATATATATATATTTATATAGGATATTAATGTCAGAGATATAGTTAACGCCTTCTAGCATCGAACCAATGACCTTTTACGACTGAGATGGTCCCCTTAATGCCTGTGTGAAATTTTCAACCTCTGCGTGGATGGGAGGTGTCAAAAAAACTTTCGGAAATATGGCCAATGTATTTTAAACGGGAAAAATCGAGATTACGGGACGCTCTGGAATCGAACCCATGATACATATGCATTTGCTGATTTTTTTTGAAGTACAAAATATACTTATCTATTTGTGTTGAAAATTGGAATGATCGAGGTATCAGATGAAAAGAGCTACGATTTTTCATAATTTGTAAGTTTTTCACCACCTGGCATCGAACCCATGACCGGTTGTACGTAATCAATGGCATTTTTCCGTAGATATATATAATAGCATTAGCCGCATGAAATTTTAACTCTCTAGCGTAATGGGAAGTATTTTTAAAAGTATTTGAAAAACGGCCCCATGCATTCTTAATGGGGAAAATCGAGATTCCGGGACGCTCTGGAATCGAACCCGTGACATATAGGCAACTGTTGATTTTTTTCAAAGTACATTTTATATGTATCTATTTGTTTAAAAAGTGTGAATGATCTTTGTGTCATATTAAGGAAGCTAGGATTTTTTAAAATTCGAAAATATTTCACCTCCTGGCATCGAACCCATGACCAGTTGTACGTAAGCGATAGCATTTTTCCCTAGATATGTATAGTAGCAATAGCTGCATGAAATCTTATTTTTCTAGGTTAATGGGAAGTATTTTTAAAATCATTTGAAAAATGGCCCCATGCTTTCTTAATGGGGAAAATGGAGATTACGGGACGCTCTGGAATCCAACCCGTGACACATAGACAACTGTTGATTTTTTTCAAAGTACAATATGCAAGTATCTATACGGCCTGCCAACAACTGCCTACGTGTAACGGGTTCGATTCCAGAGCGTCCCGTAATCTCGATTTCCCCGTTAAGAATGCATGGGGCCGTTTTTCAAATAATTTTAAAAATACTTCCCATTAAGCTAGAAGAATAAGATTACGTGCAGCTATTATTAATATAAATATCTCCGGGAAAATGTAATATTTCACGCTCAGCTGGTCATGGGTTCGATGCCAGGAGGTTAAATATTCTCAAAATTTGAAAAATCGTATCTCTTCTAATATGATACATAGATCGTTTAAACTTTCAATACAAATAGAGACGTATATATTGTACCTTGAAAAGATCAACTCGTGCCTAGGTGTCACGGGTTCGATTCCAGAGCGTCCCGTAAACTCGATTTTTTCCCGTTTAAAAAATGCAAAGGGAATTAAGGACTCATTTTAAGGTACTTCCTGAATGAAATTCCTTTTGAAATTCTGGGTTCTTATAAAGGTAATCGTACATAAGCGATAAATGACAGTGATATTCGTAAGATAGCCTTGGTTCTACGCCGGGGCGGGAATAATATTGCCGTAAGAAATGCATGGGAAATCGAATTCACTGCATTGTCCGCTGCGAAAATGTCCTTTACTTAGCATGACTTATCCGAATAATCTTTCGTAAATTGTTACGTTTTATTAAAAGATATATTTTTCGATTGCTTGCTGTAAGCAAGCGCACCTTTACTCGTAGATACATATAGACGCTTCGGGGGGATATATCTATACATATAGACGCTTCGGGGGGATATATATAACATATATATATATAGGATATTAATGTCAGGCCCAAACCGCTTCGGCCACGGAGCCGCCGATTTTTTTCCGTAATGGCCCACTAAATCTCACTCAGGAAAAATTCGAAAACCGACCCTACCTATCATGGGTTCGATTCTAGGAGGCCCCAAAAATCGACTTTCCCCCGTAAGAATGCATGGGGCCGTTTTTCAAATAATTTTTAAAAATACTTTCCATTACGCTAGAACAATGAAATTTCATACAGCTATTGCTATTATATATATCTACGGAAAAATGCCATTGATTACGTACAATTGGTCATGGGTTCGATGCCAGGAGGTGAAAAAGTTTCTGATTACGAAAAATCGTAGCTCTCTTAATATGATACATAGATCAATCAAATTTTTTACACTTATAGGTAACTATATTATATACCTCGAAAAAAATCAACAGTTGCCTACGTTCACGGGTTCGATTCCAGAGCGTCCCGTAATCTCGATTTTCCCCGTTAAGAATGCATGGGGCCGTTTTTCAAATAATTTTAAAAATACTTCCCATTACGCTAGAAAGTTAAAATTTCATGTAGCACCTTTACTCGTAACATATATCTATACATATAGACGCTTCGGGGGGATATATATATATAACATATATATATATATATATATATATATATATATATATATATATATATATATATAACATATATATATATATATATATATATATATATATATATATCTATACATATAGACGCTTCGGGGGGATATATATATATATATAACATATATATATGATATTAATGTCAGGCCCAAACCGCTTTGGCCACGGAGCCGCCGATTTTTTTACGTAATGGCCCACTAAATCTCACTCAGGAAAAATTCAGAAATCCACCCTACCTATCATTGGTTCGATTCTAGGAGGCCCCAAAAATCGACTTTCCCCCGTAAGAATGCATTGGGCCGTTTTTCAAACAATTTAAAAAATACTTCCCATTGAGATAGAACAATAAAATTTCATACGGCTATTGAAATTATAAATATCTACGGAAAAATGCTATTGTTTACGCGCAACCGGTCATGGGTTCGATGCCAGGAGGTGAAATATTTTCAAATTTTGAAAAATCGTAGCTCTCTTAATATGATACATAGATCATTCAAATTTTTTACACTTATAGGTAAGTATATTATATACCTTGAAAAAAATCAACAGTTGCCTACGTGTCACGGGTTCGACTCCAGAACGTCCCGTAATCTCGATTTTCCCCGTTAGGAATGCATGGGGCCGTTTTTCAAATTATTTTAAAAATACTTCCCATTAAGTTTAAAGAATAAGATTTCGGGTAGCTATTGCTAATATATATGTCTACGGAGAAATGTAGTATTTTACGTACAATCGGTCCTGGGTTCGATGCCAGGAGGTGAAATATTTTCGAATTTTAAAAAATCGTAGCTCTCTAAATATCGTACAAAGATCATTCAAACCTTCTACAAATATAGATACATACAAAATGTAATTGGAAAAAAATCAGCACTTGCCTATGTATCACGGGTTCGATTCCAGAGCGACCCGTAATCTGGATTTTTCCCGTTTAAAATACATTGGCCATATTTCCGAATGCTTTTTACAACACTTCCCAACCGCGCAGAGGTTCAGAATTTCACACAGCCATAAACGGGACCATTCTCACTTATTAGCGATCGTAATTATGTCGTAAATGGTCGTTGGTTCGATGCTAGGGGGCGTTAACAATAACTTCGTAAGAAATGCATAGGGAATTAAGGACTCATTTTAAAGTACTTCCTGAATGAATTTCCATTTGAAATTCGGGGTTTTTATAAATTCAACCATACTCAAGTGAAAAATTACAGTGATTTTAGCAGGATGACCTTGGTTCGACCCCGAGGCGGGAATTATGCTGCCGAAAGAAATGCATGGGAAATCGAATTCAGTGCATTTTCAGCTACGATAATGTCCTTTAGTCCATGTTAAGCATGACCTTTCAGAATAAAATTTCGAAAAATCTTACATTTTCTTAAAAGATATATTATTACATTGCTTGCTATCAGCAAGCAATATGATAATATATCTTTTAATAAAATGTAAGATTTTTCGAAATATTATTCTGATAGGCCACGCTAAACATAACGTAAATGGACATTTTCGCAGCGAGCTTAACATTGATTACGATTTCCCATGCATTTCTTACGGCAACATTATTCCCGCCCAGGCGTCGAACCAAGGCCATCCTACGAAAGTTACTGTTATCTTCCGCTTGAATATGATTGACTTTATAAACACTCCAAATTTCAAAAGGAAATTCACTCAAGAAGTACCTCAAAATGTGTCCTAAATTCCCTATGCATTTCAAATGGAGATATAGTTAACGCCTTCTAGCATCGAACCAACCACCTTTTACGACTATCTTAGGATAGCTTTCAAATGAGAATGGTCCCCTTAATGCCTGTGTGAAATTTTCAACCTCTGCGTGGATGGGAGGTGTAAAAAAAAACTTTCGGAAATATGGCCAATGTATTTTAAACGGGAAAAATCGAGATTACGGGACGCTCTGGAATCGAACCCGTGATACATAGGCATTTGCTGATTTTTTTCGAAGTACAAAACATACTTATCTATTTGTGTTGAAAATTAGAATGTTCGAGGTATCAGATAAAAAGAGCTACGATTTTTCATAATTTGATATTTTTTCACCACCTGGTATCGAACCCATGACCGGTTGTACGTAATCAATGGCATTTTTCCGTAGATATATATAATAGCAATAGCCACATGAAATTTTAACTCTCTAGCGTAATGGGAAGTATTTTTAAAATTATTTGAAAAACGGCCCTATGCATTCTTAATGGGGAAAATCCAGATTACGGGACGCTCTGGAATCGAACCCGTGACACATAGGCAACTGTTGATTTTTTTCAAAGTACATTTTATATGTATCTATTTGTTTAAAAAGTATGAATTATCTTAGTGTCATATTAAGGAAGCTAGGATTTTTTAAAATTCGAAAATATTTCACCTCCTGGCATCGAACCCATGATCAGTTACACGTAAGCGATAGCATTTTTCCGTAGATATATATGGTAGCAATAGCTACATGAAATCTTATCCTTCTAGGTTAATGGAAAGTATTTTTAAAATCATTTGAAAAACGGTCCAATGCATTCTAATTGGGGAAAGTCGATTTTTGGGGCCTCCTAGAATCGAACCCATGATAGGTAGGGTCGGTTTCCCAATTTTTCCTAGGTGAGATTTAGTTGGCCATTACGGAAAAAAATCGGCGGCTCCGTGGGCCGAGCGGTTTGGGCCTGACATTAATATCCTATATATATATATATATATATATATATATGTTATATATATCCCCCCGAAGCGTCTATATGTATAGATATATATATATATATATATATAGGATATTAATGTCAGGCCCAAACCGCTTCGGCCACGGAGCCGCCGATTTTTTTACGGAATGGCCCACTAAATCTCACTTAGGAAAAATTCGGAAATCCACTCTAACTATCATGGGTTCGATTCAAGGAGGCCCCAAAAATCGACTTTCCTCATTTAGAATGCATGGGCCGTTTTTCAAATAATTTTAAAAAATACTTCCAATTATGCTAGAACAATGAGATTTCGTGTAGCTGTTGCTATCATACATTTCTACGGAAATATGCTATTGTTCACGTACAACCGGTCATGGGTTCGATGCCAGGAGGTGAAATATTTTCATATTTTGAAAATTTGTTCTCTCATAATATGATCCTTTGATCATTCACACTTTCTACACCTATAGATAATTACATTATGTACTTTGAATAAAATCAACATTTTCCTATGAGCCATTGGTTCGATTTCGGAGCATCCCGTAATCTCGATTATTCTCATAAAAAAGCATTGGCCATATTTTCGAAAACGTTTTATGACACTTCCCAACCGCGCAGAGGTTCATAATTTCCAAAGCCATTAAAGGGCTTATTCTCACATAAAAGCGACCGTAAATATGTCATAAATGATCGTTGGTTCGATGTTTGGGGGGGGGGGGGGATACCATATCTCCATAAGAAATGCATAGGGAAATCGGAATATCGTTTGAGGTACTTCCTACAAAAATTTCATTCTTCAATTTATAGTGTTTAAGATGACTACCATCTTCAAGCGAATTGTTTAACTATTTATCGCTGATTGTCCTTGGTTCGATCCCGTGTCTGGAATAATTCTGCCTGAAGAAAATCATGGGATATCGAAGCAATGTACACTCCGAAAATGTCCTTTTTATATATGCCTAGCAATGAGTAAGAGTAGTAAAGTAAGAAGAATCCCACCGAAAAGTCTTATTTTATATTAATATTGCATTGCTTGCTATTAGCAAGCACACTTTAACTCGTATTAGCATAATCTTCATCGGGTTGAATTTATATTTCTTTATTTATATAATTCTTTAATTTATATTTCTTCTTCTCTCAAAATAGTCTTGAAATCAACGCTTTTACTTATGACGCACAAAAATGTTGCAGGCGTGGCGTCGCGATGGGGTCCGGAGAGGAGCAAAGGGACGGCGGGTAGAGGAGCAGAGGGGGAGTGCTGATTCCCCTCTACTCCTACCACCCTCGGCCTCTCCCCCTCCCGCCCCCACACTGAGGCTCACGGGGCTCGAAGATGCCGGGCGGCAGGAGGGGCCTGGTCGCGCCGCAGAACACTTTCCTCGAGAACATCATCCGAAGATCCAGCTCACAGCGTAAGTAGAGAAGATGTGTACAATGAGGAATTGTAGAGAAAAAAATGCTGTAATCGAGGTCAATTCTCTCGTGAAAAAAACTTTAAAAAGTTAAAATGTTATTTGAGAGTAAACAGATCACGGATTGCTGAAAAGTTAAATGATGAAAAAAGATATATTTTATCTTAATTTTTTAAGAAATCGGTAATTTGATGAAATTTTGCGCCTATAGATATTGTTTCCAGGGTTTTTTCTTGTAAAATAAGATTTTGCTATAACTTGAATGGAAGATAATAATTTGTTACGCACATTCTATACCGTCTTCTCGTGTTATATAGTATAATCAATATGACCGTACATGGGATTTATTTTAAGGATGATCTAAGGATATATGAGTATTATTATCATCTGATATTTGAACAATCAATCCTTGACCATTTGAAATTTTCTTAGATTTTGCCATTTTACGAACAGTTCAACAACTTTCCTTCTTCCCGTCCACGAAGTGCTTTTGTTCTCTCGGAAGGGTGCTCCGACAAAGTGACCACTCGATAATCCTTCACATCAAATGAGAAATATTTTCAAAATTTATCGGTATCAAATTACAAATTCCCGTTTAAGTAATCTTAGATTGATTCATTACACTTTCATAATTTTCAAAACCTTCTGATCGGTCGTTCATTCGTTCCCTCATTGATACGAATTGTCATTCAAAATACAATCTGTTATTAAAATGCGATAAATAATTTTAAGTTAAATAGCTTTTGCATCATCGGAAGAATGCAAAAGATTAAAAATTTTTTACTACTAATATTATTATTATCACATTGCAGATTGCATGGGGCAGTCTTTCAAATAATTTTAAAAATACTTCCCATTAAGCTAGAAGAACAAGATTTGAAACTATTACTATTAATACTATCCACGGAAGCATGGTAAAATTTAGATGCAACTGGTCATGGGTTCGATGCCAGGAGGTGAAACATTCTCAAATTTTGAAAAATCGTAGCTCACACATCATACGTTGATCATATCATAGATTTGTTTAAAAGTACATTATGTATTTATCTATATTTTTTGAAATATTGAATGATCTATGTAGGTTCTTCATAAGAAAGGCGTAGGGAATTGAGGATACATTTTGAGGTACCTCCTGAGTGAATTTCCTTTTACAATTCGTGGTGTCTATAAAGTCAACCATACTCAAGCGAAAGATTACAGTGATTTTAGCAGGATGACCTTGGTTCGACGCCGAGGCGGGAGTTATGCTGCCGAAAGAAATGCATCGGAAATCGAACTCAGTGCATTTTCATCTACGTTTATATACTTTAATTTATGTTTAGCAACGTTTGAGCAGAGAAATTATCCGACAAATTTTATTTTTCACTAAAGATTGCATTACTTGCTGTCAGCAAGCACACCTTTACTCGTATATATCTATTATATATAGACGCTTCGGGGGGATATATATATATATATATATCATATATATATATATACATATAGAAGCGCACCTTTACTCGTATATATATATATATATATATATATATATATATATATATATATATATATATATATATATATATATATATATATAAATATACGAGTAAAGGTGCGCTTGCTTACAGCAAGCAATGCAATAATTTATCTTTAGTGAAAAATAAAATTTTTCGAAAGATTACTTTGCTCAAACGTTGCTAAACATAAAGTAAAGGGCATTAACGCAGCTTGAAATGCACTGAATACGATTTCCGATGCATTTCTTTCGGCAGCTAAAATCCCGCATCGGCGTCGAACCAAGGTCATCCTGCTAAAATTACTGTAATGGTTTCTTTGAGTGTGGTGGACTTTATAAACACCCCGAATTGTAAAAGGAAATTCATTCAGGAAGTACCTTAAAATGAGCCCTAAATTCCTTATGTATTTCACATGAAGAATTAATTAACGCCCCCTAGCATCAAACCAAGGACCTATTACGACTAACTTAGGGTATCTTTTAAATGAGAGTGGTCCCCTTAATGGCTGTTTGAAATTTTGAACCTCGGCGCGGCTAGGAAGTGCCCTAAAAAAGCTTTCGCAAATATGGCCAATGCATTCCTTATAACAAAAATCGAGATTACGGGACGCTCAGGAATCGAACCCGTGATACCTAGGCAAGTGTTTATTTTTTTCAAAGTACTATATATACGTATCTTTTGGTTTTGAAAGTTTGAATAATCTATGCATGATATTAAGGGAGCTATGATTTTTTAAAATTTGAAAATATTTCACCTCCTGGCATCGAACCCATGACCAATTGTACGTAAACAATAGCATTTTTCCGTAGATATATATTATAGCAATAGCTACATGAAATCTTATTTTTCTTACTTAATGGGAAGTATTTTTAAAATTATTTGAAAAACGGCCCCATGCATTCTTATAGGGGAAAATCGAGATTACGGGACACTCTGGAATCGAACACGTGACAAATAGGCAACTGTTGATTTTTTTCAAAGTACAATCCATACGTATCTATAGGTGTAAAAAGTTTGAATGATCTACTTATGATATTAACGGAGCTACGATTTTTCAAAATTTGAAACTTTTTCACCTCCTGGCATCGAACCCATGACCGTTTGCATGTAAGCAATAGCATTTTTCCGTAGATATATATAATATAAATAACCGTATGAAATCTTATGCTTCTAGCTTAATGGGAAGTATTTTTAAAATCATTTGAAAAACGGCCCAATGCATTCTTAATGGGGAAAATCGATTTTTGGGGCCTTCTAGAATCGAACCCATGATAGGTAGGGTTGGTTTCCCAATTTTTCCTAGGTGAGATTTAGTTGGCCATGACGTAAAAAAATCGGCGGCTCCGTGGCCCCAGCGGTTTGGGCCTGACATTAATATCCTATATATATATATATATCTGTATATATATACGAGTAAAGGTGTGCTTGCTTACAGCAAGCAATCGAAAAATATATTTTAAAAGAATGTATGATCTTCCGAAAGACTTTATTCGGATGAGTCAAGCTAACTAAAGGACAGTTTCGCAGCTGACAATATACTGAATTCGATTTCCCATGCATTTTGTACGGCAGCGTTATGCCCGCCCTGGCGTCGAACCAAGGCCATCCTACGAAAATCACTGTCATCCTTCGCTTATGTATGATAACCCGTATTAACATCAGAAATTTCAAATCGAAATAACCTAAGGAAGTATCTCAAAATGAGTCCTTATTTCCCTGTGCATTTCATTTGAAATATTTGTTAACGCCCCCTCGAATTGAACCAAGGACCATATAGGACATTATTACGGTCGCTTTTATGTAAGAATGGTCCTTTTTATGGCTGTGTGAAATTTTGAACCTCTGCGCGGTAGGGAAATGTCATGAAATGCTTTCAGGAATGTTGTCAATGCTTTCCATACGGGAAAAATCGAGATTACGGGTCGCTCTTGAATCGAACCCATGGCTTATAGGCACCTGTTAATTTTTAAAATCGTACATTTTATACGTATCTATAAACGTAGAAAGTTTGAATGATCTATGAACGATATTAGGGGTGCTACGATTTTTCGAAATTTGAAAATATTTCACCTCCTGGCATCGAACCCATGACCAGTTGTACGTATAAAATAGCATTTTTTCGTAGAAATTTATGATGACAATAGCGCTATGAAATCTTATTGTTCTAGCTTAATGGGAAGTATTTTAAAAATTATTTGAAAAACGGCCCCATGCATTCTTAACGGGGAAAATCGAGATTACGGGACGCTCTGGAATCGAACCCGTGACACGTAGGCAACTGTTGATTTTTTCCAAAGTACATTTTATATGTATCTTTACGTGTAAAAAGTTTGAAAGATCTATATTTCATATTTATAGAGCTAGGATTTTTAAAAATCCGAAAGTATTTCACCTCCTGGCATCGAACCCATGACCGGTTGGACATAAGCAATAACATTTTTCTATAGATATATATAGTAGCAATAGCTATATGAAATCTTATCCTTCTAGGTTAATGGGAAGTATTTTTAAAATCATTTGAAAAACGGCCCAATGCATTCTTAATGGGGAAAATCGATTTTTGGGGCCTCCTAGAATCGAACCCAAGACAGGTAGGATCGGTTTCCCAATTTTTCCTAGGTGAGATTTAGTTGGCCATTACGGAAAAAAATCGGCGGCTCCGTGGCCCCAGCGGTTTGGGCCTAACATTAATATCCTATATATATATATGTTATATATATCCCCCCGAAGCGTCTATATGTATAGATATCCCCCCGAAGCGTCTATATATAATAGATATCCCCCCGAAGCGTCTATATATAATAGATATCCCCCCGAAGCGTCTATATATATATATATATATATGTTATATATATTCCCCCGAAGCGTCTATATATAATAGATATGGTATTAATGTCAGGCCCAAACCGCTTAGGCCACGGAGCCGCCGATTTTTTTACGTAATGGCCCACTAAATCTCACTCAGCAAAAATTCGTAAATCCACACTACCTATCGTGAATTCGATTCTAGGAGGCCCCAATAATAGACTTTCCCCCGTAAGAATGCATGGGGCCATTTTTCAAATAATTTTTTAAAATACTTCCCTTTACGCTAGAACAATGAGATTTCATAGCCCTAATGTCATCACGCATTTCTACGACAAAATACTAATTATACGCACAACTGGTCATGGGTTCGATGCCAGGAGGTGAAATATTTTCAAATTTCGAAAAATCGTAGCCCCCCTAATATCGTACATAGATCATTCAACCTTTCTACGTTTATAGATACGTATAAAATGTACTTTTATAAAAATTAACAGGTGCCTTTAAGTCATGGGTTCGATTCCAGAGCGACCCGTAATCTCGATTTTTCCCGTATGGAAAGCATTGACCACATTCCTGAAAGCATTTCATGACATTTCCCGACCGCGCAGAGGTTTAATTTCACTGCCATTAAGGGGACCATTCTCATATAAAAGCTATCCTAAGACTATTGTAAAAGGTCGTTGGTTCGATTCTATGGGGCGATAACAATAACTTCGTAAGAAATGCATAGGGTAATAAGGACTCATTTTAAGGTACTTCCTTAAGGTATTTCGATTTGAAATTTGGAATGTTTTTAAAGATAATCATGCATAAGCGAATGATGACATTGAGTTTCGTAGGATGGCCTTGGTTCGACGCCGGGGCGGAAATAATACCGTCAAGAGAAAAGCATACGAAATCGAACTCAATGCAATGTACGCTGAGAAAACGTACTTAAGTTAAAGCTTAGCATGACTTAGCCGATTAATCTTTCGAAATATCGTAAGTTTTATAAAAAGAAACATTTTCCGATTTTTGCTGTCAGCAAGCACACCTTTACTCGTATATATTGGCGCTTTGGGGGGATCCTTAGATATAAATTCTGTTTTGTGTGTGTCCGGTGTTTTTTGTGTTCTCGTAAGAAATACATGTAAACTTAGATTTTATCACGTGCATGCTTCCTTTCTTTTGCAAAATTAAATTAGAAATAACCCACGTATGGATTTGAAAGTAGCACCAAAAGAAGGGAAATTGAATAAAATTTCTTATTTTGGTCATGAAATATAGTTTACGATCAGAAATTACGAGTATTTGGAGAAATTTGATGATAATTTTAATGAATTTTGAGGCTGTAAACAAACAATTTCTTAGTTACCACGAATGTGATTGTTGAATTTTCTCTTAAGAACGCATTGAGAAATCAGTATTTAAATGATGTTTGTTTATAGCAACGTAAATATTTACGTATACTTTCGTAGAGTAAACTGTTTTTGAAATTAAATGAAAATGATATCGGGATATATTCAAGAGATTGAATGCACTGCACAACTTGGTGAGTTAATGATTTGCAATAGCCGGAGAGAGCGGCGAGCCCATGGGAACACCGTCTGTTTGTTCATAGGCAGAAGGCAGAGTTCTAGGCAGATAGAACATTAGAACGGTCCACTAGCATAATAAAAAGGTCGGCTCGCTGTTGAGTAACGTCAAAGACCACTTGGGCCTTAAGACTTCAGGTGTATTCAGGGTCCCATGCAAGTGCGGACAGGTATATATTGCTTGCTAAATTACGAGGGATGTATTTCTCAGATGCTTCAACAGCATGGCTATATTCTTATCTACATAATCGGCAACAGAAAGTTATCTTCGAGAATAACTCATCAGCGTGGTTAGATGTAGATCGCGGTGTTCCCCAAGGATCAACCCTCGGTCCTTTGCTATTTTCACTATATATCAATGACTGTCCGCAATTCATTAAGTATTGTAACCACCATCTATATGCTGATGACCTCCAGATTTATATTGACTCATCCATTGTCCAATTCTCCGATTGCATTCGCTACGTTAACCATGATCTAAAGCAAATAAATAACTGGAGCAAAGATAACTTTTTAAAGATCAATCCATCGAAATCTCAAGCCATTGTCATCGGGTCCCCCATTTTATTAAAACGACTGAACATTAACAACACTGTTAAGATTATCATAGACGATACGGAGATCCAACTCAGTAACCTAGTCAATAGTCTCGACATTTGTATTAACAACAATCTAACGTGGTCCGAACAGGTTATAAAAATATGTAAAAAAGTTTATTCCTTGATTTACTGCCTTAGAAACCGCGGAAGCTTCCTTACAACATCCATTAAAAAACAGTTTGTCAACTCTTTAATCATGCCCCACTTTGACTACAGTGATATAGTTTACCAAGATCTAACCAAAGAACTAGCTAATAAGCTTCAACTGGCACAGAATGCTTCCGTTAGATTTATTTTTAACTTAAAGAAATACGACCACATCTCAGAATTCTATCGGAAACTGTCTTGGTTAAAACTCGAACCTCGTAGAAAATTTCATATTCTTACATTGACGTACAGCATTCTCCAAACGCAAACTCCTGAATATCTCTCTACAGAATTCATCAGCTTACTATCAGTCCACAACTGTGATACTAGAGGGAAATGTAAACTACTTATTCCGAAGCACAAATCAGAAATATATCACAAATCATTTTTGATAACCGCCATCAAATTATGGAACGCACTACCACAGGATATTACATCTTCATCATCAATTCAAACATTTAAGAAAAAATGCTTTACTCTACTTCTAGAGAATCAACGACCGCATTAGTACACCTTAGCTCTAGACTCTATCTTCCTAATCTTCAAATCAAATTCATCTTTCCATTTCTTCGCTCTGACTATGCTTCACCGAATTATTTTTAGGTTTTAAATCTAACATGTATTAACTCATGAACTTCATAGACAGTGATAGTGTCGAGTCGGACTAGTAAAATTACAAATAGGTCCAACTATATATGATTATTTAAAATGCTTTGTGTAATCATAATCTTGTTTATTTTTTCCATTTATAACTTGCATTTTTATGTCATAACTATTTCATTCTGTATATTTTCTTCTAGGTTGTACTGATTTTTTTTTTCATTTTTTAAACGTTAACTATCAGTAGGATTGTGCAGGTTTTTCACACCCCCCCTTCTTGTGGGTGTTTTCCTGCTATGGAATTTTTTTCCCTAAGCTTCACTTTGGGTTTTTTAATTCCACAAATTTAGTTATTTAATTTGTTTAATTTAACTTCCTAATACTTAATTTATAATTAGAAAGGGTTAAATGGAAGAGGAGACTTTCTAGTCTCAATTTCGCCCTAAATAAAGACGTTATTATTATTATTATTATTATATATCGGAGAAACATCCAGAACCGTGGAAACACGCAGAAAAGAACACGAAAGGAGCATACGTCTTGTACAACCAGCCAAATCCACTATTGCTGAGCACTCCCTAACTGAACATCATGAAATAGATTTCAGCAACACCAAGATCATATGCAAAGGTAACAGATATTGGGATCGTACATACAAAGAGGCGATCCAAATACTTCGCCATAAGAATGACATCAATAGAGACGAAGGTATTTTCCTGAGTAAAGCCTGGAATGGAACAATTCGCCAAATAAGAAAATGAGAAATCTCCGAACAACACACGGCCCTTTCCACCAATCACAGACGTGGGAGGAGGGGGGAGTGGTTGTATCCTGATAGTACATAAACGGACGGGAAATTTCATGCGACATCCTTGAGAATGGCAGCAGTGGTCGCTGCCGGAACGTTGGAGCTTCCAAACATCATCACCCGGCTGGAAACCCGAGAAGCATTCCTCAGCCTAATGGGGCGTGTCTGCGATCCATCCAACTACCCAACCACAGTCCTTTACTTTTATTGCTGTTCAGTTTTGCCCCTGATTTGTTTGAGTATTCCTTGAATGCCCTGGCAAGGTGATCAAAGTCTTCCTCCTCTCCTATTAAGACGCTCACGTCAAACGCATAAGCGGCAACTGAAAACCTCTGTTCGGGTTGGGTCGGTAGACAGAGACCTGAGATTTGCTGTTTTAGCAAGCTTAGCAAGGGTTCAGTGGCTATCGAGAACAGCTGTCCAGAAATGGGGCATCCTTGTCTTATGCCCCTTTTTAATGGTATCGTTCCAACCAAGGAGTCTGTGGCCCTTACCGCACATCGAGCTCTTTCATACAATGTTTTAACTTTTTGAATCAATGGGTCTCCAAATCCCATTTTGCCCATAGTGTGAAATAAGAAACTGTGGTCAATTCTGTCGAAGGCGTTCTCTTGGTCTAATAATACTAGAGCCAGTGGCAATTTTTTATCGTTTGCTAAATGGATAACATCCCGGGCTAAGGCAATATTGTCGAATATACATGGTCTGTCCTGAAAGTAGTAGGACTGATTTTTTCCTGCACGCACGGACGGTCGGACGGGAATTTTTTGGATTGCAAATAGAGGAGGGGACTTTAACGAAGTCGGTGAGACCGTGGTGACGTACCGTGACGAGGTCACTTGACAGAGGTCCGAGAAAACTAAAATACACAGAACGCAAAACTGGGAATCGACTTCCAATTGTTGTCAGCGCTTCGTTACAGTCCCCCCCTCTATTTGCAATCCAAAAAATTCCCGTCCGACCGTCCGCGCGTTCAGGAAAAAATCAGTCCTACTACTTTCAGGACAGACCATGTACTCCTTCCCGGTATGCAGTAGCCTTGTTCTGGAGACACTACGGAGGACAATACGGTGGCTAGTCTTTTTGAAATCGCTTTTGCTATGATTTTATAGTCTGTGTTTAGGAGGGAGATGGGTCTCCAGTTTTTATTTGCTTTAAATCTCCCCCTTTATCGATTAATGTGAGAACCGCAGTGGTGCTTGTGAGGGGCAGCTGTCCTCTGGAAAAGGCGGCTTCGGCCATCTCCCAAAATGTTGCGCGCAGTTTTTGCCAAAACGCGAGATAAAACTCTGCTGTGAGGCCATCGAGTACAGGAGCTTTGTTTCTGTTTAGCTTTTTCGGTGCCTCTTCGTATTCACCAATACCTACCGAGGAATCGAGAGATTGAGCACTACCTGGACTCATGCTTTGAAGTTAGAAAAGGTCGTCTGGTTTCCCTTGAGGGTCTCATCTTCCGAGTAGGGGCGAGAGAAGTAGGTGAAGAGCAGTCTTCGTAGGGATTTAGGTTCGCTAATAGTTCGATCTTCCAGCTTAACCTCCCTAAGGGATCTGGGACTACATTTTTCAGCCCACTTTGTTAGGTGCGTGGCAGCGGGTTTATCATTAGCCATAAACAAGTCCCAGCCAATACGAGCGAGCAGTTTTTCCACTACCCTTAGGTACCATTCTTTGGTCACATCGGCAGTTAGAACTCTTCGGAGGCATCTTTTGTGTGTAATCGCGTGGTACTTTAATTCCTCTTTTATGTTTTCCCATTTTAAGATTGGGTCACAGAAATCGTCCTGAAGGAGAGTTTCAATCAGTGCTGTTGCCTGTGTAATGTATTCCGGCATATCTAATAAGGAATTGTCAAAACGCCACGTCTTTGAATGCGATTTTACTTTTCTCAACGATAGCTTGGTAAGCAGTGCCATGTGGTCTGAGAAGGAATGTACCAACCGGATATCTTTCACGGTTTTCAGTTGGGTTTTCAATATATAAACACGGTCCAAACGAGCGCTTGAACTACCATCCCCTCGTGCGTGGAAGGTATATCCAGGCTCAAGAGGTCTCAGCTCGCACCACACATCGACCCATTCATCGTGAGGTCCGTAGAAAGATATAAAGCGGAGCGTTACTTTGGATTCGTTCCCAACTCCTAATACAAGCTCTTGCGCATGACCGTCGTAGATGTTTGTGGTTTATGGTGATATTTGCGGATTTCTTGATTAAAATTGCTCTGCCGGTTCGCAGTGTTCTCGGCCTATTAAAGAAATAAGTATATTCTGACAGACTAGTGAGTGTGGCATCAGTGCAATTCGTTTCTTGTAATAAGACGATATCCGGAGACCAACGACCCGGGAAAACTGCAAGCTGAGCCCGCTTCGTGGGACTCTTAACAGAGCAAACGTTCAGCGACAGAAGTGTCAAAGCCTGCTTGTTACTAATCATTTTTGAAGTTTCGATCAAAAAAACCGGTCAAATATACGTACATGTATGTATAAATATGTACAAATGTATATAAATAGATAAATAAATAAATAATACCAATAAATATATGATTAAATAATCAATAAATAAGAATAAAACGCTTAAATTCGTAGCTAAATTTGTGAATAAATAAATAAATAAGTGTATATAGGAATGACCACTAAATGGGGTCAGCTGTTGATTGTGAAACCAGTGTAAAAGAAGGGCTAAGTAGTAAAAATGAATACATATATTATTGCACTTATACTTATGCCAGCACAGATGTGGGACTAAGTGCGAAGTATGCATACGTATTAACCATCGCATGCATCTATAGATACATACATTCACGGACATGTATTCGCAAAATGTTGTTGGACAGAGTAGGCTGTTTAGGTGTCCCGCTCAAGCGCTTTGAGCAGTCTCCGAATCCTCATCTAAAGGTGGTGGTGGTGACCTCTCCGCGATGAGGATTTTAAGACTCTACCAGCGGAGCGACGTCGTCACTCTCAAGACTTTTTGGCCCAACCTAGAGGGTCGCTTGAGCAATTGACATCTCTCAGGTATTTTATTAATTTTAGTTTTGGTACCTTAAGGAGGGAGGGTTTTTCATCGCATAAGGCTTCTATTGCGCGCAACCCTTCACTGTCCTTCGACTTTGGGGTAGTTCTTTTTCGTTGGGGGGAAAACTTTTTGGCTATTTCTGTGGTTTTTCTTTTGAGATTGTTTTGTGGCTCTCCACGAGGATGAAGCCTTCGTCCTCTTTTGATATCTCTTGCGAGACCGCCGTGTGAGAAGTGGAGGGGAAAGGAAACTGAACATCAAGAAGTGTGGGCATGGTAGCCGATTCGGATTGGGTCTGCTTCCCCCGAATCATTAGCAGCTACATCCTGTAATGTTTGAGATGGCAGTGGCTGGGAGTCGACAGAGGCACTCAAGTGGAAGATGTGGAAGTAGAGGTTCCGACCTCGGGGTCACGGGTTTGAGCGTGGGACAGTCTCGTGAAAGGTGTCCCTCACACTTGCACCTATAACATTTCTGATCATCAAAGTCTAAGTATATGCGATGGGGTGTATTTAATTTAATTTAATATCATGAACACTGCAATTTGATCATTCGACCAGGTGGCAGCGGTGGTGTAGGGGGATATATTACAAGGTATTGCCTGGCATTCGCCCGAAGACGGGAGGAAAACCCCTCCAAAAAAACCTCCCGTAGACAATTTGTAGTTACATTATACAATATACACTATACAATATACACTATACAATATACACTATACAATATACACTATACAATATACATTATACAATATACATTATACAATACACATTTAACAGAATACACTATACAATACATACAATTCAATATACGTTATACTTAATACATATATGTACATACATTATACTTAATACATGTATAAAACATAAAAGTAAAAGTTTAATCGTTATTTTAGATGGCTATAGTTAACTATTAGATTTTAACCTATTTCTAAAAGTTTTTACAATTTTCGGCATTGGTAAGAGAACTTCTCCAGGTAAAGCGTTCCAATCTCTAATTCCCCTATTTATGAAAGAATATTTGGCTATATATGTTTTCTGATTGTATTCTCTGATTTTTAAACCGTAATTACCGCGTCCTACATAATTAGGGAGTTTTAACCTCGAATTTAGTTCGCCCAAGCCCTCGGCAGAATTCCAAGATTTAAACATCCCAGTTAATCTATAAATTTTCCTTCTCGACTCCAATGACTCCCACTTCAGGTGCGCTAGCATTTTTGAGACACTATCGGCTTTTCTGTGTTTACCTAAGACGTACCTGGCCGCCTTCTTTTGCACACCTTCAAGTTTCCTGATAAGACCTGATCCGTGCGGATCCCATACGCTCGTTGCGTATTCTATGATCGGCCTGACTAGCGATTTAAATGCCCTTTCCCTGACACCTTTCCCACTACTTTTTAAGTTCCTCATTACGAAGTGAATATTTCTGTAAGCCTTCGCAACTATGTCCTCGACGTGTTTTCCCCATTTAAGACTGTCGGTTAATCTGACACCTAAGTATTTGAATTCGGTTGCAGCACTTAAGTTTATATAGTTTAGGTGGTAGAAATGTTGTGCTATACACTTTTTTCTGGAGAAATTTATGTGTTTACATTTTCTTACGTTTATTTCCATCCCATTTAACTTAGTCCATTCAGATATTTGGTTTAAGTCGTTCTGAAAAAGTTTGCGATCGTGAGGAGTCGTTATACACCTGTATAAGATGCAGTCGTCAGCAAACAATCTGATTTCTGACTTTATATTGACTGGAAGGTTATCATCGGTCTTTTTTCCCGGATAGTATTAGAAGAATTAATAGGATAGATAAATAGTTAGATTGGTGTATTGACATCCCTTGCCATACGCCATAAGGCGGTTTGCGGGGTATTTATGTAAATGTAAAGGTCGTTTACATAAATAAGGAATAGTAATGGCCCGAGAACGCTACCCTGCGGAATTTCTGAAGTAATATCTGTCTCTTTGGAAAAAGCATCGCCGATTGTAACTTTCTGTTTTCGATTTCTTAGGAAAAGTTGAACCCAACTTATGACCCGGTGGTCAATATTCAATTTACGGATCTTTGCAATTAGTTTGTCGTGAGGTACTTTATCGAATGCCTTGGCAAAGTCTATGATCACCGCATCTATTTCTTCCCTAATATCCAAATGTTCTGAAATATCTTGTACGAGTCCTAGAAGCTGTGTCTCGCATGAGAAGCCCGACCTGAATCCATGTTGTCTATCTCACAGCCAATCATTCTCTTGCCAGAATGCTCGAATGTAGTCAGCTACAATTTTTTCCATTAATTTACAAACTTGTGACGTTAAACTAATCGGCCTGTAGTTATCTAAAGATGATTTTAGTCCGCCTTTATGAATTGGAATTACGATTGCTTTGATCCAGTCATTGGGAATAGACTTATTATTTAACGTTGAATTGAAGAGAGATCTTAGGTAAGGGAAGATCGCTCTGTTTCCTAATTTTAGCGCATCACTTGGAATACCGCCTGGACCATTAGATTTCCTGTTTTTTAGTTGTTTAATTTTTCGCGAGATAATGGAATCTGAAACTATTAAGTAATTAGGACAATTTTTTGCTACAGAAGCGTTAATCTCCTTCAGTGATTCGTCTGTCCTCGGTGGATGTTTGCTAAAGACTTGTGAGAACCAGCTATTAAATTCTTCAGCTATGTCCTCTTCCTGTGTTAAGTTATCTCCGTTCGCAGAGTTTATAGCATGCAAATGATTACTATCTCCCTTACGTCTGCGTAAATATTTGTAAAATTCGTCTGAGTTCCCTAAGTCAATTTCATCTGTAAGGTATGCTTCTTCCGCGCGGATTTTCTCCTTGGTCAATTCTTTAGTTAGTGCTTTATACCTTTCCAAGGAAGGTAAATCGCGATCTTTCTTTTTGTGAGCGATCCTAACTTTTCTTTTAAGCGACCTGATTTTTTTCGTGTAATACTCGGGATCCGGATTGCTTTTAATACGCTACTTAGGGACATAGATATTGATGCCCATGAATATAATGTCCTTCAGTCTCTGCCACATCTCCTCAACCGAACTTCCATTATTTGCCCACTCTGAATAGTTCTGACGTAGGTATTCCTGAAAGCCGATGCTATCTGCTTTACCGTACTGAAAGATTTCTAAATTTTTATGGGCTGCCTGGCGTTTGGGCTTATCCCAATTAATGACAAGTTCTACAGCCTCATGGTCACTTATTCCCGGAGCGGTGCTAGTGTCGATTAGCGAGTCTAATGGTTTCAAGAGAAAAATATCTAAGGTGCAGAAGGATCTAAGGCTTTCCCGGTGGATGTTGCTCAGGAATTCTTCTTGGGTTAACAACCGGGTCAGGATAATGGCCATTATCCTGACTCGGTTGTTAACCCAAGAAGAATTCCTGAGCAATATCTAAGGTATTAGACGCTCTTGTGGGGACTTCGACTACCTGAGTTAGACCCCCCTCGCGGATAATGCTATTAACGAGCTCTTGAGCTATGCCCCCTCCTAGCGCGTTTCCTTCCCAAGAGACAGTTGGAAGGTTCAGGTCAGCAGCAATAATGATGAAATTACTATTCATGCTGGAGCATAGGTCGTTAAGAATATCTAACGTGTGGAAATCCTCGTTCGGTTTTCTGTAAGCTACTATGGCTGTGAGCACCCTTTTGTTCGACGGGTTTACAATTTTCACCCCTAACATTTCGCAATCGTCTCTTACCCACTCGAGTTTGCTGGGTAACCTATCTGAAATGCACGCAAATATGCCTCCACCTCGTGAACCCCGGTCCCTTCTATATACAACGTATCCCGGCGGGAAAACTTCGTTTGAATAAGTTTCCAAGTTCTACAACAAAGGAATCCGGAATTGTGATTCCTTCTCTGCGAACAACATATACCTGCCTTCGCCAACTGCTAATATGGTCAAAGCCTTCCTTTTTCAGGCCTAGTCTTAATATCTGCACAGGGCTCACAATTCTCATCGCCTGACTTAAAATGTCGATAAGATCGGAATTGGGGAATTCTGGTGGAATATGTGAGATTATCAGCCTGTCGACCTTCGTTGTCATTCTTCTGGCAGATATAAACGTGTATTCTTCCATGCTCCGATAAGAATTTATCTACTACTTCTTCCGATTTTAGGTATAGACATATACGGTTATTAGCGAGTTTATTATTAGCGAGTTATCAACTGTCCGCCCTCTATTGCTTCTGCGACGGCATAAATGTACTCTTGTAAGGGCGTGTTCTCGGTGGATTGAAGTATTATGCCGGTCTTCATATTGGGGCCGCTTGGCAAGGCACCTTTCTGGTGACAAATGCGAAATTACTTTTGGTGGAGTCTGATTCACTCTGTCTGAGGGTCGAATTGTCGCAGTGGTGTTATTCTATAAAAACGAACTTCTAAACTAGAGTTCCACACGCAATCCCCCACGCACTGCAGACGCGCAAAATCCGCACGCAGTTCCCTTGCGCAAGGTCCTCCAGACCTTCCAGACGCCGAAGAAGAGCTGCCCTTCCTCTAAAGCGCCCGCTTCCATCTCCAGAAGGGCGTCAATCGAAAGGACGGTACGTGACACATCTGGCAGGGTTCGCAATTACAAAGATGCCGACCCTGACCATCTGGAAGTATGTCCGCAAGCCGAGAGGCAGGGGCGAAGATGTACCGTTACCAAAGAGACAAACATCCTCGCCACAGAATCACGCCCTCTCCCTACAATGCCGGCATAGCTGTGGGCTTTGGCTAGGGGAGAGAGGAGAGATTCGAAGGGAGCCCTATCCTTCACTGCATGGGCAATATTCTGGGAGTCTGGCTGGTGAAGAGATGGGTTGTCACAGTTACAATGGTTAGGTCCGTCGAGAGTTTGAGGGGGCATCTTTGGGACTATAGAGTCTTTTAAGGGAGTGGTAAATCCTGATATATTGATGAATATAGGTGATGGTCGAGGGTCAGTAATGGCGAGCAAGTGGAAATGAGTCATCCAAAAATTGACTAACTGGACACACTTCCACAGTTGGAAATCATAAATTTTCACAAGATGAACAGATTAATCGTTGAGGGAATTTCTTGGACTGGGATTGGAATGCACTTCCAAGAGACTTGGATGGAGACGAGGGCGGCTCCGAACCCATTCTTCGGGAGCGAAACCAAAACCCGTCCGCACTCTACGGCGTCCGGTGGGTCTGCCTGTACACTACAGACTCAAAAACCATACATCCAATCGTCCTGAGAAGTTGAGATATAATTAAATAAATCTCCGGATAAGGTATTTGAGTAAAAGTTTCTTAATTTACTCAAATCTCAGTTCGACTCCAGAAGGGAATAGCTGTTCCCATAAGATATACATGTAAATTCCGATTTCTAACTTGCGTGCTTCCTTTCTTTTCCAAAATTTAGATAGAACTAACCCACGTATGGATTTGAAAGTAAAGCATTAAGAAGATAAATTGAATAAAGTTTCTTATTTGGGCCATGAAATATAGTTTACGATTGCATTGTGTGTCTGCCTGCCGCATTAACTCCTTTTTATATGTATATGTAGTTTGTCATCTTTAATTAGATTACGCGCGCATGTCAGGCGTAGGCACAACTAGTATATCCATTATATATCGACGCTTCGGGGGGATATATCTATTAAATATAGACGCTTCGGGGGGATATATATATAGGATATATATATAGGATATTAATGTCAGGCCCAAACCGCTCGGGCCATGGAGTCGCTGATTTTTTTCCGTAATGGCCATTAAATCTCACCTAGGAAAAATTGGGAAACCGACCCTACCTATCATGGGTTCGATTCTAGGAGGCCCCAAAAATCGATTTTCCCCATTAAGAATGCATTGGGCCATTTTTCAAATGATTTTAAAAATACTTCCCATTAACCTAGAAAAATAAGATTTCATGCAGCTATTGCTACTATACATATCTAGGGAAAAATGCTATCGCTTACGTACAACTGGTCATGGGTTCGATGCCAGGAGGTGAAATATTTTCGAGTTTTAAAAAATCCTAGCTTCCTTAATATGATACTTAGATCATTCAAATTTAAAAAAAAATAGATACATATAAAATGTACTTTGAAAAAAATCAACAGTTGCCTATGTGTCACGGGTTCGATTCCAGAGCGACCCGTAATCTCGATTTTTGTCATAAGGAATGCATTTGCCATATTTGCGAAAGCTTTTTATGACACTTCCC
Source organism: Pantala flavescens (assembly GCA_020796165.1). Classification (NCBI taxonomy): domain Eukaryota; kingdom Metazoa; phylum Arthropoda; class Insecta; order Odonata; family Libellulidae; genus Pantala; species Pantala flavescens. The sequence continues at coordinate 17,466,789 of CM036882.1, forward strand.
AACCGTGCAGAGGTTCAAAATTTCACACAGCCATATAAGGGACCATTCTCACATTAATGAAACCGTAATAGTATCGCAAATGGTCGTTGGTTCGATGCTAGGAGGCGTTAACTGTATCTCCATTTAAAATGCATGGGAAATTTAGGACATATTTTGAGGTACTTCCTGAATGAATTTCCTTTTGATATTCGGAATATTGATAAAGTCAATCATACTCAAGCCAATAATGACAGTATTATTCGTTGGATGGCCTTGGTTCGACGCCATGGCGGTAATAATGCTGCAGTAAGATATGCATTGAGCTTTACATTGATTTCGATTTCCCATGCATTTCTTACGGCAACATTATTCCCGCCCAGGCGTCGAACCAAGGCTTTTCTGTGAAAATTACTGTTATCCTCCGCTTGAATATGATTGACTTTATAAACACTCCAAATTTCAAAAGGAAATTCACTCAGAAAGTACCTCAAAATGTGTCCTATGTTCCCTATGCATTTCAATGGAGATATAGTTAACGCCCCCTAGCATCGAACCAACGACCTTTTACGACTATCTTAAGATAATTTTTAATGAGAATTGTCCCCTTAATGGCTGTGTGAAATTTTGAACCTCTGCGCGGTTGGGAAGTGTTATAAAAAGCATTCGGAAATATGGCCAATGCATTTTAAACGGGAAAAATCGAGATTTCGGGTCGCTCTGGAATCGAACCCGTGATACATAGGCAAGTGCTGATTTTTTCCGAATTACATTTTGTATGTATCTATCTTTGTAGAAGGTTTGATGATCTATGTAATATATTAGGGGGGCTACGATTTTTCAAAATCTGAAAATATTTCACCTCCTGGCATCGAACCCAGGACAGATTGTACGTAAAATACTGCATTTTTCCGTAGACATATATATTAGCAATAGCTACACGAAATCTTATTCTTTTAACTTAATGGGAAGTAATTTTAAAAATTTCCGATTTCCCAAGCATTTCTTATTTCTGGGGCCTTTTTTCAAATAATTTTAAAAATACTTCCCATTAAGTTAAAAGAATAAGATTTCATGTACCTATTGCTAATATATACATGGTCTGTCCTGAAAGTAGTAGGACTGATTTTTTCCTGCACGCACGGACGGTCGGACGGGAATTTTTTGGATTGCAAATGGAGGGGGGGACTGTAACGAAGCGCTGACAACAATTGGAAGTCGATTCCCAGCTTTTGCGTTCTGTGTATGTTAGTTTTCTCGGAATTTCTGTCAAGTGACCTCGTCACGGAACGGTCTCACCGACCCGTGGTGACGTCCTTTCGGCGGATTTTTAAATTTTGGAAAGAGAAAGAAGTACGAGGGAGCAATATCTAGGCTGTAGGGTGGGTGAGGCAGGGATGCAACACCGTTTTTCTCAAGGAAGTTGGAAACAATGAGCGCGTTTGGGCCCGCGCATTGTCGCGATGCAGGACCCACGAGGCGGCCATAGCGGGTCGGACAGGGAAGATGCGTTTTCGCTGTCTTTCGAGTACTTTAACGTAAAAAGTTCGTCCGATAACATTCTCACACTCACAGTGTTCAATAATTTTTTCACTCGCGCCACATTTTCGTCCGTTTTCGAGGTCGAAGGGCGTCCGGAGCGCTCGGCGTCTTCGACGTCTTCTCTCCCCTCTCGAAAAAGCTTGTGCTGCTCAAATACGGTTGAAAAATCAAACCTTAAGCTGCCTTGATGAGTTTGTGTCTCTCCTTGCCATTTTTTACGAGTTTTTAACGCAGAATTTCACTGCATAGCGCTGCTCCAGCAAACGGTCCATTGCGTTCCGTGACGAGGTCACTTGCGGAGGTCCGAGAAAACTAAGATACACAGATCGCAAAAGCTGGGAATCGACTTCCAATTGTTCTCAGAGCTTCGTTAAAGTCCCCCCCTCTATTTGCAATCCAAAAAATTCCCGTCCGACCGTCCGTGCGTGCAGGAAAAAATCAGTCCTACTACTTTCAGGACAGACCATGTATATATTAGCAATAGGTACATGAAATCTTATTCTTTTAACTTAATGGGAAGTATTTTTAAAATTATTTGAAAAAAGGCCCCAGAAATAAGAAATGCTTTGGAAATCGGAATCAATTATTAAAAGTTATTATTATTATTATCAATTATTAAAAATTAATTATTATTTTATATAATCAATTATATAAAATTATTATGAAATTATCAAATATTAAAAGATATATTTTCCGATTGCTTGCTGTCAGCAAGCACAGCTTTACTCGTGATTGATATATTTATGATGGGATATACGTGGGTTATTTCTAATTAAGTATTGAGCATTATTTTTTGAAGAATCTTACGTTTTTAAGCAAGGGTCTTAAGAGTGATACTTGTTCCATTCTCAAATTCCCCTGTCGAGATAGGAATACTTCTCTATATCTGATCTTTGCCGCCGAAGCTTAATTTTTATTTTTAATTATCTTTACCTCACAAATCAGGTTTCACAATAGAATTTTGAAAGGATACCCAACCATCGTTATTTGTAATTATTCTGTAAGTACAACCCAGTCGACTTAATTTTCTTCTTTTTTCCAGAGTATCCCATCCAAGAGTATCCATCACGTTTTCTAAATCTACCCATAACGTATCGAGCAGCCTTCCTTTGTACTTTTTCTACTTTCTTTATTCGACTACAATGATTGAGGTCTCATACAGTAAACGTTTTCGTCATTCGTATTAATATCATTGTCTGTATAAATACCGAAAATTTCAAAATGAAATTCATTCAGAAAGGGCCTCAAAAGGAATTCCTATTTCCCTATCCATTTCTTAAGGAGATATAGGAATTGCCACCTAGAATCGAACCAACGACCATTTACGACATTATTACGAAGGCTGAATAAATATGAGGATTATCATGTGTGCTATTTAAATGTTTTAAGCGATCATCCTACGGGAAGCAGGCGGTGAATATATTTTAAGAATGACTGAATGAAAGATTTACCCAATACCAATCTAAATTGACTTCTATTTTGTCTGTATATTTTGAAAAAATTTCGATTCCCATACATTTCTTACGGCAGCATTCTCACGGGTGTCGAACTAAGTATATTTTTTAGCAATATATTTTCATCATTAGTATAAGTAGCAAAAATTTCTCTTCAGACTTTAATGAAATCCCATAATTCAAACATACTATATGAAATTTTGGCGCTTTTTTTCTCAAGTGCATTATAAACTTTAATGTTCGATAAAACATTTTTAATGGGTGAAATACAGAGTTAAACAGAAGTGTAAAATGGCGACATGACTGGGACTCGAACCCAGGATACTCATGCTAACCACTACACCGCCATGACGGTAATTCCACTTCTGTCATAGCTTGTAAGGTGTGTTTCACCTAGTGAAAATCTCCCGCTTAAATTAAATACCACTTCTTCCCTTATTACGAAGTATTTTTTTATTATTTGAAAATCACATTTATAATACTGCTAAAATGAGAACATTATCATTAGAGCGGAATTCTCATCTGTTTAAATCAAGGTGATCTTTGCTTTCAGAAACATTGCTGTGAAATTACGATGCATTACGGCAAAATCGGAATAAAGATAAGCTTTCTCAAGTATTGCTAATGAATTGCTTACTGAACTCTTAAAAGAAAAGGACGTAGACAATAATAGCAAACAATCGATAAAAGTAAATAAAGTGAGTCTTTATGAATTTTAAATAATCTGATAGAATAACTACATAATTTCTATCCTGTACAATAAAGATTTGGAACTTTTCTTTGAACTCTGATAATTTGTTATGCCGGTTTACAGAGGTCAAATATTACTTTAGATAGCCCGTTGGACTTCTCAAACCACAAAATCAAATTCATAATGGAGTTTGTGAAGGACGGGTACCATTCTTAGGCAAACACAAAAGCAAAAAAGTGAGAGTAAGACTCGGTCATTGACTGTTTCCGGTCAAGGAAAAGCCTTCTTTTTCAAGAAAATAACCAGAAAATGAATACGTGATAATATCATAATATCGTACAACATTCATTCATCAACTCCAAAAAATCTTGGGAGTATCCAACATTCCTATCCATTCTGCAGTTTCAAATCATTCTGGTTTAAGGACGAAAGAAACAACAATAATTTACCCTTCTATCATTTAAGTGATATTTTCTGAACTTTTTTTACATTTATAAAATTTACATTCATACATTTCATCTACGGTATATTTTTACTTACATTAAATATGGAGTGGAAAATGAACGAGGACTGTACAATGGGAATTATTCTAATTGCGAATATTGAAATTAGAATTATAAACTATTAGATTTTATTAGTTTCAGGAAAAATTCCTTGCATCAATATGTTTATTAGTTCTTTTTTCTCGTAAATTTATTTTCTATAAATATAATAATGTCAGCTTAGGAATTAATGATTGCCTATAGAAGGTGTTTTTATCACAGACCGAAATCATTTTCATTACTATTTGTACGCACTGAGCAACGGTAGCACATTTTGTAAAAATGATTATTTTAAAGACTATTAACGGGTATTTAAATAAAATGTTAAAAGCTAATTAACCAACGAAAAGTTAAAATAAATATAATAATCAATTTACAACAAAATATTTTCAATGATCATATTTTTTTTTGAGATTTATTTTATGAGTGATTGAGAATATTCAATGGGATAATGTATTCGTTGTCCGTCGCAATGAATTTAATCGATTTCCTGTAATTTAGAATCGCGTACTCACAGTAAGTAATTGAAGTGCTAAAATCCAATGATTTAAAATGTACTGCCTATTTATCCGAAGTTTTGCTTGATCATGGTATTTATTTGGGAAGAATCATTCCAACCTTTGAACGAGTGTATATAATTAGTGTGTGCAATTAGGGTCACAGCTGTCATAGGAGTGACCCAATTACTTGCTTACGTCATTAAGAGCATTCTGGAATTAAGGGGTGTATCAATCTGCTGCGAATATTGAATCATACACGATTAAAAGAGTAATTTGAATTTATTTGTTGAAACTGCGCATAGGAATTCGCTCATTTAACATAAGCAAGCTCAAGAAACTCAAAAGGAAACATACCTGTCTTTAATTAAAATATTATTCGACGGTAAGTTTCGACTCATTATGAGAATAATGTATAGATGCGTTAAATTGATGAATTCATAGAAAAAGCATAATATCGATGAGATTATAAATGGTCGAAGCTATCGAAAAAATTAATGGTTATATTTGGCAGCGATCATATAAAAAGCACTTTAAAGAGAGAATTCTTCACTTATATAGAACAGGGAATAAAAAATAATTTTTTCACCATTCTTTGTATTAAAATTGGAGATAAAAAATAGTCAACTCAAATCATTTTCTGTCCATATATGGACAAGAACCGAAGAATCGTGTGCCTTTGGAAGTCAAGGTGAGAAGGCAAAAGTGAGCACACAAAGTATGGATGATGAGGAAAATGACAGGAGTTATAATAGAGAAGTCGAGAAGAAAGCCGGTCAATGGACTCAACTGGATACTAAGAGAGACCGAGATGAAGAGCAAAGGAACGATGGAAGAGAGTTATCTAAGAGGCCACTTATTTTCCTTAGAATAAACTTAATCAAACTAATTACTTTTCATTTATCCCATTTATTTTCTGTAATTTCTATCAATATATGGCCGTGATAAGGTCGATTCCACTTATACGTATTATAAAGTCATCTGCTAATAGTCACACACGATATTTTATTGGGCATATCCTAAATAAATATTAAGAAGAGGACTGTTATATCGTACTGTTAAGTTATACTGCCCTGAGTATACTTTAGACTATATACTCTTAAGTTATTCTTCTGAATTATCATTTCGCCTTCGTTCTATTTCGTCTACTCTACACCAACATTGCACTCATTTTCAACACAAGGAAAATGTTCTTCCATTAAATCCTATTCTTGTCGAAAAAAAAATCCGCCGCACGGAAAGTGTCGCGAATATTGGTTTTCAATTATCTTTATTGTGTCTGGAAATCGCGATTTGTTATTTTTTAAGTCGTTTCGTGGAATATACATATAATATGAAAATATTCTCGCAATATAATTGTTAATTCTTCTTAAAATATCATTATAGCTAATCGTGAAAGGTGCATATGCATTTGGTTTGCATTCTAATAGATTGAACTATATTGTTTTTTTTTTCTGATTTTAAAATGTTCAAAAATAATTTCTGAATTCAGTCTTAATATTGCCTCAAGATCCCTACGTCACATTATGACCAATAATAAAAATTGTTGTTATTGATCTTCAGAGAGTTTATGAATTAATATTCGGCCTCTTCTTATTATTTAATAAATAAGTCCCTATTATTGTTAACAACCCGAAGAATCTGATTTTTGGAGCCTAATTTTTAAATTAATTCTTAAGTAGCCTTATGGAAAATATATATGTTTTATTTTTGATGTTCTTATTCCAATATATGTCTAAATATACAGCCATATAAATATATATATAAAAATATAAAGATAATAAAATATAAAAATATATTTTTAAAGGATCGCTAGAATAGAGATATCATCAAATACCTGATTTTCTTCCACATTTTATTTAGAAAAACGGAAAAAGAATGTCAAATGATAGATGGCACCACTTATTTGTTATCCTCAAGTAAAAAAGATCGAAAAAAGTTCTATTACTGATGGACGCCACAGCACTTTTTCATCCCCTTAATTGGATTCACTAATTAAATCACAACCATGTGTGGATTCCCTTCCTTCTTGAATTTCGATACGAGTGATGTTCTCTACTTTAAGTATTCCATCATGTTTGGATCGACCGAGTGCAATATTTCCAGAATAAGTTACAGAATCAAATGGAATGATACAAATGATAGCTCCAATATCTATACATTGCCAAAAGCATAATTAATGTTCAGTGCTTTTATGACTCAATTGTCTTCAATATTTTAGTCTGACGTCCGCTTTAACTCCGCGAAGAATTAAATAATTATTTCTCCTTTTTGATTCTTCTGAGGTTATTAAAATACTGAAATAGATGTCTTTTTAAGTTTTTTCTTTCCACGAACAACAATTTAAAAATCGTGAGCTCGTGACTTGTATTATGTAACACATATCCACTTAGATGAAAAAAAATACAATAAACGATATATAAATAGGAAAATCATAGAAGAATTAAAAGTACATAAGCAGTATTTAACATGTACACATTAAAAAAGGGAAATAAAATCTAAACGGTGTTTAGGTCCTTCTAATTAGGGAGAATTTGTTCGGGAAACAAGTTTGTTATTGTCGGATCGGCAACACGAGGCTGCACCAATGAGGACTCAATGTTTCTCATACTTTGATCTGTAACATATCCAGTTCACATACTCTTTCAGGATACACTGGCGTATTCTATTGCTCAAAAATTTACAAACTGTAGGCAATGAAAAGGTGTTGAAGGAGTTTCTTTTTATGAAAGAAGCTTTGTTGCACAACATCTGTAAGTTAAAGTTGAGTATCGATTGGTAGATTCTACGTAATCGTATTATTGGAAGAGTGTTGATACTATAGGAATGTTTTTTTACGAAAATTAAGGAATGGTTTCCAATTTAACGACTAATGAAAGAAGCTTCTCCATGAATCTGCGATGGTGGATAGTGGAATGGAGATTTTGAGATGGTCACAAGCGAATCACCTTTTGGCGTGTGGCACGGGGTGCCAGCAGCATGACCATACTTTCGTAAATGGTATATTCTCTCGCGGAATTTCAGGATAAATTATTTTTGGCATCTAATTCCCCCATCTCTGCCGAAGGACAATATCGATCGAGAAAGTTCCTCTTCTGAATTTATTTAGTAACCTTTGTTTAAATCTCCTATTTTCTATTCTTGATCATTTGACGCCAATTTAACATTTTTCACTCATCTCAGAAGTACGACCTGATAATCATTTTAAGAAGGGCAAGTGCGAGTAAACTTAAAAATATTTTATGATTCATATATAAATTTATTATTATCACATTAAAACGGAGTATATCTGACATATTTACTGGTTTACATACGTAAAAAATGTCTGCTTAACGTCATATGGTAAACATTTTACAACAGCCACGGCGCATCTATGACCATCGCGAAAACGACCTCCTTCATTGTGTTGTACCCAAGTAATTTGGCCTCTATAGAATTTTGATAATTTAATATTTCAATAAATTCTTTAAATTTAAATAATAATATATTCTTTGAATTTATTAACTTTTTAAATATAATATTTCAATAAAGTTAATAGAAGATGTTTTAATACTTAATTTTTTGTTCTTCGAAACTTGTCAAATCTTCGCTCTTTCTCAAGATATAAAGGCAGATACAAAATTCGGCACATAGATAACTTTTTTCAAGCGAGTTGTCGGTCAGTTTTTTTGTCGGTAAAGTGAGGTTTCGGGTGAGCGGTCGATCAGTTGAGCGTCGGTCAGATGGACCCCGTCTCATGCGGGTCGCTCGTCGCATATTCTACAAAAGCCCTAACATAGCTCTTTCCTTAACTTCCCTCCGTCTTAGGTTTCGCATTGCGAAATGAAAATTGCTACACACTTTAATTTCTTCAATATGACTCCCCCATTCGAGATTTCCGGATAATTTAACGCCCATGTGCTTGCATTACGATACTGTAATAATGGTTTGATCGTGTAGGGAGTAATTGTTCTCTTTAGGTGACATTCTTCTTAAAAAGTTATATGCTTCGATTTATTTACGTTTATCGTCATTTTGTTCACTTTGGTCCTTTCGGCCAACAGTTGTAAATGATCTTGCAAGGTCTTTCCTTCATACGGTCATCGGCAAAAAGCCTAACTTCTGCTTTGATATATTCAGGGAGATCGTTGATATAAATTAGAAAAAGAAGATTACCTAGAACGCTACCCTGTGGAAAACCCGATGTGACTTCAATCTCTTGAGAATAGACAATTCTTATGCTTTCTCTTATACAAAAAGTTTTCAATCCATCTTACTATCCGATGGTCAATATTCATTTTCCGTACTTTCGCTATGATCTTGCGATACTTTATCGAAGGCTTTTTCAGAATCCACCATATCAATCTCGTCTATCTATTGTTTCGTATGTTGCACCAGTCCGAGTAGCTGCACGAGTGCCAGAAACCGTGCTGCTGTTCACATAACCAGTCATTTTCCTTCCAGTATACACGAAGGTAATCTGATATAATTTTTTCCATTATTTTACATACTTGAGAAATCAAACTGATGGACCTATAGTTTTCTACTGATGTTTTGGATCCACCTTTGTGAATCGGGATCACGATTGCCTTTGTCCAGTCGCTACGGCTCTGATTATTATTTAAGGTGAACGAAACCAACACACGAATGGTATGGTACTATTGCATTATCTTCCAGTTTGAGGAGGTGAATGGGGATATCATCAAGTCCTTTAGATTTCCAACTTAAGAGATTTAGGATGTGTCTAAAAATAACTGAATCTATAATTTTGACTTACTAATTTCCATTTCTTGCGGTGCCCCTCATCTATCGCTAGCACTTCGGATATTTTTATTATAAGCCGGAGAGATCGACTGAATTCTTCTGCAACGTCCTCTACTCTCATTTCCCTCTCATTTTACATTTATTGCTAAGGAAATGTTCATATCCCCTTTCCTACGGCGTAGGTATTTATAGAACTCATTGGAATTTCCAGAGTCAAGAGTGTCTTTAATATATGTCTCTTCTTTTCGTATCTTCTCCGCTATTTTTATTATATTTATATATTTTTGTATCTCAAATATGAAACTTCAGTTTTTGCAATTTTTCATAGAACATTTGTTCCACGTGAATTATGCACATGATATTTGTTAAATAATTCTTAAATTTATAGTGACATCGATTATGTGGCTGTCGGGGGAATTCTTTTGATCCTTAGATAATCTTTTCGTCAAACTGACAAAATTACTACAGCATTTGAATATCAATCAAATATATTTTATTGCACTCGTCGTTTTTAACAATGTAAATTTCGAATTTTGATCGTTTCCTCTGCGTCGATAAAGGTCACGCGTGTCATGCGATCGATTGCGTGTCATTTGCCCTCACTTTTCATTTCCTTTCATTTTAACTGTTTACAGATTTTTCCCAAACGCACTTTTATAGATCCTTTGTTTATTTAGTTCATTGGAAACGTTTCCATTTGTCGCAATATGTTATTAGAGCAATCCTGCATAGGATTTCCACCGCTTTGCACATCTACGTCACTTTGTTCATCATTATAAATTGGTGGTCTTATGCGCGTTCACCTTTTGTAGATAAATCAATGGAATCATTTCCTTCGTTTCAAGAAGTTCCCTCAATTTCGAAATTGACGCAAAAAATAATCGAATTGCATAAGTGATGCCTTAATTTGGAAATCATAGAAATTTAAATGATTAATTAAAGATTTTCGAAGAATTTTCTACGAAAAGCGAAAATCTGTTAGCATATAAACAGCAGTAGAACTCGGGAAACCCCCTATGCACGTTTCAAATTTTAAAGGTTAAGAAATGCCCTGACGAAGAATAAAATGTAAACGTTAGTTTATTCTTACGTTTCAATGTGTGCTTTTCCTTAAACTATCCATTGTTTCATTTTAATTTATTTTTGTTAATGTTAACTAATCATTCGTGCATATAAAATTTATCCGTACGAAGTAGTTGTCATATAGTATGTTGCCATTCCACTAAGTAACGCTTAAAACTTTATTTTTTGTAAACCCATCATTATCATCGTCTTTTAATAAATCCTTCTCTTCCGTTATCTCTTCTTTATTAGATTGTCACAATGACATTAATTCATTCTTCTTTATCGTCTTTATTTTGATATAGCAGTTTAATATTACATCTACTCTATCTTAGATTTTGTTTTCCGTAAACCATGGAAAGGAAATGGAACTAATATTAAATTTATCTTTATCATTTATCGATAAAGTATATGCTATATTCCTATATATAAGCACTGTAATGAAATCTTCCCATAGGGTACTAAAATTTTAAGTATTATTTCCATATTTTTATCCATATCTTCATATATTTATTAAATATCTTTCTCTTTTTTTTAAACAGAAAATATCTTTCAAAAGGAATGCCGTAAGTCTTGTATTGTGAGGCCAAAAGTATATTTTTCATTTAAATCATTCGCCAAACTTTATTTATGGACTCTAACACCCTCAAATTTAATTCCACCACAACCCCTAAATTGTTATTTGTAATTATCTTTCATCAGCTTTTCTAAGGCATTTAGCTCAACAAAGTAGATTGATAACTCCATTTCTCGTTCCATTTCGACGGAAAGCGGTAAAACACAGTGATACCTCATGAAACCCAAATTATGATCAAATTAGAGCGAAAAGAAATTTATCCGCACAGATTTGAGAATCTTACTTATTACTTACTTATCTTCTTTATTATAAAATAAATAGATTTTAAAGCTAGAATTAAACAAACGGCTTTATTTCCCGAGAACACTACCGAAATTGCGCTCGTCCAACACAAAACACTAATTTCTTTCTTACATAACTCTTTGCATCCTCTGAATACTTTGGTGTATCACTACTCTCCAACTAGCATTCTATGCCCATTGAGGCAGTGTCAACAATGTTCCCTGGGAAACAAAGCTGTTTCTTAATTCCAGCTTTAAAATTTATTTCATTGAAATGTTCACTAATGTGAGGATCATTCTCATCCAATTTTCACCAGAAGTACAAATGATTAACAGAAATCGAAACGCCAAATACTCTCCCGAATTCATCAAAGAAAATTATAAATCTTAATTTTATCCTCTTTTGCGTGAAATCGATCCGCATTCTGATTATACCGTAAGACTGCCTTTAGTTAATATACACCCAAAATCTGTAATATTTTTGGTTTTTCTCCCATATCTCGCCGTATCATTGCGTTAAGAGGCACTCATTTCTCTTAGAAAATTTTTTTTTCCCCGACCACCTCATTCGCTTAATTCGTTCGGACAATGCTTATTGTTTGCGATTAAAGTCAATTAACGTATGCAATCGAATCGCCTCTCATAGCTTTTGATGTTTGATTGATGTTTAATATTAAAATTAATTAATGTTCTATTTCCATTCCAATAAGACGCTGTCTCCTCAATTACCTCTTTTAACAACATCATTGAGCATTGGTTTAGCTTTCTTCAAATATCCTCGTCAACCGTTTACTTATTGTATCTCGTTTTCCAACACTTAAGTTTAATGGACAATGAAACATCTGCTATAGGACCTATCTTCTAATTTTCCTTCACATTTTTTGACTCCCAAGAGAATTGCTTTCGATTGTACGTTTTCTAGGCTTTCAATAAAATATCGTACAATGAAGAGCACAAAGTATGATAATAATAATTTATTTAACGTAAACAGATTACCTCAATGATATACGTTACAATAAATTAACACAAATACAAAACGACACAATATATAAAAACATAAATAAGAATTAAATAATAGCAAAAAAGGAAGTGGAAGAAAAACAAAAAAGCATAAATTTAAAATTTGAAACTGGAATACGCCTTTCTCCTTATGGAGTGAATAGAATCAGAGAAAAAGTCTATGTCTACAAGAGATTCAGTAAAGTGATTCACTGGTCGGTAGATTCTTGGAACAAGAAAATTTAAGGACATTCTTTTTTGAGTACCGCCAATGTGGAACGAGTTCAGCGGCTATTTCGAATGGCAATCGAACATGTCTTTGAAAACATTGTGAAGATAAACCAAAGATTTAGCCCACAGTGGTTGGAGTCCGAAATATTTACAAAGTGATGAATAGTAGTTTCCCCTGTATTAAATTTCGACTTGGTAGCACAACCAGCTGACGAATCTTTTAATATACATACATACATGGGTCTTTATTAGGCGAAATTGGGACTAAAAAGTCCCATCTTCCATTTAACCTAAATACATTAATGTAATTAGTCAAACAATAATAATAAAATAGGAAGAAGAGAAAAAAATACAATTATACAAAAATATACAATAAATAGAAAGGAATACAGATAGTTTGTTACAAAACAGTGTTCTTGATTAGTGTATATGAGATTGAATTTAACTATTGTTGTTTAAATATAATAAGTGATAAAATATTGAATCTGTTAATAAATGTCATCACAGCATTAGAATAATTAAGCCTCAGAAAAGTACTCTAAAATGAAAAAAGGGGAATGGTAGAGTACGTATTATGTGAAAATTATTTCTCGTTTACCCCTTTCTTCCAACACATTTAAACAAGAACGGTAAAATGCTCTTCTTAAGGGACACGATTTATTTGTATCATTTACAGTTCTGTAATTAATCTACATAAGATACGATCGTTATTAGAATCTCTGAGAATGATGTGCATACGGTAATTTAAAATGTTGAGATCCTAGTATATAAATTGTCATATCGATGCAAACTCGTGAAGGGGAAGTCGGAGAAGTCCAAGTTACGTATGCGATATATTTGTATATTTATCAATATAGAGTTATTCGAAGAAGATTTTTGCCGGAAACTAGTGAATGAAAGACTTATTGTAGCGGATGTCATCACGGAGACGCTCATGACAATTTCTCGTGTAAGATTTATTATTTTCTTCTTGGATATGTCATTCCACCATGTTACGCTCGAACAAATTTATTTTTAAATTTTGCGAACTCCATGAACAAACCAAGCCATCGAATCTGACCTCTGATTTTTAAGTTTTGTGCAGATTGTTAGAGCAATTTCACATATGAAACTATGCATATTTTACAATGCTCTAATGAGTTATATATGACCACGAATTTTAGAAATTTTACAGAGTACCTCAGTTAACCTCGCGTATCTAATTTACTAATTATTGATCGGTGTTAGGCAATTCTGTCCACAGAAGTAAATAAGAAATGGTGCCACCATCCTAAACGTGGATACCAGGACATAAACCAGGGTTAATATATTTTTTTGCGCTATGAAAAATTATTAATCTAATTTTATGATGAATGGAGACATTTAGCATATTTCGGACATACACGAGAGATCCACGGAAAAGTTCTCTTTAACTTCTCATTCTAAGGGGACGATTTCATTTGAATAGCCAATAATCTCTCTTTCAGTTAACCGAATGTAAAATACAGTTTTCATGGTAAATACATTCGAAGAATTTGGTTTCTTCCAAATATAGCATTGGCAGAAACCGAAATCCATGAACATAGTTTAATGGGGCGATCAATAATTCCCACTGTTTCCTTGACTACTATCTTCAGCCGCGCTGAATTTTGTTCTTTCGTGACGTCTTTCCACTTTTGATAAATCACCTACGTCAACTTCTTAATAGTCCCTCACAAAAGAGCCTTTCTTAAGCCTTCTTCGAAACGTCGCATAACCTACTTCTGCGCATTTAAAATGCTTAGATCTTAAAAGTCTTACTTTCAATCCGTTGAAAGGACTTTAAGTGCGTACCACTTTTCATAGAAGCTTTCCTTAGAGAGAAAGTGTCGAATAGTATTTTGAATAAATTAAGAATTGCATGATTCAAAACTATTGCTGTCATTGCCACCTTTTCCTAAAAGACACGCTGCAGCTGAAGAAGTGAACGTTAACGGTAAAGAATTTAAAACGCTTCACTTAATAGATAACATAAGAAAGTGAAGATGCAACCTTGAATGCACTGGATCTCATAGGGTAACATGAGGAAAACTAGAATCCTTATTTCTTGTTGAGGGGAGCTGAAAATTAATATCTCCCTTAAAAAACATGTGGAGTCATACAGTGACGTTGAAAGTGAGGTGCAATATAGATATCAAAAGAACCGAGAGAGCAATCATGAGACCACTGCAAAGTTTGGAGAAATAATAACATTCATGTGGTTCTCCATGGATCAAAGTCGTTGACCATTAGAAAAGCAACATGAATACAAGGCATTGAAACATTGTACTTTAAGCTAACGATGAAGGTAAAATGGATATAAATAGGTCACAAAACGAACAACTAAATAGAATAGGAACTCATAAGCAGATGATTTTGATACTTTTAAAGAGGCGTATTATTTCCTACAGAATAGCTGCACTAGGACATTCCAACAGAGAGGGTAGTTACAATATTTGGAAACGAACCATAAGAAGGAAATAAAGACCATGTACTCATGTCGTATCACAGAAAGAAGATGCAATGAATGGAATCATTACATTTACTAGCTGAGAAATGTCCCTAAGTCAAATTTTATTCTACAACATAGGGTGTAATTAGAAAGATATTTAAGTAAGTTGTCAAGGGGAATTCGCATGCGTAGTTTGTTGCTTCATATTTGTTAGAAAATCTTTCTAACAATCACATCAATCGAAAAATACTAAGGTAGAATAACCACGCACATAGTACAACTTATTTCATAAATTATAATGCTAGTTTTTTTCCCAGAAAATACTTTCTGAAAGTGCAGCTGCAACGAACTATAAAAATTAATTTATAACCGCCATTCCTTAAGGAAAACAACGGGAGGAAATTGTTTGAGAGATGTCGATTACTGAGGAGGCAAAAAATGATTTCCCGTCTGATATGTAATTAAGAAATGAAATATCTTGAATTCGAATAAGTATAGTGAAATTCAGAGTTTCCCGTAATTTCAAGTATTTATGTTTCTAATTGAAAAGTATCGCAGTCACTATTTCAATGTGCCCCTCTCATCCTTCTGAATCCTAATAATCATTTTTAACTTCTTTTTAAAGCTCACTGTAGAAAAATCTCATTTCCTACATTTGTCGTTCTTCGCAAATTAATTTGTAAACACGATACCATGGCTTTTCCTCAGGATGGTTTGTTACCCCTTTCTTCCAACACATTTAAACAAGAACGGTAAAATGCTCTTCTTAAGGGACACGATTTATTTGCATCATTTGCAGTTCTTTAATTAATCTACACAAGATACGATCGTTATTAGAATCTCTGAGAATGGTGTGCATACGGTAATTTAAAATGTTGAGATCCTAGTATATAAATTGTCATATCGATGCAAACTCGTGAAGGGGAAGTCGGAGAAGTCCAAGTTACGTATGCGATATATTTACATATTATGTATTATTAAGCATAATACATATGCAGGCTTATGGTATTCTGTTAAGACGAATCTTTAATGAAATCTTGCGACGTCCTTGTACCAAGTAATGGTAAGCGCAATTGACAAAGAACTCTAGATATAGCAAAAGACAAGGTAGGTGGAATAGAATTTCATTTTCCCAATCTAAGTAGTGCACAAACCAGGATCCCCATTTTGCTCTCATTTTTTAATCTCCTTTCACTTGAAATTACAGAGTTCGGTTAATTTTTCAAACTTTAGTAAATACTATCTTTTTCCTAGTCAAACTTTAATGAATAAAAGGCGACGCTTTATTCAATTCTTATTGCCTTTATCTTATACAACCAAAAACTTCTTCGTGTCACGAGTGTTGCATACCTTTCTTTACTACACATCGTTGTACCTCGAGATACGAGTTTAATTTCGTCTGTAACGTTGCTCGTATGTCAAATTGCTCGTATCTCGAATCATTTTCTTAATTGAAAATAATGAAAATGCCATAAATCCTATGAAAAATCCCCAAAACATTGTAAATTATGAATAAACATATGTTTTTAATTAAGAAAAAAACATGTAAAATTAACAAATACATACAGTACTAACAAGGAGTGTAAACATAAGTGTCTCCTGACTTTTGTATGAGACTAGCATAGGTCGATAGAGGATCAAAATTAAGAAGACTTGTCTTTTTTATAGACGTTTCTCGCCGTAAGTTTAGGAGATATTAACGTTCAAAGATAGCAATTTTTTCAAATTTCGCGCCAACCTAAACCCGTTTTATCACAGATAAGATCTCTCGGGCTCGGTGGTGGAGATGGTAAGGGCTAAAGCAAAGCTTTTTCGAACCGTCATTTTTCGTGGTGGACGCTGGTTCACGACCCGCCAACGGAACTTTTTTTCTCTCCGATTATGATTTTTTGCCTCCCACTCAGCGTCTATTATATACTGCGTACCTATTTTGGAGTTATTACGCGATTTAATCTTTTTTCTTAGGATTTCTCTCCAGGATTACTTATTCGTACACTTAAAAACGAAGGTTGTTGTTAACAATCTTGGTAAATTTACCCACTCTTATACTGCGGAGTGTGGAATTACAATGTATGAACAACTTCAGATCTTCATACGTCTTTGAGAGAATAGTAGAAAATTTGAATTATTGGTGAGATCACAGAATTTCCTGCTCAATAACGCGAGAAAGCCTATGCTCTATACGAGTATCTTGTTGCTTGCAAATTATTTTTAAATGCAAATTTTATATATAGATCCCATGTTGCATATTCCAATATTGGGTTCACCATTGTCTATATCCTAACTATATTGTTATTCTACTTCATTTAAGGATTCTCTTGCCTTGGATCTTGTCAACATGGGATTATGAAATATGGGGAAACATATCCGTTCATGAATACTACGTCCTATTATCTGGTGCTCCTTATCACCCGAAAAATATATGTGGAATATGATAAATAAATAACTCACTAAATAAAAAATTAAAAGTTCAGTAAGACCCCGCTTAACGCGGGATACGTTCCAATAACTTCAAGCGCTAAACGAAACAGCGTTAAACGAGGCAACATGTACATATGTAAATATGTAACGGGGATCAGTGAAAAAGAACAAGGAATAAGGAAATTTATCAGTTCTTGCCGAATTTATCACAATAAAATATTAAGTTTATATCTTTATACACCTAATAACCTTGATGAGAACAAATAAATCAACTGTGACGCAGGAAAGCTGCGTTTGCACTGGGATTGCAACTTATGGGAATACAGTTGAACCTTTTTTCTGGACAGACTAAAATACATAGTATATCTACATATCACCGTCGCTATAAAGTGCACCGTATTTTGGTTGGTGCATGGCCGTTTACTTTGCACACATATACAAAAAATATCAATACAGTGTGCGATTTAGGGGAACCACAAAAAAACCGCATTATATTGAAACAGCGTTAAGTGGGGTCTTACTGTAACTCAAATTGTCTTTGATGAAGATAAAATGAAAGATTACAATGATCTACGTCGAGTTCAGTCACTGACACAAACCATAGCTTCATTCCTCAGTTTGGTACCTGATAATAACCCCCTTTTGGCGCATTAGCTATATAAGACGCAGGCAAAATATATTAAAATTTTGAAGTTCAAATATTCCTCCTCAAATACTTCCGATATTTATAGATTCGTATACAGTGTATTTTAAAAAAATTAGCAGTTGCTTAGGTGTCATGGGTTCGATTCCAGAGAGTCCCTTAATCTCGAATTTCCCCGTAGGAAATAAATGGGCTATATTTCCGAAATTTTTTAGGCACTTAGCAAATTTTTAGCACTTCCCGATAGTGTAGAAGTTGCTAATTTCACACATGAATTGAGAGTTCAAGTACACATACACACATATTCGTATTCGTATATACATATTTGTCTTCAACTAGATATGCCACTAACTTTGCTACGTACTACGTAACTGCCTCAGCCTGTAGAGTGGACATCGACCAGTGGAACTTCTAAACGAAGCAGAGAAGATAAAATGGGATTTATCAGTCTTAGCGAAGTTAGAAGAAAGCTGCAAGACCTGATAACCCTTAAAGAGGGTCATCTATTTTATTAAAGTGGTACAAAGGATGGAAGACTCATCGGCGTTGGCTTCTTGATCAACAAGAAATGGAAGAATAATATAGAGAAAATAGAAAGTATATCTGATAGAGGATGTAGACTAGTACTCAAGATTAACAAGCGATACTCTGTTAATCTTGAGTACTACTTCATATTATCCTATGATTTGACCTACAGCAGCAAGCCGAAGAAAATGAAAAATTCTATCAGACCGTTGGCTCTGAGAATGAGAAGGAACCCCACTTAGTAAGAATGGACGACTTCAATGCTCGAGTAGATCGGCGGGAAGCCTATGATACTGTCGTCATACTATATGGACAGGAAAATGAAAGAGGTCACCGCCTGGAGGAATTTACAGAATGCAACAATATGCTAATACTTCAAGAAAAACCCACTTAGGAAGTGGAGAGGCCCTAATAGAGTAAAAAATTAAATAGACTACATATTAGTGAGCAAAATCTATACGGTACAGGACTGTGAGGTTTTGAACAGCTTCAACACAGGGAGTGACCATAGGATAGTGAGATACAGAATCAAGATCAGTGTCCGAACGCAAGAAGTTGGGTTCTAACAAGAGAAATGAAGTGAGTATTCAGGAACTAGATGAGAAAAAGAAAGGATTCCCGCTGGGACTAAGGAAAGGAATCGCAGCTCTCAAGAAAGGAGATTTGCAAGATTAAGTCACTAAAATTATGATGGAGGCAGCTAAAGAAGTAGGAAGTTCTCCTAGAGGACCAAAAGATTAAAAGGATCAGAGATGAAACCTGGATAATGATAAAATAACGAAAGGAAGTGAAGAACTCAGACACTGCAAGAAGTGGCATAGAGTACATTGAGCTTTGCAAGTCGATCAGAAGGGCAATCAAAGAGGACGTCAGGAATGTTAGCGAAAATATTGTGAAAGAAGCGATTGAGAAGGGCAGACAACGGATAACAATTGAGAAGGGATACTGAAGACAAGAAAACAGATAACTGTGAATAGGAAAACTCAAGAATCAAACCTTCCATTCTACCAAAAGAAATGAAAAGGATGAAGCAGCAGGTGGAGTATCGAATGAAATGAAGAAGTGGAGACTCGAAGATTATTTTTAAACAAGGTTCCGGAGAATTATTTCAAATCTTTAACCCATTACAAAAAATAATCTTTCCTAAAATCAGAAAGGCTTATTCCATCATGAAGGCAGATCCATTTTAGACAATTGAGTTGTCCAATGCTTTTTACAGAACATTTGAAAATACATTACGCAGGCGTTTGGATCTTGTATTAAAAGACTCAAAATTAGATCACTAAGGTGTGCTTCATTCAAACACTAATTCAATAAATAAATAAATTTGTGTGTAGAATATTTAGGGGTTTCATTTTGAAATTCAGAATTAAATGCCTTGAGCGGATCATATATAGTATCTCAAATTTACCCAACAGAGGAGTTTAATAAACTGAAAAATAGCATACAAACAATAACTTCTGTAATCAACGAATCCTCATGGTTAGTTAAATTCATCTTTCTCTCAGGACTTATTCTGCAATAAGAGTGAAGAACCAGAAGAATAATGAAATAGTCTCACAAGCTTTATTGACCCTAATGATGTATGATGGGTTCACATTATTTTTCATACAATAACTATGAAAACTACTATAAAAAATATCATGATTCAGATAACTAAAAAATACATCGATCCAGCTTTAAAAATTGCTGATGAAATAATAGTATTATTGCATTTATATTGAATGAAAAATCCTTTTTTGTGAGATTTTGCATTTCTTGCGAGTAAAA
This sequence comes from Pantala flavescens, assembly GCA_020796165.1. Lineage (NCBI taxonomy): Eukaryota > Metazoa > Arthropoda > Insecta > Odonata > Libellulidae > Pantala > Pantala flavescens. The sequence goes on from CM036882.1 coordinate 17,487,192, forward strand.
GAGTTTGACAAAATGACAGGATTGATCTAGCAGTTTATTTCTACGAGAACATTTCGTTAAATCCTTTAACATCTTTTAAGCGAAATTTTCTTTCTATATCTGCGACCTTTTCTCTATTGATCGGTGTGCACTCATCATTTTGGGAATTCCAGAGCTACATATGGTAAACAGTTTAAAAAGAGGAGGATAAGTTCCTTTCCAAATGCAATATCACAGAATAGCACGAAGGCCAAGAAAAAATAAATAAACGTCTAAAAAATAACTGCCGTTTTGGTCTCTAGTTCACGGTTTATTTACGACAAATCCGCCAACATTTTCCTAAAGGTATTCTAATCAATATATTATGAACTATATAATTTATGCATTTTTACTTAGGTAAATATGTAAAATATTTTATATTTTTTTTTATTTTTACTAGTTTACTAATATATACGAATTCAAGTCATAATTTCTTTTTACGTAGCGGACAGCAGCTTTCTTCTGGCCAATGCTCAGATTGTCGACTTTCCAATCGTGTACTGCAACGAGTCCTTCTGCAAAATCTCAGGCTATAACAGAGCTGAGGTAAGTGTTTACTTCATTTATCATTAGCGGAAGTACATTGTTTATTGGCCTTATAGATAATTTCTTGAATATTGTTTCTGAATCGCATTATGCTTTATTTTCAAATTGATCTATATTAAAAGTAGTATTCTACCGCACATGTCAGTGATCTATCGTTTTCTTTTATCGTTTGCTATCCAATTAGTGAATGTGAGGGCGAAACGAAAGTTCCGATTAGACACGTGTCAAATGAGGAAATAAATACGCTGTCATCTCTTCAATTCAGATGTAAACGGATAGAATAAAAATTTATAGATTACATTAGAATATCATGTCATGATTTTAAAAAATAATAGATTAATTTGGTGTATAAAACCTTCCATTATGATCAAATTAGAGCGAAAAGAAATTTATCCGCACAGATTTGAGAATCTTACTTATTACTTACTTATCTTCTTTATTATAAAATAAATAGATTTTAAAGCTAGAATTAAACAAACGGCTTTATTTCCCGAGAACACTACCGAAATTGCGCTCGTCCAACACAAAACACTAATTTCTTTCTTACATAACTCTTTGCATCCTCTGAATACTTTGGTGTATCACTACTCTCCAACTAGCATTCTATGCCCATTGAGGCAGTGTCAACAATGTTCCCTGGGAAACAAAGCTGTTTCTTAATTCCAGCTTTAAAATTTATTTCATTGAAATGTTCACTAATGTGAGGATCATTCTCATCCAATTTTCACCAGAAGTACAAATGATTAACAGAAATCGAAACGCCAAATACTCTCCCGAATTCATCAAAGAAAATTATAAATCTTAATTTTATCCTCTTTTGCGTGAAATCGATCCGCATTCTGATTATACCGTAAGACAATACTGCCTTTTTGGATCTTTTAGAGTTACTGAGGCATTAATATGGATTATAATGAAACATAGCTAATAAATGTTGCAAGGGAATGTTCAATATTATAAAATTTGTTAAATACGTTACTGGATTCCGGAACCTACGCCAGATTAAAAGTATTCATAAATTAGTCCTCTGATTTTTTAATTGGCATTTTAAATGGTGATAATGGACATAAATGGATCAAATATGGAGCCTAACAGCTGTGTTATTTGTGTACACGTCTTGTTACTTAAGCCATCTTAGTAATCAGCAGAACCGATGCTTGAAACTACTATTTCAGGATATCTTTATAGAGATGAAATAAATGTGAGAAGGCATGACTTCGTGGAAATAGTATAATTATAACAAATTTTTTTCATTATATCTTTAAGGAACGTGTATTTTAAAAACCATAAATTATTACTCGCATCTTAAAATTAAAACCTGAAGCATTTGTAAAAGGTCAAGTATTTTTATGAACAAATTATTTTCAATTTTTCCATATTCTTAAATATCTTCCTTATTGACATCGAAAATTTGGAAATGATTTATAGGTTATGCAGAAGCCGTGTCGCTGCAGTTTCATGTTCGGAGAGCTAACAGATAAGGAAACAATATCGAGGATTGATGAGGTACTGGAGAAGCAGCTGCATGATCAGTTTGAGATTCTACTTTACAAGAAAAATAGTAAGTCATTCTTTTCTTTTTCGTAGCATCTTCATGATCATCCTTTATGTTTGATAAGGAGGATAAAATTGGAATAAATTTTGAAAAATTACGTTTGATAATTAATTGAGGTCTGTCTACAGGAGCAGTCATACAAAGTAAATGAAAATAACGAGTTTTTTGCGGTGACATCAGTTTTGAACAAATGTCATGATTTAATATTAATAATAAAACAATTGGAAACAATTTTAATGGAATTCTCCACGCGTTTTTTTGAACTTGTATCAATAAATCAGAAGAAATGTTTTTATTGTTTTCAGCGAGGAGTTCTTAATAAATCGATACGTTCATAATTTCCGTATTCTTATTTCAGTTGGAAAATTATAAAGATATTGCGACGAAAACTTTTTCATTTTCAATAAGTTTTCTAATACATCACAACTTTGCGTAAATGTATAAAAACCCACCGAATCTTAAAATATTCCATTTTGAATTATCTTTATTCCTTGACTCTAACTTGTATGTTTACCCTCGTATCTTACTCTTATTAACTTATTTCAAACTTAATCTTTTCATGGATTTTTTTCTTCTATTGTCTTCAAATTATAAATAAAATTAATTTTCTACTATTATTCTGTTTTCAATGACACATAGAAATTTTTCTCGTTTTTTTTTCTTCGATAGATTGATTAGAAATTATCGTTTCATCTTCGAAATATATTGTTTCTCACTTTTATGCAGCCACAATTCTTTTGTATTCATCGGAATAATGCAAATTTTTTAAAATATCTCTGAATTATGCGATTAAAGAGATTTCTCATCCGAAAGAATGATACCTTGAAAATATTTTCTATTAATCAATGAATTATCATGGATAAATATAAAAAAGTTATATTTTTCGCCTCATTGCAAAGGAACACATATTTCACTTCTCAATTATTATTACCTCCAATTCTGCAGTTTACTTGAATTATTAAAGTAATGTTACTATGATGAAAAACTAATTGTAGAACTCAATAAAAGTACAACGCTTTATTTGAATATTTTCTTTAATTGTAAAATGTCTATAATATATTATTATGTATCAGAAGTCGTTCATTTTTAAATCACGTATGAGGAGATGATATTACTCAGCGTCTAACTGAACTTTTGGTACGATAACTTCTGATTCCATTTGAACTTTAAAAACTTCCTTCGATTGAATACTTCGTCTTCATTTTTACTCATTTCATCCTTTTCTATTACAGAGATTCAATTTTTCACTCGAATTGCATGAATCCTCTCTCCTCACTTGATTAGGAGTGCTGCTTGTGAACGAGTTAATTAATATGTTGAAATCTCTTTCAATCAATTTGAGCACAGTTTCTCTTTTTAGTATTTTCCGCATTCTTAGCGCTTCACATCGCACAACTATTTTTTCTATAATATGATCACAATTTTTCTATCCATAAAATAAGTGCACGTGTGCATGGTTTTTCATCTAAAATTATTCCAATATGATCTCTGAAATTAATGAATAATATGATATAATAGATAGAAGGTGTTTTTTTCTATCCTTTTACCTTGAACTTCACCAGTCAACTTGTTTATGATCCCCATTTGTTTATCTTCTTTTTTAATATCCTTCACAAAGTGATTGCTCGTCTGTTTTGCATGTACGGCTTTAGCGGCTTACCTTTATCACCTTTTGCACATTGCATGCGAATTTACGATGTCACTTTCATTTGTTACAAATTGTAACGAAAATATTTTGATGTTTGATTTTGATTGACTGATTTTCAGAAAAAACCTCTTTTTCATAACTATTTTTGAAAAAATAAGTAAATTCCTTAAATTCATAATCTCTTTTTCTAATAAAATTTGAGTAATAATTTAATTTATGATAATTTATTTAAAATTCATCGAGGTTAGTTATCCATGAGAATTTATTTCAATCTTAAAATGGAGTTAAAAAAGTAGATGAAACAGGAAAAGGCACTGATATCGCAAATACGTATTAAATAATGAAATTCCTAAAATGACTCATCATTTTTTTAGTAGAGTTATTTAATATTTGAGGACAAGTCATTTTTACTTTGTTAAGTTATAAAAAGTATTCATCCTGTTTTTACAAGAAGTTAAATTTAATTAATTATTTTATGAATATTTAATAAATATAATATAATAATAATTTTTCGGTATTTTTTAAGGTTTGAAATTCATAAATATAAATTTTTAAAATTTCGATCTTATATTTTTTTAATATCTCTAATATCTAATAAAAAATAGGCATATATATATATATATATATATATATATATATATATATATATATATATATATATATATATATATATATATATATATATATAGATAGAGTAAATACACTTGGGATGTAATCTTTCGTCAGAGTTAGTGGAAATATGGTAAGAGAATTAACAATTTATTATAATTATCATTTATTGAGGGGAAACAATTGATTACATTGTGGATAACGAACTAAAAACTGTAAATGCATTGTCCATTCTGAGTGGACAAAATATTTATTTTAATCGAGAAAAGTTCAGAATGTAAGAGTTCTAGATTTTTGAAGCTTTTATTTGAACAAAAAAGTTTCATAGACCACATCCACCAATAAGCTATTTGACGACTTGTTCGCCATTTCACTCGCCGCTGAAGTTTTTTGATAAGTACTTCGATTGGAAAAAAAGATCCGAATGCTTTTTATACGATTTGTAGAAGATTTGTGCAGAAAGTTTATCCACAGTCAAACTGCAATAGTATTTCTTTAGAATTGATTTTCGTAATGAATGAACATCGATCATTCCAATTTATTCGTTTTTTAAATATTAAAACTCATCATTTATTTACACAACTCTCTCGTCACACATTGTACAATGAGTGTCTCTAATTGTCCTCATCCACAGATCAAAGGCTAGTGAGTAACGATCATGTATTCTGCCTACGAGTCATGTCTTTCACTATAATCTTTCCTAGAGAGATTTTGCGAATTGATACATCATGGTGCGATATATGGAGTGGGAGACAATGAAAATAGATCCGTGGCGAAATTATTTCTACGAATTTTATTTGTATAGAAATTCCTTTAATAGATCCTACCGGCGTTATCCATGCACCTCTGTTGAATTTATTTTGTGTATATATTTGTAAATAATCAAGAACAATCTACCGTGAATGGTACACCGACAAACGGGATTAAAAACGATTTCTGTAAAAATTGCTCTCCACTTGGCATCTAATATAATAACGACTTTCCATAAAACCAGTGTAGACTGGTTCTTCAATAGATCTAAATGTATTTCGGTACATTATCAGAAATTATCAAATAATTGATATTATAGATGAAATAAAAGGTATTTTCCTCTCAAAACCTTTTTCCTTTGAGTCCACTTGAGTAGGATGCATATTTTTTCTTACAAAGTGTTTTTTTTTATCGTTTGCTTTTGCGTTGTTTTTCAATCAAGTTTCGAAAATATCGAAAAAGAGATAGCTGTCCGCTTAGATCACCATCTGTCAAAACGTAGAAAATAAATCGTTAATAAAATCCCTGGTAACAATTAAAAACTTCCAATTTATGGATTATGATAAGGAAGTTTTGGATAAATTAAGAACATTATACATTACAATATATTGCGTAAATACATTATCCTATATGATGGGGAAAATTAATTCCAAAGAGATATCTACATTACATAATTATGGGGAGAATGATTGTTTGCGCTGAGGTATTCAAATAAATTGCTCGTTTAGAGATATTTTAGGAACATTCAAGTATCATTCCATTGTACCTTTCTCTCCTAATTTTGTGTGAACTCAGCGATGCATATTGTTCGATTCATTCCACTGTACGTTGTCAAAAATCGGTTTAATCAGAAACGGGGGTCAATATTTTGGATCCAAACGAACGGAGTTAATGAAATTAGAAAATCATTCTAAATGACTGCAGTTGAGAAAGAAGATATTTTGCGTTGTTGACTAAAATATACTTTAACCTTTGTTAAGAAAGAGACGCTGGAATAAACTTTTCGATGGTGAATTTCTTTTCGAAGTATGGAGATGTATTTCGGTGAAATAAATCTTTTGTGCTAAATGAAGAGAAGCTGTTCATAGGAATGTCTTAGAAATATATTTTGTAGATTACTGATCGCTCAAATTCTTTTCTCTTTTTTACCTTTAAAAGGTTTCCTGATTCGATTGGCCTTTGTTTTATTTATACATTCATACATAGCATGTCATCATTTTATCTTACACTTTAAAATGCCTTGATTATGCACGTTTTTTTGATCAATAAGGGACAATTTTTACCGAACGATTATTTATTTTACTCTCGCATGGATATCTTTCATAATTTCTATTTTATACACTTTCAAAAATTACTGTTAAATGCTCAAAGCTTTATTATAAGTCAACCTTTGTAATTTAAAATTTACAATATGTAAACGTTATATACTATTTGAAGAGGTTAAACCTCCAATTTATTTGTATAGTTGCTCTTAAATATCTCTATTTTTCCTAACTTGTACTATATATAAATATTCCAATATTGTTCTTTCCTCTTCGCTGCTCATATGCAGGCAGTCCTAGAGGTACGTATAAGGGAAATTATTTACATTTTGGGAGATATAGGATTGCCAATTTTTGGGTTATTCTGTTATGTAATGCTACGTTGATTATTCAATTCTCTGCATTAGGCGATTTTAAATCATCAGTGACTGTTAATATAATAAAAATGTTGCTAGATGAAACTTTTTACTCAAGAATGGGTAAAATCCCAAGTTTATCTACAAGAAAAATCCTTCATTAGCAACTCTCAGGAAGCGGTTTATTTTCTTTAACCGAAATTCAGCAATGATTAAGATATCATTTAGCGATTCCTGGAACAGGTTCTCTCTCAGAAAATATTTATAAGGAATGAATTTGTCTTTTATTTTTGTGAAACTCGATACTCCGATTGATATTTTATGATTTCTCATAGAGAACATTCGTTCAATCAATCAAAAAAGAGTTCGATTCTTTCTTAATGAACCGATTAAATTATCAACAGTGTTTCAGAAAGATAATTAAATTATTTGAAATATGTTATAAATGATTTTGCTAAAGAATTTGATACGGTCCTAACCCATGTGCTTTTATATAAATTACATACAGAAAAAAATATTTGGATTAAAATTAGTCTTGAGTGGAAATGCTCTGAAGAAGTAAAAGTCGAGGGAGTTTTCTTACCTATTTCTTATGATATTTAAGTTTGGAATATTCGTTGGAGATGATTGTATCTGAAATAATGAAGAAACACTGCACAGAGATTTAATTTCGTGACTAAAAAAAGCAGGCTACATGTATTACTTATTTACTTCATCAACGATCGATCAGTTAAACCGCTACATATTTTTTGTTAATAATAATAAAACATGATATAAATTTGTCGAGTTTCGTCAAAAAAATTCTCTATTTGAGTCTTCAAAATTATTTTCAGATAATTCATTCTACTTAACTCATTTTAGGATGGTACTCCTTAAATAATAAATTTTCTCTATCTAAATTATATCGAGAAAAAAAATTTAAATTGTATTTCTGCATTTACTACTTTAATGTTTGGGGGGAACCTAAAATATAAAAGTACGGATTGAAGATTCCGCTTTTATATGAACACCTTAAACGATTACCTCAAAAATACATTTGTTGATAAAAATTTACTCGGCAATAATGAAATAATAATGAAATAATGCTTCTAATCTCGAACTACTATATTAACGTTTATTAAAATCACTGTAAAGGTAAAATTTATACTTTATTTAGTTATTGAGTGTATAAATAAAATATAATCTATATATATACATACAACATATATGTGTATGTGTATATATATATGGGACCCGTCCACATGACCGACGATCATTTCCACGACGCTCGGTTCCCCGACGCTCACTTTCCCGACAAAAAATGACCGACAACTCGCTTGAAAAAAATTATTTATGTCCCGCATGAGTGGATTTTGTATCTGCCTTTATATTTTGAGAATAGGAAAGATGTAAGTTTCGAAGAACAAAAAATTAAGTATTAAAACATCTTTTATTTACTTTATCGTAATATTAAATCAACATAAGTTAATAAACTGAAAGACTACTGAAATATTAAATTAACAAAATTCATTAAAGGTGTAAGTGAAGATATTTACTGCACTTTTCACGAAGATTATTTTCTATTTGGAAATAATTTATAATTATTAAAAAAGGTTATTTTATTTTCTCTTCTAGTTTAAATTTTTATATTGAAGTATCAAACTTGCATTTATTGAGATAATAAATAAATTTCAGATTTTTACATCGAGTTATTACATACATGAAAATTATTACAGTTGTATATAAATTGAATATAAAAAGAAGATAAATACTTAAATATTAATTTAAGTTGAATTCAAGGCTTAAGAAGTTAGTACAAGAAGTTTCAATATTTAATGTTGTGTATTTTAAAAATATAAATTTTTACGTGATTGTACAAAATATAGATTTTTTGCAATTAAGAAACCACAATTTTTTGTATACATAATTCATAAAACTCAGAATTTCGTGAATAAATAACTTTAATTAGTATTTGTGAATCGCTAAAAGTTAATGTCAACTACTTATAATTTCACGGGGAGCCTTCCAACTGATTCTTTAATCTAACGATATTAAATATTTTTTGCAACGACGCCAGTTCATTCAGTTCATAAATAATTTTTTGCGAGCGAGTTGTCGGTCAATTAAGAGTCGGTCAACGGAACTGTCGTTCATTCGAAACGTCGATAAAGTGAGCTGTCGGTTTAGTGTGCTGTCGGTAAAGTGAGCTGTCGGGTGAGCGGTCCATCGGTCAGTTGAGCGTCGAGGAACCGAGCGTCGTGGAAATGATCGTTGGTAATGAGGAGTAGACGCAATCGATTCATTTTTTTGTGTCCAATATAGTGAAACTTTGTTTGAAACGGTTAAGAAAGTTTATGAACTTTTTAGAGCTCTTATTTTTAATTCTTATTCCTCGATGCAATTGTATTTAAGAAACCTTTCACGTAGTTAGCCGTCAATCCAATTCCATACATTATATATATCGTATAGACTTGTAGAAAATAATGTTATCGAATGTGTGTTTTGATCGCTGTTGTGACTGGATTTACTTTATTCCCAAAAAAGTCTTTTTAGGTCGTAGAATTAGCGCTTGAGAAGTGCAGAAACAATTGACGTGTTTCCGGAAAATGAGACAGGAAAATCTAGTTAGAACGTGTATATATATATATATATATATTATAACCTGTCTTAAAGATCCTGGATTCCCATCCGAACATTTTTATCCGCCTTCCTTTCGAACTTCACAGGCGTACAAACGAAATATGAGAATAGCGTACATAGTAATTTCTAACGGAATCCTTGCGAAAAAATTTATGTGGTCATGCACGTACATTCCATAGAGTTCTTTAGTTTGGAATTTTCTTAGTAACGCTGGTTTATCAATTTTCGGTTAACTCTATTTATTTATCTTTTTCCCTTTTAAGAACGTCTCATTAGCTAGATTTATCGCATCCATAAAGTTGATGCGTCAGAAATAAAAACATATGCAAAAGTTGCCTCGACGAGATTAGTTAAATGGCGAAAAAGGTTTTTTTAAAGACTTTTTCCATATATCGACTGCTCCCTCGATTCATCTAAAAGAAGCTTCAATCAGAATTGATGAATTTCTACTTAATGGATGTATTTTATATTTCTTGTTTTACTTTCTTTCAACTTCAGCAAAACAGGAACTCCTGGACAATCCCCACTTACAGTTTGATTGAAACTATAATTTGTAATTAATTGTAGTGATAAAGTAATTTCCATATTAAGGTTGATATAGCTGGTATTCAAATTAAATTAGGAGCGAAGAAGAAGTTTTCTAATACCAATATTTCAATTATAATTACTCCGAAAAATTTAATCGAATGCATAAAAATTAAATGTTGGAAATATTTACTTTATGTATTTAAGTACAAAGCAATTAATGCCTTCCTGCTATGTCATTGATTTGAAGGAGATACTGAATATCCACAGCAAACATAATACCTTGGATATCTTCATAAGCTTTTGCTGATTATTTTTCCAATATTGAATGAAAAATATTTCTCAGAGAATCTACCAAATATGATGGCGATGACGAACTTGGATGGAATCACAGATTGATCATTATTTCACTTTATTGAGTGACGAATCAATTCCAGCAAAAAAAGATTTTCTTTTTCAGTATCTTTACATCGAATATATTTACTTTGTCTTATCATTATCTTTAGTTTTCACCTATCGTAAATTAACATTTCGAAGTCTTTCTACGTGTAGCATGATGTAAATGATTTAAAAAATAATTGCACTCATTTTTATCATATAACCAAAGGTGTTTTAAACTAGTTCGAACGAGTCAATGGATCCTCATGAGGGGTTCATTGAGATGCGTATCTTAAAATAAATGCGTTTTAATGGACTGTTGAATATAGATATGCGCATTAGCGTTGTCAAGACTAAAAAATGGAAAATCCGTTTGAATAAAAAAGTCGTTTCTCTGTCTCGTAAAAACCAATGTTTATTTTGAACTTTAAAAAAATTTGAAAATAAAGTGACGAGTAAGAAAACTCGTCAATCGCTGTAATTCGGGTTTTTTTATTCATCCCATTCGTAATTTTTCTCAGCGATCCCGAGAAACGCAACTGAAATTCAAATTTTTAACATCTTAAATTCAAATGTTTAACATCTAAAATTCAGTATTCTAACAACTTGACACTTAACTAATTTCTACCGAAAAAATTAACTAAAATTCAACTAAAAGAAAATGTTTTGGGATCCTCTCGTTGTTATGTTACAGAAACTCCGCTATGGCTGTTGCTGCAGATATCGCCGATCAAAAACGAGAGGGACCTGGTGGTGCTGTTCCTCCTTACATTCAGGGACATAACAGCGTTGAAACAACCCATCGAAACGGACGATTCCAAAGGAGGTGCGCATATTTTTCACGAAATTGTTCATCAACCGATGTAATTGCAATACGATGACTCAGTCTATTCCATTGGAACATTACGAGAAATCCAAATGACATACCTTAATGTTAAATTTCGCTTTATCTTTGTATTATTTGGGCAAATTGTAAACTTCGCCTCTATAATTTTTCGATTAAGAATCAAAATAAAGTAAAAAACGTTCCTTCCTTTTTAAAGATATTGGAATTACCTACATTTATAATTGGATTGTCGTTTTATAGACAACATCCATTGAATCAAAGTGAGCTAAAAAAATGGGAAAATATTCTCTTACTATCTATATATACTACACTATTTCTACTAAATAAATATCACTAACTTATACTTTTTTGATTCCTCGATAAATATTTTCGTCCAAATATTATTAGATTATAATACATGTAATAAGAGCCGGCTGGAGCTAAAACGAAATATTATTCTGAATGTTTCTTTTGTTTCGTAATTAACCATGTAAGTATGTAGTTTTGAGTTGACATTTTCAAGGATTTTGAATAATGAGAAAGAACTTTGTGCTTAATTCCTTAGAAAGATTTATTAAAGTTCCTTGATCATTCATTGTGTAGAGAATGTTTTAAAAAAAATCATGAAATTCGACATGTTTGTATTACGCCAGGTACAAAAAGTGTTTCTAAGGAAGGTTATGAATTTCTTTACGATACAATAAAATCCTAAAGCGGAGCAGTAATTCTTCAAAGGAAAGAACTAAATATAGATTCGATAAAAAACAGATATATATTACAAGAAAATATGTCATGAAAATAAAGTATTGACATAATTTATTCCGTTCCCTTTGATAAAAAGTTTCCTTTCATAATATTTTATTGCTAACGAGTGTTTCCTTTCTAGGGTTGAGCAAATTCGCAAAATTAGCACGATCGGTGACACGAAGCCGCTCAGTGCTCGTCTCTCAGTTTTCGTCGCATCTGCCAAATATAAAAGATACGAGTCGACAATCTCATCTGGCTCATGTAAGTATCATGCGTAGGCAAATCGCATTCCACTGATTGTAATACTTAAAGGATATTTTAATTGTTGGAAAACATTTTGCCTATATATGGGTCTATATTTTATATCGATTAATTTTAAACTTCAATAATTTTGTTCTCGGTATATGCACGAATCATTAAGAATAATCTTAAGACGGAATCATAGGAAGTGTCAGAATTAGGGTTGATACAACTTTGGGTAAAAGAGTGACATCGTTTCGAGTAATTCAAAAATAACTGATTTTCAGCTTGGACTCAAAAAGCCGATTGTTTGATTAAATCAAAGTTTTTTGAATAATTGAACTACTCAATCGAAAGGGAAAGGAAAAAATTCGAATTTGTCTTAACAATACAATTGTTTAAATTAAATAATCTTCATTTTACTTATAGTTTAAAATAATAAACGATGGAAATGATCCTCACTTATGTATGTATCAATCGCTAATAAATGCTTTCATTAATAACGATATAAAATATTTAAGCTATTGCATTAATTATTTTCAAATAAATAAAAGTAAATATAGGATAATACACTATACAGAACACAAAATTAGGAAGAGAATTTTAATATATTGCATAACTTAATTTGGAATGTAAAATGAGGACAAGGTTATTACTTATAGACAATTAAAGTATATTATTTCACAGATATATTTCATTATGTATTCTAAACAAGGGCAAACATAGTAGACCATGATATTATAAGGTTTATTTTAAATGACCGGTTAAAATAATAAGATATTTTCTCCATGTTTATTCGATGTTGAAAGCCCTTCGTTCGCATTCTTAAATTTAATATTCGACAGAGAATATCTTAACTTTACTCGCTATCCATCGATATACGTGGTTTGATCAAAAAAGGGAAATTTATCAATTTTGCGCGTTTGGTTTGACCGATATTTCAAATATTTTTTTAAATGTTGGTACATATGTCATTATTTTATGGTAACACTTTCAATTTTGTTTCCAATTTACTTAAATTGTAGTAGCCGCTAAGCCGGCGTTTTTAAAGACAAAATTAATTCAGAATTTAAAAGCTATTTTTAATTATTGAAATAGGAAAAAGACACCCAGAGCTTTTGCTGACTAATATCGAGTCTGCGATATCATTACAGTATTGTCTTTGACCAAAAACTACGAACAAGCAACGAATTCTGAGCAGGTGCAATATCACGGTGCGAAAGCCATGATTTGCCTTTACACGAATCAGTGAGTTTTTTCGAAAAAAATTTCAAAATATGAGCCAATCAATGTGCCAACAAATTCAGTCTACTCTGAATGTGATTCAGCTTTTTTTCATAACGTTTTCTTTACTCTTTTTCTACGTTTTCGTCAGTTCTTGGGCGTCGGGCATCTTCAACATATTCACGGCCATCCTATAATCGCTTAAAGCACTCGTAAACTCTTGTTTTACTCGTAACAGACACACCATAGTCGTATGTTAACATTTTACACTTTTAGGTATACTTTATTTCACATTTAATGCAAAACTTGCAATGATTTCTTTAATTCATTTTTTTTTCGACAAATAAAAATTACCGAGCTCATAGGAACACATCTTACCTTACCGGCTGCTACAATTAAAGTAAACCGAAAACAAAATTTCTCTTTTTTTATCCCTGTGTACCCTGCGAGCTGCCCTGTGGAGCATGGCGGGACGCAAGTTGAACTTGATGGCGTAATTTCAAACAAAGTTAACTCAGGCGTTCCTCAGGGCAGTGTGATAAACCCCGTCTTTTCTAAATAATATAAATATCTTGAATATAAATTATTTGAGGCACGATATCTACAGTGAAGTGAAGATATTTGCGGATAAGAGAGATCACGAGTATAGCTCGTCATGAGCCTCCGAAGTCAATTCGTACAAGGACGAGTCGCATTTTTCATCAGTTTATAATTTTTGTTACGCCATGTGGGAACAATATATTGAGTTTTAAATAATGGTAATCCATCATTGATTTAAGTAAACAACGTTTCATGTAATTCAATAAAATGAATGAAATTATTGGTGGTGTTTATCGATTGTAGGGCAGACAGCATTAAAGCTGAATTAAAACTTCTCAAGACCTCATCATTCCAGGGAAGTCGAGAAAGCTCTTCGTAAATTATCGAGTAACTCCACCGTCGAGAAAGGAAATCCAGCCTGCATCCCATATACAAATATCAAATAACCATGGGATATTAAAAAAAAAATATAAGGACATTTTATGAACCCCCAAACAAACTCAGAAATCACCAAAGACTCCCTTGAGGGAGTATACTAAACAATCAGCGAACGGGCGATAGCTAATGAAGGAGAGAAACATCCTATTAAAACCATTCGAAAAATCGAGAACACTATTATAAATGACCTCAAATAAACTTTTCCGACACAAAAGAATTGTGCTCCCAAATTCTGGGACTAATAAAAGAGTCTATACACATTCGAAAGGAAGACAATAAACAAAGATTTTCCCCTTAGAAAAACGTTGAGACTGCAGAAGATCACGGGAAAAATAATGACCACCAAAGGAGCCAATCGCCAAGGAGAAAATATGTCAGCAACTAATAAAAATAGCGAACAGATTTGCACTATTCTATACTATAAATACTAATACTATATACTACTATACGTAGAAACCCCCGAAGGCTCCACCTGAATAGGAAACCCGAGAGGCCTTCATTAAATTCGTCAAGAAAACACGAAATTTTGTACTCGTTGGTTTGTTTATAAAAATTTTTAAAGGCATCGAGCCCGAAGGGTTATTTTATTGGAAGAATCCGCGAAACATACGGTGCCGAGGAACACTTCAAAATATCTGCTCAATCTCGAACCGCCATTGACAAGAATGAACTCTCAATTTTTTGTTATTACAAGTTGTACCCGTTCAATCGTAGAAAACATATTTCCAATTATTTCATTAAATTGGAAATTAATAATATTTTTATTTATTCGCGCATTAATAATTAAAAAAGCTTTTTGACTGCATTTTTGTATTTATTAGAATTTAATGTTCTTTTTTGTTATTTACATTCATTAATTGAACTCTAATAAAAGAAATATAATTTATGTGCTTAAAATATTTGAAATTTTATTATAATTTCCAAAATTTAAACAAAAACTGAAAAATATAATTTCTGCGCAAATGGGATCAATTCATGAATCCTACTTCTCGAAGAAAAATCATTAGCAATTTGAATGACAGCAATTCGCCTTACAATTATAATGAAATCATATATACTATTGCTTTTATTCGGTAAATGAGAAAATATATTCTCAAGAAATAGGTTAACAGGTAGATGCAGTAGTAATAGAGTTAGCAAAAGCGTTTGACGTTGTAGACAATGAAATCCTAACACAAAAAGTTAACGCATCCTCGGAACTTGGATCCTAGAGTGATCAGATGGGTGGAATCTATTATTAAAGGTAGAAAAAAAGGATAAAAATAGAAGGTAAGCTTTCCGACGAAATAAACGTTACATCAGGCGTACCACAAGGTAGCGTATTAGGGCATTTACTCTTTTAAATATTTGTTAATGACCTACCGACGGGAATAAAATCGAAAACTCGTTTATTCACAAACAATTGTATTATGGGAGTGTATGGGACATCAAGAGGATTCAATTGCCTAAATATAATGTTGTTCGGAATGTAATTTCGTTTTTTTCCGTCAGAGGACTTAATTACATTTTTTGAAACCAGCTTCACACTTAAGCCGCATAACCAATATATGTCTTGAGAGCTGATATTACAAGGCTTGTGTATGAAAATGTTATATTAATTCTACGCTGTAGTTTTTGGTTGGTGCCTTTTTAAATATGGAGAGCAATTAGCAGCATTTTCGTCATATTTTACTTTTTACTATAGAAAAGGTAAAAATGCTGTCCAAGTGAGAAAAAAATTGACGGATGTGAATGGAGAAGGCGTGTTAACAGTACGCCAGTGTCAGAACTGGTTTACAAAGTTTCGATCCGGTAATTTTGATGTCGAAGATGCACCACGTTCGGGAAGGCCAGTTAAAGCTGATGAAGACAAAATAAAGGCATTAGTTGATGCAAATCGGCGAATAATCACACGAGAGATCGGTGAAAGGTTAAATTTGTCGAATTCGACCTTTTATGGCCATTTAAGAGGCTTAACCTCGAAGCTCGATGTGTGGGTGCACCATGTTCTTACGGAGCGAAATTTGTGTCCTCGCGTTGACGTGTGTCAAACGTCAGGTAAATGATCCATTTTTGAAGCGGATTATTACTGGGGACGAAAAATAAGTCGTATACAACAATCTGAAACGCAAGAGGTCATGGAGCAGAAAAGATGAACCAGCTCAAAGCGTTTCAAAAGCCAACATTCACCAAAAAAAAGGTGATGCTGTCCGTTTGGTGGGATTTCAAAGGAACCGGTTTTTTCTGAGCTTTTACCGGACAACACAACTATTAATTCGAAAGTCTATTGTCATCAGCTGGACAAATTGAATGATGCGCTTAAACAGAAGAGGCCAGAATTAATAAACAGGAATGGTTTAGTGTTCCACCAAGACAGCGCGAGTCCTCATACTCGCAAAAAGCTTTTACACCTTGGATGGGACATAATACAACACCACTATATCCACCCACCCACCCACCATATTCTCCAGATCTAGCGCCTTCAAATTACTATTTGTTCCGGTCCCTGCAAAATTTTTTGGATGGTAAAACCTTTACCTCAAATGAAGATGTCAAAAACCACCTGAATCAGTGTTTTTGCCAGCAAGGACCAAAACTTTTATGAGCAGGGAGTCATGCTACTGCCAGAAAGATGGCAAAAGGTGTTGGACCAGAATGGCCAATATATAATTTAATAAAATATTTTTTCTTCATACGAAAATTGTCTTTCATTTTCCCCAAAAAAAAACGAAAAAACTTTCCGAACAACTCAATAGCTGGGTTTTGTCGATTAAATTGAAAAAATACGAATTAATGTAAAGTAATCAGTTTCAATAGAAGTAAATGTACCCATAGATATCATCTTGGTGGGAAATTTTGCCGAGTGAGAACAAAGTAAAGTACCTAGGTATAACATTCAGTAGGGACTTAAAATGGAACGAGCATGTAGAGCGAATAATACTGAAGGCTAAAAAAGCCTTAAATTTCATAGTGCGTACGCTTTGTAAATCAAAAAAGAAAGTCAAAGAGGTGGCATACAAATCATTAGTTAGGCCAATCTTAAAATACGGGGAATGTATATGGGATCCGCATGAGGAAGGACTTAAACGAAAAATAGAAAAGGTACAGCGAAGAGCAGCAAGATTCGTGTACGCAAGGCTCGATAGTGTAACACAGATGATTAAAGAATTAGGCTGGGAAAGTTTAAAGGAGCGAAGGTAAAATGAAGACGTTAGCGTTGTTCTTTAAGGTATATACGTGTAGGTATATACTCGTACAGGGGTTAAATTGTTAGAAAAATTATCGAAGAAAATCAATGAGGCAAAATTTCATGGCACAAAGGACAATAAGCATAAAGTTAGATTAATTAAACAGAGAACGAATATTAGTAAATACTCTTTTCTAAATCGTACTTTTAAAGATTGGAACAATTCGCCTGCAAGTGTCTTGGAGCCCTTCCAAAAAATCACAGGGAATTGATAAAAAGAATTGATAAAAATTAAGGACGAGTGAGCATTGACGAGTACAGGTGGAGTAGGGGATTGCCTGGTGATGTACGGTGGGGATTAGTCCCCGGGACCGCTACGGTAGCCATGAAGGCCTGCTAGGAACCCTGAAAAAAGCTGTACGAGGGTGTTGATGGTAATTTTAATACTTCTTTTTGTATATTATTCACGGATTTCTAAAAGAATATGTAAGCTTTAGTTGTATCTTTCAGGATAATTGTTTATATTTGGCATTGTTGGTTAGAGTAGTTTAATTGAAATCCTACGTGAATGTAACTATGAACTATACATTTCTGTAATTTGTTTATATTCTTGCCACTAGAGCATTGCTCTACCTGTAAGGTTTTTTGTAATAATAATAATATTATCACAGTACCTTTTTATTTCAGAGTAAGATACGGTAAATTATATGCTACACTTCGCATCACACTAATCTAAAAGAGAACATATTCAACTGAAGAAGACCTAAAAATTGAAATTCAGTCTTACCAAAGACATAAAATAAGTTAAATGTTGAAAATAGGTAAAATATGTTACCAAAATATTTAACGTCATCAACTCACCAAATTGTGCAGTACATTCAATCTCTTGAATTTATCCCGATATCATTTTCATGAAATATCGAAAACCTTTTACTCAACGACAATTTACGTTGCTATAAACAAACAACATATGAATACTGAAAAGAATTCAATCAATGCGTTCTTATGAGAAAACACAATTATCGCATACGTGGTATCTAAGAAATAGTTTGTTCATTGCCTCTGAATGTATGAAAAATATCTATTTATCCAAACACTCGTAATTTCTGATCTCATGACCAAAATAAGTAACTTTATTCGAATTCTCCTACTTTGGTGCTACTTTCAAATCTATACGTTTGTTATTTTTAATTTAATTTTGAAAAAGGAAGGAAGCATGCAAGTGAAAAATCGAAGTTTTTGAGGAATCGAAGAACAGTTTTTCCCGTCTGGAATCGAACTGAGTACTCCGAAGGAAAGATTTTTTTCGATAACCTTTCTGGGGATATGGCTCATATTACCCCAAATTTTCACGGCGATTCGATGTATGGTTTTTGAATCTATAGAGTACAGAAAAACAGACACTCATTCATTTATATATCGATTATATATAGACGCTTCGGGGGGATATAACATATCTATTATACAGTAGACTCTCGATAATTCGAATTTATAGGGACCAAACAAAAAATTCGAATTATCGAGTTTTTCGAAATAGCGAGGGTTCGAATTAAAGAGGGGCTGAAAGTAAAATTCGAATTGAATAAAGTTACATTCTATTTGTCATTGTATAAGATTGTGAATGCTGGTAGAAAAAAAATACATATTATAATAATACATGTGGATCAATTTATTTATTATAAAAAAGTTGTATCATTTCTTCATAAAAAAAATCGGTTATTTTCGTTTGGGTCGCTTGGTTGGCTGCAATCTGGTCCACAGCATTTTCCAAAGTGCTCACTGCTTTAAACACACAACCAGGTTGGATGTTATCCATTTCGGATTGTTCGAAGAAACGACGCAACCCTCTTAAAAAAAGGTTGCTTCCTTAGAATACACCTTCGGAACATCGTCGTCTTCATCTTCACTGTCAGAAATCTGTTGACTGACCACAATTGACTGTTTCATAATGTCTTCATCAGACAATGTACCCGCTGTAGCAACATTATTGTCAATATTAACATCGTTGAAAGTTATGGGAACCTCTGGAAGTCTGTTCCAAGCACTCAAAAAGGTCCCTCATCTTGCAGATCTTGTTGAACCATATCATTTCCGACCTTGCATTCCTAATCCTTGATGAATCCGCAGGCTTTAAAACAATTTGCGATTGTCTGTAAGCTAACATCTTCCCATACTTTGTGAGCCATTTCCATTGCAGTAAGCATTGAAATGCTGCACAGGTTATTTCCATTTTCCATTGTGTCTATTACAGTTCTAACCACTTCTTTTCGATACAAGGTTTTAAAATTTTTAACAATTCCTTGATCTAGGGGTTGAAGAATTGAAGTTGTGTTACGGGGTAAATATTTCAGCTCTATATTTTCAAGTTAAGGGACATCTTTATGGGCTGAGTAATTATCGATAAACATCAAAATTTTTCGTTTATCTCTTCCCATTCAGTTTTCTCTTCTCTTCAGCATCAATGCTTATTGTCCATTTAGAAAACAATACTGCTGTCATCCACGCCTTCTTATTTGATCTGTAGATTAGCGGAAGAGATTTCATATTTTTAAACATCGAGGCTTGGCAAATTTTCCTATCATAAAAGGTCGAAATTTCTGTGATCCATCCATATTGGCTGCCAATAATATTGTAACCCTCTCCTTGCTGTGTTTGCCTCTATGACTGGTGTCATCCTTAAATGCCAAGGTACGATCAGGTAATTATTTATAAAACAGCCCTGTTTCGTCACAATTAAAGATATCTTTCGCTTCATAATTAGCCAGTAAAGGTAAATTCTTGGAAAAATTGCCTCGACACTTTCCATAAAATGACTAATTTTTCGAATTGTGGAGTGGGCCGGTCTAGCTTCACTTCGAATTATCGAGGGGACCAAAATACATTGATTTTCTTCGAATTATAGAGGTTCTCTCAGGGGACCGAGGGTTTTCTTCGAATTATAGAGGTTTTCGAATTACCGAGGTTCGAATTATCGAGAGTCTACTGTATATAGATAACTAGGGGGTAAAAAAAAATTGAGGATACAAATGTCTGGCCCAAACTGCTCAGGCCACGGGCTCGCCGATTTTTTTCCGTAATAGCCATCTAAAATTAACCCAAGATAAAAACTAAAACCCACTCTACCTATCATGGGTTCGATTCTGGGAGGCCCAAAAGTCGGATTTTTCTCCATAAGAATGCATGGAGTCGATTTTTGACAATTAAAAAAAAATACTTTCCGGGAACGTAGTACAACGAAATTTCATGTGGCTATAGGAAATATACGTTTCTACACAAAAATGTTATCAATTATTCACAAAAGATCATGGGTTCGATGCCAGGAGGTGAAAAATTTTCAAATTATGAAAAATCGTCGCTCCCTTAACATACATACGTAGATCATTAAAACCTTCAACACAAATAGATACGTATGTATTGTACTTTGAAAAAAATCATCACTTGCCTAGGTGTCACGGGTTCGATTCCAGAGCGTCCCGTAATATCGAATTTTGTCATAAGGAATGCATTGGCCATATTTTTGAAAGCTTTTTATTACACTTCCCAACCGCGCAGAGGTTCGAAGTTTCACACAGCCATAAAAGGGACCAATCTCATATAAGAGCTTCCCTAAGATTATCGTAAAATGTCGTTGGTCCGATGCTAGGGGGCGTTAACTATATCTGCATATGAATTATAGGGAATATAGGACTCATTTTGAGGTACTTCCTTTATGTATTTCATTTTGCAATTTGGTATGTTTATAAAGATTGAGATACATAAGCGAAAGATGACAGTGATTTTTGTAGGATGGCCTTGGTTCGACGCCGGGGGGGTAATAATGCTGTAAAGAGAAAAGCATACGAAATCGAAGTCAATGCAAGGTACGCTGCGTAAATGTTGAGTGAGTGAGTGGCCCACTAAATCTCACCTAAGAAAAATTCGAAAACCGACCCTACCTATCATGGGTTCGATTCTGGGAGGCCCCAAAAATCGTTTTCCCCATTAAGAATGCATTGGGCCGTATTTCAAATGATTTTAAAAATACTTTCCATTAAACTAGAAGGATAAGATTTCATACAGTTATTGATATTATTAATATCTACGGAAAAATTTAGTACTTTACGTACAATCGGTCCTGGGTTCGATGCCAGGAGGTGAAGTATTTTCGAATTTTAAAAAATCGTGTAGCCCTTAATGTCGTACGTAGAAAATTCAAACTTACCACACAAATAGATAAGTTTATATTGTACTTTGAAAAAAATCAGCATTGGCCTATGTATCACGGGTTCGACTCCAGAGCGTCCCATAAACTCGATTTTTCCTGTTTAAAATACATTGACCATATTTCCGAAAACATTTTATGACACTTCCCAACCGCGCAGAGGTTCAGAATTTCACACAGCCATGAAAGGGACCGTTCTGACTTAAAAGCGACCGTATTTATGTCGTAAATGGTAGTTGGTTCGATTCTAGGGGGCGTTAACAATAACTTCGTAAGAAATACATAGGGAATTAAGGACTCATTTAAAGGTACTTCCTGAATGATTTTCCATTTGAAATTCGGGGTGTTTATAA
The DNA here is from genome assembly GCA_020796165.1 of Pantala flavescens. Lineage (NCBI taxonomy): Eukaryota > Metazoa > Arthropoda > Insecta > Odonata > Libellulidae > Pantala > Pantala flavescens. The sequence continues at coordinate 17,509,190 of CM036882.1, forward strand.
AGTCAATCATACTTAAGGGAAACATTGCAGTGATTTTAACAGGATGACCTTGGTTCGACGCCGGGGCGGGAATAATGCTGCCGAAAGAAATGCATGGGAAATCGAATTCGGTGCATTTTCAGCTGCGTTAAGGTCCTTTACTTTATGTTTAAAATTTTATTTTTTACTAAAGATAAATTATTGCATTGCTTGCTGTCAGCAAGCACACCTTTACTCGTATATATATATATATACGAGTGAAGGTGCGCTTGCTTACAGCAAGCAATTTAATAATATATCTTTTAATAAAATGTAAAATTTCCCGAAATATGATCCGAAAGGCCATTCTAAACATAACGTAAATGACATTTTCGCAGCAAGCATTGCATTGATTTCGATTTCCCATGCATATCTTACTGCAGCATTATTACCGCCCTGGTGTCGAACCAGGGCCATCCAACGAATTATTCTTTCATTATTGGCTTGAGTATGATTGACTTTATAAATATTCCGAATATTAAAAGGAAATTCATTCAGGAAGTACCTCAAAATGTGTCCTAAATTCCCTATGCATTTCAAATGGAGATATAGTTAACGCCCCCTAGCATCGAACCAACGACCTTTTACGACTATCTTAGGATAGCTTTTAAGTGAGAATGGTCCTCTTAATAACTGTGTGAAATTTTGAACCTCGGCGCGGCTAGGAAGTGCCCTAAAAAGGTTTCGGAAATATGGCCAATGTATTTTAAACGGGAAAAATCGAATTTACGGGACGCTCTGGAATCGAACCCATGAAACATAGGGAAATGCTGATTTTTTTCGAAGTAAAAAATATACTTATCTATTTGTGTTGAAAATTTGAATGATCTAGGTATAAGATAAATAGAGCAACGATTTTTCAAAATTTGAAAGATATTCACGACCTGGCATCGAACCCATGACCGGTTGTACGTAATCAATGGCATTTCTCCGTACATATATACAATAGCAATAGCCACATGAAATTTTAACTTTCTAGTGTAATGGGAAGTATTTAAAAAATTATTTGAAAAACGGCCCCAAGCATTCTTAATGGGGAAGATCGAGATTACGGGTTGCTCTGGAATCGAACCCGTGACACATAGGCAACTGTTGATTTTTTTCAAAGTACATTTTATACGTATCTATTTGTTTAAAAAGTGTGAATGATCTAAGTATAATATTAAGGAAGCTAGAATTTTTTAAAATTCGAAAATATTTCACCTCCTGGCATCGAACCCATGACCAGTTGAGCGTGAAATATTGCATTATCCCGGAGATATTTATATTAAAAATAGCTGCACGAAATCTTATTTTTTTAACTTAATGGGAAGTATTTTTAAAATTATTTGAAAAACGGCCCCATGCATTCCTAACGGGGAAAATCGAGATTACGGGACGCTCTGGAATCGAACCCGTGACACGTAGGCAACTGTTGATTTTTTTTGAAGTATATAATATACGTACCTATAAGTGTAAAAAATTTAAATGCTCTATGTATCATATTATGAGAGCTACGATTTTTCGAAATTTGAAAATATTTCACCTCCAGGCATCGAACCCATGACCGCTTGCGCGTACGAAATAGCATTTTTGCGTAGATATGTATAATTGCAATAGCCATAAGAAATTTCATTGTTCTATCTCAATGGAAAGTATTTTTTAAAATTGTTTGAAAAACGGCCCCATGCATTCTTACGGGGGAAAGTCGTTTTTTGGGGCTTCCTAGAATCGAACCCATGATAGGTAGGGTGGATTTCCCAATTTTTCCTGAGTGAGATTTAGTGGGCATATATATGTACGGAAAAATGCTTTATTTAATGCACAATTTGTCATGGGATGCCAGGAGGTGAAATATTGTCAAATTTTGAAAAATCGTAGCTCTCTTAATATGATACATAGATCATTTAAACTTTCAAAACCTATAGATACGTATAAAATGTACATTTAAAAAAATCAATAGTTGCCTGTATATCTTGGGTTCGATTCCAGAGCGTCCCGTAATCTCGATTTTCCCCGTTAAGAATGCATGAATCCGTTTTTCGAATAAATTTTAAAATACTTCCTATTATGCTAGAAAGTTAAAATTTCATGTGGCTATCGCTATTATATATATCTACGGAAAAATGTCATTGATTACGTACAGCCGGTCATGGGTTCAATGCCAGGAGGTGAAAAAGTTTCAAATTTTGAAAAATCGTAGCTCTCTTAATATGATACCTAGATCATTCAAACTTTCAGCACAAATAGATACCTATACAAAGTACATCGAAAAAACCAGCACTTACCCATGTTCCATGGGTTCGATTCCAGAGTGATCTGTAATCTCGATTTTTCCCGTTTAAAATACATTGGCCATATTTCCGAAAGCTTTTTATGGCACTTCCTAACCGCGCAGAGGTTCATAATTTCACACAGCCATTAAGGGGACCATTCTCATTTAAAGGCTACCCTAAGATAGTTGTAAAAGGTCGTTGGTTCGATGCTAGGGGGCGTTAACTATATCTCCATTTGAAATGCATAGGGAATTTAGGACTCATTTTGAGGTACTTCCTGAGTGAATTTCCTTTTGAAATTTGGAGTGTTTATAAAGTCAATCATATTCAAGCGGAAGAGAACAGTAATTTTCGTAGGATGGCCTCGGTTCGACGCCAGGGCGGGAATATTGTAAGAAATGCATAGGAAATCGAAATCAATGCAATGTTCGCTGCGAGAACGTCCTTTACGTTAAAAAATCTTACATTTTCTAAAATATATATTATTACATTGCTTGCTGAAAGCAAGCGCACCTTTACTCGTGTGTATATATATAGAGATTATATGATAATTTATTTAATTTTCGCGGGTACTCCCAAAACTGCCAAGAGCATTTTTCTTGTAATAAAAACAACTTTGTAAATTTCCACAGAAAATTGTTATATTTGCAACCGGTTTCGTAAAATGAAATTACATTACGAAACCGGTTGCAAATATAACAATTTTCTGTGGAAATTTAGAAAGTTGTTTTTATTACTATGGCATTCCACGAAGTCACGCCTTCTCACATTGATTTCATTTTTCTGGTGTTTAGCCCTTTTACTGCGGACCGAATTTTCGAGGTGTATGCCAAAACTGCGGAGGTATTTACCGCAAAAATGCAGGTTCTTTTTTAATAAATTGTAATATTTATAAATACAATTATTAATCCTTATATATTTTACCATTTATGTATCATATCATAAGGTTCAAAATGAAAAAAAAAATTGCGCGCTTACCACTTTTATTTAATATTATAAAAATTTATATATATAGAAACTAATAAATAATATTACAAAATATGCATTTCAACGATAGTTTACCCATAGAAAATCAAAGGAATCGTTTTTTATTTCACGTTCAGTCAATAGCTTGATCTTTTAACTATTAAAATATAAAATTTTAATGAAAAAATTGCGATAGATTTTTCAAAAGTTGCACTTTAAAAAATATCTACCCTCTGGCACTTGTGTTGCGGGAAGCATACACCATTAAGTCATTTCTTACATTTTGCACAAACGGTGCGTGCTCGTCTCTTCTTTCCTCGTTTACTATCAACTAGCACACTATACACGTCTTTCTCTTTTCTTTGGGGTACATTTTTAAACCTTTACTACCCCAATAAGGGATTCTTTTGATGTCCGACTGGTGACCTTTTTATTTGAAGCCACTCCTAGGTCTTATATAATACTAATTACAAACGATAAGCGTGTCATTGGTTTCATGCCTGCGGGTATATTTTCTTTATTAAGAATATAACTAGTCAAAAAACGTGGTAGAAAACGTTAAAACACCATATTTTCGAGTATTTGAGGGCCGCTCATCGAGATACGTATATATCATCATGTCAGATGAATAATAAAATTAAAGATGCCTAATTCAGCACAACTATCGGTTTGTGTCTAACGTATAAGCACAAGAGATAATAAAGAAGAAATCAGAAGTAATAGATACACTCTAATTGAGGAGTTCTGCTGAGTAGAAGAACAGGGCCGATAAGATCGGCTCATCCGCAGTAAGATGGTTAAGGTATTTTGATAAAATAATTATTTCTTTATAATATGTGATTCACAATCAATATCTCAGAGCTCACGGTTATTTTTATACAGATTATTTTGAGCATTTTAATAACAAAGTGGTGTATTTTATATTGAACGGAATATTAAAAGGCAATAACCAAATGTAAAAAAATTAAAAAGAACAATTTCCGTTGTAAATGAAATTATAAATCGATAATACATAGGTTATCAAATGTACTTCTGTGAAACACTCGGAAAAACCGACACTTTTAAAACTACTGATGATACATTCAACTAAAAAGAGCTAAAGAAAGAGCAATAAATACGAGGAAAACATTTTAAACAGGTTTTAGCTACGATGTCTGTATTCGCAATTAAAGTTTTCAATTATTGGAGAATTAAACAATTTCACATTCGAAATGAAAACCTTACAGAAAAATGGACTAGTGACAATTCAAGCAACAGATTTTATAACGAGTATTTTGAAGTAATACAATACGTAGGATGTAATTATTTTCTTTCAAACTGCATAGAAAGTCTAGTTATTCATACTTTATTTACGTATTTAGCTATGCTTAGATAAATATAGAATTTTTTTCTTTATTTTAATTATGATTACGTCATATAGCGTAAACAAAATTCACGATAAAAAAAGAGCGAAAAAAGTTGTTTTATTTTAATCGCATACGTTTTACTGCATAGAGTATATTAATGTCTATTAATGGTACATATATAAATATATATTTATATACGTGATTTTTTTTAATTCCTTCTCCATATTTCTGCCGTAAAATTGCTCCCATTTGCAGATGATGAGTTTGAGTGCAGATGTATTGCCTCAGTATCGTCAGGAAGCTCCGAAAACACCACCGCATATTCTCCTTCACTACTGCGCCTTCAAGGCCATCTGGGACTGGGTGATTCTCTGCTTAACGTTTTACACGGCTATTATGGTGCCGTACAACGTGGCCTTCAAGAACAAGACATCGGAGGACGTGTCACTTTTAGTGGTGGACTCAATAGTGGATGTTGTGTTCTTCATAGACATAGTGCTCAATTTTCACACCACGTTCGTGGGTGCGGGTGGCGAGGTGGTCTCCGACCCACGAGTCATCCGCATGAACTACTTAAAATCCTGGTTTGTCATAGACCTCCTCTCCTGTCTGCCTTATGACGTTTTCAACGCTTTCGACCACGACGAAGATGTAAGTAGTTGTGGTGGCGACTATGATGAGAATGTAAGTAGAGTCCGGGTGGTGGCGTCAGTGTCGATGTCACTTCCTTTGCTCATTTCTCTCTCTTTGATCACCATTAGAGTGTTCTTACGTTGCTTTAGTTTTTGCCATTCGAGAGCCAAAATATATATATTGATTGCTCTCATCCAATTGATAATCAAAGTCAACATTTTGGGTATTTTCGTTGAGGGATTCGTATTTTCTGTGAAAGAAAACTATTTATTGGAGCCAGACAGTAATTTATTTATCTGTAATCTAATTTTAAACTTAAGTCAAAACATAATTTTTTTATGCGGGTGAATTTAAATATTATTTTCTATAATAACGATTAAGTGCTAATTCTCAAAAAAAGAAGCGCTATATCAACCCAATGGTTGATATTAAATGATAAAATATTTTTGAGATTTAGTCAAACATGAAAGAAGACCTTATCTGAGTAGAAGTTCTGAAAGATATTGATTCCTAGTTCTGTCGGAAATTTTCTTAAAGTCCATCTTGGTGATTTTCCTGAGTGAGTTTTAAACTTCAAATTTGATAGTTTCTTAAATTTTAATCTTTGCATCATTTTCCATTTACAGTCATATGACGATCGGCCTTATTTCCCTTTTTCAATTATTCTTCACAAGTCTACTTCCTGACAGCGATTATATTTTGAAAATTTTCGGAGTATACTACTCTTCAAGGATGAATAAATTTTATTTTTATTATCCTTTCTTTACACAAAAATTACACTTCCTGGAAATATAAACGAATGAATAATTTTCTGTGAAATTATTTGCATAAGATAAGTAACGGCTGTGTTATGCAGCTCTTTGTAATAAAAATATTATGTAAGGATATTATATAGGAATTTTACTTTAAAATCTTATGTAGTTCACGAGTTAAATATACCAAATATTTACCAATGGATTTGCATATAATATACACGTTGAACTTCCTCACATTTGTATCTAAGTCCGATTCGGACATTCTTATGGCATTCAATAATTCTACTTTTGGCGAATATATTATCCGAATAGTTCATCCGTCGCACAAATCCCGAAAAAAGAAGCTAAAGTCATACTGAGATCATGTACAGAGTATATATAGTAAAAAATTTAAAATTTTCTATACATTTTTATAGTGTGAATCATAGAGATCGGATTGTTGGAGAATAAACTAGTCCCATAATTCTTTGCAAAGTAACCGAATATTATAATAGAAATAAACTTCGCAACATTCGAATGGTGTCGCAAAATTCTTTGCTCTTAAATCATTTTAGGTTAAAATCGCAAAATGTTGACTTTGGTTATGGAAGGGAGAGTTCAAAACATATATATATATAGCACACATCTTTTGACCCCACTCAGGGTATCCACAAATCATTTTGTCGGTGATCAGGAACGATCCAACAGAGGAAACGAGGAAAAATGGTCGATGGGAGCGTTTCTGAATGCCGAAAGTTCTAGAGTAGTTGCACCTGTACAATATACTTTTTGAGTAGAAAAATCACAAAACAAAGCATAACCTTGTAAATACAACTGATATAAATCCAGAGTAGCTTTGAACACTGCTGTAATCAAGGCGCTTCGTAAGAATATTGGATTTTTTCGTATAGATTCGAGCAGTAGTGAGGTATAGTAATTCATTGTTTCTGTATGCTTCAAATATGACTCAGTAGCTTACACGATCGACAACACATTAAGAGCCAAATTGAAAATCTCATTTTGTAGGTCACAGTTCAATCTTCTGGAGCACGATAGACACAGTTTACTTAATATAAATTTACCCGTACCCAATCATTTATTTATGGAAATAGAAAATTACTTTTGCTATTTTTTTATTTGCACGTTTGTTTTAACGTGCGTAGACATGTGATTCATATTTTTCTTTTCAAAATTTTGGCTATTTTTTGAAAAAAGAGAGGATTTATTTATTATTTATGTGAGCAAAAGTTGATGTAAATGGAAGTGACATCATATTGGAAGTGGGGACTTCATCCACTTGGTGGCGCCACGACCGCGCGGCTTTTCAACAAAAGGTTTTCCCTTCTTCCTTATTTAGAACCTTTATTTCAACGGATGCTTCTTTCACATGGCTGTCGTTCGAGACATAGCATAGCAAAGAATATGTGCTTTCTATTATGTCTTGTAAGCTACTGTCACTTTTCGAGAACATTGTATTTTGGCACAATAAAGCTTTGCTCTTGTATATACTTGCATGTGGTAGTAAATTCGCATGAATACAGTATTTTTCTGGTGTACATTATGGTTTAACATTATTCATCAGAAGTTATCTAATCTGAAATCAACTTCAAGAGTACTTAATTTCAACCTTCTCCATTTAGAACTTTTTGGTTAAACACAATTTTTGTGCATTTTCTTTTAAAATGTATTTGTGTCGAATTTAGAAAATTTCAGGGTATCTTCTTGAAAACGTAAATTTTTTGATAATCATTTGATTTGCATGAGCCAGAATCAGTTTCTGCCTCTGAATTCTCGTGAGTTCCTTTCCTTGACGAAAACATTAATACCATCATATTTGAGATAATTTTCCAGAACGTGGCTTACTAGAATGCTGTTGCGATACGGCTATAGGTCCCATTTTCTTATTGCTTTCTGGAAGAAATTAAGAAAGTACGCTGTACGGGTAAAGTGCCAACTGCGGCTGTTTTTGATATGCTTTTTCTAGAAATTGCCGCTATTCATGATTTTTGTATATTTTATAAGAGACTGCATGAACGAACGGCCATCGTGGCTCCAAAATTTATCGCACATGTGCTGAAACGGGGAACAAACTCACACCATGTCTTACATCGGCAGGAAGAATGTGCGTTGCACATTTCCATTGGAATTGTAGAATTGGATGATCACAAAATCTTGCAAACTGTAGCCTTTTGTAGCGCAATAACCACTCACTTTGGGTTTGTTCGTCACTCAACCGGATTTGTTTTTGCACTCATGTTTACTGTTTTTCTTCCTCAACATCAGTCCTTGAAGAATTATCTCTGTTTCCATCGCCAGCAAACGAGGTCAACAAGTCGGGCCACGTATACGATGCCTTGCGCTATTTTTGAGCAGCGGCCACAAGATTCTACCCTTACGACACCTGTGGGTGATTGATTGAAACATACGATAATCTCAAGGTGCTTTCTTTTTGATTGAGATTTGACGAACGAAATATTTTCAGAAAATATAGAAAAAAATTAGATGCGAAGGAAAATCTCTCAGAATTGATTCATGACAACTTTTTTGAGTGAATTTAAGAATATAAATTGCTAAATACATTGGTGATAGATTGTACTGAGATCCTCAACAGAGATTGGAGTTTTGGGAGCAGGTGATTCTTACGGGGAACCCCGCGAGAGCAATCATGAGACCACTGCAAAGTTTGGAGAAATAATAACATTCATGTGGTTCTCCATGGATCAAAGTCGTTGACCATTAGAAAAGCAACATTAATACAAGGCATTGAAACATTGTACTTTAAGCTAACGATGAAGGTAAAATGGATATAAATAGGTCACAAAACGAACAACTAAATAGAATAGGAACTCATAAGCAGATGATTTTGATACTTTTAAAGAGGCGTATTATTTCCTACAGAATAGCTGCACTAGGACATTCCAACAGAGAGGATAGTTACAATATTTGGAAACGAACCATAAAAAGGTAGATCATGTCGTAACAAAGAAAGAAGATGCCAATTATTACATTTACTAGCTGAGAAATGTACGGTGCATCATTCAGAAATGAATTTGTAAGAACTTTGAAGCAAAACACGACAATGAGCGGATGACCGTGGATTTTGATTCTAATTTTGCAACAGTTATCTCAGATTAAAATTTTCTCAAACCGGAGAGTATGTACGAAATGAACAAATGGTTCAGTATTTGTGTATGAATTAAGCTGAATATTCTAAGTGTTTTTATTTCTCAGAAGAACTTTGAAGAATTACTGTATACTGTATAATGAGAATATAGTTAATATTATATGCATTTAGAAATAATAAGAGGTCACTTTTCGTAAATTCAATCCCTATCATTGATAAAGTTCTTAAATTTTATACAAAAAAACACTTTGTTTATAAATTCTAAAGATTCTACTTCAATCGTTTAACTGACTGATTATATTTCTTAATGAGAGAATCATCTCAGCCAATCAATTAATGAATTCTCGTTTACTCCCGAACTGAGTGAAGACCCACTTTTTAGAGTTAGAAAGACGCATCATATGTTAAGATTCTGAAAAATTAATCCCCTTTAGTTAAGAATTCATTCCACACAAGACAAAGTTTAAAAACAGTTACTTTGGTTTATTACAAATGTAGAATTCAAAACGCATATCTTTATAATTCCTGGTTTATGAGGTTATCATGTATCACAAATGTGGCCCACCGATGTAACAGAGTGAATCTTGTGGCTGCTTCTCTATCCACAGTCGAGGAGTGTCCGAAGGAAAGTTAGAAGAAGGAAACTGTATCTACTGATCAATTTTCACTCTTAGAATTGTTCCGAGATTATTCTTTTACTAAAACAATAGGCTATCTGCTATTTAACCTTTTTTCGCTTAATTAGAGCATCCTCGTGGCAGATGTAACGAATGCCCTTGTCGAGAGATGGCGGGGTTTTGCAATTCAGAAGGACCATTGATCTATCGAAATCGAGGTATTATTCTTGAATTCAATGTCTTTGAATGAGAGAGCGAATATGAAAAATTTTAATGATGATTTAAATCAACACATCACTTATTTTCAATACATTTTATTGTATAAAAGGCATAGTAACTTATTAATTTCGTTTCTTAAGTTTACAGGAAAATAAATAGGGAGGGTTTTTAATCAAACAATCTTAACAGAATTAGAGAAGAATTCCACAATCTTTCCTTTCGAAACATTCTTTATTCTTCGGTTCCAAACTTCTGACGGAAATTATAGTTGAGGTGAATATCTCTAGAAGGTGGATTTTAAATCCATCCAAAATAATATAATGATATACAAAAAAGATAATGAGATAAGTAACTATATTTTCGACTTAAATTTATTTTCCGACAAACGCAAAAGTGAAAATCAACTAGACGTGTTAAGGAATAATACTTTTAAAGCTTAATAAATTGAAATTTCGTACAAAAATCCGTTAAAATATCTGCCATATAGTTTTTATGAATCGTGGACAACGGGTATTATCACGTGAGTTTTTTAATTGAAATAACTTTCTTATGGCACAATTATCGAACAACTTCATTCGCTGTGAACAATAAAAAAAGGACATAACTAAGCCGAATCTATTTTTAATCGTACGTAATAGAATCGCTTTTCTATTTCCACTGATCGCAAATAAGCCACGCTCTTGAATTGTTGAAAAATTGAGCAAAAATGTGAACAAGGAGAGGAGCAATATGTGTGTGTATGCTTGTGTGTGTGTGGCACTGAAACGCATGAACATTCCCTCCACTTGGATGTCATAGAATATGCTAGAACAATTTAAAAGACGAAGGAATGGAGCTTCGTGTTTATTTGTTTGTATTCTGAAACATCGGTTCTTCTTTTTATTACAAGTGTGCGAATTTCGACCTTTTTGAATGTTACGGCTTCTGTAATATTGACGTTTTGTTGTGAAAGCATGTGATTGCTGGAGTTGTATGTTTTATTGTATTTGTTTGGGGAAACTCGAATAGATGTTGTTAAATTAATGGCCCACACACTGGGCAAACACACACGGAGCCATTTTGATTTGGCTATTGAAGAAGAAAAAGCTATTTTCGTTATATTGCCGATTTCTGTGTGTTACCTTTATTGTTGATTGTTTGGAAATCGTATAGACTTGTAGAAAATAATGTTATCGAATGTGTGTTTTGATCGCTGTTGTGACTGGATTTACTTTATTCCCAAAAAAGTCTTTTTAGGTCGTAGAATTAGAGAAGTGCAGAAACATTTGACGTGTTTCCGGGAAATGAGACAGGAAAATCTAGTTAGAACGTATATATATATATATATATATATATATATATATATATATATATATATATATATATATATATATATATATATATATAAGGATAGAATGTATTTAAATAGTAACACTTCATCGTTTAGAGCCTTTCCCAGTATAAATAACTTATATAATTACTCGTAGTACATGAAGTCCATTGGTGAAGCATTTTCAAGCGTAAAATTATCTTTTGTCTTGTGCATTATATTAACTGTATTAGAGTAGTGATATATTTATATACAAGACGCACATTAAAAAAATAAAATTAAGACCGACTGTAAATTTCACGGAATGACATATCACGTCATGATTCTTCTTTTTAAAGATCGCATACGCGTGTAACCTGAGAAATGTGGGTAGTTCACAGCGTTTAGGATGTCTTCGAATGTATGCACCAATTATGTATAGAGTTCTAGTTAGCTGTCAGGTGTGGAAATGTCCCCTCCTCGGCTGTTGTTCCAGGGCATCGGGAGCCTGTTCAGTGCGCTAAAGGTGGTGCGACTACTTCGCCTTGGACGTGTCGTGCGCAAACTGGACCGGTACCTCGAATACGGAGCCGCCATGTTGATCTTGTTGTTGTGCTTTTACATGCTGGTGGCGCATTGGCTTGCGTGCATCTGGTACTCCATAGGCCGCTCGGATGCCGACAATGGCCTACAATACTCGTGGCTATGGAAACTTGCCAACGTAACACAATCGCCTTATTCGTATGTGTGGTCCAACGAAACTACCTCTTCAATTGGTTCTCCGTCCGCCCCTGTCGCTCCGTCCTCCACCGCCCTCGGGGGCAGCGGGGCCGTCGTGGTGGCCGGGGGTCCAGAACTTGTCAACGGCCCCTCTAGGAAGACCATGTATGTGACTGCGCTCTACTTCACCATGACATGCATGACCAGCGTGGGCTTTGGAAATGTGGCCGCTGAAACAGACAACGAGAAGATCTTCACCATCTGCATGATGATCATAGCGGGTGAGGGATATTGTTTGTCTCATTGTGATCACTTTCGATGGTATTAAAATAAACGGAATCATTTACTTGGTAAGAATTATGGTCCTTAAAAATCCATCTCGAGTTAGGCAATGTGAATACAGCCGAACATCATAAATCGAAAAAAATTAGAAGCAGTAAATATTGTTGAACGCCATCGGCAAAAAATGTTCGAACAAATAAATTTCGCAAATGAGAGGAATTAATCTACTCAATATACGAAGAAAATAAATTCTACGAAAGTGTTCTCCTTAACAAAGGCAATTCGTACTGTTCATTCAATTTTTTATTTAGTTAGGATCACAGATAAGTGAATATTCTTTTACGACCTGATAGTAATATTTTCGTGAAAAGTCTTCAATGACTTTATGATAAAATATTCTGAAATAAAGAGAATTCATGAAAATCATTACGAATACCCGTTAAATTTATTTATATGAATGGATTTAGTTTAAAATCACAATGATTTTACTCGCGAAGAAATCAATGACCATTTATAGCAAAAATCAAAGCAATCCAGAAATCTAAGGAAAACTTAAAGTCAAATATGAAAATCGAATTACTCGTCTTTACTTACTTCGATACCCAAAAATAACAGATTTCTTCCGCATTAAAATTTTGCGAAGTTTTTGTTTTATTTTAATTTTTTAATGATAAAGATTTTGTTATTTTATTAAATGATGAAGTTGAAAACTTGCGGGAACGGTTATTCATTCATAAGGAAAGAATTGTTGTCAGAAAGATCTTCTTTACTGAAATTTTTCGTTCGGTCTAAGAATTGTTATATCGGAAGAACTCTTTGTCTCATCTTTTTGTCTCTTTCCCGTCATTTCTTATTGTTGCCACCATCCCTAGCACTTCTCTACGCCACCATATTTGGCCACGTGACCACCATCATCCAGCAGATGACCTCTGCCACAGCAAAGTATCACGATATGCTAAACAACGTGAGGGAATTCATGAAGCTGCACGAGGTTCCAAAGGCCCTATCGGAGAGGGTCATGGACTACGTGGTATCAACATGGGCCATGACTAAGGGCCTAGACACGGACAAGGTAAATCAGGTCAGGCAAGTTTTTCGAAAGTGGAAGAGAAAGCCAAGTATGCTATCTCGGAGTTCACTTGATAGCTCTCCTTTTTTGCCTATTATTGCACTGTTGAGAATCTTCCCTGACAGCCGATGCAGCTATTCAGTCATTTGACTTCCTTATCTTCCGCTATTAATACAACGAAAAATCTTCGCCCTCTTAAACGTTTTTAAATGATAGGGAACTTTCATTAGTTAAGACGGATTCAGGACCATATACTCTGTGTAAACTGAGTCTTTTTATGCAAACAGTTCATTTTGATGTTCGACTTTTTTGAATATGTTATCGAGTTCTAATGTTGGTGAAAGTATGAATATCCTACTATAGATAAAGGACGATGAGGCAGCATTACAAACGGCAGTAACAGGTTATGACATAAATATCTTTTATCGAATGGAAGAGCGAAAAATAATTAAAATTTATTCTTAAGAGTTAAAAAACTTTCGGAATTGAACAGAGTATTCAAGGTTCCATCGGATACACATTCATTTTGCAATATTTCATCTTTCGATTATTATTTCAATCATTTTCAGTAAATCGATTAAATTTAAAATTGGTTCTACGGATTTGGTTTTCGAGTTTCAAAGATCGATTTCAGACACTTTAAAAGAATGTTTTTAAAAGCTCATAATTCATTTGGTAAACTGATTTTTCAAAATGGAAAATAATGGTTAAATAGTGAGCGCCATAAATTATCGTATTGTTACACTCTCCGAGGTAATATTTTCATGAAGATTATCGTATAACAGATTTATCATTCAATTAAGAAATACTCCTCTTAAAAAATTCAAAGAAATATTCCCGCAAAATTCCTTTAAAGACAATGACTACGAAAACGGCCTAAGAGTTCCTTCAATTGGAGAGATTTCTGCAGCGAAGATTTTTATGAGAAGGATTTTCATTGAGAGATTTCGAAGTTAAATTATAATTAAATTTAGTTTTAAGCCTCTCCATTGTAATAGATTGCTTTTGTATTGGAAAAGAGGACTCTTCAATGAAAACAGAGATTCGAAGAAGCAAAAGTGAAAAACTCGCAATAATGATGAAGGAAGATAAAGAAGCATTGAGTAACAAAAGACATGTTTCAATGATGAGTCTAGTTAATCATTTGGGAGAAATCACGGCCTTCTCAGTTCAACTGTTTTTTGAAGAAAACTGCATGATTGTTTGAAAATTTTCAGAACTTCTTCAATTTATTTGTTAACTCGATTGCTTACTCATAAAAACGATATCTCCTTATCATTTGGCATGTCAATTAATGCATGCATCCTTTGAATTGAGAAGATTAGATATTTGTGAGCTGCAATTTCTAAGGGCTCTTCGGCGTATTTGAAGTTTAAAATCATTAGCTTTTATCAAAACACATAATTTAGAGTAATGTTAATTTTTTATATAGATTATATAACATGGAATGTTTTTGTTAATTATACAGTTTATATTTATTCACTGAATAGATTTTTATCCCCATATTACGCAGTCAACTTAACTTACTTTTTCATTAAAAGTCGGAATTAACGTAAAATAGTTTATGTGAATATGATTTAGATGTTTTGATGCTTGAATCTTTATCAATTAGTATTTCTTTTTAGATTTAACCTACAAAATCCTTTCATTATTCAAAAAGATTTTCATTCATGTTCTATGCGGTGGGTGTACACTGTAGTGGAAATTCCATTGGAAATACATTTGAATGAAAAACATCAAAAGTAAGGAATAAATTTTCAAAAACGCCATTAACATTCGAAAATGAAGATATCTTTAAAGCTATTTCAATGGCTACCTTCAAAGTAAAGTTGAATATTGTTTAAAACTTAGTATATTTTATTCATGTAAAATGTTTCGAAATATACGCCCACCTATCATAGAGAAGACAATCATCAACCCCCAACGTGTAACTCAAGTGACGGAAACATTCAAAGGCATTGCTTTCACATATTTTAATATATTTTCATGTTTCATTAATTAAAAGAAATTTGAGATATAATTCGAAGCATATGCTAATTATCTAATTATCTATATGCTCTATTAATTATTCTCGCGTATCGTTAAAAAATGAATTTTTAAAACTCTTAGTTTTTAAATCTATTATTCTGCTCTTCACTGCACACCAATAGAGCACGTGTTGCATTTCTTCGGTACATCTTCGCTCTGATCTTCTTCAGCAATACACATATCAAATGTCCGCATTGAGTGTAAACATGGGTGCTTCGACATTCACTAAGTCGCCATTCATATAAGCATGATGTTTCTCGGTACTGAATATATTATAGCGTATTTTCAAACACGCTTACTGCACTACATAATTGCTATCTTTTATAACCGCACGATTCATAATTACTTAATTTTCACGATAAAATTTAACTTACGGAAAAGAAACGTTATAACTTCAATCACTTTTCCATAATTTTAATTTTCGATCGGTTCTCGCATTGGTAGAAAAATAAAAAAAAAGAATTTGAAAGGTTTCTTTTCTGTAAGTGGCCAAGATAACATCTGAATATCTTTATTTTATTTTAAAGTCTGCATGCGCTCTTCTAAGAAAGATTTCCGTAATTCGCACATCGTTTGCCGAAATATAAAATAGGAAATTGAAAGATAAAATGTAGACGAGTTAAGAAAATATTAGAAAAAAGGAGAATCTGCAATATTGGGTACTTTGAGAGCGGAAAATCTTTGGTTTCCAGAGTTGAAAATAAAAAGGAAACTATTTAGGTTAAAAAATAATTCATCATAAAAGAAATCCTCGTATCTGAAGGAGTTTTGATATCCAGTAAAGACTGATATATATTCATAGAAAGTTCCACAAATAAACATTTAATTCATTGATTTGAAATGCTTTAAATGTGAAATTAAATTTCTTATAGTTCTCTAATGTTCTCTTTCAGTTCAAACTCATAATTTTATTGTCTACAGGAATCAATATATATTTTTATAAGCATAAGAGAATAATATATAGTACGTTATACGGTCCGAAATTAAAAATAGAGAAATTACATGGATATTGATCCAATCCAAAATCTACTATTTTCAAAAGTTATGTTTTGTTATTTTTATTATCTATGTGCAACTTAAACGCACAAAAATGAATAGGACACTAAACATTTATGGACCATTAAAATCCTACTTCTCTTTCAAAAGATAAGAATTGATATTTATTTCGCGGAAATTTGAAAGGCTGTTATTATCATTTCGTTAATCAATACCCGCGTAAACGATGTGCGAATATTTCAGAATGTGCGTAAACTAAAAGTTTCAACGAAATAATTAATAAACTGATATTTAACGTATTTCGTTTATAGACTCCGTCTTACCATGAAAATAATACTCAAAAAATTTATAAAAAGTGAAGATGACAAGGTTTTCTGCGATATTTGTAGAGGTGTCTTTTTATTATGTTTTGAGATTGTAATTATTTATTATTCCTTATTCCTTAGAGTTATTCCTTTGAATTCAGAACTTCCTTAGGAAGTGTTTGAAGGGTCGAAGAAATCCAATTCTATCGTTTGCAGACACCTCCAGAGCTTTCAGTATTCATCGGAGAAAAACTTAAATTGTTCGAAAGAATCTAGAAATAAAATCTAAAACTTAAATTATGTGATTACATTTGCAAAGATGATTCGTGAATGAGTTGACATGACATGTTTGAAACAGAAATCAGCGCATCGGGATAGAAAAAGTCGCAATTATCATCTAAAATAAATTATCTGACGCAAATATTGTCGAAGGATCTTTTCGAGGTTACCTCGAATGAAATAAAGGCGATTTTTTTCGTTTATTTGATGAGAACATCTTATCTACACTTGGCGGCGCTGCAGGTCCTCAATTACTGCCCTAAAGATATGAAGGCCGACATCTGCGTGCATCTGAACCGGAAAGTATTCAACGAACACCCCGCCTTCCGCCTCGCCTCCGACGGCTGCCTCAGGGCCTTGGCCATGCACTTTGCGATGAGCCACTCGGCTCCGGGTGACCTCCTCTACCACACGGGCGAGTCCATCGACTCCCTATGTTTCATCGTCACCGGCTCCTTGGAAGTGATCCAGGACGACGAGGTCGTGGCCATCTTAGGTGAGCATCCTCTTTGTATTTCGATTGATCCCTGCTTTTTCAAAGACCATTTTTTCGCTCTTTTTGAGCATCATTCTTTCACTCCTTCATTAATTCCATAAACATTTTCCTTTTCTTGAAATTATTGATATCTTTACTTTGATAAGTTCTTCTCTACAGCTCTATCTTTTGTAACGTGACTTTATTTCATTGTTTCAATATTTATTCCATCGTAAGTGATTCTTTTTGCTTCTTCACAATTCGACTAAATTTTGTTTGGAATTTTTTTACCAAAATGATTATTAAGCCTTTTGAATGCTGAAACTAACTTCATCGCACGATTTTGGATTTATAATGCGGATAATGGCAATGAATTTTAACTTTTATCTGAAATCACTTAAAATATCCTTATATTTGGGTACAAAAAGAAATTTTAATTCGTAAATTTTCCGATACATGTTTTTTATAAATAAAAAATTCGTGCACATACATACACATTGCTTTACTATCCAACGAAATAGAAAAAATACGAGCGTATTTTCGGAAGGTATCCTTAATTGTTCGTGATCATATTGTTAACTTTCTGAAGTCCTTCGGAAGAAAACTTTCAGAAGAATCTTTCAGATATAAAAATCCTTTCCTTTCAGTTTTTGTTATTTCGTATAAACAATTTTATTCTCTCAACAGAATTGGTTAAAGTATATTGGTTATTTACAGGGAAGGGGGACGTTTTTGGAGACTCATTCTGGAAGGATAGCGCAGTCGGTCAGTCGGCAGCCAACGTAAGGGCTCTCACCTACTGCGACCTCCATACCATCAAGAGAGACAAACTGCTGGAAGTGCTAGACTTTTATCAAGCGTTTTCCCATTCTTTCGCTCGTAACCTCGTGTTGACGTATAATTTGAGAAATAGAGTAAGTAATCAGTGCTTTCTATTATTTTGTTTTCTATAAAAGACTACGAATTAAAAATGCTTATAGATATAGTTTGCTGTATAGTATGGATAGAGAGAGTTCAATATTATTTTCAATTGCAACAAGCGTCGTGTATTTAAAAAATATTGTTATTGTGTTACATGAATATGTATAATATGTGTTACATGTATCTATAATGAAATTATCGGCGACTCCGTGGCAGAACCGGTTTGGGCCTGACATTAATATCCTATATCTATTATATATAGACGCTTCGGGGGGATATCTATTATATATAGATGCTTCGGGGGGATATATATATATATATATAACATATATATATATACGAGTAAAGGTGCGCTTGCTTACAGCAAGCCATGCAATAATTAATCTTTAGTGAATAATAAAATTTTTTGAAAGATTACTTTGCTCAAACGTTGCTAAACATAAAGTAAAGGGCATTAACGCAGCTGAAAATGCACTGAATACGATTTCCGATGCATTTCTTACGGCAGCTATAATCCCGCCCCGGCGTCGAACCAAGGTCATCCTGCTAAAATTACTGTAATCTTTCGCTTGAGTATGGAGGAGTTTATAAACACCCCGAATTGCAAAAGGAAATTCATTCAGGAAGTACCTTAAAATGAGCCCTAAATTCCTTATGTATTTCACATGAAGAATTAATTAACGCCCCCTAGCATCAAACCAAGGACCTATTACGACTATCTTAGGGTATCTTTTAAATGAGAGTGGTCCCCTTAATGGCTGTTTGAAATTTTGAACCTCGGCGCGGCTAGGAAGTGCCCTAAAAAGCTTTCGCAAATATGGCCAATGCATTCCTTATGACAAAAATCGAGATTACGGGACGCTCAGGAATCGAACCCGTGATACCTAGGCAAGTGTTTATTTTTTTCAAAGTACTATATATACGTATCTTTTGGTTTTGAAAGCTTGAATAATCTATGCACGATATTAAGGGAGCTATGATTTTTTAAAATTTGAAAATATTTCACCCCCTGGCATCGAACCCATGACCAATTGTACGTAAACAATAGCATTTTTCCGTAGATATATATTATAGCAATAGCTACATGAAATCTTATTTTTCTTACTTAATGGGAAGTATTTTTAAAATTATTTGAAAAACGGCCCCATGCATTCTTATAGGGGAAAATCGAGATTACGGGACACTCTGGAATCGAACACGTGACACATAGGCAACTGTTGATTTTTTTCAAAGTACAATCCATACGTATCTATAGGTGTAAAAAGTGTGAATGATCTACTTATGATATTAACGGAGCTACGATTTTTCAAAATTTGAAACTTTTCCACCTCCTGGCATCGAACCCATGACCGTTTGCACGTAAGCAATAGCATTTTTCCGTAGATATATATAATATAAATAACCGTATGAAATCTTATGCTTCTAGCTTAATGGGAAGTATTTTTAAAATCATTTGAAAAACGGCCCAATGCATTCTTAATGGGGAAAATCGATTTTTGGGGCCTTCTAGAATCGAACCCATGATAGGTAGGGTCGGTTTCCCAATATATATGTTATCTATACATATAGACGCTTCGGGGGGATATATATAACATATATATATATATATATATAGGATATTAATGTCAGGCCCAAACCGCTCGGCCCACGGAGCCGCCGATTTTTTTCCGTAATGGCCAACTAAATCTCACCTAGGAAAAATTGGGAAACCGACCCTACCTATCATGGGTTCGATTCTAGGAGGCCCCAAAAATCGACTTTCCCCAATTAGAATGCATTGGACCGTTTTTCAAATGATTTTAAAAATACTTTCCATTAACCTAGAAGGATAAGATTTCATGTAGCTATTGCTACCATATATATCTACGGAAAAATGCTATCGCTTACGTGTAACTGATCATGGGTTCGATGCCAGGAGGTGAAATATTTTCGAATTTTAAAAAATCCTAGCTTCCTTAATATGACACTAAGATAATTCATACTTTTTAAACAAATAGATACATATAAAATGTACTTTGAAAAAAATCAACAGTTGCCTATGTGTCACGGGTTCGATTCCAGAGCGTCCCGTAATCTGGATTTTCCCCATTAAGAATGCATAGGGCCGTTTTTCAAATAATTTTAAAAATACTTCCCATTACGCTAGAGAGTTAAAATTTCATGTGGCTATTGCTATTATATATATCTACGGAAAAATGCCATTGATTACGTACAACCGGTCATGGGTTCGATACCAGGTGGTGAAAAAATATCAAATTATGAAAAATCGTAGCTCTTTTTATCTGATACCTCGAACATTCTAATTTTCAACACAAATAGATAAGTATGTTTTGTACTTCGAAAAAAATCAGCAAATGCCTATGTATCACGGGTTCGATTCCAGAGCGTCCCGTAATCTCGATTTTTCCCGTTTAAAATACATTGGCCATATTTCCGAAAGTTTTTTTTTACACCTCCCATCCACGCAGAGGTTGAAAATTTCACACAGGCATTAAGGGGACCATTCTCATTTGAAAGCTATCCTAAGATAGTCGTAAAAGGTGGTTGGTTCGATGCTAGAAGGCGTTAACTATATCTCCATTTGAAATGCATAGGGAATTTAGGACACATTTTGAGGTACTTCTTGAGTGAATTTCCTTTTGAAATTTGGAGTGTTTATAAAGTCAATCATATTCAAGCGGAAGATAACAGTAACTTTCGTAGGATGGCCTTGGTTCGACGCCTGGGCGGGAATAATGTTGCCGTAAGAAATGCATGGGAAATCGTAATCAATGTTAAGCTCGCTGCGAAAATGTCCATTTACGTTATGTTTAGCGTGGCCTATCAGAATAATATTTCGAAAAATCTTACATTTTATTAAAAGATATATTATCATATTGCTTGCTGATAGCAAGCAATGTAATAATATATCTTTTAAGAAAATGTAAGATTTTTCGAAATTTTATTCTGAAAGGTCATGCTTAACATGGACTAAAGGACATTATCGTAGCTGAAAATGCACTGAATTCGATTTCCCATGCATTTCTTTCGGCAGCATAATTCCCGCCTCGGGGTCGAACCAAGGTCATCCTGCTAAAATCACTGTAATTTTTCACTTGAGTATGGTTGAATTTATAAAAACCCCGAATTTCAAATGGAAATTCATTCAGGAAGTACTTTAAAATGAGTCCTTAATTCCCTATGCATTTCTTACGAAGTTATTGTTAACGCCCCCTAGCATCGAACCAACGACCATTTACGACATAATTACGATCGCTAATAAGTGAGAATGGTCCCTTTTATGGCTGTGTGAAATTCTGAACCTCTGCGCGGTTGGGAAGTGTCATTAAAAGCTTTTGGAAAAATGGTCAATGTATTTTAAACGGGAAAAATCGAGTTTACGGGACGCTCTGGAATCGAACCCGTTACACCTAGGCATGTGTTGATTTTTTTCAAAGTACAAAATAAACTTATCTATTTGTGTTGAAATTTTAAATGATCTATGTACGATATTAAGGGCGCTACGATTTTTCAAAATTTGGAAATATTTCACCTCCTGGTATCGAACCCATGACCGGTTGGACGTAAGCAATAGCATTTTTCCGTAGATATATATAATATCAATAACTGTATGAAATCTTATCATTCTAGCTTAATGGAAAGTATTTTTAAAAATTATTTGAAAAACGGCCCATGCATTCTAAATGGGGAAAATCGAGATTACGGGACGCTCTGGAATCGAACCCGTGACACGTAGGCAACTGTTGATTTTTTTTTAAGTATATAATATACGTACCTATAAGTGTAAAAAATTTAAATGCTCTATGTATCATATTATGAGAGCTACGATTTTTCGAAATTTGAAAATATTTCACCTCCTGGCATCGAACCCATGACCGCTTGCGCGTAAAAAATAGCATTTTTGCGTAGATATATATAATTGCAATAGCCATATGAAATTTCATTGTTGTATCTCAATGGAAAGTATTTTTTTAAATTGTTTGAAAAACGGCCCCATGCATTCTTACGGGGGAAAGTCGATTTTTGGGGCCTCCTAGAATCGAACCCATGATAGGTAGGGTGGATTTCCCAATTTTTCCTGAGTGAGATTTAGTGGGCCATTACGTAAAAAAATCGGCGGCTCCGTGGCCAAAGCGGTTTGGGCCTGACATTAATATCATATATATATGTTATATATATATATATATATATCCCCCCGAAGCGTCTATATGTATAGATATATATATATATATATATATATATATATATATATATATATATATATATGTTATATATATATATCCCCCCGAAGCGTCTATATGTATAGATATATGTTACGAGTAAAGGTGCTACATGAAATTTTAACTTTCTAGCGTAATGGGAAGTATTTTTAAAATTATTTGAAAAACGGCCCCATGCATTCTTAACGGGGAAAATCGAGATTACGGGACGCTCTGGAATCGAACCCGTGAACGTAGGCAACTGTTGATTTTTTTCGAGGTATATAATATAGTTACCTATAAGTGTAAAAAATTTGATTGATCTATGTATCATATTAAGAGAGCTACGATTTTTCGTAATCAGAAACTTTTTCACCTCCTGGCATCGAACCCATGACCAATTGTACGTAATCAATGGCATTTTTCCGTAGATATATATAATAGCAATAGCTGTATGAAATTTCATTGTTCTAGCGTAATGGAAAGTATTTTTAAAAATTATTTGAAAAACGGCCCCATGCATTCTTACGGGGGAAAGTCGATTTTTGGGGCCTCCTAGAATCGAACCCATGATAGGTAGGGTCGGTTTTCGAATTTTTCCTGAGTGAGATTTAGTGGGCCATTACGGAAAAAAATCGGCGGCTCCGTGGCCGAAGCGGTTTGGGCCTGACATTAATATCCTATATATATATATGTTATATATATCCCCCCGAAGCGTCTATATGTATAGATATATCCCCCCGAAGCGTCTATATGTATCTACGAGTAAAGGTGCGCTTGCTTACAGCAAGCAATCGAAAAATATATCTTTTAATAAAACGTAACAATTTACGAAAGATTATTCGGATAAGTCATGCTAAGTAAAGGACATTTTCGCAGCGGACAATGCAGTGAATTCGATTTCCCATGCATTTCTTACGGCAATATTATTCCCGCCCCGGCGTAGAACCAAGGCTATCTTACGAATATCACTGTCATTTATCGCTTATGTACGATTACCTTTATAAGAACCCAGAATTTCAAAAGGAATTTCATTCAGGAAGTACCTTAAAATGAGTCCTTAATTCCCTTTGCATTTTTTAAACGGGAAAAAATCGAGTTTACGGGACGCTCTGGAATCGAACCCGTGACACCTAGGCACGAGTTGATCTTTTCAAGGTACAATATATACGTCTCTATTTGTATTGAAAGTTTAAACGATCTATGTATCATATTAGAAGAGATACGATTTTTCAAATTTTGAGAATATTTAACCTCCTGGCATCGAACCCATGACCAGCTGAGCGTGAAATATTACATTTTCCCGGAGATATTTATATTAATAATAGCTGCACGTAATCTTATTCTTCTAGCTTAATGGGAAGTATTTTTAAAATTATTTGAAAAACGGCCCCATGCATTCTTAACGGGGAAATCGAGATTACGGGACGCTCTGGAATCGAACCCGTTACACGTAGGCAGTTGTTGGCAGGCCGTATAGATACTTGCATATTGTACTTTGAAAAAAATCAACAGTTGTCTATGTGTCACGGGTTGGATTCCAGAGCGTCCCGTAATCTCCATTTTCCCCATTAAGAAAGCATGGGGCCATTTTTCAAATGATTTTAAAAATACTTCCCATTAACCTAGAAAAATAAGATTTCATGCAGCTATTGCTACTATACATATCTAGGGAAAAATGCTATCGCTTACGTACAACTGGTCATGGGTTCGATGCCAGGAGGTGAAATATTTTCGAATTTTAAAAAATCCTAGCTTCCTTAATATGACACAAAGATCATTCACACTTTTTAAACAAATAGATACATATAAAATGTACTTTGAAAAAAATCAACAGTTGCCTATATGTCACGGGTTCGATTCCAGAGCGTCCCGGAATCTCGATTTTCCCCATTAAGAATGCATGGGGCCGTTTTTCAAATACTTTTAAAAATACTTCCCATTACGCTAGAGAGTTAAAATTTCATGCGGCTAATGCTATTATATATATCTACGGAAAAATGCCATTGATTACGTACAACCGGTCATGGGTTCGATGCCAGGTGGTGAAAAACTTACAAATTATGAAAAATCGTAGCTCTTTTCATCTGATACCTCGATCATTCCAATTTTCAACACAAATAGATAAGTATATTTTGTACTTCAAAAAAAATCAGCAAATGCATATGTATCATGGGTTCGATTCCAGAGCGTCCCGTAATCTCGATTTTTCCCGTTTAAAATACATTGGCCATATTTCCGAAAGTTTTTTTGACACCTCCCATCCACGCAGAGGTTGAAAATTTCACACAGGCATTAAGGGGACCATCTCAGTCGTAAAAGGTCATTGGTTCGATGCTAGAAGGCGTTAACTATATCTCTGACATTAATATCCTATATAAATATATATATATATATATATATATATATATATATATATATATATATATATATATATATATATATACATATTTATATATATGTTATATATATATATATTCGAGTAAGAATGCATGGAGCCGTATTTCAAATAATTTTTAAAAATACTTTCCATTACGCTAGAAAAATGAGATTTCATACAGCTATTGCTATTATTTGTATCTATCGAAAAATTCTATTTTTTACGTACAACCGGTCATGGGTTCGATGCCAGGAGGTGAAATATTTTCAAATTTGTAAAATCCTAGCTCTCTTAATATTATACATAGATCATTCAAACTTTTTACACTTATAGGGTAGTATATTATATACCCAGAAAATATCAATTATTGCCTACGTGTCACGGGTTCGATTCCAGATCGTCCCGTAATCTCGATTTTCCCCATTAAGAATGCATGAGGCCGTATTTCAAATAATTTTAAAAATACTTCCCATTAAGTTAAAAGAATAAGATTTCGTGTAGCTATTGCTAATATATATGTCTACGGAAAAATGTAGTATTTTACGTACAATCTGTCCTGGGTTCGATGCCAGGAGGTGAAATATTTTCAGATTTTGAAAAATCGTAGCTCTCTTAATATCGTACATAGACCATTCAAACGTCCAACACGTATAGATACTTACAAAATGTATTTGGAAAAAAATCAGCACTTGCCTATGTATCATGGGTTCGATTCCAGAGCGACATGTAATCTCGATTTTTCCCGTTTAAAATACATTGTCCATATTTCCGAATGCTTTTTATTACACTTCCCAACCGCGCAGAGGTTCAAAATTTCACACAGCCATTAAGGGGACAATTCTCATATAAAAGCTTTCCTAAGATTGTCGTAAATGGTCGTTGGTTCGATGCTAGGGGGCGTTAACTGTAACTTCATTAGAAATGCATAGGGAATTAAGGACTCATCTTAAGGTCCTTCCTGAATGAATTTCCTTTTGCAATTCGGGGTGTTTATAAAGTCCACCATACTCAAGCGAAAGATTACAGTAATTTTAGCAGGATGACCTTGGTTCGACGCCGGGGCGGGATTTTAGCTGCCGAAAGAATTCGTATTCAGTGCATTTTCAGCTGCGTTAATGCCCTTTACTTTCTGTTAAGCAACGTTTGAGCAAAGTAATCTTTCGAAAAATTTTATTATTCACTAACGATAAATTATTGCCTTGCTTGCTGTAAGCAAGCGCACCTTTACTCGTATCTATACATATAGACGCTTCGGGGGGATATATATAACATATATATATATATATATATAGGATATTAATGTCAGGCCCGAACCGCTTTGGCCACGGAGCCGCCGATTTTTTTCCGTAATGGCCAACTAAATCTCACTTAGGAAAAATTGGGAAACCGACCCTACCTATCATGGGTTCGATTCTAGGAGGCCCCAAAAATCGACTTTCCCCATTTAGAATGCATTGGGCCGTTTTTCAAATGATTTTAAAAATACTTCCCATTAACCTAGAAGGATAAGATTTCATGTAGCTATTGCTACTATATATATCTACGGAAAAATGCTATCGCTTACGTGTAACTGATCATGGGTTCGATGCCAGGAGGTGAAATATTTTCGAATTTTAAAAAATTCTAGCTTCCTTAATATGATACTTAGATCATTCAAACTTTTTAAACAAATAGATACATATAAAATGTACTTTGAAAAAAATCAACAGTTGCCTGTGTGTCACGGGTTCGATTCCAGAGTGTCCCGTAATCTTGATGTTCCCCGTTAAGAATGCATGCTGCCGTTTTTCAAATAATTTTAAAAATACTTCCAATTGAGTTAGAGCGATAAGATTTCATATACCTATTGCTAATATATATGTCTCCGGAAAAAATTAGTATTTTACGTACAATCGGTCCTGGGTTCGATGCCAGGAGGTGAAGTATTTTCGAATTTTAAAAAATCGTAGCGCCCTTAATGTCGTACGTAGAAAATTCAAACTTACAACACAAATAGATAAGTTTATATTGTACTTTGAAAAAAATCAGCATTAGCATATTTGTCACGGGTTCGATTCCAGAGCGTCCCATAAACTCGATTTTTCCCGTTTAAAATACATTGACCATATTTCCGAAAACATTTTATGACACTTCCCAACCGCGCAGAGGTTCAGAATTTCACACAGCCATAAAAGGGACCGTTCTCACTTAAAGGCGACCGTATTTATGTCTTAAATGGTTGTTGGTTCGATTCTAGGGGGCGTTAACAATAACTACGTAAGAAATGAATAGGGAATTAAGGACTCATTTAAAGGTACTTCCTGAATGATTTTCCATTTGAAATTCGGGGTGTTTATAAAGTCAATCATACTTAAGGGAAACATATCAGTGATTTTAGCAGGATGACCTTGGTTCGACGCCGGGGCGGGAATAATGCTGCCGAAAAAAATGCATGGGAAATCAGTTTCGGTGCATTTTCAGCTGCGTTAAGGTCCTTTACTTTATGTTTAAAATTTTATTTTTTACTAAAGATAAATTGTTGCATTGCTTGCTGTCAGCAAGCACACCTTTACTCGTATATATATATATCCCCCCGAAGCGTCTATATGTATAGATATATAGGATATTAATGTCAGGCCCAAACCGCTTCGGCCACGGAGCCGCCGATTTTTTTACGTAATGGCCCACTAAATCTCACTCAGGAAAAATTCGGAAATCCACTCTAACTATCATGGGTTCGATTCTAGGAGGCCCCAAAAATCGACTTTCCCCCGTAAGGATGCATGGGGCCGTTTTTCAAATAATTTTTAAAAATACTTCCCATTGAGATAGAACAATCAAATTTCATGGAGCTATTGCTATTATTAGTATCTACAGAAAAATGCTATTGTTTACGTACAAACGGTCATGGGTTCGATGCCAGGAGGTGAAAAAGTTTCAAATTTCGAAAAATCGTAGCTCTCTTAATATGATATTTAGATCATTCAAACTTTCTTCACGTATAGAAACGTATATAGTGTACATCGAAAAAAATCAATACTAATGTGTCACGGGTTCGATTCCAGAGCGTCCCGTAATCTCGATCTTCCCCGTTAAGAATGCATGGGGCCGTTTTTCAAATAATTTTTAAAATACTTTCCATTACGCTAGAAAGTTAAAATTTCATGTGGCTATTGCTATTATATATATCTACGGAAAAATGCCATTGATTACGTACAACCGGTCACGGGTTCGAGGCCAGGAGGTGAAAAAGTTTCAAATTTTGAAAAATGGTAGCTCTTTTTATCTGATACCTAGATCATTCAAACTTTCAACACAAATAGATACGTATATTTTGTTCTTCGAAAAAAATCAACACTAACCTATGTAACACGGGTTCGATTCCAGAGCGGCCCGTAATCTCAATTTTTCCCGTTTAAAATACATTGGCAATATTTCCGAAAGTTTTTATGACACTTCCGAACCGCGCAGAGGTTTAATATTTCACACAGCCATTAAGGGGACCATTCTCATTTAAAAGCTTCCCTAACATAGTCGTAAAAGGTCGTTAGTTCGATGCTAGGGGGCGTTAACTATATCTCCATTTGAAATGCATACGGAATAAGGGCACATTGTGAGGTACTTCCTGAATGAATTTCTTTTTGAAATTTGGAGTGTTTATAAAGTCAATCATATTCAAGCGGAAGAGAACAGTAGTTTTCGTAGGATGGCCTTGGTTCGACGCCGGGGCGGGAATAATGTTGCCGTAAGAAATGCATGGGAAATCGAATGGGAAACGTAATGGCCCACTAAATCTCACTCAGGAAAAATTGGGAAATCCACTCCACCTATCATGGGTTCGATTCTAGGAGGCCCCAAAAATCGACTTTCCCCATTAAGAATGCATTGGGCCGTTTTTCAAATGATTTTAAAAATACTTTCCATTAACCTAGAAAGTTAAAATTTCATGTGGCTATTTCTTATATATATGTCTACGGAAAAATGTAGTACTTTACGTACAACCGGTCATGGGTTCGATGCCAGGAGGTGAAAAATTTTCTAATTTTGAAAAATCGTAGCTCCCTTAATATCGTACATAGATTATTCAAACCTTCTACAAATATAGATACATACAAAATGTAATTATAAAAAAATCAGCACTTGCCTATGTATCACGGGTTCGATTCCAGAGCGTCCCGAAATCTCGATTTTTCCCGTTTAAAATACATTGGCCATATTTCCGAAAGCTTTTTATGACACTTTCCAACCGCGCAGAGGTTCAAAATTTCACACAGCCATTAAGGGGACCATTCTCATATAAAAGCTATCCTAAGACTATCGTAAAAGGTCGTTGGTTCGATGCTAGGGGGCGTTAACTATATCTCCATTTGAAATGTATAGGGAATTTAGGACACATTTTGAGGTACTTCCTGATTGAATTTCCTTTTGAAATTCGGGGTGTTTATAAAGTCAATCATACTTAAGCAAAAATTACAGTGATTTTAGCACAATGACCTTGGTTCGACGCCGGGGCGGGAATAATGCTGCCGAAAGAAATGCATGGGAAATCGAATTCGGTGCATTTTCAGCTGCGTCAAGGTCCTCTACTTTATGTTTAAAATTTTATTTTTTAATAAAGGTAAATTATTGCATTGCTTGCTGTCAGCAAGCGCACCTTAACTCGTATCTATTATATATAATTAACTAGGGGGTTAAAAAAAATTGAGGATACAAATGTCTGGCCCAAACTGCTAAGGCCACGGGCTCGCCGATTTTTTTGTGTAATGGCCAACTGAAATTAACCCAGGAAAAAATCTAAAACCCTCTCTACCTATCATGGGTTCGATTCTGGGAGGCCCCAAAGTCGGATTTTTCTCCATAAGAATGCATGGAGTCGATTTTTGACAATTAAAAAAAAATACTTTCCGGGAACGTAGTACAACGAAATTTCATTTGGCTTTAGATAATTTATGTTTCTACACAAAAATCTTACTAATTATTCACATAAGATCATGGGTTCGATGCCAGGAGGTAAAATATTTTCAAATTTTGAAAAATCGTATCTCTCTTAATATGTTACATAGGTCATTCAAACCTTTTACGCTTATAGATACTTACATAATGTACTTTGGAAAAAATCAACAGTTACGTATGATCACAGGTTCGATTCCAGAGCGTCCCGTAAACTCGATTTTTCCCGTTTAAAATACATTGACCATATTTCCGAAAGCTTTTTATGACACTTCCGAACCGCGCAGAGGTTCAGAATTTCACACAGCTATAAAAGGGACCATTCTCACTTAAAAGCAACCGTAATTATGTCGTAAATGGTCGTTGGTTCGATTCTAGGGTGCGTTAACAATAACTTATTATACGTACGTATAGTTTAGTCACTTCCCGACCGCGTAGAAGTTTTAAATATACCGATCGCATAGAACATTTGACTTTCACACATGAAAAGATTGGCCTCATTTTTATGTTTCGCCTCCATAATAACGTCTAAAGTTATTTCTAGGGAGCGTTTACTTTATCTCCATAAGGAATGCACGGAAAAATCATTTCATGTTGTGTTCATAGTGTTCATAAAGACGCTCATGCGAATGATTAAGTATTTGGATGTCCTTTTTCGACGCCGTAATTTAAATACGATAATAACACTATAATTATTTAAAATAGATTTCCCCCTGAAGCAGCTATATATATACACACATCAGTATTCGAAGAGTGAAATCCAATGCGAGAGACCAAGGTCTGTGAGCAACCGTTATCCACTCACATTTTAGTTCCATTTCTTAGGTATTTCATGGAGGATTTTCTTTATGCTTTTTATGGTTCTTGTCAGAGAAAATTCTTAATCCAATTGAACTGAAATTAATATAGGGATATTAATGTATCTGATACTATATAGGACATGCTAATCGTGTGTCTAATAGAAAATGCTGATGTGTGTCGTTTTAAATTTTGTTTATCCGCTCTTATCACGTTGTTAAGGCTGGGATTAGAGATTGATAAAAGTCATATCTATAATTAAATTTTTAGCTTTAATGAATCGAATGCATATAATTTATAAATAGCTGCATTAGGCACCATTTAATACCATATGAATATAAAAAGCAGTTTGCTTATCACACTGGTCTGCAGAAATGCCTCTCATTGAATCGTTTTATCTCCTATAATAGCAACGAGTTGAAGGTAATATATATATTTTCAAATAATTAAATAAAATTATAGCTATTAATTATTTACCAATTATTCATTTATATCAAAAATTTTTCAATCGAGAACGTTTGATTCACCTCAAAAAAGCGGGTCCACTCCTATTTACCGACGCTCAACTGACCGACGGACCGCTCACCCGACAGCTCACTTTACCGACAGCACACTCAACCGACAGCTCACTTTATCGACGTTTCGAATGAACGACAGTTCCGTTGACCGACTCTTAATTGACCGACAACTCGCTCGCAAAAAATTATTTATGAACTGAATGAATAGGCGTCGTTGCAAAAAATATTTAATATCGTTAGATTAAAGAATCAGTTGGAAGGCTCCCCGTGAAATTATAAGTAGTTGACATTAACTTTTAGCGATTCACAAATACTAATTAAAGTTATTTATTCACGAAATTCTGAGTTTTATGAATTATGTATACAAAAAATTGTGGTTTCTTAATTGCAAAAAAATCTATATTTTGTACAATCACGTAAAAATTTATATTTTTAAAATACACAACATTAAATATTGAAACTTCTTGTACTAACTTCTTTAGGCTTGAATTCAACTTAAATTAATAATCAAGTATTTATTTTCTTTTTATATTCAATTTATATACAACTGTAATAACTTTCATGTATGTAACAACTCGACGTAGATTTCTACATTTAAAAAAATATTTATTATCTCAATAAGTGAAATTTATTCATTATCTCAATAACTGCAAGTTTGATTCTTCAATTTAAAAATTTAAATTAGAAGGGAAAATAAAAATTACCTTTTTTATTAATTATAAATTAATTCCAAATAGAGAGGTTCAGAATTTCACACAACCATAAAAGGGACCATTCTCATACAAAAGCATCCCTAAGATTTTCGCGAACGGTCGTTGGTTCGATGCTAGGAGGTGTTAACTATATCTCCATTTAAAATGCATAGGAAATTTAGGACACATTTTGAGGTACTTCCTGAATGAATTTCCTTTTGATATTCGGAATATTTATAAAGTCAATCTTACTCAAGCCAATAATGACAGTATTATTCTTTGGATGGCCTTGGTTCGACGCCAGGGCGGTAATAATGCTGCAGTAAGATATGCATTGGAAATCGAAATCAATGCAATGCTCGCTGCGAAAATGTCATTTACGTTATGTTTAGAATGGCCTTTCAGAATATATTTCGAAATACCTTCATTTTATTAAAAAATATACTATTGCATTGCTTGCTGTAAGCAAGCGCACCTTTACTCGTAAATATATTAAGGGATAAAGTGTTCACGCCCCCGATATTTCGAGCACACATTTGGAAGTGATACTTTTCGATAAAAAGGCCACAAAAAAATAAAATAGGTATTATATATATCCATCTACTTTGGATTGCAGCTGATATTTCGGAAAGTGGCGGACGTTCGCAGAGAGCGTGAGCTGGCTGAAAGAAGGAAGAATGAGCCACAGCTGGACCAGAGTCAAGATCATTTGGTGAGGAAGATCTTCTCGAAGTTTCGCCGTGGAGGAGGCACTCACCAGCAGTCAGCCGATGGAGCGAGCACTGCTGTGGCCATACCATCTAGTCCGGTAGCATCTCTTTAAAATTGATCGTACAGTTCAATCAATTAGAATCGATCTGAATGTATCCATTTCAAAATTAGTCCTTCGTTTACACCGCATATAGTATTTCAAGCTCAGTAATGCTTATATTGAGAAAATTTTCCAGTTTCTCCTTAGTGAAAATTGTTCTATTTAGTTATTGGAACTCCCAAACACAAAATCCAGCAGCATTGTATTCGATTCCTTGCATGGATCATATTCGGGGTTATGCATATGAGTTATACTGCTCATCGGCCGAAGCGGAGGCCTTTCTGGAAGCTTCTGAGAGTCCGTTGTACCTCACTATATAGAAAGTGGATGTTTTGGGGGTCTTTGACAGTAAATTTTTTAAAAATATTGTTTCAATCGAAAAAACGTTTGATCACAGGCTAGTCTGAATAAAGTCTAATTTTCCATCATTTAATGAAACAGAATTTGAGGCGATTATTTCCTGGAAATTGTTAAAGTAACTGAAAAACCGATTTATATAGTCTTGTTGCATTCCATATATCATAGAGTAGTTAAAGAATGTATTTCATATGTATTTTTCTTTTCTATTATTCGCGTTATCATTTTCTGATATTTCCAATGAAATCGTGTTATTACTGCGGTAACTTTTCATTCATCTCATCAATACCATTCTCTATTTCACTCTTGCGTCTAAGAATTCTCCTAATCTGTGATTTCCACGTTGATGACTCAGTGACGAGACTTTTCTATTTTGGTAAGACAATATGTATCTTTGTGAAATAGCTGAATATCCTCTCCTGCTGTTCCAATTTTGAAATTATAAAACTTATTTAATTGACATATCGAAACATATATGCGACATAAATTCATATCAAGTTGTATGAAGTATTTAAGGAATTGTTATTTTACTTGAGATTATGTTTTCAATTTATGTATTATAGTATTTATTTTTTCGAATATTTTATGATAATTGTATATATGTATGTACATGTAGAAATAACTGACACCAGGCCTACTAGCAGTTTAATTCTTATAATAATAAAATCTTTATATATACCTTCAAACGTTCTAGATGTAAAAATGAATTTATAGTTAATCTATTTAGTAGTATTCGATGACAAGTCTCTCGTTTCTAGATTCCAACGCCTGCAGCGACACCAGCGCGGGACGTGGAGAAGGGAAACAACGATTCGGAGAGAGTGAAAGAAGAGAGGGCGAGGTCGGTGCCAGGAAGGGCTGTGAGCAAATGGGGCAGGCTTTTAGGTAGCGAATCAAATGGGGGAGCCGAGGTGGTGAAACCGAAAGAGAGGAGCAGTGGATCGACTCCGCAGCCATCGGGTTCCGGGAACAAAGTATTCCCAAAAGGACAGAGAATAGTGTCCAAGGATGAAGAAGGAGAGAGGAATCTTCGGAAGGTTGAGTCCACTGACAGCGGCATTCTGAAAAGCGAGCAGAAGCTGAATGAAGTGGAGTCGAAGCATTCGGAAACCTACCAACCGCCTCTCCCACTGCCCTCCGCAGAGTATAAGCAAATACTAGCCACGCTGATGGATTTTAAGGTGCGCAATAAACAATCATCGACCAAGATCTCTTGTAGTTAGGACTTTGGTCTAAGTTTTTCAGGTGAAATCCACTAGGATTCAGTATGTTATGAAGAAAATCTCAAATTCAGTTATGGAAGAATTCAATGTGCACATAAATTTTAGTTCAGAGTATACACGAGCAATGACTCATGAATAATGCTGAAAATTCATGGAAAACCATTTCAACCGCCTGGATCGAACACCGTTCTCTAATAATGAAAAATGTTGTCCTTAAATTATATTACTTATAATTACAATACAATATTTCATTCTTTGCGCGTAACCTTGTAGTAAATCCATAATCGTAATGGTCGAATAGTTTGCTATCATTTCGGTTGAAATAATTTTGTCCGTGAATGCTCATCATTATTCATTGCTAATACATATTTATGCACCGATCGGATACTAAGATCGTTCATATATGCTAAAAAAGTAAGGGCCCTATTACGCTACATTGTGGTACTCCCGAGGTCACTTTAACGGGGTTGGAACTAGCCCCATCTATTACTACTCGCTGTTCTCTGTCGGAGAGAAAGTTTTCTATCCTGTTTATTACTTTGCCATTGATAACAGCAACTTTTAATTTCAATATCAACTTGTGATGAGGGACCTTGTCAAACGCTTTCAAATCTAAAAATGTTGCATCCACTTGCTCTTTCTCCTCAGCCGATGTTCGATGTCGAAGACTAATAATGCAAGCTGAGACTCACAAGATGGCGTCTTACGAAAATATTTTTGGCTCCTAATAATGAATTTTGAGGTTTCAAGAAGTCCCATTTAAGAACTTATATGCTCCAACATCGCTTAGTCAAGTTAGAGAGCTTCGATGGGTTCTCCGCTTTTAAATATTGGAGCGACGTTCGCGATTTTTTAATCAACCCACCTTCTCCCGAGGATTTCTCAAATACTACTTTAAGAAAGACACTTCCTCTAATACCCGGTCTGGTATGTCTTCTGCACCAGGAGATTAATAGGACTTTCGAAAAATTCAATTTTCACTGAAGATGATTTGAGACACTCAGGCAAGTCGAAATTTGGCACGTGATATACTATTGGGCGTAAATGGAAGAAATTACTTAATATATTGTCTTTGCCTTCAGCATCATTAATTGCTATTCCGTTATAATTTCCAAGAAAATAATAACGATTTTGCTTATACTTTACCTTGTACTATGTTCTTAATCCATATAATATACAGACGCTCATATAAAGAAATAAAGAGTATAGAGCAAATTACGATCGAAATATTGCAAATTTTGAATCGATTTCCGCAGATTTCTAAAAATGTAAATCCTACGAAGTAACCGGTTATGATATCAGTAGAGCGAATCTAATAACAATTTTGTAAGGAACTTGGTCGATAACCTATAACAGATTTCTCAGATATTCCAAACGTAATTAATTTGGAGGTTATGAAAAGTCCAATGCACTTCAGTTGGCCCCAAACTGAATCCATTTGATTAACGGTCAGTACTAAATTTGGATAATCTAACATAAATACATTTAATTATAATTCGCAGTTTATAAATAGAAAATGCACGGAAAGAAGCTATTTAATAGAGAAAAACAGCGTTTTGATGGCGCCCGGAAATAGATAGAATAAATCGAATAGCACTTTGCAGAAGTCTTTTATAATAATTCCTTAGCTTTCTTTCCTTTTCATTCAGAGTTCCGAAGTTTCTACCGAAAAGTTGATCAATTGAAACTAATTTATCCAAGTAAATATATAAAATTAGTTTCTCCAGTGAAACAGTTTCAGTAAAAACAGTTCAATATTTTGTAGTGATCCTTTAACCCTTTGCCACAGAAAAATCATTTTCATCATCCATATGAATGTACTATAGGGGACCCTTCTGATAAAGTAGTACATTAGGACCCCGCTTAACGTTGTTTCAGTATTACAAGGTATTATAGGGATTCCCCTAAATCGCACACTGTATTGATATTTTTTGTATATGTGTGCAAAGTAAACGGCCATGCACCAACCAAAATACGGTGCACTTTATAGCGACGGTGATATGTAGATATACTATGTATTTTAGTCTGTCCAGAAAAAAGGTTCAACTGTATTCCCATAAGTTGCAATCCCAGTGCAAACGCAGCTTTCCTGCGTCACAGTTGATTTATTTGTTCTCATCAAGGTTATTAGGTGTATAAAGATATAAACTTAATATTTTATTGTGATAAATTCGGCAAGAACTGATAAATTTCCTTATTCCTTGTTCTTTTTCACTGATCCCCATTACATATTTACATATGTACGTGTTACGTTGCCTCGTTTAACGCTGTTTCGTTTAGGCTCGGAGTTATTGGATTCCCCGCGTTAAGCGGTGTCTTACTGTATTTATTTAGACGATTACACTCATGTGAATGGTGAAAAACGTTTTGAGGGAAGGTCCTTAGTTCGACGCCCGGGCGTGAAAAATGCTGCCATTGGAAATCGAGCTCGATATATCTCTCACGTTCTATATATCTTTCTATCCACATTAATTCTCTATCTACTTTGTAGCATTGATATTTCTTGAAAGTGATTTTTCCAATTCTGAATCTAATTTTATGTTTAAAGTAAATGTCACTTCTTGTGTGTATATGATTCGTCGGTTGCAAAAATTTTGTGCCAGTAAAGAATAATTCTGAAGATTCGTATAAACTTCCATGGCTAACTAGGAAAGGACAATAAAACTTAATTGACGAATGTCAATGTTAGAAGATCAAAGCGTAGATTTACTAAATAAATTCGGAGAAGGAACGTTCAAGGAAGATATAGTTCATATCTCCCTGCTAAATAGGTCGATGTAGCAAATAAGGGAAATAGATGCAAAAACGAACACAACGAACATCCAAAATACATTTTTCTTTCGTAACCCCTGCCACTCACCGAAAGGTGACTCGCAGTGTATGTACATAGATATTCATGCGTTAATGAAACTTCTTGAAAAACTCCAATCCACATTACGCAGTGATCCTGCAACAGTTGCATTTGCCAAAATAATTAGAAGATTAAAAAAGGACAAAATAATCGATCAAAAAGGCACAAACTAGCAATCGTAGTACATTAACATAGATATAATATTCATTGCCAATCATCATAGTGTATAAAATTTCAGGATCAGCAAGAAACCCAGCAAAAGGGGGTTCGAGTTTGTATTTTATCTTTTAATTCTTTATAGCAGATAACTTTCTCATCCGCAAAAAGACACATTTTAAAGTCGTATTCTCAAATCAGGTGGATGTGAAGCTGGAGTTGCAGAGAATGAACCAGAAGATGAATAGAATGGAGGAGATGATAGGAGAGGTGTTGATGAGAATGGCACCCAAAGCGGAGGAGGGCGAAGTGGAGGTGCGAAGGAAGGGCACAAGAGGGACCAAAGAAGAAGTTCGAAAGAAGAGGAGTAAATCAAGACCGTCCACTTCGGCGACCAGTTCTGACACCTTGACCACCACCACGGCTGCTTCCACGGTCACCGAGAGCAGTGTTGTGGTGTCCAGACTAGAGGGTGTCGAGGAAAAGCAACCAGTTCGCCGAGTGAGGGAGTACCTCTAGTCTTTCATTCACCGAAATCGATACAGCAATACAATTCACGTGTTGGTCATCATCATTTGGTCAAATATGTACATAATATCTAATTATATTTGGGTGTATGTACATAAAAAGAGAAAATGTGTATATAATTTCCATAAGCACTGTTGATATTTGGTTGCGTAAGCAATTCGAACTGTCATAATTATCACAGTTGTCATTATAATGAATAAGCGCTTTCCAGACGAGAACATATCATGTTTATTCCCAAGGGAATGAAATCGAGTACTTTTTTGCTAGTCTTAGTCGTTAAGAGATCTTCCAGTGCAGTGATCGATATTGCTTAGATAATGAAAAAATCTACAAAAACAAATTCCACAACAAGAAATGAGGATGGCTAACTTAAATGAATTATCCGATTATCGTTTCATGATATTCGTTCTTCGTGAATTGCAGCCTTTGTTTGAAAACTACTGTTATAAGTGTAATTCCATTGCCTCTTATTCATGTTTTATTTGAGCGGTATCTCAATTTTCCTGTTCACCTTTAGTTGGCATTCCAGACAGTGACTCGAGGCATTTGATCTGGCATTAGTCGAATTTGATCACCGATAGAGAGAAGTTTATTAGCAAAATGCACAAGAATGCGTTTTTACGATTAAAATCCGATAGTTTTAAAATCTCAATTCTTTTTTCATACCATTCCTTATAAAATTGAATTTCACAACAGTAGAGCTATAGCAGGAGTAATTAATTTTTTTTAGGATTAAGTGCGTCACAGACGGCACCATTCATTTCCAAATTTTCTCTTTTTAAAGAGCGTATAATTTGTGAGAATGAAAATGTTCGAACCAGCTAGAGGAATGTTTCAGTCGGAAAATCTCTTGAAATTAGAAATTAATATCTTAGGAGTTCATTCTGAACAATATTGCAAATACTTTTTCAATTAATAAACAAATGAGGTACACGATTGTTGTTGGTGGTGATTCAATAATCCAACTGTCTCGAATATTGTCAGCTTTTGTTGACTTCGTGCCTTGCATATTTTGCTCACACGTAATGTTAATTTTTAGCCATTCGTTTTCTACGAAAGTGCATTTATTCTCTAGCTGGATCGAAGTGGTTTGTTTGCATTTCCGTTACATTGTTGATATAGTATAATAGAGAAATTTCGATGATTGAAGTATTAACGAATTGTGGGAGGAGCTTTAATTATATTGTATATACCCGCACTGAATAAAATCAGTCTTATTTACCAGAGATAAAATACACTATATCTTCTTAATTCTAATGTCTTTTTCTTCTATCCCTTTCCTAATCATTGTGACAATTTGATTAAAACACATACTTCTATCGTTAGAATAAGTAATTTTAAGGCATAGATCTGATCGAAATGTCAGACTTGTCGTTTCAATCAATTCGTCCCGAAGTAAACTTGCATTAACGTTATACATTTTAACTTCATAACTCCAAACATAGCTCATGATTTCTCTCTTTTTCATCATTAATTGATCAAAACGTAGATTAGATTGGCCACTATTCGTTATCCATTAATTCTTTTAATGAATCAATTTGTAAGAGATCTCAAAGGTACCTATTTTGTATTTTGTTGATCTCTTCTATCTCGTTCATTATTATAAAGATGCTCAAGAAACTCTTTGTAACTCAACCAATTATTTAGTATAGAGATTAGTTATATAACTATAGTGAGATATGGTGAAAAACAAAAAGAAATGAAGCGACAGTTGTCGCTTTTTTCACTCAGCGAAAGGCTATCTAGTTTCAAAAAAAAGTCTTACTATATAGAAGAGATACTTCGACCAAATGTTTATCGAACCCAGGAAATCTCTTCAAAAAGTGGATATCGTTTAATCTAGGAAATTCAAAATGAGTCACTGGAGATATTGACTGAGGAAGGACGGATCGATGCCGCGCATGCTCTTTCTTCGCCATCTCGAGTTCTCTTCAGTCTATTTATCTTACATGAAATTATTTCTCGTACATCGAATTTTCCCATTACACTATCTGCGATTCTTTTCTTTGAGATCTCACTGCTTTTGAACTCTAATGATTTTTATTCACTCCTCAAATTCTTTGATCCTCTTGTTCGGCTGAAATAGTTATCGAATTCTACGATTCTATTGAACTCATTCGTCTTGAAAATGGGAATATTTTTCAGATGCATTTCTGCTCATTCTTCATTTTTTATCATCCGATAACGCTTCCCTAATGCATCGGGTGTTGTCGCTCACCCAATCGATGCTGTGACCTTTCTTCGCATTAAATAGAAATCAGAATCAATTGGCGCCAATTCGAGAGATAACTTAATTCCAAAAATTTTGTTCAGAAATTCAAAAAGGAAGGTTAAACTTTTTTCACTTGATTCGGTGATTAAAATCTCTTTCGCTAATATAAACCTAAATAATACAAATATGGATTCATCGATAGAGTAACGGCTAAAATAGTCATTTTTCTATAAGATTTAATTCATACTTAAATATTTCCATTATCGATATGAACCTTCTTAGTTTGACACAAATATTACTTATATAGCTAAAAGGTTTTATTGAAAGTGTTTTTATCGCTCTAGTTGTTCAGCATGTTACACTTGAACAAGCTCAGTTTTGCGGAATCGAGTCATAATTATTAAAAATAAAATTAATTTTTGCTTCTACAGAATATATATTCACGTATTCTGCGTACTATCTGATACCTCCATGTACTCGTACTCTATGTATTATTACTCTATATTGAATGGAAGCCACGAAGAAGTTTATTTTCTTTAATTATAAGAATGTATAGATTATTAAGGAAAGGGCGTGATTGAGCTATGAGAGCTTCTTAAGTATATAATTTTTGGTGATCTCGTCAGTCAACATAGTTTCGGATTCCAGAAGGGATTCTATCAGAGCGACCTTCCATTTCAGACATAATCAAGCACGACTGCTGCGCTGTGGCAACCACTGGAACTACAAAGTTCCCCCGATCGTAAAGAAGGAATCTATAATTTACAACATTATTGCAGCTGCGAGTGAAGTTTTACTAGCATATAATTAGTATTTATGTAAATTTCACTTTAAAGTCTGCTTGAGTATCATTTCAGTCAAAGAGAGATCCTTATATTTAGTGTATAATGTATGGGACTCGTCAAATTTTTAGTCAAATAAGGATAAGGGAATTCTTTCAGTAGGACAGCCAATTAATTTAGCATCCTTTATTAATTTACAACAAACTCGCATTTGGATGAAATTTATAATTTGTGAAATTAACGTCTCCTCTGCATGAATTCGGATGTACATCTGTTTTAAGATGGCGAACGAGTGTCTCATAAATAATGAGATGCATAAATAAATTACTGCAAAGCATTAAATGAGAGAAGTGATGAAAAGATGGTCAACAAAAAGTTGATGGTAGAAAGAAGAGGAGATTGTGGGTGAATAGAGAAAATAAATTATAATAGCTCTAAAAATTGAAACCAATGATTTTCTAAATATAATCAACAACCTCCCAAAAGTCAGTCTTTAAAGGTAATAATAATACGATTTTAGAAATGTAAGCGATAAAATTTTTAGAGAAAATGAAGTCTGAACATTTAAAAAACAATAATTCAAATATCGGATAAAAAGATTTATCTCATTACTAAACACTTGAACCGAAAATATTTTTAAATATTTATTGAATAAATTTCAAAATTTCGTGACCTTTTACGTAAAATCATTAACATTTATCAGATAGGTTATATATTAATGATATATCCATATCTCCATTGACAGGATTTTCCTTTTTTAGTTATTAACTCGAGTATTCTTTTACAGATAAATAAAATGGGTTACTGATAAGTGTTTGTAAATATAAGAAAAAATAATGCTCAAATTTCTCGCTCTTTTTAAGGCATGATTTTATAATCAAATATGTTATATGGACTTATAAGGACCTTGAAATTGCGTTTAAAAATAAAAAATATGTATACTTTACATACAAATACTTATATATTACAGTATATAAATAAGAAGAGAGTTCATAATTATAAAGTATACACAAAGGTAATCGAACATTTCTAAGGGGTCATTTCAAATTGCTGTGATGAAGTCAAATAATCATTAGTAACTTTTGATAGTGAATTACTCGATATATTTACCGAA
Source organism: Pantala flavescens (assembly GCA_020796165.1). Lineage (NCBI taxonomy): Eukaryota > Metazoa > Arthropoda > Insecta > Odonata > Libellulidae > Pantala > Pantala flavescens. The sequence continues at coordinate 17,551,015 of CM036882.1, forward strand.
CTTAATTAAATGTATTGTAACTATTATAAAATTCGGTGATCATACGGCAAATCATATAGCAAAATATATAGATCATATAGCAAAATTGTATTTGTCAAAGCGAACTTTATTAGGAATTAGAGATAGATTATCTAAATTCAAGCTCAATTCAAAGAGAAAGAAGCCATCGAAAAATTTGAACATAACTAACCTATATTTTCTGCGGATTTCATCTTCGTGATAGATTATGCAAGTTTTTAAACATTAATTTCACTTTTGTTTGTCACAAGTTATCCGCTTCCTCCTGCAGATGTCACCCGTCTTGCCTTAGATAGCTCTAGAGACAGTCTCTGGAACTATATTCACCTAATCCGCAACCGCGAAGTTCAAATTAAATATCTCTTTGGCATAATCGAGAAAATAGCCATGGCTATTTTCTCGATTATGCGAAATAATGCGAATGCGAAATAATTCGTTTCATTTCATTGATTCGATCTTCGAATAACTGTTTTAGACCTGCGCCGAAATAATATGTATAAACATAATGTAAACGGAATGAAAGATTTCAGTGGGGATATCTTTGCAGCTAAACAAAGAATATGCGTTTGGGGAGAGAATCAGGTTGAAATAAAAACAAACAATACTATATACAACAACTTTTGATGAAAATATAAGATCGTATTTACATATTAACATAAAATAAATTATATAAACTAATGCAAGCACAGAGAAATAATACATATGTTGATACAATAACATTCCTTATTCCTAAAATCCATATAATCTGATAGCCAATAATCAGAGGCATAAGAACAATTCGGATTCCCCGTGTAGTCCAAATTGGGAATGGGCAATGGGGAAAGGCGGCAGAGAAGCTTTGCGATCAAAAATTAAGGGACATTACAACTGAAAATGAAGGAGGCGAATTAGGGATGAGTCAGTTCATTCCAGTATTTTGCTCCAAGGATAATAAAATCTCAGTTCTATGGATTGGCATTGAAGGTTTGCAAGAAGGACGAGTCTTTGTGAATTGTTTGTTTGACTTCATTCCGAATTTCGCGTACGAGAGCCATCACGATCGAAAGATAGCAAATTTTGAATCGATTTCCGCAGATTTCTAAAAATATAAATCCTACGAAGTAACCGGTTATGATATCAGTAGAGCGAATCTAATAACAATTTTGTAAGGAACTTGGTCGATAACCTATAACAGATTTCTCAGATATTCCAAACGTAATTAATTTGGAGGTTATGAAAAGTCCAATGCACTTCAGTTGGCCCCAAACTGAATCCATTTGATTAACGGTCAGTACTAAATTTGGATAATCTAACATAAATACATTTAATTATAATTCGCAGTTTATAAATAGAGCCTTTTGAATCCCTAGTTATTGTTCTTTAAAATTTCCTCCGTATTCGATCACGTTTGCTACGAATCATTACGGGAACATTCTATGAATGCATTTCTGAGGATTCGGACCTCAGAAAACGTTCTTTGATGAATGACATGAAAACTGCAATCCGTCACCCGTAAAGAAGATTGATTTCGTCATTGAAATGAAATCGATATTTAAAGAATATGAATTTTAAGGAAATCATTTCTGTAAAAACGATAAACCAATGTCACCAACGTACTGGCTAGATTTACATTTTTAATTCTCTAATAAACTGATTTTATTCAAAAAATCATACTTTATGATGAACATCGGAAAATATCTGATTTTAAGGAACCGCAAAAATGATTACTTAGAGAACCGCCATATCTTCTCTTGAATCTTTTTTGTCTTTATATTCTCCCTGTCAATTCTCACCAAATATCCGAAATTTCAATTCTCCAAAGAGATATAGGGTAATTTTGCAATAAACTATGGCTACATCTGCATATTTACCCTGCCGCCTCATGGCGTTCGGCAGGGGGTGAGTCTCCCTAGGCGATTATGTTCGCGGAAAAGTGAATTTTTGAAACGACTCGTTCGCGCATCTATTTTCCTGATCTTTCGTCCATTATCAGATCGACTATATATCACAGAGGACGCATAATACTTACTACGTCATCTAAAAAGGAGCTCTCTCTGAATTATCTAGTAATTTAATTCTTTGTTCCGACCTTCTTTCCTCTAATGATTCCCAACTGGCGTCCTTTAGCATCTGTTTTACCGTAACAATTTTTACAAAACGTAACGCCTTTCGTTGGATCTTTTATAATTCTCGAATGCAGTGTTTATTGGCAGGGTCCCATATGCTGCACGCGTACTCAAGGCCTATCGTACAGTAGCGTCGTTCACGAACCTTTTCATCGCTCTTACCGACTTTTCTCTAGACGAAACCGAGTTTCCTTTGTGCTCGTCCACATTTGTTACGGATGTGGGAATTTAAGTTATTTGTTTGCGTAACTCCCAGATATTTGACAGATTCCACTATTGCTATATCCTTCTCTTGAATGCTATATAAAAAGTAATCGGTGTTGTATTTTCTTTTAAAAAAGTAAACTACTGAACATTTATCAATGTTGAGCTCCAATTTCCAGTCATCGCACCATTTCATGATGTTATCCAAATCCTTAGATAGGGTTCATCTATCCTCTCTGCTATCTATATCTCTGTATACAACCGTATCGTCTGCAAATAATCTAACGTTACTATCAATGAGAATACTAAGATCGTTAATATAAACTAAAATATATAGGTTGGAGTTTGTTACCTATGGTGCAGTTCGATCACCCATCCACTTTTACATTTCCACGTCTTATAGTTACTCGTCAGTCTGAAATTTTTACTCCTGAATCGCTTCAGTACACTGTTGTGACGAACTGCACCATAGTTTCCAAACTCCAACCTATATCGGACCACCTTCTTAAAATTAAAGAGCGAGAACAAAAGACTGATTTGGCAAAATTTTCTTTTGTAAATAGAGGAATAAGGGAATGGAATGCATTACCTGGAGAAATTCTCATTCCGATGCCAAAGAACTCAAGAAAACTTAAATCTAAGTTAAATGAGTTGTAAATACGGGCTTATTAAGTTTTTTTAATTTTTTGTGAATTATTATTTTTTGCTTTGATTTTGAATGTATGAATGCAATGTATTTTGTTTGACGTACTGCCTTCGGGAGGTTTTGCGGGGTTTCCCAGTCGACTATGAATATGTTTCCCTTGCACTGTTGGACTCACCCTTGGTATCCAACACCAGGTTAGTGAACTTTTCAGTTTTTTACCTTGTTCAATTTACGGAGGCTCAAGTCGCAAACTTATATTTGCTCGGGAGTATTGGTGAGAAGCTCTATTGACGTATTTAGTTATGGCTCATATGGTGCAACGAATGTCTATCTCCTTTTATTGAAGTAACGCAATTATTGTTTTTACGCGAATAAGAGTTTATTTCTTCGTTGCGTAAAAGTGACGTGAAGAGTTTGGCGGTCGGTAAAAATATACATAATAATAAACATAATAATCCAATAAAAATAGTATTATATTAAAAATGATTCATCCAGTATGAAAATAAGCAATGTACATCGTTTAATTTTTTAATGTTATTTAATTTCAATGAGATGCGAAAGAATCCATAGAAAGAATAAGAAACAAACGTTTTGTAACTAATAGTGATCACATGTAGAGACGTATTTTTGGATTGAATTTCATATTTTAATTATTTTTTTCAGTTTATTTTCGGTTTATATTAGGTCTTATTTTCTGGAAACATTTGTTTCCCAAACTTTGAAGGACCAATTCTTCCGTACGAAGATTATAGAATTAGACAACAAAAAATCCACTAAAAGAAACTCCTGTTCTCTGAGAATGAATTTGAGGGACTTCACGAGCGATGTTTACACTCTTCATAATAATTCTCGTTTTTTAATACGTTCGATAAAAGTTCAGAAATTTATTTTATTCAATAAATGAATTAAAAAATAACGGAAAATCGGATTTTTAAGGGAAAATCATTATCTTTTTTAAAGTAACAGACGATTTTATTTTAACAATTGAGTTTGTGAAATACGGAATTTCGAAAATGGGATCAAAGAATTTGTGAAGAGAAAATATTTACTTGAGAAAAAATTTAAAGGCGATGGAAATAGCAAAAGAAGAGAAAATATTTTTAAAGAGGCGAACCAAAGAAAAGTACGTTTAATTGCTCAATTTGCAGCTTTGTAAGTGCGTTCAGGGAGTGCACTGCGTTAGGGGAATCGAACGCAAAGGGGAAAAATGAAATGAATAGAGAAAGAAGAATTGGATAGAGAATTTTAGTTGTAAACGATGAATTTCAATACTGCACTCAAAATTAATTAACTTAATCAAAGATTTGTATGACTTCTCAACTCAACTTTTTATCAACATTAGGTGATTAGGGCTAGTGAATTTTCATAATGTGATATTCTTGCCCTTGATTAACTATTTATTTCGATGACAATGTAATGAAAAATGTTGAATTCAACTATTAGTTATTCATCCCCGCTTCAAATCATCGATATACATCGTTTTCAGTGATGCTTAAGATGACATTCAGAGTATTTCTCCAGTGAGCATTTTCCAAAGATATATATATATATATATATATATATATATATATATATATATATATATATATATATATATATATATATTGTAAAATGGCTCGTGCCAGTTTTGAGAATCATAATAAAAATCTCGATCATTCGTAATTAATAGCAAAAATGAAGATATTAATTAACTTAATGCGTCTTTTTAGATGTAGTGGCACACATTAAATCATTTTCTTCTTCTGATTTTGTTTCTGAGTGAAGTTGGCACTAATTCATTAAAACTATCTTTGGAGAATATCTCTCTGCATTAATAAGCGCTTTGCAATTCAGCAATCTTCATCTGTATAAGAAGTATGAATCCTGTTGTGACGGTTCGGTGTACCTGAAAATATTTAAGGGAATATTGTGTAAGTATCGCGAATATTAACATTCCTGAATTTTAATACATTAATATAACTGATTTTCTCACCGAATACAGCAGTGAATAATCTAAATAGAAAATTCTATATGCGCCGAAATGTGACTTGTGAACGGCAAGCTGATCACTAAATACGTTGAGCTGTAAATAAAAATAAGAATGAGACGAAAGTTTTTATATCGTTGCTTCTTAGTCGAACTTACCTCGTCTGCAATTTCTTTGGAGTGACTAGAAAGCAATGCCTCGTGGACCAGAGTCTTAGTGCGGTTCTCCTGGAAGAATTAAACTCTCATTCACAATTCTATTTGAGGATTCAATCATTTATGTATTTCGATAGAGTTCAGACTTCTTTGTTGATGGGAATTCGTTAATAATAAGAAAAAGATAGAGAATCTACTAAGCATTGTTTCTATCTTTTACAAAGTCTACTTTTATTAGTGTTTTAAGCCATGAACTACTCTTGAAATGCTCATTCAAGAAGAAACACTCATTTGGGGTGTTTAGAGTATTTCAACAACCCAAATGGTTTCTTAACAGATCTCGTCCAACATTATCTTAGCCCGCGAATGTGCTCTATATGAACTTCATGAATAGCGATCGGTCGTTAGCTGTGGAAAGAAAAACTATTGTTTAAACGGAGAGTGGTTACAGACGAGAGATACCTCTTTGGCGGTGCGCGAGCAGTCCATCACCACAATAATGACGACAGTGGCAATGACGAGTGTCCGTAGGGCCAAGTGAGGGAGGAAGTCCACTTTGGCCCCAAGTTCGACCACGTCAGTTATTTCAAAGAATGCGAACGTCATTCCCACAGTAATAAACACCAAGATGAGTATCAGGATGACCAGATTGGTGGATTGACCTAGGAGTAGCGTGGCGTTGACCATGCGAGCCCTTGCGATCCGCACACGCCTCAAAGTAGTGCTGTTGCACCGTGCCAGCCTCGAGTTGAGCGCGCGGTGCCTCAAACCCAGAACGTGCACCACCATCGAGTAATACATGCCCACGACAACGAACGTCAAGTTCTTCTGGATGATCATGACGGTCGTAAGAGAGCCTAATTGCAACACGGTTTTTTCGCCGTCTCTAAATAACTCGAACACGAACGTGGCAAAGATGAAGGAGATGACGACGAATCTAACGTAGCACGCCTTGGTTACGCTTGCGTGCACTTGTTGGCCGATGCCGAGCATTCGGTCTGCTTCCCGAATGGCGGTGATCGCACGAGCAGCCGTTGGCACTTTCAGGATGAGCACGAGGACAATTGACACTTGGCAGAAAGCGAAAGTGGAATAAGACAGCGTTTCGCTCATTCGTTTTATTTTGAAGTGAAGCAGTTTCTCGATATACACGGACATTCTGCGAGAGATAATAATTATCTGCATTCCCAATGCGGCGAAACTGTATGCGGAAGAGATAAACTTGAGAGTTGTGTTTCTTAACGATTGTGTCTTGTGTAGCATCCATAATGGAGATGGAAGGGCAAAGAAGCAGAGGAGCAGGTGAAATGGATAGAGAGAGCGAACAACGCAAAACTTATGCCTCATCGCTCCTGAATCAATAATTAGTCGCGTAATTTAACTTTTTTCTGTGTAAATTGAGACCTCTTAAAAGATATTATGAATGAGCATCTTCAATGGCTCTAAAAAGATATGAAGAATTCACGACTTCTCGAGAAATACCTCAAAAGAGACCAACAATTCCCATCAAAAAGACGAGAAATCGATCGGTCAAAGAGTTCTCAAACATTGAAATGCAACAAACTGACACGAACTCGATTCAGCTTTTTTCAAATAGTAGGAAAATCTTTATTTCCTAAAACCATTCCAATAATCGGCAAGCTTTCATAATTTTTCGGGGTCACATTTAAATTTTTGTTTTTATACCATCAATTTTTCCGCATGATCGTTTACTATCGTTTACAATTTTTAAAGTGGATTTTATTTTCTGATGTAATAGGAAATTACGCCGAGCAATTTCAAATACTGTAAAAAATATTTTTAAATATCGTATTTTACTCTGTGTAGAATTTCAGTAGTACTAGGAAATTTTACTCTTAAAATGAATGAGAAAGTATGGAATACGGGTTTCGAAGTTAACAATATATCATAGTAACCAAATATTACTATGGAACTTATTTATTTTCATCGCACCCTTTATTCCTTATGCGAAACTGTAAGAGAAATAATTTTATTCTTTGGTAATAAAATTGCCTATCGCTAATTCAGCAAAATCTCTTATTCTACGTTCAATTGTTGCGATCCACTCGTCACGCAAGATGGAGGATAAGCGAAGTCTTTCTTAATATAATATTATTTCGGTATCAAATAGTTTCATAATATGTTAATTATGATTTAAGATTAAATATCCTTGAAGAAGTCTGCTTGGGATTTATCAAATTGTCCGTCCTTACTTTATTTCTTGCTAAGTAATTTTGTTAGTGAATTATCTTCACATCATTTGGTCAATTAGTATTCGCAGTACATATTTTCCACAAATTTTCATTTCCCGTTGTAAATAAATACTATATTTGAACTTGATATTTCTTTTAAAACAATTTACTTTTGAAATATTTACGTTTTTTACAATCATTAATTTCTTTAACCGGTTCTTTGTTTTTGAGTATAATTTAAATCAGTTAATTACGGGGAGATATATGACGAGAAATATGTTAAAGTAAAAAAAGAGTAAATTCATCCATTTCATTACAAAAGCATTTAAAATGGGAATTCATACAAAAATAGCAGTTTCTGTATGATTAAACACTGAGCAGGCAAATATGCACAATTAATACATATTATTGCTAAAACATCCTAACTTTAATAAAAATGACATGCATAAAATTTTAGAATCTTCTTTTAGAAACTTTCTTTTAGAATCTTTTGGAAACTTCGTATGAATTACCATCATTAATATAATTCTAATCTTGAAAAGCACAATCTATGAAATTATTTTCTACATCACACACCATACTCCCGCCGCTGTAGACCCATAATGATTATCATCACCCATAACTTTGAAATTCTGCAATCTTCATCTGAATGAGAATAATAAATCCTGTTGAAACAGTTCGATGGAGCTGAAAATAGAAGTTTATAGACAAAATCACGAAAGAATTTGGGTACAAATTTCACCTTAATTACGACTCACCGAATATATAAATGAGTAGTTGAATCGGAAAACCTTAAAGACGCCAAATTTGACATGATTGAGACGTATCTGATCATTTAAGGCATTCAGCTGGAAAGTGAAACGACGTGCATGGATTAGACATTCCCAAACACAATGTGCGAATAAGAACTAATGTAAACTATACCTCATTAAGAATAATATCTTGATTCTCTAATACCAACGCCCGTAGAACCAAGTGACGTATGCTCTGAGCCTGAAAATAAATACATATTTTTATGCAAACTTTTTTATCGTAAGTCAATGTATCTAATTGACTGAATACGCCGATGTTAATCGGTGTTTAATCTTACCTAAAAACAGTAATACATAATCATCAATTTCTATTTTATTTGCGATAATAGAAATAATTATGAATATTTATTATTATTACGTAATATTAACTAATTCTATTTTGTGGCATTGTAAAAATTTTATATATGTTTCCATTGAATCGTAAAGCGTCTTCAAATATCGGGAAGTGCAGTATTTCATAACTAAGCGATTGGAATTTCCTTCATAATGATAAATCACCATTTTCGTGGTCCATGAGCACACAGCCACCACATGCGCCAGAATAAGGTATAGCACAGCTGTCCTGAGTGCCAGATGAGGTAGAAATGAAAGTGCAGCTCCAATATAAGTGATCTGAGTTATTTGGAAAAAGGTGAAAGTGATTCCAAGGATGATAGTCACTAGGATCATGAGAAAGAGGACGAAATTGGAAGAGCGATTGAGAAGGCGAGTGGTGTCTGTCATGTGATAGTGTATGTGCCGGAGAACGCGTAGCCGTCGCAATCCTCGGCCGTCCGTTAGCTTTGAGCTGAAGGCGCTATACCTCACACCCAGTACGTGCACCACCAAAGAATAATACCATCCGACCACGACGTACGTCAAATTCTTTTGTAGAACCAAAATCCCAGAAATGAATCCAACTCTAAAAGCATCGTTCGCAGACACTACAGTGTAAATCAGAAAAGCGCATAAAATGGAGTAAACTCGCCATTGACACGCTTTCCTCGTGACGATATGAGTCTTTGAATTTAAACGTAACATTCTATCCACGTGTCTGATTTGCACGATCACCTTCGAGGCACTCGGCACTTTCCGATTGAGATCCAACATGATCATCAATTGTGAAAAAGAATACACCGAATGAAATGAGGTCTGAGCCATGGAACTGATCCTAAAGTAAATGAGGTGATCTATAAATCTAGGGATGTTTTTAGTGACGAGAAAACTTTGACAAATTAACATGATCCATGGGAAGGTAGAAAATAGTAAGTGAAGAGCGCGATGTCTAAGCGAATCACGTTTCCTCAGGAGCCAATAAGGCGATGGAAGTGCAAAGAAGGTCATCAGCAACAGTATGGGTCGCAGGGACCATATCACATCGAGCCTAGGGCCCATGACGTACCGAGAAAGAATAAATTATAGCTGTATAAGTTTTGCGACAAAATAGAACTAGTCTCTTAAAAATAACAAAATGTATATCTTAATAATACTCGGGAAGATTAATAATAAGAATAGTTTCGGCAAAGAATTTTAGAGGTATCGCGATGGATTATTGTAAAAATTACAAATGGATGGAGGATTTCACAAATGTTGGATGGAAGCGATACGAAGAGTTGGTGCAAATGCTTCAAATAGAAACTATTGTTCAGGAAAATGAAAACATAAATCTTTCATCTATTAGATGTCCTGAAAAGGGCTGATTTACATCATGAAACGTTTTCATGATAATATAACTGATCATGCAAATTCATATATATATATATATATATATATATATATATATATATATATATATATATATAATTCAATATATATATATAATCAATAAAGGAATAATCACAGGTTCGTTAGAACAAAATCCATATTCGATAGTCTGCAAGCGATGAGGGTTTTCCATTCTTATATACATGTACTGAGTTAGTTTTGCTTATTAGTTATCTACTTTTCTTTTTTGTACTTCAAATTTTTTCTTTGTAATTATATGTTTTTTCCTCAATTAAAACTTTCCCTGAGCATAAATACTAATAATACCTTTCAGAAGAGATCTATTATTATTATATCGATGCTTACCCCACATTTATCCGGGGAATAAAATTACGTATTCTCGTAAAAAATGTATTATTCTATCCTTTCTCGAATTAATAGTATTTTATACGTCGAAGCATTCTTGATACAATCAAAGAAAATAATCTTGGACTTTAAGAAAATGTTTGTTTATTCTATTTTTAAATACTTCTCAAGCACACTAATGGCATTTGAGTAATTATATACTATCTTTACACAATTATGTGGAGACTTGCTGATAGCTTTAATTCTAATGACTTGATAATCGTAAAAACATATTTACTAAATTGAAGATGTTCCATAAAAGAACCATGATGCAGTGCCGTTTAAATTGAAATACCCTTACATTATTTATATGGGTTTTCATTATAGCGTCGTGTACGCTACATAAAGCGTTCATACCTTCTGTGATTACGTCGAATAGCTCTTTGCCTGGGCTTCCGCGAGATTTTTTGGGCTTCGATTTTCTTCTCATTCCGTCTCTGAAGCTTTTTTGGACGTTCTTATAATATATGTAATTATGTAAATATATTCGCATTGAAATCTAGATGTGTTACAACTATTTTTCATTTGTGTGGTTCTTCTATCTGCTTAAGGGGTCACATATAGAACGTCTGTTATCATCGGCTAAATTTGCATGATCCGAAGACTCTACAAAACGTGAATTTGCATCAAGAAAATGAAGATTGAGCTTCTTTTGGAAGAGATCTACTATAAATACCTTTTTTAATGAACTTTTTGAAAATCATTCCCAATTAAATTTTATTGCATTAGTTAGGATTTTTCATGGTTCATTTCTTCATACCCCTAAGATGACTCAAAATTATTACTTTGAATGGTTTTAATCGAAGCAGAGGACAGCAGAGGCACCCAGTGTATTGCGGAGGATAGCAGTGCTCACAAAAGTCGCTAAATTACGAGAATCCTTCATTTCATTGATCTTCTGACGTCTTTTCGGAGCAATCGTAGGCCAATCGATTAACTGTGGCAATCCATGTATTCCATCGGAAGTTGTTGACTACGTACATACTCTGCGAGTCACCTTTCGATGTGTGGCAGGGGTTGCACTACTTCCGTAGACAATTATTCTCGTGTATTGTTCGAGGAATTTTTGAATCTTTTCGTTTCGAAGAGCTGTAAAAATAGACGATGGTTTGATTCGTGAACACATAGTTTTGGTGGTTTGCACAGAGAAAACAAGTGAATAGTTAAGAAAAATCGCAACCCGTGCACATGGATCACGTTCAAATCCTCGCCTAACGGATACACTGAAATATCATATTATGAAAAATTTATTTGTGTGTACATCATGAATGTCTATTTGTCTTGGACATCTTTAATTTCCTTCGACACTTTCGATCCAAATGTCACAATCTTCATTTAAGCCTCGAGACATTGATGATAGAGCTCATCTATTTTATCGTTTTTCAGGCATTAAAAACAAAACATCTGCGTTAAAACCATGTTTCACTTACGACGATAATTTATGTGAAGAAATTCATAAAGGTCTGAAAGAATTTATATCTATTAATAAATTATATTCTACCCGCCCTGTATAAAATATATGAAATTTGAGGGATAAATAATATGTAACTTAAGCCGTTCAAAATAGATATGGTACTGGAAGGAGATTATTATAAATAAATGGAAATGTCTGAAATGGTATTTGCGATAAATTTGGTGCATTACTTAGTGTTGAGATGACGTAACTTTTGAACTAAAGACTCCGTAACCATGATACTTACTATGTGATGACGTGCATTCGTTCCACATTAACATTCTTATCTCAATTTTACTTAAAGCGTTAAAAACGCTGTATTATAGCTCTTACACAAATCGACTTTTGTACCAACGACACAGCATTTGTGATAAAGATTTCGCATTGAAATAAAAAAGCTGCTGTTTTGGTTTGGTTCAAGATGGTTGTCCAAGAGACTGATTGAGTGATTTTTATGTCAGTGATTCGTTCTGCCAAAAGAAGACGAGCAAATGAGAGAATTTTTGAAGGAAAACTCAGATCAGACAAAAAAGGAACTTACAGAGCAGGTAAATGACACACTAGAGTAGCAAATGTTTGTTATAAAATGATTCGATTTGAAAGAAAATGGGTAAAACGCGTACTGACTGAAGCCAATATTGAACATCGTTTAACGGTTTGCAATTCTTTGCTGACGAGAAACCGCAAATTTACATCAAATGATAACTGGAGATGTTCATTTACCATGATAACTTTTAACGCAATAAATACCGGCTCTACATAGAAAAACCATCCACATCAAGATAGCAACAAAACGATCTTGGAGTTAAGGTAATACGATGAGACAGGAGTGCTATGAGCGAACTAAATCCGAGCAAAACTGCTCAACAGCACAACGCAAAGTGAGAGAATCGCAAATTAGCTTGAATATTGTGCAGCTCCCTATTGTGGTGATCACCACTTGTTTCTATCAATGCAAATTGTACTTCGGAAAACACTATCGAAAAATGCCTTGGATCGCATCAGAAATTAAATTCCAATTATATTAATAAATTGGCAGATATACGATATGTCCCAAATAACGATGGAACGAATATTGATTAAAATAACAACCGTTTCTCAGAATGAAACCCGCATTTCTTTTTCAAAAATCCAAAAAACTAAATTATATACCAAATGTTTGTATCATATTTCATTGGCGATAACATTCTTTCAAACCACCGTTACATTGAAACATAAAGTGCGATATATATTTCCTTCACATTTTCATTATTCTCTCAATTTTATTTCTATAAATTTTATCCTTTCATTAGAAGATGAAGGTGAGATGCCAAAGAGAAACAAACACTAATCGAAATATTGCTCAAAAGGGGTATCTTGTTTATATTTCAGCAATCTTCATTTGTATGAGGACAATGAATGCCGTGCTTATTAACCCGTTCATCTGAAAAAGATCGAATGCAATTATAAACATTTTGAATATCATCAAAACACATCATGCCATTTATTTACCGAGTACAAAAGTTTCGGCTCCAATCGGAAAAATTTATAAGCTGTAAATCTCGATTCGATGAACAGCAACTGCTGCGAAAACCTTTTCAGCTGAAATGTCGTAAAAATGTTTACCAATCGTGACTTTATTATCAGCAAAAAATACCATATTGACGTACTTCTTCGAAAAGACCTCTGGAATGACGCACGAGGAGAGCACGGTGAACAAGGACCCATGTTTTGCCAACCTGAGCAGAAAGAAAAGATAATCATAAAATTAAATAAATTTTTAAAATTATCGGAAGTAAAATTTTCCTTATAAATACTTTTCCCGGATTAATTTCAACGCTATTCATGTAACAGTGCCACCAGAAAACACGCGATCGGACACGCACCAAATTTTGATCGCTTGAAACACAGCCATATCGATTGTTGTGACCCTTTCCGAAAATCGTACTTTCCGAAAAACTTTGATAAGATGTCCGCTCTTCCACTTTGAAAAAAACGCAATGACAAATATTTAAGAAACTATTTACTACTAAATAAGCATTCTTATTAATAGTTCCATCATAATTCTTTTAATTCCTCTTAAGCCTGCTATCAAAGTTCGCTCATGGCGACCAATCAAAAAGAGGGAATATTTTTTCCTGTCATCTTACGATCAAGTGGAATACTATAAAAAATGTCAATGATATTCATCTTAAAATTTTTGATTTTTCCCATTAAAAAAAGCGAATTGCACCGGACTAAAGAACGTGTTTTCTTTAGAAATTTGTACTACTAGCCTTTCTGTTTGCAGTTACCTCTTCGGTAGATTCTTGGCATACATATACAATGATAGCCGTGATCAGCATGCAACCGAGGGCTCTAGCAGCAAGAGGCATTACTTCGACACCTTCACTATGAGATAGCTCGAGTATCACCAAGAAACATGCCCCCGAACATATCAGAATGGTGGTCACCACAATCGAGCTCAGTAAGAAGTTAAATATGCTATTGATGGAGGCTCCAATCCTGGAGAGTTCAACGTACGACCTTCTTATCCGACGCAGAGCTTTTTTTCTCCGTGATTTGACAATACTTTTGTTCAGGAGCGCCATTCGGATCCTGAGCAGCTTCACAAACGTCAGGAACTGAACCCCTAACAGTGGGAGCAGACTCATGCGAAGCGTACCAATTGTCAAGTAGCCTAAAGTGTAAACGAAGCCGTACTTAAACACGTTCCTTGAACTTATTTGTCCGCATAAAGTGACCGAGAAGATGACAGCGAGCAGAGCTAATGACTGCCTCCCTATTCTATCGTCCTTGGTCTTCCACGAGTCCATCGTTCGCACCAAGTCCTTCACTTTTTGGCTTGCTAAGACGGACACGATGGAGTTGAGGACGCACGACGAGGTGTGGAACAGGTGTGACAGTAATCTTATCCAGTAGACCATCTGACTCGAGGACGCAGAGACGACACCAGAGCTCACGTAATAATATCCCGTTTGCAGAAATATGGACACGAAACAGTAGGTGGTGAAGGAGTAACGAGCAGTCCTCGAAGACAGGAATCCTTCGGAGTGTTCGTCGTAAATATTATGCAGACCGATGATCTGACACGGAATCAAAGCCACTCTTATTACTTTAGAGGCACTTCCTGACTCACTATCGAGAGAATTTAATTTCCGTTTTGCGGAAATATCAGATCTTTTATTTTTACACTTTTCCATGTTTTCATCGAATAAAAATATCTTACGTCACTTTCCGATCGAATTTCTTTCTGAAATGGCGTTCATATGCTAGAGCTACATAATTGCTATTGACGTTGGCTCAACGCGTTCGAGGAGCCGCAAGAAATCGATATCCCCCCATTGTCAGCGAAGAAACTCAATCCGCGTAAATGAAAATACCTCATGATAATCAATATTTATGATAATCACATAAAAATTAAAGCAAATATAAACGTGAAAGGGTATTCGGAATCGTAGATATTTATAAAAAGGCTGTTTATTATGCTTCAGAACAATTTAAGGCATTTTAATGGTAAAACTGATTGTTGGATATTTTTTACGGAATCTCGCATTAATTTCTAACTCTTCTCCTGTTCCATAAAGATAATCCTGTTAATTATCTTACATTTCCAATGAAGATAAATAATATTTAACTTGAGAGTCATCGTAAAAATCACCTTAGGTGCAATTACATAAACGTATATCTTAAATTACTAAAACAAAGTGCTAAGACAAATATTTACATCTGCATAATAGAATTCATTTTAAAAAATCTTTATACACAGATTTTAGATACAGAAAAATTTCTGACGTACTTACAACATTGCCTATTGTTTAAGCCGATTTACGTTCTTAAGCATTGGTATTCCTCACGTAATACTATTAGTTGTACTAATCAGTATTTAATCGATGAATTTCTTTCTGTGATTCTTTAATAATTTCATCAACTATTTCTGAAACAGTAATTTATTTGACATAAATGAACGGAATATTGTCCTCAATAAAACAGATTCCAAATGTGCTGGAGAAGCCACGCCAAGCAATGGATCAATATTTGGGAACAGCCGCCAGATGGAGTTGAAAGCAGAGAGCAGCTTTAATGCGACATGTTGGATAAACAATCCACATTCCTTAATTAACATTTATAAAATGGAATCAGATATCATTCCTTCAATCCACAATATTCACTTTATAAAGAATTCTCAGAGCTAAAAAATATTTCGTTACGATTTGAAATCGTGTTTTTGTGTACATCGAGAAAGTAATGAGCAATTCTACAGAAATTTGATATCTTTATAAATGCTCATTGTCATCAGCCATTTGCAATCCGACATCGGATGTAGGCCTTTTCAAATTCTCTCTATTTTAAGCTTTTCACGCTAATCCTAGGTGTTTGTTGATATATCTGTTCCATCAGTCCTTCGGTCTTTTTCTCGGTCTCTTGGTATCCACTCGAGTACCGCTGACGTCCAACGGTTTCATCTGGACACACGTCCACAGGACTTTTTTATTATCTCCGTAACTCCCCATTTATTACGTCTTTCTGAGATTCCGTACATTTCTGTGCACTGCAGTCGCTGAGTTATTGCTGACACCTTATTTCAAGACGCAGTTCTACTTTCTTATGCGAGTAAAATTAAGCAAACTGAAAGAAAATGGTTGAATTGTCCAATATTAAATACATAAAAGTTTTTCAGAAATGTTTGTAATGCTCACTGCGCAACTTAAATTCAAAAATATTTCCTATTTTCAATTAAGCGTATTTCTGTTTATTTATAAGTTACGAGCGAACAATTGTCTGTTGGCAAATAAAATCAACAAAAATATTATAATTGTGTGGCAAATGGCCCTATAGGGAAAGCCAACATCTCCCGAACATAAATTATGAGAACAAATAAATAGCGAAACTAATAATATTACGTGAGTATACATTTTCTGTGAGAATTTTCAGGGTTCTTCATCGCCTGTCTCACCCCTTGCAAATGATTTTCAATTTTTGGCAAAGACTTTTCTATTTAAAAAACTATGCGACTCTTCAACGCATTTGGGTCCTTTTATTCTACCGCTCATTTTCATATACATTTCCTACGAAGTCTTCTAAATCATTTGAGAGAACACCAATGGGTCACCATTTTCTAGAATCGGTCTCACTTTCGTAATTTTTCGAGATCACTTAGCCTTTTAATAAATGAATCTCAATGTGAGTGTACCATTTTAAATGTTGACTGAAGGAAACCGCCAAGTATGTAACGATACTTCCCTATTCATTACCTCTGATATTGCAAATGTACTAAAATTTATTCTTGTCAAAACTATGAGTTCAACAAGAATAAATATCATTGATGAATATTGAAAAAGGCATAGTTACCAAGTTAATTGAACTTTTGCCACGTTCAAGCTTTTCAAATAGTCCGCTATAATTTTTTCGAAAACTTTGACGCTACGATCGATCCTTTAAAGAGTTCCCTTTAACATTCTTCTGTTGTTCATTCAACTATCTCCGCCTAATTTCATTCGGACTATCAGTGCTGTTAAATATTTTGCTCTCTAAAAATGTTGGATCGCTCATTCCTGGTTATTCATCATAAGTTTTTACGAGTGTTTTTAAAAGAAATGCATCTGATGCGGTAACTATTTCCTGTGGGCCACGAGCGCATTCTGTGCCAAATCGGTTATAATATGATAATCTTTCCATATTTTTCAAATTTCAAAATAAAAACTTTCAGGAAGTGGCTCAAAGAAATGTCCTGATTTTCCAATATATTTCTTATGGAGTTAAAGTAATCGCCCCCTGGAATCGAACCCATGTCCATCTATGTACTGCGGTATCTTAGAGATAAGGCATTTTAATATCTTCTGCACGATTGAATGGACTAATATTAAGAGACTATGAAATAGCCTTTTGAACACATTTTAGATGCACCGAGTATATGCCGATTGAAAACGCTTATATACGGAAAATATGTTAAAATGTTAATATTCAATTCTCTAATAGTGACACGGACATCAGCAATTACGATTGTAGTATCAACTTGAAAGTTTGTAAAAGATGTGCTTTCACATTTATTGGACTAGAATAATGCATATCTCCGGCTAACTAGCTGTATGATACAAACAACACATTGTCGTGAAGAAGTATTTCCAATTATTTTCTTCAGTTGGAATTAAATATTATTTTTATTAATTCGCGTATTAATAATAGCAAAAGTTTTTTGAATGCATTTTTGTATTTATTAGAATTTTCTGGTGAAAAATACGTCAAAAGCATTTACATTCTTTTTTGCAATTTAAATTAATTTGTTGGAATCTTGAATGAAATACAATTTGCTTATTTAAAATATTTTAAATTTTAATATAATTTTTAATATTTTAACAGTAATTGAACAAATATAAATTCTGCACATATTGGATCAATGTATTGTACTCTTATTTTTCCCGTAGAAAATCCATTCGCAATTTGAATGGCAGACGGCTATTCGCGTTGGCTATTGTAATGAAACCATATATACTATCTACATTCTTTCATTCGGAATATGATAAAATTTATTAGCGCAGTACCTTTTCAGTAAGATATGTTAAATTATGTGCTATTCACAATTCGCATTATGGATTCTCAAATAGAACGCATATTCAACTGAAGATGACCTGTAAACTGTCTCATCAAAGACATGAGTTGAAACGTTGCAAATAGATGAAAGGAGGTAACGTCATCAACTCACCAAGTTGTGCAGTGAACACAATCTCTTGAATTTATCACAATATCATTTTCTTCAAAAACCGTTTACTCTACGAGAGTATACGTAAATATTCACGTTGCTATAAACAAACATCATTTAAATACTGATTTCTCAGTGCGTTCTTAAGAGAAAATTCAACAATCGCATTCGTGGTAACTAAGAAATAGTTTGTTTACAGCCTCGAATTTCATTAAAATTATCATCAAATTTCTCCAAATTCTCGTAATTTCTGATCGTAAACTATATTTCATGACCAAAATAAGCAACTTTATTCAATTTCCCTTCTTTTGGTGCTACTTTCAAATCCATACGTGGGTTATTTCTAATTTAATTTTGCGAAGGAAATGAAGAATGCAAGTGATAAATCGAATCATAAATGTATTTCTTATGTGTACAGTTTTTCGCTTCTAAAATTAATTCAAAAACCTTTCCGGGAATATACCTAATAATTTCCCAACTTTTCACGACGATGTATGTTTTTTTAATCTCTAAAGTACAGACAGACACGCATTCATTTTTATATTGATTATCTAATTTTTTCAGAAAAAAATGAAAATTTACCGGTTTGAAACCAAAATTTAAAATATCACTGAAAAAATTAATGACCTATTGATCACGATTTTGGGGCTAGAATCGAACCCACGGGTGCTTCCCATTTTTTTCTGAATGGCCCAAATAAACCGGTACAGCCTAAACAGCTATCCAAAAGAAGGATCTTTCTCAAATTATATCCAAGATGGCTAATGGCAACGGTTAATTGTGAGCAAAAAAACCAGTAAACAAAATCATGCCTTCCATTTCAGAAGAAGCAAGCAATGAAAATGAATAGAAAAGAAGGAGAGATAATAGCAGAATATATTTCAAAATATATATATTAGTGTGATTATCGGATGAGTAAACAACTCAAAAGGCAATTGAGCTGAATTCCTTTATCTAAGGAATGACAATTTTTAGGGGGACTTTTTGAACTGCATCATAAAAATGCTACAGTATTTCCCATCGAAGCTTCTGTTTATCACTCAATTCCAATACTCGTCGATAAAATTGATTGATGAATGATGTAAAAATCGGAAAATATAAATTATATCACATTCGTGTCTACTTCACGGATCAATGCAGTACATTTGCTTATGTGAACCTCTTAAAAGGGATAAACACAGATTAGCGATTTAATCTTAATTACCATTGAAAAATCACTATTCAATATATCCTTTCTACGGTTGCATTAGATTTCAATATATTCGAGCAGTTTTTCTGATCGGTGGAAAATATCCTCAAATGATACCTTTGTAAGTTCTTTCTTAATGAGATGTTAATATTTCATATGGGCCTTTCGAAAATAATCAAAGTTCTTAACAATTTTCTCGAAGCTCGATTGATGACTCGGCCAAAAGATTGCATCAATATTATCATGCGTTTGTACGAAATGGAGTGAAAAAATATATATATTACTCGGAAAATAATCTTTCATCTGGAAGTTAATTCACGAAAAGGATTATTTATAAATTTTGCCGAAAAAGATTAATCAAGTTCAAAAACTTTTCAAGAAACACTTATCAATAACTTATTTGAGCGTAATTACGATTTGGCAACGTCCACTTCCATTCGTTTCGAAACGATCGAAAGCCAAACTATTTTTTGAGGATAATTCGACTGTTATGGGTTAAACAAATTTTAAGATAAATCGCCGAATTCTTCAAACAAATTCTGAAATCAAAAGAACTGCATCATAGGATTAAAAAAGATTATCTTGTATTTTAGATCTGCGTTATAATTCGAATGACTTAAATATTTGCATAGTGACAAAATCAAAAACTCGTACGTATCGGCTCTTAAGGCCATTTTGGAGAATTATCAACATTATTTATGCTCCACTAAGACTACAGTTCGTTTCATCATTAATGATATATAATATTAAATTGATAAATATCTTAATTAGGACACAATTTATCTATCCCCCTGGGTCATTTTCGTTCTTACGAATTAATATTCCGAATGGATTAAAAATCGTCACTGAAATGAGCTAATATCATATATTTTCGAACATACTTTATTCACCATATTCAATTTGTTTAACGGATATCCCTAAAATGCATATAAATATACGTTATGTTTGTTTCGTCTATTTTAAAAATGTATTTATTTTAAGGCTTTCCGAAACGGGCAAGAAGTTCTTTTAAATTGAATCTTTAACATTTGCAGTTTTAGCATTAAAAACTAGCGAAGTTAAAGCAAGAACCCGATAATTGCGAGTATTTTGAAGCAAACGGAAAGAACGCAATCTCTAATATTCGGAATCGGCGCTGCAATCGTCATCAAATGACTCGGAAGATTAATAGGATTATAGGATCAAAACTCATTTCCAAATCCTTACGGGTGATAACTCTACCGATTATTTAATTTATAATTCGACAAAGTTAATTTTCTCTCGAGAGAAATAGCTCGTTAATTCATTGAGATTAACTTTAAATATTTTAATCTCAATATAAAGAATGGTTATGATTTAATCATAAAAATCATCATTCTCATTCGTTATAATCTCACAACTTTGATGGCATTTAAGAATATCTCGTGATATAATTGGAAGTATTTGAGATAGAGGAATATGGGAGTACTTCGAGGCTAATTTTGTCTTTGTTTCTAGAATCTCTCCACAGATGACGCTGTCGACCTGTTCCCTCAATTCGATTAAAATTCCGCAAAGCGGAGACTGATGTCTCCCGTGGAGTCCGTTAGATGTCTCGCGCATACAGCGAACGCGCCATTGGCCCAAATAACAACCGACCCACTAAAGCCGACGAATTTCTCGGTTGCCAAAGAAACCACTTTCCCTGCTGCGGTGAAAGCTAATCTCAGCCTGTTTACTTATTTTGTAGAGAATATAGAAAGCATTTCTTCATCGATTAAGAATCTATCAAACGTAAGACCAACTGTAGTCTTATTCAAAGCCTCATTTCTACTGAAGAAACATCATAGACACACGTTTTGTCAAAGCTAGTGAGGGATTGAAAAGTTTTTCGTAAATACCGTCTTAAAGTCGATAAATAGTTTCCTATACACAGACTTGGAAGAATTCTTTCTTTTTTGGAAGATTTGCAAATAGAGGAATAACTACAGGTAAGATAGAGCGATTAAATTGGAGTAATAATTGTTTAGCCAAATATTCAGCTGAGAAACGAAATTCTTTTAGGCAAATGAACGGATATCACACACTTTAATGACAACGAAAAGCTCTCAGAGCTACCAAACATTTACGAGAATTCGAAGAATATATTTTCTGTGCTTAGAAACACTCTTTTACGGAGAAGTACAGCTTCGTATCTACACTAATCTGAAGACTGATGACTGATACGTATATAGACATCAGTATGGACGTGAAACGCAGAACATTTTGAAGGAATTCCTTCTCCTGGTAAAAAGAAATGAATTTAGAATTTGTATCACTAAACGCTCCCTCAATAACTACTCCATTAAAAATGTGCAGCAGAAAATGAACTCGATTAAACCTTGAAGAAAATGGCTTCCACATTTCAATGTTTCAGGGATTCAAGCAACATAAAAGTAAAATTAGCATGAATATGAACTCTTCGCGACAAGAGATGGTTACATTTGTCGTGAGAAAAAAAATTCGGAAAGCAAAGATTAAGAGTACTCAAGAAATATTACCAATGATGGAGTATTCTTTCGGAATACAAAAGAAGGAAAAACGAATATGAGAAGAGCAATACACAGTAGGAGGGTTTATATTAGGAAAATTAACCATGAAAGGAATAGTGGATTGAACAACTGCCTTCTATAAATGTAAAAACTTTATTAAAGTATTAGCATATGAAAATGGAGAATCCTCGTACGTTTCATGTTAGTCTTATGAATGTCTACGAATAATGAGGCGTTCAATTATACAACACTTTCCAAGATGCTTAACAGAGATTTTATTATCATTAGCAATACGGGGTTACATAATTATCAAAACATCAGGAACGGAAATAAGGAACCCTGAAAAGGAGATATTCAACTTGAGATGAAAAAGGTAAGAGCTTTGAAGAAAATGATCGACATTAGCAACCGAATAAAAAACTTTTTTCTTTAAACACTAAATATGTTTCGTGTGGAACATGGATTATAAGGCCATTGGAAAATTTCTGCAGATATCGTTAGGATTGTTTCAAGTATAATTAATAATTTGACACCACTGGTTTTTCTTTTATTATCAAAGAGCGCACAAAGATTTCGGTGAAACAACGGACGATCACAAACACCCTGGGGGAAACAATTCCCGGGATTTGAACCCGGGACATTGGAAGATTAACAGAGTAACCAAAGAGGCAATATTGTTGTACTGCGAAATATCCACGTAATAGCCCAATAACAAGATTTAAAATGCTAGTATTTAAAGAAATCAAAATATGAATATGGGAATTAAAGAAAACCAAGAGCAAATTGGTTTTAGAATAACAGCTTTACTATTAACAATTATAATTATTTAAATTATCCGGCCAATAACGGTAGACAAACACTCCATCCAGGTATTCCTTCCGCATTAAAGAGAAAACGGAGGAAAGTGGGGTCATTAAACCCGAGCTGGTATTGGTTGCGCTAATCTAGTGATTGCGCATGCGCAATAGATGGAACGAGTACTCTGATAACGTGTCCCGAAGATAACAAAGCTTTTCGTGCTTCGATGAAATTGTTTTTATGAAAGAAATATGTCGAATTTCTATTTTTTCTGTATGTATTTAGCTGCTATATACATACACATCAGTCATATACAGCTGCTTCGGGGGGCATCTACATATCATCATCTTCATCAGACGTTTTCAATCCGACATCCGATATAGGCCTCCCCGAGCGTTTTCCAATTTTCCGTATTTTAGCCTTCCCATGTTACTCCAATGATGACATGCTTGTTCCATCGGTCCCTTGGTCTTCTTCTCGGTCTCTTCGCATCCCTTGGTATCCAGTTGATATACAGAGGTACCTCGAGATACGAGTTTAATTCGTTCTGTAACGTTGCTCGTATGTCAAATTGCTCGTATCTCGAATCATTTTTCCCCATTTAAAGTAATTAAAATGCCATTAATCCGTTCCGAACCTATGAAAAATCCCCAATCCATTGTAAATGATGAATAAAGATGTGTTTTTAACTAACAAATAAACAAGTAAAATTAACAAATACATAACATAATAATGAAACTAAAAGAGTTATTTAGAATATTAGTCTTACTTTGGTGACGGACAAGTTCGGGTAACGAAGGTGAACGGGGAGGAGGGAAGGAGTGTAGGCAATCTAAACACATACGTAAACGGCGCTTTATTAAAACTTAAAACTATTTTCTTAAATTTAAACTAAAACAACACTTTAAATATTGTTTTGAGTATTTTCACTTAAAACAATTCTTTTAACTGTAAACTTAAACTAACCTTAACATTAACGTAAATTTAATTATCACTTCTTGGCTGCACTTCCTGAACTGTAAAAAAGTTCAGTAATCACGCAAAAATGATTACAGCGCACAAGATACACTTTGATTTAAGTGGGTAACACGTGCGAGTGAGAGATTTTCTCGGATGATGCTCGACACCAACTATAGCTGGACGCTTCGTATCTCGAACGAAAATATGGCCCGAGCTCGTATCTCAAAAAAAACTCGTATGTCGGGGTGCTCGTTACTCGAGGTACCACTGTACTAACAAGGAGTGTAAACATAGGTGTCTCCTGACTTCTATATATATATATATATATATATATATATATATTTTTTTTTTGGGCGCTTGGAGTGTGGATTTTTCCAATTGTTTTTGTTGTTTATGGTAAAATTTTCAATTTTATTCAATTGTAGCAGCCGTAGGGTAAGGTATGTCGTGTTCATATGAGCTCGGTGATTTTTATTTATCGAAAAAAATGAAATTAAAGAAATTGCAATTATAGAAAGGCCGTGAAAATGTTGGAGATAACCAACAGCCCAAGCACATCAAGAACCGATGGAAACGCAGAAAAAGATTAAAGAGAATGAAAAATCATTGAATCACAGTCTCTGATGATGTTGGTGTATCTATTAGCTTATGTTTTGAATTTTCTTTCGAAAAATCTCCCAGATGTGTGTAAAAGCGATTAAAGTTCACGATTCGATGTCCGTAGAGAATGATGTTTCGATATTCACTCCGTTCCCTTGTTTTAGAAGATGAGCGAAAGAGCTGTCCGAGTTATAAAAGTGTTTAGTAGAAGCAAAGGGAAAAGTGCATAATGGGGACTATTTTGACAGCAACAACATTAAATGACGCAAATAAATCATTTTTCAAAAACCAAAAATTTCATTTATTTCTGGAACACGTATCTGTTCATTAAACACTTCCCAAATTTCAAACCAAAATACTACTTGGAAGTGCTTCAAAATATATACTATTTTACCCATATGTTTCAAAGGTCCACCATGAATCGAACTCGTCACCTACAGTGGAACGATCATCATCGTACAAAGGCATCTATAATTGGTATTACACTTATCCAATTCTCCTAAAATTAATTATTCAAATACAACATGTATTCTAAGTGTAGCCATCGAATAACACAAAAAAGAAATATATAGAAGTGAGAGGAGATGTGAAATTTGAATCTTTTCGGTGATTTTTAAATCTTTGAAAATTATGCATTCGGGGGAAAATCCGATTTTGGGGCCATAGAGTGGTTTTCCGATTTTTTCCCAGGATTTAGTGGTCCATCACGTAAAAAAATCAGCGAGCCCGTGGCCCCCGTGGACAGAAAACACGTACGTAAAGAGACGAGTTTCGTAAGTACCCAAGTGTGGGGTTTAAACACCTATTTTATGTTATCGTATTTTAACCTATTACTATCGCATATCGGGAAGAAGGAATTCTTAAATCGATTAGTGCATTTGTTTCGCGTATTTCCGCAGTTTCATCGCTCTTTCGTCACTTCCACCATCAATAATGAAGTTTTCTATTATCGTTACTGAATATGTTTCGTATGTGCGGTAAGAGATATTTAACCGAGTTTAACTACTTTTATATCTGATTCGTTAACTTGGTACGCTACACTCTTACGCAACTGTTTTCTTACGAAGAAATTTATTACGGAGCATTTAGTAACGTCAAGGTCAAGTTGCCATTATCCGCACCAACGTCGAGTACGAATTAAATCCCTTTATAAAGAACGCCATCTTCCTTAAACGGTTATTACTCTATTAATCACCGAGTCATCCGCAAATATTCTCACTTTACTTTCGATATCGAGGCTTACATACAGACTTAAGAATAGAAGAGGCCCAATTACACAGCCCTGTGGAACGCCCGATGTAACTTTGTTTGAGGTCACGCCATCAAGTACAACTTGTTGTTCCCTATCGCGAAGAAAATCACTTACCCAGTCAATTACTTCTATATTTATACTGATTAATTTTAATTTGTAAATCAATTTTTCGACACAGTCGAAAGCATTCTTAAAATCGCTAAAGAGAGCATCCATTTGCTTCAAATTCTCGGCTGATTTGAGGATATCGTGTACGAATAATGTTGGGTTTCGCATGATCTAGATTTTCTGAAGCCATTTTGGTTCTTATCGAAATACTTGATTCTATCTAAAAATTTCATAAGTGAGCTAACAATGATGTGCTCCGTTACTTTTCCCGTCGGTGAAGTGAATGAGATTATAATTACAGTAAGACACCGCTTAACGCGGGGGATCCAATAACTTCGAGCCTAAACGAAACAGCGTTAAACGAGGCAACGTAACACGTACATATGTAAATATGTAATGGGGATCAGTGAAAAGAACTAAGAACAAGAAAATTTATCAGTTCTTGCCGAATTCATCACAATAAAATATTAAGTTTATATCTTTATACACCTAATAACCTTGATGAGAACAAATAAATCAACTGTGACGCAGGAAAGCTGCGTTTGCACTGGGATTGCAACTTATGGGAATACAGTTGAACCTTTTTTCTGGACAGACTAAAATACATAGTATATCTACATATCACCGTCGCTATAAAGTGCACCGCTTTTGGTTGGTGCATGGCCGTTTACTTTGCCCACATATACAAAAAATATCAATACAGTGTGCGATTTAGGGGAACTCCAAAAAACCGCGTTATACTGAAACAGTGTAAAGGGGGATTTTGCTGTACGTACTTGGGTCCTCTTTAAGTCCCTTTTTATAAACGGGCGTAACATTTGCTAACTTCCGATTTAAACTTTGTTGATTGATTGGTAGAAGACAATTTGGGGCTACGCTTCCCGCAAGTTCTTTTAAAACTCTAGCCGGGATACCTCCTGGACTTGGGGATTTATTCGGATTTATTTTGCTCAAGAGTTTAATGATTGAGTCAAACTGATATTCTTCATCTCCATGTTTGCTTTTGTTCATTTCATCCGATTTCATCGAGGGTAGTAGCTTTTTTAATAGCCGATTTTTATGATATAAATAATAAAGATAGTCACTTAGAATGAAAACTCATTCTCGATTTATTCATTCAAGTTGCACAGCTCAATAGTAATTGATAGTTCTTTCAATTCCTATTATTTAGCTAATTTTCACTGTTATGAATATGGTTCTATCGTTTCTGTAGACAATATTGTCTCGAAGATAAATTGAGCGATTTCGTGCGTTCGCGTTTTATAAAAAGCGTGTTTCTTATCTTCATAGGTGATAACAAATTCCAAGAAATCGCAGTAAATAATAAGCGTCATGTCTTAAAGTAGTCTTCTGTGACCACTTGAGGAGCAGAGACAATCAAATCTACGTCCAAAGTTATCTTTTCTACAATTGCCATTAACGTCCTTATTGGGCTTTTCCATCACTTCAATAGCGGTGGTCTATACTGCAGTTTATATGTAGCAGTCAGATATGCCGCATTCCTTCTTTCCATATTCTATTATTTTAATATTTATCTCACCCGAAGTCTCAATTTCGCCAGAAAAACAATGTATTACTATCAAATGATAACTGTTTAGAAGACCAATCGGTGGACTATTTTCTTAGAAATGGGCAAACACTTTTATGGTTTAACGGGACACATGGCGTTTCGCTTTAAGATATAATATTCCGAGAAAGGGTTGGCAGCTAAGACCCGAATCAAGGGCTTAGAAAATGTAATTCCTTTATATATTGTAAACGATTTTTGAGAAAATAAATGCTGCAAGGCTCTTCAATACCGATAAAATCGGGATAACACTTTTATTAAGCATCAGAGATTTATTTTAAGAATAAAATGTTATAGAAAGCCTATATTAGGAGACAATAGAGGAGGAATTCTCATATTAGGACCAATGCTTTCAGAATACACATGATTTTTTTTACAAATAATTTTGGCAACGTTCAACGTGCGTCGAGAAGATTATTAAAGCCTTGGACGTATTGGTGCGTACGTTTCTGTAAACTAAAAAGTTTTTCCTCTAAAAAAGAGAATAAGCGAAATGTAAGGAACTATAACGATAAATGGGAGGCAGAGATGTTTCAAGATGAAGAAGGGATGTAATCAAAATTCCTCCTTGTTGCATTGCTGGTGATACAATAAGAGTGCGACAATAATCGGTAATGTGTTCGATTCTAGGAGGCCCCAAAAATCGACTTTCCCCCGTAAGAATGCATGGGGCCGTTTTTCAAATATTTTCAAAATATACTTCCCATTGCGCTATAAAGATAGAATTTCATACAACTATTGCTTCTATACATATTTACGGAAAAATGGTATAACTTAGCTACAACTGGTCATGGGTTCGATGCCAGGAGGTGAAATATTTTCATATTTTGAAAAATCGTAGCTCTCTCTGAATATGATACACACATCATTCAAACTATCTACACCAATAGATACTTATTACTTATACTATATTGTACTTAGAGAAAAATCAACACTTGCCTAGGTGTCACGGGTGCGATTCCAGAGCGTCCCGTAAACTCGATTTTTCCCGTTCAAAATACATTGACCATATTTCCGAAAGCTTTTTATGACACTTCCCGACCGCGCAGAGGTTCAAAATTTCTCACAGCCATAAAAGGAACCATTCTCATATAAAAGCATCTCTAAGATTGTCTTTATGTTCGTTGGTTCGATTCTAGGGGGCGTTAACTATATCTTCATAAGAAATGCATAGGGAATTAAGGACTCATTTTGAGGTACTTCCTTAAAGTATTTCCATTTGAAATTTGTATTATTTATAAAGATAATCATACTCAAGCGAAAGATGATAGTGATATTCGTAGGATGGCCTTGGTTCGACGCCAGGGCTGTAATAATGCTGCCATAAGAAAAGCATGGGAAGACCATGTCAATGTATACATGCGCTCCGATAATTTCGTTTAACTTATATTTAGTAATATGGATGAAGATTAACTTTCGAGAAATATTATTTTTCAATAAAAGATATATTATTACATTGCTTGCTGTTAATAAGCACACCTTAACTTAACTTATATATATATATATATATACACGAGCTAGCTGTTTTTTTTCATGATAGTCCATTAAATCTCACCTAGGAAAAAATAGGAAAACCACTCTACCTA
Source organism: Pantala flavescens (assembly GCA_020796165.1). Taxonomy (NCBI): domain Eukaryota; kingdom Metazoa; phylum Arthropoda; class Insecta; order Odonata; family Libellulidae; genus Pantala; species Pantala flavescens. The sequence continues at coordinate 17,579,882 of CM036882.1, forward strand.
TCATGGGTTCGATTCTATTAGGTGAAATATATTCAACATTTAAAAAATCGTATCTAGCTTAATATATTATATAGGTCAACCAATCTGCGGATATTTATTTATACGTATACGTAAAAATTAACATTTGTCTTTGTGTCATGGGTTCGATTCCAGGGAGACCTGTAATCTCGATTTTCCCCATAAGAAATGCATGGGCTACACTTCGGACGTATAGTTTAGTCACTTCCCGACCGCGTAGAAGTTTTAAATATACCGATCGCATAGAACATTTGACTTTCACACATGAAAAGATTGGCCTCATTTTTATGTTTCGCCTCCATAATAACGTCTAAAGTTATTTCTAGGGAGCGTTTACTTTATCTCCATAAGGAATGCACGGAAAAATCATTTCATGTTGTGTTCATAGTGTTCATAAAGACGCTCATGCGAATGATTAAGTATTTGGATGTCCTTTTTCGACGCCGTAATTTAAATACGATAATAACACTATAATTATTTAAAATAGATTTCCCCCTGAAGCAGCTATATATATACACACATCAGTATTCGAAGAGTGAAATCCAATGCGAGAGACCAAGGTCTGTGAGCAACCGTTATCCACTCACATTTTAGTTCCATTTCTTAGGTATTTCATGGAGGATTTTCTTTATGCTTTTTATGGTTCTTGTCAGAGAAAATTCTTAATCCAATTGAACTGAAATTAATATAGGGATATTAATGTATCTGATACTATATAGGACATGCTAATCGTGTGTCTAACAGAAAATGCTGATGTGTGTCGTTTTAAATTTTGTTTATCCGCTCTTATCACGTTGTTAAGGCTGGGATTAGAGATTGATAAAAGTCATATCTATAATTAAATTTTTAGCTTTAATGAATCGAATGCATATAATTTATAAATAGCTGCATTAGGCACCATTTAATACCATATGAATATAAAAAGCAGTTTGCTTATCACACTGGTCTGCAGAAATGCCTCTCATTGAATCGTTTTATCTCCTATAATAGCAACGAGTTGAAGGTAATATATATATTTTCAAATAATTAAATAAAATTATAGCTATTAATTATTTACCAATTATTCATTTATATCAAAAATTTTTCAATCGAGAACGTTTGATTCACCTCAAAAAAGCGGGTCCACTCCTATTTACCGACGCTCAACTGACCGACGGACCGCTCACCCGACAGCTCACTTTACCGACAGCACACTCTAACGCCACCTCACTTTACCGACGGATCAACTGAACGACATTTCCATTGAACGACTCTTAACTGACCGACAACTCACTCGCAAAAAATTATTTATGAACTGAATGAATAGGCGTCGTTGCAAAAAATATTTAATATCGTTAGATTAAAGAATCAGTTGGAAGGCTCCCCGTGAAATTATAAGTAGTTGACATTAACTTTTAGCGATTCACAAATACTAATTAAAGTTATTTATTCACGAAATTCTGAGTTTTATGAATTATGTATACAAAAAATTGTGGTTTCTTAATTGCAAAAAAATCTATATTTTGTACAATCACGTAAAAATTTATATTTTTAAAATACACAACATTAAATATTGAAACTTCTTGTACTAACTTCTTTAGGCTTGAATTCAACTTAAATTAATAATCAAGTATTTATTTTCTTTTTATATTCAATTTATATACAACTGTAATAACTTTCATGTATGTAACAACTCGACGTAGATTTCTACATTTAAAAAAATATTTATTATCTCAATAAGTGAAATTTATTCATTATCTCAATAACTGCAAGTTTGATTCTTCAATTTAAAAATTTAAATTAGAAGGGAAAATAAAAATTACCTTTTTTATTAATTATAAATTAATTCCAAATAGATAATAATCTTCGTGAAAAGTGCAGTAAATATCTTTACGTACATCTCTAATGAATTTTGTTAATTCAATATTTCAATAGTTTTTCAATTTATTAACTTTTGTTAATTTAACATTTCGATAAAGTTAATAAAAGATATTTTAAACTTAATTTTTTGTTCTTCGAAACTTGTTAAATCTTTGCTCTTTCTCAAAATATGAAGGCAGATACAAAATCACCTCATTCGGCACTTAAATAATTCTATTCCAGTGAGTTGTCGGTCAGTTTTTTGTCGGTAAAGTGAGCTGTCGGGCGAGCGGCCAGTTGAGCGTCGGGGAACCGAGTGTCGTGCAAATGATCGTCGGTCATATGTGACCCCTAAAAAGCATTCCCAACCGATTCGCCGAAAGCGCACCAATCGACATCTTTGAGTCGACCTTCAAGAAGTTTTTCTCCTCAAAAAAAGACGAGATAGTGATTTTCTTTAAAAATATATACTTCTTTATAAATAATCGTGAGTATAAACTTTGTAATCAAAGAAACGGATAAAATCTGTATTATTCGTACAATAATGGGTAAACGAAGAATGTTTATTCCGTGAAATTCAGATTCCATTGAAATATGTATTAAACCAATCGAATAGGCGATGAGATGGAAGGCGGGTAAAAGTTCAAGATTCGGAATTGATAATTCAGCAAGACCCTCGAGTGCCATGAAAATTAGGACAATAACTTTCACATTACGAAGGTCTTCTTTGAAATGAATTTCAAGGATTGCCATTATTATGATCATTCACTTTGCTTATGACATTTTAGCCGTTCACTGAAACATCCAACTAGAAATTGATGGTTCAAAAAGTTTGAAGATATGTTATTCCCGTAAATTGGCTTTAATCCGATTGTCATCATTGTGGCCATCACAAGAGCTTCGAAAAAAAGAATGTTTTAGTCGTAGAAATCATCCAAATATACGCTGGACATTTGGAGGTTTTTCGAGTTGAAAATCTTTTTGTATAATTCTCTCACAGGAATTTCGCCAAAAGTGAAATATCGATTTGAGAACATGATTAATGTTCAATTAACAGATGCACTAAAAATATTTCCAAAATAAAAAAAATTACCTTGGACTGAAAATGTATATAATTTATTTTAGGATTTGTTCAATTAATGATAACAAATAACCAATATTATCCATCATAAGATTTCGAAATTATTTTAAATAAATATATCTTATTTTTGGAAAATGCAATCTATATGAGTTTCAGAAAAATGTAAATCACCGCCGAGAGAATGTCATTAATTTTCTTAATTGCAGAGTTATTTCAGGAAGTTGGAATAAAATTTATTTACTTATTAGCTATGGAGGCAATTGAATCTTATTTAGCCTCATTTCATTCTGAATACAGGTAATATTTCGGTGCAGCGCATTCCACTCATCTCACAGATTCACATTTTTCATCGTAAATATCATTTTACGTCCTATTATCGTGAGCTCCAAATAATCGTAATTCGCAAATGAAGATTTGAAGAGAGAATTGTGAAGTGGGAGTCGTTTAAACGTCCTTCATATCACGATTTCCGCGATTATTGCACCAACTATTCCAATTATAAAATATCATTTATTGTATTCGATGTACAAACATTCCCAACAAGGGAGTAGGGTTTCTCAGAATCGTTAATATTGTATCCGTTCCTTTGCCATATTTAATTATAAATGACGAACTAATAATTCTCTTTGGGAAAAGAGCGTTAACATTTGTGGCGTCTGAAAATGAGGATTTGAGTAGGACTTCACACTTTTAAGCGAAGTTTAAAAGAAGTGAAAAATAGGGACTCGAACACAGGTCCCCAAATTGCCATTTGCCCACTGCTATTCAGTTAAAGAAGCGCCATCTTAAAGATCGATCAATAGCTCATCTTAATCCACTTAATCAATGAGGTTTAAAGATCAAAATGAAAAAGCGCACGTTATTAGAAGTAAAACTAACGTTAGGAAATTATTTTCTTCATACTCCGCACACAACTCTCGATGGCGGGAAATTTGAAATGTGATTTTTTAAGTGAATTCAATGATCTTAATCTGTGTTAGCAGAGTCCCTCTTATATAAGCGAATGCAAAAATGATTTTCGAACAGAAAATGTTCGAAGCATTGAAAGAGTTCTTCGATTCACTCGCAAAATAATGTTTTCGAGAATATCGGAGTCGAATTCTTTGAGAGCTGAATGATTTATAACCGAATTTGCTCATTAGTTCTAAAAATCGTCATTTTACGGAAAATTTTCCGATATTTTTCTCTTCCGGAGCTTCGTAAGTTTTCAATTGGATAAGTTTTTAAAAGCAACCGCATTGAACTTTGGGTAAAGAAATGAGAAGGAATTCTCATTTATTCTTGAACAAAGTAAATCCGGAATAATGAAACCCCTCTCGCTAATTATCCATTTAATCTAAGGATTTAATGAAGAATCGCGTTTAATGTAAGATAGGCATATTTTCGGTAGCCTATTATCGACGTCAGATATGACTTCCGTTGAATTCTAATGATTTTTGCAATACTTTTTTGAACATTCGACGAAGCCATTTCGACAATAAAAGGATGGCACCGACGATCAAGGAATCGATTTTGAAATTAAAAATAGATGGATTTGCTTAAATTGTGATTCAGCGTAGTTCATGGATTAGATCGTACGAAATCTTCTGATATATCACACGTACAACTTTGCATCGAAAAGTCTAAATTAAACATTCAAAAATTTTAAAATTGTCGAGCGTAAAATTTTTTGAGGAGTTTCACTATCCTTTATGTGGGAGGCGGCAAATATAAAGTATTTGGCGGATGAAATGCGCACCACGAACTCGAATAATTTAAAAGAAAAGCGACATGATTGCGAAATTAATAATAACTGCTAAAATCTCTCAAATGCAGAAAAAGGGTCCTTTGGAAGGAAAATAGCAAACTAGAATAGGACGAGATGAAGAAAGTTCACGACGGATTCTTCGATCCAGGTTTATCGTTGAAAACTTAGTAATCTTGAAAAGTAGACTTCCGAATAATACTTATTTGATAATCAATATCTTCCACTCAAAGAAAGGCGTCTAAAAGTACAAACATCACGAGAGGATTATAGAGTATTATCAACAGTAAAATAACAAAACGACAGTCGAAGTCATAAAGAAAATTTCGTCGAAATATCGAGGAGAACACAATTAAGAGACAGTTTTTCAGTTGTTAAGTAAAAAAATGAAGATTGAGTCAATAGCTGATGTGTAGAATGCATCTGTTAAACAATATTTTAATGTATTCTGATTTTCGACTTCCGCCGATGCGCTTTAATTCAATTTTTACGTAATCACAATCTTCTTACGATCATTTAAGGATGAAAGAAAGTTCGTTAAAAATATCTAGCGACAGATATTTCTGTTGAGACAGTTAGGAAACTCCTAATTAGAAAAGGGAGAAGAAAACATCAAATTGATTGAGAAAAGCAATATGGGTTTAATCTTCATTATTTGAGAAGTGAATTAAGGATTTCTGGATGAGCGGATGTAAAGAAACTGGAGTTTCACAAAAATCGCCCGAGACGGCGAAATCCCGTTGTAGCGTAAAGAACGTTTTGTTTATGTCTGCGTCGAGGCCCTTCCCCTCCATGCGCCGTGCGCCGTTGCCTCAGTCGGATGTGAGCACTCGTTGGTGGCGGTCGGTGGATATGTGAGTGTGCAAGTGTGTGTGGTGTTTCCCAAGCTGCCCGCCTGGTGGCTCTGCAATCCCTCCTCGCCATATATTCCACACAAGGCAGCACCGAACGTTTCTCGACTTCCCTTTGGAGTGATTTTTTATCGAGTGCATTATGTGGAGTGATACCACATGGATCGCATTTTTTTTTTGGAAGCCGATGGAAAATGAAGCTTTCGTGATCGTCACAACATTTCAATAACGCACGGAGAAGATAGTTTCACTCGGAATTGTTTCTCTTTTTGACGTTTTAATTCAATCGGAGAGAGGAAATATTTAGCAGACCAGTGAAGTTCAGCGTGCAAGGTTATTATTCATTATAAAGAAATCGAATTTATGCATTTCGAGGAATAACAAGTCCTTGGATTTTCAGTGGACAGAGCCTTTGACAGGTAAGACCTCTTTGGAAAGTTATCCTTCGATGCATTTCGTCGTCGTTTTCCCCGCTTTCTTTGTCCTCATTCCCGATTATGACATCCTTGGCACGTATGTGCTGCCCTCTGATTTCTTTGTTTATTCTTGTTTGGAATTTCCCTTTTGCTGTTTCTTTGGAAAAACTTCGAGGAATTTGCCATCCTTGAGTTTATCTTCCATGATTTATTTATAGATTTGCGAAAATTCCTTTTCATCTTGTAATTGATATCGCCCAATAAAGCGTTCGAAGATGTCCAAAGGTTTAGTTGGAATAACAATTTTGCAAGTTAACGCCGATCTTCTAATCACCTTTGGCATATGTGTTAATTTAGATGGTGAATCTATTCCCTTTCGCGTTAGAATGTCCCCTAATACCTTCCTTACTTCGTCACTTATGAATATCGATGGACGATTTTAAGTTTCATTTGGTTTGTCTGAGATTGCATCGGAATCGTCGAACGACAAACGCGGTTTTTCTATAATTTTCTATTTCGTGAATTCAATGCTTCTTAAATTTTTATTTAAATCGTTGAAATCTTTTACTCGCAACGTATTTAACACGATATATATTTATAAGAATCGTTGTTCCAGAGGACATTCAGTCAGAACTGCAGTCCTTATGTGTTATATTTACAAAGTCTCTTTTGGAAATATGTTTCCCAGGACTGTCCGTTGCGAATGTCGTTGTATCTAATGCAATCCGATGAATGTTTTGTTACAAAAACGTTTCAAGCTCTACAAGTCTCGCCAGTTTGTATTATGTACTCAATTTATTGTAATATTTGTGCCGACCGAAAGGATTATCGCCTTTCTTATGACGAGTTTAAGGAAGCATATGGAAAATTTCATTGAAGTGCGTCACAAAAATCAACGATAATCACAAATTCAGATCGATGCTCTTGAAGGAACTAGAGATATGAAACACTTATGAAACAATTGACGATGAAAATATTTCACAAAGAGTGAAGAGAAATCGTTCTCTAAGTAATTATATTCAAAATTGAATGTTGTGTTCGGGTTTTAAATCGAGTATCAGAATAGCAAAGTCGCTGAATCCATTGATTTTACGTCGAAACAGTCTTTCGAATCCCTAATGATTAACGATGTTAAAAGGTCTCATTTGGAATGATTTCGAAATTCATTTCAAATCGTTCTTCATCGAGTTTGAATACAAGTAAATGATCGTAAATTTAGCGAAAGCATTTCATGTTTTAAAATTTCAGAAAATTAGTTTTTCAAAATCATATCAGAAATTTAATGGTAATTTACCAGCAGTTCTTAGCACGCAAAACAAGAAATGTATTTCCCGAGGCGTATGGGAAACCATTGTGACGTCATACGATTACCGTACGAAGGTATCCCACCATCTCAGATATTCGTTATCTATCAACCTTGTTTTGAAACACTCCTGTGCTTTGAACCGCCAAACGAAGAAGAAATACATTTTGAAACATGGAGTACATAATTCCGAAGATTTATTTGAATCGTAGAAAAATTCTTTTAACGGAGAAGAAAATGGCCATCCGTCACAAGGTATCCGAAGTTGTGTGCAAAATCATATTTATCTAGTTTAGGTTAGCAGACGTCTATATTTGAAGACGTTTACTCAATTACTCTCTCTCCTTTCGGAGAATCAAAAAAGTTACTTTCGTGTGACGTAGCAACTTCCACGAAAGCACTGGATGCCCGAAATAGTTCCCTAATATCGCTCCGTTCCATTTTTGGCAAATCATTTCCATGTTTTATATAAATCCGTGTTGATTGTACATTAACTTTCCTATGATATTCTCCGGAATTATTTTGTCCATAAGGTGAATTTTAAATCGTGGCCATCTACTGTACGAACAATATTTATTGTACATTATAAATACGAATTTGGCTAAATTGGCGTGAATAAATCATATTAAATACTGTAACTCGTATAACGTGCCTTCCGTACTTTCCCGTACGGAGATTTATTTTTTAGAACCAACTAATTATACTATTTGGATTCATTTCGACGTAAATCTGAAATTGATGTTTGAAGTGGTTTTCTAGAGAAATTGTGTGATGTTTAAACTCAGTCGCTCAATCTAATTGCTATAAAAAACAAACGTTGTTTTGACGAAATAGAAAACGCCCTTTCGATTGTTCAGAGGTGTCTAATACTGCTATTGAACGATACATAGCAACTTTCTTTGGCAAGTGCATTTTGGACTGAAATTCGAGTTGTTAAAGCTGTTGGATTATTGAACCTTTGTTTATTCTAGTAAAGAAAATTAACCATAAAATACTTCTGTTTTATTGTTTGGAGGATACTATAATTCATAATTCCCTTTTGTGACAGAAATAAGCTTTCGTCATAAATGAGTTAAAGCAATCGTTTCTACGAAAGGAAGTTCTCGATTACAGTTAGTGAAGATGTCGCATGGTGGCAGCACATGGCATCAATCGCATTCCTCTTCTTACAGCTGTTCTCTCGGCTTTTCGGTTCAAATTCTTTAGGAAATTTCATCCATTGTTATTTGAAGAAATGATTCTGAGCATTTCGGAAAACTGAGATGATAATTCAACGTTTCTTTCGTTTCGAATTCATTCATCTAATCTATCCGCTCGAGGATCATGTTTAGCGATCTTTGCTTTCAACAACGCATTAATTGCCATTCACTTGATATACTCGGATATTTTCCGTTGGAACGGTTGTCCTGTAATTGCATCAGTGATTCCAATTATAATTTTTTTAAACTTTACTCTTTGAAAATCTGAATTCAAACATCTCTTCCTTTAAATTAACCGACTCCCAAATGTCCCGTTAAAATAATTAAAGAACATTTCAATGATTGTAATTTTTTTTGAGTTTATTGATTATGCATCGTCACTCGGCCCGAAGAAGTACTTCACTCGGTTTTCCAGCTTTGACTTCAAAAAAAGAAAGCATGATTTTCTATCGTAAGAATACATAAAATATATACGTAGATATGTGAGTAGATATGTACTTTAAAATCTACCATTGATTCCAGATTTTGGATTTTATCTATAGGCAATGGAACTTGAGAATCGTCAAAGACATCGATGTAACTATTTCAAAGAACTTTAAATCGTATTAAGGGGTGAAATGGAAGTAAAATTACAAAAGATGAAATTATCGCTGAAATTAGATTCTTTTTGTCTTTAAAGTGTTGCTTTTCCCACTTATTCAATGACTTTATTCTCGAAAATGAAAATAATTTGATATCTGAATTTTTTCTTTGGAATCCACGAATCAAGTTCAGCTTCATGGGTTGACAGTTCAGTGTATTGAGGAAAGAGCAAACACTAACGCTGATTTCTTGCCATCTTCATGCCAAAATATATTGCGTGCGAAAACTGAAATAGCGAAACCGGTCGCGGAAATAGTGTTCGCTTTTTTTCCTCGATACATTCTGAATTTCAGCTTTCGTACAATTTCTTAAATTCGAATAAACAGAACTTAATTAAGCCAATATTTCGCAATCACTAAAATGTTACATCGACTGAAACAATTGTTGCTTCGACCGATGTTAATTATGCTTTAGTTGATAAACAAGAGCAAAGCACGTTTTTGTGCGAATAAATTAAAATTCCGTGCCTTTCAAAATGATCTCATTAACCACTTTATATAAATAGTGTTTTTGATTACATATTAAAGTCAACATCTTGTAATCATCTATTATTAGTTGACGATTTTATTTCGTGAATATAAGAACATTCGTCATCTTGAATTAGCGATCCTATTTTTCTGATCTTGTGATGCAAATTATAATTTCAACCTCTTATTAGGCTATGAAAAGCATGCGAAACAAATATGTGTTATTATGTAAAATAACGATGAGCTTTATAGACCGTAATGAGTAATTTTTCATATGGCGCTTATAGTGAAACTATAAAACCTTTTATCAGACCAAATGTCATAGCCTTCTTTTTTCTGTAACGTCATGGCTCGTGGCCATGTTTGAGTTCGGTATTCGCTATCGTTGAGTTGTTCGCGTAAACATTTTGAAGAGAATGGGTTCCAATTTGGATCGATCGCAGCTCGTTTTTGAGCGATCATTCGCCTTCGTTTCTTTATCTCTTAAGCATTTTACGATAGAAACGAGTAACCGTTGGAGAAGTTCCCTAAAAAGGAGAATGCAACTGGCGGAAGAAGTCATTTTTATCATTTTGAATGAAGCGACTCGCTGTGGGAATTTTCGATATTAAGGATATAGACGAGGGACTGTGTGTGAATAAGCAAAAGTTTGGTAGTTCTATTGTCTTAATGAGAAAATACATGGAAACTGAATGAAGAAAACGTCGGAAAACCAAAATGAAACTGCTTACTTCTTGACTTAGGAATAAAAATGAAAAATCTGACCTCATCATGTACGCTTATGGATTAGCCCATACCAATGTAGGCATTTGCCGAATGGAAGCCTAATTCTACGGTGCATCGAACGATTGTTTTTTGGACGATTTTATCCGTTTTAACGGAATTTCGAATATTACGACTCGTATACCAAAATTGTAAGTTCGGTGTAATTCATCGATATCGATTAATTTAGAATCGAGAATTGATGGCATTAGAGGTGCATCGGTAGAAAGACGCTTTGTGTCCACCTCAGGCCCCCCACCCCATCAAGTGGTTGGCGATACTGTTTTACAATTGTTAGACTAATAGATTGTGGGATGTTTACAAAAAATGTTTTAAACAAAAACATCAAAACATTGTCTCGTTGCTTTCGTCGAGGAAACATTGACTAACGACAGTTGAAAACTTATTTCTAAATTTCAATTACATTTCCTAAATTACATTTCCTCGAATAACCAAATGATCGGATATCAATGGTCAAAACAATTGCACGATAAAAGAAGGCCTCATTCAACTCTGTTATATGATGTACTTTAAGTCTTCGTTTAATCTAAATATAATATTATACATTTCAAATCAGTAGTTAAAAGACTTAAGGACACTCATCTTGAGCTGACAAATATTCGTATCAATTTTGAAATGAAGAAGTGTAATTTCTCAGCTAATTTCAAAAAGAGCAAACATATACTATTATACTCTTCGCAACGTTTAAATAAGAAAGTTTCCTTTCCTGATAATCTATCTCTATCTTCTTTTTTACAGTTGTATTTCTTAGCTATTCCGTAAAAATTTCGCATAATCCAATTTGGCGCCATTAGTTAATTTCCAATCGAATTCCTCCTGATGTGTACCTTTTGGCAATCCATACTTCGTGAATAAAATCCATTTTCAAATAGTTAAATGATGGATTGCACCATCACTTCAATAATCTTGAGATCTCAGTGTATGGAGAACCAATGTCTATGAATCTATTGCTAAGCGACTGTAAATTTTGAAAGAATAAGTTCATTATATCCAATTTACCTTCATATCATACAATTCCGTCTACGTGATAACACTCTTCGACTTTACAACCAGAGGTATATTTCGAACTTATTTTCACTCGAGATGTCTGTCAATGGAGACTATTTTGGCTCATATACATGCTGGTATTCAATGTTCTAATTCTATGCATAATCTTCTTTATAATGCATTAAATGGGTCAAAGGCGTTCAACGCTTTGAAGGCATCGGGCAGCGTTGCCAGATGGCGTTTTTACGTACATCCAATCGTCAACTTCATTTATAATTACACCTTGAACGGGATTGGTTCAAAAAAGCAATTGTTTTCGCGCTTATGATCCGTTGGTGATTGTTTCTTCTCTTTGAAGTCATGATATTTCACGAAGATGTTAGTGCTTCAATTCTAGCCTTAGAAACAATGTAATACATGTATCGATAGATGTTTAGAGATTGTAACAGTGATATTCCGTGGAATTCTTTGTTTGATTCCTCCGCATTAGTGATATATGCTGCCACTTCCTGGGCAGGTGAACGGCCCGGCGAAGGTGAAAGTACGCCTTCCCACGTGCAGTTAACGGTCGAAAAGAATGGAACATCGGAATCGTACATCCTAAGGGCGTCGTTGCTTTCCCGTCGTTTGTCCTATCGACGAATTTGTCTCTTTTTGAGAATTCCTTAAATAGCAATCGAAGTATCCGCCATCTTGTTTAAGGTCTCCTCAAGTGCTCAACCCATTTTATATATAAACAACTGGTAAATAATTGAGGCCACCGAAAGTAATGTCAAAATGGGGGAAAATAATCGTCTCTTTTAATCGAAATGGATTCATAATCATTGATCTGTAACTTATTCGAAATTGCAGACAGATTATAGATTATTGAGACGTTAAGATGTAATGGATGTGCGCATCACATCATCAGGACTCGTCGAAGGTAGCAGCTCTAAATGAACGAAATTTCTATAATTTTAAAATGATTCTCGTTTATCTAGACCGATAATCATCAAACGCAAATATGTTGAATCCGCTTGGCTTTCACTCTTGAACAAGAACGTCATTTTTTCCATTAAGTGATTAAGAGTTCTCTATCACATTCATTTGACCAATCGTTATAAAATTTTTATATGCTTTAACGAGAAATAATGCCCTTTACAATTAAAAAACTGTGCAGTAATATCCTTCCGTAGATTTCAAACCACTTCATTCCTTTCGTTCTTTTGTGTATCTCTTGTGATCCTGCGTTCGCCTAATTCTTCTTGGATGCGTTAAGAGTAAATTTTTATTGTAATGAATCGAAGTATCAGCTAAATTTAACCCGATTTAGGTATTTGAACAAAGAAAATGTTTTTTACAAAAAATATCGTAAATGTAATGACACACTTGCTATGAATACGTACCGTTTCATAAACTGCCGTTTATATTGTTTTCATCGAATTCGATTGTGTTTCGATCCATTGAAATCCTAAATTTCATAGCTTCCAATGGATGACGTTGCGGAAATTATTCTCTCCCAATGGTATTTGGGTCTATCACGGACTTCGAGCGAATATTTCAAATCAGTTTTCGATGTTTCTTTCAAGGATGTTAAATCATGCTGAGGTTCGATTATTACGCTTTTAAAGGAAAATTTTCTCATGCTCTCCCAATGAAGGAACATTCAAATCATTGTCGAATAATTATCCGATATCATGTTTGACTAAAAGAGAGAGTGCCTGATTTTTATGCCTCCAATAATTCTTCCATTAGTTCTATCATCTCATTCATGTTATATTCACACGTTGTTATAAAATTTTAAGCATTAAAACTAACGATTTATTTATCTAACTTCTATTTTATTTACGTCCGTCATTCGCATTAATTGTAAAACGCTTAGAATGATTTTGAAGCGGAAGGAAATTTTCGTAATCGATTGCTGCAGATTCACAATCTTAGGACGTATGACGAAACTAACCGAAGCTGCAAGTGGGTCAAACTGCTGAATTCGTGTCAATGTCGACGAAATTGCGAGAAAGAAAAAGGCAAATCTGGCGAAATGCGAAAATCGTGCCTACCGTTTAGCGGATCATCTGATCGAACTTGCAATCTCCATGTGAAGTCCTCTTTCCGTGAGCCACTTTTCCTTTAACCTACTTTCCCACGGTTTTTTAGGGCGCGCTCAAACTACGGCCTAATTTCAGAAATGGAACACGGATCCCCGATAGAGGCGCTGGCATCGTCACGAAAGTGGCTCCTTTGCGACCATCGGCCAACTTATAACGGATCGCCCAAATCGAAATTATGACTTCACATTCTCAAACTACTAATCTAACGTCTTACTATCAGGGATGTGGAGTGAAAGATTCACCCTTGTAGAAAATCATCATCAAGGCCACCAGTATTTTTTTCTGTATTTCTTAATGCTTATAATTTGTTTATTTTTCCACGTTTAAATTTATCTTACCAGTTTTAGTCATCTTATCCTTCGAGTAATCAATCGTTTATGAATCCTTGCAATTGTTAATACTTATTATCATTGTTTCAAAAGTTTTATCCGTACAAATTAAACTTAAATCGTCCGAAGCACTTTCCTTTCCAATGCCTTCGAACGTTGATCTTTTCATATTTATTTAACATTACCCTCGGTTTAAAATAATGGAGATATCTCGAGTTTGCTGTTATCAACGTTCTTCGCTTGAAAAGGATTCGCTATAGCTCACTTTTTCTTTTTAAGTTTCTCACTCTTTCAAATCGTTTTTTAGAGGAAATTATATGGAATGGTTTAAATTTTCGCATCGTAAAATTCCCGAATTGAGTCGAATCTTTGTATTCGAATGTAATATATTCCTAATCATGTTTCCATTCATTTGATTCTTGAATTTTAGAATCGTTGGAAGCTCTAAGAAGAACGTATTCTATTCTGCGAATAAATTCAATGTATGTATGTGTATATCTATATATATAATGGTAAATGTTACAAAGCAGTGAACGTGCACTACGATGAGCTGATTCTTCGCAGGATGGACGCGAAGATATTACCAGAGATGACATTACCATTCTGAGTCATCTTATTTTAGTAAAGTCCTTTGTTGCATCCGTCATTTATGATCAAATGTCATTCTCTGAATATCATCAACTCCGAAACTATGCTCAAATATTGGCAATTTGACGTATACACGGAATATTAGTTACTGCAAACACAGTTATCAACGGAAAAATCTTATTCTAACACTTTACTTTGTTGCAATTAGGTTAGCGTAGTGTGTTTGATTAATTTATGTAATGGTAAAAATGAGTTAGCATTTGTTTAAAAATCGAGTGGTAAAAATGTTAGCGGTTCTTATATCCTCCAACACAACTGTTCATTTCGCCTAGTGTTTGTTTTTAATGTACTGAGGAAAAGAAGAGGGAATCATTTTCAAGCAAACGAGGCAAAATCCTTCTCTATAGCATCTGTCCTCGCAGAGTCCTTAAAGCTCTCGGTGCAGATCCTTTACAACCGATATACGAAACGTATTAATTATAGGTCAACCAAATACGATAAGTAATAGATTTTGAAATCCACTGTTTCAGTACGTTTACTGCTTCTATAGATGTATAAATATGTGGTTCGTTGTGCATTTTGGAAGTTTCTATAATGCGATTGATAGTCTCTCAGAAGGAGTGACAATTTTGTTTATCTCTGAAATAGTTTGAACGTCCTTGCACATGTAACAATTATCTAAACCAAAGTTTTGAACAATATAAGTTCTATCTTGAATTTTTATGCTACGTTTGAGATGATTTCTCGAAAATGCATTTTGCAGTTTTGAGAAAAGAAAGACTTAAATATCATTAATTTCTATTTTGGATGACCTTTCCAGCTAATAGGTATTTCTGAGACTTCGTTCACTGCTGGCGACGCTATAAATCTACATTTCGAAACATTACTCGTAAATGACTTACTCTGACTAATTTAAGGAGAGAAGTTCTTTTGTTGTTCCCTCAGTTCGAATGCAATTCGAGGACTCCGCTGGCATTTGATTATTTTCTTTGCGAGCATTCAGTACATAGCATTCGAACATCTTTTCTGAGAAGGGCATCCCGAAAATAATTTCCAGCCATTCTTATACATTCTTAATAATCTTTTTTGTACAAAAAAATCTTTACGGTACATCGATGCATTTCGTGTTTTCTCGCCATATGTCCCACGTCCATTTGAAGGACTTCCCTACATAACTCCTGTCATCAGCCATGTGATCCATGTTCATTGTTTGGTTTGCTCACCCAAGAGAATGATGGAAGACCTTCTTCACGTTCATCCAAAGGCACTTTGATTCTTCTCTTCATTAATTCATCAATAAGCGAAACGCAGATGACTTTTACTCGCAAACAACGGATACTCCCGTCTATTTTGAAAAATCCGAATTTCTTATATGAATGACGGCATTGGTAACGACTTGATATTTTGAAAGGCTTTATTATGTATGCAAAGAATTCTAGGATCGAATTCAGCATGTACACATGTCGGAAGCATTACATCATTTAAATTCATTAATTTATAAATCATTTTTGGGAATATTCGTACCTTTTTTTGCCTCAACGAAATGATTTTAGTCACCATCTCTCGTCACATCATTTTTTATCGACGTCAAAATAGCGGTTTCATTTTTGATAGCAGTTCGATTGTGTTGCTCATTTTTTCAAGGAAAATTCCTCTCTTGCGCAGTTTCTTTGGATTTTCAATTATTTCGCTGAATAATTACCATTTGCTCGCGTCATACTTCTGAGTAATCCTATGGAGTCATTATTTTGAGGAAACATACGACCCTCAATGTTTATGGGATATTATTGACAACCAATGGCACATTTATACTCTTCCACCAGTGAAAGTCGGCCTTGGATGTGAAAAAAACACGTCAAATATTTGGATTTCGGTAACAATGCTTTACTCGATTTCTTAAAAACATTTCCTCTATTTTCCTATTATAGCCGAATTTCTCTTCGAAGTATTTTATGAATGATTATCTGTTTCAGTGAAACTTCTCCCTCATTGTTTGGATAAAATTTGCCATTTGTAATAATAAATATAATTTTCACATCGTAATATTTTCAATAGGACTCAATTTTAAAGAAATAGCAGTTATTATTTCCTTCGTTGTTTCCTTATACAATGTTTAACGCAACTGGTCTGTGTCGTCACATTTGTCCTCGTTCTAATTAAATAGGACTTTCTCTAGTCAATGTCCTTCCCTTGGCCCACTTATTTCGCCTTCCATTCGCCCTTTATTTTAGCAATCTAACAGCTATCGAAATATTCCATAACTTTTTTTAATTTACCCATTTGTTATTTTTTCCAATTGAATAACGAAAAGAGGATGGAAAGAGATTATGGGAAGCCTACGTTACCGGATTAATCCCAGGTTTTTTATAGACAAAGGTCTAAGATAGAGAAACCGACAAATTGAGAGAACCGGGTTCGAGGACCAGTCTTGTCAAACTTTCTTCACGTTAAAAAACTGGAAATGAATAACCCTTGACTGGTGAATAAAATGAGTTGATGGTCCACATCCGCAGTTCTCTTAATTCAGTATTCTTTACGTTTACACATTTATTCTTCTTCGGTTACCCAAATAATAATACCGAAGTAGATGACTTGGTGAAATTATTTATTAGCGGTTCGATGTATAAATTATAATATTTTAATTATGAATTTTAATTAATTTAATATTTCTAATTCGATGTATAAATTATAATATTTAATCTTTGTTGATTGCCTTCTATTATTGAAAAATTCTGTAATGCTGCAGTTCAAATATCACGCTTCATTCTCCTCCTTAATTTATGATTTATTGAAACTTTCATTCTGCTTTGTGATCGACGATAAAAACGAACTCAATAATTAGTAACCGTTTATAAGGTTAAAACTAAGAAAGTCACAGTCATGACAGGAATAAAATATTTCGCGGAACCTAGCCTTAGGTATATAGCCTCTATTCATTGCCTCACTAAAACAGTGTTTTATTTGATTATTAATGATCGAAGGATAGTAATTAATGAGTTATTTTGGTATCTTTTACGATTCTCTTTCGACCGTCGCCATTTTCCTTCTTCCCGTTTCCTTATCATTCCGTCTTCTAATACTGTGTAATACCTCGTCACAAAAGTGTTTCCGATACAACTTGTTTCTTGGTGTGTACATCGACCGTTATACCCATTATAACAATTTAAAATCCGATGACGGGTTATTCAAAATCCACTTGTATTCTCCCACTGAATAATCCTCGTTTCCCGTGGAAAGTGGGCATTTTTAAGTACAGTTTTAGGTGAACGGGGACTTTTGGTGAATTGCCCTCATTTCTATTTCCACTTTCTCTTTTATTTTGAGCGAAGATTCTCGTTCCATCAACTTTCAAGTTTTTCAAGAGAATTCTCAGCCGAATTTGGATGTCAGCCTTTTCTTTGTCAGAATAGTTGTCTCGGCATTTTCTTACGCGTTCCCAAGGAACGTATGAGCTCATCAAACAAACCTTTGAGTGTCAAGCACTCCGCATGGGTTTGGATCCCGGCTATTGGGAATTTTTACAGTAAGGTAATGAATGTAACCGTTTTTCTGTATATTGAATCGCATGCGATAGGCAGGATACATCTATTTGTGATAAATGAAGTATTATCTTCGATGTAATTGTTGTATCACTATGCGAATGTCAAATTCCCCTCCCTCACAATTTTGATGATTTAAACTCGAGCAGAATTTATAATTACCCTATTATAATCCATATGTATAGGTAATGTCAAACGAATTAACCGCTTGTTGTATATCGCTTAAATAAACGACAAACCAGGATAAATATGTACGAAGAATGAAATGACTCTTTAGTTCCGTTTTCGCTCTAATAAAGACGTTTATTATTATTGTATCGTTGATGCAAAAAAAACTTTGAAGCTCTTTTAACTTGCGAAAATATCTATTGAAATTCTCACGTAGCTAATGAGTATAACTTTTTATTTTACTTTCCCACTATAGTTTTTCACACATCCCTTGATTTCATTTCGTTTTCGCAGTGCCATGAAGTCCCTGGAAGAGGATGAGGGAGTGTACGTGGCGAGGGCGAGGCCCACCATGATCAGCGCCAAGTACCGACTGAAAGAGGAGAGGAGAAAGGTGCTCAAAATATCCGTGGCCAAGCTGAAGAGGATAGACGACCCCGAGAGCTCCCTTCGCCGCTCCGTTCTCATCAACAACACGGTGAGGAGACTGCAGAGAGAAGCCAGGGACGAGAAGATGCACAGGCAACAAGTCAGTCCTTACCTTCTCAGACCCAAAGATTCACCCATGGACATCGCCCTTTCCCTGCAAGACCTATCCGATGCTCTCGTGGACGAAGACCTGCCGCCTAGATTACCTTCCCTCGACGATTCACCACGAGAAGCGTCCTCCTACATCGGTTTCGACTCCATGGAATCTTCTTTTAGCCCCGAGTTCTCTTCCGAAATGATGAGGACGGAATCCACCGAGAGCGAAGACGCGTGTGGAGCGCTAGTTAACTGTTTGGACGAATTGGCTTCGGAAATGTGCAGATCGGAGTCAAGGGAAGAAGACGTTCACTCGGTGCTAAGTCAGTTCTATATGCCGCCGACTCCGAGGATGCTCACGTCCATAGACGATGAGGAGGAGAGTGAAGAGAGGCAACGCACGGACGAGAGCTTACTCGTGATGGAGGAGATGAGTGGCAAGAGACAAAGGTTGAGTGATGAAAGTAGACATTCGGTTAGGAAACAGAGGAGATCGAGAAGTTCCGGAGACATTGAGTCGGAGAATGCCACTCAGTTTTCGTGCGGACATTCGTCCATATTCGGTGAGTTGCAGTCGGTTGTGTTTCACAGTTTAATCGCGTCTTTGGAGTCGTAGCACTTGTGCTCTCCAATCTTAATTTTGCGTGAAGGTCCTTGAAAGTGATCTTTGTGAAAAAGTCCTTTCGAATCTGTTGGAGTAAATATTTTTGGTTCGCGAATGATGGATATCGCTATGAAATCGGTGTGTGAAGTCGTTGAAGATCAATGAAAAAAGGCGTACACCGGGGAAATGAAATTTATTTTTTCAACTTTTGGAGACGAAAGATGAGTTTTTTGAGTACTGATGAATCGCAGAAATTCAGTGGGTGAGTTACTAATCCGGATGGTTTCGGAAAGATGTATGCCTAATGCTTATAGTTTAAGCTATTCCGTTCTGACATGCTTCGCAATAATTAAGTTGTACCAAACGGGATGATTGTCCCCTACAGTTCTTAGAAATTGTCGATTTAAAATGTTTTCCCCATGTCCATTTCTTGAATATTCTCTCCAAAACTCAGTTCTTTCTCATTATCATTCGCTACTCAATCAGATGAGGTTTCATTTGTTCTTCAGATATACTCGTGACTGAGATTCAATTCTTGAAAGCAAAAAATGATAATTGCTGAAAAACGACTTTTGCTGGAAAAATATCTTATTAAATTTGTAAAAATGCATTCCTTCCTTTTCACTAGCATAAATTTAAAGAAATAAATGGAAAATATTTTTTTGCGATTCCATATGGTTATAATGTGATTCTTTTTTTAACTACGGTTTAAACTTTTATATAAGTTTCCTGTTTCAATCAATGCTTTTAAGAATGTGATATTTGGGAAATAAAGTTTGTGGGAGGTCTCATCAAAGACTTCAGATGGCAATTTGCTAATCAAGGCTCATGAGAGAGCTCTGACAAAATTGTTATATGTACACATAAAGTCTGTGATAAACTTTTGCAAATATGCTCTTGTTTAAAAGTATCCTTGTATGTCTTGGTACAAATCCTATAACTTATAACTCTCATGGTAGAGCCTTAGGTGGTATTAAAATTTGTTAAGTGACTGTTAGTTGGCTGTCCAAACGTGTGGTAGGTTACTCATGTAATCAAAATAATTATGTCAAGAGAAGTACAGCAAGTCATCCAAGAAGATGACTCTCTTTTGAGGGGCTTTTTTATAGAAGTATGTCAAACAAATCCAAAGAATACAATTGTAAACGTGGAATCATTTTAATACATTTGGCATGCTTTTGCAAAATGTTGAATTAAGGTTAAACCTGTTGAGAAAATGGATTCTCACTTTGTGATAATTTTTTATCAATTATCCATCGCAGTGGAAGTTTTTGCCATAAAATGACTTGATCTATGTCCAATAAGTTTTATATGAATTGCCTGAGGCCAATATATATGAAGTTGGTATTGTTTTGGTAAAATTTTGAAGTAATATGCTGGTCATATCCAGAAATTTAATTTTAATCCTCTTTATCAATCCAGGAAAAACACAACTCAAATAACCTAGCAATGAATACATCAACAAGATGTGTAGGACTTGGTTAGATCAATTTTGTCTTTATAGACAATTCTCTTGTACCAAAAAGCTAGAGCAATTCAATATTGTAAACTCTTTTGAACTTAAATCATCAAAAATTTAGCGATAAGCAGTGCCAGAAGAATATTTAAAAACAAATCATTTTTATGTAGAATAGGTGCTTTATCTATAAAAATAAAAACATTGTATATTAATCCATTTGGGTGATTAGGGTTTTCAAGATTATATTTATTTTGAATATTTATGGGATGACAATTGTCAGATTAAAGAAGCTACTACCACTGATATTTAATGTTTAAACCATCAAATGATAAGAAAAAGAATGAGTAGATGTGTATATCATAACTTTATAACATATTTATTTTTTTATGGAATTCCCCTTATCTTAGCATTTCAGTCATTGTGCGTCAGTTGAAGATTTATTAGATATATTTTGCAAACACTTATAATTGAGGAACTTAGGTTCCAATTACAGTTAAAATTGTTTGTGTGTTAATCTCTCAAAAATTTGGTACTTAATTAGAATCTTCTGCAATAACTTTGGTTTTGGCAGACACTCAAAGTACCTGATGCTTTCTCTCATAAGCTGATTGACATTTATTTTGATCTGAGCGTAAATTTGCTGATTTGAATTATTATAAGACATATATGCTCAGTTTCTACGGAAGATCAAAAATTGATTTACAAAATTTTTCGTAAATATTAAGAAGGAACTAAAATGTAATGATATAACTAATGTCTATTCTTCTTTGAAGATTTTGGGTTCTAGATTGTGTCTTTCACAATGAGATGAAAGGTCTAAAAGAATATTCTAAATAATTGCATATGGCATTTTTAGCAGCTCTTTAAAGTGCAATGCTAATATGCAGTGTTAATTGATATTTCTATGATATCAGCTTCTACCAACAAGCTTTCTGACAGTTTTTGGTATTTGAAAACTTATTAATTTTTTATTCCAACCTTGGAGTATTTTTGAGTTTTGAGAAAGTGAACTCAGTAGGGATGAATGTAGTTTGCAGTCAGCTGACATTTCTCTGTTGAGCATTTTGGGAAAATTAATGAAAAACAACCCATTAGAATTAATGACAAAAGAAAATGTTGTACATAATATGTATAGGATTTCTGTAGAGAGATGATGATGCTACTTGTAAGCCTAATATTGAGATTTATTCAGCGATTGGAGGTCATAACTTAATATTTTTATGATTTTTCCCTATCAAGGTCTTGCCAGTCATGTAGTGTCCTTGCTTTACATGTATTTTATGCTGTGTGGCTGTTATCAAGGTGATACAAAAATTATTAATAAAGTATATGATTATGAAACATTGACATCTGTTAATTTTAATTCATCAACCTTCAAAATCAACATTCTAAATCCCCATTCTCTCAGTTTATAAACTCAAGAATGTGGGTATATATTTGATTCTAGGTCACAATCAAGCTCACTGCCTAAATTCAGAATGCTGATTCAGTTTTCCTAAATTATTGCAACATTCTTTTTTAAGCTTTAGCTAGAAAATTTTAAATTGAAATTTTAAAAAATTAAAATTTTTTAGTAGACTTGGTGGTGGACACCATGGAGAGTTGATTAAGATAATGAAAGTTATTTAAATCAAAGAAAAGGTAATTTTGCTGGACAATTATGAACTCCATAGGTTCAAAGTTAGCACTAAAATAAACTTACTTTGAGATGCTAATAAATAGATGTATGCAGGTAAGGACTAGATATCTAGAATGTAAGCAAAACAAAATGGACTGCAATGTATGATTTCTGGAGAAACAAACACAGTCATACATGTATATTCAGGCAACAACAATAGGATAGCAGGGATTGGGTATAATTATGGAGTAGAGAAGAATAATGAAAGGCTTCTTGCAGTACAGCAAGAGACTGCTGATTAAGAACCAACCATACAAACACATTGATAGGGCAGGTATACATGCTGACATCCAGCCACTCTGATGAAGATATAGATTAAGTGTATGAGCAAATTACAGATATTCTCAGAGCAGTCAAAACAAACCTAATTAACAACGGGAGACTGATATACTATGGACTGTGGTGATGACCTAGCAAACAAAAGATGTGAGGAGCAGCAAACACTGAGTCTGCTGTAACACATATTCAAAATATAACATAATATAGGATGGATAGCAAAAGAAGAATTGCCCTAGTCGAGAAAGCATGAGGTGACTCCTACACTCAAAGAATATATGGTTGAAGTTAAGGACACAATAATTACAAACATTTGTGTGTTGCACTGCATGAATTAGAGATGTGGACAAGGTTGTAAAAAACATCAAGAGGGAAAGCAAAGGAATAATATCTAAAATCTTGTTCATTTCAAAAAATTTTTAAGGGTAGGCAGATTTTCTGAGAAAAGAGTTTTGTTATACCTATTCATAAAGACGGCAATTTAATTTTCAACTACAGACCAAGTTCAATCTAAAGCTGTTTTAGCAAGATTTTTGAATCTTGAGCCTACTATGAACTAATCTACCATTCGGAGACATTTTAGAAAAAACAGCTAGGAAATATGGTTTCTTAAGGTTATTTTCCAAATTTAATCACAATTTCAATGGATATCCTGGAAGCCATCTTAAGTGTCTGATGACTTAACATGTTATGCTTTCGATATTATGATAATAAGATAGGAGGTAATTTTCTCATTGGATTTTAAGATACTTAAATTCAAAAACACAAGTAGAGAAGATAAAGTCTTTCTTTAAGGTCCCTCAAGGAATTTATCTAGTTCCTATCTTATTAATTATTCATTTCAATGATATTGTTTATCAACTGATTGATGCAAACTGTATTTTGGATGCTGATGACCTGAAAATCTGTGGATTGATGTTCAATAAAACTGATTATGATATTCTTCAATTTAACATTAATTTATTTTCAAATGGTTTCGTGAAAATGAATTCCTTTAAGAGCAATATTATAATTTTTATTTGTAAGAACAAACTGATAATTCTCTTATAAATCTTAAGTAAATATACAAGATTCCATCAAGATTTGATCAATGGGGTAAAACAGTGCTATGTACTAATTATTAGATTAATTCACTCTTACTATCAATCTAAGATTGTTTTCTTTTTCTTCTTTGCAACTAAATCGATTTCCTCTAGCTAGGCAAGGCAAAGGTTTGAAAGAAAATATAAGTTATAGATAATGAGCAATGTTTTCAAATAAGAAAAATGAATTGACATTTAGATCAAAATTCTTCCAGAAGAGCAAGGCTTTATTAAATAACCTAATGACTGTCAAAATAAACAACTTCATTTGCTCAAAGCAACCCAAGCTTAATTTTTCAATGTAAGCAAGATGGTTAATATTCTGAGCCAATCGATTAAGAACCCATTGATCCCTCATAATTAACAATGATTCATATTATTACCATAAAGATCAGATCAACCTCATGATGGTGACTAAAGTAAATGTCCAAACAAGAATACACTTTCCATTTGATATATCTCAGTTACTTAAATGCCCAGTAGAAACATAAAAAAATATTAATGATATATCCATTATATATAGACGCTTCGGGGGGATCTTGTTTTCAACATTAACTGATGAGTTTTAACGAGCTTCTAATGTAACAATATTCTCACTAAGCAGTACCAGATTTTCCTTATATTTTTCAGCTCCTCAGAAAACTTGAACATCATTCATTTTGGAGAAAGTTCACTTGTAGAAGTCTTGGTCCTGTCAGATATTTTCATTATGAATTTTTAGGTTCAATCATGGAGTGACAATCGGTTTACCGTGTTCCAGGTGAAAAATTTAGTATAAAAAAGCTCGAATAGTGAAAAAAGTGAGTAAAGTAGAGGTAAAAGGAACGATAGAGATCTGTTTCCGGGATTTCCCGCAAACACATCCCCTACGGAATGGACAGGAACCGAATAACATTCGACAATACACCCCCACAACAGATGATGATATGCAGACCGTTTAGCTTCCGAATAATTCACAGCCGCGAATGTGAATTCGTTGTGCTTAGGGAATTGTACGCCAATCTCAGAGATGTTGGAATGTTATACCTGAGAGTGGGTTTCTGAATCAATCTGAATTACACTCTCGAGTATATAACTATTAATGATTATTTATTTATTTATTAACAAATACCACACAAACATCCTCTTACGGGACAATTACAGTGAGGTTTCAAACTCAACAACGGACGTCACAGACATCCAGACCCTGAGAGGAAAATTTCCTCCTCAGCCGGGATTTGATTTGATAGAAGATTAGCATGCTAACCACTCCGCCAACGAGGCCGGCAAATTAGCAATCGAAGCGCGGTCAATTACTCTCTCGAGTATAAAATTCAATTATTCAAAATATATTCAAGATATCGAATCAAAATAGCCTGTAAATGAAAATAACATTTATTTTAATTCCTTACCCGAAAAGTTCTTCCTATCTAAGTTGATGTAGATACCCGGCGAGTCACCTTTCGGTGAGTGGCAGAGGGTGACACCGTGACTTTACTTCCCGAAACGATTATTCTCGCATATTGTTCGATGGAAAAAGAATTTTTAATTTGCATTTATTTCCCTTATTTGTTGTATCCAATCGGCCTATATAGCAGGGACGGCGATCTATACTAAGACTTTCTTGCACTCTCCTTCCTTCTCTGAATCTATTAAGTAAATCTTAACCCATGCTTCGATCTTCTCTGTTCTAACGATTTCAGCATCCTTGAGCATTTTAGTTACACTTATTGATTTATCTTAGAAATTCTTCGCCGAACGCATCGCTTTATGTTGGACCTAATTCACTTATACTATTTTTATCGGCAGGGTCCCATGCATATTCATTGTGAGATCTGACTAGCGCAAAGTAACATCGCCAACTTCATCCACGCTCTTACAGTCGTAGATATATCCAACTATATCTGAGTTTCTTTAGAGCTTTTCCACGTGTATTGCAGATTGGGGTATTCTATGATAGGTTATCTCAAGATATTGAAGAGATTCTGTTCAAATAGGCAAATATCGAAGATGAGCCAATACACATCCGAGCAAAACAGTTGTCAAAAATTAACTAAACATTCAAAATGGTGAACCTTGTCAGAATAAGTAAGGGGCATAAGTAACAACATAACGCTACAAAAAAATCAAATATACTTAGCCCGCGGAAATTAAAAATTCGCTATAACTTTTGAACAGACCACGTATTTTCCGCAGATTTCAGAATATCATGAATTGCTAAGGCAAGCTGCGTCTTGCAAGATCGCGTATTTTGAAAACTATGATTATATCTATAGTCCATTCCACAAAATCTGGCAGTACGGGAAGCTTAGGGGGAAATAAATGCACATAAATTGCCATAAGGTACCAACCTAGCCTCTCAATAGGGATCAGTTAATCCATCCGGCGGAAATCTACGGATAAAATTATAAATTTTTTAAAATAATATTTCTAGCATAGTTTGGTCGATTTTTTTCTGAAATGTTGATGAAATATGGATTAGAAAATACGATTCTACACATTGATGAAGATTTTTTAAAGGGAAATCAATTATATAACCGAATGAAAAAATGGCAGTAAAATCAGTAAGAGAATATTATTTATAGTGCCATTGCTTTCATTCTACCCAACATCAAATGCTAGTTTTTTATTGCTCTTTACACCTTATGAATACAGGAACATATATATATATATATATATATATATATATATATATATATATATATATATATATATATATATATATATATATATATATATATATATACGAGTAAAGGTGTGCTTGCTGACAGCAAGCAATGTGATATTATGTCTTTTAAAAAAATGTAAGATTTTTCGAAATATTATTCTGAAAGGTCATGCTTAACATAACGTAAATGGACATTTTCGCAGCGATCATTGCATTGATTTCGATTTCCGATGCATTTCTTCCCGCAGCATTATTACCGCCCTGGCGTCGAACCAAGGCCATCCAACGAATTATACTGTCATTATTGGCTCGAGTATGATTGAATTTATAAATATTCCAAATTTCAAAAGGAAATTCATTCAGGAAGTACCTCAAAATGTGTCCTAAATTCCCTATGCATTTCAAATGGAGATATAGTTAACGCCCCCTAGCATCGAACCAACGACCATTTACAACAGTCTTAGGGATGCGTTTATTTGAAAATGGTCCCTTTTATGGCTGTGTGAAATTTTGAACCTCTGCGCGGTTGGGAAGTGTCATAAAAAGCTTTCGGAAATATGGTCAATGTATTTTAAACGGGAAAAATCGAGTTTACGGGACGCTCTGGAATCGAACCCGTGACTCATACGTAGTTGTTGATTTTTTCCGAAGTACATTATGTAAGTATCTAGAAGTGTAGAAAGTTTGAATGACCTATGTAAAATTTTAAGAGAGATACGATTTTTCAAAATTTGAAAATATTTTACCTCCTGGCGTCGAACCCATGATCTTTTGTGAATAATTGATAAAATTTTTGTGTAGAAACATAAATTATCTATAGCCATATGAAATTTCGTTGAACTAAGTTCCCGGAAAGTATTTTTTTTAAATTGTCAAAAATCGACTCAATGCATTCTTATGGAGAAAAGTCCGAATTTGGGGCCTCCCAGAATCGAACCCATGATAGGTAAAGTAGGTTTTAGATTTTTTCCTGGGTTAATTTTAGATGGCCATTACGCAAAAAAATCGGCGAGCCTGTGGCCTCAGCAGTTTGGGCCAGACATTTGTATCCTCAAATTTTTTTTACCCCCTAGTTATCTATATATCTATACATATAGACGCTTCGGGGGGATATCTATACATATAGACGCTTCGGGGGGATATCTATACATATAGACGCTTCGGGGGGATATATATAACATATATATATATAGGATATTAATGTCAGGCCCAAGCCGCTTTGGCCACGCAGCCGCCGATTTTTAACGTAATGGACAACTAAATCTCACCTAGGAAAAATTGGGAAACCGACCCTACCTATCATGGGTTCGATTCTAGAAGGCCCCAAAAATCGATTTTCCCCATTAAGAATGCATTGGGCCGTTTTTCAAATGATTTTAGAAACACTTCCCATTAACCTAGAAGGATAAGATTTCATATAGCTATTGCTACTATATATATCTACGGAAAAATGCTATTGCTTACGTCCAACCGGTCATGGGTTCGATGCCAGGAGGTGAAATATTGTCAAATTTCAAAAAATCGTAGCTCTCTTAATATGATACATAGATCATTTAAACTTTCAAAGCCTATAGATACGTATAAAATGTACTTTGAAAAAAATCAACAGTTGTCTGTGTGTCACGGGTTCGATTCCAGAGCGTCCCGTAATCTCGATTTTCCCCGTTAAGAATGCATGGGGCCCTTTTTCAAATAATTTTTAAATTCCTTCCAATTGAGTTACAGCGAGAAGATTCCATGTACCTATTGCTAATATATATGTCTACGGAAAAATGCAATATTTTACGCACAATCAGTCCTGGGTTCGATGCCAGGAGGTGAAATATTTTTGAATTTTAAAAAATCGTAGCTCTCTTAATATCGTACATAGACCATTCAAACGTTCAAAACGAGTAGATAATTACAAAATGTAATTAGAAAAAAATCAGCATTTGCCTATGTGTCACGGGTTCGATTCCAGAGCGACCCGTAATCTCGATTCTTCCCGTTTAAAATACATTGGCCATTTTCCGAATGCTTTTTAGAACACTTCCCAACCGCGCAGAGGTTCAAAATTTCACACAGCCATTAAGGGGACCATTCTCATATAAAAGCTACCCTAAGACTATCGTAAAAGGTCGTTGGTTCGATGCTAGGGGGCGTTAATTAATACTCCATGTGAAATACATAGGGAATTAAGGGCTCATTTTAAGGTACTTCCTGAATGAATTTCCTTTTGCAATTCGGGGTGTTTATAAAGTCCACCATACTCAAGCGAAATATTACAGTAATTTTAGCAGGATGACCATGGTTCGACCCCGGGGCGGGATTTTAGCTGCCGAAATAAATGCATCGGAAATCGTATTCAGTGCATTTTCAGCTGCGTTAATACCCTTTACTTAATGTTTAGGAACGTTTGAGCAGAGTAATCTTTCGAAAAATTTTATTATTCACTAAAGATAAATTATTGCATTGCTTGCTGTAAGCAAGCGCACCTTTACTCGTATATATATATAGGGGATATATATATATAGGATATTAATGTCAGGCCCAAACCGCTTTGGCCACGGAGCCGCCGATTTTTTTCCGTAATGGCCAACTAAATCTCACTTAGGAAAAATTGGGAAACCGACCCTACCTATCATGGGTTCGATTCTAGGAGGCCCCCAAAATCGACTTTCCCCGTTTAGAATGCATTGGGCCGTTTTTCAAATGATTTTAAAAATACTTCCCATAAACCTAGAAAGATAAAATTTCATGTAGCTATTGCTACGATATATATCTACGGAAAAAAGCTATCGCTTACGTGAAACTGGTCATGGGTTCGATGCCAGGAGGTGAAAAAGTTTCAAAATTCGAAAAATCGTAGCTCTCTTAATATGAAACATAGATCATTGAAACGTTTTACACGTATAGATACGTACCTAATAAACTTTGAAAAAAATCAACACTTGCCTATGTGTCACGGGTTCGGTTCCAGAGCGTCCCGTAATCTCGATTTTCCCCGTTAAGAATGCATGGGGCCGTTTTTCAAATAATTTTAAAAATAATTCCCATTAAGTTAAAAGAATAAGATTTCATGTACCTATTGCTAATATATATGTCTACGGAAAAATGTAGTATTTTATGCACAATAGGTCCTGGGTTCGATGCCAGGAGGTGAAATATTTTTGAATTTTAACAAATCGTAGCTCTCTTAATATCGTACATAGACCATTCAAACATTTAACACGTATAGATACTTACAAAATGTAATTGGAAAAAAATCAGCATTTGCCTATCTATCACGGGTTCGATACCAGAGAGAACCCATAATCTCCATTTTTCCCGTTTAAAATACATTGGCCATATTTCCGAATGCTTTTTACAACACTTCCAACCGCGCAGAGGTTCAAAATTTCACACAGCCATTAAGGGGACAATTCTCATATAAAAGCTATCCTAAGATTATCGTAAAAGGTCGTTGGTTCGATGCTAGGTGGCGTTAATTAACTCTCCATGTGAAATACATAGGGAATTTAGGACTCATTTCAGAATACTTCCTGAATGAATTTCCTTTTGCAATTCGGGGTGTTCATAAAGTCCACCATACTCAAGCGAAAGATTACAGTAATTTTAGCAGGATGACCTTGGTTCGACGCCGGTGCGGGATTTTAGCTGCCGAAAGAAATGCATCGGAAATCGTATTCAGTGCATTTTCAGCTGCGTTAATGCCCTTTACTTGATGTTTAGCAACGTTTGAGCAGAGTAATCTTTCGAAAAATATTATTATTCAATAAAGATAAATTATTGCATTGCTTGCTGTAAGCAAGCGCACCTTTACTCGTATATATATATAGGGGATATATATATATAGGATATTAATGTCAGGACCAAACCGCTTTGGCCACGGAGCCGCCGATTTTTTTCCGTAATGGCCAACTAAATCTCACTTAGGAAAAATTGGGAAACCGACCCTACCTATCATGGGTTCGATTCTAGGAGGCCCCCAAAATCGACTTTCCCCATTTAGAATGCATTGGGCCGTTTTTCAAATGATTTTAAAAATACTTCCCATTAATCTAGAAAGATAAAATTTCATGTAGCTATTGCTACTATATATATCTACGGAAAAAAGCTATCGCTTACGTGTAACTGGTCATGGGTTCGATGCCAGGAGGTGAAAAAGTTTCAAAATTCGAAAAATCGTAGCTCTCTTAATATGATATATAGATCATTGAAACTTTTTACACGTATAGATACGTACCTAATGTACTTTGAAAAAAATCAACACTTGCCTATGTGTCACGGGTTCGGTTCCAGAGCGTCCCGTAATCTCGATTTTCCCCGTTAAGAATGCATGGGGCCGTTTTTCAAATAATTTTAAAAAGACTTCCCATTAAGCTAAAAGAATAAGATTTCATGTACCTATTGCTAATATATATGTCTACGGAAAAATGTAGTATTTTATGCACAATCGGTCCTGGGTTCGATGCCAGGAGGTGAAATATTTTTGAATTTTCAAAAATCGTAGCTCTCTTAATATCGTACATAGACCATTCAAACATTTAACACGTATAGATACTTACAAAATGTAATTGGAAAAAAATCAGCATTTGCCTATCTGTCACGGGTTCGATTCCAGAGCGACCCGTAATCTCGATTCTTCCCGTTTAAAATACATTGGCCATATTTCCGAATGCTTTTTATAACACTTCCCAACCGCGCAGAGGTTCAAAATTTCACACAGCCATTAAGGGGACCATTCTTATATAAAAGGTATCCTAAGACTATCGTAAAAGGTGGTTGGTTCGATGCTAGGGGGCGTTAATTAATTCTCCATGTGAAATACATAGGGAATTAAGGGCTCATTTTAAGGTACTTCCTGAATGAATTTCCTTTTGCAATTCGGGGTGTTTATAAAGTCCACCATACTCAAGCGAAATATTACAGTAATTTTAGCAGGATGACCATGGTTCGACCCCGGGGCGGGATTTTAGCTGCTGAAATAAATGCATCGGAAATCGTATTCAGTGCATTTTCAGCTGCGTTAATGCCCTTTACTTAATGTTTAGCAACGTTTGAGCAGAGTAATCTTTCGAAAAATTTTATTATTCACTAAAGATAAATTATTGCATTGCTTGCTGTAAGCAAGCGCACCTTTACTCGTAATAGATATATATATATCATGGGTTCGATGCCAGGTGGTGAATTATTTTCGAATTTTAAAAAATCCTAGCTTCCTTAATATGACGTTAGATCATTCACACTTTTTAAACAAATAGATACATATAAAATGTACTTTTAAAAAAATCAACAGTTGCCTATGTGACACAGGTTCGATTCCAGAGCGGCCCGTAATCTCGATTTTCCCCATTAAGAATGCATGGGGCCGTTTTTCAAATAATTTTAAAAATACTTCCCATTACGCTAGAAAGTTAAAATTTCATGTGGCTATTGCTTTTATATATATCTACGGAAAAATGCCATTGATTACGTACAAACGGTCATGGGTTCGATGCCAGGAGGTGAAAAAGTTTCAAAATTTGTAAAATCGTAGCTTTTAATCTGTTACCTAGATCATTCAAACTTTCAACACAAATAGATACGTATATTTTGTTCTTCGAAGAAAATCAGCACTTACCTATGTATCACGGGTTCGATTCCAGAGCGACCCGTAATCTCGATTTTTCCCGTTTAATATACATTGGCCATATTTCCGAAAGCTTTTTATGACACTTCCCAACCGCAGAAGGTTCAAAATTTCACACAGCCATTTACTCTCATTCAAAAGCTACCATAAGATAGTCGTAAAAGGTCGTTAGTTCGATGCTAGGGGGTGTTAACTATATCTCCATTTGAAATGCATAGGGAATTTAGGACACATTTTGAGGTACTTCCTGAATGAATTTCCTTTTGAAATTTGGAGTGTTTATAAAGTCAATCATATTAAAGCGGAAGATAACAGTAATTTTTGTAGGATGGCCTTGGTTCGACGCCGGGGCGGGTATAATGTTGCCGTAAGAAATGCATGGGAAATCGAAATCAATGCAAAGCTCGCTGAGAAAATGTCCTTAGGTTAGCATGCCTTATCCGAATAAAGTCTTTCGGAAAATGTTAAGTTTTATTAAAAGATATTTTTTTCGAACGCTTGCTGTCAGCAAGCACACCTTTACTCGTAGATATATATATATATAACATATATACAGGATATTAATGTCAGGCCCAAACCGCTGGGGCCACGGAGCCGCCGATTTTTTTACGTAATGGCCCACTAAACCTCACTTAGGAAAAATTTGGTAATCCACTCTACCTATCATGGGTTCGATTCTAGGACGCCCCAAAGATCGATTTTCCCCATTAAGAATGCATTGGGCAGTTTTTCAAATGATTTTAAAAGTACTTCCTATTAAGCTAGAAGGATGAGATTTCATACAGTTATTGATATTATATATATCTACGGAAAAATGCTATTGCTTACGTCCAACCGGTCATAGGTTCGATGCCAGGAGGTGAAATATTTTCAGATTTTGAAAAATCGTAGCTCTCTTAATATGATATATAGTCATATATATATATGATATACTGTCATTATTGGCTTGAGTATGATTGACTTTATAAATATACCGAATATCAAAAGGAAATTCATTCAGGAAGTACCTCAAATGTGTCCTAAATTCCCTATGCATTTCAAATGGAGATATAGTTAACGCCACCTAACATCGAACCAACGACCATTTACGATACAATTATGGTTTCATTAATGTGAGAATGGTCCCTTATATGGCTGTGTGAAATTTTGAACCTCTGCGCGGTTGGGAAGTGTCATAAAATGCTTTCGAAAATATGGCCAATGCATTCCTTATGACAAAAATCGAGATTACGGGACGCTCTGGAATCGAACCCGTGATACCTAGGCAAGTGTTTATTTTTTCAAAGTACTATATATACGTATCTTTTGGTTTTGAAAGTTTGAATAATCTATGCACGATATTAAGGGAGCTATGATTTTTTAAAATTTGAAAATATTTAACCCCCTGGCATCGAACCCATGACCAATTGTACGTAAACAATAGCAATTTTCCGTAGATATATATTATAGCAATAGCTACATGAAATCTTATTTTTCTTACTTATTGGGAAGTATTTTTAAAATTATTTGAAAAACGCCCCCATGCATTCTTATAGGGGAAAATCGAGATTACGGGACACTCTGGAATCGAACACGTGACAAATAGGCAACTGTTGATTTTTTTCAAAGTACAATCCATACGTATCTATAGGTGTAAAAAGTTTGAATGATCTACTTATGATATTAACGGAGTTACGATTTTTCAAAATTTGAAACTTTTTCACCTCCTGGCATCGAACCCATGACCGTTTGCACGTAAGCAATAGCATTTTTCCGTAGATATATATAATATAAATAACCGTATGAAATCTTATGCTTCTAGCTTAATGGGAAGTATTTTTAAAATCATTTGAAAAACGGCCCAATGCATTCTTAATGGGGAAAATCGATTTTTGGGGCCTTCTAGAATCGAGCCCATGATAGGTAGGGTCGGTTTCCCAATTTTTCCTAGGTGAGATTTAGTTGGCCATGACGTAAAAAAATCGGCGGCTCCGTGGCCCCAGCGGTTTGGGCCTGACATTAATATCCTATATATATATATATCTGTATATATATACTATATGTATAGATATACCCCCCCGGAGCGTCTATATATATATACGAGTAAAGGTGCGCTTGCTTACAGCAAGCAATGTAATAATATATCTTTTAATAAAGTGTAAAATTTTTCGGTATATTATTCTGAAAGGCCATGCAAAACATAACTTAAATGGACATTTCGTAGCGAGCTTTGCATTTATTTCGATTTCCCATGCATTTCTTACAATATTCCCGCCCCGGCGTCGAACCAGGGCCATCCAACGAATTATACTGTCATTATTGGCTTGGGTATGATTGACTTTATAAACACTCCAAATTTCAAAAGAAAATACATTAAAGAAGTACCTCAAAATGTGTCCTAAGTTCCCTATGCATTTCAAATGGAGATATAGTTAACGCCCCCTAGCATCGAACCAACGACCTTTTACGACTATCTTTGGATAGCTTTTAAATGAGAATGGTCCCCTTAATGGCTGTGTGAAATTCTAAAAATCTGCGCTGTTTGGAAGTGTCATAAAAAGCTTTCGGAAATATGGCCAATGTATTTTAAACGAGAAAAATCGAGATTACGGGTCGCTCTGGAATCGAACCCGTGATACATAGGCAAGTGTTGATTTTTTTCTAATTACATTTTGTATGTATCTATATTTGTGGAAGGTTTGAATGATCTATGTACGATATTAAGGGAGCTACGATTTTTCAAAATCTGAAAATATTTCACCTCCTGGCATCGAACCCAGGACTGACTGTACGTAAAAAACTACGTATTTCCGTAGACATAGATATTAGCAATAGGTACATGAAATCTTATCGTTCTTACTCAATTGGAAGTATTTTTAAAATTATTTGAAAAACGGCCGCATGCATTCTTAATGGGGAAAATCAAGATTACGGGACGCTCTGGAATCGAACCCGTGACACTTAGGCAACTGTTGATTTTTTTCAAAGTACATTTTATATGTATCTATTAGTTTAAAAAGTGTGAATGATCTAAGTGTCATATTAAGGAAGCTAGGATTTTTTAAAATTCGAAAATATTTCACCTCCTGGCATCGAACCCATGACCGGTTGGACGTAAGCAATAGCATTTTTACGTAGATATATATAGTAGCAATAGCTACATGAAATCTTATCCTTCTAGGTTAATGGGAAGTATTTTTAAAATCATTTGAAAAACGGCCCAATGCATTCTTAATGGGGAAAGTCGATTTTTGGGGCCTCCTAGAATCGAACCCATGATAGGTAGGGTCGGTTTCCCAATTTTTCCTAGGTGAGATTTAGTTGGCCATTACGTAAAAAAATCGGCGGCTCCGTGGCCCCAGCGGTTTGGGCCTGACATTAATATCCTATATATATGTTATATATATCCCCCCGAAGCGTCTATATATAATAGATATATATATATATATACGAGTAAAGGTGCGCTTGCTTACAGCAAGCAATGTAATAGTATATTTTTTAATAAAATGAAGGTATTTCGAAATATATTCTCAAAGGCCATTATATACATAAAGTAATTGACATTTTCGCAGCGAGAATTGCATTGATTTCGATTTCCCATGCATATCTTACTGCAGCATTATTACCGCCCTGGCGTCGAACCAAGGCCATCCAACGAATTTTACTGTCATTATTGGCTTGAGTATGATTGACTTTATAAATATTCCGAATATCAAAAGGAAATTCATTCAGGAAGTACCTCAAAATGTATCCTAAATTCCCTATGTATTTCAAATGGAGATATAGTTAACGCCCCCTAGCATCGAACCAACGATCTTTAAGGACATAATTACGGTTGCTTTAATGTAAGAACGGTCCCTTTAATGGCTGTGTGAAATTCTGAACCTCTGCGCGGTTGGGAAGTGTCATAAAATGTTTTCGGAAATATGGTCAATGTATTTTAAACGGGAAAAATCGAGTTCATGGGACGCTCTGGAATCGAACACGTGACTCATAGGCTAATGCTGATTTTTTTCTAATTAAATTTTGTATGTATCTATATTTGTAGAAGGGTTGAATGGTCCATGAACGATATTATAAGAGCTACGATTTTTAAAATTCGAAAATATTTCACCTCCTGGCATCGAACCCGGGACCGATTGTAAGTAGAATACTACATTTTTCTGTAGACATATATATTAGCAATAGCTACATGAAATTTTATTCTTTTAGCTTAATGGGAAGTATTTTTAAATTTAATTGAAAAACGGCCCAATGTATTCTTAATGGGGAAAATAGAGATTACAGGACGCTCTGGAATCGAACCCGTGACACATAGGCAACTGTTGATTTTTTGCAAAGTACATTTTATACGTCTCTATACGTGTAAAAAGTTTGAATGATCTAAGTGTCATATTAAGGAAGCTAGGATTTTTTAAAATTCGAAAATATTTCACCTACTGGCATCGAACCCATGACCAGTTTTACGTAAGCGATAGCATTTTTCCGTAGATATATATAATAGCAATAGCTACATGAAATCTTATCTTTCTATCTCAATGGAAAGTATTTTTTAAAATTGTTTGAAAAACGGCCCCATGCATTCTTACGGGGGAAAGTCGATTTTTGGGGCCTCCTAGAATCGAACCCATGATAGGTAGGGTCGGTTTCCCAATTTTTCCTAAGTGAGATTTAGTTGGCCATTACGGAAAAAAATCGGCAGCTCCGTGGCCAAAGCGGTTTGGGCCTGACATTAATATCCTATATATATATATGTTATATATATATATATCTATTATACGAGTAAAGGTGTGCTTGCTGACAGCAAGCAATGCAATAATTTATCTTTAGTGAAAAATAAAATTTTTCGAAGATTACTCTGCTCAAACGTTGATGAACATAAAGTAAAGGACATTAACCATTAACATCAAATCTAACGAAAATTACTATAATGTTTCGCTTGAATATGATTGACTTTACAAACATCCCAAATTTCGAAAGGAAAATCATTTAGGAAGTATCTTAAAATGAGTCCTTAATTCCCTATGCATTTCTTACGAAGGTTCGCCCCCTAGAATCGAACCAACGACCTTTTACGATAATCTTAGGATAGCTTTTATATGAGAATGGTCCCCTTAATGGCTGTGTGAAATTTTGAACCTCTGCGCGGTTGGGAAGTGTTATAAAAAGCATTCGGAAATATGGCCAATGTATTTTAAACGGGAAGAATCGAGATTACGGGACGCTCTGGAATCAAACCCGTGACACATAGACAACTGTTGATTTTTTTCAAAGTACATTATGCACGTATCTATACGTGTAAAAAGTTTCAATGATCTATATATCATATTAAGAGAGCTACGATTTTTCGAAATTTGAAAATATGTCACCTCCTGGCATCGAACCCATGAACGGTTGGACGTAAGCGATAACATTTTTCCGTAGATATATATAGTAGCAATAGCTACATGAAATCTTATTCTTCTAGGTTAATGGAAAGTATTTTTAAAATCATTTGAAAAACGGCCCAATGCATTCTTAATGGGGAAAATCGATTTTTGGGGCCTCCTAGAATCGAACCCATGATAGGTAGGGTCGGTTTCCCAATTTTTCCTAGGTAAGATTTAGTTGGCCATTACGGAAAAAAATCGGTGGCTCCGTGGCCAAAGCGGTTTGGGCCTGACATTAATATCCTATATATATATATATATATATATCTGTATATATATCCCCCCGAAGCGTCTATATATAATAGATATAGACGCTTCGGGGGGATATCTATACATATAGACGCTTCGGGGGGATATATATAACATATATATATATATATAGGATATTAATGTCAGGCCCAAACCGCTTCGGCCACGAAGCCGCCGATTTTTTTACGTAATGGCCCACTAAATCTCACTCAGGAAAAATTGGGAAATCCACCCTACCTATCATGGGTTCGATTCTAGGAGGTCCCAAAAATCGACTTTCCCCCGTAAGAATGCATGAGACCGTTTTTCAAATAATTTTTTAAAATACTTCCCATTACGCTAGAAAAATGAGATTTCATACAGCTATTTTTTTTATTAGTATCTATGGAAAAATGCTATTGTTTACGTATAACCGGTCATGGGTTCGATGCCAGGAGGTGAAAAAATTTCAAATTTCGAAAAATCCTAGCTCTCCTAATATGATACATATCTCATTCAAATTTTTTACACTTATAGGTATGTATATTTTGTACCTCGAAAAAAATCCACACTTGCCTACATGTCACGGGTTCGATTCCAGAGCGTCCCGTAATCTCGATTTTCCCCATTAAGAATGCATTTGGCCGTTTTTCAAATGATTTTAAAAATACTTTCCATTAACCTAGAAGGATAAGATTCCATGTAGCTATTGCTACTATATATATCTTAAGAAAAATGCTATTTTTTACGTCCAATCGGTCATGGGTTCGATGCCAGGGGGTGAAATATTTTCAAATTTTAAAAAATCATAGCTCCCTTTATATCGTACATAGATTATTCAAACTTTCAACACCAAAAGATACGTATATATAGTACTTTAAAAAAATCAACACTTGCCTAGGTGTCACGGGTTCGATTCCTGAGCGTCCCGTAATCTCGATTTTTGTCAAAAGGAATGCATTGGCCATATTTGCGAAAGCTTTTTATGACATTTCCCGACCGCGCAGAGGTTCAAAATTTCACACAGCCATAGAAGGGACCATTCTAACATTAAAACAACCGTAATTATGACCTTAAAGATCGTTGGTTCGATGCTAGGGGGCGTTAACTATATCTCCATTTGAAATACATAGGGAATTTAGGACACATTTTTAGGTACTTCCTGAATGAATTTCCTTTTGATATTCTGAATATTTATAAAGTCAATCATACTCAAGCCAATAATGAGAGTATAATTCGTTAGAATGCCTTGGTTAAGGCGCCAGGGCGGTAATAATGCTGCAGTAAGATATGCATGGGAAATCGAAATCAATGCAATGCTCGCTGCGAAAATGTCAATTACGTTATGTTTAGAATGGCCTTTCAGAATATATTTTGGAAAATCTTACATTTTATTAAAAGATACATTATTACATTGCTTGCTGTAAGCAAGCGCACCTTTACTCGTATATATATAACATATATATATATATATAGGATATTAATGTCAGGCCCAAACCGCTTCGGCCACGGAGCCGCCGATTTTTTTACGTAATAGCCCACTAAATCTCACTCAGGAAAAATTGGGAAATCCACCCTACCTATCATGGGTTCGATTCTAGGAGGCCCCAAAAATCGACTTTCCCCCGTAAGAATGCATGGGGCCGTTTTTCAAACAATTTTAAAAAATACTTTCCATTGAGATAGAACAATGAAATTTCATATGGCTATTGCAATTATATATATCTACTCAAAAATGCTATTTTTTGCGCGCAAGCGGTCATGGGTTCGATGCCAGGAGGTGAAATATTTTCGAAATTCGAAAAATCGTAGCTCTCTTAATATGATACATAGATCATTCAAATTTTTTACACTTATAGGTAAGTATATTGTATACGTCGAAAAAAATCAATACTTGCCTACCTGTCACGGGTTCGATTCCAGATCGTCCCGTAATCTCGATTTTCCCAGTTAAGAATGCATGGGGCCGTTTTTCAAATAATTTTAAAAATACTTCCCATTAAGTTAAAAGAAAAAGATTTCATGTAGTTATTGCTAATATATATGTCTATGGAAAAATGTAGTATTTTACGTACAATCGGTCTTGGGTTCGATGCCAGGAGGTGAAATATTTTCAAATTTCAAAAAATCTTAGCTCTCTTAATATGATATTTAATTCATTCAAAGTTTCTACACGTATAGATACGTATAAAATGTACTTCGAAAAAAATCAACAGTTGCCTTGGTATCATTGGTTCGATTCCAGAGCGTCCCGTAAACTCGATTTTCCCCGTTAAGAATGCATGGGGCCGTTTTTCTAATAATTTTAAAAATACTTCCCATTAAGCTAAAGGAATAAAATTTCATGTAGCTATTGCTAATATACAGGTCTACGGAAAAATGTAGTATTTTACGTACAATCGGTCCTGGGTTCGATGCCAGGAGGTGAAATATTTTTGAATTTTAAAAAATCGTAGCTCTCTGAATATCGTACATAGACCATTCAAACGTTCAACACGTATAGATACTTACAAAATGTAATTGAAAAAAAATCAGCATTTTCCTATGTATCACGGGTTCGATTCCAGAGCGACCCGTAATCTCGATTTTTCCCGTTTAAAATACATTGGCCATATTTCCGAATGCTTTTTATGAAACTTCTCAACCGCGCAAAGGTTCAAAATTTCACACAGCCATTAAGGGGACCATTCTCATTTAAAAGTTATCTTAAGATAGTCGTAAAAGGTCGTTGGTTCGATGCTAGGGGGCGTTAACTATATCTCTATTTGAAATACATAGGGAATTTAGGACTCATTTTAAGGTACTTCCTGAATGAATTTCCTTTTGCAATTCGGGGTGTTTATGAAGTCCATCATACTCAAGCGAAAGATTCCTGTAATTTTAGCAGGATGGCCTTGGTTCGACGCCGGGGCGGGATTTTAGCTGTCGAAAGAAATGCATCGGAAATCGTATTCAGTGCATTTTCAGCTGCGTTAATGCTCTTTACTTAATGTTTAGCAACGTTTGAGCAGAGTAATCTTTCGAAAAATTTTATTATTCACTAAGGATAAATTATTGCATTGCTTGCTGTAAGCAAGCGCACCTTTACTCGTATATACATATAGACGCTTCGGGGGGATATATATATATAACATATATATATATATATAGGATATTAATGTCAGGCCCATACCGCTTCGGCCACGGAGGCGCCGATTTTTTTCCATAATGCCCCACTAAATCTCACTCAGGAAAAATTGGGAAATCCACCCTACCTATCATGGGTTCGATTCTAGGAGGCCCCAAAAATCGACTTTCCCCTGTAAGAATGCATGGGGCCGTTTTTCAAACAATTTAAAAAAATACTTTCCATTGAGATAGAACAATGAAATTTCATATGGCTATTGCAATTATATATATCTACGGAAAAATTCTTTTGTTTACGCGCAACCGGTCATGGGTTCGATGCCAGGAGGTGAAATATTTTCAAATTTCGAAAAATCCTAGCTCTCTTAATATGATACATAGATCATTCAAATTTTTTACACCAATAGGAAAGTATATTATATACCTCGAAAAAAATCAGCATTTGCCTATGTGCCACGGGTTCGATTCCAGAGCGTCCCGTAATCTCGATTTTGGTCATAAGGAAATCATTGGCAATATTTGCGAAAGCTTTTTATAACACTTCCCAACCGCGCAGAGGTTCAATATTTCACTCAGGCAAAAAAGGGACCATTCCCGCATTAAGGCATCCCAAAGATTGTCGTAAATGGTCGTTGGTTCGATTCTAGGGGGCAAACCTTCGTAAGAAATGCATAGGGAATTAAGGACTCATTTTAAGGTACTTTCTAAATGATTTTCCTTTTGAAATTCGAGATGTTTGTAAAGTCAATCATATTCAAGCGAAACATTATAGTAATTTTCGTAAGATGGCCTTGGTTCGACGCCGGGGCGGGAATAAAGCTGCCGTCAGAAATGCATGGGAAAACGAATTCAGTGCATTGTCCGCTGCGAAAATGTCCTTTACTTAGCATGATTTATCCGAATAATCTTTGGTAAATTGTTACGTTTTATTTAAAGATATATTTTCCGACTGCTTGCTGTCAGCAAGCACACCTTTACTCGTATATATATATATATATCCCCCCGAAGCGTCTATATGTATAGATTATATATATATATATATATATATATATATATATATATATATATACGAGTAAAGGTGTGCTTGCTTACAGCAAGCAATGTGATAATATATCTTTTAATAAAATGTAAGATTTTTCGAAATATTATTCTGAAAGTCCATGCTAAACATAACGTAAATGAACATTTTGGCAGCGAGCTTTACATTGATTTCGATTTCCCATGCATTTCTTACGGCAACATTATTCCCGCCCAGGCGTCGAACCAAGGCTTTTCGTGAAAATTACTGTTATCTTCCGCTTGAATATGATTGACTTTATAAACACTCCAAATTTCAAAAGGAAATTCACTCAGGATGTACCTCAAAATGTGTCCTAAGGTCCCTATGCATTTCAAATAGAGATATAGTTAACGCCCCCTAGCAACGAACCAACGACCTTTTACGACTATCTTAGGATAGCTTTCAAATAAGAATGGTCCTCTTAATGGCTGTGTGAAATTTTGAACCTCTGCGCGGTTGGGATATGTCAAAAAAAGCTTTCGGAAATCTTACCAACGTATTTTAAACGGGAAAAATCGAGATTACGGTTCGCTCTGGAATCGAACCCGTGATACATGGGCAAGTGTTGATTTTTTTCAAAGTACAATGTATGTATATCTATCGTTGTTGAAAGTTTGAATGATCTATGTATCATATTAATAGAGCTACGATTTTTCAAAATTAGAAAATTTTTCACCTCCTGGCATCGAACTCATGACCAGTTGTACGTGAAAAACTACATTTTTCCGTAGACATATATATTAGCAATAGCTACATGAAATCTTATTCTTTTAGCTTAATGGGAAGTATTTTTAAAATTATTTGAAAAACGGCCCCATGCATTCTTAACGGGGAAAATCGAGAATACGTGACGCTCTGGAATCGAACCCGTGACACGTAGGCAAGTGTTGATTTTTTTTGAAGTATATTATATACGTACCTATAAGTGTAAAAAATTTGAATGATCTATGTAACATATTAGGAGAGCTACGATTTTTCGAAATTTGAAAATATTTCACCTCCTGGCATCGAACCCATGACCGGTTGTACGTAAAAAATAGCATTTTTCCGTAGATATATATGATAGCAATAGCCACACGAAATCTCATTGTTCTAGCATAATTGAAAGTATTTTTAAAAATTATTTGAAAAACGGCCCCATGCATTCTTACGGGGGAAAGTCGATTTTTGGGACCTCCTAGAATCGAACCCATGATAGGTAGAGTGGATTTCCGAATTTTTCCTGAGTGAGATTAAGTGGGCCATTACGTAAAAAAATCAGCGGCTCCGTGGCCCGAGCGGTTTGGGCCTGACATTAATATCCTATATATATGAATATATATATATATGTTATATATATCCCCCCGAAGCGTCTATATGTATAGATATATATATATATATATATATTATATATATATATATATATATATATATATATATATATATATATATATATATATATATATATATATATATATATATATATATATATATATATATATATATATATATATATATATATATATATATATATATATATATATATATATATATAATATCATATTTATAGTTCTCAATCTGTTGTTGATGCAATTTGTAGTTGAATCAAGATTTAAATCTATTAATCATCTCCATCATTTCTAAATTTACTTGGATAAGTTAAAAATCAAATTGTTTTCGAATATGAATACTTATTTAAAATCAGCTTATATTAGGGAAAAGATCATGCATTCTTTTTGTTAAAAATTTAAAATACTTTTACAAAAAAAATTATGAAAGGTTAATTGGCCCAGGCCTAGTGAGCAAATTTTCTTCAGTGAGGAATTGAGATCACATGTCATGTAAAATTCCAGGTAATGTAAAGGATCAATAATCAAAATGAATTGATGGTCTGAGCATGTTTGAAGAACTCATTTTCCAAAAGGAAATGAAATATACTCCTAAATTAATTGAAAACAAATTCACCTCATCCAAAAAAACTCAGCCTTATTTATTTATACAATGCTTTTGTAATGATGTGAGCATAATGCATACACATAGTAATGATTGATGGTATAATAATAATATGATGTACATAAAAATGGGATAGTTTATTACCGAAGTAAGGATAAAGAAGGATCTGATTCTTCTCACTTTCAATAGATATATAGAGCAGATTATGATCAGAGTTATTAGTTAAACTGCAAACTCAGTTGCCAAGTACTGTACGAATGCAAGTTAATAAGATCCAAAATTTACTACAAAACTTATTCAAAAGATTGATTTTATTACCCTTAATTTAGGATTAGCTCATTGATTCATCAAGCTTGTAAAAGCTTGGTATTAAAATAATTATTCCTTTTCATTTTTCAATTCAAATTAATTAAAGAAACAAAATTTAAACAAAAATAGCAATTTCTAATCAAATTCTATCTCTCATGATAATATACCCTCTGCATGAACTTGATATTCTCAGAATTTCTCATTAAAGATCAATGTGTATTTTTGAATTTTTTGTAAACACACAGATTTAAATTTGAATGCCGAAACTAAATTTGCATAGTAATGGCAACCTGTCCTCTGGTGCTTGGGGACATTCCTTATTCATGATATGTCTAGCATTAAATTAACATAATTGCTTACGTAGTCAGAAAATAACTCATTCGATTAATGTCTTTCTTCCACAGTTTGTTTTTTTAATTACTGTACTTTTCAGACTATGAAACACACATATAATCCCTATATTTGCTAAAAAAATGGCCTTACATTCTGGTGCACTGTATGTATGAATTCTTGTTGTTCTATGGTCTAGTGACCTCAAACAAATTTTCACACTTTGATTT
This sequence comes from Pantala flavescens, assembly GCA_020796165.1. Lineage (NCBI taxonomy): Eukaryota > Metazoa > Arthropoda > Insecta > Odonata > Libellulidae > Pantala > Pantala flavescens. Next base: position 17,624,431 of record CM036882.1, read on the forward strand.
ATACATCAAAATGTCTTACTACTACTTTAGGAAGTGACTTATCAACTCCCTTTGATATACGAATCATAATTGCTGGTCTTGTATTCGATATGTGTTACAAGTAAACAATATCGACAGTTTTTGTTAATGAGTTGAATAAAGTCTGACCTATTCAACTATTTTGTTTTGCTTTATAAGCCTTATGATCTGGTGTGTCTGTTATAAAAAAATAGATCCATTTTCTGATACTACATCTTATAATCCTGTGTGCAACATCATCCAAAAAATATAGTGAAAAGATCTCCTATACAAAACTTAAAAATTCACTGAATTGTTACATAAAATGCAAATCTGGAGAAAAATGCTCGACACCCCATCATTTTTCTTTCCCCCTACTTATCATTTAAATGATCACCCTAATAAACTTAAATAAAAATGTTCAAACAAATACAAATATTAACTAAATTAAATTATTAACCATTTAAAAAGTCAAAGAAAGGTAGACTTAAAATAATTAAGATCACAAATGTGATCTTAAATATTACCTTCAATTAAATTATTATTAAAAATCTTACCTTCGATTTTGTATAACATCAAACTTGACTTTGTAAACATTTGGATTGATGAAAACAAAAATTATTCATTTACTAATGATAATTGATTTCATTAACTACTAAGCAAAAATTTCAACTTGCTATAATTTTCATTTTTTCAAAATTTTCCTTTTTGGGCTCATTAAGCATTTAAATATTTAAAATTCTAAAGATGACCAAGAAGACTATTTTTACATTGTAAAATTAAAACTGTGTGGTAAAGTGTTTAAGTATTTCTTTAATTCACCTTGACTGGGCAAATGGAAGACAACCACCAAGTAAAGGACTCAGTAATGGATTCTATATTTAAAAGCATAAATAAAAATACTATAAAAAATGAGATTTATCAACAGTAATTTAACTAAGTTAACTTAAAATATATACGTATTACTTCATAGTAAAAGTCATTTGGTGAAAAAATAAACAAGAAGCAAGTACTTGGAAAATTTCATACGTTATGATGAAATAGGTTCCTCTACCATGAAGTAGATTTGCTTCTCTTGAGTTTAAAGAATGCTGTTTTACAATTTCAACTATATCCACTTCCTCAGAGCCTCAACAAAAGGAAAATTTTGCACCTCAGGTAAAAAAAAGCGGGTTAGTAACAGTTGGTAGCAACTCCAAGTACATGGGCACAGTGGATGCAGCTTTTGATCCCAGATGCCAAAAATCAAGCCTGTCTCTGAAGGGAGCAATGGCCCCCAACTTCGTCCTCCATCTTCTAGAGGCACAATAGTACTTTTTCACTGAAAATTCTCCAAAAAGAATGGACGTCGACTTTCTAGAAATAATAGAAATTATTAATTTTCCTTCCTTCTCCAATAGGCTTCTTCTTCCCCAATTTATCCTCCTCTACCTTTTAAATACAACATATTTTCCTGTGCCTAAAGATACTATGAAATAAGCAAAAGCGGTTGCATAATAAAAAAGGGTGGAAGTAAACAAAGTTTATTATTTCTCCAATATGCTATGAAATGTCCACACGAAGTAACGGCTGAATATATAGATTTCATAAGAGCGGTAATTTGTTTTTTCATAGACCTCTTCATCATTCTATCCTTTCACCTTATGATGGCCGCTTATAGGTCCCCCTAGGGAGTTCTCAAGAGTGGGTCAGAGTTAAATCTTCTTATGATTTGAATCTGCGAGCTTGAAAGGGCAAACAGGGAAATCTGATCGTTGATCTTGGGCAAGGATGATCCCAATGGGCAGTGGGGGTATTGATAACGCCTGGGTAGTTCATGCCCAGTAGGCAATTCTACATCTATATATTTACCCTGCCGCCTTTCGGTGTTTGACAGGGGGTGCATGCATCAGTAATTTTGGTAACTTCGAGGAGTCACATCATGGTGTGTGCTCCCTCAGGGCCTAAGTCATAGGTGAGGCGGCTGCTCTGGACTGAGAGCAGTGACTGAAGATTTTTCTGAAAATTCTGAATTGTTTTAATAACTCTGAGATCGAGCGAGTTCGGGAGTCGCTTGGCATCGATGTGAAGAAGTCCATCTGCAGCATTGTTTATCGGGTTTGGCGTCATGAAGCATAAACTCGATGGTGACTCTACGGAGACACGGGGTCGACCTTCGCACTGTTCCTCTAAATCGCGGGTTCATTATAATGCTTCGAGACGAGCAGCTTATCGATTAACTAAGCACTGTAGGTATTTTTACGAGTATATCAGTTAGTGGGTTTCCGGGAAAATACCTTCATATCAGCCGAGAATATGAACTGAGTGGATGCCATCCTCCTTGATTTTTTTTGCTTTGGCACAGTTCCATACCAAAAATGAATTTAAAAATTAATTTTAATAATTATATTAATATAAAAATAATTGCCTTGATACGGGAATTTCTCTGTGACAGGGTTTAGATTTAGATATACACATGGTTTTATCAAAAAAAGGGAAATTTATCAATTTTGCGCGTTTGGTTTGACCGATATTTCAAATATTTTTTTAAATATTGGTACATATGTCATTATTTTATGGTAACACTTTCAATTTTGTTTGCAATTTACTTAAATTGTAGTAGCCGCTAAGCCGGCGATTTTTAAAGACAGAATTAATTCAGAATTTAAAAGCTATTTTTAATTATTGAAATAGGAAAAAGACACCCAGAGCTTTTGCTGACTAATATCGAGACTGCGATATCATTACAGTATTGTCTCTGACCAAAAACTACGAACAAGCAACGAATTCTGAGCAGGTGCAATATCACGGTGCGAAAGCCATGATTTGCCTTTACACGAATCAGTGAGTTTTTTCGAAAAAAATTTCAAAATATGAGCCAATCAATGTGCCAACAAATTCAGTCTACTCTGAATGTGATTCAGCTTTTTTTCATAACTTTTTCTTTACTCTTTTTCTACGTTTTCGTCAGTTCTTGGGCGTCGGGCATCTTCAACATATTCACGGCCATCCTATAATCGCTTAAAGCACTCGTAAACTCTTGTTTTACTCGTAACAGACACACCATAGTCGTATGTTAACATTTTACACTTTTAGGTATACTTTATTTCACATTTAATGCAAAACTTGCAATGATTTCTTTAATTCATTTTTTTTCGACAAATAAAAATTACCGAGCTCATAGGAACACGTCTTACCTTACCGGCTGCTACAATTAAAGTAAACCGAAAACAAAATTTCTCTTTTTTTATCCCTGTGTACCCTGCGAGCTGCCCTGTGGAGCATGGCGGGACGCAAGTTGAACTTGATGGCGTAATTTCAAACAAAGTTAACTCAGGCGTTCCTCAGGGCAGTGTGATAAACCCCGTCTTTTCTAAATAATATAAATATCTTGAATATAAATTATTTGAGGCACGATATCTAAAGTGAAGTGAAGATATTTGCGGATAAGAGTGATTTACATAGAAATGCATCTCTCGAAGAAAACCCTGTTCCTCTATAGAGCGATTTAATTAGTATTCAACGATGGTGCGAAAATGGCAACTCGACCTTAACGCAAGTACATGCTTCGTAGTACAGCTCTTCGAAAGAAAAGTCGCGTCAGAATATGGCGGACAAGGAGGAGAAACAAAAGTAGAAGACTCGGATAAGTATTTCGGGATGACTTTTACTAAAAAGATGAGTTGGAGTATAAAATGCGAATATAAAGCTCAGCTTCATTAGACGTATTGTCTGTAACGAAAAGTTGAGAGAATTGTGTTACTTCATGTTAGAACACATCTACTACACGGTCTGTCTAAAAAGTATCGGGAACAATTATTTCCCGGCGAGACTGTAAATCGCATTGTAAATACACTAAGCAATCTTAATAGTGCAGGGTAAGACCTCTAAAACGTGATAAGGGTCAGTTGTCCGTGAGTCTTTGTTCAGGTTAGATCGAGTATTTTGTTGGCCCCTGTCAAGTGACTCGGTGCAAGCTTGAATTGCAGCGAACGATTGGACAGCGGTACGAGATGAAATATTGTGTTAGATTAGGGAAATTGGGTACAGAAAGGTTGGATATGACTTGCAAAGTCTTCAAGCATGGAAGAATGTCACCAAATGTTGTTTTTAAGAGGCAAAAGTTCTTCAAAGATGGCCGGGAGTGTGTGGAGGATGAGCCCCGCGCCGGACTGCCGTCGACGTCAAGAACTGACGACAACGTGCAACGTGTGCGTGAATTTCTGAATTCAGACGATCGGTTAAGTGTACGTATGATCGCAGATCGAATGGGCATTCATAAAATGACAGTGCACACCATTATCACTGAAAAGTTGGCGATGCGAAAGATCTGCTCCAAACTCATTCCGAAGGTCTTCACGGACGACCAACAGCAAAAGTCTTTCTGCGAAAACCTTCAACAACGCATTGAAAGTTTCAGTTTTCTGTGGAACGTATTCAGAGGAGATGTTTTTTACTGGAAACAGATATCCTCCCTGAAAGGACAAAACAATGGGACCCTAAGTGCTGTCAAAGAGGCTTGCACGCGTACCCTTGAGAACCTTCTGGAATCAGCCTATCAGGGAACCTTCAAGTGTAGGAAAAGCCGCGGGATAAAGTATGTTGACCTAAGGAATGTACTTTGAAGAATTTTAAGATTTAATAAAAATATCTCAAATAAAGTAATTTTTCCGAAACTTTTTAGACAGACCATGTAAAACGATCACCAAAGTGTCACCAAAATATTATCAGACGAAGGATCATTAAAAGAAAGAAATTTCGAAGACTGCGATTACTAGATAAGCGCAACGTTTGTGGAAGACGTGATCGATATTACGCCACCACCCTGCTACTTGGGCCGATCTGGTAATTCGATATATTAAAAGTAAAAAACGAGAAATAGATGCAAAACGAGCTAGGACAAATTGTTTTAGGAATTCTTTCTTCATGTTGACAGTATGCGATAGAAATAAGCTAAAATATGCGATGGTTTAAATACACCACCTGCTACAGGCGGGTAGGTGACTTGCAGGGTATTGAAGTAGATGTATATCTTCATTAACTTTTCATGGATACATGAGAGCATAAAATGTTCAGCTCTACTAGGATATTGATATAAGAAAACATAATATATATTTGAAGCTATAAGGTGTTTTCCACTAATTTCAGACGAGGGCTTTTCAGTCATCCTCAACGATCCAAGGTTAGATTTCAGTCACCTTTATATGAACTCAGAGTGACTCTCCCAAAAGTTCATTCATTCTAAGTATTTGTGGGGCAGTTTTATTGATACCTCCATTCCAAGAATAATAATAATATAAGTTGATAGACAGCCTTCATCACCGCTCATATACTTGTGAAGGTGGATTTCAATTTTGACATAAAAAACTGAGCCTTTGGCTATTATATACATTAAGGCAATTATTTCTAATTCAGTATATTTTTCCAAAATATTTCAGGGATAAAATAAATTGCCACAATTTTCGTGATGGAACATGAAGTGCCATTTATCACTTATAAAAGTTTGATAGGAATCTTGAAAGATTAAAAAGTTTCCTTATAGTATAATGTGAATGTAATTCCTTTCTTCAATAATTTTTAGGGGATAGTTGTACCCCAGAAATTCATTCATTCCATCAGAGGAAAAAACTTTACAGTGTACAAATAGTAAACCTTTGGCAATAAAATGGCTCTTTTACTCACAAGAAATTTAAAACAACTGGTTGTGATGGTTTTCTGTGCAATACCAAATGTAACCAATCTTTGAAAAGATAACAAATTATAATAACAAGATTCACATATCCACTCTCACACACTTTTCAAAGTTTGCTTCACATTCAAATCTAGAAAATCAGTGGTAAGCCATCCTCCTGATGAAGATTTCACAACTATAATCACAAAAACACAGTTAAAAAAATTAAGATAAAAATCATTAACTTTCAAATTAATCAGTTATTTACTCATTTAAGAAAATTTTATACCTCTGAATTTTTTCTAGAATGGCTATGCAAGATAGAAAACATAAATTACTAACATATTCATCAGAATATGTTTTCTTTTAAACCAACTCACTTCCTTGAAAACTCATTTTCCAGTCTTCGCTTAAAAAACAACCATTATCACAAGTAGTTCATAACCTGCATCTTTTATCATATTTTGGAATAATTATCATTCAGTTCCAGGTACAGTCGACAAGGATGTTTTATCAACAGGTCCTACACCCTTTGCACCATACGTTGGCAAAGGTATTGATTTATCCTGAAAGAAAGAAAGTATCATGTACAGGATCATGATAATGAAGATTATGGTAAATGTTATTAATACTATGAAACAAAGAGAAGTATGCAAATTCATGATATATGTAATAGCAATTAAATAGATTGCCAAAGGTGGGAAATTTGCTTGCATAATTCCATCAAATTAAAGAAATAATTTTAACCATCATGTTCATATTATTAAACTGCACCAATGACAAAAACAATCAGACACCTCAGTATAACATATTATAGCTAATTTACATGGATCAGTTAATCAAATTATTTCCACGATAGTAAAAAATATGTATAAAAAATATTAACTTATTTCCCACCCGATTCATAATCATCTTTTTATTTCTCCCAAAAGGCAACACTAATTCTAAAGCTGTGCATAATATCTCTCTTTCATCAAAATCTTATACTTAAAGAAAAGATTTTTTATGGTGCTCTCAAAACTAGTAATATAGGTGAACAATTATTACTAGTTGATACGATTGTAATACAATAAAATTCCTCAACACAAAAGCCAATTCCAGCGTTTATAATCTTTATTAATAAAAATTGATAAATACTATAAAAAGGAACAGTAGACTCTCCATAATTCGAACCTCGGTAATTCAAAAACCTCTATAATTCGAAGAAAACCCTCGGTCCCCCGAGAGAACCTCTATAATTCGAAGAAAATCAATGTATTTTGGTCCCCTCTATAATTCGAAGTGAAGCTAGACCGGCCCACTCCACAATTCGAAAAATTATTCATTTCATGGAAAGTGTCGAGGCAATTTTTCCAAGAACTTGCCTCCCTCCAATGTCTATGATTCATGCTACACCACCCCTGAAATGCTTTAGTGCAGTTTCAGCCTTAAAATGGACCCTGTACGTTATAAGTCTTAGTCGCTCACCAAAAAGAAACAAGTCATCGCGGCAGTTGAAGAAGGAGGAAAAAAGAAGTAACCTGTGTAGCATTTCAGTGCTTACTGCAATGGAAATGGCTCACAAAGCATGGAAAGGAGTAAGCTCACAGACAATCGCAAATTGTTTTAAAGCTTGCGGATTCATCAAGAATCAGAAATGCAAGGACGGAAATGATGTGGTTCAACAAGATCTGCAAGATGAGGGACCTCTTTTGAGTACTTGGAACAGACTTCCAGAGGTTCCCATAACTTTCAACGATTATGTTAATATTGACAATAATGTTGCCACAGCAGTTGCCACAGGTACATTGTCTGATGAAGGCATTATGAAACTGTGGTCAATTGCGGTCAGTCAACAGATTTCTGACAGTGAAGATGAAGACGGTGATGTCCCGATGGTGTCTTCTAAGGAAGCAACCTTTTTTTTAAGAGGCTTGCATCGTTTTTTCGAAAAGTCTGAAATGGATAACATCCAATCTGGTTATATGTTCAAAGCAGTGAGCACTTAGGAAAATGCTATGGATCAGATTGCAGCCAACCAAGCAACCCAAATGAGAATAACCGATTTTTTTATGAAGAAATGATATATATATATAACTTTTTTATAATAAATAAATTGATCCACATGTATTATTATAATATGTAATTTTGTTTCTACCAGCATTCACAATATTATACAATGACAAATAAAATGTAAGTTTCTTCAATTCGAATTTTTACTTTCAGCCCCTCTTTAATTCAAACTCTCGCTATTTCGAAAAACTCGATAATTCGAATTTTTTGTTTGGTCCCTATAAATTCGAATTATCGAGAGTCTACTGTATTAACAATTAAATATCTTGGTTTCAATTTAACATTTCTCATATCTATCTAAAAGAAAATGGACAACAATTTTTGGTTAACTTTTGAAACATTTTTGAGTACTTTAAATGGCTATATGATGGTGAAAATGAAAACCTCCCTTGAATTTATATAAACAACCAAAGTAGTGATGAAAGTTACACATGCATAATCTTATTTTCAAATGAGATGGCCACTTACGAATACATACATATCTGTTGTCACAAAAATGGGGAGGTAAAAAAAATAAATACTACAGTAGTAAATACATATAGACATGTTCCAAAGGCTGCTCATAGGACAACACACAAAGTTACACAAAATTAATTTAACTATTTAATATAAAATAATCAGAACTCACCCTGTGATTGCGGTAATGACGAGCTGTTTTGTTTTTTTGCTTGAAAGTTGGAATTCCAGGATAATCAAATGAGTTGCTTACAGATTCAGCAACAGAAGAAGCAGCCACCATTTCCTGAAGGAATCCCTCTAACAAAGCAGCCAGAGTACGCCTTTTAAAACGATGTGACTCTTTTATAACCTCCCTAACTAATGTAACTCTCAATTCAATAGCTCCTTGTATGGTGTTCAGTAGTCCAAACAGTATTTTAAAATCTAAAAATCAGAAAAAAAGATTAAAGAGTTAAATACATGGTTAAAAGTAAAAATATGCTACATTAAAAACAATGAATAAACTTAACATTACAGAAGAAATAAGTAGTAAGTTTTGCATGCATCAATGTCTCTTTGAAAGCATCCATGTCTCTATTTGCTAAAATCACCTTCTTTAAACAAATTTGACTTCCCAAAATTTGTTGGGTTTAGCGACTTTAGGTGATGAAGCATTACTTTAAAAGCAATCTCTCAGTGCTCTTTCTCAAGACTCTCTATATCAACCGCTTAGCATCATTAGGTAGATCACTTCACCATACGTAACGTGAAGGTTAATGAAAAATTATAGCATTCCGTAATGTATCTATATCATAAAATCCAGTTATTTGATATCATTCACTTGCTATACCTAAAATAATTAAAATCTGGAAATTGTGATCCACACAACTTATAAACAAGCGGCAAATTACCATATACTTTGGACCAAAAGACACATTTTTTTCCCTCCAGAAATGATGGGAAAAAGTCCCTGCATCTTATGGTCCAAATGTAGAAAAAAAAAGGGAGCCTAAACATTACTTGAGCAATCCATTACTTATTTACTGGATCAAGCTATGCCTCAAGTTTTGGAGTGGGTGAAAACCTCATGGGATTGGGAAAACCTCAGTTAAGAATGAGATCATTATACATTCCTTCAAAAAATGTGGCATCAGCAATGCCTTAGATGAGACTGAAGATATGTTATATGAAAATACTGGTACCAGCACCAGTGGTGACTAAAGTCTTGTTAGTGATTGTAAGGAACTGTGCTTTCTATACTCCGTTCCACAAAAGTTGGCAGATCGGGAAGCTTATGGGGAAATAAATGCACGTAAATTCCCATAAGGGAGCAAGCAACCTAGCCTCTACCAAGCCGTCAGTTAATTATTTCTGAGGTACTTGTACCGATAAAATTAATATTTTCATCATAGTTTGGTGGATTTTTTTCCATTTTTTTTTGGTGAAATTTGGATAAGGAAGGATGATTCTACATATTGATGAAGATTTCTCAACATTTTAACAAAAGAAATAAATTTTATACCTGAATGAAAAAAATTGGTCGCATTACCAGCCGTGAACAATACTAAAACTGCCATTTCTCTCATCCTATCAAACATTAAGTGCTAGTTTTCTCTTAGTTTACTCTTTATACCTTATGAATACATAAAAGTCAACTTATATTAAATTGAGTGATTATAATTTAGTGAAAATAATTTAAGTGGAATGCAACCTCCGAAAAATTGGATCGTGCAGTCAAATTTATACATCGCCTAAAAATTTTTTGTTTCTTACGTTATGAAAAACTTGTTGCAAGGGAAATTGAGATAAATGTTGTTATTTTCATTTACAGGTTATTCCGAGACGATATCTTGAATAGAACTATAGTTTTTCAATTTTATACCTGAGAGCGGGTTCGGATCAATCCGAATTACGTTTACGGGTCTATTAGTCTGGAGCAAAAAGTAACACTGATTAGCAATCGGAGCGCTACATCAATTACTCTCTCGGTTATAAAATTCAAAAACTAAAGTAATTGACTAGAGTAACAGACTAATAGAGACTCTAGTGATGAGGAGTTCTTGGGCTCCTCATAAAACGAGCAGAACATTTACCATAAATCTTCAACTTTATTCTATTTTATTACTGAATTCTCTCGTTATTGTGTTTTACAGCACCATAATTTTATCTTTTCCTGACTTTATTCATTAATAATGGTTCTAAATGCTGCTGTTTACTTAACAGTGTTCATTACATGTATTTATGACTGTGCTGTTAGTTTTTAATGCACATAAAATATTTTAGGACACTATTTGCTTCAGAATCTTTTTTTCTGCATTTCCCTTCTCTAAAAGCTGGTGCACCTTAAGGTCCAAAAAATATGGTAATTATAATAATAAGAGGGAATAACAAAACTATTCCTAAATGACAATATGTTAAAGAGATAAATACAAAAATTCAAAACAAAATTATTACAATTAGAACATAAAGAGATCCCTCAATTTCTTACATTTATTATAGGATGAAAAAGAAATATTCTTCAGAAAAATATAAGTCTCTATACTTACTTTTACCAGGCTTTCGTACTTCTTTATAGGCTTGTCTCCTTATTTCGAGATTATGACGCCTTATTTCTATTGGATCCATGGACTCCTCACATTCACTTGCATGATTTAACACAGTGGGCACTGAATTCAGTCTCACAGGGGGCAAATTGAGAGGTTGCGCATCAGTGCCAGCCTGAAGTGCAGGGGGTGGAGAGAGGCATCTGGAGACATGGTTTTCTGGACAACTGATTCTAGTGGCATCCTCTCCTGCAGCTTCTTGCTCAGATGCTGCTGCAGCAGCATGATTTGCTAAGAACATAAGTCCTGAAGGAGGAGGAATAGTGGCTGTTGCCTGCGGATGGTGGTGATGACTTGTCGAAGAGTCCATGTGATTGAGGATTTCAGGGGGAGATGGAGAACGTGGTCCAGACTGGAATTGATCATCTAATGAAAGAGCAAAAGAGTTAAATAATTATTTGACCAATTGAAACCTAACCTCTTCGATAACCAGCATGTCTTTGTCGCTAAACGTTCAACAGTTACTAACCTACTACCTTACGTTCATAATCTCTCTTCAACTATTGATAAAAATGGTCAATCTGATGCAGTCTAGTTTGACTTCCAGAAAGCCTTTGACACTGTTGATCACGGTATACTTTTAGTTAAACTTTACAACCTTGGTATCAGTCTCATTGTTCAATATTATGCACTCCTATCTTCGCAGATGTTCTAAAAGAATAGCAATTGATGGCATCTCATCGTCAACTGCAAACCTCAGAGCTCCATCTTAGGACCCCTGCTTTTTAACTCATACATTAATGATCTCCAAAACAGAATCTCTTAGAAGGATATTGACAACTTCTCTCCGTGGTACCAAAAACGGCATTTATATCCTAATATAAACAAATGCAAAGTAATTTCTTACACTCTTCACAAGTCCATCTTACTATACCCTTACAAGATGGATGGATCTCAAAAGAGTTCACTCAATCAATCATCTTGGGTTAATACTAGACTCCAAATTAAATTTCAATCTGCACCTGAGGAGCCTTTGTTTAAACCATGTTCAAAGTGTAAGGATTCATTAAGTGTAATTATTTCATATAAATTAAGTTAACATTTAGAAAGTTCTCAACCAAAACCACAGTTATCTCTTAAAGAACTTTGGTTTGTCCTATTTTGGAATGTCTCTGCTATTTGGAACCCTTGTCACCAGACAAAAATTGATGCAGTAGAAAGAGTACAGAAAAGATTTATCAGACAGCTGTGCTACAAAGTTGGAATTGAATACAGGGGAGACAAATATTCATCACTTTGTAAATATTTCAGCATCCAGCCACTGTGGGCTAGACAGAAAATCTTTGATTTATCCTTAGCTCACAAGGGTTTCAAAGACATATTCAATTGTTGCGTGCTTAGTGGACTAATTTTCCTCTGTTCCGGGAATTTGCCGAACAGTGAATCACTTTACTGATTCCCTTGTAGATATAGACTGTTTCTGTGATTCTTTTCACTCCATAAAGAGAAAGGTCTATTCCAATTCCAAATTTTATAATTATGGTTCTTTGTTTTCTTCTTCTTCTTTTTTTGTTTTTATTCAATTCTTATTTATATTTTTATGTATTCTGTCATTTTGTGTTCGTGTTAATTTATTGTACAGTAATATAATTGGGGCAACCTCTTTATGTTAAATAAATCATTATCATTATAATCCTTATTTTTCTATTTCAAAGGCTAGGGGAAAATAAACTGTTTTATTTAATTACAAATTAGTTAAGAGAGATTCAAATTTTCTCTATTACATTAATCTAAAACATCATCAATATAACAATAAGCCAGTGCCTTATACCATTTCATACTATTTATACTATTCTATAAACAATTTTAGAAACTTTGAAAACTCCCACACAACATCCAGTTGAAGTTACAAGGATTTTTCATTTCTTTTAATTATGAATCCATAGCAAAAATGTTTCATGTGTGTTTCAAATGAAACAACAAAGAATTCAATAAGTAAGATGTATTGATTGATGTAAGATTAAAACTCAATCAAACAGAGTAATTCTATGAATATTTCCCCAAATAAAAACAATGCACTGAATTCGATTTCCCATGCATTTCTTACAGCAGCATTATTCCCACCCCGGCGTCGAACCAAGGTCATCTTACGAAAATCACTGTCATTTATCGCTTATGTATGATTACCTTTATAAACACCCCGAATTTCAAAAGGAAATTCATTCAGGAAGTAACTTAAAATGAGTCCTTAATTTCCTTTGCATATCTAAGAAGTTATAGTTAACGCCCCCTAGAATCGAACCAACGACCATTTACGATACTATTACGGTCGCTTTTATGTGAGATTAGTCCCTTTTATGGCTGTGTGAAATTTTGAACCTCAGCGCGGTTGGGAAGTGTCATAAAAAGCTTTCGGAAATATGGCCAATGTATTTCTAATGAGGAAAATCAAGATTACGGGTCGCTCTGGAATCGAACCTGTGACACATAGGCAAGTGCTAATTTATTTCGAAGGACATTATGTAAGTATCTATTGGTGTAGAAAGTTTGTCTATCTACAGAAAATGCTATTGTTTACGTACAACTGGCCATGGGTTCGATGCCAGTAGGTGAAATATTTTTAAATTTTGAAAAATCGTAGCTCTCTTAATATCGTACTAAGAACATTCAAACTTTTTACATGTATAGAAATGTATATAGTGTACTTCGAAAAAAATCAACACTTGCCTATAAGCCATGGGTTCGATTCCAGAGCGACCCATAATCTCGATTTTTCCCGCAAGGAAAGCATTGACCATAATTCCGGAAGCTTTTTATGTCACTTCCCAACTGTGCAGAGGTTCAAAATTTCACACAGCCATTAAAGGGACCATTCTCATATAAAAGCATTCCGAAGATTGTCATAAATGGTTGTTGGTTCAATTCTAGGGGGCGTTAACTATATCTCCATATAAAGTTTATAGGAAATCCAGGTCTCATTTTGAGGTACCTCCTTAGGGTATTTCCATTTGAAATTTGGAGTGTTTATAAAGATAGTCATACATAAGTGAAATATAAAAGTGATTTTTGTAGGATGGCCTTGGTTCGACGCCTGGGTGGTAATAATGCTGTCAAGAAAAAAGCGTACGAAATCGAACTCAATGCAATGTACGCTGCGAAAACGTACTTTAGTTAAAGCTTAGCATGACATATCTGATTAATCTTTCGAAAAATCGTAAGTTTTATTGAAAGATATATTTTCTGATTGCTTGTTGTCAGCAAGCACACCTTTACTGGTTATTAATAAAATTTACTGATGGATTAAAGTAATGAAAACACTTTATACAGCATTACTTTCTGGTTTTGATGTCTTATTCTATTTTTTTATGTAGAGAAAACCATTAATTCATGAGTAAAAACTATGTATCACAATTCTCAATAATCAATCATACATTTAGTAAAATCAATTTCATGAATTTTTATATCAAATTTAAATAAGCTAAAAAAAATATTAGAAACAGAAAATTCATGAATTAACAATTACTTCTAATATAAGTTGGCTCAAAACGTATTCTTAAATAACTTTTATAATATTCCACTTTAAGACTTGACAACCATTCACCAATTTGTCAAAAACATTTTTCAAAGTTCAGAGCTAAAAAAAATTCCCCACTTTCACTTTAAATTTATTCCCACATAAGAAAAAATGAAATTTGTAATCTTTATCAATAATACCATTTATGGCCAAATACAAAGAGCATTTTCAGTAAAAGGAATCACCAATATTAAATGAAATTGAAACCAGAAATGGAGTATGATAACTGTATAAGAAGAGGATTACCACATTTCCCCATGTATAAGCAATATAAGAAGTTTTGAAAGAATATTTTATTAGTGAAACACGTCATTAAGAAGGAAAAGTTATTAAGAAAATGAAAAAGCATGAAAAATAGTGAAGAAAAAGTATAACACAACTGAAAACCCAGTTGATTTCTACTCTCTTATTTTATCCGTTTTCATGCATAAAACATGAACCTGCGTAATATATGCCACCACCCTACTTTTAGGGCTTGGAAATTATGGAAAAAAAGGGTGGCTTATACATGGAGAAATACAGAAATATATTCACACTCACATAGGGACTAACTTCAGTTGTATTCAATTAAACAGCTTCCTTTATTTTAAGCTAACAAAAAATTATGTGAAGGTAATGAGTAGCAGTAGATATCAGTATAACAGGTAATCAATCATTAATATGGCAATCATATTGAGCACAAGATATAAAACCTACCGATACTGCCATTAACAAGTCCAAGTCTACTGAGAGGATCTGGTGAAGGAGGAGGAAAGAGACCTTCTACTGGACAAAAAGGAGCAGCAGCACCTGCCATAGGCACTGGCGAATCTGGTGGACTTTCTTGTAATGGAGATGGCAGTGACTGAGAAACAAAACTTGGTAATGGAGGAGGAGTGACAGGCCGTGGTCGAGGCCTTCTCACAACCACATGCTTGGGTATGGGACCAGGTTTACGCTTGTTTGGACGTGGAGATCCAGCAGGCGAGTCAGCAGAACGCTTAGCACCTCTTCCTCCCCCAACGTTGCTACCACCAACAAGGTCTATGTCTGCTTCATCCACCATCATTCTCTGTAGAATTTAATACGTCATAATTATAAAATTTAGGCAGCTGAGAGCTACAGGATTCATGTTAAAAAACCATTCAATTGTTTCACTAATAAAACTTGAAATGATTTTCAGATCATTTCTATTTCAGTGAAGCCCAACATTGAAAATGAATACATTGGATAAGTGATTTCTCATCTATGTGGATAATAAACAAGGCAACTTATACACAATCCATCTTTTCCCCCTCTTAATATAGTATATTTCATGTAATTAGAAGAAATGGAATAAATTTAAATTATATTTTACACTTAGCGGTTGCTGAGTCAATTTTAGTAAAGATGTTATTAAGCATATTCTTTGAGAAACAATGTTTTTTTTTAATAAAGTGCAAATATATATTTCCTCATCATGGTTTTTGTAACATATTGTTTGGGATAGGAATTTTCAATCTGTAATTTAGAATAAACTGAGTATTCCTTTTCTGAACCCCTCTATCAAATCATTTTCTTCTATTTTTCGTATCCACTGAATTACCTTTACAAGAGATTAATACAGAGTTACTTAGTTGACTACTTAGAAGATGTCCAAAAAGAAAATGATTAATCTCCCAATCTCAGCTACTGTCATGACAAATAACGACACGATAAGTTTACTGTGGGAGTGATCATTCTTATAATGAGCAGGATTGTGTTGCATATCGTTTTGGATTTTGTGTTTAATTATATTGTGTTGAAACATACTATAACATGTATAAAAGAATTCTTTGATGTGAGTGAAAGTGACAATGAGGGTATTGAACTGGATAAGCAGATATGTAAGCAGTGATATGAAATAAACCTATACTATGTGGGGAAAAAGATGGATCATCATTATCTATCACTCAAAAGATCAATATATTGCACCTACCTAGCGTAACAATAGCTTAAACCCCTTAAAGAGCCAGACTTGTCATTTAGTCAGGTATCTTTACATTTGCCAGAGTGTTTTGAAAATTACCATTCACTTTGGGATTATTAAATTACTGTAAAACGTAGCAACTTATATTTCAATATGAATAATTTTCATTTCTTCAACTCATGTATTTCATTCATGTATTGACATTTTCATAATCATTTAGGAAAAATATTTTTTAGGAATTATTCATTGCTTTTAGAATTACTGCTAAAACTAATATAAAAGTCTATTCAAAATTTAATATCTATAGCCATATACCTTGGAATATCTACTAATACACACTTTTTATTTCCATTCTCTATGTTAATTACAACCTGTGAAATATTTTTGACTGACCACAATGTGGAAAAAAATCCTCATGAAAATTGAATGGTGAGTAGGGCCCAGAAAAGTTCAGAAAAATTCGAAGTGGAAGGGGTTAAACAAATTATCAACAGCATAAAATAAATAAATCAAAACCTTTACCTTGTCTATCTTGAATGGATTTCCAAACATGTGTTGCCTTACTGGAGTAGATTCAATTTCACGGAGTTGGGGAGGCATTCTTTTCAAATACTCCTGATAATTGCCCATTTGACCAACAGGCATACTATGCATTTGATCTAGAAAAAATAAGAATTTTTTGTAATATTATAGAATTGTTAAGGTGAAAATACATGGAATCAATAAATTATAAACTTGAGACTCAAACAATAATCTTTCTCACCTTCATCAACAATACGTGTCCGTAAAATGGAAGTCTTAAAGAAATTAACCCGCATTCTTGCTACTTGATCCAAGAGTAGCCGGCGAGGAATGTCAAAAGGATTACGGTAACTTTGACCTCTTCTCCATCCAGAGCTACCAGCTCCTCCACGAACTCCAACAATGAATCCATTAAAATCATTCAGCTGGTCCCTCAGATTAGCAAACTTATCTGTATATATGAAAAGTATATTTAAATCTAGCCTTTCCATAATAGAACATAGATTTTTTACAAAAACATATATATAAGCATATACATATATGATTGGATTCAAAAGAAATGAGTATCATTTATTTCTGAAGCAAGCGTACTTTGCAATTTGCTCTACTTATTATTGATGATAATGGTTGATGTTGGCTCCACATAACAAACTTAAGACACCTCATAAGTTCAGGAGTGGTAGGATTAGTCTGGATAAATGATTTGGGAGTTATTTAGCCCAAAATAAAAAGTTAATAGCAGGCCATCTGTCTCTAGTTGGGCAAATCTCCTTTGCTAATCTCACTTTTCAAAAATCCCAGATCTTTATACAATTGCATCAACTCATAACATTGGGACATTCCGTTGTTTTGCTTTTTCATTCAAAATTCCAATGAATTATGCATAACAGCACATGGGTTCATTTCAATGCAGATTAACAGCATAGAAACCTCACAGGCATCTTAGTTTTGCTGCATTGAGAAGCAAACATTCACTTTCATCATCAATAATAAGTAGAGCAAACAGCAAGATATGCTTGCATCAGAACATGAGTCTCATTACTTTTTAATCTGATGATATATTTATACATAGGAATGCATCACACACTAAATTCATACTACTATAAACGTCTGAATACTGATACTAACAAGAGGACCTCTAGAAACTTATCACGGGGTTTTTGATAAAATCAGTATGGTTGTATTCCTTCGACATTACTTATAACATCCTGGAAATTATAGGAGCCAACACTTCCTAGTTGCCATGTAATTAATGCTTGGGAATCGACATTCATGGCTCCTACAGATAAATAATCAGCAATCTCCTGCTATCCTCAAGCAAATGGTGGTGGAGTGGTACAGTGCAGGATTGTCAAGGTTAGAACCCATGCAACAAATCAAAATTGTTCTTTTCAATTTCCTTCTCTTCATTTTCTTTATCTTTCTTATGGCAAATATTTTATTAATTTAAATGAAACCTTGGGGAAAAGCTAACTACATATATTTTTAAATCATATTAAAAAATGGAAAATTTAGAAAATAGTTAGTTTTTCGTATCAACCATTCAATGTGAATTTCTTAGGCAAGTTATAAAATTAAATCAAGAGGACACGAAATGCTCCAGCGGTGATTTCATCAGCAATTGAGCTGAATGCTCCTGCAGATGCTATTAGAATTCACCCTATGCATCACCAACTTGCTGCATCAATATTTTATGGTATGCTGCTCATTGCTTGGTTTTACAGCATATCGAGGTCAGTATTTTTAAACTTCAACTTAGTTAGCTTCTGGAACACTACAAAATACAAACGTCAATGTGAATCAACCTATTTCTTTAAGTAACCATGAATTTCCTATTTTAAAAAATAATGTACTATAAATTATATTTAATTTCATTGAAGGCTTTTGGGTTGGGATTATTATTGGAAATAAAATTCCTAGGATTTGGGATCCATCCTTTCTTTGTCACACCCCAATTACACCTTTAACATTTGTCAGTCAATAATCTTGGGCATATTATTTAAGATGCATGAAATGAGATTATACAATAACTATTTTAGTAATATTTTAAGAATTTTCAGTTAAAAGTTATTTGAAACTTTAAAAAATTATAGTTTTAGGCAATATTTAAATTAATAAAATATTTGCCGAAAGAAAAATAGAGTAAGCATAGGGAAGAAAATAGAAAAGAATCTGGGTTTGAACCATAGATTTTAACAATGATAATCCTGTACTACACCGCTCCGCCACCTGTTGCTTGACAAGGTGAATGCGGGTTATTTATCCGTCGGAGCCATGAATTTCAATTTTAAGCATAAGTAACAAGGAATCTAGGGATTGTTGGCTCCTGTAATTTACAGGCTGTTATGATTAATGTCCAAGGAACATACCCATAATAATTTTATCAAAAACCCTGTGACACAGTCCTAAAGATCCCCTTCTAAGTACATTCAAAATAAATCAAAATTGAACAGAATAACTAAGAAAGAGAATGAAGATTTTAATTAAAATAAAAATACCTAATAGAAGTGGGTGGGAGATTAATTCTTTTTTCAAAGGAGATCTAGGGACAAGCCGAATGCCTTCTGCAGAACCTGCATTTGTTCCACTACTTCCAGCAAACCCACTCCTATTTTTTGCAACTTCACTACAAAGTTTGTCAAACTCCAACTTTGCTTGATTTTTAAGCCTTTTCAAGTAGTTAAGAACACTGTAACTAAGACTATTGTCCGTGCCATCAGGCACTAGAGTTGAGGCCAAAGCTTGTGCACCCATTCGAACAAGTGCACGCCGTAAAGGCTGCAAGAAGAAAGAGATATTATTCAAAACTAACAAGAATGACATTTATATAAACAAAACATAGCACCTCATCAAAATTTAAACTAACAACCTACCCCAGCATAATAGGTTGGCATGGTTCGAAGATAATTATTGAACTGTGTCCTCCACTCATTAGTAGGTTTCAATCTATGAACTTTAAACAACTCATCCAACAATGGTAGAAGCACTGGATAGTTATAAGGCATCACAAATAAATTGACACACGTGAGGTTGGTGCTGGCCTTCAAATAACCAAAAGGGTGACCAACTTCAGAGTTCTTAGCACTATTTGCCACAAATACCTAATTATAAAATAATGATAAAAACAGGATGAGATCAATAAAAAATAATTCACAGTATTTTCCTTATTACACAGACAATCAACCAAATATTAATACCACGAAGTTTATATTAACTAAACAATTAAAACAACTTTTGACATTTATTTGAGTCAATAAAATTAGATTTTTCAGTAATATTGTTAGTTAAAAAGTATTTACTAAAATTAATTCCAAAATTGTGGAAATACAATACAGGGTTTTCAGATAATTGATAAAATTTGGATAATTAATTTTCTAATTATACAGACTCACCTGCCAACAAACTGTCGGTTGTTTACGAGATAGAATATACTGAGTGAGAGGACTAGGTTCAAGTTCGTATTTATCGAATGGCAGAGTTTCAATCACCATTGGTTCTTGACTTGTGCATGTAAACTTGACGTTCGGATGAGCTGATCGTGGGGGCTTATTGAAAAAAAAAAGCATCAGAAACATTTGTACTCTATTTCATACAAGCTTTAAAAATATCAAGACACTTACCAAAGAGGAGGCACTCAGTTCGGGCCAAAATGACTCGGGAATTGGCCAAAAGCCAACTGCAAAGCCTTTTTGAGCAGAACGTTGAACATAGATCAATTTTCTGCATGAATGCCAGGAAGTTCCAAGAGAATTAGCAATTGATGAGGCAGGAATAGTAGGACCTTTTATATTTGCCCCATTCAAAGCATTAGTTCCACTTCCATTCCCTGACACAGGTAAGGCAGAATTCACTTTTCCACTTTCGGAACTTATTTCTCCCATAGGAATAACATCCCAGTCCCTGTCACTACTACGCTCTCCTTCACCATCATCAAAAAAGTCCTTGGTGCCTGGAAAAAAAAATGGAAATAGAGAACAAAATTGAACCTATATTCTATACACAACATATATAATGAAGCAATCTTTTTCTAGTTCTCAAAAAAGTTTTTAAAAATGTTCATGAAAATATGAAAATGAATTATTATTGAAAACTGACTTTTATATACAGTAGCCACCTTACCTTCACTCCCTACCGGAGGAGGATCAGGTCCAATCTTCTCAAAATTGATCACTACACCACTCTGTACCTTTTGTACTAAACTGTCAATGCACTGCATCATCATTCTATGAGAGGTTATACAATAAGAACGGCCTAAGGAAAGGAGAAAATTAAAGAATTTTAAAAGTACCACATAAAATTTGGAAGATTTTATTTGTATGTTCTAAATGAATACTACTCTACAATAAAAACTCAGATTAGAATGAGTCTATCAATAAAAATTGTTAATACATTCCTGTTAAAAATCAAGAAACAATGCCTAATTTTTGTTATCAAGAAGAGAAAAAGTACACCTATTACTCACTCACCCTAAGTACAATCAGAAATTATGTTTTCTTACTAGATAAAATACAGTTATAATTTACAAAACTGACATTAGAACATTGGCTAGTAATATATTCAACCACAATCTCGATATTTAGGTATTTTATGTTATTCCATATATATCATTGAAAATAACTTAAAGGGACAGTATAAGAATTAGGGGATGTCTGTTTCATTCACATCATTGCGGAAGTCATTGCAAAAGAAAACAAATCACAAGCTAACAAAAATTCTATCAAAATATCGAATTGGAAACTTACCACCAGTAACCTCACACATTGCATCAATGGGAGAATTATCGCTTGGCACAAGACCTGTATCTCTTTCAACAGCTGGTGTTCCAGAAAGACGAAGAACCAAGGAAAACAATCGTTGGTCCCATCTGAATGGCTCTCTAGTCAGCTCCGACCCAGGTATTGGAGAATGCATGGGCAAGTTAAACTGTATGAAAAATTTTCATTTGGTGTAAGGATAGATATTTGGAAAAAACAAGAAGTTCTAGGTGAGAAAACATTCTTATACCTGTTCAATGTTCAAACCTAAGATAATCTCAACTGTTATTTTAGTTTCATTTAAAACCTGCTAGATCTCTTTCAAAAATGGTACCACATTGAGTTCTCTTAGTCCATTTCAGTTGCAAGCTTTCTTGAAATATTTATTTTAAAATAAATATCAAGAAAGATAGTTTTCATTATAATCCATAGATTTTGAACTTAATTAAGTACAATTAATTAATGACATTCTTTGCCAATAATATGAATGATAAGGATAATTCACCAACAGATATTTATCTGCAAACAGATTTATATTCCCAACACAACAAAATCAACCTAATAATAAGTTGTAAATTAAAAAGCTTATTCTTAGATATTCTGCTAATTTATGGTATTCAATACCCAATCTATATCATGATAGGACATAGGATGATGCCCATGTTCGCTACAGAAATGGAAGCATACTCATAGCTCAACTGACCTTCCTGCTTACCTGATATTATCTGGACCATCCAGAAGGAAGGTACAAAATATCATATCAAATCTTTCTAGAATATGAACAATAACATAGACCATCCATTCACTAAAGCTTGAAAATAAATGGATGAGACAGCTCACATTGTTAAATTAGTTTCAATAGATAAAATTGCAGAAAAAGTTCATAAAATCCATTGCAGGGAAATCACAAAAGATATACTGTTTGAAATAATGAAGGAAAGCTAAGTGGGAGCCTATCTACGACAGAGAAGAGATAGATTTGAGGCACCAAATAAATAGTGATGCAGGGAAAAAGAAGTAGATTTAGCATTATATAATAGGGATGGAGAGCTTGTAGTGAACTAACCAGCATATAGAATGACCAATGATGATGATGTATATGATGTAGGGTTCATTATAAAAAAAATTAGTAGTAACATCTCTTTGCTTATGATGCAATTATACACTAAGATAGGATAAGCTTAATAAAGCAAGTTGCTTGAAACAATTGAGTTGAAATACAGCTAATGATATTCACCTTTGGAACAGGAATCGATATCAATATTTAAAAAACAGAAGTTAATAACTATCAATTAATAAATGTGATATCAAATGCTGACAATTTGATAAATTTAAATGCAGCTTCTGATTGAGAATTAGAATTAGATGACCAATTAAATTATGTATGAAAGAAAAAGTTTCCTAACTATAGCAGGGTAATATCAATTTTAATTTCATGAATATACTCAGAATATTTTCTTTGCATCTTTTATTTCTGAAAGTTCTCCTTCATTCTTATTAATAGTTCCTCCAATTTACAAATATTTTACTAACATTTCTACATCTTTAAATTATATTAGTAGTTTATAAAGATTCACAGACTTTTTAAAATTGACTTCAATAAATTTCCTTGGGCTTCATTATAATTATGTTATTATTAATACTAGGTTGAAAAAAGTTTATGAACTGGGAAAACACAATTTCAAGAAGCATTAATGATGAACAAAAGAAAAATACGAATTTATAGAATAAAAAATCGGCTTAGGAGAATGTACTCGCTCCACAATATACTACAATAGTTAACCCATCAAGGAAGCCAAAAGAATTTTATCCTAATCATTATTGTTATTTTAATTCCGCTGTAAGTAATGTGAAAATGTACATCTTCCGGACTTCTTTTTCCTTGGTACACTATATATAATGATACGATAAATATCTAACATTTCCAAAATTAAACTTGAAAGAGCTTATCTTTAATACACATGCACGTAAAGTAAGGACAAAGCAATGGTCATGAATATGTAAATGAAAACGAACCAAAATATATTTCGATATAAATAATTGAATTACAAGATAAAAACGCTAATTCATTTAAGTTAATACATAGACTACTCGCTTAAATCCGTATCATAGTCGTAAAATCGTTCGTTAAATAGAAGAAATATAACTGACGGACTTAAATCTGCCCTCCTGTTATATTTCCTAAGAGTGGACTTGATTTTTACTTGAAGTAACATTATTAACAACAACAAAAACAGTAATTACAATCAAAAATGACTTACATCCTCTTGAACACCGGCACTGTTTGAAAGCTTCCCTCCGTCGGTTATGACAACAATAACAGATGGTTCCAGGTAGAAAGGGCATCTACCTTGGCCATAAGTGTCTATCCCTGTCTGCATACGATTTATATTAAGAACGTCAAACGTATTTTTTAATGCCGCTCCCATCACAGTCATACCAGTGGACTGAAGATTTTTCAGCTCATTCATAAAAGTTGCAAGGTTTTCCTTCCATCCCGCCTGTGAGAACAAATCAATATTAATTCATTGTAAGGCATAAGCCAATGAAGTTGAAAATTTATTTTCAGCTAAAACTTGTCAACATTTGCTGTACATTATAAACGCAGCAAGCAGACGATAAAAAGTGCGCATGACATCAGCCAAATGTATTTGCGCTATAACTTACATTAAAGCCAGCGAATAATTTACAAAAAGCAAAATTTTGGCTCATACAACGCTCACTAAGTTAACAATGATAACTGCTTGGTTACATCATAATTCTTATAAGTAAAGTCACAATATCGTAATTTACCTTAATATTTGCTGGTGGATCTTCAAAAGTCAACAACATATATCTATCACCACGACTTTCCGGTGATCTCTGTCTTACCTAATTCGTAAGAAGCTTGTTAGCAGGCACCATCGAGTAATTTAAAAACGATTCTTTCTATATCTCATACCCGGTGGTTAGCACCCCGGCATTTGCAAGCTTACCTTTACGAACGTCTCTACAGCGCCCTTTGCAACGTCTAAGAGCGTTGGGCGTCCACCCAAAGAAGCTCTCTGATTCATAGACGCGGAAGTATCTATTAAAAAAACGATGATGGTCATTATGAATTTCACGATATTAGCTTTCTGTTTAAAAGAAAATATCTTCGTTCGCCGAACAAGGGATCAACAATCTATACAGCAACATCATAGGCCCATTTTCGCGGGACAACCTGCACAGAGCTGCCTCGAACAGCAGCTGAAACGCCACGACGTCTGAACCACGTGACCCACTTCGCCATGATTGGTCACACTCCAAGAACTGTCAACAGATTAGGGACTACAATTTCCGATCCCAGAAGAAACGCTACAATTATAATTCCTTATTATTAAAATAAATATTTTAAAAGGTTTCGTAGACGTTCAATTTGTAGTTCACTATGATTTAGTACCAAACTAATATATGAAACAGTTCCGTTGACCCTACTTGTTCATGAAGTCATACTGATTTCAGCAAATAATACATTAAATGCTACGATCACGTATTTTTATGAGATAGCTGCAAGCATGGCGATCCTGACATACTTGACGGATTGGTTCAAATTTGGACGAGCTAACATTCACTTCCATGATGAAAACCAAAATATCCCATGAACACCCTTATTTCACTGATTGCATGACGTCAGTTAAGCGGTAAAATCGAAGTTTTTCTTCTTGCAAATCATTCCACTCTCATCATAAAATTCAGATAAAATAGTTATTAAAATTACTTGTGTAGTAACTCAAAGAAGGATACGGTTAATGATGCTTTGAAAGAAACGATGGAATTAATTTGTGCTTCAGTTATGCCGCGTCCATCGAGTGAATTAAATTCATTATATCATTACAGTTTAAAGGAAAGGATTGGTTCTTAATTGACCAGGCACATGGATATTAATGAATCTCCAAATAAAATAGACTTTGCCAATGTATCAGTCCTGGCCTATATTTTCTTAGGATTTCTACATGATATTATTTCTAGTATGAGTAACTAACTGTATTATAAAATTAACCATATAGTTTCAGTAATTATGATTTTGTTATATTATTTTCTCATAATCGTGTGAAAAATTTTATACATAAACAGGTGAGTATTTTTCAGATTGGATAGTCATCAGAGATATTGCACTTCAGATTAGAGAAAAAGGGACTAACAAAAAATATGAATAAGGGAAAAATTACTCAAATACTTTTAAATTTTAGTTAAAGTTGGTAAATAGAAACAGGAATATAATTATCACATTTAAATATTCGAATGTATGATTAATCA
The DNA here is from genome assembly GCA_020796165.1 of Pantala flavescens. NCBI lineage: Eukaryota > Metazoa > Arthropoda > Insecta > Odonata > Libellulidae > Pantala > Pantala flavescens. The sequence continues at coordinate 17,650,166 of CM036882.1, forward strand.
AAACCTTGGCCAATTTAATTTGGGCGTGTCTGATGAATAGGATATATCAAAATATTTCATAATTTAATTATTAAATTATATCAATTATAAATAATTCTAATAATACGATAAAATATGCTCTAAACTATATTCAAAATATTTTATACTTATTCTACTCAAACTAAAACCACTCAATTTCTTAAATTCATTAACAAGAAAGCATAATGTTCTGATAAAATTAATTCTTCTGAAACAATGCTGGGACCAAAACATACCATTTTTGGTGTATTACTGGATGTCATCTGTTAATTTAACCTCCTCTTGAAGCACACAATTGCAACATTTTCAAACTCCCACTTTAAACTAACTTATGATTCTAACTACATTCATAGAAAACTACAATAGCAAAATAGAAATAGGTTTTTTGAATATGCACAATTTTAAAGATCGGAACATCAGGATTGAAGTATCAGTAAAAATCCAAAAATGTCATAAATATTTACTAATTTTCAACAATGAACAATAAAATTAATTTAACTCACTTCATTTCCCTTCAGAAGAAACCTCAAAATTATCTTCTAATTCACAAGATGAATAATTTGAATTTTTCCTTGATTGTAATAATATGATTGATTATGGTGATGAAAGAAATTTCCTCAGGTGGACATTATTATAGTGATAATTAATCATTTTTTGAGATACCTGTACAAACATTTCCATAATAGGTTTGAAGTACAATATCTCTAAAACCTGTTGCTAAATTTTTAAAACATAATTTGTACATGGACCTATAGTGCTTTCATTCCTGCAATTATGATGATGATTATTACATTATGAAAACTTATGACTGTTCTTTCCTGAGAGAAGAAAAGATAGATATGAGAACAGGGAGAAACAGCTTCACACTGCAAGGAATGTAAAATCACCATACAGAAATATTTTATGGTCAATCAAATAAACACTCAAAAGTAAGAAAGTCTATCCACTTCCTCCTATTTAATTATAATATTTTTTATAATTAATTTGATGATGAGGTCCACAGTGAAAATGGAATGTTATAATAACCAACCTTCAGCAAAATTTATTATACCTGAATATTAAGGATAGTTAATAGGAGTTTATGAAAGGTTGAAGATGTCAGAGCTTTAAATCCATTATTTCACTTTTTATGAAATTAATTTGAGGTGAGATGAATTGATACAATTAATTATTTGGAATATAAATAAGTGATATTCTCAATAATTCAATATGAAAAATAAATGGCATTATGAATTTTGGCAGCTTCATCTCTTAATGATACAAGAATACAATAATGTTCATGATCATATAAGCTCTATCAGATCAAAATCAAATGTGAAAATACCATAATCTCAGAAGATTTACAACCATAATTAATGATTATTATAAAATATTACTTAATTGAACAAAGTTTGAAAGAGTGGAAACTGCATAATAATAATCTTCAGAAAAGACAGAAGAAAATGAGACTTGAAAATATGTACAGACATCCAGCACACAAAGAAATTATGGATGCAATTTGCATGATCAGACATGGAGACAGAATACTAAGTAGATTAAGAGCCATATTAAGGAAAAAGGAACAAACAAACGGCAAAAATTTTAATGGAAAATATCTACATGGTGAACCTCAACAACTAATTCCTAATGAAAAAATAATTGAAAAATTGTATTTTTAACTTGAAAGTTTGAGAAAGTTTATAAAAATAAAGATGAAACATTTTTAATATGTTACCTAAAGTGTGCTTGTAAAAGAAATAATTATTAATGATTTTACAACATTATTTTAATATTTCAAGATTATTTGGCAGTATAAGAAATCTGAAATTTGATCAAATCAAATTCAAATATTATCTCTCTACAAAGATAGCTGGTAACAGTAGTTAGAATTGAGAAAATCAGCACAAATAATTTCATTAGCCGAGAAGTCAACATTACCAGATTCAACAGTATAAATAATACAAATAGAAAAATAATTATCAAGAGAATAATTAAATAATATTAATATAATGTTTTCCAAACAAGGTAACTTAATTATATAACATGAAATTTTAAAATGACAAATGCAATTGAATCACATAAGTAAAAGCCTTGTACAAATTTCTGACAGAAGATTATCATAGACACATTTAGTTCCCAAGTCATCATTATAAGCAACTTTAAATAATTCTTTTTCAGTACAAGTAAAAATAGATAGAGCTAAGTAGGCTTTGTTGCATTTTTAAAAAAAGTTCATATTTCTTCACTAATAGAAAAAGTCCACATTTTCTGAGCAATGATTAAATTAAATTAAATTAATGAATTTTATAAATATATCAATAGATAATCCTTAGTGGGAATAGAATTCATACATCCACTACATTTAGAAGCCCATGGGTATGAAATGTAACCTCATTCATGAATAATAATGCAAAACCATGAAAAGTCAAGTTTAATTACATTGGTCCTTGAAAGTTAGTCTGCTTCTGCTAATATCTGAAAATTTATCACAATTGGTAGCAGAAATATATGCTCCATCTTAGAATCCTAATTTGTTCACAAAAGAATTATTTTTCCTAGCCCATCTAAGCTACTGTTGTAACTAATCATGATACACCATCACCAGAGAAAGACACCACTCAAAAAGCATGTTTCTGTTAAGATAAAAATATTGGATGGAAATGCAATTTCTTTGCAGTTATATGGTGATACTATCACATTCATTCTTTTAAAAACACACTCACAAAGCACTATAACTCATTCAGACATTTCATTTATGAAATAGTTACTTTAAATTTTAACTCAAAAGACCCTTTTCATTCTTGGGAAATTTGAGTAAAACCTTCCAGTAATATAAAGACACTTCTTTAGCTTTTTATACTTGCAACCGCATTCATCCGATTTCTCCTTTGCCATGAAAAACTTTACTTTGAAATAATATGTACATTAGTCATCATCATCATCATCTTCACCCAAGTTAACAAAATGTCCTTGAACTGTTGATGACTGATGATAGCGTCTCCGTGAGGCGAAGTCCTCATTTTCTTCAGTTAGTTGTAAAGCTGATGTTGTTGCTAAGCTTCCAGGCTGAAGGGGAGTTACCACTATCTGCTCATATTCTTGAACACGTTTCCTAAAATATATAAGAAATGACATCATGAGAAATAACTAATGCAGTTGAAGAGTACCAAACATAATCAAACCCTTTACATGGCCTTTAATGATGAAAATTTTTAGCTCATTTTTATGAGATAAGTGATGAGTTAATTCACATTAACCCTATCATGTAGTTTCTACTGAGTTTACAATAATATAGTTAATAAAAGCAACAGTAGACAGATTTATATTAACAAAGAGTAAGTTAACCCACAAGTGTAAATTGATATTTGACCCATCATAATACAGTGTGTCAATTTTTTGAAACATTATAATAACATATTAACTTAAGCAAAGATATAGCATAGCTATCAACATGAAACAGCTATTATATGATTGCTGAATATTAAACTGGGCTAGACTGATGGAGTTATAGCAATGGAAATCAGAGAAGATTCAGGCAACTATTTAGAAAACAAATTGGACTAAGCAAAAATGTAACACAGTCAGGTTCAATCATTTACCTCATGCATGACTTTGCTACAATTTAATGCCATATAGATAGGAAAACAATTTGACTTAATCAAAAACAACTCAAGTTGAATTTTACCTCAGCAAGGCATATAAAAGTGTATTTATAATATTTTTTATTTCATATTGTGATGAAGAAAATTCACTCAACTATGATGGGTGTCATGAATTGTCATAATTGTCCTCCTCAGATATTAAAGAAAAGAAGGAATTAAAATATTGGAAGCATTTGACATAAAATCATTAATGATATGTTTTAATTGATTTAGGTGCCCATAAGAAGGATAAGAGTATCATATTAGAAATTAATATTTAATTTTCCTCTCACCATTTCATTGGTAAGGTTTTTTACTATTACATACAATAGAGTTATTATTTTAATGTTGATGGACCACAAAGATATTGGCAGACTAAATGTATGTTACCAACAACTGAGAATTGGGTTGGAAGTGATTATGCAAAAAACATGAGAAAATATATGAAAACAGAGATATAACTTTTCCTTACAACTTTGCTGTCTAAGATAAAGAATGACATAAAATATAGTGAGATGGTTCTGACAACATGAATATAATAAACTCATATAGTTACAAAAAATCCTAAGCAGGAAAAGTAACTGGATTATCATTCATTTTAATAAGAATTTGGATTTCATATACAAAAATTATGATATTTGAGGATAAATTCAACCAGCATTCCTATCATCATAAATTATTTTGATACATAAACAATTGATATACTATATTAACACAAAACGGCAAATCAAAGAGAAAGATCAATTTTTAATAAGTAGACCATTCAATGATACGTACATAATCTTTTAAGATATACTAATATAATTTCACACTTAGTTTAGATAAATAATGATACAATAATAAATTGAAAAATTTACTTAAATAGTTAATACATAAGTTAAAATAGACTTTAAAAAACTATTCAATTAAGATTTTGACAATACTGTAAATAACTCATATAGTTAGAACAGATGTATTTTAAAATCTTTAGTCGCTATTTTTTGGTTGGCAAATTTCTGCAGTTTGCTGCTACTTATTTCATTGGATTCAATTCACTTACCCCATTAATCTGAGAAGAGAATTCTTTGCCCAACGAAGAAATCTAAACTGCGATGCAATACCAGGAGTTACAGCTGGATTTGCTCTACCAACATAAAACCACACAAGAAATACAACCAAAATATTTGCAAGTGCATAGGCCCAATGTACTAAAAACATGATCAGCAATTTGACAAGCGCCTGAAGTAGAAAAAATCAGATAATTAGTAACAAGTAATTGCCATTTTCATTGCATGTAAATTTGTTTTATGAGACACAATAAATGAATTAAAGAAAAATATCCATTCCTTAACATGAAAGATGTCTGGGATTAGAACCAGTTCCAGATTATCCAGAGTTGGAGAGTAAGTATGCTAAACACTCCACTACCAAGGTCAGTCTGTGCTACACAATGCTAAACGTCCTATGTCCAGATTATAAAGTAGCTTACTGCATTCATCCAAAGAAACGCCAGAGTCATGGCCTTTTAATATAAAATACTTGACAGATATAAGGATTTTTTACTTGCAAAATGACTAAGAGATTTAAAAACCATCATTCTCACCTTTCCATTTCGTTTTGGTGACATAAATGTGGGTCAGTTTAATTGAATGTTCATATATAACTCACGTATATTTCCAGTCAAGTGTAATATTTGAGAGTGCATCCCACTCACAGGGAACTACTTAAATATTTCTCAAACCTGCTAATGGCCTGATAAAAGAATTCACTTATAATGGTCCTATTATGAAGGATTTGGAGGTATATCTTTTCACTCTTATTAGTGATTTTCTTTAAGAGACTTCACTTTGAAGACTTAAATCATAGTAAATCTCTTTTTATACAATGACATGAAACTCCCTTTTGCAAGGAGCAATTCACAGACATCAACAAGTCAATAGTCAATCCCTTTAGGTTCATATATTTAAAGGATTTATCAAAAATGTAGAAGTACAAAACTTACTGCTTTCTGTCACTCGATACTTGAAAGCTTCATTTTGAAAGGAGGCAGTCTTTAGTGAAAGATAAGTTCATCCCTAGGGGTACAAGTTAGACTGTTTCATATTGTTAATATCCTTTAGTTTTGTGAAGCAAGGATGCTTGTGTAAACAGGTATTTCTCACTATGCTGAACACACAATCCTACTTCTCTGGTTTGCAGAATAGTCAGAGTCCTCTATTAAATGAGAATATAATTGATAAATTTTATCAAAAATTCAGTTGTAAAGGCTTTGATTTGATTTAATTCCAACTTTGCCATACTATCCTGGAAATTACCTGGAAAGTTAATGATCTGACAAATATATCAATGACTTTCTGCTAAATAAGAATATTTTACTATACTTCAACGAGATGAAGGGAATTACTAAGCTGTACACTCTGTAGTTTAATCAAAATGTAACTTGAAATTCTTTTGTTGAGATGTAAATTCTCTACATATACTTTGAGTTTTTCTTTTGGTATTACCAATTCTTGAGCTGTCAAAGAATTGTTAATAACCTTTGTTTTCACTAGTTTCACCCATAGTCGGCCGGCCTTGGTGGCCGAGTGCGTAGTTTGTAGTAGCCGAAGTTCGAGGTCCCAGGTTTGAGTTCTGGCGGAACGGAAAATTTTCTGGTCTAGGATGGAATGTATTTGTGTTCATCCTTAGAGGTAGTAAGAGTGGTCTATATAGACTAAATTTCGCCCTGATTCAATAAAGGCAGATTATTATAATTACTATTATTATAGTCCAAATATTGACCATTGGCATTTAATTCTTAAGGTCTTTGAAATAGTCTTTAAATTTGCAGCATAGAAAACTATATCATCATAGGTGACTGATATGTTTATCCACAACAAAATTTACCCATGTTTTGAGAATTGAAGAAACCAAGACTGCAGTGAAAAAGATCGATGAATGGCAAACACCTGATTATATTTCCTTTGAAATCCAATTTGTCTGTTTTCTTTCGTATACTCATGCATTCTTATAAATATTGTGAAAATTATTTGTTAAGGGTAATGGAAATACCTGATAAGTATGATACTTCAATAAATACCTAATAGCTATTTCAGTTACTTTACAGTAATTTTTAAGAACTTTTAAAGTATATTCATGAATTATTTCATTAATAGACTAATTTGGATTTTAAAGAAAGCATAAGAATCCAAACATGATTAATTATTAAATTAAGATTGATTTAAACCCTAACAAAATAATGTTTATATAATCAAGATGTATAGAAAAATGCTTTTATCAGCACTTGCCGCAGGGTTGAAAATCAATGCGTCATCAATCATCTGTCCTCTCCTAAGCCGGCTCAAGAGAGGACAGCCACCTTTTTCGAGCTTTGCCCTACACCTGCTGGAGAAGAATCACAGGAGCGACTTCAAACCTCGCCACCAGGAAGAGAACTCCCGAAGACTAGACTTACTCGAAGAAGTGGAAATTAGGGGCTTTCCCCAACAAGACCTCACAAATGAAACATTGTTCCAAAACCCTTCACCCCTTCTTTCCTTACCTTACAAAATATTCCCATGATGCACCCACGCCTCCATTCCCCTTTACCCTCTCCAACAAACCTATATAATCCCTAGCAAAACACCATTCCTTGCCTTAAGATGTAATTTCATATTACGAAACCGGTTGCGAAATACAATTTTCTGTGGAAATTTACAAAGTTGTTTTTATTTCAATGAATTCTGATTAATTAAATCCAATTAAACTTGGTTATGGCAAAACTTAGAATTAGGTGGAAGTAAAAAGAATCACAAAAGAAATACTAACCCCTATTAAAGACATCCATCGATTACATAGACTTGAGTACCAATTATTAGATTTGGACCTTATGTGAGTGTCTCTCTTTTGCTTAAGCGGGGTTTCTGTGGTAACTCCTGTTCCGGCATTAGCAGGCCCACTAACAACTCCATTTGCAGTAGGACCACCAACTACTATACCATCATGGCCCTCTCCAGTATATCTCTCTGATTGTTCTTCAGGTGAAGATACAGCACTTGATGTGGGAGAGCTGTGTTGACCCTGTAAGAAACACATGACCATATTTATGAGTTCATATTTTTAAAAGAATTGAATTCAAATGATCTTAACATATAAATTGGTACCTTACTTAATTCTAGCATCAACATCTTTGATCTTCCTCAATTTATACAAACAACCTCTTTAGAAAGAAGAATTTAACATATCGGTACAAAGAGCTACTTTAATAACTGAGATTTAGTAATTATTCATTGTATTGTATGGCTAATTTTTTACTATATCCTATTGAAAACTGTTTTAAATACTAGACATAATTTTTTCAATCTTTATGGATCTTAACTTATCTCTTTAGTTCTAGAGATAGAATGGACTTGGAAAAAGTCAAGACTGGGAATCGAACCCGAGTCTCCCAATTGCTGGTCGGGTGCTCTGTCCGTTGAGCTATCCTGGCAGAACATTTTTCCAAGCCAATCAGAAACTTTGTGTAGCAATTCTACCTTTATAATTATCCACAGCACTCAGCGTTCTGTGCAATACCCTATACCTTGTTCCTTAAGTTATCTCTTTAGACTTACAATCTTTACCAGGAGTTAAGAAGTTACCCTTTCCCCTACTTTTTAAAATATCCAAGTTAGTATGACTTTAGGGCCTCAAGTTTTACAAAATTTATCTATTGAAAATATTATATGGAATTATTATTCATTTTCCCTCATTCTTTATTGAAACACTATCAAGTAATACACCTTTCTAAAACTTTGAGTTAAAGTTAATTATTGATATTATTAATATTAAAAATTAAAGATTGAGTTAAAAGTACTTCACTCAATCTTTGAATAAATGAATACTCTTATAATTCTTGGCAACTCACAAAATTAGAATAATAACATGGCTAGAGTTGTATTTGAGCTATTAAGTTGATATTGAGTTGCAGCCTATAATATGTAAGTATATCATGATTATGAATACATTTAGGTAAGTTATTTTCCCAAAATACTTATCATCCTAGAAAATTTCTCTTGGTAAATCAAATTACACACTTCATTTTTAAAACCTTGATATTTGACAGATCCTTAAACTCTGGATTTGATCATCTCTTTTTCTGTCATAATGTTCAAAGTGAAGAGAAGAATTTAAAAAGAAATGAATTTGTGGTACAGTGGTAGAGTCAATAAAAATTTTGAGTTTCAAGATTTCAAGAAAATTTCTAGGAAACAAAAAAATTGATTACAGAAAGGATGAGAAGATAACAATATATGAAAAAAATATTAACTTCACAATCTCAACCTTGTCATCTCAATATCATCCAAACATTTGACATACAGTTAGCTTTTGATGCTGAACTCTCTCAGGAAATAATTTATCCAAATCACTGCTGTACTGATGAACAGCATCTCTCATACTAGCATCATTTTCTGAAGTAGAGCCATATCCCCGTTCCTTTCCTTCTTCAGTATGAAAGGTTGGACTACCTACATCTTGGTTACTTCTGAGATAAAGGAGAAAGAAGATATTACAAAAAGATAATTTCACAAGTATAATATCATAAAATTGTTTAATATATAGTATCAATTATAAGATTAATGCATGTATAAAACAGCATTAAGAAGGATAAACAGAGGTGTGTTCCCAGATAGACTTGGTTATTTTAAGTAGAATAAAGTATGGACTACAACTAACATATAGTCATTTGATTACTTTAATTTATTCAAACTCTCTTGCGGCTTTTCACTATAAATGGAAGCAAAGATTTTCCTAATTAATAAAGATTTTTTAATAATGTTCTAATTCATAGCATCAGTTTAATTAATGTACGTATATGTTTAAGGCAGAAATCATCCTGAAAAATTTCTATTCATTCATCCTTCATGAAAATTTTTAAAACTTGTTACAATAAAATTAAATAATAAAAATTTAAGTAAAATTTCAATGTAAAATATAAGAAAATTTTCCTATGGACCGTATTTTTTGGACCATAAGACACACTTTTTTTTCACCAAAAAGTGGGGAGAAAAGTGCCTGCATCTTACGGTCCGAATAGAAGCAGAGCGGCAGCGGGACCCGTTGACACTAATGCTGGGCATTTGCAGGAGGCACGCTGCTGCTCTGTGCTATGTCACCACCGTATGCTAATGGAGGATAGCATGTAGTAGGCGGTGTTACACTACACAGCTTTGTGCGGGATTTTCAGAAGACTAGAGCAGGGGTCTCCAAACTACGGCCCGAGGGCCACATCCGGCCTGCAGATAGATTTTGTCTGGCCCGCAGAGAGCTAGCATACTTGAAAACTCCTTTTATAGAACATATTTTTTATAGGAAATTAAATTTAGTTTACTGAAGAATTCTAATTTTATGTTGAATAATTATTAATATGACATCTACATTGATATGGTCATGGGCTAACTACTCATAACATTGTTATAGGCTTATTGTTTTTGTGATAAGTTGAATAAAGAAATACAGAATTGTAATGAGTAAAGACATGTATAATATGCAGAAAATTTAACTTCAGTATATATTAACTAACAAATTATTGAAATGAATCCAACTAAAATTTTATACATTTGAAATGAAAACATAACTTATAACAAGCATAATGGCATATGAAATACTAATGAGATTTATGTAATTGGTATAATATGGTTTTGGCTCTCGGAACTTGCTGGAGTAATCAGTATGGCCCTAAGGCTGGAAAGTTTGGAGACCCCTGGACTAGAGTACTTAAACCTTTGTCTTTGTATGATAATGGTTCTTAATGCCACTGTTGACTGCTGTTCAGAGTATATGGTTCAAATATTATTCTGTTATACATTATTAAATATTTTATTACACTATTTGGTTCAGAATATTTTTTGTCCTATTTGGTACGTCTTATGGTCCGAAAAATATGGTATTTACTTTAATTACAACTAAATATTAAAAACATTTGAAGCTGAATATTTAAAGTAAGTATCATGTCATTATTTTTTATATTTTAATTTAGATGCTTCACATTAAATGCTGTAGTCATGGTGACTTTAGCATGTTAAGTAATCCCCCAAGTAAGAAATTACAATTACAAGGAAGGGAAGAAGGTAATTTTGTGTAGCACCCCACAAAAGATTATCAGATTAAAAAGTCTGACAGAACCAGGACTCAAGCCCATCTCCAAATTGTTGCTCTATTCATTCAGCTATCTTGCCAGAAAATTTAGACATTCTTTGTAGGGATTATCTGTAGGCATGGATATTACAGGTCCATCCAGCAAAGCAGCATCACCGGCTACCATGCCCTATTTGAGACACTGGCCAAACAAGTTTATAATTTTATTATTATACGAGTAAAGATGCGCTTGCTTACAGAAAATATTTGCTTAATAAATCAATTAATGAAAAAATAAGATATTTTCGAATTTTTTCATTGCTTGGAAATCGTTTATCATTAACTACAGGACATTTTCGCAGCGTATATTAAATTGAGCCCAATCTATTTCTTATGGCATCATTTTTCCCGCTTGGGCATCAAACTAAGGATTTCCCTCTAAAAGTTTTTCAACATTCATATGAGTTTTTTAAGTTAAAAATTTTCTGAGTTAAATAGTACAAATTTCAATAGGAAATTCATTGGGAAAATGCATAGGGAAATTGGAACTCCTTTTTCTTCCTGAAAGAATCCTTCCTGAATGATTTGAAATTTTGAGTATTCATAAAGACAATCATACTCAAGCAAATTATTAAGATATTTATGTCTAGCAAGTATTATGATATTATGTACTTGGTGGGGAATAATTCTGCCATAAGAAATTAACAAGAAAACAAAATCAATGCAATGTACGCTGCAAAATGTCCTTTAATTTATGTTTAGCTATGAGTAAGCAGAATAATCTTTCAAAAAATCTTATTTTTTATAGTAATATATTTTTTTCCATTGCTTGCCATAAGCAAGCTCACCTTTACTTATAATAGATAATATGCTCTTGGCATATTATATGGCTAGATGCAACCAGGTTTAAGTCTGGGCCCGCTCATAATTTTTTAACATCTGTTAAAAATCTGGGATTTATTATAATTAAATTTAAATCCATCTTTAATGGAAGCGATTTATGAACTTACCTGAACCTCTCTTCACGCCTCATCTGAATTTCAAATGTTTGAGCCAAAGCAAAATAAGAATAATCAATAGCAGCGTAAGTCAATAGAAAAGGCATGGTCACTATTGGAGCAAGTGTGTTGATTTGCCCCACAAGTATGAAGGATAATGTTATTATGGCAACTACAGCCATAGCATAAACAGGAACTCTGTTAGGACCTCGCTGTAAATAAAAATGTATATGTATATTTAATACATATATATACCACATTTCATTCAAAGTTCATACAAAATAGTTCCAGTAATGAATGACAATATGTTCTATTTATCTTACAAAGGAAACTATGCTATGTACATATTCCTAATAAAATAGTGAAACTTACACCTCTTCCCAGGAATGTTATTCCAGGAATGACATTTTCATTTGCAATAGACTGTAAAACTCTTGGAGTTCCATACATAGCAGCAAGACAACTTGACATGGAAGACACATATAGTCCAGCCAGAAGGAATACATCTGTTCCATTAAAATAGGTATAGCAATAGCAGTTTAAATTGATTCAATAAAATATTTCTAAGAATAATATAAAAATAACTGAATGAACTTACGCACAGCAGCTACTTTGGAAGCTAACATAAAATCGGTGAGAAGAGCATTGCGTTCACAAGTACATCCCAAAACTAAGACAAAGAGAAGATACAAGAATGTCCTGTGGATAAATATTCAATTAAGTGACTTTTCAGAAAAATGTTATTTCATGATATGAATATAGATATACTTACCCAGTGCCAAGAGCTGAAAGAGTTCCATTAGGAATATCACGTGAAGGATGGCGAAGGTCACCACTCATATTAATTCCAGCCATTACACCAGTTACAGTAGGGAAAAAGACTCCAAAAACAGTAAACCAATTGTAACCATCTTGATAGCCAGGAAAGGTGTTATTTGCAAAGTTACCAGTTAGCCATCCATCAAATCCACTCTCTATGAAATAAAATTAAAAGTTATTTATCAAACATATTGAACCCCCACAATGTTGCTCCTTGCAACAAACATATTTTTACTTCAATCCAAATTCATTACCATTAACTACACTAACTTAAGGACACATCCGTTCAATCAATCGAAGTTATTCAATCATCAAACTAATACTCAATCACACAATAATTCCAAAATCAATAATATACAGTATTATCAGATTTAAAGCCAATGTCCATAGAAAAGGGCTATGAAATTTTATTTAATTACCCCAAAAAGAAACCATCATCAAAGAGCATTCCAAAAGAGTTTGACTGACATCCTGCCACTTCTACAGCTTGTAGAACACTGAGACCAATTTCAAAACAAAGCTTTGAGTTCCCTACACCTACTAAAAGTACCCTGGTCATAATTTGACTAAGTAGCCACCCAGGAAGTTCAATTATATTATTTTCAGAATTTCACACCCTGTACAAGTTTTATTAGAGGTCTCAAACACAATAAAAAAAACCTAGTTTTTTCTCCTAAAAACAGGCAATTTTGTTCCAATATTTCTATGCATTTTTCACCTAGTGTCAAGAGTCCCTTCTTGCAAATGATTATTTCATTCAGTAAGAATGTGACACATCTTTAAATGAAAATTGGCTATTTTAGTAATTTCTTGAACTTTCAACTGGCAATCATCTATCACGATTGTGTGCTTTTTTTTCATGATGGGAATGAGGCACAATGATTTATAAATAGAGGTAGTTTAAGAAAAGCAAAACTCTAAATCATTTCAAGGCACAGTTTTTATACAATGGGTAAACAAAGGGTATATGACACTTCTGCCCAAATTCATTATATGTTTTTCAAAAACTAATAGGTTATGATCATTAATTATATACAAACCTTTATCAATATGAACAAATGAACCAACAGCAAAATCAAGAGCTCCAAGGAGTAAGATAATAAGTAAAGCAAACTGCAGTTTGACCACCCATTTCACCCCAGCAATATTGATGACTCCAAGAAGTAGCACAGCAGCGGCTGAGAACCCTCTCTCAGCCCATGCCCATTCACCCAAACCCACCAAACGAGCTAAAGATTCACCAAAACCAGTCACATACAGGGCACAGCCAACAGCCTATGTGGCAAAAAATGTAAGATCTAAAATTATAGTTCATCAGTAAATAGTTTTTAAAATTATTATGCTTCTATTGGTATGAAACGATACACTTTCCGTATCTTCATGCTCTTAAGAGCTCTCACCAAAAAAACGTGGTAGTTTAAAGTATTTGATTAAACATTTTAATATCTTAGATTAATTCATTTTTCAGTAAAAAGATACTTACTTGATCATTAAAATAAATAATTAATTTCTCAAACCTTTACTTGATTTGTTTAAGGTTACTTTCCATTATAGAAAAATTATGAAACCAACATGTGAGAAAAACATGGTAAGAGTAAGAAATGATAAAAAGTAAGATAAAAAAGAAACTACTTCTGTAAGAGTAAGATCAATAATATCAAAGAACAACAATATACACTCCTGTACACTTTGAATCGAAAGATGCAGAATAAATAGGTCTTTGAACTGAAGATATTGAAATTCATATTTTCAAATTGAAAGGTTCAACCAATTACTTGTTGAGCTATACCGAATATTCAAAAACATTAGAGTAATTTACTATAAAAATTATAATATGAATATCGTCCATGTAACTTTGTTCTATATCTTATACTTACAAATATGTTAATTCTCTTTCTTCAATATAAGTTACTTGGAAAATATGTTGATAGAATCTTCATTTAATTATCATTCCAAAGAATACGAAAGAAGCTTTAGAGGTCTCACAACACAACCAATATCATGATTAATAAAAATAAATGTTTTCCTGGGAGACCTTTCACCATATTGGTTACAACCAACATGGTCATGACCTAACAGGAGTATAATGAAAATTCTTCCATTACTAAGAAGAAGATGATAAATTAGTATTTTTCACTATGATTTATTTATATTCACTTACACATTTCTTACTTACAGATTTAATGGAACCATAAATTCTGACTTTGACATAAACTTTTATTCATAAGTTTAATGCTTTCAGGAAATGGTATGAATTTGACTAACTTAATAAATTAGGGCTTAATTAGCAATGAAAAAATTAATTACTCTTCATCAATTTTGTAAAATAATGCTCTAATACTCATAGATATAGAATTATAGACAAATATTAATGACTATTCAGTTCATGAATATCATGAATGTAAACTAACCTGTCCAAAAACATAAAGTATTCCAATGGCACCTCCAAATCTTGCCCCAAGAACATAAGAAAGAAGAAAATAAACACCTCCACTTTCAACACGGCATCGTTCACAAATTCCAACAGCAGAAAGAACAGAAACTAGGACAACCCCAACTATTAGGAACATTAATTACTATTAGTAATAAACATTTTGCCACAAAAATGTAATTAATTTATTATTATTAAATTGTAAAAATATTATTATATTAATCCTACAAGAGACAAAATAATACATAAAAAAGGTTGTTTAAGAACAAAATAACATATTTGCCAATCAAATTGAATTCGTTTCTGCTATAAAAATTTTAAGCATTTATAAACCAATGATATTTTCAAAAAATTAACATTAGTTACTACTTATTTTAGCTAAATGATTATAATTGTAATATATTCTGAATTAATTTATTTCTTTAATAAGGGGAAACAAGAAATTGTATACTTTAATTAAAAACACTAGAAAATTTATTATGTATTTTTCATAAATATTTACGTATTGGATATGGTTTGGATATGAAAGATCAGATCAAATGGCAAATACCAATTAACAGCATTTGAAATACTGAGATAGTACTTATAATGACTTCATTATAAAAACATTCAATAACAGGGTTACAAAAAGTAATATGAATAAAAATTTTGAATATTTAAAGTAGCAAATATTTTTAATTATAAGGCGCACATGAAATCCCTATATTTGTTAGAAAATCATCAATGTGTCTTATATGCCAGTGTTCCTTGTTTATGAATCCTTGTGTTGCTAAGTGATGAGAGATCTGTCAAAATTTTACTTGCTTTATACACCTGTTAAATCAGTGCATCTTATTTATTATCGTTTATGATCTGGAGTGCCTTAACATCAGAAAAAACAGTACTGTTTCAATGAAATCAATATTAGAAGGCATGATTTCGTGGAAAGCCATAGTATAGTGAAAAAACTTTATAATTTTCACAGAAAATTTGCTTTACTAGCAAACAATTTCATAATGTTAAATTACATCTTCAGATGCCTGAAAATGTATTTTAACATTACAAAACTGGTCCCTAGTAAAGCAAATTTTAAGCAGAAATTACAATTTTTTTCGTTATACAATAATGTTTCTTTAATAAACAAGTGATAAAAGAGTTACAAGAATAAATGATGAAAATTTATCTATATATGAAGAAATCATGTTAGCTAGGATATAATCTATTTTAATAAAGGAAAAGTTTATCAGCTACTTTATATTTTAGGTAAGTCCTTTAGACATACATGAGAAAAATATTTTTTTATGTGCAGTAACTTCTGTGGCTACAGATAATGTAACATGGAAAAACCACAGAATATTGCCACCTCCAGTACATACTTTTCATTATATACTTAAAGAACAATAAAATTCTGGAGAAAAAAGATACCCCTTCTCTTTTCACAATGGCAGGTTTTTAATTGATAGAGAAGAAACTGTTGGCAAAAGCAGTAGCACTGAAGAATAAAGAGTTATATTTATACATTATAAAAGGATAATCACTCCTAGACTACAATTCACAAAAAACAGATACTACTACTACAGTTTCTTTAACAGCCCCGAAATTCTGCCACATGATATCACTTCATCAAAACTTATTCAAGCAAATTTGTCATACAAAGCATAATTATTATGCATAACTAAAGGTATTACCTGTTGCAAGTACAATGAGTATAGCACTAAGGACTCCTGCTTGCCCAACTATCCAGCCTGATCGTAAAAATACAATGACTCCAAATATATTGATGAGACAGGATGTAAAAACGCCATCCCAAGTACCAAAAAGAACTGGCTCTGATATAAAAAACTGGGATTTCCACCAAGGTTTGTCTCCCTAAAAGTATTAAGATCAAGTAAGCAAGCAATAAACAGTTAAACAGCTTTCTTTATATTACAATAAAAGGAAAAACTCAAATACATTTTAAGTACATTTTTACAATTAAGTTGGTAATCAAATAATTCATAACCATATTAGCAAAATTTATGACTAATTACCCGCTCCTGAGCAAATAACTCATTATCTCCAGTCGTATCGACAGAATAGCCCTCACTACTTCCTCCTGCACTGTTTACTCGCTGTCTTCCGACTTCAGAGCCTAGTCCAAACCTTCCCCAATCTACCGGACCAGAACCTGCAACGCTGCCGTTATTTCTTCGCCCAGCATGGTACTGTTTTCCTACAGGTGACACGGGTGACTCCATTGTATACCATACGTAAAAACCTTTTGTTTACTCAAACTCGCAAAGCAGTCATTCCTAGAAATGAATACAGAAACTTATAGGCTTCCACAAACATCAAGTGTATTCTAAAATTTCCAAAGTAAGGCATCACGTTTTGCTCAATTAAACTTAAAAGACTTAAGAAGAGTAACAATAAAGCAAATTAAAACACAAATGAAGCAAAATGATATCTTTTACTGGAATAAATTTCAATTATTTGAATTAAATTTTTAACACGGCAATTATTTAAAAGATTACTTTTCGAAACATTTCTGACGGTATATGAGTTATGTGATAGCAATGATTTCTATGATGACTCACTGAGTAGTAAGGTAGAAATGCAAATCTTACAATTAACATGCCATCTAAAAATTTGGCCATAAAGAAAATCAAGCTGTTAGTTATTTAATTCTACATGATAACTCAGAGATAAAGCGTGAGGATTGTGAACTTTTTATCATCTACGGATAACAATACGCTTTTGATAAGGATTTAACTTTGACATGGATACGAAGAAAATAATGTGGCACCTGGTTACGCCTACCTCCCATGTAATAGGATGGAGGGAACAAAAAATATGAGTACCTGAAAAACATTGAGCATATTGTCTTGCGGAAATGAGAAGTAATTCGGACATGATAATAATAAACTTCGAGAAAGTTAAGTTCCACGTATCAACCCAAAGCTATTACTCTCGCTCCATTACAATTAATCTAACGAAACCACTAATAAAATATACGAATGTACCTGAATTATGTAATTGTCCGTGTACATTCGTATGATCAACGTCATCGAAAACCATCAGCGAAACATTCCCACTCAGACTTTAAAAGCCCAAAATCTCTCTACTCATACGAGGTCCATTAAGCTGAAATGTATGGCAGGTGGCCAACATTTGCAGTTGTTTCGCGAAAAACCGCCAATATGATGTTTAGGATACTTATTTTCACAGCATTATCATTAGAGATATAGCGATATGAATGGGAGAAATATTCTATAATCTTCAGTAAGTAGGAAAATAAAATTTTTTTAAGAAAATATGCTAATCTTTTTTCAGAAGTAGTTGTTATATGTTCATTTAATATTTAAGGAACCCTCGAAATAATGCGTTCCAAAGATTTTCTTTTCTCTTGTGGAAACATTTAAGTTAGGATTCCCTGTGTTGCATTTCACCAAAATGCCCAGGTCACATCAATTACGTTTTTCTAAGATTTGCTACCCCGAAAGTATGTTCAAGTAAAGTATGAGAAAATTCCAGAACGACTATAATCTAAATCATGAACTTATTGTGCAACATAATATCTGAAAATTACAGTAGATAAGGTACAAATAAGTAAATTAATGAAAACAGAAATTATAAAAGAGTAAAATATAATTATAAAAAATAATTATGCGCCTATAAAAAAAGGAGCATCAATTCATATAAACGTGTACTGACAGCTTGCTGTACCACCTATAGTTGAGAAGTTGAATATATCTGTTGAATATACTGTACGATGTACGATCCATGAAGAATTTCAATTCAAGAAAAGGAACGAACCTCCACCGTTTGATTATTTTTAAGTGAGTCTTGGGATATGAATACAGGTCTAACACGGACAGCGCCTTAAACCGGTCACACTTCAGAACTGATAAAATTTTCATAACTCATATTTAAAATTATTTATTTTCTTCTTAACATGTCATACCTTCACGTAGAAAAACGGCAATAACAGGATGTAAAGCTAAAATATTTGTCGTAGCAAAACATTGCAATGAGCCGCAGGAAAATAAAACACTGCTTTCTTCCGTATGATATTATTAGGATTCTAACATCTACTTTTACTTCTTTCAGGTATGAGGCTCTCTATCTGAGGTAATCTTAAGAGACATACGACAATTTATAGAGTGGATGTTAAATTACTTTTTGCATT
Source organism: Pantala flavescens (assembly GCA_020796165.1). Taxonomy (NCBI): domain Eukaryota; kingdom Metazoa; phylum Arthropoda; class Insecta; order Odonata; family Libellulidae; genus Pantala; species Pantala flavescens. The sequence goes on from CM036882.1 coordinate 17,669,273, forward strand.
CTTAGGCATTTAAAACAATATTGAATGTCTCAATTTTGTACGATCATCGTATTATTTTCATCGTAGCGAAAAATCAACGATCGAGATACTGTAAAATTGTATCCGAGTCCTTAAGGTTTATTTTAACAAAGTTTTTTTAATTAACGATAGGAAGGAGGAACATGATGTGATGATACATGAAAAACTCGGACTATTCGGAGCTTTTCAAAATTTTTTAAAAAATGTTGCAACAAGAGAAACAAAAATAACAGTAAAGTCGCATGGGAAGTTTAGCAGTATTAGAAGAAAGAATATTATATTCTCCATATCCATGTAAACGTTACGAGCATTTATGGCGGATAATACCTTCTCAAGTTATGACGTAGCCGATCTAGTGACCACCTTTCGTGTTATAAAGTACCTATCAATATTAACCTATTATAATACTTAACGAACGAGTTCTTGAATAACATAATACTTCTCTTGAGGTGGTGACTGCTTTGATAGGATCGATAGTATATTTATTTTCGTGTGAAGTACCATCTGTTAGCATTTGCATCGAACTACTTGTAGCTTGAAAAACGTCTTTAATGGCAATACACAGTGCAGGTGACAGTAGAGAGGACAATTATTATGCGATGCCAAGATATTAATTGAAAGCGAAATTAAAGGTGTGGATTATATGGTTTTCGTGGATGGATTGTTCTTGAAGCTGTAATATCCGGTGTAATATTCTAAGAAATAATGGTAAGGAACTAATCAGACCAATGCTAGGATATAGGTTAAGGTACAGTGATATCAATTTTATACGATTCTTTCTCTTTATTGGATCATACAGCGATCATGGTTATCATATGCCTCCTCGGGATCTCTTTCCGCTTAAAAGGGAAACGAATTAATGCTGTTTACCACTTGCGCGAATGTAGAACTGACAGCATAACTGAGCAGTATAATTGATGCAGTGTATATAATTACCTATAGGGAAGGTGATTTACTTAATAAAGTCAAAGTGAAAAGTCTAGGTGGATACCTCTTAGCCATATGAATTTATGGTTTCTTCCTATGCATTATCCTGTCGAGAAAAGAACGATTGTTTCACAGTTAATATTCTATGAACAACTTTTTCCAAAGAGTATCACAGACTTTTATCTTTGCTGTTAATTATAATTATGTTTAATTAATACGCAAGTTATTACAAGAAAATACTAACATTAAATTTTTGTGAAGTAAATTTAAACCATATGGAATATTTCTAAGGCTTAAGGGAAGACATTCATTCAAGGGTTCTAATTAGTGCCGATTCATCTATTCATGAGTATTACAAGGTCAGAAATTCTCAAATATTCAAAGAACATGATGAAATTTAACTTAAATAAAGTCTATCTTTTTGAGAAGGTCAAATTCTCTCAAGGTATTTTGGTAGCAGGAAAATATGTGGATTACAGAACCAATTCTGTTCCACTTACAGTTACCCTTAATCTACCTCAAAGGAAGTTTTGGGTAAAAGTGAAGGTTTATATATAATCCCCTATATTCATGATTTAATTTTACAAAAAAATAAAATGTTATGATTTTCCTTTTAACTTCATAAATATGATAGGCTATATCTGAAAACCCAAACTTCTACTTATAACAACAAGATTTCAAATATCTATTTTGCAATAAATATAATACCTCTAGAAAATATGCCTGTCATAAGTAAAATATATTAAAATTAAATCTAAATGCTTTATCATCATTTTTATAAGGTTAAATAATAAAAACTCAATGATAAACATGATCCAATTCAACAAAGCTAGAATTAAAACTTTCTAGTAGGAAAACATTAATAAAGTATGCTTATTACCATTAAAATTTTCAAATATCAGAATCTCAACTACTTATAATGACTCTAATGTTCTACTAGTGTACAAATTTTAAGAACTTTCCACTTTAGCAGATAAGATTTTTAACATTTTAATTCCTAAAATGTATGTAATCCTCATTTTCATAAAATACAATACAAAGCAAAGCAAACAATTAATGGTTGGAGAAGAGTCAAAACACCTCAGTAGGCATAAAAAGGATGAAGAAATTTCATTGAAACAGCAAAAATATTGATTTAAGTATCATCTTTGACCAAAAACTGATTTTGATCACATGAACTGCTATGATGAGAGCCTTTGTCATGGCATACAATATGAACTAATCTCAGATTTGAGCGAGTGAATAGCAATGAATAGAAATATAACCAATTCACACAGTAATTTTTTCCTTCTTCAAGTGCTAATTTCACTGCATTCAAAAGAGATGGTACAATACTGCGGGACCTTTCAACTCTGAAACAAAAAAACTTTACATGTAGAGCTGCCAATTTTGATGATGTCTTATGTAATTAGTGAATATGGAAGGAACTGACTTTATAATCATTTGAAAAGTAATTAGAGACTGGGGATAACCAGAGAAAATATACTTAATCAGAATATAAAAGAATACAACTCAGCAAATTCATCATTCTGTTTAAAAAAAATAAAAGCTCTTTACTTAGGAGAGATTAAGATTTGGAATTGGAGAACTTTTGAAGTGTTCAGATGATCTAACAAAGTATTTTACAGAATCAGGTGAGATTTTAAGGAATACATAATATAAATTACTAGTATTCATTAGCTTCCACAAGTTGGATGTTGATACATTAAATAAATACAATAATATTTATTACACTATTATATTTATGCATGTTTATATATATATATCTATTATATATAGACGCTTCGGGGGGATATATATACAGATATAGATATATATATATAGGATATTAATGTCAGGCCCAAACCGCTTTGGCCACGGAGCCGCCGATTTTTTTCCGTAATGGCCAACTAAATCTCAGCTAGGAAAAATTGGGAAACCGACCCTACCTATCATGGGTTCGATTCTAGGAGGCCCCAAAAATCGATTTTCCCCATTAAGAATGCATTGGGCCGTTTTTCAAATAATTTTAAAAATACTTCCCATTAACCTAAAATGATAAGATTTCATGTAGATAATGCAACTATATATATCTACGGAAAAATGCTATTGCTTACGTCCAACCGGTCAGGGGTTCGATGCCAGGAGGTGAAATACTTTCGGATTTTGAAAAATCGTAGCTCTATAAATATGAAATATAGATCATTCAAACTGTTTACACGTATAGATACGTATAAAATGTACTTTGCGAAAAATCAACAGTTGCCTATGTGTCACGGGTTCGATTCCAGAGCGTCCCGTAAACTCGATTTTTCCCGTTTAAAATACACTGACCATATTTCCGAAAGCTTTTTATGACACTTCCCGACCGCGCTGAGGGTCAAAATTTCACACAGCCATAAAAGGGACCATTCTCACATTAAAGCGACCGTAATAGTATCGTAAATGGTCGTTGGTTCGATTCTAGGGGGCGTAAACTATAACTTCTTAAAAAATGCAAAGGGAATTAAGGACTCATTTTAAGGTACTTCCTGAATGAATTTCCTTTTGAAATTCGGGGTTCTTATAAAGGTAATCGTACATAAGCGATAAATGACAGTGATATTCGTAAGATGGCCTTGGTTCGACGCCGGGGCGGGAATAATGCTGCCGAAAGAAATGCATGGGAAATCGATATCAGTGCATTGTCCACTGCAAAAATGTCCTTTACTTAGCATGACTTATCCGAATAGTCTTTCGTAAATTTTTACTTTTTATTAAAAGATATATTTTTCGATTGCTTGCTGTAAGCAAGCGCACCTTTACTCGTATATTATATAGTTGCTTCTGGGGGATGTGTGTGTGTATCCATTATATATAGACGCTTTGGGGGGATATATATCTTATAACATATATATATATATATATATATATATATATATATATATATATATATATATATAAATATAGGATATTAATGTCAGGCCCAAACCGCTTTGGCCACGAAGCCGCCGATTTTTTTCCGTTATGGCCAACTAAATCTCACCTAGGAAAAATTGGGAAACCTAACATGGGTTCGATTCTAGGAGGCCCCAAAAATCGATTTTCCCCATTAAGAATGCATTGGGCCGTTTTTCAAATGATTTTAAAAATACTTCCCATTAACCTAGAAGGATAAGATTTCATGTAGCTATTGCTACTATATATATCTACGGAAAAATGCTATTGCTTAAAAAATTAAAATCCTAGCTTCCTTAATATGACACTTATATCATTCACACTTTTTAAACAAATAGATACATATAAAATGTACTTTGAAAAAAATCAACAGTTGCCTATGTGTCACGGGTTTGATTCCAGAGCGTCCCGTAATCTTGATTTTCCCCATTAAGAATGCATGGGGCCGTTTTTCAAATAATTTTAAAAATACTTCCAATTGAGTTACAGCGATAAGATTTCATGTACCTATTGCTAATATATATGTCTACCGAAAAATGTAGTATTTTACATACAATCGGTCCTGGGTTCGATGCCAGGAGGTGAAGTATTTTCAGATTTTGAAAAATCGTAGCTCCCTTAATATCGTACATAGATCATTCAAACCTTCTACAAATATAGATACATACAAAATGTAATTAGAAAAAATCAGCATTAGCCTATGTGTCACGGGTTCAATTACAGAGCGTCCCATAAACTCGATTTTTCCCGTTTAAAATACATTGACCATATTTCCGAAAACATTTTATGACACTTCCCAACCGCGCAGAGGTTCAAAATTTCACACAGCCATTAAGGGGACCATTCTCATATAAAAGCTATCCTTAGACTATCGTAAAAGGTCGTTGGTTCGATGCTAGGGGGCGTTAATTAATTCTTCATGTGAAATACATAAGGAATTTAGGGCTCATTTTAAGGTACTTCCTGAATGAATTTCCTTTTGCAATTCGGGGTGTTTATAAACTCCACCATACTCAAGCGAAAGATTACAGTAATTTTAGCAGGATGGCCTTGGTTCGACGCCGGGGCGGGATTTTAGCTGCTGAAAGAAATGCATCGGAAATCGTATTCGGTGCATTTTCAGCTGCGTTAATGCCCTTTACTTAATGTTTAGCAACGTTTGAGCAGAGTAATCTTTCGAAAAATTTTATTATTCACTAAAGATAAATTATTGCAATGCTTGCTGACAGCAAGCAATCGGAAATTATATATTTTAATAAAACTTAGGCTTTTTACTATACTGACTAAGGAACATATATATATATATATATTAATATATTTTTATTGCTCACACGTAGCAGAACATAAAGGACATTAATACAGCATTTATTAAATTGAGCACAATATCCCATGCCTCTCTTATCGCCACATTTTTCCCACTCGGGTGTCCTACTAAGGACCTTACCTCAAAAAGTTGTTTGTCATTTGCATGAGTATCATTGTGGGTATAATTACTCCAAATTTCAAAAGGATATTTATTCAGGTGCTGCCTCAAAATAAGTTCTGATTTCCCTATGCAATCTTTAAGGAGATATAGTAAAAACCCCTTAGAATTAAACTAACGACCATTTACGATATTATAACATAGGCTAAACATTAAGATATGGCCTATCTACGAATGTCTGAAATTTAAATCCTCTATAAAATTAAAAAGTATCTTAAAAGAAATTTTGATGTGATATTTTTAAATTTGAAAATATTTCACCACCTGGCATCGAACCCATGACCATTTTTAGCTATAACAATAGTATTTATGTGTAGAAATATATATAAGCTATTGCCACATTTAATTTTATCTTTCTATATGGTGGGCAACTATATTTAAAATTTTGTCAAAAAATGGCAATGCATTCTTAAAGTTGATTTTTGGAGGCTAATAGAATCGAACTCAGGATCAGCAATCCTGTAGCCCCATTAGTTTGGGCCTGACATTTGTATCCAATATTTATAATACATAACTCTTTTTTGAGGAATGAACAACACTATCAAGAAAATTTAACTAATCTATTGTTTAGTTAGACATATACAATTGTCTGGACACATCCACCTAAAATTCGAAAAAAAAAATTATCAAAATGCATGAAATTTCGTTAACAAAAAGCCAAGAAATGAATGAATACTCACTATACAAAGGCATTGCTTCATGATAGGTCATAATAGTGAAAAGAAAAAAACTGTGAAGTGTAAGAATTTTTTTCCTTCTTAACTTATGAACTGTTTATGAGAAAATTCATTCCCATGATGAGAACTGTTATAAATTATATGGAGTGAATGATTTGGATCTAATGTCAGTTGGATGGAGACTTTTAGTCATAATGTTTCCCAAATAAAGTAGTATTATTATTCATATGGAGAAACTTATAGAGGTAAAAATATTTATCATTAGAAGATTGTTGATTATTCAACAGTGAGAAAACTCTTAAAGAATCTCAATTTTTAGTTTTATAACATAGTAAGTTAAAATTTAAAGTTACCAACATTTTATCAAAAAAAATGCTAATGATGATAATACAAACCCATGATCAAGATTCCATGTTGAAAATATCACCATCATTTCATGGCTTTCATAGGGGTTGATTTCATGCAAACTTTCTAAGTATAGACACTTTCTCACATCCCAACGTCCTTCACAGAGAAACAGTCCACTTCTATCACAAAAGCGCTTCATGGGTGAATCTGCCTTACGATCAAAATAATACCCAAAATGTGTATCTCTCTTCAATTGATTTTTAAACCTTAAAAAGAATATGTATAATAGAAAAGGAGAGGGAATTCAAGGAGCAACTATCAGGATAAAATCAATACAAACTTCAACAGTATGTTTTCAACAATCTTTTGCTGTTTCCCATCAGTAACACGTTTCCGAAGTTCATCTTGTGTCTTGTAGAGGTAAGTACGTATTCTATCACGTGCTCGTCCACTCATGTACTCTTCTTTAGTTTGAGCTCTAGTATCTAAGTCTATATAAAATAAAAGTAATGAACCATCATTCTATGCAAGAATTTTGAAAACAGACACTTTATTTGGAATAATAGGCTAATTATTACAAAATACTTTATACAGAAGTGTGTGTTTGCAACATTTGAGATACATCTTAGAGGAAAATAATTATAATATTCATATCTACAAGAATATTATAATCATATTGCTAAAAATTTTTTTAAAAAATGCTGAAGTATGTGAAAAAGATCATTTTAAGTAATGAACTAACGTTCAAACCATTCAGGATGCTCTTTACGATGACTCAGAGAGCATAAATTTTTACTTATTTGTTTTTCATGCAAGTTCTTGACTAACTCTCTTAGTTTTTCTTTTGTGGCACAATCAAAAAATTTAGCTGCTTGTTGGCCACATTTTAAATAATCAATGTTGACTGATTGTAGAGCATTATACAATATCTGATAACCTGCAAAAAATTGGTGAATGAAAGTTAAAGTGTAACAGAAAGCACTATCACAAATACTATTGCTAATCAAAAAAAATAATTTACTAGATTTCAATGGAAACAAAAATTAAATTATAAACCTGAAACACTTTAACATAACACAGAACTTTCATTAGGGAAGAATCTTTCCCTTAATATTTTATTAAAGTCATCCTTAAGAGGGGCATTTCCTTAAAAAGAGATTATTAATCTCCTATGGATGTCAGCATACCTGCCAAGCAAGTGGGGGACCTGGTTTACGTCCCAATTTTCCACTTCTGTTTAACTCTGACTTTCACTAACATAGTAAAGTTTAAATTGAAACAATAAAAACCATTTTATAACCAATACACAAGGAAGTAATACAATAAATACTTTGACGAGTAAAATAAATAAGAATGAACTTACATAATAAGTTGATTCAAATTTTAAAAAGTAACATAGGTTAAGTGAGTTTCAAAACTCTTGATACAATAAAGAGTCTGCAAAGTCTCTTACATTTTCTGATAAAATAAATATTCTAATAACGTTAAATGCAAATTATGAAACATAAAAATGTGGAGCATGGATTACCAGTGAGAGCCGTTTCTCCCTCCTTTTGAAATATAAATAACGTTTGAGGAGGAAGAGTTAAAAAATATTCATTATCTTCCACATACGTTCCATCTTGTAATAGAATCTGAACTCTTAACGCGTCGGACCTGCTAATCTGTAATCGAATCAACGATGCCTTAATTGTAAAAAATATGCAGATGGTAGTCAAATATTTTTTACGAGCAAATTAAGTGTGAACCGCCTCAACTTCGAGGTTTGGAAAGTAAAATTTGAATAAAAATTGTTAAAATCAAAATGAATCTGAATTTAAGTAACTGAATAAGCTTACTTAGGCGGCTAAGTAGGAGTAAGAACAAGAAATACATATCTACATAAGATATAACTCAGAAGATGAAAATCTTTTCCGCTTTACTTACGTTAAAGAGATATTCTAATGAAATAAAAATTATTAAAAAGATGTAGAAATTAAAATTTGCAATGCTTAGGATTAACAAGTAGAATTATGCACAAAGAAGTAAAATTTACATGAATAAATTACAAAAAAAAGATGCTAATAACATATTATAAAACTGTTAGAACTTTTAATTGATGATATATGCATGAAATAAATTGCTACAGAAAGGGTAACTGCGCCACTTACGTTTAATTTTTTGCAGCCTTTTGAATGCAAATCATTAAAGGAAGAACATGCTATCCCACAAATTCGAGACCTCTTTGCATCAGCTACCTTATAACCTTTGGACTGAATGATCGGTTAAATATTAATCTCTATACTATCCTATAATGCGAAGATGTATGAGTTAGTGAAGCAATACCTTTTCCATGAATGACATTAGAGTAGTTCATCACTATCGATCATCGTCCTTTAGAGCCATTGTCATAATTTGATATTTCGGAACGTGTTGAAAGAAAATTATTTTTCATAACTTCCCCAACGCCAACTCTTTAAGCTCACAATGTAATCTATCAAACACTATCCAATCCTGCCTCCATTCACCTCAATTGCGTATTTGAAAGCGCTGGGTAACTACTACACTCGTACAACTAGAGTCATATCCTTAATAGGTACGTACTGAAGCCACTATTAGCACTTAGCGCGTTTCACACGTATGAATTGAAAACTTGCTGCAAGCTATAAAATCTATAAAGTGAGAGAATATAATCCATTTCCGGGAAATAATATATATTACGAAATGAGTAATGATAAAAATCTATTAAAACAGCAAACTCTATTATCCAAATACAGTCTCACGCATACTATATGCAGATGATGATTCTATCATTCCATGCAACTTCACACTGCTTATGATGCGATAGATTTCGGTATTATATTTTCATTCTATAATCAATAAATATTTATTTCAATAGGATAATATTTCATGAATCTAATATAGTTCAGCTCAACTTGTCGAAGGGAATCTTGCTAAATAAATAAAGCAAACTCAATAACTTCCACAAAAATTAATCTAAATACAACATGTTTCAAATTATCAAGTCATTTTATGCTTCTATTTAATATGCTATTAAAAGTTAATCGAACAGGAACTGGTCAGTAGGAAGTATGTTACATATAATTTAATTCAAGAACCTCGGGAAAATATGCTAAAATTGCTATTCGTGCCGTGTGTACGTACTTTAAAAGCTCAAATAATCTACCTCACAGTTATATGCTTCTCTTTCAAATAGCTTCGAGATATCGATACAATACTACCCATCGTTTTTAGATTTTGGCGGCATGGCGATTGAGGGTTTCTTATTGCTTTGACCGTTCAATTGAGTTCTTCCAAAAATGGGTAGCGTGCAGCAATTACGTTGCAGAATAAGGAAGGAATTTTATGAAGCGCAGTTTAAAAGTATCCATACTCAAGGAATTAATGTGCTGAAAGCAGTATATGAAGAGGTGAAGTTTGTTTTGTTAATTTTTTTTTGTACCTGCTAATCAAATGACATACATTGAGATTCGGTTTTGTCAAATTTTATTCTTCCATTTATTTTATACATTTAAATTTTCATTGCTTATGTGGAATATATTTAGTTTTTTACTCGTATATTAATATCATCTATTCTATTGAAATGGGTCTCGGTATTCAAAGCGAGAAATCAATTTTCTTAAATTGTTGGATTTTACTTTTAGTACGACTTCGAGGATTTTTTGACGACATTTATCGAGTGCCTTGTAGTACCCCTTGCTCATGGAGAGAAACACGTATCAATAGAACGAACTTTAGATTTTGCTGCTAAATTTTGTGTATCGTTTGTCCCAGACTTGGAGGAAAACGAGGACGATGAAACTTCTGATCCTTTGCTGAACGGGATGTTTGAATTTCTCTTCAAGGTATTAATATCAATATAGTTCGGATTTGGTGGGTTTAATCTCTTTGGAGTTATTTCTTAGCTTTATCATTTCAGAGCCATCGGTCAGCTAATGAAACCATTCGTTTTCGTGTATGCCAGTTTGTCAATCGTCTTTTAGCATCAATGCCGCCCAACGCTGGTTTAGATACAAATACATGGAATCAACTTCACAATTGCATGAGTGAGAGATTGAAGGTAGGATATCTAAAATTTATTAATGATGCTTCATTTCCCATAATTTGGTAACCAATCTATGTAAAAAAATAAGAAAGTGAAGTGAATGAATTTACTGCCGTGTTTTTTACAACTGTCCAATATTCGATAAAATTAAAGCAAACTCTTATAAATTCCTTGGGCCTTCGTGAAATCAATGGAAGCATCGGTCTCGATTTAAGAATTATAAAATATGCTTAAAATATTTTTGTAACAATTTACATTATTAAGAATGGAGAAAATTCTTGTGTAGCTAAAGCACTACACATATAATAAAATTTGGAGATTTATATTGATATCCATATAAAATTTAATTAAATGTGTTTTTCCTACAGGATAAGAAAACTTCAATCAGAGCACAGGCTGTCATGGCACTGCAAAGATTGCAAGATCCTTCAGATGACCACTGCTCTGTAATCAAATGTAAATTTCATGCATTTCACTATTTTTAAAAAAGTCAGTTTCCGAATGTGTTATTCTATCTTATCAAGTTAGAGATCCAGGTTTAAGTGTAATAAATTATATTGCCCAATAAGTATAATGTAAATTATACTATCAAATCCCTATGTATTAATATCAACTTATCACTGCATTTCATGGTATTATGCCGAAAAGCTCACATTCTCAATTTAATTACAAATTAAATTATTAAATTAATTTTTAATGAGCAAGGCAATTAAAAAAAGAAGGTAAGTTTAGCAAAAACGAGATTTTGTATCATTGGCTGAATAATTATAACCAGAAATAAAAACAACTTTGTAAATTTCCGCAGAAAATTTTTCTGTGGAAATTTACAAAGTTGTTATGTTATAAAATAATTATTATGGCATTGCTTATTACATTGTCAGCAAGCATATCTTCACTCGTATATTATATATATTAATATGTTAGGGGTGAGTAACAGAATACTTTTATTAGCTATATTTTATTTCTAACAATAGTTCTACGGCTAGCAAACAAGTTGCGGAAAACAAATGGGAGACAGACTAAAGGAAGAGGCGAACAAATGCTTGGCAACATAGTGAAATGTATTCAAATAAAAATCTAAACTAAGGCTGATTTTGAAATTTTAAATCTACAGGAGTCAAAATATCTCACTTAAAGTAGATAAAATTTTGCTAAGTTGGCTTTAAAAACAATTCCAGTGGGTTGTGTACTAAGCAAGCATTAAATTCACTATGTCCAGGGCACATAATTAATGCTTAGTCTAAAAGCTCAATTTTGTGGTTGATAGTCATACTTAACAGTTTAGGAATTTCTGTGAATTCCTACAAAAATTTTATTTAATGGCTACTAGTTGATCACTCCACATCATCTAACACTGATTGCTAACCAAGTTATTCATAATAACTTACTTTTTTTAATAACTATCATCTTTACTTTTGACAGCGCTGAAATTTCATCTAACAAAGGATCCTAGTGCAGAGGTTAGGCAGGCAGTTTTGTCTATTATAGCTGCCACTAACAGCACTGTTATGGATGTTGTACGAAGGACAAGAGATGTTAGTGAAACAGTTCGGCATAAAGCATATGCATTTCTTGCTGAGAAAGTTGATCTGCGAGTACTGTCAATTCATCATCGAGAGAGGATCCTCAAGGCTGGACTCAATGACAGATCTGGTGAGTTGAAAATCAAGTAGCCTAGAAATAAGGAAAGCCTTCATTGTTTTTTTATGTAATGATGATCTCATGAAATTTAATTTTTTTGAAATTTATCCTAGGAGAAACAGACTTGCTGTATGTGTGTATATTTTTCTGTATGATTATTCCTATTTGAGACCAATAAAAAACAAATGTCTTGAAATTGTAATGATTAAAATTACTCATTAAAACCAATTACACATGTATTATGGAATTACTTTTAAAGTTTATATTTAATTGCACTTATTTATGATCTTCTAATTAATGGAGAATAGCAAACGTTTCTTTACTTTGAGTAGATGGTTCCTAAGGATTCAGGAATTTCATCAACTTAAGTTATAGTGTCTGAAACTCATTTGAAGTTTTATTTAACAATATCTTATGAAGTCTCCAATTTGAAATTTCATTACACTTTTTGAAACTAAGAAATCTTTTAGAGAAGGTATGCACAGTATGCTTCTATAAATGGTATTTGTAGTATGCACATTTGTTTATTATATCTTTAACCACTTCCCTGATGTTGATGAGTATACTCATTCAGATAGGTGGCTCGTTTTCCCATCAGAGACAAGTATACTCGTCCTACGCAAAACTTTCGTCTCCGTTCGCATTCAAGCCGAATGTACTCGTCAAAGCAATGTAGTTATTTCTCTGACATTAGATGCCGTTTGTGGACGGGATTCTCAGGATATCCTGCGGATATTTTTGAAATTATCTTATTTTTACTCAAATGAGTATAGGCAACCCGCGACACAAATTTCATAAGCTGTAGTAAGAAGTAATAACAAACATATTTTGTTGCAATAAAGAGAATTCATCTTTAATTGTTATATATTTATATATAAAAGGATATAGTGAATGAAATATTTTCAGCTCTTTTCCATAAAATAATGAGTAATATTGAGAAACTTAAAAGAAATAGTCAACAACAAAGCAAAGGATAATAATTAAATATAAGCTTAAGAAAAAAAGGGATAAAGTACTTTTTAAAAATACTAAAAGAAAAATAAATCAAATAAAATATAGCATTTTCCGAATGAAAGTTAAAAGATAATGCGTCAGGGAAGTGGTTAAGAGTATCTACTTTTATGTAAATTTTTTTATTATTTGATTGATTAACAGTTCATTTCATTTATACTCATTAGTTTTGAATTTATAATTCTAATTATACACCCATCTTCAAGTATGATTCACTTATGAAAAAATTCAGTCTTATACAGGAGTCAGGAGTGACCTTTTCAATTTTTTAATTTGGTAGCTTTCCTCTAAGAAAGATCCATGCTTTTAGCTGTAAGGCTTTCACCTATTCCGTACCTCACCATTGGTCATTTGTTTTGGCTGCAGATTGGTATCTTAAGTGTAACTGAGGAACAGTCTTGCAAGCCAATCAAAAAAATTGTAAGGGATGCTGAATATTTTTCCTGTACATCAGTCATAAAGATGGCTTCAATATTATCAACCAAAATATAAATAGAGTAAGGAAATTTTGGTTAGAATGACTTTGAATAAAGAATATTTAGCTAAGAAATAATTTTAAAAAAGAAAGTACACCTGTAAGTTATTATCTTATGATACTAATTTAAAGAATGAGCTCACTTCTCCATAAATATTCTTTACTATTTGTTTATTATTAAGGATTCAAAGCAAGCCAATTACATTAAATCATCATCAGTGACTTGAAGTATTAATATTTGAAACTTAAAATAATATCAGGAAAAATGTTAGAAAAGTAATTGATGGATAGGAGGAAAAGCCAAGAAGGGATGGCAGAAAAGAGTTCAAGGGAAGGATTTAAGGATTGTTCTACCTTAATGATTCATATCAAATGCATTTGATTCTATTTCTAGAAAGTGTGAGCAACTTTGTTCGTAAAGTTTTATTATCAAACTGGCTAAAGAGTTGTGATAATGATATATTGAAGTTGTTAGCCTCCTTTGATGTGGTCAACTGGAGAGATGCACAATTTCTGGAAACTGTGCTTAAATGTTTCTTCAAGTGAGTACAAGTTTATTGTTAATTATTCTTCCATTTAGTTTAGTTTATTCATTTTGGTTTAGAGGCAGACTTTTATGAATCTGTGTGTGATTTTAAAAATTCTATAGCTTTGATATGAAACAAATATTTGTCTATTTTTGTGTCTAAATTTGTAAAGAGCTAAAGGATAGTTAAATATGTTTGTAGATAATTTAAATTAACAACTTAATGGTTCCCATTAAGTTTAGTTTGGAATGGGCTTTCATACAAGATTATTACTTTCAGTAACTGTACCTGCATTAGGAATTAAATGTATTATCATATAATAGATTGTAAAATAGGTTTTCTTGAACCATAACAAATTCACAATTCTATAGTTTGAAGTACTTCTATTATGTGTTATAACCTCCATAAATTTCTGTGGACTTGTTACTCTAATCTTCTAATTCATATCTGAGGTGTAAGAACATCTGCATTCAATGAAAGTAATTTTGCATTTCCATTTTTTTAAAACTCTGAATTCAGAGAAAGAAGAAAGGGAAAAGAATTCTTGTACTGTTAAAGCAATTTTTGTGAAGTAATTTTGGTGCTACATCTTCCAAAAATAAGACATTTATAACTTCAGGGTGTTAATTTTTGTTATTGAAAAATATAAATACATGAAAAACTAACATCACCTTTTAAGGAATGTATAGCAAACCTAGTAGTGTCATCTGTTATTGAAACTTATTGAATAATAAGCCATTATTAGTAATGGATCAACTCTCACACACGATTATCAACCTGCAAGGTACGAGCCAGTTCTTAGGCAGCTGGCCGTAGTGGCTGAGTGCTCAGCTATTATTGAGCTTTTGATCTCTAGTGGATTGGATTTTTCCAACGTGGGATAGAATTGTGCTTTGTAAGGTTAAATGTAAGAGTGGTCTCTTTAGACTAAATTTTGCTCTGAATAAATGAAGAAAATTTTTATTCATATTATTAGCAATAGTAAATAATTCATATACTGTGAATTATAATTTTTGTGTATATAATTTTCTTATCTAACATGTGATATTCTTTTTTCAATTCCTTTGTGCAGAAAATTTGAAATTGAAGATCTTCTTAGCTGTTTAGAGCTAAACGAAGAAACCAAGACAGTGCCCTTAGGGAATTTGTCTCCTGAAAAAGCTCTATTATGGAGATACATGGCTCAGTACTTGGATCAAATGGATAGTGAAAAATATGCTGATAAAATTGAAAAGGTCCTTCCTAATCTCTCCCCCATGTGTGAATACATAAGAAGGTATTGATTCGTAATAATATGTCTATATTTTAAACCCTTTAAGAAAAAGATTTACCTATATAATATATCTAAAATATAATAGATTATGGTGATTAAGTTCTTCTTTATGATTAATTGAAATGAATGAAAATTCAAAGTTTTAATTGAATAGCCATACTTGTTCCCATTGTGAGTTTATTAAAAAACTTATATAGAATGTCTTCATTGTTTATGTATATATTTCTCTGTTTAGAATAGTTCTTATTAATAAGTATTTTTCAAAATTTATGATTTTATGTATTCATTCCTATATTGTATCAGTTTCTTCAGTAGCTGGCCCAAAGAAGTAGCCAATGAAGATGTTTCAACAGAAAACCTTGAAAGATATTTCATTTTGACCCAATTGATTGAAATGACTAAGTTGTATGATTATTCTGATGAAATTGGAAGGTAAGATAACATTCATAGATTGGATAAATTGGAATTACTTCTATTAAGCTTCTAATAACCATTTTATGAAATTAGCTGAAACTTTATTTTTGGTAACTGTTACTTTCTTCTCCTGAGAAATAAATTTTATTCTTGTTCTGATTATTATAAATAATTATAAATTGCTGTCTATTATCAAAGAGAGGAGTGGGAAGAAATACCTCTGAGAGGAATCATATATCTTAGTATATGGTGCAAATTACTTAATAAATAAGTTATTATAATATTGCTTTAGTTAAATAATTTTAATTTTATAAATCTGTTAAATAATGGGTTTTACGATTTATTTTAAGGACATAATATTAATGATGGAACTAGAATGTAGCTAAGTAAAGCTGTGTGTGTGTTTATTATGCAATATTAAACAGTATGTGCTATAAATACCTAAAATAAATTATTCAAATATGCCTCCCATGTATTTGAAATGAGCCTGGAATTGAATATATTGGGGAGATATATATATGAGTAAAGGTGTGCTTGCTCACAGCAAGCAATGCAATAATATTTTTTTAATGAAGAATAAGATTTTTTGGAAGGTTAATCTTCCTACACATTGCTGAAGATAAACTAAACGAAATTATCAGAACGCATATATACAATGAGTTTATCTTCCCATGTATTTATTAAGACAAGAGTATTTCCAGCCCAGGTGTCGAACCAAGGACATGCTGCTGGATGAACATCCTTCATTCGCTTATGCATCCTCGTCTTTATAAATTCCCCAAATTTCACAGTAAAATATCTTAAGGAAGTGCTTGAAAATGAGTCTTAAATTCCCAATGCATTTCTTATGGACATAAATTAAATATCAATAATATATTGGAAAACATCGAGTTTGACCATCCTACACTGTTTCCAGTGCCCAGCAGCTAAACATAGCAAAAAATAGTTTGGAACCATTTGTAAAAGGCAGAATACACAAAGTAGCTTGATGTATGGGTGCCACACAAATTAAGGGTAAAAAACCTTGAAAAGGGGCCAAATTTCCACCTGCAAATCACTGCTGAATCTCAACTAAATTGATGCATTTCTGAAGCAGATGGTGACCTGATGATAAGTGGATCACTTACAGCAATGTCAAGTTGTCTTGTTGAAGGGCAGAGATGTATTCATATATATATATTATAATATTTTATCAAACTTAATTAATACTTTAATATTTTATCGAACTTTATTTCTCGGTTATTTTTCAGGTCAAATCTGAAGGACCTCTTAGTTGATTTGGTAGTTAGTCAGTCTGTGAGACATGATTTAGTACCAATAATTGTTTCCTCATTGGATAAAGTTATACCTGACCTCTATGATTTCATTGAACTAATTGCAGACCTGGTAGAAAAAGTACATCAACCTTCTTATCTGGAGAAGAAACAAATACCAGAATGGGACTTGAGAAAACAAAAAATCAAGGTTAGCATTGTATTATCTTCGATACCAATCTGGATATTAATCAGAGTGAGAATGGTAACAAAATCATTGTTAGTGAATGAATTTGAAAACTATAGTTTTCATATATTATGATTAATATAAGTAGTTATTAAAATACTTTTATAAGATTAATAATATTTATTTATTTATTTAATCTAAACAGCTGCAATATGATCATTTGACCAGGTGGCAGCGGTATTAATTCAATGCTTTCAAATATGATGCTCTCAATAGCTATTACTCTATATATTAAGCTATAATATCAGAACCTAGCTCTGATCTATTTGAATATCAATAAATATAAGAACCTAGTTAGATTGATATTAATTGGTATTCAAATATTAATAATTTTCTAATATGTACAACAATATTTTTATGATTTTTTTTGTTACGGCAAATATTCTTCTCTTTTCAGAAAGCAAAACTTAGATTAGATCTAAATACAGAGAGAGAGCGCCAGGAAGATGCTATCCGAGAAAAGAATTTCCTGCTTGCTGAAAGCCTTGAGAGTAGAATTTCTGAGTTGCAGAATGAACTTGAAAATTTATCTTCTCATTCTCATGTAGAAACCAATGTAGGTTCCTTAAATTTGAATGTCAATTACTTGTTGTATATGGTGAAATCAAGTTGTTAATTTTATAGAATATTTTATATCAATTTTCATTTGCTCCGTTTTTCAAAACAGACTCTCAAGAAATTAAATGACCCACTTACCCTACTTAAATGTCTGGAACTGATAGTGAATATGCTTCAATCAATGAGGGTGACATCCAGCACTCCTACCATCACCAATCTTAGAGAAGAATTTGTCCTGCAATGCATTACGGTTAGTCATTTGGTCTATTGGTATTTAGGATTTTGTAATACCAATTATACAAATAATGCAAATGTTATTTCATTCTTGCTTATGGTTTGTGTTAATAAGGCTCAATCAAAAAGTTTGGATTTGTATCTATCAACTGAAATAAGTTGAATGATATTTTACATTACTTTGAGTATGATGCTATCTACTAATCAATTTCCCTTTTCATTAATAGAGCTGTATATTTAAATTAATTAAAACCAAGAAAGGAAATTTCAATTATATTTATTATTATTTTTTTAGTAGTGTATGAAAGATATTAAATCTCTAAATGAGTTGCTTTTATAGATATCTGAGAGTTATCCTGTCCACTCCAAGAGTTTGGAAGCCCTAGGATTATGTTGCATACTTGATGAGCGGCTTGCTAAAGAATATTTTGTTTTCTTCTTTTGTGTGGTAAGTAAAGTATTCTATGTTATTGTTTAATAAGGTTTCTTTATTCACTACTTGGGTTCTAGGGTTCATCCTAAAAAAACATTTTCTGAGCTCATCCTAACCATTATTAGGGAAAAATAAGTGTAAACCTATATATTTTGTAGATAGATAGATATTATTAATATGAAGTTCTTGATTACTACTTAATGCAGGTACTAAGTGAACTATTTCAGTTTAAAAGTATACCTTTGTATCATGCTTCTGTATAGGCATGTTTGCTGACATTTTGAAGAACATATGATTATTTTATTGTTCTTTTCTATAAATCTTTTTCTCATTGTCTTTTGTCTATGCTTCTTTGCTGCATGGTGGACTAATTGGTTCTATTGCTTATGGGTTATTTCCTGTTAATCCTAGTATTGATATCTGTGGAGACTTCAAGTAGGTCTATTCATTTGAAATAAAATTCATATACTAAAATTTAATCTTTTCCAATGCAAATTTTTCTGTTTATATTTCTGGATCCTATTCACCATTGTTTGTGATGATCTTTTTTTTAAATGTAGTGGTTAGCAAGAAAATGATATTTTAAAGGTTGTAATTAACATTCAACAGTGAAATAAGGAGGGTTTAGTAGTACATATTGTAGGGCACAGAGGCATTTATTATTTTTCAATGAGGTTTTTATTTTGATTAACATATTATATATGAAATATTTCTAATAATATTTTTCCAAAATTGGACTTGAAAAATCCTTAAATAATAATTAAAATTTGGAAATTTTGCTGGCCTTGTTGATGGAATGGTTGACTGTGACTTTGATGGATTTGCCCGTAGCTTAACCCTTTTACTGCCAGCCCATTTCGGGTGGGATGTGCGAAGACTGCCAAGGCTATTTTCCGGAATATGCAGGATTTCAGATTCTAAATTATTTCAGCTACTTAACTTTCTTTAATTCCTCTAGATTTTTTCCCAATGCTAAAGACATATTTATAGTTTAGAACCATAGATGGATTTTGGGGGTTTACTTAAATTTTCATAAAGAAAAATAATAACAAAGTAATTATAATATTTGTAAAAACCCAAAATTCTCCGTTATTTTCACCAAGAAGTCCTTTTTTGGATTTTCCACACACGGCTCTGCATCTTTTTCTTTATTTTATTCCTTTTTTACCCTTACACTACACACACAACAGTTCTTTTCTTTTTCATTTGGCAATTTTATAAGTTTTTTTGAGGTATGTCTTTGAAGATCCGGGTTACATATCTCGGTTTTGCTTATATAAAAATAGGCGGGCCAAAAAAGAATATTTACTTATCTAGCTGGTAACTGACACTCTAAAACAAATACTTAGAGCCACAAGAAAACAGTTCAGCACGACTTGCAACAAACACGAAAGATAATACTGTGCAGGATGACGCTGGCCCGAAGTAACAAAAATATCCGGATGAATTAACGAGGAAAGATCACTGTAAAATATCAAAATGTATCGCAAGGTAAGGTGAAACCATATAAGTTAGATAAAGTAAGCAGTAGTGATACAGCACATGTGTATTAAATGAGATTGCAACCGTTGAAATGGTCACAATCACGAAATAAATTATGTCAAATAAGTTGGGCCGATATATCGGCCCGCTAGCAGTAATAGGGTTAATGATGGTTTACCATTACCGTCGACAAATATTTGGTTATAAATACTTGGATTGTTTCTCCAATCCTAAGAATTGACCAGATATAAAAATGTTTTTTTTTTTTTGACATAGGGAAAAAAACATTATACAGAAATAAATTTCACTTCTTAGTTTTCTGAATTTGATATTTATAATCCTCTTTTCCCAAATTTTCTAATAGGCACTTGATGGCATATGAAGTCCTTCTGGAGTTTTCCGTAAATTGTGATGTTAATTTACCAATGTTGTTAACAGAAACTTTTGTTTTTGAGTGGAAGATAGTTAGATTTTAGATAGGTGCGTAGAAAATTAGACTTTGAAAACTATTAGCCTGTCAGGGTAAATTATTTTTAATTCCAAGTTACATTCCGTATGAACAAGTAACCTTGCTGTGAAATCTTGTCATAGAGAAACAGCTACCTGTTCCTATTAATTTCTAAGAATTTAAGGAAAGACAAGGAATTTAAATTTGACTACCTCATGCATTTTAAATATAGCACAAGAGAAAGTATCCTGAGGACACCTTCCACAATTCTATGGGTGGTCCAAGTGCCACAGGTCTAGTGTTAACCACATGTTTTTCATTACTAGGTTGTTGTTCAAGTAGAACTATCCTAATCTCTGCCATTCATGATTCCTTTTCCCAATTTATATCTTCCTACTATTTTCCCCTCTCTTATTACACTCTTACAATCACCCATTATGATGATTTTTCCTTTTCCATCCTCTCCTTTGGTATAATTTTATTTTACACATATCACAGTCTCCTTTTCATGGCTAGATGTTGGCATACATACTTGTGCAATGTGTAGATCAACTGGATGATTACTGGCATTCTACTTATCTGCCATTACCTTATCATTAACAGTAATTTCCTTAGATATGCTTTTTGTAGGATTTTTCCTTAATACTGCTACACCTTCCCCTTCCATCCTGAGTAGATAACAGTGAATTCTTGTAATTCTAGTTGTCCATTCCCTTCCCATCTAACTTCATTAATACCTTCATTATGTCAAATTTATCAACATCTGTTTCTTTCACTAGTCCTTGCCTGATAATAAAATTGGAGGATGAGTTAATCATCACATTGTTTAAGTTTAAGAGAACTTCTCACCTTATCGCAGCACTGTAAGCAATTAAGTCATTCTGACAATACATCAATTTATTATGGATTGAACATCATTTGTTTTCAGCCCTGAGGCAATAGTTAACTTTTAGTCTAGATTTTTACCTTTTACCAGCAAGTGTGTTCCTGCCAGATGCATATCTCAGTGCCATAGCTCTCTGGATCATTAAAGCACTCAATCCTCCCACTATGACAAGGTATGCACCAATGGTAGGGATGTATACATTTATATATATATTTGCATATGGTTGCTTGCAGCAACCAAATGTTTATATGACCTTCTTGTGGATTGTTGGTATCACAGAGACAGAGCTTTTAGAGGACAATGCTTAGTATGTATTTCAGTTGTTTGTTTCTCATTTCCATTTCTCTGCTTGAACTCTTAAGCCTTGTAGGAGGATACTTATATTTTGATTCTTCAGTATTATGAACAATGATTATGCTAATTATTGTTTATAATATATGATTAATCATTGTTATATAATATGTCTACCGGAAAGTTCTGTCCGTTTTTATAATGAAACAAGAATAAATTTTTTCATGATTTGAATAAAGTTTATTGAATAATATAATTGCCATCATTATTTATGACTTCTTTCCAGTGTGATGGTACTTTGTATGTCCCATTTTTAAAGAATGTCTTATATCTAGAGGCCAAGAGTTTGACCAGTGTTTGCCTGATTTCTTCTTCTTTCCTGAATTGTTTGCCCTGCAAGAAATTTTGTAAGGACAGAAACCATGGGTATGCGATTGCTTCTCACTTAATACTAACAAGAATGGTCTTCGTTTTATTCATCTAAGACGAAAATGTGTACACATTGTAAGCGATCAAAAGAGAGAGCCAGATATGTGTTTAATGAAAATGAGCTTAATTGTTGAAACATTGTAACTGGAACGGACAGAACTTTCCCGCATTATTCATATGAATGAAAAACTTAAAGACAATCAAATGAATAGTTTTAATGCCATAAAATAAATACCAGCTTATTAAAAACTGCAGATTTGGTTGAAATCTCCTTGAACAGTTAATATTGACTTCATATAGGTGCAGTTTGATTCATTGATCTGAGTTTTCTTGGTTTTTGCAATAGAGTGTACAGGTTGGCTACTTTAAAATAGAAATCCTTACTTTCATTTTACAGATAACAAAAGTTCAAGATGATGATGTAGAACTTGGGGTGTCAGCTCTCAAAGCTATCTTCGACATACTGTTGCTGTGTGGAGTTGAGCCGTTCGATGTATCAGAGGTTCCAAATGGTAATCATTATTGTATAGAAAGATATTCAAAGATGCATAGAATTAGAAATTATGTGATGAATTCCTTAACCGCTCAACGTCGAGCGACGTAGTGAGTATGTCGGACCGAAACTTCACATGCCGTCGAGCGACGTAGTGAGTATGTCGGACCGAAACTTCACATGCTGTCGAGCGACGTAGTGAGTATGTCGCTGAGCCTAACCTCATAATTTATTTTTTTTAAGGCAATTTATTATTCCACAATCTCTACATCTTTTACATCATTCGAAAGAGAAATATGGTGGCTTTTTACTTCTATATCTAATATGTATTTTTCTTTCATATTACTTTATTTGAGAGTATTTTAATTACAACATTTTCTTTCAGACTCTCTGTAAGTTTACGTTTTAGCATTTGTTCATGAGATACGATAGTGTGCTTTTCTATAGATAGAGGAAGTGTTGCTGTTCGAGGACCTTTTCAGAAGGCTATGTCAGCTAATGAAACTTTTCAGCTGCTTGTTTCTCCTTCCCTTAACTTTTCTTGACCATCCATATGATTTGAAGGAAGAGGGTCGAGTTCCCGGCCCTTCTCAATGCCGGATTGTCTTCTCTATGACTTCAGTCAGGTTTTTATCTCTATCAACGCTTAACACCATCTTAAACAATCAGAAGGATCCTTAGGTCTGCATTTCGTTTTGTTTGTGTATAATATTTTTCATTCTGAAGTTGCTTATGGTTGGAAAATTGATGTGGAAGCATTCGCAGCCCAAAGGAAGTATTCTTTTCGGGACCTAAAACGCTTTAGTGTGGAAGGAACGTTTCTTGAGTGTAATAAAAATAACTTAGTAAATTTCCACAGAAAAAATTGTTATATTTGCAACCGGTTTCGTAATATAAAATTACATCCTCAGGCAAGGAAATGGTGTTTTGTTAGGGATTATATAGGTTTGTTGGAGAGGGAGGGAGGGTAGAGGGGAAGGGAGGCATGGGTGCATCATGGGAATATTTTGTAAGGTAAGGAAAGAAGGGGTGAAGGGTTTTGAAACAATGTTTCGTTTGTGAGGTTTTGTTGGGGAAAACCCCTAATTTCTACTTCTTCGAGTAAGTCCAGCCTTCGGGAGTTCTCTTCCTGGTGGAGCCGGCGAGGTTTGAAGTTGCTCCTATGGTTCTTCTCCAGCAGGTGTAGGGCGAAGCATTGGTTCAATGCTGTGATGGGTGGAAGATCTTGTTTCCTTCAGAGTATCGTTAAGTAACTTTTCAAACAATACGGAGGAAGGTATTATATTTTGTGGAGTTCTTACAGGAAAGGAGTTGAACCAACTAAGCCAACAGGGTAGGATAAAATCAAAAATCATCAATTGGCATATTTGGCAAAAAGAAGCTCTTTATACAGAAGACACATTAGAGAGTGATACATTAAATATTTTTAATTATACATATTAATATATATTTGATTTTTTTACGTAAAGGCGAACTAAATCTCACCTAGGAAAAAATCTAAAAACCGACCCTACCTATCATGGGTTTGATTTTAGGAGGCCCCAAAAATCGACTTTCCCCATTACAAATGCATGGGGCCGTTTTTCAAATAAAGTTAAAAAGTACTTCTCATTGAGCTAGAAGGATAAGATTTCATGTAGCTATTGCAATTATATATATCTACGGAAAAATGCCATAGTTTACCTACAATTGGTCATGGGTTTGATGCCAGGAGGTGAAATATTTTCAGATTTTGAAAAATCCTAGCTCTCTTAATATGATGCTTAGATCATTCAAACCTTCTTCACATATACATACTTACGTAATGTACTTTGGAAAAATCAACACTTGCCTATGTGTCACGGGTTCGATTCCAGAGCGTCTTATAGTCTCGATTTTTCCCGTAAAGAAAGCATTGACCATATTTCCGAAAGATTTTTATGACACTTCCCAACCGCGAAGAGGTTCAAAATTTCACACAGCCATAAAAAGGACCATTCCCACATAACGGCATCCCTAAGATTGTCGTAAATGGTCGTTGGTTCGATTCTAGGGGGCGTTAACTATAACTACATAAGAAATGCATAAGGAATTAAGGAGTCATTTTGAGGCACTTCCTGAATGAATTTCTTTTTGAAATTCGGGGTGTTTATAAAGTCAACCATTCTCAAGCAAAAAATTACAGTGATTGTTGTAGGATGGCCTTGGTTCGACGCCGGGGCAGGTATAATGCTGCCGTAAGATATGCATGGGAAATCGAATTCAGTGCATTTTCCACTGCGATAATGTCCTTCAGTTTATGTTCAGCATTGTTTGAGTAGAGTAATCTTCCGAAAAATTTTATTTTTCATCAAAGATATATTATAGCGTTGCTTGCTGTTAGAATATATATAAATATAATATGTATGTTATATTTCCCCGAAGTGTCTATATATAATAGATATATACAGCGGTACCTCGAGATATGAGTTTAATTCGTTCAGTAACCATGCTCGTATCTTAAAGCAGTTTTCCCCATTGAAAGTAATTAAAATGCCATTAATTCGTTCCGGACCTATGAAAAATCCCCAATACATTGTAAATGATGAATAAAGATGTGTTTTTAATGAACAATTAAACATGTAAAATTAACAAATACATAACATAATTATGAAAAAATTAATAAAATAGTTATTTAGAATAATAGTCTTACTTTGTGGTCGCACAAGTTTGGCTAACAAAGGTGAACGGGGAGGAGGAGGGAAGGAGTGTAGGCAATCTAAACACATACGTAAACGGCGCTTTTGTAATACTTAAAACTATTTTTGTAACTTTAAACTAAAACTACACTTTATTTATTTCAAATAAAATAAATACTTAAAACAACGCTCTTAACTTTAAACTAACCTTAACTTAAATTTAATTATCACTTGTTTCTGGCTTTTTGGCTGCACTTTATGTACTGTAAAAAAAGTTCAGTAATTGCGCAAAAATATTTACAGCGCACAAGATACACTTTGATTCAAGCGGGTAACATTGAGTGAGAGATTTCTTCAGATGATGCTCCACCCTTCACACCAACTAGCTGGATGCTCCTAAACCATGAATTTGGGCTCATATCTCGAACGGAAATATGGCCCGAGCTCCCGTTCCTATCTCAAAAAACTCGTATGTCTGGCTGCTCGTAACTCGAGGTACCGCTGTATATGTTTTGTTGTATTTTTTCCTCAAAGTCATATGGTTACCTCTCCTTGTTTGAAGCTGTAAAAATCCAAGGATTCAACAGAAATAAAATCGATTATGGTCACCTTCATACCGCCAATCATAATTTTTTCAAATCTGTGTCCAAGTATTTAACAGATGTTGAAAAAGTGACAGGAATGGAACATAAACCCAGATCTGTCAATTTCTGGTATGCTCTTGCCAAGAGGCTTAATTTTTTGCATAGGTGTATCTTAGTTTCATCTTAGACCTTTACTATTAGGACCTCATGAATAAATCTCTTAGAGGATAAAAACACAAATTTCAATTCACACAACTACCTCCCAAAGTTGTTAACAATTTTTCATGTATTTATTTCATATGTAATGAAAAATCTGTAAAATCATTGATTCGGGTGCTAGGGTAATTCAAGAACTCCCTTGAAATAGAGAGTTTTAGTTTAGATGCACTGTTTGATTGCACTGATGCACTGCAATGATTTGTTTTTATTTAGTTTTATTATATTTCAGATTGTTATAAATGTCATCTTTGTACAAAACAAAGTTTAAAGTATTGTAAATTTTAACAAAAACTTGTGTATTTAGAAGGGTTTTACTACTTTGGATTAACAGGAAGAAGGTATAAAATCTTATCATAAAATCTGGACCTTTGTTAAATATAGTTCTTATATTTTACATTTAAGAGATCATTGAAATGAATTTTTGTATTATCTAGGTCAAGGTGAAGAATCTGATGATAGCTCTGAGCCTACTGATGACCTGGAGAACTTGCATATTTCAGAGGATTCTGAGAGAAAGAAGAAGTCGGTTAAGCTAGTCAACATGCTTACTTCTTTTCTGGATCATAAGGTAATATAAATTTTAGATTGAAGACTAAGTACATTTTAAAACCAGGAAAGAGTATGAGAATTTATTATATGCAGAACTTTTAATGAACTTGGAAATTAGGCAGAAGAGGAATTATGAGTTGCTTATGAAAGAGGGGTGATGCCTAAGGACTTAATAACAAGTAAAACTATTATCTTGCAAGAGAAAAGAAATTCTATAAATGCAGCAATTATTTAACCATTTCACTTTAACACTTGCCTCAAAAGCTCTGATTTAGATCATTAAGAACAGACTTAAAAGTAAATTTAATGTGTAACTTTAATGTGGAAGATCAATATGGATTTAGAAGTGGAATAGGAACTTAGATGCTGTATTTGCATATGGAGTACTCCTATTAAAGAAAAAAATGTGGATGAGTATGTTAAATCTCTGAATTCAATGTTAATGACATGAAAGAAATCTTAAGGGAACTTTTTGTTGGTATTTCTATTCAATTGGCATTTGAATTTAGTAAATGGTAATTTTCATGCTTTAAAATTTAAGAAATAATCTATCATCAGAATATCATCAAAACAGTTACAATGAATGTAAAAAATTCAATGTTTTTGAAACTATACAAGGTGAATAATCTAGCCCTTCACAAAACGTGTCGTTCCCTTTAAAGAATTATGAAAACTATTATTATTGTTTATTTTATCAGTCATTTTTGTTTCAGCATTCTAAAATCAGAGCTGTTGCAGTGGAAGGGCTTTGTAAGCTTCTTTTTGTTGGAAAAATTGTATCTCCTGAGTTGCTTTCTCGCTTGGTCCTCTTGTGGTACACTCCTATTTCAGGTATGATTAAGAGGTTAATAAATATGTGTTCCAATAGACCTGGTAGTGTACAAAGCATATTGGGAAATAAAAACACCTAAACTCCCGTACGGGACCAAGCCTCTCAGTAATTGGTCCTTAGGTGGAACTTTTAACTGAAAAAATTAAGATTTGTAGTTTGCTTTGATGGAATAATACTTTAATTCTGACCTTTTCCACATACAGTGATGAAGATTGCACATCTTCATAATGAAAGAAATGAATTTTAAAACAAAAATTACTAAATGACAGCTTCTTCTCCCCGAAACATTATTGACATTGCTATTGCTCTTATCCGAGAAAATAGTTGTTTTTTCTTATATTGCTCTTTGTATCTTATGAATACAAGAAAGCCCCTTTAGAATATTTTTTGAGCTATCACATTTTACAGGAAAATAATCTAATTCGTACATTACCTTGTTCTGAAAAAATTGACCGTGCTGTACAACTTATGGATTTCCAAAAAAATTTTTGTTTCTCATGTTTGGGAGAACTTTTTATGAGAGAAATTGAGGTAAATGTTTGAGATGTTTTCATTTAAAGGTTCTTCCAAGACAATATCTTGAATAAAACTTTAGCTCATGACTTAAATGCAATTGTGTGATTTTGATTGATCTTATCAGTAAATTATTTATTTATTATACCTTGCGATTTGATTGTAGGAACAGTTGGTTATAGTTACATTAAATTTATTATTATAAATTGAATAAAGTTAGAATCAAATTATGAAGTGAATTACTCTGTAATATAGTCTGTAATAGTCATTCTAATCCAAATTTGACTAGAATTTAAGTAAATTCAGTAAACTACAGATCTTGAAATTTTCTGTAAAAAGCTGAAGCTCTGTATAAATAATTTAGGGCTTTTCCATTCTCCTGAAAGACAATACAGAATGTTGGAACATTTGAAACAGTTGCAATATGTCAAGTTGTTTAGATTAATTGAATAAGCTCTCAAAATGTATTTATTTCAGTAAATTATGGTTCTTGCAAAAACACAATTTTAGAATTTAATTTCTTATGAAGAATACGTTCAGTATTAGAATGTAGATAAGCAAAATACTTTATATCCAATCCTTAAAAAAATTATCATTTATAATTCATTATGAATTAGTATTTATGCTACGTATGTATTAATGATGATAATTAACTTTTAATGCAGATGTGGAGCAGGAGAACTACTATCACCAATTGTTGGGTACATTCTTCCCAGAATATGCAATGCACCGTGAGGGTGCTCAAGAAGCTTTGGCATCTGCTTCTCTCCTTTCTCTTCGCACCTTGTCCTCTGCTCCTGAAACTTCTCCTCTTGCAAATGTTGAGCTCATCAGTGTTGCTTGTTTCTTCCTTGATCTCACACGTCCAGGAATTTCAGTAGTGGAGGTATGCTATATAGTCACAATTACTTAAATGCATTTACTCTGAAAAGTAAAGTTTTGGAAGCCAGTACTAGTAGCACTAAAACTGCTTTAAAAATTCTGAGTTAAGATTCCTACTATGATTTCCTGCCTTCCAGCTGGTGGCAGAGGGTATAAACAACAAGATTTTTCCTCTTTAAGGCATTATTATCTCATAGTTTAGATTGCCTTATGGTTAATTTCTTTCAATTTTTTCTGGAAATGGGAGATATTTACAAAATCTCTTTGTAAGAAATTAGTAAAAGAAAATAACACTGAATAACCTGATGTTTTTGGCTTGTGTGTTAACTATTTCAGAAATTCATTGGTCTAATCTTGCACTTTATTGGGCTGAGTTATTGCAAAAAATATGTACACTAATTGTGTATTTGAACCTAATTAAGTTGTTAAATATTGAGTAGCTTTAAGATATTCTGCATATATCTTCTCCAAGGATTTGTATTTATGTAAAGAGTTAAACCTCAAAATCCTAGAAAAGGAGAAGTAATGAAGGACAACATTAAAAAATGCTGATTTACTTCCTTTTTTCCCTCAGCCTGAAATAAATATGCACAACCATATGGGAATAGCATTTTCGCAAGAGGTATTTGAAAGTGAAAATGACCCGAACATGCAGCTCAATCTCATTCGCTGTTTGTCACTGATGGATATTTCTCTTGAGGATGAATCATGCAAACAACAGTACTTGGCTCTTTATAGAAAGCTAAGTGAGGTAAACAGAGTTGAAAACTAATCTTCCATTTCTTTGGCCATGATTTGTTTTTGAATTGCTAAAAAATATTTAAAATGCTACATTTGAGTGATTTAATATAAATACTGATTGGATCTTTGTTTAAAATTTTTTGAACCCATTCCTCCAGATTATTATAAATTTACAGTGTTTTTTAATTATTTATAATATATTTTGGTTTTACTTGGTTTTTACTAGTTTATCTCAGACAAAACTTGTCTGCGATATTTGAAGAAGTTTTACCAGAAATTAGAAATAAGTCGCTTTAGTAGTGATGGAGAGAAGACGAGAGAAAGTATTGATGATGGTGGAGCAACTTCAGATAATGACAATCCAGATGCAAGAAATCGTCATAGCCTGTTTGCATCTATCAGGAACTCTCTCATGGTGAGTGATAGTAGCAATAAAGCCATTTGAATAATAAGTCAGTTATTTTCAATAATGTGGTTATTATTGAGGAAATAAATAACAATCATTCTTACTAATCTGCATTTATTGAACTCTTTGCAACTAAAAAGAGGTGGCTGTATAAGGAAATTTAGTCTTTAATGTAATTATTGGGATGGTGCCAAAGTTTCAGAAATTTCAAGAATGTACCAAACATTTCCACTTCAGTAAGTTAAGAGAACTGTTTTGCAACTGAGAATCAACATGACATTAGCTGATAACTAGTTGGTGTGACCTAGAAGTGATGTTGTGCACCTCTTGTTGTGGCAATGCAAATACTGCTCACAACAAAGTATTTCAGTCCATATGGCCATAATATCCATAAATAAATGTTTGTTGTCTTTCTGATTCGTCAATGTGCTCTTCTGCAAATATGTACTAAACTATGTACTACCTTTCTGGTATGAAAGCTTATCATGATAGGTTAGTGTGAGCCTTAGGTAACAGCATTATATCCAAAAACTGTTGTGATTAGTTCAGTAAATTCAAGGCTGGAGAATTTGGAGTGAAGGGACAATTATGGCCTTTGCTATGAATGAAGATGCAACAGTTGGTAGTGGCTAATCCACGCAGCAATGGGTTGGATTGTGACCATCGGACAGTTGTGCACCACGTAATGGTGATAGATGAAGCCAGCTTAATTAATTATTTACCATAATTAATTACTATGGTTCCCCACAATCTATGTGAAAGAAAAACATCTAAGTTAAAGTGCACACTGAGCTTCTATCTGTTCCCAGCTCCAATGTTTAGCTGATGCTATTTCCTCAAAATGCCCTCAACAGAAAAGCATACATTTCCTATATGATAACACATGGTAGCATGTTGTAAAATTGACTAACCCCATCTATTTAGCTCCATACACAATTTTCTCTCTGGAAAACTATTCACCTATGATGCCTTGGAAAAATATTTTTCAACTCCAAAATGCCGTAATTTTAGTCTAAGTATCTATGCATTACCAAATTGATCAAAGAAAGTACTTGAACAGGCTGGAAATTATTTTTATGATGAAGATTGTGAGCGGTTTCAATATTTTTGTTTAAAGAAATATCATGGAATAAATTCCAAAAACTTTGGCACCAACCAATTTACCAGTATAAATCATTTTATAGAGTTAAAGATATATTTTTAAATGACCTGTCTTATATTTTCCGCAGATTTCAGAACATCATGAATTGCTAAGGCAAGCTGCGTCTTGCAAGATCGCGTATTTTGAAAACTATGATTATATCTATAGTCCATTCCACAAAATCTGGCAGTACGGGAAGCTTAGGGGGAAATAAGTGCACATAAATTGCCATAAGGTACCAACCTAGCCTCTCAATAGGGATCAGTTAATCCATCCGGCAGAAATCTACGGATAAAATTATAAATTTTTTAAAATAATATTTCTAGCTTAGTTTGGTCGATTTTTTTCTGAAATGTTGATGAAATATGGATTAGAAAATATGATTCTACATGTTGACGAAGAATGATTGATAATCATGATTTTTGGCATTATCTTCACTCGGTATGGTATTCAATGTGCTTTTACTTGCAAAAATGCTCTGCAAATAATCTTTCAATCATCAAGATGTCAGCTATTCCCTTAGCATCATTTATTCAACTACTGCTTTTATTTTTAAAGATACAACTGTCTATTTTTTACCTTGAACCTCACATTCAAACGACCAGAAAGCTTTAGGGTCCTTGTCAAGTTGTTTAGCTAATATCTTCTTCTTGAATCAACAGAGGACTTCATGCATACTTCGCTTGGTATTCCATTTAGCTTCTTTATATTTAATGAAAACAACTTTGTAAATTTCCATACAAAAAACACACACACAGCAGAAGAATGTATGTAAGTATGGATAGCAGGAATTATTCCCATCAGAAGTAGGATTATACAACGAAAAGAAGTAAGCTTAATTGAATTCATTTTCTTTGCCCAAAGAATAAAAATCCATAGCTATTGTAGATGAGGATTAATTTTGATCTTCCACAACTATCCTTAGGCCCATGTCATGTGTGACCTTAACATTTAAAAAAACAGCAAATTCCCTCTCCACATTCAAAGCTGTTATTCATCAAAGCTAACTTTCATATTTTCCCATCACACTTAACAATCACTTCACAAATACTTAAATATTACAGATATTTCTGTTTATGAATAAATAGTCTTTCTCTTTAATAATATAAACAACAACTTTGTAAATTTTCTCAGAAAATTTCTGTTTTACAAAGTTGTTTTTTTTACTATGGAATTCCACAAAGTCTCTCAAATTGCTTTCTCTTTCAGTTTGGAATATTTGAATATTAATTCAACTATAAGGCAATAAACTGTATTAAAATCTTGAACCAATTCCCTGCCTCACCTGGATGTACCCTACCCTACCCTTTTTCTGTGGAAATTTAAAAAGTTGTTTTTATTACTATGGCATTCCACGAAGTCAAGCCTTTCCATAATGATTTAATTCTTTATCTTCAGTTATAATGTCACTGTTTTTGTCTAACGGACTTGAGATGGCTTTTAATTTAGAGTGCAAGTAGTTTGTTTTGGAATTATACTTAAATTCTAATCAAATATTCCCCACCCAATGTACCCAAATACGCTGAATGTAATATTTCCTGGTTTTCCCATTTTTTTTGGTTTCATTATGAGAAAAACCTTTCGTAGTATTTAAGGATTTAAGTTATTATTAAGTTATGCATTTTAAGATTTTGAATCTATTTGATGTAGGTTGTCGGTTATACAATTGGCCATCCATTCCTCATTACAGTTCTAAATTTCTATCCCATCCAGAGGATCTTTTTAAGTGGAATGCATACTTAATCAGTAATAAAACTAAGGGCCACTCTGTAGCCACCACATCTCTGGCCTCATTTCTTGTTATCCTGCACCAAATATCTCACTGAATCAACATTTACTTAATTTATAGTTTTCTTATTATTTAAGGTGTTCCCTCCCAAAATGCTTCTGATTCACCCATTTGTTTGCATGAACATAAGCCCTCAATAAAACATTGGTCTTAATAATTCTTAAACAATATCTTATTCCAAGTACCAAGTGTGGTATGTTCGTTATTCAAAAGTATGGTCATGGAACGTTTAAAAATAAATTCCTGAGGCAGATTTTCAGCTTCATTACAATCAACATGGTCTCAGGAAGGGTCAAGGAGTCTTTCATTCATCGAAGGTTGCAGAAAGTATAAATAGTGAGTTAGGTACAAAGTAAAAGATAATCAAGTTAAATACTTTTAGCGAAGAAATTGATCCATAAATATTTAAAACAAATTACTAGTGAAAGGTTTCTCCCAAGGAATAGAAAGGATTTCCATAAGAATGTATATATAATTCAGACAAGTGAATAGGTCAATTAGTTAAGCAATAAATTTATAAGTGAACAAGTGAAGGTTTGGCTGTGAATTTAAAATGAATGTTTACAACGTAAATGTTGATGTATATATATTTGAATCTACTTGAATTTCCATCTGGCCTAATGCCTAAGGCATAATTAAGCATTAATAATGATTGTTATTCATGTTTAGGCAGGAGATGGTATCAAAGTCATTGGACCTTCTGATTCTGAAGAGGATGATCTTTTGGAGAACATAACAAACACAGAAATGTCTTCAAGGATTCATATGAGGTTAGTTTCAGTTTTATTTTTGAGCGTATTATAAAAATTTATGATTTTAAACCTTTTATTCTTCTTCATGAATAAGAGAGGAAAGAAAGAAAAAGTGTATTTAGCTGCTCCAAATGATTGAATCAATTGAATAAACAGTATTTGAAACAAATTATTGTGATTTATTAATAGGGTTGCACAGTCAATTTTTCTAGAGTAAGGTTATTTTTCACTAAAATGTGATTCTAATGTGACTTTCTTGTACTTATAAGGTAAAAAGAGCAATCTAAGGAAAAATCATATTATTTTGGTTGAAAAATTAATTTCTTTTATGAAGAAGACGTAAAATCTTCATCACTGTATGCGGAAAAGGTCATTTTCATCTGTATTTGATTAGAATTTAAGTATAATTCCATAACAAACTACTTGCACTCTAAATTAAAAGCCATCTCAAGTCCAGGATATATCTACGACTGTAAGAGCGTGGATGAAGTTGGCGAGCGATGTTACTTTGTGCTAGTCAGATCTCACCATGAATATGCATGGGACCCTGCCGATAAAAGTAGTATAAGTGAATTAGGTCCAACATAAGGTTGCGTTCGGCAAAGAATTTCTAAGATAAATCCATAAGTCCAGAAGGTGGATGTTTGTTCGGTCTTTTTTAAATAAGTAAAAAAAATTTCAATCATCTGCCTAGCATAATGATTTGAGTATGAAGAGACACATTGAATTTAGTAAAATTTTAATAAGTTTATGATTGTAAATTCTTTTTTATAAAATTTGAATGAATGACATAGGCTGAATGACAGCCAGGATTAAGGAAATAATAGTTAAATGAGATTCTATGTTCAATTACTTAAAATCCATTCTGCAGATTTAAAAAATTGAGAAATAGAACAAAATAGATAATGAAAAATGCTTAATTGAAATTTACCTTCCCTATTTTGAAAATGAAGTCCTACAGAGCTGTTTGGAATGAGCTTTGATGTCTGGACTTTAGAAACCAATTGCTAAAGTGGGTTGAACCGTGAAATATTTTCAATTTTACCTAGGGACATTGATTTGGAGCAGTAACAAAATATTTTGGAAAATCTTGCATCAAAGATAAATGTCAAGTAATCACTCATGTTTTACATTTAAACTAATATCTCAATTAGTCTTTATGACAACTCTAAAAGGCATTAAATAACAAGCAGTCTAATTATCTTAACAAGTTTAACCATTATAATTTTCCTGCTATCACCAAAATATTTCAGTTGTCCACTTCGGAAAATTTCCCTCATTCCCATCTCCAATAACTCAAAATCTTGCTGCTGCAGCGATTGTCTTTTTTCCCTATTCTCTCATAGCCATAGCCAAATCATACCAAACTCCATATTTGAAATTTCCATCCAAAAATATATCCTTGATCCACCACAATCAGAAATTAGTGACTCTTGATTTCTGTGAATCCGTTCAAGACATGCCCCACTTTCATTATAGAAAAACGTATACATATATCTGACTGATGCATATAGAGTAATAACGTGGAACTTGAAGCACTCCAATTACAGATAGTTTGAACTTAAATAGTTGAATACGTTTTGGAATCATATGCAAAATTCTGCTGCTTGAAGATTACCTTCTTGTGGGTATTTTTCTACAGTGATGGTTTTTTTAGCATTATTACTTCATTGCAATATGTTACCTTAAATTTCTTTATCTTTTAAAAGTCTGTATCACATATAATGTGCATGAAATATGTTATAAATACAAATTGCTCTTTTCTTTTTAGGAAGGAGGAATCAATGGAAGAGCTAGAAATGCCTATTGTACCTCAGAGAAAACGGAAAACTAGACGAAAACAATGATTCATGTCTTAACTCTGTAGTTATAGTAATATGAGTTGATTTCATTTATAATTATACAATTCAGAAGGAAGGTTTTTTACTGAAGCAGAACAAAAATTCACCCTGAGTTGAAATTTTGGGAATTTTTTTTCTTAACAATTTTTTCAGAATGTCTGTGACAATGAGGTTGGTGGATGATGATCTTAAGTAAATATAATATGATATTATTTCTGGTGGATAGTTTTATGTATAAATTATATTTCTATAATTGAAAACATTTTTGACAATGTATTATTATTTTAAAAAGAAATAATATCTCCATAACGCACAAGACAGAAAATTTTATTTCATTGACATTTTAAATGAACCATAAATTAAGATGCACTCTTCAAAACTTTGCTCCTTAACCAAAACTCACATTCAAAAGACATTTTCACTACAGGAACTTCTAATATTATGTTTCCTTGATTAGCTCCCTACCAATCTTACAGAAGACGTCCCCGACAATCACTTGAACCACAATAGCAGTACATCACTTTTCCTGGAACACTTCCAACATCATAATTATAATCCCAAGTCAATTCTGTTCCAGCTGTTATGTAAGTAAGAGCAAAAAATGCTACCCATGGAAATCTAAGGTCATGAGAGTCCACAAAAACATTTTGTACAAACACGTTCGGAGTACAGGAGTGCTGAAATAAGATAGCATCAAAATTATTTAGAATAATATACAAAGTAATTCATATTCTATGAAATATAGAATTTGCTTACATTGAGATATCTTCCAACATTGCCTATATTTTTGGCATCCATGATGTAACAATACTCTCCTGGTCCATATATTTCTCTTATAGAGCGGAACTTGGACTTCCCACATTTCTTGATATCTGCAACATCTGGTTCTGCAGCAGTGAACTTTAATGGTTGTCGTTTGACTGGATTTGGCAGAATAATTTTTATAAATATTTTTGAGATAAATACAAATTTTAGAAACTTCTCATCCCCACTTTTGATTAAATGAAGAGTCATAAAAAACCTTTCAGGATTGTAAGACATATTTCTAAGCATTACATATAGTTTTCTTCAGATAGTAGTTATCTTTACAATTCATAATAATACATATAGCATAATATGATATATTTATAAACATTTTATTGCATAACTTCTGAGAGCTTATTAATAATACTTATTATTTACCACGAACAGGTTAATATACCCAATTACAGTTGATTTAATACATGGACAAACATATATATCCATTCCATTTCCACCAAGTTGGGATTTGAACCCAGGGACTTTGTGCTAGAAAATAAGCATGATAAACACTCTGACACAGGAACAAGGAAACATTTTTATCCCTAAAAAGCAGTTACTTGGTAGAAACTAAAAGAGGTGTTTCTATTGGTTTAGATAAGATTTATGTTTCTGTAGGTTGCATTTTTTTGAAATATTATGTATTGCATATTTATGGTTGTAGGTCAAATTTAAAATCAAGAAATCATTTACATCAAGAAATGATTAAATATGATTAAAATTACTGAAGCTGTAAATGTTTTTATAATGTCAATGAAGAAAGGCAGATAGATAAAACTTTATCCTATTTTGCAAATGAATTGAAGAATTATCATTTTAGGGCAGAGAATGTAACTCAAATATGATTTTATCCTTTTTACAATACCCTAAGAAGATCACAGTTCATTACTTAACTTACTTACAGTTATATGTGTTTAATTAGCAAAGATTTTTCCTCAACCTATTCATACATAAATCCATTTTAGAATATATTAAATGTTTGCAAATAAGAAAAATTTTTAGGTATTTTATAGCATACATTCCAT
Organism: Pantala flavescens; assembly: GCA_020796165.1. Taxonomy (NCBI): domain Eukaryota; kingdom Metazoa; phylum Arthropoda; class Insecta; order Odonata; family Libellulidae; genus Pantala; species Pantala flavescens. The sequence continues at coordinate 17,706,511 of CM036882.1, forward strand.
TCATCCATGCATAATCAAATGAATTTACCTTCTTCAGAATCTTCATCATCACTCATGTTTGATGATTCACTCTGAGATTCAGATGTTTCCCTTCTACTAACTTCCTTTCTTTTTCTTCTTTTAGTTGATGCTTTGAAAGAAAATACATTTCATTGACTCAAAAATAAATTACAATTTTTCTTAATATCTGATCATTAATTAGTAGACTAAACAAGACAAAAGATTACTCTATTAGAGTGGAAGCATGATGATGAATTCATTATAAAATTATTGTTTTCTCTAATAATAAAGTAAAAAGGAAGTAAAGTAAATGGCAGAGTAAATGACCTACTAGAGATCTTTACCACTAAATAGTTCCACAATGTATTTTCAACCTCCTGATTATGGGTGAGCAAAAATTTTCCTTACATAACTTTCATGTTAGACATGTTATTAGTTTTATACTTATGAAAACCTATATTTAAACATATATATATATATATATATATATATATATATATATATATATATATATATATATATATATATATATATATATATCATAAACTGAATCAATCTCTACATTAATTAAATTCAATCAAGACATTTCTGAACAACCTTAATTTACTTACAGTCATCTGATTTAGCAGAGATGATTTCATCATTTTTCTCTTTCCTCTTTCTTAATCTTGATCTGAAAGCAATTATATAATTAGCAAAAGATAAGTATTAATATATTACATAATATCATAACAGTACCACACTTAATATGTGAATCAATTGCAATCAATTACGTTGATGTGGCACATGCATGGGTAAGAAGACCCTTAAGAGTTTTACTCCTCCAACTCATTTGTTTTTTATAACCACATCCTTAATGACTAAAATTTTTGGCATAAGAATTGGTCATTCATTTATTACTGGGCAAAGAATCAGAGTTTTAAGACCTGACTTTATGGTATACTTTTGCTTATTAATATGACCCCACAATAACAAGAAAAAATGGATAAAAACTGAAGAGGATTAATCTGAGAACATAACCATTAAAAAACATTATAGTTGACAAATAAAATGTCACCTGACAAATACTTATTTTCTACTGATAATGAGAATGTATTACAATTTACCTGCTGATATTGATTTTTTTAAATGTATTCATTAGCAAGTGGTTTCAGGTTTATAGATATCTTATACAAAAAAAGAACTGAAAAAATATACTACCTGAATTTGATACAGTATTTTATAATAATTGTACACCAACCTAATAGATAAATCAGTTGGCGTGAGCTCAAGGCGGAGATTAGTCTTAAAGTCCTCGTCAACATCATAACTATTTTTGTGCCCTTTTTGGTACCTATCATAAATTCCATCCTCCTCATAATCCTCATCTTCACTATCTAAGATAAATAAAACAAATGAGGAAATAAAATAACTTCATTGTTATTTCTTTAAACAATAGAAAGTATGAGGAATATTTAACAAATTCTAGGAAGAATAGAAAGAAGTGGAGTTATAAACCTTACAATAAAGAAAGGGTGTTTATAGAAAGCTTAAACTTCATAAATATTATTCACAATTATGATATATTCTCATGCTTTCCTTAAGCACATTAAAAAATATACAACTCTTATTTTCAGTTAAAGAGAAATCTCCTTGTTCTCTTTCTGTATTTCTCTTTCTGTATCTATTTGTGCAGTACAAAGAGAGTCTAGCAACTTGTTCTTAACTCAACAATTATTTTTTAAAATTTCAAAAAATATGATTACCCTCATCTTTTGAATCCTTGGCTTCAGATGTCTCCTTTAAACAGCAAGGATTAGTGATTAAAGATTTATTTTCTCCAGTGGGTTTATTTACTGTGGGATCTTCACATTTGACATCCTCCATCACATCACTCTCATAACCTTCTTTAATTCTCTCCACCACCTCTATATAATCAAGCTCAGCCAAATACTCATCTCCATATGCTTTACCATCCTGAAAATAAAAGCTAGGCATTTTTGATAGCAAATAAAGTTTTCATTAATGATACAACATTCCAAGGATTTTTAGTTTAATGTTATGATTTCTTACCATGATAATTGAACTTTGGAGTGTGGCCATAGATTTTTTATGTAAATAACAAATATTTTCTCAAACTAGAGATTCAATTAATAATGGAAAAAGTGAGTCCAAAGCTGTACAATTTATGTTATATATGCTAATTTATGTATATATGCTATTTTATAAATTTGGATCAATCTAACTTTCCACCTGAGAAAATAGATTGTTGTCTTTAAAAACGAACAGAGTTCTTTATAAATCACTGTTTCAAAGATTTTACCGAACACAGGTATCAAAGAAACAGGTCAATAACACTTAATATTATCAATATCACCCTTCTTAAAAACAGGTACAACTCCGAAACACTTTAACCAGTTGGGATAAATGCAAGATTGTAGACAGGTATTAATGCAAGAGGTTCTGCTATACTGTGAATTATTTGTTTCATTAAAAAGCTAGATATACCAAAGATGTCAATGCTCTTAGGATTTTTAAATTTTTGGAAGATTTTTATTATATAATTTGGTGTTCAATCGAAGCCTTAACAGTAATTCATATGCGAGTGCCAAAGATCCTTCAAATGGTTGCTATGGAGGGTCATATAAAAGACAAGAAACTAATCAATACAATTATTTGTACATCTCACCTCATTGGCCCCTTGCTCAGTTAGAAGCTGCCCAACATATATGCACACAAATGCTCCCTGAGGAATATCATTTAAACATTGAACACCCCATCCACGGTCACGAGTGTAAAATACTTGAAGACGCTGCTGGAGAGGTAACTGGGCAACTCTGTTTAGACATGTATCTTTGCATTTGCATCTGAGATAATAGATAGATAAATAAATCATGTGAGCTTAAATTAAATTTGGATTTCATTTACTAAGAAATATATGATAAATATATGAATAAAGATCATTACTTCAGAATGCATGATATGTAAGAAATATTTACAATTGCCCCTCTACTATGAATGAAAGTAAACCTTTCAATAAAATACTAGTTGAGGGAATTAGCATCAAATAAACTTTGTACAATAATTTTTTTTAAAATACATTGATAAATCAGCAGAATTTACAGCAAAACAACAAGTAAAGAAAATTAGCGGACAAAGTGAAATATGACCATAACTTACTACATAGAATAAAGATATACTAACCGAGAATTACATTCATAAATTCCAGTAGTTACAGGCTCAGGCAGTCGTTTATACATGTATCCAACAGAGGGATCCACTTGACCAGTAGGACTACATTTAGTACCCTGAATTGTTAACTGCCAACAAGCACATTTTTCTTTGTTCTGGCAGAATTTTAATAACAAGTCAATAACTAAGCATACATAAATTTCTCACTTAAAAGATATTTTTTTAAAATGTAAATCAAATAAAATTTTAAGAAATCAAACTCTTCTTAAACTTCTTAATGGTACATACAAAAGATCTACCATTAATTATTTTTATAATTCACAAAAAGTAGAAGTTGAATAAGGCTTTAAAAGATTTCTTAAATACTAAATAAGTGAAAAATAAAAGATAAGGGACTAAGGTTGTCTAATAATCTAGCTCATCTAGAATTGCTGATTTATATATGTAGTCTTAGTCTTACAGATAATAAATTTTGTTGTTGTCTTACTGATAATAAGTTACTGGAAGTTGCTAATTGTATTTATTTGGTAATGATCCTACCACAAAGTTGAGCTTCATCATATCAGACTGATTCTTTCTAAATAGATTGTTGAATATTTTTAGAGGCATTTGGAGTTTAGGGCCAATTAGAAATTCAAGAAAATTTCACACTCACCTGGCAATCATCATCACAATCACAACAAACCAGAAAATCTGGATCAAGGTTTAAATGTACACCTGGTGTGGGAATCCTAATTGTGCTATATTCAACATATCTTGGGTATGTATAATCTATCCAATTGATAGCTGGTATTGGTACTTTTTCCTTCCCATAAGAAATGTCCTTATAATTATAAAATTAAAATAAGCATCAAATAAGGCTTCATAAGTGTTGAAAGCATATATAAAAAAGATTTAGTGGTTTTAAAATCTCCAAGTAGCAGTAGTTTTAAGCTGTATACTCATCAGAAGATATATAACAGGCATTAGAAATGAAACGAAACTAAAAGAAATGAAGCTTGAAACTAGCTTCTCAGAGAAGTTGAACCAACTCAGTTGTATACTCCGATAGTAGCCACATTTCTTAATCTTTCATAGATATCAAAATAAATCAAACATTTGTATTCTTTAGAAATTTAGAAATTCCTGATTTTAATTTCTTGATCATATTAAATATATAACAATTATCTTTCAAACCACTCATGTTATTCATAATTTAAAGAAATGAATACAATTAAAAGTTTGTTTTCTTCTAAATAAAACTGGAACAAAAGACCAATATTATTCAAGTATGCAAGAAAAGTTATTTCATGGAATATGGGTAAATACTAGTTATTGTTCATCATCTAGAAGAAAATTACTAAATGAAATTTCTAAATCCACAGAAGAATAGTGAGTTATAAATCTTACCTACCAGAAGCATCTTATAAGTATATTAATACTAACAATTCTAATATTTTCATAGAATTATATATATATATAATTTTAGATAACAGTTTTATGTATGTTATACATGTACATAAATAAAACTGTTATCTAAAAAAGAAACAATGGATTCCAGAAACAACATGAAATGAGCTAATTTAGTATATCATCCAAACAAAAAAGAAGATTTTTGGTATAGAGAAAGAATAAAAATAAATACCTCATGTACCTTGATATACGATAAATGCTTGAGAACTGTAAACTCAGCCATACAATGTACCCAAAAGTCAAAGTCAAACAAATCAATTGGCATAGTTGAGTTGGTTAGTCTAAGATAAGAATGCAACTCCATCAAGTTACGAATTCTTCGACCACATGGAGCAACATACAAAACAACACGCTTGGTACCACCACGATGACGAACAATTTGCCTAAGGAAATAACAGATCAATCAAATTATGAAGTCTGTATAGGATGTTGATTTACAATGCCCTAAAATCATAAACTTACATTTCTAAATTAACAACATATACTGAGATCCCAAAAATAAGAAAAAATGTGAATAGCTAAATTTTGTTTACAATTCCTCTCAATGCTACAAACATATTTTATTCTAAAAAATCACCTGATCCATCCACATAGAAGAGGTTTTGCTAATGGATTCTGTCCCTTGGTACATTCCTGTGGATAAGGATGGCCTTCCAAGCATTTTGGACTACATTGGTGCTGGACATAGGTTTTTATTTTGACATTCAGATTTTTATTATACTGAAAATAACAATAGACATAACTAATTAAAAAAGATTTATAAAGCTGCAACAAATTTATAGCAACAAAAACTGGCTAAGCTTGTGCAAAAAGTCCGGATTGAAAATTGTCAGGAATATTCCAAGCTGCAACACCAACAATTAATATGTTTATTTCTTTTAGAGAAAACAGAAATAAACTAATTTATCTAATTTAAGATAACAATTAACTTACATAATTATAAAAAAATATAAACTAATCCGTATATATGTATATATAATATCTATTATATAGACACTTCAGGGGGATATATATATCTTATATATATATAAAAGATATATACGAGTAAAGGTGCACTTGCTGACAGCAAGTAATCGGAAAATATATCTTTTAAAAAAAATATGATTTTTCGAAAGATTTTTTGGATAAGTGAAAGCTAAACATAAAATCTATGACATTATCTCAGCGTACATTGTATTGAATTCGATATCCCATGCGTTTCTTACAGCAGAAATATTCCTGACCAAATGTCAACCAAAGACATCCTGCGGAAAATGATTAAAAGAATTTGCTTGATTATCGTTGTCTAAACATTGCAGTTTTCAAAAGGAAATTTGTTCAGGCTGGGACACAAAAGGAGTTCCTATTTCCTTATGCATTTCTAACGGAGATATAGTAAACGCCCCCTAACATTGAACCAATGACCATTTACAACAATCTTAGGGATGCTTTTATGTAAGAATGGTCCCTTTTATGGCTGTGTGAAATTTTGAACCTCTGCACGGTTGGGAAGTGTCATAAAAAGCTTTCGGAAATATGGTCAATGTATGGGTATGTACGGGTCGCTCTGGCATCGAACCCATGGCACATAGGCAAATGTTGATTTTTTTCAAATTATATAATATACGTATCTCTGAGTGTAGGAGATTTTGGGGGGGTTTCCCTCTCGGCTAGGGCAAATGCCAGGCAGTATTACTAATGTTTCCCTGTAAATGTAGAGCTACCACCTGGCCTGGTTCATATTTGTAGTTCTGATATATAATAAATAAATATTAAATTTTCAAAATTTGAAAATGTTACCTCCTGGTATCGAACCCATGATTTTTTGTGGATAAAAAATAACATTTTTGTGTAGAAACATATAATCCCTGTAGCCAAAGGAAATTTGATTGCTCTCAGAGCCCAAGAAGTATTCTTTAAAAATTGTCAAAAATCGACCCGATGCATTCTTATGGGGGAAAATCCCTTTGACTTTGAGGCCTTCTAGAATCGAACACATGGTTCTCCAGATTAAGTTTATTGAGCTAAGCTAAAATTTTGAAATTTACAGGGGAAATTCATGAAAGCTCCATAGAATGAAATCAATTAAGAACACCTTAGAGACATTGAATTTCTAGTTTTGAATTAAAATCCATTAAAATATTTGCAAATTTTATGTTAAATCAGCCTTTAAGTGACCAAGAGGGTTTAACAGTATCCTCACTTCAGAATATTCAAGTAAAAGTTTTTAAAATTCAAATTTCTGGAGCCTTATCATGCATGTTTAACTTACTAGTATACTGAATTTACTTTAACTAATTATGATATTTCAAAAGGATTTGCAAGGTAAGTAGAAAACCATGCACTGATCTGAAATCTTAGCATAACTTAATCATTTTTAATAATCAATATTCCTTCAATAACAAGCAAATTTTACCTCCCTTGCGTGTTGTTGATAAGACAAGCTACATACCTTCACCATTTTATCTTCAAAACAAGGCACACTGCACTCAGATCTTCTTTCTTCATTCTTTTTTTGAATGCTAGTACTTTTACGTGCCACTGCTCTAACAACAGGCTGTGCTCCTCCTTCCTCCTTATTCTTTCTCAGCTTTTCCATACGTGATTCATCTTTCCCTTTGAAAATAATTCAGTAACTATAAATAATAATTTCAGTCATCTCATAAGTATCAAAAATTCCTAAAAATAAATTAAAGATAAACTGATAATAACAAACCACCAACGCATGAAACTGGGGAATTTTACCTGATGCAGGTACTTGCTCAGATTCTATTTCACTTCCTCTGGTATACTCCACATAAGGTAGATTTAACTGTAAAATTAAATTAACAGATGGATACAATTTAAGTTTTTTTTTACTGCCATTTAGTATGGTCCATTGTGACAGCCCAGAGGAGGCCCATAATGCATGGATTTGGAGATTGCATGATTGGAGATTACACATGAAGGAAACACATTACAAAAATTAAAAAGTATCCTCTTCCTTGGCAACCCCTCTGAAGTTACATCATGTTTACTGATCTATTACAAATATTATATGAATCACAGTATGATTACATCTTTATTTATAAATATTAAATAAATAAAAATATATTAAATAATGTTAGGCAATAAAAAATTTAATGAAAATAAGTTTAATCAAAAGAACTTATTTGGGATTAAAAAACCTGAATGAGGCTTAGGAAAAAATATCTGCAGCAGGGAAACACTGTTAAGGAAGGTGGGTGTGAAAAACCTAACTTAAAGTATTAACTTATATATTTAAAAATATTGTTTTACGATGTATACTTAATAACTTAATTTAAGTCACTAAGATTGTTATTATACCTCTATTGAGGGAAAATTTGAGACCTATTTAATTTCACCCTGAATTATAACCTTTCAACTACGGAACCAACTATTAACTTAGTTATGATAAAATTATCACCTCTGCAAAGCTGGATTTTCATTTTAAAATATTGGATCAAGAATTATTATTATATTAAATATAAAAAGTGAAATATCAATGGCACTGTAACTAATTTAATAAAAATATTCTGCAAAAATATAAATTGTTCTTGAAACAAAGATGGCTTATTCTTTGAAAAAGTATTTGAAAAGAGGAAGAAAAAAACAAGTAGATCAATAATTCTTTTCAAACACAAATTCATGTATTGATTTTAAGCTACAAGACCTAAGATAGTGGGAGATGAATAGATAGATGAATAAAAGTCATAAAAAATTTCCTTCATTGTTTTGCACTTTGCCTACATTGGTAAATCGTTTAAAGATGAACATGGTCCATAAATGCTTCATTTATTTGCTACATTCATAATAAATATTAAAATATTCTCTACTTAATCAACAATACAGTAGATGCTTGGTAAAAATTCAAACAGGAAAATTGAAAAATTGCTTAAAATACCCGGCAAATCAACAAGGGACATCAAATTTTACTAAGAAATAAGAGATTATTTGGTATAGAGAAATATATTTCCTTTAGTATTCTTCCCCAAAAATTATATTAGAATTTTAAACATTGATTCTGAAAAGGATTAATTTGCTTGTAACACAAGAATAATATAAAAAACATACATGAAAAAATAATTAATATGTTTAAAAAATGATAATTTTGAACGATGCAATGGAAATAGTAAGTCTCAAGAGACTCAACTCTCATTATTCAAGTTTAACAAGAGACAAAATCGTACAGAAATTTAATGAATAAATACTCACTTTCTTAAGAGATGCTGAACCTGCACACCGTGCTCTATTGAAATTCCCAATGCTTTGTGATCTAGCATTTGCATTTGCTATTTCAGTATAAAGAGGACCAAGGCGTGTGGAGCCTCTATAAATCCATTCAGTTCGTCCATCAGCATCAAAATGCAAATGCACCAATGAAGCATCAACCTCAAGAACTCTAGCAACCCACCACTTACCTTATAAAAAGTTTAACATAAAACAATATAATTTTGCTTTGTGAAAGTTTAAAGAAGCATATTTTATAATTCTAACACCATTCTTCAGAGCAATTTAAACTAAGACAAATATCAAATGTCCTCCATGACATATATACAAAAATTTCTGAATTCAAAATGAAATCAGCCCATGAAATTATAAATAATTAAAATAATCTAAAATAATGAATTTTCTAGAAATATATCTAAAATCATTCTATAAATAATATCTTGCAGATATTGATCATTAAAGAATACATATAAAAATCATTATATTATATAATTTATATATAAAAACCAGAAACTCAAAGAGGGAAAAAATAAAAAATTAACAATAGAAAATGGCTGTTATGATCTTAACTGATGCTATATATAAGCATCATCAACAAATACAATTTGGAGTAAATTAAAAATAAAGTTTTCAGAAAATTTCAAAAGCTCAAAATTGTTACACACTATTTCTGAGGAATGATATTTAACTTTAAAATTATTCGTTGATAAGTACACTTTTTAATGTCATTTTTTTCAAATTTAGTATTTTGAAATCAGGCAGAATTTATTTAGATCTAGTATGATAAAGTTTTACTGAATTAGCAAAGAATTCCAAAATATTAAATTGATAAGTTTCTATATAGTGATAATATGATTATTACAAAAAAATTTTTGAAAATTAATTATTGTGGTTAGAACAATGATAAAAAGAATAATAGTAAAATTTGTAGGCAATTTACCATTCCATTCTGTTCTCAGCACATGGCCCTTGTTCAACCTCACCATAGGCCTCTCAGGATAAGCAATCAAATACTTCCTTATAAAATCTCGTGAATCAGGATGGATGTCCTCCCAGACATTGTCAGAAGATTCACAAACTACTAATATTTTCTCATGGCGAACATATTGAGCATAACCATCATCGAAGAAAATTAAATACCTAAAAAAAATTCAGATTCACTATGAATAAAGATAGTTGACATTTTTCTAAATGACTTGACCTTAAAAATTGAATAATTATCATATTGAATAACAAAACATTGCAGAAAATATAAGAAACATGAAAAATTTTCAAGACTAAGTTCAAGAATGTTGGCACATAAAATTTATAAGTACATGACCTTCCATTACATGTCTACCCATTATCTCACTTTGTCAGGAAAATATCATAAAGTTTCAGAAGATACCACAACCTGAGCTTTTTAGAGCTGTTAGAGATATTTTGCACCAATTAATATACTTAAAATGAACATTTCTCACAATACATTTAACTCCTATCAGTATATAAGTTTCAATGCCAAAAAATTGACCAATGAAAATATTCAAATTTTAATGTAAGGGAAAAATAGGTATTTTACTTATAATGAGAAACATGTGCTGGGTGAAATGCAGAATAAAAAATAAGCGAAAAATCATGGCTGGGACTTGAACCCAGATACCCCATTTGCCAGGTAGGTATGTTGACCATTAAACCAGCATGCCACATCTGTTTAAATGTGACACCTTGTGATGTCATGCAGCATTATATTACCACAAGATATCACATTAAAACAGAAATGGAATTAAGTCCCAGTCATGATGCTATTTTTCACTTCTCTTTAACTTCACTGTTTCACCACACCAAACCAACATTGCTCTTGGTGTTTTTATAGAATGTAGTTACTCTTTGTTTTTGGATTGTAGATTTGTGTGCAAAAACACATATGACATCAAGAGAGGACTGGTCATTAAATTATGGCTCTGAGAATGGTTTACAAGTGACTGTTGGTTAGGGATGAAGAACAAGGTTCCATACTAACATATGGAGGCAAATTTGAAGTTAGAACTTGTGCTACTAATTGAAAAATAGATGCTTCTTATCAAAGAATGTTGTTGATTCAATAATTTTTAAAGTAAATTTTTGTTGTTGTTTAGAATATATTTTTATTATTGATATGTTATTATAAGAATTTGTTAATTAATAACAATATTTTGCTGAGAACTGTGTATAAACTGTATATTTTCACTAATTAATAAACTAATAAAGTTTATATTTCAGAGGATCTTAGATCAATTTACTTTAATAACTAACCTGTAATTGTTATTGCATTTGGGACCCTCTGCTACAACACCACAGTAGTAACTTTCTTTGGTATTCATTCCCAATTTAGACTTCCCTGAGTTCTCGTCATCTCTAAAAATGGCTACAACACGAGTGCCAACTGGTATTCGAGTTGGACAAGGAGCACTGTATGCCATTTGACGTCCAGTTACGACCTTGATTATTTGTCCTTTTCTGTATGAGTTTTCATATTTGATGCGGTAATAACGCTAAAAATTATTCATACAAAAACAATCCCAATTGGTTAGGACAAAAATTTTAAAAACCACTAAAAGGATTAACTTACTGAAATTGAAACTACATCTACATAAGTACCCCGCAAGCCGCCTTTCGGCGTGTGGCAGGGGGTTATGAAACTAAATCTTACTTTCAAGATTAACAAAAATATTTACCTCAGTATTCCGTTCTATAACATCTTGAATTTTAGCCTTAGACCAAACACCAAAATAATTTGTTTTCATAACATGAACAATATCACCAACTTTAGGATGAGGCCGCTGTAAGGCACCAGGTGGGGGAAGAAATCCAGGATTTGCTAGAGGCCGTGTCTCCAGTGCAACAATATCTGACTGGGAATTATGCTAGAAAGAAAAAGATACCAAAGAAAATTACATTAGATCTGAAGAAAATTTGTTCCCCTGAAGTACAGCTGTACCTACTTATAATCCATGTTGGGCTTTTCAACAATTTTATCTTACAAGAAAACATTAATGCAGAAACTAAAAATTTCCTGAAAATCATTCTATCAGTTTCTATAAGAGAGAGGAAATTCAATCACAGAATCAATCTATGTTTGATGATGACTTTATGAAATAAAACAAGTACAATAAAAAATTAGAAAGAGATATGAGAAAAGCAAAATATTCAAAATGGAAAGAAACAGCACAAGTATGGACATTTAGGAGGAAATCATAGTGATAAAAGTGACACTGAGGTGCATAGTAATCATGTGTACTTCTACTTTACTTACTTACTAAGAAAAAATAGGATGTAGATTATTACAAAATAATATTACTTCTTATTATCTTAAATGAAAAGGAAGCAAAGACTTACGGGCATGATTACTATAAAACTGATTTCTCTAAAATACCTATATAAAAATATGTATAAAATAATTATTCAAAGAAAAAATCTTGGAAAGCTTATGAAAAATATCATAAACTATTTTATAAACTATATCAAAAAGTTGCCACCTGACAATGTCAAACTGTAATTATAATTTGAAATAATAATAAAAAACACAGAACTATAAAATAATAATTGAAGCCAATTAAATTAAATGTTGTTACATGTAAACACCTGAAATAATCAAGGAGGTTACACTTACCACCTCAGAGCTTGCTATGGCATCCAAAGTATATCTCTGAACTTGGGTAACTTTTTTCATAGCTACACCTGTAAGTATTGAAGTAATATAACATTCTTTAAAACATTATATATAAATCAAAAGTTTAACACAAAAATTAAGCATCAATTAACAAATTCATACATTCGATGTAATGATAAGAGAATGGTAATTAAGAGCACACTTTTTGAATAAAATCAGCACAGAAGATAAACAAGAAAGGAGCCAGCGGATGTAGCTGGATAACTGATTAAGTGCATCTAAGTTAGGCAAATGTACCAGAAATAAATGATATAAATAGGATAATATGAATATAATCATAAAAATGAGTGAAATAGTATAATAATAATAATAGAAATAAGAATAAAATAAAAATTTATGGTAAAAGTTTAAGTTGCTGATGCTGATGCCCCCTTCTATTGTGCATTATTGTCTGTTACAGTATCTGGACCATTAACAATATTTGCAAATGAAGAAAAGCACTTGGTGACTTCCACAATTAATTATAATGCACACGACCGGTTTCGGCAAACTGCCATCATCAGGTGAGGTTATAGGAAATGCAGACTATATATGGAATAACTTGTGGAACCGGTGGGTCGACCACTCTGACCCACGTAGGTCATGGGGCAGTCTTCACAAGATAGTTTGTACACCCCGGATAAAGAGCAAGTGTCCCTTTTCAAATGTAATAAATAATTGTTGGTTCGATTCTAGGGAGCGTTTACAATGTATATGTCCATAAAGGATGCATGGAAAAATCAGAAATTCCTTAGAGACACTTCCTGAATGAATTTTGTATTGAAATTTTAAGTATTCATAAAGACCATGATACTCATGCAAATGATGAAATACTGCTAGAGGGAAGGTCCTTAGTTCGATGCCTGAGCCAGATGCAGCCGTAAGAAATGCATGGGAAATCTAAGTCTATGTAATATTTGATTTGGTAATGTCCTTTAGTTTATGTTTAGCAATGAGTTAACAGAAAAATTTTTCAAAAAATCCATTTGATCCATGCAAACAAAAAGATGTAGAAATTAGCTCAGAATATACCTGTCAGAGGAGCTGCTTTATTGGGACTTCTATAGATAGTTCCAGAGTTGGATCTAGGGTGACCAAACCGCATAGAATTCATGCTGCTATCATCAATTAAACTATCTAGAATCTCCAGTGAACTGGTTTCCTGTAAAACATACACATCATTTAATAGTTCATTGAGTTTAAAAATGAAGACCATTTTTCATATAATAACAGTATCATTTCTAAATATCTCTCATTTCATTATTGTGCTTCAATTCAAACGACACTTACCTCAATAATTGGTGCAAATGCATTGAATAGATCGTTGCGTAAATTATCAATGGTTCGCTGAAGATCTTTCATTACTTGAAGTTCTGAACACATTGTTTCTGCCATCAAAATTAGAATGATTACCAGGGGTTATTATAAAACTACAACAGATACTTACAATAGAAAGATTCAATGATAGTATAAAAGGTTATTATAAAAAAACAACTAAAATTTCTCAATCAAAACATTTTAGAAACAAATCTACCTTAAATAAAATAAATAAGATTGACATAAACAAGGCTAGGAATGACAAATTAGTTTATGAAGTAATTGATAATAAAGAAAGGAAAATGTGACATAGAAGGCCACTAATAGATATTATTCAAATTTTAAAAATTGAAAAACATTTGAAAATAATTATCTAATAATAAACTATCAAATAGAATAATTAATGGAATACAGTATCTCACAAGCATAAGAGAGAAACATTTAGAGTTAATTACTATATATGTCTATACAATGTTACTATATATAAGCAAGCAATTAATACTATATTACTATATATAAGCAAGCCTGAAAACTAAAATCATGGGTTGATATATCAGATAATGAATAAATGTAAGTTTATTGAAAGTTTAAATTTCCATTCACATCAGACTTTTCCCTGTGAATGTATGTGATCATAATTAATGTGTTAGGAATACACGTACCTTGGGTTTCTCATAAAACTCAAAACTCATACATACTCAAGTCATGAATACCTATGGAACTGAAATAGTAGATATTCAATCAAATCATTCTACCAGTCTTAACGTACAGTAGTGATATATGAGTTCTGATTGAAATAAAATGCAATCTGAATGAATAACTCAGCGACTCCAGACCCCACAAAGAAGTAAGGAACGCTGCATGCTTTGGATCACAAAAAGGGATGGGAAGCATGAACATGGATGAGGAGGACAACAGGAGCTACGGATATAATAAACAAGACAAAATACTTAAAATGGATGCAGGCAGGGTATGTGGCAAGAAGAAACGACAACCATTGGAAGTACTCAACAGGATACAAAGAGATGTGAAGGAGACTGGGAAGATTATCAAAGGACCGATGGAGCAGAGATATCAAATTCCTAGGAATAATTTGGCAAATAGAGGCTCAAATTAGGAAGAATTAGTAAAGGCTTGGGAAGGCCTACATCCCAGGTCGGATTGAAAACGGCTAGTGAAAAATATATCTATTACAGATAGACGCTTCAGGGGGCTATATCATCTATTATATAAAGCTGCTTTGGTGGGAACATATCTGTTCATATCTATAATATATAGACGCTTCGGGGTATATATATATATATATAGGATATTAATGTCAGGCCCAAACCGCTGGGGCCACGGAGCCGCCGATTTTTTTACGTAATGACCCACTAAATCTCACTTAAGAAAAATTCGGAAACCCACTCTACCTATCATGTATGCATGTATGTATACGTAAAATTTAAATATCACAGCAAAAAAAATATACACATATACATAAATTACTTAAACAAAATATTCATGCAAGGGGAAATGTAATTAATTAAATTTATACAATATTTGAGGTCATAAATTTGACTTCCATTAATGGACTAGAACCAGTGACCTTGTTAGAGTTTGAGCACTAGATGCTAGTACACTATGCACTCAGTCACTAAGGCCAGAAATAAATAAGATGTAATAAAACAAAATAATACAATTAGATTTAAATTGGTGGATGGAAATGTAGATGAGATATTTTAAAATATTTTAAGGATGCATGTTAGAGCAGCTATTCATGTACCTTTTAAGTCAGTCATATCGTCCAACAATATTTTCTCACCACCTTCATATTGATTTTTGAGATCTAGCTTTTCGATTATGCCCTTGATAACTTCCTGCAAGTTATCCTCAATTTGAAGGGGCACTTCCTTAATGGTTATTTCCTCTATAATAGAAAAAAAGATATGTCTTTTAATGCAGGAATACACCATAAATAAGCTTTTAACATTTGTCAAATACATTTAAGGAAAGAAAGGCTTTTTAACCTGCATTTAAAATATGGCTAGCTTATATGCAATATTTATTTTTTGTTATAAATTAATTGCAGTGAACTGGCAAAATTGGAATACCAGTATCTCATGTTCGGATACAGATACATTAGAATGTACAGCAGCAACTATAGTTACTGAGAGAAAGTAAAATGAATGAAAAAGTAAATGTATGAAATAAGTAAGAATAATAAAAATAAACTGAAAAAGCAGATGATTTTTACTCATTAATTTAGTTAGATTAGATTGGTTATCACATAATATTTTAAGTTTTATAATTTAATTTAAATTCCACACTTAAAGAGTGAAATAACAAAATACTCAATAATAAGGACTGGTAGTTCAAATTATATTTTATGAGTATATATATTAAAAACAAATATTACAGATATACGGAAACAGTCAATCCAGATTTAACGCGACGATAAGTGACCAAAAATAATTTTAATAATCGTCTAAATCTTACCTCTTTCGTCAGATTCTTCGTCTGAATCAGTTATTAAAACTGTTTCCTTTTGTTCTGGCATTTTAAAATGAAACAATGGTTTCTTCTCTAATGCCCAGGAAACCATTTTCTGCAAAATATTGAAACATATTTACGAGACGATATTCCAACTCGGTGAATTACAACCACAGAAATTTTGATACACTTGTAAAATTTTCTAAAATTAGAATTCAATCATACATATTCCTCAGTTGAATGATTTTTTAAAAGTTTTTCTTTAGATATACGTTATACATCATCATTATTATTCTCAGGAAAAAAAGCAAATCATAAACAATAATACTCTTTTACTCACCTCAGTGTGTAACATATAGTCTTTTAGACAAATTTCGCAGACATACTGCGTTCGTTTCGGGTGGTTTGTTGCTTGATAGTATTTCAAAGTACTTATGGGCGCTACAGTGAAGTTAGATGATTTTGAGTTACAGTCAGAATTGCAACATAAGTACTCATATTTATGACTAACTTTTGACTCTTCGTTGGAACCATCCATTTTCTGGCACACTGAACTTACTGCTTTTAGTTTTATGATATGAAATTGTTTGAATTAGCAGAATGAATTAGAAATATATAAAAATTTTATGAATAATTTAAGAAAAATACATATACTATAGTATTAACAACTGCGTACTGTTATCATAGGACCCATGGAAAATTGCGGTAATGAATTATCGGGTCCTCATTAATTTATTCCGTGTGTGTTACTAACAATTATACTCTCGACTTCATACACAACAGTCTTCAAATCCGTATTAACGGTATTAACTTTATGAACAAGTATGAATATGGTATAAATCGGTGTGAACAAATCAAAACAAAACACTTTTCACTGCCAGTAATACATACCAGCATTCTCTTTGGCGGGAGGTTCGACTTTGTAGAGAGAAGCGAACTTTAGGTTTTTCCCCTCCTATCTCTTAGGTAGAGTTATTTAAAAATGCATGAGTGTTAATCATTATAATAAGTATTATTAATAATACAAGATGGCGATTAATGATAAGTAAAAACACCAAAAAAATAGTATTTATCAAATCGATATGTATATATGATATTTATCGTCGATATGTCAGCCATGATTTATAATTTCCAAAAGAAAATGAATATCTTTTAAGATAACTATGATGGAACACCATTAAAACATATAATTTGATCAACTTATGCCCATTTTAGAGATGATATTAGAGTCATCAGAGATGTCATATAGAGTTGCAAAAATATTAGCGAACTCTACATTTTTGCTCTTTTAAAATAAAGATTGCGCAGGAATTCAAAATGGGATAACAAATGCAAAGAGTTAATATTGTACTACATACTAAATTTACTCGAGACTATAAAATGTTAAAATAAAATAACTATCAATATTAACTAGTTTAGTTTTAGATATGAATAAATGAGTTATTTTGGATTGGGTAGAGTGTAAACGTATCCATTGTAACTTTCTAATAAATGTTTGCCATATTTCACCTGCCTTCACAGATTAAAATTAACTTGCTAAATACAATGATGAATAAATACCAAAACCACTATTATTTTTGACTCAAACAAAGAAATTGTGATTTTTGTATAGTATACCCCAAATAAAAGTCATTATAATAATTTTCAATAATTAATGTTCCATTCATACTTCATAGAGAAAACTAATAAATAACTAATCAAACCAGAAAGTATTTATAAAATTTTCAAGTTATACAAAAGAATGCATGATATTATAAATGCTTATATGAGCAAATGGACAATTGAATGTCAAAAACATTAAGAAGGATATCTTGAAGACATCCTATTGTTGCAAAAACATTCAACCTTACATTTAGAAGAAGAAGATTAAAAAGCCAATTAACAAATAAAAAATTAAAGTAAAATATCTTCACATATTGTAGATCTGAACAAAAAGCAAATTAATATCCATAATAACTGTATACAATGCTATACCTACTATATCCCAGCTACAATATAATAATATAGTTTGCATCATAGACAACCCTGCAAGGAAAAAACAAAAATTGAGGATAAAAAATATTTGTCCTGTGCTACAATTTTTCATAACAAAACCAAGTTTCTTTTAACTTCACCTCCTTTTTAAGGGTAATAAGTTAATTTTGTAGTTGAAAAGATTACAATTCCTCATTATCACCCATATTGGTGTGAAATAAGTATAGTTCCTCTCTTTCATTTGAATGTAAAGGAAGTGTATTTTTTATAATTTATCTTTGTATATCAAGGAAGGTTATTTTATTTAGAAGATCATTACAGTATGGGTATTTATGAAGTACATTGCATAAAAAATAATGCTGAAATATACTATTTTACTTCCAGAAGATGATATAATTAAGAGAACTGTAATGCTATCCAAGTAAAATCTTGGATTGAACATGAAATTATGTGGGAAACATGAAATTTATAAGGGATAAGGAGCAATAATGTATTTCCTATTCTCTCAACAGTTTGTATGTGTATATTATAGTAGGTTCCCACACAATAGAGCAATATTCAAGGATAGGAAGAATCAGTGAACATTATAAATATTTTGTAATGTATGTTTTTTTTAAGTCCTACATTACTTTTTTCATGAAACCTAAACAATTTAGCCCTTGACTATTATAGTATGCATAAAAATTTAGGGAATAAAATTTGTTTCAATTTTGGACTCGAATATAAGAAAATTAACTAGATTAACTGCATAAATTAAAATTCTATGGTTGAATGTATTAACTTACGTAATTTATATTTTTAAAGAGTTTGAACAGTTATGGCCCTGAAATACCTTAGGAACCCCATAGCTGTCTTTAATTTTACCAGGGCTGTGACCATTAATCCTAAAACTACCAAGTTCCCAACCATACAAATAGTTTTTAAGCCACTTCAACAACTCATTTTGATAAAAGAAGAGTGATTAATTCTATTGAAGGATTTGAGAGTTCTGCATTAATATTTTCTGAATTGTAATATATGGAAATGATTTCCTTAAAAAAATCTTTATATACCTGTTAGTTAGTTATTTTCATACTTTAAGCTTGCAAAATGACATGTTTCTCAGAATTAATTAATGATTTTATATCTTGATAGATTCTGTCCACAGGTCCAAGAGTCTCATTTATCACCGTTTTTATATATCAGAGAGGTGTAATTAAATTTAAAGAATGTAGGATATATCTAAGTTTCCAATTGATAACTGTAGTTGAGGCTGTATACTGTATAGACAATTTTTTAGCAAAAATACAGGGATACCGAAATGGTTATGAACTGGTTACTTGGTAACTCTTGCTCCTTGGATTTTTGAATCCATATCGTCAAATGATTGATTATTATAATTTAAATTTATGATTCTATGAAATTTTGCTATTATTGGATATATAGTAAACATTTGAAGAATGACTTTCAAGTGAAAAAGGCATGTAATATTTTCAAAACTTTAGGTAGTATCTTTATTTAAGTACATTTACAGAGATAAATTGTTTAAATTTATTCGACTTTTGACAAGTTCAAATATATTTGATATACTTGAAATTGTCGCAGTGGTATTGTACGAATTACGAACTCCAAACGCAAATTTCACATACGGTCTCCCACGCACTCCATACGCGCGTAATCCACACACAGTCCCTTGCACAAGGCGACACCAGATCGTCCAGAAGCCGAAGAAGAACTGCCCTTCCTCTGGAGCGCCCGCTTCCATCTCCAGAAGGGCGCAAATAGAAAGGACGGTACATGACACATCTGGCAGGGTTCGCGGCGTGCAATTACAAAGATGCAGACCCTGACCATCTGGAAGTATGTCCGCAAGCCGAGAGGCAGGTGCGAGGATGTACCGTTACCAAAGAGACAAACATCCTCGCCACAAAATTGTACATTATCTAAATAAATAAAATTCTCTGTATTCTCTGAAGTGATTTCGCACATTCATTATTTCTCAATTTATGAAATTAAAGAAAATCACTTGAATGGGATGTTTTGTAGGCTTTGAGAGGTGTGTTAAAAAACGGGAATTTTCGATCTTTGAAATAATATTTATTTATTCGTCTAAATTCATATTGCTGCCATCAAAATAGCCCCCATTAACTATGCACTTGTGCCAGAGCTTCTACCAATCCTCGGTACAATTCCATGACTCGACCGAAAAAGCTTCTAAAACGACCAAATTTTCACGTTCTCTTAATTTCTTAGAATAGGAAAAAGTCGTACGGAGCCGAGGCTGGCGATATCAAGACTGGAGCATCATGACAGTTCTGTTTTTGACCAAAAACTACGAATTTAGAACAGGTGCAATATCGTGGTTTGAAAGCCATGAAAGCTTTTCCACAAATCCGGGGTTTTTTCGAAAACATTTACATAGCATGAGCCAATAGAGATACCAAAATCATCAGAGACTACTCCGATTGTGATTGAGCAATTTTTCATAACCTTTTAATATTTTCCACATTTTCATCAGTTTTTTATGTGCTTTGGCGTACATAATGTTCACCTTTTTACGACCAACCCAAAAACGCTTATACTACACGTAAACTCTTAATTTACTCGAAACAGACACATCATGGACCTCTATCATACACACTCTTTGTTTCACACACATAATATTTCATGCAAACCATCAAAAAATTCTTTAATCCATTTTTTGGGGAAATTAAAATCACCCAGTTCATAGAAACACATCTTACCTTATAAGCTGCCATAAAGAAAACTACACATAAAACTGGTAAATTTAATAACTAGTAATAAAACTATATATTTGCTTATTTTCCACCGAATTTTATTTGGCTGCCAGTTTCATAAGAAGTTCTTATATTTCCAGGCATTATCATCTATCTAGATTATATATCTAGATATTGATGCAAATAGGCCCTTGGCTATTCATAATAAGAGGCCTCTTCACCTCACATTTTCGAGTTTGTAAGTTATAAGAGATATAATAAAATACATCACTACTCTGATGTATATCAATATCTTAAATGAAACATGTTGCAATTGGTACTAAAATACTCTAAATTTCATTAAAAATGAAGCATGGATTATTATATAAAAAGTTGTGAACATTTATTTGGACATTTATGCTCAACACCATCTTACTATCAGTAACTACCATTTTTCACTACTGTTTAATGTTTGTGACGATGTCACATGACTTACTGTGTGCAGTTACTATCTAATTTTCCTGGTACTAAGAGAATGTATATAAAGAACATTTATTTAAAAAGCATATATTTATTCCTTAGTCTTTACAACCATCATATATTTATAATCCATCTTCCTTCTATCACATTCTACAATACAGCTAATTGCCCAGAGGGTTATCATTTCCTTGAAGAAACAAATTCTTTTCCTTCTATTTCAAATAGAATCAATGAATAGGCTTGCAATGATTTCACAATAAGAATGTATAAGATTTATAATGGACAAACTAGATAAAAGTAGGACCACCTTGATCAATTAACAAATTGCGTCTGGAACAGTTTCAAGGCTGTTTAATTAAAATCTTATAAAAGAAAGACAGGAATGACCTTAATTTTACACAAATTAATGCCACGTTCTGAAATTAAGTCCTGCAATTTTTTCTACAAGAAGAAAAATATTATGGGCTAGTGTCAGAATAAAGATTTAAAAAGTGATTCTAAACCTTTTTGGACTAAAGGATTTAACATACAAAATACATGAAAGGCACTTTTTCTAGTTTCCATTAAGAAACCTGCAAAACAGCAAAATGCAAACTTTTACAAACACATTTCAATACATTTGATTTTGGATTAACATCATGAAAAAATGTAAAAACGACTGCTCTGAGTGAATAAAAGATACAAAACCTGTTTTTACAAGGAATTATCATAAGATAATACCTATTACAGTAAGATTATTTAACTCTACAATAAAAGAAATAGATTACAACCCAAGATTAACAAAGAATGTAAGTTTGACAAAAAATATTTTTCCCCACAATTAGAAAAGCAGTAGCATTCAAATTTTATACGGATCAATTGAATCAACTTTTAAAGTTAAATATATATATCATATTCTTTTGGATAAAAGGATATTAAATTCTTTTAAAACATATATCCTTCAGCAAAAAATAGTATGTCTACCTTATCTTTACTGAATATCACCTTCAAATCTGTAATATTTAAAGTTGATGAAAACAACAGACTTCAGTGGAACAACAGCCATGAATAGTATTTACACTTTTAGTGTGTGGCAAATAGCCACTTAAAAGTCTAAATAGATTTTAATGAATTTCAATATTATCAACTAATATATTTGGAAAATTTATGATTTTGAAGGTCAAGTTTCACAGCCAAAAAAATAAAACTCCAGATTACTCATACATACACTTGCATAATGTGCATATATTAAAATAAAATTAATCTTTCAAATACTGATACACCATTACCCCAAAAGGATCATTCACAGAAATACATCTTTTGAATGAAAATATTTCTCCAACCGTAGTTAATCACTCATTAAAAATGTTTTAATTTAAAACATTATTATACCAAATAAAATAGTCAAACCACTCTTATTATTTGGACAGGTAGATAAACAATCTAATGCAACTGATGTGTGCACAAAAAATTGACAAGAATTATTAATTTAAATTAAGATAGGAAAAGACTCTCTCTTACATCTTCATCTGAATGGCCATATGAGATTTCAAGAAAGAGTAGTAGACTCAATCAAGAAGAAATTAATGATTTTCTTAGAAAATGAGCTCGGTTTAAGTTCTTATTTCTCATGTCCTTTTACTCATACCTGAGGAAGCTACCCTAGTTTCATATTTTTTCCTGGCGCCCTTGGAATCTCACACAAATCCTGACTAGAGGTCAGATGAACAATTGAGAATTAACAATAAACATAAAATATTCACTTAAGAAGAAGTTTTATTTCGTCCTTTTCAGCAGCTTGAAGGTAGCTTATTCCATCAGGAGTAGTGCCATCTTTGGAAGCTCCCTGAGTAAAATGAGAATTTAAATATTTCATCTAGAACAAACATCGTAGTTTAACGTAAAAGATACGCATTAAAATAACTGGAATATATTTAATGAATTAATTAATAATGCAAGAATATTCATTATTTCTACAAAGGCAATAAGCTATACGTAAAATATTAAGGAAAACGGACTGAGGTTACAGTGAAAGAATAGTAGAAGAACTATTACCGGTTATTACTTTAAATTGGCACAGAAACTGACAATCCTGAATATAATTCACATTAAAACTCCTTTAAGGCAACTTATGATATTGATATTGGATAAGTTTTTAAGTGAAATGCGTACCTTATCTAGGAGTAATTTCACACAATCTGTATGACCTTCCCAAATTGCAGCGAGTAAGGCACTTATTCCATGCTTATCTTTGGCCTGAAAATTTGATTTATAGGTTTAGAGATAAATTAACAAATAATACCTTCATTACATCTCAGAGTAATATTTTAACTAACATTCACGTCAGCTCCTTTCGTGATTAAGTAGTGGATCACGTCCGTCTGCCCATAATCAGCTGCGTAATGAATAGGAGGGCGTCCATCGACTTCTTTATTGACATCAATTTCCTACATAAAGGCATAGGCTCCATGATTATTTAAATATCATAGTTCCTGACCTCATTAGACTAGCATAAATACCTTCTTTTCTATGATATCCTTAACTTGGTCGAGATCGCCATTTTTAATACCCCACACCAATTCACTCATTTTATTCCAATTCAGCTGGATTATATACAGAGTACTAAATATATCTCACGAAGCAGCACAGGTGTGTAATCGCGTTACTCTATTCTCAACCGGTTCGGCAGCCTGTCTGAAGCTGTCATTACTTGGTGGAAATGGCTACGCGCGCAATGTTAGCGCTCATTTGAAGAGTAATGCGTCACATACATGTCTTTATTTACTATAAACTACTTTTATATTGAGTCGTGTAGTGTACATTAGAATAATTGCCAATGAATAACAACTATGAAGTCGTTAAGTTTTGGTTGAAGAATAAGATGAAAGTGTTCATATATATTCCTTGGGGTTAATCCATTCTGGGAACTGGAAGAATATTTCGCATCAATAGACGCATCCTTCATCTGTAGGATTATTTTTATCTATATTATAGAGAGTCAACAAAAATATTATTTTTGCCCATCAATAAAAACTCCTCTGTGGCCAATCATTATTTATATTACCTGAGAATTACTAATTATCGTTGTGAGTTTACTTGTAGAGTATATTTTACTTATATAGTTGATCAATATTTTTTACTGAACTGTTTCAGTATATTCTTGATTACGTCAAAATAATGATTTCTTTAGGTTTTGAATTGATATTTATATTACTTCAAATCAATAAATCACTGTTATCACTTTCTAGATTAGTTGTCATGTTCTAATAACATAAAATTTGCTGAAATAATTTCTAACTTTTTTGATTTTTGTTCTAAGGTTCTCTTTTTTATGAATATACTTGCAGACTGTGACAATCAATTTATAAAACACCCCCAGGAAAATTATATCCATTCATTGGTGAAAAATTAAAGCTACTGTTTCAACTACTTCGTGGATACTATTCATGAAGTATTTTATATCTACCCACATCATTACCTTCCTATCAAAGATCAGGCATTATACTATAATCTTACTTCACCATTATAGTTTCAGTCCTCTTATATGTCATCGCCATAATGTCTATAGTCTGAAATATTTTTAGAGACTTCTCTAGAGGCATTCAAGATCACTATGTTTAGTTTTGCTTCTTATTATTATATTGATTGCATCTTTCCTTGATTTTGTTGCTTTCTCTGTCTGTGGTTGAACCTATAATTATTCCCCAATTTCTTTGTTTTTCATTACCCCGATGTGTTCAACCTTTTAAATACCTGAGAAATTTCGTTACTGTTATTATTTATTTATAGTCTTTTTTCCTAGAAGATATAGCTTCTGATCTATTTAGCAAAATACCCTCACATAAAAATGTTTTTTTGCTTTTCTTTTGTTGTGTTTCCTCTCAAAGATCATCCTATGATTTCATATAATATTTGATAGTTTGTTATGTAATAAATAATTTATCAGTCATTTGTGGAAGGTTTTTGAAAACCATTGAAAAAGTTATCATCTTAGTTTTCATACAGAAGTTTTTAAGGTGTATTTTTTATAGATAATTGACTTTATGCACACAAACTTGAAGACTGACAGTATGTATTACTGATTGAGTTAATAAGTTACCGATTGTTGGGATTTAAAATGACTTAATCATTAGCTCAAGATTAGATTATCATGTTATTGAACTTAAAAATTTATTTTCTTCTATGGTAGGATAACTTTAAAAAATATTCACCTCATCTTTATCTCTTTGATGTTTAACCATACACATTCTTCATTCTGATTGATGTTAAAAAACTTATGATTTTTCTACTATGATGATCTTTTCACGGACATTTTTACTCACTCTGAATTATGTTTCCTTTTAATTATATTTATTTAGTTTCCTTTACTGAAATTATCATAATTTTCTATGCAACCAGTTATCCCTTTAGATAATACAGGATTATTTATTATTCATCTTTTTCCACTCTTTAATCTTTCCACCGTCTTATTTAACTTAGTGCCAACCTTTTCCCACTAGTATTTTTATATATGCCATTATTAGTACACAGCCAAATGTGCTGGAAATTGGTAAGCGTTTGCTTTATTTCAAATAGAACTTGAGTGTTGATGCAGAGTATTAAGAATTTTCCTAAAAGAACTAATTTGTATATGGGAATGATTAAAACAAACGTACATTTTACTTCTTGAGAAGGATTCATATTTGCATAGTCGTGGATACGGTATAAAATTTTTAACTTCGTTTTGTTTGTGACGCTATTATCTATTTACGCTGTGAATTTAACAGTAATTCCATATTCCATTGAAATAATAAGGAATCTATTAAGATATTAGTCAAATAAATCAAGATCTTAAAAAATTAAACTCTCACTCTTGTTAGTGCTTGATGATGGGTTCTGTACTAATAAAAAATGAGAAGTTCGAGGATATTATGATAATTTTATTTAGATCTAGGTTGACTAATCTATATCTAGTGAAAAGCATACCAATAACATGTACGATGTATCATGAATTATCACATTAAATTGCTTGGTGTCTTATAAATAATTATCAATAGAAAATTCAAAGTACTGAAGGTCAAGTGACTTCGATGAAACTATAATTTGGCTTAAGTAGCCAATTCTGAATTTTAACAAGGATAAAAAGAATGAAGTTTGCCTGTAAGAACATAAATACACTTAATTTAAGTAGGATATGATAGCTCGTACGTCACGGATTGATCAACAAGCCGGTGATGATTGCTCGAGCAGATACATTGCGCGCCTGATTTCTTTTTCGTAATTCACTTTGTTGCTGATTAATTCCACTTTCGCATGTAGTTGAATAACGTCAAGAAACCTCACGCTTAGTGTGGGAAACTTTCAAGGTTTTTCGAAAGTTGATGCAGATCCATCTTAGTATACTTTGGAGCTTTGGAGGAAACATTGTTTTAAGAAGTTGAAAAAACGACAATGACGTCTGGAGATGATATCTCTATTGATCATCCTGAATCATTGGACCCTATTACTCCTAAAATAATTGTTGACGGTAATTACGTTGGAATAGTTTATAGATGTGTTGAATTTTAAGTTTCATTCAAATAGTAATTTATTACAGGTATTATTTTTATATCGAACTATGGGTGGTACATAATTGGTTTTGGAATATTAATATTATATTTATGGATAAAAAAACTCAAACCTTCCTGGGTTGCTTTGAAGAAACGTATGGATGAGGTTGAATATGATGCTAAATATCACAAAGGTACAAATTTCATTCGATGATATTTACTTAAGTGAAACTACGAATGTAATGATATAATGTAAATTTAGACCCTGAGGTCTTCAGAGCCAGACAGGAAACAATGGAAGCTGCTCGTCGTAAAATGCAGCTAGAACTCGAGAAAAAGGCACAAGAATATATGGAAAAACAGAAACAAGTGAGTCATAGTGAATGTATAGTTTGAATTCCTTATTTGCACAATTGAATTCTTGCTACCATGATACTGTAACATTCTGTTCGGGAAGAGAGAGACTATATTATTAAAAGGGAAATATTTTCAGATAGAAGAGGCCAAGCGCGAAGAAAGAATAGCTGATTGGGAAAGGCATGAGAAGGGATTAGGTTATAGATCGAAAATTAGGAATCGACCTGACGAAGACATAAATCAAACCAAGAAACCACAAACTAAAACAGCTTTGAGACCAGGTATTGCGATTTTATTATGTATGCATAAGTGGTTTGGGAGGGAAATAATAAATTTTTCGCGTTTGTAGTGTCCCATATTCCAAACATATTAAAAAAAATGTTGGTACACATGTCCCTTGTTTATTTATTTATATTATGGTAAAATTTTCAATTTTGGTTGGAGTCTACTTTAATTGTAGTAGCTGCTAAGGTAAGACATTTCATACATGTTCACACACGTATTGCTGAACTCATAGGAACATGTCTAACCTTAGCGTCTACTTCAATTAAAGTAAACTGCAAACAAAATTGAAAATTTTACCATAAACAAGGGACATGTTTATGGTAAAATTTATAAATTTTCCTTTTTTCTGATCAAACCACGTATGTGATCAATTGATATTTTCAAACCAGCATGAAAGTTGGCCTCTCATAGTTCTCCCCATTTCATTTACTTACTATATTTCACAAATGTACCTGATGATGCTCCACGTGTTCTTTTGTTTAGTGCTGGTGCTCGCATTTCTTGAAATCCACTAAGAAATCTGAAGTTCATTGTTTTCAATATTTCTATTAAGTCTATTCACTCCTTCCTTACTCTTTCTTTGCTTTACAGTGATGTACATTTGATACTTGATAATTCAATTGGGTAGAGAAACCAGCCAGGTATTGGGAGATGTGTGTTGGGTGTTAATCCATTTAACATTTTTTCTCTTCTAACATATCTTGGGATTGTTCAGAGAAACTTTGTTGCATACAAAGATATCCTAGTATTCTAAACCTTAATCTAGGCATATTTTAATTTAGAATGTACACACTATATTATTAAAATTTGGAGTGTATCCTTAACTTTTCAAAGTATCAGTATCATTGTCTTAAAAATTATCCAAATTTCTGTGCAAAATACATTCAGGAATTGCTGCCAAATGTGTTCTGATTTTTTTATGTATTCATTATGGAGGTAAAGTAAACAGCAGTTACGGCAGCTGATTATAAAGATATGGCCTGTCTATAGAAGTAGGATATTTAAATCTTCTTCACTATTAGAAAGTGTTTAAAAATTTTATGGAGTATCTATTATGCCCATGCATTCTTATGGGTAAAATATAGATAATGGGGCTCTCTGGAATCTCATGACACTTTTGGATTTTTTACCGAATTGCTTATGAACGTTCGTATGATTTTATGAAGTCTTATAGATCTATCTTTCATATGGAGCTAGAAAATATTTTATAAAATTTGAAAATATTTCACCACCTGGTATAGAATCCTTTACCATTTGTAGATATAAGGTAGCATTTTTATGTAGATATAATATAAATTAGCCATATATATATGTGTATATGGATATGAATGACCAGCTCAAACTGCAGGGGCCATGGGCTCCATAATAATTTAAACACAACAACAACGTCTGGACAACAACGTCTCACCTGGGAAAAAATTGGAGACTGACCATACCTATCTTGGCATGGATTTAGGAGGCCCCAAAATCAGCCTTTCCTCCATAAAAATGCATTGCCTCAATTTTCAATTATATATGGATATTCAAATAAAAATCCTTCCCGATTATCAAGTAAATTTAAATTTCACAAATCTGTAGATATGTTTCACTTCTGTGTATTCCTGTCTTTTATTTCCTACTTTTGGTCATGGGTTTGATGCGAGGCTCATTTAAAATTTCCCCATTTGAAAAACATGGGAGACAAATTTGAATATTTTTTGAGGTATGTATTAGAGAGATAGACAGCTGTTATATTGAGTTTTGATATCCATTGTAATTACCTTTTATGTGACAAGCAGACTGTTTTGCTATGGGTCATGAGTTTTTTGCTGGGAGACATTTACATTTTCTCTGTAAGGAATACATGGGAAAATTAAAACATTTTTGGAGGAACCTACAGATATTATTTTATCTTGAAATTAGGAAAAGGGATAAAGACAATACTTATGCGAATGATGCAAAAATATTTAGCATAGAATGTCCATAGTTAGAATCCTCAAATGGGAAGAATGCTGCCATAGGAAATGCATTGAAAATCGAGCTTAATTTAACTACTTCCGTGATGCATTATTTTTAAAATTTTGTTCAAAAAATGTCATATTTTTTTATTTGACTTTCTTTTTCATTTTGTATTTTTAAAAGAAAGTACTCGTTCCCTTTTCTCCTTAAGCTTATGCTTAGTTGTTTATCCTTTGTTGTTGACTATTTCTTATAAGTTTCTCAATATTACTAATTCTTTTATAAATAAAAATTGAAAATATTACATTTACTATATCATGTGATTGATAAAGTTATTAATTTAAGATGAATTTTCTCTTTATTATATTTATATTTTCTCCTTAAGCTTATGCTTAGTTGTTTATCCTTTGTTGTTGACTATTTCTTATAAGTTTCTCAATATTACTAATTCTTTTATAAATAAAAATTGAAAATATTACATTTACTATATCATGTGATTGATAAAGTTATTAATTTAAGATGAATTTTCTCTTTATTCAGGAAATATGTTTACTATTACCTCTTGCTACCAATTGTTATGAAATTTGCATTTTGGGTTGCTTGAACTCATTTGCGTTAAAATAAAATAGTTTCAAAAATATCCGATAGATACCCCATGGTATTCTGTCCACAAACGGCATCTAGCATTAAAAAAATAAGTACTTTAAGTCAACGATTATATTTGGCTTGAACATGAACGAAGACAAAAGTTTTGGATAGAATGAGTATACTTGTCTGCAACGAAAAAAGGAGCCACATATCAGGGCGAGTATACTTGTTGGCATCGGGGAAGTGGTTAAAATACACCGAAGTACTGTTTATCAATTTAGTTTGAGGGGTGTTTGAACCTTGCATACATATGATATTAATTATACATACTATAAATTCATTATTTCAATTATCATCTTGCTTACTGCAAGCAATCTGTTAATATATCTAATAGGGATTGAATGAAAATCTTTCCATGCTTGCTTACAGCAAGATGATAAGTGAAATAATGAATAATAGAATATATAATTAATATTATATGCATATTAATTAGAAAATATTATTACTTTATCATTTTCCATTATGGATTAAGAAGTCACACAAAAAATACATAGATAAGAGCCCAAATTCATATGTCATAATCAATGAACCTCAATAAGCAGTATCCCTGTATAATATATTGCCACCATCATAATTGTAATCAAATAGTATACCTGGTTAAATTGAAGTGATAAACGTGGCTAAGATCTGTGCTTGGCATTTGCATTATGGAGTTGGTAAATTGCTTTGAAAACCTATAAGAGATTGAAGTAATGCCTTTCAGGAATACTAATTAATAACATTTAATGGCATTAATAATATTGTATATATATATATCTATACATATTGATACTTCGGGGGGATATATATATATATATATATATATATATACATATAGACGCTTCGGGGGGATACATATCTATTATATATAGACGCTTCGGGGGGATATATATATATATATAAATAGATATATATATATCTATTATATATAGACGCTTCGGGGGGATATATATATATATATATATATATATACGAGTATAGGTGCGCTTGCTTACAGCAAGCCATGCAATAATTAATCTTTAGTGAATAATAAAATTTTTTGAAAGATTACTTTGCTCAAACGTTGCTAAACATAAAGTAAAGGGCATTAACGCAGCTGAAAATGCACTGAATACGATTTCCGATGCATTTCTTACGGCAGCTATAATCCCGCCCCGGCGTCGAACCAAGGTCATCCTGCTAAAATTACTGTAATCTTTCGCTTGAGTATGGTGGAGTTTATAAACACCCCGAATTGCAAAAGGAAATTCATTCAGGAAGTACCTTAAAATGAGCCCTAAATTCCTTATGTATTTCACATGAAGAATTAATTAACGCCCCCTAGCATCAAACCAAGGACCTATTACGACTATCTTAGGGTATCTTTTAAATGAGAGTGGTCCCCTTAATGGCTGTTTGAAATTTTGAACCTCGGCGCGGCTAGGAAGTGCCCTAAAAAGCTTTCGCAAATATGGCCAATGCATTCCTTATGACAAAAATCGAGATTACGGGACGCTCAGGAATCGAACCCGTGATACCTAGGCAAGTGTTTATTTTTTTCAAAGTACTATATATACGTATCTTTTGGTTTTGAAAGTTTGAATAATCTATGCACGATATTAAGGGAGCTATGATTTTTTAAAATTTGAAAATATTTCACCCCCTGGCATCGAACCCATGACCAATTGTACGTAAACAATAGCATTTTTCCGTAGATATATATTATAGCAATAGCTACATGAAATCTTATTTTTCTTACTTAATGGGAAGTATTTTTAAAATTATTTGAAAAACGGCCCCATGCATTCTTATAGGGGAAAATCGAGATTACGGGACACTCTGGAATCGAACACGTGACACATAGGCAACTGTTGATTTTTTTCAAGGTACATTGCATACGTATCTATAGGTGTAAAAAGTTTGAATGATCTACTTATGATATTAAGGGAGCTACGATTTTTCAAAATTTGAAACTTTTTCACCTCCTGGCATCGAACCCATGACCGTTTGCACGTAAGCAATAGCATTTTTCCGTAGATATATATAATATAAATAACCGTATGAAATCTTATGCTTCTAGCTTAATGGGAAGTATTTTTGAAATTAATTAAAAAACGGGCCAATGTATTCTTAATGGGGAAAATAGAGATAACGGGACTGGAATCTCTGGAATCAAACCCGTGATAGGTGGGGTCGGTTTCCCAATTTTTCCTAGGTGAGATTTAGTTGGCCATGACGTAAAAAAATCGGCGGCTCCGTGGCCCCAGCGGTTTGGGCCTGACATTAATATCCTATATATATATATCTGTATATATATATATATCCCCCCGAAGCGTCTATATATAATAGATAGGATATATATATATAGGATATTAATGTCAGGCACAAACCGCTGGGGCCACGGAGCCGCCGATTTTTTTACGTAATGGCCAACTAAATCTCACCTAGGAAAAATTGGGAAACGGACCCTACCTATCATGGGTTCGATTCTAGGAGGCCCCAAAAATCGACTTTCCCCATTTAGAATGCATTGGGCCGTTTTTCAAATGATTTTAAAAATACTTCCCATTAACCTAGAAGGATAAGATTTCATGTAGCTATTGCTACTATATATATCTACGTAAAAATGCTATTGCTTACGTCCAACCGGTCATGGGTTCGATGCCAGGAGGTGAAATATTTTCGAATTTTAAAAAATCCTAGCTTCCTTAATATGACACTTAGATCATTCACACTATTTAAACTAATAGATACATATAAAATGTACTTTAAAAAAAATCAACAGTTGCCTATGTGTCACGGGTTCGATTCCAGAGTGTCCCGTAATCTTGATTTTCCCCATTAAGAATGCATGCGGCCGTTTTTCAAATAATTTTAAAAATACTTCCAAATGAGTAAGAGCGATAAGATTTCATGTACCTATTGCTAATATCTATGTTTACGGAAATATGTAGTATTTTACGTACAGTCAATCCTGGGTTCGATGCCAGGAGGTGAAATATTTTCAGATTTTGAAAAATCGTAGCTCCCTAAATATCGTACATAGATCATTCAAACCTTCTACAAATATAGATACATACAAAATGTAATTATAAAAAAATCAGCACTTGCCTATGTATCACGGGTTCGATTCCAGAGCGACCCGTAATCTCGATTTTTCCCGTTTAAAATACATTGGCCATATTTCCTAAAGCTTTTTATGACACTTCCAAACTGCGCAGATTTTTAGAATTTCACACAGCCATTAAGGGGACCATTCTCATTTAAAAGTTATCGAAAGATAGTCGTAAAAGGTCGTTGGTTCGATGCTAGGGGGCGTTAACTATATCTCCATTTGAAATGCATAGGGAACTTAGGACACATTTTGAGGTACTTCCTTAATGTATTTCCTTTTGAAATTTGGAGTGTTTATAAAGTCAGTCATACCCAAGCCAAAAATGACAGTATAATTCGTTAGATGGCCTTGGTTCAACGCCGGGGCGGGAATGATGCTGTAGTAAGAAATGCATTGGAAATCGAAGTCATTGCATTCCTGCTAGGAAAATGTCCTTTACTTAGCATGACAATCCGAATAATCTTTCGTAAATTGTTACGTTTTATTAAAAGATATATTTTTCGATTGCTTGCTGTAAGCAAGCGCACCTTTACTCGTATAGATATATATATATATATATATATATAGATATATATATATATAGATATATATATAGGATATTAATGTCACGCCCAAACCGCTTCGGCCACGGAGCCACCGATTTTTTTACGTAATGGCCCACTAAATCTCACTCAGGAAAAATTGGGAAATCCACCCTACCTATCATGGGTTCGATTCTAGGAGGCTCCCCAAAAATCGACTTTCCCCCGTAAGAATGCATGGGGTCGTTTTTCAAACAATTAAAAAAAATACTTTCCATTGAGATAGAACAATGAAATTTCATATGGCTATTGCAATTATATATATCTACGCAAAAATGCTATTTTTTACGCGCAACCGGTCATGGGTTCGATGCCAGGAGGTGAAATATTCTCAAATTTTGAAACATCGTAGCTCTCTAAGCATGATACACAGATCATTCAAACTTTCAAAGCACATAGATACGTTTATATTGTAAATTGGAAAAAAATCAACAGTTGCCTATGTGTGTGTGAAATTATGAATAATTATTCCTTATGGCTGTGTGAAATTTTGAACCTCTGCGCGGTTGGGAAGTGTAATAAAATGCTTTCGGAAATATAGTCAATGCTTCCCTAATGGGAAACATAGAGATTACGGTTCACTCTGGAATTAAACCCGTGACACAAAGGCAACTGTTGATTTTTTTCCAATTTACAATATAAACGTATCTATGTGCTTTGAAAGTTTGAATGATTTGTGTATCATACTTAGAGAGCTACGATGTTTCAAAATTTGAGAATATTTCACCTCCTGGCATCGAACCAAGGACCGATTGTACGTAAAATACTACATTCTTCCGTAGTCATATATATTAGCAATAGCTACATGAAATCTTATTCTTTTAGCTTAGTGGGAAGTAACTAAGTTCCGCTCTGGAATCTAACCCGTGACACGTAGGCAAGTATTGATTTTTTTTAAAGTACATTTTATACGTGTCTATACGTGAAAAAAGTTTGAATGATCTATATGCCATATTAATAGAGCTACAATTTTTCAAAATCTGAAAATATTTCACCTCCTGGCATCGAACCCATGACCAGTTGTGCATAAAGTATAGCATATTTCCGTAGATATATATAATAGCAATAGCTTTATGAAATTTTATCTTTCTAGTTGAATGGGAAGTATTTTTAAAATTCATTGAAAAACGGCCCTATGCATCCTTACGGGGGAAAGTCGATTTTTGGGGCCTTCTAGAATCGAACCTATGATAGGTAGAGTGTATTTCCGAATTTTTCCTGAGTGAGATTTAGTGGGCCATTACGTAAAAAAATCGGCAGCTCCGTGGCCGAAGCGGTTTGGGCCTGACATTAATATCCTATATATATCCCCCCGAAGCGTCTATATATAATAGATATATATATTATCATTTAATACCTAGGAGTAATGTGGCTAAGAGAGGCTCAAAATAGAGAAAATTGGAAAACCCTTGAGGAGGCCCACATCTGATGAAGGATTTAAATTATGCTAATCATTCATATAAAATATAATAATGTAGGTTATACAATATATATAATGTAATATATAATGTGTAGATCAATGTTGGCAACAATGTTTGTCCAGCAATGCTGCTGGCTTCTTCAGGTCAGAAGTGTTGCTAACCTCATTTCGTCTTCTTTATATAAAGAGGAAGAAATCCTCTAATAAATATGGAAAAATGGATAGCGTCAATAAAATGATTGAGGAACTTGGATGGGAAAAGTTAGAAGTTAGGTGTAAAAACAAAAGGTTGGGAAATATATTTAAAACTGTGATAGGAAAGCCTTTTTTTTTATTACTATGGCATTCCACGAAGTCACGCCTTCTCACATTGATTTCATTTGTTGAAGGAGTTAAAGAAGACTTCGGAAACTTGACTATCTAAGAAGAAATGATCATATACATAAAATTGCCACTCTAAAACAGAAAATGGATGTCTGTAAATATTCTTTTCTAAATCGGGGAGTAGTTGAATGGAACAATTTGCTTGGAGAGTTATTGAAGCCTTTTCCTCATACTTATAATGTATTTGTGAATAGGGTTAAGAGGATTAAATAATTCTAGTTTTGTAGACCATGCATCATTGCATTTTGTAAATATTATGTAACATTTTTTCTTTCAATGTAGTTAGTTATACTTTATTTGATGAACTGCCTTGGGGAGGTTTTGGGGGGGTTTCTCTCTCGACTAGGGCGAATGTCAGGCAGTATTAGTAACATCCCCCTGTAAATGTAGAGCTACCACCTGGCCTGGTGCCTATTTGTAGTTCTAATATACAATAAATAAATATACCCTACTCCCTTTCACTTCATTTTGCGTCTTCTGACTGGTGGCTGAGCCATTTCCAAGTGGATAGCAGGGGGTAACCATTCTAGCCGTTCAAACTTTCAGTCCATTTTTTATCTCTACTACCTCCTATATTATGAAAGGAAATAAAAATTCTTCTTCATATAGGACCTTTGTTTTCTCTAGATTGATAGAATGTTGGGCTCTGACCAAACATGCTCCACAATTGCCGAAACTTTCAACATTTTGTTTCATATGGCTCTTTGATGTTCTTTTATAGAGCAATTGATGGAATGCCCAGATTGCCCAGTGTAGGATTTGCTACATCATATCTCATTTACCCTGTGAGTGAGAGTTGGTGGCAGGTGGTCTCTTATTCCTATGAAACATTATCTGGCTTTCTTCACAGTTTTAATTTGGTTTGTAGCACTCGAGTGATCCTTTTGGATACATTGGCATGGAATGTTAGTGTCACTTCTGACCTGTAGAAGCCAGCATCATCGTTGGCTTAATGTCCATGCTTAGGTTGACTCACACTGTCACCTAAAAGAAGTCCTAAATTAGCAAATTAGCAAAAGTTTTCATACTTCATTAAAATCTTTATGAGAAGCTGAGTTGGCTCTGAAGAAAAATATATCAGTGACAAATAAACCTAATATTAATAACAGCTCTTAGAATGAAAGGAAAAATTTTAAATTATTATCCTTATATATTTTAATTCTCTAGATTTAACAACATTTCTATGGTGTATATTTATTAATTTTAATACTTATTCAATGTTTTTTGCTATACAAATTTTTCATATTTAAGTTAAGATTTTTAATTTATCTTGTCTGATTTCTTCCCCCTCCAGGTTACTTTGCTTTTATCCTCTAATTTAGAAAATGACATTTTAACATCAGATTTATAAGTAAACTTAATTTTGTTGATTATAGCAATTACAAGAATACAACATATTTGGGTACAATTATCAGAAAAATTTGTTACATCGAAATTCATTTGTGTGCAATTACATTATACTCTTTGTTCAGCTGTTGTTTGTGGTTGACAAGCCATGTGTAATATTCTGCTTGGTCATCTTTTAGAGGATTGAAATCTCCTAGGTATCTTGTTTGTTGAATATTGCTTCTGTTAGCAAAGGAATGAGTGTTTTATTGAATAACAGCTATAATAACTTTGATAGTTCTTGATAATTATTAACTCTCTCTATTTTTTTAAATGAAGGGGAAGATATACCTGAAGGTTACAGTTACTTCTCCAATCTGGACATAGTTTTAACAAAGTCATGTTGAAAACACTCTTCTTTTTCCTTCAGTTCACATGATACATCTACCCCACATTTGCATGAGTATAAGAATTTATCTGTCTTTGAGTACATAGCAGAAAGAGGTTTCTTTCACTCTTTCACAAAACATATAAATTTTATCTGTACTTTATTTATCTCATATAAAATAGTTCATACCTATTTTTTAATTTTTGATTTTTAAGAAATTAGAAGAGCTATATTCTTCACTACTTTGTTATTAATTAATTTTTTTGTTATGAACAGAATACAATCCATTAATGGGATCTGGCAGTTCATCTGGATATAGGCCTCCAAGGAGAAATATTTGTTCAGGAGGTGGATGTGGTTAATGTCTGTGATTGCCTCTTCACATTTAAATATTAATTAAATTGAGAAATATGTAAATTTTTACTATCAATATAATTGGTCTTAATGAATAAATATTCTATGATTGTTTGCTCATACCAATTGTTTAATAAATTGTGTTAAATATATTTCATTCTTTATTTTATTAACTAAAATTTTTGTGTGAAGTATTTATATACTTTGTGAAAATATTTTACATTTCAATGTTTTAGTTTTCCCTCTGTTTGTCTAAACATAGTTTCAATCCATGAGCCATCTCAACAGTAAGTTTATAATTCATTTCTTGTACTCGCTTATCCATGTTACAGTTGTGGTAATGAGATTATTTACACCTATTTATGGTCCTGATGCAGTTTTCTGCATATTCAAGTGTAGCAAATTTGCCTTAGCACTCATGGAACAGTAAATCTAATGAAGCTAGGTTACAACTACTAACAGTGTAGGAATGATTAATCTATCCTCCGTTCACAAAGGAGTCCATCAACTGTGCAAAGCTATAGCTCTAAACAGAGTAAGCTGATATCTATAAAATCATGTCAATAGAGGATTAATTTCTACGTTGACTTATGTTGGTTTGAAATTTTTAGTCTTCATAATGTTACTTTTACTTTACTTTGTTTGAAAAATTTAACACTTGAGTTTCTACTTTCACCCGTCGCCACACACTTAATTTCTGCAATAATGCTTTTGAATTTGGAAAAATGTTAGTATAATATATAATCAACATGCCGGTATAAATAATTTGTTCAAATATTGAACTATGTTCGAGCAATGCACAAAATTCAGCGCCTGGTTTGTTTCTCGTAACAAAAGTAGCATGGATCTCTCAAAAACCTTAACATTTTCTCCTATCATCCCTCAACTGACTCTCAATTTTCCCATGACCATTTCTCTCAGGGTGTTGCTTGCAGATCTCTGCGGAAAATATAATTTTACGCGGTCGAACGAAACCTAAAGACACTCAAGAGTTCCTGGACTCGAATGACGAAACTCGGCCAAGGCGGAAAGGTCAGTCACATCTTATGGATGCAAGAGACTCTGTGCTCGATTTAAGTATATATTAGTTTCGAGAATGCAAAAAATATAAGAATTCTTTTTATGACTAGAGTATGACATCCTTCTAATCAATGGTTTAGTGTAACGATAGAATATATCAATTTCGAGTGTAAAATCAAATTAAAACGAGATTTTAATGTCGGAGCACGTTATGATGGATTGAACTTGGATTATATTCACCTAATAAATTTGATCTATAATAGATGAAAACTTATTCAATCTTAGATTCATTCTTAGTACGTCATATTTTCTTCAACGGAATTATTGGTTTAACAGTATTACTGTTAAAATATTTGCATGAAAAATATTCTCCTTTAATTTTTTGAAGTTTAAGAGTTAGCCAATCTATTTCTCTGGAATAGCATTGGTACAAGGTAAATGACAAGAATTTGGGAAAATCAACAATATATAAGATGAAATTGTCGCCTTAAATCAGTTTAATAGTTAGTTAAATAGTAGTTCCTGGATTCTGAAAATTAAGCTTTAATCCTTTAAGTATTCAGTTATAATAACGCATTGAATCTAATGCTTATTATTTTGTTTTTCTTTAGCAATCTCTTTGAAGTTATTCCTAAATTATCAAATTAATAGGAGAAGACGTAACTGTGCGTCTCACGTCAGCAAAGTATTCTTGAACGGTGTGTTTGAGTGTGCTGATAAGCTGTAACAACAATTAGAATTACTGGTCAGCGATTGGAAGACCCGGGTTCGAATCCCGTTCCTGACAGGCTTTTTACGTCTGTTGAAATCGTGGATTTAATATCAGAATTTCATTCTGGAGTTACGCAACTATTAAAATAGAATAAGAGGATCCCGATGCGCTGCGTTGCATTCTTTAAATACTGAAGGTAGAGCGTTAAGCTATCCAACTCGTAAGAATTTGCTGCAATAAACACTAACCAAGTGTATCGCAGGTGCTTCTGGAGGCCGATTGGGAAGTGAAATTAGAGAAAAGTTAAAAAAGAAATTAAAAGATGGAGATCCAAGCTACGAATCTATTTTCGAATAAAGATAGAGAGTACGTTCAAAGATTACGTTTCTGAAATAATACCCCAGCATTATGATCGGTGGTTTAGACGATTTATATAAAATGAGAGGAACTTACTCAAAAACATTCATTTTTTCCGAGGACAAACACAAGTCGAATAGTATAGAAAAAGAAATATACGCTTACCCTTTTGCACACGGTAAAAGGCGACTTGCGAGGTACTTAATTGTTGTTGAATTATATAAGAAGTATTTGGAAGTA
The DNA here is from genome assembly GCA_020796165.1 of Pantala flavescens. Lineage (NCBI taxonomy): Eukaryota > Metazoa > Arthropoda > Insecta > Odonata > Libellulidae > Pantala > Pantala flavescens. The sequence goes on from CM036882.1 coordinate 17,746,539, forward strand.
CAAGGCAGAATGATAATTTATAAAACTTCAAGCAGAAACAAACAACGAACGGTCTTTTTGCATAACAGAAATTGGCACGTGAAATTGCTCGGGTGTCTTAACTCGACCAGTAACGAGAACAAATTTGAAAAAGTAGAACTCTCAAACACATCTTTTCAGAGGTATAGATGTGGTTCTCACGTAATGAATATCAAAAAGAATCAAGGACATCCCGTTATCAGTAGGATTGCCATCGCACATTCTTTAGTTACTTGTCCTTCATTCCCGCGAATTAGTTCTTCAAGCGTTTCTTTCTAATCTGTGGAAATTTCCTTTGCCCTTCTTTAACTGTGACCCAGATTTCCTTTTTTTGAGTAGATTCGGTATGGCTTAACTAATTACTCTCGGGGATTTCAATGCTTGTCGTTGAGACGTATAGGATTCAGGAAATTCAGTTGGGCGAGGAAAAGGAAAGAGTCTTAAGATAATTCCATTGCTGTTCTGGATTAGGTTGACAAACAGCGAACGAGCCATTTTAGGAGAAAGATAACAAGTAAATTGAAACAAATCTAGTATTTAAAATCTGACTTTTGGCGATATCTGGTGGGAATTATTCAAAGTGACTAGGCCAAAGAAGATCGTCTGTGGACTTATTGTTAGTCCCATTTTGTCCTTTTTCAATTAAGGCTAGATTTTATTTATAGTCTAAGACGGATTTATCTTTAATTATCCCCATTATCACAAAAAAGTGATTTGGTAATCATTTCCCGAGTTATTACAAAAATGAGATTCTGTCAACAGTTAAGAAAACACTGTCGTATATGACGCTGTTTCTCATTTCGGACTGATAACAGCTTAAAATTCATCAAAATTGAGTCAAGCAAAGAATAATTCGAACAATCTAAACAATTGGTGGCATTTAAAGGTGAAGAGAGGGTGAAATTAGGAGAAATTGAGGAGAAAGTGGAGGTGGTGAAGATTCAGGTCGTATGACTCACCTGCCACAAAGATGCCCTCTCTCAGGAATTAGCGGAACTACGTTATTCCGAGGAATACGAAAAGGATTTAGTTATTATTTCCTCGTATTAGATTCTTTTACTGTGTGACCTCGAACACGATATAAATCTTTTGGTTTCGAAAATTTTATATAAAAAACTTTATAAAAATTTTTTACTCATCAAATAATTAACATGATTCGCTCATAGGTGTGATGACTTGTAGAGACTATAAATAGAGGACTATAAATATAATAGACTATAAATCAGTAATTAGTAAAGTATATTTAAATCAGTAAAGTGTTACGAAAAATGTTATCTTCTATCGGACTCATCTTAAGAATCTCTTAAAAAGTACAGAAAATACTTGGATCATGCGATGGGAAGAGGAAAGAATAGAAATTGCCTTGAAGTTATATTTCGAACATTAGTGATCTAGAGACTGCCTCAGTAAATAAAAGGCGATTCATAACTTTCTTGTTCATTCATAACTTCTTTCCTAAATAGGAAAAGTTCAAATCTTTCACTTTCAGAAGGCGATTGCTTTTTCCTTTCATCCTCACTTTTACAGAAAATTCCTGAATTAAGTAGATATAAGATAAGTTTCATTGGTCCACATAATACAATAAGACGAAGAAGGTTTATTTCAGTATTTATGTTGGAAGCAGAATCCGCTATATATCATAGTAACGAACTTTTAGGAGAGGAAATTTTCTGCGGTGGACATACGGAAGAGTAAAATCACCAAAATAACATAAACGTAAAGTAGAATTTAAATTTAAAATCCTAATACTGACTGAAACTACAAAAGATGCAATAGCTCAAATTCTTTATTTCTTTAAAGTTTAAATTTTTGTCATAAACAAGAAATCTTATTTCAAGTATACTAAACTAGTGAGCAAATGAAATAATAAAATTATTATTAAAAATTATTAATTAAGGTCAATGAATCTAACTCTAACAAATTGGTGATAATTTTTATTACATCTACATGAGTACCCTGCAAGCCGTCTTTCGGCGTGCGGCAGGGGGTGTAAACACCTACTTTACTTTATCGCGTATTTTAGTCTATTATTATCGCATATCGTGCGCGGGAAGGAATTTTTAAAGCGATTCGTCCTAGCATCTATTTCACACGCATTATCGGATTGAACTAGATAGCAGGGTGGTCGCATAATTTCAATTACGTCTCCCGAATACGTACTTTCTCTAAACTTATCTAATAAACGCAATCTGGCTGCAAATCTTCTATCTGCTAACGTTTCCCAACCTGCGTCTGAAAATAGTTTCGTTACGCTTGCCTTCTTATCGTAGCAATTCAAATCGTATTGCTTTACGTTGAACCTTTTCGAGTTCGCGGGTACTAATTTCGTCCGCGGGATCCCAAATACTAGATGCGTATTCTAGTTGTGGTCTTACTAACGCGAAGTAACAACGCTATCTCACTCTTTCGTATATATATATATATAGGATATTAATGTCAGGCCCAAACCGCTTCGGCCACGGAGCCGCCGATTTTTTTACGTAATGGCCCACTAAATCTCACTCAGGAAAAATTGGGAAACCGACCCTACCTATCATGGGTTCGATTCTAGAAGGCCCCAAAAATCGACTTTCCCCCGTAAGGATGCATGGGGCCGTTTTTCAAATAATTTTAAAAAATACTTCCCATTATGCTAGAATAATTAAATTTCATGGAGATATTGCTATTATTAGTATCTACGGAAATATGCTATACTTTACGCACAACTGGTCATGGGTTCGATGCCAGGGGGTGAAATATTTTCAAATTTTAAAAAATCATAGCTCCCTTTATATCGTACATAGATTATTCAAACTTTCAACACCAAAAGATACGTATATATAGTACTTTGAAAAAAATCAACACTTGCCTAGGTGTCACGGGTTCGATTCCTGAGCGTCCCGTAATCTCGATTTTTGTCATAAGGAATGCATTGGCCATATTTGCGAAAGCTTTTTATGACATTTCCCGACCGCGCAGAAGTTCAAAATTTCACACAGCCATAAAAAGGACCATTCTTACATAAAGGCGACCGTAATAATGTCCTATATGGTCCTTGGTTCGATTCTAGGGGGCGTTAACAAATATTTCAAATGAAATGCATAGGGAAATAAAGACTCATTTTTAGGTAATTCCTTAGGGTATTTCGGTTTGAAATTTCTGGTGTTTGTACGGGATATCATACATAAGCGAAGGATGACAGTGATTTTCGTAGGATGGCCTTGGTTCGACGCCAGGGCGTGCATAATGCTGCCGTAAGAAATGCATGGGAAATCGAATTCAGTGCATTGTCAGCTGCGAAAACGTACTTTAGTACAGCTTTGCATGATTTATCCGATTAATCTTTCGAATATCGTAATTTGAAGTGAAAGATACAATTTCCGATTGCTTGCTGTCAGCAAGCACACCTTTACTTGTATATATATCTATTATATATAGACGCTTCGGGGGGATATATATATATAGGATATATATATATATATATAGGATATATATATATATATATATATATATATATATATATATATATATATATATATATATATATATATATATATATATATATATATATATATATATAGGATATTAATGTCAGGCCCAAACGGCTGGGGCCACGGAGCCGCCGATTTTTTTCCGTAATGGCCAACTAAATCTCACTTAGGAAAAATTGGGAAACCGACCCTACCTATCATGGGTTCGATTCTAGGAGGCCCCAAAAATCGATTTTCCCCATTTAGAATGCATTGGGCCGTTTTTCAAATGATTTTAAAAATACTTCCCATTAACCTTGAAGGATAAGATTTCATGTAGCTATTGCTACTTTATATATCTACGGAAAAATGCTATCGCTTACGTCCAACCGGTCATGGGTTCGATGCCAGGAAGTGAAATACCGTCGGATTTTGAAAAATCGTAGCTCTATAAATATGAAATATCGATCATTCGCACTTTTTACACGTATAGATACGTATAAGATGTACTTTGCAAAAAATCAACAGTTGCCTATGTGTCACGGGTTTGATTCCAGAGCGTCCCGTTATCTCTATTTTCCCCATTAAGAATACATTGGCCCGTTTTTTAATTAATTTCAAAAATACTTCCCATTAAGCTAGAAGAATAAGATTTCTTGCAGCTATTATTAATATAAATATCTCCGGGATAATGTAATATTTCACGCTCAGCTGGTCATGGGTTCGATGCCAGGAGGTTAAATATTCTCAAAATTTTAAAAATCGTATCTCTTCTAATATGATACATAGATCGTTTAAACTTTCAATACAAATAGAGATGTATATATTTTACCTTGAAAAAATCAAATCTTGCCTAGGTATCACGGGTTCGTTTCCAGAGCGTCCCGTAAACTCGATTTTTCCCGTTTAAAATACACTGAACATATTTCCGAACGCTTTTTATGACACTTCCCGACCGCGCTGAGGTTCAAAATTTCAAACAGCCTTAAAAGGGACCATTCTCACATTAAAGCGACCGTAATAGTATCGTAAATGCGTTGGTTCGATTCTAGGGGGCGTAAACTATAACTTCTTAAAAAATGCAAAGGGAATTAAGGACTCAATTTAAGGTACTTCCTGAATGAATTTCCTTTTGAAATTCGGAATATTTATATTGTCAATCATACTCAAGCCAATAATGACAGTATGATTCTTTGGATGACCTTGGTTCGACGCCAGGGCGGGATTTTAACTGCCGAAAGAAATGCATGGGAAATCGAATTTACTGCATTGTCCACTGCGAAAATGTCCTTTACATAGCATCACTCATCCGAATAATATTTCGTAAATTTTTACTTTTTATTAAAAGATATATTTTTCGATTGCTTGCTGTAAGCAAGCGCACCTTTACTCGTATAGATATATATATATATATATATCCCCCGAAGCGTATAATAGACGAGTAAAGTTGTGCTTGCTGACAGCAAGCAATCGGAAAATATATTATTTAATAAAAATTACGATATTTCGAAAGGTAAATCTATCCAATTAATCTTTCCTTAACTCATGCTAAGCTTTAACTAAAGTACGTTGCATTGGGTACGATTTCATATGCTTTTCTCTTGACAGCATTATTACCACACCGGCGTCGAACCAAGGCCATCCTACGAAAATGACTGTCAAATTTCGCTTATGTACGACTATCTTTATAAACACTCCAAATTTCAAATGGAAATACCTTAAGGAGATACCTCAAAATGAGTCCTTAATTTCCTATGCATTTGTTATGAAGTTATAGTAAACACCCCCTAGAATCGAACCAACGACCATTTACGACAATCTTAGGTATGCTATGCTATATATGATAGCAATAGCAGCATGAAGTTTTATCCCTTTAGCTCAATGGAAAGTATTTTTAAAATTATTTGAAAAACGGCCCCATGCATCCTTACGGGGGAAAGTCGTTTTTTGGGGCCTCCTAGAATTGAACCCATGATAGGTAGAGTGGGTTTCCGAATTTTTCCTATGTGAGATTTAGTGGGTTATTACGTAGAAAAATCGGCTGGAAAATCGACGTGAAAAGAAGGTTTCATAAGGTGTTCAATGTACTTCCTTCTGTATACCTCGATTACATTTTTTCTTCTTAATGAAATATATACCTAAGTTATAAACGTCGCCAAATTTTACATCCGGAGATTAATTTAAAGGTATTAATTACTATGTGAGAGAAAAATATTAAATACTATAATTTCGTTCCAGGATTTATTGCAAAAATCTACAAATATCTGGTGAAAGGGCTTGAGATAACTTTTTAAAATCCCAATGTTTAAATTTAACTGAAATGTAACCATACTATGACAGGATGTAATTCCAAAATTTAAAGCTTTCCTAATTTTAAACGAAAATTCATCGAAGACAATGAAGTTCATGCTTGACAAATTCATAGATTTTATACTAGTCGAACAGAGTGAATTCAATTTGGTATCTTTTTGATTAAGATTGGAATAGCATATTTCAATTTTTCCTTTGGATTTAGACGTAACCCTGCACAACTTTTGTTTTCCTTTATACGCATATTATGTGCATGTTGACATATAATCCATAAATGAACTTTTTATTTTTTGTCTATCTCAGATAGATAAACTATTTTTTTGGCTAGTTTATTCTTTTGGATGCTCTTATAATAAAAATATTGTCAAAGTTAAATATTTACTTTCTTTATAATATTCCGTATAATCATTATTATTGGACTCATTACTCGGCGAGTGTTGACACGGATCTCTCTTCTTCTGTTGTTGTTTTTGATTGTATTTATAATATTAACGGTAATAAAAAAATAAAAAATAAATATATAAAAATGGGTTCGTGAAAACGATCATACTGGAAGGGAAAAAAACACACAAACGTAGCATCTTTCAGGTCCTGGCGGTAGGAGCCTAATTCAGATTGATCCGAGACATTCCCGGGACAAGTTTTTCAAAGAAACAAAACAGTTATAGACGAGGTATAAATTGGATTGCACGATCAAATTTTCTAATTAATTTTTATTACTAAGATATGGTTGCTCAAAATGAGTATAATTTGACTTTTATGCATTCATAAGATACAAAGAGTAATCTAAAAAAACTAACATTTAATGTTGGTTGAAAGCAACGGCGGTTTGGTTAAGTTCATTCTTCTCTTTTTCTATTCATAAATCTCAATTTTCCTTCTCAAAATTCCTTAATTTTTAGGCCATCACATCATGAGACTACAGAGAAAGCCTTTCAAGATGAACGGAGGTTCTGAAATTCCTTTGGGAAGAGCCGCAAAACACTAAAATAACTAATCATCGTTATAATTCACGAATGAGTACAAATATTTAGGTGATCTATTCTGTGTAAACCCAAGGAATTATGGGAAAATTCTAACTCTGACATCGCAATCTCCAGGTAGAGCATTTTCTACTGCCAATCTAAAATTCTTAAACAAATCTTCGGATTATTGTAAGATTTTGAATGAATAGTAACAATTTTTCAAAACTGAAAACGTGTCATTATCTTACTATAATAATGAAATCAATGTGAGAAGGCGTGACTTCGTGGAATGCCATAGTAATAAAAATAACTTAGTAAATTTCCACAGAAAATTGTTATATTTGCAACCGGTTTCGTAATATAAAATTACATCCTCAGGCAAATTTTAATAAAAATAACTTAATAAATTATATTACGAAACCGGTTGCAAATATAACAATTTTTCTGTGGAAATTTACTAAGTTATTTTTATTACTATAATAATCCTATAGATTAACGATGATTGCTCTTAAATTTTTCTTTTAATTTGTGATAAAATAACAAAGGTTATAAATAAACCCCATAAAATATTTTATTTGATGTTTTACTAGAATAGTATCTTAATAGTATTATTAGTAATCCGCATCGCTGATTTGTTTCTAAAAAATGGATAATGTGCGCAGCATTTCATATTCAGGCTCATTTCGGATGACAACTTTCTGTTTGCAATCAAAATATCGAAGTAATACTGATAATTAGGTTTTTATTTATGAATCAAAAGTAATCATCATCTCGCTTATAGCATCTTATTCGTCATTATTCTCATAAAAACAAATGAAAATAGAGCAAAATACCTTGAAATAATAGAGAAAATGATTTTAAATTTAGAGACGATTTACTTCAAAGGTATTTTTTATAGATATACCTTAATTTCTATTTGCTCTCTATAATATGACTAAACAATAGTATTAGAAGTTTATGCCTATGATGTGTTTACTTTTGAATGGATGTACACATTTCATCAAAACCTGGTAAATACCAAATTTCATTTGATAACCCATTGGAGAGAAACGGTGCATCAATTTTGATCAATTATTGTTCAGGCTTATTCTGTGATCATAAAATGCAGCATTGAATTTTCAATTGCTCATCAGCATTTCGGGGATTTTTATGAGCAAAAGTGAAGATATCTAAGTCGGTTCATTTTGGTCGAGTGAATTGCTTTTGGGGACGATTTTGCGGCTAAAAATACGATCCGAAGAACCTTGGAACGGTATTTGGGATATTGCAAGGCCGATATAAAGGAATAACACATCCCAAATCGATCCAGTTGAGGATTCTTCAACGAAAGAAATCATCCACTAGAAACGCCTGTCACGAAAACACTTGGATTCGCTTTTTGAAACCAGCTATGATTTGCCTAAATCTAATCTAGATAAATAAAAATATTTTGGAAATAATGCTATTTTAAAACAATTCTGAAGTGGAGTTATTTATACACTCTACTTTCAGCTAGATTCATATCAGCTGCGTGAGATCTAATCAAATCCCATATATTCAAAGTCAGAAGCGACGTACTAGGCAGCAAATACCAACAAACTCGTAAACCTTAAAGAAATTAAATCATTTTACAAAATCAAATCCATTACAGAAAAAGCAAGAAAAATTATCCAGAAATTCAAAAACAAACTACCCCATATCCAAAACAACATCATTAATAAATTCTGGTCAAACACCAACACAAAAAAATGGAGGAAGAAAACACTTAAAAACACTCACGATATACTTCTCATATAACTAAACAAAAAAGATCTGTAAGCTCTAAATTCATTATTAATAGCCATAAATATCATAATTAAAATCTTTTGGGCCTTATTTAAACGGAGATACAGACTGTAATGCCGCTGGTAACAGTCACTAAGACACGGAGAGAAAAGCAGTGTTGAAGCGACTGCTTCGTTACACGTATACTGAAATTAATTGGTCAAGAGCAGGGGTCTCCAAACTACGGCCATAGGGCCACATCCGGCCCGCGGACAGATTTTGTCCGGCCCGCGGAGAGCATAGCATACTTGAAAACTCATTTTCGAGAACATATTTTTTATAGGAAATTAAATTTAGTTTACTGAAGAATTCTAATTTTATGTTGAATGATTATTAGTATGGCATCTACATTGATATGGTCATGGGCTAACTACTCATAACATTGTTATAGGTTTATTGTTTTTGTGATAAGTTGAATAAAGAAACACAGAATTGTAATGAGTAAAGACATGTATAATATGCAGAAAATTTAACTTCAGTATATAATAACTAACAAATTATTGAAATGAATCCCACTAACATTTTATACATTTTAAATAAAAACATAACTATTTCACTTTTTACCACCGGCAACAATGATAATATGGTTTTGGTCCTCGGAACTTTCAGGAGTAATCACTATGGCCCTAAGGCTGGAAAGTTTGGAGACCCCTGGTCAAGACAATGAAGCCAGAATGCAATTTTTGTGATAATCTCTACGGAAATTCTACCTCGCACAGTACAAGGTAGATTAAAACCTCCGTTATATCTTATTGTATCTGATTGTACCTTCTGATTCGCCATTGGGTAGAAGGAGCAAAAAATGATTTTATTACCATTTTCCACTTCAAATTGAACTCCTTTTAGCTTTTGGTATTTTTACTTCGCAATGAATGCATGTTCAAGGTACGCCCTAAATTGCGAAGCATCGCTTTTATTTTGCCACTTTTCATAAACCTGTGTTTGTTTATAATTTTACAAAGCATTTACTGTGGATCTACGTTAATGTACATAGTTGCTGTGAATTACTATTTATTGATTCGCGAATACCGATACCGATTTTACCGATATTATAAAAAGACATTTTTATTTACTCTCTGTCCATTGGTCCGCCAAGGCATTCCTTCAATGTCCTTCAATCCTTTGAGAAAGTTTGTTTCTAAATTCTAAAAATATAATTTATATAATTAATGTAATAAATATAATTATTAATGTAATAAATATAATTATTAATGTAATAAAATAATTGCTAAAAATTATGTCCAGGGTCACCAGATTTTTTACCTCGTAACATTTAGTTAGATTTGGTTTGATAATAAGTTAACCTTGAGTTAAGACATTTTATTCTACTTTTAGGAACCCTAATAAACAAACGAAGTGCAAAAAGTAGAATTTATGTGAATAAGACTTGGTACGTTCATAATTCATGCGTGAATTTGTGGAATTTGAGTATGAATAACCAGTTATTCTTTGTTAATTCGCAGTGTCATTCGTACTAAAATATTCGCCCCCTTCGAAATCAAGTTTAACCTGTTCTTAACCTTCATTGCGCTCGCTGAAAAAGATTCTTTTGCCTTAGTCAATGACCTCTGTAAATAGAATATTCGATTCTTTAAAACTATCCTAACATAAAGTATCCTCTCCTTAATTCTATGATCAATTAACTACGCTTAAGGGCCAATGAATTTTATCGTCCAATTTTTTAATGTACACGATAATTTTATTTAATCCGTTAATGTCACTACTGATTTATATCACTACTCTCATTCAATTGCAACAGTCATATTACTGCAAAAGATTAAGGCCAACCCCTCATTCAATTTACATTAAAGATCGTATGTATCCTTGTTTGTGGATCTTTCCGTCGAAACAAGTTAATTTACCGATAAATGAGAATTCCTTTAATCTTAAATTTCATAGAAAGAAGTAATCCTTATGCTAATTTTGATTCTTAAGGTGAGGGATTTGATCTATATATGATTCATCTATAAATGATTTAATGTGCATGGGCTTTATTAGTGGAAGGAAATTTCCGTTTCATCGCATTTTGTAGAGTGAAAAAGGACGAGGGCAAAACAGCATCCCTCACTAAATAGCTGTAGAGCAGCTGTCACTTGTGAGATCCAATGTCTTTTAAATCTCTTCCTTCCGAAATATTTACAATAAGTAAAACTTCATCCTATTTCTTTTATTTACAGTGTTGGTATAATTGATGTCTCTTTACGCGGTTTCTTTTTCAAACTATAAGGCATTACAAGGATCTTTTATATGCAATGAAATAGTTCTCAGAAATGACCTTAATTATTCACAAATGTCACACGATCACAATGGTTTAACAAAAGTGAACAATGTACTCTATCGCGCAGTGGTTAGCATACCTGTTGAGATCAGTTATGTCGCTAAATTTACTTTTGTTAATGTTCATTTAAAAACTCGGCATTTGCGGAATGGGGACATAAAGGAAATTTTACTACTAATTAAATCCACATAATATATTTTTATTAGTTTCAACTGTAAATACGAAACGAAATACGACACGTAAATCCTTTCTGAGGAAAAATTTTTCTCAAAAACATTATACTGATAGAAAGAAGCGAGGAAATACGGGAAAAAGGGAGAAAATTTGCGAAGTCTTACGGACTAATCAACGAATTCTTGAGGAAAATACAAAGTAATCGTTTTCTGCTGGAAGATGTTGTTCCACCAAGTAACGCTTCAACTTTTTTATACATTACTATTCATCATGACATATTCACAACCCAAAAGATTGTATAAGGGTCATTTCATATACAGTTATATTATTTTCAAGGTTTTCAGGGTTCCTGGTCGGCCTTAACATCTACCGTAGTAATCTAAGTGGTAACATGGTCATACACTTACATTTATGTACATAAATATCCTGCGAACCGCCTTATGGCGTATGGCAGGGGGTGTCAATATACCAATCTATCTATTTATCCTATTTATTCTTCTAATACTATCTGGGAAAAAAGACCGATGATAACTTTCTGTACGCGCGATAATCTCACGGAATTGCTTTGACGTTTGGTTCCGAAAATTACGATGCCTAATTACGGGAGTTATGATGTCGCGTATCTCGTTGTATAAATCACCGCCTCGAAATTTTTCAAAAAGGTTTAATCTATATTCAATTCGTCTATCCTCGGGAGATGTCCAGCCGAGGTCGAATCATCTCTGATACACTGCTATCGAACCTTAACGAAACGAGCCGCTCTACGCTGCACACGCTCTAGCTCCAAGGTTAAACCCTTCTCGTGCGGACTCCACATCGCGCAACAGTACTCCAGCAGAGGACGAACTAACGAAAAGTAAGCCACCTCTTTGACTTTCGACTGACTACCTCTAAGGATGCGGTTACATAGCCTGGTCATCCGATCAGCTAATTCTACTACGCTTTGTAAGTGTTATGAACTCTGTGTTATGAACGATAAATTACTACTGTAAACGACAATTAGGTATTTATTCTGGTTCACGAATTCTTATTTTACGCCGCTACTCTGATAGGGAGATTGATTTAACGAATTTGTAGGCGTCATGTTCATTGCCTGCACATCTCTCTACGTTCAGCCCGAGTCTTCACACCATTTGGAGATAATATCCAGGTCACGCTGTAGTATCGATTGATCTTCCGTGGTTTGTATGTTTCTATATAACTACTTCTAGCTAATCCTCTATTCATCTTATTTTTCCTTCCGGCAAGTAAACTAACTTATTATGAATCGCATGTGCGATGTGGGAAAAGTTCTAAACTTTTCGCAGGCAACCTATTTCAGTTTTCTACTATTCGGTTACGAAAGCCGAATTTATATTAGTTTTTGCTCGACTTACCGTATTTGACGGCATATAAGACGCACTGGCATATAAGACGCACCCTCATTTAGTAGGCCAAACACATGGAAAAAAAGTTTTAATAATCCGTGCGACAGCGCGGTATCGCAATAACGTAATGACTTACTATTTCTCTGTTTCTATACACTTTAGCGTAATTTAACACTCCTATAGTCTGTTCCACTTTTCTATAGTCCGGTTATAAAAATTAAAAAACTAAAGTTCTATAAGCCTCCCGTACTGCCAGCTTTTGTGGAACGGACTAATCTTTTGTTTACTTTGGTCATATTTTAGAGGGAGTTTTTTAAGCAAATATTTTTACGCACCGATACACATTCACATATAAGACGCGGGTAAATTTTTTGAGACTTAATTTAGGAAAAACGTGCGTCTTATATGCCGTCAAATACGGTACTTATACATAGTAATACGCCGCTGCTTAGGAGATCTGACTTATGTACTTATCCTGCCATATATATTTATATATACCAAATCCTTCTATTTTGAGCCTCCAAAGTATTTTATAAATATTTGAAAAACGGCCTCATGCATTCTTACGGGGAAAAGTCGATCTTTGGGGCCTACTAGAACCCATGATAGGTTGAGGGGGTTATATATATATATATATATATATATATATATATATATATATATATATATATATATATATATATATATATATATATATATATATATATATATATATATATATATATATATATATATATATATATATCCTCCCGAAACGTCTACATATAATAGATATATATTTTTCATTAGCCGTTTTCAATCCGGGGGATATATATATATATCCTCCCGAAGCGTCTATATATTATAGATATGAACAGATATGTTCCCACCAAAGCAGCTTTATATAATAGATGATATAGCCCCCTGAAGCGTCTATCTGTAATAGATATATTTTTCACTAGCCGTTTTCAATCCGACCTGGGATGTAGGCCTTCCCAAGCCTTTACCAATTCTTCCTAATTTGAGCCTCTATTTGCCAAATTCTTCCTAGGAATTTGATGATATCTCTGCTCCATCGGTCCTTTGATAATCTTCCCAGTCTCCTTCACATCTCTTTGTATCCTGTTGAGTACTTCCAATGGTTGTCGTTTCTTCTTGCCACATACCCTGCCTGCATCCATTTTAAGTATTTTGTCTTGTTTATTATATCCGTAGCTCCTGTTGTCCTCCTCATCCATGTTCATGCTTCCCATCCCTTTTTGTGATCCAAAGCATGCAGCGTTCCTTACTTCTTTGTGGGGTCTGGAGTCGCTGAGTTATTCATTCAGATTGCATTTTATTTCAATCAGAACTCATGTATCACTACTGTACGTTAAGACTGGTAGAATGATTTGATTGAATATCTACTATTTCAGTTCCATAGGTATTCATGACTTGAGTATGTATGCGTTATGAGTTTTATGAGAAACCCAAGGTACGTTTATTCCTAACACATTTCCAGGGTGATTTCTTCAAATTTAATAGGCACTTGCTTTGCAAAGGAATTATACATTACCTTTGCTTAGCTGAAGTTTATCATGAGTCCTGTCTTTTGTCCGGCCATATTTAGTTCTTGAAGCCTTGAAACCAGTTCCTCTCCATTGGTGGCGAAAGTACGATATCATCAGGAAAATGCAGATCACGTATGCATTCTCCATTTACCCGTAGGCTATTTACCTTCCAGACTATTGTTTTGAATATTTCTTCAAAAGAAATCTGTGAAAAAAATGAGGGAAAGGCAATCACCCTCTCTAATTCCTTTTCCGATCTGGAATATTTCAGTTTCTTCATGTAACATTACTGAAGCAGTGACATTTTTGTAAATGTTAAGGAGAAGATGAATGTATTCTTCTTCTACCCCTTGTCTCTCTAGGGCTTGTGTTATGCAGCACGTACTTATCGAATCAAAAACCTGTACATAGTCCACAAAACACAGCACAAATGGAATCTCGTATTCATTGTCCTGTTGATGATTTTCTGTAGTGTGTGGAAGTGGTCCATCGTACTGAAACCTCTTAAGAATTCGGCTTGGTCTCTTGGCTGCATAGCTAAAAATGTTGTCTTCAAACGTTCGCCTATTATCCCCATCAGTGTTTTGTAGCTAACAGGGAGGGGACAGATGGGGCGGTAGTTCTTATTATCCTTCTTGCTGTTTTGTGTAGATGGACAATCTTTGCGGGGTTTCAATCCTTGGCTGATTCGCTTCTTTCACAATATTTTCGTTAAAATTCCTGACGTCCTCTTTGATTGCCCTTCTGATCGACTTGCAAAGCTTAATGTACTCTATGCCATATCTTGCAGTGTCTGAGTTCTTCACTTCCTTTAGTTATTTTATCATTATCCAGGTTTCATCTCTGATCCTTTTAATCTTTTGGTCCTCTAGGAGAACTTCCTACTTCTTTAGCTGCCTCCATCATAATTTTAGTGACTTAATCTTGCAAATCTCCTTTCTTGAGAGCTGCGATTCCTTTCCTTAGTCCCAGCGGGAATCCTTTCTTTTTCTCATCTAGTTTCTGAATACTCACTTCATTTCTCTTGTTAGAACCCAACTTCTTGCGTTCGGACACTGATCTTGATTCTGTATCTCACTATCCTATGGTCACTCCCTGTGTTGAAGCTGTTCAAAACCTCACAGTCCTGTACCGTATAGATTTTGCTCACTAATATGTAGTCTATTTAATTTTTTACTCTATTAGGGCCTCTCCACTTCCTAAGTGGGTTTTTCTTGAAGTATTAGCATATTGTTGCATTCTGTAAATTCCTCCAGGCGGTGACCTCTTTCATTTTCCTGTCCATATAGTATGACGACAGTATCATAGGCTTCCCGCCGATCTACTCGAGCATTGAAGTCGTCCATTCTTACTAAGTGGGGTTCCTTCTCATTCTCAGAGCCAACGGTCTGATAGAATTTTTCATTTTCTTCGGCTTGCTGCTGTAGGTCAAATCATAGGATAATATGAAGTAGTACTCAAGATTAACAGAGTATCGCTTGTTAATCTTGAGTACTAGTCTACATCCTCTATCAGATATACTTTCTATTTTCTCTATATTATTCTTCCATTTCT
The DNA here is from genome assembly GCA_020796165.1 of Pantala flavescens. NCBI lineage: Eukaryota > Metazoa > Arthropoda > Insecta > Odonata > Libellulidae > Pantala > Pantala flavescens. The sequence goes on from CM036882.1 coordinate 17,761,986, forward strand.
TGTTGATCAAGAAGCCAACGCCGATGAGTCTTCCATCCTTTGTACCACTTTAATAAAATAGATGACCCTCTTTAAGGGTTATCAGGTCTTGCAGCTTTCTTTTAACTTCGCTAAGACTGATAAAATCCCATTTTATCTTCTCTGCTTCGTTTAGAAGTTCCACTAGTCGATGTCCCTCTTTAGTTGTACGTTGCAAGGTAAGTGTAGCCATAGGTTGCAAGTATGTTAGTGGTTCTACTCTTCATGATGGACCCCTGTAATGTCACCACCTACCGGACATCCAAATAGGTGGTGCTTTTACGTCCGCATGAATTTCCAGCTCAGAAGCTCGTCACGAACACTCTAAACACGCCTGGGGAAAAAGACACGAGTAAAATCATCTTCTTGCTGTAAGCGAGTAAGCTCGGGATAGTGAACGTTACTAAGTATAGTAAAGACATTCGTTGCACCAGATGGTTAAAGAGCCCAACTAAGTTCATTAGACCTTCTCACCAATACACCCGAGGGAGTGTCAAATATAACAATTTGTGAAGGTCTTTGACGAAGAGTCGGTTGAGTCTCTTGATAAATTACACTGAATTCTTCATATAAAGTTGGTTGCTTCCTAGAAGCTTCGTGAGAAATTTCGCTAGAAGATAAGTAGGAGAGTTCCACACATAATAGATCGTAAGGGAATACCATTCCTCCAGATTTTTCTTCTAATTTTGGAACAACAGCTTTAGGAAGGAGGATGTTACAGGGATCTTTTGGAAGGCTTGGTTTTATCCGAGAAATCAAAGTTTTCCTTTGGAGTGATTCAGTTGGATCTCTTGGTATTAGTTGGAATCTTGGTTGTATGTATATCCTCAACGTTTCTGATGATAAGATCTTTTTAGGTAAACTGTCGCGTTCTCTTTATCTACAGCAAAATAATACTGGGGTCCTCTTACGTTAGTTAGGGTAAAACTTTCTCTCAAAAGTGTTTTTTCCACACTTTCCAAATTACTTTAAACATTCACACAAAAAAAATAGATATGATATTAATCAGATGTATTTAATCCCTTTTGAAAATTATTTCAAGGTTCGCTATCGTGAGTTTCCTTGTATTTTCCTCCGTTCAAGGTTATGCTTATGCATGCTGTGAGACGCACTTTTAATGCGGACGAATGGCCTAACAAAGAACTTTTCACCTTCGATTGTTTTCACTTTATTGTTCCACGCTATTCTCCCGTGAGAATTTGTTTCTTTTTAGTGAAGAATTAATTGATTTTCAATCCAATAATTATGAACTTTACCCAAGAGTAGTCAAAACATTTGACCTCAGTTTATAAGGACTTTTGAGGTACAGAAGAATATGTGTATGTTCTGGTGGTGTTAATGATGATTTTCATTTCTGAGATCGATCCAAAGCTCCTTGAATATTCGGTAGGGGATTATGTCCATTATTCACTGTATACAGCAACCAATCGATTGTACACGATTCCTTTTCTTGATTTTTTAAAATTGGGAGAGGTACTCAGTCATGTTGTTAAGAATAACTTGTTCCACTGTATCTATGAGACGAGAGTATACGGCTGTGATAAGAAATTAGAGTTGAAATATCCCCATATAGTAGTTTTCTGTGAGAAAAACCGTCAGGGAGTTCCCACCAGCGGTTCTAAGCAGATATGGTTCTACATACACTTTCCGGAAACTATGTCACCACCTTCAGGAAAGAAGAATAACTAAGATGAACTTCATTTCGTCCCACGAGTGGAATTGGACAATGAGCGGTACAGTTTTTATATAATTACAGAAGACAACAAAAAATATCTATGAAGCGTTTAGAATTCGATCCAAAAAGGCTCCTATCGCGGGCCCTTTTTTAGGTGTTTTTAACAGCCTCAAAAATTTATAAAGTTCATGTTTAGGCGTTACTTAGTGTAATATACTGAAAAAATGACTTCGTACTTTCCACGGAAAAATTTTGTTTCCTCACCAAAGACTCCCTCGTTTGTTTCCCCTCATTGCCTCAATTGTGAAACAGTGTATTTGATGATGCTTACGAAACCAGTCGTGGAAATGAAATATATTCATGGAAGTCATTCATTCAGTAGCCTTAGAAATTGCCCAATGTGCTTAAAAGTAAAAAAAGTATAATATCAGGACGGATGAGCTACAAATACGACAGAAAAAAGCATTTAGACTAATAAATCTTCATTTAGCATAATGAATCATGCATTTTACTGAGACTCTCAGTTAAGTACACTTTTATACATTTTTTTAAAGTAAAGTTGTTACAATTATAATAATGTATGAAATTTTCCAGAATTATGAACAAAAGGAGATATAATAATTCATTGATTAGTCTTTTACTCTTTAAGAAGAATTTCTGGGAAATGTTTCTTCCCGTTACAATTGAAAATCAAAGAATAGCGATTTTGCTCGAAGAATTCCTTTTTTCGAGTATGATTGAAGAAACATTGATGTTTCAGTAACGGCAATTCAACTCTTCAAAGAGAAATTTTCTTGGGAACAATGTCTTCATATCTCTCTTTCACTGCTTCATTATAATTCACAACTTCACATTCATAAACGGATGTTAAGAATAAGAAACGGATTAAGAAAACTAGTTTATCGAACCCACATGGTTCAGGGATTCATCTATTTTCGTATGTTATTCATATTGGTGAGCCAATCATGTAGCAAACAAATTGTCAAAAGAGCGCAGAATAAATCAGAGAGTTCAGCTCTAGATAAACGTACTTAATATATTTATTTTTAATTAATAAGTGAAAATAATTGTTAAAATCATGGGAATTCAGGAAATGAATAGGACATATTAAAACATCATCATCCCATCAAATAAATTCGGGAACATTCCGCTCCTTCCGATATTCGCTCTTTTCAAGTGAATCCATCAAATTTACGATTTCCATTGTCTGCCCAATTAATGTAATTAATTTTGCAATCAACCTGATTTTTAAAAAGTGAGTTTTCGATCAAACAAAATTTTAACATTATTTTTTATTATAATTTAATAATATAAATATATTTTATTAAAATGTATCTCGAATTTACTTTTTTTCTCGTAAAAGACCGTTGTGAGAGCTGCATTTATTTCCTCGTAAGTTAAGTAAAATACTTATTATGTTTAATAATTCATTTTTTATTGTATAATACGTAAAAGAGATGCTTCGAGTGGATGAGAATGTAGTTCTCGTACCAGGAAGCCATTATTTTTCAACTCACCTCATTTATTTACGCGATTATCGAGGTCATGTTGAAAGATTTCTCTTTCTTTGCAGACGAAAACTACTTTTGGATATTGTGAAGATTCTATTCCAACATTTGATTCCTAAATTAAACTTTATTTAGTGACATATGTATATATATATAATTAATAAATATAATGAAAATTTATATTATCATTTATCTTTTAGCATTTAATTAATACTCTTGCTTATATAAGCCCGTACTCCACGCTTTCAAAGAAGAGAGAGTCATTATTATTATTTTCACTTTCAAATTAATTGTTAGATCTCACATTTTTCGGTGATTTGATCCTAAAATACGTATTAATAAATAAACAGTTTGTTTATAAAGATCACTACTAATTTTCCATATCAGGGTTAATGTCAAAACATGCGAATGTGCGAACTACCTCCTTCTTAAACCTTTTTGCGATAAATATTATTCATTACGTGAAGTTTTCTCGGGTTGTCAGCCGGGTTGTTTCTTCGAGGACGTTTCGGTCCCTTTCTCTGGGGTCATCTTTAGAAGTGATGCGGTTTATTTTTCTTCTGGTTTATATAGGGAGGTTTTTGGTCCCTTTCACTCATCAGTCCACTCAATGGATTGGTTGGTGGTTAGTTGAATTGGTGCCGTCCTCCTCCCCTTTTTTGTGATTCGCTGGTGTTGTTGCCAATCCGATCACTACCCTTTTTGATCTTTTGGAGTATGGGTCTCCACGTTTCGTTAAGGGTGTACCCTTCGTCACGATCCATATTGTTTGTTTCCATGGCAATCTCTATGGATTCCTTCAGGATACGATCCCAAAACTTTGGGGCACTGCAGACAGCCTTTGTTTCACTGAACTTTATCTTACGGCCATTCTCCAATGCATGTTCAGCGACTGCGGATTTTTTCCGGCTGCTTGAGGCGCAGATGTCGTTCGTATTCTTCAGTCGGGTTTCGATCGTTCTCCCAGTTTCCCCAATGTATTCTTGCCCACATTCTCACGGGACACGGTAACCCCCCGGAATTTTTAAGCCAGTCTTGTCTTTTACTTTTGATAGGAGACTTTAGTTTCCTTGGGGGCTTATGGACTGTTCTTATGTTGCTTTATTGAGGATTTTGGCTATGATTCTCGAGACCGAGCCCGCGTATGGGATGCATGCAGTTGCCCCTGGTTCCTCCTTTGTCTTTCTTCTTAGTCTTCTGTAGTTGGTTCATTCTTAACGCAAAATTTACTTCCTTGATTTTGTGGCCATTTTAATTCTTAATGTAAAATTTACTTCCTTGATTTTGTGGCCATTTTAGAGGAATGTTGATTTCAGATCCCTTAGTTCCTGTGGTGAGGATTCTTCGTCCGAAATAGCATATGCCCTGTTGGTTAAAGATGAGATGGCCGATCTTATTTGGGTGGTGATGGCTTTCTCCGTTCAAGTAAACATCAGTATGTGTTGGTTTCCTATACACTCTGTGGCTCAGTGATCCATCCGTCCGATGAGGATAACCAAGAATGGCAGCGTTTTCTTCGATTTCCATTGTAAATTTTATATTTGGATGTTGGTTGTTGAGGTGCTGGTGAAATTCTTGGAGTGCCTCTTTTCCATGCGGATAAAGAAAGTATCGTCAACGTATCTGTAAAAGCACTAAGGTTGTTTTGGTGCTGTTTTGAGTGCTTCTTTAAATTTTTCCATAAAAATGTTGGCTGGTGAGAGACCCCATTGGCACTCCGTCATATGCTTCTCCTTGAGGAAATACGAGGACGTGGTGGAAGAGGTCATTCTTTCTTCGAATTGTTATTTCTATTGCCTCTTTAAGGGGGACTTTCGTAAATAATGATACTACGTCAAAAGTTACTAGAATAACCTAAGGCTCCACTTTTAGTGTGGCGATGGTTTTCACATGTGTTTTGACTTAGTGATCGTCCAATAAGTGGTGCTAGTTGTTTCGAAAGGAATTTTGCCACCAGGTATGCGGGCGAATTGATGGCACTCACGATCGGTCTTAGGGGTGTTCCTTCCTTATGGATTTCCGGCAATCCATAGAGTTTCGGTGGGACAGGGGTCTGAGTCTCCTACATGTTTCGGCTGAGAGGCCGAATCTTTTGAGAAGGGCTTCCTTGTATTTTCATCCGTTGGGTCTCTTATATTCTGGGTCTTTTAGGATTTCCTGTATCTTTTGATAGTAGGTGTCTGTTTTTAGCAGGACAGTACCTTTATCCGCCGGTAGTATGGCAATATTTGTCTTTCCGTTGGTCTTGAAGGGCCTTATATTCTCTGGAAAGATTTGATTTTGGCTGCTCAAGTGTGACTTTGCTTCCTCTGCAGCTTCCGGTGGTAGAGATTCCACGGAAGCTATGAATTCCCGATAGGGGATGGTGCTAGGGGCATATCCCCATATAGTAATAAGAAACAACTCGGCTGACAACCCGAGAAAACTTTACCTACAGCATTCGCCGGGAAAGCACCAGATCCTTTCTATCATTCATTAGATTGTCATAATCATTATGGACATTTTTGTTAAAGTAAATAAAATATATTGTGTTACATGTATCCTCATTCTTTTCCTTGTGCATCGACATGCAAAATCACAGAAGTTGAACTATTGTTAAGGAAGTTCAGTTCGGATAGCGAACAGGTGTCGGTATAATTTGACTCTAAATTTAGCAATATCTCTAAAATGAAACAAAAGATGGAAAAAACGATTACTGAAAAACTTCTGAAAAATAACTACAGATTTTTTGGCGGAATGTTTATATATATATATATATATATATATATATATATATATAACAATCCTGAACTTCCTTAACAATAGTTCAACTTCTGTGATCTTGCATGTCGATGTACAAGGAAAAGAATGAGGATACATGTAACACAATATATTTTATTATTAATAAATATTTTATAAAAAATATAATATCCGTACGTCAATGAGATCTTTGACATGGCATTATATCATTGGACAGAGCCTCATAATTAGGGTAGAATGACGATGATCCAGTTAGCATACAGCCATAAAGATGCTCTTCGGTGAGTCGAGATCTTTATAAGATTCTTTATTAACAATGATCCGTTTAATTCATTGTTACATAACATTTTCTTCATAGGTGTAAAATGCACTGGAGAATTGATCTGCAGATAAGATATCAAATCCAATTTAGATTTAAATGAATTAACAATATCATTTCAGCTACGTTTTTGCTTTTTCCCCTCCAAATTTAAAGAAATCAGTTTTTCCATGATGCCTATGAAAAATCCCAAATCAATCGGCCAGCGAAATCCAGCTAGTTCATCATAATTTTATTTTTTATCGTTTAGAAATGTTTTTATTTCTTCTTTCAAACTCACAAATCTCATAAGAACCTTTCCTTTACAGAGTCAACGTACTTCAGCAGAATAAGTTCTTTATCTTCAGTATCCCCTAACAAGGCTTTGAAAAGTCGCTGTGGCAAAAGAGCTATTTCAATAGAATTGATTATATTTGCAACTATTTTCATACCGTATTCAAAAGGTAATGTTTTACAACATATAGCTTCCTGTCGGATAATGCAGTGTAGGACAAAGTTAGAAATTAACTCATCCTTCCTCCAAAAGGCAATGTTTCTACCTACCATTGCTGGTTCCCATTCGGTGTCTATCGCACAAAGCTTGGGCAAAAGTATATTTATTTACTGGGCGTATATTCTGAAAGTCAAAGTTACCTCGGGCATTCCACAGGGCAACGTAATCGGGCCTCTTCTATTCTTAATATATATAAACGACTTGAGCCTCAATATCGAAAGTAAAGGGCGAATATTTGCGGAAGATACGGTGATTTATAGAGAAATATCCACCGAGGAGGATCGTGTTTCTTTGTCAAGGGATTTAATTCGTATTCAACATTGGTGCGAAAAATAGCAACTTGACCTTAACGTTAGTAAATGCTCCGTAGTAAATTTCTTCGAAAGAAAACAAATGCGTACGAATATAGCGTACCAAATTAACGAACTAGATGTTAATATAGTAGACTCGGTTAAATATCTCGGAATTACTCTTACAAATAACTTAAATTGGAGCACACACATACGGAATAAAGGCGGTAAAGCAAATAGAAAACTCGGCTTCATTAGGCGTATTGTTGGTAGAAACGACGAAAGAGTGAGATAGCGTTGTTACTTCGCGTTAGTAAGACCACAACTAGAATACGCATCTAGTATTTGGGATCCCGCGGACGAAATTAGTACCCGCGAACTCGAAAAGGTTCAACGTAAAGCAATACGATTTGAATTGCTACGATAAGAAGGCAAGCGTAACGAAACTATTTTCAGACGCAGGTTGGGAAACGTTAGCAGATAGAAGATTTGCAGCCAGATTGCGTTTATTAGATAAGTTTAGAGAAAGTACGTATTCGGGAGACGTAATTGAAATTATGCGACCACCCTGCTATCTAGTTCAATCCGATAATGCGTGTGAAATAGATGCTAGGACGAATCGCTTTAAAAATTCCTTCCCGCGCACGATATGCGATAATAATAGACTAAAATACGCGATAAAGTAAAGTAGGTGTTTACACCCCCTGCCGCACGCCGAAAGACGGCTTGCAGGGTACTCATGTAGATGTAATAAAAATTATCACCAATTTGTTAGAGTTAGATTCATTGACCTTAATTAATAATTTTTAATAATAATTTTATTATTTCATTTGCTCACTAGTTTAGTATACTTGAAATAAGATTTCTTGTTTATGACAAAAATTTAAACTTTAAAGAAATAAAGAATTTGAGCTATTGCATCTTTTGTAGTTTCAGTCAGTATTAGGATTTTAAATTTAAATTCTACTTTACGTTTATGTTATTTTGGTGATTTTACTCTTCCGTATGTCCACCGCAGAAAATTTCCTCTCCTAAAAGTTCGTTACTATGATATATAGCGAAAGTATATAGGGTACTCATGTAGATTTAGATGTAGATGTATTATAATTCCTCACCCCTTGTCTGTCTTTTCATAGGTAATTTTGCAACTTTTCCTCTTTTACTGCGAAGTCATGCCCAAATGTCAGGCCCAAACCGCTGGGGCCACGTAGCCGCCGATTTTTTTCCGTAATGGCCCACTAAATCTCACTCACTTCACTAAAATCACTCAGGATTCTAGGAGGTCCCAAAAAACGACTGATGAAACGAATGCATGGGGCCGTTTTTCAAATAATTTTAAAAAATACTTCCCATTTTGCTAGAACAATGAGATTTCATAAGGCTATTGCTATCATATTTATCTACGGAAAAATGCTATTTAATACGTACAACTGGTCATGGGTTCGATGCCAGGAGGTGAAATATTTTCGAATTTTGAAAAATCGTAGCGCCCTTAATATCGTACATAGATCATTTAAACTTTCAGCACAAAAAGATACGTATATAATGTACTTTGAAAAAATCAACAGTTGCCTATGTGTCACGGGTTCGATTCCAGAGTGACCCGTAATCTCGATTTTTTCCGTTTAAAATACATTGGCCATATTTCCGAAAGCTTTTTATGACACTTCCCAACCGCGCAGAGGTTTAATATTTCACACAGCCATTAAGGGGACCATTCTCATTTAAAAGTAATCCTAAGATAGTCGTATAAGGTCGTTGGTTCGATGCTAGGGGGCGTTAACTATATCTCCATTTGAAATGCATAGGGAGTTAGTTATTTGTTGACTCAAAATAATAACACCACTTTAGAACAATTCGTTTCCAACCTAAATATTAGTGCAATCACGTCGCCGACCGACACCTCTCTCGCCAGACACTTGACCGACGGATCGACAACTCCATTGACCGACAACTTAGTTGGAAAAAAGTGTTTATATATTAAATGATTAGGCGTCGCTGCAAAAGTATTTAACATGAAATGAAGAAATATTTAACAATAGCAAAATATAAATGTCAACTACCGATTAATAATCTCACGGAATGCCAACTGATTTTTTTAAACTAACGATATTAAATATTTTTAATAATATTTATAAGAAATACATAGTCCTTTCATAATTTGAAAAGGATAAATTTTAACGCAATATATTATTTCAGAATAAAGGGACGAAAAACTTGATTAGAAGAATTTTCGCAGATTTGAAAGTAAAGGGAAAGTTTATTGTGAGAAAGAGATTTTGTCCGATTACAGAAATGCGCTGAAGTATATTTTGAAACTTGACAAGGTAATTTCAAATTAGGATGTTCACGAGGCTTTTACTGCAACAAGTTGCGTGAATATGATCCGAACGTTCCTTTGCAACAGCTATGACTTTAACGAAGAAAAACAGAGTGTACTTAATTAGAGTTGATGAGATCATTTCCAAGAAAACATGATATTTATCCTGAAGATTCAACCTGAATTTATTTGTAAGAATGAACCAATTCAGAGGATCTACTTTATGGAGGCAGACGAGCGAATTCGATTCAGTTGAAGTATTACATTCGATGAGATTGTCACTTGTTGAACAACAGATGTGACCTTTTAACAACTAAGATAAAGATCATATGGTTTTTACTTCTTTAAACATAGAGGAAAAAATTCTCTATCCAATAAACTAAGTAAAAATAAGAACGCTCATTTTCACTATTTTTCAATTTATCACTTATTTTTATGACAAATCGGAATTGTGAATTGTTATACTAATTCTTCGTTTATCAACTTCCCAAGCTATTGTAATCCTAACATAAAATGTTTCTCTCGAATTGGATTTAAATTGGATGATAAGAGTTAATGGTAGAATTCGCATATAAATAATTGAAGGTAAATAATTATTTAACATCTTTTGTAAGCCCTCAATAAATGAAAGGAATCGTGCCCCTCAAACAGATAAGTTGTCCCATTGATCTAGTTTATTCATGGCCAATAGAAATGGATAGTGGCTTCATATACTCAGTCTGCATTTTGAGGGAAAATGTCTTCATTTATTGAAATTACGTTGTAGCGACGATTTTTTATTTATAGGATTGGTTTTGGGTTTTATAGGATTGGGGTTCTCTTTATGTGAAACAGTTTAACAGTTGTCTTTCGAGATGTACAATTTTCCTCAGAATGAAATTAGGATTATTGAGGTAATCCACATATGATGTAATGACGGTAAAATAACCCTTTCAAATGATTTGAAAATACTGGCAATCTGAGGTTAATCTAGTTAAATGCTATCTACAACAGGTCATGGGTTCGATGCCAAGTGGTAAAATATTTTTAAAAAATAAAATGATTTCTAGCTTAGTATGACAGATCAAAGAAACTTCGTAGAATTATAAATATGTATATAATCAATTTAGGAAATATTCAACATGGGTCTATATGTCAGGGGTTCGTTTCCAGAGACCATTATAACGAATTTCGATATTCGGTGAGGCACCGTACAGCGCAAAATGTACACGAGAGAGAAAAGTTTATCGTGAGTCTTCTGTCCTACCATATTGTCTTCATCAACTATCCATTTTGTCCGTTATCCCTTTTTAGTAATCAGCAATTACTCTTTCATTTGCATTTTTAATCTAATAGGTCCATATTTTTTCCATATCCGTTATTTCCTCCCCTCAGTATGGGAACTATTGTATCATTTTTTAAATCCTTAGTTATTTGGTTGTTGTTAGTTCATGTATCGAAGATTCTTCAAAGAATACGAATACGGAATGAATTTCCGATTTCACAATACAGTGATGCCTCGAGATACGAGTTTAATTCTTTCCGTAACCATGCTCGTATGTCAAATTGCTCGTATCTCGAAGCAGTGTTGCCCATTGAGAGTAATTAAAATGCCATTAATCCGTTCCAGCCCCCTAAATGCCACCTTAATTGTTCTTGTTACAAGTTTTACAATGAGAAAATGTATTTATAAATGACAAATATAGTATAGAAACATAATAAAAGAGCCTCAGCTGCATTCATATCCGAACTTGCTGCCTCTCCATGCCTGACAACGGAGTGAATGCCGGTCGTTTTTCTTTTTCAGCCCAGCATCGACTGGCTTTAAACGAGTCTTTCAATGCCTCGTTCGTGGAAGTGTGCGGGATGTGATCAAGTAAATCACCGAAAATCACTTGTGCCTTCTCGTATATGATATGTTAAGCCTTTAAGCTGCATCTCCGTTACCATCAGCAGTTTATCCATCTTTTCGTGGAGAGAGCTTAGAAATTATTGTAACTTAAGAAAGTTACAATAATTTCTAAGCTCCCTTCATTATAGCTGGTGTTATACCCTTGCTAGTCTCCTTCTGCCCAGTACATATCGTTGAGTTGCCCTGGTGTGCAGCCGGCAGTTGCATTTCAAATACAAACTTCGCTTGACGGCTCGTATCTCAAATTTCTCGTATGTCATGGTACTCGTATCTCTAGGTATTACTGTATAGTCATTTCTTTTTCATCCCAGTCTGAACTTGACTTATCTAAGTTTTAAAATTTCTCTCTTTCTTGAGGATATGAACTTATTGTGAAGGCGTATATTTCGAAGTATTTGTGTTTAAAATCTTTTTTTAATTACCCGGTAATTTATATGTACTATGAAATTACTGCCAAAATTCATTTGCTATTTTTCTCCTCTCCGTCATTTGGATTCCATATGTAGCTTCTATGATTTCTACTCCCGCTTTGTGCTCCTACGCTTCATATATTTCTTAAACATTTTGTACATCAAGATATAATAGATGATATCAAGAGTAGAGCGAGGTTTACACATTTGAGGTGATCAAGGTGTTTGAATCCTAATTAATGTAGTGTATTTTTTGTATCATATGTGATTCTCTAGTAAAGAACTTTTTTGGGCACTCATTTGTAGTTCGTAAAAAGATCTTCTCTTCTACGTACATGATACGTGTTTAGTAAAGTTTTCTAAGCGGAATTGAATGCAGTTTTTGAGATAAAATTAGTGAAAAACTAGGAAAATTAGTGAGTCGGCGATTGGAAATCAGCGGATGTATGTATCATACAAATCAAATAACGAATATTTGAATAATCTCTTTAGAAATGAAATGATTCCGCAAAAATGATCGATGTTTAGGACGGCAGACACCACATCAAATTGCATTGTATCCGACCAAAAAGATAGTTTTCTATAACTTGTTAAAAATATAAGCTTAAGTTCCTCCATTTCTTATGATACATTCAGCTCAAGAGCGATATTTTTGTAAAAAGTAATTTAGTATTCGGGAAAATAATGCTTTGTTGATGGATACTGATAATTGGAAATCTTAAACCGAAAAATATTCTTTGACTTATTCTCAATCAACTTATTTCGCTCAATCTTGGAGAAATATATTTTCTGGCATCATAAGCGCGAAAAATATTGTATTCTATTATACACGAGTAGAATGGATATTCTACCTTTGTTCCTAACAGTTTTATTTTGAAAGAAATTTTCTCAGTATAGTTTTATTTTATTCACTCGATCAAATGATATCATTATTTTATCACCTTTTCCTATAATGGATTAATAAATACTTTATCTCACATTCTAAGTGACAACAAAATAAAATATCATGTCTTGTTACAATATCTTTTAGTTGGTTTAGTGATAAATAATTCCTCTTCCATGATTTGGTAAGGTAAGAGAAGAATAAGCTTCATAAAGATTAAGAGTCGTAATGTGCAGCAGAAAATTGACGCTCATATTGTATTTTAGCGAAAACAAAATGCTTTATCGAGCGGAATATATTTTAAGAGAAATTAACTTAATAGTCTCGTTCAGGACGCTCCTTGAAAAAATGTATTATTTAATGGAGTAAAATCATAATTTTCGGTATCTTTGTATTTTAATTTGATTTTATTCGTTTCTATATATATCGGTCAATTTAAAAAATGATGATTCTATCGATTGTTCTATAGATTCCAACGTAATTTACGCATTTCCATACATAAAATGTGGTCTTGAAGTTTTTCATAGTAAATTGAATTTGAATGCGTTAACTTCTCTTCGAATTGCGAGTTATTTTTACACTCTTTTTTAAGGTTCATTAAATATCTTGTCCACAATATAAAGATCCTTGAATCGATGTGTCTGAGTAATCGTTAACAATTATTCCTTCGCACATATTTAAATGAAATACTGAAAATCTGTAATATTGAATCAATTAAGCGAACCCTATATCTGTTTAATGTGTATTAATTCCATAGATACATCCGTTTCTTAAATTTGAAAATTCCCAGTAAAATATTAATTCTTATAACAGCGATTAAACCATTCACGTAAATTGCAACTTTTAATTCGATAGCGACAACAACTCAAGAAATGACGTACAATCCCTGAATGGTAGTGTTAAAATTTTCACCTCAAACATAGAGATTATGGAAGGGAAATGTCATACAAACAAAGGAATAACGTAAAGCTCTCTCCAAAGGAGAAGGACACAATTTACTCCTCAATGAGGTCAGATCGGCCATGTGGTAGACTTTCACTTCGGCAACGTGGAAGGAACCGACTTAATGAACGCTATAATTGAGGAAAGATGAACCACTCCTTTGGATAATAATCGGATACTCGCTCGAGCTAATACAGCGCACTTTTTACAGTTAAATCTCTTCTTAAAAATGCCTTGTTAATTAGAATAATAATACATAGAAGCGACAATTTTTTCGCAGTAAAGAAGCAAAATTAAGTAGATATTATTTTAGAAAGCTTTGTATTTACAACAATTGTGTAACAGTTGTTTAACATTCCTTGTAGGATTAGGAATAATAGGAATCGTAAAATGATTATCATTTGTTATCGAAAATTCCATTTGAAGATAAAGTATAGCCATCATTTTAGGAAATTAAGTTGATAAAAATCATATAATAAACCTCTAATATCTCGTAGTAATTATTCAGAGAAATTTTTCATATAAATAACCAAAAATGAACGAAAGGAATTATCCTTAGAAAATGCGACTTTTTTATTACTCTCTGAAGAGGCAAATGCTTCGGAAGTAGCTGTCCTTGTAATTTTCTTTCGAAGCCAAAACTAATTCCATCAATTATTCGTGGGTTTTTCATTGATATTCTCCATAATTTTCGTTAATAAATACTATCAATGTCAGATCTGAATAATCTGACCAAATCTCTTGATTTTTTAAAATAGTATATAGCATTTATCATAAATTTTCAATATGATTGTATAGAAATTTATGGATACGTTTATTAATAACTTACTTATTATATATTTCATTTAAACATCTACCACTTCATAGGCCGCTTCTTGCAAACAAAGATTCTTACTATGTATATATACACTCTATAACCCTTCTTTTATATCTTTTGTCAATGAATCAGCGAAAACTAGCAGTTTTACTTATCAAAACATACCGATCGAATTCATAACACGTAACATAACAATGATAAAACGAATCTATCAGTGCAGCTAAAAAAACCTCGTTAGATTAATCATTGCTGTGTTGATGGATACTGATAATTGGAAAACTTAAACCGAAAAATATTTTTCGCACAAATTCAGTTTTACTTTTTGGGCTTTTATTCGATGAAATTCTTAAGTATCGTTTTTTCCAAGTCAATATGTTTCTTCGCCATCCATGGATTGGTCGAAGACTCTTTCGCATTTCCGAAATATCATTTTAGATGCTTAGGATTGTATATACAATATCGACCCTTTTAATGTTTTAAGTATTTATATTTTCTTTAGATAATGATTCGTGGATAGCATGAATAATTCAATCAGTGATAATAAGGATAAAATATTTACATGGAAGTGCTTTTGAAAAATTTGGCTTTGTATTCTTTTATTCTAACCTTTTATCGCGAACTTTGGAGATAACTTTGATGCATCCAGTGATCGTAGATAATCTACGAATGAATAATTATCATAATTAATTTCTATCATCATATTATTTAAAGTCATTAATAAGGAACATTCCTTGCAAAAGAGTCAGATATTTAATTTCAAAGTTCTATTTTCACTAAAAGGCGACAGGGTTTTCATGAAGTTTAGGAAGAATAAACATGTCGAGTTCTTTATTCTGCGTTTCGATCATATTTATACATGAAATATCAAAGGACAACAGAATAAGTTCGACAGTCTAATGAAAAATACTTTTCGAAAAAAATTGCTACAATTGCGACAACTGACCGTGGGAAGGATTGGTAGAGAGACCTTCATGGGGGTGTTGAAGGCGGTGGAAGAGCGGGTTGGAGGGGGGCTTTCACTCTCCACTATATATATTAGGGGAAAGCCTTCTGTCCGCTAGTTCTCACTCTAGTGGTTAGCGGGTTTTGACTCCAGGGTTTCCTCTCATCAGTTAACGGTAAGTCGTTCGTTCAGAATTTTCTCTGATTCGTGTGAAGGAGACAAAAAATATACTCCAAAGGTCTATCTATTTGTAGTAATCGCATTTTTGCACTTAGTTCTCGAAATAATCTGAAGCTGCCACTAAAAGTGATTTCATTAAAAATGACGGTAATAGTTCAAGAAACGTGATCCCAAATCGAACGATAAATTATTTTTTCTTAATCATGAAATATGCTACTCTTTTATATCGATGTTTATTGAAAGAACGAGAAATCAACATTTCATGTGTTGACGATTTCTTTAAATATTTTAATCAATAAAATGGTCTTCGATGGATTGCGCATGCAAATATTACTTTTTGTTATCGAGAGATAAATTTCAGTCTAATTCTACTTTATGAATCACTATGATTTTATTATTTTTATATATTTTTGTTACGTCTTCAAAATATTAAGCATGAAAACAATGTAATTTATATTCAATCATGGCATTAATAATTGATTTTCTTCATTTTTTATTCTCTTAGTTAATACATAAATTACCTGAATTCACCAGTGCAATTCACTTGCTCTAATGATTTAAAATTTCGAAAAAAGGATTAAATCATTTCTGAAATGCTGAAATAAAATAATAGACTCAATTACTTATTTTTTGTATCCTCTTCAACATTGCATTACGTGAGAAGATTAGTTTAATATCTAATGTGTTGTCCTTTATTAATTATATTTATACACTAATGAGATCGATGTATGAGAATTGCTCGGAGAAAAATATTTCCTATTATAATTTAATGATTTCTCAGTAAAAGCAGTCAAACTTCTTAACAAGTGTCTTCATAACAAATATGAATGATTTGCCTGATCACATTTATACTAATGCGTTTAAATTTCAATTTTTTCGAGGAACGGAGTAGAAATGCTGGAATTATTTTTTTCGTCAAAGTTAAAAACGAATCTTTCGATATATAAATTTCTTAAATAATCTTGCTAAAGGTTTGTTTTAATTATTCTATTTTCTTGGATATCAAGATTAGAACACAATTGAATCTATTTGAAAAATCTTCGTAAATCAACAAAAAATGCAACCCAATTTTTGCGGAAAAACAGAATTGTTCTTTCCTGAACACCTTATTCCGAATTAAATTCACAAAAGCGTCTATAAATAATGCTAAAAGTATAAACTTTAGGTAAAAGTTTGAAACGTCAGTCGTAATTTTCCTTTGTCCTTTTTATATGCTTGAATTTGCGATTCTTTGCTAAGTAAAAGTGTTGAGCTCTTCGAGAAGTTCAAATTGATCAGCAATTTCAATTCTACTTAGAGGAAGATCAACTTTCACCATATTGAGGCCATGCAACTACGCTTCCGTTATAAGCGAATTCCAGGGAGATTCCTTTAGCGGCAAAAATCACTCTACAACTCTGAAGAATAAGGAAACAAGCTAAAACTTTCAAGTTCTTTCACTACGATAATCTTTCTCTATTACTTAAATCTATTCGCCTTCTCCATTTATGCGTTCGATCACTTCCTAAGACTCTGAAGTTGTCAACTTCACCTCCTCACTGATTCTTAATCATCTGATAAGTTTTTTTCACAATAACTATGAGTGAAGAGTAACAAGAAAAAGCTTTTCTTGAAAATGATCTCACTCTATCAGAAGCTTCACATTCTACAATTATTTCCACGATCGAATGGTCTTGAAGTAACATAACAGCATAGTTACGATAATAGAAAAAGTTGCTTCCAACTGAAAATTATTTCTCGCGATCGAAAAATTTTCAGTCTTCAATATTTGACGCATCCTGCAGCCAATTGCTTGAAAATTTTGTTCAAAGATCATTCAAAACATCCTATTGATCGTAAATTGATTTGAACGTGCGATTAAATATTAATTGACATATAAATGTCATCTTTAGATTTTGCGAGTTCGTTATTCGAATCATTCACACACCTTTGAACGCATTTTGACATAAATTTCATCGAACATAAATCGGTATCGCGGTTTTCATAATCTAGTTGAATTATGCTTTCTTAATAACTATTATTAGATCAAAGCACAGGACACAAACGGAAATAAGGGTTCGATTTTAGAAAGAAAACATTTTAAAGAGGTTTTAGAAAATGAGGGAATCGATTCTCGGAACATTATTTACTTTCATTTTATCTTCAAAGTTTGAATGAGTCGATCTTTTCATATACTCATTCTATGTTTTCATATTATTTTTCAATCATTTCCATTGAAATTGCAGTCTCATTATCACTTCCCTCCTTTTACACTCAAAACCTTTTAACTCCACTTTTATCAAAATTTTATCTAATTAAAAAAGCTTTATTTTCTTTTTTAACTTATGTTTCGCTGCGTAACTTTCTCTCGGTTCCTCTGTTTTCTCGATGCCTCCATTTCTTGCTGATGGAAATATCTAGGTTATATTTCGTTTCAGAGTATTTATGTGTAGAACGCGTATTTTTTCGGCAAAGTTAGGCGAACAAAATTTTTTTTACTTTAAGAATTATGTAGACTACAAGGATATACAGATCGCGATATTGTTGATTATAAATCTATTTAATAACAATTCTCAGGCGAGATCCTGTTAAGAATTCTCGCGGTTTTATTAAGGGCGTAGGCTGAGATTGGCCAACTCCAGGAATGGGCGTGGCAGAGCGAAAGGTAATTTAGTGAAGGTTGTCTCCTTTCTGTTGCCAAGTGAGGGGAGTTACCATTAAGTTGTATTTAGTTTGAAAAGCGATCACTGTCGACCAAATGTCCTCCCACGATATTGAAATACGTTGCGAAATATCCTCTTGTCATGTTACTCGCTTTTTGCCAAACTATTGTTTTTCGATAATTAAGTTTAATTAGTTATTCTTATCAGTGTTTGGGGTTGAATTCTTCATTTAAATTATAATTAAATTGATAATTAATAAAAATTGCTAGAATATTATGGAAAACTGCGGTTGTTTCTATAGAGACGATCCACCGATTGGATTTGTTTGGATTTCCCTTATTTTACACTGAATATTCTTTTCATTCGTAATTGATCGTAATCACATAAATAAAAATATAATTTTTTCACCATAGTTTTCATGATATGCAGCAGCAGAAATGAAACCTAGTCGGGTTGCAGATTCACAAAATGCGCTGTCGAGAGCAACGTCTCGAGTTCATGAACCGTCGGTTGTGCAAGTGCTGAATCATATAAATGTACTACAATACAAGCAAAAGAAAGTAGAAATGAATGCATTCCTAAAAACAGTAGCATCTGCACAAATTTTTGTAAGGCGATAAAATTATATGAAGTAGCAATTTATTTGAAAATTTGCCAATGTCAATTTTTTTGCAAAGACGTAAGCAAAAATTAGAGTTACAGGAGGTTGATAAAACTAGATGTTTTATGCTAGATATTTATTAAGGGATTTTTAGAAGCGTTTATCTTAATTATTCGAATGTCAATGGAATAAAGTGACATTGATGGCGTCATAAATCACTAATTTAGGTTCTATTTCTATGCCCAATACTTTTCACGTAGAAATCAAGTACTCTCCACTTTAGAGTGTTTATCTGTCATTTTCAATAAAACCAACCGCTGACTCATAATATGATAATTCGGTTCAATTCAGAAATAAATATAGCATCATCATCAGGACTGGCGGTATGAAAGACGTTAAAACGTATATTTATCTACATGAAACAATCTGGAACTCCAATTTCATTACGCTGAAACAGACGGGAATTTATATTTCAGCTTTCCAGGGAAAAACTATATAGTCGGTTGCATAACTAGAGCTTGTACAAAAGAGTAATTATATGTATATATATATATACAATAAATAATTTTCATTCAGCTTTGAATACTTTTGTGTAAATGATAAATTTTGTTCTAATATGAAGAAAGTGACCGGTAAATCAATTGTTGCCAAATCGAATTAAAGGCAACGCTTCCATTGTCCTTGAGGTCTTATCCCGTTAAGTGACGGAAAGGAGAATAAATTTTACAGTGCTTAAGTGTTTTTTCTGTCGCTTCGACCTTGTATACGAGCCAATTCTGCCTCTTTTCAAGGTAACGAATAAGAGGAGTAGATCAGACTAAACGATGCCTACTTGTGATATCACACGGTAATTAATACTTTCTCTAAATGTATGATTTCCACCTTTTACATACATAAATATTAGACAAGTAAAGAAAGTGAGTGGAGGACAAATTTCTCCACTTTATTTCATTATTTAATCGGATCCAGTCAAATTTGGCTTCAAAAAGCACTTCCTTAAGATTGTCTATTATTCGTGAAATAAAATCATCGTCCAAAGTTGTGATAAAACGATAGATCAATTCACGGAAGAAAATACCTACCAATAGTCGTTATATTTTAAAGTTATTAGTCCTATTAAGTATGGGTAGTAATTGCACCCATATCAGAAACATTTAAGATTGATTCTCCTTAATTGATTTTCAGCAATTTTGTGATGTACAGTTTCGGATGTACAGTTTTGATAATTCGATTGAAAACCAACGAATTGCTTAAATTGGAGACGGGGTTGGATTTGAAATGAGATTTATACATATGTAGAAATTACGAAAATAAATAAGTGTGCAGGAATTAACAAATTCCAACCAGTTTCAATTCAATTCCCAAAGCAAAATACAATCAGGAGAGGCATGGAATTGATCTCGGTGTCGATAACTTAAGTATTGAGAAAAGGGACCATCCAAAGGGATATTTGATGCAAATTGTAACCCAATGCCTCTATTTTGTTAAGAATCACGATTAAAAACATTTTTTAAGAAAAATACTAACGATTTTATAAGGAATCTATTGCTGCTACGCAAAGCTGAAAAATGTATAACATGTCTTTTAAATTTTTAGCCAAAAGGCAGAATGAAGCTCGTCCTGTGCATTGCTCTGGTCTGTGCCCTCGCCTTGGCTGCTGATGAAACAACTGAGAGGCCCAAGACCTTCCGCAGGCTCATTCCAGCCGATGTTCTCAGAGGTATCCAGACCAATTTACGATTTCGCATATCTCATTCTTTCATTGCTGTAATTTTATAGTTTGATTTAGAACTTGTAAATCAATATCTTTTGGCGGAAAGAATTCATTCCTTTGATTTAAAATTTATATTTCGCTTTAAGTCCATTTTACTCGTTTTTCCTTAGATTTCCCTGGTCTATGTTTCGCTTCCACTCGTTGTGCCACCATCGAACCTGGCAAGAGCTGGGATCTCACCCCATTCTGCGGTCGCTCTACTTGCATTCTTGAAGAAAGCGGAAGGCTCTTGGAGATGGTCGAGGACTGCGGACCTCTTCCAAAACCCAATCCCAAGTGCAAGCTCAGCGATGCTACAAACAAGACAGCCGCTTTCCCAGACTGCTGCCCCATCTTCGATTGCGAACCCGGCGTGAAACTAGAGTACCCAGATCTCACTCAGACCCCTGCTTCTTCCACCGAGAAACCCAAAGCTTAATAGACCAGCTAATGCTCTTTCCATATCAATTTTTCCTTTTTGCTTCGGTAAAATAAACTATAATCTGGTAAAGTAACCTCTTTTGGCTTTTCTCAAAAAGTTCTGAAACGAATTTTCTGTTCTCATCATTTCAATTACCTCCACCTTATTTCTATTTTCATCCCTCGACCAACCGCCTTTTTGTGTGTTTATCAAGTGTGAATTATGTAAAACGAGATAAATATTACCTTCGTATGTAATTATAGTTGGTCAAGGTGTACTTTCCCCTAAGTAAAAGCATTCTTTAATGTTTCTTTTTCGTGAAGAGGCTAATGTGATTGAGAAATTGTGTACGTCTTTGTGATTTGTGGCTTCAAAGCTTAATAAAATAAAGAAAGGGAAATTTCTGGAACCATTTCTCTATTTGTTAGGTGATCTCAAGGGTATAACGAGCAGTGTTTTTTCCTTCTAAAATGATATAAAACCAGCTAGATAGATGAATTATAGAATGATATTTGCTGGAACATTTTCCTAAGTTTTGTGATGGAATAAAATTAAATATTCCTGTCATAATTTAAACCCACCAGTAATAAAAATAGTTTTGCATTTTGTGAATATTGTTTATAGATATTTTAAACAAGATACGTTGAATGATAGTTGTGATTTTTACGTAGACACAAGAGAGTGTCATCGATGAAATAAAACTACTTATCACTTCATGTTCATTGTCTCTCTCAGTTAAGGTTACCAGATATGAATAATTTAATGAGGATGGAAAATTAAACTGTGAAATTTAAATTTTATTAAAGAGGTTTTTTAAATTGTGCTATAGAGAAAAAAATGAATGAAAAATGAAATGAAATTCAAGAATCATGATTAACTATGGTAAGCCTCAATCTGGCTTTTATTTATATATATATACACATGACACAATTTTGGGGAATTTTGACCTTAATTCTATATCTCTACTTGGTGAGAGTTCCCGGCTTTGCCCGGGTTTGAAAAAGTTTTTCTGTAGAATTGACGTGTACCAAAGTTCACGTTACTTGGTTGTCAGGATCTTGAGTTATAAGGGAACAAACAGACAACAAATTTATCATTTACATATTAATGCATATATAAGATGAGTGACTGTTTACTTACCGCTTTTATTTAGTAGTTTCCTCTAAAATGTACCCGCGGCTCAGAACATGCACATGGAGCACTACTTTCGACTGGAGGAGGTCAAAGTGAGGTTGGGATGGAACGAAACCTGTTTTAGAACCTTCACAATGTAATTTTGTGTACGTGTACCAATTCAAGTTATTTGGTTGTCTCGATCTTGAGTTATAAGGAACAGACAGACAACAAATGCGTCTTATTATACTCTTCTCATCTTGGAAGATAGATAGATTCGAGTAGCTACAAAGTTCTCAAACACTTTCAAACGGATAAAATTAATTATACTTTTTATAAAAGTATCAACCTTTGTTCTCTCCTCCGCAACAATAAAGATAAATTAGACCCATTAGTATGTCCCGTAATTTATAGGTTACAATGAAATGACTACAATGCTATTTATATCGGACAAACACGGAGAAACATTAACAATTGAATTACGGAACACCGAAAATTGCTTTAACTAAGATAAATGTATTATTGCATGCAAATAAACGGTTGTACGATTCTACAGAAAACCTTATTTCAAACTTCGGCAAAGCCTTGGCAAACTTGCACCTAGTGTACATGTATATATAAAATAGATAGAATAAAAAATGCTAGATCTACATCCGGTGTCGGATTGAAAACAGCTGATGATTATGAATATATATATATATAAAATACGTGTTTGTGTGGATAATGATTCATTTCACACTGAGTTTCTTTAAAATTCTTTTTAAAACAGCATACCGTTAAATACATGAGAAAGTATCACATTCAAAATGAAAACCTATTCTTTCAATACAAATATTTTTTTATTTTAATATCTTTGAGGTAAACGGGTTCAGCTGGAATAACAACAGAAATATTTAATTACACGGCAGTTAGGCTTAAGCCTGGTGACAGTTTACACATACAGTACTACTACAACATTTAAATTTACAAGAGGGAACATAAAACATTTTAAAATTATTCTATTATATATAATTCTTATATTAACAATGCTTGCTGTAAGCAAACACAGCTTTACTTGTTATAATAGGTCTACCGGAAAGTTCTGTCCGTTTTAGAATGAAACAAAAGAATAGATTTTACATACTTTAAATAAAGTTTATTGAAAAATTTAATTGCCATCATAATTTATGACTTCTCTACAGCGTGATAGTATTTTTTAAAGAATGTCTTATCTCTAGAGGCAAATAATCTGTTCCGATTACAATGTTTCAACAATTAAGATCATAAACATTTAACACATTTTTGGCTCTCGCTTACAATATATACACATTTTCGTCTTAGATGAAGAAAACTAAGACCATCCTCGTTAATAATAAGTGAGACGCGTTTGCATACCAATGGTTTCCGTCCTTAAAAAAATTTCTTGCAGGGCAAACAATTCAAGAAAGAAGAAGAAATCAGACAAACACTGGTTAAATTTTTGGCCTCTAGAGATAAGACATTCTTTAAAAATGCGATATAGAAAATGCTATCACGCTGTAGAGAAGTCATAAATTATAATGGCAATTAAATTTTTCAATAAACTTTATTCAAAGTATGAAAAAATCTATTCTTTTGTTTCATTCTAAAAACGGACAGAACTTTCCGGCAGACCTAATATATGCGGGGATATATATATATATATATATATATATATATATATATATATATATATATATATATATATATATATATATATATATATCTATTATATATAGACGCTTCGGGGGGATATATATAACATATATATATATATATATATAGGATATTAATGTCAGGCCCAAACCGCTTCGGCCACGAAGGCGCCGATTTTTTTACGTAATGGCCCACTTAATCTCACTCAGGAAAAATTCGAAAACCGACCCTACCTATCATGGGTTCGATTCTAGGTGGCCCCAAAAATCGACTTTCCCCCGTAAGAATGCATGGGGCCGTTTTTCAAACAATTTAGAAAAATAGTTTCCATTGAGATAGAACAATGAAATTTCATATGGCTATTGCAATTATATGTGTCTACGCAAAAATGCTATTTTTTACGCGCAACCGGTCATGGGTTCGATGCCAGGAGGTGAAATATTTTCAAATTTCGAAAAATCGTAGCTCTCTTAATATGATACATAGATCAATTAAATTTTTTACACTTATAGGTAAGTATATTATATACCTCTAAAAAAATCGACAGTTGCCTACATGTCACGGGTTCGATTCCAGAGCGTCCCGTAATCTCGATTTTCCCGTTTAAAATACATTGGTCATATTTCCGAATGCTTTTTATAACACTTCCAAACCGCGCAGAGGTTCAAAATTTCACACAGCCATTAAGGGGACCATTCTCATATAAAAGCTATCCTAAGATTATCGTAAAAGGTCGTTGGTTCGATTCTAGGGGGCGAACCTTCGTAAGAAATGCATAGGGAATTTAGGACTCATTTTAATGTACTTCCTGAATGAATTTCCTTTTGCAATTCGGGGTGTTTATAAAGTCCACCATACTCAAGCGAAAGATTACAGTAATTTTAGCAGGATGGCCTTGGTTCGACGCCGGGACGGGATTTTAGCTGTCGAAAGAAATGCATCGGAAATCGTATTCAGTGCATTTTCAGCTGCGTTAATGCCCTTTACTTAATGTTTAGCAACGTTTGAGCAGAGTAATCTTTCGAAAAATTTTATTATTCACTAAAGATAAATTATTGCATTGCTTGCTGTAAGCAAGCGCACCTTTACTCGTATATATATATATATATATATATATATATATAGGATACGAATGTCAGGCCTAAACCGCTAGGGCCACTGGCTTGCTGATTTTTTTACTTGAATGCTACTAAATCTCAAATGGGAAACTCCACTAATCATGGGTTCGATTTTAAGCGGCCCCAAAAATCTACTTTCCCCCGTAATAATGCATGGGGTTGTTTTTCAAAGATTTTAAAAAATACTTGCCTTTGTGTGAGAAGAATAAAATTTCATGCTGCTATTGCTATTATATGTTTCTACAGAAAAATACGATAGTTTAGCTGCAACTAACGGATGGTTCGATGCCAGGTGGTGAAATATTTTGAGGAATTGATGCCAACCTTATGCAATTCAGAATAAAATACACAACAACAACTTGAGAGGGTGAATTAATTTGAAATGAAAATGCAAATCGATTTTAGTTTTTTAAGAATTTATTTTATGAGTAGTATTAATAACACTATCAGCATACTAATGTAACAGCTATTTATGACATATTCAGATATTTGTGTAGGTGGTGAATTATATAGATATACAACATATATACTTAATTAATTTTCAGTTGTTAAATGAATATTTTTAAAATATTTACTTCCAATATTGTCACTATAGACAAGAAAAATAACATTTCTTTGAAGACTAAGAAAATATTTACAATAAGATATGCCAAACATAACACAATCCATACATCACTATTAAAATCTTAGCACATTGACGGTGTTTTAATGAAACACTGACATATTTACAACACATGGTTTAAGTATTTAACAGTTTTTACCTTTTTTACCAACAGTTACCATAGAAATGAAATATTAAAATTTAATTTGATAACTACATTTTGGCATTTTAAATATGCCATTTTTAATTCAAAATAACATAAATGAATTGAAAAATTTGAATTAAAAAAGAAATAATGGACAAAACAGAAATATATTGAATACTCATTACATTAATTATATAAACAGACTTTCTCAAAACAAAAAAATTAGCCTGATGTGGCAACTAAGAGTATTCAGAGGATCATAATTTCCTTGAGAGGATAACAATCAGCATGAATATTTGTACACTGAATTATAGTAAATATTATGATGTTCTGTAATGACTCTCTGATTCTTCCTAGAATATGAATCAAGTCTCATTGATATCCACCGACAGTAAATAAAGGCTTTATGTAATATATAAATCCGGAGCAACTACAAAATCTAAACCCCAAACATAAGCCATTAATAACAAATATATTAACAAATACTAAATGCCAATAGTATTACTGGCAGTTGTACTACAATGATTTTCTCTGTTTTCAAATTTTTTGGTTTTAATACCATAGATATCAGCAAACAAAAACCTCAAACTTAAATTTAAAAGCCTGTAATATCACATTAATAATTATAAATTGTACATATTATTTGTATTCATCTGTAGTTTGATATAATTACTTATATTATATTATTCTTTCCGCAAATTTATCCAGTCAACTTATTGACATTATCATGATCTAGATATCCTTCGGTTCATTGTGCACATGGACATTGAAAACAAGTTAATTGATGTAAAGATTATACATTAGGTTGCCTTCACTCAATCTGCAATTATATCAAGACAGTTCATTGCATGGTGTAACTCAGATCCATGTTGTCCTTTCATGTCATTTTCCATTATATCTGTCTAATATTCTTTTCAATTCCTGTAATTAAGAAGAATATTAAAAATACATTTTCTTTATGTCCTCTTTTAATCTTTTAAATAAATAAACATGAACTATATAGTTGGTGCATGGATGAAGTTTGAACAAGAATGAGAATTGAAGAAAGCACTTAATAGTTTAACAATTCATTATTTAAATATCACCAGTTTCAGCTAAAGCAACCCTCAGAAGAAACTCAGGAAGAGACAAGTATATATATACATGTACAAATAGATATTACAGAAGTTAAGATGGGACGGAAAGGTTAATAGAAAATTTACTCATTGGTAAGATTGTCAGGGGAGGTTATTTTGATGATTTCCAGAGCATCCAGCTTCTTTCCTTTAAGAACAATTGTACCTACTCTCCAGGAGGAGGGCAACTAAGGCTGAAGAATTAGGATTTTGAAAGTGCTGGTGCTCTTATCTTATGGAGAATATCAGTCTGACCTTGAGAGATCACAGGAAAATCGTCATATTTCTATTTGTTAGTCCCTGATAGTGAAGAGACCTTTTGTTTTTGGTTTGCAATATGGAGTGCCTCAAACTCGAAGGGCTGTAAAAAACTGCTTTCAATTTCTTGGGAAGGAGGAATTCTTAAATTCTCATTACGGCTTTCCACAAAGTCTAGCCTAATACTATAGAGTTAATTTGAACCACACCCTATAAAGTTAATGTGCTTAAAAAGGAATCTAAACATAACAAGAAAAAAAAACAAATTTTCTACACCATAAAAATTTATCATAAGCTATGAATCAAGGAACTTCTCCAGCTCCAATTAAGTAAATCAAAAATTGAAACTGAACATAAAAAATATAGCCTATAAAATAACTAAAAATCAAAAATTGAAAATAGCTTAATGCACTTACCATTTTATGATTTTCTGGTGCAAGCTCCAGGGGAACCTTTCCATTATTATTACGAATGGATCTAGCTGCTCCAGCTTTAAGCAGAATTTCTATAACATGATTAGGATTTTGCAATTCCATGAGCCCCAAATATGCCATAGCAATGTGCATAGGAGTGTCACCTTTTAAGTCCTTAGAATTCACTAATTCTGCCTTAACATTTGTCTGCCTACTGTTATTTAATTGCTCAGTCACATTTTCACTAAAATTACATAATACATGTATCATATCCTTATCTGGAGCACAGGTAGAAAGGGCTAAATGAAGCACAGTGAATCCTTGTTTTCCATCCTGAAAGTGCAAAAAAGTGCCCTCTCAGATGTTGGATACTCACATTAGGTATTCAATTTCAGAAATACATAAAGAATACATTCCTTAATCGTTATCTTATACTTTGCAGATCTTATTAATTGGGACTGTGACATTATTTTCATTTTCCATAGTTGGTGATGGAATTGAAGAAGTTTTTTTCAGGTATTTTTTATTACTTCAAGGGTTTAGGATTGCAGTATTTCATTATATTTAAACCTTTAATAAGACCTATTGCAGACCCTGAAATTTCCTGTCACCAGACTTCAGGATTGTTTATAACAAATTCACTGGAAAAGTATCAAATTACCTTAACAAGGACATCTGCTCCATGTCGCAGCAACACTTTCACTATATCTAGACATGGAATTCCTTTGTTGTGACTATCAACTGCAAAGTGAAGAGGTGATTGACCTACCATGAATGGAAGAAAAATATTTATGAAATTATTAAGAGAAATGTTTAAAAATATACAAAACATAAATGATAATAATTATCAAAAACATTTGAATGACACTATGAGGTTCATTCAATATTTTCACAATTAAGATTTATATCTTTTACCTTCATAATTTTTCCTATTGAGGTCAAAACAGCATTTCCCTCTTTTATTCTTCATAGAAAGCAAGCCATCAAGAAGGACAGAGTATTTATCATTCTGAGATAGATCATGGATCAATGTATTTCCATTATCTTCATTCCTCTGAAATAAAATAGATTTTAAAACTTATAAAAGAATTCTCTCATCACAGTATAAAATCCTAAAGAGTTTGGGAATAACAGTGTTGGGAACACTTTTGGCAGATGATTGTGATATAACCATTGGTCTAGGTAACAAATCATGGGAAATTAATTTAAAATTAGAAAGGAAATCAATGCTATACTCTCAATATTACCCATAGTAAGAACCTCATTGTTACTTGTTCTACCCTCATTATTACCAAAATTGAGTAATTAATCCACAGATAAGTTGACATCAGCCTACCCTCCTCTTTCTAATGCTAAAACAGTACGAGAAAAATGTTCACAATACTTAAATTACCTATACATCTACTGATTTTATTTCAATGCCTTTATTGAGATGATTGTTGAAATCTAAATATTAACAGTTACTAACTTAATATGGTAGAAACATAGATTTACTGAAGAATACAATGATCTTGTCTTTATAGCAATCACACTTAATTAGGACGTCTTGTTGTTCTTAGTGCGTTTTTGTTTTGCTAATCTTTGTGCTTAATATTTTCCATTATTCTTAATATAGTCTCTAAATCCTCATAACCTTCAGTCAAGACAATAATATAATCTGCAGAAAATTTTATGTTGATCTGTTTCTATTGTGTTTCCACACTTTAATTCGTTTTCTCTGCCTTTATTTAATGCATTTCCTATGTAAGTCTTACAAATTATATGGGAGAGAGAGCAGAGCCTTGTCTATATATCCCATTTATGCCTAGCGTTCCATTTTTGGAACGGCAGTTACGCGAAGTTATTTTATATCCTATCGCTTACAAGAATTCTGGGAAGTGGGTGAAAACTTCCTGCCTTCTTTGTAAGGGTATGTATAGCATCACCGAATTCACAGAATTGGTCACTGAGCGAACATAGAGCTAGGTGGACGTTGTAAAATTTAGCTTTATTTTTTTGAGTCGATTTTTCAACACCCACTCGATAAACTGTAATTAAAACTTAAGTGATTTACCTCCTATACCTTTTATTTTTTTCTATTAATACTTGAATACTCACTGTTCCATTTTATAATCAGAAGATACAGAAAATTTTATTCAAATACAAGTAAGAGGATAGAAAAGTTGAGTGTTCCATTTTTGGAACACAGGGCACAACCAATACTGAGACTTCGCCGTATATTTCTTTATTTACACATATGGCCTTTATCTTTGTTTTTTAATTTTCACCACTTTTAAGTCTCAAGTTGCGTAAAACATTAACCCTACACAAAATAGCTGACCTGTTGTAGACAAATTATGACATAAAAGCAAATGCAATTATCATAGAACCTCCTGAAAATGCAACAACTCCTGTTTCTGATGAGGATTCTGGTGATGAAGAAGGTGGAACAATCAATAATCTGCCTGATTCTTTGCGTGCCCCTGCGTACCTTGTTCAAGATGATTCTGATCCAGAAGAGAGATGCATGCTATTTGTACCAAACGAAATATGCTTCAGCTTTGACGAGTCCATGATTCCTTACTTCGGTCTTCATGAACGCAAAGTTTATTCGTGGAAAACCTATTCGGTTTAGGTACAAGTTTTGATGTGGTGCCACACGCCTAGGTTATATTTGTTGGTTTCAACCATATCAAAGTAAAAACCCAAACACTAATTATGAGGAATATGGTGTCGGTGCATTCGTTGTCCTACAATTTACTGAAGCACTCATGAAAGAGCACCCTGGACGTAGCACTTTTTGATACACTCAGTTCAAATGGTCATCAAGCAACCGACACAGTGAGAAAAAATCGAATCGACAAACCCCTATTGGAATCAGAAGATGCTCTAAAAAATAAAGAAAGGGTTGCGTTTGATTACAGAACTGATAGCAAAGTCAATATGGATGCTGAATGATAACAGTGTTGTCACAGTTGCATCATCTGGGGCTGGCGTCAATCCGCTGTGCCTTGTCAATCGCTATTCACAAAAACATAAAAAGAAGATCCAAGTGCAGCAGCCAAATATGATAAAAGTATATAACAAATATATGGGAAGAGTAGTCAGAGAGGATGAAAATATTGACAAATATAGAGCATCAATTCATGGCAAGAAGTGGTACTCAAGCCCTTTGTTCTGCTTCGAATCAGCTCTACAAAATGCTTGGCAGCTGCATAAAACTTACGATCCAAAGCCAATGGATCTTTTGGAGTTCCGTCGCTGTGTGGCATGCCCTTATCTGAAGACTCATGGTAATTCGGCACAAACTGGGAAGACCTTCTTAGAAACGCAATATTGACTCCCGTTATGATGGCCAGAATCATGTAATCGCAAAACAATCAAAGCAAACCAAAAATTGTGGAATGCCACAAATATACCACTTTTTGCTGTAAAAAATGCAATGTTGCCCTTCAAATAAAGTGCTCACAGGACTATCATACCAAAGAGTACATTTTACGTATTACGTAGTGCTTTTGCCTAGTGTTCCATTTTTGGAACACCATGTAACTTTAACTAAATTTTCTTTCAAATTCTTGTTTTTTAATTTTTTTTAACCTAATATATGTGAATATCAGACAAAAATTTTTACCTTCGGCATAAATGGGATATTAATGATAGTTGTATTTTTCTTACTTAAACAACTGCAGTTTCACACTTTACATATCTCAAATCATATTTTACTTACCACATCTAAATCACTGTCAATATCAATAAGGGCTTCTGCAATATATTTGGCAACAAGTGGCTCCTCATATACAAGAATACATGCCATGTACAGAGCTGACTGAAATATAAGTGAGAAGAACTATGAATACTTAAGCAAATATACCAAATAATAATGAGAAAATATACCAAAGATATTATGTTAAAAATAAAAACAAACAAAGAAGCATTCACAAAGAAATTACTGTTTACTAGAGTTTTTTTTACTAACTAAGGTGAATCTGAAGGCATGTGCAAATGGTGAGTGGAATTAAATAGTAATACATAATAATGGGACTTAATGAGGTAAGTAATATGTTTCCAAAGAGGATGTTATTTAAAATCTTTAAATAATGGTCTAGGAATCCTAGAATATGGAAATAGAAGATTAGCTAAAATTTGCATTAAATGCACTTACCAAGGAAACTAAATAATATACAGTATACGTTTCAATACAATTTTTATAGGATGATAGGTATTGTTAGGACTTTGATCTTCAGGTACTGAATATGTGATCTTCTCAACATGCATAGATTGATTGAGGGAAAGGGTAGGGATGGGACCCCTACTTGGAACCCTATCCAAAAGGAATTTTCTTCCTGATATCTTTTGGTTTGAACTAGCTCTTGTCCAATCTTCACCAACATGTTAAAGGGTCAAATTTGAGAAAAGAGGTTTCCCTCTCTTCAGGTGGTAATCTATTTAGTGCTCTGCCACCCTAACATACAGGCTTCTTCCATTCCTCCTGATATATTTCAGGATGAAATCAGTGCAAATGAGTTCAAACACCACTTTTTGATTATACTTCCCTTTTCTTAAGTTCCTTAGCAATCTCAACATATTGTTTGGAGATCAAAAAGCAGTTTTAATAGTAAAGGATGGGATAGAATTACTTTTAAAGCGTGCGCTTTTTCACAAATTTAAACAAAGTGAAAAATAGCAACATGACTGGGATATTCTGAGGAATAAATTTATTAGCTAGTAGGAAAGTTTACCCAAAAAGGGATATCTTGCCTAGGTAATAGGTGTCTTGTCAGTAGGAAGGAAGTCAGGGGTAATCTTCTCATTATTTCTTGGATTGCTATTTTAAAAGTTTTTTGATGAGTGTCCTGCTGAATCCAAAGAGCTTCATTTTTTGTGAATAGAGATGAAGGGATGAGTTCGGAATAATTTGACTGGTATATTTGGGCTTATGATAAATTTAAGAAGTTGGTTTACTGTCTACTAAGTTTATTGAGTAGTTATCATCTCCTTCGTGAAGCTTGGATTGAGATGAAGGGAGTTTAATTGCTTATAATAGCCTTTTCAAATTCATAATGTCATGAGCATATTGTCACCAGTTGAGAGAATGCTTTAATAAAGATATACTGGATTTAAATTGTTTTCCTTCTATGCTCTACATCATGATATTGGCAAGGATAGGGGACAAGAGAGAGCCCATAGCAAGACCTTCAATGTGGTGGTAGAATTGGTTCTTGAAGTTGAAATAACTCTGCTTACTCCAAACTTTCGTTAGACTTATCAAGTGATTTATTGCTTTTGTGTCCGTGATTTTTAAGGTGAGGTATGATGGATAATATGGCCTCTTGTATAGGTACTGAAGTGAAGAGATTTTTTACATGAAAACTAAGTAAATTACATATTTGGGAAACACTTTATCAGTAAATCCCTCAACTTCATATAATTTCCACTTATTTATTTTTTTTACAATATATATGGGATGAAACTTTGTCTGCATTCTGATCAAGTTGTTTATTATAATTCTCCTTTCACAAATTCATTCTGTCAACTGATTGACAAAATCATACTATCATTGCTCACTTGGACATAAAAATAAATGAATTGATGAAAAGATTATACATTAGAGTACTTTCACCCATTTACATGATCTAAAACAAGATTTAAGAGAAATTTAACAATAAGAAATGTTGAAAATTGCAATAACAACTATAAATATGTTTATGTGGTTTTTCAATCTCAATCAATCAATCTCAGAATTTCAATAGGTCTTGAGGACTTACATTGCATAAAAATTGGTACTTTATCAATTAATGCCTTTCTAACTTTCTATTACGCTAATGTATCTTAGCCCAGCGGAACAGTCGATCACTCTTTGAATCCCCTCCTAAAAATCCAAAATCATTTAAGCAGATATGCACTCACAAATTGTAATTGGTTACTAAAAATTATACTGAAATTGATTCAATTGCTTAAATATTTGTAAAAATAGTAAGTATATTAAATAGGTAAATATTTATTATACAGATGCATTAATTGGAAGAGGAGTGGGGGATTGCCTCTTTCGGCACTGAATAGGGTACCCTGAAAAATCTTAATGATTATTTTTGATGTATAATAGAAAATGTTAAAATGTTTTATGTTTCCTCTTGTAAATTTAAATGTTAGTAAAATGGGTCATCAGGCTTAAGCCAGGTGACTGCCGCAAAACCCACAAGTAAATAAATGTTCCGTGTGAAAATAAATCATGTACAAACTAATAATGTTACTCACCTGTTTACGATTATTTCTAAGTGCAAGCGCTCCAGGTATTTTTTTATATCGTTCAACCAAAGCATGAAGCTGTTCAAACTTCTGTAAAATCCCAGATGAACATACAAGTATCATTAAGGATCTATGAGAGAAAAAGAATGATGAATCAGCAAAAATGAGCATAAAAATTTGACAATGAGCTATTAGCTTGTAATTAAATTAATATTAGAGACTTCCCTTTGATGGTTTACAGAGACAAAAAATCCTATACAATTAATGCCAGAAAATTATCTGCATAGTATTTAATTTGATATCATTTGCTATAATATTCAATACTAGAAGTTTCTCATTCATTTAAATGAATTTAAGAAGACTTACGTGTCTCCATCATCATCCACTTTGATTACATTCTCATCTGTGTGGCTCATAACTTGTGTCCAAGCTCGCTTTTTCTTTATGGGATCAAGCCTTTGTAGCAACTGTTCCTGTATAGGAAGATTGTAAGAGTTTTGTCGAACTAATCTTCTACTTTGAGGTATCCATCCACGAATATCCTGAGAATGGTTTGGAGATTCATCTGATCCAGATGGAGAAAGCTTAGGGAGAATAGGGCGTGGAGTACGAATACTACCGGAGGCAGGAACATCAGTCTTTTTCTTTCCAAGCTGTCGATTATCTTGGACAACTAAATAAATGGTAGGGTTATTTACAGATGTCATAGAATTAGAACAGTTTGGAGGAGGCAGATAATAGGCCAAATCTGAATTGTTGGATATCAAATCCTTCTCAAGCTCCTCCACAACTTTCCTCTCCTTTTCTCGGTCAGTAGGACGAATCATTAAATCAAAGTCTAAGTCTGCACTAGAACAGTTTGTGGATGATGATGAACATGATGATAAAGGTCGCTGTTGTGGTATTTGATAATTACTGCAATAGGGAGGAGAATACATGTGATTCTCATCATAAGCACAAACTTGTGGAGATGGAAGATTTGGTGAAAATATTGGAGTCTTTCCATAATAATTAGGTGAAGATGGCCCTGGGGGAGAACTAGAAGATGTGGAGTAAGCTGAAGAAGAAGACTGATGCCTCTGAGGAACAACCTGGCAAGATTCCTGAGAATGATGGGTAACGCCATTAGGCTCAAGGTCAATGTTCAGAGTGGTATCAGTAAGTAAGTCTTCTACAACTTTCTTCATCTTTTGCGGGTCATTTATGATATCTTCAATGATTTTACTAATATTTTCATCAGGCATCGAAGCACCCACTGGGGGATATTCTCCAACAGGAAGTGATCTCTCTGAGACTTCTGAATATTCAGTGGTCAACCCTAAATCCTATAAATAAATAGATATCCATAAAATTCAAGCAAACTTCAATACCATATTACTACATATCTTCATTATTAGTGAAAAAGGTATCTCTGAATGTACGCTTATAATAGAACTCAAAAAGTTATTTTTTCAAGTAAATGTTCTCAAGAATTTGACACATATTTATTAAAACTATAATGATTTAGGAATTAAACATTAGAGAAAATGTGAAAATTAAACCTAATTATAAAATAAAAATAGAATTAGCAAGTCCTTGAATTAATTTATGAAAAAGGTCACTATTTTAAGATAGAACAAATCAGTATTTAAATACTTACAGGAAGGACATTGGGGTAAATTTCTCTATTAGTGCAAAAATTTTCAGGAAGATACGAATATGCTTGAGGAGAGGACTGCTCATAGACTGTACATCCTCCATGAGTGTGATTAACCTAAAATAAAAATTAGTACTTTGATTCGAGCATTTATATCAATTTTTTTGACATAATAATCTGCACTTCACTGAAAGACATTTATGGTGCAATTGATATCGAAGCATAATGTTCTTTTATCTTATTATTTATTATTATCTTAGTTCCTCAAAGAAGGTGATAGGTAGAAAAGTAGATTAATGAAAGAATTTAAGAAAAATTTGTGAGAAATAATGAGAATTATATGTACAATGAACCTTCAGTAAATCAGCCTTCTTTCAAGTAACTCTGCTTAGTGAAGATTGGGATACATTAAGATTCTCAATTTTTTAAAATAGATTTCTAAACAATCAATAATATTTAATAAATCATACTGCAAAATTTATATATCCTCACCTGATGGACAGCCTTTGGATATGGGGATTGGGAGATGGCTGCCAGAGATCTATACTTGTGGACTACTGGGTCTGGTCCTCTAGATAATAACACATCCACTTTTTTGGTTTCATTCTTCTCCTCATCTTTAGGTTTGCCTTTTTCAATTTCTTCTTTTTTGTCAAGCTCTCCCTTTCTCACCTCTGTTTTCTTTTCCTTACTGCTGTTGGGTTTTGAGTTGTCCTTACTACAAATGGTGAGCCTGGATAGACAATCAGAGATGTCACTCACTTCAGCAGGTGAACCTGCATCTTCCTCAGTCACAGGCTTGTGACGTGTTGGTCTCTCTGCTTTCATTTTGATGCTTCCCGGATTTCCCGTAATCAATGAAAGAGCTTGTTATCGTCCTTACTAATTCAATCTATCACAAAAATCAGCATATCTGCAAAAAGATGATGAAACTGTATTTAAAATTAAATAATGAGAATCTTAACAAAATAATTTAAAGGACACTTTTGAATTGAACACTGTGCTTACTATGCTAGAACTAAAATAATAAATCACATTTGCAATAATTGATCTTAAGTTAAGTAAGCAATGTAGGTAAGTTTGGGTTGAGAAGATGGATGATCAAAGGAGAAGGAGTTTTGTAACAGAAAGGCAATGGTAATAATAAATCAAGGGGTTTTTAAACAGATATGAAAACTTCTCAACTAGGACTCAAACCTAGATATTGCTATCGATTTATTATTTATTTCTTTTAATTTGGATTCCAAAAATGTCCAGATTTTGAAATATTACAGTACCATGCTCAAATCAACAATGAACATAAGATATATCCATACATCCATAACTTTAGAGAAAAATTTCCTCTATATATATATATATATATGAATATATGATATACATGTTATATGAAATATAACAGGTGAAATAATAAATACTACATTGTTAAAAGGTCTCAAGGGTTTCCAGCAATGATAATGGCTATTTTGATTGAGGTATAGGCACCTGCACATCAAAAGGTTATCAACCTTGTTCCCTATGCTATACCTATTTCAGATGGAGACCTTTTTGCAGCTATTTCACTTAAAATTCACCAAAAAAAATGGTAACAGAAACATCACTGCTGCATAAGAAATTGAAACCACTGACTTGGCCATTAAATAGACAATGACAATGAGGAGATGGATAATAAATCTGTTGGCTAGCATTCCTTCACTGTTTCTAACAAGATAGGAGGGTGAACTGTAAATGAAGATGTAATACAAAAACTTTGGAAGGAAAGAAAATTATATGAGAATGTCACATAACTATGAAACACCATATCTCAATTATATGGTCTAAAGGATTTGGCATTCACTAAAATAAAAATTACAATCAATTTTAAAAATCTATTTTAGATATCCACTGTCATCATAAGTTTTCGGTCTTTTAAAAGTTCTGCGATTCGATCCTGATAACTCTCTATCAATGTTGTTCATTCCTTGTTTATTATACCTTTTTCTATACCCTTCCTCACCTACCTTTCCTTCCGTTACCTCTTTACAATCTCTTCTCATAACTAGCTCTATCCAGTTGTATTTTCTACTTCACATTTTTTACAGTTCCCTGTTTTATACTATCATTTAAAATCTCTCTTGCCTATGTTAAACATTCTTGGGGTTGCTTGGACTATCTGGCAATTTACATAGAGTACATACTATACATATAGTTTGTCTAAAAATTTACTCCTGTTTACTCTATTGCTTTCTGTCAGTCAACAAGACATAAAACGTATCCCTTATAAAAATATGTTATTTATTCTGTAATGATTATCATTAGTCCTATTGTAAATCTTATTCCTTTTCTTCCTCTGAACCCAAACCAATCCTAATTGATGTTTCCATCTTCTTTGTTTTATAGTCCTTTATAGTATTTTAGAGCCATGAGATGAAAATTTTCCTTTTCTATCCTCTTCTTTGATCTGATTTGTCCCTTCATATATCATATTAATCTATGAGCAAATAGTGATGAAGAATTATATTCTCATTGGATTTAGAGAGAATACATTTTTATTAATAAATTGGTAGCAACCATTTAGAGATTTTCATTTTAAATTGTACGAAAAAGTTAAATAAAGAGGATAAAACATAAATAGGAATTAATAAATGACAATCAAAGATGTAAATATTCATTGTATTCCAGGTGTGCAAATAATCCAAACAGGTGTTTTGAAGAGGGAACAGAAAATCCATTGGGAGTGTTAGCAGAGAGAGAATCAGAGAACAAATGAACTAGAAACTTTCTTCTGTGAAGCTGAGTAAATGAATGTAATTAGGTTTAAAACCCCAACGGATGTTCCCAAATTATCATACTTTTCTGTATGTATGTTTCAACAATAGAGGTGTTAGCACAATTTTCTAATTATCTATTTATTTACATTATTGTCGCTTTTAGTCTAGGACTGATGATGATGTAACTACACACAACTTCACTAACACTTAACAATATAACTAAATTCGAAATGTAATAATAACCAAAAATATCCCACACTTCATTCGATAAATATAGCAGTACACTAATTTACAACTTAAGAGTCAACAACCTACATTAATCATAATAAATAAAACATATATCTGCCATTCACACACAAGCGATGTATATGGTTTCAAAGAAATATTTCAGCAACTTTCATTTTCCATCGGTAGATGCTCGACTGCGTTAGACTGATAGCAACATATTGAAGTAAGAGCAGGAAATACATTCAATAGTACATGGTTGATAACCACAGAGAAGTAATTGTTAACTGCATAAACTCAAACAAGAATGACCTTAATATCCTTATTAATTCATCATTAACTTTACTTTTAAAGAACTTAACTTAAACACTTTACTTATACTCCATAATCAGAAATCCTATACTAACAATCCACATTAAGAAGCGTCTTTACATAATACGTACTTTTACAGAGAGATGGTTAGAATGCTCAGACAAGATTTCAAAAGCAAAATTAGTGCCTTCATTTAAAGAAATTCTCAGCTTTCTTTTAACGCTCAGAAAATTATAAACAAGGATCTTAATATTAATGTAAGGTAAAACGATTCTAAAGATCCTCCTCTTTTTACTGAATTATTAGGCGCTGTTGATTAATTATCAATAGACTTTATATAAAATCAGTTATGAAATAGAAATAATAGCATTGAATGTTAAGAAATTCTAAAATATCGAGAATTTCAAAATTAAGAATAGGCGACTAAAAACGTCATACGCTTATCCTCCAAACCTCTGTGCCTAATATCCCTAGAATCTGCTCATAAATGCAATCCAAAATTGAAACGGTATTATAATATTGATATATATCATTGTAGTAAAATGTAGCTCGCGGATTAAAATAGAGATTCGATTTTATAGGATCCTTGAGATTAAATAGGAATCTTATTGTTAGCTCTATTTACGATGAAATATTCTGCATTTTCCGCTGCTATTATCTGATCATACAGTGCAACACGCTGAAAAGACTTCCAAAAATTTCGCAAAACATAATTTACAAAACGATATTTAAATGGGATACGAGGCGGAGAAAGAAAATTTCCAATGCGGTGAAAATTAATACAACGATTTTTGGATGAATGCATAAATTTCTCATATACCAGTAACACAGCGTTTCTCTTTCAAATGCTCACTCTTATTTATCTCACAATCATTCGCAGATGACGCAATTGGCAAATCATTCGTAGTGATATTGAACGTGTCAATGTCAACGCGTTTTATTCATCTGACAATGAAATGAATTCTGCTGCTTCCACAATCGACATGGTAGAGACACTGTGGAAGTGAAATCACGGACATGGAAATTCAACGCCGTTGCGGAGAAGTAATAAGGTACTCCTAAAAATTAACTTTGCCTTGGATCTTCAACTTTTCAACAACCGCTTCTTGACATGTGATTGCTTTCGTAGTCGATACTAAATACATTGTGCAATCAATATAGCGGCGAAGAATGCGTCATGTAAGATGTCGAGAACGTTATTTCATGATGAAAAACGCAGCTGACCAAATTTTTATTGCTGATGAAACAATCGACAGAGCTCAAATTGTGCGAAAATAAAGTCTTATTTACAGATGTTGAATTGGTAATATAATTTGGAGACTGAAAAACTTATCTGTGACGACGAAAGATTAAAAGAAATTATTTACACAGCTGTAATGTAACCGTAAATTCAGCTAAATAAAGTAAAAATTAACGTCCGCTATTTGATTGAGAGAAGTTTCATCACTCCTTCTGAAGACAAAAACTGATTGTGAAGCATAAATCAACGGATAAATACAAAAGAAATATTTGACTTATTCAAACATACATAATGAGACGTTATTCGGTATAGTATCACGAGTGTACGATCTCATACTTAGCAGTATATATAGAGTTGGACAAGCGACATAATTCTCGTGAAATAAAATCGGTTATCATTTTTAGCGTTCCAAAAAATGATGGACCATATCCTTCAGTATACTAATTTCACTGGTTTGGGATCACCGAAATGTACATAAAGTGATCACGCTTTAAGCGCATTATCATGAAATTTATATTCAAGAACTTAATGATTTAGACCAGATATCCTCTACTTCAAATGTTGAATGATAATACTCCTTTGCTCGTCTCCAACTAGGGACTCGCTCGAGCCGATTTAGACCAGGGGTCTCCAAACTACGGCCCGAGGGCCACATCCGGCCCGTGGAGAGCATAGCATCCTTTTAGAGAACATATTTTTTATAGCAAATTAAATTTAGTTTACTGAAGTATTCTAATTTTATGTTGAATAATTATTAATATGACATCTACATTGCTATGGTCATGGGCTAACTACTCATAACATTGTTGTAGGCTTATTGTTTTTGTTTTTTAACTTTGTTTTCATCAGTGGACTATTTCAATTTTTACCACCGGCAACACTGATAATATGGTTTTGGTTCTCGGAACTTACTGGAGTAATCAGTATGGCCCTAAAGCTGAAAAGTTTGGGGACCCCTGATTTAGACGTATGAGGTGGATTAATCTTATCAACAGGCAAATAACATTAAAATTGTATAGAAATCGAATCGAATTTGAGAATGATTATACTTCTGATAAGTAGTTGTGGATTGATGTTAAGCTTAAATATTTCAACTATGGAACAAAATTAAAGATATTATTTCCTCTGATATCATAGTTCATTCTTTAAACTTTCAAGATGTCTTTAAGAATACTCAATTCCAACATCGATAAGTTACCAAATAATTAAAATCAATTCACGCACTTAGAGGGTTAAAAATAAACTTTAATTTAAAAATAATAAAGAAAACGGTAGTTAACATAAGTCTTTTTATATAAAATCACTCTTCACACAAAGACAATGAGATATTTTAATGAAAATAGATGCAATAACTAAAAAATAATAAAAATTGTTGTTCCCTATACTCCGTTTCACATCATATTGTCTATATTTCAAGATATCTTTTAGGTATCTATACTTTTCTCGTTTGGTTCACTTTCCACTAATGTTGTCAACTGTTATATTCACATTTTTGGAGAGTGTAATTACTCTAGGAAGAGTGTACATCATCACTTGCTTGAAGATGTCGCGGGGTTTATATTGGAAGCGGCTAGAATTGGCGATTTTTAAACATTAATTACAAAGAAACGAGGGAGCGTTAGCCCCTAGTATTTTCCATATTTCCGTTCTATTAACGTAAGAAAAAATTTTCAGCGAGAAAGTTTCTCAGAAATAACTGAATTGATTTCTTCTCCAATTCTGATTCTCTACTTTCAACTTTATTATCAATAACAAATTATTATTTACAAACAACTATTTTGTAAGACCGTAACGCGCACGGAGAATAGGTCGCCAATTTTCGCGGTCACTCATATGTTTCATAATCTCTAATGCACAGCTTTCGAGCCTAAAATCTCAAAGAGCGAGTGGCTCTACACTGTCTACGTCCAAAGTCAGAGATTAAACCTTTCTCGTAAAAAATCCATGACGCACAGGTGTATCCAAGTGATGGACATCAAAAGTGAGATCACTCTATTGTGAGCCAGAGAGACATCCGATGATATCTCGCGAGTGCGTTTTAAAAGACAAAGTATGGTAGAACACTACACCTAAATTTAAACGTTCCGTACGGAGGGCATTTATCAATCCCAACCTTATCCTTCCTGTTCACTTCTGTTTTTCAGAAAGAATGACTAGAAATAACAATTTTTTTAGCGATCGTTGCCTCTCCGAACTTGATTTTCATCGGAATGTCTTAAATTCCTTCTTTGAATTCGGGATTTTTAAATTTATCGAAAAAATTTTATCTACGCTCCGTTATTTTCCACCCGAGGGATTCTATCATTGCCACTTCTGTCGAATCTGAAATCCCCGCCGATAAAAATTCACTCTGAAATAACGGTCCGCCATTTTGTTCTGTGAAATATTGAAATATTCAAGTATGATCATCCGAATTAAGCATAATAAATTTTTAAGAATAGATATAAAACATAAAATAGTTTTTTATCCGATGATTTTGATCATTTGGACTTATCATTTGTTTGAAGTTGAAGAATTTTGCGAATAATCGAAGAGTTCTCAAAACTTTGACCCCAAATACAATTCTAATGAGCGGGCACTAACATTAACAGATTAAATTAACAATCGATACAGAATGGATTGATCAAGTGAAACTTCAAAGTCTGCACTAAAAAAATTGTATATATATATATCTTCGATTCTTATTCTTAGACCAGTGTGCGTCGTTTGGAGTTTTCCGAACTATGTTATCAACAAAAATATTTAGGTCGTATTTCGTCGTAACAAAGCAGCCCTTTCTATGGATACAAATGGGAATAATGGCGTCAATGTAACACTAACGTTAAGAACCTTGTATCGCAGAGAATTTATCGATCACTTGCATAATTGGACACTACGGTAAGCCGATTTTCAGCTTGTAAGGTTCATTGAAAAAAGAAACCATATGGGACAGCAGGAATTTATCGAAAATCACCTGTGGTGTATCTTTAAACATGCTTTCACCTGTTGATGCTAATATCGCTGTGGCACGTCCTCAAAAGATGATTTCACATACAACTCATCGCGAATTGAGCATGATATTTGAGAGTTTTTTCAGTATTGATTAGTCCGTTTAGCACTGTAGTTCTTAGAACATAAAGCCTTTCTGAATCGCGACACATTCATGGGCGTAGATCTGAAAGTCTTAATTACGCATCTAAACAAAAGACAAAATTTAGTGAATAATGAATAAAATAACTGA
The DNA here is from genome assembly GCA_020796165.1 of Pantala flavescens. Taxonomy (NCBI): domain Eukaryota; kingdom Metazoa; phylum Arthropoda; class Insecta; order Odonata; family Libellulidae; genus Pantala; species Pantala flavescens. The sequence goes on from CM036882.1 coordinate 17,804,852, forward strand.
GCGCTTTTATCATTAGCAAGGGATCCATTCCCTACGATAATATTCTTTCAATTATATTAGCATAGTAAATTTTTCCAAATATTTTTAGATTATTCATGATTCCTTGAGAAAGGTTAGATTCTAAATATAAGCAAAGAATTCATTTTTTTTAAATGACAATTTGTTGATTCAGACGCAAGTAAATACGATTATCCTTGAACTTTAATATCACATCGCTCTGAAGCTTTTTCTAAAGATGAATTCCAGATATTTATGCGCACGTATCTACGTATCAAAAAACAGAATGATCGCTACTTCTGAGTGAGACCGAAGAATGTTGGAAAACGGAATACAATTTGCTACCGAAGGAAGTTGCGAATTAGAGTCATGCATTTCCGCCTCGGAAATGTGTGCGTCTATACACAATGCCATCAGTAAAAACAACTTGAAGTTATAGTGCCCCAATTGGACCTGATGTAAGGAAAAACATCTAGTGAGAGGAACAAGATGCAGGATGTCAATTTCTTATTTCCGCTATCCATAAAAGCAAAAAAGGTTTATTGAATCGCTAAAAATGTTCACGTGCGTTTCACTTGTAAGTTATCGGTCGGATTGATACCAGAGATTTATATCACGGTTACCAGAGTAATGGATACGTAATTGAATTGCAAATAATAATAAATAGATAAGATATAGAAAATCGAAAGCGTTATTAGACGGACTTAAAGAAAATGCTGGAATGGGGAAAACCGATGAATCGCCAAAGGCTATCCGGTTTAGAGTAACAATGGCCGATGCGCGTCAAAGAAAATCCATCACAAAAAGATCTGACCTAAATATAATCATCGCTAACGCAATCACACGCAAACTAATCTTTGTGCGGTAAGTAATCACCCAACCAGCAGACGCGCAGTCCACAAAGACGAATGAGATCTCTTGAAAATGTAAGCGATCGGCAAGATTTCCAGGATCGACGGCTTCCACTTACTGGGAACTGGAGGATGTACCGGTGAACAAATTTTCCTCAATCGCTAATTCCAAATAGCGCCGAACACCTTGTCAACGGAGTTACGCACTAACTGAGAGCATACTGGAGTGCCCTCGAGAGAGGCTACGCCCAGTGCATGGCCGCGCATGCGCAAATGACAACATGCGTCACAGTTCCTGGAATCTCAAATGCTTGGAAAATAGAACTCGCTTTTTTGTTCAAATTCTCCACTCGATAAACGAATCGTACGAGAGCAGGATAAAAGGTGAGGAAATTAGCGGAGAAAAGGTTCGATAACACAGGACTCTTCACCGGAAGTTATTTTTAGTGGAAACGAGTACTAACCGTGGAACGTATCCTAATCTTTCACCATTACTGCGATGCGAAAATAAGACACTGTTTCGTTACTTCAATTTTCGTTTCAGCGATTTCTTAGATTAATCTTTCTAATTTCCTCATTACTTTTTCTCTGACACGGGGAAAGCCATGTTGGTCAAAACGTCTTACTGCTACTCTACGGAGTTGCCACATAATACGGAAATCTCATCGCTGACATTTTAAAACTCGTATTTCCTATATTCGGTTATTTATCTTGTAACTAACTTCTCACGCGAAAGATAATCTAGCGAAACGAAAAATACATTTTTTCAGACTGTGATTTCGTATATAAAACGAGCGTATATTATGATATACACAATCACTATCATATACACAAAGAGTAGCCTAAGAAATTGCTAAATGTGCACTAATCGAATAGAATAAATTCTTTGTCATTCTAGGCGTGTTTTCAATCAACCAACCGCTTTCTTCTTCCAATTGCTATAATTTCACACTCTTTGGTAAACTTTATTTCGCATTTTATGCAAAACCTGCAACGATTTCTTTAATTCATTTTTTTTCGACAAATAAAAACGAGCTCATTAAAGTAAACTGCAAACATGATTGAAATTTTTACCATAAACTAGGGACATATGTACCAACATTTTTAAGAAATGTTTTGAATATCGTACACTCCAAACGCGCAAAATCTATAAATTTTCCTTTTTTTATCAAACCACGTACATGTATGTTATTCAAGGATTCTCTGTTTTTTAATCATTATAATATGAAATCATTTTACTTCCCTTCAAATAAAATTACAATATACTTAAATGCGAATGACACAATCAAGTTCATTCCAAGATTAAAATGCAAATCGTGATTATTTGTTATTAAGAAAAAACTTGATAAATGTATCCATTAGCATTGCTTTTTGTATATATTTTGTAGCGGTTATGAAAGTTGTCTTACGAAGGACTCTATGACTCTAAATTATCGACTTAAAGTGCGAATCGAAGTTGGATACACTTTGTATCGCTCTTAAAGATTAAAATGCTCGTAGATACTTTTTCGTTTAAACTATAGTTTAACCTCACTTTCGGTAGAGTTGATATAAATTATGAAGAATCACTTTCGAAGTTTATGTCCACTGGTTTTGATTATTACCTCTTTCATTGTGTTCTATCCAGTTATATTTTCTCCTTTACTTTTTTACTTCCCTATTTTCTCCTATTTTTTTGTAATACTTTCTATTCTTCATTTCTGACCCATCTTCTGCGTTCACATTTCATCAGTATCTTCAAGTTACATCAAAAATCTCCGTGTTCTGGAATTGTGTTCAATATCTGAGAAACAAGTAGTATTGGTGTGAATTCTCTGTTGACGTTTCCAAACTTCGTCATAAGAAACATTTTTACTTTTGCGATTCCCGTTTTTAGAAATCAAGAGAATAAGGATTGACAAAGATAATAATGAACAAAAAATTTTATTCCTTTAAGTTTTCGAAAATAATAAAGACAGGAAACTAGAAAAAACGTGAAACAAATAAGAGCAGAAGAAAGTAGATTTTCGGAGCACTTGAAACAATTGCCACGAATTCGGCAGCGATCACTTATTCACGTTGGAATACTTGGAGAGATAATAATTGAAAAAGTGTTCCACATAAGCCGATCTTCTGCAAAATTATGGAGTGTATAATAGCGATGTCGATACGAAATGGGAGCAAATAATAGGCCTACCGGAAAGTTCTGTCCGTTTCATTCTGAAAGTTTCATTTTAGAATGAAACAAAAGAATAGATTTTTTCATACTTTGAATAAAGTTTATTGAATAATTTAATTGGCATCATAATTTATGACTTCTCTACAGCGTGATAGCATTTTGTATATCCCATTTTTAAAGAATGTCTATCCGGTAGACCTATAGTAATAACTAAGACGTAATCACTGTTTTTATGAACGACAGATAAAATGGCAGGACAAGATGCTGCATTCGTAGATTTAAGGAAAACTTTCGGGTTTATCGTATAAAATTAGAAGCTAATACGCGATCGACAAGAAAGTTGTCTTTGATACACCTTTGCTTATCTAAAAGTAAATTCTTTCGTGAATGCCTATCACAATCTATCGCTTGTAAAGGAAAGCAATAATATATTTTAATGTGAAAGATTTTAACCTTACAATAATAATATTAACGCAATTAAATTCATAGTGATTAAGAGGAAAATTAGAATTAGTGTCATTTTGGAAAACTCGATCAGTTATAATAGACAAACAGACATAAATAGACAATTTAGTAATTGATGGAAAAGCTAAACTTGGCAATAAAAACATTTTTATTCTTAAAATCCTTTTCTTCGCTATAAATGACAATATATCGGGAGATTTTATAAGAATTGATATATAAATTTGATATATATATATATATATATATATATATATATATATATATATATATATATATATATATATATATATATCTTAATTAAGTTTACTATTAAGAATATTAACATTAAAAATTAAATTATAATGAAAAGGAAAGACTTTAAATGAAATAATTATTACGATATCAAAGTGCACTTTTACATTTTCATATGTAACATGAAGCAAACTGGCTTCCTTTGAAACCATTATGGAAGTAATATTTAGGCCTTTATTGCGAATGAAAGGCGTCAAATATCTTGCGAAATACAGTTATAATTAAATAAAATTGATTATAATGAAAATAAGAAGAAATATTTAAGTGGATATAAAAGAAAATAACTAAGGAAAAAATCCACTGCAGCTAAACAGCCTCTTTTAGCTAAAGGAAATAAAGAAGAGAGAACATGGAAAATACAACAAAATAATAGTTATAAATACAAAAATAAAAACCCCATGACAGAAAATAAAATCAAAACTGAACACAAAAAGATAAACGCATAATAAAAAATAAAATAAAAGGATGTTGAAATTTAAAAGTTACAAAAGCGATCAACAAATCAGGTCATAGGTTGAAAATTATATCTAATATCTTAATAGGAAATTTTAAAAAAATCAGCGGTATATTTAATAAGATTTCTGAAAAGAAAGGTTCAAAAATAAATATATAAGTAAAAGATTGTGGACCTAAGAGGAGACATATTTCAGTCAGGTAGAAGGGGTATATTTAAAAAAGTTATATTGAAGATTAAGAAGTGATTCGCCGGCCTCGTTGGCGGAATGGTTAGCATGCTATTGTTCTAATGCTGAGGTCCCGGGTTCAAATCCCGGCTGAGGAGGAAATTTTTCCCCTGGATGTCTGTGACGTCCGTTGTTGAGTTTAAATTATTGTCCCGAAATCTGTTAATAATAAAAAAATACAAGATTTTACGTGTGGTGGAATTCCAGAGCTTGTTAGTGGCAGTCATTACAAAGATTTGTAAAACTTCATTCGGTGATTTGAAATAAATACATTGCATTTACCTCGAATATTGCAAATATGGACGGAATCAAATCTAACAAATTCAGAAAAGAGATATTTCGGAGATTGCTTATACAAAACTGTGAGTTAACATTAGAATATGAAGTTGTTGTTTCGAGTTCGATCCAACTTAATTACTTATGTGCATCGGGAATATTTTCTCAAATTATGAATTTACAAGCAACTTTACAAACAGATAATTAAGAGCATTTACGATAATGATATGAGAACTTTACGTGATACATAAGCACCTCCCGTATACGGCTTTCCGACTCAGCCGAACATTTTGAAGAACTGAAATATAACGATAGTCCGTTAATACGTGGAAAGCAGGAAAAGAATGAATCTAGTATCTTCAAGGTTATTTCCGAGGCGTAAACCGTCCAATCATAACTTGCTTCTTTTTCCTCGGAGAGATAGAAGGGAGTGAAGATAGCAGCTTCCTCAAGGATTCGTTTGGAAAACATTTTCTCTTTCGCGAATGGAGATATAAAAATTCGAAGACTCAAGGTTAAACTTCTTAACATGTGTAATTGGGAAGAACACGTAATTCAACAAAGATTGTCTATTACGATGATTATGGGCGTTATTCAACGATTTCCGTATTCTTCAGCATTCTTCTAAGCGATTCATAAACAACTTAGCAACAAATAAAAATCAGCTTTGAAAGTACTTCATTCGTCGATCATAGAAAATTTGTAAAATGTCAATGAGGACGAAATAAAAGAGACGAAAGTGAAGAGAACAGATTAAAATGGGTGAGAAAAGGCACATATTTATTTTATACAATTAAAGTTACAAGTGGAACATTGTCCGGTGGCAACTTATACATATTATATACACTATACTTAAGCACACTACAATACGAGTTAATGTGTGTTTGCTAACAGCAATGCTATAATATATTTTTAAATATTACCGCCATGGCGTCGAACCTAGGCCTTCCCTTTAAAGGAAAATTTATTCAGGAAAGGCCTCAAAAAAAAAATCGTACTTCCCTATGGATTTCTTATGGAGATATAATAAATTCCCCCCAGCATCGAACAACGACCACTTACGACATTCTTACGGTCGCTCTTATGTGAGAATGAAATATATATCTATTATATATAGACGCTTCGGGGGGATATATATAACATCTATACATATAGACGCTTCGGGGGGATATATATACAGATATATATATATATATATATATATATATATATATATATATATATATATATATCTATATATATACATATAGACGCTTCGGGGGGATATATATATATATAGGGGATATATATATATAGGATATTAATGTCAGGCCCAAACCGCTTTGGCCACGGAGCCGCCGTTTTTTTTCCGTAATGGCCAACTAAATCTCACTTAGGAAAAATTGGGAAACCAACCCTACCTATCATGGGTTCGATTCTAGGAGGCCCCAAAAATCGACTTTCCCCATTTAGAATGCATTGGGCCGTTATTCAAATGATTTTAAAAATACTTTCCATTAACCTAGAAGGATAAGATTTCACGTTAAAAACGGCCCCATGCATTCTTAACGGGGAAGATCGAGATTACGGGACGCTATGGAATCGAACCCGTGACACATAGGCAAATTCTGATTTTTTTCAAAGTACACTATATACTTATTTATACGTGTAGAAAGTTTGAATGATCTATATATCATATTAAGAGAGCGACGATTTTTCAAAATGTGAAAGTTTTTCACCACCTGGCATCGAACCCATGACCGGTTGGACGTAAGCAATAGCATTTTTACGTAGATACATATAGTAGTTATAGCTACATGAAATCTTATCCTTATAGGTTAATGGGAAGTATTTTTAAAATCATTTGAAAAACGGCCCAATGCATTCTAAATGGGGAAAGTCGATTTTTGGGGCCTCCTAGAATCGAACCCATGATAGGTAGGGTCGGTTTCCCAATTTTTCCTAAGTGAGATTTAGTTGGCCATTACGGAAAAAAATCGGCGGCTCCGTGGCCAAAGCGGTTTGGGCCTGACATTAATATCCTATATATATCTATACATATAGACGCTTCGGGGGGATATATATAACATACGAGTAAAGGTGAGCTTGCTGACAGCAAGCAGTCGGAAAATATATCTTTTAATAAAACGTAACAATTTACCAAAGATTATTCGGATAAATCATGCTAAGTGAAGGACATTTTCGCAGCGGACAATGCACTGAATTCGTTTTCCCATGCATTTCTGACGGCAGCTTTATTCCCGCCCCGGCGTCAAACCAAGGCCATCTTACGAAAATTACTATAATGTTTCGCTTGAATATGATTGACTTTACAAACATCCCGAATTTCAAAAGGAAAATCATTTAGGAAGTACCTTAAAATGAGTCCTTAATTCCCTATGCATTTCTTACGAAGGTTCGCCCCCTAGAATCGAACCAAGGACCATTTACGACAATCTTTGGGATGCCTTAATACGGGAATGGTCCCTTTTTTTTGTCTGAGTGAAATATTGAACCTCTGCGCGGTTGGGAAGTGTTATAAAAAGCTTTTGCAAATATTGCCAATGCATTCCTTATGACAAAAATCGAGATTACGGGACGCTCTGGAATCGAACCCGTGGCACATAGGCAAATGCTGATTTTTTTCCAAGTACATTTTGTAAGTATCTATAGGTGTAAAAAGTTTGAATGATCTACTTATGATATTAAGGGAGCTACGATTTTTCAAAATTTGAAACTTTTTTACCTCCTGGCATCGAACCCAAGACCGATTGTACGTAAAATACTACATTTTTCCGTAGACATATATATATGCAATAGCTACATGAGATCTTATTCTTTTAACTTAATGGGAAATATTTTTAAAATGATTTGAAAAACGGCCCCATGCATTCTTAACGGGGAAAATAGAGATTACGGGACGCTCTGGAATCGAACCCGTGACACGTAGGCACGTATTGATTTTATTCGAGGTATATAATATACTTACCTATAAGTGTAAAAAATTTGAATGATCTATGTATCATATTAAGAGAGATACGATTTTTCAAATTTTGAGAATATTTCACCTCCTGGCATCGAACCCATGACCAGTTGAGCGTGTTATATTGCATTATGCCGGAGATATTTATATTAGCAATAGCTACATGAAATCTTATTCTTCTAGGTTAATGGGAAGTATTTTTAAAATTATTTGAAAAACGGCCCCATGCATTCTTAACGGGGAAAATCGAGATTACGGGACGCTCTGGAATCGAACCTATGAGACATAGGCAACTGTTGATTTTTTTCAAATTACATTTTATATTCATCAATTAGTTTAAAAAGTGTGAATGATCTAAGTGTCATATTAAGGAAGCTAGGATTTGTTAAAATTCGAAAATATTTCACCTCCTGGCATCGAACCCATGACCGGTTGGACGTAAGCAATAGCATTTTTACGTAGATATGTATAGTAGCAATAGCTACATGAAATCTTATACTTCTAGGTTAATGAGAAGTATTTTTAAAATCATTTGAAAAACGGCCCAATGCATTCTTAATGGGGAAAATCGATTTTTGGGGCCTTCTAGAATCGAACCCATGATATGTAGGGTCGGTTTCCCAATTTTTCCTAGGTGAGATTTAGTTGGCCATTACGGAAAAAAATCGGCGACTCTGTGGCCAAAGCGGTTTGGGCCTGACATTAATATCCTATATATATATATATATATATGTTATATATATCCCCCCGAAGCGTCTATATATATATATATATATGTTATATATATCCCCCCGAAGCGTCTATATGTATAGATATAACATATATATATGATATTAATGTCAGGCCCAAACCGCTTTGGCCACGGAAGCGCCGATTTTTTTCCGTAATGGCCCACTAAATCTCACTCAGGAAAAATTGAGAAATCCACCCTACCTATCATGGGTTCGATTCTAGGAGGCCCCAAAAATCGACTTTCCCCCGTAAGAATGCATGGGGCCGTTTTTCAAACAATTTAAAAAAATACTTTCCATTGAGATAGATCAATGAAATTTCATACGGCTATTGCAATTATATATATCTACGCAAAAATGCTATTTCTTACGCGCAACCGGTCATGGGTTCGATGCCAGGAGGTGAAATATTTTCAAATTTCGAAAAATCTTAGCTCTCTTAATATGATACATAGATCATTCAAATTTTTTACGCTTATAGGAAAGAATATTATATACCTCGAAAAAAATCAACACTAGCCTAGGTGTCACGAGTTCGATTCCAGAGCGTCCCGTAAACTCGATTTTTCCCGTTTAAAATACATTGACCATATTTCCGAAAGCTTTTTATGACACTTCCCAACCGCGCAGAGGTTCAAAATTTCACGCAGCCATAAAAGGGACCATTCTCACTTAAAAACGACCGTATTTATGTCGTAAATGGTCGTTGGTTTGATTCTAGGGGGCGTTAACAATAACTTCGTAAGAAATGCATTGGGAATTAAGGACTCATTTTAAGGTACTTCCTCAATGAATTTTCTTTTCAAATTCGGAATGTTTATAAAGTCAATCGTACTCAAGCCAATAATGACAGTGATTTTCGTTGGATGGCCTTGGTTCGACGCCAGGGCGGCAATAATGCTGCGGTAAGAAATGCATTGGAAATCGAAATCAAAGCAATACTCGCGGCGAAAATGGCCTTTACTTTATGTTTAGATTGGCCTTTCAGAATAATGTTTCGAAAAATCTTACATTTTATTAAAAGATATATTATCACATTGCTTGCTGACAGCAAGCACACCTTTACTCGTATATATATATATATCTAATATATATACGCTTCGGGGGGATATATATATATATAACATATATATAGGATATTAATGTCAGGCCCAAACCGCTTCGGCCACGGAGGCGCCGATTTTTTTCCGTAATGGCCCACTAAATCTCACTCAGGAAAAATTGGGAAATCCACCCTACCTATCATGGGTTCGATTCTAGGAGGCCCCAAAAATCGACTTTCCCCCGTAAGAATGCATGGGGCCGTTTTTCAAACAATTTAAAAAAATACTTTCCATTGAGATAGAACAATGAAATTTCATATGGCTATTGCAATTATATATATCTACTAGAATCTAGAGATTTCATGTAGCTATTGCTTATATATATGTCTACGGAAAAATGCAATATTTTACGCACAATCGGTCCTGGGTTCGATGCCAAAAGGTGAAATATTTTTGAATTTTAAAAAATCGTAGCCCCCTTAATATCGTACATGGGCCATTCAAACGTTCAACACGTATAGATACTTACAAAATGTAATTGGAAAAAAATCAGCATTAGCCTTTGTGTCACGGGTTCGATTCCAGAGCGACCCGTATTGTCGATTTTTCCCGTTCAAAATACATTGGCCATATTTTCGAAAGCTTTTTATGTCACTTGAAAACAGCGCAGATTTTTAGAATTTCACACAGCCATTAAGGGGACCGTTCTCATTGAAAAGCTTTCCGAAGATAGTCGTAAAAGGTCGTTGGTTCGATGCTAGGGGGCGTTAACTATATCTCCATTTGAAATGCAGAAGGAATTTAGGACACATTTTGAGGTACTTCCTGAGTGAATTTCCTTTTGAAATTTGGAGTGTTTATAAAGTCAATCATACTCAAGCGAAACATAAAAGTCATTTTAGTAGGATGGCCTTGGTTTGACTCCGGGGCGGGAATAATGCCGCCGAAAGAAATGCATGGGAAATCGATTCAGCGCATTTTCAGGTGCGATAATGTCCTTTAGTCTATGTTTAGCAACGGTTGAGCAGAGTAATCCTTTGAAAAATTTTATTTTTTAACTAAAGATAAATTATTACATTGCTTGCTGTCAGCAAGCACACCTTTACTCGTATATATATATATATATATATTCATATATATAGGATATTAATGTCAGGCCCAAACCGCTCGGGCCACGGAGCCGCCGATTTTTTTACGTCATGGCCTACTAAATCTCACTTAGGAAAAATTCGAAAACCGACCCTACCTGTCATGAGTTCGATTCTAGGAGGTCCCAAATATCGACTTTCCCCCGTAAGAATGCATGGGGCCGTTTTTCAAATAATTTTTTAAAATACTTTCCATTACGCTAGAAAAATGATATTTCATACAGCTATTGCTATTATTCGTATCTATGGAAAAATGCTATTTTTTACGTACAATCGGTCATGGGTTCGATGCCAGGAGGTGAAAAATTTTCAAATTTCGAAAAATCGTAGCTCTCTTAATATGATACATAGATCATTCAAACTTTCTACACTTATAGATACGTATATAGTGTACATCGAAAAAAATCAACACTGGCCTATGTGTCACGGGTTCGATTCCAGAGCGTCCCGTAATCTCGATTTTCCCCGTTAGGAATGCATGGGGCGGTATTTCAAATAATTTTAAAAATACTTCCCATTAAGTTAAAAGAATAAAATTTCATGTAGCTATTGCTTATATATATGTCTACGGAAAAATGTAGTTTTTTACGTACAATCGGTCCTGGGTTCGATGCCAGGAGGTGAAATATTTTCAGATTTTGAAAAATCGTAGCTCTCTTAATATCGTACGTAGACCATTCAAACGTTCAACACGTATAGATACTTACAAAATGTACTTGGAAAAAAATCAGCATTTGCCTATGTATCACGGGTTCGATTCCAGAGCGTCCTGTAATCTCGATTTTTGTCATAAGGAATGCATTGGCAATATTTGCGAAAGCTTTTTAAGACACTTCCCAACCGCGCAGAGGTTCAAAATTTCACACAGCCTTAAAAGATACCATTCTCATATGAAAGCTATCCTAAGGTTATCGTAAAAGGTCGTTGGTTCGATGCTAGGGGGCGTTAATTATTTCTCCATGTGAAATACATAGGGAATTTAGGACTCATTTTAAGGTACTTCCTGAATGACTTTCCTTTTGCAATTCGGGGTGTTTATAAAGTCAATCATACTCAAGCGAAAGATTACAGTAAATTTAGCAGGATGTCCTTGGTTCGACGCCGGGGCAGGATTTTAGCTGCCGAAAGAAATGCATCGGAAATCGTATTCAGTGCATTTTCAGCTGCGTTAATGCCCTTTCCTTAATGTTTAGCAACGTTTGAGCAGAGTAATCTTTCGAAAAATTTTATTATTCACTGAAGATAAATTATTGCATTGCTTGCTGTAAGCAAGCGCACCTTTACTCGTACATATATATATATGGGTTCCTGATAGGCCTTCACGGCTCCCGAAGCGGTCACGGGGCCCACGAAGTCCCCACCTTACTCACCCTATTCTCTACTTGTCTCACGCCTTTTCATCGGCTCACTCGTCAATCCATACCTTTTGTAAACACCCCAGAACCTTTCACATTTTGTGTCGAAGATACTCTCGGGATAGCAGATAGGTAAGATGTAAGGCAACCAACTCGGAGAACAACCCGATCCCCATCTTAGGGTGAAAACAGTAAAGTCAAGGATTTTATACCAGAAACTTTTACCTCCTTTCACTTTTTACCCCAATTCTTTGTTTGGGAGGTGGATGGGGGTAAGTTTGGTTTGTGATAGTGACCCACGGTATGTACCGTGGGTCACTATCACTATGTACCGTGGGTCTATGTACCGTTCTAATTCCGTGTTTGCCAAGGATTCTGGAGATCTTTCCGGAAATTGTTGTATTAACAATTTCCGGTGTCACGGTTGACGGCCCCGTGCTACATCCTCGCAGACACCTGGGGGTAAAGAGAAAGTGTAGGGAGCAAAGAGGGGCAGTGAGACACGAAGAGTGCACGGAAGAACTAAGGGAGTGGTTCGAAAGTGTTGACAATACATATGGTAGGTTTGCAGGCTCCTTGTTAATTTTGGCTCAGACTTTTTCATTGCCTGTCTTATTTCGGTAACCGTTTCGCCGAAAGACGGTCTCTAGATGGCTGAGTTCCTCTTGTAGGTGGTCATCCTCCGCAATTTCTCTGGCGCGGTGGATGAGTGTATTAAGAACCGCCTTGCGCTGCGATGGGTGGCTACTGTTTTTGAGATATAAATCCGTGTGGGTGGACTTCCTGTATACGCTATGTCCCAGTGATCCATCGCTTCTTCGGCGGACCAAGACATCTAAGAAGGGATGCACCCATTATATTTTTATCTCCATTGGGAATTAAATGCTCTGGTGGAGGCTGTTTAGGCGTTGAAGAAATTGGTCGAGAGCTGAACTTCCTTGGAGCCAAACCACGAAAGTGTCATCCACATACCTGTGGAATGTTTTTGGTTTTAAAGTAGTCGATTTTACATTTTGTGGGAATGGTACTCCTGCAGGTAGACTGTTCCATTCCTCAATTGTTCTATTTAAAAAACCATGTTTCCTATAATTTGTTTTCTGTCTGACGCATTTTACTTTGTATTTGTGCTCGTGCCTACCTAGGCCTCTATCGCTTATACCAGGGATGCGCAACCTTTCCGCTATTGACGGCCGCACTACAGACTTTTTACTTCAGAAACGGCCGCCAGTAAGTCCAAGTAAACTTAATAATGCTTTATGATTTACGTAAACATATACAAATTTCACATGAAAATGGAGTATGATATATCTGACATATTACATTTACTGGTCTACATGTGTAAAAAAATGTCTGCGTTACTTAATATGGTATAAAATAAAAGTTTTACAGCAATTGTCCACACACACACGGCCGCCAAAGTACTTGTCCACGGCCGCATAGGACTGTACGGCCGCAGGTTGCGCACCCCTGGCTTATACGAAAGAGTCCCTAGGAAAGACCTAAAGAACAACTTTTTTCCTCCTTATAAACTATTTTCCTTCCTACAGAAGTTATCATCTGCGAGACGCATATCTTCCTAAGAACAGGCAAATGTGTGCGCCGTGGATGAGTCTGACGGGGAAAGACTTTTTCCAAGTCTCACTTAGAATCATCTACGGCGCACAGCGTTACTACACCTTTACCTGTTCCTTATGTTTACACGTTATATCTTAACATCACCTGCTGATGATTCTAAGAAATGAGAAGAATCAAGAAGCCATGACAGCGAATACGATGTGTGGACGAAATCGCAACGTCCTTGCCGCTTTCCTCGAATGGCTTTGGTTCTGCCGAGATAGCTCAACGGACACCCGACCGGCAATTCCCAGTGCGGGTATTAATATTACCCGCACGGGCCATCAGCTCGCCGAAATAGAACCACTTCTACACCGAATGTCTCGCCTTAGGGCAAAAACATTCAACAGGCTAGGTTTTCACCTTCCTCATACCCTTAAAACACTCATGAACCCCCTCTCCAAACCTCTTCCACGACGACCCAAACACCTACCCCGGCTAGGGTCGCGGCCACCACCCACCACACATTTTTCACAGAACCCGCCAATTCACCACCACATACCTCCCACTCTCCTACCCTCACCAGACCTCACACCCTGGCCAAGACGAAGACGTAGAACTCGCACATCCACTTCTCCTTTTTTCATAACAGTTAAAAATACCGAAACCAAGGAAACCACATACGCAGCAGAAGCAGGATGGAGAAGCAAGTCAACAAACCAAGAAGAAGCAGACGAAGAAACCTGAAGCACCCAACACACCGGAAAACGAAGAAACCTGAAAGCACAATACAAAATCTCATTGCTAAGCCTTTTCTCCCTCTTGTCCAATGTATAAATATAAATTACGCTAATGTACAAAAGGCTAGAAATGTATAAATCACAATCAATGTGAAACCACAATACTCTCTTTACCTACCCAAGTGTCTGCAGCAGGTTTTCGCTGGGTTTCCCCGGACAACTCCTATCCCAGCACATCCATCGTCCCAAAAAATGCCTAAAGGGAGCTGCAACTTTGTAATAAGTAATGTACCCAAGAAACAATAAACATGTTGATATATTTCCGATCTTAAATTCCGGGCAGTATTGTCTGATCGAATTCTCCGAGGTGTATTTTCCGCGAAATCCGCAGAAGTTCCGTCTTCGACGGATAAAATTGAGATATATTATCGTCGATTTTTTCTGAAATTTTGATACGAGAGTACGATATTACGAGTTGATGAATAACTTCCATAGCAAAAGAGATAAATTTTACAGCGGAATGAAAAAACGGCTGTATTAGCGGAGTAACGTCCAGAGTAAAGTCCTCAGTGGTCGCAATTTTTCGCAAAAAAAAGGTTTTGGCATATATTAATGCTTCTTTTATGATCATGTACAATTTCATCCTTCGATAAAGTATCGTAATTGGTTTATTTTGCGGAATCTCTCATGTGTGTACTATTAATGGCGTTTAAAGTGACAGTTTCATGTTTTGAAACAGCGCTACGAAAAAATCCTTGGAGATCACCGACGGAGGCTTTCCGATAAATTTAAAGATTCCGGTTATGGAAAAATCCTAAATCGTGCGCTGTAAGTGTAAATGTCCGTGGTTTTGAGGTCCGTCGCTCTTCGTGCTGGTGACGTCATCTACACGGCTACCTTTCAACGCGCGATCACGCAGTTCGGTGAAAATGAATTTTAAAACGACTCGTCCTAAGCATCATTTTTCAAGAAGCAGGGAGGACATATGGTCTTCTAAGCATATTCCTTTGATTTTCTTGGGAATCCAAACATGCGTCCTTAAGCATCTACCTATAGCTCACAGAATTGTCGTAACAATTCTTTGCAAAACGTATCGCTATTCGCTGGAATTTTTAACAGAGTTCTGGAAGCTTGTTTTGAAAGGGCTTTGGAAAAAGTGATCATTTCTGTGCAATTTTTCCATCGAAATTCCCTGAATTTCTGAATGGTCTTCTAGGTGCATAATGAAAAGAAAATCTCCAATATTTCAACGTCCCTACAACACCCAATCCTAATTCAGTGACTTCAAATTCAATTTTATATAATCTCCTAAAACGAAGTTTTACATCTTGACTTCAGCAACGCTTTCGATACTGACAACTATTCAAAATTAACACCGAACATCGGTACAAGTTCCAAAGTCATTTCTAAAAACAATTTCCTAAAAACATTTCCTTTCTTTCCGATTTTCCAGCTCATCCGGAGTTACCCAGGGTAGCGTCCTGCTCTTTATGTTGAGACACATTTATTTACATAAATACCCCGCAAACCGCAATGGCAGGGGGTGTCAATACACCAATCTATCTATTTATCCTATTTATTCTTCTAACACTATCCGGGAAAAAAGACCGATGATAACTTTCTGTACGCGCGATAATCTCACGGAATTGCTTTGACGTTAGGTTCCGAAAATTACGATGCCTAATTACGGGAGTTATGATGTCGCGTATCTCGTTGTATAAATCACCGCCTCGAAATTTTTCAAAAAGGTTTAATCTATATTCAATTCGTCTATCCTCAAGAGATGTCCAGCCGAGGGTTTTAATCATCTCTGATACTCTGCTATCAAACCCGTAGTCTCCCTTAACGAAACGAGCCGCTCTACGCTGTACACGCTCTAGCTCCCTTCTCGTGCGGACTCCACACTACGCAGAAATATATATAAATATATATATATATATTCTCTACCTTTAATTCCAACTTTAGTTGCTCATAAGATTGACCTTCGACAACCAGAATCTGTATACACTGCTACTAGTAGAATCGTTCTGAAGGGAAAGTTTACATTGATTTTTAAACAAGATTCTTAACGATATATTCCAATTAACAGACTATTTCTACATAATTAGAGATATTAAATTAGTAATACAATCTTCTATTCACAGCTGTACTTATTCGTTGTTTTTTACATTAGTTATACTTAAAACTTCAACATTATGAATGTATCCTATCTCATTTTCAGATATTTTATCATATCATAACTTATATTTCCTTTTACTTTTATAAAATCGATTATCAGTAGATATTAACGGGAAGTGAAATTTTTTAAGGTAATTACCACTATCAGTAAAAAAATATTGAACGTTAAAGGCAAGAATGGTGAAATTATTTCTGACTCTTGCAGCAATTCATATGGAGAC
Source organism: Pantala flavescens (assembly GCA_020796165.1). NCBI lineage: Eukaryota > Metazoa > Arthropoda > Insecta > Odonata > Libellulidae > Pantala > Pantala flavescens. Next base: position 17,821,505 of record CM036882.1, read on the forward strand.
TTTTACGGACTAATATCTGCTGTGTATTCATAGTGACTATTGCATTGGCTCTCGTATTATTAGCAGTCACCAATCAAGAGGAGAGTTATGTGAAGTTGACTAACGAGATTCCTAATCAAACAATGGAGGACATTTTCTGGGACTGCTCTTAAGGATTTCTGTGAAAAGAAAGGCATTTTCATTTTTGTAACTCCTCAACTAGAACGGCTGGATGATGAACAACTGTTTTTTGTTGCGGGAGTAGCAAATATCATCAAATGTAAGAAACCTTTGCATATCATCATATCTATCATCTAGCTATTGATGAAACAGTTCCTTTTAAAATTTGGAGATTTCTGAAGGACTCAGAAGCTGAAGATGTTGTCAGGCAGGAGGAGTGAACACGAGCAGTGGAGTGAATCAGGTTGCCAGGAAGGGCCATTGGATAGGTCAAGGAACAAAAAGTGATAATCAGCCGAGATGTTTTTTCCGGGAAGATATTTTTCCTTATAAAGTCAAGAATGGTGACATGGGACCATTTGAGTGTGGCCAGGAGGTGATATGGATGAGCGTCTGGTTTTGACAATCACGATCACTAAGTACGGGAATCACGATGTTGCGTACCTCATTACGTAAGTCGCCGGAATTTTTCAAACAGTTTGAGTCTATATTCGGTTATTCTATCCTCGAGGGTAATCACCTCTAATACACTGCTCTCGTAGTCTGCGCTCAACATTTCGTACGGATTCAGCAGTACTCGAGTAGCGGACCGATGAGCAGCAAGCCTCTAAGGATGCGATTACTTAGTCATCAGCTACGTATGAGTTTTAAATGATGACTGAACACGACACAAAGGTGATTCTCCCTCTCGAATTCTAATTTCGCGCCGCTAATCCGATAGGGAAATTGATTTGACGTACGTTCGTGGGGGAACGCGTCATTGTCATTGCTACACATTTCTCTACGTTCAGCCTGAGCTGCCAGTCTTCACACCATTTGGAGATAACATCCAGGACACGCTGTGGTATCGATAGATCTTCCGCGTTTTGTATTTTTTATATATGAGAGTGTCGTCCGCAAAGAGCCTCATGTTACTCTCTACATTGTGTGACTTCGTTAACTGCTAGTCTGTGAACAAGGTGAGGATGGCTCGTGCCAAGAAGTTCCAGTATGTTAGCATTACTGAGGTGTTTTATTCGAGTTGCTTCCGTATTAACCTGCTGCATGGCGTAGAAATCTAGTAATTTCCGCAATGCATTTCTATCTCGACTATTGTTAACTACGGACATGTTTGTACAGTTAACGTTCTAGGAAATCTAAGAAAAAACTAGCACTTTATGTTTGATGGGATGAGAGAAATGGCAGTTTTAGTATTTTTCACGGCTGGTAAGGCGACCAATTTTTTCATTCCGCTATAAAATTTATTTCTTTTGCTATAAAGATGAAAAATCTTCATTAATATGTAGATCTATCCTTTCTTATACATATTTCACCAAAACTTCGGCCAAAATCGAACACGCTAACCTGAAAATCTTAATTTTATCCGTAAAAGTACGTCAGAAATAATTAACTGACCGCTGGGAAGTTGCTCCCTTATGGGAATTTACGCGCATTTAATTCCCCATACGCTGTCCGTACTCTGTTTGTGGAACGGACTATAAAAAAATGGGTGCGTACGACTTACACTTTCTATGTTCAGTTAATGTTATTTTGCTAGTTATCCAATAAGCCTCATCGTCACCATCGGGAGGGCGATAAAAGGACCATAAATATGTTTTTTTTTTACCGCGTCTATCCGACACCGAACCGTAGATAATTTCACGGTTTTCTCGACTTTGGGTATCGACTAATCGACTGACAAAGTTGTCTCTAACAGCGATATATACACCACCTCTGTCCTCTCGATACACGTTGTAGGGGTGTATGATTAAGTAGGTATTCTCTCTAATTTCTAACTTTCTATCCATTCAGATAACGAGACCTAATGGAGACTTACGAGTTGTAAGTCAGGAAGAATATGTGAAAAATGTTTTAGATGTATGCCTGAGCTGTAATTTTCCTTTTAGAGGTAAAATTTTAAGGGAGATAGAGAATGAAGTTTTATTTGACAGTATATCGCAAGGCTATTGGGTATACCTTGCGAATGAAACTACGTTTGAAATATCTAAGGCAGTGTATAGATTGTTAGAAAATTGTTTTTAGTGATTGGATAAACGTGAAACGCGTTTTAAGATATTTTAAGGGAACAGAGTCAAATGTTTTTAATTTTTCAAATGTTATCAACTTAGTGGAAGCAATGGATGTGCTGGAGAAGCAAAAGGAAATCTTTCAGAAATTAAGATTTTAGGTAGCGTTAGATATTTCAACAAGTGCCAATATGGCTTCAACAAATCCAGATCATGCGAAACTTTGTGATTCGTCCTAAAATCAGCCGATAATATGAGGTAAGTGTAGGCCATCTTCCTCGATTTTAAGATTGCTATTGAAAGATAGTTGGGAGTTAGGGCAGTATGATTGGGCCACACCTGTTTATACAAATGACGAGATATATACGGCGAAGAGAGCAGTGATCTATCGAAGAAGATACTTTATTACTAAGAAGAATAATGGCCACCTGATGATGAAACCGGTCGATCATTAAAAATCTTGAAAATACGAAGTACTTCTTCTTTCATCGATTGAAGAAGACCTTTAAGCGATTTAATTGGTGTTCAACGGTAAAATCACACACGCCCAGGCTTTTATTCCTTTAGATGTACATGCGAGATACAAGCAAAAAGGAAATGAATAGAAAGGCTTGATGAAAAGTATATTCGGTGGACGAGATGAAAGGGGGAGCGTAAATTAGTGAGAGGATGTTAGTTCGGCCACATCTAGAATACGCGTCTAGTAGATGGGTTGATGCGGACAAACTTTACTCCTTACCCTTGCAGTTTGTAATCGAACTTTTAATCATTCAATATATTGTTCGTGATAGTCATAATAAATTCGTCCGTATTTTGAATGAATATTAAGAAGCAGGAACATGGGATGGATTACCAATATCCTGCAAAAATGTTGGTATTCGAGGTCAGATATGTTTATAAGAGAGGTCGAGAAATCTCCGTTTTTTTGAATTTCATCTCATTTAAAGGGTGAAACATTGAATATCAAAGAAAATTAAATCCCGCGAAGCATACTTAGAGTAATGAAAATTAAATTAAAATCGAAACTGTATTTATACAGTAAAATTCAATACTTAGCACTTATTTGCAATTATCATACATAAACACTTAAAGACTATTGTAAGTTTTACTGTCATGAAATGTGAGGATGTCAACGTGCATTACTCAATTGACTCAACTGTATTTCATGCACATTCTGGAGCTTCTTCAAATTAACGTATTCCTAACATTATTTCTTTCCTCGACATTGGTTTTTCCTTCGATGAAGATACTTTTGAGAAGTTATTTAAACTATCAGGTTAAGTCATTTGTAAGCAGTCTTCAAAATTTTAAGGGGTAATTTCCCACCATTGTATTTTTAATATAAATTCCGGAAGTTAAATAATAATCACTAATGTATTACACATCTCTTTGAATGGAATTGAAAGTCCATTGAACATTGAAACACACTCTTCCCATATTATACCCTAAGGTTGCCAGTTTAAGTTAGTGATTATTTTTCTCCTCGGCACATATTTCACTCTTATATCTTTGCATACTTTGCGTATAATTGTGAAAATTATATTCTTAAAGTATTTTATTCCACTATTTTTTAATAGAAATTATAGGTGCATTAACGAAAAACTGAAATTTTATTAACATAAAATCAAGCTAATAATGCTTCAGGCAGCACTTTAATTTTCTTCCTTAGAATCCGTAGAAATCAAATTAATTTCAAGAATGAAACTGTGCAAAGAGAAGTTCAAAGATTAAAATATCCTTGTTGATGAGTAAAAGTTGAAATGAATAATTTCCCCTCTTTTGATACTTAATGATACGACGCTTCGTACAGTTGGTTAGAATCGAAAAAAGCCAAATACACAAAATGCGGTTTTTTTGAGAGCAGACTTTGAAACTTCGCATGGTCTATTTCAAATAAATTGTGCATCGACTATTGAAGTCATTTAACTTAGTTCCAGCGCACTTAAACTTTACAAGGGGTTATGAGCTGACCAATTTTGCAGAAAAAGGCGGTTTTTTATGAACGCGTCGTGTTCTTTCTTATAGATTTATAGAAAATATTAGCACTAGAAGGAAGTATTGGGTTGCTCGGAAAGTTTCCGCTGATATCTTCTACGCTGCACTTGGTCAACTGCAAAGACCTTGTTATTACTATTAATACTGATAATTACTTTATAGCACTCACTTATTTTGGGAAAGAGAGTTCTCCGGAATCCAATCAATATCAACTTTAAGGGAACCATGCGAACTAACTTTAATTACGCTGATATGGCTGAATTAGCACAAAAAAGCTGTTAACATATAGAAAAATACATATATTAACACCTGTCCTCACAATGCATAAATGTATGCAACATTACGTCTGTTGACGTTCCTTCTTCAAGTCGAAGAGCGATTGTAATTGTCCATCCTTTATAACGCCTACGTCCTTCAGTGAGTCATAGAGAATCATAGATCATGGTCATTTGGAGACCATGGTGTATGGCCTCTATGTTTATAAAAATACTTTTCCACGAGTTTGAATGAAAAAGCCCATCCTCTAGATTCATGTTGTTGTTGGGAGTTTTATATATTTCTATAGCCTCCCTTCTTACGCGTGGATAATGTCTTTTTCGGAAACCTTCGGTCTTACAATGTTGCATTCTGTCATTCTTATTGGGTGCGCCAATAAGTCCTCTTCTTTTTTCACGAAAATGCAACTTTATTGTGATAAAATGGTTACAAGTGAATCTTTCAAAGTACTGCCTATCGCTAGCAACAACTTTTCCCATCTTTCTGGCAAGGTTCGAATACCATGACGGTGCAAGTGTTCGTCTTTTGAAGCTATCCACATTCTGTCTTCATATAAGCGGATCAGCCGTAGAACAAGTGATATTGCAATGGCAGGGGAAATTCGCGACTTCCCATTTAAGCGTTTCTAAATAGGTTTTGACGGGTCATGGAGAATCACTTTTTCATGACCTTCGTTTCGCGAACAGTACTTGCAAGCCATCGATTACCAGTGGAGAGGAAGATGGAGGTGAGGACCCTAGTCCAAAGAGTGCAAAAGGAGAAAGAATATGTTTTTGGAGACCATGGTGTATTGGTAGGCTCAGAGGGATGCAGAAATTCTGGATATCTTCCAAATCTACTCTCGGAAACGTGGCCGTTATTAATTCAACTCTGCAAGACTCATCGAAAGGGAAACGGATGAAGCAGAGAGAGAAATCAACACAGAAATTACGAAGTACTGCCCAGGATTTCTTCGGGAAATTCATTGGAAATGAAGATCCCTGTTCAGAAGATGCAGAGCTCGTTGGCACCAAGGCAAACATCAGTACACAGCCCCAGCAGAGAGACCCAGGAATACTAGGGCAGACATTAATCGTGCGATAGTACCACTCGTCCCGAGTGGTACGCCAGGTGATGCCGAGTGTCACGGCTGTCTGCCGATGTCCCCGTGGTGCACCCTAGCGGCAGAATTAGAGACCCGGGGATACAAGAGAGATTGTGCGGCGCGAAACAGCCCTTACACGTATCCTTAGTACTTACAGTACATATTGTTAGTACCGTGTGTGACAATATTTTAGACTATGCCTCCCTTAAGTGAATCTCCCGCTTTGTTAGCAGTTCATTTTTGGCACAAAATCAAAGATTTTTATAGATAGCAGATAATCGCGTGGCGTCTTCCACTAACGTACCTTCATAAAACTTTTCAAGCAATCGCAGTTCCAAATCTCCTATCTTTTAATTACAAACATTTTGCGTCTGATAATATTTTGGAGACGCCTTTCATCGTAGAATTTCATAACAAACAGTATCGCTTGCTATACGGTCATGGGATCGATCCTAGGGGGCGTTTACTTTATCTCCTCAAGGAATACAGGGGAATAAGAACATCTTTTGAGACACTTTTTGAAAGTATTTTACTTTGAAATTTGGAAAATTATTAAAGATTCTACGAAAGAAGTTATGAAAATATTCCTCAGTTTGAAGCATGGGCGGGAATAATGTTGCCATAAGAAATACATGGGAAATCGAACTTAATTTAAATACTCAGACCTAAGGAATTAATTAAGGAACATTATACAACTTTCGGAAACATATTAATTCATTATTGGACATATCAACAGATAGATTACTTGCAGCTTGCAAGCGAACTGTTACTCGTACAATAGATGCATCTATAATATATAGCTGCCTCGGGGGGAAATACTACATGTAAACCTTGCTAATGAATGAGATTATCCCCTCTCTTTAGAGCAGTTGATAGCGTAATTAGGTATGATGATGCTACACTCCCTGCCATTAACAACAGGGAACTCGCAAGATATATGATACGATGAATCTACTATATGAGTTACCTGAAATTTCTACTCGTATTAAAATGTTAATTCATCTTTCCATTTCGATTAGAAAAGTAACTAACTCTTGATCATAAATTTACGCAAATATTTGAAAGCTCTGGAATTTCAAGAAAATTATACAATCAAAATTGATCGATTAATGATTTTAAACCTCGTCAATTAAAGTGCACACTGAAAAGAAAGAATTAACGGTTAACAGGGAAAGCAACATTTCCTAATACATTCATAGCATTTAGCGCATTGCAGGAGACAAGGAAAAGAAAAGTCGCTGTTATTGAATACATTCCGTGTGATTGATTCTATAGTATCATAATCCAGCGACAAAATATGAATCACATCATTAAGGGGATAACAGACAAATATAGTTTAATCGTTTCAATTGAGGTTTTTTAAAAGAAGAGTACATTCGGAAGACACTCAACATTGCCATTCACAATAAAACGCGATAATTCGGCCATTCACTTTGCATGTATAAAGCGGTGAGGGCAATCGATATTGCCAACGCCTCCGCAATTTACCCCCGGTGAAGAATCGACAGACCTAATCTTGTCGTTTCCTAGGCGACGCTTATTCTCCGCATTTCCTTTACTCGACCATTTTGAATGCAGGAAAAAAATCGCCTTCTTTAAAGAAAACCCATCTATGGATCTTCTGAATGCCTCCTTTTAACGCCTATCGTGGAGTTAATTTATATCAGATTAAAAGCCCCATTTCATATTAGGATCCTAAAATGGAAAACACATTTTATCTATGTAAAGTTTTCCTAAATATCAAGTAAAACTACTCATGACACTCCCTTACCAAAATCATTCGATGTGGTGATAGTTTTAAATATCATTCCATTTTCATCATCAAAATGTAGGACTATTAGGAGGATGAAGTATTGCTATACTTTCCTTCAAAATTGAAGTAAAGTCATACATAAAATTTTACCCATTCAGAAACAACCTAGTATATCTCAGATGGAGTTTCATTGAGTATAATTACAAGAAAAATAACCAGGGATGAGAAAGATACCTCTTCTACAATTGCATCTTTATAATGTTAGGTTATAAATTAATGTTAAAGCATCAGAACATTCCTTATAGATTAATGTAGTGATCTTGCACATTATTGCCTATCTGAAAATTCTGGGATGAAGATTCTTTAGAAAAGCTTGAATCTTTATTCTGATCTTATATTAAAATCCCACTGAGGATATAAAATCACTCCATCATATTTACTTAAGCTATTCATGGGTTTCATCTTGAACATCAACCTTGTATTGAAAGAAATGTTGGAAAAACTTATCAAACTGACTTTAACAAAATACTGACTGAATATACAAAATGGTTTTCTACTGGAAAATTGAACCAAGATTTTTTATTATAATTCATCATCTTTCTTTTACAAATATATTTACAAATGGCTTCATGAGCGATGCTTTGAAATTTCAGCAACGATTTCCTCCAACTTCACTTCAAGGTTGATCAAGGGCTCTTTTATAGCTGAACACTCTTGAGAAACAACATCATTATGGTATTGCTAAAGAAGTAAAAGAAAGTTAAGATCAATTATTGTCATAAAACAAAAAAAGAGCTTGGTGAATGGCAACGATAATATCTACTTTTTTTAAGCTTACTAAGTTCCATACTATTGTTTTCAAACCAGTTGCCCAAACTAATGCTAGGAAAGTACACAAAATAAACAATAAAGTTTCTATCACCAAGTAAAATAGTAATAAGTATTGCCTACCAAGGTTTTTGTTCAAAGACCAGAGGAATAAAATCTCATCCAATTTATCAGTATGCTAGACTTAAGGATTGCATATAATTCTATAAAGAATGTATTTCCATCTCACCTTAACCTTAGTGATCACTCCCTTTAGAGATAACTTGGCTGAAGAAAGAGTTTGAATAATTTGATCAGGAGGACACTTCTGACTTAAATCAATAAAAGCTGAAATGAAGAATCAAGAAATGTATAAATGAAAAGCTAAAACTAAAATTGAACTACCAAATACTCCTGTGAACGATTGATTATTTGGTAGTTCAATTTTAGTATATATATACCGGTTATATATAATATATATATATATATATATATATATATATATATATATATATATATATATATATATATATATATATATATATATATATATATAAAAAACCGGTTGTGAGTGCTAAAATAAATTGTGGAAGCCACCAAGTTCTATTTCTCATTCAATATGTCCTTCCACCAAGTGCGGCCAGAACAAATCGAGAGTTACTTAAATAAGCAAAAATTTAAAGTAATATAAATGGAAGAAAATATAACCATCTGCAAGTTGTCCACTTATCTCCAACACTTCAATGCATGACTTGATATCTCTTTCCCAATTAGGTATTTGGACAGCACTTCTATGTGCTTTTTGCAGCAGCTGAGAAACTTTAGTCAAAGTCATGGTATTTCTTTCATCATCTGCAGATGTCAACTTAGCATACAAAAACCATACCTTGGAATTGTTGGTCACCTAGATACAAGAAAAGATAAAAATAATATTAGCTATTTTCATGGTTAGCAACTAAATAATGTCCATTACCTTTAACAAAATTATATGTAGTATTTTCTTGTGTGGGAATCAAAAAGCCTAACATGCCGGCCAATTTCATGCAGAGTTTAAGATTTTTAGTTTTCTTAGGTTGATTTGAATTTAAATTATGGTGAATTATAGAGGAGATTGACCCTTTCCATACATTGGTGAAGATTTTAAAATTGAATAATGAAGGTATTAAATTTTAAAGCAAAAATATGGCTGCATTTTAGTATGCAGTACATTTAAAAAATCGCTAATGATTTCATCAAATGTAACATAAAATACTAGTTTTTTCTTAGACTGTTCTGAGGATCTTATATTAGGTCTAACAGAAAGTTCTGTCCGTTTTTAGAGTGAAACAAAAGGATAAATTTTCACATACTTTAAATAAAGTTTATTGAATAATTTAATTTCCATCATTATTTATGACTTCTTTCCAGTGTGATGGCATTTCGTACATCCCATTTTTAAAAAAATGTCTTATCTCTATAGGCCAAAAATTTTACCAGTGTTTGTCTGATTTCTTGAATTGTTTGCCCTTTTAGAGGAGAAAAATAGGACAAAAATATTCTGAACCAAATAGTGTAATAAAATGTTTAATAATGTATAACAGAATAATATTTGAACCATATAAACTGAACAGCAGTCAACAGTGGCATTAAGAACCATTATCACACAAAGGTTTGAGTACTCTAGTCCAGGGGTCTCCAAACTTTCCAGCCTTAAGGCCATACTGATTACTCCAGCAAGTTCCGAGAGCCAAAACCATATTATACCAATTACATAAATCTCATCAGTATTTCATATGTCATTATGCTTGTTATAAGTTATGTTTTCATTTCAAATGTATAAAATGTTAGTTGGATTCATTTCAATAATTAAGTTAGTTATTATATTCTGTAGTTAAATTTTCTGCGTATTATACATGTCTTTACTCATTACAATTCTGTGTTTCTTTATTCAACTTATCACAAAAACAATAAGCCTATAACAATGTTATGAGGAGTTAGCCCAGCACCATATCAATGTAGATGTCATATTAATAATTATTCAACATAAAATTAGAATTCTTCAGTAAACTAGATTTAATTTCCTATAAAAAATATGTTCTACAAAAGGAGTTTTCAAGTATGCTAGCTCTCCGTGGGCCAGACAAAATCTGTCTGCAGGCCGGTTGTGGCCCTCGGGCCATAGTTTGGAGACCCCTGCTCTAGTCTTCTGAAAACCCCGCGCACTGCTGTGTAGTGTAACACCGCCTATTACATGCTATCCTCCATTAGCATACGGTGGTGACACAGCACAGAGCAGCAGCGGGCCTCCTGCAAATACCCGACATTAGTGTCAACGAGTCCCTCTGCAAGTGCCTGGACACGGGACCTGCTGCCGCTCTGCTTCTATTCGGACCATAAGACGCAGGCACTTTTCTCCCCACTTTTTGGTGAAAAAAGTGCGTCTTATGGTCCGAAAAATGCAGTAATTTAATCACAGTATCCTTATTTTCTTTAGTTCCTTAAGTTTTCAGACTCCAGGGGGATGGAAGTTTGAATCACTTTCACCAGCCCTTTTCTCTTAAACTCTCAAACTTATAGTATGAAAAGAATCTGAAGAGAGAATCATAAAAGCGAACACTGAGTCAAGCAAGTTCCTTAAATTTACAACTTAAACCAATTGTAATTCTAACAAAATGGATTCTAGTGAACAAGGGACAGTAAAAAATATTTTAAGTAAATGGTAAGAGCAAAATACTGTAACAACATGAGTCTTATGAATAACTTACATTAATTTATATTATTGTAATATTTATAGAATTAATGGAGAGAATCTCTTGTAGTTGCAAATAAGCAAATTAAGTCCACTTGGCCAGTATTCCATATGGAAAATTATATTAACAATATCAACAAGAAACAGTTGTTTCAGTGAGATACTTATTAATAAAAAGAACTGCATGATTTGAGATTATTTTCTAAACCAGATAACTACTTTGGCACCAAATAACCATGTTCATTTAGTTACTATCTAGATCTATAGCCTGTTCCAAAAATCTAGGCAGTATTGTTTTATGATGGAATCAAACAGTCTCATTAGCACTTCTGCAAAAGTTTCATTCAATTTTCAACACACAAAATCAAGACTTTGAGCTTTGTTTGATACTTTTAAACTTGAGAAATTGTTTTGAATCAATCTGAATCTCAGGTCTATGAGCCTCTGGCAAAAAAGTAATAATGATTAATAAATTACTCTCTGAGGTAGAAAAGTCCAAAACTAAAGTTCTATTCAAGATATCAATTCAGAATGACCCGTTAATGAAAATAACAATATTTATGTCAATGTCTCTTACAATAAGGTTTGTGTAATGTTAGAAAAAAAATACATTATGCAATGTACAAATTGGACTGCACAATGAAATTCTTCAAAGGTTACGTTCCAATTAAAAATTTTTTACTGATATATGGTTATTCCGATATTAGTATAATTTTACTTTCTTGTTTTCAAAGGATACAAAGAGTAATATAAAAAAACTAGCATTTTATATTTGTTAGGATGAAAGCAATGGCAGTTTTAATAATCATGCTGATGAAGTAACCATTTGTTACATTACACTGTAAAATTTATTTCTATTGATACAAAGATTTAAAATATTCATCATTAAGAAGAATGATTCAATCTTATACAGAATTTAAATCGACCAAAGTTAGCTGAAAATTTTAATTTTATCTTTAAGATTCCACCAGATATTAAATGCGTGCAGGGGAGAGGCCATATCTCCTATACTGCCAGGTTTTGAAGATCACCCATGTCTTTTTATCTCGTTTAGTAAAAATTTCAAATCATGTAGTTTGTTATTGGAAAATTACCTGAGATGTAAGTCTTCCAAAGAGAGCAAGACCTTTAGCCTTAAGTCTTCCAGAGGGCACACCTTGATTATCAGGATCATTATTTTTAATAGCTTTGACAAGAATTTCCAACACTTCTGTATCGACATGCTTCTCCTTCAAATCTAATATTCTATGATAGGCACGTATTACCTGAAAAAGTATTGTTTACAGATATGCAGGTGATTCTCATTAATACATGATATTTTGTATTGTTTTGCCTTCATATGCTCTGAATTGGTATTAAAATTTAACTTTTGAATTATTTATGTGAAGTAGCTGTAGCTATGGAGGATCAACTCACTTGTCACAACAGGCACAAAATGCATCATTATACTTTATATCCATGTATATAATATCTGTAATATGATAATATTCATAAACTATCTAGGATGTAGTTTGAGGATTGTATAAAACAATATTCTCCCCTCTACGAACTCAATTCTTCCTGTAAATCTACCAAATAATTTCATAAGAATTTGTTAGTTTACAGTCTGTTTGTAACTGTGACACTAAGGGTGATTCTTATTTTTTATCGCTTAACTGAAACCTCTCACAATTTTTTCTTATACATAGCAGCAAGCAAGCTATAGAATGACCTCCAAATAGATAAACACTCTTAATCCTTCAAAATATATTGTATCAGTCATCTTCTGCAAAATAATCATCCACTGTAATGATAAGATGCTAAAGGAGTATATGCAATAATTAACAGCTAATTTGCATACCAATACTCTTAAGCCCTCCTCAGCTAACACCTTACTGTGCGTTTTTATAATTTTAATATATGTCTACTGAGTTTAAGCATTTGTAATGTTCGCTCTTTTTAGTTTAGCAAAATCATTTTATTATACTTTCTTTTCTCTATTTTTTTGCTTCTTTCATCCATATGTACATAGTAACTCTGAATAGCCACCTTTCAGTATGTGGTAGAGGATGGTGCATGCAAGAGGAACATTAAGAAATTAATTTTTCAAGTGGCTCATCCTAGCATCTATCTCCGTAATATTTCTTGCTGTTCCCCAAAGGCCCATGTAGCAGGGAGGAATCACACCCACCGATTCGTCTCAACATGTCTTTATAAAGCACATCACCTTTCACTGAATTTTTTTAAATTCTCCAATGTAACGACAGAGCCCCATAAACTGTATGCATACTCAATGTGAGGACAAACTAGTGCTAAATAGAGTTACAGCAGAACTTTCCTTTACACTTACAGACTATTCTCAAGACAAAAACAAGTTTCTTAAGTATATTCCCACATATCACACTGATATGGACATGCCATATTAAATTATCTATTAACAAAGTCCAATTACACTTCCCTACCATCAAGTACAACACGGTGTTTGAAAGAAATTCCTTAATCCAGTTTATTACTTCTCAAATAATTTTGGCAACTTTTAATAAATGCCTTGTTACATGTGTGATCTTGTAGGATTTATTGAATGCTATTTAAAAATCTAAAAATATTACATTAACCTGCTTTATCTTTTCAGCAGATTTCAGGACATAATGGACTAAAAAGGCTAGGATTTGTTTATTTATTATTGGTTAGAACTGAGTTTACATTTGGTACTTAAATTAAAAAATACAAATATACTACATATAGTACATTTTTATTTTTACTATTATTTTATTTTTTAATGTTTTATTCGTAAAGTGAATTTATTTCGTATTTTCATCTTATTTGTGAAATCATTATAATTCTTCTAATTTATTTCTCTTTTGTCTTATCTTAGCAATTAATGTGTGACTAAAATGGGTGAACAATTAGTGGCTTTAACTATTTTCGAGTGAATACTAATATTATCTCATGAACACTGACTTAATGACAATCACTAATGATTATTTTATACCATGCTCTAAGTTCCAGGTTATGAGAAGGATATAATCTCTAATTTCTTTTAGTACATTTGAGCAGATTTTAGGAATGAAAATAGTATTTAACCCCTCAAAGTGGAGCAACATAGTCACTATGCTGATGCCCTCAACCTCATATTTTATTTTTTAATGCAATTAAATAAATCTGCAACCAGAATCTACAAATATTTCATATAATTTAAAAGAGGACATTTCAGCTTTGTATTATCATATCTATTATGTATTTTCTACCATATTACTTTATTTGAATTTTAGGAAAAATTATTTTCTTTTGTACTCTCTCTAAGTTTACATTTTAGCACTTATTTATGGAGGAAGTGTTGCTGTTTGAAGACCTTATAGATAAGAAATGCTAGCTAATGATATAATTCAGCTGCTTATTTCTGCTTTGCCATATTCTTTTTTGAACCTCCATATGCATTGAAGGAAGAGGGTCCAGTTGCCGGCCGCTTAGATACCAGATTAGGACTTTAATTCAGTTTTCATCTCCATCAACACTTCACAACATCATAAATATTGAGAAAGGGATTCATGGCCTAAGCAAAGTATTAATTTTGGGATCTAAAATGCTTTTACTGAGCCTTTGAACCTAAAATATGATTAATTTCTAGGGCCTAATAGAAAATAATAAACCTATAAATGCATTAGGAAATACAAAAAACTAATTGATGTTATAGCTGTAGTAAATGAATGAAAAATGATTCACTATAGAATATCTCATGAAATATAGATAATATAATTACTCAGAATTAAAAACAAGACAGAATGTGTGAAAAAATATCAAAATAATTCAATAATTAGTTTGAATATTATAATTTTTTAATAAACCAAGATCAGCAACCCCATTTAAATCTCCTCCTCACTTGAAGGGTTATAATGACCTTAACAATTGTACTTGTTTAAGGACTACTATTGACAGATATAATCTATTAAGAGCAGTTAATATCCTTCAAGCCACATAATAAGCACTATAGAGTTTGTAAATATCATTAACAAAAAAGAATTCTCAGCATATATATTTTAACTCATTGCAAAAGGTTTCTTGGGTTTCAACCATGCAATGTCAACAGATGAATCCAATATTTTGGACACACTCTTAGAGGTCATCTTCAAGGGGAATGTGACCTTAAGTCAGAGAGTGGATCAGATTCATCAGTTGACGGAGACTGACTAGACATATTAGGAAACTAGAAACCTTGCAGCTGTTTGAAATATGCCTTTCCTTATTTAATTCATTTATTTAACATAAAGAGTAATTAAATTGAAATACGATACCTCATCAAATTCGCCACAATCAGTGCTCACTACCATCAAATTGTCCCATACTTTCCAATTCTCAAAATTACACTTCAGTGCTTCCTGTAAAGCCTTCCATGCTCTTGCTTTTTGGCCTGATTTTATGTATGCTTTAGCTAAATTATTCCAAGCTTCAAAGTTCTACAAAGGGTGAAAATTTTACATTAATGTTTGTTATTTTCATTTGATTTGCAATACATTTCATAAAACTGGAATGATACCCAGTGTAACTATTATATTTGAAATAATACTCAAGAGTAATTACTAGAAGAACTCTATAAATGATAGATACATATTTCTGTCTATGTTAAAATTCATTATGATCTTCTGGATGATTTGGGTACAACTTAGAAAAAACAAAATTAGGATTTACCTCAGTATCCAAAGAACAGTATCGGCGATATGCAGTAGCAGCTAACTCCCAATTTTCTACACTTAAAGCTGAAAATCCAAGCCTAGACCAGAGATGCAACTGCAAGCTATTGATATCTAAGGATTTCTGCATGTGCGGAATTGCTTCTTCATGCTATTAAATAATGTATTGCATCAATATCATTCTATTTTAGTGAATTTATTAGGGCAACAAGTAAAATATCTAATGTATGATATGACATGGTAGAAGAATCCAACGGCATATTTTGTTCTAAAAGATAGAAGCAAATGAAATAGTAAATGTCCTGAAAAAATACATGCATTATTATTCATTAAAGTTATATGTAAAAAAGATAAAAACATAAGGAACATATGACATTTTATAAATTCATTTAGAATGAAAAGAAATACTTATTTTCACTATGAAGTAAATTTAAATGGCTCATTTGGAGCAAGAGCTGTCATTAGTACACATAAAATATATATCCTATATTCCAAGCAATATGCACTTGTAACAAGTTTCTATGAGGACATGAATGGTAGATGATAAGAATGGAAGAAGTTAAGGTGGTGTATCTACAGAGGACAGAGAGACAATTTAACACTAGGGAAAGGGTAGCTTGGAAGGAAGAGGAAAAAGAATATTTTTAATCATTTTAAAAATTCAGAGGAGAAACAATTCAAACACAAAAGAAAGCAAACAAAAATTACCCCAAGTTTTATACATGAGGAAAAAACTGACAGGACTGAAACTTGAACCCTGATCTCCTAATTGCTGGTTACTCTTCTGCCTGTCAGGAGCAACTGCTTGGTAGATTGAATCCTATCAGACTTTTCACACATTGAATACCTAGGATTAATCATGCCACATGGGCTTTTCAGGAAAAGTTACCTTTCACCAAACAAGAGTGGTCATATCAAAAATATTCAAATGCATCAAAGCACAAAAATTATCTTCAATAGCAGCCAAATAGAAGATGATATGATGATAATGGAAATTTAATCTTCTCAAGATATTATTCAAAAATACTAATTTTCAAATTTACCTTCTAAAGATAACTTTAACAATCTTAAGTAGCATGTATCAAAAGTCAATAGATTCTGCTATATCTAAAGCCATAGGAATCAATAAATCTTATAGTTTTATTTGAATCAATAAATAATGCATATATAAGACTTCTGTACAAATAATTGAATAATAAGATAAACTTACAACATGGAAATATTTGGCTTAATAAATAACATGAAAAAAGATGATTAGATGTGATAAGATGATTTCATTTAGTTATTTTTCTCTAAACCCTTACCTTTCCTTTAAAGTAAAAGTACAGACCCCAGTGACGTTGAGCACGAGCACTTTTATGTTTCGATAATTCCCATGCTTTTTCGTAGCATGTGACATCATTTTTAGCATCTCCAAGAAGACACCACATCTTGACCGTTTCCTTAGCAACCAGTTGATGCTCTATAACTTCTACTGCCTGAAAACCAAAGAGAAAATATCATTTTAAAAACTCAAAGTTGAAGTATCAAAAAGCAAATAAACATTAAAAATTAAACATCCTCAATAAATGTCCTAGCCATTATTAAACAAATTTTAGATTGAGGGAGGTATTATTATGACAGGATAGCAATCTAAAATTTCTGCAAAAAGCAAAATTAGATAAAGCTGATCCATATAATTTGGTTTCAATAGATTTTCCTATGCACATGATCCAGCTTGCATTACTTCTATATGTTATTGAAAATTTGCATAGAATCAAATACTCAATTCCTCACTGTCAGGCATACAGACTAAAGACTAAGTATGGTTAACGGGCCAGTTATCAGGTTCATCAAACATGACAAGTGATCAAACATCAAAAGTGACCCTCTGATCCACCATAGATAAAAAATAAGAAACCAAGTCTTGAAGCAAGGAAAGAAAGAGATAATTCCACATTTAAAACAAATGTCAATCATAGCCATTAATCATGGGCAGATTTCAGAAGAAAAAAGTTTTAATATTCCGTGCTATAGCAGGGTACCACAATAACATAATGACTAACTAGTGCTCTTTTTCCATGAGTGTAATTTAACACTCCTAGTTTAAACTGAATGGTGTGGCTTGATCTTTTGTTACCTTTAGTCATACCTCCAAGGGTATTTTTATAAATTTTTGTTTAGAAAAAGTGCCTCTTATATGCCGTTAAACACAGTATGTTTGTTCATTTGTATGTAGTTATATTTATGTGCATACATTGTAAATTATTTTGTATAGTTTTTGAAAACATGTCAACTGCAACAACAGTTTGTAATAATAATGAAGATGTACAGTTATAAACATTTCAATATACAAATATAATAGAATTGTTATAGAAAAGTGAGTTCACTCTGTATTAAACATAAATAGCCGACCACCAAATGCAATTTGCACTCATTACATATCTATCATAAACTAGTGATGTATTAAAATGATCTATTACCTTATGACGTAATTCAAGAATAGTATAGCAAGCTATAACCTCCTCCCACAACTGGATTCGAAGGAATATTTCAAGTGCACTATTGATAGCTCCAAGAGATAAGAATAGGTTGGCTAATTTTGCCTGTGGAAATAAAGCACAGTTCATGTTTAATATCTCACTCTAGATAGATTTAAATTTTCAGCTACATGATGAAACTAAAAGAAATTTTTTAGCATTAACTTAAACTTAACCAGTATAATTTGCACATTCTTTTATAACTACTAGAAAATACTGATTATATACAAGTATCCCAAAACCTTGCAACAATTTCTATGCAGAGGAACTTTTAAACCTAGTTAGATAAATTTGTATTTAACATTTAGAAATTGATTTCAATTTTGTATTTATTGCACTGGGTTTTTCCAAAGGCTTCTGCCAATTTTCAGGCAATACAAAGGGAATTATACATAATACTAATGACCAAGTTTAGTTCTGGTCACTTCAAGTCAATTCCTTCCTTTAATTTAATCTGACTGCATTATTACTCAGAGTTTATTGTTTTGTACCCAGGCAGTAGGTCATCTTCCAATCCCACAAGCAATAGAGTATAACTTTTTGGGCATAATAATCAAAATTTAAAGCGGTAGGTGGTGGCTCACCAGATGTTCACGATCTTCTACACCCAACTCATCTAGCCTGAATTTCACAAGCCACTAATGCAATGTCTGTTCACTTTCTGCTTCTCGCCATATATAAAACACATTTGTTAGCAGATTGAACCTGCATTCTTGACTTTGCAAAAGTAAGTATTTTAAATAATGGAAGTCATCTCTCTTGTTCTCCACGACTATCAGGGTATTGAAGGGATATAATCTAGTCATATTTGATAAGTATAGGATTTGAACACTCTAGAAAAGTCCTCTCAGGATAAGCGATGCCAATTTGATATTAGAAGGACCCAGCTTTTATAGCAGACTAAGTGCAGTATAGAAGAAATAAGGGAACATTTTCTGAACCACCTAATATATTACCTCAATATTAATTTTTTGCCAATAATTGATTTAACAATGATAATTAATGCATATATATATATATTTTCCACAGAGAATTTGCTTTATTTGCTACCAGGTTTGTAATGTTAAATTAAATCTTCAGGCATGGAAGGGTGTTTTGTTAGGGAAAATATAGGTTTGTTGGAGATAGAGGTTAGAAGGGAAGGGAGGAGAAAGGAGTGGGTGCATCATGGGAATATTTTATAAGGTAAGGAGAGAAGGATTTGGAAACAAGTGTTCGTAAGTACTTGATGGGGAAAACACCTAATTTCCACTTCTTCTAGGACAGGCATGTGCAACCTTTCTGCTATAGATGGGAGCACTACAGACTTTTTACTTTAGTAATGGCTGCCAGTAAATCCAAGTAAACTTAATAACGTTTTATGATTTATGTAAAAATTTACAAATTTCACATTAAAAAAGAGTATTATATAT
Organism: Pantala flavescens; assembly: GCA_020796165.1. NCBI lineage: Eukaryota > Metazoa > Arthropoda > Insecta > Odonata > Libellulidae > Pantala > Pantala flavescens. The sequence goes on from CM036882.1 coordinate 17,840,911, forward strand.
CCTCTTCTGAAAAACCTTTTCACAACCTGCTCATTGTTCTTCAACTCCACTAAATCCATTTGTGGATGTGCTCTTTCTGTATCCATCACATGAGGATAAGCAATCTCAAAGAAGAAATCTTTTCAAAATCTTGAAAACAGTTAACAGTTCCTTCAACAGCCCATTTAAAATTTGCGAAAAGCAAACAGTAGGAATTGGTCACGCTTTTGCTGTCAATCAGAGCTATCATTACATACACTTTAATATATACGATTGCCTAAGTCCTTGCCCACAGCCGCATGTGGCTTTACGGCCACAGGTTGCGCACCTTGGTGGAGTTGCTGACTCCACCAGGAAGAGAACTCTGGAGGCAAGGATACAAACTAACACATTAATGTTTGATAGTCACACCTACAGTACATATAACACAAAATTAAACCATACCATCTAAAAAAATAACTATTAACTTAAAATATACAACTGTAAATTATACTATATACTATAATAAAGTCATGCGACACTTATTCCTATAACCCTTTAAATTACTCTACTTTATCTTTTTCATTTTAGCTTTTTCTTAGATGGTTAACACATTCATAAAAACGATCTTAACTTTTTTGTTATCAAATTCACTAAGAACTTATTTTTAGCTATTTCTTGCATTCTAACAACATGGTTACTTCCTTGTATTTGAATTAAGATTCTATCTTCCTTTTCATATACCAAGTGTTGTTTCACATTAAAGTAATATAATTTCAGCACTATAAGATTCTAAGTCCAAATTTTTCTTCACTTTTTAACTAAGAACATTTTTTCCCATCCCTTCAGGTAAAATATTAAACATTATTCCATACATCCTTGATGTTATATCCTCCATTCAACTAATATTTATCCTTAAGGAAATCATGGAAAGTATTAATTTTCACCTTATGGAAACTATACACTCTAATTTTTGGTATCAATGAAATTTCTTTTATCACAGAAGATCTCTGATCTTTGAACTGCATCATGGTCACTAATCCCTGGTAATAAGTAGTGTGTATTGAATTACCCTATAGGTTTTAACTGAAAAACATCTATTAAGTTTAAATTTTGGATTGTCTCAAAAACATCTCTCATTCTTTGGAGTGAAGGGGGACAACCCACAAAGTAGCAAAATATGAAGCACAAAGCAGCAAGTGAACATTGAATTTACTTCCTGTACAAAACCACCATCACTAACAAATGAATTTACAAGTTTCTGAGCCTTCTCTCCAAACTACCTCAATATAAATTTTTTTCCAACTCTGTCTTCAATTTATATACAAAGAATTTCAATATCTTTTGAATCCAAAATATTTGAATAGATTTTATAAACACACATGAAAATTCCTCCTCCTTTACCCATCCCTTTTATAAGATTTGTATATTTTAGGAAATATTTCCAATGAACTGACTTCATCTCTTAGCAAAGACTCAAAGTCTTAAAATGCCTTCTATATTTTTACATACTAAACATACTTCACTTTCTCTAGCACTCCTTTAAACCTCAAACTTTTCCAGAAATTTTTCACATGAACTGATTTCATAATTTAACCACTACTTTGTTTCTATATCTATTTCTGCATTACACAAGTTTATTTATGAACCTTATTCTGTGATTTCATCAAAAATGCTACAAAAATAAACCTGCAAGAGCTTTTGATCCCAACCCATTTTTATAATCAGAAGCATGTTTTCTGTTGATCACTATCAAATCATAAGCCGAGTAACCTACCACATCGCTATTTCCCTTATTGTAGCTGGAATCTACATTCAAAGTAGGATTTATATTTTTCCTGAAGATGTAAGTTCTACTTACAAAACAACAAATCTATCTATTCTAATTAATTTTGTACTGGTTTTCTGTTATTCTTATTGGTGTAAATGCTTTATAAATTGGACTAGAAAAGTTAATCATAAGTAAATATAAAATAAACATTTGAAAGGCATAGTAATAAATTTACAGCAACTTTTAACTTTAAGATCAACTCATGCAAAAACACTTTCATCCAAAAATAATGAAAGTTCTAATTTTATAATTGAAAAACTTATATTAAAGTAAATGGAAAGGATTGTTTTAATAAGGTAAGACATAATATAAATGAAACCAGATTAAAGTCAGTTTCATTATGTGAAAAAAATTTGAAAGGCTGAAGTGAAATAAATGACTAGGGTATTAATTGTGTTTTATTTACCTCAACTTCCCAAAATGGAGGCATCCTACAACTATGAAAATACTTAAGCCGAATCTTCACATCTGGCTTTTCACATTTAAGAGCATCAACCAAGGCCTATGTAATTGAGAAAACATGACATTTAAATAAATGACTTCAATCATTTTGTTAAATGAAAGATTAAATTAAATACAAAAGTTTTCTTTAATTTTGCAAATGAATAAAACTCAACTAAGTTTTTCAAGTACTTTATATTACTCCAGGATTAGTGGCAAATCAAAAGGAACCACTTCTGTTAAAGAATACACTGATAATTAAGCCATAGATTTATGAGTATGTTGTACGTGTTGAATTAAATTAAATTGCATTAATCACCTGCAATAACACATATAAACTGAATGACATGTTAAATTAAAGAATGACAACTAGATAAAATTTCAAACATAAAAATAATTTCCATAAATTGTAATCAAAGTACAAATTTTAAATTTTACTAACTTAATTACTTTATTTGAGGAAAAATTATTATAATAATAAATTAAATTCATTATTACCAATTATAATAATCAAATTATTACAATAAATTACAGTAAAATATAATTAAGAAGGAAAAGATTAATGGCCTAAAACATAGCTAGTTTGATATACCCACCTGAGCCTGCATCATTGATCGTTCAACTGTTCTAGAATGGTTTGATTCCAATCTACATCTCTCCAGAAGAACAGTGAATTGCATGGACCACATACGTGGGTGAGAGAGGAGACACTGAGAAAGGAATCATATGAATAGTTCTAACGTAATCAGTATTTTAATGACAAATTCTTATAAATAATACGGTTAAAATTTTTTTTTGAACAATATAAATTAGAAATATAACTAAAAGATATTATCTAAATAAAACATATGGAGTTATTCGAGATAATCAAACAAATAAATTGATATATTGTCATATTCAACAATGACTCTTACTCTCTGCAAAATGACTTTAGCTATCAAAGCACTTCTAAAACTAACACTACTGCATAAACTTACTGATATGTACGTCATGAGCTCTTCATTTGCTAAATTATCCTTAGGCTGAGACTTCATTGTTAGTAGGCTGGAAACATTAAAAAAAATATGGAAATACACATATTTGATCCATAAATTCATCATTGTTTACCTAGGTTTACTAAATAGAATTTTTTTGAGATTCTTATGATTCTATAATTATCATAAATAAAGACCTATATGATGAATTCATTTACATAATTGTAATAAGTTCCATGGAAGAAATTATAGTAATAAAATTACAGATAATTGATTGATGCAATTAAGTTAATTATTCCAGAACTGTTTGCAGTTTTACATAATAACATTTCACAATATACCCACAATTTTCCAAAAATAATTGTTTGCTCAATAGGCCTTAAAGTTGGAGTATCACCATCTTCTTTGTTCAAAAATTTAATACAGTTCAGACGAACCTCATCTTGAAGTTGGAGATCCTGAAAATTATAAGAAGTGATGATATATCAATATATATATATATCAATAATCAAATATATATAGCTGCTTCAGGGGTGTGTATATATATATACGAGTAAAGGTGTGCTTGCTGATAGCAAGCAATCGAAAAATATATCTTTTAATAAAACTTAACATTTTCCGAAAGACTTTATTCGGATAAGGCATGCTTCCTTAAGGACATTTTCACAGTGAGCTTTGCGTTGATTTCGATTTCCCATGCATTTCTTACGGCAACATTATTCCCGCCCCGGCATCGAACCAAGGCCATCCAACGAAAATTACTGTTATCTTCCGCTTGAATACGATTGACCTTAAAAACACTCCAAATTTTAAAAGGAAATTCACTCAGGAAGTACCTCAAAATGTGTCCTAAATTCCCTATGCATTTCAAATGGAGATATAGTTAATGCCCCCCAGCATCGAACCAACGACCTTTTACGACTATCTTAGGGTAGCTTTTAAATGAGAATGGTCCCCTTAATGGCTGCGGGAAATTTTGAACCTCTGGGTGGTTAGGAAGTGCCATAAAAAGCTTTCGGAAATATGGCCAATGTATTTTAAAGGGGAAAAATCGAGATTACGGGTCACTCTGGAATCGAACCCGTGATACATGGACAAGTGCTGATTTTTTTCGAAGTACAGTATATATGTATCTATATCTGTAGAAAGTTTAAATGATCTATGTATGATATTAAGGGAGCTACGATTTTTTAAAATTTGAAAATATTTCACCTCCTGGCATCGAATCCATGATCTTTTGTGGATAATTGATAACATTTTTGTATAGAAAGGTATATTATCTAGAGCCACATGAAATTTGGTTGTTATAAACTCTCGGGAAGTATTTTTTAAAAATTGTCAAAAATCAACTCCATGCATTCTTATGGAGAAAAATCCAACTTTGGGGTCTCCCTGAATCGAACCCATGATAGGTAGAGTGGGTTTTAAATTTTTTCCTAGGTTAGTTTTAGATTGGCATTTCTCAAAAAAATCAGCGAGCCGGTGTCCCCTGCGGTTTGGGCCAGACATTTTTATCCTCAATTTTTTTTTACCCCCTAGTTATCTATATATAATAGATATATGTGTATATATATATACACACACACACATGTAAAGGTGCGCTTGCTTACAGCAAGCAATGCTAAAATAAATCTTTAAATAAAACGTAATATTTTTCGAAAGATTATTCTGATAAGTCATATGCTAAAGTAAAGGACATTTTTGCAGCGTAAATTGCATTGCTTTCTATTTCCCATGGATTTCTTATGGCAGCATTATTCCCAACCCAGCGTCGAACCGAGGATGTCTTGCTTGGTATAGTTTAATAATAACCCATGATAGGTGATAATAATAATAAATGTCTTTATTGAAGGGTAGGTAGGATTGGTTTCCAATTCCTTCCTAGGTCAGATTCACATGCCTATTAAGCAAAAAAATTGGCGGCCCCAGCGGCTATGCCTGAAATTCATATCCTATATATATATATATATATAATATCCCCCCAAAGGAGCTATATATAATAGATATGAGGATATGAATGTCAGGCCCAAACCGCTGGGGCCATGGGGTCCCCAATTTTTTTGCCAAATGGTCATCTGAATCTTACCAAGTAAAAAATTGGAAACCGACGCTAAATATTATGGCTTAGATTCTGGGAGGCCCCAAAAATCAACTTTACCCATAAGAATGCATGGAGTTGATATTTGACAATTGAAAAATACTTTCCAGGCATTTAGAACGATAAAATTTCATATGGTAGCTATTATAACTATCTACATAAAAATGTTATTTTTTATCCACAAAAGATCATGGGTTCGATACCAGGAGGAGAAATATTTTCAATTTATAAAAAGCATATCTTAATATGATACATAGATCATTCAAACTTTTTACACACATAGAGACATACATACAGTACTAAGAAAAAAATCAGCAGTTGCCTGTGTGTCATTGGTTCGATTCCAGAGAGACCCCTAATCTTGATTTTCTCCATAAAAAATACATGGGCTTTATATTTGAAAACTTTTTAGGGCGATTCCCAATAGTGTGGAAGTTTCAAATTTCACACAGACAATAAAAGACAAAATTTCTACAAAAAGCCCACTTAAGATTGTCCTAAATGGTTGTTGGTTTGATTCTAGGGGGCGTTAACTATATATCCATAGAAAATGCATTGGGAAATAGGAACTCCCTTTTAGGCACTGCCTGAATGAATTTACTTTTATAATTTGGAATGCTTATAAAGACAATCTTAAGCAAATTGTTAAAGTATTTCTTGCAGGATGTCCTTGGTTCAATGCCGGGGCAGGAATAATTTTGCTGTAAGATATGCATGGTTAATCAAAATCAATGCAATGTACACTGCAAAAATGTCTTTTAGTTTATGTTATTATGACTAAACTTTAGAAAAATCTTATTTTTTATTGAAAGATATTTTGTCGATTGCTTGCTGGAAGCAAGCATGCCGTAACTCGTATACTATTAATATTTATGTAAAAAACCTTAGAAATCAATTATACAGGAGAAGGTTCTGGTCAAAATAGAAAAATATGAAAATGAAATTGATTCTGAAACCTTCGGTAAATTATCCTCAGAAAATGAGTCATCCTTATCCATTACAGACTGGTAACTGCTGTCAAATTTAACATTCAATGAAAGCTGAGCTACATCATTTTCTTGAAATTTTGTTCTTTTCCCCAAAGCACCTGAAAATAGAGATTCCAAAGGGATATTAAGCACCTAAACATAATATAATTATGGATATTAGAAACTCAGAGCTAAGACATTTTTAATCAACCACAATTTCCTTGAGTTATAACTAACAAATGTAACTAGTCTTACCAACTAATGAAACATTTAATCCAGTGAGATTAGAGGCTACTTGTAGGCATTCATTTGCTTTCTGCACTTCAAAATAATATAAATATATAATTGCACTCTCTACTTCAAACAACGTCTTTAGTTTTCCCTTCCAAATTTCTTCTTGGATTATATCCTTATAGGGCATGTCTTTCAATAATTTCTTTAAAGAATTATATATCATTGGAGATTTTTCCTCGATAATTTGCTGATGTATAAACAAATATCTTATGCACCACCAGCCACTGCTCTAAGGAAATTAAACATCATTTCAAGTTTAAAGGAAAGTTAATGATATACTTTTCATCCTGTCAAAGGCTTTTGGATTTACCAACTAATTTGGAAAATTTACCTCACAACCTAACAACATCCCTTTATTAAGGAACAATGCTGCCCGTGCTGCTATGAGGAGATGAGGAAGGACTATACATGGAGCAAGACTTTCACCATCTAATACCAAACAACCAAGAACCTCATCTCGATTTGGAAATGATTTCATAAAAGGGCATGATTCAAGGATTAAGGATTCTTCAACTAACGGTCCAGTCCAATTTGATTGAATAAACAGTTGTAAGCAAGCAACTCCAATGGAAAGAACATTCAACTGACTAAATTAAAAATAAGCATGATATTAAATGGCATAGATAATAATAAAAATAGAAAAAGATTAAATAACAAAAACTGTTCTCTTCACAAAGATTTCATTCATTCAAGATTCAACAGAAGAGATGCAATGAAATGTGACCTTACCGCTCGATAGAACCTTCATTAAGGTACTTCTCAACTGCCTTGCCGAGAGCTATGTCCAAACCATCACCCAAATCATTCTCAAAGTTAAATATATCAAAAGCGATTTTTGTCTGCAATACTTTGGCATAATGACCATCTTGAATGTAACTTATTAAATTCGAAGTTTTACCTACCAAAAGAAGAAACTAAACTTGTTACACTAAGTTATCATAAAGCAGCCATTCTCATCTTTTTTTATATTTCTGTAATACATACATTCAAATGGCTGATCCGACTGCGTGAGAAGAATGATTTCAATTTCCTTCATATAGGAGGACAACGCTGCCATACCTTCTGAGTTCAGCACGCTCATTTATTATTAATAATATATGCAGCTTATACCAATCATGCTAAGTACAAAATCTTCTAATAAAATACTACTTATAAGATATAGACTCTGAAGTATTGTTCTAAACATGAGCTTCGAAATAATACCTATACAAAACAATTGAATGGTAATCTACACGTGTATACTCGATATATAATGGTGGGACGGAGTTTTCCTTGTATTGGTAGTTGGCGTCCATTGCTAAAGATGGCAATGGTATCGATTTTGGCGGTAATTCATTCATTACTTATTATATTATTATTTCTTTCTCCTAATTGAAAAATTAATTTAAAGGAGAAAAGTGATATAAACATTGAAATTAAATAAATTATTTATAACGATAATAAATATATATGTGCATGAATATAAAACATAAATGAGCCAGAATCCTCTCTGGATCGAAGCTATGATACGGAGATTTAGTTCAAAATTGACTAACTTGTTGTGTTTTAGTTTCGACTGATTGAATTTTACGAAGTTTCAATGATAATCATTTCATATCTAGTAAGATATTATTATTTATAATGTGATCATATTTCACCACCTGGCATCGAACTTCCACAAATTGAATAAAGTATTTTTGTGTAGTAATATATAGTAGGTATAGTCATATTAAATTATATCGTTCTATTTGCACGGGAAGTATTTACAATTCTTATAAATATTTAAAAATCTTTGGAAATCGACCCATTCATCCTTACGGGGGAAAGTACGACTTTGGGGCCTCCTAGAATCGAACCCATGATAGGTATTAATTCGTATCTCGTACAGAACGACATTCTGATAATTTGATAAAAATTTTAATTGATTTCTTGATTTTGATCCAATTTGATAAAAAACCACAGGTGTCTACGTTTCATGGGTACGATTCCAGGGAGACTCTTAATCTCGATTTTCCCACAAGAATCCATGGGCAAAATTTTCGAATATTGTTTTAGGGCATTTTTCAATCGTATAGAAGATTAAAATTTCAAAAGTCTATATAGAAGCCGAAACTTTATATTTAGCTGCCATTGCGCTGTAGTTTCATTTCCAGATTTTCAGATCCAGTCATTGTTTCGATTCCAGATGTCGTTAACTATACCTTCATATGCAATGCACAGGGAAATCAGGACTCCTTTTAGGGCATTAAAATACATATAGACGCTTCGGGGGATAACTATTATATATAGATGCTTCGGGGATATATATATAACATACCCCTTTCTTCATGAATAAGAATGTCCATTTTTCATGATTCCTGTTTGGTGTATCTTGTAGCCATCATCGGTCGGTATCTGCAAGGATGACTCCATGGCGTCTTCACTTTGAATTATAACTTTGTTGCTCGTTGTTGTTAAAGTTGCTTGGGCCATGAGCAATCAGCATAATCATCATCATCAGCATATATTCTATTCTGCAGTTGGGTCTTTCCTTGTCGTTAATCTATATTTTTCGCCTCTCCTTCTTTTGTTACCTATTCCTCCATTTTACTAAGAAGTAGACTGCGAGAAAATTCATATCGTTTCAGCACTGTTTTCATCATCTTTTCTGGATGATGTGTATCCTGGGACCTTCCATCGCCATCAACCCTCGTATTTTGCGTCCCTCAACCCATCTTATCGTTTTCAGCCGCTAATATGTTGCCAAGTCTTGATTTTTTATTACAACTCCATGGCGCCTTCACTTTCCATCATAAATTTGTTGCTCGTTGTTGTTAAAGTTGCTTGGGAAATTTTGGAATTGAATGGCATAATCCTTTCTTAAGGCCTCTATGCAACCTCTTTAACTCTTTGCATTGATTCATCCTCAGAGTAGGGACGGGGATTTGATCGCGCCAATGCATCAATCCTGGAACACACTTCTCTGATATTTGGAGAAACAATTCTTTTCACTCAACTTTAACAAAATGCATTTCCCAATTCCACAAGTGCCACAAAAAGAGCACCAAAGGGAAGATGGATGAGCAAATGAATGAGCAAGAGAATGAAGAAATCAGAGCATGAAGTTGCAGCAACTCCTTCAAGAACTCACTCTCAATCCAGTAGGAGTTGTTGCAACTTCATGCTTTGATTTCTTCATTCTCTCATGGAACTTTATTTATTAATATTAGTAAAATATTAAATTATTTAATATAAAAACTTAAGTCCATCCTCTATCATCAACTCAAGTTTACTATTGCATAGAATCTCATCATTAAAACCTATAGCTACTGATGATCTAAAGCTATACCTATGACTAACTCTTTTAAATATCCTGCAAATGAACAAATAAATACATTAATTAATGCCAATCTGTCTCTTTCTTCTAATGAATGATAATTTCTCCTTAATACTTGAGTTGAGGAAAATTTCTTTTTTGTATATTTTCCGTGCAATATCTAAAAATGATACTGTGGAATAGCTAGAATAAAATTCTTTGGTTTGCAGGCATTGATAAAATTAAATAATGATATTAGAATGAAATATTTATAATTTTAATTCATAAAACAGAATGACTCTATACTATTGATCTCTGTTGATGGTAGAATATTGATACTAACCATTATAACCATTTCTTATCAATTCATCTGCAATGAGTGTGCCTCCCTTCAAATGAATTCTTCTGGATACGATAAAGTATAAGCTTAATTCATTAATGATTCACCCACAGATGATAACAAATTTTTCAAGAGGATGGTATTTAGTTCTTAGAGTTATCAAAGAAAGAGGTGTACATTCTGAAATATAAGAGCTTAATCTGGATATCATATTTATCAACTGGGATGCCTTAAGGTCCATTAATATCCAATAAGATCCTTAAGGAAGCTACATACTTTCTCCTTGATTTTTATGAGGTACTCTTCGGACTATATTGCAAATTATGACAATAAATAACCGCTAACTATCTAGAGACGAAAACAGTAATTATTGTATCAAAAAGGTTTTTTTCCCCTGTAGTCAGTTATTAGGTATTTTAAATTTTATTAGATCCGAGTTTCTGTCGAGCCCACTGTTGTGGATTCAAAGACAACTTCCTTTGTTTTTTTTGTCTCCTCAATTTCTGCGGAGGGCGCGATTAGTGATTGCTCCGTTGTTCGGTAACATAGTGCTTTACTATTCTCCTCATGGTTGCTAAAGTTTTCTGTTAAAACTGCTTGTTGATGCCAAGGATGTGCATCATTGATGAGCTGTTAATAAAAGAAGAGTTTAAAGAGAGACAATAGGCCATACAGAGAACTCTTCGCATCGAGAAAGCTGCTGGGAAGATTCCGGTGATACGAAACACGTGAGTTAAATAGTCCATTTCGATAATCGTATTCCTTTTCTGCAAGAAAAAACCTGAACTATTCGAAAATTATCAGGCTAAAATTGCGGAATTCAATTATATGAATGAGTGATCGAGGATTTCAACGTGATTATTAACGCATATCATAGTTTTTGTGATTTATTCGAAGCTTTTATTCATAATTCAACAGATATTTCGGCTGTGGATAAATGTTCTGCAGTACGTTCTATTCTGACTTGGCAGTATTGGAATCTTACGGGGTCATGCACGTAAACTGCCCCAAAGGGAGCAAGATTGCCCATTCCAGACGCATTTAATCGGTCTGGCTGAGTCTTACTGAAGAAAATGAGATTTGTAGTTTTCTTTTGTCGATTTCAAATTTAATATTAATTGTTTAATATGGACAAGAATGGGATTTTCCGCAATTTGGTAAATCTCATACGTCTTTATAACAAAAGAAATAAATTACATGGCGATAAGTAAATGAATGGTCGCATTTTCTAGCTGAGAACTTAACTAAAATTGGCATTGCTCTCATCCTATTCAACATAAAATGCTAGTTGTCTCATGGTAGCTCTTTATATCTTATGAATACATGACAATCAAATTCAAATTCTTTTCGAGTTACTATATCTGATACTCTGTTCCACATCATGAAAAGACCACGTATTTTAAGGAGAATCAAATTGTTGCCACTTTGAAAATTGTTGTCCAATTTATTGATCTCCTAGAACTTTTCTGCTTCTAACATTACGAAAAACTTGTCGCGAGATAAATTTAGTCGATACCTTGAATAGAACTTAAGTTTTTGATTTACATGAAATCAATGTGAGAAGGCGTGACTTCGTGGAATGCCATAGTAATAAAAACAACTTTGTAAATTTCCACAGAAAGTTGTTATATTCGCGACCGGTTAAGTAATATGAAATTACATCTTCAGGCAAGGAATGGTGTTTTGCTAGGGATTGTATAGGTTTGTTGGAGAGGGTAAAGGGGAATGGAGGCGTGGGTGCATCATGGGAATATTTTGTAAGGTAAGGAAAGAAGGGGTGAAGGGTTTTGGAACAATGTTTCATTTGTAAGGGAAAACCCCTAATTTCCACTTCTTCGAGTAGGTCTAGTCTTCGGTAGTTCTCTTCCTGGTGGCGAGGTTTGAAGTCGCTCCTGTAGTTCTTCTCCAGCAGGTGTAGGGCGAAGCTCGAAAAAGGTGGTTGTCCTCTCTTGAGCCGGTAATCCCTCTGGTGCTCTGCCGCCCTGATACGGAGGCTTCTTCCACTTCTTCCCACGTATTTCATTTGGCAATCAGAACAGGAGAGCTCGTACATCCCGCTGGTTGAGTCCATTGCCCTCTTGTCTTTGGAGTTCCCCAGCAATGTATGAAGATTGTTCGGGGAACGAAACGCCGGTCTAATGTGTTCTGGGAACACGTTACTTAGTTGGTATGATACTTTCCCCAGGAAAGGCATTATGCATACTATAGAATATTATCCGTGATAAATGCGAAGTATACATAATGTAGAAAGAAAATTACACACCTAAGGGATAAAATTTGCGATCCCTGTCCTCTTCGTCAGCACTTTTGAGTCGTTCTTTAATAAGAGAGAACAACATTGACAGATGTTGTTAGGCAAAAATTTATTATATTTAAATTTATTAGTTATAAAACGAATGCTTCGGTGATGAGGGCACTACACAAAAAAATAATTAACTATAAAATTGAAAATATACATTATTTATAAATTATGGTAACGAGTATAAAATTATTTTCTATAATCAAGAATGATATGAAAAATTTATATAAAATTTAAAAAGCATCACTTTTTCGTATATTCGTAATTTCATATTTATTTAGAAGTTCAGTTCTGTCAAAATAGAGTGACTATTCGAAGAAGCATAATGAGACTTATATATACCATGCGTCTAATATTTAATTAATTAATTCTATTTCAATTATAACAAGTTATATTAAATTGAAATAGAATTCATTATATATTATCCTCTTTTGGCCGAACTGAACTGCTAAATAGATATGAAATTACGAATATACGAAAAAAGTGATGCTTCTTAAATTTAATGTACATTATTTATCTCATTAATGATTTTAAGGGAACTAGCTGTACCCGTTCACGCGTTATGGTGAAAAAGTATTTCCAATTATTTTTTTAGCTGCGTATAAGTAAGATTTTTAAAATTCATTATTAATCATTTATTATCGCAATAAGTTTTTTGACTCCATGTTTTTATTTATTGGAATTTGCTAGCGAAAAATTGAACGTCAAATGCGTGAATGTTCTTTTTTGTTATGTAAATTAATTTGTTGAAATCTTAAAATAAATACAATTCGTGCATTTAAAATATTTTAAAATTTAATATAGTTTGTAATATTTACACAATAATAGAAAAAATATAAATTCTGCAGAAATGGGATCAATTTATGTATCGTACGTCTATTTTTCCCGTAGAAAATCCATTCACTATTAGAACAGCAGGCAGTTATCCACGTTGCAAGGCTATTATAAGGAAATCATGTATAGTATCTGCATTACTTTCATTAAAATGATAAAATCAATCATCACAGTACCATTTCAGTTCGGAGTAAGATATGCTAAATTATGTGCTACTCTAAATTTTGGATCTCGAAAATTTCAAAGAGAACACATATTCAACTGGAGAAGACCTAAAAATGACATTGTCTCGTCAAAGAAAAGAAATAAGTTGAAATGTTGAAAATAGAAGAATTTTGTTACCGAAGTAGGTAACGTCATTAACTCACCAAGTTGTGAAGGGTTGGTTACTAGATACTATTTCATGGTTAATATCCTTCATGCTTTCATCAATAAATCAATGGATTTAGGAAAGGGTTTTCATGCGAAACGCAACTTTTGGGTCTTTATCAAGTGGATGCGATAGATGATACGGTTTCCATTCTCCTTCCAGTTCTCCTTCGAGCTTCCGAGGTGAACAGACGTCTCATGACCGTCATTAGCGTACCCTAGAGTGATTGACCATCGGACCTTCCCCTAGGCCAGGGGTCGGCAACCTGCGGCTCTTTTGATATGAAACTGCGGCTCTTTAGTTCCATAATCAAATATTACTTATAAAAAAAAAACATTTAAAAACGATTTTGAATCGGCTAACGAGGATTGGGCATTATTTCTCTCTCTCAGCCCATTGTACTCGCTTTTAACTCCACCTCTCCCCCGTGACACACGTTGTCACTGTCGTCAGTATGGTAGAAGCTCTCGAATGACGCCGTCGCCGCTGTGCCGTGGATGTGCGAAAGAAGGGTGGGCCAGTCCGGCGCGAACCACGGTTCACGACGTTGAACGACGGTTCACGAGTTGAGGTCCTTGCAGGCGGTTTTCACACCAAAATAAGGATTAGTTATCAGGAGGCAAACACACAGAAGGAGTCATGAAGCCAAAAGGCTGGACAACTCAATGCGGTCCCATCACTAGGAAAAGGGACAAGCATGAACGTTAGGAGTTGAGGTCATGAATTTGGTAATGAAGATCTATGTTTTGGTAGAAGAATTGGTTTGTTTCGAACAAAAATGAACTATTTTTGTAGAAGATATTGAGGGCGGTAAATTGCTTCATTTTCAGTTTCTAAAGGAATATCGCGATAAAACCAGTGCAACTGTTGACACGATTCACTTCAGCACAGTTATAAAAAAAATTAAAGATGAATTTGCTGACACATTTTCGCAATTTAAAACCAACAAAACCACTCTAGCATTCATAGTAAACCCTCTTAACGCAAATAGTGACGAAATCCACATTGAGCCATTTGGAGTTGATACTGGATCTTTAGAAATGCAATTGATCGATTTAAATAGTAAAGCTTTGTGGATAGGAAAATTTACAGAGTTGAAAAGCAAGTTGGAAGAGTTGGAGGTCCAGAAATATATGTACATAACGCAACAAAAATGGACAGCTTTAAAAGAATTGCCGCGAGTTGAGGCACTTATATTCGACGCATGGAATAGTCTTCCAGATTGCTACAGTGAGGTGAAGAAGTTGGCATTGGATTACTGACAAGCTTCATATTTGTGTGAGCAAGCGTTCTCTTGCATGAATATAATTAAAAATAAAGTAAGAAGCCAACTAACAAATGAAAATTTGGAGTCGTGTATGAAACTTAAAACAACAAGTAATGAGACAAATTTATCCGAACTTTCTAAAACCATGCAAAGCCAACGCTCCCATTGAATATATTTTATTTTTAAGTACAAGATACAATGTTTAATAAAGTTTAAATTTTTGAAATGTATGTTATTGTTTGTTTTTATTTTCACATCGATAGGACATGTGCTTGCAGAGCAGCACTTTGCCAATTTCAAAGAAGTTAAAAAATGGGTCAATTAATGGTTTAACTCACAGGAGCTACAATTCTTTTAGAATGTTATCCATAAATTACTTCAGAGATAGCCAAGATGTATAGAATCGAATGGTCAATAATTGATTCAATAAATTTTAAGTAAATAATTGAAATAACGTGTTTTATTTTGCGAAAAATCCGGTAAAGACTAGTACACACACTTGATATATTACCTAATTTGTCGTAAAAACACTGCTTATATAAGAATAAATAGATATTTTTCTTATGAATAAATAGATTCGTTTTTTTATCAAAAAATATTTATGCAAGTGCTATTTATTGTTGGCAAGAAAAATTATTGTGGCTCTTTAAAACTTTGAAATTTTGTGAATTGTAATTTTTGGCTCTTCCGACTCAAAAGGTTGCCGAACCCTGCCGAACAGTTCGTCTCCGAGGAATAAGGCTGAGTGGAAGGCTTTGCTCATTTTCTTATTTCTCTATTTATTTTTATTTATCTTTTTCCCCCTCTGAATCATTCGGATATATTTTGTTCCCTTTTTGATTCTCTATCTAAACTCTTTCCGTGCATAGAATAGTAGCGAAGTTTTCTATCTTACACAAGGTTCATTTATCGATTTCATTTCTGTGCCTTTTTATCATTTAATTCCCTACTTTCTGATTATTCTTAATTCTCAATCGCCTAATCATTTAAGACCTCTTTATATATTTTATTCCTTATTTCTATATCCTCCATATTTATTTTCTCTTACCGAAATTTAAAACTTGTTACTTCCGAGCGCGCAAATAACCACTTCCTATAACAGGTTCTCTGTCCTGCAAAGTGGCGTGCCCGTGCCTCCACCGTCCAAAGTGGCTGCGCGCGTGAGAAGCCGGGGAGGGAAGGGAATTGTACTAATAGGAAGCTCTAATGTCAAGCGTGTTTCGGCTCCTTTGCGAATAAGAGCAAAACTGGAAGGAGGTGACCTGGGTGTGTGTTCCCTCTGGGCAAGTGGCCCAAGTCACGGGTGTGGTCCGAGCGGCGGTTGCGAGCACGAAATGTTCTAGCCTGCGAGTGGTGGCCCATGTCAATGATGCCTGTTATAGGTTATTGATGATATTCTGATAGTGACAGAAAGCTGGTTCAATGAGGATATATGCGATAATGAAACTCACACTCAAATAAAAACTCCGGAGGCGGAGTGTTTATAGCAGTTAGGTCGTCCCTCCAAAGTAGAGCACAAACACCGAATAATAGCGACATCGAAAGTGTATGGTGCACAATCTGTCAAAAAAACAAACCGAATATAAATGTATGCGCATTTTATCGACCGCCAAATTCTCCTCGGCAAGTTTTGCGAAATCTTAACGACGAAGTAGTCTTTCACTCCCGCAAGAATAATCGTAGCATAACAATCATAGGCGGTGATTTCAATCTTCCAGATATCGACTGGAAAAATTACAGAGTAAAGAATCGGCATCCCGGGCTCTTTGCCCGGGATGTCGATTCGTGTAAAACTTTACTAAATATGATGCAAAATGAATTCTCTCAGTCAAACGGTAAAATCACCAAGAAATCACCAGAGAAGAAAGTATTCTCGATCTTTTTATGATCAACTTTCCAGAGCGCGTAAAAAAATTTCCATCGACGAAGGACTAGGTGACCATAAAGGCGTATTCGTAAATATAGACATAGAATTAATTAAACATAAGAAGCCTAAACGGAAAATTTACCTTTTATCCTAAGCAAATTTCTTTTAATTAATTTTCATTCATTTAAATCGCGTGTAACTAATATGTCTCCCGACGAAACTTGGATCGCCTTCGTGGAAACAATGCGTAATTTTATAGATTTATATATACCGTCGAAACTTTCGAAGAATGACTGTGAACCTAGGTGGTACGACAAAGAGGTTATAAAAGCTCTGCGGAAACAGAGAACTCTCCATAGAAAAGCAAGGGCCCACATAGGAATAGAACAGTCGGAACAGAACGCAGTTCCACTCCATTATTAGATAAATATAAACAGGCGAAATCCGAAAAAAATGTGTCATGCGTAATGCCCTTCGTAACTTCAAGCAAAAATTTCTCGGAAATAGTTTAACAGAAGATCCTAAAGCATTCTGGTCATACGTTAGAGAAACGCAAGGAAAACCTCAAACCGTAACTTCATTAAAGGACACCGACGGAAATGTAACTAGCGATCCGAAGACGAAAGCGAATGTCTTGAACAAGTTTTACCAAACCGTTTTTAGATCTTACAGCAGTGCTAATACCCTACCGGAGATAAACACAATAACGGAGATGTCGAATATTAGTTTTTATGTAGACGGAATCATTAAACCCTTGCGCAAAATAAACCCGAATAAATTCCCGGGTCTCGAAGGAATCCCGGCCAGAGTGTTAAAAGAACTTTTAGGAAGTGAAGCCCCTTACCTCCAAATCATCTTTTGCAAATCAATTAACGAAGCCAGCGTACCAATAGATTGGAAGATAGCAAACGTTACGCCCGTTTATAAAAAGGGACCCAAGTAATTATAGGCCAATATCGTTAACTTCACTGTCAGGAAAAGTAATGGACCACATCGTTGTCAGCTTACTTATAAAATTACTAGATAGAGTTAATTATTTCGATAAGAACCAACATGGCTTCAGAAAATCTAGATCATGCGAAACTGAGCTAGCGTTATTCGTTCACGATACGCTGAAATCAGCCAAGAATTTGAAGCAAGTAGTTGCTATCTTCCTCGATTTTAAGAACGCTTTCAACACAGTCTCGCACAACAAATTAATTTACAAGTTAAAATTAATCGGTATAAATAAAGAAATAATTGACTGGATAAGGGATTGTCTCCGCGATAGGGAACAACAAGTTTTACTTGATGGCGTGACTTCGAACAAAGTCAAAGTTACCTCGGGCGTTCCACAGGGCAGCGTAATTGGGCCGCTTCTATTCTTAATATATATAAACGACTTTATTCGATATCGAAAGTGAAGTGCGGATGATACGGTGATTTATAGAGAAATATCCACCGAGGAGGATCGTGTTTCTTTGTCAAGAGATTTAATTCGTATTCAACGTTGGTGCGAAAAATGGCAACTTGACCTTAACGTTAGTAAATGCTCCGTAGTAAATTTCTTCGAAAGAAAACAAATGCGTATGAATACAGCGTACCAAATTAACGAACTAGATGTTAATGTAGTAGACTCGGTTAAATATCTCGGAATTACTCTCACAAATAACTTAAATTGGAGCACACACATACGGAATAAAGGCGGTAAAGCAAATAGAAAACTCGGCTTCATTAGGCGTATTGTTGGTAGAAACGACGAAAGAGTGAGAGAGCGTTGTTACTTCGCGTTAGTAAGACCACAACTAGAATACGCATCTAGTATTTGGGATCCCGCGGACGGAATTAGCACCTGCGAACTAGAAAAGGTTCAACGTAAAGCAATAAGATTTGTAAAGAATTGCCACGATAAGAAGGCAAGCGTAACGAAACTATTTTCAGACGCAGGTTGGGAAACGTTAGCAGATAGAAGATTTGCAGCCAGATTGCGTTTATTAGATAAGTTTAGAGAAAGTACGTTTTCGGGAGACGTAATTGAAATTATGCGACCCCCCTGCTATCTAGTCCAATCCGATAATGCGTGTGAAATAGATATAATATAGCTAGGACGAATCGCTTTAAAAATTCCTTCTTCCCGCGCACGATATGCGACAACAATAGACTAAAATACGCGATAAATTAAAATAGGTGTTTACACCCCCTGCCACACGCCGAAAGGCGGCTTACAGGGTACTTATGTAGATGTACGGTTGATGCGGTCATGATAGATTTCGATGTAGTTCTCGATCTCGATTCCCCATGACAGACTAACAGCTAAACTAGAAAAACCAAATATTGACCGGAGACTAGTCAACTGGTTTTCTCAGTTGCAGAACCCAAAAGGTAAGAACAAATGGGGTATATTGAAATTTTATAGAAGTAACATCCGGAATCCCGCAAGGGAGTGTAAGAGGACCTTTACACTTCCTCGTATATGTGAACGATCTACCTTTTCATATAAAATCAAGTATTCGATTGTTTGCAAACGACTGCATACTTTAGAGAAGAATTAGGAACAACGAAGATAGGGAAATAATGCAGCGAGATTTAATTTTGATAAAAGAATGGGTAGCGAATAATAGAATGAGTATTAACGTAAGTAAGAGTAGGTATGTTGCCTTTTGAAATAGGAGGTCGCCTTATTGCTATAGTTATTGTTTAAACGGTGAAATTATAAAAAATTCATCACATTCACATCAAGTATTTATGTGTAATTTTTGATAGGAACCTTAATTGGGAAAACAAATAAATTTAATCTTAGCGAAAGTGTACAAAATGTTACATCATGTGATGAGGAATCTAAGGGGCAGTAGCAGGAAAGCGCCAAAAAAGGGTTATCTATCGCTTGCGAGGCCAATAGTTGAATGCGCAACAACTGTGTGGGACCCCTATCATTATAGTCAAATAAAGAAAATAGAAAAGGTACAAGGAAAAGCTGCTCGATATTTTATGGGAAGATTTAGAAAAAGGGACAGCGTTACAGTAATGTTAGATACTAGATATTGGGTGGGATACTCTGGAAAAAAGGAGAAAAATAAGTCGACTGGGTTGTATTCATAACATAATTGCAAGTAAAGATGGTTGGGTATCCTTTAAAAATTCGATTGCGAAACCTGATTTTTGCGGTAAAGATAGCCATGAATTTAAAATTAAGCCCCGGCATCAAAGGAAGGATATAAAGAAGTATTCTTTTCTCAATTTCAGAATGGAACAAGTATCACTCTTAAGACTCTGAAAATGTAAAATTCTTCAAAAAGAAATGCTCCAACATTTTTTAGAATTAATATATGTATATTATAAGGGAATGTGGGGACTTCTGTAGTAAGGGATTGCTTGACAGGGTTAGGTGGGGTTTCACCCCCCGCTATGGTAGCCGTGAAGGCCTGTCATGAACCCCGAAAAACTCCAGAAAAAACTGTCAGTTATAATACTTAAATTGTTTGGTTATATTTAACTATTTAAGGAAATGTTATTTTACTTAGGATAATGTTTTTGTCAATTTATGTATTATAATTTATTTTTCGAATACAGTAAGATCCCGCTTAACGCGGTTTTTTGGGCTCCCCTGAAATGCACACTGTGTATTGATACTTGTTGTATATCTGTGCGAAGGAAACGGCCATGCACCAATCAAAACGTGTGATTTTTGTGTATTTTATCATGATAAATTCGGCAATTTTTAGTTTTCACGATGGGTGACTGCAAAAAATGTGAAAGTAAAACGACAAGAAAAAACATTACGCTGGAAACTAAAATGCAGGTGTTAATTAGATGCAGGCCAACGTCAATCAGTAATCGCCACTGCATTAAATTTGTCAACTTCAACACTACGGACAATTTAAAAAAAAATAAGGAAAAAATCGTGTCATCGGCAACTACAACCACAACGACTTCTGCAATAAAAATTACCCCTTCTAGAAGCCATGTGATTGAGGAAATGGAAAAACGACTTTCCATTGGATTAACGATGAGTTTGAACGTAATATACCATTAAGTCAAGCAATTATAATGGAAAAAGCGAGAACAATTTTTAGCTGTATTCAGAATAAAAAGGGAAAATTTTGTCGGTAGTCGAAGGTGGTTTCATCGATTTAAACATATGACAATCCTACATAACATACAGACTACTGGATAAGCGGCAAGTGGAGGTACAAAAGCAGCTGCTCCATTTCCAGCGGAATGAAAAGCAAACATTGAACATGGGAATTATCCTCCTGAATTAGTTTTCAATTTTGATGAAACGGGTCTTTTTTGGAAGAGAATGAAGCAGCTGAGGTCCCGGGTTCAAATCCCGGCTGAGGAGGAAATTTTCTTCTCAGGGTCTGGATGTCTGTGACGTCCGTTGTTGAGTTTGATACCTCACTGTAATTGTCCCGTAAGAGGATGTTTGTGTGGTCTTTGTTAATAAATAAAAAGAATGCCAAAACGTACATTTTTGTCCCGTGAAGAAAAGCGAGCACTAGGATTTAAGGCTGCAAAAGATCGTTTAACACTTTTACTGGGTGGTAACGCTAATGAAGACTTCATATTAAAACCACTGCTTATCTATCATTCCAAAACCTCAAGAGCAATGAAGGGAATTACGAAATCAACTTAACCAGTAATTTGGGAGTCCAATAAAAATTCTTGGATCACTATGAAAATTTTCCAGAATTCGTTTACCAAACATTTTTGCCCGTCTGTTAAACGTTACTGCGAATTTAAAACCTAGGACTGAAAGCTTTACTTTTGATTGATAGCGCACCAAGCCATCCAACGCATTTGTCCGAATTAACAACATGCATTCCAATAGAAGTGGTTTTTCTGCCGCCAAATACAACTTCGTTGATCCAACCAATGGATCTAGGCGTAATATCAAATTTTAAAGCTTATTATATCCGGCGAACATTTCGACAACTGATTGATAAAACCAATGGAAAAGATAAAAAAATCTATTAGAGATTTTTGGAAAAACTACACTATCATGGATGCTGTAGACAACATCAATCTCTCCTGGAATGTGGCGTTCCAGAAACGTTTGAAAGGAGTATAGAAGAATGTATAGCCGGAGCTAAGCAAAGATGTTGACTCAAGAGAATCCACTGTTAATGTCGACGAAATTGTCAAGGTGATTGCTGATGAAACAGGGTTGGGTAATATAAATGCGCAGGGTACTGAAGAATTACTGCAAGTTACAACTGGTTAAGGTCTTTCCAACGACGATCTTAAAGAACCTGCGGAACAACAAGTGTACGAAGACGACGAAGTTGGCGTTTCTGAAGATTAGAAACAAAGGGAACTCTCAATAAATTTTCTAAAAAACGTTTAGCTACTATACCGGAAATTATGGATGAATTTGTTCAAAATGATTTAAATTCTGATAGACATTCAAAGGCAAGACGAAGTGTCATTGATGCGTTGATCTTGCTATCGACAACTGCTTGCTGAACGAAACAGGAAAAGACAGACGACTTTAGATGACTTCGTCATAAAAAAAACGAAGTATATCCAAGAAGAAGAACCTTCCTCGTCATAAACATGAGATCCTTATTCGAACTTCGTATTATCTTCATGAATGCTTTATGATTAAAAATCGATATTAAAAATAAGTAAGTCTATACTCAATGTACTGAAAATAATTTAACTACAAATGTTACAAAACATATAAAACAAAAAATAACTGATATATTTTCTTATTTTCTGTTATTTTTCACCGATCCCCATTATAATCATATGAATGTACGTGTTAAGCTGCCCCGTTCAACGCTGTTCCGTTTAGCGCTCTAAGTAATCGGAACGTAACCCCCGCGTTAAGCGGGGTCTTACTGTATTTTATGTTAATTGTATATGTAAACATGTAGAAAATAACTGCCTCCATGCTTTCAGCCTACTTGTAGTCAACTTAATATAATAATAATAAGAAAACAAAAGGTGCATCTTCCAAGCAATCCTACCTAGATATCATACAATTTCACGGTAGTTACTTCTATTGTGCTGAATAAATCTTCGTTCATCTCAAAAACACCTATTATACAGAATGCTCGTAAATTACGGAAGATTCAAATTAAACGACTTTCAAAATAAAATGAATACATGAAAAAGTTAATGTTTAAGTAAGTAATTGAAAAGTAATTGGAACTTTCTGGACGATATTTGTTGATTTCAATTTATAAAATATAGAACTGTAAGTGGTCAGTCGTAAGAAGGCTTTTGAAATAGGCTTTTGTCCTCCGAGTGATGAAAAGACTTCAATACCACCGTACTTATCGCATTTGCTCAATAATAAGACGCAGTTTATTTCACACCAAACCTTTCAGTATTTTACAAACGTCTTAAATTCGCAGCGTACTTAGGTTTTAACTAAGTGACTTGTTTTAAGTTTGAGCAGCAATATCGTTGCAAACTTTAATCTTATTAATATAAGTTCGCGGAAGTTGCTACTGTTTAATAGATGGGTTGCTCGTCTTCTGTATCCCACAAACGAATACAAAAGGCACCGAATCTTCTTTACTGAACAATCCTTTCCAAAGCGTCAATGGATGTATTCTAGTTGCAATCCCTAAAATGGATTGGATTTATCTGCTCAAAAACGTGAGACAATTATGCTGATTTACTTTTCATAAATATCGATATTGCTGCTGTTGTATGAATGTCATCGGATATAAGAAATATTTTCAAGTATAGTCATTCGAATTGGTACTATAAAGCATATAAAAGAGGTTCATAACATGACATAGACTTTTGTCCGATCCTTTTGCTCATCTTGGTTGAGCGTTTGTTTGAAATTGAAGAGTTAGCGAAAAAACGAAACGGCCGTTTTGTCATGTTAGTCCCCTTGTAAAATTTAACTTCGCGGGAACTAGGTCAAATAAATTAAACTGTCGAAGCAGAATTTATTTGAGATTGATTGTACAAAGTTTCAAAATCCGAACACGAAAAACCAGATTTGGTATTTTTGGCCAGCTATTCTCGATTCTAGCCCAATGTGCGTCGTTCGATATTATTGATATTAGAATTTATCTACTCATTATTTACAGTGGTAAATATATCTCGAATACCGATAAATAGGAGTCTATATATAGTCTGTTCCACTTTTCTAGGCAGTATGGGCTTATGGAGAAATCGAATAGCCTCGTACGCCGGGTCATTTTTCCGGAATATCCGCGATATCCACAAAATTTACCTTCGCAACGAATGAATTTTAAGATTTTCAGCTAAGTTTGGTGGATTTTTTTCCAATTTTTTGGTGAAATTTGGATAAGGAAGGATGGTTCTATATATTGACGGAGTTTTTTCAACATTTAAACAAAAGAAATAAATTTTACAGCGGAATGAAAAAAAATTGTCGCCTCACCAGCCGTGAACAATACTAAAACTGCCGTTTCTCTCATCCTATCTGACATTAAGTGCTAGTTTTTTCTTAGATTACTCTTTATACCTTATGAATACATAAAAGTCAACTTATATTAAATTGAGTGATTATAATTTAGTGAAAAATAATTTAAGTGGAACGCAACCTCCGAAAAATTGGATCGTGCAGTCAAATTTATACATCGCCTAAAAATTTTTTGTTTCTTACGTTACGAAAATCTTGTCGCGAGGGAAATTGAGATAAATGTTGTTATTTTCATTTACAGGTTATTCTGAGTCGATATCTTGAATATAACTTTAGTTTTTGAATTTTATAACCGAGAGCGGGTCCGGATCAATCCGAATTACGCTTACGGGTCTATGAGTCTCGAGCAAAAAAGTAACAATGATTAGCAATCGGAGCGCTAAATCAATTACTCCCTCGGTCTCGGGTAAAATCTAGGTTTTACCTTTTTTATGAGGAAAAATTTACTTATAATTCATCAACGTAGTATTTTTGCTGAAGTTATTATTATATTATTTCATATGAGCCGTTAAAAAATTTTCATTTTAGTATAGAAGGAAATTATCAAAAAAATATGTATTAATTAAAAATATATTCTTTTATTCCTCAGTTGGGATTCGAACCCGGGATCTTCGACACAGAGTGTCTACTAGTTATCCCCTCGGCCACGGTGGGGGCCATTTCACCATGTATTTTCCGATTGCTTGCTGTCAGCAAGCACACCATAACTCGTGTGTGTGTGTGTGTGTGTATATATATATATACGAGTAAAGGTGTGCTTGCTGACAGCAAGCAATGCAATAATTTATCTTTATTGAAAAATAAAATTTTTCGAAAGATTTCTATGCTCAAACGTTGCTAAACATTAAGTAAAGGGCATTAACGCAGTTGAAAATGCACTGAATACGATTTCCGATGTATATCTTTTGGCAGCTAAAATCCCGCCCCGGCGTCGAACCAAGGTCATCCTGCTAAAATTACTGTAATCTTTCGCTTAAGTATGGAGGACTTTATAAACACCCCGAATTGCAAAAGGAAATACATTCAGGAAGTACCTTAAAATGAGCCCTTTATTCCCTATGTATTTCACATGGAGTATTAATTAACGCCCCCTAGCATCGAACCAACGACCTTTTACGATAATCTTAGGATAGCTTTTATATGAGAATGGTCCCCTTAATGGCTGTGTGAAATTCTGAACCTCTGCGCGGTTGGGAAGTGTTGTAAAAAGCATTCGGAAATATGGCCAATGTATTTTAAACGGGAAGAATCGAGATTACGGGTCGCTCTGGAATCGAACCCGTGACACATAGGCAACTGTTGATTTTTTTCGATGCACACTATATACGTATCTATACGTGTAGAAAGTTTGAATGATCTAAATATCATATTAAGAGAGCTACGATTTTTCGAAATTTGAAACTTTTTCACCTCCTGGCATCGAACCCACAACCGTTTGTACGTCAAATACTACATTTTTCCGTAGAAATATATATAAGCAATACCTACATGAAATTTTATTCTTTTAACTTAATGGGAAGTATTTTTAAAATTATTTGAAAAACGGCCCCATCCATTCTTAACGGGGAAAATCGAGATTACGGTACGCTCTGGAATCGAATCCGTGACACGTAGGCACGTACTGATTTTTTTGGAGGTATATAATATACATACCTATTAGTGTAAAAAATTTGAATGATCTAAGTGTCATATTAAGGAAGCTAGGATTTTTTAAAATTCGAAAATATTTCACCTCCTGGCATCGAACCCATGACCGGTTGGACGTAAGCAATAGCATTTTTACGTAGATATATATAGTAGCAATAGCTACATGAAATCTTATCCTTCTAGGTTTATGGGAAGTATTTTTAAAATCATTTGAAAAACGGCCCAATGCATTCTTAATGGGGAAAGTCGATTTTTGGGGCCTCCTAGAATCGAACCCATGATAGGTAGGGTCGGTTTCCCAATTTTTCCTAGGTGAGATTTAGTTGGCCATTACGTAAAAAAATCGGCGGCTCCGTGGCCAGAGCGGTTTGGGCCTGACATTAATATCCTATATATATATATATATCCCCCCGAAGCGTCTATATGTATAGATATACGAGTAAAGGTGTGCTTGCTGACAGCAAGCAATGTAATATCTTTTAATAAAATCTATGATTTTTCGCAGCTGAGAATGCACTGAATTCGATTTCCCATGCATTTCTTACGGCAGCATTATGCCCGCCCTGGCGTCGAACCAAGGCCATCCTACGAAAATCACTGTCATCTTTCGCTTATGTATGACTGTCTTTATAACCACACCAAATTTCAAATGGAAAATCCTAAAGAAAGTAGATTCCTCAAAATTAGTCCTTAATTCTCTATGTATTTCTTAAGAAGTTAGAGTTAACGCCCCCTAGAATAGAACCAACTACCATGCATGTCAACCTTAGGGATGTTTTTATATGAGAATGGTCCCTTATAAAGCTGTGTGAAATTTTGAACCTCTGTGCGGTCGGGAAGTGTCATAAAAATCTTTCGGAAATATGGTCAATTCTTTCCTTGCAGGAAAAGTCGAGATTACGGGTCGCTCTGGAATCGAACCCGTGACACACAGACAAGTGTTTATTTATTCAAAGTACAATATGTACGTATCTATTTGTTTTGAAAGATTGAATGATCTATGTATCCTATTAAGAGAGCTACGATTTTTCAGAATTTGAAACTTTTTCACCGCCTGGCATCGAACCCATGACCAGTTGTACGTAAACAATAGCATTTTTCCGTAGATAGATATTATATCAATAACTGTATGAAATCTTGTCCTTCTAGCTCAATGAAAATTATTTTTAAAATTAATTTCAACTTCGTAAGAAATGCAAAGGGAATTAAGGACTCATTTTAAGTTACTTCCTGGATGAATTTCCTTTTGAAATTCGGTGTTTTTATAAAGGTAATCATTAATAAGCGATAAATCACAGTGATTTTCGTATGATGTAATGCTGCCGAAAGATAAGCATGGGAAATCGAATTCAGTATATTGTCAGCTGCGATGTCCTTCAGTTTATGTTTAGCAATGTTAGAGCGGAGTAAGTAATCCTCCGAAAAATCTTATTTTACATTAAAAATTTATTATAGCATTGCTTTCTGTATATATATATATATAGGATATTAATGTCAGGCCCAAACCGCTTCGGCCACGGAGCCGCCGATTTTTTTACGTAATGGCCCACTAAATCTCATCTAGGAAAAAATCGAAACCCTATATATAACGTATACATATACGAGTTAAGGCGTGCTTGCTAACAGCAAGCAATGAAATAGTATATCGTTTAATGAAAAATCAGATTTTACGAAAGGTTAATCTTCATCCACATTACTAAATATAAGTTAAACGAAATTATCGGAGCGCATGTATACTTTGACATTCTGAATGCGCCCGCGCACTTTAAGTTGTTCTTCACACAAAAGTTGATACAAATTCTTTGATCCATTTTTTGGAATAGACGAAGATCGAACACAAGCCTAAACACATCCAAGCAAAACAGCTGCCAAAAATTCACTAAATATTCCAAATGGCCGACATTATCAGAATAATCAAGGAACGTAAGTAACAACCTAACGCCACCAAAAGATCAAAAATCGAACATACGTAGCCCGCGAAAATTCACAATTACCGATACTTTTTGAACAAACCTCGTATATCCCCCCGGAGCGTCTATACGTAAGAGATATTTACGGGGAGGTTGAAGCTAACCTTCGAGCGTCACTGTTCCAAACTTGGTTTGCGGGTTATGAATCCTTGAGGATTATTAGTTCAACTGATAATACACAATTTAGAAGTAGAAGTAACAGCATCAAAAATGAATACTTAAATCAATAATAAAGTAAAATGTACATTCCTGTCATTTGCTGACATCAATTTGAAACTTAACTCTATCATTTCGAGAATGCAAATCTTAAAGAAAAATGGATTATCTCCTCTTTAATGAGTTTTTGTTAGCTTAAAAATTTCCTCAGTCAAATAATTTTACAGCTTAACAATCACTATGAATCGTTCACTCTTGTTTTATTCACTGTAAAGCTTTTATATTTACATAAGATTAATTTGCATTTAACTTTATCTATACTTACATAAAACCCAAATGTCATACTTTTCTAAAATATATATCAATCATAGCACCAAACAATAGCAAAAATGTGCACTTCTTATTTTGTAGTTTATTTAAAACGTGAAATTAATAAAGGAAAATTTTCAGCAAAAGATTATAATTCTTGATAAGTTTGAAAAACCTACATTAGCAAAACCACATCTTTAGCTGATGTTTATCTACTTGATGGATCATACATTTGAGTACTATAATTCAGTAATTTCACTTTCACAGATGTGATATTAGAATTTAAAGTACATGTTCAAACCCTATAAAAAGGAAGCTTTTTCAATATTTAAACCATATTCTTAGTAATAAATATCATAATAATCAGCCATAAATTTCAAACCTGAAGTAATATAATTAATGTGTTACCTTAGGAAATGGTTAAATTTTTTAAATAAAGTATTTGCATTGACTTTTGTAGTCCATTCAAATAAATTACATCAGTAGGTAGATTGATGAAATCCAATAAAGCTATACTTTTAGAGGCAAGTTTTGCAAGAATTCTATGGATAATTTCAGATGCCAATGTACTGATTAAATTAAATTGATGGATAGTTGATCTTTGAAAACAGTTACACTAAGCATAACATATGTTTTTTATTTCGTGGAGCTTTTGCCAGCAGTCTTTTGAAATGAAATTAGGAAAATTGTATCCAGCAAACAAGATTATTGCAACTAATTACTTCAACAATTTAAAGAGTTTTATATTACAATAATATTTACTTCATAGTATAATCTAATAGAAAAACATATACAGAAGTTAATTTGAACATGGATGCAGAAGAGAATTTGACAAATAATGCCTTACAAAATATTCAGGTGCAGTATTTTTACAAAAATACTCAAAACATCTACCATGTAAAATACTTATGGAACAATGATTACCTGTATATAAAGCATTTTGGAGAGTAGGAATATAATTATAATGCATTTATGGCTTGGCAAAGAGCGACTTTCATTTATCTCGATAAAAGAAATACAGCTCCTTATACCATAATTAGAATTTGCTACAAGAAGGATACATGTTGTGCACTTTTTTAAAAGATAATTTATCTCAACTTTACACATATTTATAAGTAAAATACAGATAGAGATCAGTTGTAAGGGACACAAGGACTAGTTATATACATAAAAAAGCTGTTTACATTCAAGATAAAGCGTTCAAAACAAAGAACTCTCAAACCACAATAAAGATCATTGTAATTTAAAATAATCAACAAAATTCTTCAATCAAACAGTAAAATAACTAAAAGAGCTCTTGTCATACTACCAAATTTTCATCACATAAATATCTGCCTCATTAGTACCAATGGTAGTACTTAATGCAGTCTTGAATTTTAAGATGACTCAATATTCAGTAAGGCAGAAAATTACAACTTTTCTTTATTAATGATCAGGCAAAATATCTAAATACAAAATCCTTTCTTAACCTATTTTGACAATTGTATAGCATGGATATAGCTTGAAGAGAAATTTCATACTTACCCATTAAAATTATGATTTTTATTCAATGATGTAATTTAAATCAATGAATGCAGTTGTAAAAAATTAGAAGGAATTCTTCCAAAAGATTTATCTTCCATGACCACTTACAACAAGTAGCATGGCTATTTTATAAACTCAATGAAATTCAGAAAATTTTTGTAATGACATTCAGATAATAAGTCTATTTATTTTATTTTTTGCCATATTTAATTCCTTCCTAAATGAAATAGCATTATTATGTATAATCAATATAAGCACATAGTGAATAGAATAACATGCAGTGAAGCATGTAAATATTGCCAGTGTAGAACTAAAGAATCACAATAATAAATAAATTATATCACTTATCATTCATTTATGATGCTTAGACTAGAAATCAGAATTTAATTTCCTTATTGACACTCATCCCTCAAGAGGAAAACATTACTATACCTCAATAGAATGTTCTTTCATGAAAATAGGGTGTTCACAATGACAACTAAACAAAAGGATACATCTTAGCATTTAAAACATTGTCCTTAAGGATAAAGGACTGCGTTAATATGTACAAGCTATTTACAAACATGGTTTGTATGCTTCAGCAAGAAAATCTCCTTTTAACCAGGTATTATACTGGTTCCAGATATCCTGCATCTTCCACTCCAATTTCTATATATACCTTGCTGATGTCATACAGCTTCCATCACGTTTTAAGTGGGACAAAGGACTAGAGAAGATAAAAATCAACAAATTAAGGTTTGCATAAAATTTAAAGTTTTAATAATGGATAATAAATAGTAGAAATATAAATGAATTAAAATATGCAAGCATATGAAAAAAAATTTTCAACATACCTTTCAAAATGTAATCTGTTAGAAGAGTTGGAACTGTTGGACTATCTTCATTAATTGCCTTCAGAACTGCAAACAGAAGCAAGTAAAAATGTGTTAGGAAATTCACTTTTGTCTCCAAAAATACTACACAAAAGATTTCTTTCAGAAAAATTGCCAATACTTATTGTAAGAGATAGCTAACCAACAAAAATACCCAAAGGAATTTTGAAGGTTTATGTCTATGTGTAAGACTATTTGATTAGTATATTATTTTTATCATAAGTAAATATGTATATTAAGAAAGGGATATATATCCCTTTTTTAATAGCCATAGTTCAGTGCCTGACTGGTGTATACTTGTATGGGATATGTTCAGGGAACATTTTACTCCCACCAGCAAGGAAAGGCTTGCAAGACTAAAAACAGATGCGGCAGTTATTCCTGCAAGATTGACACAGAATTACCAAATCCATACAAAGACTTGTAACTGTATCAGAAGCTGTCATTGATGAATTTTTCAAATCAGATGACAAACAGGAGGATTTTAAAGGCTTTTAAAGGGAAACTGTCAAGTCAGCAAACTCGCTACGGACTTGCCCTACACTTGCTCTCTTCCTATATGTGTTATTTTCCTTCTATCATTGACAGTTCCACTTTAATTGACAGTATAAAAAAACAGCATGACTACTCCCATGGGTTTATTGTTCTACTCAGCTTTAGTGAATTTAGTTTAATGTTTGCCATACATGTTTGATGATATACAGCCTTGTAATAGTTTTCATTCTAAGTACTTGCGGGACATAAGCATTTAAATTAAAATTTTTGAAATGAAATCTGATGTAATTATAAGTTCTATTTGGTTTGAGGAAGGAGGGCACAAGAGAGGGTAGTCCTATACAGGGAGTACATAACAAACTGTACACTGTAACTGGAAATGTTGGGGGGTCATCTTATATGCCCAATTGTCTTATACGCCAGCAGATACTGTAATTTGCATTACTTAGTACTGAATAGACAGGTACATTCCTCAAATGCAATGAGCACTGCAAATTAAGAATTATTACCGACTCTGGAAAAAACATCAAGGTGCATAGGTATACAATTCCAGAATCTCCATCACCAAACACGCAAAAAATTATTGTGATGGATCAATGTTACTTTCAATGTTAAATAATTTCATTAAGGAAAGACTGGAACCATACAGGTATTCTTCACTTGCACAAGACTACAAAGACTTGAAAAGTAACTATTGCCCATTATTATTATATAATCTCTCTTGTTTAATGAAGGAGATAGATGAGAGAATTTAGTAAAATGGACTGTGTCCATGTTACACGACATCAGCTAAAATAAAAAAATATGAGAACCCACTCACACTGTGCTTTCCTCAAGATTTCAGCTTTTCATTTGGTTAACAAAAATATATCTGGATACATATCCTTATATATAAATTCCGTTCGGTGTGTGTCCGGTGTTCTCATAAGAAATACATGTAAACTTAGATTTTATCACTTGCATGCTTCCTTTCTTTTGCAAAATTAAATTAGAATCTACGTATGGATTTGAAAGTAGCACCAAAAGAAGGAAAATTGAATAAAGTTTCTTATTTTGGTCATAAAACATAGTTTAGTTTTCAGAAATTACGAGAATTTGAAGAAATTAGATGATGATTTTGATTAATTTTGCGGCTGTAAACAAACAATTTCTTAGTTACCACGAAATTGATTGTTGAATTTTCTCTTAAGAACGCACTGAGAAATCAGTATTCAAATGATGTTTGTTTATAGAAACGTAAATATTTACTTATACTTTCACAGAGTAAACGGTTTTTGATATTAAATCAAAATGATATCGGGATAAATTCAAGAGATTGAATGTACTGCACAACTTGGTGAGTTAATGACGTTACCTACTTTGGTAACAAATTTCATAATTGTTTACTTGATTAGTGTGTGTTGTGTGTGTGTTTGTCTGTCTGTACACTATAAACTCAAAAACCATACATCCAATCGTCCTGAGAATTTGAGAAATTATTACGTATATCTCCGGAAAGGTTTTAGATAAAATTTCTATATTTGGAGTACTCAGTTCGACTCCAGAAGGGAATAACTGTTCCCATAAGATATACATGTAAACTTAGATTTCTCACTTGCATGCTTCCTTTCTTTTGCAAAATTAAATTAGAAATAACCCATGTATGGATTTAAAAGTAGCACCAAAAGAAGGGAAATTGAATAAAGTTTCTTATTTTGGTCATGAAATATAGTTTACGATTGCATTGTGTGTCTATCTGCCACATTAACTCCTTTATATATTTTATTTATATATCTATCATATATAGACGCTTCGGGGGGATATATATATATATATATATATATATATATATATATATATATATATATATATATATATATATATATATATATATATATATATATATATATATATATATATATATATATATATATATATATATATATATATATATATATCTATACATATAGACGCTTCGGGGGGATATATATATATATATAGGATATTAATGTCAGGCCCAAACCGCTTCGGCCACGGAGCCGCCGATTTTTTTACGTAATGGCCCACTAATTCTCACTCAGGAAAAATTCGGAAATCCACCCTACCTATCATGGGTTCGATTCTAGGAGGTCCCAAAAATCGACTTTCCCCCGTAAGAATGCATTGGGCCGTTTTTAAAACAATTTTTAAAAATACTTCCCATTGTGATAGAACAATGAAATTTCATTAAGCTATTGCTATTATTAGTATCTACGGAAAAATGCTATTGATTACGTACAACCGGTCATGGGTTCGATGCCAGGAGGTGAAATATTTTCAAATTTTGAAAAATCGTAGCTCTCTTAATATGATATATAGATCTTTGAAACCTTTTTACACGTATAGATACGTGCATAGTGTACTTTGAAAAAAATTAACAGTTGTCTATGTGTCACGGGTTCGATTCCAGAGCGTCCCGTAATCTCCATTTTCCCCATTAAGAATGCATGGGGCCGTTTTTCAAATAATTTTAAAAATACTTCCCATTACGCTAGAAAGTTAAAAATTCATGTGGCTATTGCTTTTATATAAATGTACAGAAAAATGCCATTGATTACGTACAACCGGTCATGGGTTCGATGCCAGGTGGTGAAAAACTTCCAAATTTTGAAAAATCGTAGCTCTTTTTATCTGATACCTATATCATTCAAACTTTCAACACAAATAGATAAGTATATATTGTACTTTGAGAAAAATCAGCACTTGCTTATGTTTCACGGGTTCGATTCCAGAGCGTCCCGTAATCTCTTTTTTTCCCGTTTAAAATACATTGGCCATATTTCCGAATGCTTTTTACAACACTTCCCAACCGCGCAGAGGTTCAAAATTTCAAACAGCCATAAAAGGGACCATTATCATATAAGAGCATCCCTAAGATTGTCGTAAAGGGTCGTTGGTTCGATGCTAGAAGGCGTTTACTATATCTCCATTTGAAATGCATAGGGAATTTAGGACTCATTTTAAGATACTTCCTGAATGTATTTCCTTTTGCAATTCGGGGTGTCTATAAAGTCCACCATACTCAAGCGAAAGATTACCTTAATTTTAGCAGGATGACCTTGGTTCGACGCCGGGGCGGGATTTTAGCTGCCGAAAGAAATGCATCGGGAATCGTATTCAGTGCATTTTTAGCTGCGTTAATGCCCTTTACTTTATGTTTATCAACTTTTGAGCAAAGTAATCTTTCGAAAAATTTTATTATTCACTTAAGATAAATTATTGCATTGCTTGCTGTAAGCAAGCGCACCTTTACTCGTATCTATACATATAGACGCTTCGGGGGGATATCTCTTACATATAGACGCTTCGGGGGGATATATATATATATATAACATATATATATGATATTAATGTCAGGCCCAAACCGCTTTGGCCACGGAGCCGCCGATTTTTTTACGTAATGGCCCACTAAATCTCACTCAGGAAAAATTCGGAAATCCACTCTACCTATCATGGGTTCGATTCTAGGAGGCCCCAAAAATCGACTTTCCCCCGTAAGGATGCATGGGGCCGTTTTTCAAAAATTTTTTTAAAATACTTCCCATTATGCTAGAATAATGAAATTTCATGGAGCTATTGTTATTATTAGTATCTACGGAAAAATGGTATTGTTTACGTACAACCGGTCATGGGTTCGATGCCAGGAGGTGAAAAAGTTTCAAATTTCGAAAAATCGTAGCTCTCATAATATGAAACATAGATCGTTCAAACTTTCTACACTTATAGATACAAACATAGTGTACTTTGAAAAAAATCAGCATTTGCCTATGTTTCATGGGTTCGATTCCAGAGCGTCCCGTAAACTCGATTTTTCCCGGTTAAAATACATTGACCATTTTTCCGAAAGCTTTTTATGACACTTCCCAACCGCCCAGAGGTTCAGAATTTCACACAGCCATAAAAGGGACCATTCTCACTTAAAAGCGATCGTAATTATGTCATAAATGGTCGTTGGTTCGATGCTAGGGGGCGTTAACAATAACTTCGTAAGAAATGCATAGGGAATTAAGGACTCATTTAAAGGTACTTCCTGAATGATTTTCCATTTGAAATTCGGGGTGTTTATAAAGTCAATCATACTTAAGGGAAACATAACAGTGATTTTAGCAGAATGACCTTGGTTCGACGCCGGGACGGGAATAATGCTGCCGAAAGAAATGCATGGGAAATCTAATTCGGTGCATTTTCACCTGCGTTAAGGTCCTTTACTTTATGTTTAAAATTTTATTTTTTACTAAAGATAAATTATTGCATTGCTTGCTGTCAGCAAGCACACCTTTACTTGTATAACATATATATATATAGGATATTAATGTCAGGCCCAAACCGCTTTGGCCACGGAGCCGCCGATTTTTTTCCGTAATGGCCAACTAAATCTCACTCAGGAAAAATTGGGAAATCCACCCTACCTATCATGGGTTCGATTCTAGGAGGCCCCAAAAATCGACTTTCCCCCGTAAGAATGCATTGGGCCGTTTTTAAAACAATTTTTAAAAATACTTCCCATTGTGATAGAACAATGAAATTTCATTAAGCTATTGCTATTATTAGTATCTACGGAAAAATGCTATTGATTACGTACAACCGGTCATGGGTTCGATGCCAGGAGGTGAAATATTTTCAAATTTTGAAAAATCGTAGCTCTCTTAATATGATATATAGATCTTTGAAACCTTTTTACACGTATAGATACGTGCATAGTGTACTTTGAAAAAAATTAACAGTTGTCTATGTGTCACGGGTTCGATTCCAGAGCGTCCCGTAATCTCCATTTTCCCCATTAAGAATGCATGGGGCCGTTTTTCAAATAATTTTAAAAATACTTCCCATTACGCTAGAAAGTTAAAAATTCATGTGGCTATTGCTTTTATATAAATGTACAGAAAAATGCCATTGATTACGTACAACCGGTCATGGGTTCGATGCCAGGTGGTGAAAAACTTCCAAATTTTGAAAAATCGTAGCTCTTTTTATCTGATACCTATATCATTCAAACTTTCAACACAAATAGATAAGTATATATTGTACTTTGAGAAAAATCAGCACTTGCTTATGTTTCACGGGTTCGATTCCAGAGCGTCCCGTAATCTCTTTTTTTCCCGTTTAAAATACATTGGCCATATTTCCGAATGCTTTTTACAACACTTCCCAACCGCGCAGAGGTTCAAAATTTCAAACAGCCATAAAAGGGACCATTATCATATAAGAGCATCCCTAAGATTGTCGTAAAGGGTCGTTGGTTCGATGCTAGAAGGCGTTTACTATATCTCCATTTGAAATGCATAGGGAATTTAGGACTCATTTTAAGATACTTCCTGAATGTATTTCCTTTTGCAATTCGGGGTGTCTATAAAGTCCACCATACTCAAGCGAAAGATTACCTTAATTTTAGCAGGATGACCTTGGTTCGACGCCGGGGCGGGATTTTAGCTGCCGAAAGAAATGCATCGGGAATCGTATTCAGTGCATTTTTAGCTGCGTTAATGCCCTTTACTTTATGTTTATCAACTTTTGAGCAAAGTAATCTTTCGAAAAATTTTATTATTCACTTAAGATAAATTATTGCATTGCTTGCTGTAAGCAAGCGCACCTTTACTCGTATCTATACATATAGACGCTTCGGGGGGATATCTCTTACATATAGACGCTTCGGGGGGATATATATATATATATAACATATATATATGATATTAATGTCAGGCCCAAACCGCTTTGGCCACGGAGCCGCCGATTTTTTTACGTAATGGCCCACTAAATCTCACTCAGGAAAAATTCGGAAATCCACTCTACCTATCATGGGTTCGATTCTAGGAGGCCCCAAAAATCGACTTTCCCCCGTAAGGATGCATGGGGCCGTTTTTCAAAAATTTTTTTAAAATACTTCCCATTATGCTAGAATAATGAAATTTCATGGAGCTATTGTTATTATTAGTATCTACGGAAAAATGGTATTGTTTACGTACAACCGGTCATGGGTTCGATGCCAGGAGGTGAAAAAGTTTCAAATTTCGAAAAATCGTAGCTCTCATAATATGAAACATAGATCGTTCAAACTTTCTACACTTATAGATACAAACATAGTGTACTTTGAAAAAAATCAGCATTTGCCTATGTTTCATGGGTTCGATTCCAGAGCGTCCCGTAAACTCGATTTTTCCCGGTTAAAATACATTGACCATTTTTCCGAAAGCTTTTTATGACACTTCCCAACCGCCCAGAGGTTCAGAATTTCACACAGCCATAAAAGGGACCATTCTCACTTAAAAGCGATCGTAATTATGTCATAAATGGTCGTTGGTTCGATGCTAGGGGGCGTTAACAATAACTTCGTAAGAAATGCATAGGGAATTAAGGACTCATTTAAAGGTACTTCCTGAATGATTTTCCATTTGAAATTCGGGGTGTTTATAAAGTCAATCATACTTAAGGGAAACATAACAGTGATTTTAGCAGAATGACCTTGGTTCGACGCCGGGACGGGAATAATGCTGCCGAAAGAAATGCATGGGAAATCTAATTCGGTGCATTTTCACCTGCGTTAAGGTCCTTTACTTTATGTTTAAAATTTTATTTTTTACTAAAGATAAATTATTGCATTGCTTGCTGTCAGCAAGCACACCTTTACTTGTATAACATATATATATATAGGATATTAATGTCAGGCCCAAACCGCTTTGGCCACGGAGCCGCCGATTTTTTTCCGTAATGGCCAACTAAATCTCACTCAGGAAAAATTGGGAAATCCACCCTACCTATCATGGGTTCGATTCTAGGAGGCCCCAAAAATCGACTTTCCCCATTTAGAATGCATTGGGCAGTTTTTCAAATGATTTTAAAAATACTCCCCATTAACCTAGAAGGATAAGATTTCATGTAGCTATTGCTACCATATATATCTACGAAAAAATGCTATCGCTTACGTGTAACTGATCATGGGTTCGATGCCAGGAGGTGAAATATTTTCGAATTTTAAAAATCCTAGCTTCCTTAATATGACACTAAGATCATTCACACTTTTTAAACAAATAGATACATATAAAATGTACTTTGAAAAAAATCAACAGTTGCCTATGTGTCACGGGTTCGATTCCAGAGCGTCCCGTAATCTCGATTTTCCCCATTAAGAATGCATGGGGCCGTTTTTCAAATAATTTTAAAAATGCTTCCCATTACGCTAGAGAGTTAAAATTTCATGTGGCTATTGCTATTATATATATCTACGGAAAAATGCCATTGATTACGTACAGCCGGTCATGGGTTCGATGCCAGGTGGTGAAAAACTTTCAAATTTTGAAAAATCGTAGCTCTTTTCATCTGATACCTCGATCATTCTAATTTTCAACACAAATAGATAAGTATGTTTTGTACTTCAAAAAAAATCAGCAAATGCCTATGTATCACGGGTTCGATTCCAGAGCGTCCCGTAATCTCGATTTTTCCCGTTTAAAATACATTGGCCATATTTCCGAAAGTTTTTTTTTGACACCTCCCTTCCACGCAGAGGTTGAAAATTTCACACAGGCATTAAGGGGACCATTCTCATTTGAAAGCTATCCTAAGATAGTCGTAAAAGGTCGTTGGTTCGGTGCTAGAAGGCGTTAACTATATCTCCATTTGAAATGCATAGGGAATTTAGGACACATTTTGAGGTACTTCTTGAGTGAATTTCCTTTTGAAATTTGGAGTGTTTATAAAGTCAATCATATTCAAGCGGAAGATAACAGTAACTTTCGTAGGATGGCCTTGGTTCGACGCCAGGGCGGTAATAATGCTGCAGTAAGATACGCATGGGAAATCGAAATCAATGCAATGCTCGCTGCGAAAATGTCATTTACGTTATGTTTAGAATGGCTTTTCAGAATATATTTCGGAAAATCGTACATTTTATTAAAAGATATATTATCACATTGCTTGCTATCAGCAAGCACACCTTTACTCGTATATATATATATACGAGTAAAGGTGTGCTTGCTTACAGCAAGCAATGTGATAATATATCTTTTAATAAAATGTAAGATTTTTCGAAATATTATTCTGAAAGTCCATGCTAAACATAACGTAAATGAACATTTTCGCAGCGAGCTTTACATTGATTTCGATTTCCCATGCATTTCTTACGGCAACATTATTCCCGCCCAGGCGTAAAACCAAGGCTTTTCTGTGAAAATTACTGTTATCTTCCGGTTGAATATGATTGACTTTATAAACACTCCAAATTTCAAAAGGAAATTCACTCAGAAAGTACCTCAAAATGTGTCCTAAGGTCCCTATGCATTTCAAATAGAGATATAGTTAACGCCCCCTAGCAACGAACCAACGACCTTTTACGACTATCTTAAGATAACTTTTAAATAAGAATAGTCCCCTTAATGGCTGTGTGAAATTTTGAACCTCTGCGCGGTTGGGATATGTCAAAAAAAGCTTTCGGAAATCTTACCAACGTATTTTAAACGGGAAAAATCGAGATTACGGTTCGCTCTGGAATCGAACCCGTGATGCATGGGCAAGTTTTGATTTTTTTCAAAGTACAAAGTATGCATATCTATCGTTGTTGAAAGTTTGAATGATCTATGTATCATATTAATAGAGCTACGATTTTTCAAAATTTGAAAATTTTTCACCTCCTGGCATCGAACCCATGACCAGTTGTACGTAAAATACTACATTTTTCCGTAGACATATATATTAGCAATAGCTACATGAAATCTTATTCTTTTAGCTTAATGGGAAGTATTTTTAAAATTATTTGAAAAACGGCCCCATGCATTCTTAACGGGGAAAATCGAGAATACGTGACGCTCTGGAATCGAACCCGTGACACGTAGGCAAGTGTTGATTTTTTTTGAAGTATATTATATACGTACCTATAAGTGTAAAAAATTTGAATGATCTATGTATCATATTAATAGAGCTACGATTTTTCAAAATTTGAAAATTTTTCACCTCCTGGCATCGAACCCATGACCGGTTGTACGTAAAAAATAGCATTTTTCCGTAGATATATATGATAGCAATAGATCCATGAAATTTCATTTTTCTAGCGTAATGGGAAGTATTTTTAAAAATTATTTGAAAAACGGCCCCATGCATCCTTACGGGGGAAAGTCGATTTTTTGGGCCTCCTAGAATCGAACCCGTGATAGGTAGAGTGGATTTCCGAATTTTTCCTGAGTGAGATTAAGTGGGCCATTACGTAAAAAAATCGGCGGCTCCGTGGCCCGAGCGGTTTGGGCCTGACATTAATATCCTATATATATGAATATATATATATATGTTACGAGTAAAGGTGCGCTTGCTTACAGCAAGCAATGCAATAATTTATCTTTAGTGAATAATAAAATGTTTCGAAACATTACTCTACTCAAACGTTGCTAAACATTAAGTAAAGGGCATTAACGCAGCTGAGAATGCATTTCTTTCGGCAGCTAAAATCCCGCCCCGGCGTCGAACCAAGGTCATCCTGCTAAAATTACTGTAATCT
Source organism: Pantala flavescens (assembly GCA_020796165.1). Lineage (NCBI taxonomy): Eukaryota > Metazoa > Arthropoda > Insecta > Odonata > Libellulidae > Pantala > Pantala flavescens. The sequence goes on from CM036882.1 coordinate 17,881,591, forward strand.
TACGCTTGAGTATGGTGGACTTTATAAACACCCCGAATTGCAAAAGGAAATTCATTCAGGAAGTACCTTAAAATGAGCCCTAAATTCCCTATGCATTTCATATGGAGAATTAATTAACGCCCCCTAGCATCGAACCAACGACCTTTTACGATAGTCTTAGGATAGTTTTTATATGAGAATGGTTCCCTTAATGGCTGTGTGAAATTTTGAACCTCAGCGCGGTTGGGAAGTGTTATAAAAAGCATTCGGAAATATGCCCAATGTATTTTAAACGGGAAAAATCGAGAATACGGGTCGCTCTGGAATCGAACCCGCGATACATAGGCAAGTGCTGATTTTTTTCTAATTAAATTTTGTATGTATCTATATTTTTAGAAGAATTGAATGATCTACGTACGATATTAAGGGAGCTACGATTTTTCAAAATCTGAAAATATTTCACCTCCTGGCATCGAACCCAGGACCGATTGTACGTTAGATACTACATTTTTCCGTAGACATATATATTAGCAGTTGCTACACGAAATCTTATTCTTTTAACTTAATGGGAATTATTCTTAAAATTATTTGAAAAACGGCCCCATGCATTCTTAACGGGGAAAATCGAGAATACGGGACGCTCTGGAATCGAACCCGTGACACATAGGCATTTGTTGATTTTTTTTATGTACACTATATACGTATCTATACCTGTAGAAAGTTTGAATGATCTAAATATCATAATAAGAGAGCTACGATTTTTCGAAATTTGAAACTTTTTCACCTCCTGGCATCGAACCCATGACCGGTTGGACGTAAGCAATAGCAGTTTTCCGTAGATATATATGGTAGCAATAGCTACATGAAATCTTATCCTTCTAGGTTAATGGGAAGTATTTTTAAAATCATTTGAAAAACGGCCCAATGCATTCTTAATGGGGAAAATCGATTTTTGGGGCCTCCTAGAATCGAACCCATGATAGGTAGGGTCGGTTTCCCAATTTTTCCTAGGTGAGATTTAGTTGGCCATTACGGAAAAAAATCGGCGGCTCCGTGGCCAAAGCGGTTTGGGCCTGACATTAATATCCTATATATATATATGTTATATATATCCCCCCGAAGCGTCTATATATAATAGATATATATATATATATATATATATATATATATATATATATATATATATATATATATATATATATATATATATATATATATATATATATATATATATATACGAGTAAAGGTGCGCTTACTTACAGCAAGCAATGCAATAATTTATCTTTAGTAAATAATAAAATTTTTTGAAGGATTACTCTGCTCAAACGTTGCTAAACATTAAGTAAAGGGCATTAACGCAGCTGAAAATGCACTGAATACGATTTCCGATGCATTTCTTTCGGCAGCTAAAATCCCGCCCCGGTGTCGAACCAAGGTCATCCTGCTAAAATTACTGTAATCTTTCGCATAAGTATGGTGGACTTTATAAACACCCCGAATTGCAAAAGGAAATTCATTCAGGAAGTACCTAAAAATGAGTCCTAAATTGCCTATGTATTTCACATGGAGAATTAATTAACGCCCCCTAACATCGAACCAACGACCTTTTACGACTATCTTAGGATAGCTTTTATATGAGAACTGTCCCCTTAATGGCTGTGTGAAATTTTGAACCTCTGCGCGATTGGGAAGTGTTGTAAAAAGCATTTGGAAATATGGTCAATGTATTTTAAACGGGAAAAATCCAGATTACGGGTCGCTCTGGAATCGAACCCGTGATACATAGGCAAGTGCAGATTTTTTTCTAATTACATTTTGTACGTATCTATATTTGTAGAAGGTTTGAATGATCTTTGTACGATATTAACGGAGCTACGATTTTTCAAAATCTGAAAATATTTCACTTCCTGGCATCGAACCCAGGACCGATTGTACGTAAAATACTACATTTTTCCGTAGACATATATATTAGCAATAGCTACATGAAATCTTATATTTTTAGGTTAATGGGAAGTATTTGTAATATTATTTGAAAAACGGCCCCATGCATTCTTAACGGGGAAGATCGAGATTACGGGACGCTATGGAATCGAACCCGTGACACATAGGCAAATTCTGATTTTTTTCAAAGTACACTATATACTTATTTATACGTGTAGAAAGTTTGAATGATCTATATATCATATTAAGAGAGCGACGATTTTTCAAAATGTGAAAGTTTTTCACCACCTGGCATCGAACCCATGACCGGTTGGACGTAAGCAATAGCATTTTTACGTAGATACATATAGTAGTTATAGCTACATGAAATCTTATCCTTATAGGTTAATGGGAAGTATTTTTAAAATCATTTGAAAAACGGCCCAATGCATTCTAAATGGGGAAAGTCGATTTTTGGGGCCTCCTAGAATCGAACCCATGATAGGTAGGGTCGGTTTCCCAATTTTTCCTAAGTGAGATTTAGTTGGCCATTACGGAAAAAAATCGGCGGCTCCGTGGCCAAAGCGGTTTGGGCCTGACATTAATATCCTATATATATCTATACATATAGACGCTTCGGGGGGATATATATAACATACGAGTAAAGGTGAGCTTGCTGACAGCAAGCAGTCGGAAAATATATCTTTTAATAAAACGTAACAATTTACCAAAGATTATTCGGATAAATCATGCTAAGTGAAGGACATTTTCGCAGCGGACAATGCACTGAATTCGTTTTCCCATGCATTTCTGACGGCAGCTTTATTCCCGCCCCGGCGTCAAACCAAGGCCATCTTACGAAAATTACTATAATGTTTCGCTTGAATATGATTGACTTTACAAACATCCCGAATTTCAAAAGGAAAATCATTTAGGAAGTACCTTAAAATGAGTCCTTAATTCCCTATGCATTTCTTACGAAGGTTCGCCCCCTAGAATCGAACCAAGGACCATTTACGACAATCTTTGGGATGCCTTAATACGGGAATGGTCCCTTTTTTTTGTCTGAGTGAAATATTGAACCTCTGCGCGGTTGGGAAGTGTTATAAAAAGCTTTTGCAAATATTGCCAATGCATTCCTTATGACAAAAATCGAGATTACGGGACGCTCTGGAATCGAACCCGTGGCACATAGGCAAATGCTGATTTTTTTCCAAGTACATTTTGTAAGTATCTATAGGTGTAAAAAGTTTGAATGATCTACTTATGATATTAAGGGAGCTACGATTTTTCAAAATTTGAAACTTTTTTACCTCCTGGCATCGAACCCAAGACCGATTGTACGTAAAATACTACATTTTTCCGTAGACATATATATATGCAATAGCTACATGAGATCTTATTCTTTTAACTTAATGGGAAATATTTTTAAAATGATTTGAAAAACGGCCCCATGCATTCTTAACGGGGAAAATAGAGATTACGGGACGCTCTGGAATCGAACCCGTGACACGTAGGCACGTATTGATTTTATTCGAGGTATATAATATACTTACCTATAAGTGTAAAAAATTTGAATGATCTATGTATCATATTAAGAGAGATACGATTTTTCAAATTTTGAGAATATTTCACCTCCTGGCATCGAACCCATGACCAGTTGAGCGTGTTATATTGCATTATGCCGGAGATATTTATATTAGCAATAGCTACATGAAATCTTATTCTTCTAGGTTAATGGGAAGTATTTTTAAAATTATTTGAAAAACGGCCCCATGCATTCTTAACGGGGAAAATCGAGATTACGGGACGCTCTGGAATCGAACCTATGAGACATAGGCAACTGTTGATTTTTTTCAAATTACATTTTATATTCATCAATTAGTTTAAAAAGTGTGAATGATCTAAGTGTCATATTAAGGAAGCTAGGATTTGTTAAAATTCGAAAATATTTCACCTCCTGGCATCGAACCCATGACCGGTTGGACGTAAGCAATAGCATTTTTACGTAGATATGTATAGTAGCAATAGCTACATGAAATCTTATACTTCTAGGTTAATGAGAAGTATTTTTAAAATCATTTGAAAAACGGCCCAATGCATTCTTAATGGGGAAAATCGATTTTTGGGGCCTTCTAGAATCGAACCCATGATATGTAGGGTCGGTTTCCCAATTTTTCCTAGGTGAGATTTAGTTGGCCATTACGGAAAAAAATCGGCGACTCTGTGGCCAAAGCGGTTTGGGCCTGACATTAATATCCTATATATATATATATATATATGTTATATATATCCCCCCGAAGCGTCTATATATATATATATATATGTTATATATATCCCCCCGAAGCGTCTATATGTATAGATATAACATATATATATGATATTAATGTCAGGCCCAAACCGCTTTGGCCACGGAAGCGCCGATTTTTTTCCGTAATGGCCCACTAAATCTCACTCAGGAAAAATTGAGAAATCCACCCTACCTATCATGGGTTCGATTCTAGGAGGCCCCAAAAATCGACTTTCCCCCGTAAGAATGCATGGGGCCGTTTTTCAAACAATTTAAAAAAATACTTTCCATTGAGATAGATCAATGAAATTTCATACGGCTATTGCAATTATATATATCTACGCAAAAATGCTATTTCTTACGCGCAACCGGTCATGGGTTCGATGCCAGGAGGTGAAATATTTTCAAATTTCGAAAAATCTTAGCTCTCTTAATATGATACATAGATCATTCAAATTTTTTACGCTTATAGGAAAGAATATTATATACCTCGAAAAAAATCAACACTAGCCTAGGTGTCACGAGTTCGATTCCAGAGCGTCCCGTAAACTCGATTTTTCCCGTTTAAAATACATTGACCATATTTCCGAAAGCTTTTTATGACACTTCCCAACCGCGCAGAGGTTCAAAATTTCACGCAGCCATAAAAGGGACCATTCTCACTTAAAAACGACCGTATTTATGTCGTAAATGGTCGTTGGTTTGATTCTAGGGGGCGTTAACAATAACTTCGTAAGAAATGCATTGGGAATTAAGGACTCATTTTAAGGTACTTCCTCAATGAATTTTCTTTTCAAATTCGGAATGTTTATAAAGTCAATCGTACTCAAGCCAATAATGACAGTGATTTTCGTTGGATGGCCTTGGTTCGACGCCAGGGCGGCAATAATGCTGCGGTAAGAAATGCATTGGAAATCGAAATCAAAGCAATACTCGCGGCGAAAATGGCCTTTACTTTATGTTTAGATTGGCCTTTCAGAATAATGTTTCGAAAAATCTTACATTTTATTAAAAGATATATTATCACATTGCTTGCTGACAGCAAGCACACCTTTACTCGTATATATATATATATCTAATATATATACGCTTCGGGGGGATATATATATATATAACATATATATAGGATATTAATGTCAGGCCCAAACCGCTTCGGCCACGGAGGCGCCGATTTTTTTCCGTAATGGCCCACTAAATCTCACTCAGGAAAAATTGGGAAATCCACCCTACCTATCATGGGTTCGATTCTAGGAGGCCCCAAAAATCGACTTTCCCCCGTAAGAATGCATGGGGCCGTTTTTCAAACAATTTAAAAAAATACTTTCCATTGAGATAGAACAATGAAATTTCATATGGCTATTGCAATTATATATATCTACGCAAAAATGCTATTTTTACGCGCAACCGGTCATGGGTTCGATGCCAGGAGGTGAAATATTTTCAAATTTCGAAAAATCGTAGCTCTCTTAATATGATACATAGATCATTAAAATTTTTTACGCTTATAGATAAGTATATTATGTACCTCGAAAAAAATCAACTGTGCCTACGTGTCACGGGTTCGATTCCAGAGCGTCCCGTAATCTCGATTTTCCCCGTTAGGAATACATGGGGCCGTTTTTCAAATAATTTTAAAAATACTTCCCATTAAGTTAAAAGAATAAGATTTCATGTAGCTATTGCTAATATATATGTCTACGGAAAAATGTAGTATTTTACGTACAATCGGTCCTGGGTTCGATGCCAGGAGGTGAAATATTTTCAGATTTTGAAAAATCGTAGCTCCCTTAATATCGTACATAGTTCATTCAAACGTTTAACACGTATAGATACTTACAAAATGTACTTGGAAAAAAATCAACATTTGCCTATGTGCCACGGGTTCGATTCCAGAGCGTCCCGTAATCTCGATTTTGGTCATAAGGAAATCATTGGCAATATTTGCGAATGCTTTTTATAACACTTCCCAACCGCGCAGAGGTTCAATATTTCACTCAGGCAAAAAAGGGACCATTCCCGCATTAAGGCATCCCAAAGATTGTCGTAAAAGGTCGTTGGTTCGATGCTAGGGGGCGTTAACTATATCTCCATTTGAAATGCATAAGGAATTAAGGACTCATTTTAAGGTACTTCCTAAATGATTTTCCTTTTGAAATTCGAGATGTTTGTAAAGTCAATCATATTCAAGCGAAACATTATAGTAATTTTCGTAAGATGGCCTTGGTTCGACGCCGGGGCGGGAATAAAGCTGCCGTCAGAAATGCATGGGAAAACGAATTCAGTGCATTGTCCGCTGCGAAAATGTCCTTTACTTAGCATGATTTATCCGAATAATCTTTGGTAAATTGTTACGTTATATTAAATGATATATTTTCCGACTGCTTGCTGTCAGCAAGCACACCTTTACTCGTGTATATATATATATATATATATATATATATATATATATATATATATATATATATATATATATATATATATATATATATATATATATATATATATATATATATATAACATATATATAGGATATTAATGTCAGGCCCAAACCGCTTCGGCCACGGAGCCGCCAATTTTTTTCCGTAATGGCCAACTAAATTTCACTTAGGAAAAATTGGGAAACCGACCCTACCTACCATGGGTTCGATTCTAGGAGGCCCCAAAAATCGATTTTCCCCGTTAAGAATGCATGGGGCCGTTTTTCAAATAATTTAAAAAAATACTTCTCATTATGCTAGAATAATGAAATTTCATATAGCTATTGCTATTATTTCTATCTACGGAAAAATGCTATTGTTTACGTACAACCGGTCATGGGTTCAATGCCAGGAGGTGAAAAAGTTTCAAAATTCGAAAAATCGTAGGTCACTTAATATGATATTTAGATCATTCAAACTTTCTACACATATAGATACATATATAGTGTACATCGAAAAAAATAAAAAGTTGCCTATGTGTCACGGGTTCGATTCCAGAGCGACCCATAATCTCGATTTTTCCCGTTTAAAATACATTGGCCATATTTCCTAAAGCTTTTTATGACACTTCCAAACAGCGCAGATTTTTAGAATTTCACACAGCCATTAAGGGGACCATTCTCATTTAAAAGCTATCCGAAGATAGTCGTAAAAGGTTGTTGGTTCGATGCTAGGGGGCATTAACTATAGTATATATATACTATAGGCACAGCTAGTACATGTATATTGTTTTTAGATTTTATAACCAAGGTAATAGGTATAACACAGGTAAATGTCAAGTCGGTTCTTCAACTGGTTACAATAGTCATACTGTTCTATTCAATCTTAGGCTTATTTTGCTGATGGTTACATCTTTTCTTTTCCCTCCTTTTCATGGATTTTTTTACTTTTATTTTTCTTTTTTTTTGAGTGTGATATTAATGCTTGAACTGAAACCCTGTATATACTTATTAGGTTGCATACACCTACAACTCTTAATTTTTAAAATCAAGTCACTTTTTACACAAACAAATTTTCATTAAATAGCATGCAATTAAATTGTAAATGCTAAATTAAATAGGCATCTCTAAATTTATTTATAATTATTTTGTTAATAAAACAATTTAGTTAATGCCTGCTAATGATATCAGGTGCAAAATGCAATTTCATGATAATCATTTGTAGTACTAAATCAGTCAATTAGATAGAAAGAGGCATACTAAAGAGTGACCTTCAAATCATTAGAACAGACAGAAAATTCAAAAAAGATTATGGTTATGATGATAGGAATGACAGAGATCACAAAATACAATTTGATCACTGAAATGAAAGTCATAACAGCTGACCTGCTTATGAAGAAGAAAGTGAAGAAATTACAACCCTTTGAATGTCTGCAGTCCTAATTTTATACCATTATGAAGGTGAATTACCAAGACAAAAACTAAAAACATTCATAACATTCCTGGTACTTGGGATGAAATGTATAGGGAAAATCAGAAATCTGTGCATACATCTGCTATTGGTCTTTAAATGAATTATAAAAATAAATGAGCAGGTAGATAAATTAGGCATTTAAGAAGTTTGAAGTAACAGTTAAGTAAACACCATACAAATGCAGAAGTACTCAATAAGTAATTGTCATAAAAATAATAATCAAAAGTAATAAGTCTTTGGATGATAATTTTTTTTCACATGACAATCTTAAAAAAACTATACAAGTCATCAATCAAACCAGAAATTTAAATAATAATCATATTGATATAGAAAGTTAGATGCTAACTTTAGTTAATTTAGATATGAAGATAATATAATTAGATTTAAGTACTTACTTTTAATTAGCACTTGCAAAGCCTGATTGTCTGGAGGTCCACTCCCCAAATGATAAGGAATGACTGTAGTAAGATACTGCAGAGAAATAGAGGACTAGACATTCATATTTGATATACAATAATTCACATTGTCATGATACATAAGTCTGTCAATTTTCTGAATGATACACATTAAATTCTAAGAATTAAATAAAATATAATATGAGTCTGAAAATTTTATTTGACTGAAAAGAAGAATAGGTTAATCAATACCAAAAAATATATTTTTGAGTTAACTGAGGTTTTTATCTTAAGTGCAGTAAGTTCTCTCTTTATGATGATTTTATTAAAAGTAAGGATTATTCTTTAAAAAAATATAATATCTTAATTATGAAGACACTTGTCCTTCATTACTTACTAAGATAGGTCATTATTAAAATTAGTCTTTCATCACAACATTCTTTATTTAATTTTTCATAGAAATGTTGAAAATATACATAATTATTTTTATATATTTCATTTTATAGATATGTTCTTTTACAGTCGATTAAAGATATCACTGCACAGCAATACTTATCAGAATCTCTTGGGTGATTTTACATTTACCTTGGGGTCCAGTCCATTGGCAGTAGCTGAGGGTTTGGTAGATCGGCTATTCCTTTTGCGTTCAACATGAAATTGACGCCTTCGATTTTGAACAGCAAGTAGCAGTGAGATAAATGTATTTTTCAATTCCTTTTCATACTCCAGTTCATCTCTGAGGGCCAGTTCAGAAATGAGAGTTTCAGAAAATTCTCTTATGAGTACCTCCAATTCCAAGTAAATGTCATTCAGTTGAGTGACAGTCAAGGCTTTCAATTCTGAAAAATATTTTGATAATGATATTTGATAACAATTTAGAAAATATATTTATTAAATGAATCACTATAGAAAAATATTTGAATTTAATAAAAAAATATCATATATTAATACAACATCTGTTCTTAATTCCTATAAAATATCCTTTTCCTTTTTCTGAATAAATATGCATATTCATAATAATATATAGGTAATAACTTTTATTTTACTTTGAAATTAAATCTAAAATAATAATGAAAATTCAATGAAAGAATATATTTTTTCATAAATAATTACCAGGAAAGGAGAAACCTGAAAAATAGGCAGCATCGGTTGGAATTTTCTAAGATGAATTATACATCACGATTACAAACAGGAATTTTTTATGGTCAATATTATTTCTAATTTACAATAATGAGCAATAAGATAATATAAGCATCAATTCTGGTTTATTTGTAGACAATACTTTTACAAAGAGGGATAAAGCAGAAGAAGAATAGATGTACGAATTATATTAAATTGATGCAAAGATTGGCAGCTTAACTTGAATGTCAAGAAGCTTTTTTCCTTTACATGTATGAATAATTTTTTAAGCTCACAATATTAAATTTTATGTATGAATAATAATTAGTATGGAATCCTAATGGTGTACATAATAATAAATAAAGAAAAGGCTAATTCCAGAATTTGGGATAGACATAACACACAATATTTATTATATTGTTATAGTAATGCATGAAATTTATTCATGATTAACGAAAAAAAGATAAAATTTGACTGTACAGAAGAGATTTTTATTTGTTAATATTTTAACCTTTTTTGAGGAAGCTCCCTCATCTAGAGCCAAAGGAGTGCAAGGCAGGATATTTAAGCAAACAGGGGGAACCAAGATAAGAAGAGAGTGAGAATGGAATTGATAACAATGAGTTGCTTTTCTTCTAAAACGTGCTCATTAATAAGTTTCATGTTGAACTGAAGGAGTTGGTACATTGAAGTTTCGTGTGAAACATAACTTCCTCACAAGTGATGTTTCACAGTCTTAGAGCGGACAGGATGGATAAGGATACAGCCATACAATGAGAGCTGCTTCTAAACTTCTATGAGTGAATCTAAATTTAAAACCTAAGAACCTGACTGAGCAAACTAAGAAAAAGACTACACAACCTAAAAGGAAAATAAAGGATAAATCACAAGGAATTTTAAAAGTAAAATAAAGTGATAAAAGATTCCTTTACAATCTTCTTAACTTACTATCCTCATACAAAGGAGACTGTAAAACCTCTTTGCCTTTCTCATCCAGTGCATCAGTGGACCCAAGTAGTGACCCACCATCAGAGTCAATGGAACATTCAGTAGATGGAGTTTCCTAAAATAAAACATCATCAGAGAATGCAAAAATGGAAAAATTCATTTTAAAACTTTTATATATATATATATATATATATATATATATATATATATATATATATATATAAAATTGGTATTATATTTATTTTATGAAATCAAGAAATAATGTTTATTCTATTCCAAAGTTAGTGATGTTGAAGCACCTACAAATTTTCATTTTTGTATTCCATTTCACTTTCCATTTCAATTCAAGTAATTATTAAACTAAATGAATAAGGAAAATTGAGATATTGTGAAATAAACTGGATTTTATTGATAATTATCTGATACAGCCTAAAAAAAGATGGAATCAAGACAAATTTATTGAGTCCTCTTTCATACCTGCATCATGTCATCTATTTCCCTGATGACTTCATCAGCAGTTTTCAAGGGAGTTTCATCTTCTTCTCCAACCCCTTGCCTTAGTCCTGACAGTATAAGGGAGTGCATATCAAGGTCACACGCTACCGCATCCTCATCATCTTCCTCATCATCTTCATCAGAAATGTTTTCTTCTTCTTCTAAATTCCCTTTCCTGGATCCATGATGTTCACTACCTTGCCCTTTGGCCACCTGCAAAATAAAAAATACATAAAAAACTATGTAATACAAGCACTTTAGCCTATATTTGTAACAGCAGAATATAGGACTAAAAATGTTAATTTACGATAAAACAATTCCTCTTTTTCCACCAATAAAATTTACAAGGATTATTTATGTGTAATTAAATAAACAAAAAGTTTGAATTGGGATTTAGGAAAATTGGGATATGAAACATAGTCATCCACTTCAAAGTCATATATTTCTATTTTTACAAACACTAGAACAGAGGGAATCCCCCCTTGAACAGCGGAAGGTGTCCTCAGAACACCTACTCTTGTGCTACATGTGTAATGCAGAAGGAAGTCATATTTAAATTCTTAGTCTTTTCTTAAATGAAATTCTTAAAGAAATCAATAGCTAAGTATGCATACATATTTATCGGCAAGGCATCAGTTAAATAGTTCTTAATTATTTTATGTAGAAATTGCCATTGAGTTCAATTAATTCTAATAGACACATGTTAAGATGTAAACATATAGAGAACAATGAAGCCAGAAACTGATTAGAGGAATAATTAAGATGTCTTTTTGAGATAATTACTCACTTGTATAACATATATTTGTATAATATATATATATATATATATATATATATATATATATATATATATATATATATATATATATATATATATATATATATATATATATATATATATATAAAACCATTTTGAACTCACAATACACATGAGCACTATTACAAAATAATCTTGTGTTGTAAAACTTTACCGCTTCACCTCTTTTCCTTTGATTTTAAAATAAATAGACTAGAAATTAAGTCTAAATACAAATAAGACCTACTGTTACATTTGCAGATGCATTATATTCAGTTTTCATTTTTACGAAAATGCAGTTACAAAATATTTACTCAACAGAATCCTTCCACAAAGCACAGAGATAAATCTTCTTGATAATAAAGTTTTCATAAACCCATTTGTTTCACTTCTTACTCTTGTCTGTTTTCTTAAAACACTTGCATTTTCTTTTGAACTGACATCAGTGCCTTCATTGTATAACATCAGTAACGTCTGGTGCATCCTCTGTATTACTCAGGTCCTTTGTGGGATCTCTAATAGATGCTTAAGTTTGCCTAGTTTTTCTCCTTGTAAGTAAATAACCTATGCATTGATTTCTGCTAGTTCAAATTTGAGGTAAAAAGAATGCATTTGCTATCGTTGAGAGTCTGCTCCCTGTGTGTCTATTTATCATTTGGTCTCCTACGCAGAAATTTGTAAAATCATGGTATGTCATTGTGTCTGGTTTTCTCTTAGCAGTACTATCCTCTGTAACATAGGGATGCATCTAGCTGAGGAAAAGGACATGTTACTTTGCATGCCTTTATACATAGGGATATTCCTTCATGTTTCAACAATATTGGAGTATACAGCAGATCTGTAAGGGTTTTTAAGTTCAAGGTTTCTTATTGCCTTTTGTTCAATGGTCCTACTAAGAAGTACCTCCTTTCTTCAGCCTTAAGAAGCCTTCAGCCTTAGGTACAATGATGTAAAATAATTGTTTGTTGTTAGGATTATTCCTTTCCAAAGATATGCCCCCCCTAATCTCATAACTATAAGTTCAGGAAGAATTTGATCGGATGGCCTCTCCTCTATCTTGACAAGTAGGGAAATCCATTCAATGCATGTTCAGAATTAAAATCTGTAACTAAACAAAACTTCAGTCAATTTTTTTTTGGTTTCTTAGGCATGAATTATGTGAATGGATGAACATTTACTGGGAAACAGCTTCAACTCCACCTTCACTTTTGTACCTGGTTTGTAAAGAGCTTGAAAATCTTCTAAGAGTCTGTTCCACACATAAGAAAAATGGCAAATTTGTCAGTTGTGACAATGGAAACAGAAAATGGATCTTAGATTTGTAAATTGTTGAAAATAGGAGAGAAAAATTTGGCAACTGAAATCAACATCAGAATACTACCATAATTTTTTATATATAACAATAGAATTATATTTATTTTAGATAGAAGACAAATATCTAAGATAAATAGCACTATCTTCAAACAAAATACTTAAGAAAGAGCTTCTAATACAAAACAACGTAGTTTATATATATATATTTTTCCATTGCTGTAATTCCATATATATCTATTACATATAGATGCTTTGCGGGGATTATAACATATAGGATATGAATGTCAGGCCTAAACCGCTCGGGCCATGTGATCGCTGATTTTTTTACGTAATGGCACACTAAATGTCACCAAGGAGAAAATCAGAAACATACTCTACCTTTCATGGGTTCGATTCAAGGAGGCCCCAATAAGAATGCATGGGGTCGTTTTTCAAATATTAAAAAAAAAATACTTTCCATTCAGCTAGAAAGATAAGATTTCATGCTGCTATTGATATTTAATATGTCTACGAAAAAATGCTATAGTTTACCAGCAACTGGTCATGGGTTCGATGCTAGGAGGTGAAATATTTTCTAATTTTGAAAAATCATAGCTCTTTTAATATGATACATAGATCATTCAAACTTTCTACATGTATAGATACGTATATATTGTACTTTGAAAAAAAAATCAGCAGTTGCCTCTATGTCATGGGTTTGATTCCAGAGTGACCCATAATCTTAATATTCCCCATAAAAAATACATGGGCTACATTTCTATAAATCTTCAAGGGCAATTCCGATAGTGTAAAAATCTAAAATTTCACAAAGGCAATAAAAGGCAACATTTCTACATAAAGAAAACTTAAGAATGTCCTAAATAGTCCTTGGTTTGATTCTAGGGACCGTTAACTGTATCTCCATAAAAAATGCATAGGGAAATAGTATATCTTTTCGAAGCACTTCCTGAATAAATTTCCTTATGAAATTTGGAGTGTGTATAAAGATAATTATACTCAAGCGAATTCTTAAAGTATTCTTTACAGAAGTCCTTGTTTCGACGCCAGGGTGGCTGCCGTAAGAAATACATGAGAAATTCGAATCCAGTGCATTGTACCCTGTGTGTATATATATATATATATATACACAGGGTATAAATATAAATTGGGAATATATATATATATATATATATATATATATATATATATATATATATATATATATATACATATATATATATTCCCAATTTAACTAAAATCTATCATATTCTCGATTTATCTCACCCTTTAATGTACTTACTAATCAAAAATAAGAAATATTATATTTTCTACAAGGAGAATCCTTTACAAGGTTATGATAACACGATAAAGTACAAATGTAAGAAATATTAAGTTCTACTGCCTTTAACAGATTAAGTTAGATGGTTTATTGCAACATAAACATTTTTTTTCCATTTTAAACAACTAAAAATGGATGATCATCTATAGAAAAATTGTAATGCATAAGCTTGACTTACTGATGAATAGATAATACACTGAGCTAAGAGTTTAATTAACTTAAACTCACTGTGCTATTAATTCAATTAATAGTATCAACTATTAAATAATATAAAAACTTCAGTAATTATAAAGAATATTTTTAGCATGATCATTCTTTTGGGATGGAGTAGATAAATTATTAATAATAAAATGAGAAAGATATAGTCCAATATGTAATCATAATATCAAACAAGTATTAAATTGTTTTTTTTTCCTTCCATAAAAAAGGTGGGATATGTAGTAAATGATTTATCATAATATCTTTGAAAACAAATTTTAAAATGAAAATCCCTCTCAATAATTCTGGACTAATTAAGTACTGAATTCTGTCCATTTTTGTTTTTTATTATTTTAAGTACTTATTGTGTGTACACTATTTAACATTTCACCAGAACAGTAACAATTACACTTTCTCTCTTTATTAGGAGCACATTACAGTTTCTTTTGAAAATGGACAAGATTATCTGCAAAATTGATTTCTTAATGGAGATATTTATTTAATTAAATATGTACCAATGCAATTAGGCCTTAATACCAGATGGCTGCATTTGTGGGGAACACCAAAACTAAATTTTTTGGTTAGTATTCACACATGAAGGAAGAGAAACCCTTCCAAAAAACCTTCCGTGGTAGATAGAATAGGTCAATCAGCAAACTAGCATTAAATAATATATTTCTTTGATTTTTTTAGCTATGAATAATTTAACAACAATAATAGTTCCTAAATATTGTATTTGTTTATTCCTATTTCATAATAGATATTTAATCTACTTTCTATCACATCATAGTTGTTGATATATAAGTAGCAGCAAATCTATCATTTAGTTTGCATCTGTAAAATTCAATTTAAAAACCAAGAATTTATACATTTTGCATCACCCATAGCACATGATTTGGAAAGTGAAATCTTTTGGATATTATAAACTCTCTTAAAAATACCAAACTGGAATTTTTTTGTATTGACCAAAATGTATTATTTTTGCACCTTATTTCCATGAGTTGAGAATGAAAAGGTAAAAAATTCATTAGAAACACTAAATGATTAGAACCAAGAATTTTAAAGATGGAAGCCTAGATACTAAAAATATCATTAACTTACCTTATTCTCATTCAGGTTAAGAGTTGGCATATGAAGTTTTCTGGCATAAGATTTTGACCAGTCAATTGGAAGTATATTTCCAAAATTTCCTGTGATAGTCCACCACATCCTGGTGAGGGAAATACATTATAAATGAGGATTCTTTCCAAAAGAGCAAACAACTCAAGTCTGTATAGACATTAATAATTCAACTATGCATACATTTGATGGATATGGATTCCACAAAAGTCTCTGAAATTAATCCCATTACTCAAAGTTATAGCCTTCAGGAAATGCAAAACTAAATGCAATTTAAATTAAAAGAAACAAAAATTATCTACCCTCACATAGCATAAATTTAAATTTCTATACTTGCAATAAACACAAATTAAAATTCTGTACTTGCTCAAGATCACTCGATAAATTATAGTATAAACAGAATCACTAAAAATTATATGCATTTAATCAGAAATAAAGCTAATAATTTTCTTCAGTTTGCATCATTTAGCAAGCAACCTCTGATATAAAAATGTGATTTTTTTTAAATGCCAAACGGGCAAAAAAATATTTCATCTGTTTCCATAATGTTAAGTAACGATTCACGTTATTGGATTGCTAAAAAATGCAATGGAGAAAGTAATAAAAATAACTTAGTAAATTTCCACAGAAAAATTGTTATATTTGCAACCGGTTTCGTAATATAAATTAAATATTACGAAACCGGTTGCAAATATAACAATTTTTCTGTGGAAATTTACTAAGTTATTTTTATTACTATGGCATTCCACGAAGTCACGCCTTCTCACATTGATTTCATTATTAGCAATGGAGAAACATCTAGTGATCTATTGCCTGAACGTAAAACATGGTGTACAGAAACTAGAAAGATTAATTCTTACGCACATAATTTTTAAAAATTTGAACATATACTCAACTACACTATATCATTAATCAAAATGATTTTATGAAAAAGTGCCGTTCATATTTAAAGTAGACTAAACCTTTTTAATTCTTATCTAAGGTTAAGTGTGCACTTTCTCTTTAATTTCAAATTCATTCAACCAAGGAGGATTGGAATTTGAATACATATACTACGAGTAAAGGTGCGCTTGCTCATAGCAAGCAATGCAATAATTTATCTTTAGTGAATAATAAAATTTTTCGAAAGATTACTCTGCTCAAACGTTGCTAAACATTAAGTAAAGGGCATAAATGCAGCTGAAAATGCAGTGAATACGATTTCCGATGCATTTCTTTCGGCAGCTAAAATCCCGCCCCGGCCTCGAACCAAGGTCATCTAGCTAAAATTACTGTAATCTTTCGCTTGAGTATGGTGGACTTTATAAACACCCCGAATTGCAAAAGGAAATTCATTCAGGAAGTACCTTAAAATGAGCCCTAAATTCCCTATGCATTTCATATGGAGAATTAATTAACGCCCCTTAGCATCGAACCAACGACCTTTTACGACTATCTTCGGATAGCTTTTAAATGAGATTGGTCCCCTTAATGGCTGTGTGAAATTCTGAACCTCTGCACGGTTGGGAAGTGTTATAAAAAGCTTTCGCAAATATGGTCAATGCATTCCTTATGAGAAAAATCGAGATTACGGGAAGCTCTGGAATCGAACCCGTGACCCATACGCAACTGTTGATTTTTTTCAAAGTACATTATGTAAGTATCTATACGTATAGAAAGTTTGAATGACTTATGTATCATATTAAGAGAGATACGATTTTTCAAAATTTGAAAATATTTTACCTCCTGGCATCGAACCCATGATCTTTTATGAATAATTGATAACATTTTTGTGTAGAAACGTATATTTCCTATAGCTACATGAAATTTCGTTGTACTACGTTCCCGGAAAGTATTTTTTAAAAATTGTCAAATATCGACTCCATGCATTCTTATGGAGAAAAATCCGACTTTGGGGCCTCCCAGAATCGAACCCATGATAGGTAGAGTGGGTTTTAGATTTTTTCCTGGGTCAATTTTAGATGGCCATTATGCAAAAAAATCGGCGAGCCCGTGGCCTCAGCAGTTTGGGCCAGACATTTGTATCCTCAAAATTTTTTGACCCCCTAGTTATCTATATATAATAGATACAAGCCTGATACAAAAGATGCCTTATCGGTCATCTTTGATAAGTGTCAAATTTAACAAAGTACGGATTGTAAGTGTGAACATCACACATGTAATTTAATTTAAAAATTCAACTTAATTTAAAGAGGATAATTGTATAATCAAAAAAAACTTCGGCACGGTTTTCGAAGGAGGACCTGATTCACAATCATTAATAAGCAACTTCTGATCTCAAATACTGACTCCACAGGCCAGTTGCAGCTGATCGATGGGCACGAGGCGGGGCTGATGCGATGTTGCCATGTCGCCAACTAGGTCAATCGCACCCATCCCAAAAGCGACGCGATTTTTCACTTGTATAATAGCAAATACAGAATATGATGATCCAAATAACTCGATATTTAATAAAGTGCAAGTAACATGAGTAACTCTAAGGGAAGCTATAAGAGACAATAACAACTAATAAGCCAAAAAATGCATTACATTCGAGCAACGAATGGAATTATTGGAATATAACTATTTTTGTCTCTTCCCAGGACGAGAAATGTTATTTTGAAATGATACGGCTGCTTTAGAAGCTATGCGAAAGTTAGATATGAAGCTAATCATTGATTCGTTCCATTACTTTGATAAATGTCTAAATATAATACTATAATATTATCCTAAATAAGGAAGCGATTTCCGGTGAAATTTCCTTCCCACTTCCAGTCTTTCAAACTTCCACCCCAATAATCTGTGATCTAAACATCCAGAATTCCAAAGATTTAGTTTCCCTATCCACGCCATGCTATATTATCGATGAAAGTAAATTTATGTAAACTCGGGAGATGACATTTTCAGAATGTACCATACTTTCTACCATAAATAATAACGGGGTTCAAATGCGTAACACTATTTTCAGATTGTATATACATACCCTCTAACAAAATATTAACTCCTCCGTTCTCAACTTTCACATAAATACCCCGAAAACCAACTTGAGGCTTATGCCAATCCCTAGTTTGAAGATAACCGAATGAACAATGATCCACGTATTCAAGAGAATAGGAGGTTTTACAGGTTATGGCGAGATAGCTTTTCCGAGGGATTAAAAAATCAAGGACAATTTTCTATGAAAATGGCAGCCGCATGAGCTAGACTAAATTAAACCTCATTGAATTAGACAATAGTTAATCGTAACTTAAATTGCAAACGTAAGGTTTCGTAGAATAAAATAATAAACTATGGTATCATCTGAATAACACGAGCGAGTTTCTAAGAGTCCTAAATAGTTTAATACATCCCATTCAAATGGGATATATTTTGGACAATATGCAGTAGGAGATAAAAAAAATTATTTCTGTAAAAAGAAGTCTTCAGTACTTGCGCTATTTCTTATGATAGCAGTAGAATGGTGGTAGATATGACTACGGATTGATAAAAAATTAAGAATAGAATTTTACTTTCCTGTTTACAGCGATGTGAGCCATGTGTGTGTGTGTGTGTATGTGTGTGAAGCATAGTGAATTGAAAAAGAATCTACAAAAAATTACCAATCGCGTCAAAAAAATATCAGGAATTTGCAAGCTTTTTAATTTCACTATGATAATTTGTAACTATTAAGAAAATCCCTGAAGTTAAAACTACTATAGTCCGTTCCACAAAAGCTGGCAGATCGGGAAGCTTATGGGGAAATAAATGCACGTAAATTCCCATAAGGGAGCAACCTAGCCTCTCCCAAGCCGTTAGTTACTTATGTTATATCTCCCCGAAGAGTCTATATGTAAGAGATATATCTAATACAATCCAAGAAATGGTCCATAATATGTGCTTCTTAAGGAGCTCATTGAATGAAACGGCCTTCCTCAGGTGAACCAAATTCATTTGGTTGATATTTCTGTATGTTCATGATGTTTAGTCATCAGTTCGCGTTCGTTTGGAAATAACGAGATAACCGCCACTTTTACAATATTATATTTTTAATTAGTAGTAATTCTCCGTTATATATTCATTGAGTGTTTTAAAAAGTATTAAAGGTGAAGATAGGTTCAATGAATTCTACTGAATCACAGAACGGAAGTGAAACATAGTGTCCGTCACTATTTTCTCTCAGTTTAAAAAGGGTGTTAACAATGATAGGTCATCTTTAATATAAAAAATCCTTACCTAAGGAATCTCTTAGTTTTCATCCAGAGCATGTTAGGCTGCGTATCTCTTCTTTACTCGAAAGTCCGGCATTCACAAAAGAATCTCCTTTGGGTTCTACTTTAGATTGTAATTTTTATAACCGAGAGAGTAATTGATTTAGCGCTCCGATTGCTAATCATTGTTACTTTTTTGCTCGAGACTCATAGACCCGTAAGCGTAATTCGGATTGATCCGGACCCGCTCTCGGTTATAAAATTCAAAAACTAAAGTTATATTCAAGATATCGACTCAGAATAACCTGTAAATGAAAATAACAACATTTATGTTGTTATTTTCCCATGAACCCATGTCACAAAGGCAACTGCTGATTTTTTTTCTTACAAGGGGACCTTTAGGACTGCGGCACGGGATTTTGGATAAGACCGGTATGGATGTGTAGCTTAGATATTACTAATAACAACCTGAAAAGGGGCCAACGCTCCCTTGTTTCCTTGTAATTAATGTTAAAAAATCGCCAATTCTGGCGGCAACCGCTTATCAACAAGCAAATGGTGGCGTGGTGCTAGCGTGTTGGATTGCTAATAGAAGTGCACGTGGTTCGAACCAGGTTTCTACCTATCGTTTTTTTTTCTTCAATCACTTTATTTTTTGGCAAACATTTAATCAATTTAAATGCTGACTTATTATTTTATTTTTCATGGCTCATATAATTTTAACACATTTAAAATACAGAATTTTAATGGACCGTAGCTGATAGGAGTCAAATCAATAAATCAAAAAATACAAATTTAATTGATTCGCATTTAAATTTGTATTTTGTAACGTCGAAGAAGAAGATATGGTTGAAGTTTAAAATGCTGACCTCAATATACTAGAAAACCAAGAATATAAAATTCATATCAAATATTATTGATAGTGAATCAATATGGTGGATTCGATTAGCATCTGCACGAGTATTCAGCTCAATTGCTGATGAAATCACCCCTTTGAGAGTTTTGTATTCTTTTGATTACATTTTTAATTTTTCCGAAAAAATACCTTTGAGACGGTTGATACAATGGGGTGCATTTCTTGGGATAATCTATATTCTACATTTTGGTAAACCCTTACAATGATCAAAGATTATAAAGAGCTAAACATTTTTATAAGTAATATCTAAGCTACACATCCGTCTTATCCAGAATCCCGTGTCCTAAAGGTCCCCTTGTTAGCACTGTGCGTACGTCTCTATATGTGTAGAAAGTTTGAATGATCTATGTATCATATTAAGATATGCTTTTTTAAAGTTGAAAATATTTCTCTTCCAGAAATCAAATCAACAGCGTACAATAGATGGCAGAAATACACATAGAT
This sequence comes from Pantala flavescens, assembly GCA_020796165.1. Lineage (NCBI taxonomy): Eukaryota > Metazoa > Arthropoda > Insecta > Odonata > Libellulidae > Pantala > Pantala flavescens. Next base: position 17,902,898 of record CM036882.1, read on the forward strand.
ATGATGGATATCCCTGCGTCCGTCTTGCACGGATAAACTTGAGATTTTCAGCTTGGTCGATCTTATTCTGAAATTTTGATGAATTGAATACAATGAAACCATGGAAACTATAAACTATGTTCGTTGCTGTTGATTTAATGCTTCATAATGAAGTTTCAACATACTTGTGGAAATTATACGTAGAGACTTGGGAGGGTATTTTTAAAACGTATAAATCGTTATTAATACAAATTGGTAATTTACCTAAAGCGTTTTATTGTATTTATTTTTTTGCTCAAAAATTTTAGTTTAGGGATTCATATTGAGAATCAAAAGGAATTACAATGAATTGATTGCATTTTGTCTGAAAATGTATCTCTTGTTATCTTATAAAGCTGATATCTCATTGCTCCTCAATTGAAAAATAAGATTTGCTAAGAATTCGATGAAAACGTGACTAAATTATTTCAAATTCAATTAAATCCTAAGAAATAATATGGTTGCAAAATAATTTAACGACATTATATATCGGAAAATAATGGGTCTACCGGAAAGTTCTGTCCGTTTTTAGAATGAAACAAAAGAATAGATTTTTTCATACTTTGAATAAAGTTTACTGAATAATTTAATTGCCATCATTATTTATGACTTCTCTACAGCGTGATAGCATTTTGTATATCCCATTTATAAAGAATGTCTTATCTCTAGAGGCCAAAAATTTAACCAGTGTTTGTCTGATTTCTTCTTCTTTCCTGAATTGTTTGCCCTGCAAGAAATTTTGTAAGGACAGAAACCATTGGTATGCGAACGCGTTATATTTTTTGGGATGGTACTAAAAACATAGCAGCATTTCTCTCAATCAGTTGCGGGAAGAATTGGGTTGGGGTAACTTTGAAACTAGGAAGAAGAAATATGGGTATCTGTATTCTGCAAGTATTTCATAGGATTTGCAGTATAAAAGGAAATACATGTAATATTGATTTGATCAATTCCATTCTACCTTGAGATTTATCCTCGGCACACAGCGCACCCGTGCAACACCCTTTCCTAGTTCCTTTTGTAGGCTTACTTAATTCAAAGGAATAGCCAGTAAAATGTTGAATTTCAGTCAGTGTCAATGTTTGCACAGAATCTGGTGAAGTTCTTTCCAAAAGAAATCAAAATCGCGTATTGTGGCTTAGTGGCGTCATACCAACTAGGATTGAGGACATCTTTCAAATACAATTCCATAATATTATCACATTTTTTAAGCATAAAATTTCCTTTTCGCATAAGTTCCTTAATGTTGCTGCTATGGATACCGTTCACATAATAACTTTCACAGTAACAGGGGACATATTCCGGAAATATATCGGAGAACAAATGCACTATTATGATGAAGTACCATTATTTCTCTTTTCCTTTGTAAAATGAAAATTAGCAGTAACGAAAACGTTCTTTATGCGACAAGTAAGAATTACACAATCCCGTTTTAAGGTTATCTCAAGTATTTTTCGCTCGGTCCCCTGAAAAACATCTAAACCGGGTTTTACAGTACATATGTTGACATATCATCAATAAATCACATCGACGATAATACTGAAGGATTATTCTGTTATTCTTCAATTATAAATATCTTCCACTTCAAAGAAAAAGGAAAAACAAAAACCCTTTTTTCGGAAATATACTTGGCAACGAAAATAAAGCTAAACGACGATGGGACGAATAGATACAAATTAATAAAATTAACTCCCTTGAGAAGTTTATAAAATTTGAATGTTCAAAAATGAAGATAAAAAATAAAGAAAGTCAATTCTGAGTGTCAAATTTGAACACGAATTATTATTACATAATATTTTAAATAACATATTGTAAAAACTGAATAATACGCAGCAAAATCTGAACTTCTACAGTAAATTAATATTCAAAGGAAAGCAAAACACGTGGACAATTTGCAAGGGAAAACAGAGACACAAAAATGCAAAATTCAATACTTGAATTGAAAGATAAATAAAAAGAACGTATAGTTAAAATAGTAAAATGCATCTTGTTAAAATATCACTAATGAATCGAAATAATGCACCCGAAAAGAGTTTTATTACTAAGGCCTGCCATCTCCAAGCGCCTGATATGGTTTAAACCAAAATTGAAGCACAGAAAAAATCAAACAAGGAAAATGATCAATGATTTTTTCCGTAAATTCCTTCAATTAAAAATTATATTTTTTTGTGAAAATCCCAAAGATTGTAAAAAATATCGGTCACTCGTTCATTTATTCAACTTAAACATTACATTGATTGCAATGAAAACGCTAAATAAAATCTGTTAACTTAAAAGAAAATTAATTTTTGAAAGATAACAAATGAATAAAACAGCAAAATTTCAGAGATAAATGAGTTCTAATGTTTATTAGTGAAACTTTTCATTTTAAAGGTGATCCACAGTGGTCTGAAGTGTTGTCCGACAGCTTCATTGACCAACAACTCACTTGAAGATTTTCATTGTGTTGAATCAATAGCCACAAAAATATTTTATTTGCAGAATCAATTGGTACTTTCGTTATCGTGTACCGACAGGTTTCATGCATCATAGGGGGCAAGGGCACTTCATGAGGTAAACACAAGTGAATTTTGTTTTCGAAGAAACCGATTCTTTTCCGTAAAAAGACTTATTTACATCGGGTAAAATAAAATTTACAAGAAACTTGGTATTATGCTGAAATTAATTTATATAGATTAGATTGTTAAAATTATATAAATCACAAAAAAATAAAAAACAGTTTGCAATAAGGCATCTAAATTGATTAAATATTAGCCAAAGGAAAAATAAAGAAGAATAAAAAATGAAACGCTAAAATCGGATTCGAACCACGGACATCATTTAAGTATATTCGGTCATCATTTGCTTGTAGTTGGATGGTTACGGACTACTTATCTGACACATGACTATCTTTAAACATTATTCACAAGGAAACTAGAACGTGTTGGCCTCTATAATTTTCAGGTTGTTTTATTTCATGTCAGAGTTAAATACCAATTTTATCAAAAACCCTGTGACACAGCTAAAGTTGAATTAACAACGAATAGCAGCATTTCTTTGATCGAAATCAATACCTGTTCTCATAAATATTTCATAAGCCATTCTAAAAAATCGTCAAAAAACGAAGCAGATTGTGTGACCGCGCAACTTCCGAGGACACTCGATGACGCAATATTCCCAAAGACCATCTGCTGAATCGAATGACGCACTAGACGAAGGGGATGGGTAATTTTGCAGAATGTTGACAGATGATTAACGTATATCTCTCGAAGAATAAGTATGGTTTCTACTTTGAACGAAAGATTTGTTTTAGATAAATATTGCCGTCTAAAAACGAACGGCGGTAACCAAGGGAACTCGATGGACAAAATTGGGGAATGCGATGACCGATTTGGAAATGCGCCTTCTTGGAATAAAGGCAATGTGAATCAGCAATCAGAGTTGAGCGAAACAGATGTACAGACTACAAAAGAATAATGAAAATATTTTTAAGCATTAATAATCGATACTAATTGGGATTATATAATATTAGAGATTTTATGAGAGTCCGGGAGAAACGGACGAAGGCGAAAGGGAAAATTCGATAAATTCAGTAAAATTGAATTAGTAAATAGAAAGAGAGGAATAATTCGAGAAATGAAATAAAGTGAAGAAGATAAAATTCTTTCACGGTAAAAAAGTTAAAGATGTAAGGTGCACCATTCGGTATTGTTTCTTTTATTGTGGAATCTTTTAGTCAAAGAGAGATGCATAAAGTATAGAAAACAAGAATAACCAACGCACATCCATTTATTGATTTCAATGTCCTTATTTCCAATTCACTGATCTTAAAGATTCGCCTAAACTTGGTTGTGCGGAGGAAACAGTCATTGTGACGTTTTAAAGAAGATATCAGTGAACTATATTATAACAAATGTATGGAAACAAATATTTATACATTATTTCGGCTCCAGATGGGAATAATTTATCCTCAATTAAAGATTGAAAGTAATTTCCGATGAAATTATGAATTACACAGAAAACATCAAAAATCGCCTTCTACCACTTTAGTAAAATAAGGTTGTCTATTGTTTCCTAGATCATATTTTGCCTCCAAATCTAATGTTCCTAATGAGCGATTGAGCGTTTAAAATGATGAAGGAAAGAGTCGAACGACGACACCAAGGGTTGCTTCTGCAACATTAAACATCATCCAAAATCACGTTTCGGAAGTGAAGCACGAAATTCAGAATTGGCCCCGTCTTCTTAAGAATACAGAAGTATTTTGTAATTTAGTTGATTTGACCCATTAATGCAGGCACACGAATTCAAATGGGCTTTTGGTCAGATGCGTCTGCAACGCATCTCCGAAACATCAAGCGCAGTTCATAGAAAAGCACCAAATTAATAATAATCGACGGAAGATCTTTTAAAAGGGGTTCAATGGAAATTGGATGAATGCAAGGAGTTAATAAAAAGGATGCAATATGTTTCATGAAGAATACAGATATTTGGAAGGCGTTTATTCCCTCATATTTTAATGATATTGAGGATAAATGAAGGAGTATGTTAATAAATTTATAAACCACGAAAAAAGTTATAGAGGGGGAATTCGCCAAAAATGGATCATCGATTAGATGAAAGCATTATTAGCATTTTAGATTGAAAAATTAACAATTCTATTTTATCAGAGTGATTTTCGAGGACATTCTAATATATTGCATTGAAGTTAGTTCGTAGAATAGTAGACAATGTCATAATTTATATAAAGTATTATTCCATGACTGGAATTGAAAAAATGATCACTTTTCGAGACGAAACGATTTATTCAGGACGTCGAAATCACCAGTCGCGAAAAGTGGTATTTACTGCCATCGAATAGTGAATCCATAGATTTTATTATTTCTCTGTTTTAGATAATTTATCTTCTATCGTGTGACTTAAATGCGATAGGGAGTTTTAATTATTCACGGAAAGAGTTTTTCTATCTCATGTAATCTTATTAGTATTACTTATTAGATAATCAAAATAGACTGATCCATTTACCCAGTCCATGTGTTTTTATTGCTATTCCCCATCTCCGCTTTGAGCTTGAAAATAGTTCACACTGAAAATTTTATAATTCTTTCATTATAGAACAGAGGATTTAAAAAAGAAAAAATAGCATAAAATTTTAAATTTATATATTTGATTATTCTATCGTCAGCATTTGATATAATCTGTCCTCATATGGATGAGTGAGTTATTGAACCAAAATCTTTTAGAAGAGGATTATAATATATGAGGACTAATGAAGTTCAAAGTACACTGATACGGCAAATAACACCATCAGTTGAACAAAAATCAGATAAAGATTACGTTTGAAGTGAAAAATGAATGTTTTTTCTATTTTCATTGATCACGTTCTAACTGAACACGCAATTTACTAAGATTTTCAAGATGAAAGTTACCTGAGGGAAACTAATTGTCAATTAAATGAAAAACACAGGAAAGTCCCACTATGGATAAAATATTTACAATCTCAACGTTTTGCATTGGATGGAATTTTAGTCGACAGATAAAATACTGTAAGGAAGTGTTTTATGAGCGATATTATTTCTCATATAGAGTTATGACCCGTAGGTTGAGAAAAAAATAGAATATTTGCTGACGATTCGTTCTTTCGAATACAGAGGTAACTGCAGAAGAAAATCCAACAGATGGACTCAGCTGTCCTATTTGAAGAAGTGCGAATGTCTTTTGACCTATTTAATAACAGATTCAAATCTAAGAGCAGATTAGGCCATAATTCATGAAGTATTTATTATGGCCTAATAAGGAAATGGAATGTGGATGATGAAAATGAAGACGACAAGTATAACAGAGGATGCCTCTAAAAGAAATATTCGTTGCTGAATATGGCTATAATCCGCATCAAGGGTTCAAATGTTATCACTTTGCTTGTGGGGATAATATACTTCGAGCGAAATCCGCAGTCCTTCATTTAAGGATTGATGTTCACATAACCCCCGCCATTGGTGGCTAAACAGGTATGAAATCTTAACTCTAAAGGATTTTAAACTTAATTTGTATTTATTAAATTTAAAATCTAAATTAATTTAAAACATTTATTAATCACAATAACTCCAATACTTTTTAAGACTTTAAAATATTATTATAATAATTTTCTATAGAAATCCTACCGAAGATGGAGAAAAAAAAAACTTAAAATAATCCAACGTTAAACATCGATAGAAATCGTGATTCGGAAGTAAATAAAATGCCGCCGTAAAGACGAACGCAATGTTTTCTAATTTGCTCATTATCGATATCACAAGACACACGCTTTCGTCAGTTTTCGAAATATAGAAAGATATCGGCAGGAGATGAATCCTCCCAATTGCTGGTATGCCAACCACCACCATGTCAATTGTACTGATGGAAAAAGTAAAATACTGTATAGGTGTTAAAAAGCACACGCTTTAACGTGCAAAGTACTAAAACCTCCTCCTTTCCTAGTTTACTAAGAACGTAAGTTAAATAAATCTTCCAAGATTGAGTGACTCAAACATCTAATGAAATACGAATCGTGATGGCCGAGATTGTCTCAAAGCAACGTTTCTTTCTCCGGAATATCCGCTTCCCCAATTAATTCGTTACTTTTCACACATTAAAGTGAATATGCGGTACTCTTTCTTCTACATTTTGTAACTCAATTCCCTAAAATTTACACGCAGCGATGATCCCTTATGGGCATTAAGAGCACTGAGTACTACTGCCTCGCAGATTTACCAGATTAGCGTCTTTTTATGAAATAGGTAAGAAAGTAACCGCAAAGGAATAGAGATGTCAATTTTTATCACACTGAAGCAAAGAAATTTTTTATTTTGAAAAAATCGAAGGACATACGAGACACTCGAAATCTCAACTTTACCTCATTAAACACTTAACGACGAAAACAATAACCTCTGCTTTCTAAATTGATGAGAGACACCTCAGGATAACAGGATAATTTCACATACGAAAGCTAATCTTGTGACCTCTAAAGATATCTCTTTCATACGAAACTCTTCCTACATTTGAGGCCGTTGACCCAAGTAAGTAGAGGAAAGACGAGATTGAAAAACCAGTCTCCAAGAGATGAAAGTGAATCCTTCCTCACACTGACGAAAGATTTTTATGCAATAAATTCGTAATAATATTTGATACAATTCTATACAATAAAAACCTTTTTCAAAAATAAATCAAATACGTAAATTGAAATGAATTCAGAAAGTGCAGACTCGATCGATCGGAACATGTACAACGATAGGCTTTTGTCAATCATCAGTTAATCCATCAAAAACTCACTTATCGTGTATTTAATCTATTAACGTCGCTCACTGCGTTTCATTCGCAAATCATTTTCAATAAGCTACTCTTTGGCAAAAATGCTCAACTGAAAAGAGAACAAAACGAGGGGGATTCCATCGTTATTCGTTTGAAGATACTCAGAAATTGAATTAAATTTACTAATAAAAATTAACATATTTATCATCGGATTGCAAATTAATTTCTATAAAATCAATAAATCAGATTTTTTGAAATCACTCAACATAAGTAAAGAAAAGAACTAGCCATTAGCAACGTTGATTTTATAGCTCTTCCATTTCGTTCCAACCTATCAAAAAAGAAGGCAAACTAATTTAAGCAAAGGCTAAATTTTATTACCGTGACAATATATAGAAGAGAAAATACTCAAATAACATGAAAAACAGCTCTTTCACGTCTCAACACTAAATATGGGAAGAAATATAAACTCAATATAAAAAAGGTTGAAATAATGAATTTCAGACGTTGTTTTATTTAGGCATCTAAAGACGAGCAATTCTAAAACCCGTTCTGGAAAGAGACCTCGGAAAAGTGGATCTCTTTATTTGGCACGTCGCAGTTTTTGTACATCGAATGAAGAACTTCTTAAATAGAGCTAATTAAAAATAGTTGCTTATGAAATGATTACCAAAAATGTAATACGAATTCCATGCTATGTTTCTCAAGAGATCACTTACCTAATTACTTAATTAAGAAAGAATCCATTGCATATAAATGTCTCGAATACAAACAGTAAATAAGTTCAATTAATAGACATCCGAATTACGACACTAAATTGTTAGTATTCTTGCGGAGTTATTTCAATTTGAATAGAAAATCCTTAACAATAATACTCTAACTAATAATGGAAAATATCGTAAGAACTGATAAAAAAATAATGATCAGAACATAATCAACAATATTTCAAAATAAGGTGGACTATGATAATATGTCGAAGGGGGAATAAAGAACTGAGGCTTCGGTAAAGGATGGATTTTAATACTTAGCACGTTAAAGCGTGCGCTCTTTTACTTCTGTTTAAATGAAAATAGCTCATTAATATTTAGAGAAAATGAATATTTAAATCTTAGATAATTTCACTCTTCCCAATCCATGGTTGGAAGCAGTATTAACATACGTTTTTGGCATGATTTGCAATTATCAAATGGAAAAGAAATAACAAGAATAGCATTTGATAAACACTTTTTAAGGGAGTAAATGAGCGATGCCTACTGAATTGATAGCATATTCTCTTTCCGAGTAAAAATATGTATTACCGATGAGGAGCTATTTTGGAAATGCGAACATTAGTTCAAATATGAAAATACAATACCGTATTGTATTCACTTGGATAATACTAATCGTTCCCATAGTTACTTAAAGTTTGGTAAGAGGGGTGAATACTGAGCAAATAAAAGTAGGCATAAATGTGATATAAATATGCCGAGATTTGATAAGAACACAGGATATTGAGTAGATGATTTAATAGTTTTGGCAAAAGTTACAGTTAATCGTTGTATAAAGTGAGTAACTGAAGGTTGGCCGTAGATCTTCATTCGTAAACGACCACAGAATGAAAATAGAAGACGAAATGTCAGACGCAGTTGTATAGAAACGGCCGTTACTCTACTTAATATTCATTAGCGATGTGCCGAACGTGATAAATCCAATTTCGCGAACGCATAATCTACTCGATAATGAAAGAGAGCACTTGCAAAATAATATCGATAAATTGAATTAAATTAACTATACAAAAGAAAATAATTGTACTATACAATGATGGAATAATTAAGAAAAAATTCTTATTTTTATAGCATCGGCGGTAAAATTTTAGGAAAAGAAAATACGATTTGAGATCAGAATAAGATCTCTCAAAATTTAAAACGATGAAATTAATAAAACAGAGTACAAATCGTTGATAAGACAGGAATTTTTCATGGGAAACTGAGGAAAACAGTTAAAAGGAATTCGAAAAAGTATATATTTGGGCTAATATTCAATTTTATAGACATTTGTGTCATCTTTAGAGATAAGTACCCATTTGTTTGACAATAGAGTATTTCATGATGAATTATAATAAAAGGTCAACTTCCGTAATATTAGTTCACCCGATGGCTCTTTCAGGTGAGGGCGGATCGATCGCTCTTTCGGATGTTACATTTTCATGAGAAAGTTATTTGGAAAATGAGTGCAAAAGAAAGTCTAAATGTGATGATGCATAAAAAAGGAACAAAATTTCGATGTAGTACTTTACTCCTTCAAATGAAAGCTTTAAATCGAAAGAGGAATTACGATGAACGACAAATATGATTGTATATATGTATATATATATATTTATCATCATATCATATTTTACGTTACCACATTTGCAGAAGCCACTTTGGATAGAAATTCCTTTACTGCGAACATAATCCGATTGGGTATTTATTTTAAATGATCTGAGATAATCAGACATCGATACACCACAATATGCACGTAATTAAATCAAACTGCCCATTGCTTTGAATTCAACAAATCTAGAAAATCATTAATTTCAAACTGCGTTCCCGAAAATAATATTTCGTAGACTTTTATTAACAACTTGGAAATCAGAATGGGAATGAGAACATTGTTTACTTCCATCTTATAAAAAATTTCAAAGAGAAGAAACTCGATTTCATGTAATTGACTTTCAACATCATACCTCATGAAAAATAAAATTTCATTAGAATTATTCTAATTACAGACGAATTATTCGATAAATGACAAAGAAAAGAGGTGGCCAAATCCAGGGCCACCATTACTCCCTTTGAATTTTTCGGACGCAGCGTCGAATCGCAACTTTTTGAGAGAAATGAAAAAAATGAACGCTCCATTTGTTGGGACGTATACACAGAAGCGGAAAGTTTCATTGAGTTGCTTCAAAACAATGCTGGAACAACACAGAGAACGCATATTACACCAACTTAGCTTTTGAGTAGTAATTCTGATTTCTTTTTCTGTGAAATTCGATCACTCCAAAATACTTTCTTCGTATCTTTCGAGAAAGATCATAAAAAAACGGAACTGTAAAGATACTTCACAAATGGATGACCAAGTTTAAAATTGCAAATGGCCTAAGCTCTGAAGAAATAAGTATGGACCATTCAAATGTGGATATTGAATGGATATAGAGAAAACGTCGGAGGCATCCTTCCGTGCCTTTGGATTCAATAAAATGTGTTTCCCGATGATGCTCTTAAAAGTCCTCGTCTCTCATGTTTCAGAAAGCACGATTTTCTATTAAAAATATTCTCGAAATACAGATGTTTGCGTTTATTGTTTCACTTATGTAGAACTTATTAGGAAATAATTAAGAACTCTTTTATGAAAGTTGCAAAATAGAATTAATAAATTGGATTGGGCGCTCTTCGTACATTTTCTTCGATTATCCTTAAAATGTTCACATGGGCGTCATAAAGCAAATCATCACGTAATTGACGACTTAAGCGTTAAAATTATAATTTTTATTTTAAAATGTCTTAATTAATGCGTTGGTATACGAGAAATTCGCTGGAATATTCAATAATAAATCATTTAATGTTTCCAAATAGTTTTGATGTATGAAAAAAATGAGAAAGCTTCAGCCAAAGATATTTTGTAAGGATAAAAACAGAAATAATAGTAATACGCATAAAAAGGATAGTCAAACACAATCATCGACTTTTGAAATATATTTTCAAAGCAATCTTCATTTCCTCCTTTATTTACCTCTTAAAATTCACTTCCTACGTTCTACGGCTACATATTGCTTAACTTTGTGATCTATTCTCTCATATTTCAAGAATGTCGTGTGAAGGCAGCGATAAAAGCAAAACTTTCCTATCACCGACACAAATTTGGAGATGCATTGGGAATTAAAAACAAAGAAATGATGCGAGTGAAAAAAATTAAGATATTAATGTCTCTTTTTCGGCATAAGTATTCAAACATCACATCCTTAATTGTATCAGTATATTTGCACTGTAAAAAGAAAGTGACCTTCTTTGGTATCTGCAGAGTCTTATTTCGGCGTTGCTATCTAAAAAAATAACTGCAACTGAAGTTTCTGCTAAAGAAAGTGGGAAAGAGGATTAGTTTGAACGCAGCTTGTCAGTTTTGTCTCATATACTAGTTTCCAGAAACTTCGACTAATATTCCATTTCCCCAGAATCAGCATTATTTCCGCGAAAGAAACTTAGAAATTTGCAAATCAGAGTAGCTGCGTTCGACACGCTGCTCCAACTTTCCTCTTTACCGCATTATTCTTTGAGATATCCGTTTCAAATTTTGGAAAAAATCCATTAGACTTAGACTATACGAATTTAGAAGTTTTAGACACTAGATTTTAAGAATTTCGCAAATAGTTGGATTTTTTAGGTAATGTATAAGGCATAAAAGCATTATTTAAGAAGGAAAATATATCCTATAAGTTGAGACTAAATTGCTCCGAATAATTAATAATAATTTCAGCCTATGAGTTGTGTAAGTAGTAAATGTTTGCAAGTAATCAAAAATTTAAATTTATTCAAGAAGTCAAACACGTAATATTTCAAGCGAAATTCCTTGGATGAAACACAATTCGAAGAGATTAAATGACAGTTTAAAATTGAGAATGTAACTAACTCTTCGTCTTCACGAATACAGTTAACCTTCTAAGACAAAAATTTTATAACATTCAATGTACATTATATACTCTTTTAAATGTATCGAAAGACGTATCGAATGTGTTATTTTACTAAAATTCTAAACTACTATCACTCTACTAATTCAAAATCAAGTTTCACAATGAGTCAAGACATGTAAAATATACGGACTACATACCTAACATCTTATTCCTATTGTTGAGCACAAGAAATTTTTGTGAAATTGGATTCGGTAATTTTCCATCTGAAATTTAACCATCTTTTATTTATAAATATTTTATCGGTAACTTGCATAAATAGCAATAGCACGAGACAAATTTCAAAAAGTCGGTTTACGCATCGTTGACATGGAATGTAGAAATATGCTATAGTAAACTTTAAAATAGATGATTCATAAAATGCATTGATCCAATCAATCCAATTTGCAAGTATTACATACAATATTTTTCTATTGATAGGTTAACTTAATCTTTCGATATAATTACAATTACTGTTTTGCATTTATTTACATCAATACTAAACTTACATGTTTTTGAATTGAGCTTCGAAAGCCGAAGTTGACGGAAAAAAACAAAATATATTAAAATATCGCGAATTCGTGATATTTCGTATTCCAACGGACGTCACTTATTGATTTTCCACTTTTGGAGAAATAAAGTCAATTGCGATGAGACTGAATCGCAGCAGAAAGATCAATATTCTTACTCTATCCATGTCTCCTCCCTTCTCAACGAGAGGTTATTTCAAAACGGATCTTTAGTGAAAATTTATGAAATCCCTCCAAGACAGGAGATAACGAACATCCAATTGATAAAGAAGTTAAAAAGGTTTTATTCCTACCATTACTATTCCTGGTAGATAACAGAACAATTTTAAGCAAATACGACTTGAATAGGTATGATTGCGAAGGACGGATATCGATTTTTATAGATAATTGCAGATTTGAAGAAAATATTAGCCTCATCAAGACACATAAATCCATCAGGAAGATTGATCACTGATTATAAGTGGGGGAAGATAATAGAAATTTTGCAAAAATATATCTCCAGAGATTAGATTTCAGTGAACTGAGTGCTTATGCATGATGAAGTTAGGGCGAAGAATTACAGTGCCGTTCACCAGATGGCGCATAGGTTAAAGGGTATGTGATTAAGATAATATAGAGAATTCAACATTTATTTGAGATGCCAGATGTTGATTGGAAATTGATCTCTATGAAGCATGATTCACCAAAGAGTGAAAAGAAGTAAAATTCATACGAAAGAGCATACATCTTAAATTAATAAACTATATACACTATCCTTGGTAGTTGTGCCTGCCAGTTATACATTTAATTAACTGATATGAATTCAAACTATATATACTGAACTAGAAGCACGAAAAGCGATTTACAATCTATCCCTATTCGCTGTCTTGTCTGTTGGGGACAAATGATAATTTTTATCCATGGGCGTGCGTCCTTAGCAGCAATGAAGTAACGTAAAACAGGAATGTAAGCATATATAATGATTTTTCTACTTACTGGCACTCATTCATTATCTCCTCCTGCGACCGAACCTGCACTGGAGCTAATTTCTCGACGCTCTCGTCGTAATTACAGAAACATTTGGTTATCTTGTCATCGAAGGTGTTAACCAGATCCTCTAAGGACCCTGAGAATGTTTCGGTAAAGTTGTCCTCGGCGGTCGACGTAGCCACAGCTGACAATGGGTTATCTCCAAGATCCGGAGGGTTGCCGGTCTGCGGAGAAGAAGTCCTGACGGCGGCTGCGTTGTCCACAACGGAGGTCGTGGAATTCATAACGCAGGAGGAATCGGACTGCAAAGTAGCGATGGCAGCTGAACCGCCCGACTTCTGAGGGAGTATTTCGTTGGTGAGTATTGCCTCCTTGTTGGAGTTGCGGGCATCTTGAGTGCTCTGGAAGTCGCTAAATTCCACACCCCATTCCTCGGATTCAAACTGTGCCAGAGGTGCCTCGAACTTCAGCTCGGCCATCTTACTGATTTCCCTCATCGTTTTTCGAGGGAACTCCTACACGCCCTCCGACTGAGAGCTCCACCTCTGGAACAACTATAATCGAACCTCCTCTTTAAACGCCCACAATGAATCAGGGGAAAAATTACTCCGTAAGAGCGAGACACACAAAAAACTTTCTGACACCTCGCAGACCATCGACTGACCTCTCTCTCACGCCATCGTTTCGTCACTCAGTGGAGGGGGTTTTGGTCTCGTGAGGAGCGAGATTCTCGTGGCCTTAGCGCGTCGTCTGCTGCATGGAAGGGGCGATGCAGCGGGAATAACTATTGATCTCTAAGGAACGAGTGAATAACGCGGAATTCGCCAAAGAGTTTTTTTTTAAGTATTTGAATGTTTTAAATTTAACCCGCTTTTATTTTCTTATAATCGTTCATATAAAAAGACGTAATAATGGGTTTCAATGTTCCCAATAAGGAAAGCACAAGAGATTAGAAAATTAGATATATTAAAGAGAAAATAATTACTATTCGTGTGTAGAAGTAAAATGTATGCCTCTTAAACAAGCCTTAACAGTCATATCATACATTCCTTATTTTCAAACAAGAGATATTGCTCTCAAATTTTAAAATTTGTCCTAATGTTTCTTCATTTTTATGTAGCACGATATAAATAAAATTAGAATACTTCCTAGATTCTTCCTAGTTCAGCATTGCCGATTGGTAGGCCTTCATTGTCTGAAAATCAAGTTACAAACATTATAAAGGGAAAATTAAAAGGGAAATATTACTACCAGTGCATATAGTTTCTAGGATATATTACTAAAGAAAGAAGATGTAGAAATGAAAATTTACTGTTAAAGTTCAATTTATATTTTATTTAGAAAAATTTTTAAAGATATCTTACTATACATGTATTTATATAGATATATTTAGTGTATTTTTTACTTGACATACTCCCATTTTGGATTTCAAAAAGAATAATTTGTATAATTCAATAACTTTCGTATAATTTTCTTAAATAGGCAGTGGATGCTTTAATTTATCATTTATTTTCATTATGTATTGCATTTTACCATTTTGTTTTATTTAATTTGTGGAGTTGACTACTATTTTCCATTATTTTGTACTTTAAATCAGCATCAATCATCATAAACCTTATTCAATATAAAATCAGAATTCCGCCTTTAAAGGCATCTCCATATTCGTTGAGTACCAGGTTGCCTCTGATTATTAAATCATGACTCAGCCCCATCTTTGCTTTAATCTCTAGCTAGGATCCAGTTGGAAACTACTCGCTTCCGACAGTAATTCATATTTCGCCCCATGACCTGCTCGTGTACATATTTGTGATCTGACGTATTTTCTTGCTCCTGTAAACTGCAAACATAACTAATATTTTAGAAAATGTAGTTATATAATAATATAGTAATTAATAGTAATAATATAGTAATAGTAATTAGCAAAAGAGTGTGAACTTCCTCAACCCAATGCTACCTTCCCCTCCTCCGATTTCAGCGTTACTTCACTTCTGTGCATTTATTGGTGCCTATTATAAAAAGTGAGTTTAATAATAATAGTAATTCACTGGAACAAAATTGAATGAAGATGTGAATAGCAAAGACTGAAATATTGTAAGAGTACCACATTAGTGTTCATATGATACATCATTCGGTGCTTTAGAGTAGATGGTTTTAATTCAGCCTATTTGAATGTCCATGTTCAGTTTTCAGTAAAATACGATCTAGACATATTTAGATATTAGAAATAAGAAAATCAGAAAATAAATACTCTGCAATGATGATAATGATTGTTCATAAAGTCTCTGCCCATTTTCAAGGAAAATGTATGTATGACCGAGTTTAACTTAAAATACAATTACCAATCTGTTTAATAACAATATGAAGATACTTTGCCTAAAACGATACACTTTAAATGGAAAGTTGCAGAATGCTTATTTCATGATTCTATCACTACTAAGAAGGTTAATTGCACAGGAGCAATTCAACTGACAAAATTTCAAGACAGCCCATTGCTACAATATTCAATATCTTAACTAATTATTTTCTTGACATGTTGATAATATAATAGGCTAACATTTATCTCATTACGACCAATTATTGCAAAAATCTACTGAGTGGCAATGTGTGAAAGTTGGGCTCTTTACTTCTTAAACGTCAAAACTGGCGCTTTTCGTAAATAAAGTAACGTGACGAAGTGTATACATTTTAGTCACATATAAGGTAACGTGGAAACAAATTCTCTGTCGACTGCTTTTTATTTCATTTATATCGGTCGACTTTATTTGAAGTCATAGCTTCTTCTACTGGATTCTCAACTAAGCTTGGATAGGAAAAAATATGATAATCATGACATTGCAGTAGTTAATAATAGGTCATCAACTGGAAAAATCTCCACAGGCTATTAGTTTTTCAACTTTTTTGAATGGATACACCATGATCTCACCAAAAATTTATTAAATCCACAGATTGAATAGTCTCATCTTTTGTTTTTCTGACAGTGCACTATATATAGAGAAATATAAGTCTTGAGAAATCATTTCCTAACTTGTAAATTAATATCTTATATAATTTTACATCCTTGTTTGGATGATCCATCATCAAATTAATTAAATTTTATGTAATATAATACCTTACCTCACCCCCAGCCTAGACTAAGCCCCAACAGATAACCCTTAGCTCTGTTCCCTCCACATTCTTTTGAAGCTTAGGATTAAACTCTCCAGAAGGTTGCTAAAAGCATCCAGACCATTTTTCAACAATAAGCCTAGAAGGTTTAATGAAAATGGGATGATCAAACTTCCCATTATATGGGAAATTGTTAATAAGAAAGAAGGTAATTACATTATAGACTAAACATAGTCCATAGTATTCTTTACGTTTTCCTTCATTTTCCCTAGAAATTGGTGGGACCTTTGCAAACAACCTAATATTTTCCACAGAATACTTCCAACAGTAATACTTATTTTGCCTCATGAACCCAAATTTTCAAAGCCTTAATATGCTGAAAATTGCCTGCCTATACATCTTTTTTAATGTTACATATGTAATAAATCACTCTAAGAACTAAGAAACATTCACTATACCTCAATTATCACACTAAAAATCAATCCAACTTTCACATCAATGAAAACAGAACCAAATTTGATTTGTTGGGACCAAAATCAATGAGACTAAAACTGTATTATCATTTTTCTGTCTGTTGCAAATGTTACCAATATGGTAGTTCAAAATAAATTTATTTTTATATTTTTGTGCTTGCATTTCCATGAAAGAATTTTTTCCCTTTCGCATTGCCAAACTCAATGTAAAGTCAAAATAGATTCCAGTCCATGAGCGTCTGAGAAAGGTCTTTTGTTTGAGAGATCTGCGTGTGCTTTCACTCGACATTAAAGAGGCGGAAGTCGGGTAACTGGAGGGAGGACACCATTTTCACACTATTCTAAACCATATTTTGGAGGTGAAAATGATTTAGATTTTAAAAGTCAAAATACAACATGTAGACAAATTGTAACTTGTATTTTATCTTTTATTGATCCTTTGGTATTTCTTGTAATTCCTTTTTTTAATATTTGGGATAAATCCTATTTATGTACCTTAGTGTCTCTTGGAGAAATAAATAATAATTATCATTAATTGTCTTCAAGCATCTCTTTAAAGTTAGAAAAAAAATTACTAACTAATTGCCAAAAAGGAATCATTAGTGTTCATGGTTTAAACTAGTAAGATGTTAAACTCATGTTTTTTTTACGATTTCCATAGTTAGTAACATCTAGTGAAATGATATTATACCATACATAAAAGTATACTATGACTTAATTTGACCATCATTGAGAGTAAAAAATGTCGTTTCCTTATGAGGAGGATATCTTATCTGGCTTATCAACTTAACAAATAATAGATTATTCATAAAAACGTAACCTGAAACCCTTTATTAATGAGGAGGTAAAATATAAAGAAATACCAGTGTTTTCCTGAAAATTGTTTTCTAATTTGAAACTACTCCAATCAAACACAATTCTTCTACATAAAAGATTCCTGTATAAGAGCCATGCTTTCAGTAAAGGCTTTCTGATATGAAAACTAAAATTATTTTAGCTCCTGAATAGTTCATCATCTGATTGAGGGTTACATTTTGATTGAAGATTAAAATTTTAATTTTTATCATATTTCATTAAATTTAAGTTGAAATAATTTCAGTTCCATTGTATTCGATGGAACTATTGTTAAAATAGAATTAAATTTTCTTCAAATTGGCTAAATATTTGATGCATAATTTGACATATAAATTAAACCACATAATTACCCTCAGAATGACAATAATTCATTAAAGATGTTTTTCAAAGAAATAATTCATATAACAATGATATGCTATGATGTAAAATCAATTATGAACAACATTTTATTACTACAGATATGTTAAATAAGTAATTTAAAAATGTTAGAATGACATTCAATAGACACTTACCATTAAAATAAAATGAAAAATTTCTCAGTTAATCTCTGCAAAAAATAGTTAATTTTAATATAATGAAAAACAACATTGATACCAATCAAGATTATAAGTACATATAAATGTAAAGAAAATAGTATACCATGGAAATGAAATGAGAGAGGTTCTGGTCTATGATTAAAAGCTACTATTTATAACAAAATTAAAATGTCAGACATAAGAAAAATAGCATTGTAATTGTTTCTTTTTTGAAGATAAACATTTCACTTAAGGTCAATTAAGCTCTCAATAACAATTACTTGTGTATATATATATAAACGCAACTTCAAACAAGCATTAACATTTTTCTATCTTCTCTTTCAAATTTTTTCACTCTTTAATCACCAGTCAATCCTTAACGCTTCAACCATACTCAATATATATTTTTATACAGCTACATGTCTACCACATGCACAAATATGTAATATTTAGGCAACTAATGATGTTTTAATCATTACCTCAATGTTTTTAATTCTTATTGCTCACAGTTGTACATCATGAGATTATTACCTAAATAATTTTTTTGAATCAAAAAGTGAAAAATGTTCATACCCTGTCTTCTATATACCACCTCTTTTCAAAGTCATGGATCAATTAAAGTTAGATCATATGCATCTTTATGTTTTTAAAAGTATAAAAATTAGCATTATTAAGGAAGGAAATTGCTAATAAGTTTACTTAGGGACTTTCACCTCTGAAGATTTTCATCATGTTTAGAAGGTTAGGATCTTTGGAAAAAATGTTTTTTTAATAAACTTGTTCCAGATTATAAGCTAAAGAACTAAAATTGATCCACTTTTAACATTCAAGAAGTGTTATACAACAACAGAAAGGTTTTATATACTTCATGTAACCTCATGCAGCATCAACTAAGAAATTGCCAGTTGTGCTCATAGTTTTTCTCATTTTTACATAAAAATCGTATTTACAATAATTTGAAATTTAGTACCTCATTAAGGAACTTACCTCAATTACAGTTTGATCTCTATTATGTTGGAGTGTATCTTCAATATTTTACATTATATATTAACTTAATTAATTACATTAATTATCAATTTAAAATTAACATATTTAATTCATAAATCAGATATATGAGTTCATTACAATAAACAGATGTTTTTCTTTATTTTATAGCAAGAAATATATTGATTCTAATCTTATACCCAAAATGTACCACAGGGTTAGCAGAATTATTAGGAAAATCTGAAACAGCAATTTCTTAATCTTAAAAAAGAACCTAACCATGATTGTATCCATACTTTTATTGTCCCAAAAATCATCAACAAATTTTAAAGTTTTGAATTATGACATATTCTAAATATTTTGTAATGTCAATTTAAGGTGTCTTTAACTATGTAATAAAGTAGATGAATTTTGTACGAGAAAATTGAAATGAATCCATGTTTACCTGTCCAATATTTAAAGAAAAAGAATAATAAAGTATCCATTTTTATCATATCATGTTAATGATCAACACTGCTCACTCATATGCACCATTTTTTTCACAATGAGAAAGTCTATAAGTTACATCTTATATATATAAATTTTGAGCAATATAATCACATTTACTACATCTTTTAAACTACATAACAAAAATTGTAAAAATATAGGTCTACTAACAAAACTTTTCAACAAATTCTAACAGCTTGAGCATGATGATTATAACTGTCCAACGACCATAGCATCCACTTCTGAGCCAGCAGGTAGATAAGATTTTTCCTCAGTCCTAGGGGGAAGAATCAACAGCCCATTTGCTGAAGCTAAACTAAGCATCCTAGAACTTATTTGGTTCCCTGTAAAAAAACATATTATAATAATATAACAGTAAGTTACTAGTAGGTAAAATAAGGTGGTATCACCTATCCATAAGACACATCAAACAATTTATCATAATCATTCAAAAGCATAAATCACTTCAGGTTATAATTAATCATCACAAATATAATCATACATTATTTGATTTCCTCAAACTTATTGATAATTAATGTTTAATTAAATAGAGGGTAAGCCATTCCAATTTAATGACTTGAAGGAATATTTTTCCCGACATCCCTTCTGTAACCCATGGTTCTGATTCTAAAAGTCTGTAAATATTTCCCCATAAAGAGGAGGCATTATGCAGTTACTCTTTCAAAGGTGTCTCACTAGTGTTTGTCTGGTAAATGCAAAACAGCTTCTTAGTTTCCCCTCTGTCTTTGATTGCTTTCCAGATTAGTTCTTTCAACATTATGGGAACTGTCTCATTTCCGTATCTGACTACATTCCTCCAAGTTGTTTTGTCCTTTTAGAATGAAAACTATATCAGATATGTTTCTCTAAAAAATCCAGAGCAGGTGGAAGCTAGAGACGCTTTATGGGGAATTAGCAACATCAAGACAGAATATTTGAAGTTCTAATGGAATACAAACACCTGCGTAAAAACTGAAAACTATGTACAGTTATCATACGGCTGATATTTATGCCTTCTATTGCTATTTAAGAATTCTGAATAATGGATGACATGGAAGAAAAGCATGAAAATAAAATGCAGAGAAGCAGCAGACAGAATGAAACTAAAAGTAGGAACATAGATTAATAGTAAGTAATTACATAACAATAATGAGTGTAAGCAAACTCTAAATAACAAAAAAGGAGCCAAGAATGAACTTATACAAAATATAAAGATCAAAAATAATACACCTACTTTTAATGGTATATTAGGCATTGTAGGAGAGGAGAATGTGAAGTAGAGATGATAGAGGGATCTTGTGGTAATATTGAGACAAAGTAATGGAATTTGTGAAGAATTCAGAAATTCCTTATCAAGCATTTAAAACGCACCAGAAAAAAAACAAAATGTTCAATCTATTACAATAGAAACAAAATGCGTATGCACTTTACATTATAAAATTAATTTATTATATCAATCAAAGATCCAGATGAAATACGAAACCAAGTCTTAAAGCTAGGAAAGAAAGAGTTAATTCCATATTTAAAACAAGTGATAATCATAGCAATGACGATAGTTGTACATATATGTGGTGGAGAAGGATAGATATTTATGGTGGAGCATCTCATTTAAGGTTATCATAAATCATTGAAGGTGATAAAAGCAAGAGGAGTGTCATTAAGGTGACTCTGAGAAAGAAGATTCTGTGAATAAAATTAGATTTGACAGTTGAAAAGAACACATGTCCCATACTTGTTGGTACTCCTGTACAATATACCTTCTTAGTAGTGATAGAATCGTTGCATAAGCATTCTGCACCTTTTCATTTAAAATGTACTGTTTCTTTGAACTTCGGAGACTTGATTAAGATGACGATATGTATGTGCATGATGAATGTTTTTTGAGCAGCAAGTCCTTAAATAGAAGCCACGGTGGGAAGAATGGTGTTGTAAGAAATGCATGGGGATCAAAATCTTTAAAAAATATAGACACAATAGAAATAATTAATGTTGGAATTGTGTAAATCATTCATTAATTCATTCTTGGATATATTAACCACCTGCTTGCTATAAGCAAGCAAACTTTTACCCTATAGATATCCCTCCAAGCAGCCAAATATAAGAGGATACAAATGTTCAGCCCAAACTACTGGGCCCATGAACTCGCTGATTTTTTGTGTGATGATCCATTGAATCTCATGAGGGAAAAAATCGGACACCGACTACCTATCATGGTTTTGATTCTAGGATGTCCAAAAATTGAATTTTCCCCGTAAGAATGCATGGTGTCAATTTACAATAATTTTTAAAAAATACCTATTGTCTTCCCATTGAGTCAGAAAATAAAATTTCAAGTATGTCAGAATTTCTATAGCTGAAAGAAGCTAATTACCCAAGGATTGAAACCATGCAAAGATTGTCCTTCTACACAAAAAAGGAAGCAAAAAGGATTTGAAGAACTACTGCCCCATCAGTCTCCTCCCAGTTATCTACAAAACATTGATGAGGATAACAGGCGAACGTTTGAAGACAACACTTGTAGCTATACAGCTGAGAGAACAAGCTAGATTCCGAAGAGGTTTCAGTACAATGGACCATATCCACACACTACAGGAAATCATCAACAGGACAAATGAATTAGAGATTCCATCAGTAGTGTGTTTTCTGGACTATTACAGGCTTTTGATTTGGTAAATACCTCCTGCATACTTGGAGGAAATTCAAACATCCTCAAGTCATGAATACAGATGGAGCTGAAAAAGGTCTTCAAATCAAATCATTCTATCCATCTTAACATACTGAAGTGAGACATGGGTTCTGAATGCGGCAATAATTCAGTGACTGCAGACCACACAAAGAAGTATGGAATGCTGAATGTTTGGAATCACAAGATGAGACAGGAGGCATAAAACATGAGTGAAGAAGATGACAAGAGTAACGGACATTATAGAGAAAATCAAGTCCTTGGGTCATCAATGGATCTGGGCAGGACATTAGGCGAGAAGAAACGACAACTGTTTTAAGTCAGAAGTACTCACCTGGATAGCAAGAGATGTGTAAGAGACCAAGAAGAAGTCCTAAGGACTGATGGAACAGAGATTTCATCAAATATCTTGGAGTAACATGGCAAAGAGAAGAAAATTGGAAAAGACAGAGGCCTACAATAAGCCTGAATGAAAGGGGTGGCCTATGGGTTCTCATAATTTAACTTTTCCTGTTGAGAATGCATTGACCTGATTTATGAAAATTTAAAATGATTTTAAATAATCAATAAATTAAAAATGAATAGGGAATTTATTTACATCTACAGAAACTGTGTATCATTAATTATAACTGCATTTCATTTTCCTCAAATTAGGAAAAAAACTCTTTTTTACCCCTTTATGAAAGGTAAAAGATATGAAATATGAAACTTCATAGATAAATAAATATATAGAATGCAAGTTCTAGAATCAAGAGATCTATGTGTATCCTGGGTTCAATTCAAGAGAGCCCCAAAATCAATATTTTTCCCATAAGAATGGGCCAGATCTTCAGAATGTTTTTAAAGCACCTCTGGGTGATACAGAAGGTTCAAATTCTACACATCTATAGAAAAGTTGCATAAATACATAGAATTGTATAGTTTCCTATAAATGGACATTCAGTTCAATTCTAGGGGATGTTCACTTTATCTCCATAAGAAATAGATTGGAAAATCAGAAAATCTTCAGAGGCATTTCCTGAAATTTATTTATACTAGTAATATATATTATATATAATGTCTACTTTGATTTTCACCCAGATAGATGGATAAAATAATAGACTGAGAGAGATGGAATGTGATATTTTCCTGTCATTCATTTACATTTTATATACGAACCTGTACTTCTTGCAATTGGGATGGATATTCCAGGTTTCCAGCTCAGTAGTACTCTATGAAACTCAGGTCTAGGATCAAGTTTGATGTCTTTCTCAATCTACAAACAAAAATGAGTAAAATAAGATATAGTGGCAAGTAAAACATAATTAAACGCAGACTTTGGTTTGTTTCATAAGTACCACAAAACAAAAGGAATACTATACATTTGAAGAAAATGAAAGGGAAATAATAATTGATTATAAGTAGAACTGATTCATTCTGACTTAAAGAAAATCTAAGCTATAGAATAACAGAGGAAGAGAAAAATCTATGATGCAATGAGGCTTTAATTATGGTAAAGATATCAGAAAATTCAACATAGAAATTTAATTCAATAAAATGTTTTTATTCTATTCTAAATAAAAATATCACTAGATCAGATAGACCTTTCTTAAATATCTTGCAATTACCACCCAATAGCCTTTTTCTCCTATGTAGCACTGTACATCAAACTGTAATTAAAATCAAATCCTTTCTAGTTTGTCTCAATTTATCCAGGTAATTTCCACCAATTGCTTCACTTAATATCACTTCCTACCATTATCTACCATGGTTCTTGAACATCTTTTTCAAATTCAGCTCAGTTTATTTCATTGAATTCATTTCCATTTTACAAAGATCCATGATAAATAGCTGTAATTATTCTTTAAGTACATTTTATATTTATCACCTTAATTGCATT
The DNA here is from genome assembly GCA_020796165.1 of Pantala flavescens. Lineage (NCBI taxonomy): Eukaryota > Metazoa > Arthropoda > Insecta > Odonata > Libellulidae > Pantala > Pantala flavescens. The sequence continues at coordinate 17,927,342 of CM036882.1, forward strand.
CCTCTCTCTTCTAAAATACTTCTATAAGAGTTGCTCTTCCTCTCTCCTTTCTTAACAGTGAGAGTTTGATAATTGATGTCCAGAAAATTAAAGTCACCTCCAATTATAGTTAGGCTTTCCTTATCAATATGTATTACCAGTAGGTATTTAGTATAGCCAACAGGCCTTCAAAAGGAAAAGGATTACACTAACCAGAGACGTGAATGTAAACCTTAGGAAGAAACAAATAAAAATATTTGTCTGGTGTAATGCCTTACATGAAGCAGAGACTTATTTATTTATTAAGAATACCTTACAGTAATGTCATTCAGTGATTTGAAAACTGTTATATTATATAACTGTAGTAGAATGTAGAAGATTAAATAGGTAGAAAAGATCATAAATTAACAGATATTACAAAGAAAAGGAGAAAACAATTAACTACCGCATTTCCCCATTTATAAGCCATCCCTTTTTTCCAAAATTTGCAAGCCCAAAAAGTAGCGGGTGGCATATACAATGCAGGTCAAAATTTTGTGTGTGAAAAATGGTTTTTCAGCCATATGTTGTTCTTTTTTGTATTATTACAAGACGATATTCTTGACCCCACACCTGAATATTACAAGAAGATGATATCCGGCGACATTAAAATCAAAAACAACAACAAGCATACCTCTTAGTACTACACCGATAACGTAAGTGAAGTGGGATTACACCTTAGAAATGCACCACTATATATATGAAGATTGCAATGAAGATGATACGGAGGAGGAAGAGCTGTTAGCTGTCATTGATATTGAAGAAGACGAGGAATGTGATACACCAGACAGTGATGACGAGTATATGAGTGATTATTACGAGTCTTAAATTTTTTTTCTTTGTAACCGTTGTTTTTTGGTAACCATTGTTTTTTTGTAACCTGTTTCTCTAGTAAAATATTTTTTCCAAAATTTCACAGTCAAAAAATGGGGGGGTGGCTTATACAAAGGGGGTGCTTACACATGGGGAAATACGGTAGTTGAGAAAATATATCAAAGAGAAAATCTAACTGAGTGGGCACATTACAAGAAGAGAATGATGATGATGAAAGAGGTAATCAAAGGAAAGGTGATAGGGGAATAGGTGTCAACTAATAGATGAATGGAAAAAAAACATGGGGAGTATAGAGAGAGAGATCTCTAGTCTACAGCATAAAAATGGGCAAAGAAAGAGATCTTAGTTTAACATCAAATCATAAGCCTTACAAAATACAGATAACAAATGATGAATATGACAATGTAAAATTTATGAACTGGAAATTCCTCATTTTTTGTTGAGGAATGAGTAAGTTCATCAACATAAACTCCCTGATGATGGTAATAGAGGAACATCTTTCTCATCAGAGATTTACTCAGTATATCATGAACTGAGAAAATCTATTGCCTGATGATGACATTAAAGGTCATAACTATGGTCATAAATAAAACTAGTATAAATGCCTTTTTTACTTAAAACTTACATAAATGAAGGTACTATATGTTTGGTTCAGCATACAAGGTCTGTCTATAAAGTACCGGGAACAATTTTTTCCAGGCGAGCCTGTCTGCTGCAAAAGCAATCTTAATAGTGCAAGGTATGACCTTCAAAACGAGATAAGGGTCAGTTGTCTGAGAGTCTTTGTTCAGGCTATATCAAGTATTTAGTTGACCCCTGTCAGGTGGCTGTGCAAGCTTAAATTGCAGTGAACGTTTGGACAGCGTACGTGATGAAATATTGTTCTGGATTAGGGAAATTGGGTACATAAACGTTTGATATGATTCGCCAAGTCTTCAAGCATGAAAGCATGTCACCAAGTGCTGTTTTTAAAAGGCACAAGTTCTTAAAAGATGCCTGGGAATGTGTGGAGGTCGACCCCCGCGCTGGATGGCCGTCTACCTCAAGAACTGATGACAATGTGCAATGTGTGTATGAAGTGCTGAAATCAGACCATCGGTTAAGTGTACGCATCAAATGAGCATTCATTAAATGACAGTGCACACCATTATCACTGAAAATTTGGCGATGCGAAAGATCTGCTCCAAACTCATTCCGAAGGTCTTCACAGATGACCAACAGCAAAGGCTGTTCTTGTCTTTCAGCGAAGACCTTCTGCAACGCAATGAAAGTTTCATTTTTCTGTAGAACGTATTCAGGGGAGATTGTTTTTTACTGGAAACAGATATCCTCCCAGAAAGGACAAAACCATGGGACCCTAAGTGCTTTCAAAGATGCTTGCACGCATACCCTTGAGGACCTTCCGGAGTCTGCCTACAAGGGAGCCTTCGAGTGTAGGGAAAGCCGCTGGAAAAAGTGTGTTGATGCCCAAGGAATGAACTTTGAAGAACATTTTTGTTTTTTTGGTTTTGTTTTGGGTTTTAAGGTTTTGTAACAATAACTCAAATAAATCTATTTTTCTGAAACTTTTCCCGATACTTTTTCGACAGACCATTTATATGTTAAAGTTAGGGACCTACAATAAGCCCTGTAAACCATAACACAATTCCAGAAAGAGACTCCTCAATATACCACGATTAGAATGAGCAGAGGATGACACAAAGTTATGCATTTTGCTAATTTTTTATAATTTATGAAGTTTTCAACATATATTTAGATAGTATGAATATTAACTTCATTGGAAATTTTTAAAAGAATAAATAAATATTCTATTTAAGGGTGAAAAATTGTTCAATTTTATGGCAGTGAAATAAAAGCAATTATACAAAAGTAAATGTAAAAAATGAAAGAATATAAAGAAGTTTGAACATCAAATATTAATAAAATAGAAAGCAATGATCTAAAAATGCTTCTGTCGTACCTTTGAACCTATAATAAAATTAATTCCTTAAGTCTAAGATCTGGAATTTTGAATTTGTAATACCCAAAGGCAAGTATTAAGACTAAGAGAAAAGAATTTTTTTAAATACATCATAAAATATTATATATCTATTACATATAGTCCCTTCGGGGATATATATATATATATATATATATATATATATATATATATATATATATATATATATATATATATATATATATCTTTTAATAAAACGTAAATATTTCCGAAAGACTTTATTCAGATAAGGCATGCTAACTTAAGGACATTTTCGCAGCGTACTTGACTTGACTTCGATTTCCCATGCATTCCTTACGGCAGCATTATTCCCGCCCCAGAGTTGAACCAAGGCCATCCTACGAAAATCACTATCATCTTTTGCTTATTTATGATTATCTTTATAAACACTCCAAATTTCAAATGGGAATACCTTAAGGAAGTACCTCAAAATGAGTTAATAATTCCCTATGCATTTCTTATGAAGTTATAGTTAACGCCCCCTAGAATCGAACCAACGACCTTTTACGACAATCTTAGGGATGCTTTTATATGAGTATGGTCCCTTTTATGGCTGTGTGAGATTTTGAACCTCTGCGCGGTTGGGAAGTGTCATATAAAGCTTTCGGAAAAATGGTCAATGTATTTCTAATGAGAAATATCGAGATTACGGGACGCTCTGGAATCGAACCCATGATTCAGATCCAGAGGTCCGAGAAAACTACTATTCACAGATCGCAAAAGCTGGGAATCGACTTCTAATTGTTGTCAGCGCTTCATTAAAGTCCCCCCCTCAATTTGCAATCCAAAAATTCCCGTCTGACCGTCCGTGCGTCCAGGAAAAAATCAGTCCTACTACTTTCAGGACAGACCATGTATATATAGGATATTAATGTCAGGCCCAAACCGCTTTGGCCACGGAGTCGCCGATTTTTTTCCGTAATGGCCAACTAAATCTCACCTAGGAAAAATGGGGAAACCGACCCTACCTATCATGGGTTCGATTCTAGGAGGCCCCAAAAATCGATTTTCCCCATTAAGAATGCATGGGGCCGTTTTTCAATGAATTTTAAAAATACTTCCCATTCAGCTAGAAAGATAAAATTTTGTGGAGCTATTGCTATTATTACTATCTACGGAAACATGCTATTGTTTACGCACAACCGGTCATGGGTTCGATGCCAGGAGGTGAAATATTTTCGTATTTTAAAAAATTGTTTCTCTCATAATATGATACATAGAGCATTCAAACATTCTACACATATAGATACATATATAGTGTACATCGAAAAAAATCAAAAGTTGCCTATGTGTCACGGGTTCGATTCCAGAGCGACCCGTAATCTCGATTTTTCCCGTTTAAAATACATTGGCCATATTTCCGAAAGCTTTTTATGACACTTCCAAACAGCGCAGATTTTTAGAATTTCACACAGCCATTAAGGGGACCATTCTCATTTAAAAGCTATCCGAAGATAGTCGTAAAAGGTTGTTGGTTCGATGCTAGGGGGCGTTAACAAATATTTCAAATGAAATGCATAGGGAAATAAGGACTCATTTTGAGGTACTTCCTTAGGGTATTTCGATTTCAAATTTCTGGTGTTTGTAGGGGTTATCATACATAAGCGAAGGATGACAGTGATTTTCGTTGGATGGCCTTAGTTCGACGCCGGGGCGGGAATAATGTTGCCGTAAGAAATGCATGGGAAATCGAAATCAATGCAAAGCTCGCTGCGAAAATGTCCATTTACGTTATGTTTAGCATGGCCTTTCAGAATAATATTTCAAAAAATCTTACATTTTATTAAAGGACATATTATCACATTGCTTGCTGTCAGCAAGCACACCTTTACTCGTATAACATACAAATATAATTGCTCAGTATAGAAAACAAGATATTATTACCTGAGTATAAAAATTTTCGAATCAATAAATTTGATTTGATGAATGATCAAGTTCAATGAATAGTTTTAACACTATAATGTTTATAATAATAAAAGGAGATCAATATGTTCTGACATACAAGATATGATTCACTGAAATCTACACTGTCCTCGAAGGGTTAAGTATCTATAATATATAGCTGCTTCAGGGAGATACATTATATATAAGAAATGAATCATGGGCCATGGGCAAGCTAATTTTTTTACGTAATGGCCCCCTCTACCTGACCTAGAAAAAGATGGGAAATCAACCCAACCTATCATGGGTTTGATCCTAGGGGGCCTCAAAATTGGACTTTTCCCTTTAAGAATGCATTGGCTAGATTTCTAAAACACTTTCCTAGTATATGAAAGTTTCACATTTCACTCAGCTATACATAGATATGCTTTATCACTACATAAACTGCTATTAATTTTCTGCAAAGTGTCACTGGTTCAATGCCAGGCTCATTTGAAATTCCACAATTCCAAATAAATGGGAGAAGGATTTGAATAATTATTCAGATGTACTTATCTGATAGGACTGCTGTAAAATCACATATGGAAAACAGTTATATTAACCAGACTGTTTTGCTTCATGTTAAACATTATATTCTATGGGACATTTTCTTTATCTCTATAAAGAATACATGCAAAAATCAGTGCATATATTGAGAAATTTCCTGAAAGTCTTTTACTTCAACATTTGGACATCTTTAGAAGAATATTTACATTGAAGTTAATAATTAAGGAATTTTGTTATAATTTTAGATTTGCTGAACAGATTGCACTGAGCTCTTCGCTTGGGTAAGAGGAATGCTCCCGTAAAAAAAGTGGGAGATCAAACTTAATTCAAAATAAGCTGATATAATGATTTAAAATTTCGTTAGAATAGTATGTGAGCATCACACAATTTTTGGATACACTTTTATTGATTCAGTATAAGAAATATAAATAGATTTCTTGTGGTAATCACATCACAAATGTAGTCGCAAATGGCCGAGCGGTCCCTTTAGGAACCACTGGAACACGCTTCGTTTCAGATCTGCTTATTATCACCTTCTTAGCTCGGTTGTAAAAACTCTTTGGTATCTCTTTAATCTTCTGTACAAGCAAGTAATCCATCCTTTTCCTTATCTCAAAAAAATAAGACAAAAATGAAAATCTCCCAATGCTTTCCATTCCTTAGTTCTCTGCTCGGATTCTTACTGTGCATATTCCATAGTAAAAAATTTTTATTGCAAATAAAAAAGCAGACAGTGGCACAGTGGTGTTTTCATGCATATACTTTTTGTTTTATTAAACTATCTTCAAATAGTTTTCTAGTTATTTAGATTTAACTATAGAGCTGCAGAGTTTCCGTAATTTTGGCATTTAAATGCCCGGCCGTTCAGAGATACATCTGAGATTGAGTCCCGTATTTCAAAGGTTAAATCATATCTGTTAAACTTATACAATGCTTTAATGCAGTTTACCTTAACTTGAAGATATATTTATATACTCATACTTACCAAGGCACGGATTACAGTGCACAAAGGAGAAGGATGACCAGCCATTTTCTTAAGTGCAGGAAGAACAAAGAGGTTGCAAGTTACCATGGCTGAAACAGGATTACCTGGAAGACCAAATATAAGCTTCTTCTTCCCCTCATATTCACAGGTTGCAAAAGCTGTAGGTTTCCTAGTATAACATAATAATAATCATTTAAAATAAAAGTGTGGTAGATCAATAATGAAAAGAGCTAAATACATATAAGATATATTTACAATCTGTCCATTAAATATTAATATACTACTTTATAATTTTTAAAGCTCAAATAATCAGAAAAAGTAGCAAAAAAGAAGTTTTTTTTGATAATTCAATATACCGTATTTTTCGGACCATAAGACGCACCTGACCATAAGACACACCTGGTTTTTTGAGGAGAAAAATAGGACAAAAAATATTCTGAACTAAATAGTGTAATAAAATATTTGATAGGTCTTTAGGTCTTTATTTTGGAGGCGAGAGTGAGACTAAAAAGTCTCTTCTTCCATCTAACCTCTTTAAAAAAAGTTTAAAGTACCAAAAGAATTAGACAGAGAAAAATAATGATTATAAGAAAGATTTAAGTGGATATAAAAACCTAAGAAAATTCTTAGGAAAAAAATCCACTTCAGGAAAACACCCACAATGAAGGGGGGTGTGAAAAACTTGCACAAACCTATTGATAGAATTAACTACGAACAGAATACTAAAATTTCAATTTTACAAGATAATCAATGAGTCAGATCATGTTAAATTTGAAAACATATCTTATAACTAAACAGGTAATTAAAAACATTCAATGGTATATTTAAGATGATTGCCAAAAAGAGAGGCGAAGTGTAGATAATAAAATTAGAAGATATTGGACTGAGCTGCAAAAAAAAGAATATTTCAGGACAGATGCATAGTTAAATGAATTGGAGGTTAAGAGTGAAAGGAGCAGTAGAGAGAGCGTTGCTCAGTGCTGTAGACATGTGATGACTATTGATGAAGGAGATAAATTGGATATATGATTAAGATAAGTAAGACATTTTCTTCTGAAAGATCGTGTGGAAATGGAAGATTTTATGTGGGAGGGAAGAGTATTCCAGAGCGTGGTAGCAGTTATAATAAATGATTTTTGATATGTCTCTGTTCTGTGCTTCGGTATTAGTAAATTGAATCACCCTCTAGTAATTATGGACGGACTCAAATCTTGCAAATTCGGAAAAGAGATATTCAGGAGATTGCGTTCGCAAAACAGTACATGTTAACGTTAGAATGTGATGTTGTCTGCGAGTTTCGAGTTTTATCCAATCTAATATTTTAAATGCACCGGAAATATGGTCGAATTTTCTCAAATAAAATATATATCGAACGGACGCATTTTGGATGCGTTGGAGCTTATTGGCTAGATCTCTTGATAGATCTTGGTAAACAATGTCACCGTAATCAAAGAGGGGAATGATCAATGAATTTACTAGTCTACTGAGTCGAAGGCTTTACTAAAATAATGTATAACAGAATTTAATAATGTATAACAGAATAATATTTGATCCTGCGAGTCAACTACAGCGGGCCCCGCTGCAGTCGACAGCTCTGATACAAATGCCCGGCATTAGTCTCAGCGGATCCCGCTGCCGCTCTTCTTGTATTCGGACCATAAGACGCAGGCACTTTTCTCCCCAATTTTTGGTGAAGAAAAAGTGCGTCTTATGGTCCGAAAAATACGGTATTTAATTGATAACTACTTACCCTGGCTTCATCATAACGCGCCCAAAATGTATTTTAGCTCCTATATCTGTCTGCAGGACATCTTTTAAATAATCATGATCTCCCATTGAAACGCCACCAGTGCTGACAACTACATCTGCAGAAGACAAGGCAGATCGAAGGTATGGGAGCAAGACTTCTGGGCTGAAAATAATTCATATACTATATTAAATTATATATACACATAATATTGCATCATCTTCATATAGAAAGATGATGATTTCATGACTTTTCCAGTAAGAGATATTTAAAGATATTTTACTTTGAATACATTGTACAATGAATGTTGAGCAGACTATGCAGTGATTCTGATGTTATGAATTGAAAATGAGCAAACCAAATACTATGAAGGTTTTACTGAGGATAATTCCTTCACTATATAATAACCTTTATTCAAATCTTAAACATTGTCTTCTTTTCGTCCAGATTACAGAGTTCTGAATATTTATGATTCTAATACAGAGAAAACAACTGTTTTGAGTCTTTTTAGTCATTTACAAAGAATATAAACATAGGTGTCCAGCAACTTTTAAAAAAGAAGGATACAAGATAAAATAATGAAAGGTGTAGAAGAAGAGGCCTGAAGCCTAAACCGCTGGGGCCATGAAGTCGCTGATTTACTACGTGATGGCCCATTAATTCTCACCTAGGGAAAAATCGAAAATCGAACCTACCTATCAAGGGTTCGATTCCAGGAGGTCCCGAAAATCAACTTTCCTCTCTAAGAATGCATGGGGTCGATTTTCAAGTAATTTAAAAAAATACTTCCCATAACGCTAGAAGAATAAGATTTCCTGTGGCTATTGCTAATATATATATCTACGGAAAAATGCTATTGTTTACGTACAACCGGTCATGGGTTCGATGCCAGGGGGTGAAATATTTTCAAATTTTAAAAAATCATAGCTCCCTTAATATCGTACATAGATTATTCAAACTTTCAACACCAATAGATACGTATATATAGTACTTAGAAAAAAATCAACACTTGCCTTGGTGTCATGGGTTCGATTCCAGAGCGTCCCGTAATCTCGATTTTTGTCATAAGGAATGCATTGGCCATATTTGCGAAAGCTTTTTATGACACTCCCCAACCGCGCAGAGTTTCAAAATTTCACACAGCCATAGAAGGGACCATTCTAACATTAAAGCGACCGTAATTATGTCCTGTAAGATCGTTGGTTCGATGCTAAGGGGCGTTAACTATATCTCCATTTGAAATACATAGGGAATTTAGGACACATTTTGAGGTACTTCCTGAATGAATTTCCTTTTGATATTCGGAATATTTATAAAGTCCATCATATTCAAGCCAATAATGAGAGTATAATTCGTTGGATGGCCTTGGTTCGACGCCAGGGCGGTAATAATGCTGCAGTAAGATGTGCATGGGAAATCGAAATCAATGCAATGCTCGCTGCGAAAATGTCATTTACGTTATGTTTTGAATGGCCTATCAGAATATATTTCGGAAACTCTTGCATTTTATTAAAAGATATATTATTACATTGCTTGCTGTAAGCAAGCGCACCTTTACTCGTATATAGATACATATATATAGGATATTAATGTCAGGCCCAAACCGCTTTGTCGCCGATTTTTTTCCGTAATCGCCAACTAAATCTCACCTAGGAAAAATTGGGAAACCGACCCTATCTATCATGGGTTCGATTCTAGGAGGCCCCAAAAATCGATTTTCCCCATTAAGAATGCATGGGGCCGTTTTTCAAATAATTTTGAAAATACTTCCCATTACGGTAGAACAATAAGATTTCGTGTGGCTATTGCTATCATATATTTCTACGGAAATATGCTATTGCTTACGTTTTCTTGGTCATGGGTTCGATGCCAGGAGGTGAAATATTTTCAGATTTTAAAAAATCCTAGCTCCCTTAATATGATAAGAAGATGATTCTTACTTTTTACACTTATAGATACGTATAAAATGTACTTCAAAAAAAATCCTCATTTCAAATAAAATTTAAATAAAATAAATTAATTTAAATAAAATTTCATGTGGCTTTTGCTATTATATATATCTACGGAAAAATGCCATTGATTACGTACAACCGGTCATGGGTTCGATGCCAGGAGGTGAAAAATTTTCAAATTTTGAAAAATCGTAGCTCTTTTTATATGATACGTAGATCATTCAAACTTTCAACACAAATAGATACGTATATTTTGTACATCGAAAAAAATCAGCTCTTGCCTATCTGTCACGGGTTCGATTCCAGAGCGTCCCGTAATCTCGATTTTTCCCATTTGGAAAGCATTGACCATATTTCCGAAAGCTTTTTATGACACTTCTGATCCTCTCTGAGCTTCAAAATTTCACAGAGACATAAAAGGGACCTTTCTCCCATAAAACCGACCGTAATAAAATCGTAAATGGTCGTTGGTTCGATTCTAGGGGGCGCTAACTATAAATTCATTAGAAATGCATAGGGAATTCAGGACTTATTTTCAGGTACTTCCTTAATGTATTTCCATTTGAAATTGGGAGTGTTTTTAGAGATGATCATACTAAGGCGAAAGATGACAGCGTTTTTCGCAGAAAATCCTTGGTTCGACACCAGGCGGTAACAATGCTGCTTTAAGGAAAGCATGGGAAGAACAGGTCAAAGAATACATGCGCTATGATAATTTCGTTGAATATATTAATGAAGACGAAAGTTGGCTTTCCATTAAATCTTTTTTTTCATTAAAAAAAGACACCGAGAGCGGGTCCGGATCAATCCGAATTACGCTTACGGGTCTATTAGTCTCGAACAAAAAGTAACAATGATTAGCAATCGGAGCGCTAAATCAATTACTCCCTCGGTTATAAAATTCAAAAACTAAAGTTCTATTCAAGATATCGACTCAGAATAACCTGTAAATGAAAATAACAACATTTATCTCAATTTCTCTCGCGACAAGTTTTTCGTAACGTAAGAAACAAAAAATTTTTAGGCGATGTATAAATTTGCCTGCACGATCCAATTTTTCGGAGGTTGCGTTCCACTTAAATTATTTTTTACTAAAATATAATCACTCAAAAATTAATACAATTCGACTTTTATGTATTCATAAGGTATAATGAGTAATCTATGAAAAAACTAGCACTTTACGTTAGATAGGATGAAAGAAATGGCAGTTTTAGTATTGTTCACGGCTGGTAAGGTGACCATTTTTTTTAAATTCCGCTGTAAAATTTATTTCTTTTGTTTAAATGTTGAAAAAACTCCGTCAATATATAGAACCATCCTTCCTTATCCAAATTTCACCAAAAAACTGGAAAAAAATCCACCAAACTTAGTTGAAAATCTTAATTTCATCCGTAGAAGTAACTCAAAAATAATTAACTGACTCCTTTTGGGAGGCTAGGTTGCTCTCTTATGGGAATTTACGTGCATTTATTTCCCCATAAGCCTCCGTACTGCCAGCTTTTGTGGAACGGACTATAGAAAATCCTTTATAAACCATTGCTGAATGGTTGTTATTCTTGGCTTAATTTTAGACCTGGATATTTATGAAGAAGAAAATATACCTATCTTGAGCAATGCCAGCATCCACAATGGGAAATCCATTTTTATTACCAATTAGGGCCATAAGGGAAGTCTTATTGCTGTCTCTAATACATCCTGGATGGAGTGGCCCAGCCCACGGCTCCTGTAATTCATTCCCAGTCGACAGGACTGCAACTACAGGAAACCTAAGTTCAGGGATGAATAACTTTTTTTGCTTCATGAATCACACAAACAAAGAGTTTCAAAGAACCATATTGTAATATACATACCTATATACAAGGACACAAGTAGCACCAACAGTTGCTAATAGACCTAATTCTGAGGCACCAAGTACTGTACCCTTGAGAAGAACTCTCTCACCAAGAGCAATGTCGCTACCAATTTGTCTGTAGGAATCAGATGAATTATGTAAGTGAAAATCTATTGAAAATCCAATAATTAAAAATCACTAGAGCTTAAAAAAAGAATAAAGAGGTTTACAACACTCTATAAGTAATACGAAAACAGCAGATAAGTGAAGAAATAGAATTTTCAAATACTTTTTCCACCTAATATAAAAATAACCAATTACAGCCAGGAATGACCATCATCAGGTGAAAAGAGGTTACAAGTAAGTTAATAACTATGACTCTCTTAGCCAAAGGATGACTGCCTAGGCATGCAACATAGTTTCCCCAAGGTTACGCCATGGGGGTGAATATTTAGGGGTAGTGCCTGAGACTTCCATTGTGAAATGAGCCACTTTTTAACCCTGATTCAATCTGTGGTCTATTTAAGGGTGCCATGCAAATATATAACATCTTCATATATTCATATTTATATTATAGTGTTTTTGGGGTTTGGCCTATCTGACCTGTTATAGAGGCTGTGGCCAGTTACCAGATTGTAGAAATCTGGTACTTCAGGGTGGAGTGAAGCACTACTTATCTGCCCCTATGGAGCATATATCTCATGAGGGGCTAATTTCAACAATTGTCTTAGCTGTGTCATCTGCTGCACATATCACCCCCTGCCACATGCCGAAAGGCGGCTTGCAGGGTACTTATGTAGATGTATCAGAGCTGATGGGTTTCCCATCACTTTTTTGATGCACATTTAAAAATTAGGAAATAGTGTAAAGCTCAAGGGAGCTTTCCTGGAAAAGAGTTTAGCAGAAGGATATAAAGGACTAAAGAGGAAGGGGGCACAGGAATAATTTCATTGATATTTTCAGAAGCAATTTTAAAAACTAAAATTTCCTATCATTCCTGAAAATTCATCTTTAGACCTTTGTAAAGGATATATAGGATGTCTGCAATAAATAAAACGGAATGGTAAAAAAGATTTAGATGTTAGGCAAAATGAGAGATTGTTAAAGAAAGATTTCAAATGTTCTTCAAAACTGATTTTTGAAAGCTCTGACCACTTTATCTGAAATACAAAGCATTACAATTATTAAATTTTCAATTATAGACTCTGGATTTCAGTTCCTCATGAAATAAATTTTTGTTGTTAACAGAAAATGAGCATAAGTTTTTGTTATTGCAAGAAGATGCCTTAATTGATTCTTTTGAGAGTTTATTGACAATTTGCAAAGAACAAACATCAAAAAATTAAACAGTATCATTTAGGTGCATTTTCAAGCTATGATGGGATGTAGATTGGGCAGTAATTCCATCAGTTGACAGTTTCCTTAAGAAGAGGAAACCCTTCTGAAGGCTCCCCTACTCTGAAACTACCTCCTAACTGCATTATTTACCTCCTCTGCTCACTCTCCTTCCAACAGTTTCTTTTATTTCCATATATATTGTAACCTCACCTGATGATGGCCAAATCCAGTAGTGTTTTTTGATATAGAAAAAGTATTTGTTAATTTTTTCCTCCATTTACCTAGATTTCCAATGATAAGAATAATAAATCCTTCATTAATTGATTACTTTATACGAAAAATTACTTTGACTAAGCAAGGTATGAAGTAAAAATTAAAATTATTTGTGAATAACTCATATGGCTAGTATAAGCAAATTCATAATAATTTGCATTTATTAGTTCATACAAAGTGAAATCTAATGTAATTCACTTCCTGAGTCTATCAGCTATCACTAGCAAAAGAAATGCTATAAAGGAATCTAAAATTGTTTACTAAGCAAGCAAAAACCTTCAACAAACAATTAAGCAAATTTTATAGAAATCAAATCTGGTCACTTGGCTACATGAGAACCCTATGGCTAATTTAATTTATATGACTTAACCCACAAATTGCCTAATACATTGTATGAAGATTTCTAGTTTATTCTTACCTGATTTAATTGAAACCAATCCAATGTATACTCTATTATCTATTTCCTCAAACTGAATCTTTCTCTTCATTCCAGCCAATTTAACATAAGGTTTATTGTTTAACTATCTTTATCTACAATAAGCTTGTTACCGGTTCTTTTCTTAAACACACACATTGATATTCTTTGCCTACAAAGTTTAGGTTGAGATTATAAAGCGCCCACCTCTTAAATACTAATATGTTTTCTATCAGTAAGGTTCATTTTCGCCTCAATTCTTGTGTGGGTGATTTCTCCAAATGTGGTTTATCCGCCATTTAATCTGCTTTCAATTTTTGTAAGAAATTTCATTCAAAACCATCCCTTGCACTATAATGATGACTAAAACTCATGTGGTTCCAAATTATTCAAAGATGATCATTATTACGTTTACATAATTACTGCATTATGTTTATGCAATGTATTGATGTTTGGAACAGATGATAATGGTATTACAAATTTAATTCACTTAAATAACTTTGGCATCATGAAATTTGATACTATGGAATGAATAAAATTATTTTTAAAGGAAGTCGTTGCGAAGTTCTTGGTTTCAACCCCTTGTGCCTTGAACCCATTACTTTCATAAATGAATCCAGCAAACACTTCTAAGGACCTCCAAATTTCATGTTTACTAGTCTGAAAAGCTGTGTTGAATATTTAGATGACATCCTATAAGAGTATTATAATATTATTAAAATATGTACTACTAAACACACTTTATTTCACTATTCTAGTTTAATTACAACCTGTAAAATAAATTTTCTTACTAACTGCTATATTGAAAAAAAAAAATAAAAGATGAATACAGGAAATCTTAAAAGAATTTGTAGCGGAGAGAGAACGGCTTTCGAGGTAAATTCTCTTGAAAGATATCTTTTGAGGATTTTTCAAAAATTATGTCTTGTTTCAGATAATATCTATACATAGACAATAATAAACTATCTTTACAAAGTATTTTATATAAGATAAATAATTTATTAAATAAATTTACAAGTAGCTATCCTCATTAAAATGGGTTTCTTCTTAGGTTTTATCATGGTGGTTATACGGTTTCTTCATGATAAGATAACTCATTTTGAGAATTGATTTATTCTACTGAATAGCACTGCAGCTAAATTCTAAATATGCTCAGTATCTAACTTTTTAATTGTATCAATATATTTCTCTGCACACATTAGTAAAATGATAAAAAATGCTTCATACTATTACCATTATTAAAATAAATACCTCATTAAAACATAATGAGTATGTCTATAAACTTTACAATGTTTATTAATGACTACTTTCTACTTCACTGTAAATTGCAACTGATAAACTAGAAATTCCCTTTGCATCAAAATAAAAAAAAATTAAAGGCAAATAGGGCTAAGATATTTTAAAAAGTGGTGGAAGTGGTAAATATGATTGTATTTTTGTACCCATATCCTAAAAGACTAACAAAGGATGATTCTAAACCCACCTCACATCTTGACCTTTAGAAGGAGCCCAAAGAATTTCTATTTCAACTTCAACTCTGCCTCCATCGGATTCTCTTAGCAAACTTGTATCTTCAACTTGGACCACAGCATCAGCGCCAGGAGGAAGTGGAGCACCTGTATTTATTCTCATACACTCTCCTGGCATTAAGTATCTGTCTCCTATCTGAATTACATTTAAAGCAAATATTTATATCAGACCAGTACTAACTTTGATCAGTCCTAAACATTACCACTAGAGTTTAGACTCTGCTATTTCATACAAGAGATAAAAATAATTATAGAATGAAAATCACTCTGGTCCTCACAAAGCATCATCAAGAAAAACAATATCCCTGACAAAATAATTGTATCATCAATAGATTTAAACACACCTTTTGACCTGCAACTGAGTCCCCAATAACAGATCTCCTCCCAGCTCCATCTGATGATATAACTGCATAGCCATCTTTGATAGATGCTGGAAACGGTGGCAATGGATCTTTAGCATAAATATCTTCAGCCAGAATCCGATCCATTGCCTCCCTAACCCATTAACAAAAAAGAACCCACAGTCATGTTCTAAACAGCTAATCATTTATTTGTGATTATTCAAATAAACTTAAGACAATAAATCTAGAAGATGAATAAAAGACACATTTGAGTATTTTGGAATATATTTCATAATATAAACTTGTACTTTATTACACGAAACTTGCTGATTACAAGGTCATAGACTAGTTAAAATAAGTTTTATAATCTTAACAGTTACATTAGTTGTCAAATTATGAAATCGAACATTGTAATTTAACAAAAACTCACATTCAATATGCTTTTATTTAAAACAACATTTATCTCAATATTAATAAATTATTTTAAACAACATTTCATTTTTCCACAATCAGTTTCCTGTTAATCAAAAAGTAAAACCTCAGCAAAGACAGTTATTAAAAATGGGATGATTTCCTGAATAAAAAATTTGAGGAACTACAGGTTTTGTATTTGTGTAGAAAACTTGCACAATTCCAAAATTTCAGGTGCAAATTTTAATTAGCAAATGTATGTTGATGTGCAATGTCTATTTCATTTAAGAACAAAAGTGAAAAGTAATAAATATCTCTGTTTAAATTCCTACTGCAAGATATCTTTCATAATAGATTATTTACATTAATGTTATTTTCACTTGCAATACATTTTCATAGAGGAGTATGGTGCACAGGAACTATTATCATTTTAAAGACAATCAAATTAAAACATCAGATCTTGAAAATCAACATTGAAATTGAAGACAAGAATAGATAAGGAAAGTTTTCAATTCCTTAACTGAAGCATGCAAATTCTCTTAAAAATTTACATCTAATTTAAGGTTCATACAAAAGTAAAAAATCCTACCTAAAGTCAATCACCTCTGTTCCAACAAGCTCTGCATGCTTTAAGACAACTTCTTGTGCTTGTGCAACACTTTGAAGAGGGTAAGGTGATATTCTTGCCCTTCGAGCTACTTTGCTATCATCAACCTGGAAATACAAAGGACACAGAGATTCTATGATTCTAATGACAGCAAGCTACATTTCTATCCAATCACAGGAAAAACTGAGAGGGTACCTTTATGCTCAACACGACAGGCAGATAAACGTTTCAGTAAATTAATAAGATAGCCAGTATACAATAACGAAATGTACTTGAACTGTAAATTATTAATACAGCATAAATTTCATAGACTAACCTTACTTTTCTCATGCGAAGAGTGCTTATGGCAGTGATGCTCTTCGCGATGTCTAACACATGTGTGCATACTGCTACTTCGGGTAGATTCATCATGACCTAATGCCTGAAGTTCAGCATGAATCTTTTCAATATTCTTTGTTTCTTCTCTAAGTAAATCAACAGCATGGGGAATAACAGCAACTACACTTTCGAGGCACTCCTGAGATCCTTTCTTGCTTCCTGGTAGATTCATTATTAATGTTCTACCTCTTATTCCACAAACACCTCTGAAATAATAGAAAAATAACAAACTAACAATAAAAGCAATAGATAACAAAAAACTTGATGATTTGCATATCTTAACATAAGGATATATTTAGAAAACAGCTGTAAAACTTAGTCATTAGGCATGCTAGATATAAAACTATATAAATTTATATATGTGAGAAAAATATATTGATAAGCATCTTTTACTAAGGCATGCAACTTGCAATGTAACAAACTAATAGCTTGATATGAGAGAAATCAGTTCTTAACAAATACAGACTGCTCAAAATTAATGCATGTGAAAAGTTTACCCTTACTATAATACAAATAATAAATGTAATTACTACTTTCTCATTCATCAAAAAAATTATATAAAGCCATCATCATATTCTACAAAAGGGAATGCAATAAAAGAATAATAGAGCTACTTTAGCGATTAGTAAGAAATAACCATTTATGGGCTAACTTTGAATAATAAAAACTTCTTTAAAAGACAACAGCTGTCTAAATCTAAATACACAATCAAGCTTGGCAATGTTTCACTTGTTTGATTGGTCCACCATTCCCATGAGTAAGAATGAAATAATTTTGATAACTTAGAGCGTTAGGCATCTAACGTTTTTGAGCAAACCATTGAAAATACTCATATTATTCTGAATGACATAAATGACAAGAATGGTTGAAAACTTAACAATAAATAGATTTATAGCATAAGAGAATACTAACCTTGAAAGCATAGCAAATGGAGTTTTCTGCATGCTATAATTGAACATTGCCATAGACAAACCATTAGCCTCTTTATGAATTATTTTTCTAGTTGCCTCTGGGGTAACATCTCTGGATGCAAAACCAGTTCCGCCAGTTGTTATTACAACATCTAATCTGTGATTGTCACTCCAGTCAATAAGAATACTCTAGAAATGGAAAGAAGCTTCAATAATTTTAACCGACGAGTTTTCCTTCAAACTACATTTCTATGAACGACTTTTTCATCTTACCCCAATTACTTTCTCTTCGTCAGGAACACAATACCTCAAGACCACTTTACCGTTTAATAAACGAGATTGATTAATAAAGTGCTCCAAGTTGTCTCCACTGTGATCCAATGATTTTTTAGAGTAACAACTGTCACTTACTGCAATGAGACACACGATGGCTATCCATTAATCGACTTTCCCTCCTCAAAACTGAACAGTTGGAATTCTGACCAAAATTCTTTACATGTCTGATATCGGTTACTTAACATAACTCACCTGTTAGAACACCAAACCTAAACAACGAATCCATTGCACGATTCATTCATACGCAAATATTTACCTCAATGAAGGCACAATATAATCTTCAAGGTCAATAGGCTAATCATTACGAAACTGGGAACTAGCCACTAATCTGCCTAGGGTTATAATGATCACACGACAGAGATGCTTGCGCAAGAACTATTTCATATAACAGTAATTGGTTATAATCATCATAACACTAGCTTAATTTCTTATCGATATCTTGACCTTTCAGTAACTTAACTTGCATTCTTTCTCGTTCTTGTTGCTGTGCTGCGTGAACATAATAAACTATTCCACAAGTAAAAACACAAGATGCTATAAAAGTTATCTTGGGAAGGTGTGTCATTGCAAATAACCTTAAGGTATTAACATAGAAAAATAAAGATTTATAAAAAACTGAGTCTCCAATTAAGAGAAATCAATGCATTAAAGAAAGTAAATCAATTATGGAACTGTTATTCTGAATTAGTTGGAGACCGAAACAGCGGGCCGGTAAACCTACACGGTCCGCATGACTATACTTGTATAGACCACCGGTTGGACGAATTAGTAATTGGTAATTCCGCAAGGAGGTGGCTCCATGAAGTACATGAACATGTATTATCAGTAAGCCACATCTTAAGTTAGTAATCTTCAGAATGTTATTTTAAGTTCCTTGATTACGACATTGGAGGGAATTGTGCTGAAAGTTATTTTCTTGCCAGTATTAGAGAATTTGATTCCTCTTGTGTGAATTAGAATCTTTTTACATAGATCGCGGCAATTTAAAAACTTCAGAGATTCATCATTTCACTTCGAAAGCTACTGTTTAGGTATATAAAAAGAAGAATAAATAATTTTTTTAATTGTATACTATAATTTTAAATACTAAATAAAATATATTGTATTATGAACATGTAAAAGTCTCCGAAGAAATATTTGAATGGGGCTAATTATATTTGAAAAGGATGGAGGCAAGTAGAATAGAATGTTTATGTGTATGTATACACACGATATTATACAGAGTATACACGAATTCCCTGGCTGAAGATGATGCAATTAATCCATTTCACAATCCATCCACTCTGCCATTTGTTCTTTGTTTCACAAGTCTGTCATTCCAGGAATAAAAGAACTCTCAATACATACAAGAAATGAGGCACGGCTGATATAAGTAATGAAAAAAATTTTAAATAACCTACTAAGCCGTAACTTGAGCAAGGTAAAAACTGAACAGTTCACTAACCTTGTGTTGTTTCACTGCTACCAAAGGGTAGGTCCAACAGAGCAGCAAACAACAAAACACTAAATGTACATTTCGGAACCTATGGTCCCATCTTCAGTAGCTGATGGACTGATGGTTTGCTGCTCTGATGGACCTACCCTTTGGTAGCAGTGAAGCAACACAAGGTTAGTGAACTGTTAATTTTTTTACCTTGTTAAAGTTACGGCCTAGGAGGTTTTTAAAAAATTTTTTCATTAAAAGAACTCTCAACAGGTGAAAAAAGAGATGCTATGCTCATCCTTAGATTATTAATTATTATCATAGATTTACTTATCATTGTTAAGCATGTTATACAATCAATTTCAAGTTCTTTTTATAATATCATATTAACTGATGCATCAAATTCTTTAAAAAAATGTAAAATTGACTTGTATCACTTTTCTATAACTTATGTTCCTTTTTGAGTCTTAGTGGCTATGGACGTAATAGCAGAGCTCCTAAAATTCATCCTTTGCAGTTATCTTGATTCACTCAGAGGACAATTTTTACATGTATTTAGAGTATTCATAAGGGAAATAATAAGAAAAAAACGTTGTAACTTCCACAGGATTTGAACAGTCACAACCAGTGTTATCACCGTGATGAAATCTTCTGGTGATATCATCAAGGTGATGAAACTGGTTGAAAACATATGTGAAAGTTCCATATTTTGTTTTCTTATTGAAAATGTCATTCCACAAAGTGATGCTTGATCTAGGTAATTATGAAACAATAACAGTACATGTGTATATATATTTTTTATTATAGAATAGATAGTATTATAAAATATAAGTGAATAATAATGATATGTTTTCATGATGAAGTAACTATTTAATAGAAGCGAGAATGAACTAGTGTGACATGAAATATTTTCTATACAGGTTGATCAAAATTTTAATTGATTTGTGTTTATCATTTTGATTACTGCCAGAGTTTCAGCAATTCACTAGTCCAAGTAATAACGTTTAATTTCATTCTATAAATTTTACTATGGTTCACACCTTGAAAATATTCAGATATTAATTTTACCTTAATGAGAATTAATATTGTAATAATATAAAATGTGGATAATTTATGATTCCATTTGTATATGATTATCAATCCTCAAACTGGTTTTTTAATCAAAATATTAATAAATATATTTGTTATATAATTTTGAAATATAAACTTTGGTTAGTTTATATCTACTTTTTTGGTAAGGAATAGCTTATAAAAAAGTGGAAATTAAATAAATTAACAAGCATTAAACTATGGTAACAACATCCAAAATTCTCTAATATATTTAAGAATCATGTATTGTATTGTCAATTTCAAGTTTTTTATTGCTAATTTTAAAATAAATATTCATGAATTATATTTTGTCTACATTAAGATTACACTTAATAAGACTCTTCAATCATTGTTCTTTATTATTGCTGGCCTTTTTAATTTTAATTTTTTATGAGGGATATTTTCATAGTGAATTTTGACAAAAAAGTTTATCCAAAATATCTCAGGAAAGATTGTGAGAGGAGGGAGGCAGAGAAATTTAAACAGAGTGTAACCAGTAAAATGAATAGCCTTCACTTTTAAAAATTCAAGAATTATCAACTTTTTGTGTCCAAGAATCGACTATTTTACTTTATATTCAATATAAAATATAGTTTTTCTCATTTGAAATGAAATTTGTACAAGATCTTACCTACACAATTATCGTCCATTCCCATCATAATGAACATCTTGTAAAGCCATTGTGTTTTAATTTAATACTCTGGTTAATTGCTGCTGAAACTTGGAATCATATATACTCTAAGATATATACATATAGGTTCTTACTCATATAATTAACTTAAATGGAACCCTTATTGGAAGAAACCCATGGCTTTTGGCAAGAAATCTTGGAATGAAATGTCATGTATCATATCAAAATAAAAGGATTTGAGGATCTTTATGTTTTAAACTCATCAGGTAAGTATATTAGTCTAGACTATTATTACAATAAAAATCCAAATATTTAATTTCAACTATTTAATTTTTGAAAAGATCTGTCTATGGTATGTTTCTAAATAAAAAGCAAATAGTATTATGAAAGTGAAACTACACCACAATTAATTAGAATTTAGTTGAATATGTAGGCTCTAAACATCAATTCCTTCTATTTCAATTTTGTACATGAGTCCTTGCAACCTGGTCCTACAGTAAATGAGATACATTATATGAGAGTGCAACACCTTTAGGCAAAAGGCAATAACATTGGACCTAGGGTAGAAGAATGAGTGAAAATTATATGAAGGTCTTCTCTTTCACTGGTTTTCAGTAAATTTTTGGCAAAAGGCAAAAAAACTTTGGCTCCAATATAACAATCAACCTTCAAGGTTGAATTTACTGCTTTTAGTTTCGTTCGATTCTATCATATATAAAAAATGAATATAACGGAAGACTCAGCATTATAAAATTGAGGGAATTAGAAAAAAATGATCGAAAGAACTAAATGTGCCGAAAGTTAGTATTAATAATGGGCCAAGGTTTCAAAGAATCTTCCTTTAACAGTTTTAGATGTAAAGTCGTAGTCATACGATGTGTATTATACGTTAGTGCCAATACAATTTATAATAAAGAGAAGTATTCTTTGCTAGGCATATGAAAGAAGAAAGTATATTATTTTCCTCATTCCTTTCATAGCTGCATTCCGATTTTTTAAATTTCATCGCACAACTCATAGTAGATTAATCTTACACATTAAATGGAATAGAAAACTTCAATTTTGTGAAACAATTTTTGATGTTTCCGAAATATGGGCAAAGATATTTTTGGAACTAGCTTGCTTTAATAATCGATGTTTAGACTTTAATTAAGGTATAATTTATATGTATCCATTCTTATAATATGCATCCGTCCATATACGTGTATATAATCCATCATACATTATGTCTATTAATCCAACGATTGTCGGTTAATGCATGAGATGGGTATTTATTGTTTAATTTCGGGATATCCCTGAAGCATCGTTTGACTATTTATTTACCTATTATAAAGTAAGTGTTGTTCCGTTGCAATGGTTCATCTTTTAGCGAAAATCTGTAGCTAAAGCAGTAACAAAAGCACGTGATGTAAGTTTATACGCTGGCTATCCGCAGATGAGAATTTAATCACAGCTTCCGCAAGTATAGGAAAGTCCACAGAAATATTATAATTTTATCAAGGAATTCGCATATCCGAAACGTAACCAAAAACGTAATTTATAATCATAATATTTTTTAATTCTCGTGGATCCTATTCTGATGCATTTACATGATAAAATTACAAGCTGGGAGAGAATAGATCAAATATTAATGATAGTTTTCTTTTGGCGGATAACAATGGACCTCAGTTCCATGATTACGGAATTTTATTTCCCTATGAGATAAATGTCTTTCTCCTCGTACACTAAAGAGATTAAAGGTTAATTTTTAACGTCAAGATTATCAAATTTTGTCAGGATCATTAAAGTAATGCGGCTTCAATTCATTTATACTCGCGATGAAATCCTTCTCAGCCCTTCCACATACTTGCATAAAACATTCATCATATGCTCTCTTTGTATATTATAATCCTGTCCAGTTATAGATATCAACTTGAGAGTGATCAATAATCAAATATAAATTAGCTGATTCTTAAAGTAAAATAGATGTAGAAATTTTTTGTATTCTTCCTTATGGATTAGTACTGAATCTGGGACCAAAGAGGCAGGAAAAGAAAAAGACTAATTTAAACTTCAGAGATAGTTCAATGAAATATAAATGAATGAGAGTTTTGCGGTACGAATACATGGGAGTGAAAGACAGACAGATAGTTTGAAGAATATAGTCCTTATAAAGTAACTCAATCTAACATGTAAAGTATAAATAATTTCTTAATTAAGAAATGCTATGATATAGATAGATAACAGACGAAATGCAACTAAAAATACGTGAGCAAAGAGTACGAGAGTGAAAATTTGATCGATTTGGATAATGAATGAGAGCAATACATGCTTAACAGTCATATGGAGAAATATTGTATGTTGCACAACAACGTAAATTGAAATTACTTTTTCATCTTTATCTATCTTACTATAGTAAACACGTAGTTAGCTGCCACGGAATAGAATCTTCAATTTTTTAAATCTTAGATGAAATTTTACATATAAATACCAAACGGATTAACCTTATAAAATTTGGTTATTCGATAGTTTGTCATATGTATCAATGAGAATCTCTCTAAGAATGGAAGTTGAAACACACACTAACTGCTAAAAACTATATCAACAATGAATGGTGAAAATCGATAGAACTTGAGTATGCAAAATAAAAGTCTATGGCTATAAATAATAGGGACGTTATCAACAACTTTAAAATACGATGTGCAAAGTATCCCGCGTGGTGCATCATAGCGTTATTACTTATATATTAAAATAGAAACTCTTGATAGTTGCTGAGCGGTATGTACTTCCAGGAATAGAATTTATATTTGTTTTCATTCACTCCGTAAACATTTCTTTTTGGTGATCCTAAACTTTTTTATATTTGTGTTCCATCGCCTTTATGCGTGGTTGTCAGCATCGCACACTAACAAATATCTCTTAGGGTTTTCTTATGCTTTCTATCTAGAAGGACGCAACTAAGTGCCTGATCGTCTAATTCTGCACTATCCGTTGAACCCTCCGAAATTCGGGCAGCCTCTTCGTCCATGTACTGCAGGGAAGAAAAAACACGAGAAATTAGAAGGAACTCCATTTGGATGAAGAGTGCGCAGGCGCCTTCTGCATTTACATCCGATTAGATCCTTTGTGAAGCTCCCGCAATTCGGTTTGCGAATTCGCTCACGCCCTCTTTTCATTCTTACACCCCTTTTCCTTCCGGGAAACAAATGCCTGCCACGGCGCGTCATCAGATTAAAATATGGCGACCGAGGGCGGTTGTGAAGGATGATAAAAAAAGACTTAAAAAAGAGGGAGGGGTAAGGCGTCTTTCTTCCTCTTCCTAGCGCTTCCTTTGTCACTTTGTGCACCGCAGATGCCGAAAAATTTCACGAATGGGTGATGCAAAAGAAGTCTCTCTGGATTCCTTCTTTCGCTCTCCCAATTCCATTTCCAAAATCCCGATCTCCACGTTTCATTGTTTCTTCCTATTTCTTTTTATTCTCTACTTTTGATGACTTTTTGCGCAACGTCGTTTGAGCCGGTGCATGCGTCCAGTGCTGCCATCTTTCGGCGAGAAGTGGGAAATGAAAAGGGGAACTTCCCGAATCCGTGGCGTTCTTTTCAAATGATCTCCTGAGAGGCTTTTTCCTTCGGCAAAAAACAAAAAATATGGAGATGGGAGTGAGCATCATAAAGGAAACGGGCGCATAAGTGTTTACATTCATCGGAGACGATGGGGAGACATAAGTAATCTGTTTTGCAGAAGAACATTGGTGACCGTTAATCCGTCTGGATGTTATCCGCAATTGGTGGTAGAGAATCGTCCAAAGAAGTCATCAAGCATTTTAATGGAAAATCTCTCAAGACGCAAGTGAATAGGGGAAACGAAGAAGATCCTTTAGGAGATGGCTACTGAAAATAGAAACCTTTTCTGAAATAACAGAAACTTATTTGCTTAATTGATGAAAAAGGCTGAAACCGCTTCAATAATTATTGTAAAAGCGAAGTTTTAATAGTTTAAAAAAAGCGAATTATGATAGGAATAACATATAAGTTATTATTTAATCGATTAGCTTTGATTAATTATTCAAATTCCTTAACATTAGTTTTCCTAATTCTTAATTAAATTAAATTACCGTTTTATTAATAGATATATAGTTAGGTACGGTTTTATAATTAGAATATAATAGTGTATCTTAATAATCTAATCATAATTTATCATAATAGAAGACATTTGTCGTCCGATTTATATTTCCTTTCATCATTTTAGATGGCTTTCACCAAACCTGAGATCAAATTCGCTGCTAAATTATATAACTCCATTTTCTTCATTAAATGCTAATGCTATTATATACTTATTATTTTATAACCATTAGCGCTGGAGTTACTTATGTATGTCATAAAGAAAGAATCATACAGAAAGTGTTTTGTAAGGAAATAGTTTAAATCGAGTGAAATGTTCCTTTGCCACTTTTGAATCATTGACGTGTAAATTAAGAGGAATTCTAAGGTGTGCAACTAAGTTCTCGCTGTTTGTCATTGGATGGCTCTAGCAGTAAGAGATGGTCAATTTAGACATATCAAAAATGTCAAAAAGCAAGCTTAAACACGTGGCCAACCTACCACTTCGACACATTAGTGATTTTGTTTTTGCATCATAAACTTCTGATTGCGTGAAGATGTCTATTTTGTACCAAATAATCGTCACTTGTGGGAAGTGTTGATTTTCCATTCGAAGCGCATCGAGAGCTCCAAAAAGTGTCCAGAGACGCGAAACAACATACCGTGATTGGTTCCGTCGCTTCAAAGATGTTGACGACCGTCCACGTGAAGGAAGGTCCTTCGAAGACGCAGAATTGGTGGCATTGCTCGATGAGGAACCAAACATAAGAAGGGCATTAGGAGTTACCCAAGCGATTGCACGCGTTGGGAATGATTCAAGGGTTCCTCATGAGTTGAAGAGACGTTGAGCGTCGTTTCCTGTGAACAACTGCTCCAGCGGCAAAAGAGTTTCCTTCATCGTGACGAGTGATGAAAAATGGAAATGTTACAGCAACCCGAAGAGGAGCAAATCTTGAGGACTACCCGGTCATGCTTCTACGTCGTCGGCTCGGTCGAATATTCATGCTGCAAAGGTTATGCTGTGTATTTGGAGGGACCAGGTGTAATTTATTATTTTTTTGCTATTGAAACCGAGCAATCACTGTGGAACGGTATCGAACTCAATGGATGCGATTGAGCACTGCGCGAAAAACGTCCAAAATATGAGGCACGAAAGAGTGATTATACGGCCTCACGGGGCAAAACCTGTTAAAACCTACTGGGGAACAGCCGCCATATTCCCCAGATCCGTCCGATCAGCAGTTCAACTCATATGAGCAAATAATGGATTCGAGAACAGCCTCAAAAGCCCATCAAGGTATTCAGAAAGATGGGAAAAAGTTGTGTCGAGAATACTTTGAATGATTTATCTGTAATCATTTTATTACAATAAAGATGCATTTTTATCAGAAAAACAGCGGGAACTTAGTTGCGCGCTTAACTAAACAACTGAACATATGTAATGGGGATCAGTGAAAAGAATAAGAAAATTTATCAATTCTTGCCGAATATATAATAAAATATTATTTTTATATCTTTGTACACCTAACAACCTTGATGAGAACAAATAAATCAACTGTGATACAGGAAAGCTGATTGCGACTCACGAGAATACAGTTGAACATTTTTCTGACAAACGGAAGATGAAAAATGCACACCTTCGCTATAAAGAGCACCGCTTTCCCTTTCCTTTGCACACAACAATGCAGTGTGCGATTTAGAGGAATACCTAATCAAAAGTCTAAATCTCATTTAGAAAAAACCGACGAAGTCTTTTTCCCGCAATAATGCATGGGGTGAATTTTGAAAAAATACACACAAAATTCATAGGTCTACAGATATCCATCACATCTATGTGTTTCAGCCATCTTTTGTACGCTGTTGGTCATTGGTTCGATGCCAGATTTGATTGAAATTTCCATACATGGGAGGCAGATTGGAATGTTTTCGTTATTTCTTTTGCAGATGGACAGCTGTATCTTTGCGCGATTGTAGCAATCATAATAAACTTTGTTTAGGATCGTTTCGCAGGAGGTCATGGATTCGATAGGCCCCAAAATCGGAATTTCACTCGTAAGAATGAATGGGATGTTCAATGATTTTTAATAATTCTTGCAAATGACATATAATTTTGTAATTTCATGAGCCTTGAGATTTGCCTGATTCTTTTTATACAATTTCTGCAGATGGCCATGGGTTTGACTTATTCGAATGTCCCACAACACACGGGAGGCGTATTTGAATTATTATTTTTAGGTATTTATTTCGAAGACGGACTTTGCAAAGCAATTATGAATATCGAAAAATAAGATCGTTTGGCAGTTCGATTCAAAGAGTCGATAAGAAATGCGAGTGAACGAGTTTTACTTTTAAACTTAGAGAACTGTAAAAGAATACGATATAAATGCGAGCAAATATGCTCGGCAGAAGTACAAAGGAACATGATGATGACATTAGTCTTTGGGACCGAAATACTTGAAATTAATTCATTATTTGATACATAGTGACATTGATGGAATGCTTGCAAACATGTTTACTCGTTATCATAAAAGTTCACAAGTAATTCAAGAAATAACAGTACAAAATTGGTAAAATTATTTAAAAGTAGAAACATTTAACCATTTAACTAAATTGTTCATTCTTTGCGGATTCCAGAAATCCAGTAATATATTCAAATTTCTTTATTTCATTGGAATTTTTTGCAGATGAAAAAATGAGAATACATTTCTTACTCCCAACAAAAATTTTAAACTGAAAATAATCCTTTATCAATATTTTAAAAATTTGTTTTACATCTATAAAAAGAGTTACATATATATAATCCCAAAATCGATTTTTAATTTTTATGCTGATCATCTAATGATCTGATGCATAAAACTAATAAAGAAGATGTTTTGAAAGCGCCACGAATCAGTGGAGAGGAAACTCGATCCAGTTTCTTGAAATAATAAAAGAAGTGCGAAATATAATTACTATTTTAAAATGCGAAAATTAAAGAGATAAATTTCAGGTTTTTTAAGATGTCTCTCGATGTGGTTCGAAGTGGATCTAAATAAGGAATTAGTGTCAATGGTAATTACACAAGTGTGTGTAGTTGAATTATTCCGTGAAATTAGTAAATAGAAGATAATTTGCGATTTACTGGTGCAAAATCGATATAATTCAATGTTTCCCAAAAAAGGAAGTTCTGATTTGCTCAATGAGATGGCGTTTGAGAGAAATTCAGAGAATCGCAGATAAATAATTGAAATTCAACGGATACACTTTTTATATTTCGAATTACGTTTGAATTAAATTGGTCACATCAAATCGTACTTTGGGCGACAATTTAACATTTTTCTATTTAAACAACGGCAAATGATTTTGGTGATATTCTTGGTCAAATAAATGAGGAGCCAAACATTTATCGCCATTCCACAGATTCAATCTATAAGGCTAAAATAAAGTAGGAAATTATTCTCGATCAATAAAGTTCATGAGGGCACTATCAACTGAAAATAAGTCTAAACGAAACATTTCACTCGAATGTCACTTGATTCGAATGAAATGATGACTCTTGAATTGGAGAGAAACATTCTTAAAATTAATTGTCAAGAGTTATGGAAGACATCGGTTGCCATGAGTTCCTTTGTAATGCGAAACAGTTAAAACTTTATCTAATTAATGGTATTGATATTCGAATAGATTTATGTCTGAGATGATGACTCTTGAATTGAATGTGATCTCTTAGAAAAGTTACTTCATGAGAAAAGAAATAAAAGGCACTTCAGTGGAGTTGATTGATTCTCACTCCTGCGAATATCTATGATCTCTCACAGAAACTAAATTAATCACATAACTCAGATTTGTAAAGCGTAATTTCGATAAAAAGGTTAGATAACTGCTACTTTACCGTGGGGCCCTTCTTGAATAAGCGGCAAGTATGTAGTACTTGGCGGATGAAATATGTACCCGCGAACTCGAGAAGATTGAGCTCCAAGCAATAAGAATCGTAATTAAAACGCTGCTACAGAAAAGTTAATATGATGTTGCGATCAATCGAAATATCTCGAGAAGGTGACGTAATGAATATAACGCGTCAGCTACTTTGTCCGTCAACGAGTAAAAATTAAGGGAAATAGGCCACGTTAGGGGATTGTTATTTATAATAAGGAAAAATAGCTATAGTATCGGTATTTACTCCCCCCTGCCTAAAGACGTCTTTTAGAGTTGTGTTGCAGATGAAATTTTAATAACTGCTAAAATTAGTACCTAGATATCTTAAAATACGATGAGTATTTGGACAGTAGTTGATATAAAATTGTCTTTTCATCGTTCTATTATTATTTATATTTTTATGCAATTCCTAATTAATTGCTATTCATCAAAGTCTCAGTTTATCTATACGATATATCATTTCTCTTTGGAATATAATCGTCGCACATTTTCTGGAATTAAATTCGGTCTTTTTAAATTTCGCGCAAACTCGAGTATAATTTAAAGAAAAATCTAAAAGATTTAAAATACAGAACACATATATATATATGTATATATATATATACAAAGGGAACGAAAAACTACGAACACTTTTGCCAAATATCCGACTTTCCAATGAAATTGATTCAATTTCAAGGTAAAAGAGATTTTCAGTGCATTTAATTTTCGGTAAATGAAAACTTAGTTTAAAGAATAATTTATTTAAAAGATCATTTTGTGCTTGATTAGTGAGAATCCTTAAATTGATATATTTATGTTGCGTAATTTAAAAAGTAACTCGTTTAAAAAGCAACAAACATGATTTGCCGAGTTTTAAAATGTTTTCTTCGAATGGAAATTTTTGTCGTTTGTCAATTGTTTAGAATTCTGCGATTCGAAACTGGTGATTGCATTCAAAAGTTCGTATTTGCAGGAACGACTGCTCGTTTGTGGATTTTGCGCAATTTTAGTGTTTGAGAGCTATCGAATATCTATTTCCACAATCGATTCGTAAACTCTAATTTATATCGATATTCGAATAGTTGCGATGTAAAGCGTTAACTCTTTGTTGAAAACTTTCCTCGTTAAAATGAATGTATTACTATCCTCTATAACTCGAGACGTATGAATACATTTAAAACAAAGGAATAGATACCGCGCTCTCTATAACTTAAGTATATTGCTATAACTATCCTCTCAGGGTGTAATTAGCTCCATTTTATCTTTAAAAACACTGTAGCGACTAAAATCGAACCATTAAAGCTCATAAAAATTACTTCTAATCGATGAGAATTCAAATAAATCATTTGGTTTTGGATATTTCTGCAAAATATCCTAATTATTTCGAAGAATGTATTATTCGATATTTCTTTGTGATATCGTAATTCGTTTCGGACGAGAGCATTTTCATGTTTACGAGTCAAATAATTCGATCACTAAACGAATTGTAGTTCATTGAGAACGTGTTTCAAAGGTCAGATTGAAGAGAAGCGCATTGAATCAAAATACGTCACTGAAATGAAACGAATGATTTGAAAACCGTCCAATGTATTATTAGCACAAACGGTGAGGCGCTCATACGATACTTACTACCGAACTAAAATCTAACAAAAAAGAAATGAAAAAAGAGATAAACCAAAAAAGAGAATTTCTCAGGTCCTCAAAAGACATCAGCATACGATTCACATTTCTTGGAAAAACAAGACACACATTCGACATTATAATTTTTCCCAGCCACAATTCTATTTATTCAAACTTCACAAGAAGTACATTTAGTTGTATGAATACATAGTTATTATTGTTATCATTCACAGATAAATAATGGCATTTGTATTAGAGCAATTTTTCTCCTGAGACACGACACAGGGAATGGTGAGACAAAAAGGGAATTTTGAGGGATTTATAACAAGGTACGAAGATAATTTCTTTATTTGTTCAAGGAATACTCTTTCTTAAAATTCAAATATTTTAAAAAATCTTATCTTATATACATGTTAATACATCACGAAAACAATTTCGTCGATGGTTGTCGAAATTCCAAATTTAAAGCGCAAATGGATGCGAATAAAATACGAAACGGTTTTCAATGGGAAAACAGAGAATCTGACGAATTCAACGAAACGGTGAAAATAACTTATTGCGGATCCTTCGTCGTCTCCATAGTCACAGCAAAATATATGTAAGAACATTTCTCATAAATGTCACCGAAAGAATAATTCCGGAATCATTATAAAAATTACCGGGATCAAATCATACGGCAATAAAAACACACAAAGCCGAAGTACACTGATTGCCACATTGGATTTTTGACGATCGGGAACACGTTTCAGGAAAGTTTTCATTTTCATTCGGAACTTCGGAAAGCAAAAAACTCCTCTTCAATTATCCGTCTATTATTTCATATTTGCCGAAGACTATTGCACTTAAATTAAGACTACTCTATTATTTTCACTTAATTTACACATCCGGATCTAAAAGTCCATTTCGACCATAGTTCTCACAATTCAAAAGATGTGATCGGGCGAAGACCTCCGCACGTCGCCCATTATCTTGGCGCTGTGTTCCTGGGCCTTTGCCCTCAGACACGCGATGCTATTGTTGCGGAATTCCTCGGGGTCGGGGCTGGGGGCCGGGGGCTCCTTCAGCGACGAAGACGACGACGACGACGTGGAGGAAGGGGAAGACGTCCTCATCGCGGGGTACGCCGGGAATTGAGGATTCTGTTGGAAGTGGTGCAGGATCTCTTGGTGGTTCTTCAGCGGAGATTGCGGAGGCTGCACGAGATGCATGTGCTGCTCTTTGTCCGCCTCTGCGCCTTTGGGCGAACACGGCGCCTCCTTGTCGTCCGTCTCTTTGAGCTGCTGTGCCGCCTCCAACGACTTCCGGTGCATACCTAAGGGATATAAAATGGACATTTTCCCACTGAAATTAAATTCCTTGCGAATAAAGTTTCTATTGACGCGATATATATCGCGTGATGAATTCATAATTTATTTCCGATATTTATCACAAATGTAATTGAGGACATTAAATAGTAAATACGAATCGATTCTTCTGTGATCATAATTTAGTAAATCTCCACCGAAATATTTTTCGATATTACTTTCGTCGGAATTGATTCTATCGATCTATCGAACCATTGAAATTCCGGATTATTTCGTTTAACTCTTTCGATATATAAATATGACGATAGTTCATCAT
Organism: Pantala flavescens; assembly: GCA_020796165.1. Lineage (NCBI taxonomy): Eukaryota > Metazoa > Arthropoda > Insecta > Odonata > Libellulidae > Pantala > Pantala flavescens. Next base: position 17,960,031 of record CM036882.1, read on the forward strand.
TATTAACTTCAAAATTGAGTTTTATACAGATTTCGGTAATGAAAGTACTCCCCCGAAAAAGAATTTCAATTTAGTGGTGTGTGGCATCACCTCCATTTTGCTATACTCACGCATAGCGTGCCACACTGCGCCTGCGGTTCTCGAAGCTCTCAGAATGTTTTCCTACCTAGCAGCCAGGGGGCGACACATTCATTGTCCTTGGCGCTCTTCAAGATGGTCTCTGGTAGAGGTAGCGAGTGGCGAACCATTGCACCATAGAGTCCGTATTCAGCCATGATGGTGCTCCTCCCCCAGCACTTCTCCGTCTTTCTCCACTTGGCACGCCGATTCTGAAACCACACCTGAAATCAAAGCAACGGAAAGTATAAATGAAGTATAGTGGTATATATACAATAAGTAAGTATAAATGAAGTATAGTGGTATATATACAATAAGTATAAATGAACATCAGGGGATGTTTTATTTGAGAAGTGATATATTTCACAAGGAGTGATTCTCCGATAGTGAAATTGGATCTATTTTGAAAATCAAATAAGAAGAACGTCATCTTGAATATTAAGAGTAAAAAAGGTCCTAATCGAATGATGCGGTGAAATGAAAAGGCGTAAATTTCAACAAGTGTCGTAGATCATATCCTAATTTGATAAGGGTGCGTCGGATGAGTCATGGAGGGTGGCGTGCCCATGAATGCGATGGCTTCGAAATTGGTCGCATTTTTGGGAGGATCACATTCCGTCCGCACGTGTCCTTGTTAAATTATACAGACTCATTTTCGGGCACAGCTGGATCACTGTTTTTTCGAGTGCTTAATGAGGCCCTTTCCCATGCTCTGCGGTTACTTACAAATCCTGACTAAGAAACGTTCAATAACCTCATCTTTTCATTTTTGCTAACTTAGATTGTTTGATGCTCCGTTGCCAAGCTTTTAACAATACAGCCTCGCTTGTTTTTCACCTTTCGAAATCTCCATTCATAACAAAATCCTAATAATACTATACTAAAATAATTGTTTACTTTCCGAATATCATTTACTTCTATTATTTAAACTTTAATCGAGAGATTTTGAAATACGCAGTTTCGTTTTTTATTAAATATTACATATCGCCAAAGGAATGTGTGGGTTTCGCCGCAGACACATAAATAAATATCACTTTCGCTTTCGATTCAACATCTTCCACTAACCCAAAAACTATCATAGATCCCATATTTTTATCGTTATTTTAAAGGCTTCCCATAGGACATTTTCCTTTGGAAAGGCGTTGTCCATCCCAATTATAGGGACGACAAAAAATTGCCGCGTTGCCCATTGTATCGAAGGACGCACGCTTCGAAAGATAGTCAAGTGTGCCTCCCGCAGCGTAAACTTCCTACCATTAGGGCAGTGTTTCTTTTCATGTGCCACGTGGGGATTATGGGTGCCAAGGGAGGGTTAGTCTACAGATTTTGAGCTATTTATGTCTTTCTGCTCCAATGCTATGATTTTTATCGGAGTAAGAACTATTATTCGATAGAATATTTATTTGCTTTTAAAATTTCTGTTATTTTCTATATGAAAGTTTCTTTTTCATCGATTAAAAGATGTTTGGAATTTCTATATAATTATTCTTAAAGTTTCTTACGGAAATTTTAAGAAGCATCTTTCGATCAATGGTAAATATATTCGTAAAATGAACGGCTAATCGGTCGGAAATTCTTTATTAGCAAATCGGTAAGTAATACTTTTCGAATAAAATTTCCGAAGCATTAGTTTAAATACTAAATAATTTCACAAACGCTCACTTCGTTTTAAAACAATTACAGTACAGGTTGATTGCACGATTCCAGAAAACTGTCAATTCAACTTTTAAATCCACATATGTACCCTGTAAGCCGCCTTTCGGCGTGTGGCAGGGGATGTAAACACCTATTTTAATTTGTCGCGTATTTTAGTCTATTGTTGTCGCATATCGTGCGCGGGAAGAGGGAATTTTTAAAGCGATTCGTCCTAGCATCTATTTCACACGCATTATCGGATTGGACTGGATAGCAGGGTGGTCGCATAGTTTCAATTACGTCTTCCGAAAACGTACTTTCTCTAAACCTATCTAATAAACGCAATCTGGCTGCAAATCTTCTATCTGCTAACGTTTCCCAACCTTCGTCTGATAATAGTTTCGTTACGCTCGTCTTTTTATCGTAGCAATTCTTTACAAATCGTATCGCTCAACGTTGAACCTTTTCGAGTTATCAGGTGCTAATTTCTGGGATCCTAAATACTAGATGCGTACTCTAGTTTATGGTCTAACATAGTTCTCTCATTTCTTCGTCACAATACGCGAGACCGAGTTTTCTATCAGTTTTGCCGAATATATTTCGTATGTGCGCCAACTCATGTTATTAGTAAGAGTAATTCCGAGATATTTAACCGAATCTATTACTTTTATATCTGATTCGTTAACTTGTGACGCTTTACTCTGACGCAACTGATTTCTTTCGAAGAAATTTACTACGGAGAATTCACTAACCATCAAATGGCCGTTATTCGTACCAACGTTGAATACAAATTGAATCCCTTGATTGAGAAATACGATCCTCCTCGGTGGTTATGTTTCTATAAATCATCGCAAATAAAAAAACCAATTTTCACAAAAACTTATAAAGATACGAAAAGAAAATTTTATGGAAAACGTATGTTTCTTAAATTTGTTTTTCAATGTTTAGCAAATTTAGTTTAATCTCCGATTCAAATCTTTTTCACGAAAAGTGGAAAACTTGAATTAATTGGTGAGCATCGAAAATTGAAGACATTTTTATAGCAAGAAATTTCCTATTTCGACAGAATTCGTGGAATCAAAAAAATAAAACATATAAAGAGGATTTCAAATTCGTTCTGAGGTTTTCAGAGGAGATTCGAATCAAAGTAATTAAAAAACAAAAATTTCAGTAATCATGAATATGATATCATCTCTGTGTATCATTAGGTAATATATTAAGCAGGTATCATAAATAATTTAACTGTATCTTAATTAACTCCTATTGTTGTGATAGCATATATATATATATATTAAAATTTTATTGATAATTTATATATATAATGCGTTTTTTTTCCTTGGAATACAAATCCAATAGCGGAGTCCTTTCCAATGATAAATAATTCCTCTTCATAATATACATAATAAGAAATTATATTGTAAAATATGCATTAACAAATCTCCTAAAATGTTCAAAATACTTTTTCCGAACAATGTATCTGAAGTAATTACAATAAAAAGTCGTAATTGGAAAGAACTGAGTGTGAAATGCGCGGATAAAAGCAGTAACTTTGGGTGTATGGCTTATGATTTCTCAAAAAGTGGTGCTTTATATTTCAAGAACGGAAAAAGCTTTCCGGTGAAGTCTAAGAAGTCGATTTCTTAAAATGGAAACCGCGGAGTGAGTACTCGAGGCGAGTGGATTCTTTTTGTGATGGGAGACAACTTTCTTGTTGTGCCATATGTATGAAATATTGGTAACGAATTAAACACTCGACAACTGAAGGTAAATTATTGTAAAGAACGCTTTTCGGGCAATTATACACTCTGCGCTGAAATATAGACAAATATGAATTTAAAATAAATATAAAAATATTTATCGAGACATTATTAGGTAATAACTACGAATGAACAACGCATTTGATTGTTGTAAATAATCACCATTTTACATCAAGATGGTAAATTTTGCCCTAAATCCATCGAACGAAAGAAATGAGATGGAAATTCCGAGAATAAAATTTCCGATGTTGAAAAAAAGGTCATCGAGAAAAACTTTTGTGGCCGATATAACCAATTAAAAACAAAAAGAATCTTTCGTGGCGTAAATCCAGAGTCCTTTGCGTGTTAGCATTGTTTGGTTCCTCATTAACCGAGGCCGGCGGATGTCGCCAAAATGTTTTGGTGCAAAAGAAAACTCGGTCTCATAAGTTCACCAATTTCGCCTCATTAGCATTGAGATAAAAAATGTAACATTAATTAAACGTAACGGTCCTTGTGAAACAAAGACAAGCGCAAACTAACTGGAAATTAAATTTATAATTAAGCTGGAAAATACATGCAAAACCCGAGAAAAGACGGAGAGAACCAAGAGGGAGGGCAAAATGAGGATTTGAATTGCTAATGTAATTCCCTTGGAATGTTCCCGAGGACCTCACCTTTTCATCTTCTGGAAAAGTCTCCCTCCAATTACGGCTTAATTGCCTCTACACAATTAGAGTGTCACAATAGTTCTTGCCTATGTGTCCATCACGTTCTATGTTCGGTTACCGAACGACGTGTGTAATTAATGAACCCGAGATCGTATTTATATTCCTGCATCCTTGCGGATGGGGAAAAATAATCGAATTAAAACATTCGATAAAATCTTTCTCGAATGAAACTGAAATTGAATTAAAAGCACTTTTATTACTATGATGTGATCGAGTACTTCCTGTTTATTTATGCACAATATTATATATAATACTGATATTTTCTAAGATAGGATAGATCGCTTTCACAGCATTTCTCGCAACGAGAACCACTGTTCTTCTCAAACAGAAAGCGCACCATTTAGTGGGACACTACTCGGAACAAATGAGGAGCGAATTAATAGGACCTTTGGAATGAATCGGGTTTTCTCAGTAATCTATTTCGAATCAGTCCATCCCGCGAATAGCAATTTTTTAAATGAATTATTGATACCTCATTTACTATCTTATATTTAATTTTGTTAGCCACATTCAGATTCCTTTTAAATTCAATATTGATCTTAATGAGGACATAAAAATTATAAATCTTTACGTACTTTGTGTACTCAGTGAATATTTTCATTTACTTGTTTACCTACCGAAGGATATAAGCGGCAAAGTATTTACAATAAGTTACTAGTGATATTTCACTCTTACCATAAATTATTGCATTATTATAATTATATGAATTAAGGGAAGAATTTCGGAATAAAATTACTCGATTCGGAAGAACAAAGATACGCCTCACTCATACACTTCCAACGAAACACAATCGCACTCGTGATGCCTAAGATTAAGGCGTAGTTTGTATTTGAATATTATCAGAGAAAGTCGAAAGACATTGAAACTAACAGAAAATACCTAACGATGTTGTACTCTTTTAAGTTTCATTCAATTGTTTTCGATTTACACGTGTTTTAATTCTGGAAATAATATCGAGAGTAAATGTCCAATAATTCAGTGCAGAGATATGGAGATTTTTGTCCCACATTTGAGAGGTATATTTCCGAATTGAATTTTAGGCCCATATCCCTTACTTCCTGTTTGACAGCATTTCCGGAAGTGGTTCTCCGATTATATCCTGTTTCAGAGATGGATATCCTAAACGTTCTGAATTTGGAAGATTTAAGAAGATGACTCGAAACTCATGGCTAATATTCAGTTTTTTATGAAATGCATTAAAATTGCGTTGAGAGAAATTGAGGGTGATTTGATAGGAAATATTGGGTATAAAGTGAAATGTACTTAGAAAATTCGAGAGAAAATAGCTAAAATTAATCACATCTTACTTTTTGCACATGAAAAAAGATAATTCTTTTCTTTTATTCGGAAAAACTGGTTTAAAAATACATGGAATAATTTATTACATTGGCAAATCATCCGAAAAAGTCGGTGATTAACACAATTGGAATAGGTAATTTAAACTATTCGAAGCAAATATTGTTCGAAAAACATCTTGCGTTATTTTTAAATAATTCACAGAAGACAACGATAATAACTATATTAAAAAAAGGAATCTTGTTTTGATGTCCATCGCAAGATAAGCTTTACCGAATCTCACCATTAGCTAATGAGCATCTTTAATATTAAAAAGCTAAAGTACGTCTCGAAGTGGCCAGTTGTGCAAATGAGGGGTCATTTTAAGGTGACTTTGAATATGACGCGGATTTTTCATTACACTAATGCATAATAACCAGTGCCCACTATGTTTAGATGAATGATGGCCTATATTGAAGACAAATTGTTTCTTGCAATCTCATGACCGAATAGAGCTAATAAACCGCACCTTTTTGGGACGCTCGTACTTCAAGTTCCAAATTAAATCGAATGGGAACTAGAAAAGCATACACTCAGATGGAGGAGATAAGTTCTTGTCCTCATAATTATGACCACCGATGAGCGAAATAGATTTTACGATATTAAAATGATCCTCCAAAAAGTATGATTTTGTAATTTACTTAGTCCATTGAAACCTCCAGTTTACTAGACAAAGAACTCCTCAGAGAAATCAAATCTAAAAACTGTAAAACTCATCTTCGAGGCAGTGAATCGATTATATAATCGATTATAAAGAAGATCGAATTCGATTGGTTGACTCCGATTGCGCCTTTTTAGGAGAGTTCTAGAGATGGCCCAAAATTAATTTGAGATCATTAATGATCGGAGAATGCGTTGTCATCGTGTTCACTTCGTAGAGAGAAACGATCACTTTATTCGCTCTTAATGGAGAGTATCACTCTCGGCAATTTTGGATGAAAGAGTTGGTTGAATACAACTTTTCCCATAATTAGCTTCTCAAACAGAGGATCGCTCTTCGAAGTCACAGTATCACTGTATTTAGAGAAAAATGCGTTGCTATTGAGTTATAAAAGTGAAAGATGAGTTTCAATAGAATGGCTTCGTTTCTATTGCGTGTTTCGGTGTAAATAACTATAAATTGACAGAAATGAATCGGATGTTCTGCAGATAAATGAGAAATAACTTATGCAGTGAAATAAATAGTAAGTCTTATGAATAATTGTAATTTACTTGAACTGCAAATGAATTAGAGATGCAAGTAGACAAAATATGAATATAATTTCGGTGAATTTACAATTATGGTTGCGAAATAAATCGAAAGAAGATAAAGGGAAGAAGATGAACGAGAGTCGGTTAGAGAAGTGGACAATCGTGAAGAAGGGGAGCACACACGCAGTGTTTGCGGCTTTGACATTAATTGGAGTGCTTGTCGGGGAAATCGCACGCTGAGCTCGTATTGATTTGTCGGCTGCGGCGGTGTCGACGCCTGGTGGCTATTTTTAAAATAAATGGCCCCGAGTGGATAAAAATGTTTTTGTTTCGGCTGTTCCTCAAACCCTAAGAAAACTATTCCTTGTAAGCCTCTTACGATAAGGCCACAATTTTGCAGTGGATAAGCTGGAGTACATACTCGAGGGAATAAAACACTCAAGCCTGCTCTTCAGAGTTGAATGCATTAAAAAAAAAACAAATCTTTACGTAATCACTGAAAACGGGTCCGATTCGATTTTAAGGAATAATATGTCCAACATGTGGTTAGTTTTTAGCGTATATAAGTCATAAATATTTATAAATTAAATTAACATTGTTATCTCTCCGAAGCAATTTTCTTTTTCGTTACTGTAAATGGCTGAATATTTGCCGTTTCTTTTTTCTTACGGAAAATGATCCAACATATTCACTGCATAAGAAGTGTATTTTTCAAAGAGATGGTCACTCTTGCTAATTGAATCTAGCCCCCTTTTAATCTCTGTCAACGCCCCTTTTTACGTTCCTAAGAGACCATTATGGCTGCCCACCAACGCGTAATCAAATTTGGATCCATTTCACTCGACCAAGTATCCATTTTTACAATCGTCCATATATTTGCATTTGCTTACCATTTCAATGAATCATCCGTTTTCATTTAAACGTCAAATAATGAGTAGTAATGGACGGTAACATTCCCCATTTTCACTCGTTTGCTGCAAAATACTTGCGACCATATTTCTCATAGACGATGATTCAAATCTGAGAAAGAGCTTCGTTGAAATTTCATCGGTCGTTTGGAATAAAGGGAAAATTTTGGACTAAAAGTCGTTCATTATATTTGCCGTATCGGAGAAATTGGTGAATGTTAGAAATAACGGAAACTTAGAAATAACTATTTGGATTGACAATCAAATCGTTATCGATTCTGATATCTCGCAAAGAAAAGCTTTTTGCACGCAGCCAATCTTTCTTCCCTTCATCTTAAAATGGCCCTCTAATCTCAATGTGCCCCTATTTTATTCGTTACTCGATTGTTTGCGAATGCTTTCAAAAGTAGTGAAGGATTGAGATGGGAAAGATGACAATGAGAACACTATAATTTCTGTCTATGTATCCTTTAGAAAATCGCGAATCAACTATTATCAATTACTAAACATACCATGGATAGGCACTTAAATACTATCTATTTTAAATTACCCGAAAGATAGACATTAAAATATAGATAAATGGGGATTTTTTGCAGGAGGGTGAAAATTTTAACTATCTTTTGTATATATATATATACAAAAAACAAAGATACACATATATGTGATAAAAGACGAAGGACGAGGCGCACTAGAAATAACGTATGAAACTTGCGAATCTTTAAATGAAGTCATCTACTCTCTTTAATCAGAGGAATATGCTCATAATGGAGCGAGTGTGAAGAAGAGCACGATCTCAAATGTAACTCTTTAACATATAATTTTCATTCACTTAAAATATTTTACTCACATTTGGAAATTTTCAGATCATTTATATGTTAAAATTGTAATCATTTGAAGGGAAGCATTCTAAATAAACGGATAATACTTCTCATTATATGCATTTTAATGGATTTTGAGCGAACTAATTTATTAATATTATGATTATTTGTATAATACTATGTATATTTATTTATACAATATTATTCAATGAAATTATAATATATAAGTATTCTATGAATATATTATTAGTTTTCATGTACTGCATTTTAGAGAAAGTATAATGTCCATCAGAATGGTTTGAAGATTAACAATAAGAAAAATGTATTTTTGAGATTTATTTGTCAAATTACCAAGTGGTTAAATATAGCAACATTGAGACACAGCGCTTTATTCGTCGAACTTTGTAAACCTTGATAATGCTTAAACGCATTTAAAAGGGGAAGAGATAATTGAATCATTGTGTCGTTTGTTACGATCAATGTCCCAGGGACAATCAATCTTTGTTTTCTCCGAATGTCATTTATTGTGACGCCTAAATCCCATTACAAAGGGTGGGCTTCCCCAAAACTTATCTAAGAAATGGAATGATAGCTCGTGCTGCCCTCAACATCCCAAGCAATGTTGCTCACTCTCAATTGATCCTTAGAACATTCTCAAAAGATGCCTTAAGAGCCCCAAAAAGTTCTCTTAGAATTATAATTATGTTATTACAAACAAAACTAATTTTTTTTCGAAATTAAAAGACAAACGAATAACATTAGTTTTTCGAGAAATTCGACTTAGGTTCGTTACTTAAAGGAAAAATGAGGAAAAAAACGAAAAGTATAATAAAAATTCATCCGTAACTTTATTATGTAAGTTCTTTGCTCTTAAAATGTATTTGAAACTATCGAAGTGATATTTGACGAGAAGATGGAAGGAATGAAACATCAAAATTTGACCGAAATGTGCAATATTATTGTGTAATCATAAAAAATGATGAGTTCAGATTCATTTTCGTTTAAATCGGCTTCTTACCACCTCAATCCGTTATCTTCTCTATTTTCTACAAGTTTGCCAAATTCTGTCAATTAGGCAACTTTAAGCAATGCCTCCTCAAGGGGCTCTGTTGAATCACCAATGGCCATTAAAAATTCATACGTGAGCGAGGGCGAGTGGGATCAAGTGGTGGATATATCGACCGCCCAAGAGGCTAACGGTATTCATGGATTATCCATACGAAATAATGGCCAACGAACCGTGTGTTGCTTATTTTTAAATACCGTTTGTTTTTGCCTTCTACGCATTGACACAAGGTCTTTGTTTAAATAAAAATTTCCTTTATTTCCTTCTGTTTATTATTTATTTTCTGGAGTATGGCAGGGGGCGTTACATATTCGCGATCTATTCACAAACTCCAACTGCGATAGGAGTTTTAATTTTTTAATTTTATTTATTGTTTTCGATTGTAAAATGAATAAAATAGATTCCAAACGACGTGATGACGATAAATATTTTTTCTCATAAGAATTATGAGAAGAATTTCATTCTTTAATATAATCATTTTTAAACGCCTATTATATGTCATTGAACCAAGTTGAAAACATCGTCAGCACGCAGGTTTTTTAGTTGGAATACGAGTTTCTCAGGATCAACTTCAATGAGAAAACGTAAAAAATGACCGGTTAAGTTTTAAAAGTTCCAATGTGGAAACATTCGACGATTAAAAGCAGCTCAGAATGCAATTCTTTAAAAGCGATGTATCCTTTACAGTTGCTACTGGAGACAATCGTTGAAATCTCCGATAATAAATTCGAAAGCGAATCAAATAGTTTTATCGACGAAAAGAAATTGAAATTTGGAGATTTCGGTTAGCGATATATATATTTCCTCTATAATTTACTTCGATGGATATTGTTGATAATTCGGCAGCTAATCTTGAACTATTCACCACTTGATATCAAACGTATTTTGGAACGTTTGATAATTCTACAGAAAAATCCAAGGAATAAGTTTGATCCTCAAGTAGCATAAACAAAGGGCATTGATATCACCTCCGCATTTCCGTTTAAAAGCATTTCCTTCCGGTAGAGGGATTCAAAGGAATCCATTTCATTGCGTCTTTTGTTTCTGTGCCCTGGTGTTTGCCCTCAAAAATTGTTAAATGGGGAAATCTCGATGCCGTAGCCTTAAACTTTTCTATCGTCGATCACGATAGCCATCTTTCGGCGTGTGGCAGGGGGTGCACCGTGCTCATCTCCGTGACTATTTTTGCGAATCATTCGAAAAAAGAATTTTTATTTTGCATTTTATTCTCTGCATCGGTCTATGTAGCAAAGAGGCACTAAGTCTTCCTTTAATGATCTTTCTCTGATTATGTCGAGAAAATCTTTGGATTTTCTAAAAGCATTTTTGAAGCAATCCAACCTTTCACACTCAAATCGCACAGTTTGAGCTCAATTTTGCGGATATATTCAAATTTTTAGAGGGGGAATAAAGATATAAAATGATAAGTCGTTTATACTTAAGTGCACTTTTATTTATTTTATATACGTTTCTGAATTTGTTTATTCTTGGTTTGACGTTAAAAATTTTCATTTCACCGAATCGCTGCATCCAATCAATTCCATTCGAACCATCAATTGCATTCATTTTGTTTAAAATTTTAGTCTTTTAAGACAATCATGGGGCCATTTACCTATCTAAATAAGTAGCGGAGACATGGAATATGTCTATCCTCATTTCTTCAAATATTCCTCATAGCCAATTTTATACATCGACTCACACCTCAGCGAAACAAATGAGTAACCGCTTAGCGGAGACGAACCAATCAATAGCAGTGCTCACTTTTTCCTCGCCATGTTTTTTTTCCTTCACGCGACGCCCGTTCACGTGGTAACATATAAACAACTCTTATTGTCTCTCGGAAGCTCTCGATTCAAGTCGCCCGAATAACCACTTCCCAATTATTTTTTATCCTCTAAAGAGATAAAAAGATGTGCAAAGCGGAGGAAATTCCAGATATATATTCGCAATTTCAAAAGAAACTCGTGGAGGGAAAAGCGGAGGAATTCGTGTGATTGCAGAGAACTTAATGGAGCTAAAAGTACCTTTTTAGCGGATAAAAAGATCGCTTTGATACCCTCGTGAGTGACTTCATTGCAAAAAATATCCAAAGTATTCACGAAATCACGTGTATTTGGATCATACGTTGAATCCATTTCTTATCTACGAATCCACTTAATGCTGATAGTTTTACAATCGATGTTTTTAAGGGAAACTAGATTATCTTCAACGGAGCGTAGAAAATGGTCCCAGATAGTATTTTGAGAAATGTGTATTCATAAATAATCTATTGATTATAAAAATTTCTCTTCGTGTAGAAAAATGACCGATGAATTAACAAAGTAAAGAACAAGACATAAGATATGCAACACTTCAAATTTGAATAAAAAATTACAAAAACTGATACATTAGTTCAGAGACTAGTTAAAATAATACTTATGATTATGTAAACACTTTTTAAGTAAATATTTCATTTACAGAGTACCATCTTTGCCAGTACTCGTACCAAATTTAAAATTCCTTTGGGAACACAAATATTCGCCTGTAAATGTTTTAAGCCTTTCCTCAGAATATATTTAGACAGCTTCTGATAAAAATTAAAATTTTTCATTCGTTTTCATTCAAAATAAATACTACAGAAAAAATGTGATAGTGAACTTAAAAAAAAACTCATTTCCATCAATAGCCTTCTTGTTTCATCTAGCAGTGCTATTTGTCTTTCATAATTTTTTTCGTTCTTTCCCTCAGAGTGCATTAAATTTTATGGAATAATTGAGGAACAGAAATCAGTTTACAATTAGAGGACCAATTAAAAACGAAGAGTGTAAACATAAGATTTATCGACCTATACGTAGTTTTTAATTTAACAGTCCATCCATTATTCATATGATTAAATTCGATTAATTGAAACTCTGATTTTCTTTAGCAATGGAAAAGTCCAATCGCTGCCGATTGGTCAGAAAAAAAAGGCGATTCTGAGGAATACATCGAAATCAGTGGAATTACTTCATTAACTCGACCATCTTCCAGACTAATGGTTTCCATTCATCGCCAATGTTCCCTTTATGGAAATGTGATTTTATTTCCGTTATGATTTTATGTTTGCCCCTCCCACTTTCAAGCGAATATGCGCTAAAAAACTATGAAAAATAAAAGAGTTTATTTCGAACAACAAGTTATTTGAATCATTTTGAAAACTCATTCGGGATTTGGGACTTAATAGGATTTCTGCAGATAAAAAAATCGGGAAATATAAAAAATGCAGACGGAGTGAGAAAATGCCGCGTAAATTGATATTTTAAATTAAATCGTGGACGAGACAAAAAATGTTGACAACTTTATTTCGTCCCTCAGATAAAATACGCGTTTGCGATTATTCCCATGGGCACGTCCTCTATTCGACTAAAATTGAAATGCATTTTCTCGTTCAACAGAAAGTCCTGTAGCGTGTCCAATGGTGTTTGCTGTATCCTTCAACTGCAAAATAAGATCTCATTGTGTCCAAAGAAGAAGACTCCAATCGGTAAATTTCCAATTCTCGAGTTTGAGTGATTTCAAACTCCTTTCGTATATTTTTATCGAATGATGTGGAAATATTAGGTTGAAATTTGCATTGTTCGTTCATCTGCATATTTGCTTTGATTCGAAGAATGTGCGCTTCCGAGATCTCTGTTGGTCAATCGAAATAATATCAATCCTTAATTTGTCATTCGTGAATGATTGCTTTGAGGACTTTAACATTCAATGTTCATTGGCGTCTAAAATTTAGAAAATACTATAAAATTTGCAATTCGATTATTACCAGAAATTCCCGCCTAAACGAGTTCTATAATTTTCGAAATATATAAAAAAACATTTATTCGTAAATCGTAGCAGAAACTTCTATTCGAGGACATAATTTCTTGAAAGTTTAAATTTATAGAGATTTAAAAGAGAAATTTAATATTTTAGTTTCGAGAAATTGCCTGAGGCAAAGAGATGTTAATTATAAACGGATTTTGATTTCAGGACAACAATTAGTTCATTGAAATTTCTAGGAAAAGAGGAATTGCGATCACAAAAGTAATATGGAAAAACGGTCATTAATATTGCCTTTAATAGATCTGAAAATGTATTCGCTTGGGAGTGCGGATTGAGGGGTTAGCGATTGAGGGTAGTGTCGGTGCACGTGCGGGGTTGTCGCCCGAGACAATCCCATGCGAGAGTCCTTTTTGAGCGGCACATCGACGATTCAACAACATCATTGTACTTTAATGCGGTCATATAGTCATTAAGAAAGAGCCGATTGAGAATCTTCGCTTCCTTCATAAAGTACACTGGTTACAGTTTCAATGTTGCTACAATACCCGATTTATTTTCTTTAGTAGAAACATACTCGTTCAGTCATTTTTAAACTCGGTTATTTCTCTCTTTTAAAACGTATTTTAGATTTTTAGAGCGACGTTTGAAAGAATTATTGAAATTTGACTTTATTTTCTCCCAAAGAAATATTTAATTGTGTATCCGATTCAAAGATTCTTCTATCATTATGAAATGCAAACTACAGTCCTTAAGAATTCACAATATGCCTTCTATTTATGAAATCAAACCGATGTCTAAGATAGAGATTTTTCTCCAAAACATTTCGGTGGTCGAAAATAATAAAATAGACGTGATATAGTATATGAAATAGTGATGAAAATAGGAAATCGAAATGTGTGCAAACATTGAGAGCGCATCTTTAAAACATGATTTAGCTTCTGAAATAGTTACATTGAAAGGCGTTGGACGGCAGCTGCGCCACTCCAGAAAGGGCGGTTTGTTTAAGGTCTTTTCCGTTGAGAATTGTGTAACCCCTTTGAGGGGAAGGGTTAAATAAATAATAATAGAGGAAAATTGGGGTTGCGTAAAAAAGGTGACACAAAGACACGCCTTCATCCGTTTCACGTGAATATTGCATTGGTTGCGACGGCCGTTAGAAATACAAACGAAATTGAATTAAAGTAAAAATTCGTTTGGTTAATTTTCGGGTCGAAATGGTTGTGATTTCTTTGATTTATCCCAATGAACGAGGAGATCTTCAGAAGGAGATGAGAACGATATTTCTTTTTCCCTCATCACATTTCTTGTGTTAAGTTTGGCTACGAACACTCTCAATTATGGTAAAACTACAAATTATAATTGCTGTTTTTTGAATGTTCGGGAGGAAGAGTTTACCAATTTCGGTTCTCTAAAATCTTTTCAAGGCCAACGGTTTAGATGGATTTCAGTTTGGATCATAACTCAGTCTTGATCAGAATTTATTTAAGTTAGAGTATTCAATTATTCTCAACGATTCAATGTAACTAAGTAAGATTGTCAATCGATGTTCCGTCGTAGACTCCATGTCTTAATGCAATGGCTTCAGTGAGAATCGGTAAATTTGTTACTTTAGCATGATTTCCCCGAAAACAAGAAAAGCAGAGGCAGTTTTTTATCGTGAAGACACCGGATCATTCCTATTTACAATGCTCCGAAGAATCGTGAATTCTTTCGCAATAAATTTTCCATTTCGAATCACAAAAAATGATGAAATTGCGTATCAGCCATAAAAAAGGCTGAAAAAAGTGTAACAAGTTTATACGATTCAAGAGGCATCCTTTTTTTCGGAATCGAGAAATTATTTTTTAATATCCTATGGAAGGGAAACTGGGGCACACAAACAACAAAATTGATCGTTCGGAAGACAAAATCCGTTTAATGTGCAGCCCCGAATTTTATGATATCAATACCGTTGATATAAAAACGAGGGGAGACATGCAAATTGAGTGAAGAGGATCTTACGACTCGGATGGATTAAATGAACCGAATTCAATCTTGGAGATAAATAACTCAGAAATGAAAGAACTGGCAATTTGTTCTTTTTTATCGGCTTAACTTCTAGCAATACCGTAAATAACGTGTTTTCAACGGTTATATATACTTCTGAATATAATCAGTGTGCACTTAAATGTATATTTCCAATTTAAACTAAAGAGAAGAAGTTTCCTTAATCGAATTAGTTTTTTCAACGAGTTTGATAAGAAGTGAAAATTTATAACATTTGAAACGTCCCACAGTTTGAAGTAGTGATGTTTATAAAGGGGAAACGGTTTATTCCTCCAAAGAAAAATAAAATACGAAGGTCAATAATGTTTTTCCAAATCCCTTATAATAACTTGACATAATAGATTCGCGATGTTTAACTGGAAACCAATGGACCCTAATTTATGAACAGCTGTGGTTAATTTTACAGCAATGGATGCTCAAATCATTATTGTATTTTTGTAACTCAACCAAAATCATTTCCCTCATCTAAAAATTCAATAATTCAAGCGTTTGAATATAATAAATAGCAATTAAGGGATGAAATCGATCGGTTTTTAATATCAGTCTACGTCCACAAATTTTCCATCGAAATTTCTTTCTCAATTGCGACAGAATTCATTTCCCGTTGTTATCTTAATATTTTCTCAATTTAGTGATATCATTCAGCGTGACTTAAAACATAGTTTCGAAGTTACTAGTTCTATTCCGAATCCTTGATATTTTTGTAACAATTTTTAATGTTCGTATATGTTCTTCGATGGATCCAATATTTCCCATTCGTTGGCTTAAATTCAGAAGTAAAAATTCCTCTTTTTAACCTTTTCACATCCATTCCCAGGAGACGTCGGCATCTGCGGTTTCACACCTTTTCCGGAGGAAATATTAACTCTAATAATTCACGGCCGTTGAGCAGGTGAACGTAAAAAAGTGTCGTCATTAGGATCACAAAATGAGGGCCAATTGGGACCCTTATTAGAAGGCCGCTGAGAGAACATGACTTGCTCTTCTCATTCTTAAAAAAATAATACGAGAGGGCCGCTGTCCATTCAGATCCTCACAAAAGCCTTCTCGATCAGATGACTCGTTGCTTTACAACTCTCCCTCAAGGTGTAATGGCGGTGCCCATTCAAGACACTCTCGAGTGTTTACTTTCGTCCGAATTCCCGCTCTTTCGGACAAATATTTTCGGAAAAGGTAAATTCTTGCGATCACCGTTCAAGTATTCTAAAATGCGATTAATGTTTAAACTTTTTCTATGTTTACGTTCTCATCTCAACGAATGTTGGCCTTTTCTAAATTGCTCGTATTTCTTTTTGTTTTGAAGTTCTTTGGTGAGAAAATTACGAAATTTACGCTTTAGGCATATTCTTGAGAATCTCAATGTATTCTCTAATCATTGATAAAATTACGCAAATAAAAGACTGCGTCGTATGGAAATTCAACACCGCTCCATTCTTATTTTGCGAGATTCGATGAACTCTAACAATTGCAGTATTTAGTATGAACATTTCCCACCAAACTCTTCCTTTCAATTCGCTATTAAAATATCACAATATATGGAACGAAGAAGATTTCACTTCTCCAAACATAGACATTTTCCAGCCCTATTCTTCAGCCAATCGACCATATTGTGAATATTTCTTTTATCTACTACCAATTATAACAATCATTTCTTTGGTAATTCAAAGAAAAGGGGATCAATTTAGATTTAGAATTTCAATCTTCGCGAAATGAGGAAAAATTCCTCCATCGTCTAATTGACTCGAGTAGTCTTAAAGGATTAATTTCGAGAGAAAAATGATTAGCAATGGCGCTAGAAGTGACATCTGCGCATGCGCACGGGCCCTTCCAATGATTAATACACCATCCCTGGGGTCTTCACGTCAGCAAACCGTAATTACAGCCCAATCTCCCTCTTTCCTTTTCGCACTATTTTTGGGAGATGATCGCTTTGCACAAAAGAGGATCCGAATTATTCTTTTGCCTTCTCGGTTTGAAGTAAACGGATATTAGTGTGATTTACTTTCCAATATTAAACTGAGAAGCGAAAAGGAACGGAAATCTGTCTTCTAAATTTTTAAATATTTAATATCAGTACATGGTTTCGTTCCAGGAAAATGCATGAGATGTTAAATAAAGAATGATGACACCGGACGTGAGGTTTGAAGATATTTTGAAGACTCTTGCGGTGAAGTTTTTCCTACGAAAGGGTCATTCGAACGGTTTAAGTCCAGTGCAACGTTCAAAGTGTCATTTTGGGGAGCAATGTATATAAAATCGTTCCTCTAAAATACATTCGGAAAATAATAAGGAATATAAAATAGTTGGAATGGGACCGTGTTATTTATTATTTCAAGCATAATTTCATAATGATTCTGTTTTAATTTGAAATGCTCCTAGATTTGACTCTTATGATCAATGACTCAAGATTAACATCTTTTTAGATGTATGAAAGAAATTGGATTACATCATTATTACAAATATATCATTAATCACGATATTTTTAGAAATCGATAAAAAAGTATTAATATCCAGTCCTGTGAATTAATCGTAGGCCGTTTGCTTTCAAATGTAATTTACGAACCGCAAAATAATTGAAAGTTCGTTACAGCCGAGTAATACTTAAGTAACTCCAAAGGTTTCACTTCTCCGCTACAAATGCGAATTTCTCAATTAAATTCGCTCTACTTGGATAGAAACTGTAATTACGACGGATGTTTGTCTTTTGTTTCACGGAAAAATGAGCCTTTTCCTTTGCGGGCCAAAGCGTTGTTTGCACTTTTAATCCGTAATAAATGGTTTATCAGCCTTGTTCATATTAGACTCTGAGGTGGGTGAACACATTATGACTTTTTAAGAGTTAACTCCAACAGATTTTCTTAATTAAGAGTTTCATTTAGCTAGTAGCGGATACTCGACAAGCGAACCTTTTTTCACTCTCATTGTCTAAGTTTGATGGGCTTAATTTCGTGTAGAAATGGCTTTCTTTTGAGATCACTTTCCAACAAATGTTGAGGGATTTTCCTCGAAATCAAATTCAGAAATAATTCCAAATAGACGTCAATAATTGATTGCGATGAGAGGAAATTATAAAAAAGGAAGTCTAAGATATCGAAATCATAACTTTTAGAAATGTATATCTCCTCATAGAATGTTAGTTGTGGATTTCAATCTCATAGATGAGGTCGAAAAAGTTTGAGAAAACCAATTTTATACTGTTTCTTATATTGCTATTTACAATTAGTTTATAATTGTATCACATCAAGGAACACAATCAAATGCTTATAAAAAGTTAGACGATTCCTCAAAAATGGAAGGAAATTTCGAGTTATAGTAATATCTTCATTCGTATCTTTGTTAATAGAAAACATTTTTAAAATAGTTAAAAAAAAACAAATTTATCTCTGTTTTTCTTATTTAACCTAGTCACCACAATTATCCACAATTAGACAACTAGGAAGTGTGAATGGCTTTCTCAAAACCAAAAAGCTCAACCACTCCGTGGTTTTTGGAATGATTCATCGCATTCGACCAATATTTTCTCTTTCCAGGAAAATCTGATTCCATTTACTGTAATCAATTTTGCATCGTTTACAATATCAACAGGAAAAAGCTAGAGTATTCTGAACGAATTACAGAATCAAAATAGGTCATCCCACAAATAATATTGTAATTTGAGACTTTAATGTTCTCGCATATTCTCTATTTTCAAGAAGCATTCTTTGTAAATATTACAATACGAGATAAGGAATAATAACAAAGGAACTCAGTCGCCTCTTTAGGGAATTCAACTTGGCTTTTATCCCTTATAAGCTAAAACTTCGATCCGAGAGTGCACTATAATCATCCTTAGTATATTAAATAAAAAGGGAATCAGCTTTCTAGTTTATTTAACTTTTTATGTTTTTCAATTTTCCTCTTTTTGAAAACGCACAATACTTAAGAAAACTATTTCTTTGGTTTTCAAACATTAATATCTATGAAAATACACAAATATGTATTTTATCGAATGTTTCGTATTCGAAAACAGTTGATTTGTTATCTCGTAAGTTAATTCAGAATTGTTCTAAACTTAATCGATTTCTTTCCAATGTTAACATTTTGAGCCGTTTACGTTGGCTGACGGATTCACTAGGAGGGCCAACTGTGAAGGAAAGAGCCACTCAGGAAAGTCTTTCCACAAGTGCTTCTTTTTCCCTTCAAAGCTTCCCTTGAGGCCCCAAGAGCTTCATCTCTATCTATGGTTAAGGGCTGTCTGCCATCTTGACGAGGCACAATAGTTACCTTCTCTTACGATCCTTATAAGAATAGCATCTTGACGTAAAAATATGTAACCTTTGGGGAGGAGTGTTTCCAGAGGCCTCTTGTAGTTGAGTGGGCGAATGCGAAAAGGCAAACTGGAGGATAAATTGCCGCATTATCACGTAATAGAGGATTCAAATGCTAACTGAACTTCCGGAGTTAACGCGGTCACACTTCAAATAGATTCCTCAAAAATTGAGAGGAACATGTTTTACTTCAGAATTACATTCTTAGAGACTTTGTTTGTCGAAGAATAGTAAAATGCTATCTAATCTACATTTTAAATTATCTATTTGGGAAATTATAGGTTTCTTCTACTTTGCAAGAGAAAACGTCCCACAAACAGAAGTGAGTCGAGCATAGGTCATGCAAGTCATCTATTTGGAATAAAACATTTCAATTCTTACACTTAAGATAAAAAGGGTTTGACTTCTTATATTCTTAAAATGAACAGTTTGATTTTAAATTTTATTGTTTTATTTTATTCGATCAAATGAATCTAACCAGGTATAATGATGAAATGAGATGAAATAGTTTTATCACATTTGAACAGATTGTTGCGCTCATATTATTAACTCTTAAAAAAATTACATTTTTAGTTGTAAATGGTATTGTAAAGAAAATCTCTTTCGTTTACTTATGATTACCTCTTTCGATGATTCTTTCTTTTATGTTAAACTCATTTTTTAATTAATCTTTACTTTCTTCATAAGATGATAACTTCAATAATACGGAAAAATATAATATCGGTATTATGCCGTGAAGATTTTCTTTCTAAGAATTTTAAAGCGAATAAATAGTGCAAGTATTCGAGCTACGAATTTAACACACGTAAATTTGGCACACTTCGAATACAAAGAGTTTGTCGTAGCTTTTATGGAAATCTCGGCTGGAAATTTGTGAAAATTAAGTTGTTCTTCGATTACAGTGAATGTTACTATTCATTAATTTCTGATGATCTTAATTTGGAACGCATTCGGACAGAATGTTTCCACTTACGAATTGAGATTTCGATTAATACATCACCACTCAAATTACATCCGACAAATAAAATGCTATTCAAATTTAATTCGGAATGAAAGTAAGAGATTTTTATTCCTGAAAAATAGTAAATAACACTTTCATTAACAATTTTGTCGAACTATCGGCTTAACGATAAAAAAATAAAACTTGAATGAGCTTTTACGATTGAAACTCGGCTTCTTTAGGTGGTTGTTAATGGGTGCAACGGACTCCTGCCGTGCCCATGGATAGATTTGCAAATTGGTTCGACAGACTGTTGTGTGAGAGTGAATTTGGGGTGGGGCTAAAGTTTTGTGGGGAAGCGTGCTACGGACAGCTCTACGTACCCTGAGGGTGAATGATTTTTAATGATTCCGTGCAAACCCTCGCAGAAGCACGAGTTAGTTATTAAGTCTTTTAGACCATTAAAAGGAGTTAACATTCTGTCAGCTGAATCATCTCGATCCAAATAAAGTCCGAAATTACGGATTTAATGTATGGAGAGAAACTAGTGTCCGATGATTCACTACAAAAGGAAATATTCACAGAAAAAAGCGAACACTAATTTGCAGGAATGTCTTCGGAAGCTTAAGATTAGAGGAAAATTTTGAAATATTTGAATGAGAAGAAAATGTTTATGAAGGAAAATTGTTACTGAATTGGACTTCGTGAATCAATTAGGAATGACAAACTATTTGATTTTCAATGCTTATATTTCTTACATATAGACTGACGATCTATATTCCTGAGAGGCGGGGAAAATTATTTTGAGCACCGTCTGATTGAATGATCGAGTTTCGATCTCTATGAACTAAAATAGTGTTACATTTGAGATGAATCGACTACTGCATTCGTTAAATACGAAATAAAAAGATGGATTTTTACATTTCTTAGATAAAATAAATATAGAGAAAAGAATAATTTAAAATAGTTTAAACAATATATTTGCACTAATTCTTCCGCTGAATTTTGTCCTCTTTACAAGTTCATCGCATCAGCGAAATAAATTCCATTCAAATTGCTTCGAAGGCATTCAGAAAAAAGCTATTTATTAAAAGAAGAATTTTGGGCATATCTCTAAAGAATAATGGATTCATAGCAGAAATATCCATTTCAAACGAGATTCTGTCATCGCAAATAAAAACCAAAAAACCCAGAAATTCAATTAAGTTTTACAAGTTTGACAGTGGAAACAACAACAAGTAGAAACAAGAACTGTTTTAAAAGTAAGCATATCGCTCTTAACAATACGTACAAATTTACTATGATGAAGCAGTAGTAAATAGCTTAATGCATTTGTGAATTATGCTCACCACTCGATAAAAGTTTGAACACTGTATTTGCAAGAAGAGGTTTCATTTTAAAATAGCGGATATTTATATAATCTGTAAATTGTCGAATCAATAGATTTCTTAATTTCCATCGCAATTGCCGCTTTTCAAAGCATTCATTATTAATTGAAATATCGTTGAAACACAATGTCATAGGAAAGACGAAGAATACTCGCGTATTTTCTACAAATACGAATATTTAACTTACCGTGGAAATATTTCAAATAAAAAACAATCTTCTACTGAAAATCTCCCTTCTTCTTTTTATTATATTATAAGAGAAGATTTTGGCATTGAAATAATGCCTCCGTTCTTTCTCCGAATGGAAATATCTTGGAAAATCTCGTATTTTTGGGGTCCGTACTTTTTACAGCAACTCCATCTTCCGCAGAGATGGGAAACCCTTCCGATGCACTATGCTAATGACGTAATCGGAGGCATCACCAACTAATGACGTAATTGGATAACGGGAAAAAAGGAAAATGTCTGGTGTTCGTTAACAGATGAATGCCGTCAATTATGGAGGTCTATAAATGATGGGAGCACTTATTCGCGCAATTCATTGACAGGAGAATTACATAATGAAGATAATTGTTATATGATTTGCGATATTTTACTCCATCGATTCGTTTTGGTGGCCTATATTCCACAATCTCGGAAAATTCAGATTTATTATACCCGAATGCTTGATTTTAAATATTTAAGACTTAAAATTGGCGTTCGAAATCAAGACTAGCTTCGAAATGAAAATAATGCGGAGAAATGAATTATTTTCCAGATTGGGAATGAAACGAGTTCGTTTAGAATTTGAACTTCGGTTCTTTATTTAAACAAAAACAGCATAAACATGATCCCACTAATCTCTTCGATGGTCCATTTCATGAGTCTTAATCGTACTTTCGAAATCTGCTTTTTAATTTGATCTCATATTTTCCAATGGATCGATGAATTCGTGGTAATTACAATTTTATTTATGAGTAATTTCCGAAATAAAGGAATCCCACATTGATCTACGCAATTACTTCGGAAGAAATTTTGGCATCTCGCCATTTTCAAATTATAATTTCCGTTCTTTTTTATAAAAAGATAATTAGATTTGAGACTTTTGTTATAATCTTCTTTTTTAGTAATTGTAATGGAAGAGTGATTGACACTCGTCCAAATAAACCTATAATATGGAATTCTGAATAATGTATTTTTAAAGTTCATTAACCGAAGCATAGTAATCGTTTTCAAAGTATCCGATCAGAGGAATTTTTTGTTTGGAATTTATTTGTTCGTATTAAATCAACGACAGAATCAGTTGCTTCAATTCTTACAATCTTTTCTTTTTTGTGTTCGTCTTTATCTATTCTTACGAAATAGATGTATCAAGTTTTTCTTCTTTTTCCCTTGAAAACCAATATCCGAAATCGAATTTGACATCGAAACGAATCATTGATTCAATGATTCATGATTTGAATAAGTAGTTTAAAAACATTAGAAACATTTCTAAGGTCATTTTATCGCAAAACTATTCTGTAATACTTTAGTATTCGCTTAAGATACTTGTACTGAATTGGGAATGTGAAAAAATACGTCAGTTGTCCATTTAAATGTACACATATACTTATCCAAAAGAAATTTTGATTCTATCGTATCATATTAAAAGAAATGTTCAAATAATAATACTGATAATTGAATAAAGATACAAAAGGACTGATTTCAATATTTCGTGAAAATAAATGAGGCATACGTTTTATCGGCTTTTTTAATTCAACATATTCACTTCGAGAGTGACAACTGTTTAAGCGAAAATACTACGAAGAGAAGGAGAAATATGAACGCATTGAAAAAATCCATTATACGATTGCATCGATTGTAAGTACTAGAGCTCGTTATATTTTACCATGCACAGGCGAAAATTATAAAATTAAGGAGAACTTGGAAACATATTCCCTGCAAATGAAGCGGTACGTGTTTAAAACTACTTTTTCCATAATTAGGACCACGGAAATTGATGCTCTAATGGACATCATTTCGTGGTTAAGTGGATGTGAACGCCAATGGAGGCGTCAAACATTGGATTCGTCGAAACGATGAGAGTAATTTATATGGCTCTAGTTGTTTCACTTGACTGCGTTATAAACATCTGATTATAATAATTCTCTGAGATCATTGGAAAATCGATTCGTTCGCAGACACTTCGTTTTTATCGTTTGTACTATAAAAATTTAAAAGAGACATTTTACAATGATTTTATCTCAATTAAAGAATCGTCCGAGTGGAACGTTCCATTAATATTTATACTAGCGAATTAGAAATATGTAAACTTGTTTCGTATAGAAAATAAAGAGTTGCGATAGGCGGAGAGGGGAGGCGCTCGGGATTGGAGAGAGAGTGAATGCAATTAGTGGCGAACCCTGATTGGCTGGACCTGGAGACCTCGCAGTGGCTAATCTCTCCCCATCTCACTAAGGACACCATTAAAAATATCCGACTTAAGACATCAAATTGACGTACTTATTCATTAACAAATATGGAACCACACGATGTTATTCTATTTTCCATAAAAATGAACAAATCTATCGATAAATATCATTATATCGATAAAACGAATAATTTTTGAGCCTTTTTTACGAGTAAATCGATATACTATTGCAAGCATGCGTGCTTCATTTGAAGGAACTTAAATAAATAATATTTTCTTTATTAATAAGCTAAATAAATGAATCAGAGATCATAAAGTAAGAGGAAATCTACCAGAGTGATTCTCAAATATGAATAATTCAAAATGAAGCGTAAGTTATGCACTAAATATAATTAATTACCTATTAATCGGCAACCTGTCCGTAGTAAAAGTGGAGCATTTAATTATCAGCAACGCAATGTTTTTGAAGGAAATCAGTAATTAATTTAAAAATGAAGTCGATGGATACTTTTTTAAGCCGAATTGGAAATATTTACAAACACAGATGAGAAATACTCCCAATTTTAATCTCATAGAAAACGAATTAATTTGACGAATTTAAAGATATTACGAAACATTCATTGAAAGGATCTTTGAGAATAACAAAGTTTTAAGCTGGAAAACTAGATTTCTGAGAACGATGCCGGAACTAAAAGTATTGTAAGATAAAATAAGAAAAGTGAAAAAATCAACTGCTTATACTTAATAGTGGCGATATAAAGGAATCGGGAAAACAACTTCAAGCTGAAGATTCGAGGTTCAAAATGAATGCGTTCAAATAAAAGTAATTAAAATGAAATCGTCTTCGATTTACTCGAGTGTTGGGATTAATAGCACAAATCAATTACAAAAGTATATCTTAACTCGAGAAAATAAATTTCAGTTAAGAAGAATGCCTCATTGATCAGTTCATATGATAAAATATTTCTCCTGAATTATGAAGATATCCGAATTGACTTCACTCAGTTTCCACTCAAATGCAACTAAAACATCCATTTCTTGAGGTGAATACTCGTTTTCCTCAATACTGTTGAAGGGAGTTTTAATCTTTAAAATCGTTAACCGGTCTATATAAAACTTCATACTTTTAACAATTATATCGAAGTACGAAAAAATTGCGAAATTCCAATTTTAGGTTTAAAAGCGATTCTAGGATTTTAAGGGATCAAACATAGAAACATTTGAACCATTAACGAATTGCACGATCGAAGTATATTAGCAAAAATAGCTATTAGAACTGAATGCCCTCTAGTGAATTTCTTTGAAAGATTACATTGAATATCATGCGGTTTAAAATAATTTAAACAAGATTATATGCACCAAAGGAATTTATTAGACACCCTGTAAAGGTTACAATTCTCAAGACAGGATCGCAAAAAATCGCAATCAGAAAATATCTTACATATATCTATGCATTGGGAAGCATTTTTAATAATTGGAAGATTAGCTTAGAATTTCTACTAATATTTTCTGGCGATACTCAAACCTCAAACTTTTATTCTACTATTATTTTTAAATAATTTGAACTTTACTAATATTAAAAATTGATTTTCTATGTAACAGTGGGCATCGTAGATTTCAAGTAATTGTAATGAGCTCAGTTCGCCGATTGCATAGAATCAAAATATGGTCAAAATGAACGATTCGTCGTTTCAATTTCCAGTTAATTGGGTTCTAAGAAACTGTAATTCAAATAGTTTTGATAGAATGCAGTTAAAAATGAGTGAACGTTTCTTTCAATCGTGTCATTTTTAAAAGGAACTTGATATCCCAAAGTTCTATCAATCTAATAAACAGAGTTTCGATGGTTTGTATAGTGAAACTGAGTATTCTTTGAAGGGAAAAAACAACGAAAGAACGCTTATTCCATAGAGGATATCTGCTTGAAACGATAAATAGAAGAGCTTTAAATTAGAGTGGGCGGAAATTTTTTTGGTGCGAAGGCCTAATAATGAGGGGACATGAATCGTGGCCCGCCTCTTCCTTGTTATTCCACCGACCAATCCCACATTAGAAAAGAAACGGCAGAAGGGAAACGATTTTTTCCGAGGGGAAGTTATGCGCATGCGTGGACATTGGATTAGTCCATCGGGGAAGGGGAAGGCTTTTTCTCCAGAGCTTCATCTGCCTTATTCTGCAAGAAACCATCCAACCGCGACTCAATACACGCGGAAACAAAGGAAGGTGACGAGCCGTGGCAATTGTGTTTTTTCTCTTTTCGACCATATTTTGTTCCTTCTATTTATATCGAATTCGAGAGACATTTTATTGAAATTAAAAACAAACTTTCGAGGAAATTTATACCTTTTGAATCATTGTCTCGGAGTGACAAATAACCATTGTCCCTTTTTGCCATTTTAGGCAATCCCTAAGAATTGCAAACTTCTACCAATTAATCATGGCTTTTAACTAATTCCTATTCGGCTATCAAGATTCACCGGTAATGGCGATTATCGACAACGTTTATCAGAAGATAATTCATATGTTTTGATTTAATTTACTTTCAATATACTTCTATTCTATATAATCTTCAGTTTAACGAGGAAAATCATTTCTTGAAACGCTTTTCATAGCAAACAAAGCGAAATAACGATGTTTATAACTTCCTTAATCACGTCATTTGAATAAACATATTGACCCGATGCTATTTTGTATGCGACAAAGCCAGCTTTACTTGAATTGAAATATTTATGAGTGTGAAATGTATCATAATGATTGTTTCGAAATGTGATTCACAATGTCCTATTATCTGCCTCTTCTCGCCATTTGAGACGAAATCGAAAGATTCTCATTTTGAATTTCATTTCCTTCATTCTAATCTTTCTTAAGAAATATTATGCATTTGTAATATATTGATCGATTAACGATTAATGATTGTATTTTGATCCCATTTAATTGCAGTTTGGCCAGCACAGTATCAAAGAAAACTGTAATAATCCGTAGTTATGAAAACTTCACTCACAAAAACTTCAGTTAGAAAAATACCATTTTCAAATTTTCACTAAATAATTTAAATGATGATTGAAATAACCATACTTTTTAGTATGGCATAGTATAGCAGGCATATTGCGCATATCATCTGTCTACAAACTTTTTTCAATTAACACCGTAATCCTTCATTTTTTCTATTTAGGATTTTATAAATACATGAGAGTACTTCTTTCACACAGTATTGTTCATTTTATTAATAAATTGAATTATACCGTAAAACTAGTTGATGTCAATCTTAATATTAATAGGTAAATATTATTATGTTATATTTATTTTATGTAAATACAAAATAACATCTAAAAAACAAATACCTCTTTTAAATTTCATACTAAACCTTTTCGAATAAAAATGCGTGAAAAACGAAACGCACTTTCAATGCTTTCATTCTTCGAGAACTCTTATTACGATGATTTACTTGACGGATCCCCAAATACTTTTTTAGTTTTTTCTCAATGAGAGGTATAAAATCTTTTACTCAATCCAATTACTTTGAAGGTACATACTCCTGCTCATCTCCTTTTTTATGTAAAGAAATGAAACTTCATCTCCTTCAGTGGTTTTATTTTGATTCAAATGAGATTTTGCGTACATAGATTGGATATTCAAGAATAAGGAATATGTGTGAAAATTTAATTTAGCTTCAAAGAAAGTCTAATGCAATTTTTTAAAAGTGTTTGACTAATATTAAAGCATACGATGTCTAAAGATATTCTTTTGTCATCCTCAAATATTCCTTTCTATTTCTGATCAAACATAAGATACTCAATACTCCATAAAACATTGGTTACGAATTTCATATAGAATTCAGGTTAAACTTTCTTAAATTTTGATTTTACAGTAATAAACAGTTTTTGCAGTACAATGGATATTTAGGTGATCAATATTTACGTATTTTATTACTGCAACGGATTCAAAAAATGATTCTCTTATCTTCGAAATACTCGATATAAATATTACAGGATATCAACTTTCAGTTAAATGCTAAGACTTTTGTGTGAGGAAAGATTAGAAAAGAATAGTTTGAATTTCGGTGCAGCCATTTATTTTTTGAATTATTTTATTAAATCGAACGATAGCCTTTTCAGTTTCATTATCAAATGTCCTTTAATGAGATCGAAACTTGGTGAGCGAAAGAATCTTCCAAATAGATAATAGAAAAAAAGAGTATTTGTACTCATTGGTCATTTGAAAAGGCTCTGAAATATTTATCATGATTTGCACAGAAGATTTAACTTTAAAATATTCAAATCGTATTCTAATTCTCAGAATTTTCCATTATCGCGGGAAAATATATTAACGAGGCGCCTTTGGAAACTATTATACACCGAAAATTCTCTTATAAATTTGTGAAATCCTAGGAATTGAGGAATCGTTTGAACTTGATTGTAAGACGAAATGCAACTTGCACATAAAAGAGGTATTCAATTACGAGAAAATATTAAAAATCTAAAAATAAAAGTTTCCATTATCTTAATCGACGCTTTGAGAAGATTAAAAATACGCTAAAATCCAACGAAGGAGATACCAAAATATTGCTAAATAACGAATAATCGATTTTAAGAGCTTCAAATATGAGTGTAATTCCTAAGTTGGGAGTGAATGCACTTCATCCGTGAGCATTTATGGCACAGGATTCGGTCGAAGGGAATTATATAAATGGTTATATTGAGTACATATAAATACACAAATGCATACGTATGTATACCAAAGGATGAAACTCGTTACCGTAATTATTGAAGCGTCCTCCATCACAGATTTCTTGATTATCTTCACCTCTTAATTATACATCAAAGCGATGCATTCATAAACTTTGAATTTCCATTTCTAAGAAAGTCAAATGTTCCTATCAGATATGTTGGTTCGTGTATTTAGTAATGCAGCGAAATAGATCAAATATATGGATATCGTCTTTTTTAGGTGAAATTGGGAAATATTTCATAAAGTTGTTGATGAATTTTAAACACTCAAAAGGAGCATTTGGTCAAAACGCAAATGTTCCATTCGCTCAAAGATGATCATCAAATATGCAAATAATTTGCAAACAATTTACCAGAATTCTTTTATTAACTTAAGTCGATAACTAACAGCAGAAGCATTTTAAAGAAAAAAGTAAATTCAAGTGTAAAATATGACAAATTGCGAATGCTCCGGGTTATTTGCTTTCTATTAATTAGATATTCAAGAACATCAACATCTGTTAAAAGTGGCGCTCCAGTTAGTGTAATCGACTGCCACCAGAGGCCCTCGTCGACTAATAAAGCGTTGTTTGAGGTATTCCCTCAAAGGAGACTTATTATCATCATTTTTAATTGCTCTTATCTCTGGTATCTAAGTACGCAGCTCTTTCTGTCACATACAAAACCATTTCTCCTCCCATAATTGTTTACGAGCGAAGGCAAAAAAAGAAAATTTAATCTATTAAATTATGCTGCACATTAAGGCAAAACTAATAAATCTAAGAGAATTTGTTTCTCCAGACTGCCGCACGCGGCGCTGCTTTCCCCCATTTCCACCCCACGAAACTCGCACACCTCAATTTTCCCGCACATGGATTCGCCCCCATTTCCTCCTTCCTAAATTGCCTCCACCCCTCCTCACCGATGGATCTTCAGCCAATCAGAGGCTTCCCTTTAGAGAGAACATACCGGAATTCCTCATTGTCAAAACGGCGGAACTGTAGTCAGGGCAATTTTCGATTGCGCGTTCTTTCGCAGTTTCTCAGGGCTTTATTAATATTCCTTTATCGCCGATGGTTGAGAGAGTGAAGACATTCTTACGGATCATTATTCCTAACGTCTATTTAATGAGGATGACTCCATTTGTAAGAACCCATTTAGTGCAAGAAATCTGTGACCAATCGTCGAACTCAATATTCCGATACAATCTTAATTAAACGTCTAAAATCTACTTATTGCACTTCTGAGGCAGTTAATTTTATAGAATACTATCAATGAATCCGTTATTAGTACCGACGCTAGTTTAATGAAAAATCATTAAATGCAGATATGTTAAGGTTGCATTTAATATTGTATTTATCAAAAGAGGATTTATTCGTTGTTAATATAATTGTTTGGAGTAATTTCTTGAGAATTCTAAGTATTAGTTACTTCTTATTTTATGAATCCTTAATTCTACTTGAGAACTTTTATTCATAGAACATTTCTTCTTTTGTGAACCAAAACCATCATCCTATTTTTTGTTTTCAATGACTAAGAGACACTACTGCAAATATAGTAACGCATTTACTTACATCAGTTTGGAGGAGAACATTCTTAACATAAAAAAATAACTAATTAAATTTTAATGATATAAATTGAATTTTGGGATGCAGAACTTCTAAATTACCACTGCTCTGACCCTCTAACTATTGTAGACGTGCAAAGATGAACCAAAACAACAAAACAACCAATGTTCGCAAGTAATCTAATTCAAGAGCAATACACTCAGCGCCAAATGTTGTTCGCGGATGGTGAATTCCTCCGTCGCGGCTTATTCTCAATCAATTACTTCTAATGATGTGAAAGATACATTCGAAGGATATGTTTTGGAGTCCAAATCTCACACACGAGTTTGAATTCTGTAATTAGAGTTTCCTTGTTGATTTCTAAAATGAGGATTTAATTATTTTATTCAAAATATGTCATTTAATCTAGAATGTATAAATATCATTACATTAAGGTGACCGAGTTAAAGCACAATCGTTTATAAAAATCAGGATGAAATAAGGGATCTAAAGTTCTGCTGAGATATCTCAGTAAATACTCTGACTTTTTCATCATTTTTGGAGTCCTGCAGAATAATGCAATTGGTCCGTTTCTATTTTCTGTGCGAATTAGCCTTTTAGCAGAAATTAAACGTCAACAATTATGAACTTGAAGAATCCGTCATTGGCCATTACGTAATATGCCTGGTCTCATTCGTGTGGAAGTCACCCCCTCAGGCATAAAGGGCTTACCGGACCAGAATATTTTCAGAATGCGCATCTTTCAAATTAGCACACCCCCGCGTCTACCATATTGTTGAGGAAAGAGAATGTCAAGAATAGATGCTGTTCTCCGGATTAAAATGGGATAACTTCATTCCAAACTCATATGAGTATTGATATACATATATATTTCAGAGTAATACCCAGGAAAAGATCATTATTATTGTTTAAAAGGGATCTGAAAGTTATTAGAAATTTTCAGATTATTAGTGCACTGAGCTATTAGAATTTCAGCCACAAAATATGCTCATGAGCAACTGTTTTCTTTCACCGAAAGGACAATTCTCAAGTGATAGTTTGTAATGCGACGAAATCAGTGACACGAGGACAACTCCTACACACCGTCATTTTTTCTCGACTACAGCGCCATCACTCCACTTTTTCTCACAGTGATGCACCACAATGAATGGAGCTCTTTTATTCCCTCTTATTTCGAAATTATCCCGCGAAATCACGCATCGACGCTTTTCGTCATGATTCACTATCAGCGAGCACCTCCCTTCACCTTAAGGGTACATCCCTGCCATTGTGTTCAAGGGGATCACACGAGCTGGAAATCCATACAAACGGGGCTATTCGCGGCAGCCATTTTGTAAATTAACTCCTCATAATGAAACAGGCGTACTGATAGGAAGTGCTAATTTAGAATTGCTTCCTTTTGTGATGAGCTGCACAGTTTCTCTCGGATTTGTCGAAGGAGTATTTGCTAGGAATAGCGCCCAAAGTATATTAATAGGGGAACGTGGTTTTCGCAAACTTTTCGGAGCAAATGGCGGATCAAAGCAATTCTCCGACAATGCAGTAATATTTCTGAGTGCTTAGAGAGAGTTAATTCAGAGCTACTTTCGACCCTCCGTAGCCATGTATGAGAAACCGTCGAATATTATTCTTCAAAATAGGGAATCGAACGAGTAAAATGTGACTAATGGTCCCTCACGCTTATGCAAATTGACGATCCACGTTTTTCACGAATTCCTCACGATCACTAATGTTCATAAAATGAGTTTCCCCATCGAATAAGGACTTCTTCAAACGATGGAAGGATGTGATTTCTAATTTGCCGCTCTAATGATATCCATGACGTCACTAGCCAAAAATGTTGAGCATGACGTAATCATGCACATAACGAAAAATGGGAAAATATCTCGAAACCTAGTGTTTTAGCATTTGAGACAAAGTGAAACCTGTGTTTCAATGAAATAGATCAACAATTTCAGAACTGCAAAATGTGGATCTAGAAGCGCGTTTTATTATCAAATAAATGATATAAAGGAAAAACTTCGTTAAAGGGTGATTATTCATAGCTTTTCCGAAAAGGGAAAAAGTTTTTCTTGCTGATCGATCCAACAGCCAATTGCCGGGAAATCACAAAAGACTTGGGGTGGATGTCCAGTCGTGGATGCATTTTCTTACTTTTTAAAAGGAATTAGTAAAAAAGTAGATTTTATATATATATATATATATATATATATATATATATATATATATATATAAAATTAGGAAATTGTAGAATTATTTTGAAATAAAAAAGTCCAGAAATCGTTGGAAAAAGAAACTTGAATGCGAAGAAATAGTAAATTTTCCCCCGAATTATCGCTAATTTTCAACTTTCTAATAAATTATAGTTTGAATATAAAACATTAAAAAATGAGAGCTCCACAATCGACAATATCTCGTTGTAAAATGCTTTGTTACTTCAATATCATTAAAAATTAAATAAAACTTCGTACTGTTCGTAATATTTAGACCGTATTTTCGATGTTCAAGATTTGTCGTTTGAAAATCTCAGCAACTAAAGAAACGCATTTCAATTTTCCCCCGTTGTAATTCACACCTTATCACCTATATGTACTATTTATATGTATAAAAGGCAGTATCGAATCGGAATTGTAAAAGATTCTATCAAACTCGATGAGAGTTCAAATAGACTGAAAATATAATGCTAGTCTTCGATAATAAAATGTTAAAACACAATAAACTCAATTCGATATTTTAAGTCGTCGAGTAAAACAGATCAACATATTAAATGTAAATTCTTTTATAAAAGAAGATACTTCGTAGATGTTTAGTTTAATGAATAAGCTCATCAAAAATTCATCCAAAATATATTTTTTCAATTCTGTTTCCTAAATGAGAAACATATTGTACGTAAATAATATTTGATTATTTTTTTCGCAGATACCAATTTCCTATTCATCTCAAGATATCCATTGTTTCTACGAAATTTTAAACAGAAAATATTTGTGCAATTCGACGCATTAAAAATGAAGCTGTAATCATTCGGATAGTGTTGTAAAATCCGGATTAAATTATTTTTCTTCGTCATTTCCTAAAAGTCAAACTTCTTAATCGTAGAATTAATAAGGAATATTACCGATTATTTTTACATATCTCATTATAAATGAGAATTTGTTTATAATATTTAATTGACGTTTATTTTTGGAACATAATTATGCCGTTTGTATAAGGAAGATGCCAATATCGAGTTCGGATTTATAACGGTTCATATTTTGTTACTGTATATTTGGAAACATAACTATTTTAATAATAGTTCAATAGCAAAAAGGTTCTTCTGCCGCTAATTTCCTCCAAAGAAAACATTCCAAACAATCCATTCGTCGATATGAAAAAGAAAGTTTCCCTAAAGAACTAATGAAGGATATGCACGACAAGCTTTTTTACTTTAATATCCGCAAAAATTATATCAGAATTTTGCAAAATAGGCACTCAATCACATTTCCTAAGTGTTCATTCTAAGTTAAGATTTTAATTTAAATGTAATAATTTCCTGTTTTTGCACTAGAAAGAAGATTAATACAAATTACGAAATAGATAAATCGAATTGGATTCTTTCATTTCTTTTTTCAATTCTCAAACTTATTATCTAAATTGGTACTTATTCCATTGGACTCTGAATTTCTGAAATGTTTAAAGATGAAATGGATCTTATTTATGCAGATTTTTCCGAATAAATAGTTAAGGAAAGGTTCTTCATTCACCAATAATCCTTCACAGATTTTGAATCGATAGCGCGTTCTTCTTTTGTTTGAGAATGAAAGAGATCCTTAAGAAATCAATCAGAAAAGAATATTAATAAGATAATCTAGGATAATTTGTTTGATTTAACGATGGTTGTATAAAATAAGGAATTTTTACTGGAAAATTAAATGGATAATCGAAGAAATGTATTCATTGTTCCGTCGATAAGCGCTGCTCATTTTGCTGGAAATAAAAGCAGTTTCCTTTGCTCGGAGAGTGGAAAATTCGTGCTGCGAAAAAGGCAAACGAAGCGAATCTTCAAAGGGTTTAAAAAACATCCTTCGATGGAACCAAGATTGGACAAAATCATCTCCTTCACGGAAAATAACGGAAATGCTTTTCCTCATTTTTTTCGGCAACGACCTCTTTCTTACAATGTTCTCTGAAAAAAGGTGTAAAATATTCAACGAAAATGTTTAAAAGACGCGTCGAAGTGCGATTCCAATATAAGAGAGCTCACCTGTATCCTGTCCTCGGGAAGGTCCGTCTTCAGGGAGAGCATCTCCCTCGCGTACACGTCTGGGTAGTGGGCCTCCTTGAATGCCTTCTCCAGCTCCTCCAGCTGATAGCTCGTGAAGATGGTCCTGCCGCAGGTGGTAAAGAACATCAGAAAGGAGTGTGCATTTGCAGAGAGAGGGCGGACGCTATACTAATTGGGGTTGAGTCAACGATCTATTTTGGAATTATTCTTATCAAGGGAATAGAGTGGAACATCGCTGTTGATATGAAAATTATTTCACTATACATATTTAAGTTGCGTAGTAATTATCAAATAAATAAACCCTCTGCTAAATGAAGCATTTTAAGGAATAATTTTCCTTGAAATTCAACCACGGAAAATTAAGAGGTTAACAAAGTAACCGAAATCATAAAAAAAACATTTTTTGACAACGACGAGAAATTAAATTCCGAAAAAGAAAAATTCAAATGATAATATTGAATGATTAAAAAATCACAATATACATTATACACTAGATATGATTTGTTTTTACTATTCATAAAATTGTCCATTTTTACTCTTATTCATGTCTTTCCTTTCGATTCGTTCTCAGTATCTGATATTTTATTACGTCTTCTTATTCAATCTTCAATTCAATAATTCATTTGACCGATGATTTATTTGACAACAAACTTTCTAATGTATTTTTGACACGGAAATTATCGAAAACAATTTAATAGATAAGAAGTTTATGAATGTATCGATTATATGTTCTCTTTCTACAAATAAAATCCCGAACTAAAAGAGAATTAGGAAGATGTTTTTACATATCCGACCTTTGCGATGCAAAAATTTTAACCCCTCAAAAGTATTTTAAAAATAGGTCTTTCACTTTGGGGGAAGAACAGTCTTCGTTTGTTTCCTGGAAATTCCCCCAAAACCATCATTTACCTTAAAAAGAGCCGAGAAATGAATGATATATTCCTTTATCTGGAAACAACAGCTTTCTTAGGATATTATTATTCATGGGCATTACATGGATGAGTACGATGCTTTTCCCTCATTAGTCTTCGGTAATTCTCAAATGCTCTCGTCTTTAATATTGATTATCGGATCATTGCGCATGCGTATATTGTTTTGGATCTTGGAAATTCCATAAAGCCCGAGGCAGATACCGCAATTAAAAAGAAGGTAATGGTTAGAGACCTTCTGATGAGCCTTGTTCAAAAGTTGGCGCTTCGTTAAAAAATCTTGTAACAAACGGAAATATCGCGAGGAAAAAATTGATCCCGTCCAAGCGTCTCTAAATAACTCAAAATTCGAAAAAAGAAAACAACGAATTGGTTTCCATTCGATTTCTTTTGTTTGGAATCTCTTTAGAATCCAAGTTATGAAATTCCCTAAAATTACGGTTTCTATCAATAGAAACATTTGCAAAAATGTCTTAAATGAGTGAACAAACAGCTTATCGGTTGTTTTTTTATAAATGCGTGCCTCCGTTTCGGGAAAATTAAGAGCCTCCAGTTATGAAATAGTCGCCCAAAAATTAAGAGCCTTTGAAATAGTTGAGAATACCGAAGAAGTATCTTTTTATTGTCTAAACTAATGATCCAATACCTAACTTGCGAATGGAAGGGATTTAAAAAGTGAAAATTTGTATAATTTACACATTTTGAAAAGAGGATTCAAAAGGAAATCAAATATTCAAAAGGAAATCAAATATTCAAAAGGATATCAAAATGATATTTTTAATGATTTAAAAATAAACCTTTTTGTTGAAAATACTATAGTTAAAAAAATTATCGAAGAGATTCGATATCTCAAATATCAAAATCAGAATTATGAAAGTAATTTTTGATAGAATCCATTAAATTATTCATTTTTATAAAATATCGAGAATATAATTACATTTCATGAGTTAGTTTGGTACAGTTACGTAAATTATTCGCTAGTTTTATCTAACTTTTGTACGTCCATCACATTGAATGCCATCCAAGACGCAGTCTGTTCTAACGCACATGTCTATTCGGGGTAAGCGGTTTTCAATACGAATAAAAGATTCATAAGAAACTACAGATAAACCTTTTCATCGCTCGAATTCAACAAATATATCACTTCTCTGATTAAACTAATGCATACGAAAACTCCATCTCAAATGATGAGTTTGGATTGTATAGATTTTACCTTCCATTCATATCTCATTCATTTAAGATTTTCTGCTCTCACCATATTATTTAGGATTTGAAATCGATATTCACACCGTTTCAAACCGAACAAAGATACGCTTTTATGACATTTTCGTAATAATCAGCGAGGATTCCGTCATTAGAGATATTTTCCGAAAGCCAATTTCTGTAGCTTGTGGTCGATTCTTCAAATACTAATTGGTTAACGGAATCCTTCCAAATGAGATGTTAGTTGAGAAAAGCGAGTTACACTTTTCGGAGAACTTTCTCGTAAATCGAGTTCACTCAATCGAAAGAATAAAAACAAATTGGAAATTGCCGAACTTTCGAATAAAATACGATCAATAAATTGACGTCAATTAAATTCATCGAAACAACTTTGTGCTTTGAAAAAACGAATATCTTTTAATGGATTAGAGTTTCGGCTTTAAAATTTATATTTAATTTTAACAAAATCGTCTTAAAATGTCCGGAATTCTAAAATTCAAGACAGAAATGTTAAACTACCCAGTTAAATTTATGGTAATGAGAGTTATTTTTTATCTATTTGAGTTATTCTTCTGAATTAATTAGAATTGAAGAATTGGATTCCTCTGTCAAACTCAATATACTCATCAATGCAAATGTGAGTGGAAATAATGCTCTTGCAAAAACTTTCCGAATTGAATTCCACTTTGATCATTTTACGAATCCCATTGCTTTGAATGAATTATATATTTACTTAATAGATAAGGTAATTTAGGAATAAATATCACTGTGAATAAGAGTTACGGAGATTGGATTAATTTAAAGATTTTGTTTGAGACTTTCCTAAGTCATCACCGTTCAATCACTTGACGATGAATTATATGCCAATGAAATCTTTCAGTTGTTTTTCTTTTTTTAAATATAAGGAAATAGGGTATTTAATTTGAATATATTGACGTTTAGCAGAAGCAGATACTTCGATTTGAAAGCCTTAAAATACGGAACGATTATGTTTTCCGAAACTTATCTTCGGCGCGTTAATGATTTTGCATTCAAACATTGTCAAGTCAATCGATGACTGGTCGATGCGTTGTTTTAAATTTTTTTTACGAGGAATTTATGTGTTAATTATACCTCGCTTTCGAACGAAATTTGTCAAAAATGCACCATCCAAACGAAATTCACACAAATATGAATCTTCAATGATTTCCCCTTCAGTTATTTACGGTTTTAATGTTTTGGAAAGTTCAATTAACAAATTTCTTATCGAAAACGCTTCCTCCGGCAATACTTTTTAAAATAACCTCAAAATTATAACGGTTATGGATTCATCAAATGATATTGAGATCGGTTATAACATCGCCATAATTGCACAATTTTCGGTTCGCATTCCCGCATTGAACGTTTAGAAATGTAGAAAACAAATCCCTGAATATTCTTACTTCGCTCATCTTCAAATCTAAATAAAAAATGCAACGAAGGACTACCATCGATCGATTTGATTGAAAACGCCTTCGAAATCAATTGATCTGCAACATGAAGGAACTTTTCGGAAAAAATTATTTCTCCCGTCTGTTCTTCGATAATCATAAATTTAAGGAATATTGGTGCAAATTTATTTTTCTCTTATGGGCGCCATTTGTAGGCAATCGTTGCATTTGCTCTGTATATTCTTCGAATTACGACACATCGTCGTTAAGCGAAGTGTTTCATCCAACTCATCGAAATCATTCTTTCGAAATCCACAATTTATTTAAACAAGAGTCACATCCGATTTGGATAAATACCACTGCAAGTCACATTTATCCGAAGTACATTTGAGTGCAAAAATAAGGAAATGGGGACAAAAGGTAGTTTCCGATCTCACACGTGAGAGGAAGTCTTCTTAAGAACAATAGAGATGTACCTTCCTGCCAACAATAATAGGTTCGCCCTCAGGAAGTGGTTTACACATCAGTCGACGAGGATATCGGTTGGGGAATTGAATGTGACCGATGCAATGGAATAACGTTCCTCATGACCTTGGATTCTTAAGACCTACAATTCGATAACCTTTTGATCGAATTTTCACGCTATGGGATCACTCGATGGTAAACATTTCGAAACGTATGAATGAAATACACTTGACAAAGAGAATAAAATTCGCAAAAGGTTAATAAAGTGCGTCTCTTCGATGAATGGATTTCATCATTGACAAAGTTGAGTTTAGCAAGACTTGAAGTACTTAAGATTTAACGTCGAAACTTCTTTATGATCATCACTTTTTCCCGCGTTACTTTCGAACGACTCTCAACAATATGTTACGAATAGTAAAGGGCGGACGGCAAACGCTATCCCCGCGTCGGTTGCCATAGGAACCTCCCATTGGACAAAAGGCCGCTTTCCGATCGGACGTCGAAAGAACACTTTTCAACGCTAATTGAGATATTGAAATAGATCAACTATCTTCATAATTCGATGCGGAAAATGTCTTTAACTTACTGACTGTGCCACTTCTTTGAGGAATACTTCATGGACTTTTTAGTATATTTTGGAAATAGCAAGAGGTAATCTTCCGATAAAAACATTTTTCCTCTCAATTTTATACATAAAAATATCGCACAAAGATATTTCGTTACATAACAATTCGAATGAATCGTAACTCTAGATGGACTGGATTCCTATATTTCACTATTACGAAAGTGAATCGTTTGCTATTGATGTCGGAATAATCAACCGTTGACTCGTGCGGGAGATATTGGGTTGGTATGTTGCTCACCTGTGTCGCCTCTTCTTCTTCTTCTTCTTGTTGAACGAGCCAATGGCGTCCGGGGAGAAGTCCTTTCCACTCTCGAGATGACTGAGGCCTGAACAAAAGAAACTTTTATCAACACCATTGACACATCTGCCGATATACGTTTCATAATAATCGTAAAAACTTACGAAGATAAATTGGCGATTTTTGCTTTCTTCTGCGAAATGAGATGCCACGGAAATGATCATCGGTTTCTCCATTAAATAAAAATTCTAAAACGACATGTAAAGTGAGCCCTCTCTAAGATGTTTCCAGTATAATAACATATGACGATCAGCTTGCAAAGGAATGAGTTTGCAACACGTGTGATCACATTTCTTCTGCTGTCATAACTCTTTCTACTGTCACATGTCAACTTTTTGCTTTCTCCGAACACTTTCTTACGAACGCTCTTTTTTCTTCAAACTGTCAATTTGACAATTCGTTCCTTTCAAAACTTTCAGAAAACGCTGGAATTTGAATCTACACTATTGCCTTAGTAATTCGTACGGAATATTTCGGAAAAGTAATCAATTGGGAAATATTTTCCACAAAAAGCGGTTTCGAGTTAATTTAGAATAAAACTTTTCGTATACTTTTGTATTCTTCGAATGAACTACTGGAAGAAATTTTTTTAAAGATTTCGCTCCATATGAATGATATACGAATAGTTTTTCTGTTTGATCAACAATCAATCGATCGCTTCATTTACTAAGACTGGTTTTGCATTTGGCGAATCTAATTTGGTATTTTTACGAATCTCCCAAGAAAATGACTTAAAAACATCGTTTTAGCGCCATTTGATGGGCGTCTCTTAATAAACGAAGGCAATGTTTCGTCGCAATCGTTTTAACGAACAAACGGATCGGTTCAATTATTCAACTCAAGTTTTTGATTTTTGAATGAAGAATTGGACATTCCACAGAAACTCTTTAGAAAGTACTTTATGGACGAAATCAATGCTGCTACGGCACCATGACAGCACGAAATAGAAGAGCTACGGAATAGAAACCTTTGCTGGTAAGTTTTTAAGTAGAATCACTCGAAATGAAAACATTCAATAAATTCTCTTCTATAATCTCTACTCTTGGTTTGTGCATAATTTCATTTGAAGCATCGCACGGAAATGTTGGACAAATAACAGATCTAATCTCATGGGCGCGAACACAAAGAGAGTGGAGTGGAGCGGCAAACACTGAAAGTGGAAGTTAGGCGTAGTAGTGAGTAATGACTTCTCCGCTGTGTGTGGTTTACCCATCTAATTAAGAAGAAGTCTTTGCAAAGTGAAAAAGTCGCTTTCAATTGCAAATCTTCAATTGATCGAATTCTTAGAAAAGTACGGAAAAAGCAGTTGGGCAATTACATTTAAACTTTCAAAAGGAAAAACTCGGTCAACGATTAAAGAAAACCACTCCTTAATCGGTGTAAATCGCGTTCTTTCGATTGTGTTCATTTTCATAACATGTATTTGAAGAATGTTTTGTTTCGTAAGAGTGCCAAACTCAAAGCAAAGTTTGCGCCAATTCAATGCACATTTCCATGTTCCACGATGTTTATTTTCTTTGGAAATTTCCATTTTATTTGGAAACACGTTCTTTGAAGAAAAAATCTCTGAAAACTCCTGTCGAAGAAAGAACAACAAAAGGGGAAACCTTCTTAATATATTTCAACGAAAGTAAATGGGAATTTGTCTGAATTAGGACAGAATTAAGGAATTGAAGTATCTTTGACTATTCGGTCCTATAATAGACAAACAATTTCGATGATAGAATATTTTAAATAAAAAGTAAAAGGATTAACCACTTACAGAAAAAGAATATTGTGAGCGAACATAAGGAGATATTGTTTCTCAAGAGAATTAAAAATACTAAAGATATAATACTTGATTTGTGCTTTTGGCAATGGATTGGGAGGAACTAAAATTTATATATGTATATATTATCATAAGTAAAGTTCACATTTGATTAGAATTACAACGAAATGCACTTCTTATTTACTTCATCGTATTTGCCTTCATTCTCATAATCTAAAATATAAATTAATAATAAACTCTAATCGCTTAATTTTTGATTTTTAATCAGAGAAACAGAGAACTTCACGAATTCTATTATTACTTTCATAGATACTAATTATAACAGAAAGGATGCATAACTTTCATTTCTTTTATGTTTTTCAATGAACAGTTAATAGATTCTTCTTACATTCACAATGAAAATGTCGGGACTCATGAATTGCTTGCGGCAAATTAAAAAGAAAATCAATTTCTGCTGAATCGTCTATAATATTTTTCAAGTGAGTACAGTTGAGTTATTCTATTTTACAGTGTTCTTTCTTCTGGGACTGATTTTTTAAACAATCGAACGATTTCTAAGTTAGTAAAAAATCGATATTTTGCGAAGATTTGTATTAGTCGTTATTATTTCTCCGTTCATATGCATTTCTTACGCAGATAATCTTTATTTGACGATTCAATAATTTTATCGTTCTTTATCGATAATATCAACTAAACTATCGATACACTAATAATAAATCGTGGTGCAATTATTCACAGAAAAAGGAAAGATCAATTTATGAAATATTTTTAAATGTCATATTTTAGACTGAAAAGCATTTGATCTTTCTCCTTACTCTACGAAAACAATCATTTAAAGATTCAATTATATGAAGCTAATAATTCCATTTTAGGACAAAAGTATGCGTAGAATGATTCAACATCGCAAATAACACTTCAATTACACGCACAGCGATCGTCAATGAATATCGATTCATTTTAATCCTTGGCCGATCTTCTCTTTGAAGAGAATTCCGCTTCAGTGGTGCCCTCTTGCTCGGTGATCGCACAATGAGAGGTCCCGCCAGATGGCAGTGCAATCTTAGTCCTGCTAATGCCCTTCCAGGCATCAACGCACTAAGTACTTTTTGAAGGAATTCATTTGGTCGAATGATAAATATCTTAAGTGAGAGATTCAAATTAGATGGGGTAATTATTCAAAACAGTTTATTTGTTTAATTAATTTTTATTTTCAAACCTTTAATATAATCTTATTTCGTTACTAAAAACTATAATTGGAAGGTTTTATATATATATTAAAGTATTCAACTAATTATTTAAAATAAATGTTTAAAAAAGGCTCGATAGAAAGATTGTTAAGTAAAAGTATCATTTCCTTAAGATAGTATTAAAACACGAAAACGATAAAAGTATTTTTACTGGCACAACCTTTCAAATTATTTACAAACAAATCGAGAGTCTTTTGTTCATAATTATGAGAATTGTTGGGATTCCCTCTGTTATAAATCCTGCAAACATGTCTTACCGAGTATAAATAACCAGTCCAATATATCTTGTAATTCACTTATCTTGGTCAAACATTCATGGCGTTGCGAATCGAGACACTCCATCGCAACTAGTTTTAGCTCAATGATTCGATTCCCAGAATTCAATGCTGCGTAACGGAGTGACGATATTCCCTTGGGGTCGCCTCTTTTACGGCTTG
Organism: Pantala flavescens; assembly: GCA_020796165.1. Taxonomy (NCBI): domain Eukaryota; kingdom Metazoa; phylum Arthropoda; class Insecta; order Odonata; family Libellulidae; genus Pantala; species Pantala flavescens. Next base: position 18,003,334 of record CM036882.1, read on the forward strand.
CCATTATGTACACCCGACGCCCATGTTTTACACTTTTTCCGAAGTATCCCTTCGTTGACAACATCATTGGAAATAGCCGAATTAAAATCTTAGAACATTTCGAAAGCTGAAATGTCTAAATGGAAAAGGTTTTTCTATTTTTTAGCGGAAATCGCTTTTATTTGTCTGCAAATTATTGGAATTCCAATTCTCTTTCCACGTGTCCACTTGGCCATACGAGTCACCCGTCTTTTATCCCCCTGATTACAACTGCACGCTCGATTAGGGGACCAGAGAATGGGGTGTGTTTTGAGGGATGTTAGGGTGCACTCCCTTGAGAGCGGTCACCAAATTAATTCCCCTTAGAGTGGGTTAACGCATGTGCTGGGGTTGCCCCGTTGGGAACGATGAATTTAATCATATTAATCGAACATTTCTTGAGCAGTGTGACCTTCTTAATCTATTTCCCTTGAATCTGTTTAGTGCCACGTGCCTTTTATCGGATTGCAAGTCTATTAACGGCGAACCAAATTACGAATCTTTAATGTTTCATAAAACAATAAATAAGAGTAACGGACATTTGGAAAACAACCCATTTTCCGTTAATATAATCATTTAGAAAATAAATGTCGACGGATAAGACTTCGAATTCAAGTTAACCAATTTTATGGATAAATGAATGTTTTTGATGCATTTCAGGATGTTGGGATCTTTTCAATTGAAAAGAATGCAAGTTTAAATTATCATGAAGAATGTCATTCTCTACATCAGATAAATTTTTAAAAATTTGTTGGAATATTCTTTTTAAAACAAAAAATATTGTAACGCAAAACGAAATTTTCATACAAAATTTTACGTAAAACATATTTCTACGCCTTTTCTTAAAATTTACATATAATTGAGTATAAAGAGTTTGACAGATTAAGTTATCCCCTTAAAAATCTACGTTTATATATTACGCAATAATACATTGCACTCTTCCCACTCTATGGAAAATATCACTCATTCGTAAACAATAAGAAAGTATGGAAGAGAAGCATTCTGAAAAATATCCCAAAGAAAATGAAGTATATGCCCAAGGACATCGTTTAAAAAGACACGGATTAATTTCTTGATGACCCCGCCGCATTACTGACCATAAAAGATTCGAAGAAAATACGCGCATTGAAAAGGACATTTTGTTGATTCTCTTTTCTCCACGAAGCTGAGGTTGGACATGAATCCTGTGAAACGACAACATTTCCAGAGAATACACTTAATGCTGATTGGGTGTCTCCCCCTTCTATTGCCCACTCCTACACAAGACGACCTTTTGGATAAAAGATTCCAAAAAACTCATCGTTTAGAAAATGAAAAGAACCACTTACGATCGCATCTATTTTGGTTATGATTTAAAATAATAAACGTGTCTCGGTTGCATCAGAATATATTCGCATTTTCCCAAACATCTCTAGAAGTGAGAAAGAAGTTAAAAAGATTCAGCATTCTATTTGAAATTAATTATTTCAAAGACTCCTTATAAAAAATCGAAATTATATTTACGTACTTTTTTAATTTAAAAAGGAAACCTTAACAAATGATGAAATCGTTCGATTAAGTCAAGAAATGCCCACAAAAGTACCATTCATGAACACGATTCCCTCTGATGTTGTGGCCCAAGAATACTTTGGATTGTCTAAACGAAGAAATTCGAGTGGAGGATATGACAACAATAGGTATTTGAATACCTATTAAATACTTTTACGTCGTAATAAGATGATTTAGATTTCTTATATTGTAACACGTTTTATTTTGTTAGAACGAAGATAAATAAATCAATTTAGAGAAGAATAATTGCCTTGTTACGTAGCAAACATGTTGAAATATCTTAGTCGCCGATAAATTAAAGGAAACCGATGGTTGGCTATACAAAGAAATCGAAAGAAGAATAAAAAGATACTGAAATCATGCGAAAAGAGAATTTGGAATTTTTTAAAAGAAGTCGAATTAATAATGTCGAACTTCGCTCAAGTATGCGTTTGGAAAGAAGGATACCAAATGAAAGCATGATAGAAGTAATATGTTTGAACGCATAGAATCCCTACGTTCGTAATAGAAAAATCCTGCAAGGAATTAACTTGGGACAATAACGTCGAATCCCAACTCATGTCTTTGTAATAATGAAATAAGAGATGTGACTGCAGCGCCTCTTCTGGGAATTCGCAGAACGGAAGAAATGGTTCATTATTTCCTTTGAACAACAGGGTGTCCCGGGAGCAGCATCTCGAGGGACGGGCTTCTTTTACAACATCTCGTGCGAGAATCTCAATTTACTCAAACTAAGTAAAATCTAAATATGGCCTCTCAATTACATGAGGGCTATTCTTTGACTCGAAATAACGGATTTTCCTCTTCAAATCTTTGATGGAATTCGTCGAACCAATCAAAAGTTTCTATTCAAACATCTGAAGATGTCATCGTCCACTAACGTTACTCGATACTGAAAAGTGTGCTCTTTGTACTAATGCTACCAGTCGATGTAAAGCTCTTAAAAAATATTTAAAGTAACTAATCGCGTTTCCAAATTTATTTTTTAGTTTGAGATTTGATGATAGTCATCAGCTTTTTTTCAAGCAAATTTTTCACTTCAACTTTACTTATTTCTTCGTGTTTTCTATATGAAAATATGGCTCATACCGATACGTTATGAATTATTTTTACTTGGCGTCTATGTTTTATACTAATTATAGTTTCGGCAATTTATAACCGATTTCCAGAAACCTTCGATAATGTCATAACTTGTTTCCAATCGAAGACGCATCAACAATAGGATTGATTTTCTGTTTGATCTCCATTGCCCTCTGAGCAATACAAAGATGAGAAGGAATGATGAACTTGGAATGAACAACTTATCAAATTCCACGTAGAATTCACCAAGTTTTTTATCGAGTATTTCTCCAAACGTTGATATTGATTTCATGAAGGAGATCATCGCATTTAGGAAGATTCCTCGTATATGTTATGCATCAATCGGAAATGAATTTTCCGTAATTGTTTAAATTTTAAATTGCAATCGAATTGAATAATTCGAGGTATTTTATACATTTTCTCTTTGGAAATCCATAACACCTATTTGTTTTAAAAAAATTGTGAAAACGAACTAAAGGTGGATTTGAGTGCCTTAAATACCCTAAATAGCTCAGCCACCTTAATTCCTGAATTCCAACCCTCGACGGCATCCATTTATCTGTTGACTGGGGAGGCCTTTATGAAATACCATTGGTCCATTAACGCTATTTATTACCGAAGGGGGTCACGAGGAGGGCGCAGATGGCTGTCTGTAAAAGCGGGAAAAGAGCAATATGATTGGTGGAAATATGGTGAACGATCGAATCCGCATTTAAAGAAAAAATTACGATTTCTATTTGACGGAAAACATCGTGAGTAGTTCAAGACGAAATAGGGGGAACTGATATTTGAATTTCATCATTATTTCCGATTTTTAAATTTATACATTATATTTAAGCTATAAATCTTAGAGTCCATTTTTCTTCCATTTAACAAAACCTTCGTAGTATCGATAAAATAGACTCGATCAAAATAAACTCTAATCCGAGTGAATTAAGTTTATAAATCTTCCAATCGATTCGTTCTTAGAAATTCACGATTTCATCTTCTAAATCTAAGCAAAAACAGCTCTTCTCCGAATTTTTACTCTCATTTATAATACTAATATGTCCGATTTCATTCTCAAAAAACACAATCATCAATCCACTATTCTTATGATCAGTTGTGCGCATTTTTCGGAACTACATTAGACTAAAAATAAAAAACCATGATCCGTTATTTCCGGAATGCGTCACTTCTAGTCTTATAATGTTAAAGAAGATTCGACCGTTCAGCCCATCGCTTTGGCAAAGATGAAATACTTTCCTAAGAGAGTTGTATCACTTGAAAAGTCGTTGAATCTATTTGAGAGTAAATGATTCCGTTCGAATTACATAAATAGACTATTTACCCATTAAATTCGGAGAAATATTTTTGGAAATTTATAGTTGAATTGCATGCGGTGCATGGGACCGACAAAAGTAATGCAAGTGAATTAGCGATGCGTTGAAGAATTGTTACGATACATCAATAACTCAAGGAATCGTTATAGACGAACAAAGGGTAGATTCCATAAATAGAGAATGAACGTTCAACGTAGTGGCTAAATGGGCCGATCGGATACAGCGATTAAAACAAATAGATGCGAAGACAAACAGATTTATGAATTTGTTTTCCCTCGAATAATGCACGAGAATATTCGTCTAGGGAAGAAGAGGCACGGTGCACCCCCTGCCACTCACCGAAAGGTGGCTCGCAGGGGGTGCACATTATTAAACATATTATTAAACATAATAAGAATTATTTTTCTGCAAGATAAGTAAAACCACTATTTTTAATGATTAATTATGTGATATGATTAACAAGGCGTGAAATCCAGTTATTGAAGATCCATTAACAAATAGTTTGCTGGTGGTTGTAGACAATGATGGCAATCTTATTGTAAATTGTGTGTCTCAATAGACAATTTTATTTAATGAATACAATAATATGTGGACTTTGAAAGAGGATGCAATTAATGGGCGAAAACAAATAACATAATCATTTGAAAATTGAAAAGTCCTAGAAATTCTTTTTTGCGAACATATTTGTAAACAATCTTCTAGTATCGAACGGATGTAAAAAATTAATAATTGGAATGTTTTAATAAAGAGAATTTTAATTAAATCTTAAATCACATTTCATCATAAAGTTTCTCATCAGAGGACATTAAATATATATTCGAGGGACTTAATATTCGGAATCGTATTAAATAAAATGATTTTCAATTTATTATTGTTCATTGAATTATTATAACTATTTGAGCATATTCTTAACATATATTGAACTTCCTCTTATAGAAAGAAATCGATTTGAATTGCAAATTGGATGGAATAAACGTCTTTACTAGAATTCCCTTCATTTTTAGATTCATCCAAAATCGACTGTTCATTAATTGATCGCTCAATAAATATTTTGACAACTTAAATAAACCTTTATTACTATTTCTCATCGTCCGACAAATCGAAAGCTGTTTTGATGATCTTTTAATCGGCATTTTATTATTTAGAAGAAATTCAATGATATCAAAGGAGGCGCATAGTATATGATCCTTTGTTACAATTATACTTTTTGCTTTGCAACTCCTCTTGCATACCTACGATGGAATACCTTCATTTATTCGTGGGCAAAGGATTCTGAAAGCAGTACTTCAAAGAGATTCAATGGACGTCATCATTTCTGATTTTTAAGTAAACATTCGAATGCAAGTGGTTTTCAGTCACTCAAATCTAATTTGGAAAGTTTTTGTCAATTTACACTAAAAATAAATATGCGGATGGAAGTTTGATTAAAAGAAACTCTTAAAACGATCGTTTGAACCATATGAAAGACCGTAAAGTTTAATTCCAGTAAAGAAACATTTATTTAATGAATTAAAAGTCATTAATATTCTATAAACAGCGAAATCTGTGGGGAATTGATGAACAAAGGGCTTGAGATTGGCATTTCCTATGAGAGCTATTCTTTCCCTTCAATGGAAAGGTGGGACGACATCCGCCGCAGTTGTGAAGGCAGATGGCAAAACAGACCCTCACTTTTGCTTAAAATCCGATAAACAAATTTTCAGGAGTAAGATGAAAAGAGGAATAATGAAAACAAATGGGACAAAAGTCTATTAAACTTTCAATTGTAAATCGCTCTTAATTTAAATCTCGAGATTTCTAGATTTTCATGGAATATCTTACGATTTCATTCACATTTTGCGTTATCTAAAAGAGATCAAAATACAACCCTTTGTAATACTTTTCTACCATCTCCAAACAATATTATCAAAAAGTATATCTCGCTTAATTTATTTAACGATTTCGAATTTTAGGAAACGAGTCATTCCATAGCCAAATATAGCAGCGACAAAATTTACATAAACCACTAGAAGTCATTCCTCTCGTAAATTAGCAGAAAAATTTTTATATGCCAAATATGTTATTGTCTTTTCACGAAATAGATGAAATATGTAAAGTTTTAAATTTAAATATTTTCACTTCCAAAAGATACATTCAAATACATCCAAAAGATGATTCACTCAATCTAAGTACATCTGAGATCATTTCTAAACGATCGGGTGAAAGGCAAGGGATTTTACAATTAAGGTGAATTAACTTCATACAAATTCTCACTTTGGCGATATCAAATTATTGCTATTCTCTCATCGCAATTTAGTTAAGGAGTGCGTGAGATGCTTCCAAACTTCGCCGCTCGATGGCACTCGTGTTGCTGATGGTGATGTTATGTTCACCATCCAACATTTGAAGTTTCTTAATTCAAAATGACGGTTAAATAAAGGCGTCTGTTCAAATGTTCAACGAGAGAAAAAATTAAGAAACGCAGATTCAAAATACCATGTAAACAAATTCACTTAACGTCTTACTATTAAGACCATGGACTAGGAAGAACTAATGTTAAGGAACAAACATTTTTAATTTAACTAATAAGCAAGATATATTTAATCCACACATTTCTCCATCTTTTCAAGTGATGAAAATATAAGAAAACTAGATGATAATAATTTCCTCTTATACTCACAATAATATTATTTCGATCTAATGAATTAGAGGAATTTTATAATCATCAGGTATTAATTTGCCCATAATCAATTAGCGTAATTAAGATACTTTCACTTATTATATATTTTTTGTAGATCAACAAATTTTAACACCCACCGTTTCGAAAACTTATTCCCATCAATTTAACTTTAAAAATCGAGCGAAATTAAATTTAATTTACACGAAATCATCAACAATAATTAAGATATGATACGACAAAATTCTCTTGGATATTTTATCTTTTCTCGAAAAAATCGAATTTCCACAACTATTAGATAAATCCTATATTATTTGCGATAATATCTTTCTTACGCAAGTTCTTCGGAATCACTGAATTAGGATTTGCACTTGGTTCGATTGGAGACGCTTTATTAGTGCGCCTAGCACCCACTCGATGCCTTTGGCGCTAGCATCGCTCCCCCTTTCTCACCACTGCGCCCTCTCCCGAAAACAAAACACTTCCGGGCAGCAGCAAAGCAAATGAACTCGATGCCATTGGACCGTTATCTCCGCTGCTTGAGGGATAAAAACAAGCTCTCCTTACCATTGTCTGGATTTTTAATCGCTATGCCTACCGCGCCATGCAAACACCTCAGTAGTGTGAAGAAAACGTTGGGGAATGTCGTACTCGGAGACTGAAAATAATATTCATAGCGAAATATGGAGTAACAGTTGCGAGATAAATATTTAGTTCTTAAATAAGCAAAACGTTCTCTACTCTATGTTTACTGAAATGAAAGTTATAACGGCGCCCAGTGTTTGGTAATGATCATTCAAAATAGCGTACTCATCGGAAGAAATTTTATGAATAATTCATGTTTTATAGTATTTTGATCAGTCAATAAAAGTGGAAAAGAAGATAAATGATTATTAATTAATCATTGCTTGGTGAATAAAAGAGATAGAAACGCCTGGAAATTCGGAGGGAGAAATTTAATCGAAAGGAAATGAATCACACGAACTTTTGTCTATAGATTGGTCTTTCCTTCATTTAAACTTTAATTATCACCTCTTCCAATGAAAGAATCGCTTCGATAGAATAAAAAAGTGAAACATCGTCTGATAAATATAAAATGAATAAGGCAACGTTCGCTCCTTCGACTATCTCTAATAGAGTTTCATTTAATCTATTTTGGAATTTAAGTATTCTTATAAGTGATGCTTCAGTTTATTGATATGTTTGATAAATACAATTCCTAATTTCCATCGAATGATATTAATGAACCTTGAAGAAAAATTTTCATGCTAAATAAATTTAAATATCCCGAAAGCTCTTTTCTAATATTATCTTATAAATACTACTTTCATTCATTGCATAATCATACCCTTGGCTAATAAATACTTTAAAGAAGTGGACAGCTGTGTAATGACCATTCTTTCGTGTATTTTGAAGTGTGAAAACGTATTTTAAGTTCTTTTTTTGTGACTAAAAAGGGCTGAGGGTTACTCCGAATGAATCTCTTTCATTAAATAGCTGTATTCTTCATTACTTATAAACTCTCAAATAAAAAATAAAAAAATTATGAATAGCGTGCTTTTTTGATTAGTACTGGATATGAATCATTTTCGTTCATTAAAATCCGAATTCCAGGTTTAAAATTTATTGATCAGTCATTATAATTTTCCTTAATATTTTGTTGAATGGAAGGAAAAAGAAAATGTATCTTCTTTGATAAGTATTTCATCTTCAATGAGTGAATAATTGGCTTCGTGAAAGAACAATTCCCAGAAAATAAATAAAATTAGCAATTCAAAAAGTGCGCTGTTAGGATTAACCATTTGAGTGTAGCAATAAATCAAATGAACGAAAATGATTTATAGGCATCACTTAAAATAAGTCGATGAGAACAAAACGAAGGATGTATTGAAATGGTCCTAGAGACTTATTGTTAAGTGAAAATATATAATCTCATAGTTACGCATTTAAAATTTAGGAAATAATCAAGAGAAATAGTTAAGGATGAATAAAATCTTGTAAAGTACTTAAAGATAAAATTAGCATCTTATAATAAAAATTTGAGAATACCAGAAACACAATTATAATTTAATGAAATTACAGAATTATCATCAGCTAAACTATCTTGTCTGACTAAACAACCTTCAATTATAATTAATATCGAAGGAGAATGCATAAAACATTTTGTGCTAGCAACTATGTGCTAAGATACTTCTCAAACCCTCTTAAGAGCCATTCATTTTGCAATGTTCGTTCCATTGCAATTTCGGAAACGTATTTTAACGAGTAAAAACTGTTTATAAAATAAAGATGTTAATAATAGATCCTTCGTTTTTCATGAACTCTAATATTTACAAAATGATTCGGTCTTAGCAATGATTAACGACCGAATAACAAAAGGTATCATTTTCCCTCCTAAAAAAGCCGTCCATTTAGCTGACCTTTCAGCGCAAAGAAGGGGGAACGTCTTCAGACCCAAAGACGAGCAAATTACTTTTCCCTTCCTTATTAAGGTATTTCCTCGGATAGAACTTATTAGAGCCGCCTCTGAAAAAGAGTGCCACTGATGTCAATGGGGAAAGCTCCCTTAAAAGCTTGGAGGGATTAGTTGAGGACGATTGCAGACAAATGAGAGCGGGATATTCTTTTTAATTCCGCTCGTGTAATCTTTCTATGCAGTTTTTATCGCTGCATTGAAGCATCTTATTCCAAGGAACGGGAAATTGTTTGTCTCGAAACTATCCCTATGAAGTCTATAACAACTTATTGCAAATAGAGATAATTTTATAATTATGGTTTAAAGAGGAAATTTTATAAGAGAATATGCTGTCTTGATAAAAGCAAATCAACTATAAGCAAAATACGAAATATCTCGTACTTTTCTAATATTCGATTATACATTTTGTCTTGATGTAGTAGTTCTAATAGCAAAATTAGATAATTCAGCATTATGATGAATGGTGACTAGATTTTATTCGATAACTATGATCAGTTATTTTATTAGATCTAATTATTTGAACGGTAAAAATTGATTGAAATATGCTGAAATGTTTATTTATTTTATTCTATTAAATAACTAAATATGGAAAATCAAAAATCAACGAAAAGACGGCTACTTCAAATTGTTGCACTCAGATGAGGAGAATGGCGTTTCGAAGGAGTCGACAATTATGGAACTTTGATATGGAATGCACTTGAAAAAATATTTTCTGAATTGCTTAAAAACTTATTCGTTGACATATTGTTTTTTCAATGATAAGGCAAAATTCGAACTTTATCACCACAACACTCCTCCAGTGCTTACGTTAGACCTGGATTATAATGTAATTATGTGAAAATACTTTGAATGAGATATACTCTGTATGAAGTTGTTCGCAACAGATAGATGGTATTTTCCATGTAAATTCGGTATTCACATGAAATCCATAAGTTCTAGGAACATGAACTTATGGACATTAACAAATTTACCGAAAACAATGAAAATACTTTTCAAATGTAACGTCAAAATACCGTTCAATTATTAGATACTTAGAGAGAAAGTGCACAACAAACATGATTATATTACAGCAAAAAAGAACCTGGTTATCCATTTAGTTATTCAATTAGCTATTATTTCGCCTGCTTTCAAAGTTTTGCAAGAATATATTAATAGAGAATTAAACATTTGACAAAGGATAGTCATTCAATATTAGGAGATGACGAATCTTCCACGGCCATAATGACTACTGAAGTTTGATTACGTTAGAAGAAACAAATTACTATTTATTACGCGGCTAGAGGAATAGAAGTATTAAAAAAGATGATAGTTTGTCATACAAATATCGAATATTAATTAGATTAAATAAAGAGTGCTTTGAATGGAAGTTCCTCTATAATAAGGAATGTAAGGAAGGAGGGAAGGGATTCCCACGTGAGGGCACCGGGTTTTTGAGCATTTTAAATCCAATAAAAGGGAACCGGCTGTTAGCCCTTACTAGAAGTTCAGAAATACATAGCTAATTTCATTGGTCGAATTTTCCATTGGACTTCTGATTTCCAGTCATTAATATTGATTCTCCGCAAAAACGATAGCATACCAAATTCCGAATGAAATCTATGGTTCATTAACGCAATTCAGTTAGGGATTACTCTAGTTGCGCATCATCCATATCGCAAATTGCTTTGATCATAGAGGAATCATAAAAGAGTAACATACTTATATTGGACAAGTTTCGTTTGTTCATCCGATAAATGCCGTTCAACTTTTTATTTTTAAGGTGCAACGGGGACTGTGCCGGCTGACTCTCATTTTCACAGCTTCATAATGCGAGTCACATCTGCGTTCTCGAGCGAGCACCTGGTTTTCTGATACCGTGAGAACCTTCATTACTTCGCGACAATTTCATCGAATTCATTTTTTCGGCTTCTTTGCCGTAGTTATTTTTTAATTGCAGAATTTTATGTAACGTCGAAGGATTCTTAACGATTCGAACGAATGAGGACGAAGCGGGCATTCGAAATAATGCATATCTTTCGATACACGTGGTTGTAAATAATCGTCCGTATATTTCATTGCCTAAATATGCGTCCCTGCTTCGGTTTTTACGCCCAAAAGATGTTAACCTCAACGAAAGATTTACGTATCCGTGATTTCAAGAACCAATTCGGTAACACTTTCATCAGATGTCCGCAGATTAATTGGGATGTCTGAATACGTGAGTTTGGAGGATCTCATTTAATTGACCGCGTCACTGTTTGTTGTCTGAAAGGTGTTGCGTGCTCCATGTCCTTGGAGTGAAAAACGGTCAGATTGCATTGAAACGAAGAAGAATGGAAGCGAAGAAATGAAGCGTGGTGCTGAAGGGATGTGTGTCTGGTTTGTTTCCGCTGCTTCCATTCAGAGTCCTTATAATGAGCGGAAGAAAAACCACCATCCCCTGGTAAACGAACCTCCCCTTGGAACGCTGTCTAGTTGTAGATTTCACCACAAAATGACCTAATTTTCATGTCTTCGATGGCTCTTTATTATGGGCCAAAAACACTTCGACAGAATTTGTGTAAAATGCCTTTCAAAGTCACCGATTCCCAACAAATAGCAATAACACGAGCATTTCATAGTTGTTTGATAATTTCCGCTATTGCTCCTCGAATTCTCCATCAGAACTATTTTCACTTAAAATCCTGTGTTATAAATTACTTTCTAAAGACAATTATGTATTTTAATTCGAAGATAAATCACCGTTTGATTTTATTTTGCTGCTCTTATAAATGGAGTTAAAGATTATATTTCGTTTGAACTTTCAGAGGATATTGAACATAATGTTTTCAAGAAATATCTTTTGTCTAAGTTAAGAGTTATAAAAAGGTCAAAAATGTATTTTACTGAGAGAAATGAACATTCGATAATGCGTAGGATTAGTATTTAGCATTGATGTTGATTCCTAGAACGTAAATCTATTTATTGGCACAACGAATTTTCTCCAATAGAAAATTATAAAAAAAGAATTCAAGGTTCAATGAACATAACTCAACCGGAGCAATATTTCCTATTAAATCAATTATTCTCGTCAAAAGATCGATTTTTGGATAGTCCGTTTCTCTGACAACAGATCCTTTAGTAGTTTCCACAGAAACGATCTTTTAGCCTCTTTGGCGGGAGTCCAACGAGAAGAGGAAGTCCAAGGAGGAATAGTAAAGAAGGTGAAAGAGATAAACGAGTTCATAATCCGTCTTTGTTTTGTACCGATGGAAAAATGTCGTCATTCAGAGAATTCTTTTGATTCTCTTTCATAGGATATGTGTGTTTAACAAATCCAGACGTTCGATAGATCGATAGACATTCGATATATCCTCGAGAATTATTTAGCGATTTATTTCCGAATTTCCTGAAAAACTGATTTCGCGGTTGTCGAGAAAATCTAAAAGATTAAACAAAGAAGAAATGAGCGAAAATGTTTGCGATTGGAGGCATTTCGAAATCTGATCGTCCTTTGAGGGGCCCGTCGAGTGAATCTATGCGACAGCGCAATTTCGACTCTGAAGGAGTTCTTTTTTATTCAATCGATGATATAGCCATTGAATATAAAAGATTTTCTTCGGACAAACAAAATTATATGGTCGGCATTTTCCCACTAATCTAATTTTCTGATTTTCTATTCCGCAGAATGAATTCTCATTTACGGGTTCGAATTCCCTAATAGCAACTTGATTTATTTTACGTATGCATTTTGGTTGAAAGTAATGCAAATACTTTGGAAACTGATTATTAGTTTATCGTTGAAAAAGTGTAAATTTATCAGCACCTATTAACTATATATATAATAATAACTATATATATATATACCTAAAATCAAATAATAATTGTCATATTTTCTCAAAAATACTGAAGGTGAGATTAAAATAGCACAACTTTTAAACAAAAAAGAACAGTTTCATTTTGCGATAATTTCAAAGAGCAGCATCTCGATGTTACCCTTCCTCGATGCATGCAGTGAAGAAGCCGGGATTTCCTGAGAAGGTATCCACTGCACAATAGTGAAGGGCCTCTAAAGATATAATTAGCCTTAATTGGAGGCGCACTCTTTTGTGTAGAACACCGCAAACAAGCTCCCTAATTAGCCAGCGTGGGTAGTGCATTGATTATCGCTTGATTAATGATGAAATAAAACTAAAATCAACTTTGGAATGAAATTATAGGAATGAATAGAATGATACTCTTTGGAGGCATGAATTACGATTGAGAACGGACATTGTGATTCACGATCTATGAGTTTAAAATTTGAATGAAAACAATTCTTTGTGGTTCTTATTTAAGAAATTATAAGGAAAGTAATCTAATTGGAATGAAACTAAACTAATTCTAATTGTTGTGTTTAAGGAACGATATTAATATTTTTAGTAATAATTAGACTTTTTGGATGAAAAGGAGTTTCAATTATATCATGTAAGATGTATGTTTGAAATCGTGATCGGAAAAGGTAACACCACCAAGAGGACGACGAGTCTCCAGTAATGACGTGGAAGACCAATGGAATAGAAGTTCTCCTACATTGGAAACGACGCGAATATATGCTAATCTACCCATTTTTAATTACTTGTGTTTTCCTTAGAATTAACCTTTCAGTCAATGAAAAGTTTTAAAATAACATATCCCGTAAGTTAATAAACACATTAAGTTATTTATTGAAGTAATTGAATTATTCCTCGAATTCCTTAAAATATTTACTTTTAAGGCAAACGAATTTAAGACAACTGGATCCATCATCATTTCTGAATATTTGATCAGAATTTGAATCCCTTATAAATGATCGCCCAGTCGATGTGCGATCGCTAATTTACAGAAAATATTTCTATTTTAATTCCGTTGCCTTCCATCGGATGTAAGTTTGTACTTTGCGAATCAGTCATTTGAAATGAGAGTAGACGTTTGTAACGAAAATTATGGAACTCAATTGATTAGAGACTCAGATACTAGAGTGCATTCTTTGGAATAATCCTAATTAATAACTAATAATGTCCGTAATAAATGTTTTAAAGAAATGTCAAAGAAAAAGGCGGAGTGTGGAAGCGATAGAATTCTACGATAGATCATCTAAAATGCTCAAGGAAGAGAAGTTCCGAACGAAGATTAGATTAAGCAAATAAATTCAAACATTAGAGGCATATATTATATGCGCTGCTATAAAGGCCGAGTAAAATTCGTTCTTGAAAAATAGAGTAGCCGTTTCGGTAAATAGAGCCGTGGTGCCTTCTGCCATACACCGCCATACACGTCAAAATCCACCTTTTTTCCGATGAAATAAAGATGTTTTGGCTCAAGAAATTCGAAAGTTATTTTACTCGCGACTGGTTTCGCTTTGTCTTCTATAAGATTTAGCGATAGTACTTACCTAATCGATAAAGATAAATATTGGTGGAGTGAAAGTGATATTCGTTGACTTGTGGAGAAGTTCTTATAAATATCGAAAGATTTATGATCAAAAATACGTCAAAAGCAATTTCAGAGAACTGCAATAATATACGGATGGCAACAAATGGCCATTGAAATGGCCGCGAGAGAAAATCCTTAGTCATAATGTTTTCGATTCTGCGAAAGAAGATTCGTAATATGAAAAAATCCGAAAATTCATCGCAAATTCGCGGATTTAAGTCGAATTCTGAAGGAAAAATAATTTAGAAATCGGCTGTAAAAGTCTCGAATGTCACTTATTTTATAGTTGAAAATCGAATTTGTCGTCCGCTGCGATTCCCCTCGATCAAATAATCCAACAGCATTCCCCCAAAGAGGTCTTAAATCGAGGCAATTCAGGCGCTTTCGTGAATCCATCAAAAGGAGAATCTGTTTGTCGAGAAGTAGTAATTGGTGAGAGTATCGTATTCTGTCCATATTTTTTCACTTTTTCAATTAACAGTTAACTTTGTAATTTAGTTGCAAGAAGTGATATGGTTTGTGACCATAAATAAGTGTCACCTTTCAAGTATAAGCCTAATTAAGAGTGAAATGATTGGCATTCATTTAATATAAGAAATTTTATAAAAATATCGCAAATATCCATAAAATCGCCATTTGTGGAATTCTTGGACTAGTAATGCGATAATTTTCGCAGCCAAAGTTATTTTTGCTGATAACCATTATGACAATAATATTTGAAGAAAGAAGTACTAATTCGTAAGGCTATCATTCAGAACGATTATGAATGCCATTTCTTTTAGAGTTAGTTATTATTTACGGAATGAATTGTATTAATCATACCCTTTTGTTAGGAAAGTCTGAAAGTTTAACTTTTGTTAAATATGTTCATTTTTCGAAATATTTTCTTGAATTTCCATAAATATAATGTAAGGATTATATGTATTTAACCATTCCAGTTTCAATGCAGCAGTAATGTAGAATAATGACTCTATAATTTAATATATCTCTAAAAAGATACCTCCTGAACTTTGAAATGATAATAAAAATCAAAACCCAAATTCGTCAATTCACGTATTCGAAATTTGAAATATATTTCATTCGAAGAGGTGATTGCAATTCTATCAATTAAAACGACTTTTAAATTACATCTAATACTTCTCATTAGAAGAAATAAGAATTAACTCTGAATGAAACACAACCATTCGCAGGCTGTATATATTTTTCTTTGCGTTCACAGAATTTGTGAAAAATAATCGAAAAGTTATTCATTCCAAATCTTTATACTCTTAAATCCATAATCTTTTCATTGAAATTCTTAGAACTTTGGCTCTCATCGATCCAGCTAAATTTCCTCTTCTTCCGTTTAATTAATCCGTATATGCATTTTTACGAAGGAATTCAATCGAGTAATAAATCGCAGACATAATTATATTTTGGTCCAAAAGATGAAAATATCTTTAGAAATCACTTTGATGCGTCAATGACTTTGCGTGAACAGCATCGATACGTCTTTTGAATGCTTTTGAAAAACTTAAATTCCAGATTAATCTCAAATGAATTATAGAAATGTCGAGAATTGAAAGGCAATTTCATAATTATATTTAATCTTGCAAATAAAAACGACCGTATGAATTGCGGTGATTCAATCGATTGCCGATGGAAAAAATACTTTTCGAAAAAGACAAATAAACAGGGGAGTAATAGAATGGGTTCCAAAATGTGAGAGGATGATGAAAGAGGGCACGCGGTGTTCTGCGTATTGATTTTGGACCACGATGGGGGGTGTAAAAGGAGGGGTGTAAATACCTCACACAGGGGATGTTTTTTATAAAGGGTGGCGCACATGCGTTGCTCGTGTAATGCGAGGTTGTTGCGTACAACATTCGTAAGGGGGAGCGCCACTTCCCATTGTCACCAGATTGAAAAATTATATCTTCCCCTCCAACCACACATTGATAACACATGCGACCACACTTTTTAAACACCAACAAACACGAATGAACGAGAGAAATGCATACGTTGCAATGGGAGTGGAATTGATTCGTGGCTACGTTTGTGGAGAACCGAAACATCGTCAATAGTTGCCATCGGAAGTCCCCAACTTTGGGCATCGTAAATTTGTTTGCCTTTAATTCCGAAGTTACGATTTATTTAAATTATTTTCTTTTCCAATATTATGATTTTTGCGTAAAAAGAGAATAAAACTTTAAAAAATGAAAACCTTACTTCTATAAATAAGTAATTTAGATTTTCGATATAATTTATTATTTATCCTAAGAAAATGAATTCTAGCTATTGAACGCCTAAATTGAAGTATTTTTGTAATTTTATCATAAGGAAACGTTTGTTTCCCATACAAAAACCTCTTTGCAACATGAAGATACCGAATTTACATATCTACGACTCAACTCTCATCGAAATAAATTAATTTTATTTCAGTTATTCTGTCGATAAACGCTTATTACTTTCATAAAATGTTTATATTTTTTATTTTCTGTTATGGTATTTTTCTCGGTGAAATACGGCAGATTATTGGAACTAAAATAGGGAAAGCGACATATGTATCATTTTTCGGTTGAAACAGGAGAAGTGTCAAGAAGACACGGCCGTTTGAGGGATTGGTTTGTTTACTCTAATAACAAATAAACGTAAGTGAAATTAAGAACTAACTTCTATAATATTAGCTAAAAAATTATATTATTTATTAAAAGCAAATTTAAATACATCGGACGCTAATATTTTCCACCAAATTAATGGACAACAACATTGTCTAGATCGTCTGTGGAAAGGATAAATTTTAATACTCCGCCAACTCCACAATATTCCTCATTATCTGGAAGAAAAAGATCCTTCGCTCGAATTGAACTTCCAGGAAATATAGTCCCGGACAAAGGGCTTTGATCATAAAAGGGGATGATAACAAATAGAGAAAAGGGATGTTTGAAGAAAAGATGTTTGGAAAAATATACGAAGCGATTCGAACTATTCTCCAAATACAATTGATAAATGAATGTTACTTAAGTATGAGGATTACAATTTCAAGTCATAATTAAAGCATAAGAAACTTCTCATTCGTTTTAATAAGAAACGGCTTAATTCATTCGCAATGTACTCACGAGAAGGAAGTCTCGGAAATATGAGGAAAGTGTGAAATTTCGATGGAAATTTCAATAAAAAACTGTTATTCGAAATATTTATTAAAAATGCGGATCATTGGACGATAGAGTTTGAAATTTGTTCCTTTCGATTAAATAAGTTGAACAATTAAGAATTATGAAATTTCATTCTTCATTATGAGAAACTTCCACAAAATTTCTGTGATTCGTATTTGATAATCACAAATAACGGTTTTTACTCGATCGAGTGTTTCATCGGAATTTAAAAGAGGTTCATAAGAAATCGTAAGTCATGTGATTAATTAGGTAAATAAAAAGTGATTATAATTTCCAAGATTAAATTAAAAATACAATTCCAGAAATAATCAGTATTTACCAAATGTGTTAAATGTTTATCGGCAATATTAGAATCCCTTTCCTTAGAAACGTGCCTCGAATGCCTCGAAAGACGTCATGAAAGTTTCAACGAATTCGGTTATCGGGTGGTAAAAGAAGAAACTCATTCATGAACTCCTAAATAAATAATTCTCTTTGGAAAAACATGCACTTCCCCCAGTTGGGGACCTCCTGCCGCTTCTCCAGTGGAAGCCATGTTGCCCCATAAAAGTCACCATCTTGTTTGTTTTTTCTGCTGTCGGATATTCGGCGCCAAATTACCAGAAGTTTATTTTCCATCTTCCAAGACATGGTTTCATCAATCGATGAACCACGACAGTGGGACGATTGCATCGACTTTGATTCAAATATTGGATTTAATGCTAATATGGTGCTTAAATTGTGCTCACCAGGCATACAGGAGCCAGATGCGAAGGAGTTTTTAAGTTGAGGGAACCCTGAAAGATAGAAAGGAAAATTTAGTAAAGCATATAAAATAAGCAAAGCTGAGTTTCGTAGAGAAAATATTTTCAGTTGAATTTTTCCCATTATCAATTTATTTCCGACAAAAGTGTGAATTGATTCAATTGAAGGTTACAGAGTAAGTATTTCTGACTCATCTCGTGGTTATTCATTACGCAAAGATACCGACGAAGAATTCACTTACAAATTGTCACTGCAAATGCAAAATTTATCAGTTGTGATTAAGAGAAACACAAAATATTCGAACACTTTCAGAAGTCCAACGTATTTTTAGCAAAGGATCTTCAAGGAATTACGTCATATAGAAGATTTGGGAATTCACTTGCTATGGATGTATAGTTATCCGCAATAAAAACGTCGATCTTTGAAGTTTATAGATGTATGGTGATTTGATTCCTCATGAAGATATATTCAATGATAAAAATGTTATCATCCGAAAGAGGATAAATTCGAGGTAAACATAGTCCTTATCTGATATCGTATCTACCAAATCGATGTCCATATAAAATGTATTTCGAAAGAATATTTCAGGTGATCAAGCTTCTATAATTAGGGGTCCCCTTTGATCCGAAAATTGCTCCAAAATATCCGTTGAAATTCTTCGCACAGAATCAAGAAACGTTTTAATTAATGGCGATTTAAGCACTTAAAGCATTATTATTTAACTATTTTGCATTCATTTTCGAAGAATGCTATTATAACGTGTAATGCCCATTATTCGATCTAAAGATATGAGGGCTGTCATATAAGAGCGGATAATGAGTCCTTTGATAAATAGCAAGTGGATTGCCGCCCCATCATGCACCTCGGGCATCCGACAATCGAATTATGCGCGCATCATTTCACGAGGATACATCTAACGCTTTTCCTATCATTAATCAAAATGTAAATTTTCTTAAGATAGAAAGAAAACTACGATTCTCAATTCAACCAATATTCAAATATAATAGCTGTTCTCCAATTTGCAAGTTGTTTCGAATCCAAACAGTCTTCGATGCTCGTTTTTTAATTAAATGAATATCTGAAGTTTTCAATCGGCGATTTTATTTTCAAATACCTGATAAATTTGCATACACCGATTGATTAACGAATGTCGAAAGCCATTTATTCGAAAATCAGATTGAAAAAATAAAAAATCCCGGAATTTATTTCCTTCTGTCGAGTACAAAAGAAACATTTTACTTCAGTTTATTTACGTTTTCTAAACCCTTTCAACAGCAAAAGAACGTATCGAAAACGTCTTTTATGCAAACTCAGCAGCAAGAAAGATGTTTGTGAAAGGTTTAAATTTTGAATTGAGATTCGAACCAGTGTCAGAATTTTGATGCAGTCGCTTTTGAAGAGGAAATTGGATTTTTAGATCGAGTAATTCCAATGCTTCATTTCATCATAAAAAGAGTCAAACACATTCTATAGCTTTCTCTTGTTATACATTTGAAAATGCAATTCAATTTATTGCATTTACATAGAGAAAATGGAGTTCACGGATGATTCGATAATTAATGATAACTTCTTATTTAAGAGTAAAATCTTTGTAAATTATACGAATAAAGCTCTCGTCCTTTCAAAATATATTTTCCCATAAAATATTGCCTAAAAATAACGAAAATCCATATAATTTCGTAGAATTCATTGAGCGCAGAATAAAATAAAATAGCTGAGCTTAATTGATATCCTGCGAAAGTGATTATCTCAAATGTCCGATTTTAATACACTCGGTGAAATGTTTAAATCGAAGATGGAGAATGTAAATATGAACTTATATATTAAGAACCGAATTCTAAATGACGATGTCACCAACAGCAAATTGTATTGGCGTTTGGATGTTCATTCGGCAAAATGCTCTTTTAAAATGAAATGCCTTCGGGATTCCGCGGCTTTGGGATTTGTACTTCTCCCGAGTGGTGTCACTACCAAATATAATACGCATTACGCCTTTGTTCTTTTTTTCGAAGGTATTCCGGAAAATTTCCGATTTTCACAATTATTTTCTACGATGAGTCAAAATTCGAAAGTGGATAAATTTGAGAAAAAGACCTTTTCAATTTTATAAATATACTTTGCCTTTATTTTGGCTGTTTAATCGCTGAAACAAAGATCCGAATCAATTGCTTGTCCATGGGATAGGAACCAACTCTTCCGAACGAAAAGATGTTTCGACAATTTCAACGAACATTTATGCAATGGAAACAAACGAAAATATCAATTTTCGGTCCGATCGCCGTCAACCACAAAACTGAAATCATACTTCTGCTTCTCCAACACCAAGGATGAGTAAAAGTATGACTTTGTTACATATTTATACGAAAATATTGCAGTTTGCAAGCAAACTTTTGCTCATGTATGCATGTGTGTTTATATATATATATATATATATATATATATATATATATATATATATATATATGGTTTTGTTAAGACTGAGTTGGATATTTTTATGAGTAAGCAGTTTGAGTAGAAACGCTTATCAATATTTTTAATTTTCCTGATTTCTTTCATTGGCCGAAAGTTTTATATATAAAGAATAATTGAGGTTTAAATTTTAAAAATCATATATTCCCGAAAGTAATAGAAAAAAATCATGAAATCAATTTAGATTGTAAATAAAGATGTCGCGGGAAATCGTTTAAAAATAATAAAGACCAATACAAACTCCGAAAATTAGCCGAAGATAATATTGTAAAGGCGAAGTAAAAGATCAAGATGAAGGTAAAATACATGCATTCTGAGCAATAATAAGGCATTTTCAAATACTTATTATACATATTCAAATAATTTGGAAACGATTTCAGAGAATGAAGAATCAAAAGATTTGGAAAAATCCATCATTTTGCCGCATTTCAGAATCTCTTCACCTATTTTGTTGTGTAATTTCCAGAAATAGAAATTTGATAAAGAGAATGTTAAAGTTTTCTTCTGACGTTCAATTCCAATCGATATCATTCTTCCGTGGTGACACATAATACATCGGATACTTGAAAATAGAATCGCAGACTGTCAATTAAAAGAAATTCCACCCTTAATGGGATCTTTTCAAACGGATTAAAACGTTTTCCAATTACGCAGATGCATCATAATGGATGGGTGAAAGGATTTTATGGCTCTCAATTGCATTGAGATACATTATCCTCAAGGTAATGATACTCATGGGATAATGGCCGACTTTTGAAAATCGCTTTTTAGGAACGAAATACATATTTAAACTAATAAAATATTCGTTTGGATGAACCTACAAAAATACTTTTCAGAATGTTTGTTACGATTGGTTGGATATTATTTTAACGATCGCAAAATACGAATAATGCTAAAATGATTTATCAATTTCTTAAGTTCTATTTACATGCGAATTTTGTTATATTGAACGTAGATATCGATTGAACATTACACTTGTTTAGGTGAACTTCGAGGGGCAATAATTAAATAGACAAAAGAGGCAAAAGGGAAGAGGCATTTCGAGAAAAGTGAAATGGGGCCCGAGATTGAGATATTTACGCTAAAAGTGTACTCATTCAACATTGTCCAATGGGCGGAGTCATTGTTTACGTAAATAGTTTCAATTTTATCGCGAAACACAGAATGTATAATTGAATACTATCGAATAAATGTGCATCTCAATTGTTATCATCTTTTTTTGCAAAGGGAATGGTTTAAAAACCATTGATTACGAATATTTTCACCTTAGAAACCGCAAAACGATAAAAATTTCGATCGAATTTCTCGTCCGCATTCTGCTTATGATAGAAAAAGAAGATTCATCATCAATAATGATGTTTTATAAATAATATAATTAAGAAACCTATCCTTCGTTAATTCTTATAATTGTTGACTCGAATTTTAAGCAAACTTCTAATTGACAAGAGATTCGAGGAAAGTCCTTTAAAACATTTTTATAAAAACATTCTTTGCTAGAGAATTTTATGATTTCCACCATATTTCAACAATAAACAACAGGTTTCGTTTTCAGACGAAAGCAGTTTAATTTGATCGTTTAATGATTCATTTAATCCAATTCGACGAATGGGCTTTGACAGAAGCTGCACTACTGGACGCACATTATGAACTCGACTATTAAAAAATACGATCCAATATTTTACGAGGCTCACTTATGACTCACAAATAATTGGTTTAAAAAGCGATCTTCCTGAGCACCATTTCTACTTCATAACCAACGCAAAACAGTTTTTGTGACAATCTTCTGTAGCGACGAACGAGAAATTAGAAAATTACGCAATAAACTACGAGATATTAAAATTTAAACGATTGCGACGAACGCGATAAACTTAGATTCGAAGGAAATTGCACAATTATCGGAAAAAAGACAACGAAGTCGATCAGAGAAATAAGTACGCGATGGAAGTTTCCCAAAAACAGATTTCTTTAATTGTTTTGAAACTTCGATTTTATGCGCAATAAGTGAAAGGGGAAGAAGTATAATAAAATAAAGTATAATAAAGTATAAATAAAATTGTTTTTAAACAATTTCAGGGATTAAAAAGACCCTTTCAACGATGTTAAAATGAAGTGTAATTGGGTTCCCAATTGATTGGACTGCACTCGACAGCTGCAATAATTGTCCTTTGCTCTTTTTTGTTAATCCAAGGAAATAGATCGATTTTGAGAAGACAATCGAGTACTTACTCATCGAAGCGACATTTGCTTACAAAAAAATTCCCGCAAAATATACTCTCGCAACAAAAAAGTGAATAAATTGCGAATGTAAATTATGTTCCCGATGTACTTGGGATGATTTTCAAGTCATTTCAAATGGATGAGGATATCATTTAGGAAATCACCGCTAGTTCTCGGAGTTTAATTGAGAAAGTAAACAACGAGCCTTTGGGATGAATCAATGTGGAAGACCCTAATGAACAACATATTGGGGAGTGACTTGTATGGATTGGCTCGTCGAATGCATCTGATTGAATCGGACAGTGTCTTCTGTTTTTCTTGTTCTCGGGATTCTTAAGATTATGAAAAACGGACGATCCTTTTGCGAACCGCTTTCTCGGTAAATATTCTCTGATTCGAAATGTGAATAAGAAAAATGCCTCCATTGAGGTGGAAAACGAGAATAATAATGAGTTATTATTCTTCGATAAACAGATTAAGAAATAAAATGCGAAAATAAAAGCGATGCCATAAAATTTGCGGATAAAAATCAACGTAATTTCTATAAGAAAATTAGGATCGTGTCGCTTCGATCCTTAATCTCTCTTTTGCACGTTATTTATAATAAAAAAAGAAAACGGAACACAATTTCTTATCTCGAAAGATCATTCGTACGCCGCGTTATTGGCTCATTCCGCACATATCACGTTCGTGGCAATTAATTTCGATAAAAATTAACTGCGAATAATTAGAAAATTCAATTAAAATTATCTTAAGGATATTTTAATGAATCTTCTAATTAGTTTTTCTTTAATTAAATCGAAAGATAAGCATTTTTATTTTGGGAGGATTTGCAAAATAAGTGGACAGAATTGGAATGTGCTAATTGGGAAATTGTTAATATTCGTTTGGGGAATGTGCCGATGACATAGGATTTGGGTCGAACAGCTGCGCCGATTGGATTAATAAGATGCTACTTAGAGCAGAAAACTCATTTCGAGGCGTAAGCCGATTAGGCTCCCCTTTGAGATATTCTTAATTGGATTCTTAGACAATCACTTGACTCAATCGTAGTCAAGTAATTATAGTTCGATAATTTCAGTCGAATGTTACGTCCGAGTTTTGTTAAGTAATTTCTCTCCTCCGACGACGAAAGGGAAGATTGATCTAAGAATTACGGATGAGTCACATTTACGAACACTTCGCGAAGAAATATTCGTTTCGATGACATGAGCAGACAAACGGAGCTCCTGAGAGTGTGTGTTGAGAACATTTAGAGAATATTACCAACGTTCTTATAACTTAAGGATGACGTCGTAAATGAACGAAGGGGACCTTTCAGACGTCAACAGCAGTGGACGCCGAGAGAGACCGAGGAGAAGACCGAAGGAACACATCATCAAACATTAACGTGGCAAAGGCTAAGAATCAGTTCGACATTTCGGATTTAAAATGGCTGATCGGGATTTCTTCTAAATGATTGAACGTTACTTCTTTGCCAAGAATCTCAATAAACCTTTAAATTATGTTCGATTTGTGAAAGTGTAATAAGCTTAGGAAAACTGGTGCCAATGAAAACGAATATAGCGATAGAATCAGACAAACTACTTTTCTCAGATAATTCGACAATGTTCAAAGCGATTGAGACTAATTACAGCAACGGCCACACTCGTGTCGCCACCTGAGCCTTTTCATTCGAAATAAAAACAATTTGCATTCTTATCAAAGAACTCTCTTTACGTGGATTCCAAAAATCGACTTAAAAAGTCCATTAATTTCACTGAAATTACTATCGATTACGAGAACTCTGTCACAAATATCGATTTCGGTAGTTAATATTATAATTATCGACCTAAATACGGATCAAAAATAACGCATTTGGAAAAAGATGACGGCCAAGTTCTTGAGAAACTGTCTCGTCAACAAGTGAATCACATTCTGTGGATATTTGAAGGATATACTTTCATAAGTGAACTGTAATGGACTTTGAAAGTTCACCATCCGATTTCGGTGGACGCAAGAATTTCCATTTTTTTCCACATTAAACGGATAGCAAATGGAGTTAAAATGCAATTATAAACTATTTGAGGAGGGCTGCGTCAAAGGGCGAGAGTGCTTCAATGAAGAGAAAGGGCCTATTATGCGCCGTTTGAAAGCACACACGTTGGGTGCGCGACAGACGGACAACTGAGGTTTTGACATAAGGACCACTTTAAAGCCGCAGGTATAAGACGAAAAAAGGAAATGCCCTTAAACGATTAATAGTCGTTATTTTCGCCAAAGAGATTTTCAGGTAAAGAGAAGCACGACTAATCGTCCATTTATTTCGGCTGCACTTCTTAGTTTCCACAATTTGTTTTTCCCGATTTGCACAACTGAAGAATGCGTGAGAATTATTATCTCTTTATTCCATTTGCCTCGCGAACAATACGATGTCGAGTGGACAGTTAACTTAGTCGAGGATACATTTTGCCATTTTTCGTAGGCCCTGGTCGGCAAACGAACGCTTCTTCGGAAACACATTTTCCACAGTTTAATCAGTAAGTTATAAAATGGGTCTTAAGAATCGATTTTCTTACGACGGAAATATGAACAATAAGAAATTTTATCTCATTGAATGTTTGGTTCGACCGAAAGGGCGAAGATGGGTCATTAGTCACTGTCAGTGGGTGAGAATCCGTTTGTTCGGCACACGTTCAAAGCTACGGTCTCATTTGAACGATTTATTAAATAAATATGTCGCGATGAGCCAATTCCACGACAAAAGGTCCGCAAAATGCCGAGAGATTCCGTAATTAAAATTACGCCGAAATATAAGCGTCTCTAAAATGTTTGGAGCATTTGAATCGGAGGGAGTGAAGCAGTTCCCCTGAATTACTCGAGTTAATTAACTCTAAGAGTCAACACTAACCTTGAGTAACGAGCAGACGAATTCCATTCCCCCCTTCTTCTATTAAGTCTTCATTTCTTACATTTTTCGCGTTCGCACTGAAAAACCTCTGCAAACTTTGCAAATTGCCCGTATCATCAGAAACATTTCGATCACTTCCATCTTAAATTGTTCAATTAATCAAAGTCAATTATTACATACCCTTGTTCACTCGACATTGTCTTCGGCCATTTTTCAATCTTTTTTCGTCTCGTTTTTGAGTCCCAGAGATATTTTAATTAAGCTTCGTTGGCATTTTACGGCTTCGTTTTTAGCGGACACTGTTTCGCCTAAGGAATCTTCATTGTTCGTGTAATTGAGTGGACATTGCGAAACCCCGGCGTAAAAAAAGCACGGATAGTTCATAGGAGAGCGTTGGATTGAGTAGCACTATTTCTAAATGATGCTTCCTCGTCCTTCGTTATTATACATTTGATGCAAACATCTGTGCAACAACAATTTCTGCCGAAATGCCATGATTCTGATCGCAAGAAACTAAGATGCGATTTTTTCACTACAAAATTCATTACATATATTCTTATTTCTCAATAATTAACTTGCTCTGAAGTACGAACTCCGTCTAATAATCATTAAGAAGAATACGAAATTGTAATTGTCGAAATTTTGCCTGTATATTCGGTCATCGAGACAATTTTTGCCTTTGACTGTGAATATTTTACAGTAATTTGATCCATTCGACGTTAGCTTTTGGACACAATTTCTTAATTAATTTCCAGATATTATTTTAGACGCCTCAATTTCTCAATATTCAAATGGATTCGTAATTCTGAAATAATTTTAAGAGATTAATGTTTAAGATACAGTTTTATCTTCTCTAATCGAGAATATAATGAAGTATTTGATAGAATTCATAAATCAGATTGCATTTTCATAGATAAACGATGCTGTAATCACCATAATTATAAACAGGTATTCTCATTTTATTTTCGGCACATAAAATCCAAAACCACAAGAATTCGTATCACCTTTTAGTGGTTTAAATTCTTCGGCTGACCACTGCACTATTCGCACCGTAAAAAACTCTAATTGACTGTAATTTTGAAAAAAGTCTTTCGGCCGTTCGAGTAAAGAAAATAGAAGCAACCACCGCTACTGTATGTAGTATATTCACTGTTTCTAGTGCATTTCTTATGATGATGATCTCAAAGATGTATATACATCTTTTTATATTACACGAGATGTCATCAAAAAATTGTGCATAACTATTCCTTCGATATCAAATATAATTCGATTTTCCAAGCATCGAATCTTCAACCGTATTTTTTAAATACGTTAAAAAAGTAGAACACGTAAAAAGAGAACATGCTTCAGCAATAAAAAAACGAAGAATGTTTTCAGATAGAAGTATATATTAACTTTCTCTTAACAAAAAGATTATATTAAAAATTTAATAAAAAATATTAGCAGTTCACACGATTCTGTGAACATTAAAATTTGAAAATAAATATTTTTCAAGTAAAACAAATTTTTCAATATATATGTAATAAATTTTATCTCCATTTACGAACATAAAATACATCTTTTTTTGAATTCTCTCGTGTTCTTCCTCTTATTCTATTGGATTGTCTCTGTTCACTCGGATTCTTATGGCCCTGGATTCCCCAAAGGCGTTGATTTGTGAAAGGGCTAAATGAAATTCTTAATTTAACACCTCAAGTTAGCCTAGGGACCCCATATTGCATTTCCAAGGGATCTGCAAATATCTCAGGTCTCTTATTAAAAACGAATTACTTCACAAATGAGTTCCCGGAAGTGATTCAGAGTGAATTCCGGAACCAAAGTTTATGTTACTTTCATCTGAATTATATAGCAATTCTCTCCGAACGAAGGAATTTGATGAACGGAGAATAAATCTACGGGATAAATGAAATTATTCATGCGTTACTTCCTTTTAAACTTTTGTACTCGCATCTCGTTTTCTTATTTCTTCCTTTTACTAATTTACTTGTATTCTTAGATATTAGAATTCTTGTTTGTCGTTTAAATTTCTACGAATTGAACCACGGTACAGTTTTTCTCCTGAGAATATTTCGATAGTTTTTATCACCATTCAATTCTCGGATCGATCCATTTCTCAGTATCTTATGCCAACTCAGTTGCGGCCTCTTTTTACATACTTAGCTCGAATGCTCCGTAAGTACTCTTTAATTTACTATGAATCATTTCACTGAATTACATGTTTGTCCCTCGAAGGCCAAAAGGGCAATTGTCTGAAAGAAGCGTTTTAAAAAAGCCATTTATAAGATGAACGAATGTAAACGTTTGTCTGATTAGGGATGCGGAAGAAAGATATAGCTGAAAGTTCTGCTGGGAAATATATTACAGGAGAATCTCTTAATTGTACCCAAGTTTTACAACTTTAATTCAGTCGCCTTCAAATCTCCACCCCTCTGCGTTCCTCGACTAATGAACTGTAAAACTGGATGAGAAAACAAAATTCCTTCGCACCCTTGTGGTCTTCTTAAGAGGTGCAGGAACTTTATCCCTTCGTTGTCTAAATGTTCCTTCGGGACAAACCATAAACAACTCTTATTTAAATATAAACTTGAAGAATCTGAAGTTCTTAATTCTCTAACCAATTTCCTTCATTACTAGAAGAGGTTTTTCATCGCACAGATTAGGAATGTCAATAATTTAACTTCATTGAGACATAATAAGCCGTGAATCACTTAAAAAACTTCATGAGATCGAACTGCCAACTAAAGTGAGCGTTACAAACGATAAGCAACTTTCGAAACGAACAGCGTAGACTCTGATTTAAAGTAAATCGATAATTAACGGTCTTCGATTTCTTTCGGACTGTTGTTGGTGAAATTCAATTCTCGTCTTCCGAGTAGTCCCCACCTGAGCCGCACCTGTAAAGTGGCCGTTTCTGGGAAGCGGTCGAAGCACAATGAAGACGATCGTGAAAAGACCCTTTCAACGGATTTTGCTCGAATAAGAATTTACAATTTTTTGGTTCGGAGATCAACATTATAGTTGAATATGGGAATCGTATTACTTAAATATGAGCGCAGAATGATCCAAGTAAATATGCTTTGAGAGGTTGGAAATGCTTGGAAGATGGCGAAATGCGGAGAAAACGAATTGCATGATGGGAACGATTGTGGTTCCCTGTAAGTAAACGAGTGAAATAAACAAAGACTAGTATTTTCGTTCTTCACATGTTGAACATTTAGATTTCAGGCAATGAACTATTTCATTTCATAATGGATTTTTTATTATTTTTGTTAAAAATATATAGCTCATGTTTTGATTCCAGCATTATATTTCTACTTTTCTATCGCCTTCTTTCACTTCGTAGGTATTTAAGAAATATACTTCGTGAAATTCTAATAATTCAACGCCTGTTGAAGGCGGATAATTATTTCAATAAGAACATGTCTCGAAATTCAATTTCCAAGTTGTTGATTTTTTGTAACGGCTGTTTGATCCAAGAAACTGAAATTAAAATTGTTATTAGATTTAGAAACTTTGCTTTCATGAATGAAGAGATCGATTTGTGTACCTTCGTTTTTAGCATAAAATAATGTTACGTTGTTTAGAGAGAAATCGTAAATAAGGGCCCCTCTTGAATAGACTGAATCCGCTCTATTCCGAACCATACTATTTTCCCACTCAAAAGTCAAACGTTTTGATTTGAAGATTATCGTTCAAAACCTCGTCTTCGATCATAGAATATTTCCTTCGTTTCGCCATTTGTTTGCCATTTTCGCCGATATTAACTTCGAATCTCGGAAATATATTCGCGCTCTTTCATTTTCAAATGCTTTTGTTCGTCGTCTATTTTGACCAGAAAATGCTTCCGACAAATTCTGTCAAAAAGAGGATAATAAATGAGAAATACGAATGAAGTCGACAGATATAATTAAACATCCGAAAACTCTCGATTACAGTATGAGATGTTTACTCCTCAAAAAGACATTTGAATATCCTTTTTAAGACACGTGGAAATAATAATTGTTATCGCGAGGAAAGCAGTTGCGTGGAATTGTTTATGCGTTCGGAATCACCTTCTGTTGAGAAACTGTGTAAACGCTACTTTAGAACTCAAAAGGGAACGCAATTGTGAAAGTAATTCGACGTAATCGTTCGAAACGGGAAAATATTATTCGTTTGCAACGTTAATTGAACTGGAAATGGTTGGAGTTCTGCAAATATCACAGGGCAGTCTTCCATGAAACCGGACACCTCGAGTGAGGGACGGCTGACAGTTCCCACAATGCAGAGCAGGAAGTGGTACATCGCGCTCCCTCATCGCCTAGAAACACATTTTTCAGATATACACACGCTTCGTTCTATGGCTCTAGAAAACAAAGAGAATTCAACGGAAGATAACGGGAATTCGTACTTGTGTTTGTCGAACGATTCCTAATCACGGTGGCATAATAATTGATCGCGAGGATACAATATTAACGGATTTATGTTTATAAATGATAGAATGAGGGCCGAAGATTCCCAATCGATATGCAGCAGAATCCAAATAAAAGGAGTCCCATTATTTCGTTTGCATAATGATTCATCCGAGTATCCGATAAGAAACTTCTGGAAAAGAGTTTCCTCAATGGAATTCGGTTTCCGGGGAAAATCGAAGAAGCACAAAAGGGACTCAATGCAGACATTAAATAAAGGAGAAGAAAACCATCTCCGGAACTTGAAAGCGAATTAAGAACAAAAGGTGGTTTTGCACCATCTGTGGTGTGCGTGGGGAGGAAAAAGAACCAAAAATACCTTTCGAAAAAGTGTTGAGGGAAAAGGATTCTAATAGATTATTTCGTGAATTTTACAAAGCGTCGTCAACGAATTCGATGAAACGATTCGAATCATCTAGAATTTTAAGCTTCGTGTTGCCATTACGAAGATATGTAAACGGAATCTTAAATAGTATGAATTAGCATCGGAGATGGTCTCTTCGATCAGAAAATTATCGATTACTCATTTGCACTTTCCTATTCTCCAACTTATTTTACTAAAACGTTTTTCGAACTATTTTCATAAAATAGTAAAATGATTCATTCTAGAGAAATGTCAGATGCGAGTGGGGAAATTTGAGCGTTATTTTAAAATGATGCATTCTAATTGACACTCGGTCGTATTTTATAAGATTAGAAGACGAAATTTCGAAGAACAATCTGTTTATCTGAGTCAACCGATTTACATTTAGTTATGCGGCGTTCGCTAAATTTCCTTCCATTCGACTGTCTTAAGACGTTTTTTAATAAAACGGCGAATAATCGAAAACCAAAAAATGATTAACAACGTGCATTTGAATAAGCCTTTATTCAAATTAAAAAGCTACAAACGAAACGTAGTTTATAAATCACAATAAGTGATCGAAGAACCAAAATCTTTCGGATGATTCAAAAAATCGAAGACGACGTAGGGACGTGTGAAGGACTTTGCGGTTAACCGAAGCGGGATAAAGAGAAACAGTGTGGTTGTGGGGCAAATTGGATCTCATGTCTTTGAATGGTGATCGAGTGTCGTGGGTGTTAGGGAGGTGACGGGCCGACATTTTTGCCATCTTGCTTTCAATCGAGACATTGCGAAATTAACGATTATGAAATAGTGGACGGTAAAATAAGAGGATTCGAGTATTTATGAAAATTTGATGTGCAAAAAGAGACATCGTTGCTGAGGAGTGTCTTTGGCTGTTACGTCGTGGACTCTTCATCACGAACAACGAAAATATTTTGAGAGTGATTCAAGCGCTTCGTGTATTCGTAAAGCGAAATTCATTCGTAGTTTTTGCTGAGTTCACAAAACGTTGTGATTTGGTTGCAATCAATTCAACCATTATCTCTTTGAAAATGATAAAACTTTTTAAAATTTCGAAGAAAATATCTAGAAAATCAGGTTTAAAAAACTCAAAGTATGAATCAATTCCAATAATAAAAAGGAAACACTTTCCAAATGGGAAGAGTATTGAAATAAATTCGATCTAAAAACAGTTATAATTAAAGAATTCGACGCAGATGGGAATATTGGAAGTTCACGTAAGAAAACGAAATCATCGAATTCCGAAAGAAATGAGTCAACGCATATATATGAAACGACGGCTGTTTTAACAGCAATTTTGTTGAGATTTAGAGAATTTTGAAATTGAATTTCCTTTTGAGTGTTAATCAACGAAGAAAATAGAAATTAAAGGACTCCAAATATAAATAATCAAATCGATGAATCACGTGTTTACGTCGACTCGAGTACTTTGAAATCGTAGTCAGTGAAATAAATTCGGCTCGAGTCTTGTAGAAATATTACATTTAATAGAAATGATGATAATTATTTTACAGCTGCAGGACATATAAAGTTTTTTGTTTTAAAAAATTAACTTCTGAATCCTTCACTATCTGTTGGCTTTGAAACAAACGAAAAAGGAAAATAGAAGTATTTGATGTTTATTTTCTAACGCAATATATTTACGCCTCTGAGCCTGAAAAATAGAATAACGAAAATTAAAAGCTGTTAAATTAAAACAACTATTAACGAACGTACGAAAATGATATTTCAAGAGAATGAGCGAAACTAACTCCCGTAACGACAATGAGGAATTGAACAATTGGTTCCGCACATTCTCGTGTTCTATGCGTAGAAAAAGGCGTAGATTAGAATTAGCGTCGATCGATGACCCTCCGAAGGTTTCATATTACCCGAGAGTGTTTTTTGCGGCCACTGCGGTATTCGTTTTTATTTGTCAACACGTCATTGACGCACTATTTGACATATCTCACCACAAGACGTGACTCACTTATGCATTTTATATAAGACGACATGTGAATGCAAAACAATTGGCCTATCTCAATTGTGACGATTTCATTATTTCAAACGCATTTTAATGATCGTAAATCCTACGATATTCGTCTTCATATATTCATAACATTATTAAGGCGTTTTAATGATCAAGCAACGAGTTGATTATAGCTCGACAAAAGAAGGAAAAACCTGTCTAGATATCTAATTAGAGGCAAATAATGAAATAGAAGAAGGTTCCTTTGGTAATTTCCAAAGATTCTCAGCGTCCCTTTTACGTCCAAATTATCGAACGTAACTTGATCCGCCTAATTATCCGGTTGGCAACTCTGCACGAGGAATGGCCGTCCTATGAAAGGGGAAGGATGGTGAAGGTCGATTGTAGAAGTGGTTGCGTCGACTGGATGTCGTTGATTGCGTTCCGACACCAAAATCACGCGTTTAACACTCGATCGGGAATATCAACAACTCTATGCAATTAGCCACGTTATCTGGAGTAATGAAATAAATATTATCGATCATCAAAACGAAAGTTTTATTTAAACTTTTCGTGAAAAATTTTCTCGAGATTGAGATTAATGTATAATAATGAAACGAATTGATTGTGTTTGGTCGTTATACGAGATTGTAAAAAAATAAAAGAGATAACTGTAGTCGTAGATTAGTGTGTGTAATGCGTCTAGAAATAACATCGAAGGAACTCCAAACGTCGTGGAATAAAAATTGGGCTTCTACCGCTGCCTTTGGATTTTGCTGAGGAGCAATGGAAGCGATTTTTATTTCTCGTTGTTCTCTTTTTAGTTTCCTTACGAACTCTTCTTTTGTCTGCGATCGCAAATTATATGTGCACGGACAAATTTGTTTCAAATCTGGAATTACTATTTCTGTGGCGCACTTTGATCTGTTTCACTGGACGATCTCATTGCTTTGAAAAATATATTGCTTTTTGGACAACACCTTCTCAACAGCTAATACGAAAACTCATCATTGTCGATCAACTTATTTATGCTAATTATCTTCGTAAAATCACTTCCATTAAATCGATAGGAGTTCTTAAGAAACATCGTTTCAATTTCAGAATAGTGAAAACAAATTAACCCTTTAAGCATCTGTTCACAGATTCCTCTTTCGATTATCCACTGTGTTTTTGAAGTATCTATTTGTTTAGAAAATAATGCATCGGATGTGTGAGTTTTTCAATTTCAAAGAGAATGATCTTAAAATAAAGTATCAGAGTTTATTAGTACAGTAAGACACCGCTCAACGCAGTTTCAGTTAACGCGGTATTATTGGGATCTCTTATATCGCACACACTATTGATACTTGTTGTATATGTGTGCTAAGGAAACGGCCGTGCACCAACCAAAAGCGGTCCACTTGCGACGGTGATATGTAGATATCATATGTATCTTTTTGAACGCTCTTTCGTAAGTCTACCCTTAATAAAGGTTCCGACTATATTCTCCGAAGTCCCAATCACAGTAAGAACGCATCTTTCCTGCGTCACAGTTCATTTATTAATTTTTATCAACGTTACTAGGTGATTAAAGATATAAACATAATATTTTATTTCATTGTGATAAATTGAAGAACTAATAAATTTTCTTATTATCTATTCTTTTTCGCTGATTCCCATTACATACTTACATATGTACGTGTTACGTTGCCTCGTTTAACGCTGTTTCGTTTAGCGCTCGAAGTTATTGGAACGTATCCCCCGCGTTCAGCGGGGTCTTACTGTATACATGTGTGTGTTAGAAAAAGTGTTACACGTACAAAGTACATAAAAAAGGAAAGTATACAAGAACCTGTATGAATGCATGCACACGTGTCGCGAGTATAATTGAATACATGTATAATGCATACATATACATGCTTAATTATCGATAGATATCGTAAGTTTTTGCGGTTCACATAAATAATATAAGGTTCATTTTCGGAAATTAATGTCCTAAATTTAAAT
Source organism: Pantala flavescens (assembly GCA_020796165.1). Lineage (NCBI taxonomy): Eukaryota > Metazoa > Arthropoda > Insecta > Odonata > Libellulidae > Pantala > Pantala flavescens. Next base: position 18,038,073 of record CM036882.1, read on the forward strand.
ATTTGCAATTCAGTAAAACTTGTTGAGGATAAAGGAGAGTGAAGTAAAGTTTTGAAGTAAATATGAACATCAAATTAAACAACGAAAAGATCTGTTTAAAACAGGTATTTAAATGTGCAAATTTTCACTGAAATTTAGAAAAAGATGTTTCTAATGTTATTTCCCGAATTCGGTTATGGTTTTGAAAATATTTACGAGATTCCAAAATACACTTATCACAGACGGATCATCGGCTTATTTAAGAAGAGAAACAAAGGTTTGTGCGGAATGTATTCGAATGATTCGCCTTTTCCTCGGTTCTTATGTTCACTATTTGCAAAAAGTCGCATCGAAAGATGAAATTTCCGCAGCGAAAATCCCAAAATGAGAGAAACGTCAAGAATTTGGATCACAAAATTTCGATGTTTCGTAAGAGAAACGAAAAAAGGATCAGAAAATCCTTAAAATTATTCATTGCGAACCATTGAAGATGCGTTAGAGAATTAACCCCTCTTCGCGTTCATTTGCGTTTCCATCGAAAGATGTCGTTTGCTGTTGTGAATAACTTCGTATTTTGGTTACATTCATTTCCACTTTTTCCCGAGCAAAACCGGTTTAATGTATTTGCTGAGGATGCTTCATCTGAACAACACTCCCAACGAGGTTTTTGCTTATTACACCTTTGTCACATGTTTGGCCGAGTTGTCCGACAATTGCTTTGACTCGAGGACACACTTCTTTGGAAAAGTTTCAGCTTCAGAGAGTTGCTCTGTTTTAAATATGTCATCCGGAGTTGTTGCCTGGTTTTACAGAAAGGAAGGTCACTGCTGAAATATCTTTCTTAGTTTAACTTAATAATTGAAAAGATGCGATATATTCTCTCTTGGAAATTCTCATCGGTTGCAAAGAAGTTATAAAAATAATTTCGATACTTTTTATAGTTACAATCGCTAATGAACTGTTATTTTGGAAAAATAACTCTGTACCAACAGAACTCTATCCTCAGTTAACAATATAAATTCTGTATTTCTTTGGATGGCTGGAAGCAACTCAATATTGTTCCGTAAAGACATTTATTCTTAACTCGCCTTGCTGAATGTAAACATTAAAATAACATTTATTTGAGAAATATCAGATTATTTTAGAGAATCTAGAGAAGTTATTTGTTGATTGCCAAACAACGACCGATGCAACAAACATTGGTGGTAAGGGCATCAGATGGACCCGCATGAACACCAGGATGGCACGTGCTTCGAGAGAGATCAGCTTGTTTTGAAATTTTAAACCTATTTTACGATTCTCTGAAACTCTATAAACCAAATTATTTCAGCAATCGTTTATTCGTTCGAAATTCGATAAAGTACAAATCATTACCGATTTTAAGTCATTTTACTTTTTGATTACGAATAGTTGTTTTAGAACACTCTGAATGAATGTATCAGATTCTCGTAGACCATATAGCTATGAAGTAGTGATATCAGTGAAATATCGCCGAAACTGTGTGGATACATTTTTCATTCCTTCCATTTTGTTCTTAATTATTTACATATAAAACTGCAGTATATCCATTTTAAATGAATAGTATCGGTAGAGACCCGTATGTGCGACATAATAATTTTCTCCATTTATCACTTAAGATAGAATATTCTGTAAACTCACTTTAGCGAGTAAATGGTTTGCTACAACAGTTTTAGGAGTCTTTTCACACGCAATTTGATCATTAAATGTTTCCTTTCAATAGAAAATATAAGAAGGATAATATATACACTACATTTGGAAGAGATAGCTGTTTTCGATTGATTATTCAACCGAATTCGCTTATAAATACGTTAATGGGTGTGTAACTGAACCAAAATAATTGAAAATATTCTTCATGTACATTGCTTAAAATGCATTGCAAATACTTTCTATGATTGTTCTTATGTTCTTAACAATTTATGATATCTAATTTTTTATAAACAAAGATGAACTATTTGAATCAATTGTGATTTATTGAATCATAAATTAGAATTATTTAATAAGTGATTCATTTTTATGAAGTTTGATTTTACAATAATGGAGTAATCTATATGTATATCATCTGACTACAAAGATTCATAAACTCAACCGACATTTCAGTTTCATTACAACGGAGTTTAGATGCACTTTATTGGTTACATTTGTAGGAATGAGACTTCTACGTAAATAATTAACGAATGAGAAATTTTCTACTCTCACATATTTTAAAAGTTGATTACTTAAGATTCATACGAACCTTAAATAAGTCATAAATATTAAAAATTGGATTCGTTTTATTTCGCATCCTTTCGATGAAACAAAAGTATTAGCATAATTTGGAATGAATCGCGGACATAGGAATTTGTCGATTTTAATGACTTGTATTTTGTTTATTTAGAAATTTACCGTCTTGTTCATAGAGAAGATCGCTAAATCTCACGGAAATATTCGTAATATTGCAAAAGATTATGTTTAAATTGAATGGAGTTTTGAGTGATATTTGGGAAGCAACGCACACGCTTTCCCTCCGCATTGACCGCCGCCTGAGCCGCGTCAGCCGTAGCGCCGAACGTCCCAAGGAATTCGTCGTCCGCGATTACAATTAGACAAATTCACTCGTTATTTCTTCAAAAAATATGAGTATCGACAATAATTCTCGATAAATAATCTTAATGAGCGATATTGGGTGAATCTATGAAGAAACTGGCAATAATACTCGAATGTGATCGGGAGTTGAATTATAGAGATGATCGAAAATTAATAACCGTAGTTGTGATCATAGACGATATTCATCCATTGCAATCGTAAACGAGTAACAAATAGTAAGCTTACAATGCTTTAGCGGAAGTAAAAATAATTTATATTACTTATAAAATATATTTTTTATGTAAAACGTTCTTCAAAAACACTAACAAATAAATATCCATTGAATGTCTATTCCCAATGATGAGCATTGATCTAGCCGAAAGTTGTAGAATGTAGCAATATCGTGCGTTTTATTTTTCGAACAATTTCAATTTTTAAACGATAGTTGAATTACCCTGATTGCTGATGATGCTGTCCTTGAATAATCGAGAGTAGAAATGATAGAACCATAAGCGATTATATCGGTAGATGTTTGGTTTCTTCCGAACGATTATCAAAAATATTTTGACGCTGATTCAATCAAATGATATTTTATTTTGGATAAAAAGAATCGCATTATGCGAATTCAATTTCGAAGGGGTTCAATATTCACAATTTTACGAAGAGTTCTCGAACGAAATATTTATCGTTGCATAGATTGTTCAAACGTAATGTTAATTTACTTTCTTCATGTAATTTAACTGCCTTATTTCGAATATTATAAGTATTGATTTATAATTGATTAGTTATATTATTAAATCAATCGAGATTCATCTATACCCTAGATCAAACTCATGGATCATTTTAAAGTCTCAAAATATAAAAAAATTAAACTGGTACGATTTAAACGTTTTAAATATTGTCTCATGTAAGTGCTATTTGTCCGATTAAGAGAATGTTCGTTCAAAATAGCTGAGTAATGCATCAGATTTTGCGTGACACTTTCATCCTCTGATTTCATAAATGAAGTGCGTTTCGTAATACGATTTTATTTATTTATTTATTAACAAAGACCACACAAACATCCTCTTACGGGACAATTACAGTGAGGTTTCAAACTCAACAACGGACGTCACAGACATCCAGACCCTGAGAGGAAAATTTCCTCCTCGATTGCAATGGATTTGCGACAAAGAATTCGGGCAAAATGCAATGAATAAATTCACGATCAGAGTTACTCATTTCCGATGCAAAGGCATATATACTTCAAATATCTCCAATTCCAACCAAAACTGCGAGAATTCGGTTTGCGTGACGAGAGGTTCGTGAATATTCAATAGCTGTTTATCGTAACTTTTTGTTTGAAAATTAATATGGACGGCATGACTTATGAATTTCGCAATTTGAGTATATTTGCGCCGTATCTTGAATGGGATCTTAATTTTCATACGATATTGAAAAACTCGTTGCGTTTTCCTTTCCATCAAAACAATTCCACAGAATGTGACTCAGTTTCGCGACAATTCGAAATGACTCAATAGAATTCGGAAATGGCTCACCAGAAGTGTTAGCGGTGTCGTGCCTGAGTCCGTGGTTGAGGCCGAGCACACCGGGAGTGGCGGTGCTCGCGCCCATGGGCGTCATCGACGTGTGCACCGACGACACGTTGGGTAGGAAAGCGGCCGCCGCAGCCGCCGCAGCCGCAGCCGCCGCGGCCGCCTGCGCGTTGAAGTACATTCTGCTGGTGGAGCTCATGGCCGCGTTGAGGGCGTCTCCGCCGAAGGTGGCCTGCGAGAGGATAGACCTGGCGGCCGAGGTCGGAGGAGGCGGCGGAGGCAGCGGCGGGTAGGAGTGCGGTGGAGTGATGGCCGAAACGGCCGCCGTTGGGCTGCGATGGCTCTGGAGGTGTCCTCCGTGGTGCGGCATTTGATGGTGGCTGACCGAAGGCGAGTCGCCGTTTCCGAGTCCGAGGAGCTCCTGGATGGCGAACGGCGACCTTTGGGGCATGGTGCTCGGATGGTGATGGGCAGAGGGTGCGTGTTGGATGCCGTGGTGATGTGCGGAGGAAGACGAGAGGAAGGAAGAGGTGGCCAAGACGCTCGGGGCCGACACGTGGATCGTGGGAGCTCTTTCGTGGACGTTCATCGTGCTTCCGTGCGATCCATAACACTCACAGCGGAATATCTCACACGGCCACTTTCGTCCGCACTGAGTCAAATGGGGTGCACGTGGCACCGACACAGGTGCTCCACGGAGTGAGCAGGTGGTGGGGAGGCGTCTTGGAAGAGCGTGCGTGCGTGACACGGACGTTCGGTCGTTTGATAGCGGGGGCGTAAGGGTGTAGACGAGGCGTGCGTCGGCGCAGGGGGTGGGCGAGGGCGGGCCGAGGGAGTGGCTACCACCCCCACATTAGCCATTCCTAAATTGCGCGTCTACTTAAGAGAGGCGGGACGCCTACTCGTCCAATGAGATGGCGTACGGATGATCCCCATTGGCTTCCTCTTACAGACCGCCCCTTCTCTTTCAAAGCGCTTGCATTCCCGAGGGATCCTCGCTCGCGGGGTGGACGCGTTACAATCTTTCCCTCAAAATGGTTGTTTGATTTTACCGAGATTAAATTATCGTCCTTTAAACATCGATGGCGGAATCCGAGAATATGTCGAGAGTGATTCACAAGTTGCTCGTTAATTATGAGGGTTTACGCGAAATCTTTATGATTTCCGAATTCAACGTTTTCTATCGAAGATTGTCGCGAAATTGTATTTGTTTCCTTTTACCAATGGAAATATAGAACGTTTCGATGATATTTTTCATGCGATTTCTTCTTGAATTTTCAATGAATTCCACCTCGGTTCCATAAGAAGCAGAGAAAAGGGAGAGATTCATTACGTTTAGAATATATTGTTTACATATTGAGATATTTATTTTCTTTCTGTAGACGTTAAAGTTTTAGTTTTGGTTCCTTTTTATTATATCCCCGATATAATGTTAAAACATCAAGGACTTTCCGTGTAATGTTAACACATTGTATACGGTTTAATCGTGCTAAAATTTAATTGATTTCCATATATTTAATGCCTACGAAGTTAATAATATGTACAATCGCAATAAATGTAAAGTTTAAGATTTCATTCTTCATAAGTTTTTTCACTGTATTCAATACTTCCTAATAACCGATTTGATATATTTTGGAAAATTCAACGAAATTCAAACAATGAGTTTTTTTTTCGACTTTCATTTGAATTTGCGTTCGAATTAATACACAAAAAAGAGCAAAACTCATCTTGTATTAATGTATCAAGAGAAATTAATTTCAAAAGTATATTTTGTGAGGAATCCCATTAAATGATTGTATTTCAGAATAGGAAAAACTATAAATCGTCGACTAAACTTCTAGTTGCTTAAAAAGACATCCCTTTAGTCCAACTACTGCTAAAATACGAAGCAGTAACTTATAATAATATTTACTTTATATTTGGTTCATTTCTTAATTGGTTGGAATTCATTGAACAAAGGATTGGAAGTGAGACATTTTACTGTGCGTATACGTTAGTTGGTTGTTAAATTTCATCGACGACTTCCGAGAAAATCCTTTGCCTTTTTAAAAGAATGAGAAATCATGGAATTAAAGCATATGTTTCGTAATTCTGTATCTACATTTGAAAGTAATTGTCTGAGATAAAGTGTTATATATTTATGTGCACAATATATTCTATAATACTGTGTGGCCGAAAATAGTTCTGATGTATGTATTTAGGATTAAATCGTCATCCTGAAGTGCTCAGCATTTTCGTTAATAATATTAAATGAAGTTCATTCGATTTCTTATGCATTAGTCGATGAAGCGATTCTCCGAACTAAGCCAAGATCTTCGTATCGACGAAACCCCAACTCATGCGATCATTCAATGCATTTGGTTAATTACTTTATTTGTCATCTTCCAGAGGCAAAAAAGCGGATGTCAATATTTTATCGATCGTATGGTGCATAAAACAAAAATTGACAGAATTTCCGTCGTTATTCCCATATTTTAAAAGACGCTATTTGCCGTATACTTCGACTGGAAGCAGGATTTCCTTCCCTTTCAGTGTACACCTGCCCACGGCCCGTTGCTCCCATTCTCAGCCATCATTTACATTTCAGTACACGAACACTGAGTTTGTGTTTGGAAAACAATGCGTTAAGTGAAATTTTCTTTGCAAAAATTTCAGTTTTGAAGATTTACATTTAGTGATCGTTTTGTGGATGTCATTCGAAGAATCCACTGCTTCGTCGAGGGACCGCCTTTGATGCACTAGGATTTAAACACCGTGAGTATCAGTACAATCGATTTTTTCTTAGCTAAACAAATGTGCGCATTTATGTGAATCCATTTTAAAATAATATATCCATTGACTAATCCATTATTAGACGATTGTGATTATGAAGAAAGTTCATAATAATTTCTATCTGTAAATCTGCACCTACATTTTTACTCTGCCAATTTCAGCGTTTGGCATGAAACCAACGTGACTCACGCAGTTTTATAATTTCGCGCAAAAATATAAATATTAAAACATCAAAAACATCGCATCTCAGAAGTTATCAGCAGCTTCTTCTATTTTGTGGAGAACCACTGGTCCATCCTCTGTTTTTAACGACATTTCAAGATGAAAGTACTTTAGACTTTTCTCTTTAACTTATTTTGAGTGAAATATTACTTTATCTCCAGTGATTATGACAGTCGATGACTGACTTTCAAACGAAGAGTTTCAAACTATCCATTTTTTTCATACGAGAGGTCGCAACAAAATTTATATCAATGCATCCATTGCTACGAACGTTCATTGCACGAGTGCCTCAAGAATAGTCACTGCGAACACAAGACTTTGGAAAGTGGTCAAAATAGCAGATCGGATCGTGTTTTGATATGACTGTTAATATCCGCGAGAAGGGCGCGTTGACCTAATTTCACCAATTTGCGAAAACCCACAAACTAAATTTTCTCCTCTAAATCTCCCGCCACGCCCCTTTCAGTCCATGTGGCGCTAGGGAGGGGCGGAAAGGGGCCACGCCCACCCGCGCTTCCCATTGGTCCATCGCCAACAATAGAGACACTCCCCCCTCGTAAAAAATCCTCTCCTAACGAAACAAAGCTGCTCTCTTGCCGGCTCCCTCTTTCGATTTTGCTAAATTAAAAACAGGATCATTTGAGGGGTTGGTAGAAACAAGCATTGTTGGTTAAGGCGCAGGCGCATTGAACAATGCTTTTGGCATTGGACGAATTCGTTCTTCGATTAGAGGACCCCGCTTTCATTGTTTTCCCCTTCCCATTGTCCACACTCTCATATATCCGATTTTTATATTACTCGCTCTTTTAATGCACAACGGATAATTATTTTCGTTATAATTTTCCATTTTCGAATGGGAGTTGTATGAATCTTATGGTTCCCTAGGAAACAAATCGATTATTCAAATGAATTGTTATTCAACTTTCTTATCCATCTCTTCTCTATTTCATACTCCAATTGTACTCGAAATTTACAGCACTTTATTCAAGCTCCATATCTTCAACATACTTCAACTTTATTAGGTAATTGATAGAAATTCGATGAATTTTGGAGGATAGAACGCTTTTTCGTCTTCCATAATTGTCCTTAATTTTGATCGTAATTCAGGGACGCATGTTGAAAAATGCGAAGTAGCCTAATAAGAAAATAGAATTAAAGAATAGAATTTAATAAAATTGGTTTTTAATGACATTTTTAAAACATAATATCGCTGAAATATAGCAAAAGTTAGACTATTATCGGATTAGTTATTTCAATATTTGCATACAAGAATGAAGAAATGAAACTACTGTATTGGAAACTCGAAGTCAATTAAACAAACACAACGAATTGGTAAAAAAGCAATCAATTTGTTATCATAAAGAAAGTAAGATTTTTTTGATACGCTCAACCAAATTTGAAGGAATTATAATTCGTATCTTAAATGGAGTATCTATTTCAAAGAATGGCTATTTTGTCGAACAAACTTTGACAAAAGTTACCCACAGTATGAAAGAAGATGGCACTCAAGAGGTTTCGAGGGGCAATTACAAAATACCGACTGTTGATAAAAGTTGGAAAAAAGGCCTTAGAAACGTTTCAAATTAAATGATTTCCAGGATAAATAGTAAAATCTATAAGAAGAACGCTAAATGTTGAAAAGAGTAGTTATTATTAAAAGTATACCATTTTAGTTCATGTTCACCCTAATTAATTCAAAAATTGATAATTCTGAATCTTTTGGATTTCCTTTTTAAGTTTCAACGCCCGTTTTATTTCTATAAAAAGTCTAATTCCGAATTAAAATAGAATGCAGCAATAAACGTCATTCAAACTGGAATTGCCTTTTTTGAGCGGGAGAATGTGGTTTTTTCGAGAAATGGATATTTGAAGTTTTATTTTCGTCAGTACAAAAGATTTAAAAAGAAAAATAGTCATTTTTACTCAATATCATTTGCCAATTACTTGAAGTCCTAAGAATCAGATATTAAGTCGAAAAGTGAAGTAAAATGTTGTGGATCAAAAATTAAAATCGGTTAAATCCATAGAATTTCAGTTACGTTACTAAGGTATGGTGAAGATACTGCTCATGCAAAACGTCGACATAAACCAAAAATCCCTTTGTCCGCAATTCTTTACTATAAATACTTAAATATATTGTATATATTCTGTATTTATATGAAGACCTTGAATATTCGATAAGATTCGCTTTCTTTCAAAGGTAAATGTATATTACTTTCAGTTTTCCCTTAATGGATTAAAGATATATCCATAACACAGTCGATTAAGAAATAAATTCACTCGATGAATACGTCTGCGTGTAATTCTTCAGTTCCGCCGTATATAGTTCGTCACTTAATTTATTTTATCTATTTTAACTTTCATATTTTAAGAAGCGCTATTACAAACTTCTATTTCAGAAAAAACATAGTACTCACACTAAAAATTCTTTTTTCTATACACTTATTACTACTTCTATTATTATTTAATTTTTTGCGTTCTTTGCTGTACATTTGTCAAGTTAATATCTTTATTTGTTTATTTTCTTTATCAACGATTTTTATAATCCTGTGTTTCTCTTATGTCGTAACATTTATTTTTACTTATATTGGATATTATGAAACTGTAATTATCTTCAGTGTTTCATTTTATTGTTTACGTACTTTATCTTGGTTAAATGGAAGATGGGACTTTTCAGTCCCATCTTCGCCAAATGAAGTCGTTATGGATCTCATTTCATCTTCAGTCTTATGCATTCTATTCATATAAATCATTTCCATTATCAAGCTGTTCATCATTCGAAATTTTTGTGAAGTTTCCGTAATCGGCAATTTTGGATGCATATTTCAGTTCACATGTTCCAAAAGTTTGTTTTTGCATATTCTTTTATAGGTCCGTACTTTTTATTCGAAAAAGGGCTTTCTCAAAGTTTTGTTTGAAATTATTTTCGTCTAAGGTGCCCTTTCGTATGTTATTATATTTAAAATATTAATAATCATGAAATAAATCGAAGAAATATTTTTTCAGAGCAAAATAATACTCATATATTTAATTTAGTTTATGATATGATAGTAATTCACAATGACGACATTCCTGCAGAAGTTTATCCGAACGAATCCATTGTATATCATGAACTGAATTATTTAAAGGCTTCAGAATATAATCTTAGTTCAATATGATCTTAATTTTGCACAGATCTCGATGATTGCATTTCATAGAAGTACGCAGTTTAATATTTATCAACGATCAGAACAATTAATACCATCATATTTCTATTGAATTTAAGTTATTGAATTCATAATAAATATGTGAAAATGTTCTTATACGCTTTGCTCGGAAATCTTAAGTATATATATTACACACTTATTCATTTCCGAAATACTGAACTAACGGAAAAAATTTCCACCTCATACGCTATATTGCAGTGATTTTAAAATTGCTCCGTACGTTTCTTAGAGTGCATAAGTATCGATAATTGTGGTAAGAATGCTCTAATCCACAAAATGAAAATCCTCAGATTCAACATTTTAATTATCGTAACAAGTACGCTTTTTACTGAATTAAAGCGGATAAAGTCTGTATTAAGTCCATGTTGGATTCTATTAAATAGAATCCTACAAGGATATACAATAGAAAAAGAAGCACTGATTTATCCACAAATAAAATAATGAGCTATCATAAAATAACCTCTTTAAAACAGAAGATATTTTTGTTACATCAAGTAGTGTCATTTCATATGATTTGTCCAATCATTTAAATCGATATACGGATTCCTTTGTCTCATACACAATTTTAAAAAAAGTATCGTAAAAAATAGTTTTCGCCTGTTTCTAACCATTTCCGTAATTAATGCATTACATTGACCATCTCAAAGATTGGGAAAATGGGCGGTTAGAGCTTAATCTAGTTAAATGCTCACTACTGATCGAAAATCGATTACAGCCTTCGAAAACATAGTCGCAGAATCGGTGAAATATCTCATAAATAATTTTACACTTAACGTATGTTGACTTTATGGAAAAGTAAGCGTTCTACTGAATAGGGAACACTAGAGAAATCGGTAAATAGAAAAGGGACAGCGATACGTTTTGTAAAGAACTGTTACGATAAATAGCAAAGCGTAACTCAAATGCTTGAGAGCGCAGATGGTTTTAAGAGAGGAAAGAATCACTGGAAAAAGGAACCTTCTTGCTCCAAGTAATACACATTGTGCGTTAGATACTTAAGATTAGTTGCGTTTCAAGAATTTGTTTTCATGATTATTTACTTGCACCCTCTGCCACACGCTCATTGGCTACTTGCAGGATACGTACATAGAAATAGAATCCAATAGTTAACAGTTATTTATTTTATATATTCATATTTAATGATATAATTATCAAGATTACTCAGTAAAATAGGGAAATAATTTAAGATTAATCGGCGAAGCCAAGGAATAAGCTCGAGAAATGGAAAAACTTACAAATAATGAATGATTGGCATAATAATAATTTATTTAACGTAAACAGAGTGCCCCGATTATATACGTTACAATAAATTAACACGCACACAAAACGCTACAATACATAAAAATATAAATAAGAATTATATAATAACAAAAAAGGAAGAGGAAAAAAACAAAAAAGCATAAATTTAAAATTTGAAACTGGAATACGCCTTTCTCCTTAAGGAGTGAAGAGTCTATGTCTAAGAGGGATTCAGTAAAGTGATTCACTGTTCGGCAGATTGCATCGGAGATTTTACAGAATTCTTAAATTTTCAGTAAAGAAATGTGTCATGGAGAAGGTTGGAAAGAATTGTAAGAAATGAAATTACAAACCCCTCGATAAAGTTGGTGGATAGATGAGAGTTGGGAAACATCTCAAACAACCATTCTTATTGAAAAGGGATTTCCATGAGATCCAATTCACTCTTTTTAAGAAGAAAAACGAATGTGATTCGCAAATTACGCGCTCTCGTACAATTTCACGATTGAGAAGAAACGGATTTTCATAATTCTGTGTCATAGATTCAATGGGGTGCCTATAATTCATAGATTCAATGGGGTGCCTATAATTCATAGATTCAATGAGGTGGGAAGGAAGCCTTTGAAATCGTTTCTTAATTTCAGTCCGATTAGTTATAAAAATATAGCTTTGGATTACACGAGTTCAAAGTATTCACGAGATAACTTCAACGAAAGTATAATAATTTAAAAACAATTGCACACCACAGGATTTATTAACGATTTCATAATATCTAGTTGTATCCGATGCTTTTGTGCAATATCATGTGGTTCGCAGAGAAGAAGATAAAATTCATGAACAAGAGGAATTAATACGGGCGGAAAATTTGCTCTGATGAATTTATTATAAACGACAAATTCGGTCGATGGTTATATCAGGCATAGTTAAATATGTGTATGACAGATCCGGAGAGATTTGAAAAAATTTCAGCCTATTTTGAAGGTAACATAAATTATTCAGAGTAACGTATTCCAAGATGCGTCATAGTGACGAAAACTGAAACCACAGAAAACGGAAATCTTCTTAAAAAGGAATCTTTGTAAAGCAATTTCAGCAATTTGAATCAATTTTGGATCTCAAAGAGATTCATCAAATTTTCTTTTTGTATGAAAACCGCTTATCCATTGATTATGGCCGAAAATCTTCTGCAGCGATTCCCCGTAATATGGGATTAATTTAGGACATAGCGTCAGCACTCCTTCCTTTGCTGACTCCTTCAAATGGACGCTTTCGATCGTCTCTAAGAAAACTTCTACAATCGAATCATAAATCTACATGAAATGTCAACATCACACCGAAGATAATGATTATATGCAAATTTGCAGCATTCATATTATGCGTCCAAAAATATAGAGATTTATGCTTTAAATATACTTTCCTTTCGATGTTTTACTATGCGATAAATAATTGGACAGTAAAATGGGAATAAAATCATAACATGTCTTTTATTTCAACAGTATTTCATACTTTTCTAACGTTCACGTTCGTTAAAAACTGGAACGTCATACGCTTTTGGAATAGAAAATGTTGATTTCCTCGAGAAACCTATTCTGTAAGTTTCAGTACAAAACAATGGATTTCAAATTAATGCTTCGAAGATAACTTTTGATATACTGCCCATAAAAATTTATAATTGAAATAATTCTTAAAAAACTTCACGGCATCTAGATTTTATGAAATTAGAGCTAAAACATATTTGATCGAATCCTATAGATAAACAATTATCCTAAAATCTTTAATTTTTCGATGCGAAATCCGCAAAAGAAGACATTTTAAACGGACTGTTATTGTATTGAAGTCAATTATAAATTATGATATTATACATAAGGACACTTTGCGATTGAAAAGTATTAATTTGCGATTATTGTTATAATTAAATTCGCAAGTACTCCCGAATATCAAATAAAGTTCTAAACTTGTTTCATATCTTTTAAAATACCTCATTTGCAAATGTACGCATTTTCAAAAACTAAACTAATTTAATCCGACAGTGATATTTCTTTTTTCTCGTGTGATTTGTCATTTTAAAGAATCGAAATCCCCAGAAATAGTTCTCCATTACAACGAACACTCACGCACATCCTTCGATGGCCGATTTCAAACGCATCATTTACAAAGAACAATTCTTTCTTAGATTTCTCGTCCACTGATTATCGATAAGAAGATTTGGTCCATTGGAATAAGCCACCAATCTCCTGATTACAAGTCTTTTTCCCACCTTTTTGGTCCTCCACTAACCCTCAAAACATCCCGCAATTTTTTCTCTCATTAAAGCACTCTTTACTTCGGCCTCTTATGCCCCCCTTAATCCACTCCGCGGCATTTTTCCATCGATGAGCAATTTATCCAATTTGCGAAATTTTGTTCTCTTTTTTCATGATTCTCGTTCGTCATTCTGCACTCCTTCGAAAATTTCCCGTTGCAACAAAAATTAATTTCATTTTAGGCTGAAAATGTAAACCTTTAGTAGTGCGTTTCCGATTGCGAGTTGTGGCTTCAGATTCATTTATCGATTCCGGAAATGTGAAGATTAAAATTTAAACTCTAATGTTAATTTTTGTGATTTATGGTCAATTTATTTTGCGGCCTGCAAAGTTCTTATGATATATTATATTTACACATACATGGACGTATTCTAGAATTATTTTAAAGTAATCGTTTTAAACTTGAAATTTAAATGAGGATGGTGATACATGTATTACCTATTCTCATTTAACAAAATTTCATATGAGCTGAGTTGTTAATATTATAAAACGTAATGAACTGACGAATAGCATATAAAATGAAACTGCAGAATATACTTAAACTATTTCAGAAAGAAATCAAAATCTATGAAATATGTTGATGGAAAAATAACGCCGAAAGGTAGCAAGTAGCATAAAAGCCCCTTGGAAATAATAACGATCGCACTAATTTTCGGAAGAGCTGCGAAATTCGACTAAATTTGGAAAAGTTGAAGTTATGTGCGTTAGATAGCATTTGATCAGGAAAAATGAAAAACAAGAGAAATCATCTGTTTTTTACTTCTTAGTTATAAAATTTATATATGGAAGATGCAAAACAATCGAATCGGTGAAAGGTCACTAATACTAACATGTACTGTGCAGTGTAATCACTCTAAAGAGAGGACTCACGAGGGTGTCTTTCGTCAAGTGATTAAACTGATCAGTGAGGAAACTGCTTCAGAACTGATTCAAACAAAGACTTCCTATTATTTATAAAACGGTGTCATTTTATTTACAGGTTTGTATTCTTTCAGTAAGGAAAGCAGTTGAAAGTACGACTTGCTATTTACCTTCTTTTACCTTCAGTTAAACTCATTGTTACCTTAACAATAAATAACAATAATATAATAACTAAACAATAATCAGCTCTTCAAAATAAGGAATGTATGTTAAACGATAATTTGCTTTCGTCTCAATGGTTTAAAACGATTCAATTAGAATATTTTTGCTAGAATCGCTCAATAATAAAAAACATATGAAATTTTAATATCTTTCTTAGTAAATAAAAATTAAAAAGATCAGAATGAAAGTTACACAATAAGAAACATGCATTTATACCTTGGCCATTTTTAATCAGTTATCTCCTTTTCATGTTACAATGTCACTCTTTGCACTTCCTGAATCAAATTTCTTTGTAAAGAACGGAAAAGCATGAATCAATTCCATATAAGCAAAAAGGACTATCAGTTACTTTCTACGAGAGAATGAACTACGCAGAGCGTTTCAAAGTTTATATACACTCAAAGCTCATTATAAACAACATATAAATGGAAAAATGACTCAAACGATCTATAATTTGAATTATCAACTGTCCTTCACAATAATTCAATCAAATGAAATGCTTTATTTTCTGGAATGTTTTTCACCAATTTCAAATCTGCCAAGCAGTTTAAGATCCATTCGCAAATAATTTAATATAAGAAATGTATAGTTATGATTATAAATAATAAATGCGTTTCAAAATCAATATTCTTAGTTACAAAGAGGAATTGTTGTAACAACCATTCTAAATTCTGTGTTAAATTTGGAACAAATTTAGCATTCTAACTGCTATATTATTTATAACAGTAATTTATAAGAGAGCTGAGGAAATCAAGTAAAGCTACCTTTCAATTATGCCATCGAGTATTAAATGATCTCTGCCTTCATCGAGTTTTATGTAAAATAATTCCTCATACACGATATATGAGGCGACTTGATATATATAGGGACATTTATATAATATTTAACATACTTAATATGTAAATTTTTTATTTTGTATACATTTTATACAATTTATATAACATAATTTATGTAATTATTTATTATTCAATGAAATATTTAACATATTTAATTTAATATATTAAGCTAAAAATTCTTGTTTACATGTTATATTCGTCTATTTTTACAAAACTGGATTCCCTGCAATCTTTCATAGCCACGTGATTGAACTAAATATTATTTAATGTAAATAATATTTAATTCAATATTTAAATATTTTTGCTCGATATTATTTAAATAACATGTCTTGAAACCTTCCAGGAATAATGGCAGGAAACCAAGTTTTGTAAAGACAGATGAATGAAGCATATAAACAGGAGTTTTTAATTTAATTCTATATCTTAATCATATATTAAATTGATGAAAAGTAACTTCACAGAGATCGTCACTTTTTGTCTGTTTTGGTCGTTTATAAGACATGGAAGGTATTTCTTTTTCAATTGATTTGCGGATTGCCAATGAATTTCTCAAGTCGAGGTTCCTTTATCGCTCATATTTTCCTGTTGTATAACAATGGGAGATGAGAAGGAAAACTTCCATATAAGATTACCTGTATTCAAGGTCCACCTTGAAATTAAGCGGATGTTAAATTATCCTTTGCGAACGAATATATTAATGAAGAAATTCCAAAAATATTTACAAATTTCCGTAAATCTGATATTATTCTCCTTTACATTTTATGAGAAGATAAAGTGATTTTGTTTTTTTTTCTGTTCGAAGTTGCCACTTTTTTTCAAAGTATCAAGAAAAAGAATATCTTCTTCAGATTCCATTGCTATTTTTTATGTTGAACAATTTATTTTCAAAATTTCCAGGTTCATTTTGTTATGTCTACTCATCTTTCCCCGGACACTTCGAATTCTTCCACTTCATTGCCAATTTTGTCACGTGTTTTGTGAAAGACAATTGCATTTCGAATTGGAAATGGTTTAATCTGTCGAAATATAGGTCTATTTCATTATTTGATCTATTTTCGCCTTTTTTTACTGAAGATGCTGTTTCTTAAGCTTCCGTTCATTCGTATAATTTAAATCTTTAAAAACTTAAATAAACTGATTAAAATTTCATTACGCTCAGTTCTATTTCATTAAGTATTGGTTTTATACAGAATATATACTTCGAACCCAACTTCTCGTAAAAAATTGAAAATTATCATCCTGTTCTTGTTTTAGTTTGTAAAGAAAAAACTTCACTTTACGATGGAGAATTTAGCTTTTAAATCGGTTTGTTGGGTAAGAAAAATATAAAAATTTTCGTAATCTAAGTGAATTTCTTTCTTCTCTTTTGCAAATTTTATTTCGCAGGAAGTTGGCAAGATAGAACCAGACTGTCGTTTATAGTTGAGACTATAAAGGATATCTTTGAGAAGAATAATTTTATTGCTCTATTGGTATATTACTTTTATATTCGAGTTCATTAGATTTTTCCTATGCTAATTATATTCCAATTAACTGTTTTGAAACTTCTTAAAATTCTACACGAATAATTTCCGATTAGAATTCATAGCGATTTAAGGACGACTATAGATATATAATAAACGAAAGAAATAAATAATGTTTGATTTGATTTATCATGGATATATATATATATATATATATCATTCTTTTTTCCAAAAGATTTTCAGTTGTTTTCCAAAATATATACTGTTGATCAACAAAGAAATCGAAGGTTCTACATTTCATGGGACAAACAGCATTTAAGTGGGGAATATCAAATGAAAGATGGGATGAATTTCATCGGAAATTTGCATAAATTCTCTCAATTCTGTAGAAAATTAGAATCCAATGACAATTTTTCTTGAGGAGAGTAGAAATCTTTAAACGGATATTGCATTCTCTGCCTCCATTAATGCATCATTACTCAGAAGTTTCACATTTTCCTAAAAGCCTCAAATCGACGGAGGAAGCCAACTGAAGGATGTTTTAACACTAGTTCTCGGCTGTAATTTAAAAGCATCGTCATCGGAGTGGCGTTTTGCGATGTATTTCACCATAATAGCCCATTTGAATGCTTTTCCCATGAAAATCCCAATAACTCGCCTGAAAATTGTTATAATTACTTTTTATACGTGAAACTAATACGTCAGAAGCTAACATTCGAAATATTTACGTATAATTCATTAAACCAAACGGTTTCGCCTATCAGCGGTTTTGATCTATTGAAGGGGGGACTTTTCGAGGGCACCATCGCTTCTTTGCAGATTACATTTATGCTTCTATTTGACGATGACTGATTAATAATTAATCCAATCTAACATTACGTCGATATGATAATTAATGCAATTGAATCGGTCTGTAAGAGAGTTCCTTTTTTTCAGTAACTTATTTCTTTTTCTTTCCACAGGGTAGAGTCATCGGGCCACTCCTATTTTTTAATATATATCAGCGACCTTTGCAAAGAAATTGATAGTAAGATCAGGATATTTGCGGACGATATAGTTATATACAGTGAGGATAGATTAGTACTATCTAATGATCTAAATAAAATAATGACATGGTGGGAAATTTGGGAATTAGATTTAAATATTAAAAAGTGTTTATCTGTCAACTTCTTTGACCGGGAAGCTATGAATAATGGTTTAACTTACAACCTCCGCGGGGAAAAATTTCAGTAGAGGCTGTTTAATATCTTGGAATAACCTATCATGGAATACCCCAATCCGTAATACATGTGGAAAAGCTCTAAAGAAACTCGGATTTGGTAGAAAAGCAGTCGGTAAGAGCGTGGAAATATATCACCAAAGTAACATCGCTCGGCCCACCTTCAATATGTATGCAGTGGGACCGATAAAAGTAATGCAAGTGAATTAGCGATGCGTGAAGAATTGTTACGATAAATCAATAACTCAAGGAATCGTTATAGACGAACAAAGGGTAGATTCCATAAATAGAGAATGAACGTTCAACGTAGTGGCTAAATGGGCCGATCGGATACAGCGATTAAAGTAAGACAAATAGATGCGAAGACAAACAGATTTATAAATCTGTTTTCCCTCGAATAATGCACGAGAATATTCGTCAAGGGAAGAAGAGGCACGGTGCACCCCCTGCCACTCACCGAAAGGTGGCTCGCAGGGCTCGCACTATACACCATATTTCAAAACTTGATATTCTCAAGCAAGGTAAATCTTTAATTCATCACAAGATAAAAAGAGTTCTTTAATCGTAAATTAGAAGGTATTCAACAAAAAACAGCAATTGGAAGTATTTTCATAATGCGGTTCCTCCACTTCTCAGAATATTCAGGAATTATGACGAAATTCTGAGGTTTCTGTATAAGACAGCGTTGAGATCTGAAACTGGGAAATTTTTTGTGAGAAAGGCACGAGTTTGTCAGAAATGACATCTCTGCAAACAAACGAGAGACTGGTAACCAGATGTACATCCGAGATGAAATCAAATCAAAATATTCGCGATTACTGAGTTAAATTAAGAAGCGATTTGTGAAATCAGGAAACAGACTGCTGCAGGTTTTGGCAATATTATTACGAAGTTAATGTTTCGAGACTTCGGGAAAATCGTGTTAAACCAAAAGTAGACATCTCTTGATAGTTTATTTTATTTAATAAACTAAGAAAAAAGGTTATTTTTCCTACAAAATTTGTTTTTTCATTCAGACGGTTAATTGACATCAGATGATGAGATAAAAAATAAACTGATATGAATAAATGAGGAAATGTCTACATTAGATTATTTTTATTCCAATTGTACATTTTGTTTAAAATTAATTTCTTTATCGAAATATTGAGGAGAGTCGTTGAAAGGTTTCAAATCTTTCTTTCGTCCAATGTAAATTAACTTTACTCGTGAATTTTGAAATTACTCCGTTCTTAAATTGAATAGTAAACAAATAAAGATTGGAACTATGCTCGGAAGAGAAAAAAATAACTTGAAATAGGTTTTATAATGAGGGTAGATGAATACGCTTCATTACTTCGATATCATCATTTTATTCTCTCATTTGAACGAAGAGACGATCAAATCGTCAGATTGAGTTGCTGTCCGTCGATAAATATCGTGGAAAATTTATTTAATTGCTTTCATTTCGTCTAATTCTCCGCCGTAAATTCACCATCGAGCTTTGTTTCTTTCGAAAATACGTACATATTTTTCCATCTTAAGAACTTGTCCGGTTTTTAATCATTTAATATTATTTTAAAATACGCAAATGCAATTTCCATTATCATTTTTACTAATGAAATGAAGAGCACATTTGTGATAAATTTAAAATATATTATTATTCGACTAAAAGTTTGGAGAGCGATACTTTTTCGTTCATATAGACGAAGGAGTGTCTGGGATTCGTATCTAAAATGCTTCAGAGATGAGATTGCTCATACGACGATTCATACTTAACGGCCGTTTCCTTTGATTCATGCGAATGAGTAAAACGATTAGAGAAAAGGAAGAATTGATTTCGTTCTTTTTGCGATAACTAAATGCTAAGGCCGTTTTGCTCACCCCCTGCCACACGCGGCGGTTCTTTCAGAGGAAAAATGGATAATCATGAGCTGAAAATCAATTCTTCGTTTTTCTCTTCTATTGATAATTGAGGGCAATCGCTTCTATAAATAGCGAATGGTATCTTTTGATAGAGCTCATAGAATAGCAATATTCACTATATGAATAAATGCGTTTATTAAAATGACTCGATTTAGTTGATAGAGCCCAGGCACGATACAAAAATATACAAACAACTTATTATCGCCTCAAGTAAATTGAAACTGAAGCTTATTGAACTCATGATCACCAGGTGTTTATTAACAGCAAAATTTAGTTTTGATTTTTACCAGATATCACGGGATTATATACTTCGAACGGTTTTTACACATTGAATTTAAAGTAAGATTTCAGAAACATATAATTTATAATGAGTTAGCGGAAATTCTTTTATAGAAAGTTCCAGGCAAAATTAAGACACAGTTATTGAAGAAAAATATTTAACGTTTTTTAAGCAAAAAAATTCCACGGGATGTAACTAAAAATGGCGAGCCCTTCCGAGCCTCATCAAAATTCAGAAGAATGCAGAATCGAATGAATGCATTCGCGTTAATCAGCTCTAATCTCAGAGACCATTCAGATATGCGAAGTAACAGAATTAAGTTGTCGAGGGGAACCTTTTTTGTCCCAGAATTCCTAGCGACCACTCGTTCCTTAAAAAGGCTAATCTACGGCTGTCTCGAGATCGTGAATTAGCAGTGGGACAGACGATTTCCAAATTGCAACTTATTGGCGAACGTGGAATATAATGAATAACCACGATTGTGAGACGACGAACTCTTAACAAGGGCAATGAAAAAAAACGAATTCGAACACTTGAAAAAGACCTCGATTCGAGGGAAACGTGATTTTTTACGATAGAGTTCTAATGTTATTGAGGTGAATTGAGGTATTCGCAGAATAAGTAAGAATTGAGGGAAGCAATTCCGATCTTCGGCCAGAAGATCTCGGCAAACTTTCTTTTTAAAGTACAATTCAACTATTGGACTCATCTAAATACGATGAAACGAAATCATGCTCAACTGTATGATAGGAAATGTTAATTTAGCTCTAATTAACGGAAATGTATTTAAATTATAATCGTTTATTTCTTCTTCCAAGTGTTTATTTGGGAATATCTGATGACACATGAATACTAGTTTGCATGATCATCATAAATAAAGAGAGACTTCACACAGAAGCTAAAACATTATAAATCCAAAAGAAGAAACTTACTAGGGAAATACTTGAGATTTTAGGGGAAAGTATTTATGAAACGCTATTTGCTTCCAGTAATTGTGTGCTTCTTAAATAGATGGAAGAAGGGGTGAAAGTCCCTTATTTGTAATCTGAAATATAGTGAAAATACCCGTAATTTATGGAGATTCTTCATATTTTCAGATTTTATTGAAATAAGGATTTCTATCAGATCAGAAAATCCAGCACATCCTCTTAAGAGCAATTTCACATAATCAAATACTCCAACGAGGTTGTTCAAAAATAAAACTTTCAATTCACTCATATGATGATCACTCGTTCCTAGTTACTTCGACATCCGAGAGATCGACGGAGCGCTACCATCGTTAATCATTTAAACCCGTAATTCAGGTCCACCCGACACTCGATCTAGGGCGTGAAATTCAAAAACTAAAGTTCTATTCAAGATATCGACTCAGAATAACCTATAAACAAAAATAACAACATTTATCTTTATTTATCTTTTACTAAGATATGTTTGCTCAAAAATTAGTGCAATTTGACTTTTACGTATTCATAAGGTGTGAAGAGCAATCTACGAAAAAACTAGCAATTTAGGTTGAATAGGATGAAAGCTGTGGCAGTTTCAACAATGTTCTCGGGCCAAGAACTTTTTCATTCCTTTCAATGTAAAATTTATTTATGTTATTATAAGGACACGATATCTTTATTACTGTGTATAATAGCCTTTTGATCCAAATTTTACCAGATTTTTAGTGAAAATAGACCGAACAAAATGTTAATTTATCGGCCGAATCAATCAGTCCCAAAGGCTCTTTGGGAGTTTACGTGCATTTATTTCCCCATAAGCTACTGCCAGATTTTGTGGACTATAGAACGAATTCACACTTCGTTTAAATGCACATTTTCAACATTTTATATCGACCGCTCCAAAATCAGATTGAGACGAATATCTGCTTTTAATCGGAATTCTTTGAAAAGCGAAACGATTTAACGGAAACTTTGGGCTCGTAAACGATAAAGAGCAGGATGTATTGGGAAACCTTTTAAAAAAGTCCGAACCGATATGGGCCTTTTTTGTCCCGAGTGAGGGCCCCTATTATAGATGGTTTTGAATAAGAGAATCCTTTATTTACTAAAATGCTGTCTTATTAAGGGAACAAAAAAAGGCGTCTTGCGTCTGTTTATTGCTCAATAAAATTACACTTTTACTTCCTTCGAAAGAATTCGTCGCCGGACATCCAAAGGAGACATCAGGAGTCTTGGGATTTGAGGGAGCGACGTGTTCTCACCGAAATCAAAAGAGCGGAAGTGTTTGCACCTTTTCATTCTTCGAATGAGGCCTCCGAATTTGGGTGAAAGAAGCAATCGATATAAAAGTATTTCGTAGATCGATTTCAATCTAAACGAGGAACACAAATGTCGATGAAAATTTCCAATTCAACAGACGGATTAAACATCCAAATGCACTGAAATTATCTATCCAAAAATATGACCTCGAAATGCAGACGGACGTTAACTTGATGAAAAACCCAAAAAACACACCGCATAGATTCATCCCATTATTTCGATTGGCATTTTCATAATAAGAATATGAGCTCTCTTAAAACAGTTCTTCCACAATAATTAAAAATCCTTGATGTTTCATAATGATTATATTTTGTGGATTACTCATTGAACAAAAATGTACCACTTAGTATTACATAATTAACAATTTTCTTTTATAAATAATTTGATTCGACCAACGAATGAATACGCCATTCTTTATGAATATCATTTTCTAATTATTATTCCGCAACTTAATTATCACGAAATCAATTTTCATACGTGCGAAAATGGGATCGAATAAAGTCAAAATGTGGACATTTTATAAGTTTGAAAATTTACTTTGGAAGAAATAGAGAACCCTTGTTTAAGGGAATGAAATTCACTCTCAAATTGCTCGTCCAAAATATTCAGCTTTGGATTCCGTGAATGCGCTTCTTAAACAATCCTTCATTCATTTAGTGGAGGAAGTGCAGAAGGGAAGTCCCTCGAAGAAGTGGCTCACATCACATCCATTGTTCCTTTCTTCTCAACGCACCTTTTTCTGCGCGAAACCCGTACAATGAGAGCGGAAGGCATCCTTAAGAATTATATTGCGGCAGGAAATTCCAATGGCATCCATAGCTACTTTGGATTAGAAGATTCTGCAAAAACCGATTCAAACCGTCATTCAATAGAAAATGATACGACAAGGAGGTGCTTCAACGAAATTCGATTTGTATTTAACAACGGCCGATTTGAAGAAGTTTCCGCAAACTTATTTTCAAATTTTAGGATGAAGATTGAAAACGCGATCTGATTCAATCATTACTTGAAAAATAAGAATAGAGAGAATATATATATATATATATATATATATATATATATATATATATATCTGTTGAAGAGCAATGAACGCATTCCATTCGATTTTATTAAATAACAGTTATTTATAATTGAATTCAGAAGTTCGAGCGTTTTTCGCAAAAAAAACATTTTAATTGCAACGCGAAGTCGTAAATGTACCGAGTATTTGATTGGAGTTACTTTTCAGAATGAAGAGCTCATCTTGAGAGTTATTTTGAATTATAGAATATTCAGTAAAAATTTTCTTTATTTTATGGATATTTTGTATATCAATTTTATTTCTTTAAAAACCGTCAACTTTTCATGGAATCGAAGTCTTCTCACAATTCCTAAGAGTGAATTAGCCTCGTGAAATGGAAAAAGATGCTTCCAAGTATTTTGATTTCGGACTTTTTATAGCTCTTTTATTTCCACGGTGTTTATCTAAGGATCGACTGCAAATAGTAGTCAACGAATGAAACGTTTTTATCTCCGAAATTTTGATCATAGAAAAAGTTTCAAATTAGTTATAATAGTTAATAAGCTCAGATTTCTTTTGATAAAACGTTGAACAATGCACTTAAGCATCTTTTGTTTCGTTATAGTTCTAAGCAACGAGTTAGATATTTATCGAAATAATAAAAGACAATGGATTCGATAACTTTTGTAGTCCTTTCAAAGATAAGGTCATTTCCTTCATTCACAATCCAAATCGATGCTTCTTCGAATTATCTTCAAAAATTATAATGCACGCTGAGTCACCAACCAATTCATCCAAATAGCTGTTTCCCCCGAAAATATTTTGCCTCAAAAAGGTGACAACGAAAAATCATCGGTGCGATTAAAAAATGTCGGTTTTTTCTCTCTCGATTAGATTCATCACTAAATGTCAAATGAGTGATTAGTGAAGACAATAAAATGCGGCTAAACGTTAAAACGATTTCCTGAATTCGGTTCGAAAATGAGGGTAAAATAAAAAGGAAAGAATGCGAATCATACGAAAATGCGAAAACGTAAAACCTCTTTCAATTCATCATATTTTAAATATTTAATCTGTCGGAATCACAGGGAGACCCATCCCTCGGCTCGAGTTACGGACTCACATTAGCTAATACATTTCAGTCATTTGAGTACAAAGGAAAGTAACAGAAACTGTATTTAATGAGTAGTAAAAGAATTTTATTGTAGTTTAAAATTGTTTACTTTTATAGATCCTTTGATCTGAGACTCGCAATCAATTTGGCTTTTGACGATTTAATATTTTTCGGTAATTAATTCGAAACCATGACCTTTTAACCAATGTTCTTCGAAAGAAAGTACGTTCGAACATTAACAGTATCGAACTCGACATGATTCCTAGGAATATAAACCTTTCTTTCCACAGATTCAAACTATTTGTGGCTGCTCCACGGGACATCTTTCCACCTCATCGAGGAAATCTATTCATATGATCAAAGATTCCTCGAACAATACGCGAGAATGATCGTCTAGGGATGTCACGGTGCATGTACCCCCTGCCACAAGCTAAAAGGTGGCTCGCTGGATATCTACGTAGACATAGATATTTCCGGCTTTGATTGGTTTCCGTCTCATACAGATTCTGCACATCTCAGTTTTCAGTGAACATTCATCAACAAAGTGTAGAATCAATGAAATAAGAAACGGCCCTATAAGTTGTTATTTCTTCAGATACATCATTGCATACTATAGTTATGTTTATGAATGACATCGGTTGAAATCAGTTAACCCTGAAATACTCAAAAATAATTTCATACAATCTACGTATTTAACTAAATTACGAATCAACATTACGGTTTCTTATGAGTATTCTGAAAAATGAAAGCTTTCAAAACTTAAGATTGGATTGTAAGCAATCCTTCAAAGCGATTAGAAGACAGATGGGTGAAACGTGTAATCTTGTGGCTTGAAGTGTTAGAGGTTTACTTAAAAGTACATTGAAACCAAAAATGTTCGTGCGAATTCATTACGTGTTCGTTTGAAGTTTCGTTTCGTTTAATATTTCATAGAATGCTGGAATGATCGCAGAAACCATCAGTAAAATCAATCAACTAAATCGTAACTCATAATAATAATTATCATTTTGGAAAGAAAATAGATCCTGCGCATCCATTTAACGGATTCCATTTTCTCTCCAAAGTCCGTAACATTCGTCGAATTAAAATCCGCACTCCGCCATTTTCTTGAGCTTTCTCCACAATTAAGCTCATTGTCATCCCCTCTTCCGAGATTAAATTCATTGCTAAGTATTCGAGTGCACTGGAAGAAAAAAAAGCTTTTCTGAATTCGCTCGTGTTTTCCCAACATTTGCTCAAAATTTCTCGATTTCATTGAACAGTAATTCCAACAGAGGTATTTCTTCCATCCGAATTTGTTTCAGATCTAAAAATGAAATTTCTTGGGCATTATGATGCATGGATGATACTCAGAATATAATCCATTAATGTAATACATGAATGTATATTACATATAGCAGAATCGGGGAGATACAAAATATATCGGTCAGGCGAAGTCTTAATAATCTTAAAAATCGCTTCTTCTGCGAATATCATCGCCGATTTACATATTTATAAATATGTAAATCTTAAATAAAACTTAGATAAAACTTATCAAAGCGTAAATTCGACAACTATCCGATTTCAAGCGATGAAAGTTGTTATTTCCTTGTATTAGCAGTATGGCTAAATGAATAATCCAAAGAGAGACTCAATTCCTAGAGATACTCTTCATAGATTGAAACGATTTCAAAGGAAAGAAGTTATCCCTCCGCGTAAATTGTCCGCTTAAAAGTGCCCTTGGGAAGGAATCTTGAGACGGGCACAGGTGGCGATTGTCTCCACTTCTGAAGATGCACGAGTGCTCAGCTTTAATTTCCGTATATTAAAATTTCGTTTGAAATGATGTCCAGGGAAATTAAAGAAATGAATTAAATCCTTCACGAGGAATCTCCACGAGAATGGAAAAAGACGGTTTTTATAAACAATGGGAGATAAGTAAAGATACGTCGTTAAATTAAGAGTTTGAAATATACGAATCTGAGATTTTAATCATTTTCACGTAATTTCGCTATCGTGGTAGTAACTTGTAAAACTGATTTATCAACGTCGTAACTTTGTTAAAATTTAAACAAAAGCGCTTGGACATTAAAATAATTTTACATTCCTGTTTAGATTTGTCATTTCGGAATATAAAATATTACAATCTTTTTAATTGTAATAATGATTGAATCCATCTAACATTCGTACTCGAATCCAACGGAAGATGGCCGTGTTTTCATTGCGCTTAATGCGTAACTCACATTACACTATTAATAAATCTTCGTTAATTACTACTTAAACATGTGAAAACTGTAACTATAACTTGTTGATAATTTAAAGCTGAAATTACATTATTATTGTATATGATAAAAGTGTCCATTTTGAATCGATATTCGATGAAATATGAAGCGCTACAATGACTAATGAGTTTCTACATTGACAACTTGCTGATTATTGTATAACTATCATTTCCACTTTCCCATTTATTTATCACCGCACAAACATTCACTTCTGGACGATGGCGCCTAACAACGGACCTACACAAACTACGAGAGGAAAATTTCCTCCTAAAACTTCTGCGTTAGAAGATAAGTACGATAACCATTCTACCAACGGAGAGAAAATCTTTAAAAACATTATCTATGTTTGCGGGTTAAAGTTATATCTATGCATTATTTACTTCTCTTACTTACTTACATATTCTACTTCTCAATTTTTCCTTCTATGTAATCACTTTCACGTTTGATGACTACAAGATACTTTAACAAAACAAATATAGTTGAAATACCAAATAATACATTATTTTACAAAAAGACCACTAATGTGATTTTCAACATTTGATTTATATATCATAAGAAGTATAATTTTATGGAATCTTTGGATCATCGAGCATTGAGAACATCTCCAATCTAAAATTATATATTCTATTACCGCACAATCGATTGACTTTTGAGATCACCACTTTCAATTCGATGTGAATACCACTTTACTATTCTAAAAATCGTTTAAATATAAATCCTCTGCTCATTATAATAATCCAACGGATCTCAATTCTGCATAAATTGTCGTTACAAATACTTATTATGAAAATTGGGAGACCTGTTGCTAATCATAATTTTTGTAAGGAGAGTTTTTACTTCTTCAGTTTTGATTTTTATGATTCTCAGCTCTCAATGGCAATCCGTTTTCCTTTCTAGTTTGATTAAAAGAACCGATTTAATGGAAGGAAAATATACTTTTGATGTGTTTATAAAGAGTTTAATGGTCCCTTCGTGCATTCATTTTTCGATAGTGCTTTTTTGACTTCTTATTGGGAAATGCATACCCTGATGACACATTTTTTAATTAACTATTCGCAATGAATCATATTTTTTATGTTCAAGAACACTTAAATAAGCTGTTCTTTAAGATAAACTTTCCTTCTTTATATCGATGTCAGTTATGCGAACTCATTCGGAGTTTTCAATTCGACGCAATCATAATTTCAGATCAGATTTTGTTTAAAAGGAATCTCTTTCCTGCATTATTTTAGTTGGAACACAATTATTGCCGGAAAAGGATTTTTATTTGTAATTGAATTTTCTAAAAGAATTTTGATGGGAGATTCTTTTCAACTCAATATGTTGTTGAATTCAGTATATTTATTCATGTATCTAACATTAATTGGTATTTCATTGGACGTCTTCATCAGTTTGCAAATCCTCTTCACACATATTTTATCGATGCCTATTACTTACGTGGGCACTTTCTTCGTATCCTTTTAAATGATTCTTTGATAATTGATGCCATTAATTACTTTTTTACTATAAAATCAAGCATTGGAATGTTTTAAAAACAGCTCTTCAAAAGGATTAACGAATATTCTATGCAAACCATCAAATCGCATATTCTTTGAAGATTGAGAAAGCATTTTATTTTACTTGACCTATTTGTGAAATTAACGATCGTATAATGATAAAACTGCGTTCCGATTCCTCAGTATTTAGCAGAGAATTTTGAATTGACGCGAAATGCATATGTCAATTCTACAGTTTTAATATAGAAGCAGTTATAGAGAGAGGGCAGTTACAGCGATACTTTGTTCACCAAAGACACCAAAAGAATTTATTTTCATATGTATTGTATCCAACTTCATGTATTTAGAACTCATTGATTTCTCTAAAATATGGAAAAAATTGCAGATACACATTGGAAGCGAAATAAGGACAAAAGGAAATAAAATCGAACATGTATACGTATTTAGTAATTGAAAGAATGTTACGAAAGGTTTGAGTTGTAAGTTTCTTATTTAGATTCATCGATGAAATCATTGATTCAAATCTCATTTCCTACACAATTTTAGCTGTTCACTTTTGATCCCTTTAATAATTAAAACACGAATTCTAAGGGAAATTCCTTTCGAAAATATTTATTAAGACAGTGAAATTATGAGATTCAAATATTTGATTCTTAATCTTCACTACTTTAAATCGAAATGATATATTGATGAAATGCGATGGAATAATATGCGTTTGAGCTCAGTAATTATTAAACAAAGTGATTATAAAATAACGGACGAGAGACATCAGTCAACTATATATTTGAATTATAACTCGTTAAATGAATAATATCGCTATTCAGAACTTACGTTTCAGAAAAAGTGCCATCATATACAACGTATGTAATGGTTTATGGAAAAAGTAAACAAAACAAATGGAAATTTTATACTTTCATGATGCTTTCGAATTGGTCCCGTTGCATAAATTTTGTCAAACATTTACATTTTATTAATAGAAAATGTTTTTCGGAGAAATTAAAATGAATCTAATGAACAGAATTTTCTTCGAATTTTGAAGTAATCTTAAAAAAATGTTTCATCCTATTTTATACAATCCAAATGTAATTCTTATTTTAGAATTAAAAAAAATCAAACCTTTGAAAGTTTGGAAGAGAATAACAATTTGTTCCTTATTTACGTTAATTTAAGCATACTTTTTAAAATAGGAACTCAAAATAATTATGTGGCGATTTTTCACTCAATTTTGCTTCAAATGGAGTTTTCTTTTTAAAATAATAAACAAGTTTCGAACACGAGTTGAGAGGCAGCTCAAAATTGGAAACCAGCAAAATGCCATTTTTGATCTTGAATTTTATTAAAATAAAGGACAATTGAAAGGAAATTTGATTTCCAGTATTTGCAAGCACTTCTCCACGGGGTTTATGATGAATTGGCATTAGTTTGAAAATAGGGGAGTATACACGTGGCAGTTCATTAAGCTTAATTGGTTTCCACTGTAAATTGCCGTTGGAGATGCTAGAGAGCCTAAAAACGCTCTTGTGTTTTTCAACAGTTATTCGAAAGAATTTCCTCAGATGACTCACCACGAATTAGCGGATGTCATTCTGATTCATAACATTTCGAGTTCTGTATCATTAAAAGTATAACAATAAAATCGAATTTTGCAAAGAATATTTGACTAAGATTGAATTATTAAAAGAGCCTCTTAGTCGTCTCTATGGTGACTCACCTCCATCTGCGAAATTAATCTCTCATTGACGGAGCCATATGCATCACACATTCGCTGATTAGAAGCGTTATTAGGGAAGGAATAAATACCTCTTTCGCTAATGTTTTTTATATTTTACCATAGAATTGAGACTTTGCCGACATACGGGGCTTTATTCGTGTCTACCAATTGCAGCTTTTCCCGCTATTATCGGAAAGTGCTGGAGGAAGTGTATTCCACTTCTTAAAAAACTTTTGCTCTATCAGAGTCTTGATGACCTTTGAAGTGGATTTTGGACTAATGAAGAATAAGCTTCCATTTATACTTTAATCGGCTGATCGATTCCTCATCGTTAATTTTAACTACTTATCAACTGTATAGCTCTTTATGGCGGAATGTCTATGGACTATGTGAATGGAATCCATGTCCATCGTTTGAAATATTTCTTTTTTCTAATTATTCGAATAAAAAGTCGAATTGAGCTTTCGATTTTTGCAGATCTTTCTTTAATGATTCTCTTTTAAAGATAATGGCTTCATTTTTTCGATAATTTCCGTCGATCCCTTTGTCTTGCAAACTGAAGTTAACCATCGGTGCAAAAATCTATTATTTTTTTGAATCGTCATTCCAATCGAAGCGTTCTTCTTAAAAGAGAAGGTCTATAGTAAACAAAAGGGAGTTTTGATATAATCGTCGTCAATATTAGTGAAAATCCGATACGTATTTATCGATCGATATGCGCAGATCTAAATTTTAAGTGATAAGACATATCCAACATCTCAAAACAATTCTTTAAAGATGTATTTATTTGAACGTCAATTAACTTCTAAAATCCAATTCGTAAAAAATTTCCGAAATATACCGATTGAATTTCATAGTATCGAAAGAAACCCTAATCTGCCAACGAAAGAGATTATAAAATGTCTGGAATAACCAGATGACTCAAATTTAATTCGAATCAAAAGTTGTCATTCGAAGGAAAACCTTCATTTATGTAATCGAGCGAAGCAATCGTATATCGTGCGACATACTTTCTCTTTCTTTGGAAGAGCTTTCATTTCTCGAAACGTATTAAGGAGAGCGATCTTTGGAATGAGGACGCCATAGTGGATACAACGGATTTGGTCCGAACATATATATTGAGTATAGATTATATTTTTTCGAACAGTTATTGACTTGATAATTAACTTTCTTTTCGCAGAATTCCCTTTCTGAGGATTAAATATGCGATTAAATCACTTTAATATGCAAACGAATGGAATCTGATAAATTAACGAGAAATAGAAGCTCTTTCGCTGCGGAGTTCATCAAAACAGAGTGAAGGTTTGAATTCATCAAAACTCCTCTTTAAATCAAATGAAACTTTATTTTAGATCCAAGAATCTTCTTTTACGATATTCCCGTCTTAATCAAACAAGAAAATCAAAATTCGATCGGACCTTCCAAAGTGTATAAATACTTCATGAATGCACTCATCTAAAGGCGTCGCGTGGAAGGGAATTTGCGAAAATGTAACGAAAGCATTTGAAGGAAAGAAAAAGCGATTCCGTAAAATAAATAAAGACAAGAATAACAAAATAAATGCGATTTCAACAACTCCTAATTGTTATCTATCTATCGAATGCAAATAACTAACCAAAAAGATGTAAATCAAACGTTACATTTTCAATATGTTTAATCGTACATATCTTAAAGTAATTCTGTTGCAATTATTATCCAAGTCATATTAAAATTTAAGAAAGCATTTACAACAACCTTTCGTGAAATCAGCCTTAGGATAAATACTTATTTCTCGTTTATAATAAAGTCCTAATTACATTAATTTGATTTTTTCGACGACCATTCTTTTGTGAGGATTTTCTGAATTTGCAATGTTCTCAGAATAAATAACGGCATTTCATTTGAATAAACATTCATGATATTTAAATTGGTTACCAAAGCCATGGATCGTATTAATATTTTAAAATCATTTTTAGGCGAATCGATTTCTTTGTATCGAAAGATTTTAATTTCTTTCTCATTTTATGCAATTCTTTTTTCATGCTACTTATATTTAAGGGTGTTTTAAATTCGAGTTTCAAAATTCCAAACCTTTTATTAATTACACTTAAACATCTTTGTGTGCTTTGATCAGGAAATCTGCTCCCTGAAAAATCAGTGAATAATTATTAAATATTATTAATTATCGAAAAATATATTTTCAACAAACTGAGAGGTCAACATTTTTAGTATTTTATCATACACGTTACATTTTGAAATTTTTATTAACTAATTCTTGAATGAGAAACTGTAATAAAATTAAGTGAATTTGTAATGATAAAGCATTTTCTTTTGAAAATTTGGATGAACACATAAATATTCCTATTCTCTATTTATATGCAATAATTGTGCCTGAAAAATGATTAGATAACAACTTTTACTCCCTTATAATCTAATTAGAATACACGTCATCTTAAATGAGTGATAAGACATGGGATGGAAGATTTATAATAAGTGGAAGGGAATGAAAAAATTAAAAAAAGCATTTATATAGGACATGGGTTTAATCAAGTGCTATGTTATAATTTAGCAAAAGGAAAATAGGGTAAACTGTTTGGGAAGTTATAGTTTCGTTGTAGTGCTGAGGCCACAGTGGCATATGTTTTTTGATCTTAGGAATATACTTTGAAATCAAAAAGTATAGATTTTTAACGATGCTATAGATAAGTAGAGTTTATTTAGATAATAAGGCGAAAAATATGTCTCAAATTCTGATATATATATATATATATATATTTAGAATGGGATGTTTGAAAGAATGAATTACCTTATTTGATCGTTGACACGTTCTCATTGGTCATCTTAAGACAGAAGGTTTTTGGAGTTGATCATCACTATGGAGGAAATTAGACGAAAAACTCTTTTTGAGCGAAATTTATTAGCGAAGAGGACTAAGAAAGATATAAGTCTAATAAAGGATTAGCTTAAGCGAACAGTTATCAAAAGCATTCTTTTGGTCTAAATTTTCCTTCGCGTTCGCAGAAAACCTAAATTTCGCATTGAATTTGATTGAAACAATCTAAAATTGAAGCTGATTTTGAATATTATCTTCGTCAAAACTTTAATATTGTGAATTATTCAGAAAGAACACCTTATGCAGATGCCTGACAATAAAAAAAATCAATTCTGCACATAAAACGCAAGTATTTAACATTTTTCTGAAGGTCACTTCGGATCCTCTATTTTTATACTTGTTATGATCTCGTTGAGAAAGAAATATAACGTTGTTAATGAAAAGCATGGAACGATTTGAATAAAACATTGTATTCGACAATTACTGCAAAAAAGCGATTCATGAAGGACTTGTTTTGAGTTTTGACAAGAAATATTAAATGTATGACAACAGGGGTTATTGGTTAAGGTCTCCTATTCTTCATTTGCAAATCTGCATTTCATTCTTTCTTTACAAAGTGCTTGTTTAGCGAACGAATTAATCACGCGATTCCCGTATCTTATTCGTTGCTCAGTGGCGACAACTCTCGGCAAATGAGGGAGATGAAATAACTCAAACGGAGTGAATTTATCTCTACGATAATCGACGCTTTCTTAGATTCGTCTGAAAGATGAACGGATATCCTTGGGAATATCAAAATGCGAATTCGTGGGAATTCCGAGGAACAAAACGCTTTAGAAGAACTTCCCGGAAGAAGTGCACAAAAAGGAAAGCGGATGCGTGTTCATGTGAGTGAAGGTTCTTTGCCATTCGAGCTCATTCCACTCTTTAAATTGTAACTTTCATTTGTATGATTCAAACCGAAAAATAAATAATACAATTCGATCACTGCATTCGGAAAAATGAATTATTAATAATTTGGTTTAACTATCGATAGTGAGAAGATTTTTAATTTCTAATTTTAATTTACTCCAAAATGACAAAAAATCATCTTTTGATGGAATTTAAGCGTTGGAAGTAAATAAGGAAAATGATTTGAGTGAGAGAATGAAGGCTCCACATTTTTATTATCAAAAACAGCAACTCATTGAAAGTCATCATATGTCGGTGACGCTCGTCCATAGTGAATTTTTATTCTTTATTTTAATTTATATTTTTTATTATTCGTACGGATATCTTACATATTGTTCTCTTTCTAGTATAGGATATATAATAGAGTACTATAATTAATATATTCAAATGGATCCCTCGTTACTTTTCATATACAAATGCAAATGAATCTTAATTTTTACGAATTAAATGAATTGAGTATATTGAGCCAATAAATATGATAAATAGCGCCATAATGATTGAAATAATCAGAAGAAAGGTCTTTTTCTTTTATACGGCTGAAGCAAAAAAAAAAAACTGAAGAACATGTATTTTTAATATCAACAATTAGAAATTAAATCATTCGAAATCTAAAACATCCACTTGAAATGTATCAATTCGTCTCAAATGGGAAATAGTAACTGAATTGCGATAAATGTATGAGAATTTCTTAATCGAGTGCCCATGAGATTTGGACATTCTAGTAATTCATGAAAGTTTTCATCAAAGTTCATTAAATATCTTTATCCTGCATACGAACTCCTCATCAGAGCCAAATAATGCATTCTTCAACCGATCCCTCTCGTTCAATTATCGCCGATGCATCGATCGCAAAAATCAATTTCATATTTCCTTATAATGGATTCCAACGAATGGTCACCAAGTTTCGCGAAATGGAATATTGAAATGAAATCAATGTGATAAGGCGTGACTTCGTGGAATGCCATAGTAATAAAATTGTATATGATAAATAAATAAAATAAAATTTCTGGGAATATTGTACAAAAAGATTCAAAAGAAATTAAAACATGCGATACGTATAGATAACCACCACCTCAAATATTTTAAATTTGAACTTTCATTGCAATATCAGAGTGAAAATAAATATTTCAGCTTCTTATATTTTAAAGTGCCTATCACATAAGATGGTCAAGCAGATGTTTATGGCGAATAAAAACATTTTTATATAATAGGTCTACCGGAAAGTTCTGTTCGTTTTTAGAATGAAACAAAAGAATAGATTTTTCATACCTTGGATTAAGTTTATTGAATGATTTAATAGCCATCATTATTCTTTAAAAAAGGGATATACAAAATGCTATCACGCTGTAGAGAAGTCATAAATTATGATGCCAATTAAATCATTCAATAAACTTTATTCAAAGTATGAAAAAATCTATTCTTTTGTTTCATTCTAAATACGGACAGAACTTTCCGGTAGACCTAATATTTTAATTCGAAGAAAATCCGAAATATTCCATTGAATCGTCATATTTTGGTGATATTTTATACAATTCCAAATGATTTATCAAACTTATTCAATATTGTCCAGGATGCATTTATTTGAATATTTTGAATGGTGGATCAATCGGAACATTTTTGGTGGCTTCGTACATCTGTTTATAAACCACTAGAATCCTAACGAACAGCTCAACGCCTACGTATTCGTTACATTTTAAATAACTGCCATAAAAACAAGGTAATGGTCCTTCTTATTCCATTTGCGGTTTCTCAAATATCTTAGGAATAGTTTCTCAATGTCATTTGTATGAATATTGATTAATCTTTTTTCAATTCTTCTATTTAAATACACATTTCGCAGTTACTCGACTTTAATATGATTAAACAGACAAGTGGTCTTTCTCTCTGTTATTACTTTTTTAAAATAGAAATAGATATATAAATGATGTATTGATGGACTTCAACACCCCCTTCCATACTCCAAACAGTTGCGTGTGAATGCCATCCTATGGCTTAAGACTTAGTTCTCATTAATATCTCTGTTATTTACATGTTCGTTATCTTAATAAATGGGAATATTTTACCTTCAATTGTTTAGCAAAATTTTCATTATTTTTTTAAATTTCTTCCTTCTTTTTCGTCCATTTAAAACTCTTCTTTATTCCTTTTATATTATTTTCTCATTTCTTTGGGGCATTTTGGCTTTAATCTAAAAATAATTCTATAATTATCGGATATCATTCTTTTCTTTCAACTTTCGCTCGTCCAATCTTTTCCGACATTTTATTCTTCCACTTCTTTCCTTGCGAAAAGTACTGAACAATTTCGCGTCTACAATTGTTATTTGTTCTATAGACAATTGAACTCTTTGTGACTTACATCAGATTAATTTTCAATAAGTTTCATTTCCTTTAATTATGCCTCCACAAAGTTGAACATATCATTTTGTTCCCATTTCTTTTTATCTCCAACTCTCATGTTCGCTGAATCTCGAAACTGAAGAATGACTACTAATCGAGCACAATATTTGCGTCCGTATTACTAAATCATCATTCGCAATTCTTCATTTCAAAATTGGCCAAAGAAGAAAAGCTTTCAGTGATTCATCCGATATTTGAATTGAAAAGTTAGGATTCAAACGCCAGTTATAGTGAAAATGGCTCATTCCGGTATTTTCTTTATTTCTTCATCTTATTTCAATTGAGATTATGTGTAAGCCTCACAATTTGTGAGAGAGACATTAAAAAAAAACAATTCTTTTTAAAGAACTGCAAATAATATTATTCAATATTTATCTTAATTGAGTTTTTAATGTCATATATATTTATGAGTCATAAACTAGTAACAGTTTAAATAAAATAAATCGGAAATCAAAAAGTCAAAGAAATATGAAAGTTTGATTTACGTGAAAAAATCTAATAATGGCTTTTATTATAAAAATGATTTCTAAAGATTTATAACTTAAAAATATGTGATTAAAACTGTACTTATGTAAAAACGCGATCTGTAGTTATGTATGATATGTAAATAGATTCAGATATGAAATTTTTGCTGTTTTTACCATCATTTGAAGGAAACGAAATTCATTCATTTGACTAGAGAATCATAAAATGCGCGTAAAAGAAACTTGTAATCGATTCAAAAAGAAACTTTATATATAAATAACTTGAAATAAATCAAAGATCGTTTCACTGAAAGATTTAATTCAAAATATTTCATAATTTAGATGTTTATGATTTTTGATCAATATAATTTATATATATATATATATATTGTTTTATATAATTGATCGATCTAATTACTCATTCCTTTGAATGGAAATTTAAGAGTGTATCTCATAGGAGAGATAAAGAAAAATTTTAACATTTTCTTAATATTTGATAGTAATCTTTTTTGTCGAAAACTGAGTATTTATTTCTTGAAATGTGATAATTGTAAATATACGTAGAAATACACGAAATTGCGGTCAAAGCATTTATGAATAGGATTCGTAAACCCGACGATGCCTTGAAAAATGAGTGACACTCCAAAAATGACGGAGAAGCCACACCAGAAAAGTACTACTATACTTTAATAAAAACTGTCCCTAAAATATTTTCCATTTTCAATAATCTAAGTGAATAGGTTCTTATCTTCATTCTAGTTGAAAACATAAATATATTCTGAACGTATAATTTGAGGAGTTATGGATCGAATGCTATTATTTCGAGGGTTAAAAACGAATATTTCGTGTAATAAATA
This sequence comes from Pantala flavescens, assembly GCA_020796165.1. Classification (NCBI taxonomy): domain Eukaryota; kingdom Metazoa; phylum Arthropoda; class Insecta; order Odonata; family Libellulidae; genus Pantala; species Pantala flavescens. The sequence goes on from CM036882.1 coordinate 18,076,024, forward strand.
GTACTATAGGATAAGAAATCGTCCATTAAAAATAAATTATACCGAAAGATGAATATTGTTATAGATCACTTGGAGGAAGGCGGGCAAATGTTTTCATGGGAAGATAGGCATGAGACCTCGAAAAATATATCGTATTTAAGGTGAATTTCTATTTAAACTATAATTATGTAAATCAGTATGCAATAGCTAAATAAATAAGCATTTATAATCTAATACTTAATGAATGTATGTTTATAAAATATGGTTTTCTATGGTGAATTGATATTGTATCGATCTGTTTCTATTGTCAGTTGAGGAAATGGCTGCATTATGGGTTTGACATAAACATTTTAATTTGACCACCACGGGCATTTTCATGCTACTACTGCTATAAACTTCCTTTAAAACCTAGCAAATTGGAAAACTATGAAATATTTCTTAGGAACTTTGGAATCAGCCTGTGCTTTAAAACTGGATTAAGCATTTTTGAAATTAATTAATATTGATACATTTAATATTCCGGTACATTTTAGATGTATAAATATAGAATGTGAAGTTTCGATCATGCTCTCCCATACATAATGCAGATTGTTTATAACCACTTATCTGAGAAGAAGGGAGTCCATTCACCGGGAGTTCGCAACATCTGAAGGGGACATCTGAATGCAGCTCTTAGCGACTCTCACTTCACAAGTTTCTTCTTCCAACATGTGCGATTTATTCCCATTTCATTTTTCACTGAATATAAGCCTTGAGTTTATCATTCACATTAGAGCAGATTTAAGAATAACTCTCCATAAAACCACATAAAATATACTTTTTATTAGGAGAAGTGATAGTTTGATCGTTCGATCCAATTCCTTCTTGAAAGACAGTCATTGCAATTTTATATTGATAATTAGAAAACGAGTGAAAATATAAACCAAAACTGAGTGATAAATGCCAGATACTTTAATTTTTATGTGTTTCGGATAAAAGACACAGTAATATTTCAGCTTTAAAAAGAGGGAATTTATTGTATAATAAAAAATTGGCCAGTTACTGAAAATAATAATTGCTAAAGTAAAACCTCGGTTATAATCATTATTGTAAGAAATAAACATCGTCTGTATTACGGTAAAGCTGTTGTGTCCATTTTATCAACCAATATATAAAACTTTATAAATATATTTGATTTCGGAATTGTTCATACATGTTGATGCAAATTATAAATATATAATTTATAATAAAATTAAAATGCTTTTCTTTTGAATCGATTGGAATTCTCGAGAGAAAATGAATTATTTCATTTCAATATTATTTTTTTAAAATATCATTTATGGATTCCAATGCCGACCATTCAAAGGCGTGGTTCTCCTGATTGAGTGTGGATTTTCAATCATTCGAAGAACATAACACGCGGAAAAATGTTTAAGACATCTTCAATTTTCACGAGATATTGTCGTTTACTATATTTGTTCATTACTCCTAAAAGGAAGAATGAAAACTTTTATGCAATTTACAGTTCTTCTTTTACCAAAGAACTATATTTTTTAATTTGTCGCATGGTTCGAAGCATGTCCTGTAATCTAATCTTTATGATGATATTTATGAGATGTGTATGTTTAAAAGATCATCAATATCATAAGACCACATAATCAATTGAAAAACGGTAATTTCGATGGAAACAATTCGGAAAACAGTGAAACATTGATATGACTTAGAATGGAATAACGGGAGAGAAGGAATCCAATTCGCCATTGATGATATCCTAACAGGTAATTGAAATGAGAAGAGCAAAAGTGTTAGTTGTATCTTTTATTAGCAAATGAACGATTTGCAATGATGCAATTATTTGTTGAATTTATTTGATAATTCTCTTAAAAATACTTCATAACTCCAAACATTTGATTTTAAAATAATCACTATTGAGCCATCCATCCATTATAACTGCAAGCAAAGATTATCTATATTAATAATAATTTACGATATATTAATATTACTAATAGGCAAGATGCACTAACGAGTACATTTCGTACTACCATGGCAAACAATGAGTAAAATTAAATTTTCGAATTTTGGGACTCCAAAGTTAATTCGTGAGCAAACGGGAATACTTGGATTCATGTTTTTTATTCATTTAAAAGTGCGATTTTGAATGCGATTAATGGGAGATCGGCGGCGGGGCTTTGGCGCTCCTCCTTCGGTCCCCACCGCGCCAACTCATAAAAAACGATATTCCTCCATCATTGGAAACAAATACTCTTTTAGAATTCTTATTTAGCTTGAATTGGGGCATTAATTTACAAATATTTCATCTTTAACTAGTTCGCTTTAACTCATTCGCATATTTAACAAAGAATATCTTCCGTCGTTTGATGCACCAACGACTGAACATTCTTCGACACAATTTCTTCGCATTTTTCGAATGAATCGCTGCATTTAATCGAATCACTATAAAGTCGTTTCTAAAAGTAACTTCTGCTCTTTCGCCTTTATAATCCATTAAAGATGTAGACTATTGCAAGTAAATCATACTGGAAATCATCGCTAGAGCTTATATTCATCACCGTAGCAAAATATTTCGAATTCTCCATCGCAGATGGAGAATTCGAAATATTTTGCTACGGTGATTGGATGGACAATAACGGGCGTTTAAAAGTTTTCCTCGATATATTAATATATATTTTTCTGTCTTACCTTACTCAAAACTACAGAATTTTGCGCATATGCTGCTGTGAAAACTTAACAAGTACTTTTCAGAATATCACATAAATTAAATCTTAATAATTCATATTTTTTCCTCTATTTACACTGATTTGAGAGGTTAATTAATTTATAAACAGCAATTTCTTTTCTTCCATTAATCTTTCATTGTTTTCTGTCGTAAAAACAAGATATCTGACATCTTTTATCATCTGACTGAAATTAGACTTGATTTGCGTCAAATTGTAGTTCTGTAAAAATTCGGGAAATGCTCATTCTTCAACATTTGAGAATATTATTTTCACTCGGTTTAAATCTAATTGCGATGACGAATTTTTTCTCAGAAACCACGAATCCAACGTCCGTTTCGCAAATGCAAATAAAATCGGTAGTTTACTAAGAAAAAAGGAAAGATTTTCTTTTGTTAGTTTTACTTGAACGTTATTTAAGACTGCGGAAGAAATGAAAATGTACTCGAAAATACATTTCAAATACGCGAAAAATGTATATTCCCCTTTATAATGTTTCTTTTTCTGCGTCATTTTCATGCTCAAACAGAGTTTCTATCGCCAAGTATCTTGTCTCTTCTATTATATTGTAGTTTCATTCTCCTGCAATTAATTATGTTTCTCGGAATTATTTTTTAACTATTAAATTAATTATATTTCCTAACATCTACAGCTTCCTAATAGATTGACATTATTTTTAGATAAATCTGAAAAGAGTTTGATTCACATTCGGGAATCCTTTTTAAATTTTTTTGTATTAAATTCTGAGCCATTCAAATGCGACGATACGGAACAATGGAGCTGTTACGAGTCACATTTTGCCAGTCAATGATAAATAGTATTATTCAATTCAAATAAAAATATTCGTTATAAAATTACGCGCTACCTTTTTTTGATTTAAAATGTATTTCCTGATAGATGAAGAAACAGTTATTTAACTTACTCTAGAATGCTACTAAGTATTAAACTGTTATCCTCACTTACCGGGACGGTTTTCTACACGGATTCCGTAAATGTCATATAAGAAACGATCAGAAAACAATGCGTCAAGATAAATTCATTTCAGAGGAATGGATATGATTTGATACGATATTGTTGGCACAGGTGTTTCATATTAATCCATGGTTAGGCTATATATATATATTATCATACAAAAAGCGTAGCTTTCACCTAAACGTCATGAATTTCCTGATGATTTTCTCAAATGTATATCTCAACCAAGAGATGTAAAGAGAATACCATCGAACGAATAGAGGCTCAAAATAGAGAGAATTCAAAGAGGATTGGTGAGATGTCGGATTGAAAACGGATGATCGTATATATTCTCCGCCCTTCTTTATATTCTATTGTTCTTTTTCACATTCATTTCCTTCATCAAATGTGGTCTTCTTAACTTTCACCTATGATTTTCTCTTCTATCATTTTTATCTTTCAAACAAACATTCGAACCTTTATTCTTCGTAAAATGTTATCATCAAAACATAGATGGCGAATAATTCGATTGCTAAGTAAAGATGTTTGGAATGCACACAGCAATTGTGAGCAATCGATATCTTCACGGTAATCAATCTACACTTCAGTCGGAAGAAGAATATAAAATGGACGATTTCATATTCTTGAGTTGATATCATCCTAATGAATTTCGACCATTGAATGTAAAAGTGAACATAGCAGTTTTGGTGGATAATATAAATATTAAGTTAAACACGTATTCACATGCTAAAATTCATTACCTATCTCTTAAGTGATTTAGTTATTCATTGATATCTTGCGTATTATTCTGATTAATTTGAATAAACATTATCTACTCTTTCATTTTACCTTTTATGTCCTTATACGCCAAATCAACGCTAATAAAAAGATATTTAAAATTTGAGTAGAAAAGTACACAAATTTTAATTGTATTTTTATTATCCTCTTATTTATCTAATTATTCACTATGAATATATTTATAGATCCGATGCACAGGTATTAAACTGTGCTATAATCAATGGTTAAATAAGTCGAATTAAACTTAAGAGGTGAGAACAGAATAATTCTTATAAAACATCATTTTAGCAATAATTTAATAATTTTCAATGGGATTTTAATTATTATGAGAAAACATGCGCTCATCTGCGAATAACGATGTGAAAAAAGTTCTTTCATTGAAACGTACCAAATATAAAATATCAACAGATGGACTAACGAAGAAGATTTTAATAAAATTAAGGAAGATAAAATCTTTAATCGGACATTCATGTCTCAAATTCCACGATATGCATCTGAAATAGAAATGTATTTAGATTTAAAGCCATTCAAATTTTTCATTTTCTTAAAGATCTGAAGTTTAAAAAATCACGATTTAACATATATAGAAAGAAAGGGGACTGAGATGCGGTTTAAAGTAAATGACGATCGAAGACACAAAAAAAGTGTTTACACTGCGTATGCAGAATACAGTTATAGAGAAAATTTAGTGAAGAAACAACCGAAGACAAAACACACTTTGGATTACAGATAACTCGGATATTACAACCAGCTCTCGCCAAAGTGGAAAATCGGCCTTAAATTAACAGAAGAAGATAAATTTAGTAAATAAAGCACTGAAATCTCAAATAATACTGAGAAATAGATGCTAAAGAAAAAGGTGGAGGAATGAAACTTATCTTAGTTGTGGTGCTTAATCTAAGAAATTGAAATAAGTTCAAAACTTGAGTTTACGAGCAATACGTAAAAATGTTCTGAGATTTCACAAAAAGTTGAAGAAATGGGTTTTACGGAGTTTGCCGATTTATGCTCTGTCCACTAAAATTTGTTTTTCTCCTTAAAAATAAAATTTCCCTTTTTCAGGCTGTCAATCAATGGAAATTGATTTGTCCTTTCAATTAAATTCCCACTTTTAGAAAAAATACCAATTTATAGGAAATAAATCTACTAAAACCATTAAACGATTACATTTGGCGAGAATATTACTTGACATAATAATACAGTTGGTCTGCTTCGATTGTGAAGTGATTCCATAAATAGAAAGAGGTTAAAAGGCTCTTTCTCTATTTGCCCCTCTTCGGATAAAGAAAATAAAATATAGATATTGCAAAAATCATTTCCATAAGTGAAAAGATTCGCCATATCATCTCAAAGAAATATTAATTCATTTACGTTCTAATTGAATCTGAATTACAATTCCTGAAATTCATCTTCCAAATAATACCGATCCTATTACTTACTCCTGTATATCAAGGCATTGACACGAAATGCTTTTCATTATTTATTAATGATGATGAATTTTTCCTAATATTACTCAGAGTTCATAAAATCTTACCTTCATAAATAACCATTATTCTCCAATGTAGGACCTCGTCGAAGTCTGTTTCTGTCTATAAAATCTAAGAAGAGAAGAATCTCTCTATAAAATCAGATTTTCAAAGAACTCTTTAGCATTTCATTATGAACTATGTGCATGGGATTGATAGTTTGGTTATTAATTTTATAGCCAACTATAATTTTTAAAATAGTTTATGTATAATAATCTTAAAAATATTTTGTATATATATAGCAAATATGTTGTCGAAATAGAGTTTTGAGTTAAAATCGAAGAAGGTTTCTAATATTCCTCAAGCAATTCAGACACCGCACAATTCATGTTTTAAGTAAATCCCTATTCTAAAAAGAGAGTTTCATAGATCCTTAAAATACCGCAGAATAAACGTCCATTTATTTTAAATTACTTATTCACTGGGAAATGAAATATCATTTTATAAATAAATAATTAAGAGAAACACATCTTAATCCAAGAAAATATTATCATCCCATGTTTTGAATATTAGAATTCGAAGTTTTACGAAGGTTATCAAATAGAAATTGATGTGTTTTTACATTTCAGATGAAATTGTTGTTTGTGTTTGATTATTAAGGTGATTTTTGAAAAGTTAAAATCATGTCACCATTTTATACTAACTCAAGCCGTCTATTGCAAAAAGGGACATTTAAATTCTAATCGATTGAATATATTTAGTACCAAGATGTAATACTTGCTTCAAGCGATCATTCTAAGAATCTACTAAAAGAAAATATCACTATGCCAAAGCAGAAATCGAAAGTTCTTTCAAAAGAAAATCACTTTAAATTACCGATGAAGTCACTTTTGCTACCGAATTGAGAACCATTGGCTCGAATGACGCATATATCTGAGCAATGCAATCGATTTATGTTAGAGCAATCGTTGATGGAATATTTTAGATTGAATGCCATGATTCATCCGCCCTTCCACCGAAGATCCCGACAGGAGCTTGGATTTTAAGGAATTCCGTTTAATATTTGACCGATTTCGTCAACGGTTTTCAATTTCACTACAAATTTACTTATTTTTCGAGCGCTTCCCGATCTGACATAAATGAACCCTGAATTCTGATTTATACACTCTTTTATTTCTATTTCTAAGGACTTTTCAAGGTTCGGGAAAAAATTTTTCATCCAACTTTACAATCATACATATATACCACTTGTTCATAATATCTATCGTATTAATTTATCGAATTTGCTTAAATTTACGAACTGAAATTATGTTTGTTAGTGTCAAAAAGCGCTTGAGAAGTTCTATTGATTCTTTTGGTATTTCTCAAATAAATATAGAAGTACAGGCTTTTTAGTTGCAGGTGCTCTTTTGTGATAATAGGAAAGTGATATATTTCTTTAGAGTGAACAACTTATTTCAGCTAAAACTTTCGCTTTGTTGAGCATTCGATTTTAGTTGTAAACTAAGTGTAATATTATTGAATAAAAACATAACTTGCTAAAAGTAATGGTAAATGAATCCATATATATTACGCAACAATGTAAATGAATAATGACGACCCGGTAAAGACAAATTTTAGTCAATAATATGCGATGGAATCTCGATGATTAGTTTTTGACATCAAATGCACACAGCAATTCGATCACACGTTGACACACCCAAGTTATTATCATGCTCTTCTTCATTCATTATGGAAAACTACCACAAACCGAGCTCAAGGAACGTTTACTTCGGCCAACGAACTTTGATGCACTCATTCAATTAATTAAAGATATTTCGGTGATATGTTTGATCAATTTACCGATCTCATTTGAAAGAAAAACGCGTCAGGCACGGATCCACCCAATGAAGCGGTTTAAGAAATTCTGGTTCATTGGACATCCCCGGCTTAAAACTGTGAAAATCCGTTTTATTTTAAACTCTTATTTCGGAAACTCGTCTTCGATCTCTCGCACACACTCATCGATCTCGTAAATAGCTGCTCCGGGAACAGGTGGCCCTCTTTTTGTCCGGAGCATCGTTGAGCAATTTTTTTTAATAGCACTTCTTCCTTTCGTCATTCTTTCCTCAGAAGCCCTCCATTGCCAAACAAACGCATCCCAGTGCTTCCTTTTCCGCCTGAACGCCCTTCTCGGGACCACAAGAAGTTCATCATTTTAGCGTCAATCACTCCTATGAAATAGTCGTATCATTGTTAATTTGGTCCTGAGTTATGATTCCCGTTATTATATTCGAGGACGGAAATACTTTATTTTACCCTTAGTTTTTGGCTCAAATTTTGGAAATGGACGGTTCATTAGAACAATTTTAAGTTTTTAAAATAGAAGTTCTTGAGAAATATTGAACATTTTTAGAGTGAGCGAATGATCTTCTACATCAATCGATTTGTCGTTCTTTGCCAGACTGCGCATTTCATAAGTTATCTTATATTATCTGTTATTCGTAAAACATTGTTTTCTGCAAATATTAAAATATTTGGGTAATGAAACTAATTGAATTTAAACACAATTCCTTGATCGAGATCACTGATTCGTAAAATAGAAAGAATATTAAAGTTCTTGAGGTGCGAGCGTGACATGTGAATGAGATTTTCTTTTAATAACTATTAATATATCTTAAATGTCGACGAAATTTAAAACACGTATATTAAAATATGAATGTATAATATGGCGAACCTAATGCGATAGCTCATAATTTATTATATTTATATATGTTCGAGAGAAGTGAGCATTTATTTCCACACTTCTGCCATTCACGGATTGATGATAAGCGACTTTATCATTGAAGATTTAACGCATCGTTTACATAAATTTATCGTCAAAATATCTTTCAGTTACGCAATCCACACTTTCTTGTATGGTTTCTTCATAACTGGAGGTAATTTTTCATTACCAGTTTACTTTTAGCCATCAAACGAATCATTTTTCATTTCTTACAAATTCATTCATATTGTAAAAGCTCTATTTTAATTTCTTTGAAATGGTAATGTTTCATCGTCCACTACATTTTTTGTTAACATCTAAGAGCACAATCATAAATACAAAGTGCTCAATTTTTCCTCAATCATCGCTGAACAGGTTAATCGAGATTTTATAGTTTCCCCGTTTTTCGTTAAATATTTATTCGCAAAAGAATCTTTCGTGTCTTTTGATGACAGTCGTTTTATTAATCGGCCATTTTGATTCTCCCGTTTCCTTCAGTCAACAATTGTAGGCATTACTATTTTAGATTCGATTACTTAAAAAGGATTTCGGGTACTTTCCTTTTGTTTTCCTATAGTCGATGAAAAAGTTTATTTTGCATTTCAGAGTGCTGAAAATATATTTATCACAAACAGTATCTTTATCTTTGATTTTCTTCAAACAAAACATCGTATGAATATTACCACTTCCATAGAAATTATGCTTTAATTATAAATTGTACGAAAAATGTGGGCAAAACATTTACAAACGATCATTTTCTGTCATCATTCTTTTCATCGGTGTATTTTTCCTAAAGATAACAATGTTTACCATGAATATGACCCATTCATTGACAAGACCCGTTTATAAGGGACTGTTTCTTTGACACAAAAAGTATATTCCAAAAGAAAACGATATCAGCTGATGAAGAGCGGCCATATAGATTGATAAATCGCCTCTTCAATAGTTTGGACCTTTTTCAAACGCATTGGCTCCATACGATAGCCGAGAAGGGCTATCCATGAGCTTAAACGATGACAAAGGATAGTGGTATCAAAGGGTAAATGTTAAAAATATATATCATGTATTTAAGGGATTCTATTTCATCTATAATAATTTGTAAATAACAATAGAAAAGTTTTTGTATGTTGTTGCCTCATTTTTGCAGATGCATAAAGGGTTTTATACGTTCGTAATAACATTAAAGGTTGGTCTACTTCATCGTCGCCACTTGATGTCTAACTGCGAATGTATTGCTTTATAAATAAATATTTCACATTATTCATATGTGTGCACAGAAATAATTTTGACAATTCGAATAATAAATTAATGTTTCCCTATTTCCTCTGGTGTGGAGGAAACATATTCAAACGTAAATATTTCATTTGATTATGTTTATCTGCTTTCAGTAAAAGAGTAAAATTAAAATTTAAACCCAAAAAATATAAATCATCAAATTATAAAATAAATATATTTATCTAGCTTTCTTCGAGTAGAAAGAGTTTTTTAAACCGAATAGTCGAGATATTTTTATTTCTGTCGTAGAATGAGTTTAAAAAGGATCGCCTATTTACTGTTATTATCTGGATGGAGGAGTTCCTTCTCTTGAATTCTCCAATTGTTTTTACGAATAAATAGTTTAGAATCTAATATTCGTTTTTCCTTCTTCGCACATCGTTTGATAATCGCACTTCGCTTCCGAAATTCGATCGCCGCGTACTTCCGATGATAATTTTCGTGAAGACTTTAATTTCAATTTCAGAAATTGTTTTTTCATTGCAATTTAGTTCTTCTTCGACAGAATGTCGCTATGACAATATTTTACGTCATAGTCTACTTGAAAATAAATTTATAACGATGAATTTGGAAGTAACTTTAATTTCATAGTCTTTTCCTATATTACCTATTATATTCGATTTTAAAAAGCCACTCAAAGCGGAAGAAAATGTATTGAGGATTTTTTTCCATTGTAGATCGCTTTTAATAAAAACCCAACATCTGAAGTGGAAAATGGCAACTCATAAATCTAAATATTTTATTAAATAAAAGCAGTTATCATTCTACTCTAGTTCATACTTAGAAATTAGTAATTGAACGGTTCATTAACGTTTATTAAAGATAAGTATCCAAAATAGAGTTTCTGTGCTCATAAAAAGTGCTTCATGAAGCGGATCAGTAACAATTATTCTCATTAACAATCGTCAAACGAAAAAATAACTGAGGAATTTAAGGAAATAGATGTGATGCGATAGAATGAAGATGATATCTCTTTGCAACAAATGGAATTCAATAATTTCCTCTTCTATTGAACTGCTGTCGAAAACTATTAATGAGTTTTCAATTTTCGCTTCCTGTGATTTTCCATAGGCGGCGGATTTTTCTTTGACTTTCGTAAATGAAAGCGATAATCACTCCGAAAGTGAGACTTTAATCGTTCTATTCATTTTCCCCTGCTATTACAACAATTTCGATTTTCTTCTTATTCTAAACAAAGTTTACGATTGATCCTGTAGTGAAACTTTCTGATAAATTTGTGTCCGATTATAATCATCATGATTTCAATTATAGGTTTTGAGGGAACACGTTTTCTCGTCTCGTTTTTCACTTTCGATTCTCGACGACGTATTTTTATTAATTATGTAATATTCCGAATCTGGGCTTCATGAACTGGTTGTAATGTAGAGAGATTGTCGCTGTTTAAATTCGGCCTTTTTCGTTTCGATAATTCGGAAAACTCGTCGCATTCTCAATTGGAAGTAAAAACAATGGCTAACACTCCTTACGTTTGGCATTATGAATCGAAAACAATAATATCACACAGCATAAATGATTTTTGATGTCGTTTTTCATATATGCGTGTACCTTTTATTTGAAAGTAAGAGAGATAAAAGTTTCTATCTAGGAAGTTTACTTTACGAAAACCTACAGAAAGAAATTCTCTATGTTCCTAAAAAAATAATAAATCGAGAGTCAATTATTCAGGTCACGCTATAACGGAAGTTTTTCTACGAAGTATACCTTCCTTAATGAGACAATATTTCAGTCTTTCGCTTTTCGATATAATTCCTTCTCAATATTCCAAATAATCACTTAGCTTAATGTGATGGACTTCTTTTTCATTTACGACTTTGTTTCCGTGATATTAGAACAGAAAAAGCAATCTTCCATAAAGCCCTTGCCTCATCTGGGAAATCACAATGCAACAAATAAGAATGTAACCAAAACTCACTACACCTTTACGAGACGAAAAAGATCAAGAAATCTTCCAAATAATCAACCTGATTGATTGCTTGACATCAATTAAATAACTTGTACTACAGTCAAAGAATACAATCTACTTTTACCATAGTCCTACGGTCATCGATGCAATCATATCTTTAGGTGAAATAATCACTCAAGTTTCATGGACTTCCTCATTCCGGAGGAGATTGTAGTAGAATTTCATGAAAAAGAACTCAAATTTCTGGAAGATCAATTTTCCAAATTATTCGAAGAAAAATGTTTTTATTTTAAAATTACAGATTGACAAAAATTACCTCAAGTTAATTCTTCGAATAATTCAATACTTATATGATAGAATAGTAATTCGGTATGTCGTGAATATAATTTTTAGAAGTTAATTTTAAATTAGTAATTCAAATATTTGCATAGGCAAAATTTAATATCAATTCTGCGAAAAAGGAAAAGATCATTTGACCGAGGTCATTGCATTTGCTCCATAAGATTCGAGATATTAAACAGTTATCTAATTTTATTAGAAACTTACAAGATCATAAGGTGCACTTATCAATACGCATGTATTCATTGGTTATAATAAGTATATTATAATGACTACACGTGTATTTATTTGGTATAAAGAAACTGGTAACGCCAAAAAATTGGTGGACTATACAATTTTTTGTCAACATGTGTCGCTAATTTGTAAAAGCTCCGTCTCATTCGGCAAAAAGAAAGATTCTTAAAAGAATGGGATCGCATGATTTCCCCTTCGGCAGAACAATAAAACATTTTCTTTATTTTGGAAGAACCTTCCATCACGTTAACCAAGATGTTTTCCAATGAGGTGAACTCCCCTAAGAGGAAAGTGTAGCAAACACTGAGTGCTTGTGGCATCTTCGGTGGGATTGGCAGACAGACAAACAATGACCTTCCGCCTGATGCCTTTCTTTTTATGGGGACACTGCAAAATATAGAAAAATGATATGTACCGCGTTTCTCCAAAATTATTAATGGGGTGCATTTCGCTAAGTAGAGCTACATCAAAAGCATTGTCTCCTTTCTTATTGAGACAAAACCTCGACGTCCAAAGTGTGCGATGTCAATAATTACGGCATTTTCTTAAACTCTGAATGTGATAAATCATTTTCAAATTTATGAGATCGTAAAACACAATTTTTCGCACTCTCCTGATAGAAATTTATAGGAAGGTAAAACTGTTCTGAGGTGTTCTTTGACTTTTTGTTAATAAATTCAAATAGTTGTTTATGATTATTTAAGTTATTCCAAAATCACCGCCAAATTAGAGAAATACTAAGAGAATGAATGCTTAAATCGAGCTTTAATTCAGTTTTCTTAATTGGCCGAAATATCGTTTCATAAAGTCTCACTTTACCTTTATATATAATTTGTCATGCATAAAATTTTTGAAAATATATTAAAGCAACACTGAGTTTTATTGGAAGCGCCGGAGTTAGATCAATGAGAAATTCGAAAAAAGTAGTAATTCATGAATACGATGAAATGATAATATCCCAATAGAAATGACGAATCATCAATAGGAAAGAATTGGTACTTAAAAGGCCAATAAAATGTATAGGAGACTTCAACGCTTGTATTTTACTTTATTCCGAAGAGAATGACGAACGATCAAATATTGTTGAAACAGAAAAAGGAGGATGCACACATCGTATTTCAGAAATTCAAGAAATTAATTTAATTATAAAAGCACTTCTGAAAATAAGTTTCAATTTATCAATAAATAAAATTACAATCACTATTAGTCACAAAGTAGTATATCCAAATAATCTTTCTGTCACAAAAATATTACGCCTACTTTAAATCATCAATACCCAGTTAAGATCATTTTTATTTTCGATTTCAGATTTTATCGCAAAATCAAGAACATCTAATTCAAATTCCGAAAAATCATTATTTACAAATGACGCTGAATGATATATGATTTGCAGAGGTACAGATTGTGCATATTAATTGGCGGAATTTATGGAAGTAATTGAAATATTTCTGTAGGACGTCAGGAGTGCTTTCAATAATATTTCAAGAATATATTAAATATAGCTATGTTTGCCTGTGACATGTAACTATGAGAAAAAATTGTTTTTCGGATGAAAATATAATTTCCAAAAATAATGCGTTTTCACATTTATGATCAATAAATTTGAACTTACCAAGTTCACTTTTAGGAGTCATTTCTCCAAACAGAACTTCGAACAAGAATGGATTATCTTTGGAAAAAAGCTCAAATGAAATGAGAAGTCCAGAGAATTAAGGTGCTGGTGAAATGTGACGAAGAAGATCTGTTTAAAGATGGAAACTGATGATATATTACAATGTGAGTGACTTGGAAGTGAGATCTTAGAAGAATGAAAGTGCTTTTTACCACAATATATTGGTTGATTTTTTTATATCCTGCGATTTAATGTGTTCTCCTTCTTTAGAGAAACGTTTAAAGTTATTGATAGTGTAAATATTCTACATTTTTACGCAATCCAAGAGTTGCCACTAAGTTAGTTTCAGAAGTAAAAGGAAGTGAGGAATATATATATATATATATATATATATATATATATATATATATATATATATATATATATATATATATGAAGGGATGAATATTAATGAAATAAAAATAAAAATGTTTATAATTTACCTCATATTAACGTTTATCTATATACTTATTTTTATACTTGTGTTCATTATTGTGCACTTTTCAAGGGAAAGTTTTTCCTTAACGAGGGAAATGATTTTAAGGAAAGAATAATGATTTCATTCAATTGAATATTATAAATGAAAAATGAAAATTGAATTAAATAACTCTCATTTACCGTATTTCGTCCTTCGATTTAGCACTTGAAGAAGGAAGTTAAAAAAATTGATGATCAAGGAATCCGATTGACATCAATGAACACACAAATAGCTATTAGAGGTTTCATATTGAAAATTTTCACTCCGTTGAAAGTATAACGAGTAGATCTTTAATGATGGCTTCCAGAGGAATTACAATGTTTTTCACATAAATACGGAGAAACTGTAATACAATGCCTTTCATCGATGAAAATACACGACATACTCAGCAAATGAAGGGACGATGGTAGAGCCACTCTCATTCAATTGTATCCTCCGTAGATTATGTACGTAGTAGATAAACAAAATGAGTGTCATATAAAAAAGATTATTCTAAACGAAAATAATTAAACGAGGCTTCAATTCTTCATACGCATTCGTTTTCAGTTTCGCTTAAAAATGAGACAATCGTTCAAAGGGAAAAATGGCACAATCACGAACGATTTCACCAATTACTTATCGATTATTTTTAAACCTTTGATCAGAAAACATTATAAGTCATTCAAAAAACGTTCGTTTTCACTGTTCATATATCCTGCAATATGCCAATCGATTCCCTCAAAATTACATTTATTAAACAAGATATTTTAGAAAATCGATAATTTGAAGAATTCGTTAAAAGAGTTGTTTCAATATACCCCTTAATATATGTTTCAATAATTGATTGTATATTCGAATGCAAATCGTTTTTAAATAATCCTTTGGTTTTGCTATCGCAAATCGAGCCGTCCGGATGTGAAATAGGATTCCTGCAGAAAACAGCTTTGTTAGTGTGTAACAAAAACACTTGCGCCAAGTCGAAATACGTAAATATGTGATACATTTGACTAAAGAAATCACTCGAGAGAATGCATTTGTGATAAATAATCATTTGAGAAATGAAACCATACTAAGTCTATTTGCAGATGAGACTGAAGTATTCACTTCATTAGAATAGAGTCTCGTACTTTCATCTTATCCTTTTTATCCGATTCATTGATTTAATCTTGAGAATGCAAAACTTATTCTCGTTTTATTTGTGGACATCTGTTTCATTGCAGCAATTGTTGAATACATTCCAGATGTTAGAGATTTCTGAGTTTCATTTGCGAGTTACTGGAGAAAACTAATCTGTGATAATATGGTAGTGGGTGCAACATTAACATACAAGTATAATTATAAATGCAATGTCATTATAACTGTAATACGCATCCTTATAAAATATAAGGATACCTGTTTGGCAAGATTGTGAAAAATATCATCGTATTAATGCAAAATGCATTTGATTTATATTATGGGTTTATCTTTTATTTAATTCCATAAAAATCGCTTGAAATCGATGGCTACGTTAAATTTCTTAGCTTCGTGCCATATGTAGCCATGGTATCTATTTGGAAAGGGACCTATGTGACATGTCGTAAAAGTGCATTAACACTTAAAAAGGATCAATATTCCCAGGTTTATAGAGCTAATGACGAACAATGGCAACATATTTCAACCGTCTTATGCACTCAATTAGCGAAAAGAAAAGTCTTTTTCCTGTAAACAGATTTGATTTAAACAGGAACGCGTCAACTCATTAAATAAGTTACTGTGGTCATAAAAATAGAATAACAGGCAAATTCAGGGTATATTTATAAGGAGATCATAGTGAAGGAATTTGAAGGAAAGTGAACATTTCATTTGGCGTGCCGTTACATTTAAAAGTAAAATAATATTAGGTGTATAGCTAAGTTTCTGGATGGCTAAGGAATGGCGTATACTACGTATTAAATATTCTTAAATAATTATATTTAATACTTTTTAAATTGTGCAGTAGCATCTCATTTTTTGTGACAGCGCAAAGAACGTTTTATTACCACTTTTAAACATGCCGTTCTTTGCAAAGAAGCATCAATTACATTCTACTTGTTTCGATCAATTGTCCTTCGGAAAACACTATCGAAAAACGCCTGGGATCGCTTCAAAATTTTAATTCCAATTATATCCATAAATTGTCAGAAATGTGTCACAACTAACGATGGAACGAATATCGATTAAAATAAAATAAACCATTCTTTAGAATTTAACGTATTTTTGCAAAAAAATCAAAATTACAGGTTTTAACACGGGTGTAGATTGCCCGTCGGGTTCCCTGCTCGTTGATCTATAAAACAACGAAACACGATGGGATACATTGCAGTGGCCGATCTCAAAATTTTATCGGAAACGTAGTTTTGACAAGTTGACTTATTGTTCACAGAGATCAGTACAAAACGGTTTTGCATTTAAATTCCTTCAGAAATCTCATAATTACTTTCCATAATCGGTACGTTTCCAATGAAATTTAAATCCACATTTTATTATTTTCAGAGCAACTAATTGCTAGTTATTATAATATATATTATTAATTATTATAATATATATAAATGATATATAATTATTTGTGTTATTTATAATAATTGTTTTTCTATAACATAAATCTTGAATTATTATTAAATAATATAATATTGAATATCTTTTCACTGGCTAAAGCGTCAATAGATCGTAAATGACATATGTGCTATTATTTTACCTCGATATAGTATTGAGTGGATATCTGATTCATAGAAATTGAACGAAGGTTCTTATTAAATACAAAAGAGAAATGCAACACAAAAAGAACTCATTATTGCATAATGATTATGTTTTTATGTGAAAATTATACTAATAAGGCGATGAAATTCTTCTTAATAAATAGATCTAAAGTAATTTGGAGACAATGAGTCGAAAGAGTACACAACTTTTGGAAATGCCCCCAATCGATTGATGAAATGGATTTAAGGAAGTATCCCTTTTTTCGCTAACGGATAATGAAGGATATTAGATTGGGGCAATACATCGTCATATTGATCGCATTGGATAACTTATTAAGATGAATTCACACTATAATGTGATTATAGAACAAACATTATGTTATGGATATCATGCAGAAAAATTGAGGAATTAAGGGAACTCATAAAGGTACAATAAATGTTTTAAAATTATTTAGCGCAATTACGAGATTACTTCTGCTCTGAATTTTTCTCGTGTTTGGTTATCATAGAAAAACTGAAAATCGTGATTTTTATTCAGAAGTAAAGATTCGGAGTCGAATATTTACACGATTAGACATGAATTAAACGCCAAGTACACATCGTTTGAATCTATAGCAAATTATTTACTGAGGTTTGTTTATATATCTCTTCTTTAATTGCGAACTTTTGATACAATAGCAAATTTTTGGAAAATACATATATGGATGGAGGCCCTCCATCTTAGCGAGAGTCCATCGACCCTATTCGCGGAAACTACCGATGGAATGCATTCAAGGAGAATATTCCTTCTTGATATTACTCTAATTTTGAGCTCTTACTAGCTAAAATTCAATCCTTTCTATTTGATCTTTACATTCTATTTGTAATGAAATAAAAAATGCGTTGAATCTGATATATTCAATTCCAATGTTTTGAATGGAAGCCAAATGAATTTAGAAAGATATTAAAACTTTGTAACACTATCGCGATACGAATGTGAGTACATATGGATAATTCGATCGATAAATTTATTCATTTAATCTAATTTTCTTAAGTGGGAGAGAAAAAGAGCGTCTCGAACCCGCGTATCCCAGGCAGCATTATGTGAAAAGTAGAAAACCTTACATCACTACCAGTTTTTGAGATCTCACAATTCCGAGGAATGGAATTTCGGACCGCGGATTCCCGTTCTTATGTCATCTCCATTGAAGTAATTGTACTTAAGCCCACGAGTCTATCGTGGTGACTTTGACATTATTTTTAAAAAGGGTAATATAATGTTGATGATATGCGATCAAGAGAGAAATAAACTGAGTGTATATAATAGTTGATAAAGAATTAGAATACCGAAAGCAAAAATCTGAAAAGTGCTTTTGGATTGGAAAGGATGAATCTGCTTTATTATATAGATGATTGAGGAAAGTTAATTATTAGAAGCTATCGAATTGATAAGACAGAAGATGTGATTTCTACTAAGAAGACGTTAGCAGTAAGTAATAGAAAATGTTGATAGTTAACAACTAAATATCGAAGTAATTGAAAATCCTTTTATTAATTAGTTATATTATAAGAATTATGATTAAGTATTTCTACTATTGGAATAATTTTCTTGAATCTATTCGTGACAATGTCTCTGTATTGAAATTTACACCGAATTTAGCGACAATCATGGAATAATTTTTGTGGCACCCTTCATCCGAAAATAAATATTATTTACAACATATTCTCTTATAAATTAAACGAACACAGCTTCTTATCAGTATTGTAAAATTATAAGTCGGGAAAATAAGCAGAATTATTCAAGAATATAAAAATCAGTCGTAAAGTACATCTATTTGTCATAATGTAAAATGAATTCCAAAGTGGATTTATATAAAATCGTATGTTGAGATTAGAGAATGGAAGTAGTAAAAGTATTCATTTTTCAATCCGTTTGGTAAGAGATTTAAATATTTGATTTCTTAATATAGTTGGTTTACTTCTAAAGCGATTTTGTAAAGATTAAAAATATCAAAATCAGACGAATTACATGAAATCCATGAATCTGACTAATATTTATCTCGAGATAGCAAATAAATCAAATCCTAAGTTTTTACTCAAGTAAATCATCGAGATTGAGAATCGTTTCTCAATCATGTTGACTTACATCTATCTGCAACTAGGTAAGTATCCTGAAAACTCCTTTCGGCGTGTGGCATGGGGTGTAAAAACCTATTTAAACTATAGCGTGTAGTATTTCAGCCTATTTTTATCTAGCGCGGGAAGAAGGAATACTTACAGCGATTATTCCCGGCATCTATTTCCTCTTTTTTTATCAGATCCACCTAGGTAGCATGGTCTATCTATCTATAGCTGCATCTATCAAATATCTATCATGTATTCTAGTAATTCAACTAATACTGTCATTTGTAAAATAACTTTTTGGAGGTTATTACTGAAATAGATGAGGTAAAAATATGTAACATACGTTCTTAACAAGACCAATATGAAAGCGATTCCAAAGATATAAAACATGAACATTCTAAAACATTATCCATTTTGTTCGTACCGATGCAAACGGCCGAATATAATTAAATTAAGAAAGAGTTTTGCATAATTATATCGCGGACTTTTTTAAGGAATATATATTTTTGCTCACATATGAAAAAATGAATAATAAAGTAGTATGTCGTTATCACGAAGTACTACTTCGCAATGCACCGTCTGTAAATTTACCGATATATTTTTCTTCGGCGGAAAATTTATAAAAAATAATAAAAGAACACCACTTTCGTCATCAGGCCTTCAAGCAATCGCTTTGAAATCTTCGCCAACTTCTTTGTTTCCCTGATAAACATGTAAAATATCTCCAGTTTCCTTAATGTGTCACTTTTCCTTTATTCCTCACAACAATACATTCTTCTATACATTTCCTTCCTTCGAATTGTCCCTTGTCTTCGACGACTGCGCTCGTTAGCTCCACTGCCTTATTATCTTTGCAAATTCCCATCGAAAAATGTTATTTTCCAATTTCCTCTGAAATGAATGAAGAAATATAAATAAGATTATCTTTATTCAATAAAATAACACGAAATACGTTTCTGAATTAATTTGTATCTTTAGTTTAATTATATCATTTAAGATTAATTCCAAGTAATTAAAGATATTTCTTATATTTAACGCAATAAGCTACGACGAGAAAAAACAGAACTTTTCCGTTCCCTTAAGAATGCGTTCGCTTTTCATAATATCCGATGTTCCTTAAACGAAAACGTCAAAGTATTTGACACAAAGTCTGTTAATTATCGCATGAAAACGAATCTCCAAAACTTCTTTCCGCTGTCAAATTTTCATTCCGATAAAACTTTTGAAATTTAAAGAATACGCGATACTTTTAACGGAATACATTCTCTAACTTGCTTATACTTTTAAAGTCTTTACATTCGAAAACTTTTGTATCTTATCATGCTGCGGAATTGATTTTCGAAGGAATTATCATTAGTATGATAGCATTTGCATTATAGAGGAGATGCATTTCGAAGTTCTGTGCTATATTCATAACTGAGGAAGGAAAGATCTCGAAATGAATTTATATCAAAATATGTGCTTATCTACACTATAAAGAATTGAAATGTTACTGATTATCGTTTACAGAACAAGCTCATTCCTATGACATCCATACTTTTCTGCTAAAAATCTACCTTTTTAGAATTTCATAATTGGGAATTACCGTTTGGGTAATTTAAAAATAGTGAATGCCTTATTCATCATAAATATAGAGAGGGCCATCGTCAAATCATAAAAGTGGGTAATATAAGAGGAGAGCTCTAGAAGATAAGACTCTCCGAATATATAATTTATTTTTTGCGTCGGAATTGGAAGTACATACGTCTTTCCGTTGGAGCGACACCAGCGCCTCCCGGCTATTGCGTGAACTAACGACGACGCGCATTCGTAGGGAACATGATTGAATCGGAATTTGAATTTAAGAAGTGAAAGATATTCAAAACAGAGTCAAAGGATTAAAGCGACATAAAGTGTAAGGAGGCAAATTTGAATGCTGAATGAACATTGAGTGCATAAATAATCAAAGATTTTTTAATGTTCGACATCACAATATTTTAGCTCTTTCAACTCTACAGCAATGTTTTCAATACTTCTAAATCACTCTTTTTTAGTCCCCTAATATTTTTAAAAGTATTTCGAAAATATCTTTTTGGTTAAATGGAAGTCCTCGTATCCATCCATGATTGGTATTGGCGACAGATTCGGTTTCTTTCGGAAATGAGCGAAAGTATCTTCAAAGAATAATTTTGATAGAACACAAACATGACAATTCTGAATGCAAATGGTATCCTCAGTAAAAGTCTTTCGAAGAATACTAATAATTTTACAAAGGGAATGCAACTGAGAAATGCATATTAATTGCTTGTTTTGAAATCATCAAATTGCTTCCATTTTAATGAATGTTGAATCGTAATTCGTTAAAAGTCATTTGCCGCAACGACAACGCGAAACAAATGAGCACCGTAACGATCTCCCACATTTTCCAATTTGCAAGTAATTATTTTCATTAGTGAAACTCGGTATTTCTAGAGTATATATTCGAACGAGTTGATTCACGTAAATAATTATTTTTAATTCGATAATGATGTAATTAGAGATTTACGCTGTTGTTCTATAAGATTGAACGAATTTCCCTAGATTTCTCGTTTTGAGGCAATAAAGATTTGGGATTCTCAAAATGTATATAAATAGAATTGTGTCTTCTCTGATATATTATTTCGGAGAGTAGAGCCAAACGATGTAAGAATAAACACAAACAAACCAGACTTACCTAAAGTAAAAGCATTCGATAGAGAAAATCTAGGGAAAATAAAGAGTTATCAATATGACACAAATATGAAAATGTTAAATCACGCTAAATACATGCCTAGATTGTAAATAAGCGGATATTTTAAATCCTTTTAACTTTCTAAATGTAATTTATTACAGAATAATTCAAAATTGCAAACGTGTTCTAAATGAAGTAGAATATTAATGGCAAACATTCTTGATACAGTCGATACTTTCAACGAACGTTTAAATATATGCGACTAACGATCGAATAGATTGTCCGGATTTTGGAAATTGTGTGCGAATTTCAATTTCGTTCGCTCTATCAACGAATGAGAGCATTTCCGAATCTTTCAAATTAAATGAATCAACGTTCAAAAAGTTTCAAAATCCACTTTTCGATCGACTCTTATTGAAATCATCCTTTGAATTCGTAGAGCAAATTTAATTCTCTATAAGTTGTTAATGATCAATTTCTAACGTAATTCGTAATCATCCAAAATGTCCTTTTTGACAGTCGCTGCCATCAAAAGACCCATAATTATCTTCTTTTATATTTTTAATGGAAGATGGCGGTGGCCGTTGCTTAATGATGAAAGGTCACGTCCATTAGAAGCGGTTTTTTAAATTGGACCGGTCGCTAATCCCATTGACGCAACATAATGACGAGACACCTGTGTTTGCATAAAGTATTTCTCACAGATTATGTGAAGCAATAAATGAGGAATACAATTTGCAATAATTATTTCCTTCCTTCATTTATTTCTCTAATTTCTATTAGCTAATGTTTTAAAATGTTCGAAATTGCGAATGAAGATTAAAAGTATGGATTATAGATAATGGGCAAAATATTCACAATTAGAATAAACGCGGATTTATTAGATGAAATAACAAAAACCTCGAAAGGGTATCCAAGGAGACATGAAATCACACGTATTTAGCCGAGTAGTTACTTACAAATCATTTGCGTTTGAATTGAGAATTGTGTAACTTAGAGAAGATATAAAAGAAACCAACGCAAATCGCATCTGCAATCTAATATGTAAAACTACATCCAAACACGAGAATGTCGTTGGAGAACTTTCGAGTAATTACTCAAAAGCAACATCGCAATTAGTGAAGAAGTGAGTCACGAAACGAGTTACGGTTTAAATATTTAGTCGAAGAAGTTGACCCGAAGGCGTGTGAACAGCGCTCGAGGCGTTTTTATCACAGCGAGTACTTCTAATGAAAGCTCTGCTCATTTGTTTTCCGGAGACGACCAGTGACAGTGATTAACCGGTGAGAGAATCCTCTCTCCGGAAGTTCTCATTCTTGTGATAGATGTCACTCCTTTAGTCCGCCTAGGAACACCTGCAATTCTGCTAGGCAACAGCTTCGCTCGATGAGAAACCAAAAGACGCATTCAAAGGCAACACAACAAATCATATACATTAAGATATTCCAAAAGAAGATCTTCAGATATTTCTACCAAAGGATATCTACATTTTTCTAGTTTGATATAATTCAACTCGGTTTGCTATTTAGATTCACCCATTCAAATGATCTAAGTACACTCTAAGATAACATTATGTCAACGCAGCTTCTTTATATTCTGAAACTCGATCAAGAATGCAGTGTATCACAGAATTAATTGTCAAAGTGATTTCATCTCAAAGAATTCTTTTCTGTAAATAAAATTTTTAATTACTTCTAAAATAATACAATTTTTCGGGTTCCATAATATCTTAGTGTAAAGGAGAATGATGAATTCCGTATTTGTGCTCTTACTTCGGTACATTAATATTTTTAAATGTCCTAGTGAATGTTTTGTAAAGACGGAGATAATTTGAGACTTTAAATTGATTCCGAAGGAATTGCCATCTACCGATATAAGTCTATCTGATGATTTTTAAGAATACCATATTCTAAATCGTTATTTAACAGTTATTGATGAAATAGAACGTACTTTATTTCCGCGCTTAGCAACGCAGCTTCGCATATGTTTTTATTATTCTTTAGTTTTACATATAAAGAAGATAGTTTTATGCCTACAATCGTTGGTGCAAAATTTTTTTTTAAGATCGCTTTCTTTTGCAAATAGAAATACTTATATCGGAGAATAATCTTCCTGACTTTCAAAAATATCTTAATCGTATGACGAATGAAATCTTCTGAAAACATTTTAGAGTACTTTTCCCGTAAAAATAGTCGGGTAAATGCAGACTAAATCGCTGTATTAACTTCCCATTCACTAAATCAAGAATATATAATTATCAATTAAAAGTCAAAAACAATTCTCTTGATTTTATAGTGCATCTTAACATTTGTTTCATCGACGATAAGGAGATTAGGTTAACCTTAAAAGGTCTTTGCAATATTTAATGTCAAATCGTCTTCCGCCTCTTGATTTCTGCTGAAAGACGCAATAAATATTCCAAGTCTTTGCAAAGATAATTTACATCGCCTTTCGAAGTGACCAATTTTCGAGTTTACTTCTATGGCGTCTGTAAACTGTATTTGGGCTCAGAAACGTTGAGATTTTGCAGAAAATGGTTCTTCTTCGATGACGTCTAAACAGAATATTCAATACAAATATTCAATTCTTCCTAAATCAATATGATGATTGCGTAAAAATTTTGAAAGACAAGTAAAAGCGTCTATAAAGTGACAACGAAGAAAGAAATTCATCGTAATTATGAAAACATTGAGAAACGAAAAGTTGAATCCATTTCGACATTAAATTGAAGGAGTAGTTCTGCGAATTCAATTATCGAAACATATTTTGAAGACTTAACATCAATATTTCAAGAAATAAACGGAATACAAGAGAACACAAAGGCGATACAAAATTCTTTATTAGAACAATAATTATTGAATGCTTCAAGATACACGTTCAAAACATTTTAGACGAATTTCAATAATTCGAAAAAAACAGTACCAACGTATCGATGAAGATAATGAAAAAAGTGTGTGGAAGGGGTTTACTCAAGTGGAAATTTCGAGAAAAATCAATAAGAATATATTTCAGTAGTGAATCAAAAGGAAACTGTTAAAACGATTATAAAAGATCGCTGATTTTAGTGACAACAAGGGCAGATGCCAATGGATATGAAAATGGAAATAAAAAGACCGAAGGAACAAAAACATAATCAATTTCCAGGAAATATATCTGAATTAGGAACCGTAAGGGAGTTGATTCAATTGGAAAGTTGTAAGGAAAATCAAATCCGTCGTCGAACCAAAATCTCTGAAATAAACGGAAATGAGATCAATAATTATATATTTTAGGTGATTTTTTAGTCAAATAATTCCAAAAAAAAGATTGAAAACGATAACAAGTTAGAAATTTACTCCTAAATTTAAAATTTAAGTAAGTAAGTAAGTTATTTTCGATCGCTCTAAGCCGTTATTACATCCAATAAATAATTATTGAACCGACTTTATGCATTTGAAAGTGAATTAAGTGATATCACTTTTCTTTAGATTACACTCTTAACAGAGAATTTTTTGGTAACGAATATAACTCAAATGGTCATAATAACAGACGATGAGGTGACTCACAGAAAGTAATGTCCTAAGTTATTAAGTCAAAACTAAAAGTCATAAGACAAGTTATCACAACACGAAGCGTTGTCAGAATCATTTGGTGGATTTGTGAGATTCATAATATATATAGTAAATGTATAAATGAAATTCCAGATCCTTAGCTTACATAATGAGCGATCCGAAATATGAAATAACCTTTGCAAAACTTGAGAAATTTTTGTCGCATTATGAAAGTGACATCGCTTCTGAAATAAATTCTTACTAAGCTCATAAGTTGAATGCGAACAGCGGACTTGGAGAACATTTAATCGCATTCATCTCAGTTTCTACGGTTAGCATTGAATTGGCGTTGCTATGAATTTTTGACGAAAACAAAGATTTCGTACAATTTAAAATTTAATTAATTTAATTCAATATAAATAAAGCATTTATACTCCTCAGTTTGTTATTATTCAGAAAAATATTTTCATGAATAAAGCTAAAAGTTGCGAATTCTACAGTCAGAACCCGTCCATCTCATGCAGAAAAATTCATGAAACGGATGAAATTATAAAATTAAATTGTTCTTAAATGTAGAAAGATTATCACTACGAATACAACATCTTACAGGCGGCAAGCGCATGCTTGAAGCAAAGGATATGATTAATATTTAATAATCATTAGAGAGTAAACAGCTGAATGAATCATCATTCACTGAATCTCCTAATGATTCAATCCCTGAATACTTCGATAATTTTTTCCAGAAGATTTAATTCAATTTTTTCTATTTTAATAAGTGTAAACCAGTTTTATTTAAATTTCTGTATCACTGAATGTAAATCACTTATTTTATACGAGTACGCACAAAAAATGATGGTTGTAGTCCTGTTTTAATAATTTAAAGGTTTTTTATAATTATGTGCGGAATCTTATGTTTTCGTAATACTATAATTTCTTCGGATGGTATTTAATAAAATTGGGAAACTTTGTGAAACAGAAGTATGATCATTGACTCAAATGAGCAGAATTCTCAATGAAAATAACAATCCGAAGTTAAATGCGTTCTTTTATAGAATTGGGAAGTCGTAATTCGAAACCAACGATATATTGAAACAGCTTTAAATAGTCATTAGAAATTTATATTTCAAAACTCTAAATTTAGACTAATACATTCTCAGTAATGATTTATCAAAATATCCGATCAGTGATATTATCGAGCATTCTTTATTGGTATTTAAGAATGGATCTCCATCTCTCAGAATATAAGATTTCTATAATGAAACTGAAATATTGGGTTTAATGTTTTGATTATTTATTACAAGAACTTGAAACTTGAATCATTTTGCAATCATTTACAAGTAATTTGGTATCACTGAAAATCACTTTGACAAAATCTTTGACTTTATAATTCTGAAAGAGAAATACCGGAATCTCAATTATTATAGAATGAGAATAATTATTTCGTGTACTTTTCTTTCAGTTGTAACTAATAAGAAAAGCATTAAGATGTGAAAAATAAAGATGTTGGCAATTCCGTCACAAGCAAACTATTTTAAAGCCCTTAAATTATATAGCAAAAGTGATGTGTATCATTCATACATTTTGTAGGATGCTTAAGGAGTCATTATATCGTAAGTGCCCTTCAACCTGTGGGAAATTCTGAGTACTCCTATACGGAAATTAAATGGCATCTGTATCAACAGGTCATGAGTTCGGTTTAGAGATCGCAACCAATAGAATGAAAATCTATTGACGAGCTGCATAATATTGTAAAACGTGAATTTAATGCAAATTTGTCGTATAAGTCGAATTATTCGATGTTTTATGAATTGAAATTTGAATCGGCGGTCGTTTCGTAAATACGGAGAACTCGTTCCTAAATTTTAAATTAAGGTCATTAAAAACAATTCAATGAAAAGGAAATAATATTTGTAAAAACTATAAAAATATAAAATTTAAGGGCTTTATCCATTTGCATAGAATATTAATGAAATTAAACATTAATTAGCCGTTCAATGAGTAACTTGCGATCTCTTTCGTAGAAAATTTTGTTGAAATGATTCTGTTGAACTTTTTCTCTTTTCAAAGACAATTTTTCAAAACTTTTTTGATTAAAAGGCGGCGTACAAATGAAAGGTATAAGTAGACATATCAATTCCACGCTAAAATGGAACCGTTTTTAATTAATCATAAATATTATATAATTAGTATATATATATATATATATACTATAAAAATCACAATCTTGAATACGACGTCATAACGACAAAAAAATATGAATAACATAAATGTCCAATTGAAAAAACCATGATCTTCTTCTTACTTTGACATAAAAGTCATGAAAATATGTATTTATTTGGTGTTTTGTATCACATTTTTTACATATTACTTTCAAAATTTATACTAAAATACGATCATAAATTTTTCCTGATATTGATAAATTTCGCGAGAGATATTCGCGTTACATCCAGTAAACATTGTAAAATCCAAAACGGAGAAATCAATTCCGATTACTGAATTGACGGTTGTAATTCTTTTTTAGAATCATTTTCTCGTTATTCCACTAAAATCATTCATTTATAGAATTGATAAAAAATAAATGACAACTGGTGAACGGAAAATCAATCGGTGTTAAATTAATTTAAAAATATAATAATGCTCTTCATTGTTAATATATACTTTGATTTGCAAGATTTTAAAAATTGCCTAAATAATTAAATACAGAATTTTTGACAAAAGGAAAAAAGTCAACAGTTGTGTTTCTCTAAATAAACTATCCGTAGTGAGAATGGGGCCAATAGAAGAGGAATACAAATATATTAATACTTTATTTTTATTGCAAATATAATCCTAGTGTAACAAATGTAGGAGGAGACGGTTATTGGAAAATTATAGAGGACTCCAAAACCGTAAATACTTTGTAAATGTTTACGGTTTCATTTATAAGATTTGGAGTATTTTTAAAAAATTATATGTTAGTTTATTAGTAGATGAGATGACAATAACTTTTTACTGTCAAAGAATTAGAGATTATATTAAAAGTGTCATTTCAATTCTCAGAAGGTAAATAACTATATTTTGCTATACTTGATTTTAATGAATGAATGAAATCATAATATATATATATATATACACACAAAAACGTTCCTTCCAATATTATTGTCTATTCACTTTTAAACATTTACATTTCTACAAATTTCAGTTGCTAACAACTGATGTGAAACGAATCTATTCAAAACGATAAATAATCTTTATATTTGGAAAAATTACGATAGCCAAGAAAATTACTTAAATAAGGAGTTTTAAAAAAGTAAAATTTTCGATAGATCAATGAACGTAAGAATTCAAATGTAAAAAGAGTAAGATGATCGTTTCATTTCTCAAAGTACATGCGATTTAAATTGTTTCTTAAATTCTAAAGTATACAATAACTCAAGAGCGCAAAAATTACATTCATTGCTATGGAAACTTTGATCACATCCTTATGATTGATTGCTTCAAACTTGTTCGCATTACGTTAATTCAATTTAAGGATTGCAATTATTCAAAAACACAGTTTCTTGGATAGTTTTTAATATTTGATAGTTGAATGAATTGATGGCAATGCTTTGCATTGCATCGAATTGGGGTCAGAACAGAAAATTTCAGCACAGAATAAATAGATGAGTAGCATTTCTAAAATTGCCAACAATTCTGTGTGCATTTACGCATTTTATTACATAATTATGACGGACTTTATCTCGAATATAGTTTTTATGCAAACAACCGATTCAAACCGCGTCACGAGAAGGAAATTCAGTGATATGATTGGGCGACTGCACGAATTAAGTGGATAACTCACTAACCACCGTCGGTGACAACTCAAAGAGGTTATTAACCGACAAAGCAACTCAAACCTGATGAACGTTCATCGCATAAATCATATAGACACAATTATTTCACGTGCGATCTTCCAAATCTATTTGATTTGAAAAAATGGATTAATCGATATGAAAAGTCATGGATTAATGGATACTTGAGGTTCACATAATCCTTGAGGATATCAACCATTTAATAAAGGTGTCACTTTAAATTTATGCAATTTTCGAAGAATAAAGAAAATAAATTTTATAGTATTGCTTATGTATCGTAGAGAGGATAAAAGTGGATATAGCAAAAGTACAACAAAGGATTTTAAATAACTTTAACTTGAGGAAATGCCCTTAACGTCCTCGACTCAAAACCTTTCTTAAGAAAATAGAATTAAGATCATTAAATTTGACTCGCATAGTTAGTCAGTTATTTATTATTAATGGCAATTCTTGTTTTTAGAAATGACTAAAGCTATTCAATGATACTGACAACATATTCGTCGTTCTTTGTTTCAAAATTGATTCCGAATCTCAGCGATGCTAGACGCACGTCCAACTCCACCCAACAGCTCGTCATTCCCGCATTCGGCCTCAGCCGTCAATCGAAGAAACACTCACAAGAAAAAACAAGTACATTCAAAATATTATGCATTAGTATTGTTAAAATAGTGAGAAAGAAGATAATGCATTGTAGTGACTTATATTACAAACAAAATATTGGTTTTCGATAATTTTGTGTCTAAATACAAATGTATCTTTGCATGCAATTAGAATCTGATAAAGAATATAAAAGGAAAAATATTTTTGTAAACTATATGAAAACCAGCAGATGTAAATTTATAAGATCGAAGTTCGTATCTTATAAAACAGTTGAGTTAAAAATAGCAAAATTTAATTCAATAGGAATTGTATAGATATGTAAGAAAAGCATCTCTCCGTATCATATTATTCGCCAATGGGTGTTCAAAATTATTAACCACAAACAAGTTTTTGAAATCAATCGAAGAAACCATTGATGGGGAATTATTTAAACCATTTATTTTGCCGGCCTCTTGGCTGAGTGCAAGGAAATTAGCATGCTAATTTCTAGCCCTGAGGTGCCGGGTTCAAATCCCGAGGAGGAAATTTTCCTCTCAGGATGTTTGTGAACGTCCGTTATTAACTTTAGAACCACACTGTAACTGTCCAGAGACAATTTGGGTGAATAAAAAAGGACCATGGTAATTAACAGTGAAAAATTCCTTAATTTGTTAAAAACTTTCGCGTAATATCATAAAATCATTAAAAATAGGTAATGCATGTCTGTAGTTAATATTTAAGCGATAAAGAGCCGCTAATTTTACAATGAAAACAAGAGATATCAAAATAAACATCAAAAATGAACATTGAAAAATGAATATTCACACAAAATCAGGAGAAAAACTTCAATCCTTCGGGGGATAATTGAATTAAAAAAATAATTCAAATCCTTAACTATTTCACTACTCCTTTTCTTGTAAGTGCTTTGAATATAATTAACAGAAATAAATGGAACAATTATAAGATCATATTAAGATTATTCCAACGTTTATCTCATCTGAAATGTTTTTGGATTTAGATAATTTAAGGACTGTAACATCGATAATGTCTTTGAGCGATTTCTTAAGCATTCTGATCACTTATCAATGCATGAGGTTCCAATAATATACACTGAAATTTCCCGCATACATTTACTCTATTTACTCATAACAAATGAAATTATATAATTTCAACTAGAATAATCTATGAATGTTGTTCCATTCGTCGTTCTACATAAATCAAGATTTGTGCTTCAGATTATTCGATTTCTTCAGTGAAAGACTTGCTGCATAATTAACGATACTTCGCATTCAATTCAAATTTATTCAGCTGAATATATATTTCTTAATATTAATCAATTGTCAATGCCGAGGCGTGGAATGCACACATAAATCTCAATAAATTATTTGTGAGATATAGTTATTTTAAACAGAATTTATATACAATTTCAAAGAAGTGAATATAATTTGATCATAAAGTGAAATACTATATTATAGATTTAGCATATATAATTTTACCAATTTATTAGAACAGATTAAATACATCAATATATACGTATAGTTAAAAATGCTTTTTTGGTATTGCTTTATTTAGGTCACACAAGATAATTTATTGAAAATCCCCGTAATGATCCAGAAGGGAAGATATTATAACAAATATTTCGGATTAAAATACCAAACGCTTACATCCAACACACTCATAGAATCTACTCTTTTCTCGTTCTAGTAATTCCAGTTTCATCATATCCTTTTGTATTTGTTATGTTTGAAATTTTACATACATATGCATTCTTACATCTTTTATAATATACATTTTTCTGATTTTATGCAGATAAAAGCATTAAATTTATCCTTTTTATAATCTCTTTGATTTCTATGAACAGTCATACATAAGAACGAATCGGAGAGCAAACGAACGTAAAATATGGTTGAATCCAATGTCTCGCAAGTAAAGTTGATGTCTGCAAAAATTGTTGAGGTGAAAAAAATTCGGCAGATGTTCTTTTACAACCTCTTCGAAAATTAACAATATGTCGGATATCAATTCCAGAAAATTCTACTGGTTATAGAC
Source organism: Pantala flavescens (assembly GCA_020796165.1). Taxonomy (NCBI): domain Eukaryota; kingdom Metazoa; phylum Arthropoda; class Insecta; order Odonata; family Libellulidae; genus Pantala; species Pantala flavescens. Next base: position 18,108,049 of record CM036882.1, read on the forward strand.
GCTCTGCTTTCATCTAAAGACGGATTTTTCCCAGAATCTGATATCGTAATGCAGATTTTTTTCACTTCCTTCACAAAACTCAATTTCAAAGCACAAATGATGAAAATGAACTTTTAGGAAAATTGAATGAAAATCTTCAGATAAAACCTTAATAAAAGTTATCTTGAACTCGACCATAAATCCCTTTTCCTGGCTTCTTTCCTTTACATACAAAAAATCGCCAAATTGGTCTTTAACAAGGATTGTTTTAATATTATGGTATTAAGAATAAGAGAATCATCATTTGATTACTATATGTCATAAATATTTGTTGGTTTTAATATAAATAATATATATGATTAATTAGTTAGTCTGAATTATTCAACGACTGATAGAAAATCAAAGTTTTTTAGCATCTCCAAGGGATTTTAAATGCCTATTATCGACGTTCATTTAGTTTTCTAAACCCATTGAGTGAAATAATTATGTCTAAATATTGAGTTATAAATGCTCGAAACGATGGAAGAAATTGATTCCCAAATCATGGGACAACATGAAAAAAAAATAAAATAGTACCAGGGTCCATGAAGCTATAATGAATATTTCCTAGTATTAGTACTATAGCAGTGACAACTCAGGTCTAAATTCTGTGTCTATGTTGGACTATTCGTGTTTACGGAGTAAACTCATTCCAATAACGTTCTTCTAAACTTCTAACTTCAATTATGTATTACTAATTTAAAATGCAAAACAATTCATTTATATTCATTTTGATGAACTATTATATATATATATATATAATAAAAGAACTATACTCCGAATAGAGGATATCGTGATTAATAAGAAGGAATTTTCATAAATTATATTTGTCTGTGATTTCAGAAAACAAGTGAGAATGAAATCTCCGATAAACATCTTCTTTCTCTTGCAAGTCCACTATTTGTCGTATTTTTAATATTCATTTCACTCCATCCGAATCGTCAAATTCCTCGACTGTAGAACATTATTGATAAATTGTTGCGTCGATCAAATGACGTCACAATCGGTCACGTGTCATCAGAATGAATAATCGAACCGAGATGTCCCAAATGCTTCATCACCGAATCGCAGATAAGTTAATCTCGTGGTTACGTCAGCCCCTTCCAGCGAGGACATTATTAAGACTCGAAGGGAAATTTTTCCTCATAAGTTGGCAGCCTCATTTCATTTTAATGATGCTGCAGCCAAGACGCAGCCTGTATTAGAATCCGCGTCTGCTCATAGAATGTAATGGAGAAGACAACAATGGTAGCTAAGGAAGCAATTACTCTCTCGTGGCGTCCACTTAAAACAGGTCTCGCACTGATACTTGGAGAACCCCCGGGGAGTCCCTTTTTTCAGCCGGACGATGGACATTTTTGATGAGTAGTTGTTGATTGCATGGGGAAGGTAGAATGAGGAATGCTAGGAAATAGGTAAGGGGAGTAATCAAAGAAGCCTCGGTGATTAGAGAAAGGAGAAAGATGGGAGCAAATTGGACTTTTTTTAACCTCAATGAAACCGAATGTCATCTAAGAGATTGATTTAAATCGAATTTCTTTTATGGAATTGAATACCACAATGTTCTCAAATGGAGCGTTTATTCTTATCGATTTCTTCCGCATATTCAATACTTCTAAATTTCAAACTGTTTATAGTTTCAAATTATCGGAAATTATATCACCATCCACTCGTTTCATATATCTCTTGCCTAGACAAGAAAACAATTTCGATAAATTAATCGGACTTAAATACAATTCTAGTAATTAAATCACTCGGTCCGTCTATTGAAGGCCACTCCCAATTAAAATATTTTAAAGAAATAACTGAGAAATGGTTGAATGCAAATATCACTGCTCGATCTCTTTTCCAATTTATAGCATAAAGAATTCACAGTGACAATATCCATAGAGTATGATATATATATATATATATATATATATATATATATATATATATATATATATATATATATATATATATATATATATATATAACAACAAAGAAGAAACAAACACAGGACGTACCAATAAAATTTAGGGATCGATAAAGGCTAAATAAATGAATGCCCCATTGCGAACTCCTGTCAATTACAAATCAACATTTTTATAGATTGGTTTCATTCGACGTAATTATGGTCATTTCTGCTGCCACCAAAACAATCAAATGATATATTATTAGATTGACTCATTAGAAGATTACAATACGATATCACTCCATGGCAATACACAGCAAATAGAGAAGAGTGGATAAAATCTACATTGTGGCGCACGGATACATATTAATCCGCCAAATTTACCTTTTGTCATTAAGTCACTATTAAAGCGTCTTCTTCTTCGTCAATTAGTTCTTCTAGACGTTGCATGAACACAATATTGTTTATCGATTTACAATGTAATACGCTGATTCTCCAAAATAGAAAAGGACGTTGGATGACACCGCCGATTGCCATTTACGAAGCAGTGCCTTCAACTGCCAATGAATTGATGCTTCAAATTTTCTAATCTTATGACTTTGTGCATGTCACATATTCGTAAGTAATTATCACAAAACCTTTGGCCAAGTTCAATGAAAGGAACAAAATAATGAATGAAAAATACGTTTGAAATTCTTTCTCCGATGACTTTTGGACATCCATCAGTTGATTTCGGAAATTTCAATCAGATATGTCAAAGCTCTGAAGTAGTGAAGTTTCATTGCAACGGTAGATCTGAAAGTTCATATATAATGCGAATAAGTCTTACAGCTAAACTTAGTGATAATCATTCCTATTCTCCTGGAATTCAATCCAAAAATCGTTTGAAATTGAATATGTAATACTAATAATACTAAAATAATATATAATAATAATAAATACATAATTCTGGTTTCTAATATTTCCGTCAAATTTAACTTCATACTTAGCATTATATTTGAAGTGGTGTTAATTGAATGGAATCAAATCTACGCTACTGAGAAAGCTTTAAATGAAGTTGCATTTGGTCTCATATTCTTCTATACTTCTGTATAAGATAAAATCCGTATTAAGGAGTGATATTTTGGTTGTAAATACCTCCATCAATACGATGCGTGTCTTCGAGAATAACATATAGGAGTATCAACTAAATTTTTAAAAACAATCGCATATGAATTCATTAAACAATTTAAGAGTTTATTTAGTTATAAGTGAAATGTACGATTGAGTATGCCGAGGAGGCCGTGGAAACTGAGCCAATTATTGTTTTCGTGGATTCTCCATCAAAAACTTGCGAAGAGTTGTTCCCATGCGACCAAAAGGCCTCGTGGATGAGGAAGGAGCCCTGACAAGGCGAAGAAAGGATATGAAAGGGTGCATCCGCAGCAATGGGATGATATTGGGGGGGATTTTAAGGAGTTTTCTTTTGAAGAAATTGGGGAACAAAATAAGGCGAGCAAATGGAGAAATGGATTCACCATGGGAACGAAATCAATACAAGTCAGCATATCTATTTTGAATATCTCCAAAATGGTTATTCCATCGAAGTAAAAGCTACGATTGCAGATTTATTTTGGAGAAATGCTTCTAAGGAAATTTAAGACATACGTCATTCAAAGTTCATAAACACGGAAATGGCGTCTAATACCCGAATCGCCTCCAAATATGAAAAATGAGCAAATAATCACTGTGTCCTCTCATCGATGGAATTTCACTCCTAATATTTTTTAATATTTGGAATCTTAGTCAGCGCATTATGAACGATATAAGAAATGTAAACGAGTTTTTGATATATTTTCGAATGTATATTGAGTTTTTCTCGTGGATGCTCCTCAAAGATTATAGAATTAGAAGAATGTAATAGGGCTTCAGTTGAACACCGAAAAAATTCTATCGTGGCTAAAGTGTAAGGATACAATATATTATATAGTTACATATATTTATATAGACATTTTAATATAGTTTTTAAATTTCAGTAAGTTTGGAGTGATACAATTAACTTCGCAGAAATCTCTTTCAATGATGAAAGGATTTTAAGGCCTTTAATGAAGAAATATAAAGTACATCAATATGAACATTATTTGTTATATTTGTTTGGGATCCATGTTATACTTACTTCTTAAAGACAATTGAAATTCGAATTTGTGATACGTGGGTGCTCAAGAAATTTCGAGTTACTGGGATAAGAAAATAACTAAATTCATCCAAGTTATGCATACTCAGAGTATCCACAAAAAAATCATATGATGTTACTCATAAAAATGTTTTCTACAAGGTTCTCTTTTTCTAATATCCAGTAATTCGAGCGAAATTTCTCGCAAAGAATGAAAACTATACAATCTCGGCGAGAAATGATTCACTCAAACATTATTATTAGTAATTTAAACATTTCCCTCGGATCCACGTAGTCATAGTCCATTTTAAATCTATGAATGTTAAGGTAAAGCACATGTCCTGTTAAAATTCATAAAAACAGTCATGATAGACAACTATCACACGATATTGTTCTGCTAAATGTGCACTTTAAATTACAAAAAAACAGTTAATTTTTTCTAATCATCATTCGTTTTCATTCGAATAAAATTCATTCAATAAGTGCTCTCGATATTTTACTTTCAAATGAGTTAGCAAAAATAAATTTTCTGGCCAAATCAAGAGAAATATTTATTTTTTGCTTTTGGATGAACAGATGTCTTTCCACATTGATATTGTGTCGACAGGAAAATATCAGATTTAAGTATGCCTTTTGCTGTAAAACTTAAAATGCCCTTTTTTCCAGAATTAGATTGAATTGAATTAATCTTTAGAGATTTTATAAATTCAAATTGAGAAGTTTCCTCTCATTTCATACTGAAATAACGGGCATCGAAATATTTTTGTTATTGGATAAAAATTACCATAAATGTCAAGGAAATGATGAATCAATAATAATTGAAGGAATCCATAAAAATTTTAGTATTTTTAGAATTAACTGAAAAGCAAAATGACACTGGCTATTTTGGATATCAATTGTTTTACTCAAGATGATCATTATTTAATTGCAATGTTACTTCACATGAAATCGATATGAGAAGGCGTGACTTTGTGGAAAGCTATAGTATAATAAAAAGCTTTGTAATTTCCACAGAAAATTTACTTTACTTACGACCGGTTTCGTAATGTAAAGTTAAATGTAGTTGATGTCTGAAGATGTAATTTTACATTACGAAACCGGTCGTAAGTAAAGTAAATTTTCTGTGGAAATGAAAATTTTTTTAAATTTTATTTCAAATGAAAGACAACTATACTATAGTCTAACGAAATGAAATCTCTAGTGAGTGTATCAGTGAAACTTCTCCTCAAATGGAAGTTCAATGTGCTAATAATAGCGCTCATTTCAATTCAATTAGGCAAAATTCGATTTACACGTCTTATATATTTTTACAAATATTGATGAGTGAAAATTTGATGAGCGAAATGTATAAATTCATTGATAACTAAATATTAACTAATAATATTACTAATAATATTCTAATTGCAGTATCCAATGTTCAAAGAATCTCTTTCTTGACTAATTCCGGCAATTACTCATCTCGATGACTCCATTTCAGGAACGCGCATAAGAACTGATAAAACGTTTATAATAAATAACCCGAGTAAATATCAAAACTACATATAATTGAGAGTTTTCAATTAACCTATAAGAAAGATTATGCCATAAGGGAAATTCTTATCGAAAAGAATGTAATATCGCAGTATATTTCGTTTCTAAATAATAATCAATTTAAGTTCCTGATCTATTTCAGACGTGAGTCGAGAAGCCTGAAACCAAAGTAAATAGTTTTCAATTCGACTCAATTTAAATTTGCATTAGAATTACGCTAACTAGAATAGAACCAAATCTTTTCACTTATCACTGCTTGAATCATCCTCTCTTTTACATTTCTCGACCATTCATTTTCAAGCAATTTAAATTTTACGCTTCGGATTTTTCAGTTTCAACGTCTAAAACTTAAACAAAACTCGGACTCAATTAATGACGAATTCATTCGGTGGAATATGAGTCCGTTTCTTTCAGCCGTCATTAGCGGGGGACAGATGTTCACCGCCACTTGCAAATGCTAAGAAATTAAGGGTTAAATATGATGCGGCGTAAAGTTGCACATGTGGGCATGGATTCTCTTTATTTACGTCTGCAAATCTGACAATGCGATATTTGATACCAGCAGCAATTTAATCTCCGGAAAATGAGCGCTCCCCCATCTGGGACAACTAATGTTTGGCCACCTCATCAACATAAACTCCATATGCCCGATGCATCTGATGATAAACACCTACGGAAAGATATTTATATTCCGTAAATATCCTCGATTACTTTTTAAAAATCGCCAGAAGTGGACGACATTCGAATTAAAAGTAAACAATTGTGATCAATTGTTAATGATATGAATGATTATAGTTCTTTAAATCTTCATCAAAGCCATTAATCTTTCGTCTGAGAAACAAGTTTATATTATTATGGTCATTATTTACCGAAAAGTCTATTCTCATCCATTATTCATGGAGGTCATATCATATGGCAATCATATCGAGGCAATTATCAAAGTAACTTCAAATTAAAATTGGAATGTGCGGAAAGCCATACTAGAATAACTTCACTACAAATCAACACTGACATTTTAACATAATTTGCAGCAGCTTCTTTAAATCAGCCATTTTCTTCTATTAGATCGAAGGAGCAAATGGATTAATTTTATAAGAATTAACAACTTTTTGCAGAGGGCGCTTTTAGAGCATAACATGGACTCTTTGTCCATTTCTATTCAAAATCTTCGAAAGAGCGGTGAAAGCAAAACTGGGATCGCTCCTCACATCTTTACAAATACAATTTGCGGATAAGTACTCCCAACGGATGCTCCAAAAATATCACTCGCATCCTTACATTCAATTTAGGGCCTCGATTCAGAACTAATGGAAGAAATTAAAAATAATGGAAGCGATGAGGCCCGTCCTTTCATTTATCAACGAGGAAATATAAGAAAAGATCTCTTTCATAATCCCGAGTTGAAGTATAAGCAGTTATTATGGGGAATTTTCTCTTAAATTGAATGAAAATAAATGAAGAGGGAGCCTTCGAAGTGACTCGTTATTTCTCAAAGCCATGAATGGATTCAATAATTCGTTCGCTGGAAATCTTGACGCAGTTCAACGAAGAGGAAAAAAAAGAGCTGTAATTTTATCTCTTTCAGGTATTGAAAAAAATGGGTCATATTAAATAATTTTCTTCTTTTAAATTTAGTTATAAAGTATATTCGCTTATTTCTCTCATTATCACGACAAAAAAAGAAATGTTTCGATAAATCGGGAAGGCGTCGTGAAATTTTTCGATTGGAAAAGCTTATAATTGAAGGTAACGACCAATTCTTTTTTTAATATTTCCCTCATGATAGAGATTAACAGAAATTTCCATCTGTGAAATAACGTTCTTATTATTCTAAATCATTTCATTCAGTTCAATTTTATCCAAAATAAATATACGGAAAATTTACCGGTACCTCAAATACTAGATCGAAAATAAAAATCTACATTACCCAAACTTTTTTATAAGAATATCATTTCGATAAACTGAAGAATTCGAAAGAAAAAGGCATTAGTTCGGAGACAATGCATCAATGCTCAAAAAGAATTATGCAAATGTACGATATGCAAAAATGTTATAAAACTGATGAAATTCAACTTAATGGAGCCAAAGCAAACGAAAGAAAGTAACCACGAAATAACTATAAGTAACCAAAGATTATTTCGGTAGAAGTAAACGAGCATCCTTCGTTTATTTTGTGGTGAAAAGACGTGCGGAACCGAATTTGGAAAATATCACGTAAGGAATATACATTCTATCTAATTGAGTTTCTCCTTGAATATTATCAAAATAAGGAAAACACTTACTCATTCTTTTGAATAATTTACACTGCGCAGAATTTCAAATATTCGGATGCAGCAAGTAGGGGAAACCAGTTTCATTTCTTTTGTTAAATTTTGAAAGTTGGGTTTCCGAAAACTGCAACCGATAACAAAAAAATTTGGATACTCCTTATTCTTGTATCGCAAAAACTGTACGTATGGTGTGTTTGCTAATTATAATGAGAATTTAGCTCTATCTGTTTTGGATTTCACGGTTGATCAAATCATTCGATGCATATTCAGCACTCAATCATAATGGTATTTACAAAAATTGTTATCAGAAAATTAGAACTTCGATATATAGACATATTATTATTTCTTTTTCCAGGCATTTCCTATCGAATTGGAAAATGTTACTTCTATTTCATAAGTCAGGATAAATAACAGCTTTATATGATAACATTTGATGATCAGTTATCTTCCTCGTAAGTTGTGGTTTTTGAGCGAAGAGAAACTTTCTATGCGTCACATCCCGAACATTAGGAATCTTAATTTTAAAAGTCAAAAAAACATTACCTTTTATTCATTATCAATACAACACCTTATTGTTCAATATTCGATACATGAAAAAATTTTTCTTAAATATTCACTAACCCCTCATTTTTCTTGAAGTGTGCGTTTAATATTTATGCAATGGACCTCATGAAAACCCAAAAATAAAGGTTCATTTCTCATGATTTGCATCTGAATTTAATAATTAAAAAAACTAAGTTTTTCATTTTATAATGAGTTTCATTGTTTCAATTCTGATACACATTAAATTTCAATTTTGGCGCTTTCAGTGTTTAATAGTTCGTAAACTTTCTTTGCTCCGTTATGTGAATTTTCTTTTAATTGTTAATTCTGTCATTACAAATTAATGAATAATGTCGTTCAACACAGAAATATAACTATCCAATAGATTAAACTTAGAAATATTTATTCAATCACGATCTGTAGTATTATACGAAAAGATCTGAAAACTGAGCTCTTCACTTATTTTCGAGGAGAAAAACATCATCAATCGCTGCAAACACATACAAATAACACAACAAGTTCATTACCTTTTGAAGGATACTTTTATATTCATTTGGATAGTTTCACGGGAAGAGCTTGGTCGAACTAAGATTTGAGGAACTTAGAACCGGAAATGAGTGAAAATGCACGGCGATTCTCCTAGGAGAACATCTGAATGCATCAAGTAAAATGACTCGGAGAAAGTATGCAACACTTTCTCTTATAACTTTCTGATGTGATAAACACTCAAATCATATTTAAAACGTTTCTCTCCCTTTATAATTCCAAGTACCTCGGCTATAAACATTCCGTTTACAGAAGTAGTCTCATCTGTTTGCCAATCGCATTCAAATGACTTCTTTGCAATCAAAATCAGAATCTGAATTTTCATAAGGCTCTTCAATTATAACCGTATCTCTAAGTGATCTCCGATTAATCTGTATAACTGATCAGTTACGTAGCAACTCGCCATTACTGTCTCTTTTAGGGATCATTAAAATTTTTTCCCCGACTTGGTCGAATATGGATGACTTCACCAAACGGATCGATCTGTTTGTAATTAATCGAAGTTCGACGTATTTTACCCATTTGAAATTTAGCGTTCTCATAGACCAAAGGTCATTAACATCAGCTCATAAAATTCTCAGCCATCCATAGATAATCAAAAACGAATAGTAATCATTGTGTTGCAACCTTAATACTAGATAATTAATTTACTGAAGAACGTAGTTTACTTCATTCTCGCTTCTGATTAAACATAATTAGTATGTCAGCAATATTCCAAACGAGAAAAGTATCTATTTTATTAGCTTCATATCGATAAAAGCTCATAAATATATATAACCATATAAATGTATCATACCTCACATATTTAGAGATAATATGAATTGCATAGCTGAATTGTTTTTAATTTAAATCAAGTAATTATGGTACGTTATTTATCACAAAGATGTGTATCTAATTACAAGTGATTGAATACGCACATGAATTCAGACTTACTTTTCCTAATAGAAAAAAATATGTTTGAAAAGCATTTGTAATTATGTATGAAAACTCAGCATGTTGAACATTTCGCCATTTCAACGAAAATATTTTATAAAAATGCAATGAAATGATGAAGAGTGGCTTTTATACATTATTTCTTCTTCATTGTCCATGAGCGGCAAAATGCCCTTTTTTAACTTTTGCATCTCTTTTTGCAGACAACGAGATCTGAAATTTGTGCATTAAATTCTTATAAATCTTTCTTAGGAACTTAGAAGGTTTTTTAAAGTTAACTGATTCAGAATCTAATAATAAATAGTTTACAGAATATTAAATACTCTCGTGGATAGTTAAAAATTATTAACCGCTAAATTTTTCTTATAGATTACTAGTGGTAGATTAGTGTTATCTTTAATTTATATATTTAACTATTTAAAGCATGATTAAGAAACATCCCTTCAAGGACTGATTCATACGATTAACTTGCAGATCCTCCAATTAATATTTTAACATCTTCATCCGCAATTTTACGTTCTACATCAAATGCTTGCAGTAAAAATTTAAAGATGAGCTCATGTCTAATTCGAAGGGAATAAACCTTTTAATTTCTAAAATCTTCGCTCTAGAAGTCTGTTGGCGGAAATTCTTACGAATGCAATCCTAACGCAGAGCAACTACAAATCGCACCTATTTCTTTTTGGGAGAACAATGATTTCGGAGAAAATTTCAATTTTGTAAATAAAACATCTTTGAATGTTTATTGACCTCTTCATAAATCAAATATACTTTGCCTACATAAATACACTACAATCTATATTACGTTAGTGCATTTCGTCGTTGACGGTTCTTCAGCGATGAGAAATTAATGAGCTGTTACTCAATCACGAAATAACGTGCGCCAAAATCAAAATAAATTATTTGATATAAATATTGTACTTCAAATAGCAAATACCTCTGTTACACAAGCGAGTGATCCAAGATAAAAGGCAGAAACAGTTTATGCAATACAAAGGTAAAATAACGTAATTTACAATTAACAGAATTTCAATGAGATATCATTAAAATATATGAGAATTAATTCAAAATAATCAAAACCGTTCTCGTTAACGACTTAATGATGATTAAAAATAAGCATTTTGAGTATCAGAGATAAGTATTTCGAGTAGATTAACTAACTTTTTCATTCCACTCAGTTTAACTGATGAAGAATTTTACGATCAGAAATATTTCACTTGGACTTCAATCTTTCATCTGTTATAAATAGCACAAATAGTCCTAATTGTGGTTAGTATTCAATGGACTTTCGGTGCGTGGATGGAAAGTGTCCATCATACCCTTGTCATGGGCTGTCCACCGCCGCTCCTGTTGTCACCGGACTACACGAATCGTTTGACAACTTGTATTATTCATATTTGACGACCTCTTTTTTCCCTGGAACACCTTTCGTTGTCACAGTCGGATCTTTATCTCATTCGTAAGAAGTTCGCAAAAACATTTCAAGAGTGTGTTATTTAGTTAAATGTCAAATCGATGATTTCTCGTTTAAAATGAGAATGGCCTAAAAACGCAAATAAATTAGGATCCCTAGGACAATCCCTATATAATTACAGACATAATTTCGAACAGCCTAAAGTCTTCACCTTTGACGTGAATCCGCAATTTATTTCGAATATCTGAATTTCGAAGTTGTATCTCACAGAAGATGGCCTCATCCAAATTCAAGAAGGTCACTTGAGCCACTGAATGACGTTTATAACTTCTATTAAAGTTACTGTACTTTTTAGTCGGTATTCCATTTGAACTTTTCTTCAAATCACCCCCATTGCATCACCTTCCCATTATCTAATTTGAATAAAAGCGATCCTCGTGCTTATAGTCAAAGAATAGTTCGTATTTTTTAATATACCCGTAATATCCCAAATTCTTCGCAGTGAGTCATGAAAATTTCCAAGCAATCATCGTTACCTGAAATTGTAGAATTGGAAACGGCTGATCGTTTATTTCGAACATTCTACGAATGACTCAAAAGATAATCCTTTGGGATTACAATTGGAGTGACGCCATCGTCATTTCCTTTGTCTCGAAATCGGCCTAACGCAAATCTTCTCCTTCTTACTTGGAGTTGAGGTGAAGTATAAGAACTTAACAAGCTCGTGGAATTAAAATGCGCTAAAGCTCAACGAATGCCTTTGGATACGTGAAAAAGTGGTCTTTGGGGAACTATAGGAAAGTGGATCGAGGAACAGTTTTGATGGAAAAGAGAGTATGAATGCGAGTAAAACAAATGAAAGTCAATGGGGAGCAAACTCTGCTGAATAACGGCTCTGAGATTGAAGCCTCGGGCTTTCGTTACCGACGGCTCTACAATCGGGATAAACTACGGAGTTGCGACTCATGGATATGTTCGTTAGTGCCTTTCTAATAACGATGCAATGCTATTTTTATGAACTTCGATAAGAATTAATAAGCTCATATCGTTTCTATGACCATTCGATTATAAGCTAATCTACAACAGAAGACACACGATTAACAAGAAAAGGAACGCAATGAGCCGTCAACAATGAATGAATCGCGAGTAAACTTAATTGCACCAAAGCAAATATAAGTGAGGAATATCCAATCGAAGGCATTTTAACACTTCACGCTAATTATGTTTTGCGATGAAGACACCTCGTCCACACGCATTGTCGCTGATTCTCCCTTCGAAAGCAAAATGGAAGACAAACGAATGACGCAATAGAAAATTGAAGATAAATATAGAAACTCGCAAATCTATGAGATTCCCCCGAATTCAAGAAATTGCAATTGCCAAAAAGTATAGAAAAGCAACAAACATCGCCAAATTAACAATTAAGATGTTTGCATCGATAGAATGGCATTTCAGGTAAGATTATAGCGATTGAATTTTTAAATATTTAAAAATATTTAATTTTTCTGAAGTATTATATAAAATGCCTCTTAATCGCTTCAAAAGTGAACGTAAATGGTATCACATAGTATTGCACACATATAATACTTATTCTTGTTCTTCAAAATATGAATTTTATTCACATTTTGATCTGACGCGGGTAAATATTTTATTTCTGGCAAATTATACTGATCGTGCATATGTTTCGTGTGACCTTTAAAAAAAGATTAAACTTTAATAATCTAAAAATATCTTTAGGTTTGCAGAATCGTTCTTTCGAGTAAAATAAGATGAAACAATTATATGATAATTATTACATCTTTAAAATGCATTTTCTTACTCATATTGATTGGACGAGAGAAGAGAAACCAAGAACCAATCAAGATTTTATTTCTCCTGAGATTATTTCATTTCATGCTGTGATAAAAAATAAATAATATCAAAAAATATATTAATTTCAGTAAAATTTAGTGCTGAATTTTGAAATTCTCGTTCTTAAATTATGCGATTAGAGTTTCTATTCGATGCACAGACCCCACGAAACGCGGGCGATCCAATAACTTCGAGCGCTAAACGAAACAGCGTTAAACGAGGCAACATAACACACGTACATAGTTCTTTAGGTCTTTATTTTGGAGGAAAGAGACTAAAAAGTCTCTTCTTCCATCTAACCTCTTTAAAAAAGTTTAAAGTAAAAAATTAACTAAAAGAGAAACATAATGATTATAAGGGAGATTTAAGTGGATATAAAAACCTAAGAAAATTCTTCGGAAAAAAATCCAGTGCAGGAAAACACCTACAATGAAGGGGGTGTGAAAAACCAGCACAAACCTACTGATAGAATTAACTAACAATAGAATACTAAAATGTCAATTTTTACAAGATAATCAATGAATCAGATCATGTTAAATTTGAAAATACATCTTAAAAGTAAACAGGTAATTAAAAACCTTCAATTTAAGTTGATTGCCGAAAAGAGAGGCGAAGTATAGATAATAACATTAAAAAATATTGGACTGAGCTGCAAAAGAAGAATATTTCAGGACAGGTGCATAGTTAAATGAATTGGAGGTTAAGAGTGAAAGGAGCAGTAGAGATCAGTGCTGAAGAGATGACTGTTGATGCAGGAGATAAATTGGATATATGATTAAGATAAGTAAGACATTTTCTTCTGAAAGATCGGGTGGAAATGGAAGATTTTATGTGGGAGGGAATGGTATTCCAGAGCGTGGTAGCAGTTATAATAAATGATTTGTGATACGTCTCCGTTCTGTGATTCGGAAATAGTAAATTGAATTTCCCTCTAGTATTGCAATTATGGACGGACTCAAATCTTACAAATTCAGAAAAGAGATATTCAGGAGATTGCGTTCCCAAAACAGTGTATGCTAACATTAGAATGTGAAGTTGTCTGCGAGTTTCGAGTTTCATGCAATCTAATTTTTTAATTGCGCCGGAAATATGGTCGAATTTTCTCAAATTCAATATAAATCGAACGGACGCATTCTGGATGCGTTGGAGCTTATTGGCTAGATCTCTTGATAGATCTTGGTAAACAATGTCACCGTAATCAAAGTGATCAATGAATTTACTAGATATAATTTGTTTGAGGGCGTTAAGAAATTACTTAAGCATCTCAAGGAATGAATAGTTAAATAAACTTTTTTGGATATATTCACTACATGTTCCGACCATGTCAGGTTAAATGTAATATGTAATGGGTATCGGTGAAAAAGAACACGGAACAAGGAAAATTATCAGTTTTTGCCGAATTTATCAAAATAAAATATTATGATTATATCTTTATACAACTAATAACATCGATGAGAACAAAAAAATCAATTGTGACGCAGGAAAGATGCGTTCTTACTGTGATTGGGACTTCGGAGAATATAGTCGGAACCTTTATTAAGGGTAGACTAACGAAAGAGCGTTCAAAAAGATACATATGATATCTACATATCACCGTCGCAAGTGGACCGCTTTTGGTTGGTGCACGGCCGTTTCCTTAGCACACATATACAACAAGTATCAATAGTGTGTGCGATATAAGAGATCCCAATAATACCGCGTTATAGTGAAACTGCGTTGAGCGGGGTCTTTTGACTAATTGCAGCATTTTTTTAAATTCCTATTTCTCAAATTCTATCATTTTTCCGCTGCTTTAAATTTTATTCCAAAAATAGGATTTCTTAAAATGATACAAATTCGACGGACGTTCCTCATTTTTCCAAAACTCTTTTGCGAAGAAGTCAACAATCGGTTTGATTTCGCCATTTTTTTGCAAAAGAGAGAAAATGCCTCTCGAATACTTCTTTATAAACGATTTAAATGTGTAATTAATATCTTAATTTCAAAAATGACCGTCTCAAAATGAAATGTGCGTTGATTACATTCAAAATCCTATGAAAATAGGTAAATAAAAAGTTACATCCAAAGCGTTAAAAGTGCTCAGAATCAAATATTTAATGGTCTCGAAGATTCCAAAAGCAGCTGATGCACAGCGACACAGACTAAGCATACACTGCATGATAAATTAATATTTTTGTATGAAGAAAGTCAAATAACATTGATTCAACTTTTTAGTTTAATGTATTTTACTTAGCGGTTGATATATATGTTTATGATAGGGTTTTGTCAAGATTAAGTTATACTGACGTCATAATAACGTTTCGATTATTTTTATGATCCACAACAGAGATAAGATTCCAAAAATCGGTTACTCTAATTAGTAATTAAGGTGACTTCAAATAATAAAGTTTTGTTAAAAACAGTGATTTGTTTCGGGGATTTAATTTTATGTAATATTTACGATATTTAAGTCAATTAAACTTTCTTAGCGAATCATTATGAAAATTTCGAACGAATGACTCAAAATCAAATATTGACGAAAAATGAGTGAATTGTGTTTTCATTCGAAGACATTTCACAAAATAGATACTCTCTCGTCGCTAAAAGTGATTTTAGCACACAAATATTTTCTATTTCATTTCATTATGACTGTTCATTTGTTTATACGATTCGTAGAAGTACAGAGAAAGTAGCAAAAGAATACATGATTCGTATATATAGCACGTATTTATGCTATTATCAGCCATTTTCAATCCAACACCGTACAAAATGTCCAAATAATTTCCGATTTTCTTGATTCCATTGACAATATTATATTGATTACTTGGGAACATATCCATCTCTTTCCATTTCTGCTTCTAAAGCATAAATATTCATGATTTATCATTCATTCAGTGCTGACATCTGTCTGACAACGTCTCAACTCGTCTCCTAGCGCATGAGTTGTTCTTCCCTTTACGAAACTTCCGGTGAACAAAGTACAAAACCTCAACGTTCAAAACATCAGTAATTTTGTTTAATTTAAGATTCAATTTTCATTTTTAGGTCAATTCATTTGTTTTAATTCTTTTTCTTCAGTACCATTCTTCGATTGAGGATTAGAACGAAGGGACTATTCTTCTGCGGAAATTCTGCAGCATTCTCCAGCTGCTTCCAAAATCACTGACGTCCAGAAGTTTTCCATCGAATTCTATCTGCAATTCTGTCAGAATCACTCACGCACTCTAAAGATGCGCTCTGGAGAGCAGATGCAACACAAGAAATACATAATTTTATCGTAATCAAAATCACTGCATACTCCATGGGGAGCATAGAAATTCCTAAAATAGACTAATTGAAATACCGTGAAATATATACGTCACTATTTGTCTCATCGATGTGCATCACAATCGAAGGCCTTGGACACTTTTCACGGAAAAAATCAAAAGGCGCTGTTAAAGCAAATTGTGGAGTGTTCTTTAGAAACCCATAAAGAGCTTTGGAGGTAAATATTTCGCAGGTTAACTTATGAAAGTGTATTTAAAGGAGTTGGTAATTTTAGAATCGAAATAAATAAATCGTATCGCATTGTTGGAACGTTCTCAATCTAGATCAATTTATGGACGAAGGAAAACATTCTTGAAACTCAATATCTTTCAAAGGGATCTCAAATAAAGCATTGAATTGTAGAAAATAGCATATGTAAAAGCGTCCGTTTTACTTGATGCACTAGAGAAATGCGAAAAGCCACCGGTTCTTCTAATTCATCCGACCATCATGAGGAGGAAAATTTCTCATTCGGAGGAAATGAAGGAGTGTTCGATTGAAAACAGCAACCGGAGAAAAAATGACTATCGGCTACGAAGTAATGATCGAAGAACATAGAGAACGATTTCCATGCAGTTGTGATTTGTGTAATTTAATCGCTTCGAAAATATTGCGCACATGACGTTTACTTTTTCATTTATCAATTCCTTGATCTCACATTCCTCAAAATTAGTACATTACATGTATATCGGGGAAATTCCGTGGGATGAGTACCTTTTATTCAGAAACTCCTCGTCAGCTGTAAGAATCTGCTATTGTCTGTGACATACGATAGTTATTTGTTCGTCATCTTTCCTTCTGTCAATCTGAGATTTATATTTGCACACGTTCTAATCTAAATAATATATCATAAACATATCATTGCTCTGAATGCAAGTATTTTTTGTATCGTTTACGTAAATCGCTGTAATATTTACTGTTTAATAATAATAAAATGTCCTGTTTAAGAGTAATATCTAAGAATCGGAGAAAATTTTGTCGATAGAACTCATTAACTGATAAATATTCAAAGTTTTTTAAATGTAATACTAAAATAAAGAATAAGAGAACGATTTTTAAGGAGTTAAAAGTTTCATTGGTAAATATGAGGTAAAATAGAGAATACATTTTAGATAAATGAAAAGAAGTTAAAATAATCGAAGATTTTGGGGTCTTTGGAGCAAAAAGTTATCGTCTGGAGGCTATAAAAACGACAGTTTGGAGGGAATAGTTGGAGATGAAAGTAGGATGACAAACGGAGTGAAAGGAGCTCCAATCACTGCTTTTTGATCTCCAACTCATTCCTTTGAATGCTTCAGAAGTTCGGCTGTCGAATTATTGCAAATTGAAAGTGTTCATCAAATCCTAGTTGAAATTATTTTTACGTAATCTTATTTGAGTAAAATCGACATTTTATCGAATGACATTTATTTTCTGAAATTAAATTAAAATCTACACATAGCATGGATGTTCTTAATAAGTACCTAGTCTTACTTATTTTTTCTTATTCTTCCGAAAAAGTATAATGTTAGCTGCAATCTTTATGATTAAAAAAATTAAACATTGATCAGATTATAAGTTTTTAGGATATATATTTTACATCAGAAAAATATAATTATTTTCAATTCACTTTAAGCATAAGACTTCAAATGAAAGTATAAGGACAGCTAAACTAATGTCCTAAGATAAATGACTGCGATGGCTGTTTATTCATAATTACTATATATTGTCAAACTATAAGATATTATGAGTTATCAAATAGAGTTATAACTTAGATGATACAATAGAAGATACGACTGATGCAGCTAATATGGAAATAATACAGCGGGATTTAATTTAGAAAGGAGTATGGTTAATGAAGAATGAGTATATATGTGAGCAAGAGTAGGTTTGTATTTAGGCTTTATCAAATAAAAGGTGGCCTTATTGACACAGCTATTGTTTGAAGGTGAAAGAATAAATAATTCAGTTCGCTGCAAGTACTTGGGAATCACATTTGATAGAATTCTCAATGGGGAAAAATAAATCAATTTAATCGTAGTAAAAGCGTACAAAATGTTGCATTACGAGATGAGAAATCTAAGGGGCAGTATCAGGAACGCGAAAGAAAAGGAATATCTATCGCTTGTAAGACCAATAGTTAAATAGTTGACGACTGTATGGGACCCCTATCAATGTAGTAAAATAAATAAAATAAAAAAAGGAAAGCTGCTCGATATGTTATGGAAAGATATGGAAAAACGGACACTGTCACAGCAATGTGACATCCATGTTATGACAACATTCTCTTCTGAAAAGTGGTATTTCCTAATGGAATAAGTTACGTGTATCACTCTTGAGACTTAAAAATGTGAAATGCTTCAAAAAGAAAGCTCCTATTGTAAAGATAAACGAATGGACTTATGGAGGAGAGATTGCAGAGCTACGGAAGGCCTAACCCCGAAAGCTTCAGTTGTCTTTTAACCATGTATGTATTATAACATTAATCTATTGATTGTTAATTATTGTACGTTTATAATTTGTAGATAATAGTAGATAGGGGTAACGGCCTCCAGGATACAGCCTACGAGCAGTTTCTTAATAATAATATGTGGAATTGAGTACTTTATGTAGGAAATTATAAGTGAACTTCCGAAATAAACATAAATTAAAGGCTATTAATTCCTTACATTTATTCAGCAATTAGTACTTGGTACTTTTTTATTGATCGTTTTATTTATTTTCATTTGCATATATATTCGTTTATGGTTTTAGGAACAGCAATGACAATTTAGTTACCTAAAACGTCTACATCCTCTTCTACATTTCTTATAAACGTGTATTCGAAGTTTATTCTATAGAATATTAATAAAATATTCTGCAGTTGGATTCGAGTAATACGAATAATAAAGCAATTCGACGTAATGGGAATACATCTAAATCAATGTGGTATGGATATATATAATAAATATATAATAATAAATAAATTCTCAGGACCAAGAAGAATTCAGTTTGTATAAAGTTACAGATAATTAAAGAATAATAATATATTTTTATCCCTTAATTAGATAAGCTTTGAAAACAAAGGAAATACGATAGATGAAATGCCAACATTCGAATAACGTAAGTATCCAGTAGTTTATCATGGTCTAAAAGCTTTCGACTCGAAGGAAGGAATATTAACATATTCCTTCCTTCATCCAAAGAAGCTTCCAAATATACGATGTTTCATTTATAAAAATTATATTTGTAACTTCATCTCAGTACTTCCAAAACCAGAAAAGTTTCACTATTTAAGTTCAAGTAATTGTGAAATGTTTGTACAGTGAATACACAATATTACAATCTTGAGCTTATATTGAATTTAAATTTATACTGCAATTTTAAAATAGAACAAAATTCGAGAAAGTAATATAAGTAACTTTTCTGACCCACAATTTTACTGTGGAATTTCCTGAAGAGGGGAAAAACTTGATATTTAGCAAAAGAGAAATTATGATTAAATGCTACTTCTAACCTTATGGTAACTATTTTTATATTATAACGCAAAGGTGCGGTATGATTGGATAATATACTATATTTTTATTTAATTACATGTAAGTGACAATGGCACTAGTTTAATTTGGCAACATTTCAGAGTAGATTCATGAAAATGATAAGGAAATGGAAATTATTATAATGTGCGTGAATTTAACTGGAAAGTGATACAATGACCACATTATTGAATATCTTTTCTGCAGCTCTATGTTACCGAATACTATTCTATTGATTATATGCCTTTGGATTTTGTACACTTTTTGATTAGCATGGAAATCAGATTAATTATAGGATATTAATTTCTCATCAGCTTGTTGAGCATTAGTACTCTTCATCTATAACAATCATTTGTTTCCTCGACCCTTGGATTAGTCTCTTTTAACTTTTTCATCTTATTACGATTGGACCTCTTCCATATTCACCTCTCATTCCATCTTTGGAAGCATTTCTTCGTCACCATTTCATTAATATGGTTTCGAATTACAAATGACAGAACTGGAGTCTGCTTGTATATACGTGGATTGTTCAAAAAGTTAACGTCTGATTTCTTCAAATTTGTAATATATTGATATACATGTCCCTAATATATGGTAAAATTTTACTATAGTTCACTTTATTTGTAGCAGGCGCTAAGGTAAGACGTGTTCCAATGAGCTCGGCGATTTTTATCTGTCCAAAAAATTGCCGAACAAAATTGTTGCAATTTTTGCATAAATTGTGAAATATAGTTTACCAAAGAGTGTGAAATGTTAACATACGACTGTGGTGTGTCTGTTACAAGTGAAATAATAAAGTGCTTTAAGCACAATTATTGGATGGCCGTGAACATGTTGAAGACTACGAACGGCCCAAGCACATCAAGAACCGATGGAAACGTAGAAAAAGATTAAAGAGAACAAAATGAAAAATCATTGAATCACAGAGTAGTCTCTGATGATGTTGGTGTATCTATTAGCTTACGTTTTGAATTTTCTTTCGGAAGAACTCCCAGGTTCGTGTAAAAGCAATTCATGACATTCGCGACATTGCACCTGTTCACGATTCGATGCTCGTTCGTAGTTTTTGGTGAATAATACTTGAATGATGCCCAGTCTCCATATTCGCTAGCTAAGGCTCCATGTGAACTTTTAAAAGAAATGAACTCTGTCGTTTTAGATGACATTAAAAGCGAAGAAGACTATCTCAAAGATCGAGTTGTTTAGAGGATTAGCGCTGACACAATATCTGATGGGAACTGTTTTGAAAACATTAATTTAGACAAAAAATTAAACAAATTTTTCTAAAAGCGAAAATTCCCGTAATTTTTTGAACACAACACGTATATCCCTAATAAACTTCCAAACAAATTTAAATATAAAACCTGAGTATATAATCTTCCACTGAAATGATATTCAAAGAGAGAAAACTGTTATGTGCTACTATCTGAAAGCCTCTGGAAATAGTTTTCCCATTTAAATTATTTTCACATTTATGATGATGTCTTTACAAAGAGTGATTTGAACAAAGTTATCGATAGTTTATTTATTTATAAGGATTTAAAAGAGCTTGTTAACTCTAATATTCTCTCTCCAAATTACTTGGTCATCATAATCAGTGTAAAATCTAAAATTATGAGCGATTCGCACCCTCCGTTCATTGTGCACAAAGAATCAACCAAAATGTTAATAACTTATGGTGACAGTAGTAACTATTATATATGGCTACTTCGGGGGGATATATATAAATAGGAGGATAAGAATTTTATGCCTGAACTACTGCAGCCACGGGGTCGCTATTTTTTTGCGTGATGGCCATCTGAGTCTTACCCGGGAAATAATCGGAAACCGACTATCATGGATTCGATTCTACGAAACCACAAAGTCGGATTTTCCCCCATAAGAATATATGGGATCGTTTTCGGATAATTTTAAAGATATAAGATAATTTGCAGATTGACCTTAGTTCGACCCCGGGTGGGTAAAATGCTGCCGTAAGAATTACATGGGAAATCGAACTTTCTTTGTGAATCACTGACAATATTACGTTGAGTACAGTTGAAGGAGTGAACATTGACATTTTAACCATAGTTCAAGCATAATTAGTTACAAAACCTAATTCTTGCGGTTAGCATTTCACTCTTATGCTTATATTCCTTATTATCTAAGTTTTCAAGTTACCTTAAGATCTCGGCTAAAGCTTAAATGTCTACCAAAGTAATCTGAAGAGTTGAACCAAATGAAGTGCATTAGTAACTTCATCGACGTTTCAAAATATCCCAAGTAATCATGGATGTCTACATTTTGAAGCTCCGACCATAAATGTGGGGAATACAAAAAGTATGAATCATCAATAGAATAATTAAATAAGTGTGCATGATTAACATAACGCTTATCCATCATAAGGATCATGTATTGTTTTATATTGCTTCCTCCTTAATCAGTTCATACATCGGAATAGTATTTAGTGATTTATGGGATAATATGCCGATGATCGGGTGACCCGATCACTTCAAAAGAAACTTTCGACCGCATGAATCACATGGTAAAGACTTTCTGCGTAAGACGGTAATTAAATATGCCGCAAACCGCTTTAGCAGAATCTCATTTGATATCAACTTCAACGAAATTTATAAAATTACAAGGATGTTCATCCACTTTCTCGGAAATCGAGAGCTTTTTGTGGCCTCACAAACTAGGATCGAATACAATTCCTTTTCCATAATATTATCACATTTTTGAAGAGTAAAATTTCCTTCTCGCATCAAGTTCGTTAATGTTGATGATATGGATACCGTTCAAATATTGACTTACACTGTAACAGGGGACATGTTCCTGAAATATATCGGAGAACAAATGAACTATTATGATTAAGTACCATTATTTCACTTTTCCCTCGTACAATGAAATTGATAACCGTACAAGTAAATAAAATGTTCTCTTTGCGAGACAAGCAGACTTTTTTCAAAATTATTTTCGCCAAAAATTATTACAGAATCCGGTGATAACTTTAATCCTATAGTAAGACGTAATTTTCTCTCTTGGAAAACGTCTATGTATACAAAAATTAACGTACTGGTATATTAACGGTATATTGTAAATGATATATTAGATAGTCTCTATAAATGCAAGTACACATATATGCATGTAGCAAATACTCATTGTTTATATTTGAAAAATTTCTATGAAAACCATTTTTGAGGTTCCCACTAAAACCTGCATACTTTATACATACCTTATACATACAGTAGAAAGCCTAAAATTCCCTAAAATCACTGAGCGGAAAATTAATGGAGCATATTAGCTCGTTAATGGGCTTCTAATCCCTTTACTAAAGGAGTTTAAGGAAATCTCGCCTTACTAATTCACGATCTTCTGAAATCTGCAAAAAACAGGTCGACCTCAACATAAATTATTGTATAAATTAAAAATCGCGGAAATGAGTGTATTGGAGTGGATAAAACACTTCCTTAACGACAGAAAACAACGAATAGTGCTTGACGAAATTTGTTCTAACGTAATAGAGGTAACCTCGGGCGTTCCACAGGGTAGCGTAATCGGGTCACTGGATACACATCAACGACCTCAGTGAAGTAGTTGATAGGTTAGAATATTTGCGGACGATAAAGTTATCTACACGAAAATAGCTTACAGTGAGGATTTGTTGGTAGTTTCTAATAATAACGATAAAATAATGACACGGTGCCTTAGTGATCAGTTATCAAGTTCTTTGACCGGGAAGCTATGAATAATGGTTTAACTTACAACCTCCGCGGGGAAAAATTTCAGTAGAGGCTGTTTAATATCTTGGAATAACCTATCATGGAATACCCCAATCCGTAATACATGTGGAAAAGCTCTAAAGAAACTCGGATTTGGTAGAAAAGCAGTCGGTAAGAGCGTGGAAATATATCACCGAAGTAACATCGCTCGGCCTACCCCACCTTCAATATGTATGCAGTGGGACCGATAAAAGTAATGCAAGTGAATTAGCGATGCGTGAAGAATTGTTGCGATAAATCAATAACTCAAGGAATCGTTATAGACGAACAAAGGGTAGATTCCATAAATAGAGAATGAACGTTCAACGTAGTGGCTAAATGGGCCGATCGGATACAGCGATTAAAGTAAGACAAATAGATGCGAAGACAAACAGATTTATACATTTGTTTTCCCTCGAATAATGCACGAGAATATTCGTCAAGGGAAGAAGAGGCACGGTGCACCCCCTGCCACTCATCGAAAGGTGGCTCGCAGGGGGTGCACATAGCCATAAATTTCTCCTCTGTGAAAGAACTACTCTTCTATTTTTACTCTATATTTTTTCGAACCGCGTTTAATAAGTTATATATTCCTTAAAATACACTGACATTGAAAATGAATGTCTGTATTTTTCGGAATCCTTTCGTCTTGAAGATCCTCAAAGGGTTCGAAGGCCATTTGGTGAATCTGTTATGCAAAGTTACAACGGATATCTAGCGGTGGTTACCCTCTCCAAATACATTATACTCAAGTTTTCTTCAATGAATAAGATCAGTGAACAAACTTTTCAATTCGTATGAATTATGGAAGGTCGAACCTCTTTACGGCGTGATATTGTAACTTAATTTATTGATTTAGTGCACTTTTGTATCAGTTCTTTAAATTGCTTTTTCCCTCTATTTAAATTCATTCTACTTATTTATTATTTATTCATTTCATTTTCTTAGCTGATTGACGATTCATCGTTACATATTTTATTGAGACACTGTTTGTATTTTATAAATAATTCTTAATATATTTATGTATGTATTATATTTCTCTATATATAAGAGGTAACATATATCTCCTTTTCATGAATTAAAGTTTAAGAGAATTAAACTTCAAAGTTAGTGAAAGGTAATTTCGTAATATTTTACATGCGCTGAAGACATTTTAAAAAAGAAACAAAGATATTAATCATATAAAATTCCTAATTTCGAACAACGCATAAAGGAGAGATTTTCTAAAACTGTTCACAATGTCATAATTCGATGCTTAATATATTCTGGGAAATTAAATTTCAAGATAGGTTAAGCATATCTATATGTTGTAGAAAATTTCATAAATGAAAAACATAATTACCTTTCTTTGCATGATGTTCTCTGTTTTTATTATCCCGATATTGTAATGAGACATAAATAGAAATATACGTCTAACGCACAATTTTTCTCCTCAGAGTGTAGATATTGTAAGTTATAATTTTATTATTTATTAAAATATTCATCAATATTATTTATATTATTATAATTTATACAAATGTATTATTTTTTCAATTATAAATTCACAAAAAGAGTTTTAAGGAAAGTTTTAAAAAGGAAAGTTTTAAAATTTAAGTATAAATGTTCGTTAATGATTCGTATTCCTTTAATTAATTGGTATGCATAATTAGAGATTTCCATTTTAATTTTCATCGCTCAATATTGCCATAAAGTTAAACATCAATTTGTTGTTTTAGTCTGTATTAGGTTCTAAAAGAACATCTTATTCAGAAAACAGAGGTTGATTCTTAAGGATGTAATTCATCTTTATTGAAATCCTCAAACAAATTCTAATTTTTACGAGTCCCTATTCATTAAATGGAGAACAAACGAAGAAACTTCAAAGGACGTAATTAATATATGGAGAAAGGCTTTTATTTATCATTCCAAGACCTCAAAAGACTTTGATCCTTTTTCATTCTCCTATTCATTCTACAGCGAATTCTATCAATACAAGATGATTTTCTTTGTAATATCCTCTTCTCTTTTATTGAGTTTTCACTTCTAACAAAATATTTTAAATTGAATTAGCATATTTAGTATTCAATCATCGACTACGTTTGAAACTATATTTTACAGAAATTATCGTAAATTTATTTTTCTCCTGTTTCTTATTGTTCAATATGTTGAGTTAATAAATAATAAATACATTTCTTTAATCAAATAATTAATTAAACGATTAACCATCTCAAAGGATTTTGAAAAAAGGGTCGATGCCGTCCGACCGACGCTCGACTGACCGACAGCACATTTGAAGAAAATTATGTGCCGAATGAATAGGCAAAATATATTTAAAATCGTTATTTTAAAACATCCGTAGGCTGTAATAGGAAGCCCGTAATATTAATCGGTAGCTGACATTTATTTTTTGTTTTAACGAAATATTGATGAAACTTATTTATTCACGACTTTTTTTTTAAACGACAGGATTTTTAGTGCGAAAACTTTTTACTATATCAAATATGTGGACTTAATGGTCATTTTAATCGTAGTTACACGATGCATGTAACACAGAGATTCGGGAGATAAAAAAGGTACAGCGAAAAAAAAGTGCGTTTCGTAAGATCCGTTTTAAAATTTGTTTTTTTCCGCGAACGCGTCGATAATCGGTTAAGAGTGGCACTTATCATGCATTCTCTGTCACACACCGATAGATAGCTTCAGGGGAATGTGTACTACAAGGTAAGTGTAGAAATAGAAATTATTGGAACTGTTATTCTTTGGAAACCTCAAGTATTATATTTCCTTCACAATGACGTTGTTGTTCCGTTGGCCGAATTGATCTCTTGCACAAGAAAATTGGGGTATCCGAGTTCGATTCCCGCGCGCATCAGATTTTTGCGTTCGTTAAATTCATAAATCTTATCCTACGGAGCAATTGTAGGAGACAAAACAGAACATAAAGATGTTTTGAATCAGCAAAGCAACACAAATGTATTTCTTCAAAGAGCTGCCAAACGGAGTATTCCACACCAAAATCAAATTTCATTTTGCATACCGTAGCCTATATTACTTCTTTCAGGGATCAATTTTTGGCTCAATCTCAGAATAGCAGTTCTGAAAATATTTCTTTATCAAATATTCGCCTTTAAATTAAGATCCATAAAATTTGGATATTTGCATCGTTTTCCACAGTTATTACTTGTCCATACTTTTTCTTTGTTTTCTCTGATTCTATTTAAAGAGTGAAATTGCGATCTTTAGCCCCATTTTAGTCCCATAAAGCCTGTTTATTATTATTATTTCTTTAGCCACACACTCTAAATGTTATTCTTAATAAATACTCATAAGAAACTTTTATTATCTTTTGCTTAGCCCGATTAAAGTATCCATATTCTACAATAAGTATCCTCACTGTTAAATTATTCACCCGTTAAATGAACTATTTCAGTTGTATTTATTATAGTTTTTCTTTTTCCGTCGACAAGAAACCCTAGTTCAATGGTTTAAAAGTAACCACAACATTTCTTAAAAATAATTTCTCACCGGGCTTCCATGAAAACCAATAGTTAAATTGAGGAGGTATTTTGTGAATACATTATCATAAACATCTAAATTCATAGCTGACAATATTTCGTTATAGCAAAGTCGTGTCGTATCAAATGCCTCGAGTTGTGTCCTTTTCGACCGATCTTAGGAATAAAGGTATGCGGTAAAAATATATTTTAGCAAAAACATCACATTTATATTTAGAAGAGGAATATAAGTATGAAATTAAATAGGTTACCTCATTAAAATGAATTAATTATCTAAAAAATGTAGAAAGATGTTTATTAATGTTGTTAAAACCTAACCCATACGTTTTTAATCGAGAAACATCTTAAACCGTGAATATTTCCTACGTTATCACGTTCTGATGAAAGGATAGACTGGAAAAAAATTGTGGGGAATAAATCATTTCGGATGCAAATCATTCATTATTAGGGTCTTAAGCTCCAAAAAATTAGAGCACAAGTTGGAGACAGCATAAATGAAATGCTTCAGAGAAAAGCGATAGTTTTAGAGGAATTTTAAAAGGACTGCTTTATCCAAAAGAAATTCCATACTTTCAATTTTCACCATTTAATGAACATTAATGAGTTTACAGTTGTTTTTATTCTGTAGAATAACTCCTTCGCAACCTGCGTTTGTTATATTTAATCATCTTAAGGTGATAATAGTCATTTCATTGTCATTTATGGTTAATGTTTAATAAGAGAATTCAAATACCTCATTTTCCTGAGTAAGAAATCCATTTGGTGATTAATTCTGTAAAATTTGTGCACAGATTTTAACACTTCTTAAATCTGAAACAGTTGCAGCGATTTTAAGGATGATTTTCGAAATTTCAAAAAAGAATATCGAACTTTGGTCTCTCACAATAAAGAAATATTTAGAATACTAGTTTCCAAGAATATTTTGTTTTACCTGCTCAAGTATTTCTTATTTATAAATTAAACAAAATTCTGTTTTTTGTACAACAAAACTTAGAAAATTAACAATATCCTCTCAAAAGCGAATACATGACAACCATTTATCTTAATTATAAAATATACTAATTTTTTCAACATTAAATTGCGGAATTACAAAAACTATATATCTATAAGTAGCGGTTTATATAAATACATTAATAAAAGAAATAAATGCATTTGATAGGTGATGCGCGGGAAATATGCGTTAATAATTCTGTGGAAGCGTGGAAAATTCGAAAAGGAGGAAAATAAATCCACAAAATGAAAAACGTCATTGCATTAATAGGAATTGTATCGATTGCAATCAAAGATCAAATAAATTTGATAAATAGACAATCATATTGTTATCATTGAATAATGATAAAAATAAAATTTGAAAACATTTATCATCGATTAAAGTAAGGAGGGATAACATTTTATATTCAACGAAGAAAAAAAAACAGCGAAAGTTTTAACATCAATTGCGAAGTGCTTTTTGAATTCATTTGAGCATTTATTCCTGAAGAGTATATCTTTCAGATGCCTCGAACTCAAAGAAAGTAGTTTTCGGAACATTTCCAAGTCAGGATACGAATGGAAATAAAGCAGATAAATTGAAAATAATGATAAAATGAAGTAAATGTGAAGATTGTATACGTTGTACAAAAAAATATTACATGGAAATTATTTTTAAAACGTTCGGTAAATAATTTTCTATTCAAAAGCATTTTTTTGCTTTGAACGAACGAAAATTTGATTTTCTGTGCGATTCAGTTATGCGGTGTTGATACACGAAAGTGCGTGGAAGTGGTTTCACTTTCTCGAAAGTGATACGAGGGCGACATATGGACGTATTTCTCAGCCACGAAGACACACGTGTACAAATCACACGGTGGAAACACGAGAAGTACCCGCAGAAGATGCATCGTAATGATTGGTCTTTCAGTGCAGTGGCATAAAGAGCCATAATCTAAAGTTAGTAATAATTACTTTTTCTGAATCCCTTAAACGTTCGTAAAACGTTAAATTCCTTCGCGATTTTAATATTCTATTTTCCGAAGTGCTTTATGATTTCCTCACATTTGCATTACTTCGTAAAAACTTAATTCGAAATAAAAAATGCTATCATGTTTCAAGTATAGATATATCGAAAAATAAGAAAGGCAGATAAGAAAAAGCAATAATAATGAACTTTTCGAGATTGGAAATTAAGGCGGTTTATGAGAAAATCAAATTTGCACTAGAACTTTATGAATAAAAACTAATACTAAATGACAAGTAAAGTTGGTAAATTTGTATCCCATAAAAACTAAAAGTGTTTTATTTTCTGGAATAATCGAACTTGACACTGGCGCTAACCAACTTCGTAAGATTCACAAATTTTGCTTTTTAGAACCAATGAAATTTTAAAATTGAGATACATTTTAGTATATTTCAAGGTCTGCTTTAGATTTAAACTTAAGAGAGAGATTTTGGAACAAATGGCTATGAAGGGAAAAGGTATTTTTGGAGTCATCTATTATAGACATGGAACTTCGTACGGTCAGACGGCAAACGTGAAAAACATAACTGGGACTCGGACCCCACACTTGCAAGTATGCTATTTTTGACTTCTGTTTTACCTTTTTAAGTATAGTAATTAAAAAGAACCTCTCTCATTGACCTTTATTTTATTTAATTTTGTCTTATCGGTACTTTGTCTTGTTAGTTTATCTATTAACGAAGACTAATATTTTCATTAGGAAGAATAAGATTTCCTCTCTCAACAAGAACTAATTTGTTACTGAAACACAGAGTTAAACAAAACTGAAACAAAGCGAAATAACTTGGACTCGAACTCGGGTCCCCCAATTGTACGGAGGCCACATCTTGCCGCTTCTGTTTTTAATATGACCCTGTCTCTATTTTTCACTTCTATTTAACGCTGGATTTCACGATGTTTATATTTATATAATTCACTGAAATTAAGGACTATAATTTATAAGATGTTATGAACAAAATGTTAAAAGTATTTCACTTGTATTTCTTTTCTTTGCAGGAGAGGGAAGATTGACTGTGACCTCAAGAGAAGACTTCGGTGGCATATTTTGATATAAATAGAGCCTATGTAATTGCATAGACACGCACAAACTTTGATTCTGAGACTCCACTGCAATTGGCGAACCCTTATTTTATACATTCATTAGTAATTTTTTGTATGCTCCATAACGAAACGTGATTCTTCTGCGGAAATTCTGCAGAATTCTCCAGCTGCTTCCAAATTCACTGACGTCCAGAAGTTTTCCATCGAATTCTATCTGCAATTCTGTCAGAATCACTCACGCACTCTAAAGATGCGCTCTGGAGAGCAGATGCAACACAAGAAATACATAATTTTATCGTAATCAAAATCACTGCATACTCCATGGGGAGCATAGAAATTCCTAAAATAGACTAATTGAAATACCGTGAAATATATACATCACTATTTGTCTCATCGATTTGCATCACATTCGACGGCCTTAGACATTTTAAACTTTGTACAGAGAAACCTGGAAAATAGAGTCATATCGAACGAAAACTAATTCGAATAAAAGCAATTCTTCTTTATTTAAATATCTTTTCGAAATTTTTTAAGGCACAAAACGATCATAAGAAAATGAAACGCTCATATGAGAGATATTCATTGTCAGATTGTCAGATTTTAATTAATCCTGGAGCCCTTCGAAGTCTTTTTGCGGAATAATAAGCCTTCTCTAGAGGGCTCTTTGAGGCACTTGCGGGAAGGCATTCTCTCACGAAGGGAAAAACATTATTTACTTTAATTCTCAAAAAGAACGTCTTTCGACATTTCAAAAGAGACGCCCAAAAGACTAAAAGTAGAACACTTTGACAAAGTTCACAGTTACGCTATATACCACATTTGCGGACTTTAATTTACGGATTGAGAAAAAAGATTGAATTAGAAAAACATAAAAGGATGCGGCAATTGGAGCTAAATGAATGTTCAATAGTTCATGGAAAAAACCATAGATTACTCGCATCGGAAATTTATAGAACCGATCAAATACGGGTGATTCATGGAGTGCTCACTTCCGTGCAATGGCGCTGAGTCGAATTCGGAGAAAAGTCAGGAGTGCGATTCAGTTGAGGGAAACTATGGAATAGAGAAGTTACAACTAAAAACATTCAATGAGTTCAGAGTATTCTCGTTGTCGAAACCCTCTATAGGCCAGTGAAGAAAGCAAGAGAAATCGATGGCAAAACGATCGAGAATTCGTTTTTACCGCGAAAATAATCGATTAGGTAAATGGAGTCTCGGTGCATACAGCCCTTGCAACAAGCCAAAGGGCGGCAAGCAGGGTATTTACATAGACAAGTTAAAGGACAAGAGTTTCCAAAAGATTGCTTTCATTAAAAAGTGATTCGACATAAGTACGTAAATACACTATTACATGAAATAGAGGATTTACTTATCTATTATATATTGCTGCTTCGGATATAGGATACGAATGTAAACTACTGAGGCTCGCCGATTGTATTATTTGATGAATTTTACCCAAGAAAAGAAACCGACCTATCATGGGTTAGATTCTAGGAACCCCGAAATCGAACTTTCCCCCGTAAGAATGCATGGAGTCGTTTTTCAAAGATAAAAAAGTACATTCCAGAGCACGAAACGGTAATACTCCTCACGACAATAAATAGTATATACTACTATATAAAAATACTGTTGTTTATCTACAAATGGTCGTGGGGTCGATGCCAGCTGGTAACATATATTCAAATTAAAAGAATGTTTTCTAGCTTAATATGAAAGAAAGATCACTAAAAACTCCGTAGTATGATAAATACGTATATAGTCAACTTTGAAAAAATATCCACAGGTGTCTACGTATTATGGGTTCGATTCCAATGAGCACCGTCATCTCGACTTTTCCCTTAAGAATACATGGGCTAGATTGTCGAAAAATTATTTGAAGCTTTTACCGATGATATAGAAGATTTAAATTAAACCCATCCTTAAATAGGCCGTATCATAATGTTTAGCTGCCGTAAAAATGCAGTAAATTGTCGTTGCTTCGATTCTAGGGTACGTTTACTATTTCTCCAAATTTTATATACATCTTTAAATTCGTTATTTCCAAATGTTTGTTTGCTTATAAAATTATTTAAAGGTTTCGAGTTTATAGGGTTAATATTTGAAAATATCTGCGAAGTGAATACTGATTTTCCAATGTCACCGTCCAGACTCATTTGTCATTAATTATGTATTTATGTAACATACATCACGTGGTCAAATACAGCCGATGAGGAAACAATAAATTAATAAAATATAAACAAAATTAATAACAACAGAAAATAGACAAATAAAAGTGTTAAAAACAAAAATGAAACCAAAATTTAAATATTACATAAATATTAGATCGATCAGGGATCCATGTCTTGGGAATGAGAAGAAGGGAATTGTGGGCTAAAATGAGGGATAAATTGATTATAAGAAGAATTTCAAAGGCCTAAGAAAATAGCTTTGGTAGAAAATACACTACCGGAAAACACTCAAGGAAGGGGTTTGTGTAAAACTTGCATCCAAAGAGATATAAATGAATTGTTCTAATTAGTGACCGAGGAATGAATAAAAGGAATGTTACAATCCCAGTAAAAGCACTCAAAGACGCAAGTGAGATTTTTTGCACCGATTTCAAGGAATATATCTTACGAATCGTATTTACGTATAAATTTCGCTTTTCCCCATATTTATTATAAATATCGTCAAAATGAGAGAAATATCAATCCAAAAGTGTACGTTAAATCTGAAAAATTGCATGGCTTCTGCGTGAAATATAATTTACGATTTATTTACAGAAGTTTACTGCAAATGCTTAATTCACGTTATTTATGAAACAGGGAATTACTCTCGGGACACTAATTACAGATCGAAAACCACA
This sequence comes from Pantala flavescens, assembly GCA_020796165.1. Lineage (NCBI taxonomy): Eukaryota > Metazoa > Arthropoda > Insecta > Odonata > Libellulidae > Pantala > Pantala flavescens. The sequence continues at coordinate 18,141,092 of CM036882.1, forward strand.
TTTTGATATTTCCAATAATTGGAGGTTTTTTTCTATTCAATAGAAAACGTAGGTTCAATTTAACAACATTATTTAACTTAGGATGGGTAACTTATTTGTTTCTGAAGGATTTCCATTCCTGTGAGGGCATAATAAACACTTCCTCAGAATCTCCATTCGCACAGAGTTCTTAATTTACAATCCATATTCATAATTTTTAAAAGGCCATCTTGCGAAGTCATTTATTTTTATCTCTCGTTAATATAAATAGTTAAAAGGTATTTAAAAATACATCGATATTGGAAACGTGCGAAAGTGTAATCTTCTTATGGATAATAGTAGTTCATTATATTTGGTTAGTAATCAATTATCACGTAAATTTGATGCTAAATAGTCACTTTCCATAAAATCTTTACAAAATCGTTTGAGAAATACGCATATATGTCTCTATCTTCTTTTTTACGTAAATACGGATATTTCTTTAGGAATATCAGTAAATTGCTACTATAATCGTGTAAATATTTATCTTACGTCCACTTTCGAAATATTTTCCTTATGTTCTCAGGTCCGTATCGAAATTGACATGTCGGATTAATCGATAGTCTTGTTCCTATCTCCTTCTTGAATTTACTTTCAACAAAAGACTTTTAAGCTAACTAATAAGAATTATTTTTCATACTGATAGAACTTGATGTAATCTAGAAGATAATGATGAGAGATGTCCAAAACTAACCTTAAACGATTGGTTTCCTTCAAATGCCCTTCACATCCATGGCATTCTCTATGCACATCCTTTCTCCTCTTCTTCAGCGCTGCGTGTTTTTGCTTCTTTTGCGTAACTTATTTCAGTCGTTCTAAAGAATTAAATTTTATTCTACCTTTCAAAAAGACAATTTGTCAATGGTGTAACTCACAAGAGAGTTTCGATAGCAATTTCACGTCCGAGTGATTTGCATCTCATTTCCATTCCGAATCACCGAAATCCTTAAAATAATTTAAGTCTCCGTTATTTTCTGTTTGGCGTGTAACAGGGGATGACAATTGAAGAATTCCCAGCGAGTAATCGATTGGGTGATGTAGAGGCACCCCCTGACTTCGGAAAGTGGATCGCATATGCCAATGTTTCAGCCTTTCCTCATTTAAATTTGACTACATTCATTCTCAATAAATATTTTTACAACTTTTATCATTTGAGTCAAAAAGCTAACATTTTGCTAATTGATTAAAATCATAATACGCTCTTCTGTTTTCTTCAAACCAATAAGTCTCCGTACTTCACATTCATCAGGAAAGGTACGATATTTTTACGCTGTTCAATGTAATATACTAAGTGAATGAATCGTAGAAACTATTCAGGATGTAGAAAATTCGCGTGGATGGTAAACTTACAGTAACGGGACAGAAATTTCCTAATTTCCGAAATTTTGTCATTTGATACTTTTTTATCACCGACTCGGGAGAGAGTTTCCATTAAATTCACTAGAATTTCAATGATATACGTAATCGAAAGCAAATATATAATTCTCTGAAAAAATCAGAAATATACTTCACATCAGCTTAACACAGAAATCTCATACATTTGTTGGCGAATTATAGTTATGAAATTTTGGCTAGAGGAATGAAAGAAGATAATCTGAAAGGTTTGATATATATATATATTTTATATTCTCCGAAGATTTTGAATGAGAATTAAAATACAGAAGAGCGAGGCAGTCGACAATTATTGAGAGAGATCATGGAATTCGATGAGACGGATACATTTCCCCGATTTCCTTCGAGTAGATGCAAATGATATTCAGGAAAAATTTCATGGAGTAAAAGTTGATGAATAATATTAGATAAAAATGTGATTTAGAAATTAGAAATAATTTTAAAATATAAATCCAAAGCTTAAGATTACGGTCGATTTCTGAAATGCATGAAAAACTATCAAACATTTGGAGTGCAGAGAAATTGTCGCTCAACTGGAGAAAACTGAGGCATATCCGAAGCACTGATTTGTTGACTAATTAGAAGTGAGCAAGACGTGAAAAAATCGACAATTTGATTAACAATTTGATTCTCCTCCATAGAGTTATTCGGAATATAAGGTTTTTTTCTGATTAAATATTGTTTATATTCTATCATATCAAGATAATATGAATTTTACTATCAGGAAAACATCAAACGGTACAGACCGAAATGCACATAAAAACTTTCATCCGACAAAATATGTTATTCGTTGGAAACAATAAAATTTGTGAAGAAGGTCAGATATTAAAAATGAAGTGTTCGTTATATAAGTCCTTATATTGATCAATGAATCTTGCATCCAATTCGTCCGCAAGACGTATTTTTATTCCGACTCTATTGCACCCCCTCCATTTCCTCTGCTATCGATCACGACAAAATGGCGATTCCGATAATGACAATAAGGGCCGCCTCTGGTAACGCCTTTTTGCCCGAGAGAATGCTCTCATACGCGGGAGGAAGGCCAACCCAAAGAATCCCCACTCATTACGCCGCCATTCGCTGATGGATTCGAGAAATGTCGCAAAAGAGATAATCGTTTGCACCAATCATCTCTTTCTTACAAATTTTTGGCATTTGATTTATTTAACATTAAAATTATTTCCATAACAACTGCGAAATAAAACGATTCCCTTGGTTTCCAAAGTGGAAATAGAGAAGATATTATTCATTATGACGATCTTCGGCTATATTCCGAACAAGAAAATATCACAGTCAATCGATTCCAAAAATTCATAGAAAAATACGGAAATTATACCGAACATTCGATTTCGAGTAAATTCGCATTCTGAGGCCAAACGCGCGGAATCGCTATTCTGTTGGCCCTCTACTGGCGAAAATACGTACGATTTCAGGGAAAGTCACATTTGGCAACATTGCATCGAGCGCAGTGAGCTGTTCTATTAACCCCTTCCCCTTTCGGCGAACTTCCTTTTCGTGATTATATTCGGTGTAGTCGTTAGCAACGATACGATAGTTGCTATTACAAAGAGCGGTGAAGTTAAAGGCGTTTATTAGTGTATATTGCAAGGCATCTGTACGTACATATTACTTCTAATGAGGTTTTTATAATTATAACACTGATAATAACAATTTTATGCAAAAAATCTGGGATTTATCAATGTTGAAAATTGCTGCTACGTATGTTATGCAATCGATTAGAAAACATTAATAATCAAAGAGTGGTATTTTTCAAAAACTCTTATCGTGGAGAAACATTTTAGTCGTCTTAATAAAAGCTACGTTCAGGATATGATAAGTTCTGTTAAAGGATATCTTATAAATAGTGAACTCATCCCATAGTAAACATGGAAGTGAGCGGTCCTTGTGTACGAAAATCCGGTACGATAATAATAGAAGAAAATTCATTCCATTCAATGGTTGTATCCTTAAATGAATGCTCATCTTATGAAAACGAAATGATTTAAGTTCTCTTTGAATAACGTATTGAGAAAATCATATAATTAAGGTAAATACGTGTGAATTGAAAATTGAATGACAACTTCTAGAATTAAGTTAAAATAAGGGAAATATTTGTTTTAGCGCTTTTGAAACACAGAGTGAAACAGAAGTGAAAAATATCGACATGACTGGGTTCCTGGTCCTCTTGTATAGAGTGATAAGCGCTGTAACACAAATCGATGTAAAAATTAAAATTTAATAAAATATACTTTAATTAATAGTAATAATTATAGATTATAAAATTATATAAGTGCTTATTCGCATCAAATTTGACTTCGAAATTCCGGTATGAAAATAATAGAAGGAAGGCAAAACGGTATTTTTTTTTCAAAAATAAGGGCTGAAATTCCTAAACAGTGTTGCATTGCAGATTTTCTATACGCCGATGATGAATTTTTAATTATTTTTATTGCCGATAAGTCAAATTGCAATCGCAAGAAACACCGAGAAAATTATTTTTTATATTTTTTCTTATATTTTTGTAATACACATAAAAAGAACACTTTTTATGTGTATAAAGTGCACACTATAAAGTGCACTGCTTTTGGTTGGTGCATGGCCGTTTCCTTTGCACACAAATACAACAAGTATCAATAGAGTGTGCGATTTAGGGGAACTCCAAAAAACCGCGTTATACTGAAACAGCGTTAAGCAGGTTCTTATTGTAAATGCTGAATTTTAACGAAACGAGTAAAATTAACTCTTAATATGTTTGTGGATATTAGAAATTATTAAGAAGTAAAAGTAAAAGATCCGAAATTTTAAATGTGTTCAATTAATGAAAATATTTTATTTACCGATATGAAATAAATAATGGAAAAACAGAGGAAAGCTTTAATGAAACCGTATTTTAAAGACATTTCATTTTATTCATACCTTAAATGATATAATATTTCATTTAGTAATTAATAAAACTCCTGCTCAGAAATACGATCATAATATTCCTTTGTATTAAAATTTTAATTACGAAGGACATATGCCATATACAATCAAATGATTTAAATTCTACCATGGATGGCCGCACTTTGTGGATCGAAATTCTAAAATCAATGAAAGAAGAAGTACTTTGTATTTTCCACAAGATTTAAATCACGTATAGTGAGAAGAGGTTGCGAATACGATTGAACTCGAAATATTGGTATATGCAAACAAAAGCTGGTATAATTCATGCAAATGGGGGTCCCCATTCATTTGATTAACGTTTTAAGGACTCAGTTTAGAAATGGCGGTTTACGAGACATTTGAAGAATCTGGATGAGAATTTTGATCGGAAATGATTCGGTATTTTCGTAATTCATGTATTGAATAGAACAACTTGATGCATCATAGAGTCTTAATGATGAACTCACATCAACTGTAGAATAAGGGGACCGTAAAGACATCAAAGAGAGTATCGATTGCATATATCGAATACAGACGATTTCAGACATCTTAAAGAGATGATGTTGGAAAAACTGACGTCAAACTTAAAATGTAACACAACGAAGTAATCAATTCTATGCACAAACAGTAAGTGAAATGACGGGTGTTCTATATACGATTAACAAAACTGAAGATACATTTTTGCCTTTTAATATCGTCTAAGTGCCCATTTAAACTCATTAAAAGTCATATGCATTTTATTCATAAAATTGATGAAGTGATCATTTGGTGATTTTTCTTTTATTTGAAATCCTTAATTTACTCTTTTGTGATTGGATCTCTCATTTTCCGGTGATGGTTTACTTTTAAATATTATCGAAACTAAATGTGCGCTTTATCGTAAAACACGAAAGTAGAAGAGATTCAGATATTCATTTAAGGCGTGAATAAGGTGTTTAGGAATTATTGAAAAAATTACTGTTTTGCCTTTATACCGATTAAAAACATTCCATTATCCTGTCGGATATTCTATCCGCAACATTTAATTATATAAACTTATTGAATTGAAAAATGTCCTAAAATTTGATATAAAGCAGTTTAATGGATGTCGTTCATCTTTACTTTTATCGAAGATTTCCTTCGATTAGAGTTCGTCCTAGATTTTATGTATTTTTTTAGAGAAATAGAAAATATATTTCCTCGGTATTCTATTTGTAACTTTTAACGATAGAAATTTACAATAAGCAATTCTTAGCACAATGAGTACTCCTTTTCCCAACCTTCCATCAAATCAATTTCCTTCTATTATTTCGTATGTTTGTGACGTGTTAAGTACCACACTGTATAATTGTCCAAAAAGTAGATGTTTGTGCTGTCTTTGATAATAAATAAACAAATAAAGCTTACTCAATGACTTTAAAACTTTATATCACCAAGCAATATCCCAAATATTTAAATTTACTTTCTCTGGGAGGTTTCCAAACTTTTGAGCAGCATTTTTGTTCAACACTGAATGATTTACATCAATCGATATTGTTCTCGTCTTTTTAGATAGTATCATTTTTATTTCAACTATCACAAAAGAGAAAATTTTCAAAATTTTGCCGACGTGTTTTAACTTAATCCTCAGCATAAATATGGTATAATTTGGAAATGATACTCTAATCACAAAATTCCCAAAAAGAAATCATTTGAAACATAGGTTCCTCATTCATCACAATTACTTAATTTTTAACCTTCAATTCAATTAATATATTTCATGAGTGACGTAGACATTCTCTGATTTTAAATCTTGATTTATTCAAATTACCATCAATTTCATTTATTGCCTTAAAATACGGTTCTTTTTATTTAGAATTTATAAGCTTTTCTCTTTATAAATATAAAATATAAATAAATATAATTTTAAAGTGCTACTTATTTCCTTTTATTCATTTTAAGATAATCCACTTTTTAGTAGTAATTTTTTTGATAAATTGTTCTTGTTTACCGTGAAAATCTTTTTTTTCCATTTTAAACGTAAAGACGGTTAATTTGAAATATATTTTTTCGGATATAATGTTAACATGGCTAAGCTTAATTTGATGGAACGGTAACATAACAATAATGAATACGAATATGAATAAATCTGTGGTAAGTGATTTATTCATCACAATTTATTGACTCTGGGTACCGACTAAAGAAAACAAATCGCGAAAAGTTCAAATGCTGAAAATGTAGAAATAATGATCTTCCTGATATAAGTTCCACTTCAGTTCTTATTCACAAATATATGAAAATCATTGTTCAAAATTCTATGGTTGGATCCTTAAACGAATGCTCATCTTATGAAAACGAAATGATTTAAGTTCTCTTTGAATAACGTATTGAGAAAAAACTCCCTAAGAGGAATAATTCCTGCACAGCCGTGATTTGAACCCGAGACCTCAGCATCAGAATCCGCCAACGGCAAAAAATATAAATTACGGTAAATAAATAAGTGTAAATAAAATGGCCTCGAATTCCCCATTCAAATCATCTTTTTAACCGAGTTAATCAATGTCTCAATCGAATAGAAATATTTTGAAAATATATCTTTTTAGGATTTTGTGATAGAGATTGAAGTGATTTCTTATAAGTCATTATTTATTTCATACGTTGAATCCTTTTGGATTACTAAATGTTACAGTCCCTCACGTGAGCTAATAAACCACAATTAATTATTTGAATAACGATTTCTTTTCAGATGATGGAACATTTGACAGAAGTGAAATGGAATGAATTCGTCTAATATCAAGCAGGATTTCTAATCAGTACAGCATTTCTAATTGTCTTTTCACTTTGATAAGTTTAGAATAATAAATTATTTCTTATGGATTTTTTAGTTCTCAAAGTTTGGGATGAAATATCATCTGAGGAAACTAAAATTTAATGATCGTAATTCCTAATTTCATTCATCAAATAGAGTTATTTATTAGGATTAACTCTACTATTTACTATTACTTCACGTAAAAATGCGTTGGCCTGATTTTCAAAAACTTTTACTTCTCGACCACAGAAAATGATTAAATTTCATAGATCTTAATGATCATAGAACATCTCATTTCAGTCAAGCCACGCTTTTTGAATCACCCCCACGTGGCGGAATAGGTTCTTTAGCTATGCCGGAGATAGAGAGCTGTACCTTTGCAAAGCAATTGCAATTACTTGAAAAAAGATGGTACCGCAGAAGCTCATGAGTTCGATTCTAGGGGGCATTTCTATTTTCTCCATTAGGAATACATAAGGAAATTAGAACACATTATGAGGCACTTCCAAATATTATATAGTCTTCAAACTTTGGGAGTGATAAAAAAAGAATGAATCTTAAGCGAAAAATATGCAATCGTCACGATACGAATGTCAGTGATTCAACATAAGTACGTAAATACACTATTACATGAAATAGAGGATTTACTTATCTATTATATATTGCTGCTTCGGATATAGGATACGAATGTAAACTACTGAGGCTCGCCGATTGTATTATTTGATGAATTTTACCCAAGAAAAGAAACCGACCTATCATGGGTTCGATTCTAGGAACCCCGAAATCGAACTTTCCCCCGTAAGAATGCATGGAGTCGTTTTTCAAAGATAAAAAAATACATTCCAGAGCACGAAACGGTAATATTCCTCACGACAATAAATAGTATATACTGCTACATAAAAATACTGTTGTTTATCTACAAATGGTCGTGGGGTCGATGCCAGCTGGTAACATATATTCAAATTAAAAGAATGTTTTCTAGCTTAATATGAAAGAAAGATCACTAAAATATCCGTAGTATGATAAATACGTATATAGTCAACTTTGAAAAAATATCCACAGGTGTCTACGTATTATGGGTTCGATTCCAATGAGCACCGTCATCTCGACTTTTCCCTTAAGAATACATGGGCTAGATTGTCGAAAAATTATTTGAGGCTTTTACCATTGATATAGAAGATTTAAATTTAACCCATCCTTAAATAGGCCGTATTATAATGTTTAGCTGCCGTAAAAATGCAGTAAATTGTCGTTGCTTCGATTCTAGGGTAAATTTAACATATCACCAGAAGGAATGCATATGAACTCATTCCAAGGCACCTCCTTGATGATATTTCTTCTGAAATTTGGATTATTTATAAGGGCGAAGACACTTCTGTTAATGATACAAAATTAGAAAGAAATATTCTTAGTTCGACGCCCGGAATGAAAGAATTCTTCCATTAGAAATAAATGGGGTATCAATTTAATGTATGCAGCAATAATTTCATTTATTTGGCAATATAATGTGTGACAAATTTAAACGTGGAAAATTCTTATATTTTCATTACTAGATAAATCAACCGAGCCGCTAAAATCGGACTTATAATGGATTACTTTGTACTACACCGAATATATAGGCTCTGAAAGTCCGTTTTTTTATTCTACTTAATCAACTGCACATTTTAATTAACATTATTCTTGAGCAGCGTATGCCACATGTAAAAAAGTGGCGCATACTGTGAACGAGTGGGGAATCGTTCGTTCTTTCCTCTTATTTTTCAATGATAACTCCTTCTACACAAGTTTTTATTTCAATAAATATCACGAACAAACACCATATTCTGTGTGATTTTACCCTTTTTTCCCCCTCAGTATTTTAAATGACGTTCTCGTTGAAATAATAACCTGGAAATACAGAAGGAAATTCAGTAAATAGTATATATTCATAAGACTTCGTCATTATATACAAAATAGGGGTATTATCTGCAAAATATCAATTAAGAAATAATAAAGATGCGTTAGTTATTAAGTTATAGGAAGTATAATTTATTTCCAAATGAAAGTTTAATAATTAGTTAAGGATAAGTAAGTTTCAGTGAAAACGCAACCTATAGATATTCATAAATCAGCTAAAACTGAAGACTTCAGATAGATTTTCAACAGTTTTGATGAAGTATCATCCCTTAGAGATGCTATTGATGGAACCAGTAGTATTGTATTTCCGCACATGAATTTCTTTTTCATATCAAATAGTTAATGTGGCTCACTACTATGTGTGAGATGTATCTGAAATAATAGGTTATTGAAACAGTAAGAAATAGTACATTAAACTGAAAAAAAAGTGTTTATAAATTGTATTCATTGCCGATCGTTGCTCTCTTGTTATTAATTGATACAATGCAAGGGAAAATTATATTAGGGTGTATTTAATAAGAAGAGAATTTGAACATCATATTCACTGTAAAATATTGTATAGTATTCTATAAATTAAGTTTATTTATATCAGTATAATTTACCTGCAAAAACATTAAACGTAATATTGTAAATAAACGTCTCAAATTATTTATTTCAACTTTTCAAACGATAAAATCTTAAACAAATCTTGAATTAAGCTTTTTATATATACATCCCTTAATTTTATTCTATCTATTAGTATAAGGTTCAAAAATATTTAACACTTCACACATTTAAACGGAACGATAGTTTAATACATATTTTACAATGTTTCTGCGTGAAATACATTATATTTTACGAGAAGCATCAGATTTTTCTATGGTTCGATATGTAAGTAATAACGAAGATCTTTCTTGGATTTGTAATATAATTATTATCTCTGGAAGTATCATTTCCTTTATTAAATCCGATTATATACAAATGAACAAAATTGAACTTCTTTTGTAATGGTTCTGGTTAATTGTAAAGGAACAGTAATTATATTTAAAACCGTATTCTATATTTTACTCGTTCGAGAATTAGAATCAGAAATCTTTTTAAAGGTAACAAATGTTTGATGAATAAATTAAAATCTGCATAAAGTAAAATCCAATAAATTTAATATTAATTCAATCATTAATTTATAACTTCTTTATCATATCTCAAGTAGCATTTATCTGCTTAATTTCTATTAACGGTGGTATGAGAAAACAGTAAATATGAGAATGCATTCCTCCTTAATGAACATGAAATACTGATTAGAAATATTGTTTTTAAATTTTTTGAATTGTACTTTGCCTACATTTGCACAATAGTTTTTTTTTTCAATTGCAAAATGTGAGAATGGGAACTAGGGTTAAGAATATGCCGAAAACCGAATTGTATGAAATAAGTTTTCATAAGTTAAATAAGTTAAAATAAGTTCATATCGATTCATTTTATTAACATAATTAAATCAGAATTATACAATATGTGGAATAATTAGTTAAATTGCTATATATCTACAAATGGTTTTATTTTTAATCTATTATTTATGGATAACAAGATAGTTTTCCATTCCCGAAGAATTTACATTAATATCCCGAAAGAAAAATTGTTATTGGATTTCACATCCTAATATTTCGGAATAATAGAAGTAATTAAATATAAAGAATATATTAATTAACCTTCATAATATTTCCGACACAAATAAACGCCTATAATAGAAATAAGAGAATCGCCATGAATAGTTCGTCTCTCTTTTACCTCCGTTTCTTGGATCAGAATGAGGATTATAGATATAGTTTCGTTTCCCAGTTGCTTCAAGTTTTCCCAAAGGTAGCCTCCACTTTTATTTCCTCTTTAGATTGATATTTTATTTGATGCTTGTTATTTGTGATGCTCAAACAAATCTGCATCCTGGTAACAGCACCTAAAAGAAGGCGCCATTTTAGAACTCTGATTTGTACATCGAACATTTCGGAAACAGAGAGGTGCTCACTAACATTTCTGATCAATTTTAAGAACCTATTTCTGTTTTATCGTAAATTGAGTTCTGATCTCCTGACAGCATCTACTAGTATTTTGTATGCATCCAGTTCTTTCTTTTTACAAAAGATACCGTTAGAAATCATTATTAAATACAATTTGCCTGAAAAAGGCCTAAAAATTAAGCATTCCCTTTATTTCATAGCATTTCGTTCGATATACACTTTCCCAGAAAATAATATTATAAGACAAATGAGTTAATATCTTTCGACGAGATTAAATTCTCTTAAACAGGAAGATTATCTGTTGTCAAATGTTTCTTCATATTTTCAATATTTTAGCATTGTCATCTTTGGAAATATTTGTAAATTAGGTAATGTAAATTGCAACGGACTCCGAATAATTGAAAGCTTATCTATTTACTTTATGCTTATGTACATAGTTATTTATATTGTTTTAATTTTTTTATTGACAAAATAGATATAGTCCGTAGTGTATATATAGTAAGGCCTAGTTTTGTTAATATAATGTAGTTAAATAGATTTTAATAAAATCAATTCATTGAATCTCATTTCACCGATATTCGTTTTAAGGTTCGATCAAAAATTAACGGGAATTTATAAATTGTGCGCGTTTGGAGTTTCCGATATTCCAAACAATTATTTTAAATGTCGGTAAATATGTCCCTAGTTTATTCCTCTAAAATTTTCAATTTTGATTGCAGTTTACTTCAATTGTAACAGCCGCTAAGGTAAGACGTGTTCATATGAGCTCGGCGATTTTTATTTGTCCAAAAAAAAATGAATTAAAAAAATCATTGCGAGTTTTGCATAAATTTTTAAATAAAGTTTACCACAGAGTGTGAAATGTTAACAAACGACTATGGTGTGTCTGTTACGAGTAAAATCAGAGTTTACGAGTGCTTTAACCGATTATAGGATGGCCGTGAACATGTTGAAGATTAATAACGGCCCAGACGCCCAAGAACCGATAAAAACATAGAAAAAGATTAAAGATAACGTTATGAAAAATAGCTACTTCACAATCAGAGTAGTCTCTGAATATGTTGGCATATCGATTGGCTCAGATTTTGAATATTTTTTATAAAAAAAACCCTGATTCGTGTAAAGGCAAATAATGGCTTTCGCACCGTGATATTGCACCTGCTCAGAATTCGTTGCTCGTTCGTAGTTTTTGGTCAGAGACAATACTGTAATGATATCGCAGTCTCGATATTCGTCAGCAAAAGCTCCGGGTGTATTTTTCCTATTTCAATAATTAAAAATAACTTTAAATTCTGTCGTGTTGGAGGCAAAGATGACATTAAAAGCGAAACGCCGAAAAAGCTATTCTAAAGATCGAGTTATAGAAGTATTTAGAAGAATGTGCTGGAACAAGTGCAATGCATCTAATGGGCACTATTCTGACTACAACATCATTAAATTACACGAATAAATAAATGATGTTTTCAAAAAACGAAAATTCCCGTTATTTTTTTATCAAACCACGTAATGGTAACGAAAAGAGCGCATAATATAATTTAATTAATAAATTAATTTTTTCGAAAATATGAAAATAATTATCATTTAATAAGATTGGATCTTAATTTCATCAGCAATCAAGATACAGTACTTAGTGTTTGATATTAACAAAGAACTCTTCCGCGAGAGAAATCTTCAATACTCATTCTTTAGAAATATCGACGAGGACAAGTCGTGCAAAATTATCATTTAAATATCGATCAAAATCTCCTTAATCAAGGCGAAGATTCTGTCAAAGGTTTCGCAACATTTTCGTTTCATCTTTCATTGCGGGAATCTCCGATGTGGCGTGGAAATTGATTTTTGTAGTACACTTTCGTATTAATGTATTTGAAAATCTCAGTCGACGATGAACGGAATATATTCTGATCAAAATCGAAAAGACGGATTTAAGAAACGTGTTTATCCGAAATATGTGCACTAGTTGAAATATATCACAACCAAGAACTGGAAAGAAATTAATTCTTTCCTAGAAGTTAAAAATGAAATTCTTTTCTTTCGAAAGTCAACTTTCGAATTATACCAGAATACTTTTTTTTAATAATATGCTACTTTTGCTACAGAAAAAATCAAAATTTCCTTATCTCTGATATATTTAATGACAATCAATTAGTAATTTGCAAGTTTTCGTTCGCAAAGTGATTCGTTCAATAGAGAATTTGGAAGAGTACGAGGTGCTTCATCATTTGCTATTGTTTTACTAAACACAGAATACTTAAATCTGCTCTCCATATTTCCCATTCTATACTCTACGAAATTCATTGAAAAAGGTGAATCAATACGAAAATTTGTCCTCCTAAAGGAATACTGCGAAACACAATTTGATAAAATATCACGCTTATATTTAGTATATATAATTTGATAATATATAAATAGTATCAAATCCTGGTTCGGCCAGAGTTATTTACTTACTGACGACCCTTAACTAATGAGGTTGTTAAATAGATTTTGTGAAAAAAGCTTTTGAAACTTAATTCATTCATCAAAGGAAAATTCAAAAATTTTCATCCTTCTAATGCATCAAATTCAAAGTTATTTCATCTTACCGTTTCATAAAATAGTGAGTAATCACTCGCATCATATCTTTGAAAAGGATTCTCTTTTTCTTACTTTGATAGATAAATTAGTTAATGATTGGGGGAAAATTATATATGAACGAATTATAAATTTTAAAAAAATTAAGACTTTTGGAATAATAATCCTACCTAATTTCTCTCAATATTATACATAAATTTCAAACGAAATCTCTAATTAATGTCAAATTTAGTTTAAAGACGATCATTTGTCAAGAAAATAGAATTAGTTGAATGAAATTCGACCAAAAAAGGTTCTAATCATATTTATCGTACCAAACAGCAAATGATTGGTGTAAGATAACGTTAAAAATATTTTCGAAGTTTTCTAAAGTTGCTTATTCTAATAAAGATACTTGTAAATGAATTCAGTTTAATATAGTTAAAACGCAGTATATTTTGATTTAATAAACGATTGTTGTTGAGAACGTTTTTGAGATGTGAATGGTTTAAAGTTATGCAATTGGTTGCACTTATTCGACGAAAAGTGGAATTTCTTCTTTTAATAACAGTTTTTTGCCGATAATTTTTTAAATTATTCGGCGAAATCTGCTATTAATTTTCAATTTAATATTCCAAGAGTTTGTGTAACCGACGTTGCATAGAAATCAATAATTTTCTTTAATATATAACAAAATAAATTTCAATTATTTAATTAATTAATTTAAAAATAAAAAAATCATTTCTGTCCTTCATATTTAGTTTAAGTAATTTATTTATAATAAATAATAATAACAATGATTATTGTAACTCTAGTTACAGACAAATTCAGCAGCCATAACATTGTGTTCCCTGAATTCCAAAAAATAATATAATACGAAAATGAACATGTTTTTCAATCGCGATAAAAGCAAAGAAGAAATCGAATCTTAGTTACCAGCATCGAAGCTTTTACAGATGAAAATGCGTTCCCCTGACGTATATTAATATCTACTCTCCGCTGAGAAAGAGTGTTTCAGCCTTAATGACATTAACTGTACGTACATATGGTTGTATACACTCAGGAGATTTGAGTGTCAGCGCACACACTCATTTAGGGTACCCTAAAATACATGAACAAAGCTCGGCCAAAATTTTATCCGATACGAAAGCTCGCATTTTTTAACCAATTTTCAAAGCTGCATTGTTCTCAGGAGTGGTTTGCGAAAGAAAAGAAATAATATAGAGACCTCGGGAATATTGAAAATGAATATCTTTTCTGCTATCCCTTTCCATCTCTCTTTATTTTATAAGAAATAATGCCTCTGATTTTTAGGCACCATCTTTAAAAGGATCGTATAGAATGCACTGATTCTAGCGAAACAATACGTTTCACCGTTTTTATAATCTAATTAAAGGGATAACAACTTATTCTTCGTGATTCATAGAATTCCCTATTTTATAAGAATATGCGATAATTCCTATCAATATGAATATTTGTCAATTCTTTTCCAACTTTTATCCAACTTAAGAATACTAAAATTCGGATTGCGTCTCAACTCACGACACAATGATTTTGCGAAAAATGAGAGTAAAGGTGTGATATAAGCAAATGATGAATACTATGTGGAATAACTGAGAAAGGACGTAAGGAATCAACTCACCTTGAATTTGATCTTGACGTTGCGTCATGAAAAATGGCAAATTACGACACGACGAAAATCTTCATGTGATCGTTTACAAGCAAAGAAGTGAATGTAATTGCTATAGTAGCTCGATTGATTGAAATTAGAAGACGAAATTCATCTGTTTAGCTACACAAGTCTTTCTTAAAGAGTGCATAATGGTCATAAAACATGTTCTGCCAAAAAATGAATTTCGGAGAACATAAATAATTCTCAATTCTTCTATAATTTACAAATCGGGAAAAATATTGGCATCTCTTTTAAAAGTCGAAGTTGGGACTTTCACTAATGTGCACTAAATCCGAAGGAGGTCGCACAATTGCGCATACACTGCCATAGCAACGAAATGCCTTCAACGAATCAAGGGACTCGTTCCATTAACGCTTCGTTTGTCATTTTCAGTTCATCTTAACGAATGGCGATTCATGAGAAGTCCACCAACTCCTTCGCAAAATAATTAAGGATGGTCGTGCGTCACACAAAAGGATACAAATTCGTGTTCTCCGGTTGGTCCGAAAAATAAGTGTGAGGCGGAGATACCACTTGTTTTGAAAAGGGGATGTATCCTAGGCCCTTAATAGACGCCCCATTCACGCCTTCTGGAATATCTCGAGGACCTCTTCTTTTAGGCATCGCCTTCGGAACATTACTACAACTTTTGATTAATTTTTCCTAAGTTTTTGAGCGGAGATAAAATCAAGGGAATTGAAACAATTGGTGGAATAGAGGAATATATATTTGATTCCAATGACTCATTTTGAAGAAGCGAATGACAAATTGGTTTGATGTAAAGCGGGTAAAATATTATCTCCATAAAAATGTCTTTCGTTAGAAAGGAGACAATTTTATGCGGGTTTCTTCTATAATTCACGAACATTGCAGGAGAAATAAATCAGTTGAAAAGGATCGGTCGCTACTCAAGATGCAATTATTAGATTAAATGAACTATATCATTCTAAATAATGATACCGAATGGTTTCAGCCATTTCATATTAGCAAGCAAGCTTCACGCTCCTAAATGGTACTATAAAAGTCTTGTGTTAATCCATAATTAAAGTAAATTTATCAGAAGAGCAAACTATAGAAACATGGAAAAATAAATTTAACATTTATTTAAATAAATTAAATAATTAAAAATTATATTAATATATAAAATAAAGTAAAATATATACTAAAATAGAATACGGCCAAAATATTAATTTACCTGCTTTCTAAAAAATAAAAAATCAATAAATGCTACGTGTCCGATTTGGTTCCAGAAAGTATATTTGTAAGCATTGAAGTATTCCAACTTTTCAATCAGAATAAAATTCAATTCAACCGGTTAACAAAGAAACCATTGATGCAATATGTCTTGAACTATCACATAAAATGGGGAAATCAATTTCCCTCATATACCCTCTTCGGTGATACGTTAATATTTTTATCTGGAAAAAGCAAAGTTTTTTAATTCCGCTATTTAAGAACGCTTAAAGGTATTTTTTAGGATTAAAATGAGTATATTCGACAAACACAGTAGTTAGTCGTTATTTCTGATACCATTAGCTTCTCTAATTGTAATTTCATATGTCTTGAATGATATTTCTTAGTCTCTCTGAACGAATGTGTGTATGAGTTACTGAGAATCTCTGAATAAAAGTACGTTCTAACCTAAAGTTCACTTGTCGGGGGAAAATGCACTTCACTGAATCCTTCTCCGACTTCTCACAAATCTCACTTCCTTCTTCGTAACATCCCTTTTCATCCTATTCATCACCTTCTCTATTATCCTTCAAAATGCCACTCTAATTGACTATGGAGATATTGATCCAAATACACCGATTGTGACGGTTTGCATTGAGACTTCGCAATGTCCGACGATGATGACCATCGGATGACCTCAATGCATTTCTCCAAGTTGCACACCTCCATCAAATAGTTATCTATACGCATAAAAACCACATTCGCTGGAAGAAATATTTATAATTAATGTGAAATATTTGATATCCTTTAAATCGGAAAAATATTCATAATGGAGTAATTAATCATAATATTTTCCTTTAATAAGTTCGGAATTACGTAAAAAATATTCGCTAATTCCACCGACAAAAACCTAAAAAACGTTTGAGAATAAAATAATTATATATATGAAGCAGAAATGCGTTTAAATTAATTAATTATCAGTTGAATTGAATCTTGACGGACATACCTATTTCTAAATTCTCATTTAAATGCTTCAAAAGATGAACACTAACACGTCGCTTACTCTCCCATTAGAGATTCCATAATCAATTGATGAAATATTTTTGAAATATCTAAAACGGATTTTTTATAATTTCTCTGAATAACGCAATAAATCTTCATTAAGATCATGCTTCGTTTTCTTAAATACTCTTTTCCATCTAAAAATTTCAACATTCAAATTAATGTTCCTTAACTTTTTCGTGAGTACTTTTAGTCGAAGCGATCTTTTGAAGTAAATAATAAATAATTTCGAGTTTCACATCTTTGCACCTCTTAATCTGAATTAAGGATCTTTGGTGCAACATCATTCGTTTCTCGCTATTCACTCCGAACGTCCTTATTTCTTTAAAGTTTATGGAATCCGTCGTTTCCCTTTTTAAGGTTAAGTGGTGGCTTCTGAATTCTTTTCGAAGTGATCTTCAAAAATAATTGCAACGGAGAAGGATTATCCGTTTGGACATTTATTTCTTTTGAAAGTTCTGAAAGAAGAGGAAACGAACATATGAACGTCTTGATAATGCACATTCCGTACATTTAAAGAGTCGAAATTAATAGAAACAAGAGAAATAGTTAAAGCAGGGAAAATCCGCAAATGATTCATAAGAAACACGTATCTAGAAATCGTCGATCACAGATTAAACTGTTCTTCGATGGGCACTAATGGAATAGGAAAAACATATCAAAAGTAAGATGAAACGACCAAATATTTACTAAAAGATTTCCTTCAAAACCGATGGGATATAATTTACGCGATACATTAATTCCTCTCATTCACAAATTAACAAATACACATGATTATTAGAAAATATATATAATCCAAGATCAGATATAGACTAAACAGACAGATAAGGAAATTTCCAAATCTAAATGATAATTGTATAAAGCCATTCCTCATAAATTTTTGGTTCATCAAAGTATGCTGGAGTTGAAATTTTCTCTAAACTTTTAAAATTATTTACGTTCGATGACCAAAAAGTGTGAACAGAGGTAAGACATTGCACATGTTTTAGAGAATCAAAAATAATTGAATTATCGATAAGAGAATGCCGAAACACCATATTCATCCATAACCAGCTTTAGTTACGGATCTTTGTATGAAAGTGATGGCAGTGGGATATCTCGAGAAATCATTGAAATGATACCAAAATATACAAACGAACATCACAAATATAATTAAGAAAGAAAAATGTTTCGACATCAAATTAGACTCCGCTGTACAACAAGGTCTAAATTGGAGAACTATAAAGATATGAAATCTTGAGATGACTTCACTGTATTGAATTCATGACTTTCGGTAGTAAATTTTCCATAATACCGCGCATTCAATTTCTTCAGCTTTTTATTTGCTAACCTCACATCAATCCACTAATATCATGTTTCCTCAATCGTATTTGTGCTAATGATTCTTTTTAGTATTTAAATTTAGGCGCAAAAGATATCAAAACTCAAATATTCAAGAATAGCGATTCTCATTGAAATAAGAAATGTATTCTTTTTCTCACTTTTATCAGAAAACTAGATAGAAAATGTCCGAACCATGGTAGAGATTAAACTGCCGCGATTAAAAATTAAAGTTAATTGTCACTTTCTTGAGCACTTGCGTTCGTAAATGTTAAACAATCATCGATAAGCCTTTGGATTCAAAAAATACTCAAAACAATTATGGAACTACCTTAATGAAAAATCTTCCGTTTACCGATTGATGTCATTCGAAGTATCATTTCATGTCTCGTCATTTTACGTTTTTAAACATTGACTGTCATCCTATGCTGTTCCTATATCAACCAGTAAATCAGCATGGCGGTACAATTTCACGTCGTTGATTCTGAGAGAAATATTTTCATACGTCACTTGTTAAATGCCTCAGCATTTGTGAACTGTAAATTTGAAAACTTGTAATTATAATAAAATTTAATTAAATAAACGAAATGGAAATTTTTGAACATGCATCTAAAAGAGTATTTATGCTAAAATTAAGGATTAATATCTGTACATATTATACAGGATTATGATTCTATTGGGGAGTAGTGATCAAGAAATTTCAACCAGATCATTATATTCTTTATGAAGGCAAAAAGGAAAATAGAGAAAAAAAGTGAAAGCACATCCAACGTATTAATTAGGATTTTGAAGTGGACATTGGAACAACTGCATATTGGTTATCACTCCATACGAAGTATTAAAGATCTGCTGAAGAATGGAAATCCTCTTTTTGAAAGAGGATTGTTCATTGCGCCGTCAGTTTTTGAAGTCATAAGATAACAAAATATCGCTTTATCATTAATATTGTTTAAGAAGGCATTATTATTTATTATACATCTGTTAAAGCCTTATTCACTATTCATTTACTATTATTTTTTTTTTTTGAGACTCTTTATAATTATTTAAACGATAAATCCGTTCTGGAGGTGCTGGCAAGATGTGCATTAAAGTGATCAACGAATTCTCCGAAAGATAGTCAAAATCTTATCGCCCATCAAAAACATCTCGTCCAACCAAAGGAGAGCTATTGAGATCGGAGATTACTTTAAGAGGCATATGAATTGCAGAAGTATCCGATAGTTTGAAAGTCGCAGCCAATGAAACGATAATTCTCATCCATTAAAAAGTTCCTCTTCTATCTTGGCTCGAGCTTAAGCATTTTCGATGTCCTCTAGAATTCGAGTAAGCTCCTTCCATCGTATTTCCGAACGATTATTTTCGATTCATAACTTGATTCGCATTTTGATCGACTTTCGCATCTGAACTGATCTTTCAACATTTTGTGACGAAAAACTTATTTTCTGAATAACGTAGAAGAGAACACATTGGGACCTTCGAGTGATCTATTTCATTTTCACTCGAAGAAAAAATTAATAACTTGTACTTCCAGGAAAAATGTATTAATTTTCCTTCCCAAATTTCCCTGAATAAATGGAATATTTAGCTGTGAAAATGGATTTTGATTAAAAATAATAAAATGTGCCACAAACCATGCACCAATCATCTCCAAAACTTATATGTATGTCTTTTCGTTCGATTTATTAAAAATGAACTAGTTGAAGACTTAATTAAGTTGGTCTTCGTCACATAACACACCATTGGTGGATTAAAGCATTTGTTTTTAAAGTAAATAGATATTTTACTTCACTTTTCGATGCAACCTTTAATTTTAATCAAATATTCGATAAATTACGCAACATATTTGTAATGAATCCAATCTTGAATAATAAACATATTCTGCTATTGTAATTTAGAGCCAACTTTTCTTTTAATCTCTAATTTAAGATTATTACGAATTGCACTCCAAAATGTATTTCAATTGGGTTTGTAACGATAAAAATATACTATAGAATGTTAGGAGTATCAGTAATAGAAAAGTATCCTACACAGAAATGAGTGGTGATTCCTCTTTAACTTGAAAATGTATCAATTCAGACAAAGTAATGGTTGTTCCATCGGATGTCAGCATATATAACGACTTCTGTTTATTTTCGAAAACGTATTCTCTCCACAGATACCCGAAGATCCTTTGGTCTAAAGTGCAGAATAAAACCAACGTGATCAATCGTTTATACATTCTAATCTTCTAAATTGATACGGCGAAGGAGACTGCATTATATAAAAGAGAAACACTCATCCGTATATCCCTTTAGAGAGACAAAAAAATGAGTGAAAGAGTACATTCGACAAATTCGGGTTAATGACGATTTTCAAAAACTTTCCGTGAAACCAGGAACGCGTAAAAATCTTCCACATTGTGATAACCGGGTTCCATGTCCATTTTTCAGAGCGGTCATTCAAACGTTATTTCATTTTGCTCTTTTTCATAACTTTTAAACTCCACCTCTTTTGATGCCTTTCTGTTCGGGGATGTACGCAAATGGGTTCGTAATTAACCAAAAAATACTATCCGAGGAATTTATGACGCAGTATCCTGATTGTGTGCCGTAACAAGCCGGGCATAAATATTTTGAGAATTAACGTAGAATTTAACTTGAATTATTCACATTAATTATATTTCTGCAAAATCGGAATCGACGAAAAATTAGGAGATACGAGTCATCTTTTTTCCTTAAAATTCTGGATTCCGAAAATTCGACCATGTTTTGATGACTCTACGAAGATGTCCTCATAGGACGGTGACACAATGCCTATGATTGCTGACATTTTCATTGATTGGCGTATTTACCAATTATGGATTCTACTTGTGGGATGATAAAGTTTAGGAACTCAATTACATTTGAATAAAAGTATAATATAAAATTCGAATGAAATAAAATTACACTTTGATGTCGTTTCATCTTAAATTATATTCTGGCTGAATTATGATTGAATGAATCACTCTCACATCACACTCTTTAACTTCACACTCACTGATAAATTATTATCTACATCTAAGTAAGCAACCCCCTGCCACACGCCGAAAGACGGCTTGCAGGGTACTCATGTAGATGTGAAGTACTCTGCAAGCCGCCTTTCGGCGTGTGGCAGTGGGTGTAAACACCTATTTTATGTATCGCGTATTTTAGTATATCACTATCGCATATCGTGCGCAGGAAGAAGGAATTTTTAAAGCGATTCGTCCTAGCATCTATTTCACACGCATTATCGGATCGGCCTAGATAGCAGGGGGGTCGCATAATTTCAATCACGTCTTCCGAAAACGTACTTTCTCTAAACCTATCTAATAAACGCAATCTGGCTGCAAATCTTCAATCTGATAATGTTTCCCAACCTTTGTCTGATAATAGTTTGGTTTGTTTGGATTCAATTTCAAATGTATCTCCCCCTGTTTATGTGGAGGATGCACTTCGCCCACAAAAAGTTGTTAGAATTTTAAGAATTTCCAACGTCAACATTATTTATTTTCAAAGATGTTGTAGAATGAGTAAAATAAATATTTTGTCAATGGAATGAACACAAACCTGAACTTCTAATTCTGTAATTTAAAGGTGCATACAAAGTAATTGTCTATGTCTATGTAGATACCCTGCGAGCCACCTTTCGGTGTGTGGCAGGGGTGCATGAATAGGGGGTCCACCGTGAATTTACTTCCCTAGACAGATATTTTCGCGTATTGTTCGAGGGAAAAACGAATTTTTAAATCGGTCAGTTTTCGCATCTATTTCCCTTATTTTTTTCGCTGTATCTGATCGACCTATATAGCAGGGAGGGCGCATGATCTGTACTACGTCTTCCTTGAACGTTTCTTCTTTGAATCTATTTAGCAAATCTAATCTACGCTTAGATCTTCTCAGGTCTAATGGTTCCCATTCCGCATCCTTGAGCAATTTAGTTACGCTTATCGATTTATCGTAGCAATTTTTAACAAAACGTATCGCCTTACGTTGGACCTTTTCTAATTCACTTATATTACTTTTATCGGCAGGATCCCATGCACTACAAGCATACTCAAGGTGTGGTCTGACTAGCGCAAAGTAACATCGCTCGCGAACTTTTTCTACGCTCTTACCGACTATCCTCTTAACGAAACCGAGTTTTTTTAAAGCTTTTCCACATGTATTACAGATGTGGGTATTCCATGATAGGTTATTCGTCAGGGTTAATCCAAGATACTTAACAGATTCTACTATTGAATTTTTTTCTCCGCGGAGGCTGTAGGTGAAATCATTATTCGTTGTTTTCCGGTCAAAGAAGTTGACAACGGAACACTTGTTAATATTTAACTCTAATTCCCAGTTTTCGCACCAGGTCATTATTTTATCTTAATCATTCCTAAGTACTAATCTATCCTCACTGGTAGCTATTTCCTTGTAGATAACTGTATCGTCCGCAAATATCCTAACCTTGCTATCATTTTCTCTGCCGAGGTCGTTAATATATATTAAAAATAGGAGTGGCCCGATTACGCTACCCTGTGGAACTACTGAGGTTACCTCTACTACGTTTGAGCAAATACCGTCAAGCACTACTCGTTGTTTCCTATCGTTTAGTAAGTGTTCTATCCACACTAATACTTGAGAATTGATCCCCGCGATTTTTAATTTATGCAATAATTTGTGGTGGGGTACCTTATCGAAGGCTTTACGGAAGTCTAGGAATATAGCATCGACCTGTCTTTTGTTTTCAGCAGATTTCAGAATATCGTGTATTAGTAAGGCGAGCTGCGTCTCGCAAGATCGCGTTTTTCTAAAAATAGTGAATTAATGAATAGAAGAGATACATCAACCAGAAGGTTGTTTGAAGCAGAAAAGGCAAAAACATTCCGTAAATAAATCATTAGCTTCTCAAATACATTCGACAGTTTTACCCGTTTTCATTTAGTTATCGCTCTATTTGGTCTCACGGCTGTCGTCACCAAAAGCGGAAGTCTCCGTCCACATAATATTCTCACTCTTTTGATGAGCGTCTGACAAAAGAAGAGAATTGGGCAAAGATCCTTCTTTCGAAGGACACACACTTTTGACGACTGTTTCCGCATTTTATTCGCATAAAACTATGGATATGACAATCGAATCCCAAGCAATCGACCTATTTATACTTAACGAGAAACTTTTAAAGATGATAATGAGAATTCACTGTATTCAGTCATCACACGGATCATCGGTCTTTCGTATCTAAATAATACATCTTTTTGCTAAATTAAAATTTTAACGTTGAATTGATTACAATAAGAATGAATCACACGAATAACTGCTATTCATATATTATAAATTCATAAATGAAATCCATTTCAAAATGATTCAATGACAATTAGCTGAAGGTAGATTTTATTTTCAAAAATTTGAAATGGTGCTATTTTAAACACTTAAGATTTATACTTCAAAATAACCTAGTGTTACATTTACAAATGAAATTATCATTCCAACGAATATAAATGCAGCGATACCTTCTAAGATTCAAATCGTATGTGATTACGCAGTTTAGTTTGAGAGGATTTTAACGGTAAAGTAATGTTTTTCGATTTTCGGTTGTTAATCGTCAAAAGAACAGAATGGTAGTTATTAAAGAAACTAACGAGCTCCTGAGCTGTGAGATTCTTATTTTGGTTTCTATAAACAAACACAAAGGAGCCACTTATGTATCAAAGGACTCGTGTCGTAGCAACAGATATTATGAAACTTTTATTCGCTAATTCAAACTGATTAAAATCCACTTTCATATGTCGAAAGACAAGAACCTAAAATTTAATAGAGATAAATCAATTTTAAGGGGCATTTATGTAAAAAAAAACTGTTACAATGTTTACTTGAGAATATAATAAACATTTATTTATTTTTGATGAATTTTCCAACAAAAAATTAGCGTGAATTCAATTACTGATTTACTATTTCTTTTAAAGAGGGAAATGATTTATCGAAAAATTTGATTAAACCGATAAAATTAATTGTGATGCTTGTGAGTTGAAAATCCTGCAATTGGATTACTTTCTCAAAGCTTTACAGGTTTTTGTTAACTGGTTTCAGTTACAAAAACTACTTGAGTATTTCATTTCTCTCGACAAAATTTTAAATGTATTTTCGTGGAAATCTTAATGTGAGGGAAGTTAATCTTAACAGCGCTTCCCAATTTATTTCTCCTATCGAAAGATTTTGTGATATTAAAGAGATAGTTAGATGAGAAGTGCATCCATTTGAAAATCCTTAAATATATCTTTCCAACTAAATTTTTTTACTGATATTTTATGCCAATTCAAATAAATATTATTTGTCAACTGGTAATTCAATTTTTAGAATATTAATGTTTTGTTCGAATAATGCTTCCAAGTGTATAAACAATTATTTTGCGCAGCTGACGACGCTCGATCCTGAAAATTGTCGCATAGAAATCTTCGATTACAGTATAAATATATAATCAGATACTCTTAAACTGCATTTGACGTACAATGAAACAGAAAGTAGTCATGAAACGGTGGAAAAAAGATATTTCGATTGAGAGGAACCATTTTTCTCTTCCACGGAAAGCAGGCCGCATTGAAGCTCCTGTTTATATTACATTCGGAATCCATTTTTACTGTCACTTCATTCGGATCGAAGATAATTCTAATTCTACGATATCTAAGGACAAAAAATACGATTGAATATGACGCTATTCATTTGGAATTGAAACATTACTCATACGATTTCCAGAATGTCATATTTCGAATGATCTATAAATAATAGTTTTTAAGGCTGTCTACTTGGAGGTATGTTGAAAAAAACATTACGTAATTTGGGTACACATGTTTCAAAGAAGTACTAATCTTGAAAAATGTCTTTTATAACCCGATGGTCCCTTAAATTAACTAATGGAATCGTGATCGATTAATAATGGAAAATGAGAAGTTTACATTTAGAAGTTATTTACAGAAGTTTAAATGAAAATGAACTCATTTACCTTAAATGACATGATCATTTGGCTTTATTGTCACTCTATAACGTTGGAATATTCCTTAGATATTTTAGAATTAGAGTTGAAATCAATGTGAGAAGGCGTGACTTCGTGGAATGCCATAGTAATAAAAATAACTCAGTAAATTTCCACAGAAAATTGTTATATTTGCAACCGGTTTCGTAATATAAAATTAGGCCTGAGGATGTAATTTTATATTACGAAACCGGTTGCAAATATAACAATTTTCTGTGGAAATTTACTAAGTTATTTTTATTATTAGAATTAGAGGTTGTTTTATCTTTAATTACTGTCTTTGTTCATAAATTTCTTTCACTAAGATAACTTGTCACTAACTACATAGCATGCATATATATATGATTCTAATTTAGCTGGTTCTTCGCATTTTTCTATCCTAAAAACGAAAATCTTCATGATTTCGAGAAATTTATTTCTTCGAATCGGTTGATAATCTGGATACTAAGTTTAAGTCACTCTTAAGCCATGAATAATCGGACCTTTATCCTTGTGTCGATATTTATCATTCCTCAGGGAAATCAGTTTGCCATCGATCATCTCGAACGTAATAAGAATAGCAACGTATTCCCAAACACGCCTTGTTGAGCAGGCGGGCGTCGCCACTAGCGATGGCACGGCCGTCTCTTTCCGAGAAAACGGCTTCTTCCAAACATTTATCTATGAGCTCATCACAATACGAGAAGAGCGTATGGAAGCAAAAGAGTGTGTCTTCGAGAGCACGATTAAATGTGCAAAATGAAAGAAACGGATGGAATGATGAACTAGGTAACCACACTTAAAGTAAATTTCAAGATGGATAGTAAATTCAGCGACAAAAATAATCTTAACCACTAGTCCTCACTAGATTCCTTCCCAAAGAAACTATGATTGAGTTAAAATCGCTTATTGATAAAGTACGCCATCTTGAGAATGTTTCAACTCTTGAATAGACAACGAAGATTGAAGAATTGAATACAGTTCATAGTTTTTGTGAAACACTTCATATAATTCGAATTATAGATTGTTCTTTAAAATGGAAACTTAAACAGGAAGTTCAAAAGCTCTTGACAGTGGAGGATCTTTAGAATACATATGCATTTCTTACGTAATTGAAGACTTTCAAATTGTGGAAAGTTGATCTTTGGATAGTTAAAGATCTGTTGTTTCGTACATTATTTCTTTCAAAGAATATTCAAGAGTATTTTTTCTTCTTTTTTAATCTTTTACAGATGATCCTTCTATAATTAGGCTGTTTTTTTCTGCGATCCTTGACTGCAGCGGGAATCATTGGAAAGATTCTCGGTAAATCTTGATAACCATCTCCTTGCTACGCAAGCTCTCTCTCACGGAAAAGTGACGAACTTGTCCCATCCAGCAACAGTTTTTTCCATTATGTAGACCGCAGCGCCGCTTGTTGGCAATAAGGATGAACTAGGTTCTCGAGGGCTGTCATTTTAATTCTCAAGAGCGTCTCTGATCCTTTCCCAATTTCCTGAAATCTCAGAAACTACCGTAAAGAACTCATTCGTGATATCCTTAAAAATAGATGATAAAATTTCGAAAGAATTTTTGCAATGAGAGTTTCCGACAAAGCTTCATTCAATATAATGTGAACAATTAATATCAAACCAAATCACTCGCAAATTTTCGAATAAAATCCTTCCGAGCCGATGAATGCATTTAATATGATTGGAATTGCAATCTCTTTGTCAGTGAACCTTATTAGTAATATTTTCATTTATGTTGCTATAAAAAAAATATTTTTTAAATTTATCGAGAGGTTATTATCGTAATGTTTAAGGCCAAAAATATGTTGTAATATTTCTTATTTCTTACTCATTCTTTGATATTAACATTGTAGAACTGCTCTCCAATTTCTGATGAGAGTATCAATTATAGCAATGATAAAAATATAATAATTATTATTAATAAGTCAATTATGTAAGTATTTCTAAAACTCCTAAGATGGAAGGCAAGCAACAATTGCTTGGGTAGTAACGAGCTAATATGGCAGAAAAGTAAAAACAGGTTTGATAAAAACGTGAGGATCTTTGTAATGAACGCAGAGTTGCTTCACAAAACTGAACGGACTCAAAGAGAAAAAATAAAACCTTAAAACAGCGTTCAAATGATAGGCCCCATCAAGTTGAGGTCGTGCGCACTTGGCTTTCTTTTGTTTAGGTGGAAAGGGGGGAAAACATGGCCACTCCAAGAGGTGTGAGACTCTAAATTGCATTGCAATTCACACCTCTTTCATTAGTCCACTTTTGGTGAGGCCTCGATGTCCTTTTCATTGAACATCAGCCAAATTCAAAAGAAGATCTTACAATTTCTTACTCTCAGAATTAAAAACAATATTAATCAATGTACATCTTCAATGAGAAGGTATAAAAATAAAATATTATTAATAACAGAGTGGAGATATAAATACTCTTTTATGTTTATTTTAAGAAAAATTCAATGAAAATAGTTCTAGTCAAACTTTGATCTCTTTAAAATTCGAGTTTCTAATCTTTTAGATATTAAACCTTTGAATCGAAATTGAGATAATATTCAACATTAAGACAAACATTTCAGCTTTTCATTTGGCAGAAATATTCGATTAATACTATTTCCTCAGTTGTGGCGATACACTTTATAAACTGGGAAAAAATCTAAATTTGCGCCTCATATAAAGTTTAGAAAATTCTTATTGAAATTAATATTATTGCAATTAGGATCTTCAGATCTGAATTAACAGAAAAATCGATTTTAGCTCTTAATATTAGAAAAAGGAAAAATACAGTCCCAACATCGAGTTAACCTCATAAAACATTCATGATACGTTCATCAATTACGAATCACAAAATTGCAGCTTTTACAGCTGAGGATTCTAGCAATCGTCTAATATTCTATACAAAATCATTTCAGAATATGAGGTGAAAACCTATTCCGGAAATCTATAAGAACGAGCATATCATCCATCAAAATTACAATTTAAGAATCACTTGCAAAAATAAATGCAATACTTTTACTTTCATATCCTTTCAACGATACACATCATTATTTTGTTACCAATAATAGCCTTCGATACACGATTAAGAGGAATAAAAAATTGAACAAATTTACTTTATGTTTTAAAAAATTAATGCACAAGAGCCTAGGTATTCTCACGACCCACTTTGTGCTTTGTTACGACTTTTTGGGTGTAGAAGCCCAAGTATAACGACTCAAATATTAAACGAAGGAATAGGCTAAACTCGTTTATTAAAAATTGCACTTTTATTCAAGTAGTAAACATCTAAAACGACAAAGGAGATATGCCTTTGAACTTAGATAATAGATTCAATTTTCTGTTTGCAAATAATTATCGAGTCATCAGAGTACATTAAATCTTAAGTTATTTATAAACTCAATACCACTTAACATTTCAAATGAAACGAATTCCCTTGCGATAAGACCCAATGACGAATTAAGGTAAACCTACTGGATGCATGAAGAACATTTATAGTGGAGATGCTAATTGTAGATGTAAAATACTATATGAGAACTCAAATTTATAATAAATGTACTTATGGCAATTATAGAGATGATTTTAACTTAAAATATTCTCGTAGAGCTGAAAATTTTCCAAATTAGCAATAAACATGTTTGAGATGTGAATGTTATGAAACGAGCTTTATGATACAAAGATTTCTAAACGATATTGATCAAGAGAGGTATAAACTTTTCATTAAGCGTAACATTAATATTCAAGAAAGATTGTTCGAAATATCCATCACGCAAATAAAATATAAAAATGAAACTCTGATTTCGGGGAAAGAAGCTCTGACATTAGAAAAATATCGAGAATTGAGCCAAAATGTTTATCTTAGTCTACAAAGGAGATTTCCCGTTTCTTTACAAATCGTTGTACTTTTCAGTCACCTTCTTAGGATGAGGAGACGTGAAATTTTTTAATGCGACAAATGATTCTGTGAAAGGACATCCATCTGGAAATTTTATGAAGACACATCTCGAAAAAAGATTTCGCAATAGAGTTTTCTTACCAAAAGCGGTGTGTCCTTCAATGAGACATAAGGAAATGGTCTCTTGCCATTAACAGTACAAAGGGGAATTCGTGGTTTTTGAGTTCTTTGAAAGTCTTTTCGGGAGGTGTACGCCGCTACAGGGCAGCGGACAACTCTCACACAAAGAGTCTCAAAGGGTTTTTGCGAAAGTCGAAGATCTCATTTTGAATCGTTCGAAATCACTCGGATAAAAGCTTTTCCAAGAAATGATGGCTTTCCACTATTTGAATGAATTAACTCCAAGTATATTGATCAAAAGAAGACACGGGTTGGCCTCAGTCACTTAGCTTTCCTCCTAGATCGATACAGATCGATAAATTTATCGTAAAGCTCAACCGCTTAAAAAGTCATCTTAATTTTATTTTCGACCTCCATCATTCAAAGCACTATATTATTCGGAACTTTACATTTTCCTAAATAAATAGAGGAAAGAAAACTTTCAATATTAATACACGGTGTTCTCGAGACGTGATATGGAGGCGAAACTATAGTTTTCTTAGTGAATGCAATTTTGTTCCATCATTATTCCCCGCATTTACTTCCGATACTAACTCATTATTGAGAATAAATTAGTTGTTTACTAATTTTACAGTAATCTTAACGTGAAATCGTAAACAATTCAACAAGTAGTACACCGTTGGATAATGTATATATGCACCTAAAATCTTCAACACCAATGACTTTCCTGAAAATTTAATTCTACATACAGGATTGGAAGATATATAGCAAAGCCAAAAATTTATCGTTGTATGTTCCCCTGTGTTGATCATGGGTGTTATTATATCATTAAAACCTTGGGTAATAACGAACTAATGTGGCATTTACAACGGGAATTTACAGTGCAATGAATGAATGGAGATAAGCAAACATAGACGAACAAATGTGAACGAATAATGATAAAAATTTTCAAAAAACTGTCTTCGCCAATACGGAAAATCTGGAAATTTAAATGATTAAATAGAATATAATCATCGACTTAAATAATGTAAGTTTATCACTTCAAAGGTTATCTGAGCAAAGAAATTGTAAGTATTGGAACATTATTCTCGGAAGTTTCGATCACCCCTGGATTGCAGCGGCCATATTTGTTAATGGGAGTGGTTCGATGAACACAATGGACAGCCAATGATGTTCTAATTGACCACTTCTATTGGATATAAAAAGGAAGGGGAGGAGATCACAATGGGAGACAAGGTGTACATTGGTTGGCTATTTTGAGTTGACAACTGAAAGAAAACCACAGCAGGAAATTCTTTCAAAGAATATTTTGAAGAGAACAGATGTGAAGTAACTCTTGATATTTTAAAATGTGACAAGCGCATTAATAATAGATCACACTTTGGGGTCGATGGTAAAAATATTTCTTTGAAGTAGTCATACTGCTACGACTTCTAAAATGAAAGGAAATTTCTAATCTAACGGTTTATCGTAGACATTAATTCATACTTAAAACAGGATTGGATGATTTTCGGAACTGAAAAATGAATAAAAATGGGCATATTTTTCACAATCTATTTGAATTTTCACCTGTTGATAAGCCGGTTGTTTTTCCGATAATAACTAACTGATAAATATTTTCACGATGAAAAATGTATATATTGACAACATCTATAGACGGACTCATGGTACCAATGAATCATATG
Organism: Pantala flavescens; assembly: GCA_020796165.1. Taxonomy (NCBI): domain Eukaryota; kingdom Metazoa; phylum Arthropoda; class Insecta; order Odonata; family Libellulidae; genus Pantala; species Pantala flavescens. Next base: position 18,172,537 of record CM036882.1, read on the forward strand.
TTGAATAAAAAAGAAAAAAATAGGCTGTTATCATGGAGCACTCTTTTACCTTTTAGAATATAGCGTTCCCTCTCCACTTCGCGGATTTTTTCATGTGATATGTCGTAAAACAATATCAAGATGAATGCTAGGCGGGACATTTATCATAGCAATATGAAATTTCCAGCACATATCCAGGTGACCTTCATTTTTACACGGTAATCCCGATTCGACGCATATTAAACTAAAATTTGGCGGAACGAATCCCACAAAAGTGCTTTCGATACTTCATCGTAAAAGATATACTTTTGATATAATTTTTGTCTTAAATGTTTAAAGTATAAATGCTGTTTACATATTTAAGACATTCTTGTACCCGCATAATTCGTAGGGGAAAATCCGACTTTTTAGACTTTAGGAAGATTTCGGTTCCCCGCGAAAACGAAGGATCACAGATTTTTATCAAATCAATTATTGGAATTTGATATTTCAGAGGAAGGATTTCTGAACTAAACCATGCTACATAGAAAGGTTTAAGAATATCTAAATTGAATTTTATACTTCCGTGAAATCGGTGAAATGAAGCATTGGACTTCTAAACATCGGACATTTTCGCCATTTTACCGTAAATATTCCGTAGAATGTATTTTCGAGATTATGGAAATATTAACTTCGTTTATAATGTTGCCATGTTTTCCTCATTTCTTCAAAGGCGAAACAATTAAAACCAACAAATGCTTCATCAGCGCACTCCTTTACTTTTAAAATCCGCACAATTCTAATGAACTTCCTTTCATCAAAACTTCTCAAATATTAAGTGTTTCTGGGAATTTGTATTAACAACTTCTCTTTTGGATCTTACCAACACAATTGCGTAACTACATCGATTCAGTTCCTACGGTATTTCGTCAATAAAGAGAAATTGGGAAACTATGACAATTTTCTTCGAACGCATTAGAAAAAATAAGATAGATAAAACTCCAAAATCCTCTACTTTTGAAATGTTAAAAACATAAATGATTTAATTTCAACTCCTAATATAACTGTCCAAATATTAACACGTTTTATGATTCAGATACAAACGAGCTAAAGTAACAACGTTTTTAAGAAATTGTCAAATTAATTATTGAAAATATCTTTGATGAATTTGGAAGGTTTTTCAATTTCTAGATTTCTCGTATATTGCTTTACATCACTACGTCTTCTCCTAATTCCTAATACATTTATTTATAATCTCGTCTTTTGGAATATGGATGGAGAGTTGTTGGGATTGAAATAGTTTTCGGGTGCATTTTATTTTATCATTTGGGAAAAAAGAATTCATGAAGTGATTCTTTCTAATCGTTAAGCTAATGAGGGAACATTATGATATCATCTTCAATCGTTCATTCTTATAAAACACCCTAGATTTAGCAAACATTATATTTATATTAGCGGAAAGTCTATCATCATCGTATTTCTTGGAATTTATGAAGCAATTAACACGCTTTTTAAATCTTCGAAAGAAATCGATTAACTCATCACTTCTTTATAAAACATGTTTTCGCAAACGTTCTGCGATTCATGGAATTTTCATTAGATTAAACTCCATAGCTGCCTATTTTCTATCTCGAATAAACTATTATGATTTCTAATAGAAACAAATTCAACAGAATGTATCTACCGTCCTCTAGGATTCGACAACAACAAACGAGCGTGTAACAATTAAGGAATGAAACCAAAAAGAAGATACAAATAACCCAGGTACGATACTTAAGAGAATTTAAGTATATAATTGGACTCATTGGAAGCGAGATGTACTTCGTTATCACTTGATTGTTCTGGAAATATGCGGTAGCATAAAGAGCCATAAAAATGTCGTCTCTGAAAATGTTGATTTCATTGTGATCGCACAATTGAGCAATGACATATTTTTACATACATTTTAGAGTTATTTCTTAAGCCGAGGAAAATATTTCTATAGATACAGGACGCACGATTTCACTACTTGTACTAGAATAATAGTTATTCTTCTTATCAATAGACAGCTCCGGATGTCCTTCCACCGAGGGCAAACCGTATTTTTCAGTCCTTCGAAGCAACTGTCAGACCGCTCGATTCCCATGATGCACTTTCCTTTGATTTCTCTTTGGGACACCCGGAAAAACGTCACCAAAAAGGAGCCATGTCAAAACACGGCCTCTGTTGTGTGGGAGGGTCATCGACAAAGGGTTTGTCTGGGGATGTCGGATTCTGACTAAAGATACTCGACTAGAGGAACCAAATAAATACCATGACCAAATTATTTTCTAGAAAATTATCTCATCCAGTCACTGAGAAAAGGAGCTGAAATGTTAATAAAACGAATATACCATTAGTATAGTACCATTCTTGTAACAATTTTCGATGAGCAATACGGCTCGCGACTTTTCCATCTCTCTTGGATGCTTTTTTGATGAATTCGCATTGTCATTTAAAGGCATCATATCGGAGGGACTCTATCAATCAAACAGTTAGGAAAATTGTTCTCTTCGAAGATAAAATTCAGTACCGTACATATTACACGTAATAATTTATTTCCTTTATTAATTTCTATTATTAATATTTTATCACGGAAAGAATATTTTTTCGTTTTATTTCGATAGAAGTAAATTTGTGGTACAGTATACAGCCCCGTAAAGTTCAAATAGCTTTTATACTTAATGGAATTGCATCAATAAGTGTACAATCTCAGATTATGATTAAATTGACTCGTTGTGAAGCCATGGAGATAACTAACCCTGTTATTGATCTGTAGGGCAATGAATCTATCGCATATTACTTAAGAGCAGTGAAAACTGAATGAGGGGATGGTTCAAGTGGATTATAAATCTGCTTCTCTTTGTTTGTCTTTCAAACAGCAGTAGGAAGACGAGGCTCCTTAATATGACTTATAAACATTCCAATTCAAGAAGTTGCAAATTTTGAACATTTCATCTACGAACAAAATGCTGATATTTTTTGCAAGTAATTGTTTCGACTGATCGACTTCATAATATTCGGTGCGTCCAAAAGGAGCGGAGAACGGATAAATAACAACCCTTAGACAGTTTTGTGGCTTAATCTTTAAATAATTTTTTATTTAGATTTTAGAAATAACTACAAACAATTTAAATATATTTTATTTCCTTTGCTGTGAAACAGAATAAATGCAGTCGGACAGACTCAGAATGATGTTGCAAAAAGAGCTAATTCTCTTATTATTGTTAAGCGATTGAAGGAATGTATTAATAAAGAATTACATTTGATAAATTTTTCGTTTGGATCAAAGATAATGCACACTCTCACTTGAATAGAAAAGAGGAGAAGAAAGAGGTTTCTCATTATTTAAAACAGAATTCAAAATTGCAAACGAAGTAAATAGAATGAGCGGACACTTATTTTGCAATGGATATAGTGAATTTCTGGAAATGTGATTCCATTGAAATCTTCCTTTCGAGCAGTCGAATCGAGGAATATAAAATGCTCGAAATCGAGTTCGTTCAAAAAACGAAATTCAACCTTCCTTATAAACAAAACCATTCCTAAGAATACATTTAAAAGGGAGAAATGTATTTAGCTTCCGTACGAATCTGCGTTCACTTGCGTAAACCGAATTAACGAAAATTATCAATTCATTATTTGTTAACTCAGTCATTAAAAACGGACGGTGAAAAAAGCTGAAAAATCCATATAATTCAGCGGAACACCTAACAGTTAAAAATTCATGATGTGCGATTTAACGTAATTTCTTTAACTTTTTAATATTTCACTTTATTTCTCACATCGATATAGTTAAATAGAAGATGAGACTTTACAGTCTCAATTTCGCCATCGTAATGATAATAGTTCAAGAATATTCAAAACCAATTATTATATCGAATATGAGTATCAAACAAAGGAAATTCTAACATGGCATAGGTTTTTCAGTTTATAAGTTTTCATTAACTTCCAAAAATTATGTCAACAACGTAGCTATCTTGCACAAAAACTTATATCAAACGAATGATTTTTGATTGATAATATGAATTCAAGTTTAGTACTAGTTAACTCACGTTTACTAGGTAGAGTAAATATTTCTTTCGCATAATATCTTATCGACATACTACTTAATACAGAGGAATTAGTTTTATTATGTAATATTATTATATATAAATACCATTATGAAAGAAATGAAACGATACTATAAATACTGTAAATATAGAATTATTTCTAATATTTGAACCAAAAAAATAAGGAAATAGAAATTCAGTGTTTCTCTTATTGAAATCTCGATTTCGTAAAGCAACATCGGATTAATAAAATTCGTTCCTTGAGTCGCTTTTGTGCTGACCTTTGCTAGAAAGGGAAGATCCCCTCCACGGAGGATGTACCCTAAGGGTACGACACTCTGATTGGTTTAGTTAGCATGTTAGGGCTCCCTTCCCAGCTAACAAACCTCCCCATCACAGTTTCCCATTTGTAACCCATTCTGTTCCATTTTCGAAGGGAAATTACCCGAAAACTGCAGACTCGTGTAATCCGAACATTTGAAACACTCGATTGTTATCGAAAGAAACTTATGAATATTGATAACGAGCAAACTACATTTCAACGAGCATCATGTTCATTGTACTTACATAACGAGTTTAGAGATGCCTTTCCATCTAAAAGTAGATTTTAAAAGTTTTTCACTCTAAATAACTCAGGTGAAGATCTTTAATAAATATATTTAATATTAGCTTTTGATTAAGTTGATATTCGGTAAAAATAGTGAAAATTTAGTTTAATAAATTTAAAGTTTCAACGTCTTTTTGTTCGTAAAAATTCGATAGGATAAATGAGTTTCATGTCACTGGGAATTTAAGCTTATAATTCATATAAAATTGGAGAAGATAGTTCATTTTAAAAGCCTCGGTTTGGCCCTTTCCGATAGATTATGTATTACTTTCTTCACATAAATTCAGTAGTAGATACAAATTCAAAAATTTTAATTCATGTTTTCTATCCACCCATACTGCCATACAAATATACGCATAAATGGAATTGATATCTATCAATTCACGAAAGCGATATCTTTTCGTAATAAAATGTACAAATAGTAAACTAAGGAATGTGATCCACTCCCTCGAAAAATCTCTTAAAGATACTTTCGTATAATATGCACTATAGTGAAATCATTGATTATCTCTCAGATAAAGGAACTTCGATATTTTCTATTAGAGTTGCAAATAATGTCGTACGATATTTTACAAATAAATTCAGCAACATTATATATTATATGTCAGATAATAAAAGTTAAATCCGATTTTTTTCGTTTGATCACTCTATTCGTAATATCCATAATAAAAATCCTCAGTGTTGATTAAGGAGAGAAGATATAAAATCTGCCAGAAATCGAAGAGGGCTGGGAATTATCCCATTATTCGAGATGTGACAAAAGAGCATCTACAAGCCCACTAATTGAGGGAACGAGTGAATTGTGACACGAACGGGGGGAGAATTCAAGCAGAAGATTTGTAACGAGCGCTAAGAAAAGGCTCCTTAGTGAAAAGGCTTTTTTTTGAGGTTATATTTCAAGGAGATTGAATGATTTTTCTCTTTTCGATATTCTATTGAAAGTATATAGTAACCGAGTCTCCGCAAAATGTGAAACTTTAATTTCATCGCAAATAGAAAATCAATATTCTATCAAAGGTTGAAGTTCTCAATGAATTCAAGAAGATAATTGCGTAAAACTTTATTTAAAGTCGTTCCCTGCGTTGATTAGATTTCCGTTGCAAAAGATGCAACCATATGCATAAACCTTTCATCATTTCTTTGCTTATATATTTTGCTATGCAGTTCTTAAGCAACAATTATATGCAATAGGATACAAATTGATTAGTAGTATTCTTTATTAGTAAAAACAATAACGGGAATTTTTACGAAAATATTTTACTCTTTTCAGGAAGAGCATTGCATTACGAAGTGAATGTGCGTTAACTTGTTCTTTTATGGTTAAAATTCAATTTGATAAAAAAGGCTCCGAAATTTAAACAGTTATTAACTCGTAAATTTCTTTTTGATTCTTAATTTTACGGACAAAAAAGGATTTCTTACTTCAAGATTTTTTTTGCTTATTTAAATTACTTCAAATAGCCAATCAACGCATTATGAAGATAGAATTTCCACCATAAAGATAAATGGCGAATAAATGACCAAAACCAAGAATAAACTAAAGAATGAGTAAAAATAGAAAATAAGATGCACAAAAAACACATCGAAAAGAAGAAACTACTTCATACACTGAGCCAACAATTCATAAAATTAAAACTACTGAAATATATAATTCATTTTTCCGCATTGAAATATGGTATACACCCAAAAAGTAAAACCCGTTTATTTTGCTATGCCTTGTCTATGCAACCCGCTTTAACCGAATGACTACCTCATTAGATAAAGTCGAACTTTTTTACGTAATCTATGTCTCCAATGGGCTTCCTTCTTGTTTTCGTCCACTTATTTGCTGAGGAGAAGCAAGAAAAATCAGCATCCCGTCATTGAGGGTGACAAAATGGAAATGTAATATGACGGCCTACTTTCCTTGTAACCACGATTGAATTGCACCTCCGTTTTACATCATTTGATAAAAAGTAGAATCAGAGCCAATTGTTGGGGATAATCAAAAAGGCGAAAGTACAAAAAATAGTTCAGCAGTATTTAAAACTTTAAGTCCTACTTTCAAAAATAAATTCATGCAACACACCTTCTTGAAATAAACTTAGAGCAGAAATCCGAAAATGAACACATGGACGTAAAAGGGCTATGATATCACTCTCGAATAAAACAACCTGATATTTTGAAAATTTTGTTGAAGTTTATGATGCATTGGTTACTAGTGGATACTAGCACAGCATGCAAATGAACATTTTGTACAACAACAGAGTCAGTGATAGAAGAATAGTCCCATTGGTTAGATGTATAATTCAATATACGCAGACTTTATGACTTTCAATTTCGTTTGAGCAATGTATGGACATTTTACAACTTTCGTAAGAACTTTTATTAACTTAAATATATATATATATATATATAGTAAATAAATATTTATATTTAAGTTAATAGTGTGCAATCATATCCTTGTTCTGTCGATCCATGGTCCTTTGGTATTCTTCTTGAAATCTTAACATCTCTTGGTATCCAGTTGAGTAATGCTGACGTCCAATGGTTGTCGTTTCTTATCGACAAATGTCCACATCCATTTTAAGGATTAATTTTCTCTATTATGTCAGTAACTGCTGTCATCACCAACGCTTCTTCTTATGATCCCAAGCAGCGTTCAGTACTTCTTTGTGTGGAGTCGCTGAGTTACTGCTGCATTTAGAACCCATGTTTCACTACCGTACATTAAGAATGATTTTATTAAAGACCTTCTTTGTCAGTTCCATTGAGGATGTATGAGTTTTTTTTCCAAAGGCACTCCAACCCAGTTTGATTCTTTGGTTCACTTCAAAATTTCTTTTCTCCTGTTGTCATAAGTTGTCCGAGGTGCGTGTATTCCAGGCACACTTCCAGTGTGGCTGGAATACACGCACCTCGGACCAAGGCACTTCCTCAGTTAAATATTTATACATTACCTTAGTTTTGCTGAAGTTTATCTCGAGTCCTATCTACTGCCCTGACACATTTAGTTCTTGAAGCCAATTCCTCTCCATCGGTTGTAAAAGTACGATATAATCTGCAAAACGCAGATGACTTATATATTCTAAATTTACTATCAGCCCCATTTCCTCTTAGGCTGATGTTTTGAGGATTTCTTCAAGAACAGCTGTGAAAAGAATGGGTGAAAGGCAATCAACTTGTCTAACTCCTTTGCCGATCTTCAATGCCTCAGTTTCTTCATGTAACATAACTGAAGCGGTGGAATTGTAATAAATGTTAAGGAGAAGATGAACATATTCTTCTTCTACCCTTTGAGTGTCTAGGGCTTACTACTATGGACCTACCGAATCAAAAGCTATGCATGGTGCACAAAACATAGTATTGATGGAATCTTTTATTCATTTGTCCTGTGGACGATTTCCTGTAGTGTATGGATGTGGTACATCGCACCTCTTCGGAAACCGGCTTGTTCTCTCGGCTGCAAAGTGCTGTCTTCAAACGTTCGCCTATTATCCCCATCAGTGTTTTGTAGATAACTGGGTTGAGACTGATGAGGCGGTAGTTCTTCAAATCTTCCTTGCTTTTTTGAATAGGACAATCTTTGCGTGGTTCCAACCCTTGGGTATTTTTCCTTCTCTAAGATACTTAGTAAACGCTTCCGCAAAGATGCAATTTCTGACTCTTCATGTTTAAAGTATTCCTCCATCTACTCCACTGGCTTTTCCGTGTATATACTTACATTTACACCCTTCAGATACGAGATCAACATATATCCCTCTTTTTTTCTGTCAATTCGTAAGGAAACATTTTGTCGAGATTTCCCCAATGCCTCGTATGAAATACGGTTTTCCATAATCAACTTCTCTAAAGGATGGATTAATTCAAAAATATATTTCTCCGGTGGAATCACAATAATCTCGCAATTTCCAAAAGAGTCCAACGATTGGGAAAACAAAAGGGATCGAGCTTTTGTTTATTTATTTTCAATTGCTCGACACCCCCTTGATCCTCCAACTGATTGCGGAGAAATTACATCCTGAGGGAACGCTATATAATGATTCCCTCACGGCTACATAAATTCTTATGGATTATATCTCAATTGAAAGATGTCAGCTCTAGAGAAATACATTTGAAGAAACAAATAATTTCTCTCGAGAATGCTTTTATTTCGAATTTACAGCATTCGAATTTTTATGAATTTATTGATTTTTACGAAGTCGTCTATCGAATAAATCGACGGATGATTCGATCGTCATTTGATTTGATTGAAATAATATCAGTGAAGTGAAAAGCGTTGCTATCGAAATATGCCTACGACCGCCATCATTTGCTCAAAAGTTTAATAATTTCCACGAAGATAACAAGCAGTGCAAAATTGTTCACAATTCTGCTGTATGTGTATATATACATGGGTGGTCTGAAAAGTTTCCGACCTAGCAAAGATGAAAGACATATTTTTTCAAATTGTTTTTTTATATTTCAACATTGGCTCCTTGTAACTCTACACACTTTTCCCAATGATGCTCCCATCTTTGTAACCCCTGCAAATATTTAGTACTCAGAGTTTTTGTCTGCAAAATAATTGTTCACGAAGGTGATTGCCTCTTCATTTGACGAAAATCTCTGTCCCATGAGCGCATTTTTGAGATGAGGGGATAAAAAGAAGTCGCTTGAGGCTAATACTGGTGAGTATGGCTCATGGTCAAACAGTTCAAATCGTAATTCGTGGATTTTCGCGATGGCAACCGCTGAGGTGCGATACGTTCTCTTAGTGAAATAGGATTTTCTTTTTCTGCAATTTCGGCCGATTTCCGCAAGTTCTGCCTTCAGTTTGTCAAGTAATGATTTGCAGTACGCTCCTGTAATGGTTTTTCCGTTTTGAAGATAATCGATTTGAATAGATCCAGCAATATTCCAAAAAAGATTCCTTCTCACTTTCCGAGCCGAAAAAAGCAGCCTATGCTAATTTTGGAACGAATTCCTCCAGTGTAATCCACTGTTTGGACTACATTTTTGTTTATGGCGTATATTAGTGTGTTTCATCATAAGTAATTATCGGCCCAAAAATTTATTGCGCCCAAACTGCGCCTAATGTTCATTCGAAGACGCGTCTAACGTTAAGTCTAAGTTTTTTTGAGATGTTCATAACCTCCGCTATCTCTCACTTTAATTTGGTGATCGTACATTTTTCGTTAGCTTTGGGGATGTTTTCGTCTGCAGTTTTTGGACGTTCCGAACGTTCATCATTTCTCAAGTTCTTACGGCCACGATTAAATTCAACTACCCAAAATTTAATGAATTATGGTACAGAGTTCCAACACATGGAATCTAACCAATCTTTTATTTCCGTAGGTGTATTGCCCTTCAGAAAACAAATATTTGATGACAGCTCATTACTCGATTTTGTCCATTTCAACAAAAACACTCGCATCAACTCAAACGACTGCTACATAAAAATTACTCGTCCAAATTAGCTGAAACTTTGGAGAGTAAATTTAAAAAGATAACTAACGAAATGTGCACACTATTATTTAAAAGTGCTGAGATCTTCATGTTGAGTTCGGAAACTTTTCAGACCACCTATGTATGTGTGTTCAAAATAACGATAACGGAATTTTAAAATCCAACCTCGTGTAATGAATTTGTTTAGGAAAAAACCCGGATTTGTGGAAAACGATTCACAACGATTCTTTCGGACCGCGATATTGCACCCGTTCACAATTCGTTGCTTTTCGTAGTTTTTAGTCAAAAGCAAAACTGTTATGATGTTCAAGTATCGATATTTGCCAATCCGTGTGACTTTTTCCTATTTAAAGAAGGAACTAGGGCCTATAAGTATTAATTACTTGAAAATAAGGGAACCCCAATCGCTTAGTCCGTTGACAGAACATTACTTCGATTCATCGTCGATTTGGTCCGCTCACCGCAAAGTGATTTATATTTAATCTGCAGCAATATGATCATTTGATCAACTGCGGTGTCCATATTACAATGAATTGCATTCGCCCGAAGAGGAAAATTATCCTTAATACATATAAATACATACATTATACATAAATAAATGTATGAAACATAAAAGTAAAAGTTGAATTGTTATTTTAGATGTAGATTTAGATTTTAACCTATTTCTAAAAGCTTTTACATTTTTCGGCATTGGCACGTGATTCGGCATGTGATGGCAAACCTCTGCGTTCTTGTGTTTTATACCATCAAAATATAATCAATCTGAATCAAAGCTTTTCCTTCGTTTTCATATATACTTAGAGACGCTTTATAATAATCAAGAATATAAAATTATTAAATTCTCAAACAAATTCATAGATTTCATAAAAATGAACGCAACATGAAATGAAAGATCCTGAATTTTACTTGATTTGGGATACCTTTAGTTATATTAAACAATACGTATTTGGAAGTTCATTTTATACAGATCATTTTCTGTCGAAGTAATCAATAAGTGATAAAAGCCTTCCGTCAGATAGATTGACGTTTTTCCTTGGTTAAATGTTTATTTATGTTTTATTTAAACTTTCGATGGAAACAAGCGTTCCTCCTTTTATCCTCCAGTGGGAATGTGACTGACATCAGCGAATTATTCCTTATAAACATGAGATCGGCAATATTGAGCAAAATAATGAGCATTACCTTTTGGGTCTCATTAGCAAAATATAGTAATTTAACAGACGTTTTCCGAAAAAACATGAATCCATTGATTAGTGTAAATATTTCTTTCGGCTTTCGCCGCATTTAGACTTAACTCTGATGGGAGCGTTTACACATAATTAAATATAAATAAGAACATTACAATTACAAAAGGAAAATATTATATTTTACCAAAATTAAAAATTGTACTAATGCATACGAAACATTATCTCTATTATAGATTTTTATATAATCATGAAGATTTTTCAGGATTCCTGATCGGCCTCGATTCAGCGCTATTCTACTTAAAAATCTCTGAATCGTTTAATATTTCGGAACTCAAAATAAGTGGCGTTTCCATGTCTTGGATCTGCAATATTTGGAATACAGGTTGAACATCATTATTTGGAAGAAGACGAAAGGGAGGGGTCAAATAAACAAGGTTCCTCGTTATCGCCTCAAATGATTGGTATACGTGAGATATCAGGTCTTTTTCGAGCGTAGATTTATTTCCTTCGATGTCGTTATTATGTTTGTTTCGAATTTCAAACTTCGCCGACCATTAATGCCGAGAAAAGACGGAAAATGTTAAGAAAGGAAACGGTCAAAAACAAGTTGGAATTTAACGTAATAAGATCGACGCTATTCTCGAAAAATTACACATTTTATTACAGAAATTTTTTCCACAAATAAATTGGTGCATTCATTTAGCAATCGAATTCATCCTTTAATACTCGGTCAATTATAATCCGCACTTATAATTAAACATTTTTTTGAATGATAATTAATTCAAACCATCATATTTCTTCAGAATCCGAATATTTTTTCTTTAGTTCACATTCATAAGTTTAACCTACGCATTACCTTATGCATAAATCTGAAAAATAATCTAATTTTTATCGGTTCGTCCGTCAAAGTTATTTCCTCTCGGGAGTCTTCAACAATCAAAATATATCTCATTGTCGAGTCAATTGTTGGACATTCTGAGCTAGAACACCATTAAAAAATAAGAAACTTTTCGAATTTTACAAACTTTTCGTAAACGAAATTAATGTTGGAAGGCGTAACGAAAGCCATAGTAATATTTCATAGAAAATTTATCTTTGCCATTTACCAATTTATTACATAAATAGTTCATAAATCTTTACTAGTTTATGTTTGTAAGTTAAATAATAATAAGTCTTATTTAATTCAAATGTGTTCATAGAAATTCACAAATTCTAGTTTTCAAATGACTGTTAGTAAATGGACCGCTTTTTCTAATCCTCATAAAAACTTTTTCTTTTAGGTGACTGAGAGAGCAGATAAATTTACGCTTGTTATGGATGTGAAATCGCGGAATTCACGAAAAATTTTTGTTTCTTCTCTGCATCAAGAAACACTCATTGACTTAAAATTCGGGTAAATGAAAATTATATTATTCCTACATAAGATACATAGTATTACGAATATATAGGATTGATAACAAAAAATATTGACTCCCCTTTTAAAATCTCTGGAACATCCTTTGACACCCGAAACCAATTTGGTAAAAATCATCCCATTGGCCGAAGATGCTAAAAAGGATCAAAGAAACGATGCGTAATTCGATGAACGATGATTAAAACTTTGCCATCGTTATCCTCGCCTTTCTTCGAGAACCATCATATGTCACTTTGCCTTTCCTCCGTAAGATGGTGCAACTGTCTCCCCCTAACGATGACGACGTATTTATTTCATCAATTACGAGCGGTTCTTGTTGGAAAGCAATCGATTAATACTTCGGACGCTTAATCTTAAACGATGCAAACTTTGATTTCAGTAAATGTATCGCCTAATTTTGAAAATTTAAACAATTTAAATTTTTTCTACAGACGTTTGCTAGAAGACATCGTTCTTTGCTCGCAGTTTATCAATGAGATGATTTCAGCCATCGCCGAGGCCATCAATTGGCTACAATGTAACCTTGCAAATTATGTGTTTAAATAAACGATGAGAATAAATTTGCTTAAAACATGGTGGAATGAAAATCATTTCTATATAATGTGCAAGCCTTTTTAATGTCACATTGGTGATTCGCAAAGTATAAATGATTCTGTAAATACAAAGCGCACCGAATTGGACAGCGCAGTGTTTTCACCATAAAAAGGTTAACATTGTAGAAATAATTCCGGAATGAATTTACTTACCACAATATCTGTTCAACTCTTACCTTAATATTCTGATTATGTTCGCATATCGAAAATATCTACAAACGGAAAGATTTATATAATCAGTGAGAGTTTTCAATATAGTTTTCTCCTCATTCTAAATTTTATTTCCTCTCCCGCAGTTGCTCTCTCCTGTTTTTAGGTGAACACCAAATTTATATCGTCTTTTCTCATAAAACACAGCCCACGCACGAATTCTTTAAATCTCAAAGAAATGCTGCAAAAGCATTAAAATGTCTTTCTAAAATGAATATCATTGGAGAGAGTCTTCACCAAAACTAAAAGGAGTATAATTTTTATAATTTGTAAAATGAAAGTATGGTAAACAGAAATAGTGATTTGAATTTTTGTTTCGGAACATCATAAGAATTACTCGTCAGAAATAATAATCCACGAACAAGGTAATGATCACATTGAAAATGTAGCAAACAGAATTATAATTACATAAATAAATGAAAAAGCAAATAGCATTGAATGTATACGTATAATATTATTGTATTATATACAAAGATATATCGTACAAAATATATAATCGTCGAATATTTCCATTTCGATTATTCTATTACGTCAATCGAGCAATTATGAACAGTTTTCTCTCTGAATGAACTCATTATGGATTCATCTAAAAGAAAAATGCGACAAGATAAAAGAATCTGTTATATGAATATCAATGGAAATTTGTCAAAGGGATGAAAAATAGATGAAAGGTAAAGAGGAAATAATTTCAATCGGAATTAAAAATATAATGTAAAACATACAAAATTAACTATATCCAAAAACGATCGTAAAATATTAAATGTTCAGAAATACATTGCACTTTGACTAATCGATTTGTCTGTATGCCATTTATAAATGTTAGCAAATACTACGCATGACGTCACACTGATTTCGTCAGAAAGGACAACACTAATTTTTACTTTCTGTTCCTGAAATGGATGATTCTCTAAAGTTCTCATAAAGTAAACTCTATTTCTCTAAATTTATAGCTTTGAAATACCAGATTTTACTCTGGGTGTGAAGATTTATAACCTACCGATTACTTCAATGTAAATTCACAAACCGCATCACCGATGGCAAAGCGAATGTATTGATTGGAAAACAGACGTCATCGGCGATTTCAAGGATCCGGGTTCGAGACTCGCCTTATAGGATATTTCCGATTGGAACTTCTTCAATTATCCAATAAATAGACAAAAGAAGCGAAGGAGTGGAATGTCTTTGAAAGACTGTCCAATGAGAGAAAAAGAAGGGTGGTGAAACCCCATCTGAAACTCCGCCCCATTCATTCCCCCAACAAATAAACATTAACCCTTTCATCCCGCCTGTGACAGAACAAGGCTCAGCAATTCCTTATTTTTTCATTCGCCGCATTGAAAACCAAAAGGGTTTCGTCTAAATTATTCTCACCTCTTCAAACGAAGCCCCAGAGGTAATTCCTCAGATCCACTTCAAGCGGAGGAGTAAAACTTTGTTACGAAGGTTTTCCGCGAATACGCCAATCGAATGAGAAATACGATAGTGAATCATTTCATTTTGAAGGATATGAAATTCGAAAACTTTTAAACGTTTTGATAAATTAGTGGAAGTTTGAAAGAGATGATTCAGCGAACTTTCTTAAATTAAGGTACTGCAAACGTCCGTTGATGAGACAAATGAATGACGAAAATTAGAATGAGTACTTCGTGGATTTTAAGAGGAATATTGAGATACCAATTGACATTTTATAAGACGTATTCAATTAGTAAATATTTTTTTCGATATTATTTTTGGATTAAGAAATTACGAGAAAATTTCTATTTCCGATAAATCTTATCAGAAACTCTGTTTAATTTATAATATTGCCAACCCGAAAGAGTAGTTGAAAAGAAAATTAAAAATTTGTACAAGAGAAACAAAATCTCTTGCTTTAAAAATAAAATGACTCTGAAGAGTATGGTTGGTAAATTAGGTATTTGTATAGTAAACTTTGTTCTTATAGTTGTTATGCAAAGATTAAATTTATCACGTTCAGAGAAAGGAAAATTTCAACAGAAAGTAAATATTTCCAAGATTCTATATTTTATGTTTACATTTTCTTAAATTTATCCGTAGCTTGTTCTAACGACCAACTGGAGTTTTAAAAATTCAACGCCTCTGTTCGCAACTGCTGGAAGATGGCTGGAATTAAAAAAGAGGTTGGTTTAAGTGCCTCTTGCTAAACCTTAACGAGGAGCTATTCATCTGAGCAGCATTGTCCGCTAATGCATCGTTAGAAGGCCCTAAACACACTCGATGTCTTCGAAAGGAAAAGACCACCCAATGCCCATCTTCACAATGAACGCCAATCACCCGCTTGTTTGCTCAGGGAACTGTGTAATAACGCAGACATTTCAAAGGAATCGATAAAGTTACGGATGCTTTCTACAGCAACTTTCGATTCTACAATAGAATAGTTCGAAATATTTCCGAAATAGTGGTGACAAATATATAATAAAGCAATATCTGGGAATGAAATTCAATTGGGATTTTGAAAAATGAATTTACCTAAACAGTTAGCTAGTTGAATTTGATACCAGCATCTGATATCAGATTCAAATGGCGATTAAGTATTATAGAGAACAATAAAGTTTCTTACGAAACGTTATTAATATTATACAATTATTAAAATAATTAATCAAACATATAATTAATTTTTATATAACCGTTGGTAAAATATGGTTGAATGGAATACAATCGAATTAAATAAGGGTTAAATAGAAAATATCTTTCCACGACTGATCATTTTAAATATTATAAAATAGTTTTTGGTACGTACTTTTTCCAATTATAGTCACGATCTATTATTTACGGATGAAGGAAATCAGTATTTGCCTGAGAGTATAGTAAAATGATAAATTTATCAAGTTAATCACGTTACTTTTACAGATGAGATTGCTTTCAATGAGAAAATATGATCAACACGTTTTGCGATATATCAAACTAGCGAAAAATAGAGAAACTACCGTTAAATCATACAAATTTTCATGTTGATAAAATTTCATTCGGATTTAAAACAACTGTTCATGCTTAAATTGGATAGTAGCGCAAGTTCTTACCCCTCAAATCATTTATGTATTTATGTATCCCATTTGAATAAGCATTCGCACAATGAAAATCTACTCCAATCAAAACCACGCATACTGTTCCATAAATTATCATGTCAAAAATCTTTCGCATTAAATCAATTTTAATGGGACAAAAAGATATTTTCGAATTTTACCTCTCCTTCTTTTATTAATTTGAATATTTTTTATACTTGCTCTGCAATTTCAGTCATGAGATTTTTTCATAAGCAATTACTAGGATCGATATTTTCATTTGATATGCATCAAACGCAATAATGAAGTCAATATGTGATTATTTCATGGAAATGTGAAAGAGAAAAGAGTAGTTCCACAAATTGTGGAGAAAATTCTACTGTGGATTATTATTCATTGCTAAAAATCTTAATTGAAGATGAATTGGAAAGCTTTCTTGAAATGATGCGGCAAAAGTAACGTCAACATTATCAAATTAGGAAGGATAGAAATTTAAAGAAAAGACGCTTATGAAACAAATAGTAAAGATATTTATAAGAAAATAATAATTTAAATAGCCATAAAATTGATATCTGTTGATACTATTCAAAGAGCTACACTCTAAGAAGTCAGGCCAGAAACACACGAATAACTCCAATAAAATGCATGCTTCAAGAGAACTTGCCAAGAGGTATTCAAGGAGTGGGTTTCATTCACACAGGTGTCAATGAATAGGTTGAAAGAGGTGTTCACAATGTTCTTCTGCAGTAGCAAATAAAACTATGGGTCTTAAAATACCATTATCAACCATTTTAAATCAGCACAATTGAGAGTGAAGGGAGAATTCTATATTACATTCTATGTTTATGTTAGATCAATAGTAATAAGCTCTTATTTTAAATACTGCAAGTTGATACCAAAGCAATAACTGTCTATAAATTTCTGATAAAAAATTATTCTTTAAAAGAAACTTTCTAATGAAACTATTGGTAGCTAATCCTTTTCAATAAGACATTCTGTTCGTAAATCTTGTGACACAGTTTTTGTAGCAACAAGATCAATCTTTCTTTTCAACCCGTCTTTGCTTGTAGTAATTAGTTTAGGCAACATTATTCTATTCTACGCATTTTAAAAGGAGATAGTTAAATGAATTTCTGATAACATTTTCCTTTTTCTGTTTTAAAAGATTCCTTAATCAAAATATTTTACATCTTCTATATACGGTCGAATTTGATGTATTTTTCAGGTAATGCTTTCAAAAATTATTCTTCGGAAACTTATTTTAAAAATTTTTACCAAAAGTATCGTAATTGAATTTACAGTATGCATTCCGTTAAGTAAATGGCTCATTATTAATAATTAAGGGAAAGAATTCTAGATAATATATACTATATCCACTCAGCGAATACTAACATTATAATTTTCCAGCAAATTTATAAAACGTTCACAAAAATCTGATCTCGTACACCCAGCGATCCAAAATTTAAACGATTTGTTAAACAGAAAAGAAAATAACGTGATGACGAAAGTTGCCGAGTATTCCGACCGACTGTGATCCAAGGTAAGTTTAGGCATCATTTCGCTATTTTTCAAGCTTTCTCGTGTTGAGTTTAAAAACCTTCCTATTTTAACTATTCTTAATTCTAAACATATAGTTATGAGTAAAGGATAAGGTAGAATATGTTATCTACATAAACAATATCACAATTAATGTCACAATTAGCAAATGTATTGGATTTTTTCAATCAATAAAATTCTCTCTTGGGTAATATTCCTTCATTCAAAATTTTACAATGATGAGAGTCAAAACATTAGATGCTAACTTTTCCAAAGAAGATAAATTAATTTGAAAAAGGAACTCAAATAAAAATTTTGAAGCTGCAATATTCCCAATTCTACAGTACAGATCTTCGAGTGGAATTTTTAAATGTAATAATACACTGATGACGTATCTAATAAATTATATCGAACAAAAGGTGTGAAAAACATCAATAAAAGTATAGAAATCGGAGTAAAATGCATGGAAAGAAAAATTCGTAAAAGGAATTGTTAGAAGACCGATGATGCGATAAATCGGAGCAGTTGACTCTAATTTTAATCGTCGAAGAAGTCTGCATTAGTATATGCAACTTTTAATTAAGGGAGTTTATATTAAGAATCACTTTAATGGATCGTATAAGTTCTTTTCGAAATATTTTAGCCACCGATTCCATCATCAAAACATAAAATCATGAAAGTAATCAATTGGAAATGTTAACTGTGAAGTCATTCGAATTTATGAAATTCATTGAATTAAAACGGCGGTGGAATTCAAATTCCCTGATTATCCTGAGTATATTTATGATTGCAGTTTTCCGCGAGCGTTCCAAAACTAATCAATGGAAGACGGAGCTGTGAGACAGCTGCGTTGTGTCCGCACTTCCATGTGGGCCGCTCTCCGTCCGTACGTCGAAATAAAAAAATTGCGGTGAAACCCAAACGAACGGTTTCATATCGCAAAACTAACTGCGAATAGAAAAAAATCCACTCACTTATAACAATATCTTCGAATTAACTTTTCATAATTAGTATTGGAAAGTGTTCAAAGCGCACGGACGATGTTACAGACACACATATCGAATGCTTTTTCGACTGGTGATTTCAAAAAGTAGGAAAAACATTGAAGAGGGATGATTGTGATAGGTAAAGGACACTATATAAACTTCCATTTGAATTGAATCAATTTTTTGGCTAAGAAACCTAAATTTACAAAGAAATATAATCATCGGTATCTTTCAGCACAATAGATTGATTCTCGTCTCTTCTTCATCGTATTAATATGAAATTTAATTTTAGCTATTATGCGAACATTCCTCCATTCTATTGGACTGTTAGATCTGGAAATCACATATGCCGTGGAGAGTATCATTTATTTTCGCTTATCATTACACAAAAAGTTAGGTTACAAACATAATGTTGAGCATCCTGCGATCTCAATATTATCTAATAGACTTAATATAGAACTCATTCATCCATTTCCTAAATTAAAATACATTTGTTGAGAGAATATTAGAATCTTTAAAAGAAAATTTCCAACTCTTCTAGTTAAATTTACAAATAGGTGTTATATTCGAATTAGTGATCGCTCTATGATTAAATATTAATCATAATTGAAGAAGAATCGAAGCGATTTTAATAAAACTTCGAAGCATAAAGATGCCGAGGAATAAAGTTCTTAGCGATTACAATGTTCATTAACAAAATTATTCATATCGAAAATCTAAATACCTTCTTCACAAAGAGCGATAAACTATTTTCATTTTCCATTTTGAATTTGTTTAGGCTTTGAACGAAATTAATTGTCTCATTTCACGAATAATGACCTGGAAATACAGTTATGACCGTAGTCAGTTTATATTGTATCACTTTTAATAAAATTGAACTTATAAATTTGTAATCTTAAGATATTGATGAATCTCTGGTAACTAGTTCGAATTACAGTTGACGAAACTTATTTTCCTCAACTTTCTGTAATCAAATCCAAGAATGTGTCACCGACAAATGCGAAGATTAATAGAGGTATTGGATGAAACAGCTAGGGGTGAACAGTTCATTTCCATCTTAAATTTAGCTCGTCAAACTCAAAATGAAGGAGAATTTCATTACAGTTCCACTACTTTTGAACAGAAAGATGAATCCCAACTCTCCCATGATTCAAAGGTTGGAATTGATTTTTTCAACATTCGAATAGTCATGAGCTCTCAATTCAATATCTATATATATAAAATCCATTTGGTGTATGTCCGGTGTTTACATGTAAACTTAGATTTTATCACTTGCATGCTTCCTTTCTTTTGCGAAATTAAATTAGAAATAACCCAAGTATGGATTTGAAAGTAGCACCAAAAAAAGCGAATTGAATAAAGTTTCTTATTTTGGTCCTGAAATATAGTTTACGATTGTATTGTGTGTCTATCTGCCGCATTAACTCCTTTATATATATCTTTAAGTAGATTAGGCGCAGACACAGCTAGTATATATATAAACATTTATTATTATTATACATTTATCCAATGATTATCGCCATTAGTATTATAAATTATTCGAATCTTAAAAAAGGAGGAAAATTTTGCCATAAAAATGCTGTGACCGATTCAGTTTCTCCTCATTATGGAAGGAGCAGTACGATTAGGTTTCACTATCGCCAAAAGAGAAAAAAACGATGAAACGACAACGCAATATTAAAACAGCAAACTGTGAATTAATTTAAAAACCTTACTTTCCTTTGCAATTGAAAATAAAACGGAAGAACGGCAGTAATCCGAATAACAAGCGAATGATGAAAAATTCATGTGCCATTTACATCCCATTATCTGAATGAGGCACCAAAACAAGAAAAGGGTTCTTCTGCAACAAAATACATGTTCATGAACCTTTTTAGACATTCATCAATACTCTAACAAGTTGATGAGACATTAACTCAAATTCATTTGATCGCTTAGTTTTAATTAAAGAATCACTCAAAAACTTCTCAAAACGCTATTAGAATCAAATATAAAAGCATTATTTTGCGATTGAGAGTTGAATCTTCAATTTGAAGTTCTATATTCTGATCACTTTTGAAAAAATACTAAATACATAGTTTCCTTCAACGTCAAAGTGAAAAAATTTAACTTATAAGAATTTTATTTTACTACGCTTCTATTCACGTCATATATTCAACGCTGAAAACATGAAATTGCCAATAAGTTTTTCAACAATTGCGAAACACATAGCTGTGATCTATTAGGTGATATGATATAGCTTAATATATAAATATATATAATAAATAATATGTGTTCGATTGAGTTCTTATAAAATAATTTCCATTCTCTTATAAAAATTACGAAAAGTAACCCAGTTTTATTTTAAATTTTAGAAGCAAAAGCTGTTAGATATAAGCTATCTCCAATCTCAATACTTGTTCTTAATAATACTTATTTAATGAAAACATAATTATCGAATGGATAGCAAATCCATTGGTAATAGAATACATTCCGACAATTATAATATTAATACTTTACAAGCTATAAAGTTTATAAAAAGTATAATTCAAAATATATACAGTACCATTAGTTTCAATGAGAGAAAATAGCACAATTACCTCTAAGATGAAACATGTGTACGTAAATTATATCCCATTCAAAAATTAAAAAAGTAATTTAATTTTGACCAAAACCTAACTTCCAACATACTTTCCTTTATTCCCTTAGTAACAACTTCTTCAGGAATCAGCTATTTCACTCCCATCGACGGAAATCTTACAGCATTAGTCCCTTTAATTCTATGATCGTAATCAATTTACTATTCTAGATGCACAGGATTGTTTTTTTTTCTTTTCAAAATATAAATTACGAAACCTGAATCGTTTTTTTCCAATGCATTACCCAATTGTCTCAGAAACTATTGCGATATTTTAGTGAAGAGTACAATTAATATGATTATATACAATTAATACGATAAAACTTCGTTTTCTTCATTTACCTGAAGATCATCGTTTGCAAGGTCATGTGAAAGTCAACGTTCCAAAGGTCTTTACCACCTTATAATCCGTTTATCATTGTCATAACTACCGCTATTCGAAATTTTATTTGCAGTTTCATTCTCTCTCAAAGGATGTGGAATTGGGATTCATTTATATTTATTTTTAGCAACGTTTCATATTTCATGATTTAAGTCGAGTAATCTAAGTGATAAGATAAATATCTCTGGAAAGTACCTTCGTTCATTCCGAGTCCATTGCGGATCGAGAACTGTAAGATAAATAGTGTATATAAACACAATGAATTTTTAATCTTGGCCTACTTCATATTAATGTACGTATCTCTTTGGATTAAATCTAACAAGTTTAAAGATTTTAAATAGCGTATCACTTTTAACTTTTCATACATAAAGAGGATTTTGCGGCAGTTACACAATAAACAAGACAAATACAAATTCCATACAAATAAGTTATTTTTAAAGGAAACTCATGGGGTGTCGAATACAATGATTCGGCCTCAGAATAGCATTAGGGAATGAGAGGCAAAGAAAATGCATTCAACGGACACATTTTCGAATTTGCCGAAGATAGAAATTCAATCGCATATTTTAAAAATTAGAAAACATTGATGTATCAAGCACATCAGTATCAACTACGTTAATTCTTCCAATTTAATGAATAAAATAAGAGCTGCTGTCTTATAGCTTATTTATTTAGCTAAATTTATAGGAATATAAAGAGATCCATTCTTTGGAAATGTAATCCCGGGTATATTCCTAAGATAAACTACTATAAAACGTCCAAAATCTTACTATGGATTATCAAGCGGTTTATAGAAACCCGAAAACATCTGAACTAAGTTAACGGTGTAGAATTGAATGATACGATGCCTTTCAAAGCGCTTCCCCTGATTCAGTTACAAAGGACGTCATCTGGCGCTGACATCCCAATCGAGGAAGCTTTTAGCCCAATTCGTTTCACCTTCGACAAGCTATTTCCACGGAGACAGATTCGTTCTACAACAAACCCTCACACAAAACAACTCGGATATTTCTATTAAATCTTCTCTTTAGAATATGCTTTCCAATCATGAGTCCAATTACAATCGTTTGGACAACATAACCACTATTAGAACAAGAATTAGAAAGAAATTGCATTTTTAAAGTTCGGATGTAAAACAATTTAAAATGTATCGTATTTAGAGAATATTTGGATAAGTGAACATCGAAACACATGAACAGAATGAGGACACTCGGCCAATTGCTCGAACATTTGGCCTCAAATAGAATTCGGTTGGTATGAGATGATTCACTAAAATGGGAAAATCAGCAGAAAAAATACCGTGATCTAAAACGCTCGAATCGTGATAAAAATGACATCAATTGATAGGTCGATCCTTGTTCATTCTGATAATATTGTATTCGATGACGAGTTCATAAAGAAATTGCGACTTAATGCACATTAACCGCATTCAGCTTAATATAACGATACTTTCGAGAAATTCATTCATACTGTATCGTACTCGTTAAAATAATATTATCGCATTTATTAAATTATTTTAACTGATTTTGACGAAAAGTTTGATTGCATTAAAAATGTATATCATACTATAAGATCCATCGCGATATCCCCAAAACAGCTGAATAACAGCGGCTGCTTTGAAAGTAATAACAAAGAATTATTTCATGACAAATAGCATTCAATGGAAAAAATACATTGCCCTGGGAAATTCTCATTGCATAAATAGTATATACCATTGCGAAAAAATTAGTAAACAAGTAACATAACTTTGAACTGTTCGCTCTGCTTTGAAATAGGTGCAATGTCCTGAAATCAGCCGAAATGCATGGCTTTAGAGAGAATGTGGAAGAACATTGCCATTTCATAGCGGTTCGTTGTAATTCGATTGTCGAATCATCATCAGCGAACCTCTGTTTCCTTGGAATTCCCCTTGGACCACGGAAAAGGCGAAATGTTTGGAAGAAGAGATCATCTCTTAATTCAAACGAAAGAGAGAACGTTTCCTAGGTTACAAGGAAACAGAAACTGAAGAAGGGTTTTAAAAAGCTTGTATTCTGATTTACGAAGTATGATATGTTGGCATAAGATTATTTGAAAATAAATGCAAAACATCGGAAGTATTTTATATTACATCGCTGATTCACAACAAAAACTACATTTTATAAGCAAAAAGTACATTTAAAGCGCCCAGTTCCATGTCTATAGTTCTTTAATTGTACCCAAGATGATTTTTAAGGGATTCCGCGTCTTTCGGAGATAAAAACAGATATTTAAACCGATCACAAATTATTAAGT
The DNA here is from genome assembly GCA_020796165.1 of Pantala flavescens. Classification (NCBI taxonomy): domain Eukaryota; kingdom Metazoa; phylum Arthropoda; class Insecta; order Odonata; family Libellulidae; genus Pantala; species Pantala flavescens. Next base: position 18,196,818 of record CM036882.1, read on the forward strand.
TTTGAGTGGTTAACCACTCCAATGGATGGATCGAAAAGGATTTAGAATTTCTTATGATAAATACATATGAAATTAAACTTTATAACCACTTGTAAGAAACGTAAGCCAAAATATAATTTTATTTTTTTGAAATCCATAAAAAAGTAAAATCTCTTTTGTTCACCCAAATTCGTACTTTAACACCCATTTCCCTTCTTCCATCGACTCCTTTGCCTTACTTCTTTCCATTCAACTTCTTTCTCCAATTCGCTACTTTTTCAGCAATTGGATTACGTCATTGACGGAATTCAAGGGAATAACGGAAACAGGGGAATATAATGGGAAAGGAATTACTTCAAATAGAATTTCCTTTGATCTTAAATTGTCAAAAAAACACGATTTATAAAACAAGATCAGAATTGGCAATAAAACTTGTCTTGTGATGTCTAAGAAATCTTTAATCGCAAACGATATATGGCGTCAGATTGTCACTTAAAAATTTTAAAATTAATTGTTTTCCTCCATCTAGTAGCTTAAGTTGCTTAATTTGAAACAGAACCATAAAATAGTCGTCAGGTTTTATATTCTATTGAGAAATATAAAGATTCGAAAAGGGTAAGTTGAAAAGGAAAGTATTCTTAAGTTAATTTGCTAAATCCCCACTTAGGAAGGATGAACAATCTTCTAAAAGAAGATAACTATCCGAATTTGTATTGGAATACATCATCCAACAAAAGTTTCGAACGATATAATGATGTATTCATAAGTAAACGAAGTCTTCAAAACGATATTCTAATTCAATATTGTCAATGTTACATTAATAACGATGATTATTTTAGTACCGAGATACGATGATGAAGATCCCCGTAAGAGTTAGATAATGATTAGGAGGAGAGATTTTAAATCTGAGATGGATTTGTGGATGAAATAGTTAGGAATAATGTGTGAGAGTTTAAGATAATAAGCCATTGTGAAATGGCCGAATTGCAATCCCATTAAATAATATGCAACGTAGATTCTATTTAGTTTGCGGTTGTTACAAGTGATTGTAATCTTAAATTGCTTAAGTAAAAAATCCAATGAATATACTCTCATTCTCTTGTTAAGCCACGACTTCTCTTCGTAAGATGGAATTGATCAGAGAGTAAAATGCATTCTTCGTGTAATATTATTATTCGTATATTATTATATTATTAAATAAATACAAACATCGATGAATTAGTATTTATATTCGCCTTTCACAATTTTCTTTGATCAATTTCAGTTTATTTTAAGGAATTAACTGATATGATTAGATGCTTGGGAGAAGTTAATGTGGAATTTGTTTTGAAAGGATTACAGTTATCCGTATTTCACCCTAGTTCCTATAGTAAGTAAGGTCCTTTAAAACAATAAATTAGAACTTTAATTTACATTTAAAAATTAACATTTATCTCTATTTATCATCGAACATCTTTTGCCTCGAAATGAAAAAATATCATTTGACAATATGAGCCAGTAATGACAGCATTTAAGCGCTAATGTCATTTCACGGCCACTGACAAGTATGAGCAAAAAGGTTTCTGCTCATTTCTTAGCACTCTATTCTCAGAAAACATTTTCCGGAGAAATACTAAGAGAATCACGTTCTAAATTAAAGAAATTGAAATATTATGGCTCAAATTATCGTATAACACAAACCTCTTCGCATCTTTCGTTACATAACGTTCATGCAACTTAGTTGTTTATAACGGGAGGGCGATGACTAAGTGCGATTGAGGGGTTGCCAAGTGTTTCGCCGTCGGAGCCAAAAATGAGAGAAATAGTGCGAAGTAGAATATCGAGACAGAAGCAGGGGTTCAACTTAAAGAATGTATCTTCTCCTGTTGCATTCGCATGCGATCGTAAAGTTTCCTAAGGGTTGAGATGCTCTTCTTTGTGATCAATTATTCCGCCAAAGAGACATCTAAAATTAATCAGCTTATACGACATTTTAAATTTAATTATTATAGCGAAAAAAGAGTGAAAGATATCGGTGAACGATACTTCGATGAATGAATTTGCAGAAATTTTTTAAAACGATTTTTATACATTAAAATTGTGAATATTATTAAGAGTCTGTCTGTTATAAGAAGCACGTTAATGAACCAGAATATTGGTATCTTTCTATCAACTAAAACTATATAATGGATGTGAGTTTATTTTAGGATGTTAGTTAAAGAATGTTCAACTGCATTTTCGTAAGTCAGATAGTTTATTTTTCAGTTTTTTTTAATTTTTCCTCTCCTTACTTATTAGTTAGTAAAGGTTCTCGCGATACTTTGCAGAAGATGGCTTATTGCTTAAAAGTTCGAATTTTAATAAATATTTGTTCCACACATTCGTATGCAATGGGTCTGGAATTCGTCAAATAAAATGCCGAAATCATTCGAAAAGGAAAACATCTCTTTGGTCGCGGAAAGTTCCTCATTTATTTCTCCTTTGACTCGTGCGATAGTTACACTCACCGATTGGCGCTCCAGGCGTCCACCAATCAGCATCCAGAGCATGAAACAACAAAGAGTTTTTGCCCCTTGTTTCCATCTTCCCGTTGGCACCGCTGACTCACTCAATATCTAACGGAAGAAGTGCGCGTGTCTCAGAATAATCTCTTTTCTACACTTCAATGGATTTCCATTTTGGAAGGGGGAATCAGTCAAACGATGAAATATTGGAAATTCCGTAGAGTTATCTTGCAGCGAAAAAGTGTTGCTGATAGATCCGTAGAAATGCAAAAAGTACATTAACTCCAATTATAAATCATTCTCAAGGCGATTTCCTCGACGTAACCTAAAGGAATTATTTTTCACGCATTTTCTAATTCTAATGATAGTTCTTAATAGTTCATGGAGCGAAATCTCAAGAGCGGGCGTTGTTCATACATTCGAAGGAAAACAATGGCGAAATATATGAACAGATCATACGCATCGAGTTCCTTTCCATAATTATCCGTAATTCACATGTTTGAAATTAAAATCTTCAGTAATTCTAGAGGGAAAAGTTTAATTCATTAATAATCGAGGATAATTAAAATTATTACAGTGGCAACAAATGACGAAAAGGTCTCATTTTTTGTATAAAAAGTGTTGAAATAAATTGCAGTACAAATAAATTTCGTTAAAATAAACAGTCCTTCGGCGAAAAATAATTGAGCCTCAGAGGTCTCCGGAATGAGTTGATGCGGGTTTCCGACACGTGTTGAAAAGAAATCGCTTAATTTGGCTCAGGTTACCGGACTATTCATTAAATAGGGGGGAATAAGGAGGGAATTATAAAATTAAATCCGACGTGAAATGCGGAAAATTATAATGAAATAGTACTAAAAATCGAGAATAATGAAATTTTCGATATCTTTCTAAAAGTTCATCCAACCTTCGGTTATAATTAATCAAATATTTATATTAAAAAATTAAAAGGTCAATTTATGAAAGATTTACCTAATTATCAATAATAATAATACACTAATAAAAATACTATTATACATGGAATTTTCTGTATCAATCTAACTAGAGTCCTTTCCGGAGGTATTCTTTTGAGGTATCCTTATTTTATTTTTCTTCTATTAATAAATGTGATATAAAAAATAGAGAATTAATTACAAAACTATATCGAATATTCCAGAAAAAAGAATTTGAGATATTTTTATGATATGAATCCTACAGTTAATATTTGAAAACATTTTTTGAAGGGAAATAATGGCGATTATAATTATTATCTTCAGATATAAATGTTACTTTGTTTATAAAGTAATTACAATTCAAATAAAAATTTAAGGATTTATCTCACCGATAAAGGTCCGTTATTTAAGAAATCCATCATTCTTTTAACTCAATCTCCACGATATTTTTAAAACAAATGTAATAAAACATTATTCAGACGAAAGAACCGAATAACTTTTGAATTTTCATTCGTTATTAAATTCGTTATATTTCAAAAACGATTCCATCCATAACTTATCATAAAGAATTACTTTCATTTATTTCTTAATTTTTACCAACAATTTGATAAAATATATAATTTTATTGAATTTTAAACATTCTTCAGTGACGATTCATTGTCTGGAAACAAACAATTACATTTCTTTTAGATTCAACCGTGTCAGAGAATCAAATATTGAATAAAGTTATTTACGCTACGTAATTTGGTCTTCGATTTTTGAGAACAAAGTTGATAACATTATTTGTCATTTGTAATATTTGTGCTATGAAGTCGCCCGCTTCAAACAGTTCTTAAAATATAAGGATTTATAGTGGATAACTAACCACATTATTATCGGGAATATTTACGGATAAATTTCCCGATAATAATGTGGTTATGTGTGATATTGTAAATAGAGAAGGAAATTAGCCGTATTTTACTAATTGACATTCTATATACATATATAAAGTACACCATGAGGTGAAAAACATATACATTGGATAATCAAAATGCAAATTAAATCCTATATTCATGTGACAGAAAAGACTCAAATTCACAAACTTACGAATCATTTCTTTCGGAAGCGAGAAAAAATTCCTTGAATTCTGAAGTAATTTTTAGAGCATCTTCTGGCACCATTCACAAAAGCAGATTTTCGGACAAATGATTCGTCGTACGTCCTGAAAGATATTGGATTTCCCTTGTGATTATTGATGAATTTTCATTTTGTGCTGATCGCTGTCGGGCGTTGAAGTCGCCGCTTCATTGGAAAGCGGCTCTCACGAATGACGGCCGCCAACGCGCCTCTTGTGGCGGCGAAGCAGCGCCGACTCATCCTCAATGATTACAACTTCCGAGGCTTCATAAAAACGTTTAGCTAACGGACGCAAATAACACCTCTCCGTGGCACTTTCAGAATATACTGCTTTTCAATGGAAACTGCTATTTGATATCGTTGTTGGTCACTCATTTTTGACAGGGACAATGCAGTCCTTGAATGCGTCGAACATCAATTTAGAGGAACTGAGAACCTTCAAAACCAATGTTTAATCTTTCGATCCAAATTCTTCTCGATATCTTGTCCAATTTTTTTGCTTTCTGGTTATAGAATAATGAAGTTCCTTCGACTATTGCTCACTTATATACGAATCTCCATAAATATAATTCCGCAGTTAGGAAGAGACTATTTATTCTCAGAAACATAATCTCATAATCGCGCAAAATTTAACGATATTTTGCTTAGTTTTATTTGGGATACCGAAATGTTTTCAAAGAGAAACATTTCATGTAACTGGAATATTTGACCAAATCAGTTCTTTCCTTTAAAATTTTCCGTTAAATGAATTAAGGATATTATTTTCCAATGTGTGATTTCTCAGATGCACCCTGGATGGAAGCATACATAGTGTATTTGACTTGTTCATCAGAAAATTCAAAAGTTATATTGATATTCCGTAATTTATCCGGAGAACTTAAAAGGAATTTCCACATTAAAAATCATTTATTGACCCCAAACTTTCAAATATCCGTAAATTATCATTTTCTTTCTTCGCTACAGAATGCGGTGTTTTCCCAAATTTTCTGGTCGAAATACAATTCATTTTACACTGACGTAAAAGAAAATCAATTAAACCCAGCGTAACAAAGAGCACCTATTCTTTGAATTTTGCAAGCAAAACTTTCATAATTGAATGAAATGATATTCTAACATTTTAAACTGAGCTACTTTTTCAAAACTACTGAATTATTACAAAAAAGTTTTTGATTATTGTAGTGATTCTTAAGAAATCGAAACCCAAATATTCATAAAAAGAAATGATTCCTAAACTGCTTTGGCATATAAATTTGGTAAAAAAAAACAGATGTTTCCTACAATACACAGCCATCTTTCGTTAGACTCTCTCGCGCACGAAATTTTCATCTGTTGTGCATACAATTCCGCCACCGGATCCCTTCTTTAAAGAAAGATGTGGTCATTTCAGTGATCAGATTCCAAACATCCGGAGCGTAGAAAAAATTCAAAAAGAAAACACACCCCCGATAGGTGCGTGGAAATGTGATGCTTTGAGTGTAAAGAAAGGGTCGTCATTAACATCGACCTGCCAAGCCGGTGACAGACGTGTGTTGCCTTTCTCGGAAAGAGATGAGGGTCCAGATAAACATGAATGAGACAATGCGAAGATTCAAATAAAAGGCAATGAATATAAATATAGAGATAAAAAATCATTTCTCATTTTTCTCATGACCTTTAACGAAAAAAATCGATGTAATTTACTTATCATGAGTATTTTCAATTATTACCGAAGTAATTCACTTTGAAAAAGAAAATCATTCTCAATATCTTAGTTCGCGTACTGCGTAAAATATCACTTTAGGTTTAACAAAGGGCTATGAGATAGTATGAAAAGGTAGAGAATAAGATTGTAAAAATTAACATATTACATCGCTTAAGAAAAGAAAAGCTAAATCTAATCGAATCCGAATTTCAATTGAAAAATAAAATTTTGAACGAATTGATTGTTGAGAATTTTAGAATGTAAATAATTTGATAAAACTATAGGATATTTCGGTGGAATAATTAATGATTTTCGGTACTTAGAACATTTTCAGACCCATGTATCAGAATTTTATTTTACGAGTGGAACACTAAAATGAATGCATGAAAGGGAAAATGAAAAATTACGATTTAACATTGGAAGAACTCACACGCTTATTTGATATAGATATATAGAGAATTTTATCTCCCCGAATGAAATATTTTAAGCGTAAAGAATTAGACTGATGATTCTTAAACCGGTTTATATAGAGGATTGACATAAATATGTACTTGACCTTCGATGATGAACATTTCACGCCATTACGACAAGAAATGCCAGGAAAGGAGTTAAAGTCTTCTCCGCTTCAAATTGGGCCAAATTTAGCTAACGCACAACCTCTTCTCAAACCAAAGAAGGAAAAACACCATTCACGGATTCTTCCTTTTCGTTTATTTTGGTGCGGCCACCGGATGAATGACGCAGTGACAGCAGTTTGTAACTAGAAACCGTTGTCAGAACACGTGAATGGAGAAAAACAGAAGATTGATCGATTATTTGAGGATAACGACCTTTTTTGAGATCTCGAATAAAAGATTTTAAGAGGAGTGATTCTAAGGTTTCAACATTTGAAAGGAGCGAATATTGGCGATTTCTATGAAAAGCGTCATTATTCGAAGGATATATCGCTTAGAAATCCAGAAAGGAATAGAAAATTAAATTTTAAAATCAACTATATAGGAAATGAAGAGTTATGTAGTGTGCTAATTCCTGGAACTAAATGCTCAAAATGTATTAAAAGCGTGACAGAATAATAAAGAAGCGCTATTTTTTCACTGAATGATTCTTAAAAATGCGGAAAAGCGTTTTCCCAAACTGAATGTGTTATTCTTTTCTTTTAATTAGACAAATAAGAATGATCCTTACTTCAGCATTAATAGCCAAAACTCGGCCGCAGAACACGAGAGAACATCGTTTTCCATTATTAATACAAAAATGCGAGAAAATTTATCTATTTAGTCGAAAAACGGCAGAATAATTAGAGGACAATGACACGGACGTAATAAAGTTAAAAGAGCAAAATTGAAAAAAAGAGCACCTTTTTCATTTTTGTCTTCAACAGTTGACAATACGTACGCTAATCTCATTAAATGCAACATAGCTTTCTTATTTCTCTCTAATGACTTTGGGTGCTTTCTGGTGAGTCAACTGCTTTGCAATACAATTTTCTTTTTCAGGATGAACTCGCTTTTTTCAGGAAAATAGATGCCAAATTGTGTTCGTTCGACATATTAAATGGTGAAGTTAGACTTTTTACAAATTTGGATCGAAAAATTTGACCTGTGATTTTAGACATCGTTTGGCGTAACATGGTTGACGTAAATATTATCCCTATTTAACGATGTTCACATTTCTGTGTGAGTTTCAAAATCTAACCATCGATATTTCCACGAGTAAATCGATTTTTTGACATTAAGAGTGATGTACATTAAATGCTGATGAATATTAAAAGTCGCGATGTAGTTACACTGAAAATACATGCAATATATGTCCATTTATCAAGATATAATTTCAGCAGCAAATATGGACTGATATACTAAAAGTAGAGGGAAAAATTATCTACTTTTAATGTAAAATTAGTAAGACTTAATGAATTAACATTAGTAAAAATTTGTTTAAAGATAAAATTACTTTATGCTTTTTTCACTTCTCTCACATTGAAAGGAAGAACATTTATAAATACAATGTAGTAAATAGTAACAAAATAAAACTTCAATGTAGTAAATAATAAACCGATGATTTAAGAGCCTGGGATTGAGTGAAGTACAAAAATTTGAATTAAAAGTTGGAGTAAACTTTTTAAGATCTTCATCCAAGGAATTTAGGAGAGAAAGTACGTGAAATTGTACAGTAATACTACCGAATATAAATTTAACTCATCAAATTGGATAGAAAAGTAGATATGCAAAAGCAAACAAGATAAATACATAAAATCTTGAAAGCTGTGTCACACATAGGATTACGAAGGAAACATCAAAGGACAAATAGCGAAAACGAAGTAGTGTACTATAATAGTGGCAAACAATGGCTCAATTAAAATTTTCCAAAAAGGAAATAATAGTAAATTATTCTGTTACCGAAGAGAGAATAAAGTTGTCATGAGGAATGTTTGGTGGAAATTAGTTATGTTCACACGAAAGAGAGTTCAAGAAAAAGTTTTCGTTTCAAAAAAGAGAAAGTGCATTAAATAGATTTGGGTGAAGAGTGGCCATTCCATTATAAGATGTATATCGAGATCAGATGAATATCGGGTGGATTAATCATTAAGTTTGATTTTAATTAGAAGTTCAAGTTTGATGTGCGGTATTAGAAAGATTTGAGACTTAGAAAATTAGCATTCAAATTTGAGAAGGGGAAAATCCAATTGAAAGATTTACAATACAGAATAATTTTTGGAGAAAGGTGATCTTTTCTTAGAAAGGTGTATGATACTGTAAAAGGAGTGGAAATTTGGAGATGTTTATGACGAAAATTAGAAGAATGGAAAAAAGATCAAAGGAAAGTTAGAGAAATACACGAATATGTTTTAGAAAGACGTTATCATGAAAAAGATTAATTTCTTAGTGAATGGAATGCTTTACGGTGTAAACACAGAAACATAAAAAGGAAACGACGGATAGAAATTTGAAGTTGGGAGGAGTCATTGTAATTTAACTAACGAGTCTTAAATTGATTTAGAGAAAAAATATCACAATGAAAAGCTGAGAATGTAGAGGTTGGTGGCAAAATTTCAAATGAACTTTCTTGTCTGTTATAAATTATTAATTTTTTTGGTAATTTGTTTGATCTTACATTTTGTGAAAATAGCTATACGGTTGATAGTTTAACGGGAGAACAAAATATTTTTCGATGAATGATTTATGCATTTCTTATTTCGGTTCTTCACCAAGTATTTATGCGACTGAAATTTTGTTCTTTGCGCTAATTTATTATTTTGTCTAAATTTACAGATCGTAAAATATTCGCCCGTTAATCAGTCATCACTCCATTATCAATAAACTCGATAGTAAATACAGGAGTTTATTTGAGGAGTCTCACACATCGTAAGAAACGTTAGATCTCTCTTTTTAACGAATAACTCGACAATTAGTTTGGATTATTTTAAAACTCTCTCCAAATAGAGATGGGCAATAAATTACAACAAAATAAAAAGCTAATGCATCCGAAGATAACAAATGACAAACGCGAGTCGCACATCTTGCGGCCACTCATCATTTCATAAATTCCAAAAAATTCATCCAATTTGCAGAATCCCCACCCAACGGGCGGAGCATCGTCCTCGTCAACCAGTCCGGAGGGTGGGCAAAAAAGAGCGTATTGAAGGGTGGGGCGATTGGAACTAAGGGGCGTCGAAAAGAAACGAGGGGTGGAATAACATTATCTCCGCTGCTGGTGGAGGAGGCAGCCATTGCTGTGACGTCATCGCTGTATTCCCCAGCTCGACAAGCATGAGCTGACTTCGAGTCTAATAATATGTAATTCGCCATATTTGTTGATGCAAAAATATACTTTGATAGAAATTATGAAAACCGTCGATCGAACGATTCATTTCAGGAAATAAAATTCCTCTTGTGATAAATACGAATCATTTTTCTACATTAATATAGGATTCCGCTTACTTTGTGGTGGAACATATATCATATTAAATATATTAATTATTTTGATCAAACTCGCAGAGATCTGCATCTGACATGAAACCGAAACGAAGTATATTTGGTTGCATATCAGAATTATGCATGAGAATTGATTAATCAAAAGAGTCAAATTCATAAGCAAGAGCGGATTTTTAGATATCAAAGTTACATTTAAAAAGTATCTATTTGAATTATAGGATATATATATATATATATATAGGAAGGTATCCATATAGACATAGGTTTTTATTATAAGGGAGGTATAAATTAAAAATCGTATTTTTCAAGTATTTTCTCAAATATAACTCCTGAACTTCAGAAAACCTTCAATTAAATATTGGAGTGAAAATATGTTTTTATTCCAACACATCACGTTTAATAAGAATCGATAATAGTGTTTTATATCATACGATAGTTAATATAAAATATAAAAATACATAATATTTGGTAAATCGATGAAAGATCGATTCTCGTTTGATAAAATACTCGATGAAAGTGAAAATTTACCGATATATAATTCTTTTCGGTATTCCACATCGGAAGCGTTGGACGAATAATTCCTCGACTTGGGTAAAAGAATACGTCATAGAATTATGAAAAATATATAAAATGAAATTTATGATTTTTATTGAAGTGAGTGTATCAAGAAACAGCCAAAGTAGTACATTTTTAACTATATAAAGTGTAACCGTAGAATATAAATGTTTAAAAGCTATAACTTCGTATAAAATAATGTAATTCTCCTTAAAATGTCAGTAATAAAACCGTAATACATTTTTCTCTAAACTCATGGGTGCAGTGGTTTCTCACTAAATTTAAATAATAATCAAAAATATTCTGATAATGAGCGTCACTCGATTCGACCGCTTCGAAAAACTTTTGAAAAGCTTCGCAGTCAAGAAAGTTAGATAGAAAGACGTACATTGGTATCATTTTAAATGGCATTCTTGTGAAGCTAAAATTTTGTATAGAGACAACGGTAAAACTCTAATGAAAGACGAATTCGTGGGCGCATCTCTCATTCGGACGAAGTATATATTTTACTCTCCTTATAGAGTAATATCGTTTCTCTGATAGCTGAAAACCCACATTAAAGCTTCAAAATAGATACTCCGAGGGCATCAAAAAGTCCGCAAAATATAATGAAAACGGGTCTTCCCTGTTTCTGTTCTCAAACAACCGTCGCCATGGAAGCATCAAAAGCCGCGAGGGCTTAAAAAATCGAGAAAAAGAAACCGTAGGGAAAACAAGAGCCATAATGCTCCCTTTCGGATGCCCTCAGGACACCATTACATCCATCTACTTTCGCTATGAACGCACATCTTAAGTGCAGCAGATATATTCAAATTCTCAAAAGACGAGCAAATGTTGCGAAAACTTATCGAAATAATCACTCAAATCAAGAATCTATGCGCATTTAATAATTCTATCCACGCCTATTACTCACAAAATGTTACGAATTATGTTCGATAAAATGGTGAAAATGTTATTGAGGAATTCAGACGACCACGGATTAAAAATGAATTCAGGTTGAAAACTCATCAAAGTGCACCAAAACAGACATTTACTACACAAGTTCAAAGATATTTGAGGAGAAGTGGAATGAATGGATTCCATAGAGAGGAGCTTCCGTGGAACGAGTGGTGGCAACAGTTGTCCATCCAAGTTATTTTTCCCGTTTTGTTCGTTTACATTTTATAAACGTGTCAAGCGAATGATGGTTTGGGAAGTGAAGAAGCCGTAAGAAAGGGAACCTTTTTCGGAAACTTGGGCCTCCAAATGGAATAAAAAAGGGGGAATTTGAATGGGACAACGAAGGGGCACCCCCTTGACGTCCCTCAGAAAAGCTGTTTTGTCGCCATTCGTGCGTTCACCAAGAACTACTACAACGAGTTTTATTTACATGAGACGCCATGTGGCCGTATATTTCCCACGACAGCCAATAGAAACACTCTCTAATGACGAAATCATCCAATGAGCACTTTTACGTGGATTTCAGTTTTACAGGGAATTTATTATGCCAATATTTTTCAAGTTTCAGTTTGAGGACAACTAAAAGGATGAATGGAAGTGTGTATTAAATATTCTTTGAATCCATCAGGTAAATTTTTGCAGTCAACTGATTCGCTTAAAAGTTTCATTTAATTGATTATCTGTAATTTGGTGACAGCTCTTTATTTAGGAAATGCAATGAAATAAATTGGAATCAAATTAATTCTTTTAAAAACCTTCAAAGAGAGAATTTGCATTCTCTTTCTTTCTTCAGTAATGATTGTACAAAAAGAACTATCAAACTCCAACCAAACGTTCGAATTTGAATTCTTGATAACATATATAATATTTTTAATAAGTTATAAATACTAATAATAAAGGTAGAATAATATGATAAAGTTTTCAAAGTTTCGAAAGTAAATTATCTTAAATATAAGTCCTAAAATTTCGAACTATTTCGATGAAAACAATCCTCGAGTATGATATCAAGAAACGTTTCAAAGTTATTCGTTGTTTAGAGAAAGGAATTTTATAAAAAGCATACATAGAATGTAGAAAGTTCACCTTCGGTCATTTTAGTAATCTGAATAGGTTCTTCTATTTTCATTAGAAATACTTCATTGACGCTTTTAAGTATCCTTAAGATAGATTTAACAGCAAAATCTACATTCTAAATGCAATGCTCGCCGCAATTTTTCGTTTTAAAGTTCTCATGCAGCGAAATCTATTCTATATATCGCAATTTGAAATAGTGCGAGGGATCCCATAGATACATAAATAAACATTTCCATTCGATCAAAATCTGTGAATAAACTATTAATACTTATTTTTCAGAAAATCAGCTCTATTCCTTATGAACCTCATCACATTGACAGAAATGAAAACCATCTTTTAAAATTTACTATTTCCTGTCTTACCTTTCAATATCTACAGAAAGAGCTATTCTCGATTAGTTATATTTTCGGGATCTAATTCATTTCTAAATAGTCCACAAACAAGATAATAACGAACCATATACTCTAAAATAATTCGTAAATGTATTTCTATGTTTTCCAACTACAATTAGCGTCAGTTAAATACTTTTTTATCACCGCGACAGACTCGTCTAAACCCTTATTCATTTATTTTCTTCAGCCTAACATACTGAAACCGAAAACAAATACTACTTTTAAATAAGTAAGAATAAAATCAAAAATGGCTTATTTCCAATATAATACTCTAAGTAATTCACACTCAATTTCATAAGTAAACGCATAATTTTAGCAAATATTTAAGAACCTTTGATATATGCTGAAATGGCGTCGTCGCCTTCGATAACAGTCCAAAAGATACAATGATATTTAGTGAAAATGAACAACAAAGGTGTTCTACAAGAGGAAGTTATATTTCGTTATGATTTCTAAAAGATATTCGAGTCCGAATATAATACGAATGTTATCCCCATGAAACCTCAAGAGTGACAACACCCAAAAGGATTTCTCCGTTGAACCACATCTTCGGTTGTATCTCCAAAAGTTTACCTCATGACACAAAAACGTATCCCCTTTTGTCGCTTTGAAAGGACATCTGTCGTCACATCGACGTAATTCAAAAGACGGACAATTTTGGGTCGCTTAGGACGTATTTGTGAGAATGCAAAGATATTCTGTTTGCTGAGAAGGAATGGAATAATTCCAGTAGCGATAGCTGTAACGTAGGAAGCTTTCAAATTTTCGTCGATGTTAAAGAGAAGCAACCGATTTTATTCGAGATGAATGAAAATTCATAAACTCATCCGGTCATTTCAAACTGCTTTCATTATTTCGAATATTCAAATGTTCCAACTAACAACCACATCTCGATCTAAATTATACAAATCAATAAAAGTTTCAACTTCGTAAAATGATTATATGTTTTTCCAAATTCATTCTTATCAACCTAAGGCAGGAGGTGTTTATGGACAATTTGTTCGGTAATGTTATACAGTTCGAGCATATAATTGAATTTTAAATGGACAATCATTCCTTTCGTTTTTCAAAAGTAGCTGAGGGTTCCACATTTATCCACAACATATAATGGCATTTCCTAAATTTTATCGAGATTTAAAAAACCTAGGATCTCTAAAGCATTCCATCTTCTAATAAATCGCAATTTCTCGAGATACTTCGAAGTATCGCATGTGGAAGATCCAGATAATCCGGCTAATTGAAATTTCAAATATTGAAAATGAGCTCCTCTTTATATTATTAGCAATGTTATGCAGAGATCAACTGAGACAACTACTTTTATTAAAAACAAGTTTGTAAATTTCCACAGAAATATATTCGCGACCGGTTTCGTAATATAAAATGACATCTTCTTGCTTCTCTTTTATATTACAAAACCGGTCGCGAATATATTTCTGTGGAAATTTACAAATTTGTTTTTATTGCCATGGCATTCCACACCTTCTCGTACTGATTTTATCAACTACTTTTATTTTCATTCCATAAATTCTGTAGGATTTCTTCGGTCGCACTTGTTTACTTACGATGCATTTTATTCCAGATTTTTTACTAGTGTTAACTTATTATTTTTTCTATAGAAAAATGCGTATCCGTCAAACAAATTACGATTAAAATCTTTCCTCTTTTTATTAATTTTTACTTAGTTATATTTTTGAAAGCTCACATTGTTTTAATGTTTCAAAATCAGTACTAATGGAAACGAATCAATATGAAACGTGTAGTTAAATTAACACGAATAGTAAGCTTCGTTTCTCCGCTTGCGAACGCAGTTTCGTTAGAATAACTCCGTTGATCTCCTCCTCATGAAAAAATGAGCAAAATCCTTTTTCCGACATTTGAAGAGCACCGATTCCACTGAGGTCTTCATCCATTAGCGGAAAATCGCTGACAATCAATGATTATGGAGAAAAGTCATTTAGTTTCATTGGAGGGCACTGATAGGGAGGGCAATGGAGCGCGTTCAAAAGGGATGAAAAGGAAAATTGCTCGTAGATGCATATCAAGGATGAATTTTGTCGATCCCAAACGATGGTATAATTCAAAGGAATGAAAGCGGCATTTTTGGGGAACTCGTTTGCATTGATTCTGAGAAAGAATGTAAACACAAGGAAAACGAGAAATCGAGTTGTCAAGCACTTTTTTATTTTTAAATAAATCGGGAATCTTTTATAAAGAGATGTTCAATAACACGAGAAACCAATATAGTTCAGAGGAAATAAGAGATAAAATGTAGAATCGAAATTGTTGTCATGTACGAATATCCTTCTTCCCTACCAAACATTCATGTTTCCAACCCTACGAGTATATGGCAGGGAATGATTACGCCATTACCTTACAAATCGATTTTTTTCTAGTTCTAAAGAATTCTTGAAACGACTAGTTCTAGCAGCTACAACTCTTATTCTTCTAATGGTATCTAATATCACACGCGTAATATCGGTTATATAATGCAAGAAGTTAGCAAACAACTTTTCTATCGAATTAAATCACAAGAAGGACGAAAATATTAATTACGCTATTCTGAGGGAATCATGTATAAAATATCTTATGAAATCGACTTATTTTATATGGCATCTTTCTCTGAATAAATGAAGGTACGCTTTATGTCTACCTGTTAGCTTCGGAGGATTGCCCTCGTGTACGTTCATCTAAAACGAATTCTCAAACATACTGATTAAAACCCAAATTCATAATGCTTTATTGTCCTTCTATTTCTTTCGTCGAATTTACTTGTACGAGAAGTTTCACGAAGTCATTTCAGCAGAATCTGCCGACATTTATTTACTGCGAATAGGAATCTAGAAACCTATTTTATTGAAAATGCTTAAACTTTATATTTGCTTAGAGTAATTCCATAAATAAGAAATAATTACTCCACAATTAAAGATCGATCTTCAGAACGAACGGTCAGGTATATTTCCACTGTTTCGACATTAAAATATAAATTAAACAAAATTTCAATAATTTAAGTCGTAAGTTGTCAATTTCATCATTCGTTAAATTAGCTGTCGTGATACTCGCGTAGCATTACGTATATTATTTATATGTGTAAATCATAAACACGTTAGTAAGACTCAAATATTTTAAACATACTCTTCTCCAAGATTTTTACATTTTAGTTCTGTGTTGAAGAAACAAAGCGAAATAGATTGCAGCATTTTTTGCAAACTGAATCGACATTTCGAACAATCAGCTCTGATCTATGAACTTTCTAGAGAACTGAAATTCTCTCTTCCTCACGAACGCTAATTTACAGATTCATTAACATTTTACCGTAATTCACGATACTTAAGTTCTATAATGCTCAATTAGGGTTTATTATCCTCCAATCAGACGAGCAGTCGCATATTCATTTTTTAAGAGATAAAAGAGAGAAATATCCGTAATTACTTTTAATGCTCTAAAAGGTTGATTTAATGACGTTATTAGGAAACTTTTTCGCGACAGACCTCTCTATAATTTTGCCAACTTTTTCCCAGAGCTTTCAAGTGGTATGAGGGAGCCATTGAGTTTTTTTTTGAAACTCTTCTTTCGTAATAAAGCTGTCTTTTCCATTTTTTCCTTCTTCATGTTTGAAATACTCTTTTTGTCGTTTTAATATGATTTTATCTTCATTACTTATGAAGCTGATTATTGGTTAAGATGTCGAATTATTTACTTCCATTCAACATTGCATTCCAACATGTTTAAATCTAATCTCATTTTGACAACTATGCCTTTTAAAAACTCTTTTTCTTGACCATCTGCTTATTTCATACAGAATTTAAATGTTTTAGTAATTATGGAAGAAGTTTTTCACAAGTTCTTGGAAACCTTTTTCATCAATATAAATTGTGATTAATAATACACGGGAAAATATAGAGACTATACTACTGAACGCATACTGAATATGAAATATACAAAACTTTGTTGCACGAGAGTATGGATAACCTATAAGTATATAATATGCCATTCACACTGTGAACACACATATTTTCTTTATACCTACTTACGTTTTACAAAGAATAATTTTTCTTCATCCCGTAGAATGATAAATGATTACCTAGATTTAGTTATCAATCGACATTTTTATTTTAAATTAGATTTATAATTAAATTTCTTCTAGATTTATTATAATGTTATTATTTTCTATCTTTTTCGTTTATTTGATGTTTCTCTTAACTGTTACACTAAACTAACAATCTATAAGATGAGATACGATGGATGCTTACGAATACTAATAAGAAAGTAAGATGGAGAGAAAATTTATCACTTCATTGTTTTTAATCCAATCTTGAATAATTTAAAAATCCACTTATACACGCCACAAATACAAACTTCGTTAAATAAATCATACAAAAAATGACTTCCTATTCCAACGTGAAGTTTTCCGTTCTACGGTCCCCTGTAGAGCTATAAAAACTGTTTCAATAATTTTCAAATATTTTTACTATTGTTAAAAATAGAATTATAATTTTTCCCATTGTCTATTTAATAGTATATAATATTATCAAAGTAAAATGATGTAAAAACTGCAATTTTGAATTGTTTTAAATCTAATGCAGTCCAACGAAGCATCTTACCTCAACAAAGCCACAGATAACTCCGGATAACCTTGTCCAAACTTCTTCTCTACGCAATCACTAATACTTTGAATAGATTCCTTTTGCCGGTATTTTCTATCCGTTTGCAAATCTACAAACGTCAATTCTGAAAAATGGTCTCAAACACCAAGCTCAAGGCAACCAAACACCTCTTTGAGCGAATAATTTATTCCTTCTCTGTCTTACATATCAACATATTTTTGACATTTTTGTTCCTGTGGGCTCTTGTTCCACTAACAGTTTTGCATCATCTCCGCTTCCGAAAATCCCTCAATGTTTGCGATCTGAACTCAAGCTTTCTACATTGGCAACAATTGGAAATAAATTTATTTCCTTCCGAAACACAAACTTGAAACTACAATGTCCAATATTCCTTTTTTTTCCGATTTTCTGGCTCATCGTAGCCAACGCATCGTTCTCGATGGCCCCCATTCTCGACTGTCCCCTCCCGAGTTCCCAAGGGTAGCGTTCTTGGCCCCCTACTGTTTGCTCTTTATGCTAATGAACTGGTAGAAACATTTGCAGCCTAATCTTAAAGTTTACAAAAGAGAGGAAGAACTCAAGCCGTTGATGATGCCGGGATCTTTAAGATAATCCCAACGATTCATATACCTCTTAAGAAAGACTCCCTCAAATGATTACTTAAAAGAGGAAGCCTTTAGGACTGTCACGGGGTTTTTGATAAACGGGACATATAACAACCCGAAAATTGGCCAACTTTCCTACCGAAATAGCCGAGTGTCCGATTTTCATGGCTCTGGAATTGGGTCTGTTCGCGTACGCTTAATGTAATTTAGAGTGAATTTCGAATCAATAAAGGCAAATCACTATTATTAACACTTCCTAGTTCCCTTGTAATTAATATTTAAAATTCGTGGCTCCTACGATTAAACGCCATGCAATCACTGCTACTCTTCAAGCAAATGGATTCAAATCCGATTCGTTCTTTTCAATTTCTTTTTTCGTTTACTTTTTCTTTGGGCAAACATTTTAATAATTTTAATTCTGCCTTATGGAAAAAAATATTTTATTATTTACGATTCATATGATTTTAACTGAAAATACAGAAATTATATCAGGACCATAGCTGACGGACGTTGGAGGTGCAAATGGAGTGCGAAAGTGTTGTGTTATGATTCACGGATTATTAGCGACCCTTTCGCCAAAAAGTAATTTTTTCTGACATTTCCTCTACTCAATACCAAATACTGGTTAGTAATTATACATATTAAACTTTCAAATACTTTGAACCGTCCTTTTAATTCTTCCGCTGTGTTTGCACACTGCAGTCGCTATGGTATCCTTAAATCTCTCGACATTTGGGAATGAACATTTTTTTGGATAATATTCTCCAACATTAAGGCTGAATAACTCTTCCAAATATCTTCGATAGACAATCGTCAAAACAAAATCATCATTCAAGATGAAAATAGTAAATTCTGAAAACAAGGAAAAAGCGGATGTTAAACTGTTTGGCGGTATATATATCAAGAAAATCAGCGTCATGTGTTGCGTAAGAAATAAACTTACATAAAATTATTAGTAGTATTATTGTATGAGTATTATTGGAAAATTTATTTAAGTTATGAAGCCAAGAAATAAATTAAAGCAACTAATGGTATTAGTGCTCAGGCTATAAGGGAAGAAATTAATTAGTTACTTAAATCTAATATTTAATAATTCACTCTTTATATACTTCTTAACAGCAGATAGGCATAAGTGATACCAATTGATGAGGATGGAGTACGCATAAAAATTAAATTACCTCAGTAATTTGTAAAATAATGATAATCTGAGACTTTTTGGAGAGAAAATAATCGGATTAGCCATTTGCAGATTTATTATCTCTTGGGAACTTATGCAGAACAAAGATCCAGTAGATTTCACTAAACCTTTCGATCATAGCTACTGATTCTGATGATATAAAAGGATTTCTACAAGGAATTGAAATTACTCTTTCTCGAAAGGATTACCTGCTCTTCGATATTATTACAAATATTCTATGATAATACAATAGGAGCATAGGATAGGGAGGTTGGGATGAAACGAGATATCGTTCCGATAATAAAGACTCAATGAGTATTAATACAAGAAAAAACATTCACAAATAAGAGGTCTATTCCCACAGTAATCGTTGAAACTACCGAACAATACAAATTGAAAAAATTGAAACTACCGACCATGCAAATAAAAGTCACATTTGATAGAAATCTTTGTTGAGAAAAAGGGATCAAGCAAATCGTTAATGCTCACCAATTATGAGGAATCTAAGAGAAAAGGAAGTGTCGTCACAGACCGATTCTTGAATAAGCAACTTACAGAAATGTTGAATACTCTTGTGTGAAATATGCTAGAAGAAAGAAAGTAGAATAAGTGAATTTATAGGGAAACAACATCAAATAAGAAGACTTTAAAATGAATTAGAAAAGATTCTAAGAAAGGCGGGTTCGTGTTGGGAATATATGAAGAGCAACGTTTTTCAGATGATAACAGATAGCCCAGAAAACAGGAACAGCTTATCTTTAGGCCTTTTGTAATAACTTTTGTGTTTGAGGAAATGATCCATAGAATGAAAGAGGTACTTATGATCGGCAAGTGAAATGCGCGTGACAGAGTCTTTGAACCTTTCCCAAAAAATGAAAAATGTTTAACTATTTGCAAAAGGAATGAAATGACGAGCCGATGGAAAGGCAAGTAGGGGATCGGCGGATGTACGGTGGGGACTTGGTGGGCCGCGTGGCCGCTTCGGTAGAGGCCTATCAAGAACCCTGAAAATTCTCACATAAAAAGTTGTACTAACGCGATGTATCTAATATAATTGTTTCTATTAGATTAATATATTTTTATTCAATATATGTATAAATATTTGTTATTATTAATAATCATATGTATACATATATTTGTTGATTATGTTTCATAAGTCCCATCGGTCAATTGTCCTCTTGTAACTTAACATTATATAAATACAAATAAATAATATAAAAAGGAAAATTGTATTTACGACATAACTATTAATAACGATGGTTGGTACTCTTTCATTCAATTGAGAAATCTAAATTTTACCAAAAGATCGAATTCAAAATAAAGTCTTGGTCCTATTCCTTCCTCAACAGTATTTTTAAGACACATTTTACCTGTGTTACTCTTGAGTTATATAAAATGAAAGAAATGTTAAAATGAAATGCAAATAAAAGGGTTAAGCATTGTTGGAATTTCTGTGTAAAATAAGAAGCGATGGCGTCCCCTCGTGAACCCTCAAATCCAGGGAAAGGATTTTTCTGTTTGGACTTTAAGTATTGCATCTTAATTGATGTGTGTTCATTGCAAGTTAATGCGTAGGGGGAAATATGTAAATATATTGGGGTGGAAATAAGAAGGTCCTGAGGAATCTAAAGGTGTTTAATGAACATTAGGCTAAGAAAGTCTAGAAAATTAATAGGTTTTTTGGCGAAGAGACTAAAGAGAAAGTAACTCGCCCTTAACTAAGATATTCCAATTAGAAAATTCCCAAATCGGGAAAAGCTTTTGGCATTATCTTTAATAAAAAAATTTATATTATCTAGAAAATTTGAAACGTTAGAAGAGTGAAAAAGTTAAAAGCTGCCGTTTTTATGCTGTTGATTTGTAATCTTGAGTCTACAAGCAAAGGAAAAGTCTAAGTTGAGATTTAAAACTTTTGAGATGAAAAATGAAGAATTACTAACAAGCAAAATAGATGTGAAGACACCAATAGTGAAAATTCATGCAATGATATAAATCCTAGGACGGCTTCTGTTATACCAGAAATATTAAAAATCTTTTAACCCTTTCCACTACAAATTTTCCGTAAATTTCTTGGCCCTATTCACCATTTATTTTTCGTGAATTTATTTTTTCAATGTAGTGATTAGTAAGAAAATTATATTTTACAGGTCGTAATAAGCATAAGACAGTGAAATAAAAAGTGTATCGTAGAACGTATTGAAAGGTATTTGGACATATATATAATTTTTATTGAATGTTTATTTTGAATAATACGAAATATTTCTACTTTTTCTGAAATCGGGCGGGAAAAATCTATACAAACAATGAAATGAGGGAATTATTCGTTTTTAAAGTAATGCTGTGTCATTATTCAATCGATTAGAATACATTAATAACCAAAAAGTAGTATTTATTTAAACGTCCTGGCTTATCGATAAGAAACTGCTTACACGTCACGATAAAAGCTAAGCTCGTTATAATTCTGTTAAAGGGTATCATCCAAATAGTCAACACAGCTTTTTACTGAAATCTATATTAGAACTTCGAAGAAAGTCTTAGTTTAAAGAAAATAATTTTGCAATTTCCACAGTAAAAATATTTTCTGCGGAAATTTTTTCATTTTAGAGCTTTTAACGCTAATAGACATGAAAGTGAGTGGTCCATAAAGTGTTTGCTGGATTCGAGTACGAAAATAATGAAAGGAAAATGATTTGACAGGAGGTGGACGAAACAAATCCTCAGTGTAATAATAATCGCTAATTGTAAATTTACTACACAAATAATATGCTACAAATAGCATGTCGAGGAAATACATTCGCATTCTCTCAAACAAAGCATTGTTTTAAAAAAATATGCTTAAAAATATGAGGAAAATTTATAAACGGAATCGTCTCCCTCAAACACAAATAGTACTGTCATGACTAATTACCGTAAAAAATAATTTGATTCATATTAATTCATGAAAATAATTTATTTAAGTGAATAAAGATGGATTATCATTATCTAACAATCAAAATACTAAAATATTGCAACCACATGTTCAGTAAATTAAATTTGATGACGAGTGTGATTGGGCATCGGAAGCACTCGAAGAACTCGTCATTTCAACTTTGGTTCATTTGTTCTTTCCTGTGAACAATATCGTATCTTAAGTCTTATATTTCTGCTCTATTTTTATGATTTGGTTATAAGCAATTCAGAATTATTTTTCAAATTGTAGCTATTGATGAAATATGAACTAATATCGGATTCGCATTTTATTTAAGGTGATTAAATTTTAATTCTGGTATTGCGTGAGCAAAACTTTAAATTCATTTTGATCATTAATTTGCGAGAGACTTAAGTGTCTTATTTTAAACATATAATCCGTATATAAAAAGTATGGTTTACAAAAACATCGAATACCCCGATTTACCTGACAAAAGAGGGGCCAATGAGAGACCACAAGCAGAGTCATTCACCAAGGGTCTATCATCGTTAAGGGATTCATTTAACTTCCGGCAAACGTGATCTCAAACGCGCAATTAACGAAAACCCTCATTTCAAGCCATCTGCTCCCGATGTTTTGACATGGGATCGAACCCTTGTCTCGCGGAACAAAAGCTCCGAATTGATTTCTGAAGTTGGATTGTTGATACCAGGCAGGGCTGTAAGTAAAATAATACTACGCTGTTCTGAAAGAAAGAGGTCTCACAGGCGTCTTCCTCAGCATCTTCAATTACCATTCAAAATCTTTCTGTGAAACATTCTAAAATAACCTTCGCTACACACGCCTTGTATTTCGGACTAAATTAACTACTAAGCTATTCACAAATAATAACACTAATATTCACAAATATGAATTTCTTATCGGCTTATTCGAATAATTGACTTATATGTAATTGTTGAAAATAAGGGAAAATAATTAATTTTTCATGTGCAATTTTCCAACAATTTATCCAAACATTATTTCGATTTTTTCTTAAAAAACAGTAACTCATCTTTTACAAGCGTTAAAGGTATTTTTCAAGCATACATTTTAAGAAGCTTATTCTAAAATATTGTCGCAACTGCTTAGGATAATATGTTGTGAGCATTGGAAAGTTATAAAAGAGGCGGCATCCATCAAGAAGCGCTAATGGAAACACTATGAGCATAGAATATTATGCCCAAATCAATCTCACTGTTAGCGGGGTGGATGCAATTACGGCGCACACAACTATTTTCCAGGCCACCCGCAGACATTATCCTTTGTCAGCTGCCATGTGTTGTGTAAACAAAGACTTAACGACGAATCCACATTATGATCTGGGAAGGCTTTACGAATGACTTCAGCCTCTTGAAATTGGGGTCCATATTGTCAATTTGTTGGAACAAGTTGATTAAGGAAATACTGGGTGTATATAATATGGAGGGAAAGGTGAAGTTTGCGTGGAAAGCTCACACGGTTGAACAGGGAGTTGGACAGCATCTTGACTCGGTTTTCTCTGTTATATTCAGCTATCTTTCTATCACGCTGTTACGGCATACTTTGTAGGAGCGGGCGTTCCATTCGAAGTTCTGCCTCCATTCTTATATTACAAAATAGGTCGACGAAGAGTAATAGGATGATCTGGGTTCCATCAGACTTTTTTCACGTTAGAATATCGGGGTGAATCCGCTCTTTCTAGAATGCGAACTATAAAACAGGTAAAAGAAAGGCATACGATTAATAAAAACGCAACCATGTAATAGAGCAGTTTTTATCATTTACGATTTTTAAATAATTTAAACTTATGTGTGGCGTTTACAAACGCTATTTCGAAATTCTTTAAGCAGCCGATAGTTATTTCTCTGAATTTGATTGATCTCTGATCTTATTCCATTTCAACTCAAAATAATAAAAGCCACTTGACATTGAGATAAGCAGCTCTCTCCGAAATTAGACAATATATTCCGAGTGATCAGATTGCTATTTATAACAATATTTTTACATGATAAATGAGTAGCCAAATAGATCGCGATGCTAAGAATATTTCCAGGAGTTAACGGACGACCAAAAGTTTGTTTAATGCTGAGACTATTTTAGAATGTTTTTCTATGAGCTGTTGTGTAGTTAATTTTTAAGATTACAGACATATTAAGAGGCTTAATTAAATTTCAAAGCCATAAACTAAGCAGAAAACCACGGTAGTTTTACTCAAAACCCCATTTTCCTATAGTTCCGGTATTCCTATATTTTCTCTGGAAGACGAAACGTGTTCACTATTCAAGCGACGAGCTGAATGTAAGCTTCCTAAAGATCAAACAAGTGATTAACTCGTCCAGAAGCATTTCATCGGCTTCGAGAAATGTATAGTGGACACCAACTGCGATGTTTCAATGGACTCTTGTGTCATATTCTTCCGAAACTCTCTAAACGTGGCCTTCAGGACTTGACAGGAAAATTCGAATAAGAGGTCGCTAATAACACTTCACAAAAGTCGGAGGAAAATGAGTATCCATGACTTAGCAACATTCTAAAACGCATGACGTGATACTTAAACGCCGTAATGATTTCCGTGCCATGGGACGATTTTCAGAAAATGCATTCTCTCCCTCTTCGGTGTGATTAGATCAAATTATAAATTGAAGGCAATCGCCTCAACAGAAGAACCAGATGACGCGCCACCGGTGTACATTTAATCAGAGCTTTTGACATTATGAAGACGAATGAAACGACGAAAGATATACCTTCATACGATGTGTAAGATATCAATTTTGCCATTCATCGCTTTGTCATCGTTAAATAAGTATTACAAGTAATAGTTAAGTATATATTTAGTACATTCGAGTAATGCATGCTAAATAATGAATTTCTGTTAAGAATTACTATCAGCACTATGTATTTTTATCTATTTGCTTAATTTACGCAACTCCGTGTAAACTTTTTTAAAAATATTAAGTAGGATCTTCACAAGTATTCTGTACCATTATGAACATTCCTTGTCTCTACAATTATATTTTGAACATAAAGATAGAAATAACCGCACAGAAATTTTTAAGTATTTTACAACAAACACACATTAATTAGCTAATCAACTAAAATAGTAGTGATACTAATAGTCTTAATTGCTTTAACCATCTATATCAATTAACACTGGAATATTATTTTTGTCTCCGACTTATATTAAAGATTTTCTTTAAAATTCTAATTTATAATTTGAAGTTTAATAGTAAGTAGATAAATCTCTCCGTTAGAGTATGTTTTCAATTGGCTCGAGAATATAGCAGAGATGTTTAATAGCAACGAGACTCCATTGAAAATTATACTTAATTACACTTGGAATATTTTTTTGGGTTAAAGAGAGACCAATTAATTGAAGGAAAACTTTCAACCGCCCTAACGGGCATTCTAAAAATTAGGAGTTTTTTGTAGTCATTATACCTTTCAATCCTAATGAACTTTTAAGCTTTTAATTTGAAAAGTCCAACGTTTTCCTTCGAATATTTACTTCCTCTGGAGCAATTTAAACAACTTTGAGGATGGAAAAACAAAGATTCTCGCTGCGTATAAATTATTTTTTTCTGGAGCAAAAGGAAATAGATCTCAGAAAAAATGAAATACAACTAGGTTCCAAAAATGACAGAGATTTCACAAAAAGAATTCTGAAATTAGAAGAGTCCTTTTTTATTTCATTAATCGTTTGTTACTATAAAGATATAATATTAAGTGATTGTGTAATATCGAATTCCTCACTCTCATAGAACTCACCCGTCTTCAAATACAACTTTCTATATTTTTTTCAAATTAGATTCTTCAAATGGTATGTTATCGTTCTGATAGAAATGATGAAGAAATTGAAAAATCATCGAAGATAACGAGTGCTTTGGCTGTGAAAAATCATCCGATCTTTTGACATTTAAGAAGCATCAAAATCATTTACTATTATCCTCATGATTTTCAAGAATAAAATAATTTATAATAATTTCCATCACTTTGTACAATTCTGGTGAATGGGAGTGGAATTCCACTTGATAATGAAATAACACCCAAAATCGGTCGCACAGATTACATTTTCTAAACAGTGAAAATTATAAATATCATTTCATTATTAAGTTTCCTTTGATTTAAAAAAAATACCATTTATCTGCCACGATTTTCAACGGTTTCTCCAGGAAATTTTCTGCATTCACTTGATTTCATTAAAAACACGCACCACTATGTTGGATAAGGACCGGAGCCTTGAAGCCTCGACGATATTAAAGCCGAGAATATTTTCGTTTCAGATGTCTAACTTCGGTAAGAAACGGAAGCAACGGGGTGCTCAATATTGTTAGATCGTAAATGGGTGTGAAAAAAGGGGGCAGTATAGTGGTCGTAGGGAACTTAACTAGGGATTACAGTCTGACAAAACACCAGTGTCCCTCTAGGAAGAAAAACTGTTTTATCGCAATATTTAGAAGACCAATCAGTGGACTATTTTTTTAAAAATGGGCAAACACTTTTATGGTTTAACGGGATACATGGCGTTTCGCTTTAAGATATAATATTCCGAGAAAGGGTTGGCAGGTAAGACCCGAATCAAGGGCTTAGAAAATTCTTTTATATATCGTAAACGATTTTTGAGAAAATAAATGCTGCAAGGCTCTTCAATACCGATAAAATCGGGATAACAGTTTTATTAAGCATCAGAGATTTATTTTAAGAATAAAATGTTATAGAAAGCCTATATTAGGAGACAATAGAGGAGGAATTCTCATATTAGGACCCAAGCTTTCATAATACACTTAACACGACTAAGTACAAATTAATTTTTATGAATTATTAACCAATATCTTCCTATATTTACTGGTAGGGATACTAATAAATACTATGTAAAATCAAGTAAGACACTTGTTTAATCTAAAAACCGTGTACAACTTAAATTTAAAACAAATATAGGGAACGATATTCGGCTCCTTCCTTATATCTATCAAAATGAATGAACTTACTATTGTAAACTCCTACTCCTGGTGCATATAGCTAACCTTTCGTTTCTTTAAAGAACGCATCACACTGCATATTCTCTTCTCTACGAATTAAACTAGCCTCCAGTGCACAGCTGCGACGCTCACGCCTCTAGCGGTATTACCTACAGACACATGATTTTCTGCACAATTTACAACTCTAATTCTCACATTCTTAAAACCACAAGATATTAAGCATCGTTAAAATAACCTACATGAATACAGGAAGCGAATTCAATTCGCCATTCAATTCAAAATGCCGGGATTCATAAGTTTTCAGGCGCCATATAGTTAAACATTTTTTTCGCATTAGCCTTCATCTTTCCAAAGAATCTTCTATTGATAGGTCGTCGAAAATTGTAAGAAAATGTCCTCGTCAGGGAAATGCGGACTAGGAAGTTTAACACTAGAGCAGCGGAGGGTGTCCTCAGGACACCTACTTAATATTAACTATTATTTCTTATGATAAAACCTTCATTGTTTTACATTAGAAGCACTTACGAATGTACTTCGAGATAATATTACTTTTTGCTATAATTTTGTCCCTCCTCTCTAAAATAATTGGAATTATATTGTTATGTATAAAAATTTGAGGTAGCAATTCTAATGATGATTTGAGTTGGAAACATTTTGCCTTATATTCTCTTATATTTCCACGTATAAGATACGTTTCCCATTTCTATTTTTGCAATTGACGAACTTGTCCTCTATCTTTTTGTGACAGAGACTCATTGAATATTGCCAAGCCGGTACAAAAGTGACGGTGAATGATCCCAGAAAGTGTAGATGTCTATTCACAGATTTTATTCTTGATAAACCTGATAAACATGAGCTTAAGGTTCGGTTAGTAATGGATTTTAATTCCAAATATGCATTGAATGGATTTTCCATACGTTGTCCAGATGGAGGGTAGGCCATCTTCCTGAACGATGTGGTCATGACATTGATAGGACCTTTTCTTATGAAAGGAATTAATCTAATGACCGATAATTATTTTACATCAAAGAACCTATTTAAGAGGCTGAAAAAACAGGTATTTTTTTATTTGGAACATAGAACAAATTGTGATGTGAGTGGCTGAAGTTGAAAACTAGCAAAAATTTGCTGTGAATTCCGATGTTGTCGAAAAATGAAGAATCCCTGTTTATAAAATTAAACTGAGTAAACATGTTCTTCTCGCCATTTAGATGCTTTTTAATGTCGTATTGGATAGAATTAGTAAAAGAATTTCAGACGCGGTGACGTACCATAACAGTACAAAATGCGGCGTAGTGGACCAAATAGCGCTTAGGCACACGGTGAGAGCAGACTCACGACATTGCCTAATGCATTCTTTTTCCTTAAAAATTTATCTAGCAGAAGTCAATGTCTAGGTTATTTGGAAGCAGAAAAGAGGTCGCAAAATAACCAGATATAGATTCTTGCAACGAATCGCAGATAAACAAGGTAAAATCTAAGCTGTCTAAAGAGATCTCAAAAAGGACCTAAGTAAACACTGAATGTACGAGACATCATCTAATGAAGCCAACGATATCTGTTCAAAAGAATATCTAAGTGTAATAAAGCATCAGATAAGTGTAAGAAGTGCAAGGAACGGGTTTAAAGAAACTGTAACATCAAGAAGATTTATCTATTATGAGCTTCGTGGAAGAATTCTGTGGAGTAATTATTTTGTGACAGCATCATTGTGCTAAAAAAGAAAAATGAATATAATTGCATATGCAAACAACATATTAGGTCTTGTTTGTATCTTAAACCTTATTTCTGGTCTTTTTGTTGTGAATTAAAATCAAAGGAAGGTACGTGAAGCTGTAAAGTTTTATTACGCGAGATTATTTTTTCTTGTGTCCCATGTAAATTGTAAAAAAATCGGGTAATTTTCATAACTAATTCCAGTCAATAATTATTTATCTCGAAAAGGCTCTATATTGATTTATTCATATGCTTAATTTCTGGCTTTACTGTCCTGTATCTTTTTATGTCGGAATATAAGTCTTATGTAATTGATTGAACTCAAAAATTTCTATATTATAAATGTAGCAACTATTTACCTCATAATCTACCGATAAATAAGTACCCATACTTAGTTATTAATTTTAAAGCATTCAAGGAAAGACTAGGAAGTTTAATACGACTGCCTCATGCTATTTAAAAGAAGCGCAAGAGTAGGCGTCCTGAGGACACCTTCCGCTGATCTAGGGGGGTGTCCGCGTCCCGCTGTTCTAGTGTTAAATTCTGAGTAATCTCAGTAATGCAATAACTACATCAACTCTTGGGTGCAGTTCTCATGAATGAAAAAGGGTTCATTTGTGTTAGGAAAAAAATCACGCTCGTTAGAACGACTGTTGGCAACTATAGAGGCTCCGAAGCTCACTCTAGCTATACTAACAAGAGGTGTGAACATAGGTCTCCTGACTTTTGAATGAGACTAGCATAGGTCGATAGAGGATCAAAATTAAGAGGACCCGTCTATTTTTAGACGTTTTTCGCCGTAAGTTTAGGAGATATTAACGTTCAAAGA
This sequence comes from Pantala flavescens, assembly GCA_020796165.1. NCBI lineage: Eukaryota > Metazoa > Arthropoda > Insecta > Odonata > Libellulidae > Pantala > Pantala flavescens. Next base: position 18,226,734 of record CM036882.1, read on the forward strand.
TTGCAATTGTTTTCAAATTTCGCGCCGGGACAACCCAAACCCGCTTATCACAGATAATGCCTTTCCCGCGCTCTACTATTATTAGCGGCGGTGGAGTTGGTAAAGGCTATAGCAGGGATGCGCAACCTTTCCGCTATTGACGGCCGCACTACAGACTTTTTACTTTAATAACGGCCGCCAATAAGTCCAAGTACACTTAATAATTTTTTATGATTTATGTAAAAATTTATAGATTATACACTAAAACGAGTATGATGCATATGACAATATTCTGTTTACTGGTCTACATATGTAAAATATATCTACGTAACGTCATATAGGACAAAAAACCGTTATAGCAATTGTTTCAGGAAGTCTTGGTCTTCGTTCGCGTTAAAGCCGAGCTAGCCGCTAGTATCGTGACTTCTAATCTACTCCTGGGTTTGAAAACACCCAGAGTAAGAGATAAGATAGATAGAGATAAGATTCCGCAGCGTTGAGACCCCGTACTCGATGGGGTCCAGAGACCCTGCACAGGCACGGCCGCCACTACGTACACTTTAATATAGACGTCCACGGCCGCCAAAGTCCTTGCCCACGGCCGCAGGTTGCGCACAGCTGGGCTATAGCGAAGCTTTTACGAGCCGTCATTTTTGCGTGGTGGACGCTGGTTCGCGACCCGACAACGGAACTTTTTATCTCCGATTATGATTTTTTTGTCTCGTATTTAGTGTCTATTATATACTGCGTACCTATTTTGGAGTAATTGCGCGATTTAATCTTATCTTTTTTCTTAGGATTCTATTCTCATTTTAACGAGAAAACCTTCAATAGCACTACATGGAAACAACAATACTTCTTTACTTATGTGGACCTACTTTTAATCTGGCCTGAAAGGAGAAGATTACAAAATGATTTTTTGGACCGCCAGCATCCAGGTTACTATAAAGAAATAGAAAGATGGTTACGTCATCCTTTGGATGTATTGATTAAACAAAAACCAGACAGCTCCCTGGGACATAGCATTTACCAAAAGCCAACAAACAAAATCTGCTGCCCAAATATGGACCATCTTCACCATCCCACACAGATTAGAGGCGTTTTAAACTTGTTAGCCCACAATGCAAACACCATCTCAGATGCTGATACAAATTTTCCAAAAGGAAAATGAGCACCTGAGTGGTAAAATGATAAAGTGTGTTCAGTACAAAGGATGTGGAAATGGCACACAAAAGGCATTGCAGCATAACACAGTCATCCTTCCTTCTGAACTTAAGTCAAAATCAGTAGAAAAGTAAAGTCTCAATATCAGAAAATTCATAAACCCTATGGAAAGATATACGTTATGATTTCCAAACAGACTCACTCCTAAAAGCTATGTTTTCCGGCGTAACCTTGGGGAAGGATATCTCAAACTAGTTCAGAAATGATGTGCTTCGTTTTCTTCCACACAATTTTATTTAACAACCAATTTTGCCATGTTACCACCTGATGATGTTTGTAACATAGCAAAACCGGTTGTCAAATAAAATTGCGCAGAAGAAAACGAAGTATATCATTTCTGAACAATTCTCAGACCAGTGTCCACCAAACAAATATGACAGATAAAAATAGCTCTTTGAATGCCTCTATCAAAAATTTTACCCAACAGGGGAGCTCAGAAGAGGGCTTCAGTGAGATACGCAGGTTTGGGTAGTCCTGGATCGATATTTTTTAAAAATTGCAATCTTTGAACATTAATATCTCCTAAACTTTCAGCAAGAAGCAGTTAAAAAAACACGTCTTCTTAATTTCGATCTTCTACCACCTTATGCTAGTCTTATTGAAAGTCATGTGACGCTTATCTTTACCCTCCTTATAAGTAATAGATTATAATTATTAAAAGAAGACTAGAATTTGCATCATAAAAATCAAAAAGTAAGCATATAAGGGAGTGGAAGATGAACTTAGAAGAGCCAAATATAGAATATTCAATTTTGAGCTATTCAAGAATGCATATAAGTAATCTTTAGACAAACACACAATTACATTCAGTGGAATCCTCATCAAATAATTCAATATTTATGAATAACAAAAAGAAGAAAGGCAAACAAAGACAAGTAAATTTGTGGTTATTACATTTCACATCAATTCAAGGCAAATATTTATAATTATCAATACTGAAAATTTTCAATCCCATCAGAATGATACTTTGATATATCTAGTTTTCCATCAAAATTTAATTTTCAGGTAACTTAGGATATATAACTGAAAAAACATAACACAGATAATGAATTTTTTAAAACTGCAATATTCCTTTACCCACTAACAGATATTAATATAAAGAGTTGGAGCCATATCACTCTAAAGAGATTGAGAATCCTTTTTTGAAATTCATGAATAAGAGAAATGTTAAAATTAAGTAAGAACATACAGTAATAAATATAATAAATAGTAGTATACATTTATCCCCTCCATTTCTTCTTTATTTTTTCAATAGCTTCAATAAAAAATATACAAAACTAAGAATTGCAATTAAAAATTTGCTATCATTCTTCTAATTTTTCTGAATTCAGGATAATTTTAAAATTAATTGCAAGCCAGAAAGATATAGATTTAGGCTATGTAATATAGGAATTTAAATAAACATTTAAAATGCAAGTTTTCAATTATCATACCATTAACAGCCAATAAACAAACCATTTTAATTAATAAATTTCTAAGTTTATATTGTATAGTACGTAATTCAATTTACCAAAACTGTAAGATATTGGCATGTGCTTTGGAAATCTATAGTGATATATGGTTATTTAAATGGGTACAGCCATTGTAGATAATAAAATTAATATATTAAATTTAAGATTAATACGTAATAAAATAAAATTAAAGGATAATATGCTTGTTCGTTATAAGATCTTGCAAGACGTTCTATTATAACTCTACACAATCATGTATCTTCAGGGATGATGAATCTAACAATAATAAAACTTCAAATACTTCACTTGATACTCTTTCACTAAAACCTGAGAACATTATAATTTCATCCAGATAACAAATTATTTCAAAAAATAACTGACATTTTTCTCAGTGACCCGCAGATTTGGAGCTGAAAAAAGGTGACTTGGATATATAAATAACAGTTTGATTGGTTTCTTAAAAACTGTAAAACTTACAATTATAGAAATAGAAATTAAAGACCTTGGTCTATTTTGCTTTTCATTTTACCAAATTCTAATGATTTTATCAAATTTATAGGGTTTTGTCAGACTCTTCTATCTCCTGTATAATTCAATTTCACTAGATGATTAATGTTTTCAATTTTTAGTTATATGGTTTTAATTCATTCTCTTTCTATTCAAATGGTTCTATATAAATTACTTTTAAAATAATACTCTACAGAGTTATTCTTATAAATAGAAATAATTGAAATTTATATACCGAAAAACAAAAATGAAATTCTATTTTCAACTAGTTGTGAAAAAGACAACAGAACAGTTATAACACAAAAATTGGAAGGAGTTTGGAATTGTCTGCTAGAGATGATATACTGAAGATAATGAATTTAATTAAAATAAATGGGGAAAATGGAATTGATTAAGGAAACTATACAAAAGGATCTGAAATTGCCAAAACAAAAATCAAATATTAAGGATTCTTAAATGCCAAAATTTTTTCCCTTATTTTGAAGTATTATTTTAAATTAAGAAAAATGAGAGTGAAATTCTATTTCTTTATTCAAAATATATCCCTTCATTTATAGCAAATAATGGTGTATGATAATTTATTAATGGGAATGTATATTTTGAAATGATATAGTCTGTTCAGTTGAATCTGACAAGATTCAATGCAAACAAAGTTTCCTCCACTACTTTGAATACAAATTTTATTCCTAAGGCCATTTATTGAAGTATACTATATTTTTGAAAAATATGATTGAAATGAAAACAAGCATTTAAAATTTCTCATATAGAAAATATGTATACTCATAAGTTGGCAACCATTTTGTTCTTATATTTTAAAGCTCATCTGAAAATAATGTCTATTTACCGTGTATATACTTGAGCAATAAACTAAATATTTAAGCAAATGTTCATCATAGCCAATGATTCCTTAATTCATATTATTCAAAAAAACAAGGAAACGATTTTTTCACTTACACAGTTACCTTTTATAATTTCAGTATAGTGCAAGAGAAAATTATATATAACACTTGAAGGTCAAACACAGGGTACTGAAACTTACTGCTAATCTTATTTTTCATCGACAAATTACATTTTTGTAAGCAATTATAACTTTATAACTCAGAGGGTATACTATACTTACCTTCAATCAAGATAAAATATGTGACTATAGTTCAGGAACTTTCAGGACATTTTGGTTAAATGGCTTGTTTGTGGAATTTTCATCTAGTTCGAAAGCAGGCGGAGACACCAAGACAGTTGTTGTTAATGCTGATTTAGGCGATGATTCTTTGTTGTTGAGGATTTTTTGATTTGCAAATGAATTATTAGAAGTCGAAAGTTCTTCTCCTAATCTAATTGATCCTAATTTGGACCTAATGATATAAGCTTGGCCATCTATCAAACTAATCAAATTCTCAGCTTTATCTGCAGAGGTTTCTAATTCAGAAACTTTCCTAAAATCTTTCATTTGAGTTTCAATAAGAAGTTGAACATTTCTGCAATAAAAAGAACTTTTCAATTAATTAATTAAAATATATCACAAAAATAAGTATTCATAAAAAATTAAATTTAAATTAACAATGCTGTATCTTTTCAGCAAGAAACATACACTGTAATTATATCATCAGCATCTGAGTTCAAATAAACGGATAATGATAGTGTAATATTAAGAAATACTTAGATAACCAAGTAAAAATTTATCTTTGATATGGAGGAGAATGAGAAAAATCTCATCCCATGAAGATTTAAGTGGAATCACCTGCTTTTGCATATGGATGGTTAAAGTACAAAGAACTTTTAAAATATTAAAAGGATTGACTACAACTGTATTATGCAAATAAAATATGAGTAAAAGTTAGCTAGCACACCTCAGGATCATATGAAATTCACTCATTTCAATACATCCAAAAGGACACTGAAATATTTCCAAGAAGGTCTTACCTAAGAGAAAGATAGCTGTAAAATTTCATGAGGATAGCAAATATAATTAATTTTTGGACAATAAGTAGACCATTTTGCAGTAAGTAATGACTTTGACTCTAGAGGAATAAGAGTGTCTTAGAAAATCAGAACAAATTTGAAGCACTTCCTGAAAGTTTCATACTATAAAATTTGAAAAAACTTAAAAGACTGTGATAAAAATGCAAATAATGAACAAATGTGGCATAAATTGCGCTTAGTTCGATGTGTGGTAGCAATAATTGCCTTAAGAAATACATGGGAAATCAAAATTTTCTGACAATGTAAAATACACTGACATAATAACTTTCAGAAACTTTTGTTTATGAACTATAAGACATACCATCTCATTGCTTGCTTAGTTTCACTAGTACATGAGTATAAGAGGTCTAGTAAAAAGTAATCCATTATTTGCATTTGCAATTTGTTGTATAAGTGCGATTGTATTACGCTAATTAGAAAGATGAGATTTTGTATTTAAAAATCTTTTTGAAAGAGATTGCTTGACTCCGGAGCATTTAAGCGCATGTCAGAGATGGTCACCAGTAAATAGAAAATACGCCATATTCTACGTAGTGTGTTCAAAAAATTACTTGTCTAAATTAATGTTGTTGCCGCCGAAACAGTTCCCATCAGATATTGTGCCAGCGCTTCTACTAATCCTCTAAACAACTCGATCTTTGAGATAGTCTTCTTTCGGCGATTCGCTTTTAATGTCATCTAAAACGACAGAGTTCATTTCTTTTAAAAGTTCACATGGAGCCTTAGCTAGCGAATATGGAGACTGGGCATCATTCAAGTATTATTCACCAAAAACTACGAACGAGCATCGAATCGTGAACAGGTGCAATGTCGCGAATGTCATGAATTGCTTTTACACGAACCTGGGAGTTCTTCCGAAAGAAAATTCAAAACGTAAGCTAATAGATACACCAACATCATCAGAGACTACTCTGTGATTCAATGATTTTTCATTTTGTTCTCTTTAATCTAATTTAATCGCAAGTCCGGGAGCTAAAAATGCGAACGGTGTTTATGGTCCTGATATTGTAACAACCAATCTCGCCCAATGTTGATTTCGTCGATTTCGTTCCCGTAACTTTGATGTCAAAAATGCACCACGCTGTGGAAGGCCGATTGTCGAAAATGTCGATGTAATAATGGAAACCGCCGAGTCTATCATACGAGCACTGTTTTGATTGCCCAGGAGCTATACATTACACAAAAAAAAACAATTTGGAACCACTTCAAAAAGGCAGGATACTCAGAGAAGCTCGATGTTTAGATGCCACACGAGTTAACGAAAAAAAGCCTATGGACCTGCTGAATCCCAACAAAATCGACCCATTTCTGAAGCGGATGGTGACAGGTGATGATAAGTGGATTACTTACAGCAGTCAAGCGAAAACGGTCTGGGTCGAAGGGCAGAGAGTCCGCACAAATGGGTTGACGACCATGAAGGTTTTATTGTGTATTTGATGGGATTGGCAAGAAATCATCAACTATGAGCTGGCCAAAGTCTCAATTCGGACCTCTACTGTTAGTAATTGGGCCCAAAAGCTTTGGCCAACAGGAGTGGAATCATGTATCATCAGGACGCATCGATAGTGATTCGCCAGAAGCTCCAAGAGCTTGGGAGGTTCTTATGCATTCATCTTATCGTCTCGCACCAAGAGATTACAATTTGTATGGAGAATGATTTGGTAGGTAAACAATTGGCCACAAAAAAAGCTTGTGAAGATAGCCCGTCCCAGTTTTTTACAAATAGGGACGAGGGTTTCTATTAGAGAGGATTAAATTATCTTCAAAATTACCAACAAGTTAAAAAACAAAATGGTGTATATTTGACATAAATCGGATTATTTTTAATTGTACTGAATAAAGTCTTGAATATCATGAGCAAAAAAATAACGGATTACTTTTTGCAAGACCTAATATATTTGAATAAACCTAAACATCAATCTCCCCAAAACAGATATATATATATATATATATATATATATATATATATATATATATATCTGTTTTGGGGAGATTGATGTTATACCATATATATATATATATATATATATATATATATATATATATATATATATATATATATATATATATATACCATATATATATATATATATATATATATAATATTTTTTGGTATAACAAGTATTATCTGATACTTTATAAAAATATGTTTTAATAGATTAGAAGAGTACTTTTTATTTTCCACCAATTTTTATTGATTGACCAATGTAGTAATCTTCTGCTCCTTAGTTCCTATCTATTTTTAATGGCATTTCACAATGTCAGGTCCGAACACCATCAAGTAAGCCATATTTTCCAAAAATCTATTTCCAACACCAGAGTCAAATTTCCTTTACTTTGAATCCAAATAAATTCTTGCCCATTATTCACTTATATATTAGGTAATATAATTTTCATGATACATTACTTAAAAGTTTGCAATTGGTGCATTAAAACAGTAAACCGGTAAAATTAAAATAGTGAATCACTAACTTCATTTCCACCATAGACCTCTTACATGACTATAAGTGAATAGACATGATATACAAACAAATAGCTGAATTAGTAATTCACGTAATATCTTAAATAAAATTCCATGAATAATTGGCATAAAATTACCAAATTCTTGCAAACAAACAATTATTTAGATAAATTATCCAAAATAAAAATTTTCCTCCAAATATATACTCGTATGTTTTTAAATATATTCAAATAATTTCAATACAATTGAACAACCAAAATCAGACAAATTTAAAAACAGATAGGAAGTTTTTATGAAAACATTAAAAGAAAATAAACAATCTGAGATTCTAGTTGAATTAATTTCTCCTTTTACACAAAGAACATTAAAATTCATAAAAACCAAAACTGAGAACCTCTATAAAATGCTAACACAAGGATAAAACAGAATCTTCTACTATGAGCTTATATTATAGTTCCCAACTATACCTGACTGGCAAGTGGGGGAACTAGGTTAGAGTACCAGTTATGTAGCTATTTTCCACTTCTGTTTAACCTTTGTAAACCAGTCACACTACTCATTATACAGAGTTAAAATCCTTTCCTTATGATAATGAAATTTTATTTACCTAAACAATAACTTTCCTATATATAAATCCTATATATAATAACCTATATATATTTCCTATATATAATAACCTATATATATTTCCTATATATAATAACCTAGGATGAAGAATAGCCAAATAAATTTTATACATCCTCATCTTTAAAAATATTGAAAAAATGTATACCCATAAGTAGAAAATCAGTCTTACCTAATTTCCTCATGAAACCATTGTATTTCCCTGTCTTTTGCTTCATTTAGAGCATAGTACTTTTCCTTTTCCAGCTTTAATAAATGATAATCAATTTTGACTTTCTCAAGTTCTTGAAGATTCTGCAGAAGCTGTCTCTGTAAAATATCTTGACTAGTTTGTAAAGTGGGGATAATACCATTTTGTTCCTTAAGTATATTATTTTGCTGTTCAAAGTAGTTGATTCCCCTTCTCTGCTCTATTATTTGCTCCTCGAGATTCTTAACTTTATCAAGCAGGGTTGCAAGAAGGGAATGATATTCTAATTCTTTTGAAGTAACTCTATCTTCTGAAATGAGCTGATGAACATCCTTTTTCCTGCCAAGCCAATAATAATTAAAGAATTTTAAGAGTGAATAGCTAAATAAAACATTTTAGTCATGCATTGAAAAAAAATCGCTTCCAAGTTACAATGTGTGTTCCTTAATAAAAAGATATAATCCAATAAATGAATCAGTTCTTTAAGCCTAAAATTTAAACTAAAAAATTAATTTTCATTCAAAGTTGTTTATAAAAACTGCAAGAAAAATAATACTTATTTCCCTAACCAGTTCTTTATATTGTAAGACTTTGAACCACCTCCTCTAATAAGAAGATTAAATAATTTCACTCAGATAAATATTCCATTATTTATTAAATTTAAATGCTAATACTTTCAAAGCTGGATTAATAATCATTATTTTCAATAATGATTATTAATCCAGCTTTTATTTCTATTATAATGTAATAGCCTTGTGCTGTTATTTCCTCCGAAACGGATAATTCTCAAATAATCTTAAAGCTTTCAGCGCTGGTTACAAGTAGTGACTGGAACAACATACACTGTTATTGCTGCATGTTGCTTACTAATATCAGTTTTTTCAATTCTCTCTATAACAGAGAAGACTACGTACATATACAGACACATATATATTATTTTTGGATCACTGGCATTTTGAATATATAATATGAATATCAGTGATCCAAAAATAATATTTTAATCTACTTTTGTACAAAAGGAGAAAAATGCTTACTTCTTGCAGTCTTCCACTTCTACTTTCAGTTTTTTGCTACCCTCTGTAGATAGATTAACTTGGATTTCCTTATCACTTGCAAGCTTCACATGTTTTTCAATCACATTTTTTAATATCATTTTATTTTTTTCTGCATTTTCATAATTATAATTTCTTTTGTTTCCAGTTCCTAGGAATACATTAATTTGAATTTAAATAAGTTTAAAAATAAATCTTTACGCATGTGACAGAGATGATAAGTTATATTTTAAGCATTAACCGATATTACCTTTGGTATGTTTAGAGTCCTGCTCAATCATTCCTTTACAAGATAATTTTCCAACTAGAAGTGCTCTGTATCCAGAATCAGAAGACATTGCATCCATAATATTTCCTAATATTATCTGCATATGTCGAACCAGTTTTTGTAGGGACTCATCTTCTACTGTAAGAGATTTTAAGTCATAATAACTATATAGGCAACCAACCAGGATGAAATTTTGAAAAATATGTAACAATCAAAAATATTGGGAACATGTTGATCTAACAAGGTTATCATATCAAGCATAGTAAAATAGTGTATGCTACTATTTTAGCCATTGTTTCTTCTAATATACAGGTTTATCTCCATTTGAGCATTTTTTTTATTATAGTTTAATGATTATTGAAACGTTCAGTACTTTCAAGTGCTCCTTCAATTAATCATACAATTTACTTATGAACTACAAAGAGATTCATACGGTTTCCATCTGCAGTCATGATCATTTGGCAAACTGATTGGATGGATTATTCATATTTATAGTTAATATAGATAATTTAAGAATAACATACTTCGAAAATAATGTAGATTCACTCACCAGTCATTTTTTCATTTAACTCTCGCAGTAACATACTGAGTTTTTCGATAGGATTTCTATCAGTACCACACTTCGATCCATTCAATACTTTGCACTTTATTTCTGGGTAGACTTCATTAGGAAACTGAGTTCCATAGTTAGGAATCTTCATATTCACTTGACATGCAACTTCGCAAGAAGATTTGATAGGATTCAAATCAGCGATTTTTCTACTATCTTCCTCAAGCTTGGTCAAGCACGTCCTGCCAGGTAAGAGATTTTTACAATTCGGACAGCTAAAGAGGTTTCCTACTTTTTTATCCCCAGATTCATTACGCTGCTCTTTCATTCTCTTTAGAAATTCTTCGCCGTCTTTGATTTTACTAGCAGCATTCGCGGCGAACGTAACATTATCTTTCAATATATCGCTCCACATCAAATTTCCTTTGTTTCTCGAAGGTAATCTTCTACGGGAGTGCTCAGGATGAGACTCAAAACCAACATGTGCATTAGCAAGTGCTGGCGATTCTGAAGAAATACTAACAGATTTCTTCTTTCTCGATTTCCCAAAACGCTTAGCCTGAACTGTGACTTCAACTGATGCACGGGGTTTACCCTTATTCAGAACGCTATCCTTTTCAATGGATAGATTCGGCGGGATATGTTCGACAGATGTATTTCTATTACTAATTACTTTTCTATCTTCATGGATTGTATCTTCACTTCCTTTAATAACTTTTTGTAGTTTCTCTTCGAGTGATTTAACATTATTTCCAAGCATCTTCAAACGTTCACTATGTTTGTTCATCATCAGCTTGTTCTGGAAACGAATTTAAACAAACAATTCCCATAATTTTCCATTAAATTAAAACAATACAAACATGGATTATATTATCATATAAGGGTATAATTCTCAGTAGTAAAAGTACAATAAATTTTAAACTCGTGACGTAAATCCAGACACCAGTAAAAGGCAACCTTCCAGCTTCGGCGAGCTACAGCACACCCAAACCGCTATGATATTGCGCGCGAGAAACAAAGTATTTACGTATTTACCTTTCGAGCTAAGCTTTATCCGTGCTGATTTCTAAGTTCCTCTAACGAGTACGTACATTTGCCGCTTGGAATACTGTGGAGTTTTCCTCAACCGAAAACCAATTGTCCGTACAAAAAGTCTATGTAGTCAGTCGATTATCGAACTCGCAATGAAGCAGCAAAAAGAAGGCATGACTAAAAATTAAAGCAGAAAGTATAAAAATTGAATTAAATTTAGATGCTAATTGTTATGTTAAAGGAAATTTTAAATGTAAATATACTTGTTTTGACAATCTATTAACAAATGTGAATATCTTGACCCTCTAGATTTGTTAATCCAGCTTAGATCTGAAAATAATGGTTTAAAATTAGTACCGACACTAGTTATATACAACACTGTATTTAACGGCATGTAAGATGCACTCTCAGGCCACGCACAAGGAAAAATGGCTTTAATAGTCCGTGCGACAGCGCGGTACCAAAATAAAATAATGACTTACTACAACTCTGTTCCATGAAATAGCGTAATTTTACACTCCTAGTTTATACTAAATGGTGTAGCTTAATCTCTTGTTACCTTTAGTAACATTTCCGAGGGCATTTTTTAAACATATAGTTTTAGGCACCGATACCAATACCTTCATATAGAAGACACGTGTAAATTTTTTGAGACCCAATTTAGGAACTAAGGTGCGTCTTATATGACGTCAAATATAGTGTTGTACATTTGCAGCTGTAGTTTTGAAACTATTAATTTTTTCATATCATAGGTAATTAGTATTGCGAGTGTTATATCAGTCTTGTTCCGCTGTTGATGATGGAGACATTTTCTCCGAAATACGTAAATAGCACCTTTTAGATACTGTGGTATCCTTGCAACGTAGTAAGTCTCCCAATCGGTTTCTTACTTCAAATTTTACGGACTATAGATAATTAATTATGTGCAGATTTGGTGAAAAAAAATTTAACTGTCCAGAGTATGCTGATTCGACCCGGGTGACTTTCTTCCATAGAAAAAAAATTTTAAAAACATATTTTAATGCTGTAAAGTTATCCTCCCCAATTAGCATAACTATCCCTATATTCCTATATCAATTTAAAAAGCACATGTTATTGATCAAAGAGCACATTCTGTTGTTTTTGATTGTATTTTCATAGAATACTTCGTGAATTGTTGGTATCTCTGCATATGTATGTTATAATAAATTATGAAATCCTTCAGGTTCTAATAAATGTTTGCACCAACTGTATATTATTTAACAACTTTAAAACGGGATTCTCTAGAGAAACGGCTAAATTGAATAGTAATTAAGTATGTATTATTAAGTTAGTAGTATATATTTCTTTATAACCTAATTTCTTAATAATCATAAAAGGATGTTGCTCATTCCACTTTTGATAGGCTTCATGTAACATTCGACATAGAATATATCGTCATTTTTTGAGCATCAATTTGAAATACGCCTTGTGAGGTAGAAATTAGCTCTTCCAGATAGTTACTTAACTACATACAAGAGAGAGCTGCTTCAACGAGGAAGCAGAGATATCTGTATTCTGAAGTTCGAACTCCTTGACTTTATCCTTCAGCTGAATATATTGTGGTGTGGTTAAGATAAGTCTTACGTCTTTGCGGAGTTGACGTGGATTGAGCATTTTATGTTGATAAGGTTTCGGTGATTTATTTCACTAACCATAAATAATTTGTTTTATATATGTGAATCATTGAAAGTTTAGGACCATTTACAAGATGTTAACCAAGTTTGAAACTAAATCTGCTCGCGTGAAGGGCTTGTCTTTCCACCCGAAACGTCCATGGGTACTTGCTAGGTAAGCATATATTTAAAAATTACTGTTCAAGTACATTTTGTTTATGTCGTTCTACAACCGAAATTGAATAAAAATGATTCGTTTAGTTCTATAAGTAATGTTTAAATACATCTTGAAGCTTTAATTGAATTTTGGGTAGGTTTTACCGTTTATTCCTGGACTCTGTATTAATATTTCTGAGTCGTTGTAGTTAAGAATTCATGTTTTTATTTTATTTTTACACATCTTACGCTATTCGTTTCAGTTTACATAATGGTGTAATTCAACTGTGGGATTATAGAATGTGTACTTTATTGGATAAGTTTGATGAACATGATGGACCTGTTCGTGGTATCTGCTTTCATAACCAGCAGCCTCTTTTTGTGTCTGGTGGAGATGATTACAAGATAAAGGTTATTTAATGAAATTTAGCTATAATCCATCATGATAAGTTTTACGGATCAGTTTACCATATATTTAACCTATTTGTTTTAACTCAAATGCTCTCATTTAATCACTTAGGTGTGGAATTACAAACAGCGTCGGTGCATATTTACACTTTTGGGACATCTTGATTACATACGTACTACCATGTTCCATCACGAATACCCATGGATTTTGAGTGCTTCAGATGATCAAACCATTCGAATTTGGAATTGGCAGAGTCGCCAATGCATATGTGTCCTTACCGGCCACAATCATTATGTAATGTGTGCCCAATTCCATTTGACAGATGACATTGTAGTATCAGCATCCCTTGATACAACTGTTCGAGTTTGGGACATTTCAGGTTTCCAAAATTAATTTTCTCTGCTATGAATTTAATTATTCTGCACAATTATAGCAAATATTTTTTTTCATTATCTCTTAAATCTTTAAAAATTTCGAATGTTCATTTTAATAAATGTTCTTTTCTGTTCTCACAAGGGTTGAGAAAGAAGAGTGTATCTCCTGGACCTGGAGGCTTAGAGGAACACTTGAAAAATCCTGGTGCGACAGATCTCTTTGGTCAGGCTGATGCAGTTGTGAAGCATGTATTAGAGGGTCATGATAGAGGAGTAAATTGGGCAGTATTTCACCCCTCTCTTCCTCTAATTGTTTCTGGTGCAGATGATCGACAAGTCAAGCTGTGGCGGATGAATGAAGCCAAAGTAAAATTACCCTTTCACATATTCTTGAACAGAAATTTTCATTCTGGATATAAGCCATTCCTCATTAAACATTTCTCATTTTGAAAACCTTCATATTTTAGGCATGGGAGGTGGACACCTGTAGAGGGCATTATAACAATGTTTCATGTGTTCTGTTTCATCCTCGCCAAGATCTAATAATATCTAATTCAGAAGATAAAAGTATTAGAGTATGGGATGTAACTAAAAGGACATGTCTTCATACATTCCGCCGTGAGCATGAAAGATTTTGGGTTCTAGCAGCTCATCCATCTTTGAATCTCTTTGCTGCAGGTCATGATTCTGGAATGATTATCTTCAAGGTTGGGAAAATATTTTTTCTTTATAATGAATTATAATTGCCTTGTTGGTGGAGTAGTTAGAAATTGATCGTATTACAGGCAGTGAGCATAGATTATTCTGTTATTATCTCATTAATCTGCCTTTCTTTATTTCTGTTCTATAAGTGTGTGTATTTAATATATTAGCATGCTAGACTTCTATTAATGGTTCGAATCCCAGCTGAGGAGGAAATTTTCTTCTCATGGTCTCGATGTATTTGATGTCCGTTATTAAGTTTACAACCACACTGTAATTGTCGGAAATGAATGTGCGTGTGGTCTTTGAAAATAGTAAAAAAATAAATAAATTTTTAATTTAATTTTGGAACTTAATATAAACCTGAGTTTATACAATTCATGTGTCACAGTATTGCAGTATTGATCTTTTTATTTGATTACATTCAACAGCTTGAAAGAGAGAGACCTGCGTATGCTGTCCATGGAAATTTGTTATTCTATGTGAAAGATAGATTTTTGAGAAAGCTGGATTTTACTACTTCCAAAGATACAGCAGTTATGCAGATCCGTGGTGGGGGACGCACTCCTGTGTATAGGTATGTAAGCATTATTATTGTATCTTAATTTTTCATTTATTTCATCATATTTTATTATTGTTATGTATAATTATTTTTTCAATCATTAATTTTTATAAAATGTAATTTGGTTTCTACTTGTTTTCTCTACAAATTTATCTGTAGATTCTCATCTGTTATCTTGTCTTGCCCTCATGAAAAAGTTTCTCTGTGTTAATAAAATCCTTTAATTATGTAGTGAAATAATGGAATAACATTTTAAAATTTAAATTATCATACAAAATTTATCGTATTACAGGCAGTGAGCATAGATTATTCTGTTATTATCTCATTAATCTGCCTTTCTTTATTTCTGTTCTACAAGTGTGTGTGTATTTAATATATTTGTAAGTATATATATAACATTTGTGTAAGAGTATGAGTACTGACATCTATTTAAAAAATGTATTTTTAATGCTACCAGTATACAAATAGTAGTAAAACTATCCTTATATCTATGAATATATTTTCCTTCAAACATGGGCAAAACAGATCTTTTGATATATATTTTTTCTTAATTTATGTCAATTGATCTTTTTGAACCTCATTTCTTGGGATCTGTGTAAATAAATAACAAACTTTTATATATTATATTAATGTATTTTAATTAATGCTTACTTCTATGAATAAACCCTAAGATCAGTGGTAAGAGTAGGTAACCATGCAATTGGATATTACCATTAATAATATCTTTTTGTTGATTTATTGAATTTAGCATGTCATACAACCCAGCTGAGAATGCTGTTCTTCTCTGTACAAGGACATCAAACATAGAAAACAGTTCATATGATTTATATATAATTCCAAAGGAATGTGATAATCAAAGCAGTGAACCTCCTGATGGGAAACGCTGGCCTGGATTTACTGCAATTTGGGTTGCCAGAAATAGATTTGCAGTTTTGGACAGAACTCATTCAGTAATTTTGAATAAAATATAATATTTTATTATGAATATATAGATTTATATACTGCTGTTAATTATCAATATCAACTTATACACTATGCTGAATGGACTCTTACTATTTTATAAAACAATTTTAAAGAAAAAAATTCCCTTCACTATCTCTTAGATGATTTATCCAAGCTAATTGTAAACATCTTACCATCTGTTTCATTTACATTTCTTAAGATAAATGGAATGGTAAATAGATTTAATGTGGCTTTTTTTAATTTCATGTATTTAAGCTTATAATAAAAAACTTGAAGAATGAAGTCACTAAAAAAGTGCAGACTCTGAGCTATGATGAGATATTTTATGCTGGCACAGGGATGCTCCTTCTAAGAGATGCTGATGGAGTGACACTGTTTGATGTACAGCAGAAGAGGTATGGAAGAAAATGAATTTTAATTGGCTGATTTTCATCAAGTGTATCTTATTATTGGTAAATGTTCAAGTGGCATACCTTATATTTTTAATCTAACTACTGTAAATTACTTGAGTATCTGCAATTGTAAGTGGACCTCAGGATATCAAGAGTGAGATGTTTTTGTTTAATTTTTTCTTCCACATTGTTCATGATTCTTTATGAAATTATACTAGATGGAATAATTCCTGTGAAATTACTATAATTTGATAGCAATGACTGTATTCTTTTTTTTAATTGTTCTTGGTATTCATATTGAACCCTTTGCTAAGCATTTTTGTTTAACCTTATGACTCCAAAGCATGAATGTGTTCTTCAATTACAGTTTATTATTGCCATATTAATTTAAAGCTATTTTATGGTTTTATAGTATTGATGTTCTAAAAAATTTTTTCAAATTTTGTTTGTACCCTTCTTTTCAGGACCCTGGCGAACGTAAAAATAGCCAAATGCCGTTATGTGATTTGGTCACCAGACATGTCACATGTTGCATTGCTTGCTAAGCATACGGTTAACATCTGCAACAGACAGCTAACTAGTCTCTGTGCCATACATGAAAATACTCGTGTGAAATCTGGGGCTTGGGATGAAAGTGGAGTGTTTATTTATACTACAAGCAACCACATCAAATATGCTATTTCAAATGGGTGTGTATTTAGTATGATACATATATATTAATGTAGTGCAATACATACATATAATATGAGCCGGCCTCATTTGTGGAATGGTTTGCTTGCTGATCTTCTAAATCTGAGGTCCCGAGTTCAAATCCCGGTTGAGAATGAAATTTTCCTCTCAGGGTGTAAATGCTTATGACATCAGTTGTTAAATTTAGAACTGTTTATAGTAATGCATTTAATTAGGGTAATCTGTTTGTGTATGATATATTATTATTATACTATGACATAATTTATCATGTTAAATCTAAAATGACTGCAAATTATAGATTATTAACTATAATGAATATTTAAGTTAATTGTACTCATGTGAAGGATTCATCTACATCTACATATTTACCCTGCGAGCCGCCTTTCGGCGTTTGGCTGGGGGTGCATGCACCATGACTCTATTTCCCTAGGCAATTATTTTCGCGAATAGTCCACGGAAAAAATGAATTTTTAAATCGCTCCGTTCGTGCATCTATTTCTCTTATCTTTCTTGCATCATCAGATTGGCCTATATAACAAGGTGGACGCATTATACTTTCCACGCAATCCACTTTCCAAGGATTCAAGTCACTTCACAAAAAATCTTTTGATTTTTGTATTCTCAGATAAGGCAGTTTTTTTTCCTATTATAACCTCTGTAAGCCTTTTTTTCTTATAAATTATCAAATCCAGAGTATATTTAATCCTCTTTATTTGAAGTATTATCTACTGTAAAAAAATGTATTGCAAAAAAAATTACTTACATAGTAATTATTATTTTAACATTTTTTATACATTTCATTATCTATTATGTGAAGAAACTATTAGAGAGGTCAAAAATATATGTTAACATATCTAGAGCTTGGTAATCTACAGTTAACCTCTCCAAATGTAACTTAAGGATAAAATTTTGCTAGATTAATATGAAATGATTTTTTTCATGATTTCAGTGATCATGGCATTATTCGAACATTGGATCTTCCAATTTATTTAACCAAAGTGAAAGGAAATGAAGTATTTTGCTTGGACAGAGAGTGTCGGCCAAGGATTTTAAATATTGATCCAACGGAATTCAAATTCAAGTTGGCACTCATTAACCGAAAATATGAAGAGGTTAGTCATACTCTAGTCAAAGTCTTTTGTAGCATCAATCTCTTGATGATATATATATTTTATATGTTGATTAAATAAAGCTTAGATTACTTGAATAACATAAAGAATAAATTTTCATTGTAAGAAGTTTAGTCTGGTTACTTTTGATATACTGCAAATTATTATAATGCTTTACTCATTTATTAAATATTTTATCTTGAGGTTGATTTCACTGTACTCCTTTAATTTCCAGGTATTGCACATGGTTAGAAATGCAAGACTGGTTGGGCAATCTATCATTGCTTACCTACAGCAGAAAGGATATCCTGAAGTTGCTTTACATTTTGTTAAAGATGAGAAGACTCGCTTTGGGTTAGCACTTGAATGTGGTAATATTGAAGTTGCTCTGGAGGCTGCTCGTGCATTAGATGATAAGGCATGTTGGGAGAGATTAGGACAAGCAGCTCTAATGCAGGGGAATCATCAGGTAGTAAAATTTTTTATTATTATAAGTTTGCAAAATTGTTTGTTTATTATTGATTATGCAAAAAATTTTGCATAATCATCTTGACTGTCTAATCTAGAAGAAAATGAGAAACCCTATCAGAGCCCTACCAATCATAAGCTCAATCCATGGAGGCCCCAAATTGGACTATTTCATATAAAAATGCATTGGCCCATTTCCAAAAATTTTTAAAGCACTTCAAGAATATAGAAGATTCAAACTTTATACATCCTTAAAAGTGCTGTATCTCTATATATAATTACTGTTAATACCCTAGCACTAGTTATTATGGTCATCGGTTTAATGCCAAGCAGATAATTTTCCTTAAAAATAAATATCTCTTTATTAATAAAAAATTTTTAAAAAATAAATAATTTTCTTGCCCTATATTTGTCAGAAAAAAGAAACTCCATAGCTTTAGAGGTACATAGAATGCTAGTTCTAAAAAAAGCTATAGATCTATACCTATCAAGGGTTTCAATGTCAGAGAACAGAGTCCCCCCGAAGCGTCTATATATAATAGAAGACTATATATAATAGATATATATATATATATATAAGATATTAATATCTGGCCCAAACCGCTTTGGCCACGGACTCGCCGATTTTTGTGCATAATGGCCATCTAAATCTCACCTAAGAAAAAATCAAAAACCGACCCTACCTATCATGGGTTCGATTCTAGGAGGCCTCAAAAATCGATTTTCCCCATTAAGATTGCATGGAGCCCTTTTTCAAATAATTTTAAAAAATACTTTCCATAACGCTAGAAGAATAAGATTTCGTGTGGCTATTGCTTATATATACATCTACGGAAAAATGCTATTGTTTACGTACAATTGGTCATGGGTTCGATGCCAGGGGGTGAAATATTTTCAAATTTTGAAAAATTGTAGCTCTCTTAATATGATACCTAGATCATTCAAACTTTCTACACTTATAGATACTTAAATAATGTACTTTGAAAAAAATCAACACTTGCCTATGTGTCACGGGTTAGATTCTAGAGCGTCCCGTAATTTTGATTTTTCTTATAAGGAATACATTGTCGATATTTTTGAAAGCCATTTAAGACACCTCCCAACCGCGCAGAGGTTCAAAATTTCACACAGCCATAAAAAAAAACCATTCTCATATAAAAGCCTCCCTAAGATTCTCGTAAATAATCGTTGGTTCGATTCAAGGGAGTGTTTACTCTATGTCCAAAAGAAATGCATATGGAATTAAGGACTCATTTTGAGGTACTTCCTTGAAGTATATTCCATTTGAAATTTGGTATGTTTATAAAGATTGTCATACTCAAGTGAAAGTAGATAGTGATTTTTGCATGATGTCCTTGGTTTGAAGCCATGGGGTGATAATGCTGCCATAAGAAAAGCATGGGAAGACCATGTCAAAGTATACACGCGCTCCTATAATTTCGTTTAACTTATATTTTATAATGTGGACGAAGATTAACCATATGTAAAATCTTATAATAGAAGATATTTGTCTTCCTTCATTGTTAATTAACTGATATGATAAAGAAATTTCACCAATTGAGAATATTTTTCTTATGATCTCAAGTAACCTTTTCATTATGCTTTATTTATCTTTCTTTTAGGTTGTGGAAATGTGCTATCAAAGAACAAAAAATTTTGAGAAATTATCATTTCTGTATCTCATCACTGGAAATTTGGATAAGCTAAGAAAAATGACAAAAATTGCAGAAATTAGAAAGGATTTGTCTGCTCATTTCCAAGGAACGTTACTTCTTGGAGATGTTGAGGAGAGGGTGAAGATCTTGAAGGTATTAAGAACTTTATTTTTTATTGCATTGATGTTTTAAACCTTAAACATTATGTTGCTTTACCAGCAATACTATTTCTTACTGATACCATTCAAAAAAGTATTTTGATATGTTGTTGAGAGAATGCGTGGTGATTGTTAATTGATTGATAAGGTGATTGTAAATGAACACTGAGTAGCAAAAAATAAAATCAGAATGCATTTTATAAGAGTGATATTGTCTTTATTGCTTTAAAAGCTTAGCCATTTTATATAAAACATTCACCTTAGTTTCCATTAAAGAAATGCTAAAATTTTAAGTCTTGAAAAATGAAACACTATGGTAATTTTCTATTCCTGAATATGGTCCGTTCCACAAAAGCTGGCAGTATGGGAAGCTTATGGGGAAATAAATGCGTGTAAATTCCCATAAGGGAGCAACCTAGCCTCTCCCAAGCCGTCAGTTAATTATTTCTGAGGTACTTGTACGGATAAAATTAATGCTTTCAACTTAGTTTGGTGGATTTTTTTCCAATTTTTTGGTGAAATGTGGATAAGGAAGAATGATTCTACATATTGACGAAGATTTCTCATCATTTTAACGAAAGAAATAAATTTTATAGCGGAATGAAAAAAATCAGCTGTGAACAATACTAAAACTGCCATTTCTCTCCTCCTATCTAATGTAAAGTGCTAGTTTTTTCTTAGATTACTCTTTATACCTTATGAATACATGAAAGTCGAAGTATATTAATTTTTGACGGATGACATTTTAGTAAAAAATAATTTAAGTGGAACGCAACCTCCGAAAAATTGGATCGTGCGGTCAAATTTATACATTGCCTAAAAATTTTTTGTTTCTTACGTTACGAAAAACTTGTCGGGAGAGAAATTGAGATAAATGTTGTTATTTTCATTTATAGGTTATTCTGAGTCGATATCTTGAATAGAACTTTAGGTATTGGGATTCCCCTAAATCGCACACTGTATTGATATTTGATCAGAACCTTGTACATTTCTTGAGGTGCATTTATTGAAATACATTATATAGTAGAAATATCTCCTAGGTAAGGCAATGTTTTAATTGTGAGTTGACAAAACTCTCTTTATGTCCCTGGTCAGCATTTTGAAGTTTCCTTGGTCTAAAAGAATTTTATTTTCAGTAGATGCCTTTGAAGTTTTACAGCAATTCCTTGAAGTTGTAATTTTAGTGGTATTTTCTCCTCCTTACAGAATTGTGGCCAAAAAACCTTAGCTTATCTAACTGCTAAAACTCATGGTTTGAATGAGGAAGCTGAGATTTTGAAAGAAATATTGGATGTTGAAAAACCAGAGATTAACAACAATGCTGTATTTTTAAAACCACCAGTTCCAGTCATGCAAGCAGAAACAAATTGGCCTTTACTTACTGTTTCCAAGGTAAGCAATAAACCTATTGTGAAGATCTAACACGAACAGTCAATGCAATTGTACAGCATATTTGGGTGCTTAAAGTCCACTATCTCTTGTTTTTGCTTTTACTTTGTTCTCCCTTACTCAATGGATCATTGACCAGCATTTTTGATTCTCCTATCTTGTTTATTTCATGTCTTATTTTCAAAGATTTACCCAAAAATATTCACATTGGTTTACATCCAATTATTTTACTCAGAAGGTTAATAATGCAAGATTGACTTTTCATGATAATTCCCCATATATCAATGGCATTAATCATTTTCTTTATTTTTGATATTTGTCATAAATTCCTCAAATGTCCTAGTTATTCACAATATCATCTGGGAAACCTTTTGTACACTGTATATTAATGGAAGTGTGAATTGTTTGAATTTATAAGATGTTTTAGCCATTTGCAATTAAAACACACACAAGTTCTATATAACTACTTCCTTGTAAAAACTAATATGATTCCTCAAACTCTATTCATAGTATGTTTTCATATAGCTCTATAAGATTTCACCTTGATTCCCAAACAAGAGAAGAAAAAATCAGAAGAATCAGAAGAGAATAATTTTGGCCAAATTTAAGAGATCAAAATAGAAGCACTGGAAGACCATAATGCCATGACTATATTAAACTTTCAAATGGCTATCCATCACTATTTATTGAATCACAATCTCTTTTTAATCATTCCTCAAATGGTATTGTCATATTTTATTTTTTGCCATTTGTATTTCTAATCATCTATTATTTACTCATTTATTTACAAAACAAAATCGAAACTATTTCTATTCTCAAGGGTAAAGTGACCTTTATGCCAGTTTTCTTTGATCTTGATAAAATCTTTGATATAATTGAAATGCAAATCCTATTCTGGACCTTAGGGTTTCTTTGAAGGAGCTATGTTATCCCAAGGAAAGAGTACTGTAGGTGCTTTGATAGAGGTTGAGGATGGTGGAGGGGAAGGTTGGGGAGTGGATGCAGAACTGGGTTTGGATGAGGATGGTTTAGAAGGTGATGAAATTGCTGTCAAAACACCAGCTGCTACCCAAGGAGAAGGTGAGTGAGAAATATTACTATATCTCTGACTGGTATTTAGTTTATCTGTGCTAATCAAAATAATTTGAAAGCACTTTCTCTCTTCTTTATTCTCATCTAACCAGAACTCTTCACCTCTTATTTGTTATGTTACCTAGGTGGCGGTTGGGATGTAGGTGATGAGGATTTGGAACTTCCCCCAGAACTTGAAAGTTCAGGTTTAATGACAGCAGAGGAAGGTTATTTTGCTTGTCCTACAAAAGGTATTTCCCAGACTCAGGTTTGGATGAACAACTCTTCTCTACCTGTGGACCATATTCTTGCAGGTTCTTTTGAGTCTGCATTTAGACTTTTGCATGAGCAGGTAAAGATTTGAAGAAACATAATTTTTATATTTTCTACATCTTTAGTAATGTTTGGGTGAATACATTCTCAAATATATGACAAGCTTATGTGTTTTATAAAATACTGAAAAACTATAAAGCAAAAATAAATTAATTACTTCTTTTAGCTAAGATCCTATTATGATTTTATTTTGCAGGTTGGAGTTGTGAATTTTGCCCCCTATAGAGCATTATTCTTGAGTACCTATGGTCGAAGTAGAACAGCATATTCAGCATTACCTTGTCTCTCAGCTTTATCTGCTTACCCTCATCGTAACTGGAAAGATGCTGGACCTAAAGGTGGTTTGCCTGCTGTTGGTCTTCGTTTAAACGACTTGGTTCAGAGGCTTCAGGTCAGTTGAATTGTATTATTTTGTAAATTTTCATGAATTGACACAGTTTCCAAAGAGATCATTAAGCTATTATTAACTTATGCAGTGATAGGGAAGCAACTGTTTCATGAAATTTCTTCCTGGAAATGTTTTTTCAGATCTGCTATCAGCTAACCACAAGTGGTATTTTCCATGAGGCTGTAGATAAATTGCGTAGTTTGTTACTTAGCATTCCACTTCTTGTTGTAGACAACAAACAAGAAGTTATGGAAGCTCAGCAGCTCCTTCAAATATGCAGGGAATACATATTAGGTAAGGTTATTTCTCGTTAAGAACATTTGTTAGTGTCTCATAAATCTCCAAAGTATCTAATTAAAAGGAGTAAATATGAAAGATTTACTTGAGATACTCCTTCAAATGCTATCACATTTCATAAAATTACAACACAAAGGCATATGTGCAAACATGAACTATTAACGTGAAATTAAATTATAATATCCTGCCAGTTTTATCTAAATTATTTATATTCATGCCATACAGGTATTTTTTATGTTCATAGATTCAATCAAGGTTAATATTTATATAATTGGTAATTCTGAAATTATTTTAGTCTACTGTCTTTTGGGGAAACAGTTGACTCATAATGAAGTTACTTTTCTCAATTTGAAACTATGCATAGAATAAATATTATACTTCTATCGATATTATCTATTTTGTAAGTTATACCTGCATCACGAAAACTAACAAATATGTTTCAAAACCATGCAAAGAAAGAAGTATATAGTCTGTTCCACAAAACCTGGCAGTACCTGAAGCATATGGGGAATTAAATGCACAAAAACTGCCATAAGGGATCAACCTACTCTCTCCCTGGGACTCATTTAATCAGTGTGGCAGAGTCATATAGATAACATTAAGTTGGACTAATAATTAGTTTGGTCATTTTTTTCTTAAATTCTGGTGAAATTGGGATAATATTAATATATGATTCTACACATTTAAGAAGATTTTTATCTTTATAACAAAAGAAGTAAATTTTATAACGGAGTGGAAAAAATGGCTGCAAAAGCAGCGTGAGAACAATATTAAAACTGCCATTGCTTTCATCCTATCCAACATCAATGCTAGTTTTTTCTTAGATTATTCTTTATATCTTATGAATACATATAATTCAAATTATTTTGATTAACCATATCTCAGTAAGAAATAATTTAAGTGGAACATAA
Source organism: Pantala flavescens (assembly GCA_020796165.1). Classification (NCBI taxonomy): domain Eukaryota; kingdom Metazoa; phylum Arthropoda; class Insecta; order Odonata; family Libellulidae; genus Pantala; species Pantala flavescens. The sequence goes on from CM036882.1 coordinate 18,251,713, forward strand.
TCTGTAGAAAATTTGTTCATGCAATGAAATTTATACATCACCTAAAACTATTTTATTTCCTGAGTTATGAAAAACTTTTCTCAAGAGAAATTAAGATAAATGTTTTTCTTTTCATTTATTGGTTATTCCGAGTCGATATCTTTAATAGAACTTTAGTTTTTGAATGTTATCCCCAATAGCTGGTTTCAGATCAATCTGAATTACATTCTTAGGTCTGTAAAAGTAATAATGATTAATAATCAGATTGCTAAGTCAATTACTCTCTCAAGTAAAAAATTCAAAAACTAGTTCTATATATACTATAGAATTGGAATAACCTGTTGGCATGAATGCCTCAAAGTCTAAGTTCTTAATTAGTATTGTTAATTCTAGTAATAAATTTATGGAAACATCATAAGGATATTTAGTAGTTCTTTTTACCAAGATCATTATTTTATTCTGGAAATCCATTTGATAGGGTTGGAATATTCACCTGTCTATATCTGTTATTAGTACAAAATAATAAATTTAAAATTTCTAGGATTAAAAATGGAAACTGCTAGAAAGGAACTTCCTAAAAATTCACTAGAAGAGCAGAAACGAGTATGTGAGATGGCAGCCTATTTCACTCATTGTAATCTTCAGCCAGTTCATCAAATACTGACTCTGAGAACTGCATTAAATTTATTCTTCAAACTTAAAAACTATAAGACTGCTGCCTCATTTGCTAGGCGTCTCCTAGAGCTAGGACCAAGACTAGAAGTTGCTCAGCAAGCTAGAAAAATTCTACAGGTAAATTCCATTGTATTATATACTAATCATGATTTATCCTGAACATTAACCATTTCATTTGTCTCTCTTCCAGGCATGTGATAAAAACCCTACTGATGAACATCAGTTACTTTATGATGAACACAATCCATTTTCACTTTGTGGCCGGACATACAAGCCCATTTACCGAGGAAAGCCTGAAGAAAAATGCCCCTTGTGTGGTACTAGTTATATGCCCAATTTTAAAGGAACTGTATGCTCAGTTTGCACAGTAGCAGAAGTTGGACTGGACTGTGTGGGCTTGAGAATTAGTTCTCATCATTTCAGATAATAATATTGTGAGAATTTTGTTTAAGCTTTGTTTATAAACTGTAATATTTTATTTGAATTCATATGTTCATTTGGTTGAATTTGTATAATATTATTGAGGCAAGTATGACTCCAAGCCAGAATTATGATCACCATGGAATGGAATCAGGACTAATGGAACATTTCCAGAGCATGAAGGAAATTATCCAAATTTGAGAAATTTTATGAACACCGATCTTTGTTGTTAGGGTTTTCCAACGTTTCTAAAATAATAAAATCTAATTGATTGTAAAAGTAATTGTAGCTGAATAAGGTGTCTTTCTGAAATTCAATCTTACAATAATCTCATGAATTAAGTAGAACATAAGGACTTCTCTTTGATGTATTGCTTTAAACTAAACACATTTGTTTGTCATTATTCTATTTCTTTTACATTTTTTTTGAAAAAATTTTTGACCAGAAAAAGAAAATACTAGATCTATTTGTTGTGATAGTAAATATTTTTAATTACTGAACATAATTTATTTCCCACTTCCAATTAAACTGAAAATATTATATTTACTATATTATGTGATAGATAAAGTTATCAATTTAAGATGAATTTACTCGTTAATTTTAATAAAACATAATTACAGTTACAGTCGACTCCGGTCTAATCGGACCACATCGGTACGCGATCATTTTTGGTCCAAATAACCGGTTAGTCTGATTACACGAACATGCCTTATGTTACAAGACGTCCTATATGTAACATATTAAAATTTCATTATGACCTTTATTGTGCGGCACACCTATGGCGAACATACAAACAAGAACTAATGTTGCTTATTAACTTCATTCATTGAAAAATAAATTTACAAACAAATTCTTCGAAACGATACTCAGCATGCGAAGCACGATAAAAAAATTTCTTATCAATTTCCAGTCAACGTTTGAAGAACTTATCCGGTTTGATCTGAAGCATTCTGTTAACGGACCACGCTTAAACAAAATCACTACAAACATCTAACGCAACTATGTGACTAATGTGTTGTCGCTTGCACCAACTCATTAGGGGCGTCATCACTTTCTTGGTCTTCCGATGCTGTAGTGTGTTTTGCTGTAATTCGAGCAACAATTTTAAGCGTCGTATTCTTCATTTTCATCGTAGCATTGAAGCTCGTTGTCGACGGATAGAAGAAATCCCGACTTCCTACTGTACACAGACGACTTGCGGCTTCTTTTTCATCTTCACGTTCTTTGGTCTGTTTAAACTGAATTTTGGTCCAAATAGGCGAATAATGTAAGGATGTACATAGGATTTGTTTCAGTTCTTTAAGATTCGGTCAGAGTAAGCGGCTGGTCCAATTAAGCGGATTCGACTTTACCTCTTGCTGCAATTGGATGAAATTTGCATCGCAGGTTGCCCATACTCATCTGAGTAAAAGTAAGAATTTGAAAAAAAGAAACCCCGAGTATTTGGTCCACATGCAGCATCTAGAGTCTGTTCCAAAATTCTAGGCAATATAGTCTTATGGGGAAATCGAATGGCCTCGCACGCAGGTTCATTTTCCCGGAAAGTCCGCTACAACCACATAATTTTACGTTCGCAACGTATAAAAGTAACACTTTTAGATTAGCTGGGTCGATTTTTTCCGAAGTTTTGGTGAAAAATGTATAAAAAAGGATGGTTCTACAAATCGATGAAGATTATTCATTCATCCGAGAGAGTGATGGACTGGGAATTAACTCTTATACAAGTACATTAGAAATAATTAACTGACCCCAGGGGAGAGGCTAGGTTGCTCCTTTATGAGAATTTACGTGCAATTAATTATTTCCCCATAAGCTTCCCATACTGCCAGATTTGGTGTAACGGACTATACGATAGTATTAAAAAAAACAGCTTTGGGCCAACCAGTACACAAAGACAAAAATTTCAGTTAGGACAAGCTAACTCATCTTCCACAGAAAAAGGAACCAACCATCACAAGTATACATGTCGGCATCAGGGAAGTGTTTAATGCATTGAAAAGAAGAAATTCAAAATAATTATCCCATTTGATTATGTTAATGATTTATTTACATAATCATACACTTTGTATGTCTCTAATAATCCATTAACATCATTTTCAAGTTTACTATCTTACAATGTCCTTTCAAAAGATAATGAATATGAAAAGTAATTAATATGATAAAATATCTTAAAGAAAATTTTAACCAGTGCTTACAAATTTAATGCAGCACTTAATAAAAAGTTATTAAAATTCAAGCACAGCTTGCAGGAAAATATCTATTCATCTTCCACCTTTTTACTTTTCTTCTTCTTTTTCGGAGGAGGTTCAGCTGCTTCACCTGATTAAATTGGAAAATGACAGGATTACAAATCACCTTGAATTTTACTATAGATGATAATAAAACTACTGAATATGCAATGACAGTTTCTAATAAATGTTTTGCCTTGGAATTAGATAGATAATAGGTAATATATATATCGTATATAGCTTAAGATACACTTCCATATGAAAAAAATATGAGAATAGTGAAAATATTTCAGCAGGGATTACTTCATTGATACCTAATTATGTTGACTAAATAAATTTATACAAATCACCTACGAAATAAATAGGATTAGGCTATAAAAACTTAGTTTAGAACAAAATGTCGAGCATTAGATTAAGCACTAAATAGTCCATCAACTTTTAAAACAGCCACTAAATATAACAGCTTCAATTCATTTAAATTGGAAATGAAACATAATTCTCAATGTAAATAGTTTAAAAATATATTAACTATTACCCTCCCCAATTGAGTCATTAATTCCTTTTTCTCCATTAATGCTGGAATTCATTTCTTCCATTTTTCTCTTTTTTTCTTTCTTCTTCTTCTTCCTCGCAAGATTAGCCTGAGATCAAAGAATATTTAAAAATATTAGCTAGAAATCATAATTTACAACAATATAAGGGAAAAAACAAGAATATACCATCTGCAGAGCTTCTTCGACAGCTTCAGCCATTACATCAATATTTTTTTTAGGGATCTCTCCACTCTCATAGAATTTCAACCTATCTTCAACCTGCTGCTTCAACTTTTCACCAAAAACAACACTTGGAGTATCTGCAATGGATACAAAATTCAATAAACACATACTTAAAAGTAAACAACAAATTTCTCTAAGTATTTATGAATGATTCTAAACTACTAATAAAAAATATTGAGCTCTTACCAGCAAAACAGTCTATTCGGGAGGCAATGGAACATTTATTTGCCAAATAACGAGAAATACGACCTTTGTTCTTAGCACCAGCTCTTCCAATGAAAGTGGAATGAAATAATAGACCATATTTTGGAGTGTTTCCCCGGGTTTTAAGAGCTCTGCAAGAAAACCAAGAATTTTTTTCCATCACAATCAGTTTACATTCCACAAACAAGTAATTATCTGCTTCACATATTATGAAGTTCACAATTTTCTAATCAACATAACAAAATAGATAATGCCACACAAAAACTGTGTGCCTCAACATGCCAAAAGGCAGCTTGCAAGGAGTATATGTAGATCAGTGGTTCCCAAAGTGGTCCCTTAATACCTTAAGTGGTTCCTAGTATAATTCAGGGGGTCCTTGGAGAGTTAAAATCAATTAGGGGATAAAATATAAATGCAAACAGGTACATAAAATACAAGTAATAAGATAGCATCTAACAGAACGCTCAAATCAACAGAGCGTGGTAGGCTTTCCATCCATGAAAATGAATGAGAATTGATAGAATTTTATTTCATTGAATGTGGATTTAATGCCATTATGAGCCTTGTCACAAATAAAAGAAACCAACTTGATATTAGTAATCGAGGGAGACAACGGTGCTACTCTCTAACATTAAACCAGACATTCTAATAATTCATTATTTGATTACATGTAATTGGGTTCAGCCTGTTTGTGGTAAATAAACTATTATTACATAATCAAACTCGTAATATCCCTTCAAGTGCAGAAGGATGACCTTTTTGTGATTGATGAGTGCAGGATGCTTTTTACAAAGTATTTCTTGAACTCTTAGCACCTGCTAAACATATCTATCTGCAGTAATCATTAAATTTGACTTCAACTTGCGGTAAATTACTCCTCAACAATCCCACCATACATATAGTAAGATATTTTTCTATAGATGTTTCCTTTCGGATCTGGTAGGGGTGGTTCATACTTATGAAGCCACTGTGGACTATTTTCTTGTAGGTTGCCCTTTTTTCATTGCCTGTTACAATCCTATTTTAAAAGGGCTCCATTTTTACCTGAAAGAGAAAACTTGTGGCGATTGATATGCAATCTTCTCGATTCACTGAGATTGTGATTACACATGACTTTGCCTAATTTCTCCAAGTGGCGGACAATGGTTGATTGCTATGCACTCAACCTTTCTGCTACATAGATTGTAGATTGATGTGGATTCTGCTCCAACACTAGCTTTAAAAGGTTGTCGTTAAAGTTAGAAGGAAGTCCCCCATTGGTTTGTCTTTTAAGTCATATCTCCGGAACAAAATTTTAAGGAACCAATTTTTAACTGCCTGATTAGTTAGTTACCAAAATAATAGCTACAAGGTTCTCACTAAATGCAAAAAAATTAAGGGAGAACAATTCTTTAAAAAAGAATGATGGTTTATATAGTCTTGTAAATATATATATATATATATATATATATATAAAATTCAGCATTCATAACCTAACCTATTTAACACTTTCTATCAGTTCAAACATTTTCAAGAAGTGATAGTCTCACCTGAAAAGAGCCTTCTCTGCACCTAAAATCTGCACCGTAGATGCAGGATACTTGGCTAAATTAGTTAAAGATCCAGCATGTGCAATTAATCTTGCACCAACTTGTTCACCAACCAAGGTTGCAAGGGAAGGGGCAACATTAACCATTTTTTCACGCAAATATTCAGCTAATCTTTTCCTGTAGTCAGCAAGAGCTACCACTCTGCCAGCAAATATCTAAAAAAAGTAAAATCCATTCATTAACCAGGTATTTAATACAAATCCAAGATCCATCGAAATATGTTTACGTGGAGACTCAACATAATTATTTGCTAATACCTGGTCAATAAGTATCTCCAATTAAAGTCCTAATATAATCTTACTCTTATTAATTAAATTTCAAAACAACAATATATCCCAACCCAAAGTAATAAAACAAGGATAAATTGAAAGTATAACTTGATAGCAATGACAGTTCTTTCATTTTCACTCAAGCTTATGCTAAAGGTTAAACAAGTACAATAAGATATTTCATAAGGTGTACCTTGACATTTATCAAATCCATAGCAGATATATCCATACCCATGGAAGATCTAGCTGCACTTAGGATAGCACGACCTTTCCCAGCATCTTGAACTACTTCTTCTAATGCTTCTAAATGTTCCTCTGTCAATTCTTTTCTATTTCCAATCAGTTTTGCTACTTTTGCATACTGGTAATTGTCTGGAACTATTTTAATAAGTTCTGGAAAGTGGTATGAGTACCATTCCCTTAAATAAAAATGCATTTAATAATTAGAAATGCTGGTTAAATAAGAACAGGCAAAATATCTTCTCAATACATGGATTCCAATGAAGAGCTTCTATAACATAACTAGGATTGGATGTTTGGATTGTTCAGGTTCTGGATGCTCATCTTACTGTATAGGATTCATGAATATCCAAATGAAAATCCAAAAGAATTTTCCACCAATAAAAATAAGCATTTGCATTCAATAAGTGGAAATTTAAAAGTGACTGCACACAAAATGAAAGTATTACTTGGAATTATAATCAGCTGCCAAAATATAACATTTTTGGATCACTGCAACAAATTTTAGAGTATTTATGAACTAAAGGATTTCCAATAAGCAAACTAAACTTAGTTAATCACACCATTCAAAGTAAATGTCGGACTTGCTGTTAATATAACATGAATATTGATTATTCGAATTTTAATTCCAACAAAAAGTATGTATTGACAATTGAATCTCCATTTCTTAAAATGGGAGAACGTTTCCGTTCCAATTATACAATTTATCGATAAATTATGATATATTATATCAATTATAATAATTATAAAAAATAATCTACAAATCTTGTTCCAACAAAAAAATGCATAAATTAGGAGAAAAAAAGGATTAAACCTTATTCATTCCGGGCAAGGTAATTCAGCAAAATTACAAGGTTATTAATTGCTTATGCATGATACAATTAATCAGTAACAACATCAATGGAAAATTTGACATTTAATTAGCACCGGCTGCAGCTCATAGTTAATCAAAACTTAGAAAATATTACCTTATTCTCATGGAGAAAGTATTGATATCCTTATCCAGCTGGTCTAAGAGAGCAATGCTTTGAATGATCATGTTATCGGATCTATTGACATTGAACTTCACTTTTGCTCGAGAATAACTGTGTCCTAAACCTAACTGTGCCGTGCTGGATGTTTTTGCAGTGAATCCTTTAACCATGCTATGAATGTGAAATCGAATTCCTTGGAGAACAATGAAACAAAGTTATTAGACAAATAAGCATTCCCTTCAAAAATTATTAAAAACATAACTATGTTACACCTCCTAAGGAAAAGAAACGAGATAAAAAGCGATAAAATTTTTCCTCGTGATTAAGTCTTATACCTCTCACTATCTCTGGAACAGCTCCTCCGTGTTGGCAAGTTACATTCATATGTTCTTGAATGGCAGCACCAAGTTTCGGTTCAATAACCCCGAGAAGAGTCTTCACTTTACTTGAGGACTGTGGTAAGAATGTTTCCAGGAACTGGGATAGTTCATCCGATAAGAGACCTTAAAATTACAAACAAAGTACTCGAAATAAAGAAAGACACATTAAAAAATATTTACAAACAGATATTAAAAAGAAGCTTCCGCACAATCCAGAAGTGACAGGGGGAAAAATTAATCTGCGTTTCTATAATTATCAAAAACTAGATGGATGTTACGCTACACATCTGAACTAATTAGGGAGTGATAATCCTAATACGTTTAAGTCCAATGAACTGAACTGAAAAAATGATAATTCGCTGATTCAAGCATGAAATTTTGTATCGAACTAAAACTTTGATAATAAAATACTTTACCTTCCGAAATTTTGTTCGCATTGTCTAAAGCGATGGCAGCTGTTTTGAAAGGCGAAAATCCGACAAGTTTCACAACAGAATTGAATCTTGATAAATCGGTCACAGATTCCTCCACCTGAGGAAGAAGCACGCCGGCCTCTTCGAATTCTCTAACTTTGAAGAGAGCATATCCAGCAGCATGCTCGAACAAGACATAAAGATGTGACTGAAAAATACCGAATGATTTTATAAATTTAATTGTTGAATATAAGAAGTATTCGATTCCATTAATTCACTAGACAACATACGAACCATTATATTTTCAATCTAACACCACGTGGAGAACATACGCCTATCGAGCACAATCCACTTTCACCAAGCACTCAACCATCTACCGGAAAAACATCCAATTCATTCCTGCGTCGAATGTTTACGTGAGTTACCTCAGCGCCACCAAATGTATGTTTGTTGAAATAAGGCCGCATCACATACGTACGTAAATATAGCAGCAGTTTGCAGCTTCTGCAGTGAAAACACGTATAGCAGAAACGTTTGCAGGAAGAGTACTGCATCAACCAAATGCGGACTGCGCTTCTTCAAAAAATCAACACTTTATTATTGAATTATTATTATTTAAAAGCCTAATCATATTATTCGGTGGATGGGTGCGTAATTGAGTCAATGGTTCAGTAACGCGACTTCGAGCGGAGAACTACTAACCCAAATAAAGAATACCTTATTAGAACTGAATACTTGCGTCTACACAGTAGATTTAATGAATTTTTTAAGTTACCTATATTCTTATACATTCTTTTTAATGGAATCAATTCAGAGAGAATTATTTCTATAATAAGTCTTCTTAAAATATTCTGAAACAAAACGAAATGTTCAAGAGCAGTGTGAGCCGTCGCAGATAGCTTAATTTTGGTTACGAGTTAGACATTAATTACGTTTCTAAAATATTCTTTCTCTTCGATTAGTTTCAAAGCAAGGGAAAACTTTTCTTGAGTGAGATGTTTACATTGTCTGATTTTGTCTACAATATAGGCTGCGTTTTGCGTGTTTCAAGTGTCTTGCAGTATTAATTCGTATGTGTCAAAGATTTCCTCTGAGTGAAATAAATATTAAGGAAATCTATCTCTTTAAACGCTAGTTATTTAATTTTAACCTCTGACGGTTTATTCAGAAATTCTTTTGAAAAAAAAACAGTTTTTTCATAATGATTTATTGGGACCACAAAACATCTTTAGAAATTAGATTTACGTTTGCCTATTTGTTTAAAGTCAGATAATCTACCGGATAGTAATTCTCTTCGTTTTAAAACTCATCTCACAAGATTTAAATCGTTTTCATTATCTTCGAGAATGAAGCGGGTAGTATTATTTAGAAACGGCACAGAGGTTGATGGCAAAGTAAGTTATTAGAATCGGGCAGACGTTTCCCTCGTGATGTTGATATCAATATAAATCGGTATTTTTCTTTCTTATGGCAGGTGGTACTAGTAACGCATTCTCTTGAAGAAGTCTTGTCAGCTGCTAGCTCAAAGTTTGGAGTAGAGGCTAAAAGATTGTTTACCCCTCAAGGCGGGGAAATAGATGATATTAAACTGATAAGGTTTAAAAATTTACTAAAATCGGTAATGTTCAATGTTATTCTTTGGCAGGTTCACAAGGATTGAGTATTTTATCATTTTTACATATTTCAGGGATGATGACATCTTATACGTATCCGAGGGTGAAGATTTCGTAAATTTGAAAAGCTCAACATTTATGAGCACGTCGTTTCCTCATTCGCCTAACTATAAATCTGTGGACCGTAGCCACACACTACTGCCAGTTCGACATGGGAAATCTGATTGGGTCACTTTAAATGTAGGAGGAAAGTTGTTCACCACATCTAGAGCAACTCTTACTAGCAAAGAACCTCTGAGTATGCTTGCAAGGTATGTAGTTTGTTAGTTCTTCACCACGTTTTGTTGCATCTAGAATATCACTTTCATTTTTTGTCAACATTCGTGTCAACCTCTTAGGATGTTCGCCGAAGGTGAAAATGGCTACAACATGATACCTAGTAATGTTGATGCCAACGGTGCATACCTTGTTGACAGAAGTCCTACATACTTTGAACCTATCCTTAATTATCTAAGAAATGGACAGTTGATATTTGATAAAAATATCAACCCTGAAGGTAAGATAATTTTTGTAACCTTGATAGTATTTTGTAAACAGTGATTTTAAATTATAGCCTTATAATGGCCATAAGGGTTTGCACATAAATATATGTAACTGTAAGTGAACCTAATTTTCCTAATTTAAGAATTGAAATAATTAATTAATCAGGTATTATTTTCTACAAATTTACAAAATTAGTTATTTTCTATAATGCTCTTCTTGTTGGAGGATTGTTTGGAATGTTAAATTTTTAATGCTAAGGTCTAAAATTAAAATTCTGGATGAGGAGTACCCTCACCGTTATTGAGTTTAGTAACTCTTCATGACAGTCCAAAAAGTGAATTTTTGTGGGGATGGGGATATAGATTTTTAACTCAGACTTCTCAAATGTCTTGCATATATTCATTTAAAATATGCTTTAAAATTCTACTAATATTTTTAATGTAATTTATGAAATGTTCTTTGTAAAATATTTGTGTTAAAATATATGATTCTGAAATCTTTTCAGAAATTATTTAACATAAAACATTTAACTTTATCTTATGCACATTTATAGATTATTATTTCATTAACTGCCAGAGGTATCAATAATAAAAGTTATACTTCTGTCTCTATTTCATATGCTCAAAATCTTCTGAAAATTAAATAATTGATATGATTTATATCCTGAAATTTGTCTTTTATGTTGTATGTACAAAATCAAGTGGGTGTTCTAAGAAGTCTTTACTGGATTGATTCTTTCCTACTACTACAAAATACATCAAACTACTTTGCCTATTATGTACTGCATTGAAATTCAATAGCCTGATTATTAATTTTAATTGATGATTAATTAATTAATTGTCACAGTCTGTATGATCTTCTATTTCAGCTATAAAATTAAAATATTCCATGATATAATATAATATTTGTTTGCCAAATAACTCATAAATTTTTCCAGGTATTCTTGAAGAAGCACGCTTCTTTGGAATGGAATCACTGATTCCACAATTAGAAGCAGCTATAGTGAGCAGTCAATGTCCATTGGACAAAGTTCCCTTGACACGAAGAGATGTAGTCAATGCTTTAATTACAACCCCTTATACCACTGAACTTAGATTTCAGGGAGTTAATTTGGCTGGTGCAGATCTATCGCGCCTTGACTTAAGAAATATCAATTTTAAGGTAAAAAATTGTTATATAGTATCTTCAGTACTTCCAGTCCATGATAAAAGTAATTTACCTTAAACATATGTTTTTAAATTATTGAATACATTCCAAAATAATCCCTGGAATTAATTATAATGTTCAACTTCATAGAGTTTATGAACTAAATATTAATTCATACTACCTTTTGATAAATGTTGCCAAAATTATTGTAAATTTCTCACACTAGAATAAAAATGTCTGTTACAATGTGATTTCTTTCTTTTAATTTCAAAATTAGGTTTGTTTGTACTTTTTTGTTGTATGGAATTTTTAGAATTTTCATGAAGTTGCATTTTTATATTATGATCAAATTTAATATTAATTTTCATACAGGAAATTCTCCAAAAATATGTCTCCAGTTTTCTCTATTAGCATACTTTTCACTATACTTGAAAAGTTCAAGTGCTTAATATGCTGTAGATTCAGTTATCCACTGAAAAATATGATATTTTAAATGTGATTGCAGCAGATTTTATTGCTGAAGAGAAAACATAAGCATCTTAATTTCTTATTTAGTATGCCTGTCTGCATGGGTGTAGGATGGTTGGAGCAAACCTCAGTTGGTGTAGCCTCGAACGAGCTGATTTATCTCATGCAAAATTGGAAGGTTCGCAACTGTTAGGAGTTAAGATGTTGTGTGCTAATTTAGAAGGAGCCAGTCTTAGGGGCTGTAATTTTGAAGACCCAGCTGGAAGTCGAGCAAATATGGAAAGTAAGCATTTAAGACTCTTCTATTTAGTTAACATCTAGAAAGAACGATGCTTGGAGACCTTAGAGTGCATCAAAATGAAAGCTTTGAGAACCTCACCAATGACTATGTTCTTCTTCATTCTTCACTTCTCCTTTCTCTACCTGCTGCTTTGTTTCTTTAACAATAACTATATTCTCCCTAATTCATTACCCGCTACTTCTCCACCAATAACTCCCCATTCTCCTTTCTATACCCTCTATTTAGTATCCCTAACGACTCATTTTGCTGCCTAGTTTTTACCTCCTTACCTCACCCACCCCTTCCCACTCCCAATTTTGAAAGCATTAAATGATTGAAAACTGTTTTATTTTACTGCATACTTGTTAAATTTTTAAATACAATTTTGGTATTTATATTTTTCATTTTTCTTCTGTTCCTTTATTCGTATCACATCAGTGTTAGCTATCACCCCCTTGCAGATTAAAAATTTATTTTTTAAGTAACTTTGATCCAACTATGGATTTTTGGGTATTGGTACTGCAAGTTGGAGGTACTAAGAAAAACTTTTACATGATATTTCCTTGTTATTTAAAAAATTCAATTAGCTCTACCTCAAGACTTTCTCTTATCATCAAAAACCAAATTCTACAACTTTTCATTTTTGAATTATGTAATGCATTTATTAGTAGATTATTGCTTAATGATGTTTATTAAACTAATGCCCTATTTTACTTCTATTCTCTTTATTTCAATGTATATAATAATTTAGATGTATAATTTTATATTCCCAGATGTTTCATGAATTATTTTCTGACTAGGTGTAAATCTAAAAGGAGCTAATCTTGAAGGAAGTAACATGGCAGGTGTTAATCTGAGGGTGGCTACGCTCAAGAATGCCAACTTACAAAATTGTGTGCTAAGAGCAGCTGTTCTTGCTGGAGCTGACCTTGAGGTGACTATATTATTGAGAGATGTATTATAATAAGATCCAAATATTAATAACATATTTATTCAAAATAATAATAATTTCAAATATTAGATTATTATAGAAACAACATCCTTAAATATTGCATGTTACATTTTTACCAAAATATAATCTAATGGTAGCGTTCACAGTTGCTTACAAGGCATCTCATTAATTCTTTCTCATCATAATTAAAAACCTTTTCTTCATTTATATAAACAGTAATATTATAAAAGTAATTCTTGAATGAAAAATCTAGAAGTGTTTTATTTAGTATCATCTGAAGTTTGTCTTCAACTTTGATGAAGCTTTGAGAGAGAAATAAATTTTAGGATATACATGAACTGAAAGGTTCTTTGAAATCTTGAAATACCATTGAGTGATTCTAAAAGTGTTTAAGTCATATCAGCTGCATATTTGAGATTTTGGATTTCAATAATGCTGCTGGCTTATGTATGTATGTGTGTATATATACATATATGCACTATCACACATTAAAAGGTGGCTCGCAGGTCATCTATATAGACATATGCTTTAGAATTTTATAATTTGTTTTATGACATATGCTAGTTTTATTACTACCTTTTATTCCTTTTTATAGAATTGTGACTTGTCAGGAAGTGACCTGCAAGAGGCAAATCTTAGAGGAGCCAATCTAAAGGATGCTGCATTAGAGCTAATGCTTACTCCATTGCATATGTCACAAATAGGACTGGCAGAAGTTCCCAGATCTGCTGTTTATTCTAGGTTTCAAATTGCCAATCCTGTGTTGCGAGACTCAGTCAGTGGAGCAGCTACATGTAATTGAGTGCTTTATGTATTTTTAGTGAAATATTTATTATATTTTAATGATCTTTATAAATTTTACTTTGTTTATATGAGGCTGAAATTTATCTCATGTTTTAAAATTGCCTGTGCTCTGCTTCTCATGTAAAAAGTAAGTTTAGGTATGTATGAAAAAGACCACTGCTTCGAAAACCAACTAACTGTATTTTGTTATAAATTGTAAATAAATAATTTTTTGATTTTTTATCATAAGTAGATTGTTAAAAGAAAAAAATTTAAGTAAACTTGGAATTTCCTTATGCATAAAAGATTCATTTACAGTAATAGGAACCTAATTTACCACATCTATTCTTGATATTTATTGATGTATCTGTTTTTTGTATTCAAATCTATAATTATTTCTTCTAATTTTGATATTGTTCGTAGGTATCTCTCTCATCTAGAATCGTGCCTGAAAATTTTAAATATAGTATTAAGGGAAAATTTTCATCTTTAAACTATCTGCATTATTATAGCTGATAGAATTTTATCTGAAAGGTATTCAATATCAGTTTTGGAGAGGGAGCTATTCTGAAGAAGATAAAATACAAATAATCAATGAGTTCTATGGTGATAGAAAATAAAAATTACTTTTACTGGTGGATTTGATCTCCAAAACCATGGGAATGTTGTTATAAATAAGTATTTAATCTATTCTACCTAGAGTTAATTTGTACTATAACTTGCCAAGGATTTGATACCTGAATAAAATATCCCACTCCAAATTAAGCTATATGCGTGTCATTGTGTATCTAAATACAACATGAAAGGAAAATATAATGCAGTCTAAAACTTATATTATGGTGATATTTGTTATTAATAATAATTATTCTGTAAAGTACAATGATCAAAACTATTGACAGAAGTAATACATGAACTATTGCCTTAGTGTACCCTGCCAATTTAATAACTGTTTATTATAGCTGAAACTTCAAATTGTATTAAATAAATTATTAAATATAATACAATTAAATTCATTTTAGTGTGAAAATTACATCTCCAACTTTTCTTTGTAAAACCTACTTGTAGGATTTATCAAGAAAATTATTTTATTAATTATAATTGCCATATAAAAATAATAATATCCAAATTCCTGATTAAATGATCTAAAACAACCTTCAGATTTGATTAAAGAGAAACCTGAGTTGGGGACTAAATTTTTTATGAACAGGTTGATTAAGCTAACAATAAATAGCTCACTTTATCAAGTCAAAATGAAGTAAATCGATGGTAATTGGTTAAGTAATTGTTCATGCATAAGTTGAATGTAGATTTTCAACCCCCCCAAAGTTCAGCTTTGCAAATTGCTAAAACCTTGGATATCCTGTAATTTATACAGAAAATCCTATTATTATGATGTTATTGCAATAAGTATGGCTTAGAGATGGTTTTAATCGATTTTTATCATTATCTGGGTTATGCTATAATGAAATATAAGCTGCAAACTTTAAGCATTGCTAATGTGCACATGTGGGTATTAAAGAGCCACAGTTACTTACTTGAAAATCTGTAATATTTTGTTTTATACTACATACTGTTCGTAATATAAATAATAATCTATTGTAATAATTAATCTATAAAATTTTTTAATAATTTTATTTTAGCTTATTTACTAAGGGGAATCAATATTGAAAACAAAAATTCATAATTCTTTCTATATTTTACCATTTTAAATGGATTTGACTACAATTGTGTTTTAGTATTATTAGGACAGGAAATAGAATCATCTACTTTAGGTCATTTGAGCTTTCTAATGTTAGCTTCTGAGCAACTGAAACTGCATTTGGGGTTTCATCAAAAAGTTGTGCAGTTTCTTCATTTTCATATTCTTCAAGTGCTCTCTCTATGGCTTGAATATTCTCTGTGTGATTTTCAAGTCTCCACCGTTTACCGTGTCTTAGTTGGGGTGGTGCCATAGGATTAGCAGCAAGTGCTTCTGCTAGAGGCTCAAGAACTTCCCTCAAATTCTCAGGATGGTGTCGAAGTAAAGGTAGCTGCATTGTTTCCATTAATTGAAGAGGAGGTAAAGGAGGGGGGTTAGGGGTATAATTTTCATCTCTATTGTTTTCCTGCCCTGAAAAAAAATTAATGCCGATAAAAACTAATTATATTAAAATGTATACTGCAACTAAATATTGTACTGCTCTTTTTGACTGTTTGTATAATCATGCCATATTTTTAATCAAATTAATAATTTGATTGAAAATATGGGAAAATATGTTGAGGCTCTTTTAGGTGCATGTTATTCTTGCAGAAGTCAAACCTTCTCATGAAAGATGAGAGTCATGAATCTTTCAGAAGTTTTGTATTGATTATGATTACACGTTGAACATCTCATTGATTCCTTAAAATGTAGTAATGGAGAAAGAAGAGGAGAGAATATCGTTAGTATGATTAGAAATATTTAATAAATGTATTTTTAAGGTTTTTTCATGTTAAACTTATTCAATTTATTTTATTGACATCACAGTTTAACCAAATTATTTATAATTCATTTTTTCTGTAGCCTCCAAAATCTATAGAATGTATTTTGAAACAAAAATAACTATCTTAATTTCATTGTAATTAAGAGATGTCTAACATACGAGAATATAATTATTAAAAATTTGCAATTGAAAGTTGGATGATAATTTTAACCCTTTTTAGAACTTTTGGGCGATTTAAAGTGGTAATTTTTCACTCTTTTTGAACACAAAAGATAGATCCAAACTAACATCCTCATTCTTAGATAAAAATATTAATGTTTGTCAGGTAAATATTAATTAACATGTGATTTTCGTCTATCGATCCAATGAAAACCTAGTATTATAGGCACGTAACGGGAAAGGTGCTTGATGATGAGAAGTGACCCAGAGCAAATAATATTATAAACACGTTATAATATCATTTGCTCCACTATCGTATGAATTTATATTACGAACAGTATGTAGTATAAAACAATCAGTAGCATAGATTACGTCCACCTTCAATGGGAGGTTTTCTGTCAGGCCTTTTTTCAAAGCAATGTCTGAATTTCTGAGCACATTCGCGTGACAAACCTTGATCGTTATCGCGGATAGTCAGCGTCCGATTGTTTTCACCTTCATTACCGAGCCAAATGAAAACTTTACTAATCAAACTATTGATGCGGCTGCTGAAAAATGTTAGGAAATTTTGAAAGGACATATCTCGAAAAGAATGGCCATTGTTGCCCGTGGTAACCATTTTATCTCAGTCTAAATAGTCACATGCGTGCCGTAATACTGTAAGATTAGCATAGCGATTACGATATTTCAACAGCATTACAGTGATTTCCTAGTGAATTTGACCAAGTCAATAATCTTATTTTTTTGTGGTTAAAGATGTAAACCGTTGAGTAAATTTTGTACGAATCTAAGCCGTAAGTTAGCTGTTACTTAAATTATCCGTATTTGTTAGATCTAAACATGTCGCACGTGGTACTAGGTTAAACTTTCATTTTGTTGATTGCGTCGGTTCACAATTTAATGTCAATGATAAAAGCACGTTGCTCTTCCATACTAGACTGTTCCTTTATGATTCATTATGTACCAGGCACAGCATATCGACCGTTCATATCTATGCTATCCCTTCTGCAGTCTTGAAATGGCTACGGATATGATCAATTGTGCTTTGATTTTTCTGTATTTTTGAGTTTGTAAACCATTGAGTATTTAAAAGATACTTTTCCTTCGAAGAATATAGTTTAACGAGGAATGCTTAACGGAGCAGTAGGATACCTATATCTCCATTAACGCTTTCTCTCCTCGTTTTACTATCGATTACTTTCGGATATCGTTCAAATCTTGTGTTATAGAGTTAAATTCTCATTTTAGGACTTTTGCGTAAATTCATCTTACCATTAACAACAATCCTCGTTTTGATGAGAAATCTGCTGGTTCTTTTGAAAGCAGATAAAACTTCCGTTGGCATTAACCACATTCTACTCATACTTTAAAATCTAAGTTTAAGAAGTAGATGGGATTATCTTTTGTTTGAATTCCTGAGTACCTTTAAAGATCTTGAGAGTGATGACCAGTAGCAATCAAAATAGATCCCCTGATTTGGATGACTATGTCATACTCGATGAATTTCTTAAAAAATGCCGCTCCTTTAGATTAAAGGCACATAAATTAGAGAAAAAATCCCTGAATTTTTTTCTGAAAAATGTTTGTTTAATCCCATCAAAAATTGATAGATCTTACCTAGATTATGATTTAACTGGCTTAGTTAAAGAAGTTGAAGTTATTTGTGAAGGATTCAGAGAGGTACAAGACATGTATGATACACATTTATTAAATGCTGTTACCTCTGTTGATCTCATTACACTCTGTAGGGTACGTCAATCATATCTTCTGATTTCTAAATCAAGAACTTCTCTTTGTTATCTTATTAACCGGTTCATTGTATATGCTTTGCCCAAGCATGAAGTTATAAAGCCTATTCTATTTCTAGCTCGCATTCATGATGATGAATTACTGCATACTTCATGCAGAAATGATTGCAAAGCTAGCGATCTATGCTCAAATACATGCCCTATTCTTATTAGGCCTTTACGACATTTGTCATTGGCTCGATTATTAAGTTTTGTTGCCAGAGGTCAAAGCGATGTATGTGGAAAAAAGCTCGTTTCTACTTTGCTAAAATCCTATACAATTGACTTGAAATTCAATGTTTCATCTGAGGAGGGAAGTATTTCTGAAGGGTCTCATGCTACTAGCATTGAAATATGCAAAGATCTCACCAGAAATGTGACTCCCCCTCTTCCACCTGTATCAATGGACAAAAATTATGGAAAGCCATATCCACTTCTTTTCCCTGACTCTAAGTATTTTATACCTTCATTTGATATCTATTATTTGTCAAAACAAGAAATTACAGAGCAGGCTCTAGTTGAAAAATTTCTTAAGGACTCAGCTATTCTCGAAAATTGTGGACATGAAATGAACATTAAAGGCTCTCTTTGTACTGATGAAATAACAGAAAAAATTTGTGAGGATTCATTGCTAAGGGCAGCCAAATATTTCAGCCAACACTTATGGGGGGAAGTGAGTTCTGTGATAGACAGTGTGATGTTATGGTGGACAGACAGCCAGAATGAAATTGAATCTCTATTAGACATTGAACAGGTGATATCTGGTGGAGCAGAAGATTTTCCACTGGCAATACATTCTCCCGAAGCTAGTCTTAGATTCCGTGACTGGCTCCAAGATTTTATTACCACTTATGGTGAGTCGGAACTAAGTGTTTGTTAGAGGGGTATATGAATCATGTTTTCTTTGATAAATCTTAATTTAAGTACTTCTATTCGGAGAAACCTCTATCTTAAAAGAAAGATTATTCTTTAGCCTTCCTCCTTAAAAATAAAGACTGCTTGTTTTCTAATTTGTTACGAGATGGTGATGTTTTAGCTCTATTAGTGAGGATTAACATGAGAGCTGCAGTTGATTTTTAGGCTTAATTTTTGGTGTTCTTGGAGTGAGATGATGTGAGTATGAATTTGATTTAATATATAATTCATAACTTAAACCCATTTATGACTATTTACAAATAATTTTGCAGAAAGAACATAAATTTGTTCAAGTGTAGTATATTTTTTGCTTGTTTTGATCATTTGCTATAAATTTCTGCCCTTACATTTTTTTTGTTTCTATATTTCATAGGAAAGTATTATTTTGTGACAGATTTGACATCTACTATCATCTCTCCAAGCAAGACTTTAACATTCAGTGATTGTGAAACCAGTATGTAAATAAATTTGGTACAAAACCTTTTTTTGGACCTGGGTTATTGATGCACCCAAAACAATATATAATCATATGAACCCTGAACTATCAGAGTAGTTTCCTTTGTATTATGCAAAGTATTGGTATGGTCCAACATAGAAATTAGATGGGAAGACCTACAATAAGGTGAGATGTACTGAAGTTACTTGACAACCTACTGAGACAGAACATTGATTGATACGTCATCTCTCAAATTTTTAGGAATGTATTTTTAATTTGTCCAGATTTATTCGAGATTTTACTGATATTGTAAAATTATAGTTTCATCTAAAAAATTGGAAAAGTGTATTCCTCAAAAAATCAAAACCCAGGTTCCCTACTTGACTAGCAGGTTTGTTCATAACTTCACCACCTTGCCATCTCAGATCGACTTCTGCTTTAAGGTGATGCCTTGTACAACCCATCCTTTCCTTATTCTTAGAGTTAATGCGTTATTTTATTCTAAGTCACTATATATTGTTAGAATTACTTCTGTATATCTTGCTAGTTCCCAATAAAGAGGCACAGCAATAAAAGGGTTAGACTCAAATAAGTGCTTTCATAGAAGCTCCAATGTATCTTATCTTTTAGTATGTGTAAGTTATTGCTTTTCCCTAATTTACATCCCAGTTTATTTTCCTTTATCAACATGCATTTTTTTTTTGCTTTAAGCTTAGACATTTATAGTCATTTACTTCCCATAAAAAAAATTCTTTTGAAAAACAAAAATTGCACACCTGCTATTTAAAAGCCCTAAACAGGATATTTCTATAATGTGCATTAAATTACTGCTAATATCCAATACTGGACTATTGCCAATTCTCCACTGAGTCATTAAAAAGAACAGGTATTGAATACACTAATATATACAATCTATACACGTATACTATCTAAAATAATCTTTCAGAATATATTTATGAGGAAATTTACTCTTTAAATATGTTACTCTGTTTTTTATAGAACCATTTGAAAATGCTGGTACTACTTTATTTTGATTTCTAAACCACTCACCCTGATGGCAGAGCAGTTTGTAAAGTATTGAATATGATATTTTAAGGACTTCTTATTCTTTCTTCTCACACTCATACACCTCCAAAAAAATTATGCTTTTTCTTTAGAATTATAAATAGAAAATGTAATAAGTATTTTTATTGAAATAAAAGTTATAGTGGTGCTACTCTCTATATTGTGATAGAATTTTCACATAATTGGTTCTACCTTAAATATGAAATCAAACTTTGGACAGAATCTTCCAGTCAGTTACCTGGAGTAATGGCTGCTGCTGTTCAAAGTCTCTGTGATGGAGTTTCATCCCATATTATGACTGTTGCATGGGACCATAGTTTCAGGATGGCTTTGGTGCAGCCCGATTCAAGCCATGAAGTGGAACAATGTGGAAATGAAAAGGGAACGTACACTGGAAGATTGTTTGTGGAGGTAATGCTCATTGACTTTAATTTGCAAAATTTATTATAAATTCAGAGATGTGTCTCCAAATGAAAAGATATATTTATTTAGCAATTGAAAAAAATATTTGCCAATCTTTTCGGTAAATATTTTTCAACCTGATTGTCTTGTATGTAAAAAGCACAAATGATTTCCTGATTTTAAATTTTATTCAATCATGAGCTGAATAAATTTTATATGCTTTGAATTAAAATATTCAGCAATTCAAGCTACTGTTCAAATTTACATACCATGTTTTACTGCCCATGGATAAAAGTATACTTCAAAGAAGAAAAAGTATGATTCTAATTTTTAATTATCATTTGCTAAAGATTCTTTACAATATAATCAAGGTCTATTTGACACTATACACAAGTCCCCTTGTGAGACCTGTTCTTCCATAAATGCTAAACATATCTTTCTCTGATCCTGTGCCATCTCAACCTCTCTGACACCAAATATTTTTTGTTTCAGTGGAAGTAAAATAAATAAGCAAATCAAGACTAAGAAGTATTTTTCCTTAATAATAAAAATATTCCAAGTTTTTACAACCTGAATGTTTCTCAGGTTTCCATCTGGGTGCAAGCTTCGGCAACAGTCGACGTTTTGGGAGAACAACCTCAATAGAGACAAAGGACTCGGATTTAACAAAACGTGGCTACCGATTCTAAAAAAGATATCAGAAAGCAGGAGATTAACCAATCACACAGGTGAAAGGGATACAAACACCCTTAATATATAAGCACACCGTCTCTGAGCACCTTCACTTCACCTGAAGATGGCCACGAAGGATGTGGCCGAAACGTCGGCCGAAGCTTGCACCTGAATAGAAACCCGAGAAACATTTCTTCAGCAGTTATGGCAGGAAAGACAGAGATCATTTGTACAACCTATTAAATACAACCGTTTTTATAATATTAAATTTCTGGCTTTTCATAAACCTATTCAAGTCCAAAAATGGATATCTGAATAGGTGTTGGAAATACTCAACACCTTTATTGTGGCTTTGCTAGCAACCAACTATAACAGCAAGACTATATAAAGAAAATAGATAAGGAGTATCTTAAAGCTGCAAGATATGTATGATATTGAATCCTTTAATATAATATAGGAAAGATAGGATTTCAAAAATCTTAGAAATTCTTGAAAGGAAATCTACAGAAAACAGGAAAATATTAAATATATTTGTGGGTATTTTTCAAATAAAAAACAGGTCATCAACAGGTTAAAAACAAGCATGGAGGGGGTTTGGAAAGAGAGGAACTAAATAATGTTGCCCAAAGCAATCATATGATCAATTTAAAAGTACATAAAAAAGGAGGGTGCAGCTAAGAACTCAATTATTTATAGAAGTATTTAGGAATAAACGTCCCCTAGAATTGAACCAATGACCATTTATGACATTATTACAGGGGCTGAACACGAAGATACGGCCTTTCTATCGATATATAGAATTTAAATCTTCTATATTATCAAAGAGTGCCTTAAAAATATTTCAAAAATCAAGCCCCTGTATTCTTATGGGAAAAATTGAGAATACAGGGTTCTCTGGGATTGAACCCGTGGCACCTAGACATCTATGGAATTTGTCTTAGAATTGATATTATAATCTTTTATAACTTTATGAAGTTTCATGGATATATCTTTCATACTAAGCTAGGAAACATTTTTTAAGTTTGAAAATATATCACCAGCTTGCATCAAACCCATGACCATTTGTATAAAAACAACAATTCTATGTAGAAATTTAAAATTTGTAATTTTATATTTATTGTGTGTTTTTAGAATAGACCAATGAAATTTTATCATCTATCTGCCTGGGAAGTATATTTAAAATATTTTAGTAAAGTTGATCCCATGTATTTTTATGGGGGAAAGACCAATGTGGGGGCCTCTTGGAATCAAACCCATGAATGGTAGGGTTGGTTTCCTATCTTTTCCCGAGTGAGGTGGAGCGGGGCATTAGGTAAAAAAATCAGCAAGCCCGGGGCCCTAGTAGTTTGGGTTGGACATTCGTATTCTATATATATATCCCCACGAAGCAGCTAATAGAAATATTAATAAATATGTTAAAATCAATGATAATAATATAATAATAGATATATATTAATACTGTATTTGGCGGCATATAAGATGCACTTTTTTTCCTAATTTAGTTTTCAAAAAATTTATCCACGTCTTATACATGAAGTTATTGGTATCCTTGTTTAAAACTATTCGTTTAAAAAAATACCCTTAGAAATAAATAAAGGTATCAAGAGAAAGCCACACCGTTCAGTATAAACTAATTGGGTTAAATTACTCTAAAGTACATGGAAACAGAACAGTAGTAAGTCATTATGTTATTGTTGTACTGTGCTGTCGCACGGACTATTATCACCTTTTTCCTTGTATGTGGCCTACTGAATTAGGGTGTGTCTTATTTGCCGTCAAGTACGGTAATTATGATATTGTATTGTACAAGGGTGGTTCAATAATTAATGTAACACATTTTTGTCTGAAATAGGTTGTTTTATTCAGCACACTATGCAATTCACAACATAAACATAATCTCCATTCAACTCTATGGCTTTATGCCTCCTTGAAATGAGTGCCTGTATGTCTACACGGTACTCTTCCATGACCTTATGCTGAGGGTATGGCTATAAACTTTTTCTTGGCTGGGGTGTAGGTGAGGCATCACTCTATTGATTGCCGTTTTGTTTAAGGTTCAAATTGATGAACCCATGTTTTATTGCCTGTACCAATATTAGACAAGAAATTGTTTCCCTGAGCCTCATGATGACCAAGCAATTCTGCACGGATTGTTCTTATTTATCACATCATAAGACTCAGCAGGACAAAGCTTTGAAGATCCCAACTGGTGAACAATGGCATCAGCACTTCCAACAGAGATGTCAAGTTGAGCACTGAGTTGTTTGATGGTGGCTTGTTTCGATGATGGCAAATGCTTTGCCCTATAACTTACAATACTTTTACACAGCCAGATCACCCTATATAATTTGCAAGCATCTATGAATATCTGAGATAATCTGGTTTTCCTCAAAAAGATAATCAGTGCTATTTGTTTGGAATGTAAATCTGTTACAGATGCCATTTTAACAGCTCTGTAAAATGGAGACAGGTTACATGTCAGAAGTCAATGAAATTACATGATTTGTTTAAAAATGTTTCTCAAGAATTCAGGTTTTTTCAAGTAAAAAAGAAATAATTGTTGCATTACTTTTGAAACTGCCCTCATAACAGTAATATTGTATGGTTATTGTATAGTCATTGCCAAATAGTACGATTTTAACCTATCAATAAAATCCATCCCTCTCTTGTTTTGTTCTGTTTCCCCTACTGTTCTGTTGGTTGAGTCTTAGTTTGTGAAGACTTCTATGCCTTGAAAATGTTAGTTGAGTTTGGAAATTAGTAATCAATTTATACACAATATTTTGCTCTAATTATTATTTTGTCGCAATTTATTTGCAAAATATTTATTATTGAATAAGGGCATTGGGGAAGGGAACACCTTCCTTGTAGAATTTATCATTGTCTCATTTAATTTACTAGGTTTTAGAAAAAGGCATAAAAATTAGCACTGTAGTTAGTCTTACTGTCAATTTTCGGTGTGTTAAATCTGAATATGATGAATATTATAAATGAAAATGAATTAATTATTTTTTGAGAGTTTTATAATGCCATCACACTGCTCTTACTAAATTTAAAGTCTAATAACTTCAATTTTAAAAATTCTACAAATTTCAAATTAAAATACTTTCAGAAAGAGCTTCAAAAGGTATTATAATTTTCCCATCTATTCTGTATTGAGTTAAAGTGAATGCCCCCAGAATCAAAATCATGACCTACTGCAGAACAGTATGCTTATCATACAAAAGGTAATTATAATCGCTAACCTTATGCAATGTAACAGCTGTCCATATCTCTGATAAATGCCTTAAATTCTCCTCCCATTTATTTAAAATGAGGAATTGCAAATGAGTCTAGAATCAAATCCAAGACCATGAAGAGAAAATAGGTAGTAATTACATATACTAATGTGTTCTTTCTATAAACCTCTAAAATGTGAATCTTGTATGTAATTGAAAAGTATTTTTAAAATCATTATCGATGATAAGGTAATGCATTCTGAAGGCAAAAATCCAAAAATGGGATCCCCTGAGATTGAACCCATGATTGGTACCATGTTGATTTTCCATTTTGATTCCAGGTCAGGTTTAAGGGGCCATCATCCAAAAAAAATTGATAGGCCCTTTGTCCCAGTAATTTAGGCTATACATTCATATCCTATGTCCCCCAGAGGCAGCTATATGAAATAGATTATTAAAATTTTTAAATTTAATAATTTAGTGATAATTAATTGGTTATTCCAATTTCAAAATCTAAGTACTAATGAAAGATTATAAATGTCACATAGGTTCTTCGCCGGCTTGTATCATTATCAAATGATTGGGAAGATAGAGGGGTCTTAGAAGTATCAGAAATTAAGTCTGTATCTTCTCAAAACCTTTCTAAAGAGCAAGATAAATATAGAAAAGAAGGGGCTTATTCATTTGCTTCAGATCAAATTCCTGTACTTCACCGTCTTGATCATTCTTTGCATACCCTTCGAATGTGGGTGCAGGCATATGCAAGGAAAGCTGCATCTACTTGGAATGCACTTTCCTTTTTTCATGCTGCACACTCTGATGTAATGAGTGCAATGGAAGTGTTGAATATGTTGAGAGTAAGTATAAACTTATTTATTAGTATTTCTTTAAGTATTCAATAACTTGTTCCCAAGAGTTAAATGATATCCAAAAATTTCAGAGGTTTTGTTCATTGTTATAATATTTGTATTTGGGTTCAAAGATTGTAGCATTCTCTTATTTAGGACTTCACAGAATTTGGCAAACACTGGCTGTAAATTGTTTCTGTGGGAATCACCGAACATGAATCCAAAATTTAATATTAACTAGACTATTGAGTGGGAGAAAAAATTCTCTTTGAAAATCTGTCTAAATAAAGCCATTTCATAAAGGCAATCTCAACACTTGTTGTGTATTATAAAGATAAATAATTCCTATTATTTGTGAACATATCCTTTGATTTAATTCTCTTGATAGGATGGATTGAATTGAAAGTGATAAGAATTTATTTTTATTATTTTAATTTTTAATAATATTTATCTTGGTTTGTTTGTTTCCAGCTTCCAGACTATGAGAAAATTAGTGATGTGGAAAATGTTAACATGACTGTGTGTGTGAAAATGAGATCTAAATTGGTTTCTGAAGTAAAAGCAAATATAGTAAAGCTGCAGGTTAGTGAAGAATTACTTTAAATTACCGTTTTTTTCGGACCATAAGACGCACCTGGTTTTTAGAAGATAAAAATAGGACAAAAAATATTCTGAACCAAATAGTGTAATAAAATATTTAATAATGTATAACAGAATAATATTTGAACCATATAAACTGAACAGCAGTCAACAGTGGCATTAAGAACCATTATCACACATAAAGACAAATGTTTGAGTACTCTAGTCCAGGGGTCTCCAAACTTTCCCGCCTTAGGGCCATACTGATTACTCCAGCAAGTTCTGAGAGCCATATTATACCAATTACATAAATCTCATTAGTATTTCATATGTCATTATGCTTGTTATAAGTAATGTTTTTATTTCAAATGTATAAAATGTTAGTTGGATTCATTTCAATAATTTGTTAGTTATTATATACTGAAGTTAAATTTTTTGCGTATTATACATGTATTTACTCATTACAATTCTGTGTTTCTTTATTCAACTTATCACAAAAACAATAAGCATATCAATGTAGATGTCATATTAATAATTATTCAACATAAAATTAGAATTCTTCAGTAAACTAAATTTAATTTCCTATAAAAAATATGTTCTCTAAAAGGAGTTTTCAAGTATGCTAGCTCTCCGCGGGCCAGACAAAATCTGTCTGCGGGCCGGATGTGGCCCTCAGGCCGTAGTTTGGAGACCCCTGCTCTAGTCTTCTGAAAACCCCGCGCACTGCTGTGTATTGTAACACCGCCTACTACATGCTATCCTCCATTAGCATACGGCGGTGACACAGTACAGAGCAGCATTGCGCCTCCTGCAAATGCCTGGCATTAGTGTCAGCGGGTCCCGCTGCAGCTCTGATACAAATGCCCTGAATTAGTGTCAACGGGTCCCGCTGCCGCTCTGCTTCTATTCGGACCATAAGACGCAGGCACTTTTTGGTGAAGAAAAAGTGCGTCTTATGCTCCAAAAAATACGGTACTTTTCCTCTCATATTTTAATGGTGAACTATTATCCTACTATGACAGAATTCAAAATATTTTAAATATACATCCAAAATTTTTAACTGTTTTTTTGCCAGCGTATGAATTGTTTTGATTGTTCATTATATTACATTTATTTCTATCATATATTGATTGTCTGATTCTGCATAAAATGTAATAATTTTTTGTCTTTGTGAAGTTATGTATGTGAATTTCTTAAACATCAAGAATGATTTTATTTATTCAAATATTCATAGTTTATGATGAAAGCTGTAAGGTTGAAATACTATATTAATTCTTTTCATATTGAAAATATATAAATTAGAATCCAAAGAAATTTTTTAATAGATAATGTACAAATAATTAAATAATTGTAGCTTTCACTTCCTAAACTGAATTATGATATTAATCCCCATATTATTTCATGAAAATCACATTATATATTACTGCTTCGGGAATAAATATATGGGAGGATACAATGTCCAGCCCAAACTACTGGGGCC
The DNA here is from genome assembly GCA_020796165.1 of Pantala flavescens. Lineage (NCBI taxonomy): Eukaryota > Metazoa > Arthropoda > Insecta > Odonata > Libellulidae > Pantala > Pantala flavescens. The sequence goes on from CM036882.1 coordinate 18,279,668, forward strand.
ACAGGCTTACCGATTTTTATATAATGGCCCACTGAATCACACCTGGGAAAAAATCAGAAACTGACCCTACTCCAAGTTTGATTCTAGAAGTCCCTAAAATTGGATTTTCTCCCGTAAGAAAGTAATGGGTCGATTGTTGACAAGTTTGAAAAACACTTACTGGATGCAGAACAGTAAAATTTCATATGACTATATCTACTATACATTTGTAATCAAATATACTATTGCTTATTTACAAATGGTGATGGTTAGATACTAGGTGGTGAAATATTTTAAAATAAAAAAAATCATATCTTACCTAATATGATATATAGATCAATCAAACATCATTTACTTATAGGTAAGTATATTGTCTAGTTTTCATATAATTCACAGTTGCCTATGTGTCATGGGTTTGATTCCAGAGAGCCCCGTAATCTTGATTTTCCCCTTAAGATTACTGGGTTGTTGGTTCAATTCCATGTGACGTTAACTATATCTTCATAAGAAGTGCATAGCAAAATAAGAGGCCTCATTTTGAGGCACTTCCATAATGAATTTTACTTTGAAATTTGAAGAATATGTATAGAATATGATGCTTAAGCATATGAAGAATGAATTTCCTGCAGGAGTTTGATGCCTGTGCGGGAAAAATTCTTCCTTAAGAAATGCACAGGAAAAAAATATATATATAGGATAAAAATTGGACATTTGTCCAAACTATGGAGCCCATGGGCTCACCAATATTTTAACATTATGACCCACTGAATCTCTTCTGGTAAAAAATTGGAAACGCCTTATCTATCATTGGTTTGATTCTAGGAGGCCCTGAAATCAGACTATCCCCCACATGAATGCATGGGTTCAATATTCAAAGATTTTTAAAATATTTCCCAAGCTCCTAGAACAATAAAATTTTTCTATGGCTATAGCTATAATAAATTTCTTCTTTAATATACCATTTTTTATCTACAAAAGATCATGGGTTTGATACCAGGTGGTAAAATATTTTCAAATTCTAAGAGATGTCTTCTAGCTTAGCACAACAGATAGATAGATTCAACTTGATAGAGTTATAAATATATACGAGTTAAGGCGTGCTTGCTAACAGCAAGCAATGGTATAATAAATTATTAATAAAAAATTAATTTTTCCGGAGGATTACTCCGCTCAAACATTGCTAAACATAAACTGAAGGACATTTTCACAGCTGGCAATGCACTGAATTCGATTTCCCATGCATATCTTACGGCAGGTTTATTACCGCCCTAACGACGATCCAAGGCCATCCTGTGAAAATCACTGTCATCATTCGCTTGAGTATGATTATCCTTATAAACACTCTAAATTTCAAATGGAATATACTTCAAGGAAGTACCTCAAAATGAGTCCTTAATTACCTATGCATTTGTTATGAAGTTATAGTTAACGCCCCCTAGAATCGAACCAACGCCCATTTACAACAATCTTAGGGATGCTATTATATGAGAATGTTCCCTTTTATGGCTGTGTGAAATTTTGAACCTCTGCACGGTCGGGAAGTGTCATAAAAAGCTTTCGGAAATATGGTCAATGATATCCTAAAGAGAAAAATCGAGATTACGGATCGCTCTGGAATCGAACCCATGGCACATAGGCAAATGCTGATTTTTTTAAAAGTGCACTATAATTGTATCTATAAGGTTAGAAAGTTTGAATGATCTATGTATATATATTGCTGTATATTAAGAGAGCTACGATTTTTCAAAATCTGATAATATTTCACCTCCCGGCATCAAACCCTTGACTGATTGTACGTAAACAATAGTATGTTTCCGTAGATATATATATAATAGCAATAGCCTTATGAAATCTTATCCTTCTTGCTCAATGGTAAGTATTTTTTAAAATTATTTGAAAAACGGCCCCAAGCAGCCTTACGGGGGAAAGTCGATTTTTGGGGCCTCCTAGAATTGAACCCATGATAGGTAGGGTCGGTTTCCGATTTTTTTCCTAGGTGAGTTTTAGATGGCCATTACGCAAAAAAATCGGCGATTCCGTGGCCTAAGCGGTTTGGGCCTGATATTAATATCCTATATATATGTTATATATATCCCCCCGAAGCATCTATATATAATAGATATATATATATATATATATATATATCCCCCCGAAGCATCTATATATAATAGATAAATTGAATTCAGGGACAAATCAAAAGTTGTCTACATTTCATGGTTTTGATTCCAGAGAGCCTCGTAATACCTTTTGGTGAGGCTTGTTGGTGAGTGTTTATGGATTAGACTGACAACCCAGGGGGAGAGTGTTGCTCAGATACAAAATTTTCAGTATAAAATTCACCCTGAAAAAACCACTTAGATGATGTCCTTAGTCTTGCAATTAGATAACACAAAATTAAATTATTCTTATCAGTTTTATTAAATATAGGAGTATTAGGGCAATGTATCACTGTTTCAGCCATGGCCTTATTCAATAATGCAATACTAGGAAGACAACATTTTTAAATGTGCAATTTATGTTATACATTTCTCCTAATGATGATTCTTGTAAATAAACATTTCTTGATGTTCAATGTTTGGAGACTCTTGAATATTCATTTCTATAATCTCTTCCCTCAATAGAATCTTCCTGCCGAATGCCTCAACGTTCTTGCAATGATGGGAAGAACAATATCTTTAGCAACCTTGTGTCTCTGTATGCCTGATCCAAGATATTGGAGAAGACAAAGTCATGCTCTGCCAGAATTTCCTAGTCCTTATGTGGAAGAGTATTTAGGTATGATATATCTAATATATATATATATATATATATATATATATATATATATATATATTCGTTTATATACATGTATAGAATACAAATGTCCAGCCCAAACCTCTGGGCCCACGGACTTGCCGATTTTTTTTATCTAATGATCCATGCAATCTCACCTGGCATAAAATCAGAAACCAACCCTACCTATCATGAGTTCAATTCTATATATATAGGAGGCCCTAAAATCGGATTTTCTTCTGTAAGAATACATGGGGTCAACTTTTGACAGTTAAAAAAAAAATACTTCCTGTGCATAAAACGAAAAAATTTAATATGGCTTCTATCTTTCTTCAGAAAAACACTATTGTTTATCTACAAATCGTCTTGGGTTCTATGCTAGAAGGTGAAATGTTTTCTAGCTTAATATAACAGATAGATCAATGAAACTTCGTATACTTATAAATATAGAAATTATAAACTTTGAAAAACATCCACAGCTGTCTATGTGTATGTATGATGATAGCAATGATGTTCCAGGCAGACTCCCAGACCTCTTGATTTTTTCTATAAGAATTCCTGATCTAGATTTCAAGAATTTTTAAGACACTTTCCGATGATGTAGAAGATTTAAATTTCACTCAATCATAGATGGGCAGCATCTTTATGTTCAGCTGCTTTAATAATGTTGTAAATGGTCGTTGGTTCGATTGTAGGTGTCGTTAACTATACCTCCATAGGGAAAACAAAAATCTTTATGAGGCCCTTGTTAATGTATTTCTCTTTGATATTTGGTGAAATTGGATTGCCATATTGTAGATGCTGATACTTATGCTAATGATGAAAATATCTTGTGTTGAATATCCTTAGTTTGACACCCGGGCAGTTAGAATGCTACTATAAGGAATATATGGGTAATCAAATTCAATTTAATGGACACTGCAAAAATGTCCTTTATTTATTATTTAATCTTTATTAATGATAAGCTATGCACGAGCAATGTTAAAATTCAGTACATTCTCTATTTTTTCATTATTAGATATATTGACCGATGAAGGAAGCAAACTTTTACTATGGGCATTTTCTCTTTCTTTCCCAAGTCTCAGTCAATATCCTTTGATGCTTTATTTATCTCTTATTTTTATTTGAAGAGGAGGAGTGTAATGTTGATTTTCTGTTTATGCAGACTCACATTGAATAGAATTTTGGTTCATTCAGAGTACACCAGTAGGTTCTTTGGACATAACAGTAGCTGGTACTGTGTTTGTCCATCAGTTTTTATTACTATTTAGTCCAGTAGTAACTGCAGTACCACGTGTCATGTAATCTTTGTAAAAATTTGTACTTCTATCTAGCATGAATACCATTGGCATTAGCTAATAGTATGCTGGCTTTATTACTATATAAGATAATGAAAATGTAATTAGAATTATATTCAGAAGAAATATTAGTTTTATATTATTATTGTTTTCACATGTTTCTGATAAAATTTTAAGAAAATATAATTATTTTATTTCCTTTTTATCAAATTTGATTGTGGTAGATAATATTTTTCCTTAAAAAATGGATCAAGTATATCTGTAAGTTTTATAATTTCTATCTGCAGATAAAATATTAAAGCCTGTTATCAAAGCTGTCCAGAATTTGGATCTTCCAGTTCAGCAGTCTGCTGCTGGCATGGTTCTTCGAATTTTAGGAGAGGCTTGGCTAGATCATATTTATCAACATAGAATAAAATTCAGGTAAAATTAAATTTTAAGATTACATTTCTAGAGGAAAAATATCCTGTAAAAATTTTTGTCTATGAAAAGAGAATTTCATAGAGTAAATTATTGGAGAATAAGATAATTTTATCTATATGTTTAGTAAAATAACATTCTCCTTCAGGCCTTTTGATCTATCCTATTATCTTGATCTTAGCCATTCTCACCAATTGTTGTGCTCTAGCCAACATATACATGTATGTTTTATCTTAGGAATAAATTCATAAAATGTTTATTGAAGCTATTCCCTCAAAGATGTTTATGTGTCTATATGCAAGATCAAGCTGAGGGATCATTTCAGAATAGGAAATATCTCTTACGCACTCTTTCCCCATTGAATCTCTCCAACCTTATTAACTTTCTGTATTATACTTTTTCATGTTCATTCTTCTTTTCATTTCATTCACACCTTATTTGCTTCAATCAATAAATATTAATATTTATATTAATTATTTAAAATTTTATGATGATTATAAGTTTGTTATAATAGTGATATAAATTATTATTATATTCTATGATAATTATCACAGGTATAAGAATCAATCAATGTGTTATATATTGCTAAAAAAGTAATATATTTTTCTGTGAACTTTACATAATTTATGATTAGAGATCTGCCTTAGAGCCATATGTCTTTATTACAATTATAAGTGTATGAACTGAGCTGAGAAACAAATTAGTTTTAAAAGTTTTCCCAACCTAATTAATCTTTTAAGGAAGTATGTATTTGTTTTTATTTATGTACTCAGTGAATGGGGTGCATTGCAGCTGTTGACAGATTTTGGGTCTGTACAAAATTGGCTTGAAGAGCGTATTACTCTGTCTCCTGAGCTCCATCGACATTTAGCTCAAACTGAGGTTTTGAGGCGTTGTGAGGGAGTGGGCCGTTTGCTGCTACGAAATCCTGGGGAAGCTATTTCAATGATTCCTCCGTCCCTGCCCACTCCAGCTCATTATCAGAAAGGTCAGAAAATATTGACTTGTAAATGATCATTTTTTTAACTTAATTTTATTGCTGATTCTCCTAACACTTGGAGTATTAAATACTGTGAGTCTACAACTTCATATGTTCTCTGTGCCTTGACAATTTCTCTCACAGAAAAAAACAAGGTCTTTAAGTGACTTATGCATGCATGTATTATCCTGATCTTACCCACAGAATTGTTGAATCTAGTTGAACAGGAAGTGTGAATGATATTAACTTCATCTTATAGCAGGGGTGCGCAACCTGCGGCCGTACAGTCCTATGCGGCCGTAGGCAAGTACTTTGGCGGCCGTGTTTGTGAGGACAATTGCTGTAAAACTTTTATTTTATACCAAATTAAGTAACGCAGACATTTGTTTACACATGTAGACCAGTACATTGAATATGTCACATATCATACTCCAGTTTTATGTAAAATTTGTTTAATTTTACATAATAAATAAAGCATTATTAAGTTTACTTCTAGTTACTGGCGGCCGTTCCTGAAGTAAAAAGTCTGTAGTGCGGCCGTCAATAGGGGTAAGGTTGCGCATCCCTGTCTTATAGGATCTTTTCATTTCTTATGAATTAAATTCATCTTTTTTTTGAATAGTTTGAATTCCAAAGTTTGCCATCCTGTCCTGAATCAGATAAATGAAACTTACATAATGAACAAGAAACTAAGAATATTACTTTTACTTTATCTCAATTTGATTTTTCCTTGAACATTGTTTTGAATTAAAAGATCATACTCAGGTTAGGACATGGTAAATATTTCTAAATTATAATTTTTGTAAGAGTGTTATTCTTTGTTCCTTGTCCTGTAGAATTTTCTGGAGATTCTGGAGAACTACCTCAAAGCTAACGTTGAATTACCAGACCCTACAAATAACACTTACTTATTTATCATAACAGTTTTTTTTAACTTGAATGAATATTCTGTCTTTATTTTTATTATAATTACTGAGTTTATGGATCTACTCGAATGTTAGTAAGAATCTAATCAGGCTTCCTTGTGGGATTCCCAAGATCACTATAACAAGGTTGGAACTTACCTTCATTACTATATTATCCACTTTTGGAGAGCAAATCTGTTAAGAATCAACATTTATGCACATGATTTTTAGTTTAAATAAAAGTTTCTGTTTTGGATCTTATTAAATGCGTAACAAAAATCTGAAAATATTACATTCATTTTCCTTTTCTTCTTCAGATTTCAGGACATGGTGACTAGTGCCTTAGGGCACACTAATCTGTAACCTAAGAGCCCTTACCAGTCAAATATTACTCTGGTTTAAAAGGTGTAAGATTATTAGATAAAAGGTATATTTTAATTAAATGATCAGGAAGAACATTGTATAACCCTCTATATGCCACTTGCTAGCTAGAAGGATAAAATTCTAAATCTAGAAACAGATGGCAGCATTTCAGCTGACCACAAGGATTTCCAGCTAAAATTCTTAATAAAATCTCTAACTATTAAATATAATATCCTAAATGAGCGATATGTATATTGACTGCAATTTGAACTTGGAAAAGATTAAAAAGTTTATAGGTGTTGGTAAAAGAATGTATTGGTTTGATATTGGTATATCATAATGATAATTACTTTTAGATTCACCTTATAGCAAATAAGGATACTTATTTATAATAGAAATTGAAATCAATCAAATGTGTTAAGATTGAACTAAGGAAATATTTTTTTAGAAAACTAGAATAATGTAAAATAGGTTATTAAATCATGCATCGTGATATCAGTTATAATCTCAGTATGGTTATTATTTAAGCGAATTTATTACTTTTCAGGCTCTGTCAACAGTTCTGATGTTTCACCCATGTCTAATACTGGTGGTCGTGGAGCATTAATGCCAGCAGAAATGTATGTTCCTAATCAAGAGCAGTGGCTAGAACTGAGAGCATCTGGTGTTAGAGATTATTGCCGTAGCTGTTGCTATCCATGTTGGTCTCCTATGTTTTGTGCTATATGCCTCTTGTCTTGTCGGTGACATATTTTTTAGTGAAGGGTTTTGGTATTTTGAATATGTTAATTATTTAATTGGCCGAAGTTAGTGTTATTCAACCTAAATTTCTCAATTAACCAATTATTCTATAAATTTATTATATTTGTAATATCTTTTAAAAAACTAACAACATTAGTTTCCCTTTTCCATCACTGAGAATCTAAATCTCAAGAAAGTTATCTACTTGGCATTCTTTTAAGAGCAAATCCTATACAATTTACCTTCAACCACTACTTGCAAGACAACAGTGGAGTAGCATTTCTAAAATGAGAAAATTATTGATGATAATATATGATTAAATAAAAATGTATACCAATATTTACATAAAAATGTATAATTTAGATTTTCATAAATGGTGTTATTTTCAATAGTTGCAAAATTGTAAATTTATATTACCCGCAATTTCCATGGAATCAATAATCACTGAGTCATTAAAGCTAATATATAGCAGGCATGAAATGTCTGTGCTGGCTTTCATTTTTTAATCTCACTCAAACTGCCTTAGCTTTTTGATCAATGAATAAAGATATCAGTCATTATATGTCAATTTGATAAATTCTGTTAAGACATCTGTGTTAGCAGAATATTGCACATAAATGTTATGTATAGATAAAAATGTGTAAATAGCAAATATAGATAATGAAAACATTGAGTAATAAAATGCCAATAATCAATACATCCTCTCTTTCCATAAATAAATAGTTTTATTTAAGTTATTAAATAACATTCAGAAACTGAAATTAGTAAAATATTATCAGACTATTCTTCTGATAATTTTGTTATAGATATTGAATATTTTTTATAGGACCACTTTTTAAAACTGCCATTTTAGAAATCTGTATCATCAAAGCATTACATTTTGATATTACCTTTATTATTGAGTTCAGTTTCTGAAAAAAGTAATGTAACCTCACTTAAGAGGTTCTACTTTACTGAAATATCTCATGCTATCAGACAATTTTGATTGTATATCAGTAAGATGGCAGACTAATTTTGGTTTCATAACTTAAGCTAGTAAAAGATTTAAAATATTTTAAATTTATTATAGTGAAAAGATTTTCCATAAATCTAAAAGAATGTAACAAATTTCCATGATTGATTAATTTCTGCAAGTTATTACAGACATTCCCAAGGAATCAAATTTTTAGATAAATAAGGTAATCTGTATAGCAAATTTCGAACCCTCATTAAAGAAAAATGAGTTGCAAAATTTTATCTTCTTTCAAAGAGGTTTGTAAGCCCTCTTTCCTGATAGAACCTGTTCCTATGCCATTAAAATTCACTTCCTGATAATATTTTTGTAGTACAATCTTTCTTAATGGTGACATGGTATTATGCTGATTTTAGTGATGCATGCCTTTTATTATTTTCATTTTCATATTTTCACTGAAGGAAATTGGTTGAGTTCACTCACAGTTAATATTTAAAAGCAAGAAATAAGAGGATAAGATACAATTCTCTTATAACTTCAATAGAAATTATTGTTGGGAGAGGAATACAGAATATTTTCAATTTGCTCGCGATTCATGCAACTGCTTATGCTATGCTGAATTTTTAAAAAATCCTTGTTATGATTTTAAGACAAATTTATATGTTATTATATTGCTTTATATTTAAAAGATTCATATTTTAAAAACATACATTTTTCAATCATTTGCGTTTTTAGTCTATAACTACTATGTAGTCTATTCAATAAATAAAAATATGAATTATTATCTATACGTACTCAATCCCTATTTATTTAATATTTGTATCCGAAAATATTAGAGCTAGAATATTTTTAATTAATATTGAATATAATTAATTAAATTAATATTGAAACCTTTGTAAAATGTTAAATCAAATATTCTCATAATAATTTCACTTTGAATAGATAACTTATTCCGAAAGAATCATTTATCGCGCATATATACACGCGTGAAAACGATTTAAATTGACTCAATTGTCTAATGGATGTATCATGTATTGTAGATGTACGATGTATAGATTCATAACGCCCGCGAATCCAATGTATCGATACTTTGAACTTGAACATTCAACACGTATCGAGAGAGCCTGATACCGAGGAAGAGGTCGGAACGTTGGCGTTGTAAGAATCTTACGTGGTTGATATGTTTTTACGAAAAGTTGGTGATCAGAAAATAGTAGCATATTCATTTCGACTGCGATTATTTAATATATGAAGAATACAGTCATTTTCTGAAAATAAAAGTCATCTCTCTTATTTCTGTCTTGGACACTTACGACGATCCCTATAAGCGATGTAAAGTCGTATTTTAGTGTTTATTAATGGTTAATCAGTAATGTAATTTGTCACTAATTGTGCAGTTTCATATATTCAGTTATTTGATATTGATTCATTTCCTATCTGCGACTTCATGGTCGTATGTCGTGTAATAACTTGTATCCAATCTAACATTCGGAAGATCCTTTTCTATACTATTTTACGTCGCTCTCTTGAATAAGCTTCCATCGTGTCGAACTTTATAAAAAGTTCTTTAATTATTACAGGTGCCACTATCGTTTTTAAATCTATTAGTGAAGAAATTTATTCGAGGTCCCTTGTGTTTTTTCAGTCATAACTGGTTGAAAATTGTTTTGCTAGAGTTACTTTTTAAACTCTCATCTCATATAAACGTAAATTTTAAATTCATTGCAGGTGTTTCTATTGATTCGATGATCGATAGCAATCATAATGTCTTCGTCAGCAGTATACATTCTTGATGTAAAAGGAAAGGTATGAAATATTTTAACTTAAAATACCTTGATCATCCAACAGCCACATCATTGATCATTCATTACCTCTCCAGGTATTAATATCGAGGAATTACCGTGGTGATATCGAACTGGGTGTCATCGAAAAATTCATGCCCCTCTTAATGGAAAAGGAGGAGGATGGAATGCTTACGCCAATTTTACAAACCTCAGAATGTACATTTTCATACATTAAGTACAATAACTTATATATTGTGTCCACTACAAAGAAAAATGCAAATGTTGCGTTAGTTTTTGTATTTCTGCATAAGATTGTCCAGGTAAGAGATTTAATTTATTTGTATGTTGAAAGTTGTTTATTCATTCATGTTGCGTACTAATGTACTTATAATTTTGGTTTATCAATATACTTTAGGTTATGATTGAATATTTCAAAGAACTGGAAGAGGAAAGTATACGTGATAATTTTGTTGTCATCTATGAGTTGCTAGACGAATTAATTGACTTTGGATACCCTCAGACTACAGATAGCAAAATTTTACAGGAGTAAGTTGTTCTTTTGTCCCACACTTATTAATTTAAATGTATATCCAAATTTATCAATTGATTAATTTAAGGTTTTCCTGTTTTTTATTGATCTAGATTAGTAAATTCTTTCCCTGGAAATGGACTGTTAGTCTATTAGATAGTTAGTTGTTAGATACTATTACCAATTCCTACTATATATGTTTATATTCACTTTCATCCAATTTTCCTGTTCTGTGTTATAAAAGTACAAATTTCTAAATTTAATCAAAAAATCCTATTTATCATTCCATATTGAATGTAATTAAATTTTAAAGTTGCAACTGACTACTTTAAGTCTTCATTTTCTGAATGTGTAAATATTTAAACATTAAATCTATTTGAGATTGCTCTCCTTCCCTATGTTATTAGCTTAGAATTTGACAGTGATAAATAAATATGTGATACTGGATATGAAAATAGATTTGAAAGCTTATGGGCCCTAGATGTACAAGGCCTTGACAACTGAAGAGTAAATTTGCAGTAGGTGCAGAATATGGAACTACAAGGTATTTTGCCAGAGCATGTTAAAAGAAAAGTAACTTTCACATAGACCCCTTTCAAAAGTTCTAGCACATTACTTGAAAAGTATAATCACTCCTTATCAAAAATAATTACTGAACCAGGACTTTCGATGCTACTTCTACAATAATATTTGTATTATATTATGTTATTTGCTTTGAAATGTACTGGTAAAAATGGAGAATTATTTCCCTAAATTTCTATAATAATATGTCTGTCATTATCTTAAATAAGAGTTAGAGATTTCCTTTTATACCTTTAGTGAAACATTATTTTTTATATAATGTATTTAAGAGAATAGAATTTTCTTTGAGAAAATTGAGTTATTTAAACTAAATTACCATTAAGAGATTTGGAATTGATGTTTCATCTAATTGATTTGTATAAAAAATCAAAGGTGGTGTATACAAATGTTCTGATCCACTACCAATTACCAAGTTCATCATTATGGTCCAGTTGTGCCAGGCTCTTGACTTATTTCATGTAAATTTCTGTGTATGATATTCAATGAGCAAAGAGAATCATCTTTAATCTTATTTATAGAAATTTATGTGTTTAAAAATATTATTTTGTTGAGTATTTTTAGAGTTATAGTTGCAGAAAATTTTGTGGTTCTTAAAAATTTCATAAATGAAGCTAAAAGAACAATTATTTGAAAGTTTTTCATCCTTAAGTTTTATAATAAATATTCTAATTATGTTTTCGTAGGTATATTACTCAAGAAGGACATAAACTGGAGATCCAACCTAGACCACCTATGGCTGTGACTAATGCTGTGTCATGGAGGTCTGAAGGTATAAAGTACAGGAAAAATGAAGTATTCTTGGATGTGATAGAGTCGGTAAATCTTTTGGTAAGATATTTTCTATCTTTTATTGAAGAATAGCTTGTTGTTTTCGTGTAATTGTAATAGAGTACAAATAATTGCTCAAATAGTCTGAGAAGTAGATTTTATTCTTATATTAATATAGCATCCATCTATTAAATTATTATTTAAACATCTTGGCTGATCAGAATAGAAGAATGTCTAACAACGGAGCCTTAAGGGCTGTAACACATAGCCCCTTATAAAATTATGAATTTTTGGTATATTTCTTGGACAATCATAATAATAACCTGAAATTTGTTGAGGCCAAAACTTCCTTGTCTCTTTGTAATTAATATTTAAGAATAAAAAAAATGTGGCTCCCACTGACAAATTGCCCAGTACCCAAATATAAACTTCAACTCCACCATAGAGTGGCAAGTGGAGGGTAGTAAATACATACCTTGAATGTAATACTAAGATGGAAGCAACATAAAGAGAGCATTTCCTGAGAAAAGCATGAAATGTAACAATATATAAAGTAGAAAAAGGAGAGAGGCAACCAAAGAACATGAACACCTTTTAGCAATTTACAGATGTGGAAGGATGAGTGTTCCTTGAGAGTATATGTTTATGTATATTTACAGAAAAAAGACATCATTTAACATCCTTGAGAAAAGCAGCCATGTATCCTTCGTAAACAGAGTTGGCAATTACTTTTACCTGGCTGCAAACCCATGAATTATTCCTCAGTCCTTAACATAAATCTTTATTCTTTACTTCTTTAATTATTTACATCATAATCTAAATGAATTTAATAACATCTTTTGATTGTATTTCTTTGTAATATTGATAACTGTTGAGTACAAGAATATCATCAAGGCTTATACCATTTTCTATTATCAAAAGCAGTTAAAGAACAACAATAATTCAACCATCCTCAATTTTTTCCTAAATACCTGTAGATATGTATTCAATCTGGAGCTCTTAATTCGTTCAATCTTAAAACAGGTCCTGGGATGAAGTTTCTTGCTGAAATAAAATTAAAGGAATAGTATTCTTCCTTCTTTATGATAGATTTTTTCTTTACCCGTTCAAATTAAAGTTTTTCTATTCTTACTCCATTTTCAGGCCAATGCAAATGGAAATGTTCTTCGGAGTGAGATAGTGGGAGCAATTAAAATGCGTGTTTACCTCTCAGGAATGCCAGAGCTACGACTCGGATTGAACGATAAGGTGCTATTTGAAAGCACTGGCAGAGGGAAATCTAAATCAGTAGAACTTGAGGATGTAAAATTCCATCAGTGTGTCAGATTATCAAGGTAAATAATTTATTGTTGTATATATCCAAATATTAGCAAATGGATCCAAATTAGAATCCTAATCAGTAGCCCAAAGATTAAAAATTCAACCAAACAACTTTCCTTCCACTGATCTCTAACTTGCACTTTTGATTCTTTAATAGGGTTATTGCTCTAATAGTCTGAGAAGTAGATTTTATTCTTACATTAATATAGCATCCATCTATTACATTATTATTTAAACATCTTGGCTGATCAGAATAGAAGAATGTCTAACAAGGGAGCCTTAAGGGCTGTGACACATGGCCCCTTATAAAATTATTAATTTTTGGTATATTTCTTGGACAATCATAATAATAACCTGAAATTTGTTGAGGCCAAAACTTCCTAGTCTCCTTGTTGTTTGTTTAATGTTCAGGATACCAAATGGAAGGATTAGCATATGTGGCTCAATTCTTTAATAGATTAATCATTCACCAGCAAAGAAAAATAATTTATTCATAATTTAGGGAAATATATTGTTTAAACACAAGATAATTTACTATACAGTGGATTTTTTAAAAAGATGAACAAAAAGTATGTTATTAACACGAAGAAATTTCCTAAGCCTATGATAAAACTACAAACAAGGGATGAATCATTCTTTCAAGTCTTAAAATAAGTCTCTCCTAATCTTGACTCTGCTAGGAAGGTGAAAGGTAGCTTCATGTGAAAAGCCCACACGGCTAGAATAATCCCAATTCATTTTTTTTCACATCTGTTACAAACCTGGGGGTCAAATCAGCTTTTGACTTTAATAGACATGAAACTCTGTGGTTAGTTCACAAAAGTGCTTCTTGGATCCCTAATAATAACATTTAAACATGAAAATTATATGATTGATGTTAGATGAACTAGATGATGTTCTATTCCATATTTCCTACATAATTTTGGTCTACATGACAAAATAATACAGTTGTTAGAATATATATTTTTATTTATTTTATAAGGTACAAGGCCATCAATAATATTATTTATTCTTATTCTTGTAAAGTTTTTTATCAACATTCAAGAACAATAATTTTTATGCAATTTTTCAGATTTGAAAATGATCGTACAATCTCATTTATACCTCCGGATGGAGAATTTGAATTAATGTCATATCGTTTGAACACTCATGTAAGTGAAAATAGTCTATAATAATGATTATTGATATATTAATAAGTTTTATTTTCATTAGAATTTCAAATTTTGTTTAAGTGTATAGAAAGATTCTATAATTAGTATAATTTTTGTAAAAATAGGTTAAACCATTGATATGGATTGAATCTGTGATCGAGCGTCATGTTCACAGTAGAGTGGAATATATGATCAAAGCTAAATCACAATTCAAACGTAGATCGACAGCAAACAATGTTGAAATTGTTATCCCTGTGCCTGCTGATGCTGATTCACCGAAATTTAAAACCACAATTGGAAGTGTTAAGTATGCTCCAGAGCAAAATGCAATAATTTGGACCATGAAGTCATTTCCTGTAAGTTTCTTTTTATTTTAATTCTCTATACATAATGAAGTATGGCTGAAATTGAAATAATCTGTATTTTTTAGGGTGGAAAGGAATATTTGATGCGAGCACACTTTGGATTGCCAAGTGTTGAAGGAGAAGACACTGAGGGTAAGCCCCCTATACAAGTGAAGTTTGAAATTCCTTATTTCACCACTTCAGGAATACAGGTAATTTTTCAGTTTGTTATATTTGGCAAATTGATAATGCAAGTTGAGCTTAGTTTACATTTTTTATAGTATAGTTTTATGATATTTTTTGGTAGTTTGAAGGTTAAAAATGTAGGCTCTCTTTAATTTACTTATTATACTTGCTTAGAGATTGTTATCAATAGTGTATTCCAACCTGACCTGTGAGTATGAGATACTTGTCAGGAGGAAAAATGCTCGTAACCTGCCACTAGACCCCAAGATAGCCCCTTTTCGGGATTCATATAAGTCTTAAAGGTTCTTATGGATGAAATTTAGATTTTGAGCTTAATTTCATTGATTTTGACTTTAAAACTGCTTAAATTAGGATGACAATGAATTTTTACAACAAAAGTTACACAAATGGCTGTGAATTCCAACCAAGAACAACATTGAAACTCTATTGCTCTATTATCCAGTGTGAAATGCCGATATTTTCTTAGATTGCTCCTCTGAACATGTAAAAGTCACATTAGACATCTTTTTGAGCATATCATAGCAAACAATATCTTGTGTTTAACTTTACTTACTGCCTAGAATTTGAAACAGGCTATAGTTCATCAGTACATTATGGATTGGATAGGTTCTAGTTTATGTGAATTCTTTTTAAACAAATTTTATTAGTCTGATTTGGATATTACAATATTTACATATTTTATCATCCAAATTAGAGTTTGCTAAATAAAGGAGGGACAGTAGTCAGTAGCAATTTCACATCTATTACAAGATGTGAATGAACTCGACAAGAAAAGGCATTAATTTGTGGAAGGTCATTAAAATGAAATGTTTAGTTAACTTCCACAGAAAACAAAAAATTTTTGTGGAAGTACACAATTAGTAATTTCATTATAAGGAATGAATGTACTTAATCAATGAAACTAGCTTAAAGCTAATAACACTGCTTGTGGAAATATTCATTCACCAATTTAGTATATTTTTATCATATTGATATTATATACATTTTTTGATATTTTGTTTGGAAGTCTTAGAATAGAAAGGAAATCTTCTATGTACTTAAACTGAATGATCAAAAATTTTTGAACTAATTTAAAATTGATTTTGAAAAAACTTATAAAAAGTCTAACTAGGAAAAGGGAATTAAACAATTAGCTTTTTTGGTAGGGTTTGTTGACCAAATCAGACAAACATTAACCAAAAAGTGCTTGTTTATAATGATATGAATCATATCTTTTTGAAGAATTATTCTTTTTCCCTATCATTATTTTGGTCCTATGAAAATCCAACAAGGAGGTGGTCAAGAAAAAGTTGAAAATATAAAAATTTCACATTTATAAATTATAAATTCAAATTGAAATATAACAATGATAATTTGGTAAACTTTGTATTCATCACATTGCATTGCAGGGCTTCATAATTCAGGTTCCCAAATAAAAAGGTATTGCTAACTAAGAGTTTGAATAATGTTATAAGTTATTTATTTATTTCTATACTTGGCTATTCAACTCTTGTAAATTTTGATCGTTTTATTGTTATCAAAATGTTGTAATGAAGTAAGTCATGTATGTAGCTTTTAAATGAAAAAATAATCCCCTGATGAAGATGAGATTAAGTAATTATTATTTTATAATTATTGGAATTGTTAATGATATTCCGTGCTAGGTAAAATGGTTAAATCTTGTTCTTACTCAGAAAATACTGAGTAGAAAATCTTCTTGGGATTCAAATCTGGTAGATTATCTCCAACGTTTTGGCCACAGACTTCGTAGTCATCTTTGAAGATGGCTGCAATCTGTTTAATGTAATCAATAAGATGTATTTATTTAGGATGAAATTGGATTACTTGGATAATTGAAATCATTCATATTTTAGTATAAGTATTTTATCCTCTCCATAAATACATACATTATTTGGTGCTATATTCAATGGATATAATGAAAAGCTTCAAACTTAACAATATTTGCAATAAGTGAGTTATATATAATTTAAAGAAATTAACAAATTCTTTATCTAGCTTTTTTATGGTTTTAATTTGATTGGTTTATTTTATTTATAATAGAAATATTTTACATCTTTTGATTCATCCTTAATATAGTTATTCATGTTGCACTTGTTTTATTTTCAGGTACGTTACCTCAAAATCATAGAAAAGAGTGGCTATCAGGCACTGCCATGGGTGCGGTACATTACCCAAAATGGAGACTACCAGCTACGTACTAACTAAAGCATTCCAAAATTTTTATATCGAATAATTGATTTTTTTGCTTAAATAGTTTAGAGGAGTGACTTATGTTTGGAGGAAAAGTTGGCTATGATTCTGTATCCTGAGATCATTTATCGAACTCTGGATTTAATGCATATTTTAAATGTTTTACTTGTGTAAGTCTTAAAGTATTTGTTGAAATTTCAAATTATTGTAAATAACATGAATTCAAATAATTTAAATAATGAGCTAAATTTTTAATAAACTGTGTTGTATTGATGTTTGACTGTTTCAAATTTTTAGAAGTGAAAAATTTAATGATAAATCCAATAATTTCAATGATCATCCAATGCTCTTTAGATGTCTTGTTAGTATAAATGGTCAATAATAATCACTTTGTTATTCTTAAATGTGGTCTAATATGACCTAACACTTGATTCAGGAGCTTTTGGTTTACTGTCATATTAGATATGAGATTGTATAACATACTCCAATAAGCAACAATTGAAAGGCAATGTATCAGTAGTAAAGCAAGGGCTTTTAGGGGTATAGACATCCTTAGAGGGTTATAAAGTTGATTACATAAATTAGATATCATTATAAAATACATATGCATTTAAAATGTCTAACGATTATATATGAATGATAAAATGTCTCTGATTATAAGAACTCGTATCCTATATCTATTATTTATAGCTACTTCTGGGGATATATCTATATTTAAGGGTACAAAAGCACAGCCTAAATTACAGGAGCCATGGACATGCTAATTTTTTGCATAATTGCCCACACTATCTGACCTAGAAAAAATGGGAAATCGACGATCATGTGTTCGATCTTTTCCCTGAAAGAATGAATTGGCCTGATTAACCAAAATTTATTCACCTACCTCCCAAGTAAGTAGAATATTCAAATTCCACTCATTTGTGATATGTCGCTATACAAAAATACCATTAGGTTCCTACATAGGTTCGTTGCTAGTTAATAGTCCCTTAATTTTCCTCAAATTAAAAATAAAGTTGGCCATTTATGAAATATAAAGATTTAACTCAGTAATCATATAAAAACGTTTAATATAAGTTCTTAATAAAATCCATATGTCTATATGTATCATATGTTCGATTCTAGTGATCCCTAAATTCGATAATTTTCTCATAAGAATACATGGACCGGATTTTTGAAAAAAAAAAAATTAAAAGCACTTTCCATAGTGCAGGAAATTTGAACTATGCACATCTATAAAAATCAAAATCTCTATAAATTACAGCTATTAGCACGCAATAAAAGGGTTTAAGTTGGATTCTAGGTGTCGTTTATCTCCATAATAACTACAAAAAATAACTTTTGAGGCACTTACTGAAATTGTTTTTATTTTGAAATTTGAAATACATTCAAAGACCATCATATAATTGCGAACAAAGAAAAAAAATTGTGTGGAGTGTCCTTAGTTCGACGCCCAGGCGGGAATAATGCTTCTCGGTATAACAACCAGGTTAATTATGGTGACCTCAAAGTCGCCAACATTTCGATGGCTCTGCCATCTTCCTCAGAGCTACCGAGATGCCGATACATTCCATTGTAAATTCTTTATTTTCAGTACAGTGTTCCCTCACCACATAGCGCTTTATGAGTCCCGGCTTTAGCGCTTCGCGGATTTTTCCAAAATATTTACCCTTTAAACTCGAGACCTTCAAAATGTTTTATAGGGAAACAAATGTATATAAATGACAAAATTATCAGATTACGACCAGATCAGTTAATTATTAGTGGAAAACAACAAAATTTGATAAATATAGCTCTGTAATTAGTTTTGGTGTTTGGTGGATATACAATATCCAAGATACATCCTAGCTTTTTCAGGGTATAGTAATTGGAAATTTCGCGCCTATCTTCAGGTGCGTTACGATTAGAGCAAACCTTGCAGTTTTCCGGCCTTTTCAGTGTTACGTAAAGTTTCCCGTTAAATCGGATTTCATCGGAATGAGACGCTAATACTACGTTGAGACTAATTAAACAGAGCTAAAATTTGGCTATAACGTCAGTAGAGCAAATCCTAAGCATTTTGGAGATAAATATATAATAGAATATATAAGTAACACACGGAGTTGAACCATTTTTCCGACTGATGTTCTCTATTTCAAAGGACCTCAACTTCCCGGAGCAGCTTGAAATATTTTAATTCTTTCCAATTCAACGTTCTACTGTACCTCTTCCATTCTCCGCTGATCCGTCCGTTACTACTACTGACACTAATCCCGAACCACACTTCCCATTTACCCCTTGAATTTATGTAGTACTGGATAGAAAAAGAGGCATAGTCGCTAGTAAATTCTTATGAGTAAATATCCAAAAACCGTTTTGAGGTTTGAAAAGCAGAGAGAGACATTCTTCAGGTGCCTCTGATGACTGTTTACATGTATGTTTAGGAACATACACCGATGAAGGGTAACCTGCGTACAGTGCGTTTCATGGCAGTATGGAAAGCTAATGGGAAAATTATATGCACGTAAACTGCCTTAAGGGACCATAGCCTGGCGCGAAGTCTTGCAGATTATCACAGATAAAATTAATATTTGTATATTACTTTTGTCGATTTCAAATTTAACTCTGATGAAATTTGGAAGAAAATAACTCTCTATACACTTTGGTGAAAATTCTAAGACTTAATATTGAAAGAAATACATTTTAAGGCGAAAATTGAACAAATCGGCGTTTTCCGCACGAGAAAATTTATAGGGAAAATTTGATGGTGCAGACCAATTTATGCCTAAAACAATCTGAATTGCGCTCTCCGGACTATTACTATAAACGTAATAATGAATAATAATTGAAGCGCGAAGCCAATTATTCTTTCGGGAATAAAAGTCAAAAACTGAAATTCTATTCAAGATACTATGATCCTTTTTTTAGTAAGGAGTGATATCAATATTATGGTTATAATATGTAATTAATGCATATATCTCTGTAATTTTAATTGTGGAGTTGTACTGCCTTCGGAAGGTTTTGAAAGGGTTTCCCTTTCGACTTGGGGGAATATCGGATAGAATACATCTCCTCACCAAAGTCGATTCTGATTATTATGTTTAATCTTTATGTGTTGAATTATTTTGGGGTTACTATTGATCAATTATACTTTTACTTGATATATCGATATATATATATATATATATATATATATATATATATATATATATATATATATATATATATATATATATATATATATATATATATATATATATATATACACATACATATATATAGGGTTTCCACCATAGAGTGGGTTCCATAATAATGCAGTCTTATAATTATAAATGCATCAGTAGAACGTTTTTCCTTCTTGCGATTCCTAAATAACTATAGACGCATTTTTCATACTAATAATGCCATTAATTATATATTTTGCTTATAACCGGATTTACTTTCACATGGGATACGTAGGGAGAAAAAAGGCTAGACTATAGTGAGTCATTTTCACCCAATAAATATTATGCGTCTATGACGTGTATTTTCATTTGCTTCCGATGAGGAAGAAGCCGCACAAGAAGCGTTTTGCCTTTAAGGATAATGATTGAAGTTTTTTCGAGGGGAGCCTTGGCGAGCGAAAATTTCGGTTGGTGGGTCGATGGTGGCCGGGCGCGAGGAAGGTATAGACAAACACCTTTCGCTCATTTATGCAAAAGCTGAATCGCTTTGGCCGCTCCTCTTTATTTGCACTGCAAGGAAGTGTGACACGTCGAGGAAGGAGAGGGGAAGCGATCGCTCTTCTTCTCTTCTCTTAAGCTCTCGTTCAGAATTTGACAGACGACGAGCTACCGCCGCCGCTTTCCTGGAGATGGGGACGATGCGCGAGCACAATATTCGATCCACGTGTATCCTAGCAACGGATCCGCAGATGAGCTGCAGGGAGGCGGCCGTTTGCAACCGTCTTTTGGCTACTTTCGCACGAAGATGTGGCATTCCACTGAGAATGAAAACGATCGAAAAATTTTGCGTTATTGTGGTTTAATCCAAAAGAAATTATTTTCCAGGTGTTTTGTTGGTTAAACTGATGAAATGTACACTATAAATGCAACAGAAATTATCATTTTGTGTTACTAATTCTTTTTATTATAATAATAAATTTGATTATTCATAGTTAACAAAGAATGAAGTAGCTCTCATTAACGAAATAAATCTGCAGAAATAGATCGAAAGAAATTGCACCTGTTTCTAAAACTGTAAAATCCTAACCAAATAACAGTTCTACTATTTCTATAGCATTGAATAGAAATAAATGATACTATAAAGTCTTATTACTTTCGGCAAAGAATTATTACTAATTCTAATAAATTATCCTTCCACTCACTTTACAGAATAGGTATAATAGTCATAGCTAAATAATTTTACAGCTAAATCGCTTAGTAAGTCCTGTTAATTAACAAGTTCCAAGTAATAACTTGCGTTTCATGTATAAGCGTGTTCAACTAGGATATAAATGAATACTATCGATATCGAATTTGATTAATAATTCTTTTTCATGTATTATTTTTAGGATGGCAAAGTGTAAATCACCAAAGCTCATTTTGTTTTTTATGTAAAGCATGATTCAATACGTTAAAAAATCGCTGAAAATTACGCATGATTCGATATTGTAGATATAGTACATTAATAGAATGATTAAATTAAATGATAATATCAAATTCCGGCGATTAATAGGAATTTTGAATAGTTTAAAACGATCCCATGCATAGTTAGTTAATTCCTATTTATTTATTTCCAACGATAAGAACATGAATCAAAAGAGGATCGTACGAAATTACGATTATCAATTAAAATGGAGTAATTAAAAAAGTCAATGAAAATGTCTCCTATGAGAAAAAGGGTGATCCGAGTTGGAAATCTTAAAATTGCCAATTTTTACAAAGGCAGTTAAATTTCAAATTGAAGGTCATTGAATGTCCTTTATTAATTTATTTCACACATAATTATAAGGAGGATTCTATCTGATACAGATAAAATATAATTTACTTTCAAAAGAATCGATTTAATCGAATACAAAATGGATAACATTCGACGATGATGATATTTCCTACACAGCATAAATGCTTATCGTATCATGTAGACTACTTGTGATTGTTTCATGGATAGTGCATCTTATGTTAATTGTGTCCGGAGATGTTACATGTTTTGCAAACACCTTCTATTCGTGTTTATTCGAAATTCTCGAGACTCCAAATGTTCATCCCCCTATTTGAAGAGGAGGGAGTGCTTCCCCTACTTTGCCGTCGCTTTCGCCAGTGCACCCAGCGATTCCGCTCGGACACATCGTCCTTAACCGCTGCTCTAACCATTTCTCGATTTCCCCTCTTCTTCGAGATTATTCTTCTTCAGTGAATCAAATTTCGACCCTCCCCGATGACCTCAGAGTGGAAAAGAAGTGTTCGTGGAAACTCTCTGTGATTCTCGAGCTCCTTTTCAATATGATCGAAAGAGGTGGTGATACTTCGTGTTGTTAGTTTCGACGATTTTCCCAAAAGTGGGATTGTCCTTAAGAAGCGCCTTTAGACGTCCGGGGATCGAAGCTGGAAAAGGGGAGTTTATGTTCATCCCTCGCATGGGTAAGTCTTCCTCAATTTGTCTCCGGGCTGCCCCATCCATCGTGAAATCGTTCAAATATGAGGAGCAAATCGTCCTTATAGTCAGAGAACAGACTATTGTTGTGAAGATACATCCTTCAACTTCAAATCTATCCCGTAGATTGTTTTACTGGCTTCAGCTAGGTATAAGATGAATTGTCCTGAAAAAATCGCCTTTGCAAGTGCAAAACCCTACTGCGATGGATGCGCTATGATCACTCACGGAAAACGTAAATTGAGTTATGTAGCTATCATTGTTTTTGAATCGGAAGCAAAAAGAATTCAAAATGTTCTTAGGGGTGACACCGATAAATATTCAAATAATACTATTCGAGTTGCATTCTTCGATAACTAAGTGAGAAGTGACTTACAGTTAGAACACTTGAATGATTGAAAGGACAGGTTTTGCTCGTGATTTCCTAGTTAGATAGATGTTGCAAGAAAAGCATAGCCCTTGTTTTTATTGATCTTATAACCTTGTTACGCATAATTCTATCAAGTATGATTTAATGCTGATTCATAATTACATTGGGACATTATGTCGAAAACATGGAAATTGAGAAGAAACTGAGGGAAAAGTTCGTTGAATAAAATATGAGGGAAATTATCATCTTATTTAGAGAAGTATTTTATCTTAATGACTTTTTTATGAAACTGCAGATAAAATATATAGATAACGATAAGAATGTGAATGAATTTCTATCAAACATTGTCTTATTTCCAACTATTGATATTTCATATTTTATAATAGATTTTAGGAAGGATTGCAAATATATGTCTGAAAGCAGCGCTTTGACTCATCTAACTACGTTCGAACAAATGACCAGAAAACGTCCGTTTAATATGTGGATGTACTTTTATTAGATTTTTTTCCCCAAAATCCTGAGAGTGCTTTTGAGTACATAAAAATTAAGTCAATCGCATTTATCAGAAAATGCAATGCAAGATGTAAAAATTTCTAAAGCTGCATAGAATCTGGCTTTTCTCATAACTTCATTTAAAATGATGATGATAGCAACGCGTTTCATAGTCTCTTAGTCGTCCATAGAAAAAAATTCGACTTTATCGAGGGCGAAATTTAGTTTACAAGACTTAAATTTAATCCTATAAACAACGAACGATAATAACGAAATCCCATCTCATCCTTGATCAAAGATATTCCAGTGTTTATTGCATATCCAGAATTTGTATGATAGGATAGCATCTGAGAAAAAGGATAATACTTCTATTATTGTTGCGTTGCTATTATGGTATCACAACATTCGAAAGTTAATTTAGAGGAAATATAAAAAATTATAAAAGCTCTATGTTGAAATATTACATTCCTTTAACCATATGCTTATAAATGAATATTCCGTTGTATCCGTTCTTCCTTAATTAAAAAATAAGTAAATATTTTAAATGCATTTTAGCGATGTTACCTATTAAGATCTTATTAATAGAGGATATTTTTTAATGTATATATGGTGCATAAATTAAATAGAACCACAGTAAATGTCGTATTCAGTTTAGCAACACTTGAGAGGAACGACCTGGAGCACGACGGAGTCTGGCAGACCAGTACGAGATTCATATTACTACATAACTCCAATGCTCAAAGTATGTTTACTGTCGATAGTTTTATTTTGCGTTAACGGGGAGAGTGATTTTTCAAGAACCCAAGTTTTTAGGCGGATTTGCAGAAGGAAAAGACTGAAGCAAGTGTCGGAAGAGATACAATAAATGATGAAAACGTCGACATAATTCGTTACCTTTTGCGGTTGGCATGATCGAGGAGTTGAATTTGACAACTGTTCATCAGACCAATGAATTAGGGACGAGAAAAATGTTCCAAAGAAGCTTTTGCAGGAGCAAAATCAGGAGGGAAAGGTACTTCGACTTTTATCAATCCCCAAATGATTCCAAACATCTTGAACGTGTTATTACCGATGATGAGTTATGGATCTTTTAGTACCAAGAAAATAATGCACTAGAACGTGGAATGGCAAACGTTAACAACTTTCCAGAAAAGAGGTAATGAGTAAATTGAAGACCAAATGCATTTGGGTTTTCAATATCCACGGAATTATCAATGCCCTCTTTTTGCCTGTCACAAGACTTGTCAATCAGCACTTTTACCGAGAGGTGTTTGAAAAACAAGAGAGATATGCGCCAAAACATCAAGAACAACTAGAACATCACTTATTGCCACACACCAATTTCAGTTAATACATTTTGTGTGATTCCAAACTTTGAGACGTTTTTCCTAAAATTGGAAAGTTGTTCATGAGACAATAGTTCGGAATCATTCACGAGCGTTATTTTGACTTCTGAAGAATGCTACTTTGAAAATTGATTTGTTAATAATTTGAAAAATTGTAGATGCACATTCTAAATGCCACAGGCGCGTTAAACATTTCGCACCATTTTATCTGTGGAAATGACATTCCTTTTTCGCATGATTACGCGGGCTTCCGCTTCGTATCACAAAAAGCAAACGAATTTCAAATATAAACTTGATCGGGAAAAGCATGAAAATTTAATAAATGGATGTGATCAAGAATGTCCCTTTGAAATATTCTTTGTAAAATTTCGGATTATGTGAACTAAATACACGATAATTCGGATGATTGATATTTAATACTAAAATGCCAAAATTTGAGCGTAAAATTTAATTAAGATCTATAGCACCATTTCTGAATTTAAGAACATTATCTCATAAGGAAAAATGAAGGATGCAGAGAAAAAAATTTATAATTCACTTTAATTATAGTAGCCCTATTCAGTGCATTTTCGATCATTTCAGTGAAAGTGTACAATTTTTTAATCAATAGATATTTGCGTGGCAATTTGGCCGTTTTGTCGTACCTCTGTGTAATAGAGAATTAATATGGAAAACATTTATTATTTGCACAAAAGGAGAAACCATTAAAGATGAAAACCATGGATTCCATTCTCAAAAAGGATGTTTTTCATATAAATTGATGTTAAAATAGTACATCGCAGAGATGTGGCAAAAATGCTTTAATGTCTCGCACATAGAATTGAATTTCAACACTTCTGCTATTCTAATAGAATTAAGAAGAACCAGCCTCTGTGGCCTATCGTTTCCAAATAAGGGATTTAATAATAGTTCATTACCCACTACGTATTAGGAATATGTTGCCCCTATCAATTAAACCTGGATTTCAACGGATACGATTCATATTTGAAGTTTCAGTCGATTTTGACTTAATTTCTATGAATTAGCTGTCATAATGGACCAAGCCTCACGCCTGCTCTTTGCATACTTGAAATACATTAAAGTCGTATTAGACTATATAATATTCGAGAAACTATATCTTGGTAATTTAAGTGGAACGTAACCTTCGGAAAATTTAATCGTGCAGAAAATTTTTAAACAAAAAACATACATAAAAATAAAAAACATAAAAACACTTTGAGAGAGAAATTGAGATAAATAATATTTTCGTTTACTTGTTGTTCTGAGTCGATATCTTGAATATATCTTTAGTTTTGGAATGTTTTACCGGAGGGCGAGTTTTGGATCTGAATTACGCTCTCGGGTCCATGAGTCTCGAGCAAAAAAGTATTCATGATTAACAATCGAAGCGCGAAGCCAATTATTCTCTTGGGTGTAAAAGTCAAAACTAAAGTCTAAAAAAAGTCTCGGGCTGAAAACGAAGTTGAGCTTTTCAATAATCAGACGAAATTGTTATTTGGAATAAGCTATTGATGCCCAATACATGACAAATTCGAAATTTTTTGTTTCACGATGGGAAGAAAAATAAATTTATATACCCAAAATATCAAACGTATTTCGTGTTTGGTTTTAATCTTGAAAGTCCTTCTCATGATTTCAACTTTATAGGAAAATCGTAACTAGAAAATGATCTCCAATGATTTAAGACACAGACGGAGAAATGCAAACTTCTTTGCAACTCACTCAGATTGCTCGTTTCTCAAATTATAGATTAAAATAAGAATGAAAATCTTCAATAATTATTCGATCGTATGCTCTTTTGAGACCGTTCGGTGTATTTGTGAAAGAACGTAATTTAAGATACCCCTAAGAGAATTTCTGTCCATCTAGTATGACTGATTAAGTAATCTTTGAAAAGGTTGATTTATGGAAATGATAATGAACAAATGTTGATTATTTTATTGATGCGCTTCTTAATTACGTCTGATTTTGAAATTTTTTGAGTTGGTAAATGAGTGAGGAAGACGTTAGCTATAATTTTATGCGTACACGCTTCAGTAGAACGTGATATTCCTTTTAGGACATAATCGGTAATAAATCCCTCTTCCTCTGTCTCGGTAGGAATGATATCTGGAACGTATAAGTTAGAAAGGCGTCATAGTAAACATTTTCGAGTGGATCGCTAATTAATAGAAAGCGCTATGATGTGAAACGCATTAAAATTTATGTCCCACATATTCTTTACTATCCAATTAAATACATCCAAAAATCCAAGGTAGTCTCTAAAGAAAAAGAAAAGCTAAAATAATTATGATGCTTTAAAATAATTATATGCTGATTTTTTAAATAAAAAAATCTCTCTCATATAATAGAAATCCACATCCAATATTAAGTTATCGAATTTAAATTAAGTTAATAGTCAATTACCGTATTTGACGGCATATAAGACGCACTTTTTTTCCTAAATTAAGTCTCCAAAATTTACCCGCGTCTTATATATGAAGGTATCGGTAACGGTGTTATAAAATATTTGTGTAAAAAAATACCCTCGCAAATATGACTAAAGGAAACAATTAAGAATTAATTAATAACAAGGAATAAAACACAAATTCAGTATAAATAAGGATTGTTAAATTACGCTAAAGTGCATGGAAACAGAGCAGTAATAAGCAATTATGTTATTGTGGTAACATGCTGTCGCACGGATGCTTTAGAAAATATTGACTTCTTTACTCTTTTAGCTTCTGAAGAATAATTGGCCAAAAAGTAAAACCGCTCGTGTAGTAAATTAATTTTGTTGAATACAATAATAAAATGTTTTTATAATAATAATTTCAGTTTATTTTTAGGTTAGATAACAAGTCGTAAAGGTTGATGACAATATTCTACAAGATTCTTGTAGATATGAATTGGGGTCTTGCACAGTCCCAAAGAGAACTCGTGTGCAGTTTGTACAAAACTCAGTGTATCACTACAATTATTAAAGGAACAAATATCTTTCAATCTTTTTGTTGCTGTAAATCTATTACTCATTGTAAAAGTGGTTTGCCATCAGGGAGGAACTAATGGGCCTAAAATATTAATATGGAAGATAGAATGATGTCATTTTTTGTAACCAAAGAAATTTTTGGAAGAAAGGTAGAAATAATTGCTGAATCAGTTACTTACTCTTCAAATGCACGTTATATGTCAGTTTTAGGACAACGTAAATTATGTCCGTTAATTGAAAAGGTAACAAATGTTGATTATGTTATATATATCAAAGGTTTTTTGGTAATAAGAACCACTTTACGTTTCTGAAATTGATATTTGACCAATTATTTACTAAAAATATTATTGATTTCAATGTAGGGAGGTTTTTGAGTGCATTCTTAAGTTAATGGGAATCTTTTAGAGACATTTATTACAACTGAAAAGAAGTAAAATTTTGCTTTCATCATTGTTTTTATTTCCATTGCTGACAAATTAAGTCTAAGTAAAAAGTATGTTAATAAGCTTTAATTTATGAATGTAACAGATTTAATCGTAAAATTTAATAATGACAGTGAGCTTATCAAAAGTCATTTCAAGAAAGTGGAAACTTGCTTATTTGCAAGGATGAATGTTATTTGGTTTTTGACTAAAGTTTGATAAAGCTGTTTATTTTCCCGGTTGGTAAGAGAAAAATGAGTATCCATTGTTGAATTTTGTAATAATTTAAGTATGTTTTACAAAAATTGTACTTCTAAAATAGATGGAAAAGAAATCATGCTATTATGTCTGAGTCATTGCTTGCAATTTCAGTGACCACAAATCTAATTGTCTCTGATGTTTAATCGTCGTTCACATAGAAATAATTGTATGTATCCAAGTGGTTTATATGTGCTTCACTTTTCGCAGAACAGCTAATATCTTGTGTATTGTTGGTATATCATTTGCAGAAAACAGTGAATGTGGAGATCGTAGAAGAGGACAAATTTTTGTAATAATTTAAGTATAAAAAATGTACTGATAATTATAAATACCGTTTATAATTGGAAGGAAGGCGTATGAAACCCTGCTTATAGCAATTAGAACATTCTTGACGGCCTTAAAGCGTTAATAACCTGCTAACATGTTAAATACAAACGATAATATGTATGACGATATCACGATCGGTACCTGTTTTCGTTATCTTACATAACGACTTGAAGAAAATTTTACGGGCGATAAACTTGGTTAATGCGCCGATTTTAACAGATTGTTTGGCTTCTTATATCACCCCATACTCAGAGTTGTGATAAATAATTACGTGATTAAGGATAAAAAAATACGAATCCTAAGCAATGGAAGTATATTATTATAGCTTAAAAAAAACAACAATTTGCAATGAACCAGAGCTAGATTGACAACAATCATTGTATACTTCTTCATTTTTATTAAATTTATAATAAAACTAAATATCATATTCATTGAAAGTTGAAGTATTCAAAAAGAATATGCGAATCGAATCCCTTCTGAAATTCAAAATAAATTACTGAATAACTGAAAAAAAGGTAAATAGTTTCAGTCTATCATAAACGAATGAAAAAGTGCAATTAAAATATACATAAATAAATATGTATATCATAAAATAATATAGTATTAAAGGTATAAATATTCATATATTTAGAGCAATCAATTTTATAATCTATTTTACTATTGAAAACATATAAATACTATACACGAAGTTTTCTTTAGCAGTCCAATTTAGACGAATGGACTGATGAAATAAAATTCCCCTCCTGAAATCACTGTCTCATTTGAGATTCCTCGTTGACCAGATTGTAACATCTCAGGAAATCCAACATTGGAGTCCCTCCAAAGGTTTAGCAATAAATTACGAGTGAAAGTGATGCAGAAAAATGCGATCTGGGAAAATAGAAATGAATCCGAGTTCGGCATGGAATCAAGTATTTAAGAAAATCCTTTCTTTGCTAGCTTTATATTCCATAGAATATGTATATATATCCAACTAAAAAATGATGTCTCGTGTATGCTAACTATATTCAGATGCCATCTCTAAGCATTGATTTTCGACTTAGTTGTTGTAATAACTATCATTGCATTTTAATTAATTATCAAAATTTAAATGATCCACCATTTTACTCCTAAATTCTGATACGAAACGTTATTCGTTTAAAGTAAATTTGTTTCACGATTTCGAAATTATTAGATTATTGGTAAATATTTTTTCTGAGATTCTGTTCTAAGTTAAGCAAATCTGTATTTTCATTCTCGCCAAAGCATTAATTGTAAGGCGACTCTACGACGAATTACAATATTTATTTTCAGTAACAATACGGTGTTGATGTTTAACAAATGCAATAGCTTATAAAAGTTAAAAATACTTGTGTCAAGAAATTGGCTAATTCATAATATCGTAGGTTTATTGATGGAATTAGTAGAAGTGGAAATTCAATTCACATGAATGGATCATATGATGTGGAAAGATACGTCAGAAGTAAAACTGCCCAACATGTATAGGTAATATTCACGTATTGGTGAAGTATTACCTTAAAAAGATCTAAGATTTTTTTCTAAACAGAGCTTTAAAAGTTTTGAATAAAACATCCAAAGATATACTTTGCCACTTCTCTAAGTTTGAGAACTAAGCTTCTACGTATATTAACGTTGTCACATTTTTCTTATTAGATTCGTTGCTTGAAAGAACTTGCAAACTTGGGCTGGGCCAATTAATTAAAATGCAATGATAGTTGTGACAACAACTAAGTCGAAAATCAATGCTTAGAGATGGCATCTGAATATAGTTAGCATACACGAGACATCATTTTTTAGCTGGATATATATACATATTCTATGGAATATAAAGCTAGCAAAGAAAGGATTTTCTTAAATACTTGATTCCATGCCGAACTCGGATTCATTTCTATTTTCCCAAAGGGATCGCATTTTTCTGCCTTCATTTCATAAAATATTTTCAATAAGCGATCAATATTCTTAATGAATACTTCTGAATATATTAAACAAAGTGCATGAAAATATAATTACGGTTCTAAAAAAATTGTTCTTTTCGCCAAAATTGGAATTTAATAAAACAAAATATGAGCTTCAGAAAATTCATAAAATGTACAGCCTTAGAGTGCATATTTGTATTGTTATCTCCTTCGAAAGAAGCACACAAATTATACAAGTTTTATGAAATTAAAATTTGATCAGCAGATATTAAAGGGTTTGATAATTCTTTTACAGGCACATCTTTGCATCTTCATTACCTGGAAATATATTTTTATTTGAGGCATTATCTGAAACGGACTGAAAAAATAATGAATTTACTTGTGAACTGCTCTATTAGAATAGCTAACGATATCTTGAAAATGAATTAAAGAACATAGATTATTGATCGTCTCGAGATTTCTTGAATTTCATTCAAATCTACTAAAGATAAAACCAGAAACAAGCCCGTATGAGGAGTTACTTTTTGAAGATGTTTCTTTACATTTTGCTTTTTTTCCATTGTTCTCGAGTGACATTTTTGTATTCTCAGCAATCACTCATAGAAAGTTAAAATAATATAGAGACTGAAGAATAGTTTGCGAATTGGGCTTGGTAAACAGGAGATGGCCTGCTACAAAATTCAAAAAACCGCCTTTCATATAAAAAGATGCACTAGATATTCTAAAAATAAAAATTTTCGTGAATCTTGATCTATTAAGTTTTGGAATTTCAGAGATTTTTCACTTTAAGATACTCTGCGAAGAGAAGACAAGAATAGAAGCGTTCCTATAATACGATACATATCTCACAATCATAAATCTTAAGTTTCAAAAACCTGAAATGCTCCTTTCGCATTGTGGTGACAAATGACGAACAAACGCCGATCAAAATGGTTCCTCCGCGATGAGTGGATTTCCCATTCGCCGCCAAAAACAAAGGAAAGTGGGCAAATCGCCACTGACAAGAGAATCCGATCGATGACTCCTTCCCCTGTTTGGAAGGACATCTGTGTCCCTTTATGAAAAATTTTTGCGGTCAATCGATGACAATTAGCGTGTGAGAAAGTGGATATCTAATCTGAAATTGCTTTGCTGGGAATCTTTCTTCTCATGTGGTCACTTTCAGTAGAATATTCGACTTAATTGATACATATTCG
The DNA here is from genome assembly GCA_020796165.1 of Pantala flavescens. Taxonomy (NCBI): domain Eukaryota; kingdom Metazoa; phylum Arthropoda; class Insecta; order Odonata; family Libellulidae; genus Pantala; species Pantala flavescens. The sequence goes on from CM036882.1 coordinate 18,311,857, forward strand.
GCATATTAATTATAAATTTATTAATCGAAAAATGGTGGAAACAAATGAATAGATTTTAAAAACTTATTTACCTATATTGAAACCGAATTACCGGCATAATTTATCAGAAAAGGAAATCAATTTAGATCGGTTAAGGTGATTAAATAAGTTTTTTTATAATTAATTCAGAGTATGTGAGAAAAGTTTTTCTTTAACCCAGAGAAATATCCTAAAACAGGGATGCACAACCGCACTACAGACTTTTTTCTTTAGGAACGGCCGCCAAAACTTAAAATGCTTTATGAATTATGTAAAAATTTACAAATTTCACATTAAAACGGAGTATGATATATCTGACATATTCGATTTACTGGTCTATATATGTAAAAAATGTCTGCGTAACGTCATATGGTATAAAAAAATGTTTTACAGCAATTGTCCACGGCCGCCGGTTGCGCACCCGTCCAAAAGGGTTTATTAAAATCATTCTCGTTTCATTCAAGAGAATCTTTCAGAGGCGTTGTAAAAAATGATTTTGCTGATGTTATCCAATAAGCTGATGAGGAAATATTCTTTACACAGCTGGAGTACATATGGATGAATGGACAAATTATCTAAAATTCTATTTTGTTTAATTTCTTAATGGTGAGTTTTATTTATTACCTTCATAAAAGTCAGTTATTGCAGAAAACATATTTCAGATATTGAGAATCAACCGGAAAGATACTCGTAAATTATCCCTCAGAATTAAAGAAGGAATAATATTAGAAATAAATTGAAATTTTGTAAATGTCCGAAATCATTTCAAAAATTACTTTACCTTTCGAAATAACAATTCTCGTACCAAATTTTTATTGGTTTAATTACTGCCAAATCCAAAAGGAGGATCCTATTATTCAAAGAAACAGGATTCAGTGGAAGGTAGATTATTGGGAAAGAAGCTATGAAGGCCGTTTCAGAAATTAGAGGAGTAAAGCGTAATTTTTTCGTAGTTTCAGGTCAAGAAAGTACAGAATCGTGCCAAGTGTCTGAGTCATTGCTCGCAATTTCAATTACCAAAAATCTAGTCTCTGATATTTAATCGTCGTTCACATAGAAATAGTTGTATGCATCCAAGTGGATTGTGGGTATTTGGAGAAATCAGTGATTGCGGACGAGGAAAAGGTTTTTGAGGTTAAAATAAACTTAGTTTAAAAACTTTAGATCTACAAAATTATCATTAAAATATAATATTAATACATATGATTATAAATAAGTTTATAAAGAAAGCATTACTTGCAAAGAAACTACCCATTGAACCATCCATTCCATTAGTGTAGGATTTAACGTCACACTTCGGAGGGCAAATTATATTTATTATTTATCATAAACAGGTGTTTTTACCCAATTAAAAGTGATTTTAGACGATAGCAAACATCCTGAGAGGAAAATTTCATCCTCAGCATGGATTTGAAACCGATAGCTTCAAATGGTACTAGCTCAAATTACTCACTAATTACTTCTAATTACTCACTTTTAATACTCACTAATTCTCACAATTACTCAGTAAAAAAATTTTAAATACCTCATTTATCTGTGCTTGTATATTTTAGGATAACATAATGTGCAAGAAAATCAAGCGATTAATGTCAGAGTCTCTGAAATTATGTGGATATGTATACTCGCACGATAAAAATATTCGAAAATATCGATCTAGGAAAAATAATAGTCTAAATATACTCCATGTAATAATAAAGATGAATATCGATTTAAAGATCATTTAAATACAGAACCTTCATTCACTACGCTGTTTATCAAATGCAGGTGTTAAAAATGGAGAAGGAATGAATTAGTTTATTTCAAGCGATTTAAGATAGCTCATACATACACGTAATCTTTTGCAGAATAAAGAAAATTTTACCGAGACTAATTACTTCGTATTTAGAATGTCCTATCTGGGTTTGCAGACGAATATGATAAAATGCACTAATACATATAATACATAATAATAAAAAAAATGTCTCTTTACGGTATATCACGTTCGCAAACATCAATAATATTACGTTTTTTATCAAAATAATGATGAAACGCGGATTAAGAATTTCCTACCAATAAATTTTTTCAAGTTCCAATTTCTGGCAATATTAGGAAACTGCTCTTAAAGGTGAAGGGATTGGCTCTCAATGGTTCTTCACCGTTGATTATCGGAGCGGATTCTTTGTTTATCGAGGGCTTTGGAAGCATCCTTTACGGACTTTCAAAACATACACGATACTGTCAAAGAGGGATCATTTTAATCGAAGTCTCCCATAGTCATTCAATCGCTTCATTACTTAAAGAAGTTGGAATTAAAAAAAAAATAATGATCCATTTCAATTTGACTCCTTTGCTTTTAAAACATGAAAATTAAAGACTGGAAGTTTTATAAATTACTATACATTTTATTTGAATACTAAGACTTTCTTTAGGATAGTACTATCGGAGATTTCGCTTCTCTTCCAAGTGACGATGAAGATAAAAATGGGTATCCACAACTTTTTAAATAAATACTAACAGAATATTTTTATTACTTAGATTAATAGAAGTATTATTTGCGTTAACACAATTAAAAATTCGTAGAACAGATCCATCAAACCCACCTTACATTCGTTGAATTTGTGATCGGTGTTTATTTTTCAGGGAATAATTTTATGTCATAATGTTTCATATCGAGAATCTCAGTCAGGCATCTTATAGTAAAATGAACAATTCAATTGTTAGAATGGGAGTGATAACCCTGGACTAACAAGTTAGCTAGGAAAAAGCATGTATCTTTTCTAACAATTTATTCGTGAATCGCTCGTTTTCACTTCTATGATGTACGTGCTTTGATAAAAAAAAGGAAAATTTATAACTTTTGTGTGTTTGGAGAGTCCGATGTTCCAAACATTTTTTTAAAATGTCGGTAAATATGTCCCTAGTTTATGGTAAAATTTTCAATTTCGTTTGATGTTTGTAGCAGCCGATAAGGTAAGACGTGTTCCTATGAGCTCGGCGATTTTTAAAGACAGAATTCAGAATTTACGAAGAAGCCTCCGAGCGGCAGAACACCAGAGGGCTCAAGAGAGGACAACCACCTTCGCTCTTCTCCTTCTTGAGAAGAATCACAGGAGCGACTTCGAACCACGCCACCAGGAAGAGAACTACCGACTACTAGAATAGTAGAATTGGAAATGAGGGGTTTTCCCCAACTCACAAATGAAACATTGTTCCAAAATCCTTCACCCCTTCTTTCCTTACAAAATATTCCCATGATGCACCCACGCCTCCCTTCCTCTCTACCCTCTCGAACAAACCTATATAATCCCTAGCAAAACACCACTCCTTGCCTGAAGATGTAATTTTATATTACGGAACCGGTCGCGAATATACCATTTTTCTGTGGAAATTTACAAGTTGGAAGTTGTTTTTATTACTAAGGCAAAGTCACGCCTACTCACATTGATGTCATTATTTTCAAATTTCCCTTTTCAGTCATGGGCCATATCTTTTTATAGAAAAATGGTACATATGATTGAACAAATGAAAATGTACCAACTACAGACTGAACTATGGGCTGAAAATTCTTAACCTCTAATCTAAATATTATACCATATAGTATATAGCAAAAATATATAGCTGCAAATGATCAATTTGCAACTAAACTATAGTATTTTTCCGTAGAAATATATAATAATAGGAAGGTTTATACTTTTAGTATATTTAAAAAATCTTTGAAAAGCGACCCCATACATTCTTACGGGAGTAAGTTAATTTTTGGGGAATCGATAGAAAGGGTCGGTTTACGATTTTTTCCCAGATGAAATGGTGGGATAATTAGTGGGCCATCACGTAAAAAAATCAGCGTTTTCTTGGCCTCAGTGCTTTAGGCCTGACATTCGTAGTATATACGAGTAAAGGGTGGGCTTGCTGACAGCAAGCAATCGTAAAATATATCTTTTAATAAAGCGCATGATTTTTCGAAAGACTTTATTCGGATAAGTCATGCTAACTAAAGGACATTTTCGCAGCTGGCAATGCACTGAATTCGATTTCCCATGCATTTTTACGGCAGGATTATTACCGCCCTAACGACGATCCAAGGCCATCCTGCGAAAATCACTGTTATCATTCGCTTGAGTATGATTATCCTTATAAACACTCCAAATTTCAAATGGAATATACTTCAAGGAAGTACCTCAAAATGAGTCCTTAATTACCTATGCATTTGTTATGAAGTTATAGTTAACGCCCCCTAGAATCGAACCAACGCCCATTTACAACAATCTTAGGGATGCTATTATATGAGAATGTTCCCTTTTATGGCTGTGTGAAATTTTGAACCTCTGCACGGTCGGGAAGTGTCATAAAAAGCTTTCGGAAATATGGTCAATGAAATCCTAAAGAGAAAAATCGAGATTACGGGACGCTCTGGAATCGAACACGTGACACATAGGCAAGTTTTGATTTTTTTCAATGTTTTGACTCGTACTCAGCGATGTTTTGATGCTGAAGGCCACCACTTTAAAAATTAATTTAATTTATTATTAATAAATCCAGAAATAGCCATTAAGGTCAATTAAATTGGATCATAAACAATATTAAAGAATTAATAACATTTGCATGTATAAATGAAATAAACAACAATACAATTATTATTACTCACATTTATTATTCCAATTGGAGATTAAGCTATCCATTTCCTAAAATATTGTTGAACGGGAAATCAATTGTCTGTGACAGTTCAAAGTGTGTATACATTGTTTATAAGGGATAAGAATGTCCAGACCAAAATACTGGGGCCACGGGATCACCGATTTTTGCGCGTGATGTCGCCCTCAATCTCCTTTCGCTTCGTATATAATCTGGTAAACGAGATCGCATCGGAGGACGGAGCTCCGCCGCGCGGATCGTATCCATCGCATCGTTGTATAAAAGTCGATTTATTTTTCAAAGGCGCTAGAAGTCGCAGGATTTTATTTAAGATCCTCCTTCAGGAAGCTTCCACGAGTACATCGATTACATCACAACTATTTTCCTCGCTTTGTGCAAAAATCGTGCTCTAAATAAGGATCCACCATTCTGCACTGTGTAGTCAAATTTTCAAGTATGATTATTCAAATTGCGTTTTATGAAGCATAAAGAATAGGTTTACGATATGGAAAGGTAAAATACCACCGATTCCGATTTTATTGTTCATTAGGGTTCAGCATTAGTTTGAAAATCGAAGAATTTGCGAATAATCGAAAATGGCCGTTTTTCTCAAAATTTGATCAACTTTGATCCCTTGTAAAAACTAATGCACGAATACTAAGTTTAATGACTTTAGCAGTAGATGCACAATTTATATGAGATTGACCATGCGAAATTGCGAAAAAGTCCGCACTCAAAAGAACGCATTTTGTATTTTTGGCCAGCTTTTTTCGATTCTAGCTTACTGTGCGACGGTTCCGATGAACAAATATCGACGCTACTTAACAACTCTTTCATTAGAAAGCAAGATGTTAAGGAAAATGGACGCTTCTGCCTTTTATTGGGGTTTGATTGGCAGTGATTTATTGTGAAAAAAACTTTAACCACTCACACACATTTACCAGGATATCTCTTTATATTTTCGCTATTTTAGGCATTTTACAGCGCGCGTCACATTCAGACTTTAGCCTAGTAAAACTTGTTTTTATCTCTGTTATTTAAAAGCGATATATCTGAGTTAGATTTTCGCAGTTAATGTCGTATCAAATTAATAAATTCATTTTAATGTACTGATTATAGATTTTTAGTTTTTATATCTCTTTCAACTCATCCATTTGCCATATATATAATTATTACGAATTTTGGATTAAAGTCTCTATAACGACTAAAAATTTAAATTTGTTATTTACTTAACAAAGTTGCAAAGCTCTTTTTTGATATATTATATATCATGATGCTACATAAAATAACCATTTACTATCTCTTGCTCTCAATGAGGCCTCGCGTCCCTATTTTATTGTTATCGAAAAATTGGAATGGTCGTTTACATCGTGTTCCATTGAAAAAGATCATCAAGAGAAAAAAACTCTTGTATAGTAGATAAATTCTTCATATAAAATATCTTCCTTTGGTTTTTAGGAAACGTTATTTTGTTTGAAGTGAGAATCATTTTATATTTTTTATCACGACATATTTCTGAAAGATTTTTTGTTTCGGAAAAGATATCGATTTTCATGTGAATTTTTGAGACCTGGAAAATAAAATAGCCACTATTTACGATGTCACTCTAAATAACGTTTCATTAATAATTATAATGATAATAATTATTTTACTTACTTCATTTAACACTAGAACAGCGGGAAACGGACACCCCCCTAGAACAGCGGAAGGTGTCCTCAGGACACGTACACTTGCGCTTCTTTTAAATTGAATGAGGCAGTCGTATTTAAATTTATAGTCTTTCCTTATAAGCTTAAAAATTAATAACTAAGTATGGGTACATATTTATCGGCAGATCATGAGGTAAATAGTTGCTACATATTTAATATAGAAATTGTTGTTGAGTTCAATCAATTTCATGAGACTCATATTCCGATATAAACATATACAGAACAGTAAAGCCAAAAATAAATTATATGAATAAATTAATATAAAGCCTTTTCGAGATAAAATAATTATTTGCTTGAATAAACTTTTGAAAATTACCCGATTTTATCAACAATTTACATGGGGTACAAGAAAAAATAAACTCGCGTAATAAAACTTTACCGCTTCACGTACCTTCCTTTGATTTTATTTCACAACAAAAAGACTAGAAATAAGGTTTAAGACGCAAACTGGACCTTAAATGTTATTTGCATAGGCAATTATATTAATTTTTCTTTTTTAGCACAATGATGCTGTCACGAAATAATTACTCCACAGAATCCTTCCACGAAGCTAATACATAAATCTTCTTGATGTTACAGTTTCTATTAACCTATTCCTTGCACTTCTTACACTTATCTGATGCTATATTTCACTTGTATTTTCTTTTGAACATATATCGGTGGCTTCATTGGATGATGTCTCGTGCATCTAGTGTTTACTTAGGTCCTTTTTGAGATCTCTTTAGACAGCTTAGGTTTTACTTTGTTTATCTGCGATTCGTTGCAAGAATCTATATCTGGTTATTTGGCGACCTCTTTTCTGCTTGCAAATAACCTATACATTGACTTCTGCTAGATAAATTTTTATGTAAAAAGAATGCATTAGGCCACATCGTGAGTCTGTCTCACCGTGTGCCTACGCGCTATTTGGTCCACTACGCCGCTTTTTGTACAATTATGGTACGGCACCGCGTCTGATTTTCTTTTAAAAATACTGTCAAATACGACATTAGAAAGCATCTAAATCGCGAGAAGAATATGTTTATTCGGTTTAATTTTATAAACAAGGATTATTCTTCATTTTTGACAACATCGGAATTCACTGCAGATTTTTGCTGGTTTTCAACTCCAGCGACTCTCATCACAATTTGTTCTATGTTCCAGAGAAAAAATACCTGCTTTCTTCAGCCTTTTAAATAGTTTCTTTAATTTAAAATAATTATCGGTCATTAGGTTAATTCCTTTTATATAGGAAAGGTCCCATCAAGGTCATGACCACATGGTTCAGGAAGATGGCCTATCCTCCAACTCGATAACTAATGGAAATCTATTCTATGCTTATTTGGAATTAAAATTCACTACTAACCGAAACTTAAGTACATATTTATCAGGTTTATCAAGAATAAATTGTGTGAATAGACATCTACACTTTCTGGGAGAAAGCTGATCATTCACCGTCACTTTTGTAACGGGATTGTAGCAAGCCTGGCAATATTCAATGAGTGAGTGTCACAAAAAGATATAAGACAAATTAGTCAATTGCGAAAATAGAAATGGGAAACGTATCTTATAAATGGAAATATTAGAAAATATAAGGCAAAATGTTTCCAACTCAAATCATTATTAGAATTGCCACCTCAAATTTTTATACATAACAATATAATTAATTAATTTTAGAGAACGGGGACAAAATAATAGCAAAAAGCAATATTATCTCAAAGTACATTCGTAAGAGCTTCTAATATAAAACAATGAAGGTTTTATCATAGGAAATAATACTAAATATTACGTAGGTGTCCTGAGGACACCTCCGCTGTTCTAGGGGGTATGTGGTAGGATCTCCTATGAAAATGTTCCAATAATTATAAAACTTGGTAGAAATACGCAGAATATTAAATAATTAAAAGTCACGAAACGATTTTTTTCTATGATACAAATTACTAAAATGGTGCGTTTTTTTCATGGGCGAGGTGTCCTGAGGACACCCTCCGCTGTTCTAGTGTTAATGGATAATGTTTTAATGTCATACTTATTAATATCATGGTATTCTATACATAGGAAGGTCTTATGATTAGTTTAATCTTTACGAAGCTTGATACGAAAGAATGTCTATCTGTCTTTAAAGTTAATTAATCGTTCTTCATATTTTCTTATCGATATCATTCGACACGACTGTACGATAGGTCACCTGCATTTGCACGGAAGAGGTGTCAGTATCATCGGCAAAAATAGTGACTTTCGTTATCTACAGCACCACTATTTCCTTACAGTCTAGAGACATGTACATTGTAAGTAGATGTGAATTTTGATCTCACTGAATATCACCTCTAATTATCCTATAAATCAACAAAAAGAAGGGATTTAATAACGAGGATTCGAACCATGGACTTCCATATTTTTAAATACCCTCCAAGTTACGTGATGTATTGATGGCTCGCCACCCTATGTAGTAGTAATAATCGCTTTTGCTTGGCAAAGGAAATTTATGACAACCTGATGTTTCTCTAAAATTGTTATTCCCTTCTGTATTAAAAGCGAATCGATATATCCTCAATCCAAAAGACATTGGATAAAGAATGTGCTTCTTTAGAAAAATTGTACTTCCACATACTCTTGTTGAAGTTTTCGGAGAACAGTAAGGATTACAAAAAAACGGAGTTTATAACAAGCAAAAGTGAAATGATTAAATTAAAGATATTTATGGTAAATAAACGGTTAAATGAAGAACAAACAAATACTTCCATTCAAAAGTGATAATATTTATTGAAACGCTAGAACTAAGCAAAATATTTAAAGCTACGGACGTATGCCGCCATTCTTCACTTCATTAAGCAGCAAAATGTTTTGTCTTTTGTGAATATGCTTCCTAGGTAACGCCTTTTTTCACTTTCACTTAGCCATTATATACGTATTACTAAAACCTAAAGATTCTGTTTTGTAGGCGTTGATTTAATAGCTATTGCTAAAAGTAGTTTTTTTATACCTTCATGTTTCGCTCGTTTCACTTTTATTGCCAAGATATCTGTGTAGTCGGCGAAATTTGGAAGATATTTTTCGTTCGTTTACATAAACTCCATTTATTTTTGTTTTCATATCCTCGATGGCTTGTTTGATTGATTTTTAATAGAAATTATAATAATGGCTATTCTCCTCTTGCTTGTACCTTTTTTCAATATCATCCCCTTTTTTAACCTTTTCATCTCTAGAAGAACTTTCTGATTCTTAACGCATTGGAAGTTCAGCTTTTACTTTTCGAGCAAAATATTATTTCGAGTATAAATTTTTTGATTATTCGCTGTACGATAGGATTAGAAATGCATTTCTATTAATTATGAGTTTAAAACTTACACTCAAATGTTTATACAAGATTTCCTACCAATTTATGCAAATAAATTCTTAATACTGGCCAATTATTGTGAAGGACCTGAGCATATTGTTCTTCCTACATGAAAAAATAGTTTAATTACCAGCCAATTGCTGAGACCATTCAATTTTCATTTATTATTTCTCCTTCTTTATTTATTTTATAATTAGACATGTTCACTCATAATGTTCATTTATAATTAGGAAAAATATATCCTGTGGGTCTAAGAGAATACACATTTGCTTGCTTGATATATATATATACTTATATATACAAATTTTTACAGGAGTATTTTGACCTTTATATGGACCACGTGGTAATCTACCTAGGAAAGGTTCCCTCCCAATTGCAGCATCAACTGAATTACACCTTACTCTGCTGTCTGCATAAATTCTACAATTATGGATGAAGAAGGTTCAGCTGATGTAGAGGGAGCAGAGGTGGATAAATGTGATAGGACAGATGATGGCTCAAAACCAAAAGGATATATGGATAAGGTGGGTCTATCTTTCTCTGCTCATTTTCAACATCTATTGTATTATTTGTCTGAGTGAATTCAATGTAAACACCATAAACCTACAAATTGGTTTGCCATCAAATGCTATCAGAATTCAAAAACTAAAATTTTATAATTTTTCTTATTTACAAACATGGTTTTTGACTGTCTTCCCGAAGTGAGATTAAAAAGAAGATGATGCGATTCAGTGTAATAAATCAATTCTTACAAACATCTTTTAATCTTTTTGTTGCTGTAAATCTATTACTCATTGTAAAAGTGGTTTGCTATCAGGGAGGAACGAATGGGCCTAAAATATTAATATGGAAGATAGAATGATGTCATTTTTTGTAACCAAAGAAATTTTTGGAAGAAAGGTAGAAATAATTGCTGAATCAGTTACTTACTCTTCAAATGCACGTTATATGTCAGTTTTAGGACAACGTAAATTATGTCCGTTAATTGAAAAGGTAACAAATGTTGATTATGTTATATATATCAAAGGTTTTTTGGTAATAAGAACCACTTTACGTTTCTGAAATTGATATTTGACCAATTATTTACTAAAAATATTATTGATTTCAATGTAGGGAGGTTTTTGAGTGCATTCTTAAGTTAATGGGAATCTTTTAGAGACATTTATTACAACTGAAAAGAAGTAAAATTTTGCTTTCATCATTGTTTTTATTTCCATTGCTGACAAATTAAGTCTAAGTAAAAAGTATGTTAATAAGCTTTAATTTATGAATGTAACAGATTTAATGGTAAAATTTAATAATGACAGTGAGCTTATCAAAAGTCATTTCAAGAAAGTGGAAACTTGCTTATTTGCAAGGATGAATGTTATATAAACCCTCATTTGGTTTTTGACTAAAGTTTGATAAAGCTGTTTATTTTCCCGGTTGGTAAGAGAAAAATGAGTATCCATTGTTGAATTTTGTAATAATTTAAGTATGTTTTACAAAAATTGTACTTCTAAAATAGATGGAAAAGAAATCATGCTATTATGTCTGAGTCATTGCTTGCAATTTCAGTGACCACAAATCTAATTGTCTCTGATGTTTAATCGTCGTTCACATAGAAATAATTGTATGTATCCAAGTGGTTCATATGTGCTTCACTTTTCGCAGAACAGCTAATATCTTGTGTATTGTTGGTATATCATTTGCAGAAAACAGTGAATGTGGAGATCGTAGAAGAGGACAAATTTTTGAGATTTATTGGATTATTGATTCATGGAAAGTTATGGTTGGAAATTATTAATTTTCAAATATGTAATTTTTAAGATTTTTTATTTCAACCTACCATTGAGGCCATATTTTCTTTTTAATTTATCTATAATTTAATTCTTACCAGAATGAAGGTCCTTCTACTCTTCTGCACACTGAAGAAAGAGGTAGCACCCTAAGGGAAGTGCCAGCAGCTATACCTCGAGGAAAGAGAGACTCTGTCACTTCAGAACTCTTCCATCTGTGGCTCAGCTCACCTTCAGTGGGAGGAGATGAAAGGCGTGCTTCGAATTCCTCTTCGCCACCCACACCCAGATGCAGAAGGCAGCTTGACCACCTAGATGAAGGTGTATTATTTTGGAGATTATATAAAATAATATAATGATGAAAAAGTAGTTCTTTTGTCTTGAGGCAATCACTATGAGTTTACTAAATTTGTATACAATATCAAGTTTATATATTCTAATATCGAAATTTGCGGGCCCTGCTTTATTATACTTGTCCACACTCGTCTGTTTTGTTGGAGTATTCTTTATGACAGTGAACATATTAATATAGCAATGTTATTATTATCTGTTCCCATTTGATATAGAATGTATTGTATTATTATGACATATTTATAGAACTCCATTAATTATAAAATTTACAAAAAACTTCTTTTTTCTCCATCCTGCTGAGTTTAAGTTAGATGGGTAGGAATATTCATCCTTTAGTCACTTGTCTACAAAATATTCTAATATTTTATTTTACATACATCATTATCAATAGCCATTTCAATCCAGCATCCAATGTAGGCATACCAAAGCATTTTCCTATTTGTCCATTTTGAGTTTCTCATCACTATGTTACTCATAGGTATTTATTTCTGTGTTCAATTGGTCACATTGTCATTTTTTCGTCTCTTCACATCTCTTGGTATTTAGTTGAGTTATGCTTTTGTCCAAGCGTTGTTGTTCTTTCACCTCAGGGTGTTTATTTTTTCCACTATGTCCCTAATTCCTATCATCATCCTTACCCATGTGTTACGCTTCCTGAACTCCTGGGTGTAGCGTTCAATTTTTGTCAAAAATTTGTGGTCTGACATCACTGACTTATTGTTGCGTTCAGGACCCAAATGTCACTTCCATATGTTAAGACAGGTAGAATGATTTGATTAAGACCTTTGTTTTCATCCCCATAGGCATTTTTGACTTCAGTGTTTGGGAGTTTCTTTCAAAGGCACTCCAACCCAATTTAATTCTTCAGTTCACTTCATTAATTGTATTCTTTTTTTGTCACAAGTTGTCTGGGGTACGTGTATTCCAAGCATACTTCCAGGAGTTTCTACAAGATTTATTAGCACATTCATTTACAAAAGTGATATACATTTCCTTTGTTTCCATGGAATTTATCTTGAGTCCTATCTTCTGTCATGTCACACTTAGTTCTTGAAGTCAATTCCTCTCCATTGGTGGTAAAAGAAGGATATAATCTACAAAACGCAGATGACTTATATATTTTCCATTTATCCGCCTTTTCCTCCCAGGATAAGTTTTTGAAATGTCTTCAAGAACAGCTATGAAAAGAATGGGTAAAATCACCCTACCTAGCTCCTTTTCCAATCTTGAATGACAAGTTAATGAAAGTATCCCAAAGCTTTATAATTCCTAAATGGTAGTCAAAGTAAATTGTAATACATTACGTCAGCGTAATTGAATTAAGTTCAATGTTCCAAGTATTTCTTATGGCAGTTTTTTTCCTGCCCGGGCATTGAACAAAGGAAAATCTATACCAATATTGTTCACATTTTGCATGAGTGTAAAGGTCGTTAAATACACTTTAAATTTAAAGATAGAATTTTTAAGGAATTTCCTTCTGATTTTGTCATTTATTTCTTATGGGGAAATAGAAAAGCTCCTCATATCGAGCCCAGGTCTCTTTTCAACAAACTATTAACAGATAAATATAAAGATACAGCCTATCTAAGCCTTGTGACATTTGAATCTTTTACATAATCGGAAATAATTTTAAAAATATTGTCTAACATCAACTCCATCCATACTTGCGGTAGAAAGTCTGATTATGGTGCCTCCTAGAATCGAACCCTTGTTAGAAGAAGTCAGTTTCTGATGATAGGCCAATGTGTGAATATCGGCAAGCCCGTAGCATCCGTAGTTTGGGCTGGACCCTGATTTATATATATATGTATATATATACACATATACATACATACAAGAAGCTCAAAATAGGGAAATTCAAAAGCAATTGGGGAGGCCCTATCTGATATTGGATTGGAAATGGCTGATTTGTGTATGTTTATTTATATATTATATTCTATCCACAAATATCCCAAAAAACTAAATTCAAAGTCTCAGCTAAGATCAGGTTATCGATTTCTATGTGTTAATTATGCGTCTATTTCCTGGATATTTCCCCTGTAGGAGAGCTGTTCATGGAATTGGTTCGTGATGTGGCTACGGAACTCGACCTGGATGTTCTTTGCCACAAGATCCTTGTAAATGTTTGCATCCTCACTTGTGCAGATAGAGGTTCCCTGTTCCTTGCTAGGGGCCCTAGGGGAGCACGCTCACTAGCTGCAAAATTGTTTGATGTCCGGGTAGATACACCTTTGGAGGATGCTTTACGAAGAGCAAGGCAACAGTGCCCTTACCGTATCCCTTTTGGTGTAGGTATCGCAGGTTTAGTTGCTCAGACAAATGAGGGGGTGAACATCAAAAATGCCTATGAGGTAGGTATGAGGTCAATGTTTGGAACTGACTTTGTATTTTGGTTGTAATTAGTCAATTCTTTTTGGTCTATACTGAAGATTAAATAATTAATATACTTAGTTAGATTTTGTTCTGTTATGTTACTGTTAGTTTAGAGGGACAGAAAGGTGCTATATGATGATTGATTATAGCATCATTTTTAGTTGAAGTTTGGAATAGGTAGGTGTGCAAAGAAAATAGTTGCATGGGGAGATTGCATATGATATTTTTTATTAACCATAAATCTAGCATTTCCAGAATCATATGTATAGAATGAGATTTTTATTAATTCTCTATCTTTTTATTAATTCTAATCCTTTTGGGATTTGTAATTTGAGATTTGGGGGTATATCCTTTTGGGATGTACCCCCAATCTCAAATTTTATCATCTAAAATTACAAGTAGGTTATCAATTATTTTTTGTATCTAATATAATAAAATACATGTTTACTACTACTATCTACTAATATTCACCCCTTTACAGTCTTATTGTTCCGAAAAGTTTGCTGAATTTGCTTAAGTAACTGACTAGAAATTTGGAAAACACTTAATTTTAATTTGTGAATCTAAGATACGAATAGAAACAAAATTAGTGGGTAATGCCGTCAAAAGAGATTCACAATGTGTTACTCGGGCTTCTCCCAGAGTAAATAATGTATCAATCGCGGTTATAAATTGTAGGAGCATTAAAAATAAAGTTACCGATTTGGAGCATTTCATCCGTAGCAATAACTCAGATATAATTATAGGCACAGAAAGCTGGTTATCAGCCGATATCAACGACTATGAAGTATTCCCGAGAGATTTTAAGATATACCGAAAAGATCGTGAGGATAAAATAGGTGGAGGAGTATTTATAGCGGTGAAAAGCTCCCTTCATAGTAACATTCATTCGTTTCCGAAAAGCGGCATCGAGAGCGTTTGGTGCACCATTATGCAGACAAATAAGCCAAACATGAACATATGCGCCTTCTATCGCCCGCCAAACTCATCACGCCAGGTCCTGCGAAACTTAAACGAGGAAATAACCCACTTCTCACGAAAAAATAACAATAGCGTAACTATTATCGGGGGCGACTTTAATCTGCCGGACATAAATTGGCGAACTCACACCGTAAAGAAAGGTGCTAGAAATAGCGACTCGGGTAGAACCTTATTAAATTTAATGCAAAAAAATTCGCTACGTCAGATAGTTGATGAACCTACCAGGGAATCAAACGTATTAGATATCCTCCTCACTAATACGCCCGAGCGTATATTAAAGACTACAGTATGTGATGGAATATCAGATCATAGAGCCGTTATTTGTGATATAGATGTAAATTTAGTAAGGCATAAAAAACCGAAGCGCAGAATATATCTTTATTCGAGAGCGGACTTCGAAGGACTTCGGGATAAACTTAAATCTGATTTTCCAGTATACGAAACGCGATCGAAGTTCTTAAATACTGAGGATACCTGGAACCTCTTTGTTAGTAAAGTGCGCGACTTAATAGATAAATTTGTTCCCTCTAAGCTTTCCAGACAAACAAATGAACCTAGATGGTATGATAACGAAACTAGGAAAGCTCTGAAAAAACAAAGAGCTTTACACGCTAAATTAAAAACCATTTCTTGTCCTTCAGACAAAAACAGTAAGATCAAAATTGAATATAGAGAAACTAAATTACATGCCAAGCGAACTATGCGTGAAGCCCTCCGTCGATTCAAAAAGAAGATATTAGGTGAACAACTTGACGAGGACCCTAAAGCTTTCTGGTCGTTTGTCCGTGAGGTCCAAGGTAGAATACAGACAGTAGGATCTTTAAAAAAATGAAAGCGGTAATCTTATTAATGATGCAAAGGGCAAAGCTAACGCCCTAAATGATTATTTTCGGAGCGTTTTCGCGAGTAAAAGTACATTTAATGCCGTACACAGGGTAGATACACTTCAAGCAATGCCAAAAATCGCGATAAAGGAAGAGGGAATCATCAAACTTTTGCGACAGGTCGATCCGAATAAAGCCCCTGGACCAGAAGATATACCAGCTCGGATATTCAAACAGGCAGCCGAATTCGTAGCTCCCTATCTTAAATTAATATTCGAAAAATCTTTAAGCGAAGGCAGGGTCCCAAAAGATTGGAAATTAGCAAATATAACGCCTATATTCAAAAACGGGGTAAAGGACGATCCTGCAAATTACAGGCCCATCTCATTAACATCACTAAGCGGTAAATTATTGGAGCATATTATTACTAGCTCCTTAATGGGCTATCTAGAAGCGAACAATTTCTTTGCAAGAAATCAGCATGGCTTTAGAAAAACGCGATCTTGCGAGACGCAGCTCGCCTTACTAATACACGATATTCTAAAATCTGCGGAAAACAAAAGACAGGTCGATGCTATATTCCTAGACTTCCGTAAAGCCTTCGATAAGGTACCTCACCACAAATTATCGCATAAATTAAAAATCGCGGGGATCAATTCTCAAGTATTAGTGTGGATAGAACACTTCCTAAACGATAGGAAACAACGAGTAGTGCTTGACGGTATTTGCTCAAACGTAGTGGAGGTAACCTCAGGCGTTCCACAGGGTAGCGTAATCGGGCCCCTCCTATTTTTAATATATATTAACGACCTCAGCAGAGAAATTAATAGCAAGGTTAGGATATTTGCGGACGATACAGTTATCTACCGGGAAATAGCTACCAGTGAGGATAGATTAGTACTTAGGAATGATTTAGATAAAATAATGGCCTGGTGCGAAAATTGGGAATTAGAGTTAAATATTAACAAGTGTTCCGTTGTCAACTTCTTTGAACGGAAAACTACAAATAATGATTTCACCTACAGCCTCCGCGGAGAAAAGATTTCAATAGTAGAATCTGTTAAGTATCTTGGATTAACCCTGACGAATAACCTTTCATGGAATACCCACATCCGTAATACATGTGGAAAAGCTTTAAAGAAACTCGGTTTCGTTAAGAGGATAGTCGGTAAGAGCGTAGAAAAAGTTCGTGAGCGAAGTTACTTTGCGCTAGTCAGACCACACCTCGAGTATGCTTGTAGTGTATGGGACCCTGCCGATAAAAGTAATATAAGTGAATTAGAAAAGGTCCAACGGAAGGCGATACGTTTTGTTAAAAATTGCTACGATAAATCGATTAGCGTAACTAAATTGCTCAAGGATGCGGGATGGGAACCATTAGAACTAAGAAGATCTAAGCGTAGATTAGATTTGCTAAACAGATTTAAGGAAGAAACGTTCAAGGAAGACGTAGTACAGATCATGCGCCCTCCCTGCTATATAGGTCGATCAGATAGAGCGAATAAAATAAGGGAAATAGATGCGAAAACCGACCGTTTTAAAAATTCGTTTTTCCCTCGAACAATACGAGAAAATAACCGTCTAGGAAATTAAATTCACGGTGCATGCACCCCCTGCCACACACCGAAAGGTGGCTCGCAGGGTATCTACATAGACATAGACATAATTTATTTTCATCATTTCCTAACTTGCAGAGGTTAATTAAAATTCAAAAACAAGGATTGAGATAATTTTAGAATAGTAATTATAGTTTAATCTTTTAATTTTATAAAAATCAACTAAATTTTTAAGAGCAAATTTTTACTTAAAAGATATTATGTAGAAATTTCCAAATTTCATGCCTTGTCATTTTGCTTCTGATTTTCATAGGACAGCCGATTCAACCCTGAAATGGATGAAAGAACTGGGTATGAGACTCGAACCATCTTGTGCATGCCAATCTGCAACCGTGAGGATGAAGTGATAGGAGTAGCTGAAATAATTAACAAGACTGAAGGAAGGCAAGAATTTACAGAGAGAGATGTTGAAGTGTTTCGCAGATATTTAGCGTTCTGTGGAATTGGGATACAGAATGCTCAGCTCTTTGAGATGTCCGTCCTAGAGTACAGGAGGAACCAGGTGAATATGATAGAAATTCCTCTGTTTTTTATCAATCATTGAGCCTATATATGGGAAAATTTTCAAAACATTACCAATATTTGCATAATTCATGTTATAACGGTATGTATATTTGAATAATTCTTGGTATAATTAGCGAAAGCAAATCCCTTTCAAGAATTATATACTTATAATGATAGTGATAAAATAATACCTGAATGCAAGCTTTTATAAAAGCTATTTTTATCTATCATCTTTTTTTTGAGTGAATTGTTTTTTATTCACTAATTTAAAAAATGGTTAAATGGTTGTCAGAATTCTGTAGCACACAAACACAATATTAACAAGTTAAATACACAAAAATTTGCAAGGGCTTAGTCTTTCTCATGCTTTTTTTCACACAATGTGTCCCTTGTACCATGCCCTTGACACTCTGATGCTGACGCCAGGATGCAGCATGGGGATATCAGCAGACAAATGTGACACTCGGCCTCTCCTGATACACCACTTGTCCAGTATGGTCCTGATGCAGGTTAACTGACTGTACTGGTACTCCAGGGTCTCTGCTGTTTGTGTCTGCACCTGTACACCTGTCTTGCTGTCAAAAGGCTCTGCCTCTTCTGAACTGGAATCTTCATTTCCAATGATGTTCAGATGTGACGAAAGGAAGAAATTCTCGAACTTAAATTTCTACTGCTTGTTGAGTTGTCACTGTTTTTAACTTTTTTGGGGCTTCTTTCTTTTTATTGTTGTACTCTAGCTGATGAGAGGTCATTCGGAAACATATGTCGGGCAGTAATTTTATTTTTAGAATCACTCTGACTTTGCACTCCTACTGCAATAGTATGGGTGATAGAAGAACAAGATGTCTCTTTCAAGGTTTGCCAAGGTTTGTCAAAAACAATTTGAATAAATTCTTCCTCCTTTTACACCTTTTGGACTACGGTCCCCACCACGATTAAGACTCAGCGTTCAATGAGAGCACGGGCAAGAGGTCAGGGGCAACTGTGCAGGGTATGCATGTTGCAGTCTTATCTTCATCTTCTTCAACCTCCTCCAGATTCTGCTCTCCAGCATCCTCATACTCCTCCAGATCCTCTTCTAAACCATTCTCATACTCTTCCATATCCTCTTTTTCACCATTCTCATCCTCCTCCAGGTCTTCTTCTCCATCTTCCTCAACCTCCTCCTAATTCTGCTCTTCTCCATCCTAATACTCCTCCAAGTCCTCTCCTTTACAATCCTGGCGAGGTAACACTGATACATTTATGGCTGTGGACACTGAGATCCAGTGCTGCTGGGTGGGTGGCTGGCTGGGGTGCCAGACTGCACTCCTCCAGTTCCATACACAAGTTTAAGCTCCCTTAGACACCCCTGAGATCTTCTCAATTCCTCCACATACAAGGCTTTTATATTGTGGTCACTTCCCGGTTCCTTTGCAAGAGGGTAATACATAAGCTTAACTACATTCTGGTTCTGTAGACTCCCCTGGTCGCAGATTTCTCTCTTCTGTTTCTCTCTGGCTGCACGCGAGGGCCAGAAAAAGCCTGAGTTGGAGGATCGCACCGCTTCCCGCATTGCGGGGTTCTGAAGACGTGGAGGTACTTTAATCCTATGGCCGCTACACCCCCTCTGCATTCTTAAGTTTGATTCAACATTCTAAAACGTATTGACGTACTAAGCCCTGCACGCGGGCCTATTTTACGTCAAAATTCAGATTTCTGCGGTTAAAACAATACTTGTAGTTTAGTTTCGTTGATTTTTACTCATATTTTTGTGAAAATTGTATGATAATGCATTTTCCGCTCATTGGTAAAGGTTTTAAGATAGTATAATGAAAGAAATGAGTTTTCAAACGAAAATGAAATGGTTCACGTTTTCGCGCGAGATCATCTATAAAACTGCCTTTTCTTTCATACTATCCTGAATAAATTGCAACTTTTTTCTTAGATTGCCTTTGTCTCTTTCCGATACAATATATATATCGCCTAATGCTTTTTCGTTTCTCACATTACGAAGAACTTGTCGCGAGAGAAACCGAGATAAATGTTGTTTTTTTCGTTTACAGGTTATTCTGAGTTGTTATCTTGATGGAAATTTAGTCTTTGACTTTTATGTTCGGGAAAATAATTGGCTTCTTTGGCGCGCTTCTATTAATCATCATTATTATTTTCATATCCTAGTTTCATAGACCCGTAGTTCCGATAAATTTAAATACAAATTCTTGTCAATATTGTCTCATGGGGAATCGAAAGCCTCGCGCAAATTCACGAGGAGATTCAAATTTACGGACAAAATTACGATTTGTAGTATGGGTAGTTGATGGATGAGGCAGCTGTAGGCTTCTCATCCTTTCTTTCTTGCTGTGGGAATGGCCCTCAATGCTGTTAGGCAGCTACTTTTCTCTTCGATGTAATGGTCACAGGTGCTATTGTAATCGTACGCTCTCTACACGGTAAAAGAGAAATATTTCACCGAAAGAAACATCAATAAGAGTATTAGGTAGTACAAGTTTAACGAGATGAAATTCATTTGAATCACCTCAGCGCTTGAATGTTTAAAGTAAAAGATATTTTTGCAATTCAATTATCTGAATTTCAATAGAGTATCTAGAAAAGTTTTACATTACCGGGAAATATACAAATAATTATATTTAATCCATAACATAATAGTTAATTGTAAGAGGAATGAGCTGGACAAAATTTAAGATGGTTTTTATTTTACGTACATAACATTGGAACGCACGGGTTAACGTGTTAGAGTATATATTTACGCGAGTAGAAACTTGTGGTTTTTTACAAGGTTTATTAACAATAGTGAACAATGGTAGTGAACACGGCAATCCCGTGGTCGGGATGCTTGGTGAGCAGGATTGGAGAATGGTATTCTTCTCGCGACAAAGAGAGATGTGGCTGACCGGTTATAGAGTGCGGGCAGACCTTTACCGCATGGCGGCTCTGGTTTGCGGCCAGCAGAACGGACAATATGGCGCACGAGCGTACCACTTCCGATATAATACGTTACTATAAAATATGTTACATACAATTATTTTCAAGTTTTATGAAATGGGTTTAGTAGCTTAAATATAGAAGGACATCTGTCAAGTTCTAAAAATTTTTCTAAAATCTGCAATTTTGTGTGTAATATAGTTTATACACTTCAAACGTCTTTATTGACCATTACTAGATTAAAAGAAAATGTAGTTTGAATATTCAAATTAATCCGGTAAATTTTAATAAAGTAGCTAATCAAAAGTTAATTTTATATCCTATTAATGTTAATTATGGTCAAAACCCACCTTGTGGGCTATATCTGAATAGTAACTCTAAAATACGCTAATGTCTAGTACAGTAAGACCCCGCTTAACGCAGGGGATATTTTCCGGTAAATTTTAATAAAGTAGCTAATCAAAAGTTAATTTTATATCCTATTAATGTTAATTATGGTCAAAACCCACCTTGTGGGCTATATCTGAATAGTAACTCTAAAATACGCTAATGTCTAGTACAGTAAGACCCCGCTTAACGCAGGGGATATTTTACAATAACTTCGAGCGCTAAACGAAACCGTTAAACGAGCCAACGTAACACGTACATATGTAATGAGGATCAATGGAAAGAACAGAGAATAAGAAAATTTATTAGTTCTTGCTGAATTCATCAAAATAGAATATTATTTTTATATCTATAGACTTAGTGCTATAAAGTACACCGCTTAAGGTTCCCTTTGCACACAAATACAACAGGTATGAATACAGTGTGCGATTTTGGGGAACCCCAAAAAAACACCGTTATGCTGAAACAGCGTTAAGCGGGCTCTTACTGTACATTCTCTCTGACTATGAGTCAATAATTCTTTCTTATCTTTCACAGGCAATAGCACAGCATTGATTATGCTGCATCTGTATATTAAGGAATTCCAAGCTTTTTGATCTTCCATAGTTTCATTGCGATATTTGGGGATATGCAGTATTTTTCCTATTACTAAAATAATGTAATCTTGAACAGTTACTAGTAAGGCCTAAGAATTGTTTTTTCTTTGAAGAAAATAGATTTTCAGCTGTCATAGAAATAAAGGTCTGGAATTAGTGAAGTATTGGTACAGTTTTATAAGTATAACCCTTCTCCACCTTAATTATTAACATTGATAAGGACCAAAGATTAAATATTTTGTATTTTGAGAGCTAATATAATATTATCAATAATATAGTATATGAATATTTATTGAATGGCAAAATGACCAATAATAGTGAGTGAAAGAAATCATATTTTGTTTATTTGATGAAGCAGTTAGCATTTCCAACTGCTGTTACTATTGGTCGATACTTTTTCTTTTACTTCCTGATTAGAAATGAATTCAAGCTATGTCCCTCTATTCTTCAGATTCTACTACATCTAGCTCGCAGCATATTTGAAGAGCAGAACAACTTGGAGTGCCTGGTAACTAAAATAATGCGTGAAGCAAGAGATCTTCTGAGATGTGAGAAGTGTGCTGTTTTTCTGCTGGATCTAGACTGCTGTGAAGCGGTAAGGCAATTAAAACCACTATTTTTAAATTACCTAGTAATTTTATGCTCTTATAATGTATTTGAAATTAAGTAAACATTTAATTGCTGTACATTTGCAAATGATTCCCTGTATTATATGAGAAATATTTAGAATAGATAAATTGGTTGTTAATTACTTAAACATGAAATATCTTTTAGAGTATCTTGTCCCACTGTAAATATTTCAAAATATATATGCTTAGTGTAGATTAAATGAAGCAGAAGAGTGTTGGGAAATGTATTGGCTGTCACTCAAATTTATCATAGTGGCTAAGTGGCTGCCTTCTTTTTTTGCCTTCTTTGCCTTCTGCCTTGTTTATTTCATCTTGTAGATATATTAACCGATTGCTTGCTGTGAGCAATTGAGAGTAGGAAGTGGTAATCATGCATGTGCGAACAAAAAGGGTGAAGTCGGATAAGTCAGCCGAGCACCTGATGGGGTATGTGGTTGGTCATGGCTAAGTCATGCTAAGCATACACTAAATGCATTGAAGCAAGACCATCCTGAGAAAAACAGTCATGATTCCCTTAAGTATGATTGACATTATAACCACTCCAAATTTCAATATGAAATTCATTCAGGAAAGGCCTCAAAAGGGAGTTCTATTTTCCCCATGCATTTCTTATGGAGGTATGGTAAAAACCCCCTGGCACGATGAAGGGATTGGGACTCTGGACATTTGTGGAGGAAATGCAGTGCGATCCGCCAACTCAGGCTTTTTCTGGCCCTCGCGTGCAGCCAGAGAGAAACAGAAGAGAGAAATCTGCGACCAGGGGAGTCTACAGAACCAGAATGTAGTTAAGCTTATGTATTACCCTCTTGCAAAGGAACCGGGAAGTGACCACAATATAAAAGCCTTGTATGTGGAGGAATTGAGAAGATCTCAGGGGTGTCTAAGGGAGCTTAAACTTGTGTATGGAACTGGAGGAGTGCAGTCTGGCACCCCAGCCAGCCACCCACCCAGCAGCACTGGATCTCAGTGTCCACAGCCATAAATGTATCAGTGTTACCTCGCCAGGATTGTAAAGGAGAGGACTTGGAGGAGTATTAGGATGGAGAAGAGCAGAATTAGGAGGAGGTTGAGGAAGATGGAGAAGAAGACCTGGAGGAGGATGAGAATGGTGAAAAAGAGGATATGGAAGAGTATGAGAATGGTTTAGAAGAGGATCTGGAGGAGTATGAGGATGCTGGAGAGCAGAATCTGGAGGAGGTTGAAGAAGATGAAGATAAGACTGCAACATGCATACCCTGCACAGTTGCCCCTGACCTCTTGCCCGTGCTCTCATTGAACGCTGAGTCTTAATCGTGGTGGGGACCGTAGTCCAAAAGGTGTAAAAGGAGGAAGAATTTATTCAAATTGTTTTTGACAAACCTTGGCAAACCTTGAAAGAGACATCTTGTTCTTCTATCACCCATACTATTGCAGTAGGAGTGCAAAGTCAGAGTGATTCTAAAAATAAAATTACTGCCCGACATATGTTTCCGAATGACCTCTCATCAGCTAGAGTACAACAATAAAAAGAAAGAAGCCCCAAAAAAGTTAAAAACAGTGACAACTCAACAAGCAGTAGAAATTTAAGTTCGAGAATTTCTTCCTTTCGTCACATCTGAACATCATTGGAAATGAAGATTCCAGTTCAGAAGAGGCAGAGCCTTTTGACAGCAAGACAGGTGTACAGGTGCAGACACAAACAGCAGAGACCCTGGAGTACCAGTACAGTCAGTTAACCTGCATCAGGACCATACTGGACAAGTGGTGTATCAGGAGAGGCCGAGTGTCACATTTGTCTGCTGATATCCCCATGCTGCATCCTGGCGTCAGAATTGGAGACCCAGGGGCAGGAACAGACAGTGCGTGAGAGAGTGTGTGAGAAGGGGTAGGCTCAGGAGGTGTTGAGAGTTTTATACTTCCATCTTGGGTATTCGTATCTTGTGCGACAGTATGGTGTCAAGTACTTGGGAATTTATTGTTTTATTTACTTCAATCGAAACACCTCACCACAAACCTTAGAGCTGGTTAGTTTTCATCTGTCCATCCTCTTTACATTTAATTCTTTTGAGAAACTCAGCTCACGGGAGTTTATGGCAATTGTTAGACATAGATGGATAGTTTCAGCATTAAAGGAAAGAGATTCTAACTTATTCCTCTTAAGTTCAGTACACAGTCTTCTGTCATTTTGGTAGATTAAGGGTAGGATTTGAGGATTTAAATACAATATGGGATACATCTTGATACTCTGGAAATTTTAGCTATGTTATAATATTTTCTTAGTACTAATTAAAGCTCAGTTATCTTCCAGTACTTGTGACATGTATTTGTTTGTTCAACTTGTAATTTTGGTGCACTATTATGCCTAATGATTTGCTCTTCCTACAGAGTCACCTTGAGAGAATCCTTGAGCGGCCAGGAAATCCCATCCAGGAGCGCAAGCCCCTATGCAGGAGGGAGGTGAGTGAAGACATGGAGGACATATGAACTGATTGAAATGATGTGAGGAAATGTACTCTTGAATCAATGCTTTTCATCCATCCATAAACTTATTTTAAATCATACCAAATTTAATCATTCTTAAGGAAATTAATAATTATTCTTATATTTATGTAGAAGAAGATTTGTTTTTAGACTAACCACCATTTCATCCTCCTCCTTACCCTTGTATGAGAGTTTCAGCTGATCATCTGAATACAACATCATCTTTTACCTTTAAGTCAGAGAGTGATACAGGTTTAGAGAAGGAGTCAGTATACTGACACAACCAAGTGTGAAAAGAGGTTATCTATAGAATCTGTTATTTCCCTGGAACGTCTCATCATTAAATTTACTGAGCAAAACCTCCTCTTCGTGATAATCTTCAATATTCTAGTGATTCAAATCCTATGTCCTTGAGCCTTTGAGTTGCATTTGCTGATTTATCATAGCAAATTTTTAGAAATAAAAAATTTGAGGATACAAATGTCAGGCCCAAACCGCTGGGGCCACAGGCTCACCGATTTTTTTTTACGTGATGGCCCACTAAATCTCACCTAGGAAAAAATCGGAAACCGACCCTAACTATCATGGGTTCGATTCTAGGAGGCACAAAAAATTGACTTTCCCCCATAAGAATGCATGGGGTCGTTTTTCAAATAATTTTAAAAGATACTTCCTGGGAACTTAAAACGATAAAATCTCATGGTGCTATTGCTATTGTATATATCTACGGAAAAATGGTATGATTTAGCTGCAACTGGTCATGGGTTCGATGCCAGGTGGTGACATACTTTCAGATTTTAAAAAATTGTAGCTCTCTTAATATGATACATAGATCATTCAAACTTTCTACACATATAGGTACGTATATATTGTATTATGTAAAAAATCAACACTCTCCTATGTTTCACAGGTTCAATTCCATAGTGATCCGTAATCTCAATTTTTCTCTTTAGGATTTCATTGACCAATTTTTTACATATTTCCGAAAGCTTTTTATGACACTTTTCAACCGCGCAGAGGTTCAAAATTTCACACAGCCATAAAAGGGACCATTTTCAAATAAACGCATCCCTAAGATTGTCGTAAATGGTGGTTGGTTCGATGCTAGGGGGCGTTAACTATATATCCATTTGAAATGCATAGAAAATTTAGGACACATTTTGAGGTACTTTCTGAATGAATTTCCTTTTGATAATCGTAATATTTATAAAGTCAATCATACTCAAGCCAATAATGACAGTGTGTTTCGTTGGATGGCCTTGGTTCGACGCCAGGGCGGTAATAATGCTGCGGTAAGAAATACATGTGAAATCGAAATCAATGCAATACTTGCTGCGAAAATGTCCTTTACTTTATGTTTAGAATGGCCTTTCAGGAAAATACTTCGAAAAATCTTACATTTTATTAAAAGAAATATTATTACATTGCTTGCTGTCAGCAAGCAATGTAATGTCAAGCAATTAATGTCAGGCCCAAACCGCTGGGGCCAAGGAGCCACCGATTTTTTTACGTAATGGCCCACTAAATCTCACTCAGGAAAAATTCGGAAATCCACCCTGCCTATCATGGGTTCGATTCTAGGAGGCCCCAAAAATCGACTTTCCCCTGTAAGAATGCATGGGGCCGTTTTTCAAATAATTAAAAAAAATACTTTCCATTCAGCCAGAAAGATAAGATTTCATGCAGCTATTGCTATTACATATATCAACTGAAGAATGCTGTAGTTTATCTGCAACTGGTCATGGGTTTGATGCTAGGAGGTGAAATATTTTCAGACAGAGTGTCCTTTTCTTTTTGAAGAATTTTGGGTGAAAAACTGCGATCGTGCCCCGTATCTTGTAGGGCAGGATGATGGGGACCATTGCTTCCTGCGAATATTGACTTTATGCTCATTTTGAAATTCCTTCCTTGATCTCCTTTTGTGGAACAAATGGAGAATCGATCTGCTCATCAAATCCAAACAAGATATAAGACTAACAAGAATGAACCCTATATAAAAAATAGGTAATGTGTAATTATTTTCCAATTCAAGAATCAGAATACTTATCGAAACACTGATGGATCTAAAGATGCTAGAACAAGGAGCACAGGATTCCTGATTAAGGAAAAGTGAAGCAATTATGTGGCAAGCAGTGATGAAGAATTTGTAATTTTAGATCAATTTCTGGCCATGGATTAAAGAGGCCTATTGCTAAAAAAACATGATACTTTAAATAAATGCTACAAATGTTAACAACCCAAAGGGAGATAATATGTCAATTATAATGGACAATAATACTAGGGTAGAGGAATATAATTTGTAATTTTTTCCTTTTATTAAAGAAAGGCAAAGTATTCCAAAAGAAAATGACTGCATTTTGAAATAATTGCTTTTCTATAGCAAAAACTGGCAGCATGGGTTGCTTACGGGGAAAGCTTCTTCGAAGGGGTTAGTTAATCTGTCTGGCAGGAATCTACAGATAAAATTAAGATTTTTAGCTTATTTCGGCCGATTTTTTCTAAAATTTAGTTGATAGAGGATGATTCTATACGATGATGAAAATTTTTCATCTTTCTAACAAAAGAAATGAATTTTATAGCGGGATAAAAAAATTGGTTGCCTTAGCAAACGAGAACATTATTAAAACTGCCATTTCTCTCATCCTAACCAACATAATTGCAGATTTTTCTTAGATTACTCTTTGTATCTTGTGAACGCATAAAAGTCAAATTTTAATAATATTTAAAGAACCATATCTTAGAAGAAAATAATTTAAGTGGAACAAATTTCATTAAAATATCAGAAAAAATCGACCAATTTTATTTGTTTAAGACAGAAATTTGCGGATTTTGCAGAAAAATACATTCGCATACAAGACTATTCGATTCCCCTATAAGACAATACTGCTTAAAATTTTGGGACGGTCTATAGTTAAAAATGTTAAATATGTATTAAGCTACAATACTCTATACTTTTATGCTTTATCTTATTATTTGCATATTAATCAAGTATCACAATTTTGGTTTTGTATGGAATATACAATACCAACCATATTAATTTTAACTTTTTCTAAAATTATTTCCTTAGTAATCATATAAGTAAGTTCTCATCCTCATATATGTAAATATTGGCTCAATTTATTCTTATTAAAATTCTACTTTTGTGAAGTCAATATCCATAGAAATGTGTCATTATATGTGGGCAACTTTTGGCTGTGCAGGAGGTTAACTTTTTATTTTAAAATATCAAGTCAAATGAAGGGTTGAAAATGACAAAAAGTAGTTAAGTATGTGTATTAGGAATTTTTTTTGGGAAAGATACATTAGACTAAGCATCATTTTGTGTTCTGCTCATGTTTATTATATTCTTATTAAAGACATTTTAAAAAAGACATTATGCAAACCTCATCAAAGAGAAATTTGCAAGTAGATTAAATTTTCAGTGCACATTTAAGTACTTCAAATATTGCATTCTTCTAATTTGTGTAATTTAATGTAACCATTGAAATCACAACTAAAGAGATTGTTCTTACTTTTAGAGTAGCAACATAAATGTGGAGGATGTCTTTCAAAAAAGGGTATGTATATTTTTTACTTAATATATTACAAAATAGTTCTATCTAAAAATTGGAGAGTTATTGTGAAATATTTTTTATGGCATGTACAATTAATAGTATCTTTTTAAAATGTGATACTTCCAAGTTGAGAGCCAAGCATTGGAGTAGGTTTTTTATTTTCTATTATTGATGGCATATAATAAAAAGTTAAGATCACATTTTAACTCATATTTTCCCTTTCTTTCACAAATGAACTCTTCTTAAACTCTATGGAAGTACAAATGTATCAAAGAAAATTTGCTCAACTAATTGATGTATTTCAAAAATTGACTTAAATATTAACATTTGCATTAAAATAGTGACTTTAACATAGCAGTATAATTATTAGTCTATATTCAGGATAGAGTAAACAATAGAGAGTAAAAGAAGTTGGGCATGCCTCAACTTGAAAGGGACCATTCCAGAAGGTCCCTGAAACCTACCCTCATGGTTCATAAATTAGTTTATTGCATCTTTTCCCATATTCCATGTAAGATTTTTTTAACAACACAGGCAAAAAAATATGATTAAGATGAGTCTCATTTTATTCCATTAGAATTTTTTTAAATTATTGCTATGAAAATTTTGTCTACCTAGCCATTTCTCTAAGTTTGATGAAAAAATTACGGATGATGAAACTTGACTAAACCCTTTTAAAGCATCCATTCCTTTAACTAATGAAATCTTGACTCATTTTCCAACAGGGTATAAACTTTCAGACAGTTTTTGAACTGAGGGTTCAGGACAAAGATGGAACGTTGCACCGACCCAAACTAGAAGTTGTTAGGAAGTCGCAACTAGCGCAAATTGCAGAATATGTTGCTGGCACCGGACAGGTAAATTTATCTTTCATCCAACTCATAATAAGTGTTCCTTACAATATTCTTCAGTGAATTTATTAGCATTGTGTTATTGGAATAATCCAAAATATTGACCAATTAATCTAATCCCATTTCCAATCTAATTTCGTAATTTCTTCTCTGAATTTGAGTCCTTCACTGATGAAAATCATTTGTATGATTTATCATTACTTTATTGACTTCTTGTTAAATCTATGTATAAGTTATTTTCTAATCCATGAAACAAGGGGTAAATATAACTCCTTATTACAAAATTAGGAGCAAAGCTGTTATACCCATACTTAATTTTATAGCAATCTAAAGAACTTTGTAAAATTTGGCAGTTTATTTACTAAAACTATGTGTTTTATACTTTTATGGGAAAATTTGAATGACAGATATTGAACATCGGCGATGTTACAGCATGGTTGGGCCATGAACTTCGGGAAGTGAGAGATGAAGAAGAAGAACCTGACTTCATTGCACGGAGTATTCTATGCATGCCAATCTCTAGTGGTCAAAGAGATCTCATAGGTGTTGCTCAGTTGATAAATAAGGTAAGAAAATAGCTTTCAATAACTTTTTTGCAAGTACCTAAGTTTATCTTATGATATTGTTTTTTATTAATTTTAGGAAATAAATAGATTTCTTGTATACCATCTTTATATTTTTTACTTTATTAATTTTCTAGTTTATTACCATATTTGACGGCATATAAGATGCACCCTAATTAAGTAGGCCACATACAAGGTAAAAAAGGTTATAATAGTCAGTGCGACAGCATGGTACAACAATAACATAATGACTTACTACTGCTCTGTTTCCATGTACTTTAGAGTAATTTACCCCAATTAGTTTATACTGAACGGTGTGGCTGAATCTCTTGATATCTTTAGTCATATTTCTGAGCGTATTTTTTTAAACGAATAGTTTTAAACACAGATACCAACAACTTCACATATAAGATGCAGGTAAATTTTTTGAGAACTATTTTAGGAAATAAAAGGACATCTTATATGCCGTCAAATACGGTACATAAAAAAGTGCATCCGATAATGGTACATAAAAATCAACTGAAAAACAGCAGAAATCATGAAAATAGAAAAAATATCATTCAAGAGAGGGTAAAAAAAACTGATTGAAAATATTATCTGCTTTTATTGCTTCTGTTGAATCTTGTAACATTTAAAAAGGAAGTTAAAATCACAACATAATTTCTGCATGAAATGTCTTATTTAAACATGACCAGTGTACTCCAGCACCATCATCAGGTAAAAGAACAGGAAAAGCAAATGCATATCTATTATCCATAGCTGCTTTGGAGATATATATGTATGCACACACAAACACACACAGTTTTCCCTCACCATTTCGCTCTTTATGTTTTGTCACTTTAGTGCTTCGTGGATTTTTCCAAGAAATTTAATAGAAATTAAAGATAAAAAATACAGCCATATTGTCAGCCAAAAGGGGGCATTGTTGCAAAATAGAGAATTATCACTGCATGTGAAACAAGCAGATGACTCAGAGTACAGTAATTTTCTAATTTGCTATTCATTGCAGTCTTAGTACACTACAAATTGTTACTCCAGAGATTAACACAGATTTAATGTTGTTTAAAGTAACTTTTTAGATATATTTAATTAGAGGGGTTTAAGAGGTATAGAACTTTCTTCAATTCCATAGCCGTATTTGTATTTATTGATGGTAATCACTTTGAGATATACCTATTTCCATCCAAAACATCCTTACCTATTTTATAGAGTACCACATCATTTGCTTTCTAAGCAATTCTTGGGTATTTTTAAATGACCAAAAGAGTAACATAAGATGAGTACTACTTAAAAATGGCATTAGCGAAGATACTTTTGATAATATTACTTTCATTTTTATGGCCTCTTCATAACCAGCCCTTAAATTTTTAATGTGATGTTGAGTGCTAGACATAGGTGACGAAAGCAGCAAACCTTGATTTAGAATATTTGAAACTGGAGGAAGGAGAATAATTTTAGAGAGGGTAGCAACTGGTGAATGGAAATAATGAGGCCTGAGTACAATTTCCTAGCAACCTATGTCCTCAGAAGTGTTTACCCCTGAAGATAATGGAGAAAGAGCTCCTACAGAGTTACTGGTTTTTTTCTTTAAAATTCAAACTCTGCAGTCTTCAGTAGAGAAGTAACAATAGATCCTTCTCTGCAAAACTTCTACTCCATCAGCTTTAGGGAAGAAGATAAAATGGTAATTTTTGTGCAGGATTTATTAGCTTCAATAACTTAATATATAATTGTAAAACTTCATATGATAACATTCCACATCTTCTGCCACATATGATGGGCTCTAATTTTGTAAATTTCTTAAAGGAATATATTATAGATGTCATAGGAGTAACTTCTGCTGTTAATCTCATAAATAGTGCACTTCATATTCATTCCCCACAATCTTTACCCTCTGCTCAAACTGCCCTGATATATACATATGCTTTCAGTTTTTCTTCTTCTCCTGGCATTAGCTGAAACTGGTCATAAATTTTATATGATAAAGCTCAACTTTGTGAGATGTAACCATACTGAATCATCAAAGAACACTTTCATACACTTCCACAACAATTTAAGTGTTCTCTGTCAATGTAGAAACTAGTTGTGTTTAAACAAAACATTTAATTTAGAATCTACAAAGTCAAAATGAAGGAAGGAGGAGATGTACTTATCCACAACTACGAAGTCTCTTTTAATTCCAATAGTGGCTTTCCACCAAATCTAGCCAAGTACTGTATTATTATGAGTTTCTCAAATAGGATATGTTGAGGTTCTTTAGAAAAATTTGCATAAAATGTTTACTCAAATCTTTATTATTTAATAAAATGAAGGAGGGATAACAGTAAAGTATAAAATTTAAAAAAGATCAATTTTCCCATGAATCAGTCAGATTGAATTGTGATGTCATACATGATATAGGATTAATAAGTAGATTTGCATGGGTATTTTAATGTGATTGCACCTATTCATTCCTTTAGCTGTGGAAGGTTACTTTTTCATAACATCCATGTGTAGGAGGAATTTTCTTCTTATGGATTGGACTACTAGTAGTAGGTAGTAAACCCCATTAATCTCGACCTTTCCAATGTCTGCTATCAGCAGTTATTGTGCAAGACAATAAGGCATTTATCAAGCATGCATTTATAGGTAGGGAAATAAAATCAAGGATGAGAAGGAATATTGAATTAAATGTTGAAAAAAAGTTTATCATATAATTTTACATAAACTTTTTTTTATTTCCTTACCTATATATATTATATACTACCTTATATATATATATATATATATATATATATACCGTATTTTTCGGACCATAAGACGCACTTTTTCTTCACCAAAAAGTGGGGAGAAAAGTGCCTGCGTCTTATGGTCCGAATAGAAGACTGACACTGAAGCTGTACTAAGACGCTGACACTAATGCCGAGCATTTGTATCAGAGCTGCAGCGCGACCCGCTGCAGCCGACCCGCAGGATCAAATATTATTCTGTTATGCATTATTAAATTCTGTTATACATTATTTTAGTAAAGCCTTCGACTCAGTAGACTAGTAAATTCATTGATCATGCCCCACTTTGATTACGGTGACATTGTTTACCAAGATCTATCAAGAGATCTAGCCAATAAGCTCCAATGCATCCAAAATGCGTCCGTTCGATTTATATTTTATTTGAGAAAATTCGACCATATTTCCGGTGCATTTAAAAAATTAGATTGGATAAAACTCGAAACTCGCAAACAACTACACATTCTAATGTTCTCATGTACTGTTTTGCGAACGCAATCTCCTGAATATCTCTTTTCCGACTTTGTAAGATTTGAGTCCGTCCATAATTGTAATACTAGAGGGAGATTCATTTTTTTAATACCGAACCACAGAACGGAGACATATTACACATCATTTATTATAACTGCTTCCACGCTCTGGAATACCATTCCCTCCCACATAAAATCTTCCATTTCCACCCGATCTTTCAGAAGAAAATGTCTTACTTATCTTAATCATATATCCAATTTATCTCCCGCATCAACAGTCATCACATCTCTACAGCACTGATCAACGCTCTCTCTACTGCTCCTTTCACTCTTAACCTCCAATTCATTTAACTATGCATCTGTCCTGAAATATTCTTTTTTTTGCAGCTCAGTCCAAAATCTTCTAATTTTATTATCTACACTTTGCCTCTCTTTTCGGCAATCAACTTAAATATACCATTGAATGTTTTTAATTACCTGTTTAGTTATAAGATATGTTTTCAAATTTAACGTGATCTGACTCATTGATTATCTTGTAAAATTGAAATTTTAGTATTCTGTTTTTAGATAATTCTATTAGTAGGTTTGTGCAGGTTTTTCACACCCCCCTTCATTGTGGGTGTTTTCCTGCAGTGGATTTTTTTCTAAGAATTTTCTTAGGTTTTTATATCCACTTAAATCTCTCTTATAATCATTATTTTTCTCTTTCTAATTCTTTTGGTACTTTAAACTTTTTTTTAAAGAAGTTAGATGGAAGAAGAGACTTTGTAGTCTCAATCTCGCCTCCAAAATAAAGACTATTAAATATTTTATTACACTATTTGGTTCAGAATATTTTTTGTCCTATTTTTCTCCTCTAAAAACCTGGTGCGTCTTATGGTCAGGTGCGTCTTATGGTCCGAAAAATACGGTATATATATATATAAAATCACATAGTCTAAGAGTTAAAATAGAACATTGTATTCCAATTTATGAACTCAAAAGATTTGCAGAAATTTTCATCAATTTTTCCTTCTGAAAAACTTACCGAACAGAAGTACATATTAAATTAATTTGATCATGAGGACTGTACTTGCTTTATCAAATGAATATGCAAATCAAAATTGATACATATTTGCTTGAAATGCATGATTTTAAATTGATAACTAAATTTTTCACTTTTTGGTTATGTTGGTTAATTTATATGCTAAAATGTTGTTAACTTTGTTTGCTATAAAGATTACAATATTTATCTAAAAGAACACTATCTATTTCAGGCCAATGGGCATCCGTTCTCTGATAGTGATGTATCTATTTTTGAGGCATTTGCTATATTCTGTGGTTTAGGAATCCATAACACCCAAATGTATGAAAATGCATGTATGTAAATCACTTACATTTATATATATTTACAGTATTTTTAAATGATTTATGCATTGTTTATTACTTAAACCTTTACTGAATCATTATCAGGTTAGGCAGCTATATTTGTATGTACTGATATAGGGTGCAGCAACGTATTTTCCTAGTTCGAAACTTAGTAGAACCCATTGTGTGCATCAAAAATTTTTAAATTCTTTTCTATAATGTAAGCACATATTTAAATTTTACTTAGCTGAGTTTGAATATCAAATAAGGTTGGTAACGTCCCCCATTTTCCATACTCTGGGTAAGTCAATTTCTGGCGTTTTTCATAAATCTTACCAGCATAGCAGGGGTTATGTATGTATGTATATATATACGAGTAAAGGTGTGCTTGCTGGCAGCAAGCAATGCTATAATATGTTTTTACTGAAAAATAAGATTTTTTGGAGGATTATTCCGCTCAAACATTGATAAACATAAACTTAAAGACATTATCGCAGCGTACATTGCACTGAATTCGATTTCCCATGCATATCTTACGGCAGGTTTATTACCGCCCTAACGACGATCCAAGGCCATCCTGTGAAAATCACTGTCATCATTCGCTTGAGTATGATTATCCTTATAAACACTCTAAATTTCAAATGGAATATACTTCAAGGAAGTACCTCAAAATGAGTCCTTAATTACCTATGCATTTGTTATGAAGTTATAGTTAACGTCCCCTAGAATCGAACCAACGCCCATTTACAACAATCTTAGGGATGCTATTATATGAGAATGTTCCCTTTTATGGCTGTGTGAAATTTTGAACCTCTGCACGGTCGGGAAGTGTCATAAAAAGCTTTCGGAAATATGGTCAATGATATCCTAAAGAGAAAAATCGAGA
Source organism: Pantala flavescens (assembly GCA_020796165.1). Classification (NCBI taxonomy): domain Eukaryota; kingdom Metazoa; phylum Arthropoda; class Insecta; order Odonata; family Libellulidae; genus Pantala; species Pantala flavescens. The sequence continues at coordinate 18,347,371 of CM036882.1, forward strand.
TTACGGATCGCTCTGGAATCGAACCCATGGCACATAGGCAAATGCTGATTTTTTTAAAAGTACACTATAATTGTATCTATAAGGTTAGAAAGTTTGAATGATCTATGTACGATATTAAGAGAGCTACGATTTTTCAAAATCTGATAATATTTCACCTCCCGGCATCAAACCCTTGACTGATTGTACGTAAACAATAGTATGTTTCCGTAGATATATATAATAGCAATAGCCTTATGAAATCTTATCCTTCTTGCTCAATGGTAAGTATTTTTAAAATTATTTGAAGAACGGCCCCATGCATTCTTATGGGGAATATATATGCATGGGGAAAGTCGAGTTTTGGGGCCTCCAAGAATCGAACCCATGGTAGGTAGGGTCGGTTTTCGATATTTTCCTAGGTGAGATTTAGTGGGCCATTACGCACAAATGGTCATGGGTTCGATGCCAGGAGGTGAAATATTTTCAAATTTTAAAAAATCGTAGCTCCCTTAATATCGTACATAGATCATTCAAACTTTCTAAAAATATAGATACATACATACATGTATTGTTCTTCGAATAAAATCAACCATTGCCTATGTGCCATGGGTACGATTCCAGAGCGTCCCGTAATCTCGATTTTCCCCATTAAGAATGCATTGGGCCGTTTTTCAAATAATTTTAAAAATACTTCCCATTAAGCAAAAAGAATAAGATTTCATGTAGCTATTGCTAATACATATGTCTACGGAAAAATGCAATATTTTACGCACGACTGTTCATGGCTTCGATGCCAGGAGGTTAAATATTCTCAAATTTTGAAAAATCGTAGCTAACTCAATATGATGCTTAGATCATTCAATCTTTCTAAACGTATAGATACTTTCAAAACGTACTTGGAAAAAAATCAGCATTTGCCTATGTGTTACGGGTTCGATTCCAGAGCGTCCTGTAAACTCGATTATTCCCGTTTAAAATACATTGACCATATTTCCGAAAGCTTTTTATGGCACTTCCCAACCGCGCAGAGGTTCAGAATTTCACACAGCCATAAAAGGGACCATTCTCGCATAAAAGCGACAATAAGAGTATCGTAAATGGTCGTTGGTTCGATTCCAGAGGGCGTTAACTATAACTTCATAAGATATGCAAAGGGAATTAAGGCCTCATTTTAAGTTACTTCCTGAATGAATTTCCTTTTGAAATTCGGGGTGTTTATAAAGGTAATCATACATAAGCGATAAATGAAAGTGATTTTCGTAAGATGGCCTTGGTTCGACGCCGGGGCGGGAATAAAGCTGTCGTAAGAAATACATGGGAAATCGAATTCAGGGCATTGTCCGCTGCGAAAATGTCCTTTACTTAGCATGACTTATCCGAATGATCTTTCGTTAAGTGTTACGTTTTATTAAAAGATATATTTTCCGATTGCTTTCTGTCAGCAAGCACTTCTTTACTCGTATATATATATATATATATCCCCGAAGCGTCTATATATATATATATGTGTTTGCAATTTCTTCCTGGATGTTGGTCTTTAAAGCTTGGACAGTTCAAGTAAATGTGGGATTTCAAACAACCAAATAGAAAAAAATCACAAGGGGCCAAATCGGGAGAGCTTGCCGGCCTCACCAAATTGTTCCTAATTGAGATAAGGGACTCTGGGAAGTGTTCCCTCAAAACAGCCATCAATGCTCTAGAAGTGTGAGCTGTTGTACTGTTTTATTGAAACCAAATTTCCCCTAAGTCCAACTTATATAGACGTGGAATAAAAATTCCTTTTTCGTAGTATCTTTTTTAAATAATAGCCTGAATTCACTGTCAATGTGACTTCATTTTCCTCAAAGAACCAAGGACCAATAATGCCAGCTGAGGAAATTGCACACCACCCTGTGATTTTAGATGAATGTAAAGGTCTTAGATACAATTCTCCAAGATTGGTGTCAGTCCAATTAAAGCTATTCCAAAAGGTGTGCAAAGGTCACGATCACAGAACATGTGCTAGAAAAATAGACCTCAACTCAAAGGCATGCTTCTCACTCTCTCAACACATGATGGCAATTAAACCTTGTATAAATAAAATTTTAGAGTCATACCTCTTGAAAAAAAATCACTAACGCCCCTTGAAACATCAACCGACTAAATGGGATGCATTTAAAAAAAAGGAAAATATATTGCTGCACGCTGTAGTTCAGTAGCAAAAAATATTATTAACCAGTTTATTATAGAAATTAATTTTTTATTATTAATTGACAATTTTCCATTTTTAAATCCATACTGAATTGATAGTAATTTATTGATTTACTCTAATAATTACTTTTTACTTACCTATTGTTCTTATTAAAATACTAATATGCTTAATTATCATGGATGCTACACCCATATAGTATAAAAACCAATAGAAACTCTTCTTTAATTTATGAACATTGTGCATATAAATTTTCATTGCATTCCAAGGTAAACTGATGGCCAAACAGAAAGTAGCATTAGAGTGTCTTTCATATCATGCAACAGCTTCGGTGGAAGACACAGACAAGCTCAACCAGGAATTAATTCCCACTGCAGAGCATTACAACTTGTACAGGTAATAGACTCTATTTTAGAAACATAAAAACTTACCTAAAAATATATTGAGTTAAACCTCATCTTTCCAATCCAGTTTCATGTTTAGTGACTTTGAATTGGCAGATGATGATACTTGCAGAGCCACAATAAGAATGTTCATGGATTGCAACCTCATCAGCCAGTTCCATATTCCATATTCGGTGAGCGAAACTTATCATTTGGTCAATAAATAACATAGGCTAAAAAGAAGTGAAAAATAATAACATGACTGGGACTCAAACAGAGGACCCCACTTGCTGTGCTGGTATGCAAGCAGGAGAGTCCCAGTCCTGTCGCTAATTTTCACTTCTGTTTAACCTATTTGATAAAGTTGCATGACCATTTGTGCAGAAATTAATATCTACCTTTTATGATCCATTAATAAGTGATACTTGACTTTATTTCTATCCTAATTAGATTTCATGTCGCTTCATTTATTTATTTTCATTATTGATTTAAACCTTTAATTTTCAAAATATTGGCTTTAATTTTGATTTGATAATGAAATATTGACTTTGAATATGAGAGAATTAAGTTCTTCTTTCTACATAGGTCCTTTGTCGCTGGGTATTAAGTGTAAGAAAGAATTATAGACCAGTGAAATATCACAATTGGCGTCATGCTCTGAATGTTGCTCAGACTATGTTTGCTATGCTTAAAACGGGCAAGATGGAGAGGTTCATGAATGATCTGGATGTAAGGAAATTTTTACATAGATAATTTAATTATATAAAAGATATGAAAAGAAGTAAATAACTAATTTATATAAGTATTCACACAGTAGAAACCCTAAATTTATTCTCAGATTCTAGGATTGCTAGTTGCCTGCCTTTGCCATGATCTGGATCATCGGGGGACTAACAATGCATTCCAAACCAAGACTGAATCCCCTCTAGCAATATTATATACTACAAGTACGATGGAACATCATCATTTTGATCAGTGTGTAATGATATTAAATAGTGAAGGAAATAACATCTTCCAGGTATGTTGTTACAGGTATGAGTATACAGTTATCACTTTTTTTAAGCTGAAAAATTTAATTTGGAGGAGTTTGCAGGCCCTTTCTCCTGATGATTATCGACGTGTCATGAATATAGTGGAAATGGCAATCCTTTCAACAGACTTGGCCATGTACTTCAAAAAGAAAGATAAATTTAGAGAACTGGTAGACAATGGAGAATTTGACTGGCAAAGTGAAGAGAAGAAAGAATGTGAGTACGGTAAAGCATTTTTTGAAAGTTTATGTTCCTGTAAGTAAGTAAGTTGCTGGTTTTAAAGATACTGATAATAAATAGTATTTCAAACACAAAATTCAAAACTTGTTATATTTTATGACATTGAAAATAATTATAATCTTTCACATTTTATTAAAAATATATTTCAGTGCTTTGTGGAATGATGATGACTGGGTGTGATGTAAGTGCAATAGCTAAACCCTGGGAAGTACAGCATAAAGTTGCTAAACTGGTGGCAGATGAGTTTTTTGATCAAGGAGATTTAGAAAAATTGCAGCTCAATCAGCAGCCTGTTGTAAGCAAATCTCAAGCAATACCAAACTTGGCATATTCAGAACATGATAAGATCTCAAAAAATTCATAAGACATGATCCTATCCAAAGATATATTTAAAATCCTTAAAAATCTATTGAAGTGATCTATCCACATAAGATTTTTTTATTATGACCCAAACATTATTAATTTTTGGGGAACTGATTATAATAGTAGATAACAGAGAGAAGTTTGTTAAATGATTCCCTGTGTTCATATTTGTGTTAGGATTTAATAAAGATAGATGAAAATGGGAGACCAATCAAATTAGATAAATATGTATAATTGTTTTTAGGCCATGATGGATAGAGAGAGGAAGGATGAACTTCCACAGATGCAAGTTGGGTTTATTGATGTGATATGTCTTCCCTTGTACAAGGTATGGAAAATTCCAGAAAGTAAATATTTTTAAATATATTGATATTTTCTTGATGTAATAAATAAATGATTTTAATAAGAGTCAATTTTCATACTATAAGTATGGAAGTTGGATAAAGCTCACAAAATTATGAAATCAATGTGAGAAGGTGTGACTTTGTGGAATGCCATAGTAATAAAAACAACTTTGTAAATTTCCACAGAAAATTGTATTTTGCGACCGGTTTCGTAATATGAAATTAACTGAAGATGTAATTTCATATTACGAAACCGGTCGCGAAATACAATTTTCTGTGGAAATTTAAAAAGTTGTTTTTATTACTCACAAAATTAGTTCAGTAAAAAAAAACTACTCTAAAATGCAAGTATTGGTATGGCAGAAGTAATGGTTAAATTTCTAAAGGAGTTAGGAGTAAAAATATTATATATTATACAACAAATGATGCTTAGAGTCTATATTATTGTTAACTTTATTTTATTCCTCAAATACAAATCATGTAACATGGGTGTTCATGTAGAGGAATATCAGTCAATAAACGAGTAGTAAATGATACATACAGATATGTTTTGATCAGGAAATTATATTTACTAATTTCACACAAGACACAGTTCCAAATTTAATAATAAAATTTTGGTGTATAATTTCACAGACATACAAGCTCATAGAATCTATTTAATAAAATTATAATTTTATAGCTTAGCGAAAAGTTTTCTAGTATTTTTTCAAAATTTTAAAGATGTTTACTAATAGATTAACTGTATAGTACAGTACAGTATAAATTGAGATTTTACTGATGAGTTGTTGAAATTATGAGGTACATTACTTAACATTAGATGAATATAATGCATCTTGTAAATGCAACGAGAATGAAGAAAATATTCTCCAAGATAGATTAACATAATTGGCTCAAATTTCCAAAATCTCTTTAGGTTCTCAGTGAAACATTTCCTTGGATACATCCATTACTTGAAGGTTGCACTGAAAATCGACGTCATTGGCAGGATTTGGCTGAAAAAGTGGAAATGGGTTTGACATGGATTGATCATGACACTATTGACAAGCCCGTTGAAGAATTTTCTGGTAATTTAATTTTCAATTGTTACTCATATAGGAAATTCTAAGTAATTCAACTTTTAATTTATATAACATTATTATCTTAATAAAAATTCTTACTATTCCAGTCAATTCCGAAGTCAAAGATATTGAATTCACTGTTACAACTCTAAACTGCACTCATTCTAGTGACAAGAAAGTAAGTAATAAAAATAATGCACATAATGACCTAAAAAATTTTATTATTATGAAATCACAGTACAATTCGTATTTAATAACAATATATAATATAGTAACATATATATTAATATAAAAATAACTCTAAGAAAGTAATAACAACCAAAAATAACAAAAGATGAGAGCAAATAATCTAAAAATCAGTTTTATTGACGACAAATTATTGATACTTTTTAAAGATTAGAAATATAATGGTCCACTATTTTATGATAAAATTGATGAAAAACTAGTTTCTGAATAATTCTTGACTAATGAATCATAGTAACTGGAAGTAATGGTACAAACTACCTGTTTACTGATATCGTTAGTTGGCTTTATTTACAATCAGGAATATTGTAAATAAAAACTGAAGAGAGCTTTTTTCTGCTTGCTTTACAATTATCCTGGCTTGCCTGGAAAGATTCCTGATACAGCATCCAAACCTCATAGAAGCTCTAAGAGGTCAAATGGAAGTGGACAACCTCACTCTTCCTCAGCAGTTGCCACATTTAGTCGATTGGGTAGCTTAAGGGCCCGAAGTTTTGGTAAAGCAGTTCGCATTGCCACTGGTAGTGGTATACAAACAGCAACAGCAGTTGCGCATCCATCAGCAACATTAACAAGATCTCTGGATAGTGGGGACAGTTGGAAGGCAATGAAAAGTGATGAGGGAACAGCAGGAAGCAAGGGAGATGGAGATATACTTCAAACTCAACCAATTCATGCTCCCTTACAGCGATGGCTTCCTCCATCCAAACAAGCCAAAAATAAAGGACACAAGACAAGAAGCAAACTGTGCAGCCTTATTTAGATGGAACTATGTGTATATACTTAAAACAGAAACTTTTCTATCTCATATTTTGCAGCAGCTGCAATGACTGACCTCAATTTAACATTAGCAATTGCAAGGCTGTGAGGTTCAATAGAGAATGTACCTGTTAAGTTTTAAGTCAAGACAAGGGGTGATTGAAAAAGTGCCAAATCAGCATCAATAATTTTGGGAGTCTTTTCTGGGAAAACTGGGATATGCCCCAACAAGTACAATTTGCCAAGTGAAGGAATATATTGTTTTTAATAATTTTGTCACCTGCAATAACATTTTGTCCACCGAGAAAGTATTACCAGAATCTTTTTAGTCACATTGTGACTGTACAATGATTATAACATAATAAATTTCATTAAAGCAGAATTTAAAATTTCAAAAGATGATGATATTATACAAAGGTAATAAATCCCAAACAATGATGTAGATGAGTGCTTTGAAGGAAAAATCATCCACTCTTATGTAGAAAATTCCATCAAAGCTTAGCTTGGGCCTTTTCAGCTTGATGGATTAAACCAAGACGTTCCAGAAATGAATTCACTTCATACAGATACTCTTTAGGATATTTAACAAAATGACACACATGGGCTGAATCCTCCCAGCATTTAGTGGCGACCTGACAAAAAAGGAAAGATCAACAATAATATTGGCAAAGAACTGAAAAAATTAACCAACTCAAACTTAATAGACAAACAGATCATACACATACTTGGAATACCTTAAGTAATAGTGCAGCAGAAACTTACTTAGCAAAATACATCTCTTAGAATTCTTAATTAAAATTTAAGAGACTTATTCCTCAGCAATAATTGGCAAATTTTGCAATAACATTCTTCAGGACACAAAAGGCACAATATTATTGTGATGTAAATGTGTGGTGCTTGGAAATCAAATCAAGGTCCATTTAAAATAACTTGCTTTTACAGTATTTTAGATTTACTGCAACCAATCAAAATTACCTAATTGGTAAATCTAAAATTGACAAAAAATCCTTAGATATCTACCAAATGAGATTCCAGTACGTTTCGTAAATTCTGACCAACAAATACTGGGATCAGATCAAGGTTCTTTGATATTCCTTCAACTCTCTTTCAAATTTCTTAAAAGAAATTTGAAACAGTTCTGGCAATTGAGATATCCTCAACAACAAAATGTGACTGTGATTTCTGTCAAATCAAGTAAGCCTATTCACAAAAGCTTTTATTTGTCATTCACATGTAAGTTCTTTTAATGCCCTCTATTCAGGGATGAGAAATTTCAGCCAGTTCAGATAAGCCCTGGATGACAAACTACATCAAACCTTATTCGATATGTTCTTGCATTTTAGGTTACAGTATACAACATTTATCTCTCCATTAAATAATTTTAATGGCTGTATAATTGAAAAACAAGGACAGTGCATCAAAAGTAGTGAAAAATTTACATTTACTCAGACTCATAATAACAATTAAGAGTATTAATTAAGCACTATTACCTTTATGATATTGGATATTGGCAACTAATAAGAGTTTAAAGTATAATTGTTCTTTACCTTGATGCCTAAAGCTTCCCAATCACATTTTACTGATAAATTGCTCTCCACAGTGCCCACAGGATCTGCTTTGGAGAAGAACATAATGGCTGGGGATCTTACCAAGCCACTATGGAACATTTGACTAGAGCGAATGTAATGAGCTGTGGCTGCATCATGGAATGTCTTCAGGTGATACCTGAAAGAGGATAGAATGTTGTTAATCATAAGAATATGACATCAACAACGGTTTATTATTTCTTGAACCCAATATGCTACTTTTATCTCAAGTTGTAAGTTAATATCAGTTAAGAAATCAGACGTATTTACAATTACCAAAATTCATAGAAATTATTTTTAACTGTTACTTTTGATAAATTTCAAAACAGATTTGTATTCATTTTAGTATCTTAAATAGCATTATCATTAGAAAGAAACAACAGTTTTTGATTTATATGGAGAATATATCACTTAAGGTCATAAAAGATGAATCTTCAGAATCTAGTTTGAAAGCCAGCTAATAACTCTTTGCATTACACTTTGAAACTACTTGAAATTAATTATATCAAAAGCAAAATATTAATGTTTAATCTTCAATACAATGAATTACATCATTGATGAATTAGTCATCAAGGTTAGATATAAAAACAAAGCTCAAAGGTATATTCAAGTCTTTCATATATGTTATCTTATCTCAAGTGGGTCATCAATAGGATAAACTGAAACTCACAAGTAGAGCAAAGCAAATAAAACTGAGTTTTTATGTACTCTACTTTAAAAGAGAACATTGTTCCAGAATTTAAAAATGCATATTTCAATACAATAGATATACAAGCGACACCACTCTTAGTTTAGAAATTTTCTTCCAAGAGCAATTAATAATTCTAGACAGATGAAGGAATTTGGTCAAGTAAAAACCTTAACTAACAAAGTAAAACCAAATGGTACAAGGGGACTTCTAAATGTTATGAAATACGCTCCCCTTTTTAACTGACGTGATATGTGCATGTCTCACGATTATAGGTGCAAATCTACTACCAAAATTTCCTGATATTGAAAAAATAGAAGATTCAGATTGACATAGCATAATCAGGTGAATATATCTGCTAATCTTACTAACCTTGTATATCTTTCTAATCCTTTGCGAAGCACTGCATTTGTGGGAAACATAGCTCGTGAAAATCCCACAGGAATATCTTGCAAATCAGCAGCACTATCCCAAATATGACCAACAATACGATCCAGTATGGCTTTATAACGACCTTCTTTATCATCTATGATTTGAGCAAGCGCTTCACCCCACAAATATCCACCAATCGAAAACCCATGCAATAACAGAGTATTGTATCCTTGATTATGATGTAAGAAGCTGATCAATTCTCCAGCAACAATCTGAAAAATAATTATTCATATGTGACCGTGAGCCATAAAAGGATTTCTCTCAATATCTCTCATGTAGGGTATAATATACCTGGCTTCCCTGTACAGGCCAAAGCAACTGCCATGGAGTAAGTTTAACTGTTAAAACATCAAATCCATAGTCGAGATATAACTTAGCAAACTTATGAATATGCTTGGGACGGCTAAGAAGCCACGGCAAAATTATCACCAAAGATTTCCCATTCGGAGAATTTAAAAGTTGCAATTTTCTCTGTATTCCAACTTTATTTTCTTTTTCGGTGTTCGTATCCATAATCTGATGCTTCTCTTTGCCATTCGTTATTAGGTCCATAGCTTTCGTCAGATGGCTAACTGAGTAACTACTCATCGGTCTTCTCAATTGCGGGATAATCGCACATACAGGATGAGCTGAAACGATTGGCTGGTAAGACTGTAAAGAAAGCATTCGGTGATAATTAATAACAACATAAAGAGACATATTTTGTGAATAGAGCAGAATTAAAAAACTCATGAAACTCAAAATTATACGAACTAACCAATATGGGTCTTTTCAAAGACAGTCGGCTGAGAGAATATATTGCTGAATTGCTCATCACCGCTTTCCTAATGAGAGTCATCGTAAAAAGTTACAGTACTTCAAATTATTGGTTGACTATCGTTGGATGCAAGGGACAAACGGAGATGTATCCCACCGAGTTTAACTCGTTACGTCTAAACAAAAGCTGATTCAGCGCTCATGTTCCAAAGTTTAACCAATACCACCGCAACATAAACAGATTTAACGATAGCAAGTTGAAGGCAGACGTTACCTGAAAAAGTGAGAAATTTTAGTTTCATTTAGCTTTCGTGTTGATAATTTTAAATTGAAGAAACTTACGTAATCGAATAAATGCTCTACGTAAATTCGGCTAGTGCTCTCCCCTATTTCGGCAAGTTCGATTGACGAAAGTGACGAGTATGTGAAATGAGAATATCGAAAAAGCTAATGCGCAGCTGATGTAACTTAGGCGCCAGTTATTTGGAATGGCGGACTTACACGACAGGTTTTTTGGTCATTTTTATCAAAGTTTACTCTTCAGAGAAAGTACGCAAGATTCTTTCGAACGTGCTAGTAATCGAAGAAAACGAATGGCATTAGCTCTACAAGCTTCTCTTAAATGGTTGAGTATAAACCCACTTCATTTTTTGGCTTCATTTGGCTGGTCTTTCACAGTAATGAAATTTTTCTCCAGGTCAAGCGATTTGCTTTCTTCAGCGATATTGGATGATCACTTCGAGGAATACGGATCATTAGTTGATGCGAGGGGTGCCGGAGAAATCGATAATTACTCTGCTTCGGCGTGTGCTGTTGCTCTCAATAGCGAAAATCGTACGTATGATTAAAAGCGATTAGGACGTCTCCGAAATATTTTCCTAATTTTTTATCGTTTTCAGATTGTTCGCAATGGATAAGTTCTTTCGAAGAAATTATTTCCATCCCCGATTCACTCAGTTCTATCCATGACTGCGAATGTAATAAAATTAGAAACGAAGACTTAAAGAAGTTACTGGATGCCAAAAGAGAAAATATTAGTGACAATAACTCATTTCCCTGCAATTCAGCAACTAACGGAGATCAAATATATAGGAAAGGTAATACTTGTATGGTGATTATGTTATAAAGTCGAACTCAAAAATTGTATATGTATTCAAGATAAGCAAAATACCGTTTTTATGCTTATAATCGTAACTTTACACCGAAAGAGTTGATTTTTCTTCCTCATGATTATCAGATGTTGCCTTTCTCTATCAGATATGGTTAGGCGGCCAAGCAACATCGCAGAAATGAATGCACATTATAGCACTAGTAGACTGCCGTTAGAAGACAGTAACATGATTACAAATAATAGTTCAAAAGTCAATTCTAATACAAATGCATTGATACAGCATCAAAAACATCAGCCTGCAACGGCAGTAGCGATTGAGAGGACTGAGTCACTAAATTCCAGTGGAGATGGTTGTTCCTCAGTGAATAGACATGGCCATTTTATAACTGCTAGAGAAGAGCTGGTAGGTAGCGCTAATAAATTCTTTTTTCATTGATAATACAATTAAACTGTTTGTTTTAGCTCTGTTGAAAAATTTGTAAGTTAAAAGTTGTCATTAAGTTTAGCTCTATGTTGTTCTCATCCTGAATCATAACAATCCAGAGTATTCAAAACCAAAAGAAAGGATCACAAAGAGGACATAGTGGTTCCACAGTTACAAGACAACCATATCATCGAAATCAGAAACGCCTGGGAACCAGTCGCAGGCCACAAGTGAATGATGAATTTGTTTTACCTGTTCGTCCAGAACCTGGACAAAGGAAAGTCATCTTTTATATTATTCACATTTCAAGAAAGTGGAGAACCGCTCCTCAAAGTACATTTAGATGCAGTTGTAACTATATTTTGTTGCTTTAGAGAAAAACATTAAATTTGAATTAATCCCCTGTATTTTTTTGCAGTGAGTATGAGATTGCATTTTGTATACACTCTAAACTTCTTTCATCTCTCTTTTCAACTTAACCATGCAGTATATCATGTTTATGTGAACAGCTTTCGGTCTACCAATTTTGCTAAGATTTGGGTGTATGATGAATTATTTGTTAGAATGATATTGATTTCCTTTTTAATTGCAGGAAGGAAGATTTAAATGAAAATGAAGAGGATGAGAGACTAAAAGGAATAGATCCTAAAATGGTTGAAATGGTGAAGAATGAAATAATTGATAATGGAACTCCTGTAAATTGGGATGACATTGCTGGTTTAGAGTTTGCTAAAGCTACAATAAAGGTAGTAAAGTTTTGTTATTATATTTCATTTTATCTAGAGTATGATGGAATTAAAATAATTCTTTTTATGTGCCATTTAAAAATTCATAAGATCTGTAATGATGAAAGATTATCTTTTCAGGAAATTGTAGTTTGGCCCCTAATGCGCCCTGATATTTTCTTTGGTCTACGTGGCCCTCCCAAAGGTTTATTGTTATTTGGACCTCCTGGTACCGGGAAAACACTCATAGGTATGTCCTTATAATCATCATATCATCTTACTTAACCTTTAATCCTTGTTCTACAAATTTTATACAGGAAAAAGATGGAACAATACTTTGCACTTTTTCCAATTTACTTTTAATTTTAATCTATTCTAACTAATTTAATTTTAATTACAGAGGATGGTAAAAATTAGGGCTAGACAACTTTACTGAAATTAGAGAATTAATCATTTTGTATTTATTCATATATTTCAGTTTCACATTTAGTTAGTAGAAGAATGGTATCAATTTAAAATGGTGAAATTCAGTGAATTTTTGTGTTTAGGAAGTTTTGTTAGAATGCCTATATTTACACTATACTAAATTGTTATTTTAAATCTTAGCCATTATTAAGATGTGTATATGCCTATATATTTATAAATATAATTTTATCTAATTTTCTTCTACTATTGCAAAGAATTGCTCATTGAAATTGTTAGTGAATGAAAACTGTTCACAAAGTACCAGTCCTGTCTTTTTCTTTATAGGGCAGATATTTGTACTATTACTAGTATTTGTTCTTCTTTCTGTGAAAGCATGGTTTTGAATTACTGAACTTTTAAATATTGCAATGATTTATCAATACAGTGGAGCATTTGCATGTAAGTGAACTACTAATTTTTTCGTTCATTTTTATAATTTCTTATAATTTATTATTACTGTCTGGTGAAGTATCTCGCCAATATGAAAGTACAATTCAAATGCTCCATCTATAGATAAAGTCCATGAATGTGTCCCTGACATCTCTCAATGCATCATAAGATTGTTTCTAGTGAGTATTTGAGCAGGTGTTTCTATAATATTTTAAATCTCATTTCTTGATCGTACTTTTAAATACGTTGTGATATGCAGCTGCATTAGTATTCCTCATGTAAAATTTTTACTCGCTAATGTTAATCAAATTTTGCTTCCTCATTGGTGGGTAGAGATAAGTCTTGTTGACTTGACCTGATTAAGTGCTGGATTATCAGTTTATCAGTAAAATTTTCCTGGATTTTTTGCAATAATATTTATAAAATATTATGTTGGAGCGTTCTTTTTGATAATTTCATTTATTTTGATAATTCTTGTGTGGTATAAATAAATCCACAGGAAAATGTATAGCTTCTCAGTCAAAGTCTACCTTCTTCAGCATAAGTGCATCATCTTTAACTTCCAAGTGGATTGGAGAAGGAGAAAAGATGGTTCGAGCTCTGTTTGCAGTTGCCAGGTATTTCTAAAATCTCCTTATAGTTTATTTTTATTCCAATTTGCATTTTAAATAATTGCATTAATTCTAGTAATAAAATTAAATTGGTGCTAATATTTGCTCATTCAAACATTTGGTTATATATTTTATAAATTATTGCTAATTAATTTGCTTGAAAAATTTCAGTTACTGAATAAAAATTGTTATTATTTATATTATGTACATTTGAAGGTTTCTAAAGCAGTCAGTTGTTTCCATGTTGATTTCTAGTATCTACTGTGTTATAGAAGCTTTAAAGTGACTACATTCATTTATCTTCAACAAGAGGCCTACTGTAACATCAGAAAAACATTGTTGCTTTACAGCTTATAGTAAAATAATCAATGACTAGTTGCATTTACAGTGTAATCCAAAAATATCATATCTCAGTTATTATGATCATCATCAGCTCCCTAATTTTTATGGTACAAAATATTCACAACTTATTTAGATTTTTTTGTTGGACTAAGTTTTAGTTAAGTAATGGATGAAGTTTTTCTTAACTAAATATACGAGTATATATTGTAGTTTGACCAAAATAGAATGAAAAGTATTTTTGATGGGATGATTTTCATATTTGATGGAATGGGCCATATTTAGTAGGTTTTAATTATTTACTGAAAGTATAATCAATTTTCTCATATATGGCTTTACAGTCTGTCTAGTTTACGTTATAGCTGTACTAAGATGGAATAATTAAGTGAACTTAAGATATCTAAATTTTACTATAAATTCAACTAAGTATGTGTTCTATATGAAATAAAGGATATATACTTATCGGTGCTCACACTGGATCTGAGAATTTTTAAACCCTATACAAAAATATTCTAAAGGATTAAATGTGTATTATCATGAACTGTTATGAACATTAATAAAATCGTTAAATTTTCAATGGTTTAGATAATCTCTCTTGGTTACACATCATAGAAACTTAATGGTAATTAACCTAGAATAACAAAATTGTTTAGTTGCATCCGATTGATTCTAACTGTGACATTTGAGTAAATTATACTTTCTCTTTTAGATGTCATCCTCCTGCAGTGATATTTATTGATGAAATTGATTCTCTTCTTACCCAAAGGAATGAAACAGATCATGAAAGTTCAAGGAGGATTAAAACAGAGTTTTTAGTTCAGTTGGTAAGCTTGAAAATCTTTCCATAGCTATATACTATATCTTTTATTCATGAAACATGAATTTTTCAATGCAAGATCTAATAGCCAAATGTAAGTAATTTTAATTTCAGTGAAAAATTGTTACCTTAAATTTAAAACAACCATTTAGATTTGTTCTCTTGGAGTTTTATTTATGTTACTTACTATGTAATAGGATTGAAAAGTTGGATACAGCAAATAAAATAAGAGAAATAGATACGAAAACAAACAGATTCAAACATTTGTTTTTCCCTCGAACAATATGCAAGCATAACTGTCTAGGGAAGTAAACTCACCGTGTACATGGTAAACACCACTTGCCACACACTTTAAGTTTGCTCGCAGGGTACATACATAAACTTTTATATCTAAAGTCATCCGAAAAGATAGAAACTTAACTATGTTGGAAGATATGCTATTTTAATTTAAAAATGTTTCAGAAAAAGTGATAAACTAGGAAACTTACCTCCATTCATCATGATGCTTCCTACCATAAAATTGCTGGGCATAGATAAATAAGTTCGTAAATGCATTTAACTCTGTTTCATTATATCCTAGACCTCCTCGGGTCACAATGGCATTTGCTTTAACCTTGCCTAAATTGCATTGAGCATAATTTTGCACAGTCTCTCTTCTTCCTGTATTTTAGAATCAATATTAAAATAAAAATAAACAGTGGTTGAGAGTTATGGCACATCAGAGGTTAAAGACAACTTGAGGTCAATATATTACATGAAAAGTGACAAGTTAAACTGATAAAAATTATTACCATCAGTACAAAGGAGCTGAAAGTCATTCTTTAGAGTGTTACGAGCCCACCATTCATTCCTTTTACGAATTCGTTTTTTGCTTTTGTTTTCGCTAAGAAAATAAAGTCATGGTGCATCCACCCCCTGCCACAAACCGAAAGGTGGCTTGCAGGGTATCTACATAGACATAGACAAATGATCTCCTTGTTTCTTTAATCTAGCTGGCAATGTTTCCTATATTTCTTTTAGCAATTTTTTGATAGCTGAATGATATTTTGACTTGTTTTTTTGGGTCTTTTCTCTTCATTATTTGTATATTTTATGTTTGGAGCTCAATTTATTGCCATTCTAATTATTTCTGTATGTAACATCTTTTTGATATCAACAAGTATGAAAAGTTTGCTAGAAAGTTTACTTCTATGAGTAAATTGAATCATATAATATTAGTTTATATCACATCTTAAGATTGTGTACTTCAGGATGGTGCAGCTACTTCTGAAGATGACCGAATTTTGGTTATTGGGGCTACTAATCGTCCTCAAGAATTAGATGAGGCAGCTAGGCGGCGCTTGGTTAAGCGTTTATACATCCCTTTGCCTGAGTTCAAGGTTGGCTTATCACAATGTTTCTCTAATATTTCTTATTAGGCTGTCTATAATTATATACGTAGTATTAAAGTAGTTAGATGGATGCATTTAATTAGACAGCCATATATATTCGTAAGTATCCACCCTAATCAATATCTGATTGATTCAAATAAATCATTTGTTGTCTCTAAGATAATGTTTCATACAAAAGATTGTAAATTAGTATCCAATCAAGATTTTCTGTCTTAAACACTTAATTCTTTTACTTATTTTGTCAGTTATTTAGTTTATGGTACTTACTCAGCTGCTTATATATTTTAACCTCAATATTTGTTGATGAGATTTGATAGTTTTATAGCTAATTATAGTTATCTATTATTATTTAGGCTAGACGTCAAATCATTGATAAACTCATGTCTAGTCAAAGAAACAACTTAACATCTGACGATATAGATGAAGTGGCTAAACTAACTGAAGGATATTCAGGTGCAGATATGAAAAATCTTTGTAGAGAAGCTGCTCTTGGTCCAATAAGGTCTATCAGATTTGAGGAAATAGAAAATATAAAACCTGATCAGGTACTGTAAATGAATTCTTCTTTTCACTTATTTGTTTTATTGTTAATTAATTTTTAATTTTTCATACTCATCGTTAATTCTACATAATGAAACATTTTCAAATGTATTAATCCATGACAGGTGCGTCCAGTGGTCTTATCTGATTTCACAGCTGCACTAAGTCAAGTAAAAGCAAGTGTTTCTTCTGATGATTTGAATCAATATATTGCTTGGAACAATCAGTATGGCTGCGTTGAGCCTAAATGATGTTTTTAATTTATGTACTACAGATTTTAAATAAATTAATCTTAATCTTAGTAATCATTTTTGCTGTATAATTATATGTAACATATATATAATAATACTTTTAGTATGCCTTGAATATTAACCCATTTATGCCAAGCATTCCATTATTGGAACGGCAGTTACACAAATTTATTTTATGTCCTATCGAAAAAAAAGAATTCTGGGAAGTGGGTGAAAACTTCCTGTCTTCTTTGTAAGGGTATGTATAGCATCACCGGATTCACGGAATCAGTCACTGAGAGAACGCAGAGCTAGGTGGACGTTGTAAAACTTTACTTTATTTTTTTAGTCAATTTTTCAATACCCACTCGATAATCAGTAAGTAAAACTTAGGTGATTTACATTCTATAGTTTTTATCTTTTTTGGTATTAATACTTGACTATTCACCGTTTCATGTCATAATCAGAAAATACAGAAAATTTTATTCATATACAAGTTAGAGGATAGAAAGTTTGCGTGTTCCATTTTTGGAACACTAGGCACAACCACCACTGAGACTTTGCCGTATATTTCTTTATTTACACATATGGCCTTTATCTTTGTTTTTTAATTTTAACCACTTTTAAGTCTCAAGTTGCGCAAAACATTAACCCTACACTAAATTGCTGACCTGTTGGATACAAATGATGACATGAAATCAAGTGCAATTATCATAGAACCTCCTGAAAATGCAACAACTCCTGTTTCTGAAGAGGACTCTGGTGATGAAGAAGGTGGAACAATAAATAATCTGCCTGTTTCTTTGCTTGCCACTGCATACCTTGTTCAAGATGATTCTGATCCGGAAGAGAGATGCATCCTATTTGTACCAAACGAAACATGCTTCAGCTTTGACGAGTCCACGATTCCTTGCTTCGGTCGTCATGAACGCAAGCAGTTTATTCGTCGAAAACCTATTCGGTTTGGGTACAAGTTTTGATGTGGTAGCCACATGCCTAGGTTACATTTGTTGGTTTCAACCATATCAAGGTAAAAACCCAAACACTAATTATGAGGAATATGGTGTCGGTGCATCTGTTGTCCCACAATTTACTGAAGCCCTCATGAAGGAGCACCTTGGACATTGCACTTTCTGATACACTCAGTTCAAATGGTCATCAAGCAACTGGCACAGTGAGAAAAAATCGAATCAACAAACCCCCATTGGTATCAGAAGATGCTCTAAAAATGAAAAAAGGGTTGCGTTTGATTACAGAACTGATGGTAAAGGCAATATTGTATGCAGATGGAATGATAACAGTGTTGTCACAGTTGCATCATCTGGGGCTGGCGTCAATCCACTGTGCCTTGTCAATCGCTATTCACAAAAACATAAAAAGAAGATCCAAGTGCAGCAGCCAAATATGATAAAAGTATATAACAAATATATGGGAAGAGTAGTCAGAGGATGAAAATATTGACAAATATAGAGCATCAATTCATGGCAAGAAGTGTTACTCAAGCCCTTTGTTGTTCTGCTTCGAATAAGCTCTACAAAATGCTTGGCAGCTGCATAAAACTAACGATCCAAAACCAATGGATCTTTTGGAGTTTCGTCGCTGTGTGGCACGTCCTTATCTGGAGACCTATGGTAATTCGGCCCAAAATGGGGAGACCTCAGAAACACAATATTGACTCCTGTTATGACGGCCAGAATCATATAATTGCTAAACAATCTAAGCAAACCAAAAAATTGTGGAATGCCACAAAAATACCACTTTTTGCTGTAAAAAATGCAATGTTGCCCTTCGTATAAAGTGCTCACAGGACTATCATACCAAAGAGTACATTTTATGTATTACGTAGTGCTTTTGCCTAGTGTTCCATTTTTGGAACACCATGTAACTCTGTAACCATGTAACTTAAACTAAATTTTCTTTCAAATTCTTGCTATTTAATTTTTTTAACCTAATGTATATGAATGTCAGAAAAAAAAATTCAAAAATGTTTACCTTCGGCATAAATGGGTTAAAGAAAGCAGTGTATTATCTACTTGTTTCACTTTTTAGAAAATTAATTATTTTGAAAACTCATATTTCATAGTTCATGATAATCAACACTATTTTACTTTCTCCTGTTATTTGTTCTATGGTTATTCATATCAATTTCTTTCACTGAAAATAATTCTCAGATACCTTTGTGTCAGTGTTTATAATGTGTAAGTTTCACACTGTCTCCATTTCATATCCTGTCTGAAAATCATTATAAACTTAAAGACATAGTTTGTATAATCTATCAAACAAACATTTTGTGTTAAAAATAAATCATTCTCTTTTGTTTTTAATGTTAAAATTTTTATCTAATTTTATATCAGTCATTCTATCTTAATCTTTTTTTGACTGTTTTGGCAAAAAAAAACATTTTAGCTGTTTATCAGACAACTCTTCATGCTAAATGGCTGATTGATCCCATGATCAATATATTGCAACATTGCTTTCCGTAATCTGTAGAAATTTCCAATTAAAGTATTATTCTGCAATAACTTTAGTTCACAAACATGATAAACTTTACACTTCTTCTATAATCAATATTTATAATTTTCATTTTATTTAAGAATAATACTTCTGTGTCTACCTTAAGATCCCACAATGAAAATGTTTATAAGATAAACAGTAAGTGACAGATTTATTATATGAAGAATGGATATCTCTACACAAGCAGCAGCATTATTTAATACTCGAAAGAAGGAAAACATTTTCATTAAGAATATTGTGTGAAAAGAAACTAATAAATCCTGAAGTTGGAATGTTCTTTTTAACAAGAGCTCACAGCATAGCTTTTTTATTTAGATAAATCATTTTATTATTTTACTTGAGTTCGTGAAAGGTGAAATAAAATCTTATAGTTTATCATTCTGAGAGTCTGGAAAGGTTAAGTAATTAAAAGAGATTAATTGTAGAGTTTGAAGCTATAAAGAATAGATTAGTAGTAGTATCTTATTTCATATTCCCTAATGGTGAAAAAATGCAATTTTCTTTACTGTGTTCTGATTTGCGCTGTTTCATAAGAAAGATTTAATTTGTAGAGCAAGGGAAGTTATAATTTCTTATAACAAATATAGCTTATTTATTCTATGTTTAATAGAAAGTAAGTGGAGTTAGTATTGAAATTCACAGTTCCAATTTGCCTTAATTTTCAAAAGTAATTTTGTTATGTTTAGAAAGATTCACTTAAATAACTGTAATTTTCCCCCAAAAAATATATTTTATTAACAAGAGCATAGCTGGTTTTGACAAATGATAATCATCAGGTGCAGAAACTATGTTTACATATGGATATCTATATACACTCTTCAGATAATAGCTGACTGAAAGGGGGTAATTTGAGTTGTTGAGTCTGAGGATTTATTTTTGAAGCACCTAAAATGATTTTCTGCCCTTTTGTAGAAGTTGCAGGTCATCTGGCCAGGTATGCTGCTTTACAATCATTGGGTTTTAAAATTTTAGTAAAAATACCTGCTTTATCTTTGGAGTTGCAATTATCTTTACCACTGCAAATTGTTTGTGTGTTGAAGGGAGTTGTGAGAGAAAATATGAATATGTCTTTGGGGAAGAGCTGCGATTGTGGAATGGTTAAAGAATTGATGAATGTTATTTTTATCTACAGTAATACCCCACTTAATGCTGTTTAAGTATAACGCAGTTATTTTGGGGTTCCCCTAAATCACACACTGTATTGATACTTGTTGTATATGTGTGCAAAAGGAACGGCCAGACTCCAGAGGCAGAGAGTTATTTTCTAAAGTTACTCTTTCTTGAAAGAAGAGAAAAAGGGAAATTTTTGCAACTAGGTCTTAAATACTCCTCTGACCTATAACAAGAAGCTTAGAGCCATTGCATTTAGTGGAAACATATTAACAGTTGATTTGGGGGTACCACTGTAAGTTGGGAGGTGCCACACGAATCAAAAGCAGATGCCAAAAAAGTTAAGACAACTTTTCCAAGGAGAGAACTTTCTCACTAATAGAAAAATTATAACTATAAAAAAAGGCATTCCTGAAGTAAAATCATAAAATTTTCAACATTTTTTTATTTAAAACATAAATAAGCATATTTAATGAATTTTATACAAAAACCATAAATATCATTAGATATAAATTTAACTTCCATGTATTTAATTATATGAAATGTAATAAGTAAGAAAGAGAAGAAATTTATAGTTAATCTAAGTGTAATTTGCAAATTAGATTCTTTTTCATAAAGCATATATGTAAAGTGAGAAAATAAAATTCTTATGCACACTATGTTATAGTAACGCAGTTATTTTAATTTACATATTTAAATATTGATGAAAATATTACAAAAACTTATGGCATTGCCATGTTGAAAATGCACTTTCAAGACAGATACCTTAAATTAGAATTATTTACACTCATTAATTACATTTAACTTCGGATATATTTGGAAGAGAGAGAACTTTTTAGCTATTGGTATAAATTAAATTTTAAAATATTCAAGCAAGACAGTTACTAACAATGATTAGATACTGAGTAATGCATGGGAGATTTTGTAATCAAATCATATGAGTCATACATTCATCTGTCATGATGGATTTCCTTCAAACCTTGACGATAATAGGATCTTGTTTTCATCTTCAATAAGAGAAACATCTAAAATGCAAAATGGACTTCGGCAAGTGGGGCAAGGACATTTGGATCCAAGCCATGTCTCTGGATGATCTTGGTCTTGTCTTGAAGCAAACCTAGAATTAAATTAGAGGAATGTAAAGGCAATAATATTTTATTCCGATAATAAGCATTTTTAGGAATTTTGGTTTTTATAAACAGCAGTTAAATTTACAGTCTTCGAAGAAGAGTTTTTTCGATAATATACTCAACTAGGAGAAAAAAGTTATTCCAGTTCACAGATTGGATCAAAACTTATGATAGATAATTTACTTACTAATATAACTAACAAAATTTATCTCCCTAAACAGTTCAATTGCATTTCAAAAGCTAATAATTAGAATGCAATTAAGAGGCTATGGAAATTGTTAAGTGATGGAGTTTAATTTAGCAATAGTTTAACATAGAAGCCTCTATTTGATAACCAAAGAAAAAAATTAACTCTGGAAGGAACAATAAAAAGCTTTTATTTTTAGACATGAAAGCTCAATAAACACACATTTAAAGCATTTTCAGTCTCAATCTGAAGTCAGTAGAAGATGAGTTATTCACATATTCATTTGCTTTATATGTTGCAATTGATAATATAATACATGCATAATATCATTTCAGACAACATAAAATATACATATACTGGAAATATAAAGTTCCTGGATCCTATGGATTTATCAACATAAAAATTATCTATAAGTACTTTTCTATGCAATTAAATTGTGTATTAATAACCCTGTAGCTTAAAATTGCTATATTAGTGGAGTAGAGGTAGTCAAAATATTTAAATGTCATTCTTCTTAATTTTCTCAAGTGTAACCAGAAACTTTTATCAGGGACCTCAAACAGCACCAGTGATTAAAAATAAGATGTAACTCAGCCCTATTGTTGGTAAGGCCAATGTAAGGTTATTGATTACAATATGGAGAATATTAAATTTACAATTGAAAAAAATTTTAATGAGATTAATGTATCTCTTTATTCAAGATATTATTTCATAAACGCCAGAAAGGACCATTTTGTTGGTATACTTAAATGAAAAAATATATTTGAAAAAGAAAACTAACATCAAATAATAGCAATAAATTTAAAAAATAAGAGTTCATACATTGGGTTAGGTAGTAGTAATAGATATTCTTTAAATTTCAATCATATTAAAGAAGAAACTTAATTTTAACTCACAGAATTACTAGATTGAGAAGGATAATTCTACAAAATGTAGGGAATGATTTACACCAAAATCAAAATCTCCTGCTTTAGTTATAATTTCAGCGGTGCTAAATCAAAGAGTTGAGGAATCAAATATGCAAAAGACCAATTTACCTTATTTGGGGAGATAGGGGAGATTGTAGATACATGACATACTTTCTTAAAGACCACTACCAAAAATGAAAACTGTAAAATTTGGACTGAAATATTGTTCAGACTAAATTTCCTGAAATTTAACATCTATGACCTAATATTACCACTTTGCCATGCAATCCATGCACCACATTGGCCTACAATAACAGGCTACACAGGAACGCTCTCCAGAAATTGGAATACATCGTCTTTGAATCTTGATTTCTGCTGGAGCTTGCATACACCCTATACAAGTTTCCATTTCCTGGGAAAATCCGGAATATGGTTAATCAAAAAATTTAAAAAATGTATGAATTTAATATTAACATACATAATTTTCTTGCCTCAGACGAATGGAATCGTTCATTGTTCAGAACTTGATCTCGAAATACAGCTTGAAATTTGTCACTCAGAGTTTTATGAATAACTACATTCTTCAAGTTGATTATTGGCATCTGTAATTTATCTTGTAAATCTTTGAAGTCGACAGCATTAAGCCTATAAAAAGTAGATATTAGGAAAAAGCGTAAACAAAACAGAATTCAAGGGTGTCGTACAAGCTACCTTATAAAGAATGGTTTCGTCCTTTCTCTGCAGCTCTTGACTTCGATATTCAAGTATTGAGCACTACCTGAGCTATCAGGTGACATCACATGATGATCTGCTTCCAGCAAAGCTAAAGATATATCGCTTTGATGAGCTACTTCCATTTTATATGGCATGACTTTCATTACCCAATTATCAGTCACAATAGTCTTTAGCACATAGCCAGTGTTAATACAAGTTTTATCAATTCTGCAAGAAGAAATGTTAGAATTTCTCATTACACTCTACACTTAAAAGAATTCATCCTTTAAAATTATTTGAAAACTCAATTGAATTACCTTCTGAACTCTATGTTAATATCAGACGCAACAGACTGCCAGTTATTTGGTAAGTTTGAGTACCTCATCAATCTCTTAGCAATAGGATGACCACGCCAATCGTATTTATACCAAGTCCAAATAACGTATCCAGCTACTATTGGTATTAACGATGCAACCGTGCTGAAAAGAGTGATAACAGAGTTTTCGTGTACGCCAGAAACTGAATTCCAACACTGAGTTAGTCCAATAACGTAGCCTGAAACAAAGTAATTGAAAGATAATTCCAATGTTGAACGTCCCAGGAAGAATTCTTTATGTTGGAAAGTGAATTATAGAAAATTGTATGATTTTAAAAATTACCCAGTGGCAGGAGAGAGTGACACAATATAGTTGCAGTTGTTCTACGTATATGATATTGTACAAACTGCTCATTTTCACTACCAAGCCATTTAGAAAACAGAAACTCAACTGTGATTCCTGCAGATACAAAAGCACTGGGAGGAAAAATGAAACAAATGGAGATTAAAATATAAAACAATGTAAAGGTTGACAATGCAATGTCTTTCGAGTACGATAGGCTTTCATCCATTTTTAATATTTTCCTACTTCAATTGTTCACAGTTGGTTGCTAACGCTGTTTAGTTGTTAGTAACGAAACTCCAGTTGTTACTGCGCTAGAGAAGGTAGTTAGGGTTTACTTCCGACCTACAAATCTGTAAGGAGTGAATTTAGAAATATTTTCTGCTGATAAATTAGCTCAATTACTTCAATTGATGTTTAAACATTTTTAGTTTATTCCCCACTCAATAAAGAATAATTTCTGTAACAGGTGGGTGTCACGTTAAAGGGCGGCGGTCGTTCCCAACGCTCAAGAATCATGGGCCTAATAATGTTTTGTAGCCCTATAAAAGTGCTTGCAATTCTTTACTTTATATGCTCTACAGTTAAAGGTAAGTGAAATTTTTTACAAATAAAATGAATCATCCGAATCACCTGGAGTTAGGAATAATTTATTTAAGACGATTTAAACTGATCGAATTTTGAATATTCAAGAAGTACCTACCTACCTGATAAGCTGTGTACTCTTTAGCAATTATGGCTCTATTCAAGGATATAACCCATGTTCTAATATCTTTGCGTCTTAATTATTAATTTCTCAGGAGAAATTCAGATTGATGAAGAGAATGTTTTGGTTTGGTGTACCGTAAATTTAGAAGAGCAAGTGAAATGCAAAAATCTATCTCGGGCTGTCGAGAGAGATTCTTACAAATTTGGAAGAGATAAAATGATTCTTCGATGTTATCATGTAAATAAAAATTCAGCTTGTAATGAATTCGCAGTATTTTAATATATCTCTATTATAATAAGTAATAAATATTTGTTTTAGGGCGCCAATAAATTTGAATGTATGGATAAGCTTGATTCAGAATCGTCACATATTACTGCACTAGATCCAGGAGAAGTGTTTGTTGGAGGGAGATATCATAGTTTGGTACCTATCCTGCAAGAGGTAAATGAAGGTAATGTATTGCGTGGACCACAATTTTGGTATTAGATATATGTAAAAATACAACAATACAAATTCTTTTAAGTATAATAATAAACCTCATTTTTGGCAATAATTTAATTATAATTTTCAAAATAAAACAATTTGCTGAACTATCCATTATTATTCTTCAAGATTCATCCTTCAATGAGTATGCTGTAGCTGTCATTAAGAAGGGATCTATTCCTGATGTCAAAAGTATTAAAGATTTGAGAAAGAAAAAAGCTTGTTTTGCTGGTGTAGGAACCTTAGCTGGATGGGTTATTCCCATATACACAGTGAGTATACTTAAGTGTTTTCAGATCTACAAATTTTCTAGTGCATATTTTTCATTTCATGTATAATATTTGCAGCTGATGAAAGAGGGAGGTTTGGAAATTATTGACTGTAACAACCATGTAAAATCAACTACAAACTTTTTTGGGCCAAGCTGTGCAGTGAATTCATTAATCAATAAATTTAATCCTGTTGGTATGTAATACTCATTTTTCACATTTCATTGTTTAAGGAGCTATAATTTTGAGTGATACTCAATTTCTGATGACAACTATATTGTATATTTTGTGACATTTAATGAAAATTGGAATTTTTATCATAATTGATATTAGTAAAATCTCTTTATTCACAATATCTGGATTAAAATTAACATATTACAGGAGATAATTCAGACAAGTTGTGTCAGCTGTGTGCAGGAAATTCACCTGGACAAAAATGTACAGAAGCAGATCCATATGCTGGTTATGAAGGTGCATTTAGATGTCTTGTAGAAGCTGGTGATATAGCATTCCTTTTGCATACAACAGTTCATATAATGACTTCCCCTGGGTCTGAATTAAGTAAGTAAACCTAAAAAAAATGTAAATGCTGAAATTTTAAAATCACTTTTCCATACTAAATGCTCTATTTTGAATAAATGGAAAAACTTGAGTTGTCTTACAGAAATACTGCATGAACATATGTAATTATATTTGAAAGAAGCAGTGAGAAAATTGTCATATGATTAATACTTATATTTGAAATCTAAGTTTAATAATCTGTTTTGCTGTAAGATGTTTTGTGTTAGTTATAGAGTAAAAACTTGCTTATTATAGAGATAAAATATTTTTGGAAATTTTATTCAGTTGTGATATATGCTTCACAGATATGTATTTAGTGAAGTAATTGTAGTAAAATTTTCCCAATAGTCTTTCGATATTTTACAAATACTTTACCTCTAAATCTGTTAATAGTGCTTGATAGATTTTTAGAAGATTCATGCACATATTGTCCATATCATTTTAATGTTAATTATCATATGAATTATCTTATTTTTACAAAGTATATTTTAATTAGGCTTTTGGAAGCTCTTTATAGTTTTATTATAAATATTATACTAAAAAAATTGTGTATGAATATTTTAAAAATCTATCTAGCTCTATTAATTGTAAACACTTTACCTCTAAAAACACCTGGCAATTGGGAGACCCGGGTTAGATTCCTGGTCCCTTCAGACATTTTCAAAGTCCATTATACCTTTAGAATCATCCACTGCAGGCAGCATTACTGTGCTACAACGTATAAGTTGTTCCTTCACTTTTTTTACCTACAAAAGTTTATCTTCAATACCATTCTGGATAAATTAATGCCATGTTTCAGCAAAACAGGAACTATATGTAAGGAATTTACCACAGCTTCTATATTGTGTATATGTATACTTTTTTTTCAACAACTATTTAAATTAGCATATGAATCGTAATAGACAGGAGTTTGATATTTGAGTCTTTGGTTCCTTGACTTCATTTGTATTTTTCACATTTTGAGCCTCAATCTGTAATGACTGAATGTATGATTTTTAAATCATCCTCTTTAAATTCAACATGCTTATTTTGTAAGATAATTTATATATGATATTGACAAATATAGAAAACTAAAATGGGAAGTTTTCACTGGAAAAGTTTTTATTTACTACTGGTTTTGATGCTTGCAAATCATCTTCATTCATCTTCCAATCTTGCCTGTGGAAAATCATTTTTATATTGATTTCATCTTGGCATTACTCCAAGTTGAGTTTGAAGTACTGATTTAGTTAAAAAAATAACTTAAAATTACAAAGTATTAAATGTCAATAATTTTTATCTGTAATTTGCACTCTCTCAACTCAGGCGATATATCTTACATTCTTTTTACTGAATTGTGTACTATGTTTTAGTAAGTCTTTAAAAATTTCAGTTTCAGTGAAGGAAAGTGATTTTGAGCTACTTTGTAAGGATGGAACTCGTCGTCCAGTTAAAGAATATCGAGCATGTAACTGGGGTATGGTACCTTCTCACACCATTGTGACGACTTCTGCAAAGAGTGTTTCTTTACGCCAAAAATATTATCGCTTCTTGAAGGTAATTTTCATATTATATTGGTTCAGTAACTTACAGAACTATTGCAATGTTTATTTTGTGATATACTGAACTTAATGATAATTTTTATAGATGTTTAGAATATTCAAGAATTATACCTGTCTTAATTTTGATTTATAAGTTCAATCAAATATTAACTGTTCAGTTCTCCTTTTATTTTAATTAATTATAATTATGTTAAGATAATATTGATTCATTCTTATCTGATCATGTATCAAATTTATTACTATTTTATGATGGTTCTCATGGGAACACTCTTTATGTACAAAGTATAGTATTTAAAATGTTATTTATGTTCAGCAATTAGGTAACTATTAGCAATTTAAGCTAATATGTATATGTAAACGCTGCCACCAGGCTTAAGCCTAATTGCGATAAAACTCACAAATATACAATAATATATTGTAGCTTCCATTTATAAAATAGCTAAATTTCAATAGAACTCAAATCTTACCGAAGAAGAAGTAATAATTGTTAACTGTTAAAATTCTGGAAAACATGTCTTATGTGGTGTCAAATGAAGTACAACTGTTCATCAAATTTATTTATTTTTATCTACTTACTGTAGAGAGCGATTGAGCTTTATGGGTCTTCACCTTCTAATCAAAGCACTACAGCTTTACCACGAGATTTCAACGAACCACTTTATACTACGGGCTTGCAGAATAGCATTCCAAGAGTCCATAGTAAACCAGATGATGATGAATTTTATATCTTTCAATCTGCACCCAAGTATGGAACTAGAAGAAGCTTGTTATTCCAAGTAAGTAAACAAAGGATATACTATTGCTCCATGTAAGAAAATATTTTCCTACATGATATCAATATCGTATCATAATTGGTTTTTTTATGTAGTTGAATTTATTCTAATAGTTATTAAATACAAAATAATTTCTGAATATAAGAGAATATTGGAATAGATTAGTTTAGAGAAATGAAAGAAGGTTATTGGAATGATGAAGATACTTCTAAATTGAAGTCAAGTGATAATAATTGTGTGTGTTTTACATTCTTAAATTAATTATATTAAAATCCCTTAATATAAAATTAATAAGGGAAGAATGTGAAGGAAGAGCAGCAAAACCATATGTTTAAAATCATGCATTTTTCTTACAGCTGTCTTGAAATACTTGTTTATTTAGGTATCTATTACATGAAGATGCTTTGGGGGGATACATTCATATCTATTATATATAGACCTTACAGGGGGATGTATTTGTGTATTATAGAATACAAAGTAGGCCTAAACCGCTGAGGTCTCGGACTTGCCTATTTTTTTGCATAATTGCCATGTGAACCTGGGAAAAAATGGGAAACCTGTGCTACCTATCATGGGTTCAATGCTAGAAGGTTCCAAAGTCGGATTTTCCCCTGTAAGAATACATGGGGTGGTTTTTCAAAGATTTAAAAAAAATACTTCCTGGGAACTTAAAACGATAAAATTTCATGGTGCTATTGCTATTGTATATATCTATGGAAAAATGCTATAGTTTACCAGCAAGTGGTCATTGGTTTGATGCCAGGAGGTGAATTATTTTCAAATTTTGAAAAATCGTATCTCTCTTAATATGACACATAGATCATTCAAACTTACTACACTTATAGATACGTATATAATGTACCTCACAATAAATCAACAGTTTCCTTTGAGTCATGGGCTTGATTACAGAGCCACCTGTAGACTGGAAGCAGAGAAAATTGGAAAATGCTTTGGGAGGCCTACATCAGATTGAAAATGGCGCATGAATGTATATCATCATTGGATTTTTGGTTACATTATTCATTTCACCCATCGTTAAACATGAACTAAAGGACTTTTACAGCTTATTTTGTATTGAGTTCGATTTTCCATGCATTTCTTATGAAAGCATTTTTCCTTCCCAGGCATTGGACCAAAGCCAAATTTTCTGCTGAAAATGTCATTAATTTGCTTAAGCATCCTCATCATTATAAATTCTGCAAGTTTCACCATAAAATTCCTTAAAACAGTGCATCAAAATCACTACTGAATTTTGTCTATATTCCTTATGGAAATATAGTAAATGCCCCCTAGAATGAAACCAATGAAGTTTTGCAACATGTTTTGCAATGACAGCGGCAATATATAAGCATGCGGTCTATTTATGCATGTGTGAAATTTTATTCTATTAAATTTTATTTATATTAATCTTCTACACCATTGGTAAGTGTCTTAAAAGGAATTTTGAAAATCTAGCTCATGTATTCTTATTGGAAAAATCAAAAATACGGATCTCCATGGAATCAAATTTATGACACTTAGAATACTGTTGTTTTTTTTCAGATTTAACTATGTATGTCTTTATAAGGATACGAAGATTGATTGATCTATATATCATATTTCTCTAGATATGATATGATTTTCAAAGTTTGAGAATGATTCACCTTCTTGCATAGAACCATTTATCAGAAATGATTAGCAAAATAACATAGAGGTAGTGTTTTTGAAGATATGGAAAATGTGAATCTTCTGTAAACTTGGAAAGTGCTTTTAAAGAAATTATTTTAAATCAGGATAATATTTGGTAAAGTCCAATTCGGGGTCTTCCGGGATCATGCCCATGATTGGTGGGGTTGGTTTCCTAATTTTTATATAGATATTATGTAAGGACAGACTATCTAAGTTGGTCCTCAATATCATCACAAATCATGCAATAAAATATTTGAAGAAATTAGCAGCCCCATCAGTGCGTTGGCCAATACTTAAGGCTGTAATTTCTTATACTATATGCATATAAATTTATATGTAATTCCCTCCTAAGCAGCTATATGTACGAGGGCAGTTTGATAATTCAGTGACTTTTTGAATAAAAACAATTTTTTCGGCAAATAAACATTATATTTTTCTACATAATCACCTTTTAGCTCGATACATTTAGTCCAGCTATTTATTTATCATATTTTATTCGAATATGGACTTGAGAAAACTCTCCGCAAGATGGGTGCCGCGATTGCTCACACTCGACCATAAGTGTAATCGTGTGACGACTTCAAAAGAGTGTTTAGCGATGTAGCCGTAATCCGAACGAATTTTTGCGCCGTTTTGTTACTGTGGACGAGACATGGATCCATCACAACACGCCAGACACCAAGGAACAATCTAAACAGTGGGTTGCTCGGGGTGAACGTGGACCAAAGAAGGCCAAACAGAGTCTGTCAGCCAACAAGGTCATGGCCACAGTTTTTTGGGATGCACGCGGTGTCATTCACATCGATTACCTCGAGAAAGGTAAAACGATGACCGGCGAATATTATTCAAAGCTTTTGGACAGATTCGAAGTTGATTTGAAGCAAAAACGACCGCATTTGGTGAAGAAGAAAGTGCTGTTCCGTCAAGACAATGCACGTGTGCACACTTGTCTAGTCACGATGGCC
Source organism: Pantala flavescens (assembly GCA_020796165.1). NCBI lineage: Eukaryota > Metazoa > Arthropoda > Insecta > Odonata > Libellulidae > Pantala > Pantala flavescens. The sequence continues at coordinate 18,378,655 of CM036882.1, forward strand.
AAAATTCACGAATTGAGATACGAACTGCTACCCCATCCAGCATATTCTCCAGATTTAGCAATTATTATCTGTTTCCAAACCTAAAGAAATGGCAGGGCGGTAAGAGGTTTGAGTCGAATGAAGAAGTCATTACCGAAACAAACGCGTATTTTGAGAGCCTTGAGAAAACCTATTATTTGGAGGGAATACAAAAATTAGAAAAACGCTGGACTGCATCTGGCTGGATAGCATCGAGCTAAAAGGTGATTATGTAGAAAAATGTTTAAAATGCCGAAAAAATTTTTTTTTTATTCAAAAAGTCACTGAATTATCAAACTGCCCTCGTATATTAAGGATATATTTTCTATAGACATGTGTTTGTATATATATATATATATATATATATATATATATATATATATATATATATTATTTTAAGAATGTAAAGTATATTAAGATTTGAATCAAATGGAAAAGTCATTTAAATTTCCCTTTTTTAGGATACAGCACGGGGAATAATCCTTTTACCTGAATCTCAGCAGACATATAAGGGATATTTGAAAGATAATCTCAAATTAATTCTTGGAGTGTATGACTGTCCTGTTGGACGCATGACTCTCTGTGTAACATCAGATCCTGAATTGGAGAAATGTTTGAAAATGAAGGTATTAATTTCATTATAATGATTTTGCTATATAATCATTTAAAATTTTACTCTTTAGTCATTTATATTATAAGGTATCTCAAACTGAGTACAATTTCTCTAATCTTCATTAAATCTTAATCAATAACAAAAGATTATATTTTAGTTGTACTGAACTTGTTACTAGATCCAGGATCATGTTTCAACTATCTCAAAGTTCCCTCTTAATGAATGCTTTAATATTCAAAAATAATCTTATTTATTTTTTAGGATGCTCTGAGGGCACAATTGCTAAAACCTGAGATGAATTGCATGAAAACCAAAGGACAAATCAGCTGCATGCAGGCAATTCAAAGAGGGTATGCTTTTCAAACAATTTTATGATATATATGATTATTATTTATAATTATACCTAAAACTTTCTTTATAATTTTGTAAGGGATCTTAAAAACTCCTTAATTGGCAAGTCAAGTAGCAAAAAATATTGTGCCTTCAAACTTATAATTGTATTTTGGATTTATCAATTGATAATACCTTAAGCCAGCTGTGCGCAACCTGCGGCCGTGGGCAAGGACTTTGGCGGCCGTGGACGTCTATATTAAAGTGTACGTAGTGGCGGCCGTGCCTGTGCAGGGTCTCTGGACCCCATCGAGTACGGGGTCTCAACGCTGCGGAATCTTATCTCTATCTATCTTATCTCTTACTCTGGGTGTTTTCAAACCCAGGAGTAGATTAGAAGTCACGATACTAGCGGCTAGCTCGGCTTTAACGCGAACGAAGACCAAGACTTCCTGAAACAATTGCTATAACGGTTTTTTGTCCTATATGACGTTACGTAGATATATTTTACATATGTAGACCAGTAAACAGAATATTGTCATATGCATCATACTCGTTTTAGTGTATAATCTATAAATTTTTACATAAATCATAAAAAATTATTAAGTGTACTTGGACTTATTGGCGGCCGTTATTAAAGTAAAAAGTCTGTAGTGCGGCCGTCAATAGCGGAAAGGTTGCGCATCCCTGCCTTAAGCTTTAATTAGTGTATTAATATGTGTGTATGTATCTATATTGTGTATCTATTCATTATGAGGAGGTTGCGCTGTAAAAAGTATTTAATTACATAATTTAATCTGGTTAAGTTTTAGGATTTTATTATACATCTAGATAAGTACCCTGCAAGCTGCCTTTCGGCGTGTGGCAGGGGGTGTATACACCTATTTTAATTTACCGCGTATTTTAGGAAAGCGTTGACCATATTTCCGAAAGCTTTTTATGATACTTCCCAACCGCGCAGAGGTTCAAAATTTCACACAGCCATAAAAGGGACCATTTTCAAATAAACGCATCCCTAAGATTGTCGTAAATGGTCGTTGGTTCGATTCTAGGGTGCATTAACTATACCTTCGTAAGAAATGCATAGGAAATTAAAAACTCATTTTGAGGTACTTCCTTAAGGTATTCCCATTTGAAATTTGGAGTGTTTATGAAGATAGTCATACATTAGCGAAATATGACAGTGATTTTCGTAGTATGGCCTTGGTTCGACGCCGGAGCGGGAATAATGCTGCCGTAAGGAATGCATTGGAAATCGAATTCAGTGCATTGTCAGCTACGATAATGTCCTTTAGCTTATGTTTAACAATTTTTGAGAGGAGTAATCCTCCGTAAAATCTTATTTTACAGTAGAAATATATTATAGCTTGCTGTCAGCAAGCACACCTTTACTCGTATTAAGAATAGAAGCGGCCCAATTACGCTGCCCTGTGGAACGCCCGAGGTAACTTTGACTTTGTTCGAAGTCACGCCATCAAGTAAAACTTGTTGTTCCCTATCGCGGAGAAAATCCCTTATCCAGTCAATTATTTCTTTATTTATACCGATTAATTTTAACTTGTAAATTAATTTGTTGTGCGGGACTGTGTCGAAAGCGTTCTTAAAATCGAGGAAGATAGCAACTACTCGCTTCAAATTCTCGGCTGATTTCAGGATTAACTCTATCTAGGAATTTCATAAGTGAGCTGACAACGATGTGCTCCATTACTTTTCCCGGCGGTGAAGTTAACGATATTGGCCTATAATTACTTGGGTCCTCTTTAAGTCCCTTTTTATAAAGGGGCGTAACGTTTTGCTATCTTCCAATCTATTGGTACACTGGCTTCGTTAATTGATTTGCAAAAGACGATTTGGAGGTAAGGGGCTACACTTCCTGCAAGTTCTTTTAACACTCTGACCGGGATACCTTCGGGACCCGGGGATTTATTCGGGTTTATTTTGCGCAAGGGTTTAATGATACCATCTACATAAAAACTAATATTCGACATCTCCGTTATTGTGTTTATCTCCGGTAGGGTATTAACACTGTTGTCAGATCTAAAAACGGTTTGGTAAAACTTGCTGAAGACGTTCGCTTTCGTCTTCGGATCGCTAGTTACATTTCCGTCGGTGTCCGTTAATGAAGTTACGGTTTGAGATTTTCCTTGCGTTTCTCTAACGTATGATCAGAATGCTTTAGGATCTTCTGTTAAACTATCTCTGAGAAATTTTTGTTTAAAGTTACGAAGGGCATCACGCATGACACATTTTGTTTCGGATTTCGCTTGTTCATAATCTAATAATGACGATACAACTGCGTTCTGTTCCGACTGCTCGGAAGCAAGGGCCCACATAGGAATAGCTATGTGGGCCCTTGCTTTTCTATGGAGAGTTCTCTGTTTCCGCAGAGCTTTTCTAACCTCTTATATTATAATTGCAATAATACCAATTTATATAAAATGAATATTAATTCTCTGTATTTTTCCATGATTAAACTGGTTCTGGGAAGTAGTTTTGTAAGTTTTATGTAAACATTATGGCTAACAATGTTGATTGAAAATAGATTTTCTTTCTGTGTAAATCATCAACCACTTCCCTGATGATTTTTTTCTTTCAAATTTTGCACTGAAAATGTCATATTTTTATTGGATATTCTTTTTGTTTTGGTCATTTGGAATGAACGTACCTTGTCCTTTTTTCTGAACCTTATATTTAATTGTGTATTGTTAGCTTTGTTATTAATTATTTCTTGTAAGTCTCAATATTACTCATTATTTTATAAAAAAGAACTGAAAATATTACATTTACTTTTTTAATACATTTAATCATCAATTCTAGATTAATTTCCTCTTTAATTCAATAATATATGTTTTTTATTACTTCTTGCTACAGATTGTTATGACATTTGCGTCGCGGGTTGCCTATACTCATTCGGGGGGGATAATTTCAAAACTGTCCGCTATATACCCTGAGTATTCCGTCCAAAAATGGCATATAGCGTTAGAAAAATAACTACATTGATCCGACGAGTATATTTGGCTTTAAGGAAACGAAGAGGAAGGTTTCGGGTAGGACAAGTATACTCGTCCACGTCAGGGAAGTGGTTAAGAGAAGATAAATTTTCTTGAATTCATGTAGAAAAACAGACAAATATTGCATATAAAAGATTCAACCAAGATAAAATAAAGGTGTGCAAGTTTGTAAAATTAACCCATTTATGCCAAGGGTTCCATTATTGGAACGGCAGTTACACAAATTTATTTTATGTCCTATCGCTTACAAGAATTCTGGGAAGTGGGTGAAAACTTCCTGTCTTCTTTGTAAGGGTATGTATAGCATCACCGGATTCACGGAATCAGTCACTGAGAGAACGCAGAGCTAGGTGAACGTTGTAAAACTTTACTTTATTTTTTTAGTCAATTTTTCAATACCCACTCGATAATCAGTAAGTAAAACTTAGGTGATTTACATTCTATAGTTTTTATCTTTTTTGGTATTAATACTTGACTATTCACCGTTTCATGTCATAATCAGAAAATACAGAAAATTTTATTCATATACAAGTTAGAGGATAGAAAGTTTGCGTGTTCCATTTTTGGAACACTAGGCACAACCACCACTGAGACTTTGCCGTATATTTCTTTATTTACACATATGGCCTTTATCTTTGTTTTTTAATTTTAACCACTTTTAAGTCTCAAGTTGCGCAAAACATTAACCCTACACTAAATTGCTGACCTGTTGGATACAAATGATGACATGAAATCAAGTGCAATTATCATAGAACCTCCTGAAAATGCAACAACTCCTGTTTCTGAAGAGGACTCTGGTGATGAAGAAGGTGGAACAATAAATAATCTGCCTGTTTCTTTGCTTGCCACTGCATACCTTGTTCAAGATGATTCTGATCCGGAAGAGAGATGCATCCTATTTGTACCAAACGAAACATGCTTCAGCTTTGACGAGTCCACGATTCCTTGCTTCGGTCGTCATGAACGCAAGCAGTTTATTCGTCGAAAGGGTTGTGTTTGATTACAGAACTGATGGTAAAGGCAATATTGTATGCAGATGGAATGATAACAGTGTTGTCACAGTTGCATCATCTGGGGCTGGCGTCAATCCACTGTGCCTTGTCAATCGCTATTCACAAAAACATAAAAAGAAGATCCAAGTGCAGCAGCCAAATATGATAAAAGTATATAACAAATATATGGGAAGAGTAGTCAGAGGATGAAAATATTGACAAATATAGAGCATCAATTCATGGCAAGAAGTGTTACTCAAGCCCTTTGTTGTTCTGCTTCGAATTAGCTCTACAAAATGCTTGGCAGCTGCATAAAACTAACGATCCAAAACCAATGGATCTTTTGGAGTTTCGTCGCTGTGTGGCACATCCTTATCTGGAGACCTATGGTAATTCGGCCCAAAATGGGGAGACCTCAGAAACACAATATTGACTCCTGTTATGACGGCCAGAATCATATAATTGCTAAACAATCTAAGCAAACCAAAAAATTGTGGAATGCCACAAAAATACCACTTTTTGCTGTAAAAAATGCAATGTTGCCCTTCGTATAAAGTGCTCACAGGACTATCATACCAAAGAGTACATTTTATGTATTACGTAGTGCTTTTGCCTAGTGTTCCATTTTTGGAACACCATGTAACTCTGTAACCATGTAACTTAAACTAAATTTTCTTTCAAATTCTTGCTATTTAATTTTTTTAACCTAATGTATATGAATATCAGAAAAAAATTCAAAAATTTTTACCTTCGTTATAAATGGGTTAATATAAATGTGTATGTAAAAGGTTCAAATTAAAGAATAATCCTTTTTTCAAATGTTGATATATTTTATTTAAATTATTTCCCATTTGTAATTAATGCTTCTAACAAGGCCGTACTTTATGAGGTTATATCTTACTGTAGGGTAGCTGATGTTGCTGTACTTGATGCTGGAGATGTATACACTGCAGGGCTCAACTATGACCTTATTCCATTCATTGCTGAAGTATATAATTTAGGAGTTCCTGAATATTATGTTGTTGCAGTGGCAAAAGAAGAGGACCCTGATACTGAATTAACCTATTTAAAAGGTATACATTTATATTTACGTTTATACATTGCTTGGTCCATATTTGTATATGATAATGTATAAAAGTTATATTATTTTCTCTAATATTGTTAAGAGCCATCATAAAGTTTAGTTGGAAAAAATGACTTTAGTTTCTGATATAAGTTATACTGTACTTATAGTAAAATACTCATCTTTTGATTGCTAGTTTGTGTAGATTGTAGCAATATTGTAGCATAGTGAGTTTGTAAGGAGTTAGGGAAATCCAACGATAAAGTGTTCTAGTTTTGAGTACAGGTTAATGATTGAGATGTTTAGTTCTTAGTGCTATTACTATGGTTCATGATTTAGTAATTATTTCCCAAACCATCCTTGGCGGCTGACTGCTTAGAGCACTGCTTGCTGACTGCTAGCGCTCAAACTCTTGGGGCCCCAGGTTCAGTCCTGGTGGATCAGATTTTTGATGAGTGTTTACCAGACTCAATTTTGTCCTTGATTAATAAAAGCATATTAATATTTTCAGGTAAAAATACCTGCCACTCAGGTATACAACTAGCAGCTGGATGGGTCATTCCAATGGCTTTCCTTATCTCAAATGGGTGGATTCGTAGCTATGGGTGTGATTCTGTTCATGCTGCTGCAGAATATTTCACGAAGTCCTGTGTACCAGGAAGTCTTTCTCCAAATTATAATTCTGGAGTCCCAGATGGCAACCTTTGTCATTTATGTCATGGATCTAGTAAGAATTACTGTCAGCGAGATGCATCAGAAGATTACTTTGGAGATACTGGTAGGAATATTTTTAAATATTTTAATTTCCTTTCAACTCATAATAAGAATTTCACCTTGGATTCACATATGAGATTATAATAATTTATGTGTAAATTAATTTTGTTGCAAGAAAAAAATCATTATAAAAAGAAGCAGACATTTCTTAATGTATTTGTGTCCCTATCTTTAACTTGTTGTCATATGACAAGTATGTTGCTTCACCAAACCTCAAAAAATAAATTTTTTGGTATGATTAAATATTCCAAAATCTCTGGATGTTTCATATAATTATAGCTTTTTATTACCTTATCTATTATTATTCTTCTACCTTGTCACTGTCTTTGAGATCATTTCAATTTTAGGATACATTCATCATTTTCTTTCACAGTCCCTGTAAGTTACAGTTTCAGTTAGCATTTATTTATAAAGGAAGTTTTACTATTTGAGAACTTTTTGGAAAGGTATACTAGCTAATGATATAATTCTGCTGCTTATTTCTCTTTGCCATATTCTTTTTTGACCATGTGAAGGAAGATCTGTTGGCCCCTCACAATGCCAGATTGTCTTATCTAAGACTTAAGTCCAGTTTTAATCTCTTTCAACACTTCATATGGTCATAAACAATGAGAAGGATCTTTAGGTCGGTGTTTCATTTGTGTATAATATTTCTTTCATTCAGAAGTTGTTTATAGATGGAATATTGTCACAGCCTAGAAACGTAATCGTTTGGGGATCTAAAATGCTTTTGTTATGCCTATGAAACTAATATAAAATTAAATTCTAGGGTTTATTTGAAAATGAGGAAATTGTATTACCTTCAAGAAAATAATAAAGCTTTAAATGCATTATAAAATATGAAAACTTATTGAATAACTAATAGCAGCAGTAACAAAAAATTATATACCTCAGTCATAAAATATTATTGATAATACAAATATAAACACTCGGTTTATTAAATAAGACATATATTAATCATTAAAAATTCAAATTAATTCAATGATTAGTTTGAATATTATAATTTTTTAATAAACATCGGCAGAAATAAGGAATCCCTTTAAAATCTTCTTAGACCTGTATGAATGGATTCATTGAAATCTCCTCCATATTTGAAGGTTCTTCCTTCTATTTTAATATTAATTCTCTATTTTTAGTTGCTAATAATAAATATGTTTGTGTTTATGGAGATGAATTATTTTCTATACTTTAGGTGCTTTCCGATGTTTAGTTGAGGGTGGAGGAGATGTTGCATTTATGAAACATACAACTGTGTTGGAAAATACTGATCGTAAAAGGAATGAATGGTGGGCTCGTAACACTCTAAAGAATGACTTTCAGCTCCTTTGTACTGATGGTAATAATTTTTATCAGTTTAACTTGTCACTTTTCATGTAATATATTGACCTCAAGTTGTCTTTAACCTCTGATGTGCCATAACTCTCAACCACTGTTTATTTTTATTTTAATATTGATTCTAAAATACAGGAAGAAGAGAGACTGTGCAAAATTATGCTCAATGCAATTTAGGCAAGGTTAAAGCAAATGCCATTGTGACCCGAGGAGGTCTAGGATATAATGAAACAGAGTTAAATGCATTTACGAACTTATTTATCTATGCCCAGCAATTTTATGGTAGGAAGCATCATGATGAATGGAGGTAAGTTTCCTAGTTTATCACTTTTTCTGAAACATTTTTAAATTAAAATAGCATATCTTCCAACATAGTTAAGTTTCTATCTTTTCGGATGACTTTAGATATAAAAGTTTATGTATGTACCCTGCGAGCAAACTTAAAGTGTGTGGCAAGTGGTGTTTACCATGTACACGGTGAGTTTACTTCCCTAGACAGTTATGCTTGCATATTGTTCGAGGGAAAAACAAATGTTTGAATCTGTTTGTTTTCGTATCTATTTCTCTTATTTTATTTGCTGTATCCAATTGACCTATATGGCAGGGAGGGCGCATGATCTGCTCTATGTCTTCCTTGAACGTTCTTTCTCTGAATCTATTTAGTAAAGCTAATCTTCGCTATTATATCTCTATTGTAACAATTTTTCATAAAACGTATCGCTCTACGTTGGACCTTTTCTAATTCACTTACATTACTTTTATCGGCAGGGTCACGTACAATACATGCATACTCAACCTGTGGTCTGACTAGTGCAAAGTAACATCGCTCGCAAACTTTTTCTACGTTCTTACCAACTGTCCTCTTAACGAAACCGGGTTTCTTTAAAGCTTTTCCACTCCGGATGTGGGTATTTCATGAAAGGTTATTCGTCAGGGTTATTCCAAGATACTTGACAGATTCTACTATTGAAATTTTTCCCCACGGAGGCTGTATTCATTCATTCATTATTCATAGTTTTCCGAACAAAGAAGTTGACAACTGAACACTTGTTAATATTTAAATCTAATTCCCTATTTTTACTCCAGGTCATTACTTTATCTAAATCATTATTAAGTACTAATCTATCCTCAATAATCATCTATTTCCCTGTAGATAACTGTAATGTCCGCAGTAAATTTAATTCCATCACTGACGATTTATAAATACAATATTCTAAGGAAGAGAGCCAAATTTGCTGGTAAAAAGTATTAATAGCTTAATAATCTTCACTTTTTATTTTCCTTTACATATCCTCATTTCATATCTTTATTTAAAAATAGTGATTTACGAAATAATATCTCATGTAAAACTCTTACATTCCATTCTTATTTTGAAGTTATTTAAATTTTCCAATATCTTCTTAAATGCATCTATAAAATTATGACTTTTATGTTCTGTTTTTAATTAATCATTAAAGTTAACAGTAATCAAATTTTAGACACAATAGAACCATGAAATATTCCCATTCCCAGCAGATGCAGTTTTTCATCTCAATCTTATTTTATTCTCTGTCATTCATAATAGTTCTCCCAAATTAGCCTCTTGCAATTTATGCTCAGCCATTATTATGTACTGTAATTTGTCTGTATGGCAGTCATCCACCACCTCTGCCACTTTCATATATATTACTCTCATAATTCTTAAATAGCCACTTATCTTAACATTTAGTTTATGGGTAGCAAAATTAATAATCTACAATCATATCAAGAGCAAGAAAGTTATAACTCTTGCTATTATGTGTGAACATTTTAAAGTAATTTGTTTACAAATGTCAGGCGTACTAAACTACTGGAGAGACAGGTTTCCCAGAGATGGTACGGTCAGATCTCCTCATTTTTAACTTTCTGATTTCCCTCAACCCCAATATCCAGTTCACCTCCAAAATCCAGAAGAATGGGGTTCTGAACTTCTTAGACCTCTCCGTAAGTCTTGTAAAGAATAGTTTCTTTCAGAATCTACCGCAAAAATAGTTATACCAACCATAGCTGCTGCTGCTTCCTCCTCCTTCCACCATCTCTCATCACAAGCATGCAGCGTTCCACTCCTTAATCTACTGGCTTTTGAATGTCTCCCTTGCCCCCAACGCTTACAAAAGGGAATTAGATACCATTCAGACTATAGCCATCAGTAATGGTTAATCCAGCAAGTTGGTGGACAAACTCATCAAGAAAAAATACAAGAAATCCACTTCGGCCCTGATCTTCCCCTCCCTCTCCCCCATTGACAATCCCTAACCAAAATCGATGAAACTTCCATTCTTGGGAAATGTTTCCTACAAGTTACAAAATCTACTTCCAAAGGAATTAAAGGCTGCTTTTTACACCCGCTCCAACCTCTAGCGTTCCTTATCCCATCCAAAAGACAAAAGGGATACATTCTCACTATCGGGTGTGTACAAATTATCCTGAGAGGACTGCCCTATGACCTACGTGGGTCAGAGTGGCCGTCCCATCAAAATTAGGGAGCAAGAGCACCTGCGGTGCTACCGAGAACAACTCAAGAACACCGCTTCCTCAGCCTTTGCAGCCCATTTGGTCGACAATGACCATTGGAGCACATTTTCAGTGAACCTTCTCCACAGGCTATCGAAAGGGAAGAAACTGGATGCCATGGAAACAATAGAAATCTCCTATTCCACAAATCTCACAAATGAAATCACCTTTTCTAACACTTCCCCCCTCCAAGCTAACGCGTATATAAGGACTTGCATTTCCTGTATAACTGCACCTGAAGATATTTTGCATGATTTCTCTTTAAATATTTTATTACTGAAATCTCTTTAAATCTTTTGAAATTTTATTACTGAAAGCTCATTTCTTGATATTTGCTTTCATATTCTTCTAGTGTTCTAATACTACTCGCGTTCTTAAAGCATAACATCCACTTCTTGAGTTTCACTCCTGTATTATTCTTCCTTCTACATGTCACCATCTTGTGATAATTTCCAGTGTTGAAACTATTTAGTAGTATGCGGTTAGTTATGGTGTAGAGATAGTTCATCAGTTTATAATCTAATTTGGTTTTCTTTCTATATAAACCTCTCCTCCTGCAAATTCAGTAGTTGACCTATTTTGTTTCTTTCTGCCATTCTATACTTCCCTGTAACATCATTTTTGCCCTATGGATTTGTTTATATGACAAGCATGATGGTTTGTAATAAAGCCTCCATCTCTTGATCTATACCCAGATTTTGATGAAAAGTTACCACTTCTTGTCCTGTTATTACATTACTTGCCACATTGTTTCTCCAATTCTTCTTAATAAGGAATCCTATGCTATTAAGTTTCCTGTCTTTATACCCAAAAAAAATTTTTAAACTTTTTTCTGATTCCTGATCTTCTTGTCCTATCTTTATTGAAGTCTAATTAGCATGGTTGAATCTGTGCATTTCCTTTTATCTACATGAATACCTGTGAGCACTTTTGAGGCAATGAACTTTTGCCTGAACTTTTGGAATGAATTTTTGGTGATATACTTATTTTTATGCATATTATATTTAATGTCTCGTTTAATTTTAAATGATGTAATGAACATGATTCTTCCTTTTCAGTTTCAGTATGTTTTATTCCAAGCCTCCTTATTCAGATCTGATTTTCCAAGATTCTACTCTCCAGCTACATGTCCTCAAAGAATCTGAAAGAAATTTCAGGTCTTATCTTGGACGTAGTTTTATGCGTGCTCGTTCCATTGTTGACTGTCATGCAGGTGCAGTGACAACATCTGGGTTTTTTATTTTAGTAGTAGTTTCTTCATTGACTATATTCCTTCATCCATTGTTAATATGATGGCCATCTGCTTAAGTGGTAGTGCATAATGGACATGCATTTTTGCAGTTTTGTCAAAGTGATAGTTCATTACTTTTGTTTGCTTTGATAATTCCTTGCCAAGTTTATTGGCAGTTTAGCAACAAGTATATAATCTGAAATCCTTTCATGGTCTTTTTATAAAATGTTTTAATTAGATTGATTATTATCAGAAAACGCGTTGTCTACTGTCAAAGTAATTAATTTTTTATTTAATATCTTAAATATTAATGTTAAAATGTTTAAACTTATTCCTTTTATATTTTTCCATTCTTCGATAATTTTTTTAATTCTAGAACTTAAGCTCCATTTTGCTGTATCTGTATCAATCACACATTATTATCACAATATTATAAATATTATTGTTGTAATTTTTTATAACTTCTTTTTTGTTTTGTCCCTGTTTTATACTTGAAAATATTTTGGATATTAAGACTGAGAAATTGATGAAATATAAAATATGTGAGTAATATTTAAAAATCTGCAATGTATGTGAAACCAATGCTCAAATTTATAATTCCCGAGGAAATATTATTAAATTTATATATTTTTATATCGCTAAAAATCATATCTAGAGTTTAAGTTCTTTTGATTCCGTCCAAAGAGTGCATTTAATTTACAAAGAACAATATTTATGAATGTTTTTCACATTTTCATTGTTTGTAAGTATATGATGTAAATGATTCATGAAAAGAATTTAAAAGTGTTAATGTATATTTTATATCCTGTGAAATGTATGTATAGTATGATGTTGAAGTTCTGTTACTCATTGTGAGAATCTGTCTATGCATATCTCAAAGGTGATGGAAATTTTGTAAAAATAAGTATTTGTGAAGAAATATTTTTCAGTTTATATTATTAATTCCTTTTGTATTATTCATTGATGTACAAACTGAATAAAATCATGTAGTGAAACCCAGTCATGTTGAAGCTAAATTGTGACCCCAAATCTACTATATTAGTCTCTAGGAATTTTTTATGATAATATGTTAAGAAGAAAATCATTTTATCTATGAAATGTCGGAATGTAGTAAAAATATACTTTTATTTATATACTGTTAGATGAAGGGCTCTAGTTATGACATGGAGAGTCTGCTAAGAAGACCTTGGAGAAATTTGCTCAAGTAAGTGACCCTTGAGAAACGTCTGAACTGTGATACATAACTTCAGCTTCCAAAACGATGTACAATTTATTCTCAAGCCAACATTTTATGTTTCACAGTATGAAAGCAAACTTGGGCCGAAAACGCAACCATTCGTTTAATTGTCACTTTATATTTCTTTCTTTTATTTAGTCATAAAATTTTCACCAATGTATGGAAAAAGCCATTGTCCCCCTAATTTTAATTTAAGTAAAAATCGACTCAAATAGAAAGTAAATAATTTTATCCATTTAAAACCGAACATCTGCGTTATATGGGGACGGGAGTTGGCTAGGTTGGTCTCTTTTGGTAGTTTACGTGTATTCAACTCCTCATAAGCTGTCCACAGCTTATGAGGAGATCGAACATGAACACAATGTAGATTTCTTTATTTCATTTATTCGAAGAGATACTTAATATTACTTATAAATATTCTTCAACTACTGCCGAAATGGTGTTGAGATCGTTTTCATTTCAACGCATATCTATTGTAGCATCAAGAAAAATATGCATTTCTAATATTTAAAAACCAGGAAACTTGTGCTGTATTACAGTATGATTAAATCTGTCCCAGTTCAATTATGTCCTTAAACCTTTCGTTAGGTAGTTAATTTATGCAAACATCATTATGGCTAACTGTGTAGGTCAGTAATCACGAGAAATTTAAATTATATAGATCTGACAAGTATATTTGTATATGTTAAACGATAGTTTCATGTTTTGTTGAGGTCTTATTACAGAATATGAATGATCACTAACTGTAAGACTTAAAAGAAAAATTATGGGAGTTACGTGATGTTTTCAGAGCTGGCGAGCGTAGTGGAACTAATAAAATCTTCTATATAGCAGTAGGAGGCAAAGAGAATTTAGCATTTAGGCCAAAAATAAAAAAGGGGTTTATAGGAAAAATAAAATTATCAAGATTACTATCAAATTATTAATTGTGAGATTCAATCTTCGGGGTCGAAATGTTGTAGTTCTACGAGCTCCTCCTGAGGGAGCTAAAATATGATCATTTTCTCCATATTTTCGCATTACGTTAGTCACGAGGATATCGGTGGCACTCAAGTGTTTATGTGGCTAAAATGGCGCCGGAGTTGACTGTGAGTGCGGTCTCGAAAGAACTGCACAAGAAAATAACCAATAAACCCGTTCAGTATGGAACCGCAGGATTTCGTACAAAGTAAATTTACACACTAGAGTCGAATTGTGCTTGTTTTAATCACTGATTTATGCATAGTTTATGCCGAAAGAACATGACATATGTTACTATTTAACGCCAGATGAAAATTAGGGGTAATTCTTTTTCAGAGCCTCGCAACTAGAATTTGTGTTGTATAGGATGGGACTCTTAGCCGTTCTCAGATCGAAGGCAACCAAAGGTATGTTTATAACTAGACTATCGGACCGTTTTATTTACCAAACCTATTAGTTATAAAGATTTTTCTCCCCTCAGAAATCTTAGAGAGTTGAAAATGCTTCCTCATAAATTCAAAATATTTACCAGATTGTCCGGTGACTACTTTTTGTATAATGAACGATTTTTCTATCTTATAGCTGTGATAGGTGTAATGATTACGGCATCACACAACCCAGAGGAAGACAATGGTGTCAAATTAGTTGATCCACACGGGGAGATGTTGGAACATAACTGGGAGATTTTGGCTACAAAGTTAGCTAATGTGGGGTAATTTAAAATTTCAATTATCCTTTGCGTTGTATCATGTAAACTTCATATTGACGGTTGAAATTTGATTATAATCCAGGGATGAACAGATCGAACCAATGTTACTGGATATTATTCGAAGTGAAAGCATTGAAATGAGCACACCTGCTACCGTTTTCATTGGCCGGGATACCCGGTGAGTAATGGCAATTTTACTTGATGAAAAAAACAATTTTAAAAATTTCATAATGCTATTACACATACACAAACGATTAAAAGTTTGCTTGCATACAACAAGCAGTAGGTTTTGTTACTAACTAGGCATTAACTATAGTTCGCCAAAAGTTTTTAATATTCACATATTACCTCAACTACATCTTAATCCATTTGGTCAGTAACTCATGAAGAAAGTTCGATTTCTCATGTATCTCATATGGCAGCATTTTTCCTGTCCTGGCGTCGAAATGAAGACTATATATGCCAAGATTGCGTATCATTCGCGTATTATTCATGTGTATGTGTGTAATAAGCAATCCTGAAGTTTCAATAATAAATACTATCTGAAAGTGCCTCAAATATGTTATAATTTTCCCATGTACTCCATAAGGAGAATACTTAAATTTCCCTCTAGAATCGAACTCATGACCTTATGCTCTACGATTTCTTTTCATAAAAAAGATAATTGAAATTGCTATAATCTTGTAAAGTTATTACTGTATCCATCCTTAAGGATTTTCTGAAGTGAGGTGGGGTGAACCAAGAGCTTGCTGAGTTTTATTGCAGTTTGGGATGGGCATTCATATCCTGTATATATATATATACAGGATATGAATGCCCATATATATATATATATATATATACAGGATATGAATGCCCATCCCAAACTGCAATAAAACTCAGCAAGCTCTTGGTTCACCCCACCTCACTTCAGAAAATCCTTAAGGATGGATACAGTAATAACTTTACAAGATTATAGCAATTTCAATTATCTTTTTTATGAAAAGAAATCGTAGAGCATAAGGTCATGAGTTCGATTCTAGAGGGAAATTTATAACACAAATATGTATGTATGCGTGTGTGTGTATGTATATATATATGTGTGTATATATATATATATATATACATACACACACACGCATACATACATATTTGTGTTATAATTTTTATAATATCTTTTCAATGTGGAACTACTTTTAACTTGTTTGGGTTCGTGTTGTCAATTTAACAGGCCTAGTGGACAATTGCTTCTGAATGCTGTGATTGATGGAATCCAGGATTTAAAAGGAAAATATACCGATTTTGGTGTCGTCACAACTCCTATGCTTCACTTTTTTGTCAACGAGGCTAATGGAAATAATGAATGTTCAGAATCATTTTATTTTTCCAAGTTATCAGGAGCCTTCAAGAAACTATGCGAAGAGGTAAGCCTCAAAATTAATGTCTTAGAATGTATTGTGTTTTGAGATTTTATAGAGATAGATTGCCGACATCTTGTATCTAACATACAAGTACTAGGATAGTTATATAGTAGTTTCCCATTGCTTTTCCAAATGCAGTACGGTAACTGTTAAAGTCATTCTGACCATGCACACAGCCATTTATTACAGACCTATCTAACATATTTTTTTTCAGCTGTACGTTACGGACAGTACTGCTGCCTACTGTTAGCTCTAAGACAATGGTTCTTTTTTAGTCTTGCTTTTTGTTGTTGACCTTACCAGCAAGTGTGTAACTACCATGAGCGTCTCTTTATGGCATAGCTCATAGGATAATTGAAGCACACAAACTCTCCCAACTTGTCAAGACCCAGTAGTAAGGGTTATAAGAATGTCATAAGAAATTTCAATTATTATTATTGTGTTAAATTGGTGCAAAAGTAAAGTAAATAAAATTATATCTCCTTCCAGATTGAAGTTTATGGTAACTATACCCCAAACATAGCTTTTGATGGTGCTAATGGTGTTGGTGCTATTAAAATGAAAGTATTGGCAGATATTTTAGGAGAGGATCTGCTGAAGATAAATATATACAATAATGGAAATGGAATTCTCAATTATGAGGTAACATTCAATCATTAAAAATTAAATAAAGCTCTTACTAAGAACACAGAGATATATGAGATTTATTAAAACTGCAACATTTTTTGAATTTTTCAAAACACAAATCATTCTTATTTTTTGCTTCATTTCTTTAAACCCAAATTGATTATGAAAAGCATTCTGAACTCATCATTGATTTGAGTCTCTCATCTCTAACATAACTCATTCTCTCCTTAAGAATACTTTTCTTTTTCTGTCCTCTTTGTATCTAAATTTTTAGCGATCTCCTTCTCTTACATCACATTCCACTTGTGTATCTCATGTCTTTGTGTTCCTATCTTTAGTTTATGTAGAATATTTTTGCTCCTGTCCTGACTGAAGGATGGATGGTACACAGATAACTTAATTAAGGGAGATTATATTATTATTTTTATTTTATTATTATTTATTATTAGATTATTTAACTTTTCATATTAAAGCTTGCACTTGTTCACAAATGTTTAACAGCAGTGAAAAATAGTGACATTCTACTTTGTTGTTGGTGATGTCTTGTGAGCAAAGCGATGGTGCTTGACACAGTATGGCACCAACCACTGCCAAAGGTCCTCTTATAAGGCAGCCACTCATAAGGCAGATGTTAAAAGATTATGTTATCCCCCCTTGGAATAACTTAATTAAGATGCTCTTGTTCACAAATTTTAACAGAAGAGAAAAGTCACAATACATCTCCTAAAAACAGAAGAGGAATTAATGCAGCATGATGGTGTAGTTGTCAGCCTGCCTAGTAAGTGGTAGAACTGGGTTCAAGTCCTAGTCATGTCACTATTTTTACTTCTGTTTAACATTAGAGATGTCAGTTATTTAGATCTAATTTTGCATATTGAGGCCCAGAATCAAACAAATTAGAATGAACTTGGGGAGATCTGATTTGGAACTGAAAATGGCTGGTGATGCACATGTTTACAATTTTCTGTTTCTCTTTGGCGTGTTACTTTTAAATACTTGATCTGTCTCATCTGTCAGTCTTCTCTTGACATCTATACATTTCTTGGTATTTAGTTCAGAACTATAGGTTGTCCTCTTTTCTAATTGTATGATCAAACCATATCCACTCCAGTGATCTACCTTGTGAATGACTCCTGTCATTGTTTTATTTTCTATCCCTCCTTGTAATTTATAGCATATGATATACCGACCATTATATACATGCTAGAATTGCCTATTGCTATAATTAATTTTATATGTTCTAGTATATGTATAATCAATTATGTTTTGAGATCCTGACAAAATTTTATTTCTTGCAGTGTGGGGCTGACTATGTAAAAGTTCAGCAATTGCCCCCTAAAGGTTTGAACTGTTTGCAACCAGGAGATAGAGGAGTATCTGTTGATGGTGATGCAGATAGAGTTGTATATTTTTATTTGGATGCTAATAAGGTGTTTCATCTTTTAGATGGTGACAGAATTGCTTGCTTGGGTAAGGTGTAATTTAAAGAGGGACAATATTATCTTTATTTATTAATCCTATTAAGAAAATATTTTTGTAATATACAAGATCCAAGAGTGCATAGGTTATATTTTAAATGTGTCTGGACATTTTGCTTTTTGAATTCAGTCTTTTAATGGCTATTTAAATACTTAACAGCAACTGTGGGTCATACTAGCCATAATAGTGAAATCAATGTGAGAAGGCGTGACTTCGTGGAATGCCATAGTAATAAAAACAACTTTGTAAATTTCCACAGAAAATTGTATTTTGCGACTGGTTTTGTAATATGAAGATGTAATTTCATATTACGAAACCAGTCGTGAAATACAATTTTCTGTGGAAATTTACAAAGTTGTTTTTATTAGCCATAATAGTATAATTCAAGAAAATGCATTGGTATGTCATTTGAATTACTAAAGGAAATATGGCATCAGGCATATTTTTTAATAAAATAGTTATTCTTTTTAACCAACATATAATTCTTCCCAAAAAATAAAAGAACAAAGAAAAAGGAAAAAACAAAATGTGTTCTGCTGAGATTATATAATTTTTTCACAAGCATGTATGCATAATAGTTCACCTTGAATGCAATATAGGGTTCTACATGAAATCTCCACTTCTTAAGTGAATCCTCTATATGACTCAATATAATATATGAATTTGTTTTGTGTAGGAAAGTAAATATACAAGGATCGTCTAAAAACATCACATTTTTTTCTAAATATTTATGTATCTTAGCAGTATAAAATTGATCGTTTTTAATAAAAGGACTTTATGTTTATGCTTTTAAGTTGCTGGCTACATCAACGAGCTCCTTCTAGAATCCCATTTGATTTTAAATATAGGAGTTGTGCAGACTGCTTATGCTAACGGTGCCTCTACTAAGTACTTAGCCGAGCAATTGGTAAGTAAATAAATTTTATTACTGCGATAAAATTCATGTTATTTCAAATGTTAATTTAGTAATTAAAATTATTACTATTATTGACTATTCAATTACACATAATCATCCTTGCTTTTACCCATGCAACATACATAGGCCTTAAGTATAGTCACTGAAATGTTTGATTAACTTTTTAATTAACTTTGATCACTATATTTTCTGAGATAACGAGTAAAATTTACTTCCAAAATTCTAACAAGTATTTGATAAATTTTGACTTATAAGTGCAGAATTGTGAAAAAGGTAAGTTAGTGAATCAAAACTGATTGGATGATTGAAGAACTAATTGAAGGGGGATTCCATGTACCATGTTTTTTTTTTTTGTTTTTACATTAGTAAAGGTTGGATTTACATTAATTAATTTTATTTCAATTATGAATATTTTTGAGAGTGTTATTTATTTCAACAAGAACCAACATGACATCAAAAATTCTGAATGACAAACATTGCGAGCATTATTCTTTTACGATATCTTAAAATCTACCAAGAATATGAATGGATGCTGTTTTCCTCAATTTTCAGTTCGGTTACAATTTACAATTTGGTTTACAAGTCAGTCCCTTACTATAAATTAACTTAAAAAATAGAGATTATTGTGTATTTATATGGAATTGACTGAAGGATTTTCTTTCTTCATATGCATAAATCACTTGAGCCACACCATAGACAGTAAAGTGAGTATGACAGTGATTTACAGAGATATCCAGCAAGGAAAACTGTGTTTCTCTTTCAAGTGTTTTAATTTGTATTCAACAGTAGTGTAAAAAATGGCAACTAAACCTTAATGCAAGTATATGCACAAGGGTAAATTTTTTGAAAGAAAATAGCTGATTCGGATTATAGCATACTATATCAGTGAAACATAAACGAAAGTAATAAACTCACGTCAGTTATCTTTCTCACGAATGTGAGCTTTATTAGGTGTACTATTGTTAGACAGAAAGAAAAGATGAACTAACTTCTTAGTAATCATTGAGATTTGATCTTGATTCAGCATATTCGTCAAGGAAATCATTACTGGCATTATTATATGTTTATTACCTGGTATTAGATTATTCTTATAAGGATCATGTATTTGTTCTGAAATGCCAAAAGGTATTTGCATAGGAAAATTTGTCGATATAATGTTTATTAAAATTAATATTGACTGCAGATATTCTCTGGAATTCCTGCCATGACTGAATAATATTTATTCTTTAAGAAGAAGCTGGTTGATCCAACCAAAACATCAATTTCTAATATTCCTCATAAACCATAAATTGAAACATTTAACCCATTTATGCCAAGCGTTCCATTATTGGAACGGCAGTTACACGAATTTATGTCCTATCGCTTACAAAAATTCTGGGAAGTGGGTGAAAACTTCCTGTCTTCTTTGTAAGGGTATGTATAGCATCACCGGATTCACGGAATCAGTCACTGAGAGAACGCAGAGCTAGGTGGACGTTGTAAAACTTTACTTTATTTTTTTAGTCAATTTTTCAATACCCACTCGATAATCAGTAAGTAAAACTTAGGTGATTTACATTCTATAGTTTTTATCTTTTTTGGTATTAATACTTGACTATTCACCGTTTCATGTCATAATCAGAAAATACAGAAAATTTTATTCATATACAAGTTAGAGGATAGAAAGTTTGCGTGTTCCATTTTTGGAACACTAGGCACAACCACCACTGAGACTTTGCCGTATATTTCTTTATTTACACATATGGCCTTTATCTTTGTTTTTTAATTTTAACCACTTTTAAGTCTCAAGTTGCGCAAAACATTAACCCTACACTAAATTGCTGACCTGTTGGATACAAATGATGACATGAAATCAAGTGCAATTATCATAGAACCTCCTGAAAATGCAACAACTCCTGTTTCTGAAGAGGACTCTGGTGATGAAGAAGGTGGAACAATAAATAATCTGCCTGTTTCTTTGCTTGCCACTGCATACCTTGTTCAAGATGATTCTGATCCGGAAGAGAGATGCATCCTATTTGTACCAAACGAAACATGCTTCAGCTTTGACGAGTCCACGATTCCTTGCTTCGGTCGTCATGAACGCAAGCAGTTTATTCGTCGAAAACCTATTCGGTTTGGGTACAAGTTTTGATGTGGTAGCCACATGCCTAGGTTACATTTGTTGGTTTCAACCATATCAAGGTAAAAACCCAAACACTAATTATGAGGAATATGGTGTCGGTGCATCTGTTGTCCCACAATTTACTGAAGCCCTCATGAAGGAGCACCTTGGACATTGCACTTTCTGATACACTCAGTTCAAATGGTCATCAAGCAACTGGCACAGTGAGAAAAAATCGAATCAACAAACCCCCATTGGTATCAGAAGATGCTCTAAAAATGAAAAAAGGGTTGCGTTTGATTACAGAACTGATGGTAAAGGCAATATTGTATGCAGATGGAATGATAACAGTGTTGTCACAGTTGCATCATCTGGGGCTGGCGTCAATCCACTGTGCCTTGTCAATCGCTATTCACAAAAACATAAAAAGAAGATCCAAGTGCAGCAGCCAAATATGATAAAAGTATATAACAAATATATGGGAAGAGTAGTCAGAGGATGAAAATATTGACAAATATAGAGCATCAATTCATGGCAAGAAGTGTTACTCAAGCCCTTTGTTGTTCTGCTTCGAATAAGCTCTACAAAATGCTTGGCAGCTGCATAAAACTAACGATCCAAAACCAATGGATCTTTTGGAGTTTCGTCGCTGTGTGGCACGTCCTTATCTGGAGACCTATGGTAATTCGGCCCAAAATGGGGAGACCTCAGAAACACAATATTGACTCCTGTTATGACGGCCAGAATCATATAATTGCTAAACAATCTAAGCAAACCAAAAAATTGTGGAATGCCACAAAAATACCACTTTTTGCTGTAAAAAATGCAATGTTGCCCTTCGTATAAAGTGCTCACAGGACTATCATACCAAAGAGTACATTTTATGTATTACGTAGTGCTTTTGCCTAGTGTTCCATTTTTGGAACACCATGTAACTCTGTAACCGTGTAACTTAAACTAAATTTTCTTTCAAATTCTTGCTATTTAATTTTTTTAACCTAATGTATATGAATATCAGAAAAAAATTCAAAAATTTTTACCTTTGGCATAAATGGGTTAATACTATAGTTTCAATTTTTTAATTGATTTACAAAATATTATATAATCTGATGATGGTATTCCAGTAGCTTTGCAGTTTTTTTATATGTTGTGGGCTACAACTTATATGGCATTCATAGATAATATTTTACTAACCTTTGTTTTTTTTAATTTAATTTGCAAATCTTACCTTTTTGTTGATATTAAAAGTCTGACAAATGTTCTATTAAAAAGTCATGTTTATACATTCATTGAGTTATTGAATAGATAACATAAAATAGATGCTAGAATAGATGGAAGCACCATTTTATAAAACATACATAGTTGAGTTTAATATTATACAGATTTCTTATTGAATTGAAGTATGAAATATATGAATATGTGGCTGACTATTTAAATAAATTTACCTGTAATGGTCACATCAACGAAGTAATCGACCTTATCTAAATATTTTTTTATAGAAAGTTCCTGTTGTGTGTGTCCCAACAGGTGTCAAACATCTTCATCATCAAGCTCTTGAAAAAGATATTGGCATATATTTTGAAGCAAATGGACATGGGACTGTTGTTGTTAAAAACTCTGCTCTGGAATTAATCAAGAAAACTAAAACTAATGAAAGGTTTGTTCAATAGAATGTCATATATAATATCAAAATCCTACAAATGAAGCGTTAATGATCTTCTTTTCTTAAAGATTATCTGAAGCAGAAAGAAAAGCAGCCTCTAAGTTAGATGCCCTTTTGAATGTAATTAATCAGGCTGTTGGAGATGCACTTTCTGATATTTTGCTGGTGGAGGCTGTTTTAAGATCTAAAGGCTGGGATATCATGGATTGGGAGAAGATATATTCTGATCTACCTAATCGACAACTCAAAGTCAAAGTGAAGGTATTATTCCATTTGCATCATATCAGTATATTGAAAAATGATTATGTACTATATGTATGTACTTGATAATATAATGTACTAATACCATAATAATGTACTTGATTTTTGCAAATGATACAAGGTCTGTTTTCCTGTTGTTATCAATTTTTATTAATTAATATTTTGAGTTGATTTAATCGTTGATAAGCTGCATGGAAAATGAATAAGAAATGGAAGAAGAACATGTGTGTGGAGTACCTTTTACAGTACCTGCTGAAGGTATTGAAATGAAGTATCATTGCAGGATAGGAATGTCATAAAGACATTTGATGCTGAAAGGAGATGTGCTACTCCAGAAGGACTTCAGGCAGAGATTGATGAAACTGTTCAAAACTATAACATGGGGCGCTCTTTTGTGAGGTGCGTTTTGATATGGAAGATGCTATCTTTCCAAAAACTTAATTGAAAAGACTTTCTAGTCCACACTTATTATTATTGGATGTAACCATCAAAATCAAAAGGCGCCCTACTCAATACAATTTTGAATGCTTTAGTGTAGTGAGTTGATGCCTATTGAGAGCATTTACTCTCTGCTTTATGTACTATGTTTTAATTATTTCTACTGTCATTTTTAAATATATTTCATAAATTTTAAATGATACCATAATTGTTCTTTTGCATCAGCCTTAAAGCCCATCCCTATAGAGGATGAAAAGTTATGCAGTTTGTTAGTTTTTAATATATCTTTATAATTTTTTGTAATAATTTATTACAGATCATCTGGGACTGAAGATGTGGTTAGAATATATGCAGAGGCTGATTCTCAAAAAAACGCTGATGAGTTAGCAATCAAAGTAGCCATTAAAGTTCATCAAATGGCTGGTGGAGTGGGAGATGCCCCAACTTTATAATCTTGATGTTTTGGGGCTATTGGAATGAATTTGATTAAGAAGGAATTCCAACAAATAAAATGTGCTATATTTTAAATAAATACATTGAATATGAATTTCATGTTTGGGGCATTTTATTTTCTTCTGTTCAGCGTATCTATTATATATAGATGCTTCGGGGGGATATAACATATATATATATATATAGGATATTAATGTCAGGCCCAAACCGCTATATATCTATATATATATACCGTATTTTTCGGACCATAAGACGCACTTTTTTTTCACCAAAAAGTGGGGAGAAAAGTGCCTGCATCTTATGGTCCGAATAGAAGCAGAGCGGCAGCGGGACCCGCTGACACTAATGCGGGGCATTTGCAGAAGGCGCGATGCTGCTCTGTGCTGTGTCACCACCGTATGCTAATGGAGGATAGCATGTAATAGGTGGTGTTACACTACACAGCAGTGCGCGGGGTTTTCAGAAGACTAGAGCAGGGGTCTCCAAACTACGGCCCGAGGGCCACAACCGGCCTGCAGACAGATTTTGTCTGGCCCACGGAGAGCTAGCATACTTGAAAACTCCTTTTGTAGAACATATTTTTTATAGAAAATTAAATCTAGTTTACTGAAGAATTCTAATTTTATGTTGAATAATTATTAATATGATACTACATTGATATGGTCATGGGCTAACTACTCATAACATTGTTATAGGCTTATTGTTTTTGTTATAAGTTGGATAAAGAAACACAGAATTGTAATGAGTAAATACATGTATAATACGCAGAAAATTTAACTTCAGTATATAATAACTAACAAATTATTGAAATGAATCCAACTAACATTTTATACATTTGAAATAAAAACATTACTTATAACAAGCATAATGACATATGAAATACTAATGAGATTTATGTAATTGGTATAATATGGTTTTTGCTCTTGGAACTTGCTGGAGTAATCAGTATGGCCCTAAGGCGGGAAAGTTTGGAGACCCCTGGACTAGAGTACTCAAACATTTGTCTTTATGTGTGATAATGGTTCTTAATGCCACTGTTGACTGCTGTTCAGTTTATATGGTTCAAATATTATTCTGTTATACATTATTAAATATTTTATTACACTATTTGGTTCAGAATATTTTTTGTCCTATTTTTCTCCTCTAAAAACCAGGTGCGTCTTATGGTCCGAAAAATACGGTTTATATCCCCCCGAAGTGTCTATATATAATAGATATATATATATAAGATATGTTATATCCCCCCGAAGCGTCTACATATAATAGATATATATTCAGTGTTGAACATACAATTTTGCTCCATTGGGTAGTAATATTAATCTTTATTTGAAATTAATTTTTTTCATAGCCTAGGAATTATAGCAAAATGTGTAAGTTCAATGATCATTTTACTATGAATACTACTAATTAACTATTTTCCTAAATGAGTGGCTGCTCATGATAATAGTAATTGAGAATAAAATTACATTGATTAATGTTTAATTGTCCAATTCATTCATCACTATTTAATATTTGGTAGTTAATTGATTTTGAAAAATTTGATAATTTTAGCCGGAGAAATCCCACATTAAAAAAAGGAATTGATGTTTAAAATTTCACTATTCAGGGGTTAGCTATTTATTTGATATGTAAGTATCTCTTTACTTTCATTAATCTTAAACATTATAAATTTAATTTTATACAAGAGAGAGTAATTGACTTAGCACTATAATTGCTAATTATTGTTATTTTTTGCTCGAGACTAATAGACCCATAAGTGTATTTCACATTGATCTGGACCCAGTCAAGCATAAAGTGCAAAAACTGAAATTCTAATTCAAGACATCGACTCGGAATAACCTATAAATGAAAATAACAACAATTATCTCAACTTCTCCCTCTACAAGTTTTTTGTAACGTGAGAAACAAAAAAGTTTTAGGCGATGTATAAATTTGACTGCACGATCCAACTTTTCAGAGTTTGCGTTCCACTTAAATTATTTTTTACTAAGAGATGATTTCTCAAAAATCACTATAAATTGGCTTTTATATATTATTATGAGGTATAAAGAGTAATAAAAGAAGAAACTAGCTCTTTATGTTAGATAGGATGAGGGAAATGGCAGTTTTAGTAATGTTCACGAATGGTAAGGCGACCATTTTTTTCATTCTGCTATAAAATTTATTTCTTTTGTTGAAATGTTGAAAAAACTTCGTCAATATATAGAACCATCCTTCCTTATCCAAATTCAACCAAAAAATTGGAAAAAATCCAATAAACTAAGTTGAAAATATTAATTTTATCCGTACAAGTACCTCAGAAATAATTAACTGATGGCTGGGGTGAGGCTAGGTTGCTCCCTTATGGGAATTTACGCGCATTTATTTCACTATAAGCTTCCCGTACTGCCAGCTTTTGTGGAATAGACTATAGAAACCAGTCTCAAGAACTATCTTTTTTTGGTTAATTAAATGTTCGAGTAAAATTCCTCATTACTATACTACCTGATGGAAAGAACTTCATTCCATTGAAGCCAAAGAAATTTATGAGCAGGCTCTGTACTAGATTGGCAGGGATTTGGTTCCAGTTTAGTATTAAAAATAGTCATAATTTTGGGATTATCGTTTTGCCTCTTTTATATTCCAAATACTTGTTTAAAATGAAAAATGGGGCCAAAAGATCACAGAAGAAATCTTGTAAAGATGGGTTTATTTAGTCTGAGAGGAAAAAAATGCAACCATTTGGAAAACATCTAGGCTATTTTGATGCTTTAGGATTGGAAAGTCTTTATTTTTATGCTAAAGCACATGCTTGAAAAATCACAAGGAAAGAGACATATACATCCAAGAGGCAGAAGAATAGTACCAACATAGGATTTCAAAGTAATAAAAGGCTCTGAAGGGACTTGGGATGCTTTAAATACTGAAAATTAAGTTAGCATTTGCTGAACTTTGATAAACCAATAATAATTCTAAAGTGTATATAAGTAAGCAAATAATATAATGGTATATTCATTGGTAGCCATACTCTGAAAGATGGTTAATAGTCATGTAGATGTAGGTCTACCAAAGGGGATATTATTTATTGGTCTCCAGGTTAAAAAATTATCAAAATTCAGGTGTTACTACTTTCATTATATATATATATATATATATATATATATATATATATATATATATATATATATATATATATATATATATATATATATATATATATATATATATATATATATTGAATACATTTAATAGATTAAATGTTGGATGATATTTTGTATGCTTGTTAAGAATCCTTGTTTGTAAAGATATTGTACATTACTTACAGAATGGACTTCTAAGTTAATTGTTTGATAACATTCAAAATCAATCTCCTTCGTTTTTTAAATAAAGCTAATTTTTGTTTGAACCGTTTTTTTCTCATTTTTAATTTCGATTTATTTTAACATTTTTTGGGAAAACTTTTCTCTGATTGGTCCATCAATCTTCTTTAATTGGTTTAACTCCCAGCACCATATTACCTGTATCACCTGCTATGTTCTTCTACATTATCTGAGATATTCAATTTCAAATATATATACTGATTTCTAGGAGAGACAACATTTTTGAAGCCGTCTCTAAAAGCTTAATTCGAATTAAGCGCTTTTAGAGACTAGCAGTTCCATCTATTAAAAAAACACGTACTATTTCGAGGACAGCCAATTGTAGCGGCACCTAGTATTGGCCTCTAAATACTGATGGGAGGGACAGTGAGTTTAATTCCTACGTCTTACGTCAGTTGTGCAGAAATGCGTTACTAGTGAGACGTTCATTTGGTTTGCGACAATGGCGTTCAGTAGGAGGCTGGTCAGTTACAATCGGATAATCAGAGGATCCGTCGAGAAAAGTAGAGCATTTTATACCTACAGTCCTGAGCCATCGCAGCCTTTGAAACGAGATCCAGTATGGACAACAGCAGACGAAGCGATGCATGTCTTAAAATCTGGTTCGTTATAGATCCATGCAATGAATTGCGTAATTTTAAAAGGGTTGATTTATCGAATCCACTTTCGCTTGCGCATTGTCATCGATTCCTCTAAAAGAGGTGATGTCTACTATTATGTGAATAATATCCACATCATTTTGAAAATCTTCTCTTAATTTCATTTCTTCTTATTTCGTTCTTTCATCGAACCTTTACTTGTATGATTAGTCAACAATCAGTAAACTCAAGCAGTTTGATGAGATTGATACTTTCTAGCTAGACCGGTTGAATTGTAATCATCGTCTGTTGCGATTTAATAATGTGTGTATCATATAAGCCTATCATGAAAGTTATACGAAGCAGCTTGGTCGGAATATATCTCATATCATGTGAAATGTTTATAATTCATATATCTCGATTTAGCGATGTTAAAAGATCTAGTCTTCACATTTTAAAAATCTTTATTAGTACTTTTATTTGTCATTTGATAAGAAAATGTTTTCTCTTGTTAAGATTTTCTGTTAGCAAAAGGTTTTTCCCTCCCCAAATAATAGTGACTATCTCATCTACAAGGCCAGTCAAATTTTAAGAGTAAATGCTCGAGTATGCTTCTAATCATTGCCTATATCATGATTTCCTATCTAGTTAGCATTGTTTTGATGGAAACGTAATCCGGGATTTTGCATTGTATAGTGTCAGCCATTAACACGATACAAGTTCAACTTTGTTCTTTGTTTAGGCGACCAAAATCATTAAATTGATCTCTTATATACGAATGTATATTCATTATGAATATTTTACTATTATGAGTATTTTAATTTTTGTAGAAGTGCTGGAATACTTTAGATCATACACATAGAACTGTTCATTGAACTAAAATTGTCTAAATCTTGAAGAAAGAAATATATTTTAATTATTTTAATGTACAGTTTGTCAAGGTGGCATGGTTTTTTAACAAACGTTAATTAATCCTGTTTAACGTATTGTCGTTTAGTTTATTAAATGCATTATGACCTTATTTTTACGTTATGTAATTTATAGAGCTAAGAAGTTTGCGGGCATGCTATTTTTTCCGTTATACGGAATTCTGGTGGATTAACATGGGTATTATTCATTACCCGAGGAATAAAGGAACAGTATGAATGAAAATTTAATTTTTCCCGCTATAAATCAATATTTACGCAAACTTTTATCATTGCATTCTATTTTGATGCTTTTTCTGGAAAAAGTTGTTTTAATTCTGAGAATATGCGTTTTAATTGTTGGAATATTCTTATTCAGTAATACCTGCGGAGTGCATAATGTACGTCTGTTACATAAAAGTAAACGAATTAGTTCAATAATATTGATAAATTATTCGTAATGTTGATATTTTTTTATATTTTAATGTTAATTGAGCGAATGAAAATGTCTTGAAAAGCAGTGTTATCCTGAACTTATTTATATTAGCAGCATTTCCTCATGACATCCTCGTGACTTTTCTTTGTGCAAGATTTTGGCTTAGTAAATCCATTTCATCTCAATTCTAGGGGACACTGTTTTCATACAAGGAGCTGCTGCAACCCCTATCGAATTGGTGAGCGCTATGACAAATTTCGGGAAAGCTAATAACCTGAAGGATATAAAAGTCTGCCACATGCACACCGAAGGTCATGCTCCTTACACGGAACCAGATTGTCAGGGTGAGTTTCTGCCATATTTTCCTTTTTATTTCGAATCAGTTGTATGACGCAGGAGTTCTATTTGTATGCAGTAGTGCCCGGTTGAAATTCATTGCCGTGACGTCTACTAGGGTATCCGGAACCGAAGAACTTAATCTGTATTTCCTTTCTTGCTGTACGATTTTTTTTTCATATTGTATCGAGCGGCACAAAAGGCTCGTGAATTAATTCTAAAATAATTCTTTCTTCTATTAGGAAGAAATGCATTCTGAGATAATTTGGAATTTCTTTTTATGTTTTTGCATCCATTCGGAGGTTAAATATGTTAAATATCATTTACCATTGCCTTTTATTAAAAGATGTTGATTGAGTTATTCCAAATTGATCTCCTTGCTTCGAGAGGCCAAAAATCCGTTCAGGTTACAATGTTTCAACAATTAAGCTCATATTCATTAAACACATATTTGGCTCTCTCTTTTGATCGCTTACAATGTGTACACATTTTCGTCTTGATGAATAAAACGAAGACCATTCTCGTTAGTATTAAGTGAGACGCGTTCGCATACCAATGGTTTTTGTCCTTACAAAATTTTTTGCAGGGCAAACAATTCAAGAAAGAAGAAGAAATCAGACAAACACTGGTTAAATTTTTGGCCTCTAGAGATAAGACATTCTTTAAAAAAGGGATATGCAAAATGCTATCACGCTGTAGAGAAGTCATAAATAATGATGGCAATTAAATTATTCAATAAACTTTATTCAAAGTATGAAAAAATCTATTCTTTTGTTTCATTCTAAAAACGGACAGAACTTTCCAGTAGACCTAATACCATTGTAAATAAACATACACCTGGTGCACCTAAAAAGCAATTTGCTTCTTTCAGAAGCCGCATATTTTACTTTCCTCGAAAACTTTACCCTCCTGTCTACTGCTTCAGCTTGCGTTGTTCTTGCCTATCTCAAGCGATCATAGTTGTCGGTATAGATATTTGATTGCATAATTTCAGAAACAGAAAAAGCAGTCACTGTATGTTGTTTATTTACAGTTTTTGGAAAAAATAGTAGAATTTTATCCAATGATAATAT
Organism: Pantala flavescens; assembly: GCA_020796165.1. NCBI lineage: Eukaryota > Metazoa > Arthropoda > Insecta > Odonata > Libellulidae > Pantala > Pantala flavescens. The sequence continues at coordinate 18,409,485 of CM036882.1, forward strand.
TAGAACAGTTCATTAATCGCATATCAAATCAGTAGGACCTAGCGACTAAAGTTAATGATAATCTTCTCCTAAAAACCTCCGGAATTTCGTGTACCATGCGGGTTTGGACTTAACTGCATCGGGGCAACGTGTCGCAATATTGAAACCTGTATTAGAGTACGCCAGATTTGTATGTCTTAACCAACCTACTGAATCAGCAATACACTTACATGAACAATCTTCTCTAGGAAAGCACCAAATTAAATTTAACTTAAAGGCAATGGGCAGCAAAAGGACCAATGAGAATAAAGTTCATAGCAACCAATCAAAAAGGTGAAAAGGACCAACAAAATCCTCTTATTGGAGCATGTGGTCTTATCCTGTATATAGCTGCGGAGCCGAATCGTCGATGTCTGGGAGAAGTTACTACATATAGATCGCCGGGAAAAACAACATCATTTTTCGTACTTGTGTTGTCCAATACTCGCTTTTGAATGATAGTCATGCCGAATGGGATTTCAATATAATGCGTACAGCTCTTTCCAGCTGAACCAAATATGATCAAGGAAAAGATTCAATGCAAACTATGTAAATTAAATTCGTGGAACTCTTACATCGATATACGCGGAAAGATGAATAATTCAATCGTATGGATTTCGAAATTCAACTTGGCCTACCAATCGCAAGAGAGGGATGATTTTACACTCTTGTTGTGTTGTTGCGACTTAACATCTTGCCGAATGAGTATTTTTCATGTTCATGTTGCTCAATGACCAGTGGCCTCGACTAGTGCACGCAGCAGTCATTGTCGGTATGCATTATCCGCATGATCGAAAGCACATTTCTGAAGTCATTTCAATAAAAATTGCAGCTCGAACTTACTCCACCTCCACCATGATCAATTGAGTCTTCCTTCTGCATTGCTGTGTGTCCCCTTGTTCACGTATAACTTTTCCGCTCTCTCAGTTATGATTTCTTTTATCTGGAACATACTTTCAGCCGAACATCGTGTGCTCTACGTATGGGTCGATAGTTTGACCTAATTATTCCTCTTGGCGAATGCAGTATGAAAGACAACATGTCCGTTTTGTCGCATCAGTTTCGTCCATTTCCCTATTACTTGTGACCCTGGAACTGTGTTCTATTAGAAATATATCGTGTGAATTTGTCGCCATCGCAAATCGAGTAAGCAATTTTTCAATCACTCAGCCCAGTGGATGTTGAATGACTGAAGTATTTCAGGTAGTCTGCTCAAGTATCGCATATAGTTAGTGGTCCGCGGTGCATTTTATTTGGATTCATGTATGATAAGATTAACAGGTTATTAAAATGATACTTGCATTTTATACACACATATCGAATTTATTTGGAGACATTAGGACTGAGTCCTATCTTCCATTTTAGAGGTCCATTGTACGATGTGTCCGGATACGCATCAGCCTCGAATGTACCATGAAAGCCGCCTTGGAATAATTTATCCGTTTTCAGGAATCGATTGTTAGATAAAGATTTCATTCATGATTTACACTATCAAAAGTGTATTATGCTGATTCTACTGTCAATTTTTAATCTGTGTGTGTTTCTTAATAGATTATATCTTTATCACTTGAAGTGATGGGATCCATTCTTTGTTGGGCGAAGATTTTCTGTATTTTGAAGATGACGAAGTGGAAATATAAATTTTGAAAAACAAAACTCGGCCAACGTTTAATTAATGTACTTCTTCCATAGCTTTAATAATTGCAACCGGTTTCATAATTGCAATTTTAAGGAAGAGAACTTTCATCGCGCTTCTTTTTGTTTGATGGTTGAAAATGGGAATAGTGCGTGATTCATTTGTGAAGTTTTCAAACGCTATCGTATCTTTTGCCGAAAATCTTTCCACATTACTTGTCAACCGTTGCTGGTGAACTTCGCTCCTTTTACCGATAAAATCTTCCCCGCATTTGCATCGTCCCTTATCTCCGAATTCCTTGTTAGGGAAACCTTATCACAGATAACGGATTCGTTGTAACTTCGAGATTATGCTTAATAAGTAGTATTCATTTTAAGGCTCAACTTCATTTCATTGAATGTACCCTGTAAAATCAGTTTAGTCTCTGTAATCCTTTTTCCTAACATACTTTCACTCCTGCATATCACAGAAACTTTAATTATTTTTTGAACATCGGTCTACTCTACGTCAAATGATAACTTCTTAGTTAGACTTTTCATAGTCCGTTCCACAAAAGCTGGTAGTAAGGGAAGCTTATGGGGAAATAAATGCGCGTAAATTCCCATGAGGGAGCAACCTTAATCTTAATTTTATCCGTTGTGAAGGCAAATTTTGTGGATATCGCGGATATTCCGGAAAAATGACCCGGCGTACGAGGCTATTCGATTTCCCCATAAGACAATACTGCCTAAAAAAGTGGAACAGACTATAGAGTTCATTATTTCTGGATTTTAAACCCTCGGCTTTAAATTCGTATAGTGATCTTTTATGGTTGACCATATCGAATGCTTAAGGAAGATCTAAAATTATCGGATTGACTGGCGTTTTATTTTCGGTCAACTCCTGGATATAGTAAGATTATTTCAGCCGATTCACGCAAGATCGCGTTGTGCGGAAACCGTGTTCATAATGAAGTTGGACGTTTCTAGATACGTCATTAATGAACAAGCGATTATGTATTCAAATATTTATCGTGTATTTACCTTAAATGGATGGGTTTATAATTGACTAGATTTTCTATTTAAGCTTATTTAATGTCGGCATGATATATTTCAGGAAGTGGAATTATATTCAAGGTGTGGGGCTTTACTTATTCGTACTTCATGGGAGGAATCGTTAGTATTCTTGGATCTCGTCAAACGGAAAAATATCATCAGTAATGCAGTGTATGCACTCTGGGTGTCGACGAGGGATTGTGTTTCCAATGACGAACTAGAAGACGCCAACCGGAATTCGAAAAGAGTTTCATGTTAAACTTTAATAAACGCTTTATTCCTTTGTATGTTCAAGAGTTTCACGCTAAAATTCTTATCATTTATTAGAAATCTTTCTATAAACGTTTAGAGATAGGACCTGATCTTTGTATTATTATTTGACGCTTGACTGTTACTGATTTATCATTAATGTCCTAACTTTCTGTTAGTCAGTTAATTTTATCATAATCTCTTTTACTTTCCGTAAATTCATTCTAAAAATTGCAAAAAAATCAAGGATTTAGAGAATTTCAAGGAACAGCTATTTCTTGGTCAGGAAATAAGTTTTTAAAGAGATTTTCAGTCTTATTTTTCTTGATGGAATTTATCTTGAGATTCCCTCACCATTTGACTCACTCATGTGAATTAATTTAACACGTTGCGTACGGGCTATTTAAATCCCATCTCACGGTTAAGGACTGGACATTCAAAGGAGTTTTAACCAAAATGACATGGATAGACAAAAACAGCTATAAATTTCTTATTTTTAAACGTATTTTAATAAAATTTGAAGTGCTTTGCTCACTATCTTGTATTTAGTTTTTGCATCGTTATTGGTGAAACATAGCCCTTTGTGCACTGAAACCTTGCAGAATCCACAGATATACAGAGTTTCCTTCCTAAGTTTCTTTGCTGAACAATCTCGACACATCCGCGATGGATATTTCTTATACTCCACTATCCTCTCTATAGTCCGTTCCACAAAAGCTGGCAGTACGGGAGGCTTATGGGGAAATAAATGCACGTAAATTCCCATAAGAGAGCAACCTAGCCTCCTCCAAGCCGTCGGTTAATTATTTCTGAGGTACTTGTGCGGATGAAATTGATATTTTCAACTTAGTTTGGTGGATTTTTTTTCCAATTTTTTGGTGAAATTTGGATAAGGAAGGATGGTTATACATATTGACGAAGATTTCTCATCATTTTAATAAAAGAAATAAATTTTATAGCGGAATGAAAAAAACTGACCTCCTTACCATCCGTGAACAATACTAAAACTGCCATTTCTCTCATCCTATCTAACATAAAGTGCTAGTTTTTTCTTAGATTACTCTTTATACCTTATGAATACATAAAAGTCGAATTATATTAATTTTTGAGTGATTATATTTTAGAAAAAATAACTTAAGTGGAGCGCAACCTCCGAAAAATTGGATCGTGCAGTCAAATTTATACATCGCCTAAAAATTTTTTGTTTCTTACGTTACGAAAAACATGCCGCGAGAGAAATGCCAGTTTTAGTAATGTTCACGGCCGGTAAGGTGACCATTTTTTTTATTCCGCTATAAAATTTATTTCTTTGGTTATAAAGTTGAAAAGTGTTCATCAACATGTAGAACCATGCTTTCTTATGCTTATTTCACCAAAAATTCGGAAAAAAATCGACCCAGCTAACCTAAAAATCTTAATTTTATCCGTTGTGATGGCAAATTTTGTGGATATCGCGGATATTCCGAAAAAATGACCCGGCGCACGAGGCTATTCGAATCCCCCATAAGCCTGTACTGCCTATAGAAGTGGAACAGACTATAGAGTGTCTCACCCTTTCAGCTTTGATCGGTTATTTTGGCGAAACTCACGCTGATTCGGCCTTCCTCTCCTACCATCCTAGTTGTAATCGCACGAAGACGCACTGTTTCCCTCAACTGCCCAAACTCTTTACTAATTCCAAAACGTATTCTATCTTTCAAATTTTAATTATTTTATATATATTTTCTTTTAAATTTAATCAAATTATTGAAAGCTATATGGACTAAGTATGTATGCGCTTATTTTTAATGTAAAATTCACAGAACATTTCATCTCACAGTCAACTACGTGTCTTTAGAACTTTATGGGAGAGAGAGAAGAACTGAAGAAAACGTCTCAGAGGAAAATAATACACATTCGAAGCAAACAAAAGAAAAGAACTCTCACCATCTGGAACTTATCTGTCAAGTACCAAAAGATGGGAATAGAATAAATATACTATAGTACATTTCCGTAGAAATATATAATATTAATAGCTACATGAATTTTTTTCTTCTCAATGAGAAATATTTTAAAAAATTATTTGAAAAATCATGCATTCTTACGGGGGAAAGTCGATTTTTGGGGCCTCCTGGAATTAGGGCGATCTTATTTCCCTATATTGTGTGCTTGCTAAAGCAATGCTATACTATATTTTTAATGAAAAATAAAATTTTTCGGAATATTACTCGGCTCATAAATTGCTTAAAATAAACTAAACGAAATTATTGGAGCGCATTTACACATGGGCATAGTCTTCCCATGCATATCTTACTGCAGAATTATTCCCGCCCCGGCGTCGAACCAACGAAAGCCTGCTTAGAATAGTTCAATAATTCGCTAGAGTATGATTGTCTTTATGTACACTACAAATTTCAAAATGAAATTTTTGTAGGAAGTACCTCAAACTATATTCCGATTTCCCTATGCATTTCTTATGAAGATGTAGTAAAAGCCCCCTAGAATCGAACCAACGACCACTTACATTCTTACGGTCGCTTTTATGTGACAATGAGCCATTTTATGGTTGTCAATTATTGGTTGTGAGGTTCAACTCTGCGCGGTTGGGAAGTGCCATAAAAAGTTTTCGGAAAAATGGCCAATGTATTTCTTTGGGGAAAATCGAGATTACGGGACGCTCTGGAATCAAATACGTATCTGTACCTGTTGGAAGTTTGAATGATATATGTATGTAAATACTTCTCTGTTTTACATTGGATTTTGTCTCTACAGTTGAATCTATAATCTGAATTTACTGAATGTGCATCTATGTGAACTATGTATAATGAATATCTATGTGAACACCCTGAGAGTCACCTTTCTGTGTGTGGTTTGGGGTTCATCCACCATGACTATGTCTTGCGTATTGTTAGAGGATAAAAAAGGATTTAATTTTAATTATTTTAATAATTTTAAATATTTTAGTTTTTTATCTATTTTCCATATTTTATTTGCTGTATTGGCCTATCTAGCAGGGATGGCATATGATAATTACTTTTTCTTGAGAATTAATTCCCTGAATATATTTCTAATCTCTGCTTTGATCTCACACTTTCCATCCTTGAGCATTTTAGTTGTGAATACATTCGTATTTCCTAAAAGCTCTATTTTATTTTCACTCTATTATAACCTCTGCATGTCAAGGCTCTTAAAGAATTCATTATTGATCTAACCATTTTCATGGAAGAATATCTCTCAAATCTATCCATTTATTGATCTCTTTAAAGGGTTTAAGATTGTACAATTTAAAATTGATGTCTTTCATAATTTTAAGAAATTGATTTTTAATTCTAATTGAGTAATTTTGTCAGGTCATATTAAATCCTTTCTCCATGTAATGAGCATTTTACTTAGTAGTGGAATTAGCTTTAGTATTCTCCTGATGGTGGAATCATTTAAACAACTTGTTATCTCATTATGTGGAAAATTAAGCACTATAAGTTGTTTAGTGTAGTTCTTCTCACATGATAAATGATATATCCTCATATGTAATCATCTAGTTAACTTCTAACTAACTCAATATATAATTTTTTAGGAATATTTCGATCCCTCTCTCTGTTCATGGCTGCAAACGTGAGGAAAGCAGTAGCAGAAGGGAGATCTGATGCTGTGCCCATCTTCCTCCAAGATATTCCTCGCCTCTTCCATCAAAAAATCTTGCGACCAGATGTTGCACTCATTCAAGTTAGTAATAATTAAGTTCATGTTTTTGTGTAAATTCTCTCTAAATTTTCTGATTAACAATTTATGTAGGGCAAACAGCCACTCTTACATTTAAACCTAACATTTAAAATGAAATCTCCAATGTGTGAGATGGGATTCATTTCCATCTCCCCTGTACTAGAAGGGTTGAAGGATGCTCTGTTACCTCTTTTTGCAATATCTGTGTGAAACTCAGAGATTCAAAAATTGTAGCAGCCAATATATGCTTCTTAAGCTAAAGCTATAGTAGTACCTAATGTCCCTCTATTGTATACATTATTATCCTGTCAGATTTTTCATTATCCATGGAAATGTTTTTTTTTGGGAATTTCATAAAGATGTATTTTGATAAGTATTTTGGAATCATTTTCTGAAATTATCCTTCTAATCTTATTTAATTATTCATGTAATGTACATGCTCCTACTATAGGGTAATAAAATTTCTATTTTCATTTTGTCACAAATATGCATGTATTTGCTCCGATTGTTTTTTAGGTATCACCACCAGACAAGCATGGTTATTGCAGCCTTGGAACTAGTGTTGATTGTGTAAGGGCAGCTTTGATGCATTCCAAAAAAATTATTGGTAAGATAATATTTTTTCTGATTGACAAAAAATGTTTTACATAATTGGAATCATTATCTGATATAAGCCTTGATTCTAAATATGGAAATAACTGAATGAAGTAGTTAATTCATCATTCTATGTATATTTTTTAGAAGAATGTTTCCATTGTCAAAATGGAACTAACTATACTACTATCAGGTTTAGAAAGATTTAGCTTTTTCCTGGCCTGTAAAGTAAAGCCTGCTGAGTCCTTGCTATCTCAATTTGATGTCACTTCTATAGAGAAAGAGAGGGCTTTCCTCAATTTTCAAATGTTGTCAATATGAATTATGACTAAAAAGTTTTACCCTCAGTACTCCAATATTCATAGAGAACAACTGACTTAATTTCATACACGTTCAGCTATTTTATTTCCACAAAGGCAAGAATCAATTTAAGCTCAAACACCATTAAAAGGATCTATTTTTTAAATTTTTGGCAACGGGACAAAAATGGATTGCTTACAATAATGTCGAGTAAAAGTGATTGTGGGGTCATTCCAGTGAAAACACCAACCACTTACAAGGCTAATACAATACATGCCCAAAAATGGCATGATTTTTATAATCTATAGGTGGGTGGGTTCCAAAAGATGTTGTGTTGTATGTGCACCATACCATACCTTATAAAAAAAAAGTCTGAAAAATACTGTATTCATTGCGACATTAAGGAAGCAATTGAACAAGCGACCAAAGCTGGCATTGTTTTCAGCCGTACCTAACACGTATTTGGCCTTATGGATCTAAACAGCAACAGCCACCTCCTTCACATGGAATTGATACTGATTACACTACCTCACCAAACTTAGACCATTTCAGATGAAGGAAGTCTCCCTAGAGAAATTAAACATTTCAGATCAATTTTCCTTCAGAATGGGTACCAATTGAAGAAACTCAACTGAGATATTAAAATGGCCCTTTTGAGAAATCAAAGCAAATTGAGGGAGAAAATACCCACCTCCTTCTCCCCCATATACTGACCCAGGATGTTTTCAAGAACCCTCAGCATATACTATCATCAATCGCGGCACCCATCTTGCGGAGAGTTTTCTCATGTCCAAATATTCGAATAAAATATGATAAATAAATAGCTGGACTAAATGTATCGAGCTAAAAGGTGATTATGTAGAAAAATATGTTTATTTGCCGAAAAAATTTTTTTTATTCAAAAAGTCACTGAATTTTCAAACTGCCCTTGTACTTAATTGTCCCATGTTTGCATAATAAAGTCATTTATTATTTCTCATTTAGATAATAATGGCCTAGTATTATTCAGATGCACACTAGAAATCTATTAATGACAAAGAATTTAAATAACATTATAACTAACTTGATCATATTTGGTAAGGACCTTATTTTAATATATAGTTATTATACAATTCTCTTGATACTATAGAAGCAAATCTAAAATGCTAGGAAAAAATAAGGGTTAGATAATTGCAAACAGTATAGGAATATATGAGTATTTGATGAAGAATAAATAGTTGAAATGTATGCACCATTCGACATTGAAAAATGGTAGCTTGCCATTTGTGTGTGAAGTAATTATTTCCAGTAGGGTTTATGTATGTCATTGCTGATACCTGGTCTATGTGCTTTTCAGTCCAAAACTATAACTTATGTTGATATTTTCCGTTTTGATCTTTTCTTGGCTGAAAAAAGTAATTTTTCTTTCAGCTTTGGTCAATGAGAAAATGCCACGCACATTTGGAGACTCAATTGTCCATTCATCTCATTTTGATGCTGCTGTAAAGGTAAATGTTCCATTACCTCAGCATGGAGGAAAAGCACCATCTGAGATAGAAACAAAGATTGGACAGCTTATTGCTGAGAATTTGGTTGTTGATGGTGCTACTCTACAAATGGGTATGTCTTAATTTCTTAGTTTCTTAATAATATATTTAGTTCAAAGCATTATAAATTAATGAAATTAATAATGAGGGATAAATCCTTTGTATGTTCACTTACCTTATCTTCTTTTCAGTAAGGAACTAATTGTTAGTGAATACTAAAACAGTTCTTTTTGATCAACTGATATATCATGGCACATGATTGTGTTTTCTCATATTGGTTCAAGCCTTGTTGTGGTGGAAGGGCTTGTGTGTTTTAATGATCCTGAGAGATAGTGAGAGATGCTCCTGGTAGGGACGCACTAGCTGGTCAAATCAAAAGCTAAGGGAAGAAAAACAAAGGAAAACTACTATATCACTCTCCATTAAGCAAAATTGACTCAATACAAACAATTTTATTAATTTATTGTACTATGAGGATGACTTAATCTTGAAGAGGGTTTGTTGATTAAAAATATAAGTGGCATTTTTATCCTTGGTGAGAAATGCAAAGGCTTCAGACTTCAAGTATACCAAGTAAAATCTAAATAAGTTGGCTTAGTGCTATTGCACTCATGCTCTATATGAGATATTCATCTACAATGAGCGATTAGATTAATAGAAATGTCTTATTGTATAATCAGTATAATATTGAAATGTTCATTTAGACTCAAGTATAAAGAAACACACAAATAGAGCTGCTTACTGTGAGCCACAATTTTATTACTCCACTTCTCCAATTCCCTATTCTGTGTAACTGTGATGTTTTGTTCAAGAAGTTTACTTTTTTCGTTCTCTTTGTGGAATAGTATGCATATTTGTTATTATTATATATTATAAGCATTTATTGAAAGTATGCATACTATGCTTCCATTTTTTTAAAAGGAATTGTCTTATTTATAACAATTTTTTCTTTTCTCCAGGAATTGGTAGCATTCCTGATTCTGTCCTGAGTGCTTTGAAGGATCACAAAGATCTTGGTGTTCACTCTGAAATGTTTGCTGATGGTATTGTGGATTTAGTTTCAATAGGTGCTGTTACTAATAGATACAAGCCTTTTCATAGAGGCCGTATTGTTGGAAGTTTCCTCATTGGATCCCAGAAATTGTATGATTTTGTAGATGACAATCCATTTATTGGTAAGTATATCTCTTTCTATTCAAGTTCATGTTTATGTTAAATGTTATTAAAAATAGCACTCACTGGGTAATGAATTCATTTATTCAATATTTTCAATGAAAATTATGTTTAATTCCTTATCATTTTGATACCCTTAGGGGGGAAACCTGGTTTAGCCGGTCAAAAAATGAGAATTTTTTTACTCTTTTTAAAAAAAGTACATTTTAAGAATACAATGCCAGAATTTCAGATTGTTATGCAAAGTATTAAGAAAATTATAGCCCATTTCTTAAGCTGATGCGTCTCTCGCCCACCTATCTCTGACAGTACTTGAGGAACACATGTTTTATGGCTTATACTACTTGTATCCTTCATCTTTTAAGAATCCTTTCTGTATTCTACACACAACTTAATTTTAAGGTCAGATGATGGTGAAATATGTATTACAAATACATGTAGAGGTATTTAAGAAAGCACAGTATTATCCGTCGAATGCAAAGATACTATTTTAGTTGTGCAGTGAGTTTAGAAACTTCCAGTTGCTTATACTCTTAGATTTTTTAAAAAGCGTGATTCTTTATCCAGAAAGTAAGCAGCTGATGCATGATTTTTGTCGATCAGGTCTGAGGAGTTTGGTGCAGTTATTAGTGCATGGTTGAGATTTCTGAGACAGGTTTTAAGAGTAATCCAGAAATGATACACTTTGTTTACTTATACTGTTTATTTTGCGACCGGTTTTGCTTGGTGTCTGATGATGCTAAGACATTCTATTGTCTTAGCATCATGAGACATCATCAATAATCACTTCATTGTATGGGGTAAAATATCTATCACACTTTCTGAATATTCAGGAATATTCTTCAAGAAGTTACCTTGTTGACCATAGGCTAATACGAAGGAACACTTGATCTCGACAGTTTGGCGTCTCAGAAACATCTGAATTCCAGAAAAATAAAATCGCTGCCTACACATCTGTAAACAATAAAGTTTTATATTTCGCGGTTGTGGAAGAATTAGTAATACAAACCATGTGGGAATCCAATGCCAACAAATATGACCACGAGAGGTGGGAAAATTTCATAGTTAAGTATTCAGTTTAACAACTTCTAGTAACAAAAGGTTTTCAAACCAGATTAAGTGGACAGGCAATAGTATCGAGTTTATGAATTTTGATAGATAAACCTAATTGAAACTTAAATCGCTATTTTCCCTAAACAGTTTTTGAAATTTGTGTGCATGATTGCACAAAAACTATTATAACTATTATGATTCTTTTTTGATCACTTTTAGAACATTATTGTGTCTATTCGATGAACCTTAAATATTGATTAAAATGTGAATATAAAGAATTTTTTATTGCCATAAATAAACCAAATGTTTTCAATGAAATTCAAATTTTTCAATTTCAAAGGCTTTCATTTGAACAAATTTCAAAAACTGTTCATGTTTTGAGACTCACCAAAAAATTACATATAAAATTTATTTCTTTTGTTGTAAAGAAGAAAAGTATTCAATGTGTAGAATCATATCTTCCTGACCAAATTTCATCAAAATTTCGGAAAAAACGACTTAGCTGAAAATCTTAATTTTAACTGTTTAAGACTGAAGTTAGCTGACGATGCTATTCGATTAAGAGATAAGGCAATAGTGCGTAGAATTTTGGAATAGTCTATTGAAGATTTTTAGCTGGATTGCGTTTATTAGATAAGTTTAGAGAAAGTATGTTTTCGGAAGTCATGATTGAAATTATGCGACCACCCTGCTACCTAGGCCGATCTGATAATGCACGTAAAATAGGAGAAACAGATGCATGGACGAATCGATTTAAGAATTCCTTCTTCCTGTGCACGATATGCGATAGTAATAGGCTGAAATACAAAAACATTTAATGTTTACCCCCGCTGCCACACGCCAAGGCGGCTGGCAGGGTACTTATGTAGAGGTAGAACATAGCTGTAATTGTCTGTGTTTCTAAATCTTCCCATAACATATGGAGCAGCTTTCCTTTGTACTTCTTTCTTTATCTGGCTACATTGATATGGGTCCCACACAGTTGTCGCATATTCAACTATTGGTCTTACAAGCGATATTGTTACTGTTGCCCTGATTCAGTACTCTTCAGCTCTTCTAGCATAGTACAAAACAACATTATTTATCATTTTATGAAAATATGTTGATTTGATTAGTAGCAAGTTTGATATATTAATCACATAAAGGAAAATCATTCAGCATCATTTAACTTGGGATTTCTCTAAATCGCAAGTTAAAAATTGTCCAAATCATCTTTTATTATTGTGAAATTAAATTAAATAATTATTAAATACATTTAATTTTTACAATCTTTAAAATTTCTTAATACAAATGTTCAAATTTTTGTTTTTGCAATGGCCATTATTATTTTAAAACATTTACAGCATTAAATTTTTATATTAAAGCTTTAATTCGTTGAAAAATTTCCTGTAGAAGATATCAATTGAGAATTTAGTGTGGTGAAAGTCCTTTAATTTATGTATTATCATTTTCAGAAATGTTGGAAATAAACTATGTGAATAACACTGGCATTATTGCTCGCAACCCAAACATGACAGCTATTAATTCTTGCATAGAAGTTGATCTTTCTGGTCAGGTTGTTTCAGATTCCATTGGAACTCGAATGTACTCAGGTGAGTTGTGTGACATTATGACTTTACCACTTAGTTAACTCTTTGAATGGTTTAATTTATATTTTATTTCATTAAGCAAATATTATAAAATTTTAGTTCAAAATGTACAGTGTAGATTTCTACTCATGGGATTTATGCTTATTTCTACTTATTTCTCTTAAGTTTGTGAAAATGAGGTGATCTGTTCTGGTAATGGAGTTCTGTTATTTCTGTTTTCTTTCCTGTTACCTCTGGTACTTATCCGTGAAAAATAAACCAATAGTAGTGCTGAATTATGCGTTAGGCATCTTTTATTTTATTTTTTATCTGATATAATGATATGTATATACATCTCCATGAGCAGCATGCACTCAAATTCTGGAAAAAAAGTGCTTTAACATTTTCTCCCGCATTTTTTTCATAGTTATGTTTTTATAAAGAAGATCTAGCTGCAGGCATAAAACCAATGATAAGCTTATTGTTTGTAATTAGTATTATATTAGACATTTCCAAGGAGTGGCATCAAGTAAAAAAGTCACCCGTGGAACATCAAAAGTATCCCTAATTCTGGAAAGTAAAGCTTTAAAAAAATTACCCTAAGAAAGGAGAAAGACATGTGTAGTGTGCGAGTTGATAGTAAAAGAGGTAAGAGGAGAAGAACACACAACGTTTTTGCAAAATGTAAGAAAGAACTTTATGGTGTATGTTTCTTGCAACATAAGTGCCAGAGGGTAGATACTTCCTAAAATACAACTTTTGAATAATCTATCACAATTTTTTCATTAAAATTGTATATTTTAATAGTAAAAAGACCAAGCTATTGACTATGTGAAATAACGAACATTTCTTTTGATTTTCTATGGCTCATCTATCATTAAATTGCATATTTTGTAATATTATTTATTAGTTTCCAGGTACATAAATTTTTGTAATATTAAATGAAAGTGGTAATAGCTCAATTTTTTCTTTATTTTGACTCTTATGATATGATATATAATATATAAGGATGAATAACAGTATATATAATTAATACAATTTATTAAACAAAAACCTGCATTTTTGCAGAAAATACCTCCGCAATTTTGGCATACACCTCAAAAATTGGGTCCACAGTAAAAGGGTTAATCTATATTATGACTTGCTGTTATATCTGTACTAGTACTAAATTATCAAAAATGATGATTGCTAAATTTTTGAATGCTGGATATAAGAAAGAATAGTCAATGATTCTGAATCTCTTAAACACATAACTTCATTTAAATCACTGTTAATGCTATAGGTGATATTAAAAATGATATTTTAATAATTCAAACTTTCTTCATAACTTAAGGTTGAAGTAGGAGTAAAAGAACAGTGGGGGCATTTTTAAATTAAACAAATGTCAATACCATTCCAGTAAGAATTGGGTAAATCTTAAAAATGACTTTTGCAAAATATTGAAGATGGGTTCAACTTCAAAAAAATAAACATCCAGATAACTAGTTACTTCTAGGTGAGGGATATTTCAATGTCTGCTGCCATGATGATTAAGTTTAAATGAGCATAATTGATGCTATAGAGAGGTAGAACCTACATTTATAGATGCTTCTCAAGATAAAAGAAAATTTTTCTAAAATGTCTACAGACATTTAGCAAATGTTCTGGACTGCTTGAACGTCTTGAAAACTGTTCCTTAGTAGAGGTATTAATATAATTCATAGCATTTTTGATGCATAAATCCATATTCTAATAATCCTCCCATTCCTCCATTTTTAACCATAAAAAATAACTTGTATGGTCAGAATAAAAAAGAAATGGAAAAACAATTCATATCTTACTATAATAATTAAATATCGTGTTCTGTAGGATTGTTTGATCACATAATTGCCTATCTCTTATCTATCTTCCTGATTGGCCTTGTTTCAAAGTGGCAGTGGCTTAGAAAAGATATTTTTAGATAACTGAAGATTTATAATACCTAAACTGGCTTTTGTTAACTCAATTTTTTTATTTTAGTTCTCACCTCTTACTGGTTCCTTTTGTATTTGAATTTGTAAAAAGATTTTTTTCCTGATCATGCTTGGACACTAGCTAAACATGTTGTCACAGTAAAATTTCTATGTAAGTTTAAAAAATAGTCTCACTTTTGGTGTAATGGCCTTCCACAAGATCAAAGTCTTCTTTCTTCAAAGAAAGTCTTTTCTCATAGAGTCTACCTTAATGGCTGAGTGGTTAGCATACTTGCAGCTTGTGCTCATTTCCTTGAGGTCCCAGGTTCGAGTCCTGGTAGATTGGAATATTCATCTGTTATTAGATGTTATATTGTTCGTCATGGATTTGATGTAAGGGGGGTCATTGTAGACTAAATTTTGCTCCAAATTTAGTGATTTTTATTTGTTATGTTTTTATTTATAGTAACTTTACTTTTTTATTTAGATGTAGGATAGGTGTTGTTTATAATATGTGAGATTTGTCTGAAAGAGATAATTTTACAACCAGGTTTTGGGGGACAAGTGGATTTCATCAGGGGTGCAGCTGAGGGTACTGATGGCAAAGGAAAGCCAATCATTGCCCTACCGTCCACTACAAACAAAGGAGAAAGTAAAATCTCTCCATTCATCAAACAAGGTGAGAAGCTGCTGATCAATTTACCTTTATTTGAAGTTTGGTCATTGTAACATGTTAATTGTGTTTTTCAGGTGCTGGTGTAGTTACAACCAGAGCTCATGTTCATTATGTGGTCACAGAATATGGAATTGCCTTTTTATTTGGCAAATCTCTTAGGCAAAGGGCCTATGAGCTAATTAAAATTGCTCACCCTAACCATCGGGAAAGTCTTGAAAAGGCTGCATTTGAACGATTGAAGTGCATGCCTAGTCCATAATACCATTTTGTTTATTTGTTTCTAAATCTACTTTATTGTGTCTATTTCGTACATTGCATTAAGGATTCTTCAGTTTCCAAAATAATTAAGATCCCAAAGAAGTGATTTAATTGGCAAGATTCAAATTATTAAGTCTCATAATTTGCTGTGTAGGCTCTCTAATTTGATTTTAATCTTGTTTAATTCTTTTAATTCTTTGAGGCAGTAAAAAGTTTTCATAGTTTTTTTTATTATAACTATTGGAATTGATATATTTCTGAAGAATTTTGTTTTTGACAATTTTTACTTTTGTCTGACAGAATATATTCATATTGCTTTCAGAATGCTCATATAACATACTTTTTTGCCTTTTATTAGTATAATATGAATTTCAATCAGCAATTCTTTTATACTGTTTTAAATGAAGATTTTAATATTCAATGTTGTTTAGTTACTTCATTGCTTTGAACGATTTATTGTTATCCTTTATGAATTTCCTAAAGATAATTTTTATGAAATTTAAATGTCTTGTTTGGTCATCATCAATCAAGTGGAAGAATCATTATCTTTGTTCATGTTTAATTTCCTTCTTTTCATACTTAAAGTAATTTAAGTGATAGTTTAACTCTCATCTGGAGTAATTAAGTTGAGTTTTTGGAGAAAAAACTTGGATTTGGCCTTGTGAAGAATGTATTAGTTTAACAATTTGAGCAGAAAAGGAACTTGATGATTTTGAGCAATTTCTAGCATCAATTATGCATATATAATGTGGTTGTCGTGTTGATAATTAATTGATAGTAACACTTGAAATGTTGAATGAGGCCATTATTGAGACTCATGGTATATTTGCAGTTAATGAAAATAATTTGTATGATTAAATTATGAAGCATCCTGTAGACTTCACTGAAGATGCATTTCATTTTTTTTAATAGTATTAAATTTGAGAAATTTCTGAAACAAATCTATTTTATGGGAATTGAACCATGGAATTGTTTATAGATGGCAATATTAAATAAAAATTCTAAGTACATTCATACAAGTAATTTTAATTGAATATAGTATGCAAATCATGTCTTTAAGTGTACTTGGTATGATGGTATTCAAAAAAGTGAATTTTTAGCCAGAGATTGCCTAGGATTCAGTGGCATCTCTGTCTTTCAAGAATTATTTTAGTAACACATTCATTCATCTAATGAAATTCCATCACATTCGTTTTTGTGGAGAATATGTTGGTTTTCATAAATGCAATGACTTGATGATTATTTTATAGTGTTAATTTCAAATGTCCTCATCCTTATTTCCTTTTGGTTGTAATAGAATTAACTTATAACAATTAAATGTTATTATGAATATATGAATAAGATTGATAGAGTATGCAAGCTTTTACAAAAGATTTATAACCATTACTGTCTGTCTCATTACTATATCTACCAACTTTGTTCACACACTCACACATACACAAAATAAAGAAGAAAATTGCAAAATAAAGTACTTAGTCCTTGTGTACACAGGAACCAATGATATAAGGTAGCTAAAAAATGATGAGTGGGAAGTGTGGGGTTTGTAAGCCACAGCTGATAGTTCATTCAAAGGTTTTAAGTTAGTCATAAGTGGAATGTGTGCCAGTTAAGAACATACACTATATGAAGAAAGGAATGGGTCAAAGAATTTTTAGGCAAAAGGGTAATTTAATGTAAACAAATTCATACCTATAAGATAATGAAAAAGGGATGGGGTGCATCTAAATAGAAGAGGATGATTTGAAATGGGGAGAGAATTCTTTGAAGTGGTTAAATATTTTATAGCTAAGGAAAACCAAACAAGGTAATAACTTGTGTTCTCAGTGATGGAAATGCGGGAGAGGATGTTGATATAGTTTAAAATAGCAAAGAGGAATTGGTGTTTATTGATGAAGTAGGAGATGGTGAAGGTGACACTTAAATAGCAGAACCAAAAAAAATGGTGGAAAATGGTATAGTTTTGTTGCAGCTGGTCACGGGTTTGATGCCAGGAAAAGAAATATTTTGAAAAATCCTCTCTCTCTGAACATGACACATAGATCATTCAAACTTTCTTCACATATAGATATTTATAGAATTTACTCTGAGAAAAATCACCTCTAGCCTTGTGTCACGGGTTCCATTCCGGAGCGTCCCGTAATCTCGATTTTCTCCATAAGAAATACATGGGCCTTATTTACGCTGACGTCCAAAACGCTGACGCTGAGGTTCAAAATTTCACACAGCCATAAAAGGGACCGTTCTCATATAAAAACGACCGTAAGAATGCCGTAAATGGCCGTTGGTTCGATGCTAGGGGACGTAAACTATATAACTTTCAGAAATGCGTAGGGAATTAAGGACTCATTTTGAGGTACTTTCTTAAGGTATTTCTATTTGGAATTTGGAGTGTTTATAAAGATAATCATACTCAAGCGAATAATAAAAGTATTTTTAAAGTAACAAACAATAATAAAAGTACATACTTGTAAAGTTTCTTAAGTAAAGTATGGGAAGCCCATCTAAGTATATATGCGATCCGATAATTTCGTTTAACTTATATTTAGTAACGTGGACGAAGATTAATGTTTTATAAAATCTTATTTTTCATAATAGATTTATTCGTTTTCCCGCGATCCCACACAAATGCGGCAAACGGAACTACGATAAAAACATACGGCTCTTTAAATTTAGTGTTAAATTTTGGCCTTCACCGCGACTATTCATGGCGGATTGTGGTCGCGAACGTTACAAAGCCGATAATAGAAGCGGATTTTTTGCAGCACTATGGACTGTTGGTTGATGTCACAGGAGATTAATTGACACCGACCCTCTCAATGTAAAATAGTCCCAGGCGATGCACTTCAAAGCCATTTCAGGGACCTCAAGGCTCCACGATATCCTCGCTCCCGGAGATAACACGTCCCAAGCTGAGGGTGCCCGCTCACAATACGGGGCATTATATTGGCACCACACCTGAACGCAGGCCGAGGCGTTCCCCGGAGTTTTTGATAGCGAAGCGCGAATTTCACGCTATGCTCCAAGAAGGAATCGCCAGAAGATCGGTGAGTTGTTGGTCTTCTCCCCTTCATCTGGTCCCTAAGAAAGGCGACGAATGGCAACCTTGCAGCGATTATCGCGCGTTTTAAACGAGCGAAAGATTCCAGATCGTTACCCGGTGCCGCACTCGAAGACGATATTTTCTACCATAGATATTGTACGCGCGTTCAACCATATTCCGGTAAACCCAAGTGACTTTGAGAAAACTGCTATCATTTGGGTTGTTCGAATTTCCATATATGGGTTACGGATTCCGGAATGCAGCACATACATTCCAAAGATTTATGGATGAAGTGCTTCGTGATTTAGACTTACAAGGGGACCTTTAGGACTGAGGCACGGGATATTGGATAATACCGGTATGGAAGTGTAGCTTAGATATTACTAATAACAACCTGAAAATACTAGGGGCCAACGCTCCCTCGTTTCCTTGTAATTAATGTTTAAAAATCGTCAATTCTAACCGTTTTGAATATAACCCCCGCGGCAACGACTTATTTACAAGCAAATGGTGGCGTGGTGCTAGCGTGCGGGATTGCTGATGAAATTTTTCGTGGTTCGAATCCGGTTTATACTTTTCATTGTTTTTTCTTTAATCACTTTCTTTTTTGGCAAACATTTAATCAATCAATGCTATCTTATTATTTTATTTTTCATAGTTCATTCATTTCATTATTTTATTTTTTCATATAATTTAAACATATTTAAAATAGAGAAAATTTTTAGTACTTTATAATGTACGATCTTTGCAAGAGTTTACCAATATGTAGAATATAGATTATTCCACAGAAATATATCCTAATGTATCAACCGTCTAATAGGTATTTTTACGAATAAATTACAAATGTAATCAAAAGCATACAAACTCTCAAGAGGTGATTTCATCAGAAATTGGATGGAATACTCGTGCAGATGCTAATCGAATTCACACAACTTGGTTCAGAATATTTTTTGTCCTATTTTTCTCCTCTAAAAACCAGGTGCGTCTTATGGTCCGAAAAATACGGTAAATCTTCTTTTGTATGATTACTCTGGTTTTTTGTTTATTTTTTTATAATACCTCTCAATAATTTTTTTATGATATCACTTGAACTAAGCAATTCTACTTCTTGCTAATACTTAAACATTTTTGTTATATTAACTTAATGAGTAGGCTGTTTTAATTTTGAAAAAATTTATTTGAGCTTACCCATACATGACATACATGACCCATTTCTTGGGCTGTAATAATTTACTATTATTAAAATGTAAATAATTAGTTCTTTTAATAACTTTCATATTAAAAGAAATCTTTCTCAGTTTTTATATTTTTTGTACATAGTACTTATTTTATATGCATATAAAAATAGTAACAACTGACCCTTGAAGCCTTTCTTAAACAAGATCTAGGTGAAGGTTCATTAACTATTGAAACCAATTTATAATTAACGAGGATAAAGAAGAACATTGATACCATCCTTAGATCGAAGGACAAGTTCAGGAATAAGTGTCACATTTTCAGGACTATCAACAGATTCTAACTGGAAGTTCCTTAATATTGTGGCAATAACAGTCTTCATTTCTTGCAAAGCAAACTTTTGCCCTAAGAAGAAATATATAAATAGCTAATTATAAGACACTTGCATTTATATGAAAAATGCACAGAAATATTTATATTGCATCCAAATTATTTTTCTTTTTACAGGATCATTGTGTTTTACTAAGTTATTTGAATAAATAAAATGCAACATTATAAATATTAAATGATTTTTATATGCAATCTTACCAATACAATTCCTAGACCCAGCACTAAATGGTACAAAAGCAAAAGGTGGTCTTTTCTCTGAGTTTTCTGGTAGAAAGTTATCTGGATCAAATGTATCAGGATCAGGAAATATATCAGGATCCCTGTGAGCTAAGATCAAATGAATGAAAACCTCTGATCCAGCTGGAGCTGTATATTCTCCTGAAACATGGTTGCCAAAATTATAATAAGGAAATAACATTTCCATAGTTTAAGATAAAAATTTGAAGTCAAAAGTTATTCTTAGATGTTATGTGTCTGAAAATTTGATCCAAATTATCAGTATTTTCAACATATAACTTAAAATAATTTCACTAATCCAAAATTCTTTTCAATTAATTAAATTACCTAATTTAATATCCTTTCTAAGTTTGCGTGCAATCAATGGAACACTTGGATAAAGGCGGAGAGACTCTCTGATGCATCTGTCAAGAAGTCTTAATTCAGCTAATTTGTGCATTGAAGATATCTTTTTCTCATTGCCAAAAACATCTTCTACCTCCTGCCATACTCTCTCCTAAACAAGCAGATTTTAGGGAAAAAATTTTCATTCATCATCACAACTACAAACCAAGAAATTCTTATTGAACTCGTAGACATAGTAGAAAAGAAGATAAATCCTTCAATAGGCCACATTACAAATTCCTTGTTATGTAATTATTTTTTCGTTTAATTTTAATAATAGTTTTTTTTTAATTAGCTTACAGTTGATTAATCACTTATGAACCAATTCCTGTAAGGTCAGTAAAATTAAATTTCCTATTCTTTCGATTCTCATGGAATTATAGATTACTGTAAAGCTTGAAACACAAGACCAAATCCTGACTCAGAAACACTCCTGTTAGCCATTTCAAATCCTTTTACTTAAAGTTAAAACTTGAATCCTTAAAAAAATTCTATTGTATTGATTTTAATACAATTTAAATTGCATTCTAAAATGGAGATCAAGCCCTCTTTATAATTTCTTCAAAGATTGTTTCATTTCTTTCTTATCTGTTGATTGTATCTTATCCAATTTTTAGCTACCAAACTGAATACATAAGATGTTTTTTAATTAAATTAATTGGGATTGGCACATTTATCTAAGAGTTAGCTAATTAATTCAATAAATCAAAATTGAGAAAATAAAATTCAGTCTAGAGCAGAAGGATGTCTTAAAAGAGGCTTTCATACACTATTTCCATTAACAAAAACTGAATTGTTCATTTACCTTCCGTAATTCTAATATAAAATTAAAGATGAAAATTAAATGTTACTTTCAATCAATAAGAAGTAAAAGAGAGAGAACATTTTTTGATTGACTTCTTACCTGTATTTCCGGATGTCTTCCTAAAAGATATAATGTCCAGCATATACTACTTGCAGTTGTGTCATGTCCTTCAAACATGAATGTGTCAACTTCTTCCCGTATATCTAAATCACTTAGTAAAGGTTTATTTTCAGGACTGTCAATATAAGCTGCTTCAATGAGAATGTCCATAAATGCTTTCCTTTTCCTTGTTCGCACCTCAAAACCCTCTTCATAATTAGCTAAAACAATGATATATACTTTTTTATAATTCTTAATCCAAGATTTTATCTAAAACTAAGAAATTATTTAACATACAGAGATAAGTTAGGGATTAATTATTTATATATATTATAAATATTAGTGGTAACAGTAAATATATACAGTAATTTAATAATTGGTTAAAGTAAAATTTTTTAGGAGTGGTTTATAATTGGTTTCTCATTCTAAAGACAAGCTCTTTTATTATTAGCAACAAGATAGTAATTTTGACTTTTATTGAATAGAAATATGCATACAAACTACTTACCATTCACTTCGGCGAGTTTATGTTTGAGGTATTCTTCCCTCTTATTTCTGATAACCTAAAATATATGAATATATGTAAGTTGCTAACTAATTCAATAATTTGCATTACTTTTCATTTATAAATAAATCACATACTTTATTTGTAAAATCATGCATTATTTTCACAGACTGATTATACTTCCATCCTTTTGGTGTCATGTTAAAAATAAAATCTGGATGCAGCCATGGCCTCAGAAATCGGTATGTTGTTATTTCAGCAACACTGGAAATTTATGTTGTACAGGAATGATCAAATGTTTAAAAGAAGTAATATTTTTTAAATTCCTCATGATTTTAAAGTGTAATTGAGTAACGCCTTTTATCAAGCAAAATAGAAAGTTCCTTCTAAATATCACTTCTGTATAAATTAAATTATTTCATTTCTAACTCAAGAAATTATGTACCTGTTTTTTGCTTCCAAGTACTTAGCCTCTTCTACAGTCACTTTTTCCTGTACTCTCATCTTTGTCCCCATTGCTGTTTCTGTAGGGAAAAATGATGAATTGATAAGTATTTATACTGAATAGAAACACCATTTAATAGTGCTCCCGATAACAAAAAAGGGATTAATCTATAATTATTGAATAGTATTAGAGCACATGCCAACAAGTCTTTCAAGAAGATTCTTTCATGTTTATTTATGTGTTATCAGCATATCCTTAAAAGGATAGAATATACATGTATTAACAAACATGGAATAAATATGAAAGAATTGTTTTAGAGGAACATTTTTTTAAGGTATGATGTGGTTTCATGTAACTCAAGAGTCTGCTACAGTATTTTTTAGAATTTTAACTAATACCTTTGAATTTAACTTAATATAGACATATCAACTTAACATTATCAAAATACATACATGTACATTTATTAGATTCAACAAGATGATTTCATAATTTCTTTGACCATACACTTCAATCAATCATATCTGATGTAATTATAACTACTATAACATAGCAAGTATTCTTACCACAAATAATATCAAGACTGGATTGAATGATAAATGGTTCAATATTAAATACTTTTCCATTCTCACATGCACTAAAGAGCTTCTTTACAAGAACTTCACTTTTTTCTACGAATACTTCTTGAAAGCTCTCTAAAATGGATCGATGGAATGCTGGTGTGAGAAGTTTTCTTCTGGAATGCCATTTTGTTCCTGAAAAGGCAAAATTTTTCCAGAAAAATTAGTAATAATAAATGATTACTTTCTTCAATTAATTTCAGTGCAGAACAATAGTTTCAATAACTAATTAATTGTTAATAATGTAGAATGAAATAATGTATTTTGAGGTTAAAATTTATGTACTAAATTTTAAAGTGAATTCCTCACCAGTACTTGTCAGGAGTCCTGTACCAAGCCATGAATGTAGAAGCCTATATGGTGCACTTTTTTCAATGTGCACAGTGCTATTGAAAATTTCCTGAAAGTAAAATATTTTATAAGTCTCCTAACTTTTAATAGACAAACTTTCATCTGTTTATAGTTAACCCTTACCTCCGTATATTTGAATGATGTGATGTGAATTATTCCCATAAATGGTCCAAGCCACAAGCGAAAGAAAGGCCTGTATTGTTTATTACATTCCATCAATACATCATAAACTTCTGCGAATGGAGAAAACTTATTTAAGTGAAGGTAAAATTCTCTTAAGATACCTTATATCAAATTCTTTCTAATATTGAAGTATTAACGAGGATTATTTTAAATTATTGATACTCGTATCTCATTTTTCTTACAGTTAATTTTCAAAATAACAGACTCTGAATAATGTAAGACATTAAATACCCTCAATCACGAACCGTTTTCAATCGGCATTTAGCAAGGTTTTATTGTTTGATATCTGTATAGTTGTCTACCCATGCTATTATGTTCCATCTATCTCAAGTTAAAAAAAATCTTTAAAAACGTTCATTCTGTGTTTTTAGTCTTTCCGTAAAATATTTCCTCGACGTCCACGCTTGAAGCAAAAAGTCACCTTGCTTCCGCAAGTCGGTAGTCAAACTAGTAGTTTTATGAATTTGTAAATATAAATTACGAGGCCTTCACTTTATGGAGCTCGAGCCAGATTTCAAAGGGCAATAATTCCACTTCGATCTATCTGAATGAAGCCGAATACATTAACTCTATGTTTTTTGGCATTCTTAAAATAAACAATGAAAGGAATGAAAAATATAAACATTTAAAATATATTGGTAACTTTGAAATTAAAATAAGAGTAGTAAAATTTATTCTCAAACAAAATTAACATTGTTATACATCTCATGCAAGCTTTGCGTAGGGAATGGGGAATATTTTTTAAGGGTTGTTTGACAAAGATAAAACCCACGTCCTGGGGTAACAGCCACCCTAAAGGGTTGAAGAAGAGAGCGAATGAAAAAGTAATAATTCAAAATAGTAATCTAATGTATCGTTTATCATGGAAATAAATAGAATATATATTCATTGATAAATAATGAAAATTAATATTACTCAATAATTAACTAAATTAATATAAAGATAATCTTACCAATGAGAGAGAAAGATTAATTTAAAAGATATGTTACGATGATAATGAAGTCATGCGATTAGTTTTATACGATGATTATTTGCGCCAAATCTGCTGTTGGTGTATGTATAATCGCTAAAATTTACATCATAGCGATAGCGGCTGTATAAATACTATCCAATACAAATAGACGTCAAATTATAAGGGTAATTAGAATGAAACTGCTTTAGTTTCTTCCGAATGTTCATGAGTTCGATGCCAGATAGTCAAATTTCCTCATATTTTAGTAAATATTCTCCGGCCTTCAATGAAACGATGTCATGATAGAAGAATGCTTTAAGTGTAAGAATGAAAATGTATTTATGTGTTTAATTTAAATTTAGCAGTTTAAGTTAACATCCATTTCTGTTCAAAAATAAATTTATAATTAATGAAAATAGTTTCTTGGATGCAAATGGCCAGTAATTGTATCTAAATAATGAATATATAAATAAAAGACTTAATAACAGCAATCAGAACTTAATTTCGTCGAAGCTGTAATGATTATAATAAATAACTACATTCTTTTGCAAAAGAAATGTATCCCTATTCGCTATGCGGATGCTTGACTGTTGCTAGAAATTAAGAAAAAAATGAATGGAATTTCCGTAGAATAAATGCATGAATTTTCAATAAATACAAGACTTTTATCAAGATTCGTCCTTATAATTTGGCTATATTTGACATTCATAATCGAAATTTATTTTTCAAGGCCTATGTTCCTAATTTACAAATCCATCCCATAAGATAACCATGGCCTACTTGCTTTCCTCACCAAACCAGTCAGAAACTGGGCTTGGCTTAGATGATCTCGGAAATAGATGTCTCTCCAATGTGAAACGAAAATGTTATCGTGGATCGTATATTTCTCTCATATTTTTGTGAAAGGTATCGAACTAAATCACGCCTCAGACGCATCATTACTAGAGGGATTTCGTTTGTATAATGTATATTAATGAGAATCTCAGGATTTCGGAAAACTATTGACATATTTAATTGGTTTTGTATTTTCATTAATAAAATAAATAGATTTAATATGGTTGTATTTTAAATTATATAGTTTATATTTAGATATATATTCCCATAATGACACCATATTCTATTAAAAAAAGAAACTCATTTTCGTATTACGGAAATGGCCAAAAAGACCCGGAAGTGTTTTTGGGTCGATAATCCAAAGCAGACCTTGTCTACGACCCTGAGAGTCAAAGAGCGAAG
The DNA here is from genome assembly GCA_020796165.1 of Pantala flavescens. NCBI lineage: Eukaryota > Metazoa > Arthropoda > Insecta > Odonata > Libellulidae > Pantala > Pantala flavescens. Next base: position 18,435,620 of record CM036882.1, read on the forward strand.
GTTTCAGATTTGAGATTTCGGCGATGCTTAAAATTATTTATTATTGCATCAATATTAATCGAATAAGTTAAATTATCAATTACTTAAGTGTCTTTCAACGGACAAGAATACCAAACTAATTTACAGTAAGACCCCGAATAACGCTGTTTCAGCATTACGCGGTATTATTGAGATTTCTCTATATCTCGCACTGTATTGATGCTTGTTGTATATGCATGGTCTGTCTAAAAGTATCGAGAACAATTTTTTCGAGACGAGACCGTATGTCGCATTGCAAATAAACTAAGGAATCTTAATAGTGCAGGGTAAGACCTTCAAAACGAGATAAGGGTCAGTTGACTGCGAGTATTTGTTCAGGTTAGTTCGAGTATTTTGTTGACCCCTGTCAAGTGACTCGGTGCAAGCTTGAATTGCAGCGAACGATTGGACAGCGGTACGAGATGAAATATGGTGTTGGATTAGGGAAATTGGGTACGGAAACGATGAATATGATTCGCCGAGTCTTCAAGCATGAAAGCATGTCACCAAATGCTGTTTTTAAGAGGCAAAAGTTATTCAAAGATGGCCGGGAGTGTGTGGAGGATGAGCCCCGCGCCGGACTGCCGTCGACGTCAAGAACTGACGACAACGTGTGCGTGAATTTCTGAATTTAGACCAGAGCTTCCCAAACTTTTTTGTGTCGTAGACCCCTTGTCATGTTTTTTGGTTTTCGGTAGACCCCCTACATACCAGAAATTATTTTTTTGTAAATTTCTTACTGTAGTGAAGTTTAGCGTTAAAAACGTATTAAAACTATTAAAAAGCATTAGAATGCAATAAGGACTTTCCTTCTTTCAACGATAATGACGACTAGTGGAGCCGAGGTCAATATGTTTTCAAATGCCCACCACAGGTTACAATAAAGACGTCGATTCTAACTGCAAACATTTTATATGGGCGACTGTAACCAAGAAGCAGAAAGCTGAAACTTTGGAGTTTTATGTACACATAAATATGGCGTTTCACACAAATCCTGTTACGGATGACATTTCACGTTGCCAAAATTTCATGAACGTACAATTCATATTATAAAATATTTAAATGTAAGTAATTAGGTACTATCAATGTATGTTTAGATCCACTATCGTGGACCCCTATTTTCATGGATCTCCAAATATTTTTTTCGCTGTCGTAGACCCCTTACGGGTTGTCATAGACCCCTGGAGGTCGATAAAGACCACTTGGGAATCACTGATTTAGACCATCGGTACGCATGATCGCAGGTCGAATGGGCATTCATTAAATGACAGTGCACACCATTATCACTGAAAATTTGGAGCAGAAAAATCTTCTCCAAACTCATCACGAAGGTCTTCACGGACGACCAACAGCAGAGGCGATTGTGTTTCTGCGAAGACCTTCTGCAACGCGTTGAAAATTTCATTTTTCTGTAGAACGTATTCAAGGGAGATGTTTTCTTGCTGGATAAAAAAAGATATCTTTCCCGAAAGGACAAGACTATGGGACCCTGAGAGCGGTCGAAGACGCTTGCACGCCTCTTGAGGACCTTTCGGAATCAGCCTACCAGGGAGCTTTCAAGTGTAGGAAAAGCCGCTGGAAAAAGTATGTAGACGCCTAAGGTATGTGCTTTGAAGAATTTTAAGTTTTTATAACAATATCTCAAAGAAAGCTATTTTTCTGAAACTTTTCCCGATACTTCTTAGACAGACCATGTATGTGCAAATTGAACGGACATGCACCAAAAGCGGTGCCCTATATAGCGAAGGTGTATACTATTTTTCAACACTCTGTTGTTAGTCTATCCAGAATAAAGGTCCCAATTGTATTCTCCGAAGTCGCAATTAAAATACGAACTGCTTCACAGTCGATTTATTAATTGTCGACAACGACAATGGGTGTATAAAGATCTAACATAATATTTTACTGTGATAAATTCAGAATAACTGATAAATTTTCTTATTACCTGTTCTTTTTCACTGATCCCCATTACATATTTACACATACATATACGTGTTGCCTCGTTTAACGTTGTTTCGTTTAGTGCAGGAAATTATTGGAACGTACATGTATCCCCCGCGTTAAGCGGGGTCCGCATTCCTATTCATGATATCTTACATATGTAGGTGTAAAAAAGTTAAAATTTGAGGATGTCGTTGATAATAGACTTGATATAACTGTGAAAACGATTTAGTATTGAATAAATAAATCCTACATTTTTAAATACTAATAATTAATTTATTTTAAAGGATTTTTATGAATACTTGCTATGAGAATCTTTAGCTAACAAATATAAAAAGTATCACATCTTTAAAGATAAGATGAGCGTTAAAATGAAGCGCAATATAATTACCCCGTTTAACCTCCAAACCCTATCATAGATAATTTTAAAATCGCTAATTCACTGCTTCAGTGTCCACATGGAGAGGCTCCAAGTGGACTGTAAGATTCAACGGAATACTCAACCACCATTCTGTAGTATTTTATCGTTTGTCTTTGATCGTCTTTCTCCACTAGTCTATTTCTGAGGAACTTTATATTAGTTTTATTCATATTTTTCTTTATTGGCTTAACGTCACAAGCTGTATTTTATGCCAGAAAACGCAATGATATATTCTTAATTTATAGGTCCCTCAGAGTGCAATTCTAATAGCTCCCTTTTCATTTTTGTCTAATAAAGCTCCATGCTATATACTGTCCTGAGTATTTTCTACTCTTTATTATTTATACTTGTCAATTTACTTTTTCCTCATCGTCTAAACTAAGGTCTTGTGTTCATTTTCCACTGTTCAAATATTCTGCCTAGGACATATTAATCCCGACTCTCATTTTTTCCTATTTAAAAGTTTTAGAGTCGTTGATAGCCTTGTGCTAATATTATTAATCAGCAAAGGATAGTGCATAACAGTAAAAATAATGAATCGACTTCGATGGGTCCATTTGATCCTTTTTGAGTAAAGAAGAGAGGGAAATCAAAGGAAATGATTAAAGAGAAGGGAATAAACTGTGATAATTAGTGTATAGAAAACATGCCTCCAATGCAAGAGAAGATGCTCAAAGAAGAAGGGGGATGTGAAAACCTGCGAAGGATGTAAGAATGAAAGAATATAGATTTAAGAATAATAGATATTGATAAAATTAATATTCAAAATAAAAAACTACGAGTGAAATCTTAGGAAAAGTGACGTAATAGGTAATATGCACAAGTTAAACTTTTACAAAATTTCTGATGCATACATATGTATATATATAATATACGAGTAAAGGTGTGCTTGCTGACAGCAAGCAATGCAATCATTTATCTTTAGTGAAAAATAAAATTTTTCGAACGATTAATCTACTCAAACGTTGATGAACATAAAGTAAAGGACATTAACGCAGCTGAAAATGCACTGAATTCGATTTCCGATGCATTTCTTTCGGCAGCATAATTCCCGCCCCGGCGTCAAACCAAGGTCATCCTGCTAAAATCCAGCTAATTTTTTGCTTGAGTATGGTTGACTTTATAAACACCCTGAATTTCAAAAGGAAATTCATTCAGGAAGTACCTTAAAATGAGTCCTAAATTCCCTATGTATTTCACATGGAGTATTAATTAGCCCCCTAGCATCGAACCAACGACCTTTTACGATAATCTTAGGATAGATTTTATATGAGAATGGTCCCCTTAATGGCTGTGTGAAATTTTGAACCTCTGCGCGGTTGGGAAGTGTTATAAAAAGCATTCGGAAATATGACCAATGTATTTTAAACGGGAAAAATCCAGATTACGGGTCGCTCTGGAATCGAGCCCGTGATACATAGGCAAGTGCTGATTTTTTTCTAATTAAATTTTGTATGTATCTATATTTGCAGAAGGTTTGAATAACCTATGTGCGATATTAAGGGAGCTACGATTTTTCAAAATCTGAAAATATTTCACCTCCTGGCATCGAACCCAGGACCGATTGTACGTAAAAAACTACATTTTTCCGTAGACATATATATAAGCAATGGCTACATGAAATCTTATTCTTTTAACTTAATGGGAAGTATATTTAAAATTATTCGAAAAACGGCCCCATCCATTCCTAACGGGGAATATCGAGATTACGGGACGCTCTGGAATCGAACCCGTGACACTTAGGCAACTGTTGATTTTTTTCGAGGTATATAATATACTTACCTATAAGTGTAAAAAATTTGAATGCTCTATGTATTATATTAAGAGAGCTACGATTTTTCGAAATTTGAAAATATTTCACCTCCTGGCATCGAACCCGTGACTGGTTGCGCGTAAGAAATAGCATTTTTGCGTAGATATATATAATTGCAATAGCCATATGAAATTTCATTGTTCTATCTTAATGGAAAGTATTTTTTTATATTGTTTGAAAAACTGCCCCATGCATTCTTACGGGGGAAAGTCGATTTTTGGGGCCTCCTAGAATCGAACCCATGATAGGTAGAGTAGATTTCCCAACTTTTCCTGAGTGAGATTTAGTGGGCCATTACGTAAAAAAATCGGCGGCTCCGTGGCCGAAGCGGTTTGGGCCTGACATTAATATCCTATATATATATATATATGTTATATATATATATATCCCCCCGAAGCGTCTATATATAATTATTAATTATATATAATAAGATATTTCCCCCTTAATGAAGACTTTTTATTATTACAATACATCTTGAAGATATTTATAGCAGCAAATAATATACGATAACTTTACGTAAGAAAAATTACAATTCTTTATGATATTGTGAGAACGCTGATCGCCAGAATTTGAGATATATATTAGAATAGAGTTTTTCAGAATTCTTATCATAGAATATAAATGAATAGGAAATGGTCAACGAAAATAAACCTTCATCTTGCATTCATGAAAGGCGTAATTTAAGATTTTGTTTTTTTTTTTTTTAGTTTATATGGTATTCGTAGAAATCAATTGTCATTGGATTAGTCCACGTGCATCGCCAATTAAATTTACCAACAGGATTTGCGGATACCCTGCCAACTTTCGGTGCGTGGCAGGGGGTGACTCTATTTGCCTAAACGATTACTCTTGCATATTGCTCGAGAAAAAAACGATTTTTTAACCTTTTAGTTTTAGCATTTCCTTTAAATTATTTACTTATCCGATGGATAGCAGAATACGTCCTTAAATGTTTCCTCTTTGGATTTATTTAATAAATCTAATCTTCGTTCGGAACTTCTAAATTCTAGATTTCAATCCTTTTTTGGATTCTGATTTACTATATTCTAGATGAAACTTTATGTTGTTTCACTAATACTACTTCTATCGGAAGAGTTCTCCGACTATCTTCATCTACTCCTATTATTTGAATTACAACAATTTTAAATGCAACTATTTCGATGACTAAAAAATTTTAGGAAAAAGATACTTACTGTGTTGCGATACCGTTATATATTCCCATGCATTGCCAAATAAAGGAACAGGAGCAGGTCCTGGGAGACAGTCCAGAAGGCGTTGGAATCGAGAATAATGCGAACGCCATTCCAGTAATCGCGGCAAGTATATCACCAAAGCAAATAAAGGAAGAAGGTAATAATACATTTCCGTCCGAACTCTAGCTCCTGTCGTTGGAATCTGACGATGTTTTCCGTCGTCTTCTTCTTTATCAACGTCAGCTAGTTCGAGGTCACCCTATTTCCTCAATGTCAAAGCGATCTCTGTGAAAAATGTTGATGTTTGAAGTGATTCTATATTAATTATTTCGGAACTATAGAATACCACCTCCTATTTTATAGTTTATTGCAAAATTTTCTGTCTAATGTACGACGCTGTTTTATATTATAAGGATTCTATTATAAAATTTTCATGTTCTAATTCCTGCAAGGTTAACTTCTTCGAGCAAGAGTTCCGAAACTTTCTTCCGGATTTCATTTCTATTTCCTGGATCTTTTTGCTTATTTCCTACACCTTACAATTTTATCTTAAAACGTTTCAAATTATAGATTTAATTATTGATAAGCTATTGTCGAACTTCCAAGAACTTCATCTGTTACAAGGGATAATAAATGCAATCAATTAAAATTGAGATGATAATATAAAGTTGAAATATTTAGCTGCAAAATATAATTTTCAACATAATATCCAGCAATTATTCATATCATTAAAATGTTAGTAAAAAACTAACTGAAAGTCAAATATTAGTTAAGAGATTGCTGAAGTATACAAAAAGATTATTTTATGAATTTGTTACTGAAGCATACTTATAAAACGAACAAAAATAATGAAATAATGCGAAATATCATTTAAAATTTCTAGATTGCCTTCACTTGGATTTATAACAATTGTTAAAATGAAGATAAACATAATGCCTTTTAATCGTCTAAAACAGTCTTGAAGTATTTGAATTTATCAACGATGTAATTTTCTTATGTGTAATCCATTTAATTTACATCCGATTAAACACTATGCAATAGATTTCCGGAAAACTTTGAACGAAAATTATCATTTAACTTCCAATCACATATCAAATGTTCATCACCCATCAAATGTTCATCACCCATCAAATGTTCTGAGCTATGAATATTCAATGTTTTTCTCTGTATAGTTCTTATTTTATCTGGGAATATATTTTTCTATCAATAAATTCTTTCATTGGTATACGTCGGTTGAAAAACAGAAAGATTTCACCAATTTCTTCTGTTTTCGCATATTTTTGGGGACTCCGATCTCCAGCAATAAAATGTGGATTTACGTATTCGATCCGAGGACAAGGAAAAGAGCGAAGGTTTGGAGTTTGAACCAATGGAAAAACTGCGATTCGATCGAAGTTAGATTCATTCCAAATTGTTATGATTCCATTTCATAGATGCTTGGCTCTTAATCAATCGCTACCTTTGTATATTGTGTATTTACGTAAATATTTTTGATTGACCTTATATATCAAGGTATATTATTAAATTAAATTTGCCAGTAATATTTTTTCTAAGCCGGACCTTTTTTAAGGTTCTAGTTTGTTTATAATTCGTTCGTTTCGTAATAATAATAGAAAAGTCTTAATTGAGCGAAATCGGGACTAGAAGATATCTTCCGTTTGATTCACTGAATGAGGGAAAGCGAAAGAAGATGGTTTTTATGGAAATGCGATATTTCGTGCATAGAAGTGAACATCTTCAAATAAGCAGAGAAAACGAGCAAAGGAAGAGTGAAATTAAAGCTATCAAATTGAACGATGTTTTATATTTATAATTTACATCTAATTTTGATTCGACCTAATAATATTATATATTGTATAATACATAAGAAAACGCTTTCTCAATTGTTAGTTAACAACTAAGGTGAATACATGAATGAGATAAATTTGAAAGAATATTTCTTGCTGTAGTATTCTTTCGGTGAATAATTTCTTTTTATCTTGATTTAATAGTTTAAAGAATGGTGATGCAATTATCAAAAAATTCGAAAAATGTTTACATTCTAAGAGTATTTATTATAAATAATGTAAATTTATAAGCAGTGGGAGAATAATTTTAAAAGTATGCAGTAATCCTTGTCTAATAAAAAGTTATATTTGACTTCTTTTCGGAATTTGTTTATGAAGTGGAACCAGTCGTTGAACTTATGATTTTGTGTCTGTAACATAGTGAAATATGTGTATGATTCATATGTAGTAAGAAATGCAGCTAACTGCTTTTATTAATTCTTTTCAGTTTTAGTTATCTGTTTTTTAGATGGAAGGTTCTTTATTCCCAATTAACGGTCTACCATAATATACCAATCACCAGTAACTAAATAATTTACAGAATACAATTGATGATAGCAAGCAATCGCATTATATATCTTTTAATAAAATGTCAGATTTTTCGAAATATCATTCTGAAAGGCTATGCTAAACATAACGTAAATGACATTTTCGCAGCTTGCATTGCATTGATTTCGATTTCAAATGCATTTCTTATGGCAGCATTATTCCCGCCCCGGCGTCGAACCAAGGACATCCTGTCACATCCTGTGTAAATCACTGTCACATTCACTTGAGTATGATAATCTTTAAACTAGTAGAGTTTAAACTATTGTTTCGCTATGTTGGTGGATTTTATTGGCCTTTTGACTGATAGATAATGATAACTTATCTTTTTCCCTTCTTAATATAGTATATTTCATGTAATTAGATAAAATAGAACGAATTAAATAATTTTTTAGACTAAGCGGTCGCTGAGTTCTCGATTGAAATGCGGTGAGACGGTTCCGAAGTAATTTTTTTTGATTTTTCTTGAATTGAAAGATCTTTTTAGCACATTCTTTGAGATACAATTTTTTATTTGAAAGATTGCGACTGTATATTTTCTCGTCATCGTTTTGTAACATATTTTTGTGATAGCAATTTTCTATTATTAATTTTGAATAACCTGAGTACTCTTTTTCTCAATCGTCTGTCAATCATTTTTCTTCTATTATTTCGTATCAGAACCCAGTAAGGAAGGAAAAGATGTATTTTCATTATCTATTACTTAAAAGGTAAATATATTGCACTTGCATATCATAACAATAGTTAAAACCCGATTTTAAACCCGACGACGAGGCAGACCCGTCATTCACTCAGGTTCCTTTACATTTGCCGGAGTGTTTTAAAAACAATCATACACTTTGAGATTGTTAATTTGTTGCAATCCGTTGCATAAGAGTGTAGCTTATCGTTCAAAATGAATAATTTCCATTTCTTCAACCTCATGTATTGATATTTTCCGAATCAATTAGGAAAATTATTTTTGTAAATTTTTCGCATTGATCTTAGAATTTCTGTTTTAATCAAAATAAGAGGCTATTCAAAATTTAATATTAATAAGCATATGACTTGGAATATCTATTTATAAACACCTTTTGTTTCAATGATCTATGTTTATTACAACCCGTGGAACATTTTTTTGACCGACAACTACGCAGGAGGAAAACCTCGCGAAAATTAAATGGTGAGTAGGGCCCCGAAAAGTTCGGAAAAATTCGTACTGGAAGGGGTTAACTATAGTTGCTAATATGATGGAAGATTGATGATTTCATAATATTGTACATGTATTAAAAGGCTATTAAGTATTGAGTGTATGCATTCTAAGTAGTATAATGATATTTAATTTATCACAAATTGAAAAAATAAACTTAAAAGCTTATGAGTGATACATATTAATAGACCAAGAAAATACCTAAGAAGTGAACGGAAATATGGTGGTACCTCGGGTTACAAGCAGCCCGACTTACGAGTTTTTTGAGATACGAGCTGGAGCTCGGGCCATATTTTCGCTACGAGCCCAAATTCGTGGTTCAGGAGCGTCCAGCTAGTTGGTGCGCAGGGTCGAGCATCATCCAAGAAAATCTCTCACTCGCACGTTTTACCCGCTTGAATCGAAGTGTATCTTGTGCGCTGTAATCATTTTTGCGTGATTACTGAACTTTTTTACAGTACAGAAAGTGCAGCCAAAAAGCAAGAACCAAGTGATACGTTAATGTAAAGGTTAGTTTTAGTTTAAAGTTAAGAGCATTGTTTTAAGTATTTTCTTTTATTTGAAATAAATAAAGTTTTATTTTAGTTTAAAGTTACGAAAATAGTTTTAAGTTGTAAAATAGCGTATATTTTACGTATGTGTCTAGAGTGCTTACACTCCTTCCCTCCTCCTAGACGTTCACCTTCGTTACCCGAACTTGTCCGTCACCAAAGTAAGACTATTATTCTAAATGACTCTTTTATTTCTTTGCTTCATAATATTCTTATGTATTTTTTAATTATACATGTTTATTTGTTAATTAAAAACATATCTTTATTCATAATTTACAATGTTTTGGGGATTTTTCATAGGTCCAGAACGGATTAATGGCATTTTCATTACTTTCAAAAATGATTCGAGATACGAGGAATTTGACTTACGAGCAAGGTTACAGAACGAATTAAACTCGTATCTCGAGGTACCACTGTATTAAAAGCAATGAGATTTATTTTTCTGATGTTTAAATTGAACTTGAAAATGAATAGAAAGCCTGCAAATGTTGTAAGCAATTGAGAAAACCCGGAAAATACCTTCATAGGTTTCATGAACTTAAACAATATTGTAAATAAAACTTTTTGACTTTTGTTACAGTAGAAGTAATTGTCTGCTAATATTAATTGGTTGCATGGCGATAATGGAAGTGAATTTATTTACGTTAAACTCGAGCTGCCTTAGCTTGCAACCTTTTTATGAAGTTTAGGTCGTTCTTTAGGATAATGCTATCTTCATTTGAATTTATTTCTGTACCTTTCACAGATGCTCTAAGCTTGCCGTTTACATTTTAAATATCGTTAATGCAGGTTAGAAATAGTTTGGGCCATAATTTACTTCCTTGTTGGACACCTAAAGTGATGTCTACCTCATCGAAATTCAGTCAAATGCTTCTTACAATTATTTATTTTCGAGAAGTAATTTTACCCAACGAACCACTTATGTTATGAAGCTTTTGATATAGCTTCACTTGCTGCTGAACATTATGTGCGAGTCTCACATAACCTCACGGAACCCATGCTGACTAATTCCTCGGGAATAAAGCGCTCGCAGTTGTGCGTTCCATTATTTTTCTAAAGATAGGGGTGAGAGGCCTGTAATCCTGGAATCGGAGGTACATTCATTATTTTAAAGGACAGGAATGATTCCAACGACTTCCTATGGAAAACGAGAATAAGGGTAGCAAGCTCATGACCGAGAGATTTGAATACATGAATAGATACTTTTAAGTTGGAGCATTTTTCCTTTCAATCTACCTCATTTTTTTACCCCTGCTATGGATAACACAACTTGACATACATATGAATTGATTCTCTTACTTATATTTTCAACTTCACTACTGCCTACTTTGAAATATTCAGTGAACAATGGTTTAGTATTGTTTGCCTTTGCTATCGATTCATGTATTGATATTCCTTTCTTGTTCCTCATAATTCGAAGTCTCATTTTGGAACTATAATTTAAATCATTGAGAAAAAACATAAACTGTTTAATAATTTTGTACCGACCGAAGAAGAAAATTGGTTGCATCGGGAAAAATACAATTAATTAAAAATACAATGTAATTCGGGAAAGCCAATTGAATTTAAAATAAAATCACGAAAAATAATACGAATAGAAATAGAAAAATGATACGGAAGAGTATTCTTTTATTAACATAAATTGGGCAGAATGGAAGTAAATTATTTCACGTTAGTGGTTCTTGCCTATAATTTTAAATATAAGGATAAGTTTTAAGAATATAGTATATCCTATACTTTTAAAATTTAGGGTATTCTCTTATAGTGTAGTACAGAAATAATTTGCAGCATTCAATATCAAATTAAGTGTTTAGCGTAGTGTTTAACCTTAGATTATTGAGAGAAGACTTTATTGCTACGTATGTTTGTGTTTTGAAGCGTGCAGATAAAAAAAAACTGCGATCAGTCTCAAAGGTTACTCATATATGAGCTTTCGTAAATTAAAATTTGAATTCGACCAATGCTTTTAAATTAAACCGACGATTTATGAGAAATTTGAAAGATTATCAATCACAATTTTAACTATGTTCATGTAAAATGTTCAACAGCTATTACAGAAAATAAAATATTAACGTTTTTCAATAAATTGTAATTAGTGAAGTAAGTGAATGACTTTAATTAAAAACCTTCACATGACATAATTTAAACTCCATCTACTGCTTTTTCTCATCTACTCTTTTCAATCGTTCTTTTCTTTCCAGGAGGTAAATTCCTAATAAATGTTTTCTAAGACAGAATTTCTGCAGTTAAAAGAAGCTGGTACAGGGCTTCTGCCCCGAGATGAAAGACGTTGAATTGATCAATTAGGTCATTTATCCGAATGCATCTCATCAAAACTGCCATTTCGTAAAGTTATTCTTTTAGATATTCTTTATAATTATGGTATCAAATAAACTTTCTCATCATTATTCTCTCTTGTGCTGTCCTCTTTCCCGCAGAGTTAATTTGTAAAACCTCCCTTTCGTTAACGAAAATTGGCTCAATATAATGTTTTCATTGAAAAGAGTAAAAACAGTAAGATTCCTATCCGATTTGTTGGTAAACTTTGATATTAAAGCGAGTATTTAGATATTTATAACAGTCTTTATAATATTAAAATACCAACAGACAGCTTAACCCTTCATTGTATATTATAAGGTTCAATATGGTTCATAAGAAGACTTCACAGTGATATAAATTTAGAGACCTTTTATAATTCAGCAAATGTGGTGTTCAGAAAAAAACATTGTTGTCTATCAGAGCTTCTGTGAGTTATCTATTAAATATTTTAATAATTGATTTAAAATAAGATAGTTACTTTAATTTGTTTTGATTAAGAATTATGAAATCTAACTTGAATATTCTTTCGCTGCAACATATCTATAAATTTAGCCAGGATTTAAATAATCATAGAGACACAGTAATCCATTAAATGTCTATGAATTAATTTGTTTGTGTGCCATGCTGTTATCAGTTTCTTAATTCAGCTAGTTAAATTATAAATTTGAATTCCTGATGATACATTTTAAAATTTTTTACATAAGTATTTTCTCTGCTTTGCAATGATGACTAGAGAAATACTTTCATATTTAAATTAGTACTTTTAATATCAAGTTGTAATAGAGATATAAACATTTTTATAATTTATTTTACTGAAACGATTCACTTATTTCTTTAGATATTTTACAAGTTATGAATTTTACAAATTCACTAGATTACTCCATCTAATTTGTACAAATCACCATGGTTGAAAATTCATTTGCCATTCACATATCTTGGTTTCCTTGGGTACTATATACATTAAAATGGCTAGATATATGTGTAGGTATAAAGTATGTTAACAATATTTAATTCATATTATTAAAAATGTAATTTATGTAAAGGGCTAATCTAAAATCAATATTTTAAATCCTCTTTTTCATATGCATGATGATGATATCATTTTCTTGGAAAGAGACGAAGGTTGATGCCTTTCTCGGACCGAAGAATAAGTTCTGATAGGAGAATTAAATCTTCAGGAGTATCAACAGCTTCTATCCTATAGTTTTGTAGTACTGTAGCAACTACTGTTTTAGCTTCTTGCATAGCAAACTTCTGGCCTATGATAATGAAAATTAGATTACCAACAAAGACTTATTTTATGAGGTTGAATATTTTCAATTAAATAAAAAAATTGTACTTTTCGTTACTAAATATGAAATATTTTAAGCTATATAATTATGACTTTTAATATAATTTTTCGAAAAAGTGATAGTAACAATACTTTTTTCACCATTTCTAGACTTTCTGTATCAAAACTTACAACCCTACTTTGCAATCTTATGAACTCTTAAACCAAAAAATTATAAACTATTGTTTATGCAACTGATATGGAATAGCATAATAGGGTGACACAAATTATAGGGTCTATGCCGTCTGACCGACGATCACTTGCCCGACAGCTCACTTGCCCGACAGCTCGCTGGCCCATTAGTGTTTGTTAATCTTTAAAAATAAATAATTTAAAAATTAATGTCAACTACCGATTTATAATTTCACGGGTAGCCTGCCAACTGATTCTTTAAACTGATGATGTTAAATATTTTTTGCAATGACGCCTATTCAACTCATAAATAATTTTATGCGAGCGAGTTGTCGGTCAGTTTCCATGTTGGTGGATGGAGCTGTCGTTCAATCGATCTGTCGGTAAAGTGATCGTTGGTCAATTGATCGGGACCCCAAATTTTATGAACAATCTGCGCTAGATAGTAAAGAGTTGAAAAATCTCGTAAAGAAACAACAAAGAATAAAACAAAATATGAAGACATAAGGATTGAGATAAGATTGACTTTCTAAGATAAATGACTAAATTTTAGAGAGAAGAAAATAGCTTTTATCCACCCTAATGATTTGTGGTGGTGAGAACTTGATGCATTATGATATGTAGTTATTAAAATTGCTCTGATCTCAAAGTATGCTTAGAAAAGAGCTATCGATTTTATTATTATCCAAATTAAGAAAACAAAAACCCTTTTCTTGAATCTATAATTACCTATGCAGTTTCGAGACCCAGCACTAAAGGGAACAAAAGCATAAGCAGGCCGTTTATTGCAGTTTTCTGGTAGAAAGTTGTCAGGATTAAATTTATTGGGCTCAGGAAATACTTCAGGATCACGATGAGCAAAAAACATGTGAATAACTACTTCAGACTCTGCTGGCACAGTGTAATCTCCTACAATGAAATAGGAATGTGTTAATTTAAAATATTTGTTACTTTAAAATATCAAACTTTTATTTGCAACTTTTTTACAATTATGTACTTCAGTTAATCTATTAAAACATCAAGAACAATTTGTAACACTATGAAAGCTCAAATCAAATTCTCATATCAAACATCAAAATTAAAATCAAGGATAATTGTATTATGAGGAGCTATAGATGGCAACTAATTAAGTCAATCATTTGTCAAGTGAATTTATTTCCTTTCTTTCATATATGCAACAAATTCTTAGAGAGTGATATCTCACAAAAAATTTCTACTATAAATTAAATTCCTTTATACTTATTCTTATCTATAATATTTGTATTTAATAAATTAGACAAAAGTATTGATAAAAATTAACTAACTATTCATGCATTAATTAACTTGGCCATATCAAAATCATATTTTTTTACAAATGAAACGTTGAAGTTTTAATCTTTAATTAAAATATATCAATTGATATTGATAAAAATTTGGTATAGATCACCTAATTTCACGTCCTGTCTTATCTTCCTGGCTATCATTGGAACACTTGGGTAAAGACGAAGTGATTCCTTAATGCATCTGTCCAAAAGAGACAATTCAGCCAACTTTTGAGTTGAGTGTATTTTCTCACCTCCCAAAACATCTTCCAGCTCTTGAAATACTTTTTCCTATAAATGATTGAAAGAATCCAATAGGTTCATTCCAAATTTCTAATTAAATGAAAATAGAAAACTGAATTTTTAATTTTACTAACTAAAAGTATATGAAAATACCACTGAAGAATTTTGAAGAGGAAATAAAAGTAATAATATGAAAATTTCTTAATGATTTAATTAAAAATTTTTCTATTTTATTTTGTTCAGAGTATAAGTAGTAGTTTTCAGAAAGAGCATTTGTTAGAATACAATCATTATGCTGTAAGAACAGATGATTTTGATAGAATTCTTGGACCTTTCTAAATTTCAAATAAATAAATAAATAAAATCAGAATAATTAATAAATGATAATCAGAAACCAAGCATAATGTAAATAATTCAAAATACTTGAATCTCAGGATGTCTTCCCAAAAGATATAAGCTCCATGATATGCCACTAGCTGTGGTATCATGGCCTTCAAACATGAATGTATCAACTTCTTCTCTAATATCCAAATCACTCAAAATAGGTTTATTTTCATGGCCATCTCCAAATGAAGCATCAATTAGAATGTCAATAAAAGCTTTCCGTTTCTTAAGATTTAAGCCATCATCTTCATCCTTTTGATCTTTGAAAATCAGATTTCAAAAAATTAATACATATTGTTGAATAATGAAAATTATGACATTCAAATAATCAGTTCAGTTAAAAATAAGGGAATTGGAAAAAGAAGTGAGGGACATGAGTATTTGTACATTACATACCATTTTCAACCTTAGATTTAGATCTCAAGTATTCTGCTTTTCTTGTAGTAATTACCTTGAAATAATAAAATAAGGAAAGTTAATGGCATAAGAAGGTGTTTCTTCTTGAGTTGATGGTAAATTTTCTACATTTTAACGTACTTTGTCAGTGAATTCATGCATGGTTTTCACATACTGATTAAATTTTCTTCCACTTGGTGTCAAGTTAAATATTAAATCTGGATGTAGCCAAGGTCTCATGAATCGATGGAGAGTAATCTCAGCTGCCCTGTAAAATGAGCACTAAAATTTTATTTCAAGCATAAAATGAGCAACTCCTCATGAGTAATACCTCTTTAAGTAAATGCTTGTAAATAATAAACCTTTTTCATTTAAGAATGATTTAGTTTTCTAAAGAAATTAAATATTATTAATATTCAAATGCATTTTTTGGTTTTTAGGTATATTTAATGATAGATGTATTATATAGCCAAGTGAATTAATTAAACTCTTAAAAATTACCTCTTTAGTTATTACAGTATTATTGAAGTAGAAAGAATTTTATATAGGATTTCTGAATATTAATTTTTAAAACTTAGTAAAATAAGAAAACTAGCCCTGAGATATTGTATGAATTCCAAAGAATAATAAGTATCTAATCTAATAATAATAATCTATATGAATATTCTATATCATACATAGTTAAATAATATAATAAGTAATATTATATATAATATTACATATGATTATATACGAATGATCTAATAAGTATCTAAATGAGTATCTAAAATAAATTTAAAAATCAAAATATCTAATCTAATAATATATACAACATAAATATTAAATATTTGTTGTTGGGTGGTAATATTTTGAATGTCTCAGTAATAAAGGGTGCAGCATCATAATTTCCTTTTTTTAAATTTAATAAAACCTGATATATGAATTAAAAATTTTCAGTTTGTTTTTTATAATGCAAACAAATATCTAAAATTTTTTGTCACAGAGTGTTAAATATCAAATCAGGTAGGTGACATCTCCATTTTCCACACCCTGAGTAAGTCGATTTCTGGAGTTTTTCATGACTCTCGCCACCATAGCAGGGTTATGCATCACATGTATCTAAAAATAGTCCTCAATGGCAAATGCACTCGCCTCTCACTGTTTCAACACATAATCAAAATTAAACTTAATGAAAACAAAACCTTATGTTTCCTCCTCTTAAACAATACCTATAACTCTCCATTAAATTGCCAACCAACCAAATGAGCCGCATTTAAAAAAGGAAATTATATGGTTGCACCCTGTATTTATGCACCATATATACATTATCAATATTTCTTATACAAACATGAACAAATTTAAAATTATTTTGTATATAATGTTTTATAATGAATATAAAATATTTGTTTATTATAAAGTTTAATTAAAATTGAATTTTAATAAAAATTGTTGAATGTTTTCATAGAAAATTTCTTACCCAGATATGGCTTTTAAATATGCTGCATCTTCTTTTGATAATTTTTCCTGTATTTCCATCTTCGTCCCCATTGCTGTTTCTGAAAAAAAAATGTTGTATCTTATTACAAAATACTATATCACAAAGTGAAGTAATAAGAAAGGTTTATTTACTGATTCTTAATAAACCAAACTATACTAGGTATTCTTGGGCTTTCTTGCAGGTTATGTTGGATTGCAGATGTTTTGATGACCCACTGGAATGCAATCCTCTGGGCAGAGGTGCCTGCAAGATAGCCTGAGAATACCTATGACATAATATCCGGGAGGGAAGCACCAAATCTTTCTACTGAACATTTTAATTTTCAAAAATAAGTTTAATTTACTTATGGGTTTTTCTTTGCTTTAGACTTAGAGATTAAGAGTTAACTCTTAACTAAGAGTTTCTCGTAATTTCTGCATGACTAAAAATATCATGATTTCAGTGAAGAAATGAGTCAATTATTGCAAAAAGATAAAGATTGAGAATTTAAAATTTAGCAATACGTAAAGTTCCAATGGTATGCATCCCGCATAGAATGCACTTCATTAAGCTCTCCATGGATATAATACAATAGTGGACATACGAGAACAAAAATCTGTGTCTGCGGCAGAGTAAACCTGAAAGCAAATATCACCCTTTGAGAAGGAAAACTGGAGTACTTAGAGTCATTCACCTACCTTGGAAGCAAAAAATATACTTTATTATATCATTACTGTTTAATTTAATATATATATATATATACGAGTAAAGGTATGATAAAATTATATTTATCATAGTAATTGTGTATCATACAAGTTAAGGTGTGCTTGCTGACAGCAAGCAATGCTAAAATACATTTTTAATGTAAAATAAGATTTTTCGGAGGATTACTCCGCTCAAACAATACTAAACATAAACTAAAGGACATTATCGCAGCTGACAATGCACTAAATTCGATTTCCGATGCATTTCTTATGGCAGCATTATTCCCGCCTCGGCGTCGAACCGAGGCCATCCTACGATAAACACCGTCATTTTTCGCTTGAGTATGATTATCTTTACAAACACTTCGAATTTCAAAAGGAAATTCATTCAGGAAGTAGCTTAAAATGAGTCCTTAATTCCCTTTGCATTTCTTACGAAGTTATAGTTAACGGTGTCACGGGTTCGATTCCAGAGCGTCCCGTAAACTCGATTTTTCCCGTGTAAAATACATTGACCATATTTCCGAAACTAGAACTTGCATAGGGAATTAAGGACTCAAGGTATATCAATTTGAAATTTGGAGTGTTTATAAAGATTATCATACTCAAACGAATGATGATAGTGATTTTCGCAGGATAGCCTTGGTTCGACGCCGGGGCGGGAATAATGCTAATCGAAATCAATGCAATGCAAGCTGCGAAAATGTCATTTACGTTATGTTTAGCATAGCCTTTCAGAATGATATTTCGAAAAATCTGACATTTTATTAAAAGATATAAATTGCGATTGCTTGCTGTCAGCAAGTGCACCTTTACTCGTATATATATATACGAGTAAAGGTGTGCATGCTGACAGTAAGCAATGCTACAATCAATTTTTAATATAAAATAAAATTTTTCGAAAGATTACTCTGCTCAAACGTTGCTAAACATAAAGTAAAGGGCATTAACGCAGCTGAAAATGCACTGAATTCGATTTCCGATGCAATTGTTTCGGCAGCAGAATTCCCGCCCCGGTGTCGAACCAAGGTCATCCTGCTAAAATCACAGCGTTGATTATCATTTCATAAGAAATGCATAGGGAATTAAGGATTCATTTTGAGGTATTTCCTTGTGGTATTTCCATTTGAAATTTGGAGTGATTATAAAGATAATCATACTTAAACGAATGATTACAGTGATTTTAGCTGGATGACCTCGTTTAAACGCCGGGGTGGGAATATTACTGCCGAAAGAAATGCATGGGAAATCGAATTCAGTGCATTTTTAACCACGATAATGTCCTTTAGTTTATGTTTAGTATTGTTTGAGCGGAGTAATCCTCCGAAAAATCTTATTTTACATTAAAAATTGATTGTAGCATTGCTTGCTGTCAGCAAGCACACTTTTATGTGTATATATATATATATACTGATAGAGGTAAGGGAACGATACCTATATACATTGGAATAAAATATTATATTTCTTGGAACTCTGTGGATTGGAGAATCAACTGTTAGAAAAGTGGACTAGAGTAGAATACAAACCTTTGTAGAATAGTGTTTAAAGCAAATATTGAAGAATAAATGAACAGATAACATCAGAAAGTAGGAGGTATACAAAACATTGGAAGTGAAACTAGCGATGTAGAGCATCATCCAAAAAAGGAGAACCAGATGGCGTCTCTAGAGGCATATTAATTTATTGGAAACATACTTGAAGGTACAAAGGAACATAGGGTAGATGTCAGGATGTCGCTATTAGATAGAGCAGGATGAAGTGCTTCATTCAAATGATCTGTGGATTGAATCACCAATGATAATTAAAATGCACATATATTTATGATATTTATTAAACTCTAAGACTTACCACAGATTATATCAAGACTGGACTGCCATATATATGGAGCTATGTCAAAAACCTTTCCTTCTTGACACTTAGACATAAGTTTTCTTACAAGAATTTGGCTCTTCTCAACGAAAACTTCCTGGAAGTTATCTAACACAGAACGGTGGAAAGCAGGAGTTAAAAGCTTCCTTCTTGAATGCCACTTTGCCCCTGTTTTTTAAAGCATCTAGATTAGAATTAACAATCATCAAACTGTTAAATATTCTTCTTAATTTATTAACATTATATATTATAATTGAAAGGAACTTTTCAAATTTAATTTTCTGGCTGAAAATGCAGTCATAATGTTTTCTTTCAACTTTCAGATAGTTAACTTACCTGTACTAGTCAAGAGTCCTGTTCCAAGCCAAGAGTTCAGGAAAAGATATGTTGAACTTTTTTCAATGTGCACATTGCTGTTGAATATTTCCTGTAAGCACAGTTTGTAAGAGATCAGGGATATATAAAAAGTTTCGAATAAATATTATATATACAAATATTTTATGGAAAAAATTCCTTGTTTTACCTCAGCATATTTCCATGAAGAAATGTGTACTGTTCCCATTAAAGGTCCTATCCAGAGTCTGAAGAATGGTCTATATTGATTGTTAAATTCACCCATTGTTTTCAGAAATTCTGAAATAGAAATGATTGGGTAAATCCTTTTTGGATGAAGAGATCTATTTGAACAAACCTAAAGGAAAAAGATTGATTTAATTTTAAAAATTTTCAGGAGAAGCAGAGCTAATAGTTGAATTAAAGAGGTGAAAAATTAAAAACTTTCTATTATAACTCAGATGTATATTCTTTTAAATAGATCTTCACAGTTTGAATGCATTATAGAATCTTAAACCGTGAAACATCTTATAATCATATAAGGCGATAACGATACTATATAGAACATTTGATTTGAGTCCACTTCATTCCTTAATCTTTTTCCAAATCACTTAAAAGTGTTTTTTACATTGGTTCACATGCACTTGATTTTCATTGACACCTTGCTATGAAGTTAGTTGATTACAAATGTGGGAAAAATTATTCTGTTTGGGTTGAGGTACGCAATTTTATAGTGATGATATGTCGTATATCTTACTGGTTTTAACCTAATCCTTCCAATTTATAGATTATTTTACATTTAGAAAAGATTTATTCTATGAAATTTATCTCATGAAATGAAATTTTATTTCTTATAGAATTATTCTCATAGAATTTTTCTAACCCTTTTTTATTAATAATACAAGTTTAATCATTGAGATTTGATCTGAAATTAATTAAACAAGAGTCGAAAAAATCGCAATAGCATAAGCATATTGTATATCATACATATTATTTATTATGTACAAAAGGTATGCATGCACATTCTCATTTCTCAAATGACGCTGTTAAACAGAATTGAGTTCAGAAATCGATGTATATCGAAATATTTTAATTCTAGCATGAAAAATGTCGTCGCAGCATTAATCTATTGAAATCCATCTCGAGGAACAACCTCAATAGAGACAAAGGACTCGGATTGAACAAAACGTGGCTACCGATTCTAAAATAGATATCAGAAAGCAGGAGATAACCAATCACACAGGTGAAAGAGATACAAACACCCTTAATATATAAGCACACCGTCTCTGAGCACCTTCACTTCACCTGAAGATGGCCACGAAGGATGTGGCCGAAACGTCGGCCGAAGCTTGCACCCGAATAGAAACCCGAGAAATATTTCTTCAGCAGCTACTCGGTGAAAGACAGAGATCATTTCTCAGGAGTCTGCTCAGAATCATTTATTGCCAAATATCTCGTCATCCTCTTCGTAGAACGCAAACAGTTTTCTAGCATCTCTTGCAAGGGGACGTTCATGATTGATTCACGTATTTTTTTGATAAAAATCGGTATAGGTATGCTTCTAAGTCAGTGCTTATAACAACCTGAAATTATGGATGCCAGCAATCTCTGGTGTCCTAGCAATCAATGTTTAAAATCGACAATCAGGAGGAAGTGTTGGCCTCTTTAATTTTTAGGTTGTTATAAGCATTGTCCAAGGAATGCCCATAACGATTTTATCAAAAACCCCCGTGAATCATTCCTATAGGTCCCTTTATTAGTAGCATTCTGAAGTTACACTTGAGCCTTCGAATTAAAAAAAGTCCAAATGTTGCCAATAGAAAACGCATTGCACCAAACTGTGACTTTTTGGCTATTAAGAGGTATTTGAGGTTCACGAAAGTTTTCAGATAAACAACTAGGAGAGTTTTGTTTGTTTGATATGCCTGAAAATACGCTTTATATACACGCGTCGTACAACACGGTAGTTAAAATAGCACGTTTCATTAAGTCTCGTTCGCTCAGTTCCTATCATCATTTCGTTATGAGTACAAGTCTGAGATTAAAATTCATCGTTCTCAAAGATATTCTTAGATTTATTATATGTTTCAGGGGAAACGTACTGGAGACCGCTCAATAGACCGATCTGCTGTTTTTTTTAGGTATGATCCCTTTGATTTTAGATTTAATATCTATATCTGAATGTTTTCAGGACCAGATTCACTTTCATGACGAGATAAACAGCCTTCGAGACGCTATTCGCGTCGTTACCACCCGTTTCTGAAGAATGCCTCCACAATAAATCCTCGGTACTCACTGTGAACGGCATTTTGAATGCTAAAAACGGCAGATTCACGACCTAACAATACCTGCCGCATTTCTATTATTGATTAGAATGCCCTACAGTGAATTGTTAATACTAGGGTCTCCATTATTTCACACCCTTTGCATTTTGCTTATTTACATTGTTAATGTTTCTTAGATTGTTCCGTTTTTTTTCTGACGATCCAACCAGCTCATAAACTATCTTGTTTTTTAAGCTTATTGTGTAATTTTACATCAGTAGATAAGGCAATATAAGATTGAAAATTTTTATTTTGATCCTATAAATTAGAAAATATAATTTTATAGTTACTTCTGTGACAAGTTTCAAAATTTTTGACAATTGTAGATAACTTTAAACTTATATAATTACCAAATCAAAAAAGAGAATGAAAATTAGAAACTTCAGAAAGTTCCTTTTTCTTTAGATCGTTTTATGATTGCCTATGTTATCCCTATCCTTAGGATTTATTCTTTTCAGGGTTCTACAGAGATTTCACAGCGGCGAAAGAAAATATGCACTCATTGGTTAAGCTTTTGGATGTATCGCGGAGAAGGAACTTGTGTGTGTAGCGAAGGCTGAAGGGGTTTCTTAAGGTTCTCTTGCATATGTTCAAGAGACGACCGATGTTGATCGCCGAACTATCATCGCACTTCACTGTGAGAGGATCCTTTTTGGCATTAATATTCGATAAGTTGTTTAAGTTTGAGGTACTCAAACTTAAACAACTGCAAAACTTAAAAAACGGAATTTGACCCATTTCGGTGTGGGATCATCGGAAAGGGAGAAAGTTGCAATTTTCTTGGTTTTTCTTTCCAATAAATAGTTCATGCGAATGGCCGTTGTTCTGTTCTATAGTTTGAATATTTTTCAACTTTGGAGGAGTGTACTTGTGGGAATAGTGATGGAAAGGTGAACTTCCTAAGTATTTCAAGGCGAGGGGATAAATTCAAAACATAGTCTCCCATTCATGGATGAACTGAATCTTCGAGTTTAGGGAATTTCACAATGGAGAAAAGATTTGGCGGATAGTTTCATCCCAAACACAAAATATATCATCCACATAACGCTTTCATTAAAATGTTCCTCGCCAACATATTACGTAAACAGTTGTTCTTTCAGATGGAATACTTCAGCCAGGAGCGGCGATCCTATGGCTAATGTCTCTTTTTGCACAACCGATTATTAAATTTAAAATGAGAAACACAAAATTCTCTGCACTTTGATTATCAATCAGTATCCTTTTATACCCGATACGAAACTAGAAGAAGAAAGTAAAAAAGACAAGAACTTAATACTATTCGATATACTGTCTCAGAAAAACCGGTAAATGAAAATAATTAACATAATGCAATTCATCTCAATTTCTAATGCTACAAGTTCTTAAATACGAGAGAAAAGAAAAAGCTTTAGTCGATGTATAAATTAAACTGCACGATTAATGTTTTTCGGAGGTGATGCATTAAATGGAGGTGATGACTTAAATTAATTTTCCTCATGTATGGTCACTCGAAAATTAGTCAAATATATCCTTATGTATTCATAAGATACAAAGAAAAACATAAGAAAAAAGTAGCATTTTATGTTGGTAGGATGAGAGCAAAGGCATTTTTATTATTGTTTACGGGATGCATATTTGTTTTCAAACCAAAGGCAGTTTTTTCAATTCGATTGCGATAAAATTTTTAAAATCCTGAACTTGAAAAAATATCAATTAATCTTATCAGTAGATAATTCAAGCTCTATCTTAAGTAATGTTAACAGGCGCTATCATAGAAAATAATATTTCAGTGTTCACACTACTACCAAAACCAACTTCGAAAAGCTGAAAATCGAATAAAACAAGATATTTGTTCTCATTTTAAGGTGCCTATATAAATGCACTTATAGCAATCTATCAATAGCTTCATTAGGCAAAGTTGTTGATGGTAAACCTTTAATTCTACAGAGAAATAGCGAACGCTTGAAAACGACAAGTAATTAACAAGATTCATCTTCAGAAAGAAGTAGAAATGAATGATTTTACATCATTTTCCGTTATCCAATCGGATGAGCAAACTGAATTGCTTTCAACGTGAGGACGTTCTAAACTTCTATATTTACCATTTTGCTGACCGCGAATTTTTAGAGACGCTCACTCTAGTTTGCAGTATAACCAAAGGCTGTACAGAGTAATTTCAAAATACTAACCTGTTACAAATGTATCAACGACTATAATTGTACAGTCTTTTACATATCTATTTCATAAAAAATCACGTTAAATAATATCTCATTGTTTTGTATTTCGTATTTACAATATATACATGGCAATACCATGGCAATACTACGGTCTTCCTCAGAATGTTAACATTATTTTGGAATTGGAATGGGAATTTCTCCAGGTGAGTGGTTTCCTTGCTTGTTGATGAATGAATATTCTGCTCGGTTTCTGTTCGTGCTTTCTTTATACTTAATTGCGTCCTATATAATGTGGTAAATGGAACTTTGCTCGGAATTCACTCCAGCTTTCCTATGAATTTCATGAACTCACTAATCTAAATATCTTTCTTTTGGAGCGATTCCCAATCGATATTCTCTCATTGCACGAGTATGTTTGCAAGATCAAAGGGTCCTAAACAGTATTTTACAATTGGCTAATGTTTTGAACGCTCTCCCGTGACGACCTTTACGTTTCTCAATAGCCTTTGAAATTGTATCTTCGATGTTTTACATTTACTGTTTGCGGAAATACCTCTTACGGTCTCATCGTTCACTGTACATTGATAAATTTTCGGACACTTTCATCAATTAAAGTAACATTTTTCACCTTCTGATAATTGCTGTTGAAATACTTCGCTCCGATTTCACGTAAAAAGGGTGACTTCAGCCACAATCTCCGCGTTTTTTTTAAGGGTATTTGTTTTTCACTGAGTTTAAATCGCGGAAAAAAATTCAAATATCATTTATGCCTTTATTGTACCTTAAAATTTCACAATATCGCTCTTTATGTAATTTTACCTAATTTTCAACTCGAATGATTTTTTAAATTATTCATACGAAAATAAGATGGAGATAAGATATTGAAATACTCGTCTTTAAAGAAAATTTATTTCACATATCTTAATCGCTATTTTACTACCTTGATAGAATTTATAAAACCAACTCTTTGAATAAACTTTCAAAGATTCATTCTGTCACCACCATCAAAAGGGGTGCCTCTTATCCATTGCTTTTGTCTCAACTTTAGCAATTCGTAATGAATGCATTTTCCGTTGAATCATTACTGAGATTTTGTCAAAATTTCCTCTCTCTCTATATATGTGTATATATATATATATATATATATATATAAAAGATAATTATTGCCGCAAAACCTTCCTTTTAAAAATATTGATTGGTTAAATAATATTCGGAACGCATAAAATAAATAATCGATACTTAAGGTAGAAATATAATATGCAAGGATAGGCTCTAATTTAGTTTCAATTGGTTAACTTAGCGTTCTTTTTCATATATATATATACATTTATATGCAATCTACAACATTTCTATGTAAAGTTTGTGAATGAAGCAGAGGTTTCCGCACACCATTCAAATATCTCTTGCATTATTTCCAGAATCAATTAAGTGTCCTCTTCAACCAATGAGCATTTTTCCCTCATTGGTAAACTCTTCCAAAGGCTCCAATTTGAATGAACGTAAATTAAATACCAAATGGAATGACTATTTGTCATTCCGATTTATAAGAGTTGATTTTCGAATAATAATGCGATTTCTCTCCGTTAACTTTGAGCGAAGAACATCAAAACATATCTGTTATATAAAATTAATTCTACTTGCATTAGGAGAGTATTTATGGATACTTCTTTTAATATTCATTTTTACTGGGTAATTGATATGTAGATAAGGCAACAGAAGAAACGAAGAGATGGTGCCTCACCATAAACGCAAAAACTTCGTGATATCCAGACAAATTTTACTCACTGTTCTGTGGCCCCATAGTTAGAGGGAGTATATTTCCAATGATTGGAAGGGGTACGGGTCCCGGAATATAGTTCACAAGCCGTTTGAAACGGGAGAAGTGTGAACGCCATTGCAGAAACTTAGGCAAAAATGCAGCCCAAATTATAACTAGCAGAATGCAGGAAAGTAGTGCGTTAGAGAGCTCCATCTTCACTCCTTGGCTATGGGATTGTGAAGTTCTGCGACCACGCGTTAGTAGACTTTGCCCCTTCATGCCAAGGTCAACCGTGATAAAGCTCTCCCGAGTACTCACGCGAATAAGGCGGGATTTTAATTTTCCCTTTGAGGCTTCTGTGTTACGACACCGAGGGAGATTAAGTAGATGACGAAGCAATAATAACTCGAAACGTCTATAACAAAGTGTCTGTTGTTTGAATTTAGCTGTTGTGCTGCATCCTCCAAGTGGGAGATACTGAAATAATTAAGTCGCTAATTTTCTTTTCGAATAACGCATATCGTATTTTTTTTTCATTTCGCGCCGGAACAACCCAAACCTGCTTATCTTAGATAAGAGCTCTTCAGAGAGCCATCGACAATATTAAGTATGGCGATGAACTTGGTTGAGATACTTCGAAGAGCTATTTGAAATCGCCAATTTTGCGTGGTGGTCGCTAGTTCGCGACCCAGCAACTTTTTTCTCTATGATTATAATTTTCTTTGCCTTGTACTAATCGTCTTTTCTACACTACGTACCTATTTCGGAGGTATTACGCGATTTAATCGTATCTTTTTTCTTAGGATTTCTCTATCAGATAAGACCCTAAGTAGAAAACCTCATTTAATAAGTCAGCATGAGTACCATAAGTAACTCGATTACCTGACCACCTTTATATGCCTTATCAGCTCTCGCCGCTTTCTGTAGGTGTTTTGTTTGCCTTGAGAATATAGTCAATCCTAGTCAGCACTTGAAATTTATTATTTCGTTTTTATAGGTTTCAGAAACTATCAGTTATAAAAGAATTGATTATTGCCAAAATATTTAAATTCGCAATTACGATTTCAGTTGTACCATCTTATAAAAACGTTCTAATGAGAAATCAATTCTCATCTTCGAAAGACTAATTTCCATTAAATACAAAACGCATTAGGAAGGAGTTTTGAAATAACTATCCATTTACTTCATCAGAAGTACTATTTAATTTAACTTTTCCCGAATTCGAATGCAGGATTACATTACCTTGGTATTTTCTCCACATAACTGAAAACTTACACGACACAGATGTGAGTTTGATGACCAGATTGGTGAAATCTGTTTTTCAGTTAATATTTCAATATTGAAAAAGCTTAAAGAATTACAGTATAGTTGTTTTCTGTAATTAAAGTTACAATGATCACTATATATTTAATTCAGATTTGCAGCAGACTAAATTTTTTCTGAACTACTATTCTATGTACACGCTTTTCGAACTTTGAGGAAATTAACTCAAATAATGTAAATGAAAATTACCTTGAATATTGGGGATACAAACAATGTGTATTTTCTTTAATAATCCTGAAAAAAACATCATTAAATGATAGGAACTTGCTATGTTCTGATACATACGATTGATACAGTACATCAGATTGTTAAAGTTACATTGAAGTAGGTGAAATATAATTGATATGTAAAAAATATAACCAATCTTTCATGGAACCCTAATCGTTGTACAAGTCTTCCTAAAAATTTAAGTAATTGAAGTGTTAAGTTCAGAAGTGGTGTTATAAACTTTAAAATTCGGTTTAAATGTCTTCCAATTTAGTTAGTCAAATAGCTAATATTGTAATTATTTTCACAAACGATTATAATACTTGGTATAATTGATACAAAACACCATTACAAGTTGATCACTAAGTTAATTTTAAGTATTAAGGTAGTTTTTATCATAGTTTCTTCGCAAATTAACAGTGAAACAGCAATGAAGATGACAAAGGAGTTGGATGGCCAGCTGTTTCCTGCATCAACATCAAATTTAAATGCGAAGAGAATGAGTTTAGAAGGCAAGAAATCCGAGTAAATTTTAATTAGTTTACTTACCAAAAACTCTATTCAAAGAAATGGAATGACATCCATTCGGAAAAAAATTATCAATTTTCAAATACATATATATACATTTATATGCGCTAATCGCATTTTAAAAGGTAGACAATAATCAAAGACTTCCTAAGTACTCTGTCTTCCTTTGGTTTTCTTATATGGGAGCTAACAGTTGCATTTTTTTGAAGGAGACACAGTACAGAATATCGCTCTTAATTATCAGCTGTTACCATTATTTTATTTCCAAGGAGTTGTCAACAACGCGAACAACTTGTTTTCCGTAATTTTTGGCGCGAATATGCGTGGTAAACCAAGAAAATTTCTTGAAGAAAAAAACTGACTCAAACTAAATCTAGTCACGTAAAATTAGTGCCTTTAATACTGATTGGACCCGAAAGACGATGAATGTTATTTAATGATCGATTAATGAAGTACCAAAATGACAATGATAATTTTAAGACGATGAAAAATTTTAATGTGGAAAAGATGTCTTCTAGAAGTTAATTGCGAAAGAATTTTTCATTACTTGATGCATGGAATATTCTTTTTACATCCACGATGTATAGGAAGTAAATTGAAAATAAAAGTTTCCCGTTTTCGAAAATTCATATCATTTTACCATCATATATACAATGGTTTGTAGCACATGCGATTAAGTTTTTGCATCGAAACTGTTATGGAATAAGCAATGACATTAATGGATCTCTTTTTGTGAAATTTTCTATTTTGGATTATTCTAATTATTGAAATTTAACTTTTAAAATTAATTAAAAAACTCTTATAGGTTACAGAGAGAAAAAATGAAAAATCTGATGATGAAGATGATGGTATTCTTGGTGACGATGAGGAAGAAACGGAGGAGCTTAAAGCTTTGGAAAATAAAAGGAAACGAAGAATGAAGTTTCAAGTTTGTACCTTTTTATTTAAAATACTATAAAATTTCAAAATTTGTAGCCCAATTCTCATTTTAAAATAATCCTTACTTCTTGAAATCCATATAAACTCTTAATTCTCTCTCTATAATTATTTTATATTTTACAGTATTTTCATATCAGTTTGCTACTTCTTTATATTTTTTCTGAATTTAATAGAAAGATATTATAACTTATGAACCACTGAAGACTATAATATAAGTGATGAATCTTTTTAAGGTCATTGGAATTTTAAAAATATTGTTCAAAATGTCAAAGTCTGGCACTTGTACCACCTAATATTATACATGCATTATTAGTATTTTTCACAACTTCCAGGCGTATAGTTCTAGAAGAAAGAAAAAAAGAAGGTTACCATGTAGTAGTGATGATGAATTGCTCATTACTTCTTCTCCAAGGTCTAGAATTCAGCCAGAAGAACAAAAATTGTTTTCATCTTTAAGCGCCACTTATGTAAAAGAAACAAGTTTAACGAAAAACATTGATTTAACTAATAATTTCTGCCATTTAATCAATGAAGGTGTATCCAAATCAACTACTTCATCATCTAATGAGTCAAGATTACCCATTTCAATGTATGTTGATGATCATAATAGAAAAAATGAAGATTTCAGTTTACAGTTAGTAAACTGTTTGAATTGCAAATTTAGGCTTAGAAATTCTTTATTCATACATAAAAGAACTGGTCATCAGGTTTTCTGCTATGTTTGTGCTCATAAATGGTGGAGATTTAATAAGAAATGCCCTACTTGCAATAGAAAGATTTCACAAGTCATACGAATTTCCATAGGGTAAATAAAATATATAAAGTGAGTGCAGTTCTTTTACTTACATAGAAAATGTTTTGCTTGAAATAAATAATTTTAGTCTAGTGTCCTACTCTAGAATCAGTTTCTCTGATATAGTAAAATATCTTACATAAATTTATTCAAGAAATCTTACTACATTTAGTAAAAAGCTGCTCAATAAGTCTTAACTTTTATCAATGTTTTTAATTGAATTGTAAAATAATTTTTGGCTTCTCTTATTATTTTCGCCTAAGATTTTTTATATTTGGTTTTTCTTACAGAAATTTAATTAGCATAAACAAACACTGACTCATGATATAATAAACTAATATGAAATATAATTGAAAATTGTCTCTTATGGCTTTTCACAGGGTTCTTTGCAAACTACACACTAAGTCAGCTATGAAGTACCTTTGATAATCACTATACGGAGTTATAATATGTCCAATATTTTCTAAATGGAGTTTATTAAAAACTTTTCAATCTTTGAGAGCTATCAATGATTTTGCATGTTGTGAATTATATAATAATAAGAAATTACAAGATATGCTCAGAAATATAGCACCATCACCCTTTCCTATTTATAGAACTACCTTTAGTGTATACACTAAATTTCTGAAAATATTTTATGAAAACAATGTGATTTCAAAACGATACTCACTTAAAAGAACTCAACTTCATATTTTCCTTATTCTTTCCATTTATTATCGTTTCACAAGTAAGACTCTGTATTTTTCTCTAGGTTGATCAAAGGATGTGAATTATTCAAGGGATTTTCTTTGAAATTTCATGATGAAAGGGCTAATAAGATTTTTTTTAACATTATTCCTCTCATTTGCTGGCCTTGGTGGCTGAATGTATAGCGCAGTAGCACTAGTGCTCTAACTCCTTAGGATGGCGTCCAGTTGGATCAAAATATTTTCTGTTATGGGATGAGATGAATTTTTGTTTGTTCATAGTAGGGGTAAAATGTAAGGGTGGTCTTATCAATTTGTCTAGTGGTCTAAATTTCACTTTGAATCAATAAATGCATTTCATTATTATTATATATGGTTTGGGCTGCTTTTAATGCAGTGATTATGAAACATTGCCCAGACATTAAATATGTAAGTATACAATAAAAATTGAGTTATATTTTTATTTCTTTTGCTTCTCTATCTTTTCTATTCATTTCTGTCACTAATGTTCATCCTGATATAACTGAATAAATATTTCATGAGTTCTGATTTTCTACTTGATAGTCTTTACTATTTTTATAATGTTATATTGTACTGATAAAATTAATTTACTATTCTACCTTACTGAATAAAATCTTTTAATTTTTTCTTTGGCCTCTTGAATGATTAACATTTCTTTGGTAACAAATAATAGTTTTATTGACACAAAGGTAAAGCATTTCTTAGTATAATTTCTGTAAAGTTATTTATTACATTTCCTTATCCTATATTAATTTATTTGCCCTGTATTTTTAGTTTAGCTATGAGTTATTTCATTCTTTTGTCTCACGTTTTGCCATATTTAATCCTTAACTTTTCTTAATTATGAAATCATGTTTTCTCTTAGAATTATAAGATAATTATTAAGATAATCATAAAACATCATACAATCCTTTATAGTTCCTTGTAGGTTCTTATTTTTTTAATTGTCTATCTGACTGTATTCAAGTACTAAAATTGTCTACTAAGCTTTGACTTCATTAAATTTATTTTACTCCTTTATATTTTTCCTGAAAAATTTTCATGAACCCATTTCTAAGAGAGGGTTAAAATACCAAAAACTTTTCAGAAAATTATATTTACCATTTACCGTATCATACGAGTTAAGGTGTGCTTGCCAACAGTAAGCAATGCTATAATATATTTTTTAATGAAGATTAAGATTTTTCGGAAGGTCAATCTTCGTACACATTGCTAAAGATAAACTAAACGAAATTATCGGAGCGCAAATATACATCGACATCGTCTTCCCATGCATTTATTACGGCAAAATTATTCCCGCCTCGGGGTCGAATCAAGGCCATCCTGTGAAAAACACTGTCATCATTTACTTGTGTATGGTTTTGTAACACAATTGTAACACTCCAAATTTCAAAAGGAAATTCATTTACGAAGTGCCTCTAAAGGAGTTCTTGAAATGCTACCTTTCAACGCTTGTACGAAATTTAAATCTTCTACGCGGTCAGGAAGTGCTTAAAAGATATGTCCAAAATATCGCCCATATATTTCTTATGGAGAAATTCGAGAATACGGAATACGCTCTGGAATCGAACCTATGACTCATATGCAACTATTGATTCTTTACATTATATATGATTTGATAAGTACATTATATACGTACCTACATGCTTAGTAAGTTTGAATGTTCTATGTATCGTATTAAGATAGATATGAATTTTCAAAATTTGAAAAATGTTAGCTCCTGGTATCGAACCCATGATTTTTATTGAAAAAAACATTTTTTCAAAGAAACATATAGTATCTATAGTCACATGAAATTTTTTCGATCTAAGTGCCCGGGAAATATTTTTAAAAATTGTCAAAAATTGATGTCATGCATTCTTAGTCAGTGTGTGAATATAACTATAGTCCGTTCCACAAAAGCTGGCAGTCAGTCTATGACTCCCCTCTGGGGATACTATTATTGCGGCTCCTGGTCCATGGTGAACTTCATCCGCTGAAAGGGCATTTTTACGAAATAAAAGGAAATGGCGTTTCTATGGGTATAATTTAAATGGATTTACGTCCATTTTTCAAAGTCCAAAAACCCCCGTTTAGTTTTAACTTGAGTTAGTTAGTTGAACTTTAGTTTTTATACAAAAAATTAAGGTTCTATTCAAGATATCGACTCAGAATAACCTGTAAATGAAAATAACAACATTTATCTCAATTTCCTTCGCGACAAGTTTTTCGTAACGTAAGAAACAAAAAAATTTTAGGCGATGTATAAATTTGACTGCACGATCCAATTTTTGGAGGTTGCGTTCCACTTAAATTATTTTTTACTAAAATATAATCAGTCAAAAATTCATATAATTTGACTTTTATGTATTCATAAGGTATAAAGAGTAATCTAAGAAAAAACTAGCACTTTATGTTTGATAGGATGAGAGAAATGGCAGTTTTAGTATTGTTCACGGCGGGTAAGGCGTCCAATTTTTTTCATTCCAATATAAAATTTATTTCTTTTTTAAAATGATGAGAAATCTTCGTCAATATGTATAACCATCCTTCCTTATCCAAATTTAACCAAAAAATTGGAAAAAAATAAACCAAACTAGGTTGAAAATCTTAATTTCATCCGTTGCGAAGGCAAATTTTGTGGATATCGCGGATATTCCGGAAAAATGACCCGGCGTACGAGGCTATTCGATTTCCCCATAAGACAATACTGCCTAGAAAAGTGGAACAGACCATAGTAAACGAAATAGAATATCCCTTTTCTTAGAGTAACCTTATTAGACCTATCAGTATTACGGATAAATGAAATTAAATTCTATTTCATAAAATTATACTTACATTTAACTTTAAATGTAATGCTATGACGGAGAAGAATTTAGCTTGCTTGTTGGGTAACAATAAAATTATTTTAAAATTAATAATAAGAATTTATTGCTATGAATATTTATCCAGATGATTTTGATGCAGTTGACAAACCCATTTAGTGCTTGCCAAATCAACATTTCATATGATAGCAAAATCTGATTACAATCTAATACTTTGTCATAAATAATACTTTTGAAGCAATAATGGATGACAACTGATTAAACAGCAGTCTATTATAAGTAATCAAGATTTTATAAAAAAAAGATTCATTGATGATCATCTCTAATTTCCAACCTTTTGGGAAAATCACTCTGATTTTTTTAACATTTTACCCTTATTTGAAAATAAAATTTTACATTACAATTATTAAGATATACCATTCCTAGGGAGAAACAAAAAATAATAGCCCTATTTGGGCAATCCCATTCATGTGAAGAACCTTTAAGAAGTAGATGTAAATTTGTTCATTTGAAAATTATTCATTTATAAACAAAAAAATCAAATTAAGATTAGTGAAAGTATTAGAGTTGATTTGCACTAAATATTGTTTGTTACAGGTACTTTCCATCCAACAGGATTATCTTCTATCGTCACCCAATATAGCTCAGCAAGTTTTACATAATTTATATTTTTTCTCACTAATACTTTGAATATGGATCATTATGACATTATAACACTGGATTCAATGTTATTATACTGACCTCGAAATGTTTAATTTTGATTTCATTATATAGTTAAAGAATTTTACAGATATACAGGGATAGTGGGGGGTTTTTAAAACCTATCACTATGCATTAAATGAAAACACGACAATAAACACTTTTAACATTAACAGCATTATGGACAACAATTTCTCAGAAAGTGGTTAGAAATGCTTTCTTTCTTTAAGACGTTTGTGTTTTCCCCTTTAGAAGCAGGATTTCATATTACTTTGCTTTGTCTGGTGACAGCATTACAACAAAATATATACACTTACATATAAATACATGTCATTCCTTGAGGTCACTGAATGTTTGGAGAGTAAGGAGAAAACATTATGGAATTTGTATACTATAGAATTTAAGTATCATCACCATAGGTTACCAATTTTTAAGAAAATAAATTTATTTCCCTGAAGATAATTTCTAAATAAAATTTTTATTTATGGTTTTTATTTTAATTTTTAGGTTATGATTTGTATTTTTATTTAAAAAATGTGCAATGTTATATGGATTTAAACAAAAATAAAAAAAATCAAATAGCATTCATACAAAATTAAATTCATAATTATAACTTGCAAAGTATTTAATGAGATTCATGAAGGAGAAAGTGTTCATTATGATACTCTGTTACAACAATATCTGATGCAAAGAAAACAAGTTTCCTGGCTTGTTAAGTAGGGGTAACATAGGGAAGATCTGATATGTTCTAAGTTAAATGAAAGTCATTGGTAAAATTTTTCAATATTTAATGGGATATAAACCAAAAAGTTCTCTCTTGAATGTAGCCTCAAGGAAGGATTAAGGAAATATTCCATAGAACTCCCTTTATAGTGTAAACAACAAACTAATTTTTCATGAAATGAGAGATGAAATATTGAAAATACATGCAAAATGCTTTTGTTGTAGTCTGTTTCTTGGTGTGTGAATAGTGTGAATTTAATGTTCTCTCCTTTTCTCTCCTCACACCTTTATCTACATCATTAATATTATTAACAAATATAACATCTCATTATTACATGTTTAGCATAAAAAAATAACTGTCACCCAAAACACATCAATTCTATTTTTTGAATATGACCAGTCAGTTTTTCTGCATACATCATTCTTATGATGAGAGTCACACACTAAATATTTATTGGAGCAACTAACATTCAACTATAGTATTGTATGTGAGCACTTGTAAAAGAAATCGTGGGTAAACTACTTATAAACAGACTTTCAGGCACACACAACACTTCCTATGTTTTTAATTGATTAAATTTCTTTACCCAATTCTATGCTCTTGCAGAGCTGGATTCAATGCACTGTATTACACACAATTTTCCTAATTTCAAAACACTCAAATATTTTTACAAGTTTTAATTGATATAGTCTGAACACTAACACAGATTTTGTTCTCATAAACATTCGTTTTGTGTTTTCTATTTGTTGGATAAGTTGAGTCATTGGCCTAATTTCAAATTTGATAAGAATTATGTCATTATAAGTTTAGTAGTATTGCCAGATTTTTTCATCTCTTACATGAGTATTCAATATTACCTCTAAATTTGAAGCTTTCATAATGATGAATCAATTAAAGAAGCAATGATAAAGGAAAAGTAAGAAATTTATGTACAATGAAGTATGTAATTATACTTTGCTCAATTTATCATTGTTTTTTTTTTTAATTCAATTATTCATTAATTATAATTCATCGCTTTTTAATCCATTCATTACCTGCCAAAATGACCAAAATTTCTTTGATATTACACAGAAAAAAGACAAAATTTGCATAATTTTTTATGCTCCATTCTAAAAAATGGTATGCAAATCTTATGACATACCAAAATTGTCGTAAAATATAAAAGCACAGCAATTATGCTTTCTCAGGCCTCATGATACATTCTAGATGCAGACTCACATTTATTATTTAAAAAAATTTTGAGCTTGGGTTTAGTAGGCAGAAATTCAATAAAAAACTAACTATATTCTATTTTTCATGTAAATCTATGAATATGTGGTGATAGAAACTTCTGAAACAATTGGAATCCTTTTACATTAATCCAAGTAATAAATTAAGGAGTATACTTTAATAAACAGAATACAATAGCAGGGTGATGTTTCTATGTCATTCACATTAAAATCTTGCTGATGTTGTAATGAAAGAAATCTCAGATCGTCAATAAATTATTCAGAAAATTTGCATGAAATTACTTAAAAAGTAAAGGGATAGATAGTTCAATTAAATAAACAATGGTTGATGTTTGAAAGATTGCTCCAATAAAACTATTTTTGAAGCCACATCATTAAAATAATTTTCATATCATCTGGAAGCAATAAGACAGCACACATAAATCTATCCTAATCAATTTGCTGTCCTTACAGAGAATGAATACACTATGATTATTCCCCCTTCTTGCTTCCTCACTTAAGTCACTTAATATTTGCTTATTTATCAATAGAGGAATGGCAGCTTTGATGAATAAGTTACCTTGATCACAGACTTGAGGGATATTTATACCTACACTACAGTACATTCATAATGATATTATATAGATTAGCTGCCAAGTTTCTTCCTGCATACAGTCACAAATTTCAAAACTGGGTTACTTCCAGCACTAGAGCACATTTTTCATTTTGATAGGGAAGACTTGGGACTTGAGATCATAGACTACTACCATATTCTGAAGATCTTCTTCGGTCAATATGCTTCATGTATGTTTCTGAGTAAACACTCCGTGTCCTATCTCTAGCATTAAAATCGCATCTTAAAGTAGAAGATGTACGCCTTGAACCTAGTCCACTCCCACCATGATGGTGGTAATATGCTGCAGCATCCAAGGCATCCAAGTCTGATGGAGGGCGTCTACAGAGACTGCAAAATGCACACTGCAGAGTGTTTCGAAATGCCTCCCTGAAGTCTCGATTAAAGTATGCATATATAAGGGGGTTCAATGTTGAATTGAAATAGCTATAAAATGGAAAGAAAGTCAATTAGTAAGTTGTATGAGCATGTAATATAGATTAGATGAATTACAATAATGAAGTAAGGTTGTATCAAATTTGTAAAAAATATTGATTTACTAGAAGTTCAGCATCTCTCTTAAAAATTAACATTCCAGAAGATAATTAAGAAAATATACGAGTTTTTAATGTACTCAATGTACATGTATATATAAATATATGTATATATAAATTGGAGGAATATTTCCTCCTATCAAATTTCCTCTCCTTACTTAATCCATGCCATTTAAATTAAAAAATTAAATAAAATAATACATGCACAATTAATTTTCAAAAACATAACATTTGTATGGTGTGAATGAAACCCAACTTTTCAAGTGTTAATAAGTGTTCCTAGATTAAAATCAGCATCAATATATCAGTTCACCTCAATTTTTGAAATTTTCTAGTTAATATGGGTACGCATGGTAACCATTTTCCAACTCATTTAATCTCATATTTTGAAATATTATTATTTTCTATTCATAACAAATTCCTAAATTTTTTCTAATTTGGTGATAAATCTCTTGAACAATGTTTTATTTAATTTATTATGAAATGATTTTCTATGGGTATATTGAAGAAAACTGCACGATTAAGTTTCAGGCTTAAAGTTTTAAGCATTTCTTAATATTCTATACAGCGATCCTGTAAGATTTTGCATTTCTCTCTTTTGACTCGTCTTATTGTTATTAAATGGCATCCAAAACCTTAATCTCAACTGATAATGAGTTAAACTATACACACATAGTCTTTTAACTCTAAAGTTAAATCTACTTATTCTTCTTTGATGTTGACCTTTCTCATAAAAATATATCAAAACGCTTTAAAAAATTCAGAAAGAGATTAAATAGTTTATGTTACTTAACACTTTGCGTAACTTCTTATCCAATAATTAATTGCTTCCAGCAATTTTGAACTTTCTCAAATATTTGTAATTACGAATATAAATGTGTTTGTTAGCGTATAGTTACTAAGCTATGGAACAATTTGTCTCAATGCGAACGATTTTCCTATTTTAGTTTTCTAAGAGCACACAGCATTAAAGCCCTTGAAACTTTCACATCTAGTTAAAATCTTAGCTTTCCTTAATATGGTCTCAAATACATGTGTTGAATAGCTTTTAAGACGTTACTTACCCAATCCAAAAGAGTACAGCCACCACGATGTCAGGACAATGGCACGCTTCATCGCCGCAGATGGTCGTGATGACGTACCAGAGGAAAAAAGGTAGCCAACATAGAATGAAGGCTCCCATAATGATGCCTAAAGTCCTCGCGGCCTTATGTTCCCTCTTCATCTTAGAGGCTATTGCACGATCTTTGGTGGGCGTGTGGTGTTGCTGATGGTTGTGTGGAAGTTGGAGGCGCGATTTGTTCGGTGTAGGGGGAGGCGGAGAGGGTGAGGAAGGCTGTTCTCCTTGCGAATGACAGGGGGAGGCCGGAGGATTGGATACAGGGCGATAGTGGGGAGGTGGCGGCGGTGCCAAGTGGTGCTGTGAAAGGGTAGGTGGTTCCTCAGCTGGAGGGGTGCTTAGGATCTGAGGTGGTGGTGGGGTCTCCGCTAGAACTTCGTGCAGAGTGAGTGCTTTGGAAGATCCTCCGCTAACCCCCACTTGCAGCAGAACCAGCTGTCGATGATAAAAATCGTATAAATCTATCGATAGAAATATTATTAAAAGCGAGGTAACGGAGTAGCTAATGGAATAATATAGACAAAATTTCAACATACATTTCAGAAATAACCAAACATACTTAGAAAAGTTGCTTTAATAATGTTCACTTCATTTTTTAGAAAGATATCCATCAAATCAGCTTGTTGCGATCCGTGTTTCAAAAATTATTGCTCAAGAGTATTCTTAACAACGAACTTGCTATGCATATAATATAATGTATACACTATCAAACTTAAATTTCAACGCAATTCACTAATGATTGATTTTTCCTGAAGTTGCTAAAATCTATTTTTCATTCTTAGGGTTCACTCATTCCACCATTTTTGCATTTTTAAGTAAGATTTTGGTGTCAAAATAGTTAAGGAGATGGCGAACTCTTTCAAAGTAGCCCGTGATCTGTAACGTTACCGATGACTTTTCTAATTTTGAAATGGCTTTCTTTCAAACACGTAATGACGACACTTACTTCTCCGTTTGGTTCGATGATTCTCGGGTCAGCTGCCCTGTTGTTCGCCTCCTCGTCCTCGTGGAGTGCATTGCTCAACAGCATCGCATTCCCGAAGCGAGAGTGAAGTTGCTTTTCCTGTCTATTTGCCTCGAGGAAGATTGCTAGGTAAGTGAACACCATGATGGTGCACGGAATCCAAAATGAGATGGACGATGACAGTAAAGCGTACACCTGGTTCACCTGTGAGGTTAAAAATACCCGTTTAATTTTTTATCCATCAATATCCTTATTGCTATAGGGACAGAATCATTCTGTGATCGAAAAAAAATTTTCTTAAATTGAAAGCTACTTCTAAAGTTTACAAAATCAGATTGTTTTTGAACGATTCGTATTTTCAGCCTCTCGTAGATTAGAGAGATCCTTTATAGAACATTCCAAGTGGTTTATTTAATTTAAATCTTACTTTTTCTCTTGTTAGGTTTTGTTAACCCTTTGCGTTGCAATGTTTTGAGAGTTAATATGGTCGATTTACTTTTTATTGCGCTTAAATAATTTTCGCCTCAAGGACTTTGACTGAATCAGTTTCTCTCTTCATTTACAGAGGCGATTCGATGGAAAATATAACATTTTTAGAATTGTTGTTTATAATCCAAAAAAAGGATTGAATACTGTGAATTGACTAACTTTCACAAAACCAAACTCGGTAAAACAACGATTGAAAAATGTATCTAACTAAGTAAAACAATCCTGATGCCATAAAATTAGTACAGTCATTCACAAAATTACTTTTATTTTTAAATTTGGGACGTTTCAGTAAAGGAATATTACTATTAAGAATTATATTAATTATATTATTAGAATACAGATATCTCTGTGAGAAATATGAGTGTAATAATCGATCAAAACTCAAATAAACATCAACTGTAGTGATGATTATTTCAATTAGTAAGTACTACGTCGACGTTCAGTAACGGTCACCGAAAATGATTAACGGACATAACTGGTAGTTTTTATTTAAATTCCTTCTATTTTAAGTCAACATTTCAGAAATTTGGATTTTCTATTCTCACATTCAAATAATTCTCTTGATGTGACTCGATTTCTTTCTGCGATATAATATTAAACGTTTAAATGAATTGACTTTTGGTGAAATTTATTTCATAATTTTAGTCGGTTTCTCTAATTTGGGTGCAACATTTGAGGTGAACGTGTCTGTTTTATTAAGTAATGAAAATGAGAATTATGAAAAAAGAACTTTCTGTTTGAACAAAGATGTGTTTCTGGATGAACGGAAAATGGTGGACAGGAGTAAGAGGGTAAAATTCATTCATTATGTGAAGCCGATGTTTGAAATGCACAGAAGTGTGATATGGAAAAAATAAAAGTTTCATCCACACGACGCTTTTACGACGAATCGGCCACACATTGCAATTATAATTCGATTAATTTTTTTTATATTCAAGGGAATAGCAATAGAAAATTTATTTCATTCACCATTCAGAATAGACTTCTTACTATTATTACTCTTCAATCAAATCACGGAATTGCAGGGAGAATTTGTGCTAACACGATGCCCGATTTCGTCGGTGTAACGAAGTGCGTTTGATGCGTTTCAAATTACCTCATCGACTTTGGAGCGAATAATCCAATCGTAATCAAAAGAATCTGTTTGCTTACACTGAACAATGTTTCTTTTTGTTTTAACGAACTTTTTGTAATATGAATAACGATACAGCTAAAATTTTTCAGATAAAATTGAATTTTCCCTTTACAAGGAAATAGCAAATAATTCTCAATGAACCCATTACCTAAATATTTCATCACGAATTGTTGAGATGATTGAGAATATGACAATACGAGAATACGA
This sequence comes from Pantala flavescens, assembly GCA_020796165.1. NCBI lineage: Eukaryota > Metazoa > Arthropoda > Insecta > Odonata > Libellulidae > Pantala > Pantala flavescens. The sequence continues at coordinate 18,476,838 of CM036882.1, forward strand.
AGTTTTATCTCACTATTTGATTTAACGATATTGCTGGAAAAATATTGAATTATATTTAGAATAAGTTAGTCGAGCAATCTAGAAAATATAATTCGCATGATCATCTTGCAAATTATTTTAAGCGCTTCCTTTAAAAATGTCATCTATGGAACAATATCAGTATTTTAAACTTTAAAGTTAGATTTTAAGTTTCTTCCGAAAAATTATTATTTATTCTCGAATTGAAGATTGAAATACAAATTGAACAATTAAACATTTATAGGAGGAAATTCGAAACTCACCTTAAATTCACAGATTTCGGGATGAAGGGAACGATACTTGAGGTGTTCCTCCGTGGTGTACCATCCGAGGAATATGGGAACGAATGATATGACAGCCGGTGAGACCCAAACATTCACCAACATGACAGCAACGACCCTTTTCGTCATGTTGATTGGATACTTGAGAGGCCTTACGATTGCATAATAGCGATCCACGGAAATGCAACACAAGTGCAGAATGGAGGCCGTCGAAAAGTAAACGTCCAACGAATTCCACATGTCGCACATGATGGGACCGAAAAGCCATCGACCTGTCAACTTCACGGTGATTGCAAAAAGAGAAATACATTATTAATTTGAAAATCAATATATTTACCATGAAAATTACTTTAAGTTAAAGATTGGGCATCTCTAGTGCATCAGCGTTCAATATTTCATTTAAATATACTTTGGCAAGAAATTAAAAAACGGACGGAAGTAAATACAACTTTTACTACTTTTAAAAATATATATGCAAAAATCTGAGCTGTAATCAATTCATACTTTAATGGAATTCTTACTTAATTTTTGATTCATTTAGTGTAATTTAATTTTTTTTAAGATTGATGTAGATTTATTGAGAATCCCAATGTTTTCATATTTCTCTTCGCCAAGTTTCTGTATAATGAATTAATATTGCAATTTTCCCACAAAGAGAGAGAGATCTTTATAAAACACCATTAAAACATTCCTTGGATCATTTTGGGTGGAAAACATCGAATTAATGAGAAATCAAGAAATATTTATCGTCAAATGTCGGAAAGAGATTTCAAAAAACCTTCACGAATGTCTGCAATTCTTAGAAAACTTCCGTTTTGTTCTAATATCGATTCTAAATGTTCATCGAGTATAGAATATACATACATACATACATGGGTCTTTATTAGGCGAAATTATATAGAGGAGAATATTATATATAAAAATATAGAGGCCTTAAGTTGAATACATTTCGAAAAAGTTATTAACGGAAATGGTTTAATTCCCAAAATGTAAAAATAGTAGAAGATAAATATTTAAATATAAAGAGAGGTAGAATGGAGTTTATGTAAATAAAATTTTCGGTTTACATTACTTTAGAAAAATAAGTTTTTTCCAACGAATTGGCACCTTTTTTTCTTTGAATTCCAAGGAGGTATGAAACTTAAGTCAAAAATGTGAATAAGAAAAAGAACAGAGATTTGAAAACCCCGTGACAACAATCCTATCGTTTACGATAAGATTGTTGTCTTTTTCGTTTTCGATGTCAATTCTATTAACGTGCTAAAAACAACCGAAGTAAAATCAAAGAAATGGGACAAAAAGGTTATCGTGCGAAGGCGCGGTAAAATGTTAAAGCAATTTACAATGTCGCTTTCACTATAAAATTAAGATATTCCATTAGTGTATTATTCCTATCGTTTACATTGATCACTCTTGTCGAAATGAATGCAATATAATTATTGGAAAAAATCAAAAATTTAAACGCATTTAGAACTGAATTGTGTTTTCTATAATTTTTGCGATACAAAAAGAGTATGATTTTTAGACATGAATGCGTATAGAATATTCTTCCCAAGTAAACGGAATTTAAATGTTAAAAGTATTCTGAAGGCGCATTTGCAAAGGTTTATCTTACGTAATCACTGATGTTAGTTTTGTCTAACTTACTAACGAACTTCGACGATCAACAGTTCAAAAAAGTGTTGATCATAAATGGAAAACCTTTAGAAGAGCTTTCCGTAGTCATACTAAAACAAAACATCAGAATTAAATGATTATCGACGAATCGTTAAAATTACTTTCCCTTACCTGTACACTGGCATTGAAAGTCATTGCTACCATGGCCACTAGCATGTCCGCGAACGCCAAAGACACCACAAAGTAGTTCGTAATCACCCTCAACTTACGATGCCTCATCACACTCACTATGACCAGTAAATTTCCGCACAATGCAGCCACGATAATGAATCCCATAATGCACGCTTTCAACACTGTCGCGAAAACGTTTGTCCATTCAGACTCTTCTTCGACCTCCAACACTTCGGTGGCGTTCACCGCTGAGGTCGCATTGGCCATTCCGTAGTCGGCGGTTGGCGTCACCCCGTTCATCATGTCGTTGCTACTCCACTCGGAGAGTGGATTTGCCGTGGATTTCTCATTTAAACAGGGAGTCTTCGGAAGGAGCGCCAGGTGAATAATTTAACTGGAAATTAAGAAAAACATTCATTATAAAATAAACTCAGTTTTTAGAATGCTCTTTCTAAAAAATACGACTAGTTCACATTTAATCTCAAAGGCTGATTTTAAACGATAAAGCCTCAACTCAAACGAATTTTTCACATCCAAAAAGTATTGTGAACTAGGAATGCTAGAAATGAGGGAAAATCTATATGGTTTGTTTAACCCTCAAAGGAAGTGAGTACTTGATATGCATATAGGAGGAGTACATTTCAAGGTGAGTTTGTTCTGTTGTAATAAAGGACGTTGGTTCTTAGAAAATGATAGTATAATATAGATGCGCCTCTTATCTCTTTATATAGAATCATTTACACAATTAGCAGTGATCATTTATATATTCATTTACAGAATCATTTGCATATTCAGTGATCTTTGTCGTAGTGCAATTCTTAGTCGTTGATGAATGAACAAAAATTCGTTATCTCAACTTGCGATGTTTCGTCATCACCCGGAATTCGCATTTTTCTCTAAATATGTGCACATTTTGCGGCTGAGAAAGCAAAATATGAGAGAATTGGTGTTTCAATGGTTTGAAGATCTCCCTTTGGTATTTATTTAGAGAATCATTTCAAACCTCTGTTTTTGGAAGTAGAGCACTTCGCGGGAAGCACATCCAAAAAGGTCAGAAAAAAACAAGCAAATAAAGGAGAGAAAGGGATTAAAGAAATCACATTAAAGGGCTCCTGAAATAACAGTATCGCGCTTGTGAGCGTATATTGTTCGCGTAAATAAATCATATGATTCTTATTAAAGGTTTTCAAAAGCGTAATTGCTAAATTCTACATACATTTCACTATCGCGCTTATATTCATTATATCGATAAAATCAACGAAGAAGAACAATTTAGCCACGTTTTTTGTGGGTTTTATATTTCAATCAACTTCAATTCAGGTGCATCCCGAGAAGTTCATTAGCTAACTTCGACGTTGAAAAATTGAGCCCTTTTATGAAACCGACAAATATGAATTGGAAAGAATCCGTTGAGGTATTCGTATGTTGGAATTATCTGGAAACATCAAACGGAGTGTTAAAACTTCATCTCAGTGAAAGAATAATGAGAGGAAACGGGGTGATAAACGTTTGGAGAATTGTGCAACAAGTCCGCACCACTCTTTCCAACGAAGGAACTGTTAATTCCCCTTTTTGAGAGCTCCTGATTATGAATACACAGATCAAAAATATCTCGAGAATACACTTAAATGAACCATAATATCGTTATCGGTAAATAGATATATTTTTGCTCGAGTCTCCACTTGCAGAATAGACTCTGATACATTGTAATTGCGAAATTGGACAATATTAATAAAAAATAATCGAGCGAAGGAAAGCGCCATTTGAAAATGAAATTAAGAAAGTAAAAGTTATATACAAAATGTTCCTGAGATTTGATTTCAATCTCAGAAATAAGATTTAAAAACACATTTGTATTGCGGGAAAGGCGGGACTTATTTTTTCAAAAGTATTACTAAGATAAAATAGACTTTTCTGGACGATCAATTTACATAAATTTGCATAAATACCCGTCCTTGGCAGAGGGTGTCACCAAAAACTCAAATATAATAATAATATAATAATAATATAATATAATGGTCAATAGCACCCTCGAACTATAAGAATTAATTAACAATCCCCTCATTTACAATTTATACATAATTATGTTTAATGTCACATAATATGTTATATATAAGTACATATGTAATGAAAACCTTTCCTAACAGATTTATGCACGCATTGCTACGGAAGAAACTGCTGGAAGAAATATGATATTTTCTCCATTTTCTATACAACAATAGGAAAAATTTCAGTCAAAATAAACGAACAATATTAATCCATCAGTTGCAAAATTGAAAGAGATCCCTAGGCTTGAGAATATCCAGAATACAAGACTAATTAAAATGTAACATCTACTGAAACCCGCCCAGATACTCTTTGACTCCTACCAATTGCTCCATTCTATGATAAACAGAGAAGTACCATTAGAAAGACAGAATAGTCACACTGTAACTAAATGGCTATGACTCATCAATAATGAACTAAGGAAACAAGCTTAACACGAATTAACGCACAACTTTAATACCATTGAAGGAGAAAGAACACAAATTCTGTAAAATTTCAACAAGTGTGAATGTAGATGGATGAAAATTTTTATTTGTATACGGAATTAATCAATTAAAGGCATAAAAATCTACATATAATCTTTTTTGTAATTAATCTCTTTCGAAGATGATCGGATTGTCGTGGAAAAAACCTTTTCAATGCTCAAAATAATTGAAGCAACATAATCAAGTTCACCTCATTATTCTGCTTTAATGCAGAAAAGGCTACTCTGATTCTCTTTAAACATTAATGGAAAATTTTAATTGAATCGCTTCAACTTCATAAACGCTTGTCTCACTTTTAACGAACTCCATGAATTTCTGATGCTTCACAAGAATATGCAGTTTCTAATGAACTTTGTCACTTTAAACAATATTCTGACCTCTTCTTTCACAGACCGTCTTCAACATTAAAAAATTAGTTCCTTCGGATAAAATAATTCACAGAATCAGACGTTCGCTAAATACGCACTGATTCGCAAAGATTCATTCGGTAAATATACACTTTTTCGCTCATTTTAAAATTCTTTGCGGACGGTCGACCTCAAAAAACAATCATCAAACCTTTGAAATATCTTGAAATTTGAATAATTGAGTCATTAACATTCTTAATTCTATCACTTTTCATTTGATCGATTCGACCGTATGATCGTGTGAATAAAATGAACGTGGTAGATCAAGTCTCTTTTTCATTTCCTTATAACAGATTAGCTAGATCGTTTAATCACAATATTTCGATTTCGAATTATGATTAAAAACTCTTATGTGCAATGCACGTTACTCTGCTCCTATCCATCGATGCATGGGAAAGGTATGATTAAAAGCAAACGAAAGAAATACATTTGAAATAATATTTTCGAGATAAAAGAGCAGTTTTGTTTTTCCTTGGCGAGAATGAAATTATCAATAAATTTAACGGGATATTTAGAATTTCTACGTGACGTGTTTATTTAGGGCCTACGCTAATTGACCGACGATCATCATAGCAGATAAAAAATATAGATTTTTGAGACTATTTTCGTACAGATAATTTCATAAAATTCAGAATTTCGTGAATAAATAAATTTCATTTGTATTTGTTAATCACAAAAATTAATGTCAACTACCGATTTATAATTTCACGGGAAGCCTGCCAACCGATTCTTTAAACTAACGGTTTTAAATATTTTTTATTATATATATTAATTTTATATTAATATAAAAGCAAAGTAATTGGACATGTTTGATTGTATACAAAAATAATACTAAACGCAACAGATAAATCCAATTGTATGCGATGGTAGAGTGTATGAAGGACAAATATAAATTCCAAAATGCTGATCATATTGGTCGTTCATTTTATCTCATATAAAGAGAGGAAAAAGTAAAATTAAATCTAATTAATAAAATAATAATTTCAGTTTTTCGAAAACTATCCTCAGGATGTTGAATAACCAAAGATTTATCTCAAAAGGCGTCAAATCCATGAATTAGGGAGAATCTCTCAGAATAAAGAAGCAATTATTTACTCTCAAACACAGGAAATGCAGTGCTCGCAAATGGAAGATTAGACAAGGCCAGAAGATTCTGCTTCGTTGATTTCATTCTAGAAAATCATCATTTCGCAACGAAAACAAAAGCTGTCATATAGACTTCCTGTTGCATATCCTAACAGCTTATCCAAGTTCCGCAATTGACACTTCATCAAACAATAGAGTCTTTAGATTTGTCCAATCGGCATGCGACTCTCCTATTCGTGCATTCCGCGTTAATTTAATCCATTTTCTACTTTTAAATTAAGATTTTGTTTATTCGATTTTTTCTTAAATCCTGGTACAGTTTGGACGAGAATGAATTATTCTACATAGTGATGAGCATTTGAGCACCTTCAAAACAAAATAATAAATCAAAAAAATGGCTGCAAAATCGACCAGAGAATGTTATTAAAACTGTCGTAGCTTTCATCCACAACAATCGAAGTGTTAATTACTCTCTCAGTTGTAAAAAGATAAAAATCTCAACTACCTCCTTAAAACCGGATATAGATGCTCTGGTATCGAAAAAACAGGCATTAATTTTTCTGAAACATTAAAAATTTAATATCCTTTTACTTGAAAAATAATCGTTGTTTTACAATAATCATTTGTACTTGGGTTACAAGGGTTGCCTAAAAATCATAGAGTCCTTGTTTGAGAAAAATTGTAACGCGTCAGCATTTAAAGGTTGGACAGCCGTGGTTCAGGCGTTACTTATTAGAATGTACACTTTGTACTATATGTCTATATATGTACTTCGTTGATGATATATATATATATATATATATATATATATATATATATATATATATATATATATATATATATATATTCATCAATATATATATATATATTCATCAATATATATATATCATCAACGAAGTATTTGATAATAATAGTAAGATTAAATAACTACGGGTGAATGGATTAAAGTAATATTTTGGAATTTTCAAGTTCTGTGTCGTTTTTCTTTTGCAAATACAAATTTGAGATTTTCGTTCGACCTTTTCCATTTAATACTGTTCTTCCAAACCAAACTTTTAATGTATTAAATAATGCTGATACTGCTATTACAGTAGTAAATTAGATTACTGAGTAATGCCTACGGATGGTTCCGAAGACATAAGATTGCAGCGGTATATATTTAAATATATAAATAATTTTATAAGTAATCATGCTTCTTATGTGATGATTAAATATATACTATTAATAATAATTTGATAGACGAGAATTTCCCACTAATTATGGAAAAATAGCGGAAAATTTCTAAGTCTCTCGAATGATTATTATGGCTTTCCACACAGTCCGATCATACCGATACTAATATACTGATAATATTATGAACAGTGAATTGGGAAGATTTAAAAGCTACGTTAAATAGCCTATGCAAGATTGAGGAAACTTCGCAAGATAAGTTCGTGTGACTGCATATCAAGGGAAAATAGTTGTATGACAAAGAATTCGAACCCTCTTTTTTCTGTGTAATGTACTTTTTGAACGGAATTGCGAATTAACTTTTATTAACAAATGTGAATTTACATTAGTAAATTAGTTAAGTAGGAGATCGTTTATTTATTTTGTCATATAAGTTCGGTCGTGTAAGATTTTTAATTAAATAAGATAGAGTTCCACAAAAAAATTATGAGATTTCGTGAGAAGTATATGGAAAGTGCATCGTAAAATGGAAATGAATTTAGGGTAATGTGATGTAAAAGAGCCAAAATGAGACAGTTATTTGCGCAAGAAACATGACAAGAGATAACACGAAAATGATTTTTTGGGAATTGATGAAACTGAGATGCGGATGATAATAAAATATTGAAGAAGGGTTTCCATTTCACATTCATGACACCTGCTTTTTATTCCAATGAATGAACATTATTAATAAATCCCTGCTTTCTTTTGAATTTGTCATTGAACTCTGATTTTCTGCTGACGATTTCTCAAATTAGAAATCATATTTTCTTTTTAGAAGTGCACCTCCCAAAATAAGAAACCTTTTATGGAATCCAAAATAGAAAGTTTTTCAAACAAAGGAATACGTTTTCTCACAATAAAATTTCGAGTGAAATTGAATATAATAGCATTCGAAAAATTTATTGATTTTCGGATAATTTGCGAGGGAACATTCGGCAGCGAGTCGCAAAAAATGATTAATTTAAATTGCATTCACGTCCATGCAAAAATAAATTTTGGAGAAAAAACGCTATATACGCGTTAATTCAGTGTTTTCATTGCAACCCTTTTCCTTTTACGTGCGCAGTAAAAAATATTAATCAAATTCGGGTCGTTTTGAAAAGTAGCTACAGTTAACAAAATATATGGTGACCACTCTTTCTTATTAACCAATCAGTTTCATCAAATTTTACCTAATATTTGAACATATATCTTTATTTTGTTTTTTTTCCTGTTTATCTATGGAATATTTCAAAAATATTTTTATCTCCAGTATTTTGCTTTTAGAGTAACTTATTTCTACAATATTTAAGCCCAATGAATTAGATTCTTTTCTTTCGAAAATTATAAAATGCATTCGATAAAATTAATGTATTTAACACTATATATTCTAAATACGTCGATGAGGACATGGCGATGACAACATTGGAAGAGTTTCTTATGAAGCTCAATGCTATCGAATAATAGTTAATCATTTCTTAAAATATTTATTATATATCCATTGATGATTTTTATTCAAAAGACTATTCTATAGTTATTCGCATTTTTTCGATCCTTTACTAGTTTATTCTCTTTGTGTTTCTCCTAAAGAATAGTTGGGAAATTATTAAATAAACTTAAGCTTTCATTTTCTAATCGTTCTCTATTGATAAATTTATTTAAGTTTACGAGTAAAATCGCAGATTTCAATTAGTATTACTTATCAATAAATTCAAAAATGGATTTTAGAGGAAATGACCGAATTTTATTAAAATATTAAGTTTGACAATAAAAAATATCATATTATGCAGTCAAAATTCTAACTATAAAAATTCTGAATCCTTTATTAACTAAAATAAATGACTAATAAAGAAATTTTTTAGTACATCAATTTTAGACGAAGCGTAATCCAATGGAAAAACACATAAGACTTATTTCATTATTTTCCAAAAGGTTTTATCTTCAAAATAAAGGCTATTGTACTATAATCAAATCACTCAAGGAACATCAAATCTTCACCTTGTGTTTTTACTAAGAACTCGTACGATATTAAATATACTCTATATTATTATATATACTTTTCGTGTTTTGCGATAATAGCTTAATAGGTTTTTATTGATTTTCATTTCCATAGAAATGTTTAAGAATGAAGAAAAAGTCATTGGAAATATTATTTCGAACTCCATTTATTCGAAATTAATGAAATAAGGAAGTTTTTGCTTCGAAGAGAACGATTCATAATAAGAACTTTTATAATGGGTTTTACAAAAATTCTTTCCGATCATGAAAAACAGACAGTCATGTTCAAAGCCCTCCGCCATTCAACTGTAGGTTAACCTCATTAAAAAAATTAATTCAAAACGATCAAAACTTCGGCTTGTGCAGACTGAGAATTGAGCAAACAACCTTTGTGAGACGCTCATTCAAAGCTTACGTTTGGTTCACAAAAATTATTTATTTTTTTCCTACTCTTCAAATACAAAACTTATGTTTATTTTGAAAGTTATTGAAAACATTTTCACTGAAAATGGTGGGCTCCATTTGACGATTTCTCACATATATTTCTATAGTTTATGATAGAAATAAGTAATCACCAAATCAATTTATAATAATCAACGGAGATTTGGACTTTTAAATAACACATTTAGTAAAAATATATCGCATCGATTGCCATACACGTGATAGCAACAAGAAGTTTGATTTTATGACTTAATAAAATATATTATAGTAATTTAATATCTTTGTTATGAACCAATGTTTTCTAAGAAACTCTAATGATGAGCGAACATTTTGAAGCAAATGGTCCTCACATTATGAAAGCATCAAATAAGAGATAAATATCGGAGATTAGAAAAAGGCACAATTTCGTGTTTTTTTCGATGGCCGGATGGGGACAATTTGCGTGACCTTGACAGCGAATGTGTCCCCCTCTTGCGATATTTTTAAGAGGCTCGTATCCGTTATTGTCACAATAATATCCGAATGGTTTTTTACTTTTTCGCTAATTCACGAAAAATATTTTCCTATCATCAAAGTGATAGTTTCTCAGAAATATGATTGATGGATATCATTGGAAAGGTTTCATTTTCAAATAAAGCGAATTATTGTTTGTGTATGCTATCGTTGAAACGTACTACGACAAGTAATAGTAGTTTCCCTATTTTGAATTAATTTAAAAACGACTCGATTTTGTGGTTTCATAAAATATATCTCATGAACAAATGATTATCGACTAGTTTTCGATGGAAATGATGCTCATCAAGTGATGTCAGACGCAGGAATACAATTATCCTTGGGCAAAGGGAAAATGTGTTCCTCCAGCAATTTCACTCGAACTAATTATAAGTTAATGTCGCAATATAAAAATAAGTAAAGCTTTCGGATGAAATCACAAAGGAGATATTTTCCATGTAAAATCACCATTTAAATCAAGCACGCCAGTAAATCATGAGTATATTAATTGTAAATGAATTCAGTTCAGCTATTCATAGTTTATTCAGTTATAATACATTATGCGATTTTTTTCGATATAAAATCATCGGAGATGAAAGTATAACTATTTTATTGTATACTCGAAGGCCGATTTTATGATTTTTGTTCAATAAAATTATACATTTAATCTAAAGGAGAAAATACCTTCATTTGGAACATAAAATTTTTGTCAACTTAAGAACCGTAAAAAATTCTCCGTAATTTAGTTAAAGCTCCTTAAAACAAGAAAAAAAAACTCATTTCTCTATCTAATAGATTATTTTCAATCCGTTCGTTTGGCATGTACGAGGGTGATTTAAAATTAGACCAAGACTTGTGACCTAAATTCATCAAAACGATTCAGTAAGGCTATTAATTTAAGGAAATAAGAAGTCTAATTAAAGTTTCACGAAATCAAGAAGACAATGACTTTGTATCTTCCGCAAGAATTTTTGTAAAAGACTCAAAGCTATTGTTTTTTCTTCTTGAAGAAGTCATACTACCAAATTACGCTTGATATAATCATTTATTTGTCGAACGAAATATTACACAAAAAGTATATCGTGATGAATAATGATAATTTAATCACATATGTTTATGTAATATCATAAATATGTGCCGATGAAATTCAACGTTGCTTAAATTATCTTGTACGTTAAATGAAATATGAATGCCTAATTTAAATGAAAATCGGTTCCAAAGAAATTTAGTAATTAAGATTTTTAGATTTTTCGTACTTCCTTATGTAATAAGATGAAATGGTGATATACGCTCATCAAGTTATATGTTTAACGATTAATATTGCGTAAGATTGATTTTCAAGGATAGCTCTACGGACAGGGTGCACCCGACCAGCGATGGGGAGTCCCGGGTTCGATTCCCGTCAAGGTTTTTTCATGATTCCATCCTTGGAATTGAGGTAAGCTATTAAGAGCAAGAAATCTTAAAAATATATTCTCATCAAACATTTTTGCCGAACATTACAATTTAACGGAAATCAACATTGAATTCGAAAATCAACGAAAGAAAATTCTCGTCTTTGGGAGAAAATGCTGATCGTGTTATTGCGGAAGAGAAATCGTATAAATAAGAGCTAATTTATAGTGAACACGTATTGCCAAATAAATTATAGATGTTTTAAATAGACTCACAGACTATAAAAAGGAGGAGAGTGATGTCAAAATGATAAAAATACGAAAATCGGCAGAGAAAAAGCAGTAAAATGTATGCGATAAGTGACACTTACGGATTTACTTTAGAATTCTATTTTTCTACATGAGTTTGAACGCTCAATATCGTTCGCTACAAATAGAATTTCAAAAGTTAAAACAGTCATGCGAAACCAATCTGGCGAAATAGAAAAAGAAAACATTTTCAGTGAGGAAAATTACCTTCAATAAATATGGAAGCATCTTTTTAATTACTAACATATCACCCTGTTAGGTATGCTATTTATTATGAGTGATTCAAGTTTACTAAAGGTGCAAATGGGTTTCTTTCGAAAAATGATGTTAAGAGATGTATCACGTATTGTTCATTCATTACGTTTCTTGCTCATAGCAGATTAATCTGATTTCTTTGAAAAATACCTAATATAACTATTCATTCAGATTTTATAGATGATAGATAAAATTTCTTACATCAACACACAGATATATATGATATTTACACATAGAATTTCGTATAGCTCATGGTTGAAAACGGAAACTGATTCTCGTTATCATCGGAAGTGTTCACTTTTCTATAAAAATCCTTTTCATAAGCGTATGTTTTCCCATCGAGTTATCATAAAAATTCGGATCCATTGGTGAATCTTAAGGTTTTAATTTGCCATAATTTCGCTTGGAAAATATTAATCTCTTTTCAGTTTTTTTAGAGAAATGTATTAACTCAATCGAAATCAAATGGTGAAAAGCTCCTTAATCTTGAGAATATGTGAATTATGTAAACAGCTCAGAATTCTAATTCGAAAGTGATGTGAAATTGCACCGCATTATTTTCGGTGAGACGATTTAATGGAGAAATCAAAGGAAAAGCGCCAAACGATGGCATCGTTTAGTATTATTATTATAAGTTTTCATTTTATTCATTCTTTGCATTCGTTTGTTTTATCAGCATGACAATTAACGATGTTAAGATTGAAATTACTTGTCTACGTTCAGTGAAGTAAGAAATCTATAAGTATTCAATAATTGAGTAAACTAAAAATTTCAATTATTTAAAATTAATATTTCACATCGTATGAATATAATAATATACCGGAAATTTATTTTATTAAAACTATTTAATACATTTGGAGTAATTTTTAAAAATTCATCATATGAATTTTGATCGAACACTGATAATCGAATACGGGAATGTTGATCTTATTTTCTTAGACCCTCGAAATTAGAAATACTTCGAATGATCTTTTAGCTTCAAATTTTCTACGAAATCTATTTTCCTTCTTTTTTCTTACTTTACCATTTAAATGTTCTTCTGATACATTCTAGTACACCAATTAATGAGAGTCTACGACCTAGTATTTTCTTGTGGCGTCAAAATGGAAAAAATGTTCACTAATTGGAGTAAATGAGAGGGAAGTCTATTTTTCAGTTTTCCTATCGAATGAATGAGAAAATATGGAAATATCAGCTGAAAAAGGTTAAAAGATGATATGAGTTACAAAATCCATTGAAATGATTTTCCAAATAAAAATATATTGAAGCGCTAGATGTGAATGTTTGTCAAAAGAGTAAAATTCAAAACAGATTCAATTAAAGACCTCATTTTTCAGTTCCATCCATATACTTAAAGATGTGCGTGTCTCTTCCAAAGGCACTCCAACTCAGTTTGATTCTTCGGTTTACTTCAATAATATTATTCTTTTCTCCTGTTGTCACAAGTTGTTCGAAGCACACTTTCAGGTTTCTGCAAGATATACTTTGCGAAAGTACATTACCTTTGTTTCGCTGAATTTTATTCTGAGAACTATCTTCTGTCCTACCTCATTTATTTCTTGAAGCCAATTCCTCTCCATTGGTGGTAAAAGTACGATATAATACGCAAAACGCAGATGACTTTTCCCCTTTAATGTTTTGAAAGTTTCTTCGAGAAAAAATGTAAAAAGAAAAGGCGAAATGCAATAATCACACTGTCTAATTCTATATCGAGTATTGCAGTTCATTACTGAAGCAGTAGTGTTTTATAAACGAAGAAGATGAATATATTTTTACTTTCGATATCTTATTGTACAGAAGAAAGACCGAATCAAGAGCTAGTGATCCCATAATATATATCTCGTATTCAGTATAAATTATTATTTTAAAATTGGACAAGCTCTGAAGTGGTCATAAAATAAAATATGATAGCTGGGATGGGATAGGAAATTCGTGTTATTTGGCGATTTTCCTGTTCTTCCGTATGTAAGAATCTAGTCATTTAATAATGGTGGGCATGATGAAGTAACACCTGATATTGTTTCTTTGTAATGGAATTTTTATCTCGAAACCTTTCAACAAATTAAAAGTCTCGAATTATTAGGTTAATTATTTCTGAGATTTAATTAGTTTGACAGATAATTGATGAAATAATATCTCCTTGAAATGAAAGAACGGAATATTGATTTTCCATAAATATCAAGTTCGTGAAAAATAGAATAATATTATTATTAGATTAGTATATTTGTATTGAACCGAGAACCAATTTGACACGTTCATTTGCTGGCAACAATCACTCGAAAACAAAATACGCACTGAAATGGAAAGGAAGACTTTCAAAGTTTATATATTCATAACGAAGGTTCTCATCTTTTTTAATCATTAATAAGCTGCTTACGGTAGTTACTCTGTGATTTATATAGACTTACCAAAGAATTAACTAGGAGATTCAAGTCACTGATATCACCTTCAGAAATTATGAAAAAGAGATTTAAACAACAATTTCACTATCTGAGACGTGAATGTAAGAAATAGGCCTTAAATAAAGCGACTAAATACGAGATAAATGGAATAATTATATCCCTCTCAAAATGTAGACTTAAGAGATAAATACTGAAAAAGGAATAATAAATAAGATTATATGTCGTACAAACTTACGGAGTCTTAGAAGTTAGTTCCTTTCATATGATCGGTGACTTCAAAGAAAGAAGAATTACATTTTATGAGCTTCACTCGAGAGTGGCATTCGTTGAGGTCAAAAATGTTGACAAAAAGTTGGTATTTCACGAAGTTGGATGCGTTATCATTAAAGTGGTAACAAAATATTTTATTACGTTTATAAAATAACTGAAATTAACTTAATGAACTAATTATAAGAACAATTCTCTTACTTTTTCTATATAAGAGCTGACACAATGGATAGTTTGTGGTGAAAAAGTCAAATAAAGCTTTCAAAAGTGAAAGTGTCGTAAGAAACGAATATCAAAGGAAAGGCCTTGATTGATTTTTGAGATAAAAGAAGGTGCAGAAACGGTATTTGGCATAAATGAAATCAATCAAACGAAGGTGTTCAAATTCGCTTTGTTCAAAAGATTTAGCTGAGGATCTAATTTCCTCCTCGTGTCTTTAAAATGGTTAAAAAATAAATTCGGATTTCATTAAAATTGTAGTAAACGTTGGTGTTTGAATAAAGTGCAATCTGAAATTTGCTGCGAGAGAACCACCTAAAAGCTGCTCCTCCACAAAAAAGAGGCACCAAAGTCGATCAAAATGTTTTATTCAGTTGTTTACAGTACAGGGTTTAAAATGTGTACGTTAAATACAAAAATATCCTCACTTCGCGGAAATTTAGTAATCGCGGTCGGAACGATGAGTGACGTATTACTGTGTCTACCTATGAGAAAACTAATCTATAGAAATAAGTTTCTTCAAATTTCAATGTTTAAGACATAGGGATTCAAAAAATTTGTTAGAATTTTGAGAGGGATGAATATTTAAAAATTTCAGTTCTTAAAACCCTTATGAGCTGTTTTACCATTAAAGTTGGAAAATTCAAATAATTGATAAAAGCCGGTTATGGAATATATGACTGAGTAAAATTACAAAAGCAATAAAATGTAAATGAGGTGATAATTTACAAATTGCTTTCCGACGATGAAAGTATTTTGAGAATTCGCTCATTATTACTTTAAAATATTGTTCTTTGCACTTGTTTTCACAATATGATGTTCCATTGAATGCGTGTGATTGTTTGAATATTTATATTTTATAGTTCTTAATGGTAAACGAGTATGTTCAGATACCACTGAGTTAATTAAATTTGATTTTATTCCTTTCCGAATAAATGGATTCAAATTCATCCGAAAGTATTAAATTTATATCCAGTAAAACAAAATTTAAAAGTTCTCCTGATGTTTTCTTATCGAACCATCGTAAAAACAGAACACGGAGTTCTCTTAAAATAATTACAATATACTTACAAATACACAAAAATACAAAAAAATAGTTTATACTTATTCAGCTCATTTTTCATTTCATCTCTTCTTCTCCATTGATAAGCATAATTTGCATATTTTAGAAATATTTTCCGTTGTTATTCTAATTTTGGTTTGAATTCAATGAAAGCGAACAGAAGAACTTCCTTTTGCAACCTTCCCTCGGAGAAAATAGATATAAATAATAGGTACGCATAGAAAGAGCTGATCTTTGAGAGTAACCATCTGATTTAATGAGTTTAATTTGAATGAAGATGGATATTCCTTCTAATTCTGAGTAAAAGAATTATTTACGCTTCATTTCCATCTTTTGTTTTCATCTCCGCTTCTTGAAAATCCAGAGCACCGCAATAAGAATCTGAGGATTTTTGTTTGCGGAAAAGTCCAATATTTTTAACGTAAGTACGTGTCGTAATAAATATTTTTCTCGAACAGTGTAGTTAGGATAAATGAAATACATGCACTAATAAAATAGCTGCTATTAGTCTATTTGCTTTCATTTACTTACGCAAGTAAATTTGTTATTTTTTATTTATATATGTTATTTTTTAAATTTTGTTCAAATTATTTATTTGCTATTATTTATTTACTATTGTATTTTAGCAAGATTCGAAAATTTCCTGGTTAATTAAGATATTTCTTTACCACTAAATAGCGCATCTTTTGATGGGTTTAAATCATTAATTCTGTTTATGGAGATTATTTTTCGGATCTCAATTTCATTACAGAGATATTTTCTTACGATTCATTTGTAAAATTCGTTAAAAATCACTTCGGATTGAAAGTCAAAGAGACTTTTCCTTTCATTTTATTATCATTTGCTGGATGATATTTTCACCGATGAAAGCCTCAAAAAGCGGTTTTGTGTTAATCATCCTTAATTTTGTGCATATTAATTTGTCTTCGAGGTAAGAAATGGCGAATTCAAAAGGAGTCGAAATGGAAAAAACGATGCAATGTCGAAGTTGATTCATAACGGAATTACATCTTAAATCCATGTCTCTTTGATGTTTACTCACGTATTTCATTCGACAGTTTCATTTCCAAAAGGCGATTCGTATTTTGCTATTCATTACTTCTGAATCTCTTATTTTGAAGCTCCGATAACATAAATACATTTCGAGGACAGAAGAGAATTTATTTTCAATAATAAAATTTATAAATTGGAATAAAATCGGATCCATTTTTTAGTGAATAAATAGCATCTTCATCGAAAAGGGAAACGCAATTAAAGGGAGCATTTCTTCTGAACATAATGTTTTTTCTCCATTTCTTCTGAGATTATTTGAATTGATTTTTCTCTAAGTAGTTTTTCTAATTTCTGATGAGTTACTGTATTTTAGTTTGGTTTCATCCTCTGATTGCATTTCGATTCCTTTTATAACTAACAGAGTAGAACCGAATTGAACCGCTTTCTATTAAATTAAAATCGATTGATGTTTAATTAACTTCATCCGTTATTTATTATGCATTTAAACCAAACGTATATTATAAATAACTGAAAATGAAAAAGGACTTTTGGAAATAAGGATACAGGTAGAAAGCACGTTACTTTTCATTCGTGGAAAGGTTTTTGACGATAAAAATTACTAGGACAAATGGAAGACTTTCATTAGAAAAAATTCCAGCCTTCACAATTTGTAAGTACCTGCACGTTGAATTGTTTAACGATGTTTTTCTATCATTATCTTAAGGAAATCGCAAAAAGCGGATGAATTATATAATTAAAGTTTAAAAATATTTGGTAATGGGTTTACCAGTCGTGAGAATAGCCGGTTAGGGAAAAATATTTATCATCCTCTCTTTTGCCATTTTTTGAACTAAAGAATCGATAACCGGATAGTATCTTATTTCGAACCACATTAAATCTATCGATTTACAAATAATCATTCTTTGTAACAACTTCATTATTTTCAGTATAAAATCTTTTTCTTTCTGCAGATAGAATTTAGCTTTTAACTGCACAAAACTTTGAATGCAAATCAGCCTCAATTGAGGGAGAAATGGCGTTCATTAAGACTAAGGAATCGATCTTTCTTCAATTTAGGAGGAGTTAAATATTGTTAAATTGATAAATAAATTCAGACAGATATAATGGAATCGTTCGAGGAATTATGATTTCGCTGCTTAAATTTATACAAAAAGCGGTCTAAAGTATTAAATGCTCGGAATTCCTGCGAATTTATGAAAATGGTATTTGAAGTTATACAGTGTTTCCAACTTACCGAGAATATATCGTAGGTGTGGAAAATGTAATTTGATGAAAGAAAATACTTTTATTTAAATTATTAACTTTGAAAAAAATAAGACTTTCCGTGTTTAAAACATGAAAATACAAATAATTTAAAGTCTAATATCCTTATATTATATGATAAAATGTCCTAACTCTTAAAACATTGAAGGGTTGCCAATTAAAGAAAAATCTACTTCGAATAATCATAAAATGATATTTTTGCTTATTGAAGAAAAGAGTTTTTTGAGCAATGTCAGGAATGACATTCAATGCAGCATATTTCACGAAATAACTCTTCGGAAGAAGAAGCTTGGTATTTTCGTTGGAATTCTTAACTTGGATTATTTTAAATCAGTGAATTGTTGGGATTGTCAATGATAAACAAAAAGGGAACCTCAGAAATTACATTTATCTGGAATATATCTTTCCGAGGTAGGAAACAAATTGAAGAGCATTCTTCCCTCTGTGAGACTGTAAGGAATTTATATTTAGCTATATACATATATGTATAGGATGAAAATCCAAAATTCATGAGAGGCATCGTAAATAGAATCTCTTTAAATTGAAATTTCCATCTTTCGATCAATTTGGTGGAAATCAAGTTCCTCGAGCAATGATTGTTGAAGTATACCGCTGACACAACATCGGGTTTCTCTGATCTTTTATTCATAGTCCGTAACACGGAAGAAAAATACATTTACGCAATCGGCAACGTGAGCCGGAATGGACAAATTCTCAAGACTGATTGGTATTTGGATTCGAGGAATGTCATTCCTGAAAAAGTTTTAATTCAAATAATACTGAACTTTCATTACGAAGTGTCCTTTGACCCAAAGAATGATGTAAAGTAAAAGCTTCAATATCGATGTTTATCTGATTTCAAAAGGCGTTACGCCAATTTGAACGAACTGAATATTACCTTCAAATCAAAGATAAATGAATGTAGTTACACCTACGAATAGGTAAATCGGATAATCGGAAACTCATCATTTGAACATGGTTATAACGATAGTACAAGTGTTACTGATGCTAAAAACAAGACCTTATTCGTGTTATCCATGGTGTCGTTAAAAAAGACGTTGCATATCTCAGTTCCGAAGTAGACTAATAATAAAATCAAGGCGTAAGTTTGAAGAATGCCATAATTTATTTGAGAGAAGGTAATTTGCCATCGAATGGAAAAACGTATTCTCAACTTGTTGAAACAATAATATCTTTTACTTCAAAACGAAGAATCATCCATAAGCGAGTAATCACTCAATCAAATAAATGATAATACAATAAATACAGCGTTTCTGTAAGAGGAGAGAGTTAAGGCAGATCGGTATACAGTTTACTCACATTCATTTATAAGTACCAAATAAAAATTTAATTAAGTAAGAACTACAAGAGTAGCAAACAGATTAGTTTTTGAAAACGAGTCACTACTATACGTATACTCATCTTAGAAGATATAACTGAACAATTCTATATATATAATATAGAATACCGCAAATTAGACTCTGAGGAAGCTGTTTATCAACAATCGAGAATCTGTGAAGTGGACATGAAGTGTCCGTGCATCGACTTATGTTCTGAGGAAACTTTTAATAGGAGTTAATCTTCTTCGCGCTTAGATAAGATCTCAATGACAATAATCCCTGTGTGTCTCATTCGTTCCGCAAGAACTTGCGAAATCTCGGTGGCGAGTGATTCCGCGTTTACTTGAATATCAAATAAACATGAAAGAGAAGCATAATTTCTGCTGTAATGACGTCATTATGAAGTAGAGCAAAAAAACGAATAATACCTCTTCCGGGTCATACGTACGTTTGTGCTGGAATTAAAAAAACATTAAATGAGGAATCACATGGATAAAAGATAAAAAAGATATTTCAAAGATATATATTACTCTATAATATATTCCACGAAAAATGGAAAAGTAAGCAATTTAATAGAGTTTATGTGGAGAAATGTTAGACATTTGTGAAAGTATGTTAATAATTTCAGAGAAAAATGGAAGTGACCATCTAATACTAAAGTATCTTCTGGTTAAGGTGAACGAAGGTCAAAAGGGCACTTGATTTGGTCCCTAATAAGTCATATTACTATTTATATTACTATCAATAGAGAATTTAATTAGAAAAGGTGATTTAGACGAATGCTTTAAATTAAAATATATATATAAGCAATAAGCATAGAATAGGAATCTAAATTAAAATTTACTTTACAGTAAATATAAAATTTCAATATAATATGCCGATAAAAACAATAAAATAAGGGAAATAGTTGCAAAAATTTCTTTGTCTTTCCCTCGATCAATAGGAGTAATGGTTTAGGGATGTAGAATCACGGTGCATCCCCTGCCACACACCGACAGGTGGCAGGGAAAGGCATTAAACTATTACAATAAAGCGGCTATACTCGTATCTCCATCGAATCCGACGACAATACTCGTCTGTAAGAGGAGTTCGTGTGGAAAAGTGAATAAAAGAACTTACTAAACGCAAGCATATTGAGTTTTCTCGATGGAAAAAGATGGTCGAATACTCTACACAGATCTTTACATAGATAAGAAGTTATTTTTTGCTTCGTTACGTTTAGTTCTGTTGAATGTTAAATAAAGAAATAGTTGCTGAAAATAAAAAAATGGTTTCGAATAAATCGAATATATTATAAAAGAAAAGCCAATCAGAAAATAAAGCTAAAATATGAATTTAAATTACTAACGAAATTATATTAGGGTCTACCGTGATTTTCTTTCTCTTCGCACCGATGCACGTACTATTATCGGCGGTCCAACACTATTTCACGTTTGCTTTGATGAGAAAGTCCTGCTCATCGTTTATAAGTGATAAGAACACTGTTAACGATACCATGATCGGGGATGGAACCATTAGAAGATTTGGAAAAAAGAAGACCCCACGATTGCGGGATATCGAATCCCTTAAGAATCTCTTGTTGCCTCCGAAATGGTTTTTTAAAATGCTAGTCACTGAAAATCAGGAGTGAATTTTTGTACAAATATGCGTACAAAATGGCCTTCGGAAGGCAAGACCCCAAAAGTTGTTTTATCCATATGTTGGGACCATTCCTTAAGACAAAACAATAAATTCTGCGAAATACCATCATCAACTATTAAATCCTGCTATAGCAGAAAAAACTAATGAACGTTGCTTTTCATGAATACAAGACCACACGCTGAATTAGGAGAAAAGCTGTGAGAACGCATACTCCATCTGAAACCTCTTTTCGTCTTTAAAAAGCGCTTTAAATGGAACATCGAAATAAAACCTCAACGATTGTTTCTCGTCCAAAACAATTTCGGAAAGAAGGCATGAGGAGGCCATCTTGTGAAACAGAAGGAGCTGACAGAGGATTCTTATATTAAAAAATAATTAACGTGTTAAACAGTAATATTGTGTATTTATTTCATATTTGAAAATGGAAAGAATCTTATGGACACCCAAATATATTAAACGTATTAATAAATATTATTTCAAATGATTATTTATAAACATATATTTAACCTGCACAATTCTTCGTAAAGATCGCTTTTGATAAAATGATGAATGCATATTGAAGCCCTGAGGAGCGTGAACAACATTATGCTTACACAAAGCGTAATATTCATCCTTCAATTTACGATTATCTTTAGAACTTAATGATATTAAAGTAGCCCTCCTTCAATCAAAGGTTATTTGAGCGAATTTTTTCAGTTTTCCATTGAAAAAAGCGTTATTTCGCCAAGAAGTATTATCGACAGCTGCTTCTCTCTGATACAATCAGAAACTTGTAATGATTCAGGAATAATTAATTAATTCTTTATATTAGTTAAATATATATAACAGAATCTCTTGCTAAAGTCGAAAACCTTTGCTCCTAGGATTTTTCGCGTATGCGGGTACAAGAATGTTTTAAATATGAACAGTATTTCAATTTTACACATTTTAGACGAAAATTACGAAGGTATAGGTATACCTAAAGTATATATTAATTAAAGGTATTAGTGCCAATAAAGTTAATAAAAAATACAGTTATAAATTGACCAGCATTTCTGCGGCGAGTGATTTTAAATCCATCTTCTGCACGATAATATACCGAAAGGGACATTGGCATTGGGGCCGAATTTTAGTTCAGTTTAATGAGCGAAGAAATATCGTCTCAATCCGAAGAAATCCGACTATATATATATACATATAAAGAAGATTCGACGAATAAAAAATAGTCTAGAAAATTCTATTATTTGTATTGCTTTGTTTGTCAATAAAAATTTTCTCATACCAAATAGAATAATCTTTTTATATTACACCGTTTCTCATTCAACTTTTGTGAGCATCGCTTTAAGAAGGATTAACTGATCACTATGAGTATATTCTGAGCTATCAAATGATTGTCTTGATTCAACTGCCACTCGTCGTCGTTAAGTGAGGACAAACCAGTGTCGCCAACTGAAGTGCCTCTTTAACCGAAGAAACAAACATTTATTGTTAATAAATTATGCTTATTTCAGCATTCCTATGCTTATGTACACATGAGAAAATCGAAATAGACATCGTTCATGAATTATTTGATAAATTAGGAAGTTTCTTGCAACGTTACAGTACAAATTTAATGATGTATTAGTTATCATTTCTAAATCGGTTCATTTCAAAATTATCCGTTTGATTGAAACAACTTAAATAAATAAGATACCCGCGTGCTATAGTGTGTTTGATACGAAAATAATTTGTCCAGAATTAAATTTTTATCGTATACTATTTTTGATCAAGTCTATGGTTTATCTTACTTCAGAGATAATCGGATTGCATCAATCAAAGCAATAAATAGTTTTATCGTGATAAGTTTTATAGCGCTACAGTTGAATATCGACTGTCAGCATTTATTCTTCGAAAGGAATGTATTAGAGGTTTCCTCTTTAATCGCGGAGCTTCTTTAAATCCCTTAAGAATGCAGTCGAATAAGTAAACCCTCGTAGGTTATTAAATCGATCGCACGCCACCCTATAAACTGTCATTCATCCTTATGGCAGATAAATCAAATGGGGCTTATTAAAGCTGCTGAGTTGTACTTAGCAAATGAGTAAAATGGACAATGATAGAAGACCTTGAATGCACTAGTTGGCAGACGATGCGCGATCTTGGCCTCCTTCGCTCCTTCGACAATTACTTTTTCCGGGATTATTCGATTTCGAGAAATAATGTTTCCACTCTCGTTTGATGATGTCCTCGAAAAGAAGATCGGCCAATAGATTTATTTCGGGAATCATAAAGGGAATATTTGCAAATGAAATCAGATTTCAATGCTCATTGGTCAACTCGATATCTAGTTTATTCGACCTCAATCGACTCTTCTATCGATTTTTATAAATATTACGTTGAAATATCTTTTACGAGAAAAAGTGTTTCCTGAAAAGTTTTTCTTATAATATTTGCCATCGAATTTATTTTAATCCGAAATTGACGATATGGCTTCGATACTTCTTTCAAATGAAGAAAGTGATTTTGAAGGAACGCAAAAGTCGCAGATGAGAGAAAATATCAATCTGCTAAACTTGCCATTAACGCCATCCTATGCTGAGTACACTCAAGAATTAATTCGTTTGCATACTTATTCCGAGACTACAGTATTTTGACCTATAGCAAACAATAACGTACGAAATATATGCTTTCATTGCCGGGGAGCTTAAAATAATAAGTTAATGGTTCTCTAATAATATTTAATACTTATAAATATGTATTGCTGTGCTTTAAAAACATTTCTAGAAAGTAAAAATGTGAGATGACCACTAATGCTTCATATTGAAGTTAGCTGTTGAATTTATACAAACAATTTTACAGGTTTAACGATTTCGATGAGGCAGTGTTGAAATATTTGATTGAGCATTCATCTGATACACTAAAAACTGAGTATTATTCATTTAACAGGTTATGTATTTAATTCTGAAATTCCTTAATCAGTTTCCTTATTTTATATCTCTTGTACTTTTTGAAAGAATAAACTTAAAATCGTGTATTTTTCATTAGTCCCATTAATGAAACAGTTATGATTGAAAATTTTAATTTATTTACGATCAATACCTCATCGTGTTATTTGCGAACATTTTATCTACAATAATGAGCTTTAAAAAGTCGTTGATTTCTTTTCACGAAATTCTCAAGCACTTCGAAGTGAAATATCGCGCCTTTTTTCTAATAGCATTCATTAAATCACTCTTCTCTTGGAAATGCTAAATATAAAATATATTATATATAATACTATAAATAGGAAAAATATAAATAGAAAATAGGAAAAATTAGTACTTCGTATTTTCCACAGGATATTAGAATCCACCATAGAAATTAAGAATACTGTTTAGGATATTTTGTACTCTTATTGAGGTGAACAATGGAACAATTCTAATGCTTTCAAACAGGATTTCTGAACATAGTTCAACATTAAAAGCATGTTGTTTTCAGTGAATGATAGCTCGTCTGCTATCTATATATTTTTTTGATTTTAGTGCCTCAAGAAGTACAAAACAAGCAAGCAAAAATATTCCATTAATTCCTTGACTTTATAGGATGTCAACCTTGAAACCAATATTGATTCAATATACACTTACTTTCTCAATTGTAAATTATTTAAATTAGCATTCACATAACTTCGAGTATAAAAGTGTTCATGTTAAGAGTCATAAATTCTCGTAATAATTTTACAAATCGGAGGGAAAATTTATACAAAATTTAACTCTTCACTTCGAGAAGAGTTTGAAAAAATGAAATTGATCACCTCTTAAAAATGAGGGATTTCATTTCGAAGGCAAATACTTTGAATGGAGATCAATCAAAAGCATTTAAGAAGGACATAAAAAGGAAAATTGGGAATATGAGGGTAAATAGAATGCACTTAGTAAAGGGCTGACAAAATCACTCTTTCAAAGTATAAGAAGAAAATGCATTTTTTAGTTCTTCGACACAGATTTCGAATTCGTTGCATTTCACAAAATGATCTGAACTGCGATTGTTTGTGGTATTCAATCAAATTTCCATATTTCTAAGAAAATAAATATTCCAGCTTATCGTTTAGAATCTTTAAGATTGAAGTTTTAATGTAGGAAGGGAACTTGGCAAATGCAGTCCATTGTTTCTGGAAGAAATGACCTTTTAGAGGATAGGTGTTTGCGATGTCTCTCATTTCAACGAGAGAATTTCGAATGAGCCTGGGATCGAACTCGTGACCAATTTTGGAAACTAACAAGACAAAGAAAACCCCTAGATTCGAACCAATGTCCATTTATAGCAATTCTTTATAGTAATACGACTTTTCTTCTTACATTATATATGTACACACATAAATGGGAGTTTAAGCACATTTAAATTAGTGAAAGCCATGTTTGGAAAATATATGTCTTAGGGAATAAATATATATTTATATGGCTCTCATAATATAATCTATGAGAACAGTTTATGAGTAGAATCTCGGAAGTAACACGTTTGATCGATTGACATTAGTGCTTACAAATATGTAGTTCTCATATTGGTTTGAATCTAATGATTCACTCTGAAGAGGACAATCTTTCCAATGTTATCTACGGCCACCGTCGGCATCTCGGGACATCCGAGAAGTTATTTCCAGCGTTTTCAAAATAGTCTTTTCCACACGCGATATATTTTCTTTATTTCCCATTGACGGATCCTTTTTAAAATTGAACCATGTATCATTACTAACAAAACAAATATTCTTTCGGAATTCACAAGAAATTATTCCTTTAGTCGATACATTTGAAGTAATCAATTTGAAAAGTTCACCAGTTTACTTCAAGATTCAGAAAGTTGATCGAATATTCATTAATTTTTCCAAAAGACTCAGTTCCGAGAGGAAAAGATATTTGAATTAGACTGAGCTCTGGAGGAATAATCAACGCTGAATGTACAATTTGAAGCTCAGTTTCCTAATAGAAAGGTACATTTGACGGTCACTGTGCCTTACACCACCTTCTTAATGTGCACAAAGTGGACGTAGGAATTGTAGACGACTTCTCAGAAACAGTGCCTTGAAAAAGATCCGGTGCTATTACTGACCGTCATTGCCAAGTATTTTCGACTAATGCCAAAAGATTAGAGTAGCAAACGTATAACTCCCCTTCACCTTCTATACATAGTGGTCCCATCGCAGCTTATAGATAGAACTGGCAAGTCCACCGATAAAAGTTGGCCCAAAGTACTTTCTCCAAGGACTCAATACTTCTAGAATGTGCATCTATCGAAACACACCGACTTTTCTCAATGAATTTTGTTAAACTTTGTCCATTGGAGGAAAGATTTTTCGATATATATTTCGATATATGGTGAAATATTAGAAAAATGGCACAAATGAAGAAGGACGTATATAATTGGCAAGAATATTTTTGGTATTATTGCAGACTAATTATCTTGTGTATTCAATCTTTGGATGAATTCACTGGTTGAAATTGTACATTCCGGAACTCGATTTTAGAGGTCGTGAGTGTTTATTAGAAACGATAGGATTTCCCAGCAAATTTTTCAAAACATTTTCAAGATAAACTCTATCTATTATATATAGACGCTTTGGGGGGATATATATCTATTATATATAGACGCTTCGGGGGGATATATATATATATATAACATATATATATATATATAGGATATTAATGTCAGGCCCATACCGCTTCGGGCACGGAGGCGCCGATTTTTTTCCGTAATGCCCCACTAAATCTCACTCAGGAAAAATTGGGAAATCCACCCTACCTATCAAGGGTTCGATTCTAGGAGGCCCCAAAAATCGACTTTCCCCCGTAAGAATGCATGGGGCCGTTTTTCAAACAATTTAAAAAAATACTTTCCATTGAGATAGAACAATGAAATTTCATATGGGTATTGCAATTATATATATCTACGGAAAAATTCTTTTGTTTACGCGCAACCGGTCATGGGTTCGATGCCAGGAGGTGAAATATTTTCAAATTTCGAAAAATCCTAGCTCTCTTAATATGATACATAGATCATTCAAATTTTTTACACTAATAGGAAAGTATATTATATACCTCGAATAAAATCAACAGTTGCCTACATGTCACAGGTTCGATTCCAGAGCGTCCCGTAATCTCGATTTTCTCAGTTAGGAATGCATGGGGCCTTTTTTCAAATAATTTTAAAAATACTTCCCATTAAGTAAAAAGAATAAGATTTCGTGTAGCTATTGCTAATATATATGTCTACGGAAAAATGTAGTATTTTACGTACAATCGGTCCTGGGTTCGATGCCAGGAGGTGAAATATTTTCAGATTTTGAAAAATTGTAGCTCCCTTAATATCGTACATAGTTCATTCAAACGTTTAACACGTATAGATACTTACAAAATGTACTTGGAAAAAAATCAGCATTTGCCTATGTGCCACGGGTTCGATTCCAGAGCGTCCCGTAATCTCGATTTTGGTCTTAAGGAATGCATTGGCAATATTTGCGAAAGCTTTTTATTACACTTCCCAACCGGGCAGAGGGTCAAAATTTCACAGAGCCATACAAGGGACCATTCTTACTTAAAAACGACCGTAATAGTGTCGTAAATGGTCGTTGGTTCGATTCTAGGGGGCGTTAACTATATCTTCTTAAAAAATCTAAAGGGAATTAAGGACTCATTTTAAGGTACTTCCTGAATGAATTTCCTTTTGAAATTCGGGGTGTTTATAAAGGTAATCGTACATAAGCAATAAATGACAGTGATATTCGTAAGATGGCCTTGGTTCGACGCCGGGGCGGAAATAATGCTGCCGAAAGAAATGCATGGGAAATCGAATTCACCACATTGTCCACTCCGAAAATGTCCTTTACTTAGTATGACTTATCCGAATAATCTTTCGTAAATTGCTACGTTTTATTAAAAGATATATTTTTCGATTGCTTGCTGTAAGCAAGCGCACCTTTACTCGTAACATATATATATATATATATATATATAGGATATTAATGTCAGGCCCAAACCGCTTCGGCCACGAAGGCGCCGATTTTTTTACGTAATGGCCCACTAAATCTCACTCAGGAAAAATTCGAAAACCGACCCTACCTATCATGGGTTCGATTCTAGGAGGCCCCAAAAATCGACTTTCCCCCGTAAGAATGCATGGGGCCGTTTTTCAAACAATTTAGAAAAATAGTTTCCATTGAGATAGAACAATGAAATTTCATATGGCTATTGCAATTATATGTGTCTACGCAAAAATGCTATTTTTTACGCGCAACCGGTCATGGGTTCGATGCCAGGAGGTGAAATATTTTCAAATTTCGAAAAATCGTAGCTCTCTTAATATGATACATAGATCAATTAAATTTTTTACACTTATAGGTAAGTATATTATATACCTCTAAAAAAATCGACAGTTGCCTACATGTCACGGGTTCGATTCCAGAGCGTCCCGTAATCTCGATTTTCCCGTTTAAAATACATTGGTCATATTTCCGAATGCTTTTTATAACACTTCCAAACCGCGCAGAGGTTCAAAATTTCACACAGCCATTAAGGGGACAATTCTCATATAAAAGCTATCCTAAGATAGTCGTAAAAGGTCGTTGGTTCGATGCTAGGGGGCGTTAATTAATTCTCCATGTGAAATACATAGGGAATTTAGGACTCATTTTAAGGTACTTCCTGAATGAATTTCCTTTTGCAATTCGGGGTGTTTATAAAGTCCACCATACTCAAGCGAAAGATTACAGTAATTTTAGCAGGATGGCCTTGGTTCGACGCCGGGACGGGATTTTAGCTGTCGAAAGAAATGCATCGGAAATCGTATTCAGTGCATTTTCAGCTGCGTTAATGCCCTTTACTTAATGTTTAGCAACGTTTGAGCAGAGTAATCTTTCGAAAAATTTTATTATTCACTAAAGATAAATTATTGCATTGCTTGCTGTAAGCAAGCGCACCTTTACTCGTATTATTAAGTTGAACAAAGAAAAATGAGTTTTACCAGTACAAGGTTTCATTTGAATATTAGCGGCAGAAATGCTAACTCGGATTTTGTTCAACAAGTTATCTTTGAGTAGTTACAGATAAAAAATCACCCGCTTAGAGAGAAAAGCAAAGAATAGAAGATTAAATTCAAGAGCACTACGATTAATTCATTTTCATTCAAAAATTACTCATAATATCTTAAAATTATTTGAGTATTTTTCCTTAGTAGAGCTCTTGTTCAGGAATAACTGTTGCGAGCAACATTGGTATTAACATTGGTACGCATATAGGATTCATAGGTCATAAAATTTGAGAATGCAAATTGCATTCGACATTAGCCGCACAGAACTTGTGATGGACATGAATCTAATAACATGGTTATAATTAGCGATAGTTTCATTTAAATATTTTCTTTCGTGAAAAAGTTAATTTCAAGTACTGCTGTTTACCTATTTAAATAAATCACGTTGAATTAAATTCATATGCAATCGATGGTTAAGTGAGCACTAATAAAGTGCTTTCAAAAAGAATTCTAAAGGAAATGAGTAAATATAAAGGTTAAGAGCGGTACTAAAGACAAAGTGTTGGAAGAAGACATTCATGGCTTCGTTAGAATTGCTCATTTTTGCTCGATTCTCGACCACAAGTTGAAACACGAATTAATTTGTTAACTTTTGTAATCGACGTAACAATGTGTTTGTGCTGTGATATCATTTAGACGATCTTTTGAATCCCATTCTGGTTAACTGCGAAATTCGAGAGCTTCTTTCGAAAAACAAATGACGAATTGATTCTGTCCCTCAAAGTGCAATTACATTATTTGTATTGCATATTCGCGATGTGAATGAAATGGTGTCACAGGGAATCTTTGAGCGAACGAATAAAAGGGAAAGAAAAAGTGTAGAAAAAATATTTATTTTTAGGCAGACGTCCATGAACTTACTTTTTTTGTATCCCCGTGAAGAGGTGTATTTTCAGAATACTTAAACGCTTCCTTCTAAAATTTGGCTACTACGTTTTTGTCTAAAATTAATCTGTGCCAGAAAGGAGGCTGCTATCTAAAAGAAGATATTCAAAACGCTTAGCACCGATACAAAATATTCTATATTATATACAACATGAATATTCTATATATTCATGTTGTATGCGTATAAATGTTTCACTCATATATTTTCGTTGCTTTAAATAACATATTGGGGCCCATTAATTCCTGAATTATGATGATTTGTAATCAAATTTAAATCTCTTTCTCAAAATCCGATTCTCTTTTATTATTCCTCTTTTCATTCAATTTCTCAGCTTTTGTTCGCGCGACATTTTTATCAGATCACTTTCCTCTATTTGTCAGAGAATTTCATTCGAGTTTCCGTCCGTCGCTGATCTTAACGAGAGAGATTTTTTTGAGTTACGAATGAAAAAGTCTTATTTTTGACCGAATTTACCAGAAAAAGAAATTAATTCCATTTCCTTTCGTCGAATGCGAAGTTCAAACTCTGCAAAGTGTATAATTTTATTTCTGATCTTTGCGTCTTCTTTTTCACCTTCCCTTTGATCACGTGACTGCCATTTCGTCCAATCGGAGAGAAGCCTTTTTACTAAGGAATTTTAACGGAAATGAGTATTGGTTCTCTGATGAGAGTCTTCGGAGGCATAAATTTAAAGAACTTCATCGGATTACATTGTACACAATCAAGTAAAACAATTAGGAGGTCCTTCAAGTGGCTGTCAATACATGTCCATAGGACGACAGACAGAAATCTAGAGGAACAACAAGAAATTGGGAAGGAAAAGAGCAACTTGAAGAATTGAGTGAAAGCGGCTGCAGTTCTGAGGAACAATTTCACAAATTGCAAATGTGTGGCTCATCCAATTGATCGCACAAATATATATGATAACATTCAACTATAATTAGGAGATCAAAGTATATTTAGAATCAAATGATCTTATAAATGAATATGGATTGGGAAAAAGAAAATGCATTATAATGGACGAGGAATAATATATTTGGAGAAAGATTGGGAAAAAGAAATTAACGAGGGCTAATTAGAATTCTGCTCGAATATCCACAGAGAATAATTAATTAAATTTATCCTCGTATAAGGGACAAAATTAGATATCATAGAGAATTCTGGTTAAGCAAAGATAGAGTGCAACGTCGATTCAGACGAAAACAATAGTTGCAAAAAGTCGGCTGATTCGAAGTGAGGAAACGGAGGCAACACAAAATACGATTGAAGTTGAAGATACTTTGGTCAATATTGACGACTGCAGAAATTGAGGGACATTACAACTGAAATGATGAAAAAGAAAATCAAAAGAGAAAATACGAAGGTTGGGGTATTGTCGTTAAATCAGGAAAAACGAAAAATAAAACAGCGAATTGAAAATAATTACCGTGAAGTTTGATAATAATTACCATGAAATGTCATGGAATTGCTAGGCACATATGATGAAGTATATGCAAAGGAAAAAGAAATAAAATGTATTCGAAATGAGTCATATGGAGGGCAAAAAAAGATCACTGGGGAAATTGAGGTGGAAGGAGCAAAAACGATTGAAGAATATTGGCACAGCTCGTGGCAGGTAAACTAAAAACAGTTGTTAAGGGGTTCTCATGGAAACATCACTAGCGATCCAAAATGAGAGCGAATTATTTCCATTCTTTTAGATCCGATAACAGCCCGATCTTAACATGGTCATGACAAACATTACCGTAGATTGAATTGCTAGACTCTAGCGCAAATTAAATCCGAATAAATCTCTGAACGTATAGAATATTTAAAGAACTTGCAGGAAGAGTAGCCCCATGTATCCAAATGAAAGAGCATTGACCCTGAGGATTATAAGTTATGGTTTATAAAAAGGGGCGATTAACCTCACCGACGGGTGCACATCATTGTCTTTTGTTAATTCTTTAAACAAGAGCCAAGAGAATATCATCATCACATTCGATGTGTTAAAATGGAGGCCATGTTCCTCGATTTCAAGATTGCCATCGAAAGATAGTTCCGCAGGGCAGTGTGATTGGGCCACTGCTTTTCATGTAAACGACACGATATGCACAGTGAAGAGCAATAGAAGAAGACCTTGTTTCGAGCGATTTAATTAGCGTTCACCGAAAATGTATTGGAGGTGGAGGTTGTGAAATTCACGTCTGTAATACGCGTCTAGTAAATGAGATCACGCGGACGAACCTCGCAAACTCGAGAATGGCACAGCGGAAAGTTTCAAATACGATGAAAAGGCGAGTGTCTCCGAATGATCATCACACGTAAGATCATTAGAAGAGTTGCGATTACAAGATGAGTTTGGGGAAAGTTGTGGAAGATGGATGTTGTGCGACCACCTTGCTTGGTTGGTTGATATGTGAGAAATCGCCTTCGGAATCCTTTCTCAGAACAATAAATAGCCTGAAATGTACGACAGTTTAAATAGGTGTTCGCACCCCCTGCCACGGAAGACGGCTTGTAGGGTATTCTTGTACATGTAGATGAAGAGGTACGACAGGGCTCAATATTCTCTGAAAATGATGAAGGAAATCGAATTCGTCATAAAAAGAGAAAAAGGAGTAATAGTTGGGATAGTAATTGAATATCAGTATAATTAGAAAACTAATTGAATTTGTAGAAAACTATCATTACGTAGGATACGAGAGATGGAAAAAAGAAAAGAGGAATATTCTGTCGGCAATTTTTTGTCTATTTTTGAGCCACAATTGTTTTTGTTTTCAAAAAAATAGAACTTGAGTGAACGAATCAAGACAAAGAGTAAAAGATAACTATGAAATTGTATAAACCATTATTAAAAAATAAATCCAGAATCGAATTCGATGTCCCTAAATGATAAATTACATTAACTTCGTTTGAAATGATAATACGAAAGGTTTCCGATGAATACTTACGAACTAATTGAAAATGATTAAGAAAATTAAATTACTCACATCGATGTTTTGGAAATTCGTTAGAAATAAGGGAAAATGAACTCCAATCGGAATCAGAGGGAATATCTGTATTTGGAAAAGTGATTCAAACGAAATGTTTGCAAAGTGGCCAAGGATTACTGACAATGGCACTTAAAAAATCCTCGATAGACGTTCTGATGAGTGAGTTTGACCTTTTTTAACAAAAATAGCGCAAAACGTATTTCCTAAACCCGTCATATAGACGAATGGATGATATTTCTCATGAAACTTATTTCTTTAAAAGACATTGAAAATACTTCATAATGAAAAACGAATTGAAACTTCTGAGCGAATACAATCGAAATTATGGGAAATTTGGGAGATCAGCGAAAATGAAGTTTGAAATGGCGTTTTGCCGTTTTAAATCGATTGTGAGGATTATCAATGGAAGGAGTTTCTCTGAAAAAATAGGTTTTCAAGAAATAACGAAGTTCGAAAGTGATGGAAAGTGGATGAAAGTTTTACGGATCGAACTCATTTGACGGATGGAGCCGTGGAAGTGATTTTATTCCGATCAATTAGAGATCAAATTGCGGAATCTTTAGTTTTATTCATAAATTTCTCAGATATTCACGTAATTAAAGCCAATCAGTGTTTTCGATGAAATGCCAATGGAATCGGACCACTTTGATGTGCATTCGAATGAACACGGCACAACTGAAATCTAAACTTTATTATTGCGATAATTAATATTGTCTCAGGATTTTCGGTACGAAATGGTAGTACTTATAAATATCAAATATAAACAATCAATTCGTGTACTTTAAATTCGACTGTTAGCAATTTAACAGACCGCTTTGTTTCCCATTGACGTGTATTTATAATCGATCGAGATAAGCAATTTGAATGTTACTTCGAATGCGAATTTCTAAATGATTGACATTGAGGAAGAAGTGATTATAAACGTTTTCTGATAAATATGAATTAAGAGCGGAAATCGCTTTGAAATGACGAATGAGTCCATAAACTGACCGAACTTCGATGACATCGACAACAACCGAATGGCCGAACAGGTGAATACTATAATTATACACTATTTTATATACTAATATTTACGAATGCATTTAAAATCAATTTTAAATTGATAGGATCTGAATTTTATACATATAACACTGCAAATGGATTATAAAATCATTATATATAGTGATATAATCATTATCAGTTTTCAACGGAACCATAACTGAAAAATATCGATTAAAATAGAGAATTTTGAAAGTGAATGACGTGAAAATTCGTTAATCGAAGCGGAAAATGCTTAGTGAGGACGACTGTAAATCGGACTGCCATTGGAGTGTAAGGGATTGGTCTAAAGAGCGCCGTGTCGCAAGTGTGATGCAATTATCTACGAGTTTTCAACAGATGAAGCGATTCTCTTATCAAACGCAACGACTGATATTTAAGAATGACCGAGTTTTCTGTATCGATTATTTCGATGCATCGAATAAACACAAAATGATTCGGATTTTTCATTCCACGAATCGCATTTGAGGGCATCGTTTGGAAGAGTCATTTTGAGCCATCCGAAGTGGTCATCACAGGATTATTTATATGGCATTTATATAATATGAATAGCATGGATTACTCATTCATGAAATTCAACAAGTTTCAATTGTTCATGATGGCGAATGAGACGAATCTTCGCCTTGAAAATGAAATCCATACATTTGCTCTCGAAATGGCTCAATTGGCGGATATTTTAAGCGAAAGCATTCAATTGAACTGTGATTCGAATGAAAGATTTGTGAGCAATAATTTCATTACAGTTAATAAGCGTAATAAGAATTTTGAACTTTTCTAAAGAATTCCTCATTCCAAGTTATATATTAATATATAATAAATTTACTGCTCATTAATAATGGAAGTTTAATTCTCAAATGAATTACCGACTTATTTATGATTAAAGTCCTTTTTCGAGAGAAATTTAAAAAATAAAACGATAAAAGAATATCCATAAAATAGTATTCTTAATGGAAAACATGTGCTATTGTAAGGATGAGAAAGCCCTTGAGTTACATGTTCTATTTTCTATATTCTCCCATCGCTCGATTCCCTTTACAAAATTCTAATTCACTTCATCCGTTGAAATTATTCGCAGACAGAAATTGCAAATGTTATTTATTTGCGACAGTATTCGATTAAAACGTGTCTCGAAACGAAACTTTGCATATTATTCGTTGCTTCCGATATTATTGGTTGACTGCTGATTTCCTGAACTCCTTTTGCACATAATCTTTGAAACTTATCGTGAAAATTAATAAGTAAACTATTGCATAAAGACCTGATATTTCATATCATAAAAATATTCAATAATTTAAGTTGAAAAGACGACACAAGGCTTTTAGAGATTCTTAATTGACGAGCGCACGAAGTCTCGAATTCCAAACAAATCAACGATTTGCTCAATTTGAAGATGTTTTTTACTTCGGGAACACTGATTTATGATCGTATTCAATTGACGTCTATTCAATTGAATTTGCGTCAACGAATTGAGTATTTATTTGATCTCAACCGATTCTATAAAACCGAAAAACGCTCTGAGAAGCAAATCTATTGTATTTAGACTTCCTTTTGAGTTGCAATCGGATCTTTTGAATCGACAATCGAATGTGCTTTTATAAGGAATTCGGTATTTTTTCCGATATTTTTCATGTAAAACTCTAATGAAGCTGAACTTATAAATTAAATTTCTAATTTATTTAACACTGTTTACGTTAATTAAGGACTATTTTATTGCATTATGACTAATAATTCTTGTACACTATGCTTTATGAGCATTAATTAGATGAAAACTCCATATTTATGACATTATATTGCGATTCATTAAAAACTATTTAAAATCTTAGGAAAAAAGTTACAAATTCCAATCATATACTCAGATATCGTCTTCATTAGCAGTTTTCAATCCGGCATCGGATTTAGGCCTTTTCAATATATTCTACGTAATCTCTCTTCCTTTGGTCCTCTTCTTGGCCTCAGTTGAGACCTGCAACGGCTTTCTTCTCTATTACATAGATGTCTCACAGTTGACTTCTTCACGTACATTTACTTCAATTTGATTCTCCTGTTGTTCAAAATCACTTCAAAGGAACATTTGCTGAATTCGTTGGCTTTAACTTTTCCTAATGTTTTGAAGGTTTCTTGAACAGTTGTGAAAAGGCAATCACCCTGAAATAAGCATTTTGTTTCTCTCGAAATGATAACTTTTGAAGGATTTTTGGAAACGATTTCAGATGAAAGTGGAAGAATTGAATGTGCAAAGTGTTCTCCTTTGCATTCTGAGACATTCGATGCAATTCGCAACCAAAAGCACATTTTGTCTTTCACAAGTCTATGTTTCAAACCACTGCAAAGTGTCTAATTAAAAAAACAAAGGAAAGAAGCGGTCGATGTAATAAACGGCAGATGTTTAAGATGTGAGATCATTTGATGATTCGCAGTAAAATCAATTAAACATCGGCAAATGTCGAATTATTTGTTTGAATAAATGGCAAATGCGATACTTGAGCTGCAATTCGTCCAAAATCTGTTTGAAATTCGTGCGGCAATTGTTTTTCAACGCATTTCACTGTAAACATTGCACCGGTAGCCATGATTTCTGGCACTCGTCCAAATATCTTAATATCACCTTCTCGGAGATATAAAAGGTATTGCGTCAATTAGTCTGCGAAGGAAACGAACCTATGCAAGAATATTCTCCGTAAATGGTTCGGAAGCATTTCCGTGATTTACGCTCTAAACAATAAAAGAAAAATCCCGTTTACAAAATGAATTAAGGAGAAAAACATGTTTCTAAGCGATGTATTTTGAAATATATTCTAAGCGTTTGCTTCAAATGCGAAACACGGCCTCAAAATAAGTTGAAAAGGACGGAATGTTGAGCACTTTTTCGTTTTATTTCGAAATCATTATGAAAGAGTGACGGATCTGCAATCGAAACAATCACAAGAATGTGCGTTAAGAGTCGTCAAACAGTTGGCGATAAATTGTTTTCAATACATAATTATGAATGGGTATTGCAAGACATTCAAAATCTATCGAAATGATAAATTTGTCGAGATTGCAATCAGAAGAGAAAATCGAATTAAATGATAATTGGAAGAATAATCGATGGATCGGCTATACTTAAGTCAATAACAAATTAAAACTGTAAAAACAGCACGTATCGGCTGAGATCTTAGGAGGAGAATTAATAGTTTATTCGAGTTTCAATCAGATAAGAGCACAGATGTTTTCCTCGGATCATCGGAAGCTTGTCTCTTTAGATCGCAGTTTCACACATTTCGCGCTGCTCCAAAGAGCTTCACTGGATTAATCAGACAATTGCTTAACGCTCGACCTTCGAAGGTCGGGATTTTTGAGATACTCACGCATCGGTCATCGAAGTGGACACCCAATTCACTCTCCACTCCGTCGAACCGGGTAACCGGTTTTCCTCTTTGCACACGTTTCACAACGAGACACGCACCGATCTCGTAACCGGTTAACCGGCCGCCTTTCCGAAACACTCTCGTGCACATGGAAAATGGGTATCCTTCGGAGGTCTCATACACACTGGCGATGGGTCCAGCGGCGGCGGTGCCAAGAGGAGGGGAGGCGCGCGGGGGGGGAATTGCACTGAATGAAGGAGATAGAATTAAAGCATCACTTTCGATGAAATAGGCGGTTCAAGTGATGGACTGAGGCAAACGATAAGAATGGGAAAAAAGGGAAGCGAAAAAAATGGACAAAAGGATTGAAAAATAGAGACATTGCCATAGAATAGCGTGATTCAGTCGTAAATATGCGGGGATAGAAAGCGAAGAAAATACAACGCTATTGGAATGTTCCCGGGAAACGAATTCCCGGTGACTTCAGACTTTTTTCTATCGGCGCAAAACAGTGCAATACCTCTTTCTTTATTAGAAAGGCCATTCAAGGGTAAAATTGCAAAAATGCGATCAATGTAGTGCAAAACTTGCTAGAGTACTCAATTGCCTTCGGCTAAAAGCACGCGTTCATGAATATAGATTTCGTAACACGATTAATTTCGAACGATCTTCAGGAATAGACACCAATTCTATAGATTTCCCTCTAACTGCGAGAAATATGTACTCTGCCGATGGTTCTTCAAAAAAGTTAATAAAGACAACGATCAATAAATGAGAAAAGAGATATGTGAAAAGAGCATGAATTTCTTTCACCCGTCTTTCTATAAGGCAACATTTCAAAACTTTGAATAAACCTTAACTGCAGTGATAATCGAAGAAGCTGCCCAAAAATGCAAATGCATTTTTTTGAATTCGGACTTTTTAAATTAATTTCGTATTAACGGTAAAATAATTTACTGTTTGAGCATTTGAATCGTGATTATTAGTCAAAAATGATCAAATTTTGATATCCGGTGAACAATATTTCGCAGAATTATTAAACTTCAAAGAAAGGGTGTACCCAAATGAAAAAAACTCATCGGATGAAAAAAACACTTTTCCTTTGCATGGAAACTAAAGTTTGCATATACTTCGAGTGTTTCACTGAGAATTCGCCAATTGATGAAAGTGGGAAATATCTGAAATCTTCAGTGACGTACATTCCCAATAATAAAAATACCTATTTATAGAATGATATTTTTCATTTCTCGTGAGTTAAGAAAATATTATCCTGAGAGAGATATGCGTTTCTTTCGAAAATACTTTTTATATTATTTCATCGTCACCCGTCTCTTATTTCAATTTCATTTCTTGGGTTTATTTAGATAGATAATTTTTAGCTGGAGATTGATTTTATACGGAGCACAGTCCAGGATTGCAAATTATAATTGTCTTATAAAATGACTTTCAGAATTAAGAAATAATTGGAAGAGAATTTACATAAAGTCGAGAATATTTTTCTATTGCATGTTCCACGGAAGAACCAAATTTGATTTGGAATTTTTATATAAATTGACTATTCCAGACTGCATCCATTCAAATTAAACATTTGAATGGATGTATGAGTAGCATTTATAAAAAAGGGAAATATGCCCTCAAAATTCAGCGACTCATCATTTGAGTGTCATCCCGTGCAATTCCACAAATGTGCACTATTTTCCCTTACATTTTTCAAGGTGTCGAAGTGTAGATGTGACGTCGAACGAATGGAAATACGCGAAGAATAAAATAAACGAATAGAAAGAAACAGATCGAATGGTGATATTTTAAAACGCGTTAAAACGGAATGTGAATTCGGTTACAAGTATTCATAGCGAGTATTATCGTGATGTGCATAGAGAAGAATAATGACGAAGAGGAGAAATCCGTGATATTTATTCTTAGCTTTGTTTTACGGTCTGAAACAATAGTATAATATAGTGTAACAGTAGCTTATGATAAATCATAAAAAATATTTGGAATGAAGAAAAACATCGAGAGATTTTTTTAGGTATTTCGTTCGAAGACTTGATGACTGTTGTACCTTTATCGAATCTAAAAACAGTAAAGTACATTTGATTCAAAAATCATATGAATAAAGTTCCAAATTGTGGAGGAAATCGGATATCGCATATCGAAGAAAAGAAAAGACAACCGCTTAAGGAGAAATCCGAAAGAAGAATGTCTTAATTTACATTTTGATGGTTAAAGATGGATCGATTAAAAATGACGAAAGTGTATTTCTTAACTGATGTATACCTACGGAAAGTTTGTTTCGGAAGTTTTCATTTGATGTTTTCGAAATGTAACGCAACATCGAATCGACTTACGAGTGTATGACCACATCTGCGGTTTGCAGACCGCACCCGCCCGAGGACACGCACTATGATCACAGAATGGGCGAACGAATCTGGAAAAAATAAGAACCCTATTATTTGCTCATTGAAAGGTGTAATCGATAGATTTATCATGATTTTTTTATCGAAATGAATTAATACAAATATTTTGAATAGAAACACAAAAACTTTAGTAACGGATATTACCATGTGTCTGAATAGAATAATATGTTTGACTTTTTCTCGATATTTAAAAGTTAGAAGAACATTGAATTGGTGTTTCGTTATACATTTCGACTTCTCAGAAGAAGAAGTTGTCTTCATCATTACTTCTTTTAATTGTTGTGAATTAGTAAATATCTGTTTAGTGAACTTTCTGAATAAGGTTGTGGCGCAGAAAAGTTTTCCGCTTTTTAAAGCTTCAAACAATAGGCAATCCGCTATATTTGAAACTGAATTTTGTAACGTTATAGTAAATGGCTATTGCATGGCTACATTATGAATGGTTACATAGACTGTGTAATTTACGATCTCAATTCGTTGTGCGCGTAAACAATTGAAAACACTATTCATCAAAGAGTGTTTGATTGTTTGAGAGAAAAGCGGAAATAAAATATTTTGCTATTACAGATACATTTCATGCAAACTATAGATATTGGATTTTAATTCATGTAATGAAAGTTCTATTCCTTTAAAATGTCTCAGTTTCGATAAAAATACGAAACAAGAACTTGAAAAGACGGAGATTTGCTCACGCATTTGGTTATCGAAGATTTAATTAGTGCAGAAGAAAATAAAAATAACTCAAAAGCACACTTTTGAGGAGAGCCTCAAAGCAATATAAAATTATGCAAATATTTTTCTAAAAGAATTTATCCATCGCTCAATCGATAAGTAGTAGAATTAATTAACACAAATTACTGCGATTCAATCACCTAAATATAGGATTAATAATAATTATGCAGAAAATGGCAAAAGAAGTGTTTAATTATTTTCCAGATTTAGTTACGTTGCTCTCAGTTTCACTAATTCCTGATGAAAATTCATTACTCTCTGAGCAATACTTCAGAAAATTTAAAAACAGTTCATTTAAATTAATTAAATATCATTAAGAAGGAGCTTTTTGATTTTATTTCAAATCCTAACGTGTAATCATCACAAAAGGATTCCTTTCTTCTAATCCGGATGAAAGAGCCAAAGGACGGTGTTCCATATCTGAAATGTGAAGAGTTCAAAATTCAAGGTCGAATGAACATATCCTGAAAAAGGAAGTAAAAGAAACGATTGAGGAGAAGAAAACACTACTTGAGTCGATGAAAAAAAGAATCACTTTGAGAAGTAAAATAACTGGGGTGAGAAAAAAGACAAATGAGATAAAATGAAAGATCGTATTATAACAGGACTTTAAAGCAAATTTACTTTATTCATAAATATATTTCAATGATTTTAATATGTTCAAACAATTTGCACATTTTCGCGCGAATCTTAATTCATTCGAGAGAATGCCATTTTGTTTTTGAAGTCCCCAATTCCACATTTAATTCTTCATTTCTCTATTTACTTGAGTTTGTTTAATCTCGGGAATGCAAAATTAAGAAGATCGAAAGTTCTTTCAAGGTGCTTTTATAGGTCATTCCCTCACAACATTCTTTCTTAAGGATAACATTTTCATATTCCCAAAGTGAAAAACGTCTTCTGATCCAATAAATATAAGAACTGAACGAATTATTGAAGATGTTATGTACTAATGCAAAAGATATGCTTAAAAATTAACCTCCAAATATTCGACGGAAACTAACTGAAGAGGTAATAAATAATCAAATGCATTAAATATAAAAAATGAAGAATATCGTTTAAGAAGAAAAGAAATGTTTTAAAGTGGAAATGAAGAGAATGATTCTTCGGACGCTAATGAGGCATAATCAATCGATTTAAAGGCTTTTTAATGAAGGCATTAAGGAGATATTTTCATTTTGATTCACTTATAATTCGTACTTCGGACGATTGAATTAAAACTTTCATTTGATCAGTGAGATATCAACGAAGTAA
This sequence comes from Pantala flavescens, assembly GCA_020796165.1. Taxonomy (NCBI): domain Eukaryota; kingdom Metazoa; phylum Arthropoda; class Insecta; order Odonata; family Libellulidae; genus Pantala; species Pantala flavescens. The sequence continues at coordinate 18,518,900 of CM036882.1, forward strand.
TTTCAAATCAATCTTTGGATTGTTTGATATTAAACTCTGGATGCTAAAACTTGTAAGCTCGAGAGTTTTCTTCATTTGTTTATTTTACTGTTTTTAGAAACTCTTGAGGAAACTGCCAAAGGATATTCGAATGGTGATTTTAATCGATTCCAAGAATGCAATTAAAAGAAGATACAAGAAATGCATTCGCTATCGAATTTAATTGGATAATATCTGAAAATATAAAAATAACGAATTGATCATTAATTTTAACAATAACAATAGAATCCATTTTAGACCCAATGAATTATCATCTTAGATGAGATGGAAAACTTTTGCTGTATTCTGAAGTTTTCATTAAATTCATTTCTTACTTTTGGAATGAGATTTCAATAAGTGCGTCCATTTGGCCCTTTTATCACGCGCCTTAATTAATGCGGAAAGACATTCGAAGACCGAATTCCATCTTCTATGGACATTTCTTCCGACGAATTGAAATAATGGAACTTTCATTGCGCTCATAAACTGTGCATTAATTCCTGATCATTCATTTCCTTCGCTATCTGTGCACATTCATTTTATGAGTTCGAAATTTATGGGTGCTGCAAGTTATTCGTTGAACTCTAATCCAAAAATAGTATTAATATAAGTCCCTTTTATTTCATCTAAACTATTTTCATAAAAGATTAAGTTCCAGATTTATATGCTGATCATATCATGTAATCGTTAATATCCTCTTCTGAGAAAGAGAAGTGCATTTAGTGGATATTGTATTCACATGTCTTCGTTTTCATTTACAGTGAAAAGAACGGTGAAATAACTATTCTTTATCTAATGAAACTATATCGTATTTGTATTCAATATATTATTAAATCAGATTTCATTCCATAGGACAATTATTTATATATCTAAATAATTTTAAAAGAAATTTAAAAGAAAAGAATTTTAAGATTTTGTTGAGCAAAAAGCGAAAATATGAATATTTTTTGAGTAATTAGGGTTTTTTAAAAATTCTCTTAATATATTCAACACAAAGAGTAAATCAAAATATATAACAGAAAAATCGTATTTATAATTTCGAAATGAGTCATTCAGAGATGATTCGATGGAATTAAGTCTATCGGCACCTTATTTACGCATGGATAGCACTTTGCGGAGTATGGCAGAGGGTGTCACTATACTCGCCTATTAGATTGCTGGTGCCTCAATGGATGTTTCCAAATGATTGAAATGCAAATTCATTACAAAGTGCGATTACTCTGTTATTGATTACACACTTAAATCCGTATGCGCCTATATATACACATCGGATAATATAGAAGTATAGGTAAAATAAATATTTTCGGGAGTGAAATTGAAGGAGAACACTGAATCGTCAAATTATGAGGCAAACCTCTTAAGGCAATTCCCTATTCAATAAATCCGTATGCATCGCATTTATAGAATACATGACAAGATATGTAAAAACCATATATAAATTAAAATAGGTTAAGTATACCATATGTGTAATAGTATATGTTGAGGAGAAAATTGAAAGAATATAGGCCGTTAAGCGACTTCCTCGTAAATTTATAAAGAAAATGCATAAAATTCAATTTACGAGAAAGGGAGTGTACATATGAACTTATAAGGGTTTTTCGGAAAAAGCTTCAAAACCCATTAAGGATATCTCGTTGAACGTGGAGGGAATATTCTTAGAATGGAACCCTTAGAAAACTTTTCTATCTCATTTGAAGGTTAAGGTGATATTACAGTTGTATAAGAATCCGATATCAGAGACACCGTCAATACACAGCGAGTATCCGCAGTAATTGTCAGATATTAAATGAAGTAAAAGGCACATCGACCGCCGCTCGTTTATTAATCCATTTCTTGGATGTCCCGGGCGTTCGATCGAAGAAGCCCTTCCCAGGATAACGCGAATGTCACGATCTCAGATATTCATCTGTTTGAATCTAAGTTCTCATTATGCGATAAAAACGACCGAGGAAGTACTTAAGGAAGAGATAAGAATTTCAAGGTGGCTTTAGAAAGAAATCAATTAAGTCTCTTAGCAGTATATTTTATTCCCTCAAATAACTGTATACATTAGGAAATATTGCAAGGACCCAAATTTAACTCCTGATTTGAGTAAATGTGGTTGAAATTATGTACATAAAATATTATCTATCACATGTAATATTCGAATATGCGAAATTTTAGAAATTTAATTTATCCATTTGTCGTAAAGCTAATTTAATTTCTTATATTAATTTATAATTATATCTCTAAATTATAATAAAAGATTCCTTTATTCGATTATATTATTCATTCTTAATATTTCCGAAAGAAATTTACTTAGCCAAAATAGTATTCTAAATTTTGAGTCAAATTGCAATATTTGGAGATTTTTCACTCTTATAGAATTTAAATGGAAATCTTGAGCTATATTATATGGTAACCTTTACATTTACACCAATTACATTAAAATTTACCCAAAAAGACAATAAAATCGCAAAAACTGTCTAAATAAAGTTTTTGCTCATAATACGAGTAAGTCACATAAATTCTGGTCAATTCGTTTATATTATGCCGAAAATTACAGTAATAATCGCAATCGATCGCAATATTTTCCGTTGAAATAGTTATAATAGCATTTAATAACATCGTTTTTACATTCAAATGATTTAAGCCACACAGAATTCACGAAATACTGATTTTTACAATATTTTTCAGAATAGGGTTAGCTTTCAATGAAATTTGATCTATCAACTGATATCCTTTATTTTACATCTCAATTGACATAAAAATTCTCAATGTACAACTAATGTACTCAGCCCACAAATGATAAGAGGAGGATTTGATCGAACAGTTTAGCGAAATATTGGTTTGATTTTTCAATCCATTCTTTCCAATTATATTTCTGCGTTTTTGGTCTTATATCGTAAATAAACTATTTTTATCGTAATTTGCTGATGGAAAAATATGAATCTGTTTGGCTGAATTTTTCTTATTTTTATAGAAACTGGCGATAAAGATGGTCTTCCAAGAATATTGAATATTAATTTTAAAATACATAAATTGAAAATACTCTCAATATGAATAAAGTTAAAAATTATATCTCATAGTATATAAACATTAGATTTTACAGTAATCCTGTTCAACCTGTGAGATTGGCAAGAATTATCAAGAAATCAGCAAATTTTAATCGGTGGATCAAATGAAAATTACGTTGAGAAACTTATTCATTCGTTTCACGTACTTAATCTAAAATTACGTTGTGCCAGTCAGTTAATCTTCGGTGTCTTAAAATTGTCACTTTTCCATGCTACTCATAACAACATGTTACAACGATACAAAACACTGTAATATACTATTCACGTTTAAAACGTGAAACATAAATCTTCTAAAATTAAAACTAAAGTGTACCTTTTCCATGTATATGTTACACTACAGATTGCGAATTGCTTCTACCTCGAAACGAACATTATTAATGAATTATTCAATAAATATTTCTCAAATGATAAAACATTTGCTTATAAGTGTTTGTCACACGCATTTTACGAGAAAACACTTTGAACTACAATCTAGAGGGTTGTATTTAATGGGGCGGAGTTTGTTATAGAAACGCTATTGGGGAAACAAGAGGTGGAGTACACTTATTGGCAAAATAGAGTCACCCAGAGAAGAGGATTTCTCGAACAATAAAAGTCATTTGAATCCAACGAATTACAGATGCGAAAATAGTCTAACCGGGACTCGAACCCAACAGATGTCCCAATTGCCAACAAGATACTACAGAAACCTCTTATATGAAAATATAGATAAAAAAGTACAAATCAGAGATGTGAATGGTAAGATGCAAAGATATCGAAAGTATATTTAGTGTAAACAACCGAGATCTTCAAAAGAAATGGAGTAAGATCTTTTAAAGCGTCCAAAATACTGAATAATAAGTAGAAGAATAGAAGATATAATCGAAGCCTACAAAAAGGGGTATGGATTTAAAAAATAACAGATTTCAAAATTAATTTTCGTATTCCCTTTGAACGATGTGCGACAGTAATCGATTTGGCAAATGCAGTCACCCCCTGCCACACACGCAGGGAATCTCATGGCACTTCCACGATAGGTGAATGACTCCTTTTGTTCTAGTTTTTCAAAGTCCGATATTAGTTTTCTCTACCTGCGATTTTTCTTGGTTATATGAAATCCTTGGAGTGCATTCAGGAATAGCATTTTCTGCTGCTACTACGATATGCAAAGCGAGGATGTTTATTTTTATCCCGTGTCTTATATTTATGTATTTTATGTTTGGGCTCATATGGAATCTATTTAAAATATATTTTTCGCAAAAATTATCGAAATGAAACATTAAGCTATTATAAGGAGATTAGTGCACATTGTTACCTTTTATCGCAAATTAAATAATTTTTCGCAAAGTTGGTTTAGTTATCTATCGAAAATTAGTAATTTCAAATTTCCAAAATTCTTTGTTTACCACTCCGAAGTATTTCAAATACTTGGAAGAGACTTATTTTGCTTGAGATGTTCATTTGATTATTCTTTAGACCACTTCCTGCCAATCCTTCTTTTTTCTTCCGTAATTCTTCAACTTGACTATAGAGGAGTACTTCGGTCTTTCGAATATGTGAATATAAGAGCAGCACTTTCGTCCTTTTCAATTAAAAGGAAGATAATGCCTCGACAACTATTTACGGAAATAAGACTTTTAGGGTTAAATCAATAATTGATAATAATAATGCATTTCCCAAATATTTCATGTGCTTAATTATTTTTTGAAAAAAGCAATTCTACAGCTACTCTTCCACTATTGAGTAATAGATGACAGAAAAGGTTTAAATCTAATTGTACTATGGTTGTTCCCAAATTTTCAGATCATTAAATTAGATATTTTCAAAATCACGGCTGTTGTACTTCGCCGCTGCTTAACTTTTACCCACTAAATCTTTCCTGCTGTTCTACTGATTAATAATGAGCCACTGTCGATTATATAGTTTTCTCCGTTTTCACTTGAATTAGTGCTCTATAAATAATCGACCTCTTTAAACAGCCGTATTTACCAATCTTTCTTAGCTCCTCTTAAGTTTAACCCGAAGCGCGGTCACAATCTCAAGTTAATTCCAAGTCCAATAGAAACCCTGGCGGTTTGTTTGCCAAGGATCCGAGGGAAGATTATTCAAGAAAGAGCCACTCAAACTGTTTCTTCGCTCAACTTTGAAATCTCTAACGAATTGTTCCACAGAAATCGTTGCTTTGAAATTGGATTTTTAATTTTTGCTGCAGATTAATAGAGTAGCTCTTGAGGCTATTCTATAACATTAGATTTTTTTGTTCAACTCATTATATCTCTTCATAATTGGTCCATTCTCAAAAACAAAATATATCCTGAAATAAAATCATAGAAGTTTTCAAATTCTTATAAATGCTTTTGCCTTTTTAATACGTGAATTTAGATGTTTTGTATATTCGATAATATTACATATACTGTTTAAAGTTCCCGTTCTAAACAGAGGAAACGGTTAGCTAATAAAAGTAATAGAAAAGACAATATATATTAAAAACAACGCTACGAACAATATTATGCATTATATTATATTTTATAGCGGATATTTTTGTTTTCTACATTAAAAATTTATATCCTATTTTCTTTTTATATTCGTAAAAGTATTTATTTCATAAATATGTATTTACGGCTTCAATTAATGGCAATTATGGCATAAAATTAAGTCGACATATTGTTGATCCATTGAAATCCTTCAATAATCTTGTGGCTATTCTATGAGAGAAGTCCTTTTACTTTTCTCATTCGGATGACAGTCGCATGGAAGGAATCACAACGTAATTTCGCAGATCCACTTCGCATTCATTTTCTAATGTGCGTTTGCTAAAAACGAAGGGTTAGTTCAATTGTCAATATAATTATCAAATTGACTTCAAGTTAATCGCCTCACCCGAATATCGATATAAATAATCGGAACGGTGCTGTAAAATATTTCGATCTCTATTCTACGAATCGATATTCACATTCGATTACTAAAATTTTATAAGAATGAAATGCAGAATGAAGATGTGTATCAGTTTGTGAGTTTAATGAAAAGTTCATCATTTCTTAATGAATAATAGTGACATTTTGTTCATGGAGGACGTATATTTTATTCCTTTTCTTTATTTTTTCTTGTCAATCGAATTACGGTGAAACTGTGATAACAAACGCAAAATGCGTTTACGGCATTTCCTCGATGAAAAGATTTTGTTGTTTCACTCGCGTAAATCGCAATTACTTTACATTCCATATCATTTGCAAAGCATTGCAACATAATTTTTGCAGACGAATGTCTCTCAGACTAATGCAAGCATCGATTGTTCTTTAAACCGTCCAGAGAGTTGGGAAGCTATTCAAAAACTTGCTTTCCAAACACCTTTTATTGATATTCACAATCTTCTGACAGAATCAACATAAAAGGCAATTTTAAGAGATTTCAGAATTCATCTTAAACATTCTGAGGACGTTTTTGGATGAGGATGAGTGTTAAGTAAAGGTCAACAGATAGATTGATAGATATGGGCTTCAGAATCCTCAAGTTTTTTATTCGCCACTAAACTTTTACGTCCTAAGATATCGAGTAAAATGACGTATTCTCTCCACAGATTATGTCGATCAATTTAAGAGCGTGTTATTTCATGATAAGATTTGAAACAGAAGGGAAGGTCATAAAGTATGTTGAATTTTAATATATGATTTATTACTTAATTATAAGATTAGTCCACATTTGATACGACTGTAAAAACCCATCCATCGTAAGAAGGGCCTATCATAATGAGTTTCTATAATTCTTACATTTCTAACATTTTTATTTCAATATATGTATAACAAGATAAGCATTCAAGAATATGAGATATGATTTCCCTTTCGAAGCATATTCTCTTCATTTAACGCTACAGCGGCAAATCAACGAATTAATTACAAACGGAATTAATTTAATTACCTAGAGACTAATTATAATAACTATAATTTCAATTAGAAATATACTTTAGCTGTGAGTGGCACGTTTTGTATGCTATTGATGATTCGTTATCTATTCATCCGAGCTGTCATCAAAATTAATTCTTCATTCAGATTTCTTTTTTCAGAACATTTTTTCTGCTTTTTATAAAACGTAAAACAAATTAAAATGAGTTTTTTTTAAATAAATTTTGAACTCACAGCAGCTGAATCTATATTTTAATCAAATTTACTTGATCTGTCATGATTTATTATGGGCAATGAAATTGACACATTTAAGAGAATCGATCAAAATGAGATTCAATGGAAATGAGGTGTTCATAATGCATCGAAGTATCAATATCTTTAGGCAGACAAATAGAAGAAGTGTTTGCAAAGAAATATGATGATTGAATTAATACGAGTCTTATTCTTTTCACTTTTGATATCAATAATATGGAAGAAAATTAAAAAATAGGAACTATATATTTTGTTCAAAGTTTATGCTTGATCATTTTCATTTTCTATTATTAATCCGTCAAGACAGTGTAAGACGCAATACAATGACTTGACTCTATTTAACTGTTCTATTCCAGTTATTCCACTATTTCCTTTCATTAGGTCGATAAAAAAATTATGTGAGAATTCTATCTATCTATCTATCTATCCTGTGATTTTTAAATCGAAATTTTATTTTCATTTTCACCTATAGTATTGACGATGTGTATTCTTTTTTAGTAAAAACAAATATACTTGTATTTAAGTAAAATTATAAAGAAAATGTATAGGTTTGATGGACTAAAATTGAAAATCATTGCGCTTAAACTCTATAGTATTGCGTTTTATAACTAAATCTTCCTAAGTGCGATTCTTTAATATAATTTCATTAAAAGAAATTCTAAGAGAAGCTGTGACACTGGGTTTATTCTATTTATTTAATTTCCTGATCAAACAGAGAGGATGTTTATTTTAATCCGCAACTTACTTCTTCATGTTTTCCAGTTTTGGCTATTCTCGAGTCCATTTATATCTGTTTGATGGTTAATATCAAAGTATATGAGATTAAAAACTAAATCTATCTTAGACTTTTGATCGATCCTTTCATTTTAAAAAACAGTATTAACTCACTGATGCCGAATAAGTGAAAACCAAAATTATATTCTATGTTATATTTATAGATTATTTACATAATACTAAGATTTCTATTCTATAAGTACTTCTTAATTTTAAATGGATACGGTTGATATCTGCTCTGTGTATTAGAGTTGAGTTCCAACGAAGCACTTAATCCTGATATCCGATTCCCCGCCTTCCACGAGATGCCGCCAGTATTACAATTGCGTATTGGGATGAAGGCATACGCTGCAGGATAAATGTTCATCCGTGTGCAATCGAACAAACTCTATGAACTATCTTCGTAAAAAAATACGAAATGACAAGAGACATCGTGAAACTAAATTTAATGGTCGACCATCGAAATGCGAATCGGAATAGAATCGAGAAAACTGGGCAAAAATTATTTTCAATGTATTTAAGGGCTTCGGTATTAAGGCCAATGATTGAGTATCATCAGAACATAGAGTTTAAGATAATTCGAACAAAGAAAAAGATAAATATGAGAAAAGTTCAATTATATTGCATTCTTTAATGTGAAGCACAAAAGGCACTTCTGCCACGTCCTTAAATAATCTAATTTTGCCCTCATTTGTCGAGTAATTGGCTTTGAAATGGCCTATCCTCGGAAGAGGCCGTGGTAGTGGAGTTGCATCAAAGAACACCTTTTTGGGACGATCTCGTCGGGAATGAATTGTACGAGATAAAAGTCTTTGAAACCTCCATCGATTTAATCAGTCTAAGGAAGAAAATATTCGTAACATCAAATATAATCATAACTAAAAACAATTTAAAATATTAAATTTATGTATTTACTGTTGCTACATTTTGCTTTAGATTTATCAATGTTAAATTTATAAAGTGATTTGTCTTCGAATTACAAATATTTACTTTTGAAATATTTTCAATTGACGAAGTTTGCTGGGCTCCGTTAATAAATTAAAGTTCCGAATCATATGATGTTCATATCAGTTGACAGTGTATCGTTCTCACCTAAAGCTGAGGATTTTAACTACTAAATCCTTTAATTTGAAAATTCAAACAAATAGGATTTTCATATCTTTGGACCTAAAAACACTTAATTGAAAGGAAAATAGGAATAAATAACGTTTTTGCCTAAATATACTCTCAGAATCTTCTCGTCCTTGTTCACTCATACATCTTAAATATCGTAACTAGAAAATATCTCGTATCGCATCGCATTGTATCAAATAATAACTATAATACTTTTTTAGCGCATATCAAAATATAACCGATACTGTATTTGATGACTCTGCTAAACTTCTTGTTTCAGTCATTTTAAATATATCTAATGATTTGTATCAAAAGTATGATAAAATCTATTTCTGGTAGCTTGTTTTTCTTTTAAAGAAGTCAATGAAAAGTGAAGTATCAATGAAAACTGTTGGGTCTTAATAACTTGAATGAATCGTAATAATAAACTGCCTCAGTATCCATCCAATTTGTAGGTACATATGTTCCTTCGTTACGTGCAATTTTCGTAACATTAATTATTAATTTTGAATTTTTAGGATGAAGCAATAATAATCATTAGAATAGACGTTGGATTAAATGAACACGAAAACATTTGATAGTATGTTGTGCCATCACTGGCGCACCGAATCATAAATGATAACCTGTTTTCCTCAATTTATACTTTATTAGGTACCAAAAAATATTCTAATTATAAAAATAAAAAATTTTAAAAGATAAAGAGGTTGAATCCTTTATTATTCCTTGAATCCTTAGAAAGCATATCCTCTCATTTCAGTTGAAAATGTGAGCTTTTCACTGAACATATTACCAAAAGATTCACTCTTTCCAATCGGCAAAACTCGGGAAGATATTTATAAGGAAATTATTTACCTGTATTTTGCAATTATATTTACCGTAATAAGATATATTTATTGTTATAAATATGTAAGTAGGAATGATTAATATAATCATCACTGAACTACATGTTTCCATGGAAAAAGAAACTTTCATCAATATAAGGTCGAGCAATATATTCCGGAGTTCTCGTCCCAAATATTTGCTCATTAAAATGTATTTATTTCCTAATAATAAAGGTTATTTAAAGATTTCTAATCGATTCATGTAAATTAAGGAAAAAGCATGAAATATTTTTGACATCGTAATCGATGCACGAGTCAATCGCACGAATTGTGCACGAAACATATCAAAGAAGTTGCGCAATAAATAAAGCAGAAACAAAATATTAATCAAAGACGAATCGAAATAAAACATCGTTCGATACAATGAAATCTTAAAATGCTCTTAGCGAACAGTGAGAATGAACTGCAAGCATCTTTTCTTACTCGTTGGATCAGCAGCTTTCTTCTAGTGTAATGAGGAGAACGTTTTCAGAAAAAATAGTGTTTCTCGTAGACTTGCAGTTCTAATTAGTGCAATTCAAATTCGAATCAAGAATTGGCCTTCGATGCATATTCAAGAAGTCGTAAACGCTTTTGCATAATTTTGCAATTCATCACTTGAGGAGTAAATGTTCATGGAAATTCATGAGATCAATCGGTTTTTGAAAGAACGACTGCAAAAGAGCTTTCATTAGAAAATGAGACACCGGTTCCATAATGTCTTGCGTTAACTGCAGAATTAGGCATAAAAATGTCTGCAAAGTGGTTGTCCCGACGCATAAGAATGCCCGAAAATCCTTTTTAAAGTTTATTCGCGTCTATCACGAATAAAACTTGAATCCATTTCAATATCTAAGACTGGAAAAATGCTAATTCTTCTTGCAGCTGAGTTGTTTACTCTAGTTAAACAATGTAAACGAGTATATGAGAGGAATATGGTTTCTAGATCATCTTCCAATTGCACGAGAATGCTAACTTTAAGGACCGATTACAGCAAAAATGTGCGACAGAATTGGCAGAATATTTAAGAATAAAGTTCGTCGAAGGCTTTTTGCCGCTTTGATTCCCTCAATCGTTTCAAAAGGCAAAAATAAAAATGGAAAAGTTGTGATGTTGAATTTTGATGTATTTGATTTAAAGTGTTATAAGTAAATATCTATTTCGATGGTGAAAAGTAAATAAGAGATTTATTTAGATTTTAGGCTTTAAAATTTCCCTATTTGGGTTTCAATTTGGAAATCAAATTTTCATTAATAGATATTGACATCACTTTTTATCGATACAAGTATCGAATTCGCCCCTCGTGAGTGCTAGAATCCAGGAAATCAATCAGAGAACCCATCAACAACTTTTTCTCTCTCAAGTTGAATTTACAAGAGACAATTCTCCATAGCGATCCTCAGTTGCTCATTTAAGTAACGAAGGGACGACCCTCGCGAACGATTCTTCAAGGATTAAAATATTCATCTCTTCGATAAGATGTTTGATTTCTTCTGTGATCAATATCTGAAATGTATCTTCTGTATTCGTCATGTTTTACTTATGATCGAACCATAAAAATTGTAATTAAAACTAATCGAGGAAACTAATAGAGATATTGAAATAGTAATGTAAATATGAAATACAAAATTAAGCAATTGTAACGATGGCTTCATTAGTTATAATTAATCACAACGAAAAATTGAATCCACTCTACGTTCAAATTTTAATTTAGAAATTTAACTTATAATTTGTACATGATTTTATTGAATTTTAACAGAAAAGTATTTCATATTTGTAATACTCTCGTTCAAAATTAATTATTCAATTTCCTGTTATGAAAACTTTCTTGAAAAACGCTCATTGTTATTTTTCCAGAAAGATGCATTCTTTCGTCAAAATAAAATTGAATTGCATTAGTTCCAAATATAATTTTATCATTCCCGCAAATAGTGAATAGATATTTCTAAACGAGTTAATTGAAATCATATATCAGCCGTTCTGCTACATATTTCTATCTCCCGCAATGAAAACTTATTTTAATTTAAGTATCATGAAAACATTATTCCATTTAAAATATAATCTTTCATAGATAAAAGTAGACAGTTGATGGATGTAGCTGTAGGAAGAGCGAAGCAGTGAAATTTTTGATCTTTTGATTAATCAACAGTTTGAACTAATAGAATTTATCATAATGGATGGTATAGACACATTCAGTCTTTTAAATTTTTTCTTATAAATATGGGATGTGATAAACAAAAAAATTGTATTTGTGCAAAAATCAAAAATCTCTGAGAGTTTAACGTATATTCTTAACTTTAAAACATTACCCTTAGTAATTTCAAAAACGATTTGAATAAATTTGGGAGTAACTGAACAAGACTTATCTCCCAAAATCTTTTATTCCTGAAACTTGTCTTATCATTGGGATTAACGAATTCAATGATAAAGAATTTGAAATCGATGATCATTATAAGCAAATAAATATAATTAAAAAGACACAAAAACTGTGATACTTAGATATATTATCTTAACATAGTTTTAGTTAGTTTTTTACTCTAAATTAGTGCATAGTTGGATACCATTACCAACGGAGCATCTTTATCAAAAAATTGTAGTTTTCTAAATCTAGACTTCCTGGAACGTGTTCTGTGGGTAGAATGTTCTTAGGAGCTGTCATCTTCTCAAATGCAAAAGTTTCGATAAAGTAATTTGCTAAAACCATTTCGTAAATGTCATCCCAGCGAACTTGGCTAAAACTTCTTGATTCAAAACTGGTCCTCACCCAAAGTTGCCTGACTTCTTCTTCTCATAGGATCCAAACATGCTCTTTGCTTGAAACATTATTATGTGTAAAATTTGTAATAGAGTGCGTAGAATATGATTAAAAAGAATATATTTATTTTAGCGTTATTTCTTTGCTTTAGTGTTTGCAAGAATAATGGGAAAGACATTTAGATGTAAAGAGAGATTTCATTTGTATAAAGTTATAAGGTAGGAGTCGAATATAATATATTTAACCCATATTATTCGAAATTTATGTAAAACTAATAATTATTTTTATTAATTCCGTACATTTTTATAATTTTCTGTCCGCATTTCATTGAAATTAGGATGAGGAAAAAATCTTGGAAAGGAAACCTTAAGATGAACCAGATTTCCTAAAAATATCCAAAATTCTGAGCAATCGTTGGCTAACTTAGGTCCGTGAGCACATTGGACGCGTATTCATTTCTGAGATAACTTTTTGAAGAAAGTATGCGTTCGATTAACGCCCGGAATGAGATTTCTCAAAGTGGTGACCTTTTGACCTTCAGAATTGTTCATTATTACGATTCCTGAGCAGAATTTCACCCAAAAGCAGATTTCACTTTTGAGGAGAAGATAATCTTTAGACTTAATTGGAAGCTTTCGTACATTTAAGCAGTTTTCCATTCCGAATGTTTCAAATTATAATGAAGAAAATAATTTAATTTTCTCTTAAACGTACATATTATTGAAATATCAAACATTAAAACTAAAATTTGGATTATTTTTCCGAATTAGAATTAAAAATCTCAAACTCAGAATGTCAAAAATAAATAAATTTAAATAATGAAGTTAAACTAAATTTAAATGAAATGTTAATAAAAAATAAGTAGCTCAAGGAAGCTACTTTTTAAAGATTTTCTTATCACACATTCTTTAGTATTTATTATTTATTTTATACGTATATTTTATAAATATTGATATATGTCCTTATATACTCCCACTGGTATTTACATAAGTGATAGCAGAGTATGACTATCATTTAATATGAAATCGATATAAAAATTTGGGGTTTGGAAGCAACGCATTTTTAATTTAATTTACAGAACAGGAGTCTAAGTTCAATCGACGCATATGAAAAAGGGTTTAGCTATAAATTTAATTCTTTCTAAATTTGAAATCTTCTTTATTATTTAGTGGAAGTGATCCGTTCGCTTCCATTGTGATTGATGGCTCCCATTTAATTCGGGCACTTTGAGAGGAATGCGCGACACTTTAAGCGCATTTTATGTTCATTATTGACATGGAACGTCTGTGAAACGGCCTCTCTCGGATATTCTCTGCGTTCTATTGATTCTTATTTGATGAATGACATTTTAAGTGAAATTTATGGATATTTGTAGAAAAAATCATTCCAATCTCTATCTTCTTATTTATACTTTGTGATGATGAAATATGTCTTAGTACTAATACTCTAATCTGGATGAACACTATAATATTCTTTAGTTTCATATCCACGCCATTCAGAAAGTACTTTCTAAACCTCTATTTCATTTATCTCATTAGTAATATATTTTCTCTGAAATGACTCAATAAAAAGCGAAGTTATTTAATGACGATAAAAATATAATGAGTTGCTGGACAATATTAATTCTGATAAATTATTATATTTATGTTACAGAATGAAAATGCAAAAGGTCATTAAATAATTTTTAGATGCATAGAGTAAAATCTGGTGAAACGATAACAATGGGGAGCGAGTGAAAAAATAATCTATAACTAAGAACCATTTTTAATTGCTGTTTCTTTGCGATACATCTTTGGAGTGAGCAATTTATCTTAGATATCATTCTAGTAAATATTCAGAGCCATTTTTTAAAGAGGGTCGTGTTTATGCAACGATGGAGTCGAAGGAATAGTTGCAAGGAAAATTAGAAAAGGAAATCACAAGTAACCTCGTGAGATAAGAAGTTTTAGAATGACATTTATTTTAGAAGAAAAGGGATTGAGAGGATGAGAGCAACCCGTGGAAAATAGAATGAAATCTCTAAATTGGAGCAAAATGAGGTCAGCTGGCTCTAGCAGCTTGTTTCTTACAGACGAGGTTCAATGACCTAAGGATGAGTTTATAAGGAAGCAATTGGTAATCTTCGTGAACGATGCGTTGGCAAAATGTTTGGGTGTCTTTGGAAGAAAACGCTGTTATTGGAGGACTCGATTTCGATAAAGAACCTTATGTTTAAATAAAGAAACTTATCTCAAGCAAAATGTTTTAACGTGACGCTGAACCTAACTTTCTATAACTGTAATGTTTCGTTATCATCAATCTTCAATAGAAACGTTATTGTTACTGCACAACGTCACTTGGAACGACAATAAGGTTGTAAACCTATAATATTGGGATGAATTGTATATCCTTATTTCTTATAAAGATAGCGAAACATACTTCTCTAAAATTCCTAATGGAAACGAGAGAAAAGAATCTTATAGCGGAAAATAATTAATTTTCTAAAAATACTATTATTATCTCGGCAAATAATTATACCGATAAACTTACACCGAATATATAGGTCAAAGGATCGGCATAAAATACGATAAAAAATCTTAAAAAATTATGAAAGTTGAATAAATACTACTGTTATTTTGACTTTATTCGTTTGAGCGAATGAATGCAACAGAAGCGTAAAATTAATAACCTTATAATGAACCAAACTGGAAATAAATATTTATTTGAGTTTATAATTGTTGTCAACAGTAAATTAACTTTTGAGTGTCCGTTCTATAAGATTCAAGGCTTTTAACATAAAATATACACTTATACGTATATTTATTTATTTATATTTATGTATTCACTCACAAGCAATAGTGCAACTAGGATGGCCGATTGAATCATATTCGTAGTTTTGTAGATAATATCAGACCATTGCTAACTAATAATTCAAAGAGGGGAACATTTACATCGATGAAATTTAAATAGCATCATAGTTTTGAGTTATGAAATAACCTTCTCTAATTATAAATTACGTCCTCCGAATGAAATTCAGACTTGGTAATCAATCTGTGCCTTCGTTCGCAGTTTTAAATAGAAGCCACTACAGAGGCTAATGAACAAGTGAATCTGATTAATTCTGCTAAATTGGATTTGTCCTATACAACAGTCATTTTACATTTTAACTATATCGCCATTTTGAGTAGACGAACTGTGCCCCTCTGTACACATGCCCCATTATTTCATTAATACTTAAAATCGTTAGTATACATTTTTGAAATAACTCCAATAAGAAATGTTTGATGCGCTGGCATCTGTTGCTTACATTTTACGGACTCTAAACAGAAACCGAATTGGGACGGACTGGTGTCATTGAAAAATATTCCCATTGACATGACCGAGTGAAAAATACGATGCCATTGAATTCGAAGATGATAAAGGACCTATTTCGAAATATGTGCCGAAAGAACGAGAAAATGTAGTTAAAACGTATATTTCTATTTTTATGATGTTTGTATATTTAATCGATCAAGTTTTCATTAAATATGCATTAAACTCTTTGCAAATGATAATGTTTCATTGTTATAAAACAGCTATCATATTTCTGTATTATAACTTACTTAGTGTGTTAAAGTGTTTTATTTTGACGTTTTGTCATTTATTCCTTTCAAATACTTTGAGATTTTGTGAAGTATCGTCGAGAAGTTTCTCGATGGAATAAATTTATTTATGCCTTAGCTCTAAGTTATCCGGTATTTATTTATTTGGGTTACCATTCTTAGGAGAATAATGTTTTCCTCGGCATTTACGGCCGAATGAATATTGAGAAGGTGCCAAGAGAAAGAAGACGACCAAAATAAGTTGCATATTGCGTCCTGGGGAAGTATCCACTTTGCTACGACATATCTTTATAATGATTCTCCCACTCCATTCGGAAGAATCCTTTCAAAGAGACGATTCGAAAACAGCGAAGAAATTTATTTTCGTCAAAGAAAAGCGGTTGTTTGGGGACGAAGCGGGGCATCTGTTTTCGAAATTTTTAATTCTAGAGCTTGGAATTTTAGCTCGTAAACTTCTTTTCTAATGATGTTAAATCGGATATTAAACGCGATATCTTATTTCAACTCGCGTTTTCGTTCATAGAGTTACATTTCTGGGACATCAGAGTTAATACTTCTCAGCTGAAAATTTTTGGTCGAAAAATGAAATACTATTAATGGCTTCATTGCATTAAAAACGCAAGTTTTACTTGTAAACCATTCTCAATCCTCATATTGAAATTTCTCAATATTGACAGGGCGATATACGGTGGGGTTTCACCCCGAGACCGCTACGGCAGCCGTGTCATGAACCCCCAAAAGCTACAGAAAAAAACTGTTAGTTATGATACTTAAATTTATTTGGTTATATTGAACTATTTAAGAATATGTAATTTTAATTAGGATTATTTTTTTTATCAATTTATCTATTATAATTTATTTTTCGAATATTTTATGTTAATTGTATATGTATATATATATAGAAAAAACTGCCACCAGGCTTACAGCCGACTTACAGTTAACTTAATATAATAATAATAAAAAGGAAATTCACAATTACAACAACTGATTGCGACTAAAACAAATGTCCTTTAAGTGCATTTTAATTTTAGGGTTCATAAAATCAGTGAAGAAAGAGATTCTAAAGAAGCACTTATTGAAAATTCGGACAAAGAGATTTATTCAATGGAACTTCTCTGAGATATGGTTCCTAAGGAATGTTACGTTTCAAACCATGAAATAAAAATCAAGGAATGAAAAGAGTCACTGAGAGGATTTTATTGAAAACAATAGTTCTTTATGTATTTCAATTAACTCTTCTATTTCAATTTTTAATTAGAGGCAACCAAAGAAATAAACTTTACTTTTAAGTGTAAAAATTGATTTCTTGGGAAGGGTATTCTAAAAATGAGGAAAAGGCATAGCATTGAGGTGCAATTTCAACTCTTAAATCATAAGAAATTGTAAACTCTTTCCTCAGGAACAGTTAGTTGACGGCAGAAACGTAATTCTAAACAAAAGGTATTGTTCCAGCTTCGTATTTCTATGGCTTTATTTTCCAGATTTTGAGCAACTCAAATTTAAAAATGCAAAAAGAATAAATCTTCGAGAAATACTATTTTCATGGAAACAGTTAAAAATTCAAAGAATAATCCGTTTGATTTAGCCGAAACATTAATTCAGAAGGGATTTCGACACAAATTAACATATTTGTATCGAAAACGGTTTATGAATTTTAGAATAATAGAAAATTGCTGTGAGTAGTTGTTTTTGAGACAAGTGAATCAATTTCTTAGATACTAGAAAAGAGGAATCTAATAATATAGAAAATTAGACATAAATTCAACCGAAGAGAGAAAATAAAAGTTAGCGGATTTTCTCTAGCATTATACAATCTATTTGGAAGGATACTCGTAACTAAATATATTAACGTAATACTTTTGAAAAACCTTTATGGATTCATGAATGATCGTATTCTTTTAAGCGTAGAAGACACTGCAAATAGTTGTGTTTGTATATAAAACATATATCTCTGTCATTCAAAATGTAGTTTACGTTCGTTCAATATATATATTATATATAATATATTATTTATTAATATATTATATATATGTGTGTGTTAATATGAGCTTAATGCTTATGATTCGCGTAAAACAATTTAACAATAAATAGAGAATTATAAAAGATTATTATTTCTATTCCATAAGCCCTCTGAGGGAAACCAACAAAATATATTCGGTGACGCGAAAGAAGATTAAATAGGACAAATAAAAAGACGGAAGAAACGTTTTTTGTTTCATTTTTTGTATTTTTATTCGTCAACTGTTCCAGGAAAAAACGATGGACACTTCTCGCATTCCTCACCGGATTATAATACGGCTGAATTTGTGATGATAATGTATTCGGATGGGGGTAATCAAAGTGTTGAGCATTGAAAAGTATCCGTGCATTGTAACCTTAGCGACGGGTAGATCGACATTGCTCAACAATGCAAATCGAGGAAAAAACAGTTAATTCCCCGGATGAGAGTGGAAATGAGGACAAGGTCTGGTCACGTGACAACAGGTCAATGCCAATGATGATTACGTAAACAAGAGCAGAGAGTTTTCGATGTGATGGAATAGCGGAAATTAATTTTTAAAGCATGTATGCCATCCATCTACTTGATTGTCTTATACAATATATATACATCTATATATATATTACTCCACCTCTTCCAAATGATATTTATTTATAACTAATTTTGCATAACTCTATGCAAAATTTTCACGTACTGAATAGCTTAGTACACAGAATAAGAGAAAGGTGAAAATTTGTTTATGTAATAAGTTAGTGCGATTCAAAATGTCAAACAGAAGTGGTAAATAGCGGTATGAATCCACGCACTTGCTCTGCAGATTTGCCAACCTTAACAAAGTAAAATAAATTCGGAGGACCTTGGTTCGAGTCCCAGTCATTTTTCTTATCTTCTGGGCCTTGATAAATCTTCGATTCAAGTTGAAAGCAGAAAGATTCTTTTATGAGTCGTGATAACGAGGAAAAAAGATTTGAGCCGAATCTACTGTCCTTTCAAACGGCAGTAGTCAAGTTTTTCGTGTCGGAGGGTCTTTTAATGAACGGATTTCTTTTTAATTAGGTGAAAGCGAGAAAATATAGGATTAAAGAGTAGAGCTACGTACTTTTATCATCTATTATTTTTAAATAATTTCATTTCATCGATGAGATTGTGTTATTTTCTATGTTATCTATTTCCATCTATAAGAAAACGATAAACATCACTGAAATAATAAATATTCTGGGATTCCAATAATTATTGAGAAAGTTTGAACGTTAATAATGAGTGAAAAGAAACAAATTTAAAGCATTGACGAGGAATTCAGTTATTTAGGTCACGGATATTTTTATTTCCCCGGAGATGAGCTCGATTTGACGGCTAAGTTTAGAGGATGAGACTTTTTCCTTAAATAAAACACAAAATATTACGAAATAAAATGTAAAGCGAGATCCAAAAAAATATCTTGAAGTAATAGCACTTCAAGAGTACTTATGAAATGGGCGCTTTAAAAAGTTGTGGGCAAAAGTATTGTAACAGATGTTGTCCAAAATAATAAGATAATGAGATGAATATGTTTAAGGCTGTAAAGAAACGCAGATAATAAGTGTAGATAAATGTTAGAATGAGGTGAATATCAAATGAAAAGAAAAGAAGAAGAAACAAAATATCGCATTAATTAGTATCAATAGTATGAAAACAAAATGGCAGAGAAGTGATATGTTTATGAAAAGAAGAATTAAAGGTTTAAAAATGCTACCTGTATAAAGCATTTCAAAAGGAGTTTGGAAGTAAATCTTGAAAATTGATTCTCAATATTGAAAACAATGTCTGATTTTTTGATTTCAAGTGGAATTGTGAATTACGAGGGAAACCAGCTGTGATAAAGGGAGATGCTAGAAATTTGTTTTTTGTCAAATTTAAATATCTAACTTATTTGGTCATTAGGTACATTTATGGAATAGTGTTGAAATCTGGATTTACATTACATTGTATACATTTGCATGTGTGCATGCATCATGTTAATATACACATTCCCTGTAGATTGATATATTCTGGTTATAATTGATACATTTTCTTCTGCTGAGAGTACAGTTGAAAAAATTCTAATGATAAAATTAGTACGATAATACGTGAAACTGCTTTGAATAAAATTATTACTTTCCTTCGCGACGTTTGTACAATGATAAGTTTGAAAAATAATAGTGTCGATATTTATCATGAATATATTGACGTTCGGTCGCAACATAAAGTATGTGGTTAAACACATAATATTTTACAATTTTACATAAATTATCGTAATTAAAAAAGTTACAAAAGATAGCTTAAATTCGATATAATTCCATTTGAATTGATTTCCTTTTTCAAGGATTTAGTGTCGTCTGGTATCCACTTATTCCATTGAAACGAATACTCGTTCTTCGTCGCCTTTAAATTATCCTTTCCAATGAATGTCTCCATTTTTAAACCTTTTACGCAATAATTACATATACAATAGAGTATTTTCCTTTCATCAGTTAATCTTGCGAAAGTGAGCCTTCAGTTGCCTTTACCAGTTCACAATTAAATCGGATTCAAGTGAAACAAGTTATTGCAGCGTCGGAAGTTTTTGTTGATTCACCGTTTAGCTGAGAACTTCGTTAATTAGGATGACTCTTGAATTCCACTCACACCATTGGTCATCCTCTGCAATCAAGGTGCCATGGATACTTTTTATTTCAATCGTTTCATTGTTTGTACGCCATCATTTGGGCAAAGCCTATTTAAGCTTTTGTGGTTGTGATTTTTTAAGCGCAGTATTTCACAATTGTCGATAGCCAACTCTAGGGGCTGTTATTCACCCGGATTTCTCCTTCACCTACAAAATTTGAAGGAAAAGAACCTCTCGAAAATATATCTTCCATGAATCGGACCCTCGGCAACGATACTCGTTTCGCTTTCAAACGAAAATTCTTTTTTTCTCATTTGATTCGAACCTAAAGCACTCTTCGTGTGTCAGAAATCGGCATCCCTCGCAATCATACAAACCTTTATCACGAATACATCTGCACTAAATTTAACAGACAGTTCTTAGCATTGCTTTGGCTACTTTTCTATTACTCTGAAAATAATTTTTTATTTCAAGTACATTACATTAATATCCCGCTCTCACGAAATATTTTCGAATCTAAGGTTCAAGATGCACTCGGTTGTCCTGGATTTCAATTACGGTTCTTCTATCCTCGAGATGTGTCCATCCGAGGGTTTGTACACTGAACCCGTAGTCTGCTTTGACGAACCGATCTACGCTCCAAATGAAACTCTTCTCGTCCACACTCTATACCTCTTTGATTTTCAACTGAATTCCTCTAAGAAGACGCTTATATTGATCGTATCGGTGCTTTGAAGTTACTCCTGATCACGACACCACTTCTCACGAATCTCACGCACCTAATCTGAGATTGGTTTGAGGGCCACACGTTCAACCCGAGCTTCGCACCATTTGGAGATAATATCGAGGAAACGCAGTAGTATCGATGGGTCTTCCTCGTTTTGCATTTTTTATATATGAGAGTGTCGAGCTTGACTCTTTAAATTGTCTACGATATCGTTAATATAAATGAGGAACAATACTGGTCCAATGACAATTCCCTTGAGGAGCCCCTGACGTCACTTCTTCGTCAAGACTTGGCTTCTGTTGAAATGATTCCTACCCTTTGTCATCATTAAGGAGTGGATCCATGTTGACCTTGCAATCTTCTTTAAATTTGCAAATCGCAACATGTTCACTGAGAAAACGCATTAAATAACTACAGTTTATATGCTCAAGAACTTTACAAAAATAGATGCTAATGCTACATGACTGAAATCGTCTGGTTTAGTGCTCTTTGAAACTAATGTTCTCCTGTTGAACGTTCATCGAAAGATTTTAAAACTGCAAGTTTAGATATAACACAGCCCTCGGATTTCTTACTTCCGACGATTCTAATTCCACTTAATAATGCGATGAGGGTAAGAAAATCGCGTCATATAATGTGAAACAAAATAGCCAATGAAGGGTGCTCTTTGTCATCGGCATTCGATTGTGCGGAATTCTAGTGTCCCTGTGTGGCAGAGGGATTCTTTTGGATTCTCCAATTGTTCGCACAATGTGACCTTTATAATAATCATTAAACATTATAATTAATAAGCGGTGTGGTTATTATTTTAGGAGCTGAAATGCCTTTTTTAACAGCTAATCTTTGAATGGGACAGGAAAGTGAGGATGGCTTATGGCAAGAAGATCTACTATATTACCTTCACCAAAAGAAGTTACTCGAAATGCTTTCGTATAAACCCACTTCGGGCCGAAGACTAAGTTATTTCTGCGCTGCATTTCTCAACCACTGTGAGCGATGTCCAGTGTACATTGGATGATGCCTCTCTTCTCATCTCCGTCGGGAGGACGATGGAAGGAGCAAGGCTTTTCTTCTAATAGACACTGAGCACCAGACCATCTAAAATATTTATCGAGTGTTTCTTCTGGTCAACTTATTTCTAACAGCGACTCTGCCACCTGTCGTAAAATACACTGTTCAGGAATTTCGTGTGCTTCTACGATTCTCTTTTATTAATTACAAATTTAAATCTATTACTCCTTTAAATCTTCTGTTTCAATCTCTTCGAACCCTTTCCTCTTTGTGTTGATCACTTTTCATGTTCGGGCCGAACTCATTCCATCGTTAATTTCAATATCACTTGTTAAAGTCAATTTCCTATTCCTTTCCTAAATGCACAACCGATTGTCATTCGCACTCCGTACTTTTCCAATCACCGCTTTGATTAAACTTCACCATCGCTGCACAAATCCCCTTTCCTTTGTTCCTTTTCATGATCCCATCGTTCTCACCGATATGCCTCTTTCTTCATCGCCTTCTCTTTGGACCTTCGTTTTCTCTTTACAATCCATTACTTCATTTAGTTCATTTCCTCATAGTTTTTACTTAATGTCGACCCTTTCACACATTTTATTATCTATGAACCTAGGAACTTCTCTGAACCCTTCAATTGCTGAGGACTAAAAATGACATATTAGGAGTTCTAAAACTGTCTAATAAGCAAACTACAACAGAACTTAAATTTATTTTGCTTAATTCATCAAAATGATATCTTTAATTCATATAATTAATCCCATCTTATGCTGTATGTTTCTTCAACTTCAGTTATTCCAAATGAAAAATTATTATACAATAATTTCGGGTATTCATTTTATTCTTTTATCAAAGAAAAAAATATGCTCGTAATTTTTTTCGAGAACAAAATTTTCATAGAATTAGGTCGAGTACTAAAACAGATATAAGATTTAAAATGTGTAATATTCACAAGGGAGGATTACTCCATTACACTAATTATGAAGAATCTTAAGGTTCCTTCGACGATAAATAGCAAAAGATATCCAAAACCTAATGTTTTCGGGAAGCACCTTGATTCCCCGTCAATTGAATTCCAAGCTGAGGATCCTATGTTTTGACATTAGAGATTCAATTTAAGTAAATTGAATAAGAGTTGAGAATTTACAGTCCCTTTGTGGATGAAAGGAAATTTTTATTACTCACCTCTCCAAACGTAAATTATTCCGCAGTATCTTAAGCCGAATATCTGTAAAATAAAAAAGTCGAAAATCAATTAAATGTATTTTAATGAGTGTGTCATTAGAATTCCATGGTATTGAGATGCTACTAAGCGGATATGAAAATGTTCTATTGGCGTATAACACTATAATCTCGTTATTGACTGCGTAATAAATGAAGTTCAAGAGTAAGAAAACAACTGTATTATAACTTTCTGAGGTATTGTGAAAGTTCTCCTCATGAATCCATCAAATAATGCCATCAAAAGTGGGGTTACGAGAAATTCAGTTTTAATATCTGATCTATTTTGAGTGAAAATAAAAATGAAATTCTGAAAAACAAAATTTCAATATTTAAGGCAGATGGTCCCATCGATGGATGGCAATATTTCAAGGAGAAAAAGTGTCCCCATAAATGGCAAAAAGGGGGCACATCGGATATTCGAACATAAATAACGTGCCAAAAAACTCTCAGAGATACCTTTGTTTGAGGATTAATCCATGATAAATTGGTTTTTCGGGGTTTGGCTGAAGGTGAAATGGGAGGCACAATATTACAAATGGAATCAATTGAATCTGATGAAAATAAGGAATAACATAGTTAGCAGTTACAATCTATGACTTCTTCAGAAATAAATCTTCTGCAATTGGTTGTGACATTCATACTCTTTCTGTTGTCATTCAAGAAACTCAATCAATACTAATAAAAAGGTTAGAGCATTTCAACGCAATTATTGTTATAGTCGCTTTAAAA
Organism: Pantala flavescens; assembly: GCA_020796165.1. Taxonomy (NCBI): domain Eukaryota; kingdom Metazoa; phylum Arthropoda; class Insecta; order Odonata; family Libellulidae; genus Pantala; species Pantala flavescens. The sequence goes on from CM036882.1 coordinate 18,543,500, forward strand.
TTAAAATTTTTGTACCCATTTTATGTGTTTTGCCATTGAAGTAAGTACAGTAATGAATATGGAGAAATTATTGTGCGATCAACTAGGAACACACGATGAATTAAAACCTAAAAATAATTTAAAATTCAAAATTAAAGCTTTACTTATAAACTAATAACTTTTATTCGCTATAATATGTATTTCACTTACTAAACCGTCTTTACTATTATCTGTTTTGCTTATAATTTATAATTACTCACTTTTATCTGTACATGACCTCACTAATCATCAAAAGTATCCATTATGTTACAACTAACTTTGTTTAGTGCATAACTAAAGCAAAACCAGAGCAAATATTCAAAATGTTCGTGATATCTCGTATTAAGCTCATCAACGGTTAACTAACTGCATCTGTTAACTATCTTTATTCAAGAAATAACTATTAGGTATTGTATATTGATATAAAAGAATGATAACTTAGAACCTGCTGACAAGCAAGATTTTTGCTTAGGATCAAAAAAATCTAAATTTAATAGAAATACAATGCTACCAATTCTCTTCTTTGACTTAATGAAGTAGTATGTTATTTTTATAATTTAATTGTTAATTTTCTATTATTCTTATGCTGGCTATGGGGACGAGCAAACTTGTCGTCTTTTACGAGATAGCCTCAAGTGTGGGTACATCTCAAAAATGTGTTTTACTTAATTAATACGCAATTGGTTATCATAGTTACCAGTGTGCAATTTCTTTCTTATTATTACATTTATTGTATTATATTGTTTTGTAAAATTTCGTTTTGAGGAATTGATAAATTAAATTGAATGATAATAACTATTAAAAAATACAGATTCCTATGATCAAATCACTGATGAATTTACAAATTTTTGAGGCCCATTTTCTGTCCACTAAGTTTTCATGCAGAAAAAGTTAATATGAAGTTCAAATTAAGCTTTCTAAAGAATAACTCAGTAAAATCCCTTTCCTTCTATTGGCAGAAGAGACAGTGAGAGACTGAAGTTCATTTGCGTAATAAATTTAAAATCTAGAATGAAATATATACTTAGAGAATCCATAAATTGAAATATATGCTAAAATCTTTTATATCCCTTAATCTTTTACAGGGAATCTCTTATTCGCAATATTATACACAAGTAATTCAAGTAATTAATTCCGTTAAAATGCTTATTTGAGGTGAAATCAACCATTTCACGGGCGCACTCGAAAAAGTATCGTCTATTGCAGTAGATAAGGATTTGTTGTAAATCGCATTTGATCAAATCAATATCTGGTGAAATAACGAGTTGAAATAGTCTTAGAGACGAATTTGTTTACAAAATCCAGAAAGTGCTTAACTTTTTTGTCCGATTCTTTTGTAATATTTGGAAGTTTGATTACATATCGGTTTATTATGAACAATTTTTCATTGTTTGTCAAATCTTCTTCCACTTTTTCTCCTTCCATTCCAATAATGACCGACAATACCTCTCATCATTGACATGTCTACGAAAGGAATCATCTTAATAATAGAAAAATTAATGAATGCAATTCCCTCTTTTCTTTCATTAAGTCCCACTACTCTTTCAAGAACAATATAGTACTCATTCATAAATAGAGTCATCTGTACATTATTAACTAATTTTCCAATTAATTAATTGTCAAATTAGTATTGTGTTCTTGGATTGCACATACTTTAAGTTGCTATCTTAATATGTTTATTCTCTGAATCAATGATTTTCATACTCCCGTGTTTATTTAATCTGATTCATTTGTAACCTTTTTCATATTTATATTTGTGTTGTATGACTTTTCAGTGCCAATTTCGTCAAATAATGTCGATCTTATTTACAGAAAATATTTCAGTTCGAAAAAATGTAAAATTAGAACTCAACATTTTATTTTGAAACATATTATTACTATCCCTACATTGGTTTTGAGATACGTTTTTCATTCACTACAACCCTTTTGAGTTCATTTGATATGCAATTCATACACGTCCATCTTTTGTCTGTCATCTGGTATAAGTAAGAGAAAGATACTTTTATAAATGTACGCAACATTTAAGTGAAAAGTATGATCCCGGTGTTCGAGGTTATTTATTTTCTTATGAATTAGAATACTGAGCAGAAATCATTTATTCATAAGTAAGGTTAAGGAAAAGAATGACTGAAATATTTTTCTAGAAATTCAGCTACAATTATATATTTTTGAGCTCAGTTTCGAAAAAGATACTTGTGTTGTAATATGGAAGTGCGAAAGCTTAAAATTATCGACTATCGAGGATTACCGTACGATAAAATCAATCCTGAATTGGAAAATTAAGTTTTTATGCGAAGATCTTCAACAGTAAGCGGAGGATTAAAATGTGCTTTCAGAGGATAATTATTTACGATCAGAAAGTTATCGCTTCGATGGAAAGAGCCACCAAAATATGCAAATCCCACTGACCTTTGCCCTTTTTTGATTAAATCGAAAATTGCTGGTGACAAGCTGATGATCGGTTCAAATTGAAATACGCATGAATGTCTCAATTTGAAAATCCTTCTCATTGACTCGAAAACCAATTTATGATGATAATTTGTTTCCAATTATCAAAAATGAATTTGAATGCGAAGCATTCGAATATTCAAAGATATAGTGCAAAGGAGATATTAAATGCGATTTGAAGTATCATGCACTACAAGATCGATTAAAAGAATAAAACAAAAGTAGCAAAAATGTATTTGATTAATTATAAAAATAAATTCCACGTGAAAAATTCATCAGTGATAGATGAAAAAAGGCGTTAATTCAGAAGTGACCGTAGGTATAAAATCAAACCCCTAATGTTTATGAAAGTCAATTGAGGGCCATCTTTTAACCATTCCCTCTTCTTAATTATAGAGCCATTAAATTGTGTATGGAACTAGCACAGTCGAGTGAGTGAACGGGAATAAGTGTGAGGTTTTTAAGTGAAGGTTTTAACTTCGAATGTACATAAATTAAGGGTATTATTATAATTACTATCAGTTTTGATTCGTCAGATGTTCTGTTTATTATATTCGCTTTATGATTATTTCTTGTGTTCTCTTAAACTTCTTTAAAAACTACAAACGCACATATTGTGAAGGTGATAATGATAAGGGAATTCGATAAAAGGGACTCATTTAACGCATATTGTGAATAGGATATGCAAATAAGATTCAAGAATATTTCATTGAAACACTCAAAATCATGCTTTACATAAATCACACTTTCTTGTGTATAAAGCCATTAATTTACGAAAACCTTGTGGACAATAAACAAACCAGGATAGTATTAATCTATAGATTACAAAGATTATAGATATTTTGATAAGTACACAAGAGAGGGACTATGAAAAATGAGAATGATATAATAATTTTGATAAAAAGAAAAAACATTAAGAAGATGTAAAAGCAGAAAGGACATTATCGCTAAGTACCCATACGGTCTTTTTTAGCATGAAACGATTCCAAGGAATATATAAAAATATATTTCTGTGATATATTTAGAGATGAAGTTTAGGGAATATTAAATAAAATTTCAAATCCTATAATCAGCGATTAATAATCATTTCCGTCCTCAAAAACAAGAATTAAAAAATCCGGATTTGCCATTTGAAAGGAAACTATATATCAAATCTTTCAATGAATGGTGTTTACCGAAAGAGAATCTGTTGAGAATTCGATGGCAAAGCGAAGGGCCTCATACGGAGCGGCTAATCGGAAAATGAGTTGGCCTTCTGAATTTGCGATAAAAGTGACGGATTTATATCACGTTAAAGAGATCTTCCTTTGCGGCGCAAAAAAAAGAAATTCAGTATTTATGTAATACTGGTTGCATTTCTTATTTTAAATGCTTCTCGAGAACTTTATTTCGAATACATTAAGACTTCGAATAGAATTATTTTGTTTAATTTATTCAAATAATCGATCTATTCTAATTTTTTGGGGTTTCTTCATATTTTTTGCAAAGTTAATTTTCCTTGACAGTTATAGATTTATGATTCGATCAATGATTTCCTATCATCTAAAAATGGATATTCTTTAAATACATCTTGAATTTTTAGTAATCGATAATCTTAATGGGTAACTACCGAGCTATATTTTAAATGGCAATACATTTCTTCCTCTGATTCACCCATCACTTGGTCCTTAGGAAACTTATCAAGGGAAGAAGTGTTTTCATAGGAGTCCTCAGTGAAGAGGCTTCCGAATCGCATATTAGATGAGCACAAAATTCTCACAAATCCATTACTTTTTATGTTCCCGATGTTTTTCATCTCGTACCTTTCAAATACAATTAGAACCATCATTTCAGATTATTTATACGCAGCATCGAATGACGAGAGAATCATTTAAATCGATGGAAGTGCGCGAAAGATGCGCTTTGCAAATCCCATTTCGATCCGAGTCCACTCAAAAATATCCAAAATATCGTCCCTTTGATTAGAATCTTCCAAAAATACATTTTAAAATGCTGTTATTTCAACGGTTCAAATACCGAATACCAAAGATTAAATGCTTTTATGGCAAATTATGATACAAGAAGAAGAGACAAATTTGCATGATTCGTGTGTCTTCATGTCAGCGTATATTTTTAGAAGTTTAGGAATAGATTTTATATTTTTAGAGTTCTTTTGGGATCGATAATCGTGTTCGACCGTCGAAGATGAGTTTTTTTAACTTCCCAATAAAAACACAAGAGCCAAAGCTGCTAATTATAGTGTTTGATAAAAATAAAAAGCCGTTCTCCCCCTTCTAAAGGAGTAACTTAATGCTCTCACAATTAAATCTATTTGTGTTGCCTCTGAGTGGATTCTCTCCTTTTTCTCCAAATGCGATGAAATGCTGCTTTTGTTGCATCGAATGTAGATTTCAACGCTCTTCTTGAGAAAAGATAAGTCGATGTGAACGCCAATGAATGACTTGCGATGCTAATGAAAATATTGTATTGGTTCAAAAGATTCTATGACGTTTTCCCGATAAAGTTATTCTCAGGTGCAACGGATATAAATGAAAGGGAAAGGAACGGAGTTTTAGAGGGAAACACATCGTTACACGAATCCTTTCAGAAATGCAATGTCGAGAATTCCCTATCGATTTCCTGGAATTAGAGCACGAGTCATTAATTTTAATAACGTAAATAAATGCGCATTCACGCCGTAAAAAGGATTTATCGTCACAGATAAATCGTTTCACTTTTAACAATCTTACGGACGAAATTAAAATACAGCGTCAAAAGAGATCGAAACTTACTGAAAATGGAGTAATTCAAGAGATGAAAGCTTCCCAATGAAAATTTTTAACTCATTAAATATGAAACAAATATAAGGGAAGGTTGAATTATTATCGATTGAATCTTTTCGGCTAATTACGCGCATCGGGTAAATTATACAGTTACTAAGAATTCAAACTTGGAAATTCTTAAAATAGCCGTTTTATATTCATACATTTTAATCCTGAAAATGTTTACGATGAACTCAGATCTTCAAATGCAGGAGTCATTGCACAGGAGGATTTTTAACGATTTGCCACAACCGTCTCCGATATTTCAAATCTTCTTGTTTCCATAAAATAAAGAACTTAGATATATTTCAATAATTAAAAATTCCTCAGATGTCCAATTGGTTAAATACGTAAAAGAATGTTACGTATTATAATGATGCATATATAATGTATTCTTTATTGGTTTACTCAGCAGTAGCTTTAGAAATGCATCTTCGAGCAAATGTCAAGTTGAACCGTTCGGTTGTTCAAAACGTACAAATGCAACGAGAATTCCGTTTCGTTCAACTCTTTTGACAGTCGAATAGATGCGAGGCTATTATTTATGTATTGAATAGAAATATGGACTCAATAGAGAATATTATTTATTGAAAGTTGTTGAAATTCACGTAAATACGTCATTTAAAAAATTTATTCTTATCTTTGCTCAATTCTCATTTCAGTAAAGTACTTGGGAATTAAACGGGTGTATTTTGCAAAAGAAAAGATATTTTATAATTTGGCTGTTCTCTCGTTGACCTCCTTAACTTGGCGAAGTCTTCAGCTATTTCTCATTTCGGAGTTTACAATTCGGACGAAGAAACTTCCACGTACTGTACGCGAGGTGAAATCAATACAAATAGCATAAGGGGTGAATGCGCTGCTTGGCTGACAAAATATGGATCGTAAAAATCAACAGTTACATTGTTACATTTCGCAAGTGCACTCTTTTCATTCTATTTCCGTATATTTACGGTGATTTGAAAATCCGAGACGTTCAAATAGCCGTCTTAGAGTATTTGAAGACGCCATTGGAAACATTTAAGTTAAAACGAAGAAAGTAACGATTTAAAAGGGTTAATCGAAAGAAAGATCTCAGTGATTATTTCACGTCTTTTAAATGAGACGATAGATAATAGAGCGCTTATGAGATTTAGAAAAGAGAAAGTACTTTCGTTTGCTTTCAAAACTCGGAATTCGGAAAAATCGATTTGGTCGTGGATGGACGCCATCATGGCTGCGGCAATGAAACCTCGTAATTGACTCGTAATTTAGGATTGCTGAAGGGCAATGAAAATATGTGCAGCTTTATATCATACGCAGTGCAGTATTAGATTTGTACGCGTAAATATATTAAATTATTGATGAGAGATATGAACAAATATATATTTATTAAAATAATTGCATTTGCTAACATCCGTTCCTCCATCTCCGTGATACCCACTCATCCATCGAAGATTATGAATATTACATTTAACACAAAAAGTGGAATATTTTGGAAATAATTAATTTGATCAAAACTTCGCTCCGAATGGTTTCAGTTAATTAATTAATGTTTTAGGATATTTTAGCCATAAAATCAATATGACCAAGCGTAACAAATATGAATGCATTCTCATTAGATATGATCAATAAAAATTGGTTATATTGGAAACTTTCTTATGAATATGAACTCGAAATTAATTCTTGAGAATCGAAACTGAAATGAAAACCCTTTCTAGTAGAAAGTGCGTTATTTATATAATTTATATCCACCATTTTTATAATCATCCATGAATTTATATCAATAATTATCATATAAAAGTTAAATGATTCAAAGATGAACCTAAGAGCAGCAGACCTTCAAAAATAATTCACACTGAGAAGGATAATTGGAAAATGTGGGATTTGAAAGAAGCGGATTAAATCGTTCATATTTGAATCCTCTTTAAGATGACATAGAATTGGAAATGAATAGTAACAAAAAGTGAGATACAAATGCAGACGAATAAAATGTATGGATAATATAAGAAGAGAGATAAAAGGGATTCATTCATCGAATGATAAGTGAACAGTGAAAATATAAGGGAAAAGAGATTGGAAACAGAACAACGTTTTTAAGATTTCAAAAAAGAGAATTACAGAGAATATGGGTATAGACTGTAAAGAATAATATAGTTAAAAGAATAAGATATAATTGACGTCATATTTCATAATTAGGAACTATAATAATCTTTTTCCGTGAGAATCGAGAGACAGTTCAATCTAAGATTGTACAATTTCTTGTAATTCTCAGCCGTTTGAAATGCATTTTCAAAATGCAACCATAAATTACAAAGTTGATCATGAAAGTTCTCAACCAAAAAATCAGAAAAGTAAAACGGAGGTTATATTTGATTGGCCACTCATTCAATGTTTATTTAGATAGAATATCTGTGAAGAACCCTTTTTGGGGTTGATATTTTACTGCCACATTCTACAATAACCCTCAAAAACCGAGTCGTAAATTTGAGCTGATTCAGAATATAACTTTTGAAGATGTCATTAATTCATTAAAACTCGAGATGCATAGATTTTTCATCTAATGATCCATAAATCAAAAGAGACATCTCAAGGGTGCTTTTTTGTTGTTTTCATTAACCCGACATTATAATGGAAATAAGACAATTGCTTGTTAGAGTCCGATGCTATTCCACGATACCTACAAAAACAGAATGATATCATTTATTCCGTCTGCTTTTCTAATCTGAGTGGTCATATCGGATACAGATTTCCTCACCTATTATTTCGTTTCTTGGTGCCTCTAAGCACTTGAAATAGCAAAGAGCGTATTTTAACGTTTCTGCAGATTGCAGATCCGATTTACAACGAGCAAGATCCAGAGCAAAATAGATTTCATCGCGGTTTTCTCATTATTTCCGAGGAACTTGTAATTATTTATTCCGACAGGCCCTTTGAATATTTTAAGATGTAATTTTTGATAAAGTCGAGAAAACTTATTCGCAATAAAAGAGTAGAAATACTTCAAATGAATCATATTAGCGCAGTTGCGTAGAGTCAACGAAGGGAATTGACAATCCGAAGCGTCTTCGGAGTGTTTCCTCATAACGCCCATCGATGGCGCTGCCTTCGCTCGGAGGCGATTTTTACTGGGAAAATGGCGCAAAAAAAGTTCCCATATTTTCGAGTCTTTGATTAAGAATTTGGTAATGAAGTCGGAAATGTGAGGCGTGAGTTGAATTCGGTGGAATAGATTTGTCGGAAATATATTTGGAAGCCGAGACTGGAAACTCAATGAATTCACTGGTTTATTGTTATTTAATACGTTTATTGTTGAAATCCATCCATTGTTTGAAATTATTTCGTTCCACAAATGCGCCAAAGCAACAGTTTAAAAATGAAAGAAGAAACATCATTTTTGGATGAGTATTTAATACGATATCAAAATTAAGCCTTTTCTATAGCGAATTCAAATAACCTTCATTTATTTAAATCGTTCTTTCATTTTTATCGGTTTCTCTCTAAATTTGTGTTTTCCAGAATTATTATAATAAAGAAAAAACTTAAAAGCATGTTTCACTCCTCTTGTCAATCAATAAAGATCGCATTACTGCAGATTTCAATTTCATTAACTTAACAAATTTATATTTGCTCATCGCGTTTTTAATTTATTTGTCGGAAAATATTAAAAGTTTCTGAGAAAGTGACAATGTCTGCAAATATGGCGATGGAAATTTTTCATTCAATACAAGGAAAGAGTGAAAATAATATTTTGGATAGAAGTAAGCGAAATCTTCATTTTAATTGGAGTTTTTGGAGTGTTTTCATGTGCACTTTTCCTCTCTATTTTAAGTACTGAAATAAGATTTTTCTTCGCATAATGTAATGTATTACAGGTGTAATTGTTGAGAACCTTCGCAAAAACATATGGTCTTATTCTAGTGCATTAGATATTGCAATGCGTTTATTTGTAATAACTCGCATCCATTTTGCTGAACTCAATTAACTTGTCTTTTCTCATCCTAAGGAAATTCTCTGAAACAAAAAGCCCTCCACCGATAATTACCTTCCTCTCGTGGGAGAGAAACCCTTGGGATGTGGGATTATTTCTTCCCTTTTTACTTCTTCTCAGGGGATGTGCAACCATCCCAAACCAAATACTCTCATCATCATTACATTTGTACGCATAGATATTTAAAGAATAAGTTATATCCTATTTTAATTTAGGAAAGCCGATTAATATGAGTCCAATAAGAAGCGATCGTTTCAAAAGTATGTTTAGATTTATTTTCTCGTGCATTTTTATTCATACCATCTCACGTACATTTTGTCGATCACCCTTTTAAATGGATTTACTCTCAATTACCGTTATTCGCTGATGCACCATTTTTCAAAAACGAAGGGTTATATCGATCAAAACCTAATTGAGACAGAAAAGTTCAAAAATACTTTTCAACTTCGAGAGCTTTATACAGAATTCTTGATATGAAAACTAAAACTTCCAAAACAAATAAATTCATTAAAATAAACCCAATAGTCCAATTTTGGAAATAAAATCCATCTTCACATTGAAGCAGAATATCGTTTTTAGTGATTTATATTGGCAAAAAGGGAGCTAATGAATCGGCGACAAATGTAAAAGGTAAATTATAAAATATGAATTTCAAAAAATTATACATAAAATTAATCATAATCGATGAAATAAGTATATCCAAATTTACTAAAAATAATTTGAAATGATTTTGGCTCGGTTCTTAGCAATCAAAAAGAGCAATTCATTATGAGAATAAATTGAACAAGTTTATTCTGAAATATATTCGTTTGAGTGAAAAGTGACTCAAACCAGTGTCCCACGCTTTGTATACAAAACTCTCATTATTAGTATGAGCAGTTAAAATAGGCGATTTAAAGAAAGCGATTTAAGACATGAGTTTCTTAATTCGAAATATAAATAAATGTTATTTTATTCTCTGCTGATAACTTTATAGGAGTTCAATGATTTATCCTTTTAAGTCATATGCAAATGGAAATTATGTGAATGAGATTGCTGCTAACGCTGAGGGTTCAAATTCCGGCCGAGGAGGACATTTTCCTTTCGCGCTATTTGTGAACGTCTTTTTTCGGTTATAAAACTGTAATTGTTCATCATCAGCTGTAATTATGCAATACAAATAAATATCATTCAACTCGAGACAATAGTAAAATAGGTATGGCGACTCATAAAACAATCTGTTCCCCATTCATTGAGAACCGATCGCACGCATTTTGCGAGTATATGCGAGTGATTCATAAATCATTTGAAGAGAATGGACAGTTAATCAGCGTAATTCGGATATTTTAGAAAGCATTTCATCGATAAGACAATCTTGCGAAAGTGTTCTCTCCCAAAATACCCTTTAAGACGAAGATTCCATGGAGAATCGGTCAAAATAATTAAACATGATTAATAAATATATCGAGAAATATCTCTAAAACTGTAAATAGACCTTCACTATACTTGCAATTCATACATAACTTAGTGAAAATCCTACCGATTAAGTAATTTTAAGTCATCGAGAGAAGAGGGTCAAATGAAAAACAATGAATTTGCTTACAAACGAATCCTGTCCTGATAATTGGAGAATTTTTAATGCCGTAAGTTAATTTGCATTTAATCGTAGTGTTAAAGTTAACATCTGTACCACTGAACTCATATCCCCGCTGCGCTCTAATGCCTTCCGATAGGAATACTTAGCACGAAATGAAAATTATATTCATTTTATCCGATTAAAAAATCTTTCGTGTGTCTAATGCAATTCCCTGACCTCACTTTTATTATCTCCTTCAGCCTCTTCGCATCTCAATAAAATCGTGCAATTCATCTATAGAAAATGATTTCATAATTTACCTATTAAAGATCATCTGCTTGAAACATCAGTGCCATCGACTACAATCATTACAGCTGAAGGAAAAAGTGATGGATAAGAGAAAATGAAAGAGGCTAAAAATCGCTTTTGAAGGTCTTTTATGTTCATCGTTTATTCGTAAATATTTCGGACTTGAACCGAATTTCCAAGATCTTAAAGCTTATGTACTCGTAAGGTTAAATTCATATTCGTTATTTTTTTTCGTCAATTACAAGAGTCAGATTCAAATAAATTGTAGAATAAAATACAGAAAAGAAATTTTTCCTAAGTTATTGAGAACGCATTTCTGATTACAACTCATACCGTGAATTAAACTATTTCTTAATTTTCATTTGACATAAGTTTATAAATAATTTTATTTCAGAAGAGGTAAACACATATGAACACCGTCCTTAAATTTACAGTAGTGTTTATTGCTTAACTGACGAGTAACATGAACTATTTTTAATAGAGCATAATTATCCAGTAATAAATAAATATCCATTTTCGATGGACTTCTTCGACATCAGCTTCAAAGAATGCATATGAATTATGAATTGCGTTTACTTCGGAGAAATCCAAAATTTAATAGAATAATGAATTGAATTTTGTCATTGGGTATTCAAAATTTGACAAAAAGATTAATAGTTGATAATGACTTCTCCATTTTTGTTAAGTTTCTGCGAATGTTTAAGAAAATCCATTGATCAACTTTTGCTGCTCCTTCACTCGATTGTAATAATTATTTCCAAGTATCATTCATAATAAATTGACATATATATATATATGCGTGTGAAAAATATTATAATTGCAATACACAAGGATGCAAATATAATAAATGAGAAAGAAATATATGAGTCAAAAGGATAAATCAAGCAAATTGATTGATTGAAATTCTGTACATCTTTAGTGATAAATATATAATACATCCGTATCTTTCTTCAATTTCTATTAATATAATAATTTTTTCTAATCAATTTACAAAAAGATGATGTGAATGTTGAGATTAAACACTGTGCTTTCTATTTTTCCAAATTTACGAACAAATTAGCATCAGAAATAAAGAAGATTCGTAAAATCCATAAATACGGTCATCTGAAATGAGCGGTAAATACACTCACGCCGGTCAAGAGCCATAATTTCATGAAAACTATTTGAAGAGAGGAAATTCGTGGAGCTGCAGTTAGTGCCAAAGAAATAGGTCATCTCTTTGCGGTTTGGATGCCAAAGCTAAGGTCCCCAGTTCATATCCCGGCTGAGGAGGAAATTTAACTCTCGGGTGGTTGAATTTTGAACGTCCATTGTTAAGTTTTGAACCACACTGTAATTGGCCAGGAAGTGGATGATTGCGTGGTCTTCGTTAAATAAATAAATTCCATCTCAAAGGAACCAATTCCAACAAAATGGATAAAATTGATTTGCAAAAGTTCACGAAGTATGGGGAAAATTTGTGGACGAACGGGAGTTTTTTTTAAAGAATATTCTTCATCCAAAGTGAAAAAAAGCTGAAAAATTCTTTCGATATATAAATCCAACAGTTTTTGAAGAACACTTTCATTGTTAACTTTAACTTATTTAACTCCTTCGTGCAGTCCAATTGTGCGAACAATGATAGAAATGGACGACTCATATATCAACTCAACAAATAATACAAATAAACATTCGGAATTGCAATTTAGAACTTGTAAATGACTTAGGACTTCTTATTCCGAAACGAAAGTAACTTCTCCTTTTAGTCTCTAAAATGACTGAGAAGCGCTGAATAATGGATGGAAGCAGTAAATAACGCCGCAAAAAAAGTGGCCTCTGGTTCATCCTTCTCCGAGATATTTCCCTCAAATAGCTGACGCAGCGGGATCTCGTGAAGAATCCATTTGAAGGAAACCTTCAAATTAATTTATTTTTTCAGAAAAATATTGGTATATTTAATAAAATGATGCATCGTTTTAACGTTGCAGAAATGTGTGTAACGGGATATTTTTTCAGCAAACAAAGAATCTATGCAACTATCTGAAATCGATTTCTTCAGCATTACTCTTTAGCAGATGAAGATTGATAAAAAGAGCTGTTCTTAGGGCGGATGTCTCAAAAGACCACCAAACGACGCTTAAGGATTTCAACAGTGAATAATTTTATGGCGACTGTATAATGCAAAAGAATAAGGTATAGAAATATATGTTTATCGATATATTGAAAAGTGAAAATTCCTCGGAGATTCGCAAAACTACAGATAAAGCATGCAATTATACTTTAAATAATATTAGTAAAAGATATTACGTTAATTAACCGTTTTTAAAATGGATTAATTTTACGAGATTCTTCAGAAGTGTATTTTAGAAGATATAATTATTAAGAAATGCTATAAACTTTAATACCACTTTGTTGCAAATAAATCAATAATAATAATTCTGAAGAATTAGTAGTGCTTTAGTAGAATTAGTGCATCGTTAAGAGATTTCATCTGAGACAGTTTACAATTGCAAAGCGCAATTTATTTTGTTTGGATATGAACGGATAATAAACATAAAAATGAAGATGATCCAAATTAAAGAAAAATCTATCCTTAGATTAAATGAAAGTATAATCGTTCTGCATCTTAACTGTGGTGACATATCGCCTTTTAAATTAATGTCCATTAAACGGAATCGGTGGCCTTAGAATATGAAAAATATGATTTACGATAAAAGTAACGAAACAATATTCTGAAAGAATTTGTAAACGCTCATAATTTCCGAATGTTGTTGATTTTGATATCGAATGAAAAATGCAGAACGTATGAGAGATAATTCTCAAAAAATAGTAGCGCGATAATCAAATCAGAATTCTATCCTTTAGAATGAGATGCACCAAATATCGCTAAAGGTTTTGGTGACGTGTTAAAGATATCATCATTATAAAAGAGAAAAACCCATTTTGAAGAAAAGTGTCTAAACGCGTCTTACAATCACGATAAAATGCTCTTAGAAGCGCAAATAAAATTCGTTGAAGAAGTATTTGCATCATTAAAGAAAATCAAATGTATCTCAACTAATAACTTCGCATAAAATCAGAGCTCTTCTTTTGTTTTTCCTCAGTTGAAATTATTTAGTTATTGTGATATCTTAAATATCAAGTTTATGATATTTTTTAACATTTCAAAAGCTCAAAAAATATCAAATCTGATCGTTTCCTCGTATTGTTCTCACGACACCTGTTTGAGAAATACTAAAGAAGCGGTTTAAATTGCGATGGAGGCGTTAAAGGGGTATACAATTTTGATGATAAAAGTGCTTTCGCACGTGAATTATCTCTATTTCCAGAAATCGTATATTCTCTTCCTGAAACTCGCGCTTCCACACAATCTTATTTGCTTCCAACATTCTATTGCGGATTTCGAGAACCATGAATTTTGTAAATATTTTGTTCATATAAACATTTTCAATGATGATTCTATTATTAATTTTCTATACCAGGGGTCTCCAAACTTTCCAGCCTTAGGGCCATATTGATTACTCCAGTAAGTTTCGAGAGCCGAAACCATATTATCATTGTTGTAAAAAATATGTTCTCTAAAAGGAGTTTTCAAGTATGCTCTCCGCGGGCCGGACAAAATCTGTCCGCGGGCCGCATGTCGGGCCGTAGTTTGGAGACCCCTCTTCTATACTAAAACGAATTAAAAGATTATTATTAAAGATAGTGTATTAAGTGTATGATAAGATTTGAAATAATTTGCAAACAGATTCTTAACGATTTAAATATTTTTCGCGGTGACTCCAAATGTGATTTATCCAAGTCGAGCGATCGTTGTCCGGTCGAAGACACTTTTAGAGGTGTTTTATAATCGGATTAATGATTAACTTTGGGGGATAATTAAATTGAATTCTTATTTCGTCATAAGTACGCGTTACAGCAATTGTTACGTCATATCCCGAATGCTTGCCTCCAAACAATGGACGTTGTTCTTGCGATCGAAAACCGATTGGGGAAATGCTTTTATTCTATAAAATCTGAGTGAATAAGTGAAATTGACGACATGCGATCGATGAGTTAGTCATTTAAAAATAACGATCGAAGTGCCCTCTTGTAGTAGTGCGGACAAAATAACGCCGATGCGATGGGTAACTTAAGGAGTATATCGGATGGAAAAGAGCGGAAGATATTTCGCCATAAACTCTTTGTTGGGGCACTTTGGAACTTGTAAACCTAACAAGCAGAATGGAAAGGTCTGAAGGGAAGAAAGGATAGAATTTTCCGAACCCGTTTTGCTCGTCCATTTATAATTTATGAACCGCAATATTCCTCCTGCAAAAAAGAAAGCTGAAGGAATTTTGGAAATTTAACTTGAAGCACGTTAAAGCGTGCGCTTATTCACCAAGTTGAACAGAAGTGGAAAATAGCGACATGACGGCCGGGAAATGACGACATGACCTTGCCGGGCAGGTATGCTGCCCGGCAAGTGGGCGACCTGGGTTCGAGTAAAACGGAAAGCGATTTCATTGCAAAATCAATTGATATTTCAGAAATTCTTTCTTCATCCAATACGTGAACCGTATCATTTATACTAAATAATAGTAAAACAAGATTAATCGAAGGAAAGACTTTAGATGGTTCAGAGTAATAGGAATTGATAGGAATCCATTTGATTCAAGGAAATTAAGAGCATTTTTTGTCTTAAAAATATTGCGTGGTGACTATATTGAGTTGGACGTGAAATACTTGCCGAAGTAGTGATTATAGAGGATTGGCATTTTATTATATTATGCTGAACGTTTTATTTATGATATTTTATCGTGAAAACGGAAAGCAAAAACACTCAGCCACCTGCTGATATATCTTTTACTTTATATTCTACGAATTCCAAGGGAGACAAACTATAGAGATCAATACGTCGTTTCAACGATATCTCACGATCAGAAAGTTTCACTAGATGATGCCAGAGCCACCTGAATTACAGAACGGGAATTATTTTTTTCGAATATACGTTAAAAAGCATACATTTTAGACATCATTAAACTCGTCACTGATAATTTAAAGGAACACTTCATTAACGGAAAGGTATATTTCCTTATTTACAGAGAGATCATTGAAAGGATAATAGAATGCATTTTAGTCGTATAAGTGAATTAGAAAAGCGATGCGTGAAGAACTGTTACGATAAATCAATTGGCGTAACTAAAATTCCCAAGAAATCGATAGAATAGAGACGATCAAAAAGTAGATTTCCTAAATAGATTCTGAGAAAAGGAAGCCAAGCGCCCTCCCTGATACACAGGCCAATTAAATAGCGAGAAATTGATGCAAAAAAAGATTCAAAGATTCGTTTTCCGTCGAACGATACGCGAGAATAATCGTTTAGGGAAGTAGAGGTGCTTGTACCCCCTGCCACACACCGAAAGGCGGCTCGCAGGGTTAGACAATGATTTTACTTTTTATTGAGCGTCAGCCAGTAATTAGTTAGTAATTTCCCTTCGAAAAAGCTACTGGGTTGTTCATTATGATTTTTTATTAGTAACGGAAAAGCGAGAAAAATCCATATTCACTTTGATATGAATACTGATTCAGTTTCATTTTGAAGCTTCAATGAGCGTCAATACGAACTCAACTGTTTAACGATTTCACATCTGTTTACAGAGAAATCATCTTCACAGAAAATTTTGGAATTCCTGAGATATTTTCATGCATGACATGCAACAATTGCTTCCAAAGAAAGTGATTCTGAAGATCTTTTAAACTTTTCATAGGATGATTTAATAAGATTGCGAAAGAATTTAAAGTTTTTTAAGTTACATCCCATTTCTATTTACTCATTGTCAATCTCTTCAGTAAAAATATACTTTTCTGCATTAAATAGATAAACACAACATTACTCGATTTATTATAAATGGAAACTATGCGATAATAATAATATAAAAAAGTATCGTAAACATTATTTTATTTTTGATTTGACGATAAATAATTTTATTTAACAAGTTTCGGCAGACATATTTATCGGAAAGATTAAGTTTTCCTTTCCGAGTTCATCTCGTTATGATATTTGCAGAGGCTGCCGACGGAGAGAGGCAAAGCACACATCCACGTTTGCCCATTTCCGTTGGCCCAACAGATACAATCGAATGACAACAAATCATAGCAAATAACCTCTGTTTATTAAGGAGCATTTTTAAGATTACGCGTTCAGCTCAAACAGAATACTCTTTAGTCTCAATTTCGCCCGAATTAAAGACAATTCATTATTACGTTCCGACCAAAATAAATTCCTAAACAACACTTATTGAGAGTTTTCATTGACTTAACCGTAAATCGAGTATTTTACAGAATGGATTTTAATAGCAACTTTATAATCTAAACTATTGTGTCTACTTCTATTATTTAAATACAAATTTGAGTATTGACAAAAAGAGCAATATCCTCGCTCGATAGAAAACGAATTGGTATTAATTATAACTCATCTCTTAGATTCCACCGATGGCTGATTACGTATAATTAACCTCACAAAATATTCTGATATCTATTACCGATAGGAAACTAAGGCATATGGTTATTTTTGCCATTGGCCCGTCATGATGACCCGTTTTATCGTGATGAAGCTTTCTTTAAAATTTATTTATTAAGCATTGACTTAGATTTAATAGGGATGATTCCTAGAAATCTCTCTAATTTAATAATTTGAAAAAGCACTGAGGAAGTTATTATCCTCGATAGAAAAAAATTGGTGGAAATGCTTTGGTAAAATTCGATGGAACCGTTATATAAGGTGACTGATGTTTTCTAAAAGTGCACTTTTTCACATCGGGCCTCGATGGCTGCATCTAGAACATCAAGTTCAGATTCATTCATTGGAACTGTTCGCTAGTCCTTTAAATCCTCTAAGAAAAAAAGAATGAACACCGGATGGTGTCCTCTGGATGGAATTTTGTTCAATGTTCCAAATCAAGAAGTGGCTACTTTCTTGGGAATATTAAATAGGTTTCCTTATGTAAAATAATCCTCGGCCATTATGTTAATTCTTCAAAGAAATAGTCCCATCAATGTCATGAACACATGGTTCAGGGAGATATCCTCCATCTCGACAACCTATGGAAATCCATGCATATTTGGAATCCATTACCAACTGGAAAGTCAGCTCATATTTATCGGATGTATCAAGAATAAATTGTGTGAATAGACACTTTCTGGGAAAAGCTGATACTTTAGCACCTTTTGTAGCAAATTAGACGCTATTCCCGCAAAAAAGGGCCGATCGAGGCTAATTGTGACGTAATAATGCATGTTATCATCCTTAAATGTGTTAAAGAGTAACGGTCATAAATTGACTGTATGTTTGGATGTGTCGCAAATAAATGACGAAATTCCAATTCCGAAATCCAGATTATCCCTGAGAATCGGGTGAAAGATCAAATAAGAGTTCGAATAAAACTTCTGAAATCGGATATGACAAAGTTGAGAAGAGACGGCTCATTATTTCGATTAAATGTAACGGAGATGACAATTTGATAACATATCCAATAAAATATTTTTCGAAGGTTCTCTTTAGGTGCAGTTTATGAGTATAGATGAACAAAGATACGGAAAATGTTAATCGAATATAACTTGCCATTTCTTGTAAGTGTTTTACACAGATTGTTTTAATGACTTGAGAGAATATTTTGAGGATTCTTTTCTCTTGGACGAGAGATTTAAAAACTCTTTTAAAAGCACTCTCAGGAGAAATGACGACAAAAGCGAATTCCATTGTTACGACCATCTTAATACGCGAATTTCGAAAACCTTATATATAAAAATGCTGCAAACGATAATAAAGAATGATACTGTAGTAGATATTCTACTATCACAGAAGTAACTTTGGTACAAGTATCTCCATTATACGGTGTATTCACTATTAGAAGAAGAATTTCCCAAAACTCAAATAATTTTCCGGATCAAAATGTATTGGAGCATTTCTATGGAGAGTTAAACGGATGTTCTACTATCAGAATTACCTATAGAAACTATTTATTCGTATTAATGTCTAGTAATTTACAATCGCTATTTTCTTACTTCTAAGAATAACTAAAAACATCGATTGAAATTTACGATTTCAAGTCATTTTTCATTTATTATACTCTTAGTGTAAAGGCTTATTCGCTTATGAACTGTATTCATCTCTTGTCTTTGTTTGCATTTAAAGTGATTTTCCTTGGATCGTTAAAAGGCATCGATTCTTTCTCAAATATTATTACGTCAAATATGAAATTTTCTGCGTTTCCTATTTGTATCGGAGTGTCCGATGTTTTCAAACACTTTTCATATGTCCCTTGTGTATGGTAAAATATTCAGTTCCATTTATAGTTTACTTTATTTTAGGCAGCCGCTAAAGTAAGACTTGTTTATATGAGCCAAATCCATATTTTGTCAAAGTTTTTCGAAGAGTGTGAAATGGAAACAAACGCCGTCTTTTTCGAATTAAGTATGGGTTTGTGAGTGGAAAAAGCGTTCTTAGGGTTGAAGATTACGAACGGCCCAAGCACATCCAAAACCGGAGAAAACGTGGAGAAAATTAGAGAAAAAGTTTACAACTAAAGTAGTTTCCTATGACGATGGATCGGCTCTTGCCATTCATTTTATTTCGAAAAAACGGATTTGTGGTCAAACAATTCATGGCTTTCGGATATTAAAACCTGTTCACAATACGTTTTTGGTCAAATGCAGAACTTAAATGATACTGTATTTTTAATTATGTAACATTCGTTCGCATAGTTATATAAGTGCTGAATTGATTATAAAAATTCCTATTCTACCTCATAATTATATTTTTAGACATTTGTTACTTTTTGTAAATACTCGTTATCATGCCTTCGCCTCTGAATCGTGCTTTTCGAGCGCTTTGCTAAGTTATCAGTAACATATGTCCCTTTTACAAATAATTGAGATTAAATGGATATAATTCGTAATTTCGGTGAATTTCGTGTCTTAGATTGTTTTTGCAAAAATCTCTTTTCGAGAAAAATGAAGATTAATTTGAGTCTGTGATGGAGCATTCTTCTTGGAAATGATTTCGTAATAATGACTGCTATCGAATGTCACGAATTCATTGCGAGTGAAGAGTGTAATTTAAATACCTTTCATTGAAAAGGCATAGTCTAAAGAAGTTGGATGTTTGCATAATTATATCGTTCGATAAGGACACTCAGTTGAGGAAGAAGTACCGTAATTTAGCATTTGAAATCCTTCTGAATAATTAAACCGGTTTAGTAACACTCTTAACTAAAGTCTCAAGAAAGGTTATTATGAAAATAATTACCTCAAAGAAATACATCGATTTACTGAGGTGGTAGTTTGCATTGCTATGAGATACAATTAAATTCTGAGATACCTCCGTAAATGTTCTTTAGGACTTCAAATCGCCATTTTATGCACATAGCTTAACTTCGATTGAAGAAGCAATAAACTTTTCCTTCGGCAGAAGGATTATAAAATATTTATCAACTATGTATTTCTGTTCCCTTTTTATAAATACAATGATCTTCATTTGCATCCAAGTATAGGTTAGTTCACTTGTATTCAGGTGCCGCATTTTCATGCATAGTAACTGATAAGAAAATGGTGGTTTACTGAGCAAAATGGAGTCTCTTTCGCCAAAATTGTGGCAGCGTCACTCACAGATGCCGATGATTGATTGTTCGAAACAGTTGACTGCGTCGTTTCCAAGGAACGTTTATCGAACGTGAAAATGGTAAATATTTATGAGTTATTTTAAGTTAAATGCTATTGAAATATAAAAGAGAAATGCGATATTTGTTAAATTGAATCAGAAATCATTGCCATAAAACACCAAAATAAATAGAAAAAAACATTATTGCATTAGAAGGTACAATATGTATATAGCAGAAAGTAAAAAAGGAATAGAAGAAAAATATTATACATTAAACAAGTTTTAAAAATTTTATATTTATTTTACCAGAAAATAATTCTAAAGTTAAAGGAATTAATTCAAGTATAAATTTTGTCAAAAATACGTTAATTGTACGAATAGAGTAAAAAATCGTTGATTATCATTAAATTGAGAGGTAAAACTAAAATTTCCCGTTTATTCATCAAAACAGAATCTTTATGTGTAAAAATATAACAGTTGAACGTTTTGTTTAAAAGAATTGAGTATTTGGAATAGATTTTTATCTAATATCCTTCTAATTATCTAATACCAGAAATAGGAGGAAACGCTATTTGATTTTAACTATTAAATAGACATTTTATTTTATTAGATACTTGTAAACCAATTTAAATCATAAATCGCGACAAGTAAACTAAACTTTCAAACGAAGCTGACAGAAATTCTTATTTTCCAGTATTTAGTCAGGGAATATATGATTGTTTAAAGTAGCAATGGCCAATCCCAAGTCCTCGACTGGAAAAAGTGGTCTTTAATTGGCAATCATTGAATATTCCCGAACATAGTACTCTATCGCCAACATTAAGACGTTTCAATGCACAACATGTAACACATACTTTGAAACACATTTCAAAGTGTTTTGCAACGCAATTGTGGGAACGAGAGCATTTGGAAAAAGTCACAAATGAAATTCGACTTTCACCCACAAACAATTAGACTAATGCGGAATGAATCTTATGTTGCAGAATGTTAAGAACGCAGATTCATTCGAGGAGTTTGTTGCGAATAATTTTGAGCAACGTTCGTAAAAATGGTCAAGCTTTGTGAAACATAGGAAATCTTAATCACCACGAAATATTTTCGTTTTTTAATTTTCGAGTTTCTTCTTGGAATGCTGATCTTCACTCTTCCTGTGATCATCGATTTCAGTAATTCTCTTTCGTTTTGTAGATATTTAATGTGGAGAAACTTACAATAAGCATTTTATAGTTTTTCCAAATCTAAGGTTCCTATAATCTACTGTAATAAGGCCTTCCTGAAAAACACATTTCTTTACAGAAATAATCTTTATATTTTATAGTTAATAAAGGATTTGGAACATAGAATGCATCTTTTCCCCTAGTTCAGGGGTCGGCAACCTGCAGCACACGAGCAACATGCGGCTCTTTGGATATGAAACTGCGACTCTTTAGTTCCATAGGCATATATTACTTATAAAAAAAACATTTAAAAACGATTTTGAATCGACTAACGAGGATTGGGAACCATTTCTATCTCAGCCCATTGTATTCGCTTTTCACTCCACCATGCACCCGTGACACATGTTGTCACTGTCGTCAGTATGGTGGAAGCTCTCGAATGACGCCGTCGCAGCTGTGCCGTGGATGTGCGAAAGAATGGTGGGCCACAATTCTTTTAGAATGTTATCCATAAATTAATTCAGAGATGGCCAAGATGTATAGAATCGATTGGTCAATACTTTGATTAAATAAATTTTAAGTAAATACTTAAAATAACATCTTGCGAGAAATACGGTAAAGACTTTTACATGCACCTGATATATTACCTAGTTTGCTGTAGAAAACACTACTTATATAAGAATAAATAGATATTTTGTCTTATGAATAAATACATTCGATTATTTTAATCAAAAAAAAATATCCATGTGAGTGCTATTTATTTTAAATTAGCGAATTTTATTTCCGCTGGCTACATATATTTGAGTTTAGATCGAGAGACCCGATCCTTTTTCTCCCTTACGCTCACTTAAATAATGCGACTGTAAAAAGAATTTAGAATTTATTTAGTGTCCACGCATTCGTTATTACACACGCCGCGCAGTCTTAGACGAGGCGAAGCGAAAATAGGTCGACATTCATCTTTCGCTTGCCATGAGTAACGTTTGCTAAACTGAATTCCAGTAGATGGCGAGGTAAAGCTTCTACGCGGCTTAAGTGGGCCGGTCTTTGTTGCGAACGGAGGTCCCTCGTGATTCGAGTGGCCTTTCCCGGTGTGTTGCCAAGCCTTTGGCTATGAAATCTCTACGATTCCTCTTCGATTAAGTGACGGTTACCGAATCTTTGTGCCAAGTGTTGTTACCGGAGAATATGCAAGATTCGATGGGTACGGTTGTTACGCAGACGTAAGCCACGATGTCTTCGCCTTTTGAGTGCATGTGAAGCGGAAGAGCTTGGAGTGAGGTTCGAAGGAAAAATTCAGGTAAGAAACCTAGTCCCATTAGAAAACGCCCTTTTCTTCTGTGTTTACAAATATTGCCTTCCCGAACTTTTACCTGCTCATCGTTTCGAAGTGACGACGAACGATTCCATTTAGTCGTCGCCACAGATATCTTAAGTGACGAGCTTAGCTATCAACGATATGGAGAGAATGCATTCTTTCCTCGAACCTCGTGTCATGCATATGGAACGTAGAATAATATCGAAATGTGCTATAAATTAAGAATCCAAAGCTGTTTCCCTGAACGGGGCCCTCCGTGATGGCATTATGGTTGGTATGGGTATGCTTTTAGGATCTTTTAAACGCTATGAATTGGAAATATATGGAAATTAAACAACTGGTGATCGGACGATGTGATCGCGGTGAGATGCAAGGGGAAAGTGAGATATGACTTTCGGTGTTGGGAGTTGTGACTGTTACCGGCGGGGGTCTAAAATTGAAATTAGATTTTTCAAAATGGACGTTAGGTGTATCGTAAACGATAAAAATTGCATGAAGACTAGTATTTATTATGATTTTTTCCTACTACGTGAGTCTTACTGCACACGTTTACTATTTTCATAAGCATCGGCAACGGATTTCTGATGAATGCAAGGAAACCAACATTAGTCGCGGTCGGCATAAAAGGAGAGAGAAATTTTAACGATGTGCTATCGTTCATTCGCTAAAGGAGTATGTGGCTCAAAATTTAACAATACAGCGCCTGCACTGACGGCGGTGGTATATTCCTCAGCCAATCAGAAGCGAGATAATTATTTAGCGGGACCTCAAATGGTATTAATTAACAATTTTTAAGAATTATAATTTTAGGAGAAGATTGAATAACTCTCCGTTCTTCCAAGCAATGCTAGAGTACTGCAATAATTTCTAGACGCCCGATTGATACTATTTTCTTTATTATTGCCCTCGAGAATAAGTGTACGATATACATTTCCCATCGCTGGCCCTTATCGAACTACTTTTGAAGAGAGTGACGCTTAAATCCATGGCGATTCATCGTTTTCACATCAGCGAGGTGTCTCTGTGTCTGGGAGGGGAAAGTCTCGCTTTGGATCCTTGCTTCCTTTCTAATGAAATAATTATTTTTTCCATTTCAGGATGCTTTTGGAGAATGCAAACCTATGTCGGGACGAGAACAGTGATGACTGCACCCAACGGATTGCAACTCCTACATGATTAGCTTCGAAAGTGAAAGATATGAATTAAGTACAGGAGCATGTGAGTATGAAAACATTTCAAGTTACCAGTCCTTTCAACCATTGTGTCCTCACAGACCAATTCCTAGGACTAAACTCTAATTTGTGATTATACTCAAATGAAATTGTTATATAATTGCATAATATTCTGACATATATATGGTCGTGGTGTTAGGATGAATTGATGAACATATGCCTAGCTTACTAAATAGATAATGGTATACTTACAATTATATGATTATAAATATGCTTTGGCTTTCTATTAGCTTATTATTATTATTTAATATGGCGCATTGATTGTGAATGGAGAATACTCTTTAATGGATGAATGATATCAAGGAGAATAAAATTTATGAATCCCTCCCACTGTCATCCTTTACCAAGCTATCATCAGGTGGATTTTCTGTTAACCCTTCCCATGCTTGTGGCATGTTTTTCATTCGCTCTTTCTTTAAGTGGATTCCTTGCAAATTGAGTGCAGCCCAATCGCTCCTCTAGTAAACTTCCTTTCGGATGGATAGTTGGTCTCTCATCGTTCTCCTACGTTGCTGCCACCTTCTCATTTCCATCTCCGATATTCCTCATCACCACCATGTCCACAAGGACCGAGTCGATCCATGGAATAGTTTTTAACTCTCCTCTGCCACGCTCTGCAGCTTTCCACAGAACGAACAGAAAGCTTCGCAACCTGCATTAAATAGTTCATCCCTAAATTTTCTTCTAGCATTCATTAATGGATCATAAACAAGCTCCTTTACTATTCCATCCTCAGCGACCTTGCCCACTTTCTTCTTGACATAATTATATTCTTTTCCCATCGAGTGTAAGGTTACTTCTCAGGTGTTTCAATTCAAAATAAACCTTACTGCAGCTTTCCCTCTTCGTCGCCTTACATGCAGCAGTTTTCTTTTCCCCACAGTGAACGATTTCCAATCTACCTCTGTCATCTCATATACTTCACTTTTGAGTCTCAGCAAGTACATTCCGGGGTGTGTTTAGCCTATGCATTTCATGCCTTGCTACTTGCTTTGGTTCCTGAGTATCTGCAAGGTTTTCACGGATTCTCATACTCAAAGGACATTTGGTTCTCTACCTTAACTCTGCATATCTCCATCCAGTAAACTCTATCCAAAGCAGCTTCTACATCTTCAAAAGCCACGACAGAGACGTGTCCATCAGTCTTTCTACTAGCCATAGCTTTCCCAAATGCAACGAGCGCTTTCCATTGATCAATGTCAACGTTTTCATGCCATTCAACAAACGAAATTCCTGAAGGGAAGCTTCCTTCTCTCATTGCCTTATTGTCATTTATCCAGTGCATCAATCTGAAACATCCATTTCACCTTCATCTCAGGTACTTCGCATTCCTGTTCAGGAGAGGATTCCAGTCAAGAGCCGATGGATTAGGAGGAGGATCATGATGTGGATCGAACTTGGTCGCATGTGCAGACAGACGAGCGGGAAGGAGTACCTTAGCTTTAATAATGCACCAACATGAGTGATATGAAGTTCTTATGATGTATATTATGGCAGTTTGAATAAACTTCAACCATGAAAAACTTTATACTCTTGTTTCATTACCCACCAAATTCATAGAGCAATGCTTAATAAACGAGCTGGAAGCCCTGAACGGATCATTAAAGGTCTAATTCTCGAGCATGAACGGTTAGTACGGCTTTGAACATGAAAAAGTTAACTTGATCGTTCTGATCGAACAGCATCTTTCAATTAAACGAGTTATTTCAACAGCCTTCCCCGAAACTTTCATTATTTTCAGTGTGAAAAGAAAAACGTTCGAATGTCTTCCACAGAATTCAATCGTTTATAATCCTTCCCTTCACGACCCGCTTAATGCGGATGCTACCTCTAGTTTTCATCAGCCCTACCAAGTCATCTCCGTTTTACTTCAAACTTTTCGCAAGTAACGAGCAACGTCCAACCTTAGTCAGTTAGCGATTCGAGAGACCCGATCCTTTTTCTCCCTTACGCTCACTTAAATAATGCGACTGTAAAAAGAATTTAGAATTTATTTAGTGTCCACGCATTCGTTATTACACACGCCGCGCAGTCTTAGACGAGGCGAAGCGAAAATAGGTCGACATTCATCTTTCGCTTGCCATGAGTAACGTTTGCTAAACTGAATTCCAGTAGATGGCGAGGTAAAGCTTCTACGCGGCTTAAGTGGGCCGGTCTTTGTTGCGAACGGAGGTCCCTCGTGATTCGAGTGGCCTTTCCCGGTGTGTTGCCAAGCCTTTGGCTATGAAATCTCTACGATTCCTCTTCGATTAAGTGACGGTTACCGAATCTTTGTGCCAAGTGTTGTTACCGGAGAATATGCAAGATTCGATGGGTACGGTTGTTACGCAGACGTAAGCCACGATGTCTTCGCCTTTTGAGTGCATGTGAAGCGGAAGAGCTTGGAGTGAGGTTCGAAGGAAAAATTCAGGTAAGAAACCTAGTCCCATTAGAAAACGCCCTTTTCTTCTGTGTTTACAAATATTGCCTTCCCGAACTTTTACCTGCTCATCGTTTCGAAGTGACGACGAACGATTCCATTTAGTCGTCGCCACAGATATCTTAAGTGACGAGCTTAGCTATCAACGATATGGAGAGAATGCATTCTTTCCTCGAACCTCGTGTCATGCATATGGAACGTAGAATAATATCGAAATGTGCTATAAATTAAGAATCCAAAGCTGTTTCCCTGAACGGGGCCCTCCGTGATGGCATTATGGTTGGTATGGGTATGCTTTTAGGATCTTTTAAACGCTATGAATTGGAAATATATGGAAATTAAACAACTGGTGATCGGACGATGTGATCGCGGTGAGATGCAAGGGGAAAGTGAGATATGACTTTCGGTGTTGGGAGTTGTGACTGTTACCGGCGGGGGTCTAAAATTGAAATTAGATTTTTCAAAATGGACGTTAGGTGTATCGTAAACGATAAAAATTGCATGAAGACTAGTATTTATTATGATTTTTTCCTACTACGTGAGTCTTACTGCACACGTTTACTATTTTCATAAGCATCGGCAACGGATTTCTGATGAATGCAAGGAAACCAACATTAGTCGCGGTCGGCATAAAAGGAGAGAGAAATTTTAACGATGTGCTATCGTTCATTCGCTAAAGGAGTATGTGGCTCAAAATTTAACAATACAGCGCCTGCACTGACGGCGGTGGTATATTCCTCAGCCAATCAGAAGCGAGATAATTATTTAGCGGGACCTCAAATGGTATTAATTAACAATTTTTAAGAATTATAATTTTAGGAGAAGATTGAATAACTCTCCGTTCTTCCAAGCAATGCTAGAGTACTGCAATAATTTCTAGACGCCCGATTGATACTATTTTCTTTATTATTGCCCTCGAGAATAAGTGTACGATATACATTTCCCATCGCTGGCCCTTATCGAACTACTTTTGAAGAGAGTGACGCTTAAATCCATGGCGATTCATCGTTTTCACATCAGCGAGGTGTCTCTGTGTCTGGGAGGGGAAAGTCTCGCTTTGGATCCTTGCTTCCTTTCTAATGAAATAATTATTTTTTCCATTTCAGGATGCTTTTGGAGAATGCAAACCTATGTCGGGACGAGAACAGTGATGACTGCACCCAACGGATTGCAACTCCTACATGATTAGCTTCGAAAGTGAAAGATATGAATTAAGTACAGGAGCATGTGAGTATGAAAACATTTCAAGTTACCAGTCCTTTCAACCATTGTGTCCTCACAGACCAATTCCTAGGACTAAACTCTAATTTGTGATTATACTCAAATGAAATTGTTATATAATTGCATAATATTCTGACATATATATGGTCGTGGTGTTAGGATGAATTGATGAACATATGCCTAGCTTACTAAATAGATAATGGTATACTTACAATTATATGATTATAAATATGCTTTGGCTTTCTATTAGCTTATTATTATTATTTAATATGGCGCATTGATTGTGAATGGAGAATACTCTTTAATGGATGAATGATATCAAGGAGAATAAAATTTATGAATCCCTCCCACTGTCATCCTTTACCAAGCTATCATCAGGTGGATTTTCTGTTAACCCTTCCCATGCTTGTGGCATGTTTTTCATTCGCTCTTTCTTCAAGTGGATTCCTTGCAAATTGAGTGCAGCCCAATCGCTCCTCCAGTAAACTTCCTTTCGGATGGATAGTTGGTCTCTCATCGTTCTCCTACGTTGCTGCCACCTTCTTCTCATTTCCATCTCCGATATTCCTCATCACCACCATGTCCACAAGGACCGAGTCGATCCATGGAATAGTTTTTAACTCTCCTCTGCCACGCTCTGCAGCTTTCCACAGAACGAACAGAAAGCTTCGCAACCTGCATTAAATAGTTCATCCCTAAATTTTCTTCTAGCATTCATTAATGGATCATAAACAAGCTCCTTTACTATTCCATCCTCAGCGACCTTGCCCACTTTCTTCTTGACATAATTATATTCTTTTCCCATCGAGCGTAAGGTTACTTCTCAGGTGTTTCAATTCAAAATAAACCTTACTGCAGCTTTCCCTCTTCGTCGCCTTACATGCAGCAGTTTTCTTTTCCCCACAGTGAACGATTTCCAATCTACCTCTGTCATCTCATATACTTCACTTTTGAGTCTCAGCAAGTACATTCCGGGGTGTGTTTAGCCTATGCATTGCATGCCTTGCTACTTGCTTTGGTTCCTGAGTATCTGCAAGGTTTTCACGGATTCTCATACTCAAAGGACATTTGGTTCTCTACCTTAACTCTGCATATCTCCATCCAGTAAACTCTATCCAAAGCAGCTTCTACATCTTCAAAAGCCACGACAGAGACGTGTCCATCAGTCTTTCTACTAGCCATAGCTTTCCCAAATGCAACGAGCGCTTTCCATTGATCAATGTCAACGTTTTCATGCCATTCAACAAACGAAATTCCTGAAGGGAAGCTTCCTTCTCTCATTGCCTTATTGTCATTTATCCAGTGCATCAATCTGAAACATCCATTTCACCTTCATCTCAGGTACTTCGCATTCCTGTTCAGGAGAGGATTCCAGTCAAGAGCCGATGGATTAGGAGGAGGATCATGATGTGGATCGAACTTGGTCGCATGTGCAGACAGACGAGCGGGAAGGAGTACCTTAGCTTTAATAATGCACCAACATGAGTGATATGAAGTTCTTATGATGTATATTATGGCAGTTTGAATAAACTTCAACCATGAAAAACTTTATACTCTTGTTTCATTACCCACCAAATTCATAGAGCAATGCTTAATAAACGAGCTGGAAGCCCTGAACGGATCATTAAAGGTCTAATTCTCGAGCATGAACGGTTAGTACGGCTTTGAACATGAAAAAGTTAACTTGATCGTTCTGATCGAACAGCATCTTTCAATTAAACGAGTTATTTCAACAGCCTTCCCCGAAACTTTCATTATTTTCAGTGTGAAAAGAAAAACGTTCGAATGTCTTCCACAGAATTCAATCGTTTATAATCCTTCCCTTCACGACCCGCTTAATGCGGATGCTACCTCTAGTTTTCATCAGCCCTATCAAGTCATCTCCGTTTTACTTCAAACTTTTCGCAAGTAACGAGCAACGTCCAACCTTAGTCAGTTAGCGATTCGAGAGACCCGATCCTTTTTCTCCCTTACGCTCACTTAAATAATGCGACTGTAAAAAGAATTTAGAATTTATTTAGTGTCCACGCATTCGTTATTACACACGCCGCGCAGTCTTAGACGAGGCGAAGCGAAAATAGGTCGACATTCATCTTTCGCTTGCCATGAGTAACGTTTGCTAAACTGAATTCCAGTAGATGGCGAGGTAAAGCTTCTACGCGGCTTAAGTGGGCCGGTCTTTGTTGCGAACGGAGGTCCCTCGTGATTCGAGTGGCCTTTCCCGGTGTGTTGCCAAGCCTTTGGCTATGAAATCTCTACGATTCCTCTTCGATTAAGTGACGGTTACCGAATCTTTGTGCCAAGTGTTGTTACCGGAGAATATGCAAGATTCGATGGGTACGGTTGTTACGCAGACGTAAGCCACGATGTCTTCGCCTTTTGAGTGCATGTGAAGCGGAAGAGCTTGGAGTGAGGTTCGAAGGAAAAATTCAGGTAAGAAACCTAGTCCCATTAGAAAACGCCCTTTTCTTCTGTGTTTACAAATATTGCCTTCCCGAACTTTTACCTGCTCATCGTTTCGAAGTGACGACGAACGATTCCATTTAGTCGTCGCCACAGATATCTTAAGTGACGAGCTTAGCTATCAACGATATGGAGAGAATGCATTCTTTCCTCGAACCTCGTGTCATGCATATGGAACGTAGAATAATATCGAAATGTGCTATAAATTAAGAATCCAAAGCTGTTTCCCTGAACGGGGCCCTCCGTGATGGCATTATGGTTGGTATGGGTATGCTTTTAGGATCTTTTAAACGCTATGAATTGGAAATATATGGAAATTAAACAACTGGTGATCGGACGATGTGATCGCGGTGAGATGCAAGGGGAAAGTGA
The DNA here is from genome assembly GCA_020796165.1 of Pantala flavescens. Taxonomy (NCBI): domain Eukaryota; kingdom Metazoa; phylum Arthropoda; class Insecta; order Odonata; family Libellulidae; genus Pantala; species Pantala flavescens. The sequence goes on from CM036882.1 coordinate 18,574,402, forward strand.
GATATGACTTTCGGTGTTGGGAGTTGTGACTGTTACCGGCGGGGGTCTAAAATTGAAATTAGATTTTTCAAAATGGACGTTAGGTGTATCGTAAACGATAAAAATTGCATGAAGACTAGTATTTATTATGATTTTTTCCTACTACGTGAGTCTTACTGCACACGTTTACTATTTTCATAAGCATCGGCAACGGATTTCTGATGAATGCAAGGAAACCAACATTAGTCGCGGTCGGCATAAAAGGAGAGAGAAATTTTAACGATGTGCTATCGTTCATTCGCTAAAGGAGTATGTGGCTCAAAATTTAACAATACAGCGCCTGCACTGACGGCGGTGGTATATTCCTCAGCCAATCAGAAGCGAGATAATTATTTAGCGGGACCTCAAATGGTATTAATTAACAATTTTTAAGAATTATAATTTTAGGAGAAGATTGAATAACTCTCCGTTCTTCCAAGCAATGCTAGAGTACTGCAATAATTTCTAGACGCCCGATTGATACTATTTTCTTTATTATTGCCCTCGAGAATAAGTGTACGATATACATTTCCCATCGCTGGCCCTTATCGAACTACTTTTGAAGAGAGTGACGCTTAAATCCATGGCGATTCATCGTTTTCACATCAGCGAGGTGTCTCTGTGTCTGGGAGGGGAAAGTCTCGCTTTGGATCCTTGCTTCCTTTCTAATGAAATAATTATTTTTTCCATTTCAGGATGCTTTTGGAGAATGCAAACCTATGTCGGGACGAGAACAGTGATGACTGCACCCAACGGATTGCAACTCCTACATGATTAGCTTCGAAAGTGAAAGATATGAATTAAGTACAGGAGCATGTGAGTATGAAAACATTTCAAGTTACCAGTCCTTTCAACCATTGTGTCCTCACAGACCAATTCCTAGGACTAAACTCTAATTTGTGATTATACTCAAATGAAATTGTTATATAATTGCATAATATTCTGACATATATATGGTCGTGGTGTTAGGATGAATTGATGAACATATGCCTAGCTTACTAAATAGATAATGGTATACTTACAATTATATGATTATAAATATGCTTTGGCTTTCTATTAGCTTATTATTATTATTTAATATGGCGCATTGATTGTGAATGGAGAATACTCTTTAATGGATGAATGATATCAAGGAGAATAAAATTTATGAATCCCTCCCACTGTCATCCTTTACCAAGCTATCATCAGGTGGATTTTCTGTTAACCCTTCCCATGCTTGTGGCATGTTTTTCATTCGCTCTTTCTTTAAGTGGATTCCTTGCAAATTGAGTGCAGCCCAATCGCTCCTCTAGTAAACTTCCTTTCGGATGGATAGTTGGTCTCTCATCGTTCTCCTACGTTGCTGCCACCTTCTTCTCATTTCCATCTCCGATATTCCTCATCACCACCATGTCCACAAGGACCGAGTCGATCCATGGAATAGTTTTTAACTCTCCTCTGCCACGCTCTGCAGCTTTCCACAGAACGAACAGAAAGCTTCGCAACCTGCATTAAATAGTTCATCCCTAAATTTTCTTCTAGCATTCATTAATGGATCATAAACAAGCTCCTTTACTATTCCATCCTCAGCGACCTTGCCCACTTTCTTCTTGACATAATTATATTCTTTTCCCATCGAGTGTAAGGTTACTTCTCAGGTGTTTCAATTCAAAATAAACCTTACTGCAGCTTTCCCTCTTCGTCGCCTTACATGCAGCAGTTTTCTTTTCCCCACAGTGAACGATTTCCAATCTACCTCTGTCATCTCATATACTTCACTTTTGAGTCTCAGCAAGTACATTCCGGGGTGTGTTTAGCCTATGCATTGCATGCCTTGCTACTTGCTTTGGTTCCTGAGTATCTGCAAGGTTTTCACGGATTCTCATACTCAAAGGACATTTGGTTCTCTACCTTAACTCTGCATATCTCCATCCAGTAAACTCTATCCAAAGCAGCTTCTACATCTTCAAAAGCCACGACAGAGACGTGTCCATCAGTCTTTCTACTAGCCATAGCTTTCCCAAATGCAACGAGCGCTTTCCATTGATCAATGTCAACGTTTTCATGCCATTCAACAAACGAAATTCCTGAAGGGAAGCTTCCTTCTCTCATTGCCTTATTGTCATTTATCCAGTGCATCAATCTGAAACATCCATTTCACCTTCATCTCAGGTACTTCGCATTCCTGTTCAGGAGAGGATTCCAGTCAAGAGCCGATGGATTAGGAGGCGGATCATGATGTGGATCGAACTTGGTCGCATGCAGACAGACAAGCGGGAAGGAGTACCTTAGCTTTAATAATGCACCAACATGAGTGATATGAAGTTCTTATGATGTATATTATGGCAGTTTGAATAAACTTCAACCATGAAAAACTTTATACTCTTGTTTCATTACCCACCAAATTCATAGAGCAATGCTTAATAAACGAGCTGGAAGCCCTGAACGGATCATTAAAGGTCTAATTCTCGAGCATGAACGGTTAGTACGGCTTTGAACATGAAAAAGTTAACTTGATCGTTCTGATCGAACAGCATCTTTCAATTAAACGAGTTATTTCAACAGCCTTCCCCGAAACTTTCATTATTTTCAGTGTGAAAAGAAAAACGTTCGAATGTCTTCCACAGAATTCAATCGTTTATAATCCTTCCCTTCACGACCCGCTTAATGCGGATGCTACCTCTAGTTTTCATCAGCCCTACCAAGTCATCTCCGTTTTACTTCAAACTTTTCGCAAGTAACGAGCAACGTCCAACCTTAGTCAGTTAGCGATTCGAGAGACCCGATCCTTTTTCTCCCTTACGCTCACTTAAATAATGCGACTGTAAAAAGAATTTAGAATTTATTTAGTGTCCACGCATTCGTTATTACACACGCCGCGCAGTCTTAGACGAGGCGAAGCGAAAATAGGTCGACATTCATCTTTCGCTTGCCATGAGTAACGTTTGCTAAACTGAATTCCAGTAGATGGCGAGGTAAAGCTTCTACGCGGCTTAAGTGGGCCGGTCTTTGTTGCGAACGGAGGTCCCTCGTGATTCGAGTGGCCTTTCCCGGTGTGTTGCCAAGCCTTTGGCTATGAAATCTCTACGATTCCTCTTCGATTAAGTGACGGTTACCGAATCTTTGTGCCAAGTGTTGTTACCGGAGAATATGCAAGATTCGATGGGTACGGTTGTTACGCAGACGTAAGCCACGATGTCTTCGCCTTTTGAGTGCATGTGAAGCGGAAGAGCTTGGAGTGAGGTTCGAAGGAAAAATTCAGGTAAGAAACCTAGTCCCATTAGAAAACGCCCTTTTCTTCTGTGTTTACAAATATTGCCTTCCCGAACTTTTACCTGCTCATCGTTTCGAAGTGACGACGAACGATTCCATTTAGTCGTCGCCACAGATATCTTAAGTGACGAGCTTAGCTATCAACGATATGGAGAGAATGCATTCTTTCCTCGAACCTCGTGTCATGCATATGGAACGTAGAATAATATCGAAATGTGCTATAAATTAAGAATCCAAAGCTGTTTCCCTGAACGGGGCCCTCCGTGATGGCATTATGGTTGGTATGGGTATGCTTTTAGGATCTTTTAAACGCTATGAATTGGAAATATATGGAAATTAAACAACTGGTGATCGGACGATGTGATCGCGGTGAGATGCAAGGGGAAAGTGAGATATGACTTTCGGTGTTGGGAGTTGTGACTGTTACCGGCGGGGGTCTAAAATTGAAATTAGATTTTTCAAAATGGACGTTAGGTGTATCGTAAACGATAAAAATTGCATGAAGACTAGTATTTATTATGATTTTTTCCTACTACGTGAGTCTTACTGCACACGTTTACTATTTTCATAAGCATCGGCAACGGATTTCTGATGAATGCAAGGAAACCAACATTAGTCGCGGTCGGCATAAAAGGAGAGAGAAATTTTAACGATGTGCTATCGTTCATTCGCTAAAGGAGTATGTGGCTCAAAATTTAACAATACAGCGCCTGCACTGACGGCGGTGGTATATTCCTCAGCCAATCAGAAGCGAGATAATTATTTAGCGGGACCTCAAATGGTATTAATTAACAATTTTTAAGAATTATAATTTTAGGAGAAGATTGAATAACTCTCCGTTCTTCCAAGCAATGCTAGAGTACTGCAATAATTTCTAGACGCCCGATTGATACTATTTTCTTTATTATTGCCCTCGAGAATAAGTGTACGATATACATTTCCCATCGCTGGCCCTTATCGAACTACTTTTGAAGAGAGTGACGCTTAAATCCATGGCGATTCATCGTTTTCACATCAGCGAGGTGTCTCTGTGTCTGGGAGGGGAAAGTCTCGCTTTGGATCCTTGCTTCCTTTCTAATGAAATAATTATTTTTTCCATTTCAGGATGCTTTTGGAGAATGCAAACCTATGTCGGGACGAGAACAGTGATGACTGCACCCAACGGATTGCAACTCCTACATGATTAGCTTCGAAAGTGAAAGATATGAATTAAGTACAGGAGCATGTGAGTATGAAAACATTTCAAGTTACCAGTCCTTTCAACCATTGTGTCCTCACAGACCAATTCCTAGGACTAAACTCTAATTTGTGATTATACTCAAATGAAATTGTTATATAATTGCATAATATTCTGACATATATATGGTCGTGGTGTTAGGATGAATTGATGAACATATGCCTAGCTTACTAAATAGATAATGGTATACTTACAATTATATGATTATAAATATGCTTTGGCTTTCTATTAGCTTATTATTATTATTTAATATGGCGCATTGATTGTGAATGGAGAATACTCTTTAATGGATGAATGATATCAAGGAGAATAAAATTTATGAATCCCTCCCACTGTCATCCTTTACCAAGCTATCATCAGGTGGATTTTCTGTTAACCCTTCCCATGCTTGTGGCATGTTTTTCATTCGCTCTTTCTTCAAGTGGATTCCTTGCAAATTGAGTGCAGCCCAATCGCTCCTCCAGTAAACTTCCTTTCGGATGGATAGTTGGTCTCTCATCGTTCTCCTACGTTGCTGCCACCTTCTTCTCATTTCCATCTCCGATATTCCTCATCACCACCATGTCCACAAGGACCGAGTTGATCCATGGAATAGTTTTTAACTCTCCTCTGCCACGCTCTGCAGCTTTCCACAGAACGAACAGAAAGCTTCGCAACCTGCATTAAATAGTTCATCCCTAAATTTTCTTCTAGCATTCATTAATGGATCATAAACAAGCTCCTTTACTATTCCATCCTCAGCGACCTTGCCCACTTTCTTCTTGACATAATTATATTCTTTTCCCATCGAGTGTAAGGTTACTTCTCAGGTGTTTCAATTCAAAATAAACCTTACTGCAGCTTTCCCTCTTCGTCGCCTTACATGCAGCAGTTTTCTTTTCCCCACAGTGAACGATTTCCAATCTACCTCTGTCATCTCATATACTTCACTTTTGAGTCTCAGCAAGTACATTCCGGGGTGTGTTTAGCCTATGCATTGCATGCCTTGCTACTTGCTTTGGTTCCTGAGTATCTGCAAGGTTTTCACGGATTCTCATACTCAAAGGACATTTGGTTCTCTACCTTAACTCTGCATATCTCCATCCAGTAAACTCTATCCAAAGCAGCTTCTACATCTTCAAAAGCCACGACAGAGACGTGTCCATCAGTCTTTCTACTAGCCATAGCTTTCCCAAATGCAACGAGCGCTTTCCATTGATCAATGTCAACGTTTTCATGCCATTCAACAAACGAAATTCCTGAAGGGAAGCTTCCTTCTCTCATTGCCTTATTGTCATTTATCCAGTGCATCAATCTGAAACATCCATTTCACCTTCATCTCAGGTACTTCGCATTCCTGTTCAGGAGAGGATTCCAGTCAAGAGCCGATGGATTAGGAGGCGGATCATGATGTGGATCGAACTTGGTCGCATGTGCAGACAGACGAGCGGGAAGGAGTACCTTAGCTTTAATGATGCACCAACATGAGTGATATGAAGTGCTTATGATGTATATTATGGCAGTTTGAATAAACTTCAACCATGAAAAACTTTATACTCTTGTTTCATTACCCACCAAATTCATAGAGCAATGCTTAATAAACGAGCTGGAAGCCCTGAACGGATCATTAAAGGTCTAATTCTCGAGCATGAACGGTTAGTACGGCTTTGAACATGAAAAAGTTAACTTGATCGTTCTGATCGAACAGCATCTTTCAATTAAACGAGTTATTTCAACAGCCTTCCCCGAAACTTTCATTATTTTCAGTGTGAAAAGAAAAACGTTCGAATGTCTTCCACAGAATTCAATCGTTTATAATCCTTCCCTTCACGACCCGCTTAATGCGGATGCTACCTCTAGTTTTCATCAGCCCTACCAAGTCATCTCCGTTTTACTTCAAACTTTTCGCAAGTAACGAGCAACGTCCAACCTTAGTCAGTTAGCGATTCGAGAGACCCGATCCTTTTTCTCCCTTACGCTCACTTAAATAATGCGACTGTAAAAAGAATTTAGAATTTATTTAGTGTCCACGCATTCGTTATTACACACGCCGCGCAGTCTTAGACGAGGCGAAGCGAAAATAGGTCGACATTCATCTTTCGCTTGCCATGAGTAACGTTTGCTAAACTGAATTCCAGTAGATGGCGAGGTAAAGCTTCTACGCGGCTTAAGTGGGCCGGTCTTTGTTGCGAACGGAGGTCCCTCGTGATTCGAGTGGCCTTTCCCGGTGTGTTGCCAAGCCTTTGGCTATGAAATCTCTACGATTCCTCTTCGATTAAGTGACGGTTACCGAATCTTTGTGCCAAGTGTTGTTACCGGAGAATATGCAAGATTCGATTGGTACGGTTGTTACGCAGACGTAAGCCACGATGTCTTCGCCTTTTGAGTGCATGTGAAGCGGAAGAGCTTGGAGTGAGGTTCGAAGGAAAAATTCAGGTAAGAAACCTAGTCCCATTAGAAAACGCCCTTTTCTTCTGTGTTTACAAATATTGCCTTCCCGAACTTTTACCTGCTCATCGTTTCGAAGTGACGACGAACGATTCCATTTAGTCGTCGCCACAGATATCTTAAGTGACGAGCTTAGCTATCAACGATATGGAGAGAATGCATTCTTTCCTCGAACCTCGTGTCATGCATATGGAACGTAGAATAATATCGAAATGTGCTATAAATTAAGAATCCAAAGCTGTTTCCCTGAACGGGGCCCTCCGTGATGGCATTATGGTTGGTATGGGTATGCTTTTAGGATCTTTTAAACGCTATGAATTGGAAATATATGGAAATTAAACAACTGGTGATCGGACGATGTGATCGCGGTGAGATGCAAGGGGAAAGTGAGATATGACTTTCGGTGTTGGGAGTTGTGACTGTTACCGGCGGGGGTCTAAAATTGAAATTAGATTTTTCAAAATGGACGTTAGGTGTATCGTAAACGATAAAAATTGCATGAAGACTAGTATTTATTATGATTTTTTCCTACTACGTGAGTCTTACTGCACACGTTTACTATTTTCATAAGCATCGGCAACGGATTTCTGATGAATGCAAGGAAACCAACATTAGTCGCGGTCGGCATAAAAGGAGAGAGAAATTTTAACGATGTGCTATCGTTCATTCGCTAAAGGAGTATGTGGCTCAAAATTTAACAATACAGCGCCTGCACTGACGGCGGTGGTATATTCCTCAGCCAATCAGAAGCGAGATAATTATTTAGCGGGACCTCAAATGGTATTAATTAACAATTTTTAAGAATTATAATTTTAGGAGAAGATTGAATAACTCTCCGTTCTTCCAAGCAATGCTAGAGTACTGCAATAATTTCTAGACGCCCGATTGATACTATTTTCTTTATTATTGCCCTCGAGAATAAGTGTGCGATATACATTTCCCATCGCTGGCCCTTATCGAACTACTTTTGAAGAGAGTGACGCTTAAATCCATGGCGATTCATCGTTTTCACATCAGCGAGGTGTCTCTGTGTCTGGGAGGGGAAAGTCTCGCTTTGGATCCTTGCTTCCTTTCTAATGAAATAATTATTTTTTCCATTTCAGGATGCTTTTGGAGAATGCAAACCTATGTCGGGACGAGAACAGTGATGACTGCACCCAACGGATTGCAACTCCTACATGATTAGCTTCGAAAGTGAAAGATATGAATTAAGTACAGGAACATGTGAGTATGAAAACATTTCAAGTTACCAGTCCTTTCAACCATTGTGTTGTCACAGACCAATTCCTAGGACTAAACTCTAATTTGTGATTATACTCAAATGAAATTATTATATAATTGCATAATTTACTGACATATATATGGTCGTGGTGTTAGGATGAATTGATGAACATATGCCTAGCTTACTAAATAGATAATGGTATACTTACAATTATATGATTATAAATATGCTTTGGCTCTCTATAAGATAATATGGCGCATTGATTGTGAATGGAGAATACTCTTTAATGGATGAAAGATATTAAGGAGAATAAAATTTATGAATCCCTCCCACTGTCATCCTTTACCAAGCTATCATCAGGTGGATTTTCTGTTAACCCTTCCCATGCTTGTGGCATGTTTTTCATTCGCTCTTTCTTCAAGTGGATTCCTTGCAAATTGAGTGCAGCCCAATCGCTCCTCCAGTAAACTTCCTTTCGGATGGATAGTTGGTCTCTCATCGTTCTCCTACGTTGCTGCCACCTTCTTCTCATTTCCATCTCCGATATTCCTCATCACCACCATGTCCACAAGGACCGAGTTGATCCATGGAATAGTTTTTAACTCTCCTCTGCCACGCTCTGCAGCTTTCCACAGAACGAACAGAAAGCTTCGCAACCTGCATTAAATAGTTCATCCCTAAATTTTCTTCTAGCATTCATTAATGGATCATAAACAAGCTCCTTTACTATTCCATCCTCAGCGACCTTGCCCACTTTCTTCTTGACATAATTATATTCTTTTCCCATCGAGCGTAAGGTTACTTCTCAGGTGTTTCAATTCAAAATAAACCTTACTGCAGCTTTCCCTCTTCGTCGCCTTACATGCAGCAGTTTTCTTTTCCCCACAGTGAACGATTTCCAATCTACCTCTGTCAACTCATATACTGCACTTTTGAGTCTCAGCAAGTACATTCCGGGGTGTTTAGCCTATGCATTGCATGCCTTGCTACTTCCTTTGGTTCCTGAGTATCCGCAAGGTTTTCACGGATTCTCATACTCAAAGGACATTTGGTTCTCTACCTTAACTCTGCGTATCTCCATCCAGTAAACTCTATCCATAGCAGCTTCTACATCTTCATAAGCCACGACAGAGACACGTCCATCAGTCTTTCAACTAGCCATAGCTTTCCCACATGCAACGAGCGCTTTCCATTGATCAATGTCAACGTTTTCATGCCATTCCACAAACGAAATTCCTGAAGGGAAGCTTCCTTCTCTCATTGCCTTATTGTCATTTATCCAGTGCATCTATTTGAAACATCCATTTCACCTTCATCTCAGGTACTTCGCATTCCTGTTCAGGAGAGGATTCCAGTCAAGAGCCGATGGATTAGGAGGAGGATCATGATGTGGATCGAACTTGGTCGCATGTGCAGACAGACGAGCGGGAAGGAGTACCTTAGCTTTAATGATGCACCAACATGAGTGATATGAAGTGCTTATGATGTATATTATGGCAGTTTGAATAAACTTCAACCATGAAAAACTTTATACTCTTGTTTCATTACCCACCAAATTCATAGAGCAATGCTTAATAAACGAGCTGGAAGCCCTGAACGGATCATTAAAGGTCTAATTCTCGAGCATAAACGGTTAGTACGGCTTTGAATATGAAATAGTTAACTTGATCGTTCTGATCGAACAGCATCTTTCAATTAAACGAGCTATTTCAACAGCCTTCCCCGAAACTTTCATTATTTTCAGTGTGAAAAGAAAAACGTTCGAATGTCTTCCACAGAATTCATTCGTTTACAATCATTCCCTTCACGACCCGCTTAATGCGGATGCTACCTCTAGTTTTCATCAGCCCTATCAAGTCATCTCCGTTTTACTTCAAACTTTTCGCAAGTAACGAGCAACGTCCAACCTTAGTCAGTTAGCGATTCGAGAGACCCGATCCTTTTTCTCCCTTACGCTCACTTAAATAATGCGATTGTAATAAGAATTTAGAATTTATTTAGTGTCTACGCATTCGTTATTACACACGCCGCGCAGTCTTAGACGAGGCGAAGCGAAAATAGGTCGACATTCATCTTTCGCTTGCCATGAGTAACGTTTGCTAAACTGAATTCCAGTAGATGGCGAGGTAAAGCTTCCACGCGGCTTAAGTGGGCCGGTCTTTGTTGCGAACGGAGGTCCCTCGTGATTCGAGTGGCCTTTCCCGGTGTGTTGCCAAGCCTTTGGCTATGAAATCTCTACGATTCCTCTTCGATTAAGTGACGGTTACCGAATCTTTGTGCCAAGTGTTGTTACCGGAGAATGTGCAAGATTCGATGGGTACGGTTGTTACGCAGGCGTAAGCCACGATGTCTTCGCCTTTTGAGTGCATGTGAAGCGGAAGAGCTTGGAGTGAGGTTCGAAGGAAAAATTCAGGTAAGAAACCTAGTCCCATTAGAAAACGCCCTTTTCTTCTGTGTTTACAAATATTGCCTTCCCGAACTTTTACCTGCTCATCGTTTCGAAGTGACGACGAACGATTCCATTTAGTCGTCGCCACAGATATCTTAAGTGACGAGCTTAGCTATCAACGATATGGAGAGGATGCATTCTTTCCTCGAACCTCGTGTGATGCATATGGAACGTAGAATAATATCGAAATGTGCTATAAATTAAGAATCCAAAGCTGTTTCCCTGAACGGGGCCCTCCGTGATGGCATTATGGTTGGTATGGGTATGCTTTTAGGATCTTTTAAACGCTATGAATTGGAAATATATGGAAATTAAACAACTGGTGATCGGACGATGTGATCGCGGTGAGATGCAAGAGGAAAGTGAGATATGACTTTCGGTGTTGGGAGTTGTGACTGTTACCGGCGGGGGTCTAAAAATGAAATTAGATTTTTCAAAATGAACGTGAGGTGTATCGTAAACGATAAAAATTGCATGAAGACTAGTATTTATTATGATTTTTTCCTACTACGTGAGTCTTACTGCACACGTTTACTATTTTCATAAGCATCGGCAACGGATTTCTGATGAATGCAAGGAAACCAACATTAGTCGCGGTCGGCATAAAAGGAGAGAGAAATTTTAACGATGTGCTATCGTTCATTCGCTAAAGGAGTATGTGGCTCAAAATTTAACAATACAGCGCCTGCACTGACGGCGGTGGTATATTCCTCAGCCAATCAGAAGCGAGATAATTATTTAGCGGGACCTCAAATGGTATTAATTAACAATTTTTAAGAATTATAATTTTAGGAGAAGATTGAATAACTCTCCGTTCTTCCAAGCAATGCTAGAGTACTGCAATAATTTCTAGACGCCCGATTGATACTATTTTCTTTATTATTGCCCTCGAGAATAAGTGTACGATATAAATTTCACATCGCTGGCCCTTATCGAACTACTTTTGAAGAGAGTGACGCTTAAATCCATGGCGATTCATCGTTTTCACATCAGCGAGGTGTCTCTGTGTCTGGGAGGGGAAAGTCTCGCTTTGGATCCTTGCTTCCTTTCTAATGAAATAATTATTTTTTCCATTTCAGGATGCTTTTGGAGAATGCAAACCTATGTCGGGACGAGAACAGTGATGACTGCACCCAACGGATTGCAACTCCTACATGATTAGCTTCGAAAGTGAAAGATATGAATTAAGTACAGGAACATGTGAGTATGAAAACATTTCAAGTTACCAGTCCTTTCAACCATTGTGTCCTCACAGACCAATTCCTAGGACTAAACTCTAATTTGTGATTATACTCAAATGAAATTGTTATATAATTGCATAATTTACTGACATATATATGGTCGTGGTGTTAGGATGAATTGATGAACATATGCCTAGCTTACTAAATAGATAATGGTATACTTACAATTATATGATTATAAATATGCTTTGGCTCTCTATAAGATAATATGGCGCATTGATTGTGAATGGAGAATACTCTTTAATGGATGAATGATATTAAGGAGAATAAAATTCATGAATCCCTCCCACTGTCATCCTTTACCAAGCTATCATCAGGTGGATTTTCTGTTAACCCTTCCCATGCTTGTGGCATGTTTTTCATTCGCTCTTTCTTCAAGTGGATTCCTTGCAAATTGAGTGCAGCCCAATCGCTCCTCCAGTAAACTTCCTTTCGGATGGATAGTTGGTCTCTCATCGTTCTCCTACGTTGCTGCCACCTTCTTCTCATTTCCATCTCCGATATTCCTCATCACCACCATGTCCACAAGGACCGAGTTGATCCATGGAATAGTTTTTAACTCTCCTCTGCCACGCTCTGCAGCTTTCCACAGAACGAACAGAAAGCTTCGCAACCTGCATTAAATAGTTCATCCCTAAATTTTCTTCTAGCATTCATTAATGGATCATAAACAAGCTCCTTTACTATTCCATCCTCAGCGACCTTGCCCACTTTCTTCTTGACATAATTATATTCTTTTCCCATCGAGCGTAAGGTTACTTCTCAGGTGTTTCAATTCAAAATAAACCTTACTGCAGCTTTCCCTCTTCGTCGCCTTACATGCAGCAGTTTTCTTTTCCCCACAGTGAACGATTTCCAATCTACCTCTGTCAACTCATATACTTCGCTTTTTAGGTTCAGCAAGTACATTCCGGGGTGTTTAGCCTATGCATTGCATGCCTTGCTACTTGCTTTGGTTCCTGAGCATCTGCAAGGTTTTCACGAATTCTCATACTCAAAGGACATTTGGTTCTCTACCTTAACTCTGCATATCTCCATCCAGTAAACTCTATCCAAAGCAGCTTCTACATCTTCAAAAGCCACGTCAGAGACACGTCCATCAGTCTTTCTACTAGCCATAGCTTTCCCACATGCAACGAGCGCTTTCCATTGATCAATGTCAACGTTTTCATGCCATTCCACAAACGAAATTCCTGAAGGGAAGCTTCCTTCTCTCATTGCCTTATTGTCATTTATCCAGTGCATCTATTTGAAACATCCATTTCACCTTCATCTCAGGTACTTCGCATTCCTGTTCAGGAGAGGATTCCAGTCAAGAGCCGATGGATTAGGAGGCGGATCATGATGTGGATCGAACTTGGTCGCATGTGCAGACAGACGAGCGGGAAGGAGTACCTTAGCTTTAATGATGCACCAACATGAGTGATATGAAGTGCTTATGATGTATATTATGGCAGTTTGAATAAACTTCAACCATGAAAAACTTTATACTCTTGTTTCATTACCCACCAAATTCATAGAGCAATGCTTAATAAACGAGCTGGAAGCCCTGAACGGATCATTAAAGGTCTAATTCTCGAGCATAAACGGTTAGTACGGCTTTGAATATGAAATAGTTAACTTGATCGTTCTGATCGAACAGCATCTTTCAATTAAACGAGCTATTTCAACAGCCTTCCCCGAAACTTTCATTATTTTCAGTGTGAAAAGAAAAACGTTCGAATGTCTTCCACAGAATTCATTCGTTTACAATCATTCCCTTCACGACCCGCTTAATGCGGATGCTACCTCTAGTTTTCATCAGCCCTACCAAGTCATCTCCGTTTTACTTCAAACTTTTCGCAAGTAACGAGCAACGTCCAACCTTAGTCAGTTAGCGATTCGAGAGACCCGATCCTTTTTCTCCCTTACGCTCACTTAAATAATGCGATTGTAATAAGAATTTAGAATTTATTTAGTGTCTACGCATTCGTTATTACACACGCCGCGCAGTCTTAGACGAGGCGAAGCGAAAATAGGTCGACATTCATCTTTCGCTTGCCATGAGTAACGTTTGCTAAACTGAATTCCAGTAGATGGCGAGGTAAAGCTTCCACGCGGCTTAAGTGGGCCGGTCTTTGTTGCGAACGGAGGTCCCTCGTGATTCGAGTGGCCTTTCCCGGTGTGTTGCCAAGCCTTTGGCTATGAAATCTCTACGATTCCTCTTCGATTAAGTGACGGTTACCGAATCTTTGTGCCAAGTGTTGTTACCGGAGAATGTGCAAGATTCGATGGGTACGGTTGTTACGCAGGCGTAAGCCACGATGTCTTCGCCTTTTGAGTGCATGTGAAGCGGAAGAGCTTGGAGTGAGGTTCGAAGGAAAAATTCAGGTAAGAAACCTAGTCCCATTAGAAAACGCCCTTTTCTTCTGTGTTTACAAATATTGCCTTCCCGAACTTTTACCTGCTCATCGTTTCGAAGTGACGACGAACGATTCCATTTAGTCGTCGCCACAGACATCTTAAGTGACGAGCTTAGCTATCAACGATATGGAGAGGATGCATTCTTTCCTCGAACCTCGTGTCATGCATATGGAACGTAGAATAATATCGAAATGTGCTATAAATTAAGAATCCAAAGCTGTTTCCCTGAACGGGGCCCTCCCTCCGTGATGGCATTATGGTTGGTATGGGTATGCTTTTAGGATCTTTTAAACGCTATGAATTGGAAATATATGGAAATTAAACAACTGGTGATCGGACGATGTGATCGCGGTGAGATGCAAGAGGAAAGTGAGATATGACTTTCGGTGTTGGGAGTTGTGACTGTTACCGGCGGGGGTCTAAAAATGAAATTAGATTTTTCAAAATGAACGTGAGGTGTATCGTAAACGATAAAAATTGCATGAAGACTAGTATTTATTATGATTTTTTCCTACTACGTGAGTCTTACTGCACACGTTTACTATTTTCATAAGCATCGGCAACGGATTTCTGATGAATGCAAGGAAACCAACATTAGTCGCGGTCGGCATAAAAGGAGAGAGAAATTTTAACGATGTGCTATCGTTCATTCGCTAAAGGAGTATGTGGCTCAAAATTTAACAATACAGCGCCTGCACTGACGGCGGTGGTATATTCCTCAGCCAATCAGAAGCGAGATAATTATTTAGCGGGACCTCAAATGGTATTAATTAACAATTTTTAAGAATTATAATTTTAGGAGAAGATTGAATAACTCTCCGTTCTTCCAAGCAATGCTAGAGTACTGCAATAATTTCTAGACGCCCGATTGATACTATTTTCTTTATTATTGCCCTCGAGAATAAGTGTACGATATAAATTTCACATCGCTGGCCCTTATCGAACTACTTTTGAAGAGAGTGACGCTTAAATCCATGGCGATTCATCGTTTTCACATCAGCGAGGTGTCTCTGTGTCTGGGAGGGGAAAGTCTCGCTTTGGATCCTTGCTTCCTTTCTAATGAAATAATTATTTTTTCCATTTCAGGATGCTTTTGGAGAATGCAAACCTATGTCGGGACGAGAACAGTGATGACTGCACCCAACGGATTGCAACTCCTACATGATTAGCTTCGAAAGTGAAAGATATGAATTAAGTACAGGAACATGTGAGTATGAAAACATTTCAAGTTACCAGTCCTTTCAACCATTGTGTTGTCACAGACCAATTCCTAGGACTAAACTCTAATTTGTGATTATACTCAAATGAAATTGTTATATAATTGCATAATTTACTGACATATATATGGTCGTGGTGTTAGGATGAATTGATGAACATATGCCTAGCTTACTAAATAGATAATGGTATACTTACAATTATATGATTATAAATATGCTTTGGCTCTCTATAAGATAATATGGCGCATTGATTGTGAATGGAGAATACTCTTTAATGGATGAATGATATTAAGGAGAATAAAATTCATGAATCCCTCCCACTGTCATCCTTTACCAAGCTATCATCAGGTGGATTTTCTGTTAACCCTTCCCATGCTTGTGGCATGTTTTTCATTCGCTCTTTCTTCAAGTGGATTCCTTGCAAATTGAGTGCAGCCCAATCGCTCCTCCAGTAAACTTCCTTTCGGATGGATAGTTGGTCTCTCATCGTTCTCCTACGTTGCTGCCACCTTCTTCTCATTTCCATCTCCGATATTCCTCATCACCACCATGTCCACAAGGACCGAGTTGATCCATGGAATAGTTTTTAACTCTCCTCTGCCACGCTCTGCAGCTTTCCACAGAACGAACAGAAAGCTTCGCAACCTGCATTAAATAGTTCATCCCTAAATTTTCTTCTAGCATTCATTAATGGATCATAAACAAGCTCCTTTACTATTCCATCCTCAGCGACCTTGCCCACTTTCTTCTTGACATAATTATATTCTTTTCCCATCGAGCGTAAGGTTACTTCTCAGGTGTTTCAATTCAAAATAAACCTTACTGCAGCTTTCCCTCTTCGTCGCCTTACATGCAGCAGTTTTCTTTTCCCCACAGTGAACGATTTCCAATCTACCTCTGTCAACTCATATACTTCGCTTTTTAGGTTCAGCAAGTACATTCCGGGGTGTTTAGCCTATGCATTGCATGCCTTGCTACTTGCTTTGGTACCTGAGCATCTGCAAGGTTTTCACGAATTCTCATACTCAAAGGACATTTGGTTCTCTACCTTAACTCTGCATATCTCCATCCAGTAAACTCTATCCAAAGCAGCTTCTACATCTTCAAAAGCCACGTCAGAGACACGTCCATCAGTCTTTCTACTAGCCATAGCTTTCCCACATGCAACGAGCGCTTTCCATTGATCAATGTCAACGTTTTCATGCCATTCCACAAACGAAATTCCTGAAGGGAAGCTTCCTTCTCTCATTGCCTTATTGTCATTTATCCAGTGCATCTATTTGAAACATCCATTTCACCTTCATCTCAGGTACTTCGCATTCCTGTTCAGGAGAGGATTCCAGTCAAGAGCCGATGGATTAGGAGGCGGATCATGATGTGGATCGAACTTGGTCGCATGTGCAGACAGACGAGCGGGAAGGAGTACCTTAGCTTTAATGATGCACCAACATGAGTGATATGAAGTGCTTATGATGTATATTATGGCAGTTTGAATAAACTTCAACCATGAAAAACTTTATACTCTTGTTTCATTACCCACCAAATTCATAGAGCAATGCTTAATAAACGAGCTGGAAGCCCTGAACGGATCATTAAAGGTCTAATTCTCGAGCATAAACGGTTAGTACGGCTTTGAATATGAAATAGTTAACTTGATCGTTCTGATCGAACAGCATCTTTCAATTAAACGAGCTATTTCAACAGCCTTCCCCGAAACTTTCATTATTTTCAGTGTGAAAAGAAAAACGTTCGAATGTCTTCCACAGAATTCATTCGTTTACAATCATTCCCTTCACGACCCGCTTAATGCGGATGCTACCTCTAGTTTTCATCAGCCCTACCAAGTCATCTCCGTTTTACTTCAAACTTTTCGCAAGTAACGAGCAACGTCCAACCTTAGTCAGTTAGCGATTCGAGAGACCCGATCCTTTTTCTCCCTTACGCTCACTTAAATAATGCGATTGTAATAAGAATTTAGAATTTATTTAGTGTCTACGCATTCGTTATTACACACGCCGCGCAGTCTTAGACGAGGCGAAGCGAAAATAGGTCGACATTCATCTTTCGCTTGCCATGAGTAACGTTTGCTAAACTGAATTCCAGTAGATGGCGAGGTAAAGCTTCCACGCGGCTTAAGTGGGCCGGTCTTTGTTGCGAACGGAGGTCCCTCGTGATTCGAGTGGCCTTTCCCGGTGTGTTGCCAAGCCTTTGGCTATGAAATCTCTACGATTCCTCTTCGATTAAGTGACGGTTACCGAATCTTTGTGCCAAGTGTTGTTACCGGAGAATGTGCAAGATTCGATGGGTACGGTTGTTACGCAGACGTAAGCCACGATGTCTTCGCCCTTTGAGTGCATGTGAAGCGGAAGAGCTTGGAGTGAGGTTCGAAGGAAAAATTCAGGTAAGAAACCTAGTCCCATTAGAAAACGCCCTTTTCTTCTGTGTTTACAAATATTGCCTTCCCGAACTTTTACCTGCTCATCGTTTCGAAGTGACGACGAACGATTCCATTTAGTCGTCGCCACAGACATCTTAAGTGACGAGCTTAGCTATCAACGATATGGAGAGGATGCATTCTTTCCTCGAACCTCGTGTGATGCATATGGAACGTAGAATAATATCGAAATGTGCTATAAATTAAGAATCCAAAGCTGTTTCCCTGAACGGGGCCCTCCCTCCGTGATGGCATTATGGTTGGTATGGGTATGCTTTTAGGATCTTTTAAACGCTATGAATTGGAAATATATGGAAATTAAACAACTGGTGATCGGACGATGTGATCGCGGTGAGATGCAAGAGGAAAGTGAGATATGACTTTCGGTGTTGGGAGTTGTGACTGTTACCGGCGGGGGTCTAAAAATGAAATTAGATTTTTCAAAATGAACGTGAGGTGTATCGTAAACGATAAAAATTGCATGAAGACTAGTATTTATTATGATTTTTTCCTACTACGTGAGTCTTACTGCACACGTTTACTATTTTCATAAGCATCGGCAACGGATTTCTGATGAATGCAAGGAAACCAACATTAGTCGCGGTCGGCATAAAAGGAGAGAGAAATTTTAACGATGTGCTATCGTTCATTCGCTAAAGGAGTATGTGGCTCAAAATTTAACAATACAGCGCCTGCACTGACGGCGGTGGTATATTCCTCAGCCAATCAGAAGCGAGATAATTATTTAGCGGGACCTCAAATGGTATTAATTAACAATTTTTAAGAATTATAATTTTAGGAGAAGATTGAATAACTCTCCGTTCTTCCAAGCAATGCTAGAGTACTGCAATAATTTCTAGACGCCCGATTGATACTATTTTCTTTATTATTGCCCTCGAGAATAAGTGTACGATATACATTTCCCATCGCTGGCCCTTATCGAACTACTTTTGAAGAGAGTGACGCTTAAATCCATGGCGATTCATCGTTTTCACATCAGCGAGGTGTCTCTGTGTCTGGGAGGGGAAAGTCTCGCTTTGGATCCTTGCTTCCTTTCTAATGAAATAATTATTTTTTCCATTTCAGGATGCTTTTGGAGAATGCAAACCTATGTCGGGACGAGAACAGTGATGACTGCACCCAACGGATTGCAACTCCTACATGATTAGCTTCGAAAGTGAAAGATATGAATTAAGTACAGGAACATGTGAGTATGAAAACATTTCAAGTTACCAGTCCTTTCAACCATTGTGTTGTCACAGACCAATTCCTAGGACTAAACTCTAATTTGTGATTATACTCAAATGAAATTGTTATATAATTGCATAATTTACTGACATATATATGGTCGTGGTGTTAGGATGAATTGATGAACATATGCCTAGCTTACTAAATAGATAATGGTATACTTACAATTATATGATTATAAATATGCTTTGGCTCTCTATAAGATAATATGGCGCATTGATTGTGAATGGAGAATACTCTTTAATGGATGAATGATATTAAGGAGAATAAAATTCATGAATCCCTCCCACTGTCATCCTTTACCAAGCTATCATCAGGTGGATTTTCTGTTAACCCTTCCCATGCTTGTGGCATGTTTTTCATTCGCTCTTTCTTCAAGTGGATTCCTTGCAAATTGAGTGCAGCCCAATCGCTCCTCCAATAAACTTCCTTTCGGATGGATAGTTGGTCTCTCATCGTTCTCCTACGTTGCTGCCACCTTCTTCTCATTTCCATCTCCGATATTCCTCATCACCACCATGTCCACAAGGACCGAGTTGATCCATGGAATAGTTTTTAACTCTCCTCTGCCACGCTCTGCAGCTTTCCACAGAACGAACAGAAAGCTTCGCAACCTGCATTAAATAGTTCATCCCTAAATTTTCTTCTAGCATTCATTAATGGATCATAAACAAGCTCCTTTACTATTCCATCCTCAGCGACCTTGCCCACTTTCTTCTTGACATAATTATATTCTTTTCCCATCGAGCGTAAGGTTACTTCTCAGGTGTTTCAATTCAAAATAAACCTTACTGCAGCTTTCCCTCTTCGTCGCCTTACATGCAGCAGTTTTCTTTTCCCCACAGTGAACGATTTCCAATCTACCTCTGTCAACTCATATACTTCGCTTTTTAGGTTCAGCAAGTACATTCCGGGGTGTTTAGCCTATGCATTGCATGCCTTGCTACTTGCTTTGGTACCTGAGCATCTGCAAGGTTTTCACGAATTCTCATACTCAAAGGACATTTGGTTCTCTACCTTAACTCTGCATATCTCCATCCAGTAAACTCTATCCAAAGCAGCTTCTACATCTTCAAAAGCCACGTCAGAGACACGTCCATCAGTCTTTCTACTAGCCATAGCTTTCCCACATGCAACGAGCGCTTTCCATTGATCAATGTCAACGTTTTCATGCCATTCCACAAACGAAATTCCTGAAGGGAAGCTTCCTTCTCTCATTGCCTTATTGTCATTTATCCAGTGCATCTATTTGAAACATCCATTTCACCTTCATCTCAGGTACTTCGCATTCCTGTTCAGGAGAGGATTCCAGTCAAGAGCCGATGGATTAGGAGGCGGATCATGATGTGGATCGAACTTGGTCGCATGTGCAGACAGACGAGCGGGAAGGAGTACCTTAGCTTTAATGATGCACCAACATGAGTGATATGAAGTGCTTATGATGTATATTATGGCAGTTTGAATAAACTTCAACCATGAAAAACTTTATACTCTTGTTTCATTACCCACCAAATTCATAGAGCAATGCTTAATAAACGAGCTGGAAGCCCTGAACGGATCATTAAAGGTCTAATTCTCGAGCATAAACGGTTAGTACGGCTTTGAATATGAAATAGTTAACTTGATCGTTCTGATCGAACAGCATCTTTCAATTAAACGAGCTATTTCAACAGCCTTCCCCGAAACTTTCATTATTTTCAGTGTGAAAAGAAAAACGTTCGAATGTCTTCCACAGAATTCATTCGTTTACAATCATTCCCTTCACGACCCGCTTAATGCGGATGCTACCTCTAGTTTTCATCAGCCCTACCAAGTCATCTCCGTTTTACTTCAAACTTTTCGCAAGTAACGAGCAACGTCCAACCTTAGTCAGTTAGCGATTCGAGAGACCCGATCCTTTTTCTCCCTTACGCTCACTTAAATAATGCGATTGTAATAAGAATTTAGAATTTATTTAGTGTCTACGCATTCGTTATTACACACGCCGCGCAGTCTTAGACGAGGCGAAGCGAAAATAGGTCGACATTCATCTTTCGCTTGCCATGAGTAACGTTTGCTAAACTGAATTCCAGTAGATGGCGAGGTAAAGCTTCCACGCGGCTTAAGTGGGCCGGTCTTTGTTGCGAACGGAGGTCCCTCGTGATTCGAGTGGCCTTTCCCGGTGTGTTGCCAAGCCTTTGGCTATGAAATCTCTACGATTCCTCTTCGATTAAGTGACGGTTACCGAATCTTTGTGCCAAGTGTTGTTACCGGAGAATGTGCAAGATTCGATGGGTACGGTTGTTACGCAGGCGTAAGCCACGATGTCTTCGCCTTTTGAGTGCATGTGAAGCGGAAGAGCTTGGAGTGAGGTTCGAAGGAAAAATTCAGGTAAGAAACCTAGTCCCATTAGAAAACGCCCTTTTCTTCTGTGTTTACAAATATTGCCTTCCCGAACTTTTACCTGCTCATCGTTTCGAAGTGACGACGAACGATTCCATTTAGTCGTCGCCACAGATATCTTAAGTGACGAGCTTAGCTATCAACGATATGGAGAGAATGCATTCTTTCCTCGAACCTCGTGTCATGCATATGGAACGTAGAATAATATCGAAATGTGCTATAAATTAAGAATCCAAAGCTGTTTCCCTGAACGGGGCCCTCCGTGATGGCATTATGGTTGGTATGGGTATGCTTTTAGGATCTTTTAAACGCTATGAATTGGAAATATATGGAAATTAAACAACTGGTGATCGGACGATGTGATCGCGGTGAGATGCAAGAGGAAAGTGAGATATGACTTTCGGTGTTGGGAGTTGTGACTGTTACCGGCGGGGGTCTAAAAATGAAATTAGATTTTTCAAAATGAACGTGAGGTGTATCGTAAACGATAAAAATTGCATGAAGACTAGTATTTATTATGATTTTTTCCTACTACGTGAGTCTTACTGCACACGTTTACTATTTTCATAAGCATCGGCAACGGATTTCTGATGAATGCAAGGAAACCAACATTAGTCGCGGTCGGCATAAAAGGAGAGAGAAATTTTAACGATGTGCTATCGTTCATTCGCTAAAGGAGTATGTGGCTCAAAATTTAACAATACAGCGCCTGCACTGACGGCGGTGGTATATTCCTCAGCCAATCAGAAGCGAGATAATTATTTAGCGGGACCTCAAATGGTATTAATTAACAATTTTTAAGAATTATAATTTTAGGAGAAGATTGAATAACTCTCCGTTCTTCCAAGCAATGCTAGAGTACTGCAATAATTTCTAGACGCCCGATTGATACTATTTTCTTTATTATTGCCCTCGAGAATAAGTGTACGATATACATTTCCCATCGCTGGCCCTTATCGAACTACTTTTGAAGAGAGTGACGCTTAAATCCATGGCGATTCATCGTTTTCACATCAGCGAGGTGTCTCTGTGTCTGGGAGGGGAAAGTCTCGCTTTGGATCCTTGCTTCCTTTCTAATGAAATAATTATTTTTTCCATTTCAGGATGCTTTTGGAGAATGCAAACCTATGTCGGGACGAGAACAGTGATGACTGCACCCAACGGATTGCAACTCCTACATGATTAGCTTCGAAAGTGAAAGATATGAATTAAGTACAGGAACATGTGAGTATGAAAACATTTCAAGTTACCAGTCCTTTCAACCATTGTGTTGTCACAGACCAATTCCTAGGACTAAACTCTAATTTGTGATTATACTCAAATGAAATTGTTATATAATTGCATAATTTACTGACATATATATGGTCGTGGTGTTAGGATGAATTGATGAACATATGCCTAGCTTACTAAATAGATAATGGTATACTTACAATTATATGATTATAAATATGCTTTGGCTCTCTATAAGATAATATGGCGCATTGATTGTGAATGGAGAATACTCTTTAATGGATGAATGATATTAAGGAGAATAAAATTCATGAATCCCTCCCACTGTCATCCTTTACCAAGCTATCATCAGGTGGATTTTCTGTTAACCCTTCCCATGCTTGTGGCATGTTTTTCATTCGCTCTTTCTTCAAGTGGATTCCTTGCAAATTGAGTGCAGCCCAATCGCTCCTCCAGTAAACTT
This sequence comes from Pantala flavescens, assembly GCA_020796165.1. Lineage (NCBI taxonomy): Eukaryota > Metazoa > Arthropoda > Insecta > Odonata > Libellulidae > Pantala > Pantala flavescens. The sequence continues at coordinate 18,597,625 of CM036882.1, forward strand.
CCTTTCGGATGGATAGTTGGTCTCTCATCGTTCTCCTACGTTGCTGCCACCTTCTTCTCATTTCCATCTCCGATATTCCTCATCACCACCATGTCCACAAGGACCGAGTTGATCCATGGAATAGTTTTTAACTCTCCTCTGCCACGCTCTGCAGCTTTCCACAGAACGAACAGAAAGCTTCGCAACCTGCATTAAATAGTTCATCCCTAAATTTTCTTCTAGCATTCATTAATGGATCATAAACAAGCTCCTTTACTATTCCATCCTCAGCGACCTTGCCCACTTTCTTCTTGACATAATTATATTCTTTTCCCATCGAGCGTAAGGTTACTTCTCAGGTGTTTCAATTCAAAATAAACCTTACTGCAGCTTTCCCTCTTCGTCGCCTTACATGCAGCAGTTTTCTTTTCCCCACAGTGAACGATTTCCAATCTACCTCTGTCAACTCATATACTGCACTTTTGAGTCTCAGCAAGTACATTCCGGGGTGTTTAGCCTATGCATTGCATGCCTTGCTACTTCCTTTGGTTCCTGAGTATCCGCAAGGTTTTCACGGATTCTCATACTCAAAGGACATTTGGTTCTCTACCTTAACTCTGCATATCTCCATCCAGTAAACTCTATCCAAAGCAGCTTCTACATCTTCAAAAGCCACGTCAGAGACACGTCCATCAGTCTTTCTACTAGCCATAGCTTTCCCACATGCAACGAGCGCTTTCCATTGATCAATGTCAACGTTTTCATGCCATTCCACAAACGAAATTCCTGAAGGGAAGCTTCCTTCTCTCATTGCCTTATTGTCATTTATCCAGTGCATCTATTTGAAACATCCATTTCACCTTCATCTCAGGTACTTCGCATTCCTGTTCAGGAGAGGATTCCAGTCAAGAGCCGATGGATTAGGAGGCGGATCATGATGTGGATCGAACTTGGTCGCATGTGCAGACAGACGAGCGGGAAGGAGTACCTTAGCTTTAATGATGCACCAACATGAGTGATATGAAGTGCTTATGATGTATATTATGGCAGTTTGAATAAACTTCAACCATGAAAAACTTTATACTCTTGTTTCATTACCCACCAAATTCATAGAGCAATGCTTAATAAACGAGCTGGAAGCCCTGAACGGATCATTAAAGGTCTAATTCTCGAGCATAAACGGTTAGTACGGCTTTGAATATGAAATAGTTAACTTGATCGTTCTGATCGAACAGCATCTTTCAATTAAACGAGCTATTTCAACAGCCTTCCCCGAAACTTTCATTATTTTCAGTGTGAAAAGAAAAACGTTCGAATGTCTTCCACAGAATTCATTCGTTTACAATCATTCCCTTCACGACCCGCTTAATGCGGATGCTACCTCTAGTTTTCATCAGCCCTACCAAGTCATCTCCGTTTTACTTCAAACTTTTCGCAAGTAACGAGCAACGTCCAACCTTAGTCAGTTAGCGATTCGAGAGACCCGATCCTTTTTCTCCCTTACGCTCACTTAAATAATGCGATTGTAATAAGAATTTAGAATTTATTTAGTGTCTACGCATTCGTTATTACACACGCCGCGCAGTCTTAGACGAGGCGAAGCGAAAATAGGTCGACATTCATCTTTCGCTTGCCATGAGTAACGTTTGCTAAACTGAATTCCAGTAGATGGCGAGGTAAAGCTTCCACGCGGCTTAAGTGGGCCGGTCTTTGTTGCGAACGGAGGTCCCTCGTGATTCGAGTGGCCTTTCCCGGTGTGTTGCCAAGCCTTTGGCTATGAAATCTCTACGATTCCTCTTCGATTAAGTGACGGTTACCGAATCTTTGTGCCAAGTGTTGTTACCGGAGAATGTGCAAGATTCGATGGGTACGGTTGTTACGCAGGCGTAAGCCACGATGTCTTCGCCTTTTGAGTGCATGTGAAGCGGAAGAGCTTGGAGTGAGGTTCGAAGGAAAAATTCAGGTAAGAAACCTAGTCCCATTAGAAAACGCCCTTTTCTTCTGTGTTTACAAATATTGCCTTCCCGAACTTTTACCTGCTCATCGTTTCGAAGTGACGACGAACGATTCCATTTAGTCGTCGCCACAGACATCTTAAGTGACGAGCTTAGCTATCAACGATATGGAGAGGATGCATTCTTTCCTCGAACCTCGTGTGATGCATATGGAACGTAGAATAATATCGAAATGTGCTATAAATTAAGAATCCAAAGCTGTTTCCCTGAACGGGGCCCTCCCTCCGTGATGGCATTATGGTTGGTATGGGTATGCTTTTAGGATCTTTTAAACGCTATGAATTGGAAATATATGGAAATTAAACAACTGGTGATCGGACGATGTGATCGCGGTGAGATGCAAGAGGAAAGTGAGATATGACTTTCGGTGTTGGGAGTTGTGACTGTTACCGGCGGGGGTCTAAAAATGAAATTAGATTTTTCAAAATGAACGTGAGGTGTATCGTAAACGATAAAAATTGCATGAAGACTAGTATTTATTATGATTTTTTCCTACTACGTGAGTCTTACTGCACACGTTTACTATTTTCATAAGCATCGGCAACGGATTTCTGATGAATGCAAGGAAACCAACATTAGTCGCGGTCGGCATAAAAGGAGAGAGAAATTTTAACGATGTGCTATCGTTCATTCGCTAAAGGAGTATGTGGCTCAAAATTTAACAATACAGCGCCTGCACTGACGGCGGTGGTATATTCCTCAGCCAATCAGAAGCGAGATAATTATTTAGCGGGACCTCAAATGGTATTAATTAACAATTTTTAAGAATTATAATTTTAGGAGAAGATTGAATAACTCTCCGTTCTTCCAAGCAATGCTAGAGTACTGCAATAATTTCTAGACGCCCGATTGATACTATTTTCTTTATTATTGCCCTCGAGAATAAGTGTACGATATACATTTCACATCGCTGGCCCTTATCGAACTACTTTTGAAGAGAGTGACGCTTAAATCCATGGCGATTCATCGTTTTCACATCAGCGAGGTGTCTCTGTGTCTGGGAGGGGAAAGTCTCGCTTTGGATCCTTGCTTCCTTTCTAATGAAATAATTATTTTTTCCATTTCAGGATGCTTTTGGAGAATGCAAACCTATGTCGGGACGAGAACAGTGATGACTGCACCCAACGGATTGCAACTCCTACATGATTAGCTTCGAAAGTGAAAGATATGAATTAAGTACAGGAACATGTGAGTATGAAAACATTTCAAGTTACCAGTCCTTTCAACCATTGTGTTGTCACAGACCAATTCCTAGGACTAAACTCTAATTTGTGATTATACTCAAATGAAATTGTTATATAATTGCATAATTTACTGACATATATATGGTCGTGGTGTTAGGATGAATTGATGAACATATGCCTAGCTTACTAAATAGATAATGGTATACTTACAATTATATGATTATAAATATGCTTTGGCTCTCTATAAGATAATATGGCGCATTGATTGTGAATGGAGAATACTCTTTAATGGATGAATGATATTAAGGAGAATAAAATTCATGAATCCCTCCCACTGTCATCCTTTACCAAGCTATCATCAGGTGGATTTTCTGTTAACCCTTCCCATGCTTGTGGCATGTTTTTCATTCGCTCTTTCTTCAAGTGGATTCCTTGCAAATTGAGTGCAGCCCAATCGCTCCTCCAGTAAACTTCCTTTCGGATGGATAGTTGGTCTCTCATCGTTCTCCTACGTTGCTGCCACCTTCTTCTTATTTCCATCTCCGATATTCCTCATCACCACCATGTCCACAAGGACCGAGTTGATCCATGGAATAGTTTTTAACTCTCCTCTGCCACGCTCTGCAGCTTTCCACAGAACGAACAGAAAGCTTCGCAACCTGCATTAAATAGTTCATCCCTAAATTTTCTTCTAGCATTCATTAATGGATCATAAACAAGCTCCTTTACTATTCCATCCTCAGCGACCTTGCCCACTTTCTTCTTGACATAATTATATTCTTTTCCCATCGAGCGTAAGGTTACTTCTCAGGTGTTTCAATTCAAAATAAACCTTACTGCAGCTTTCCCTCTTCGTCGCCTTACATGCAGCAGTTTTCTTTTCCCCACAGTGAACGATTTCCAATCTACCTCTGTCAACTCATATACTTCGCTTTTTAGGTTCAGCAAGTACATTCCGGGGTGTTTAGCCTATGCATTGCATGCCTTGCTACTTGCTTTGGTTCCTGAGCATCTGCAAGGTTTTCACGAATTCTCATACTCAAAGGACATTTGGTTCTCTACCTTAACTCTGCATATCTCCATCCAGTAAACTCTATCCAAAGCAGCTTCTACATCTTCAAAAGCCACGTCAGAGACACGTCCATCAGTCTTTCTACTAGCCATAGCTTTCCCACATGCAACGAGCGCTTTCCATTGATCAATGTCAACGTTTTCATGCCATTCCACAAACGAAATTCCTGAAGGGAAGCTTCCTTCTCTCATTGCCTTATTGTCATTTATCCAGTGCATCTATTTGAAACATCCATTTCACCTTCATCTCAGGTACTTCGCATTCCTGTTCAGGAGAGGATTCCAGTCAAGAGCCGATGGATTAGGAGGCGGATCATGATGTGGATCGAACTTGGTCGCATGTGCAGACAGACGAGCGGGAAGGAGTACCTTAGCTTTAATGATGCACCAACATGAGTGATATGAAGTGCTTATGATGTATATTATGGCAGTTTGAATAAACTTCAACCATGAAAAACTTTATACTCTTGTTTCATTACCCACCAAATTCATAGAGCAATGCTTAATAAACGAGCTGGAAGCCCTGAACGGATCATTAAAGGTCTAATTCTCGAGCATAAACGGTTAGTACGGCTTTGAATATGAAATAGTTAACTTGATCGTTCTGATCGAACAGCATCTTTCAATTAAACGAGCTATTTCAACAGCCTTCCCCGAAACTTTCATTATTTTCAGTGTGAAAAGAAAAACGTTCGAATGTCTTCCACAGAATTCATTCGTTTACAATCATTCCCTTCACGACCCGCTTAATGCGGATGCTACCTCTAGTTTTCATCAGCCCTACCAAGTCATCTCCGTTTTACTTCAAACTTTTCGCAAGTAACGAGCAACGTCCAACCTTAGTCAGTTAGCGATTCGAGAGACCCGATCCTTTTTCTCCCTTACGCTCACTTAAATAATGCGATTGTAATAAGAATTTAGAATTTATTTAGTGTCTACGCATTCGTTATTACACACGCCGCGCAGTCTTAGACGAGGCGAAGCGAAAATAGGTCGACATTCATCTTTCGCTTGCCATGAGTAACGTTTGCTAAACTGAATTCCAGTAGATGGCGAGGTAAAGCTTCCACGCGGCTTAAGTGGGCCGGTCTTTGTTGCGAACGGAGGTCCCTCGTGATTCGAGTGGCCTTTCCCGGTGTGTTGCCAAGCCTTTGGCTATGAAATCTCTACGATTCCTCTTCGATTAAGTGACGGTTACCGAATCTTTGTGCCAAGTGTTGTTACCGGAGAATGTGCAAGATTCGATGGGTACGGTTGTTACGCAGACGTAAGCCACGATGTCTTCGCCTTTTGAGTGCATGTGAAGCGGAAGAGCTTGGAGTGAGGTTCGAAGGAAAAATTCAGGTAAGAAACCTAGTCCCATTAGAAAACGCCCTTTTCTTCTGTGTTTACAAATATTGCCTTCCCGAACTTTTACCTGCTCATCGTTTCGAAGTGACGACGAACGATTCCATTTAGTCGTCGCCACAGACATCTTAAGTGACGAGCTTAGCTATCAACGATATGGAGAGGATGCATTCTTTCCTCGAACCTCGTGTGATGCATATGGAACGTAGAATAATATCGAAATGTGCTATAAATTAAGAATCCAAAGCTGTTTCCCTGAACGGGGCCCTCCCTCCGTGATGGCATTATGGTTGGTATGGGTATGCTTTTAGGATCTTTTAAACGCTATGAATTGGAAATATATGGAAATTAAACAACTGGTGATCGGACGATGTGATCGCGGTGAGATGCAAGAGGAAAGTGAGATATGACTTTCGGTGTTGGGAGTTGTGACTGTTACCGGCGGGGGTCTAAAAATGAAATTAGATTTTTCAAAATGAACGTGAGGTGTATCGTAAACGATAAAAATTGCATGAAGACTAGTATTTATTATGATTTTTTCCTACTACGTGAGTCTTACTGCACACGTTTACTATTTTCATAAGCATCGGCAACGGATTTCTGATGAATGCAAGGAAACCAACATTAGTCGCGGTCGGCATAAAAGGAGAGAGAAATTTTAACGATGTGCTATCGTTCATTCGCTAAAGGAGTATGTGGCTCAAAATTTAACAATACAGCGCCTGCACTGACGGCGGTGGTATATTCCTCAGCCAATCAGAAGCGAGATAATTATTTAGCGGGACCTCAAATGGTATTAATTAACAATTTTTAAGAATTATAATTTTAGGAGAAGATTGAATAACTCTCCGTTCTTCCAAGCAATGCTAGAGTACTGCAATAATTTCTAGACGCCCGATTGATACTATTTTCTTTATTATTGCCCTCGAGAATAAGTGTACGATATACATTTCCCATCGCTGGCCCTTATCGAACTACTTTTGAAGAGAGTGACGCTTAAATCCATGGCGATTCATCGTTTTCACATCAGCGAGGTGTCTCTGTGTCTGGGAGGGGAAAGTCTCGCTTTGGATCCTTGCTTCCTTTCTAATGAAATAATTATTTTTTCCATTTCAGGATGCTTTTGGAGAATGCAAACCTATGTCGGGACGAGAACAGTGATGACTGCACCCAACGGATTGCAACTCCTACATGATTAGCTTCGAAAGTGAAAGATATGAATTAAGTACAGGAACATGTGAGTATGAAAACATTTCAAGTTACCAGTCCTTTCAACCATTGTGTTGTCACAGACCAATTCCTAGGACTAAACTCTAATTTGTGATTATACTCAAATGAAATTGTTATATAATTGCATAATTTACTGACATATATATGGTCGTGGTGTTAGGATGAATTGATGAACATATGCCTAGCTTACTAAATAGATAATGGTATACTTACAATTATATGATTATAAATATGCTTTGGCTCTCTATAAGATAATATGGCGCATTGATTGTGAATGGAGAATACTCTTTAATGGATGAATGATATTAAGGAGAATAAAATTCATGAATCCCTCCCACTGTCATCCTTTACCAAGCTATCATCAGGTGGATTTTCTGTTAACCCTTCCCATGCTTGTGGCATGTTTTTCATTCGCTCTTTCTTCAAGTGGATTCCTTGCAAATTGAGTGCAGCCCAATCGCTCCTCCAGTAAACTTCCTTTCGGATGGATAGTTGGTCTCTCATCGTTCTCCTACGTTGCTGCCACCTTCTTCTCATTTCCATCTCCGATATTCCTCATCACCACCATGTCCACAAGGACCGAGTTGATCCATGGAATAGTTTTTAACTCTCCTCTGCCACGCTCTGCAGCTTTCCACAGAACGAACAGAAAGCTTCGCAACCTGCATTAAATAGTTCATCCCTAAATTTTCTTCTAGCATTCATTAATGGATCATAAACAAGCTCCTTTACTATTCCATCCTCAGCGACCTTGCCCACTTTCTTCTTGACATAATTATATTCTTTTCCCATCGAGCGTAAGGTTACTTCTCAGGTGTTTCAATTCAAAATAAACCTTACTGCAGCTTTCCCTCTTCGTCGCCTTACATGCAGCAGTTTTCTTTTCCCCACAGTGAACGATTTCCAATCTACCTCTGTCAACTCATATACTTCGCTTTTTAGGTTCAGCAAGTACATTCCGGGGTGTTTAGCCTATGCATTGCATGCCTTGCTACTTGCTTTGGTTCCTGAGCATCTGCAAGGTTTTCACGAATTCTCATACTCAAAGGACATTTGGTTCTCTACCTTAACTCTGCATATCTCCATCCAGTAAACTCTATCCAAAGCAGCTTCTACATCTTCAAAAGCCACGTCAGAGACACGTCCATCAGTCTTTCTACTAGCCATAGCTTTCCCACATGCAACGAGCGCTTTCCATTGATCAATGTCAACGTTTTCATGCCATTCCACAAACGAAATTCCTGAAGGGAAGCTTCCTTCTCTCATTGCCTTATTGTCATTTATCCAGTGCATCTATTTGAAACATCCATTTCACCTTCATCTCAGGTACTTCGCATTCCTGTTCAGGAGAGGATTCCAGTCAAGAGCCGATGGATTAGGAGGCGGATCATGATGTGGATCGAACTTGGTCGCATGTGCAGACAGACGAGCGGGAAGGAGTACCTTAGCTTTAATGATGCACCAACATGAGTGATATGAAGTGCTTATGATGTATATTATGGCAGTTTGAATAAACTTCAACCATGAAAAACTTTATACTCTTGTTTCATTACCCACCAAATTCATAGAGCAATGCTTAATAAACGAGCTGGAAGCCCTGAACGGATCATTAAAGGTCTAATTCTCGAGCATAAACGGTTAGTACGGCTTTGAATATGAAATAGTTAACTTGATCGTTCTGATCGAACAGCATCTTTCAATTAAACGAGCTATTTCAACAGCCTTCCCCGAAACTTTCATTATTTTCAGTGTGAAAAGAAAAACGTTCGAATGTCTTCCACAGAATTCATTCGTTTACAATCCTTCCCTTCACGACCCGCTTAATGCGGATGCTACCTCTAGTTTTCATCAGCCCTATCAATTCATCTCCGTTTTACTTCAAACTTTTCGCAAGTAACGAGCAACGTCCAACCTTAGTCAGTTAGCGATTCGAGAGACCCGATCCTTTTTCTCCCTTACGCTCACTTAAATAATGCGATTGTAATAAGAATTTAGAATTTATTTAGTGTCTACGCATTCGTTATTACACACGCCGCGCAGTCTTAGACGAGGCGAAGCGAAAATAGGTCGACATTCATCTTTCGCTTGCCATGAGTAACGTTTGCTAAACTGAATTCCAGTAGATGGCGAGGTAAAGCTTCCACGCGGCTTAAGTGGGCCGGTCTTTGTTGCGAACGGAGGTCCCTCGTGATTCGAGTGGCCTTTCCCGGTGTGTTGCCAAGCCTTTGGCTATGAAATCTCTACGATTCCTCTTCGATTAAGTGACGGTTACCGAATCTTTGTGCCAAGTGTTGTTACCGGAGAATGTAAAGCTTCCACGCGGCTTAAGTGGGCCGGTCTTTAGTAAGTACCTATATAAAATTTTTGGCTCGTCATCAATTTTGAGTATTTCAAATAATGGATCAAAGAATTTGTATCAAATTTTCTGGGATGAACGACTAAAAGTGCGCGTACGCATTCAGAATGTTCTCTTTCGCATACGGCGAGGCTACTTAAGACAAAAGCAGTGTTTATCGGTGGTAAAAATTTTCTCAGATTTCCGAGACGATGTGAGCGGCGAAGATTGTTCCGAACTTTTGCTTCTGGAAATTGTATCATTTCGACTAAAAACAGCATCGCATTACCGTTGCTCGGGAGCTGCTGTATTTTTTCCGTGACGACCCAAATTTCTCAAGAGTCATTACTGGTGACCAATCATGGGTTTTTGGTTATGACTTAGAATCCAAAGCTCTATTATCCTAATGGATGCTGCTTCACGAGCCAAGACCGAGAACAGCACGCCAAGTTCGGTAAAATGTGAATGTTTTCCTGACAGTTTCTTCGATTGCTGGGGCGTGGTGCATTATAAGTTCTTGCCGCAGGGCAGAACGGTCAATAAGGAATATTACCTTCCAATAATTTGCAATTTGCGAGAAGTTATCCGCCAGAAACGGCCGGATTTGTGGAAGAACAAAACTTGCCTTATGCAGCATGATAATGCCCCTGCTCACACATCGTTATTTGTGCGCGAATTTTTGGCCAAATACAACACTCTAATAATGCCGCAGCCACTGTATTCCCTAGACCTGGCCCTCTGTGACTTTTTTTGTTTTTATACAAATTCTTTCATCAATTTTTGAATAGACGAAAATCGAAACAAGCCTAAACACATCCAAGCAAAACAGCTGCCAAAAATTAACTAAACATTTTAAATGGCCGACATTGTCAGAATAAATAAGGGACATATGTTACAACATAATGCCACCAGAAGATCAAAAATAGAACATCACGTAGCCCGCGAAAATTCAAATTTCGTGATACTTTTTCAACAAACCTGGTACTGTTGGCAAGAAAATTTTAGCGGCTCTCTAAAGCTTTGAAATTTTGGAAAATTGTAATGTTTGGCTCTTCCGACTCAAAAGGTGTCCGACCCCTGCCCTAGTTAAACCAAAGTGATTGCGCTTTTTTCACTTCTGATGAACTCCAAATGAGTGTAGACTCTTCTCTTACTTTCCAACCTATCAAAATCTAATTCTTCAAACGTCCGGAAAAAACCTGCTAACATCTTTATATTAAGCTTTATATTATGCCATTTATGAAATTCTTTTTTTTTACTTTTTTACAAAAGAAATACTTTCAATCGGTCCATTTGTATGCTCTTTCTTTCTGCTCGAAGACGAAATTTAGCTCTGAGAACTGAGCTGAGAAGGTAACAATTATAATACCCACCCTTCATGTCTGCAGTTTGCTGGGTTTCCCTACTGCCTTGGTCAAATGTAGGCCTCTCTCTTCCCCACACCTCCTAACAAAAGCCCCGGAAAGGTTGTCTAGAGGGTGCTACTTGTTTATATATGTATATATTTACAATTTTAATTAAAGAAATTATCTGAATCTGGTTGAGTGACTGCAATTAATTGGCTTGCGATTGTGTGCAGTCGTTTGAATTGTTGAAGATGAGATTCCCATTTAACGCATCCATGCAACCATCCGAAATTCCTCACTTTATATAAATGATTCTTCTTCGTATTTTTTATTTTGTTTGTCATCGAGTCATTTTTTTCTCTCGATGTTCTTTTCTTTTTGGATTCGTAAGATTCCATAAACGCCTTTTTTGACGCCAAGTGAACAGTCGAAAAAGGATCGAGTGACGTCATTAGTTGATCAAATTTGCGTAAACGAACGAATTAGACAAATGACTAATCAATTTGCATCTCAAATTCTGTGGAATACCTTCATTAGAATCAAATTGGTCAGCTTAATTCCATTTAATAATGCGGAAGATAATCGAATACATTTCCATATTCTCTGGAGACTTTTAATTTCTCCTAATCAGGATAAACTCGATGCTCAATTTTGGAAAGTAGAAATTCGATGTAAATGCATAATATCATGCATTTACATCGATCGCTATGAAATAAACTCTCTTCCATTTCTTCCTTAAGTACAGTGAAATCAGATCGGTGCTTATTGCATTAGCTCTGCCGAACGATTTCTTTCATTTTGGATATTTTACTAATGCAAAGAAGAGATATAAAATATATTTAGATTTAATTTCTTTCAATTTTCGGATTTAGATTTTTCAACACTCCAAAGTGTTTCTCAATTCTGTCTTAAGTAAGAGATGGAGTCTATGTCTACAGTCAATTTAAATGCATACCCGAACTATGGCTACATATGAAAGAACTGGTGCTTTCCTGGCGTTTAGTGTGTATAAATTTTTCACGTGTTCTCCACCAGGTAAGGTAGCTTATAGCCAATCTTATGCTTATGGCTACATAATTTTCGAATACAGATACTGATATTACTTTATAGCATTAGCTCGTATTTCTATTATCTGATAATATGCATTTATTGATTCACGGTGAAATTCATTCTGATGAATTCGTCTGCACAACGGGAAATAGAATATTTGCCGAGAAAAAATCGCCATGTGCGTTAGTTGAATGACGCGTTGAAATCGCATGCCCTTAAATATGATTCACGCTGAATTCATAGTTTTCCGTAAATATAAAGAGAAAGGTTCCGTTTCACGGCCGTATCACTCCGTTTCCGAGAATCCAAAAAGCGCCCCCCTTTAAGCATGGCCCAGGTGGTTGGGCTGATATCAAAGTGTTGCTCCACTTTAACATGTGCACAATACAATTCTAAACAGAGTGCATTAGCGTAACGAAGATACTTTTGTTAATTAAAATTTGCGATTTCGCTTCTAAAATCAGAATCTATTGAATTTTGAAAGAAAAGGTTAAATTCTGATGGACTCATTAGAAAGACATTTGGATTTTTAATCGAGAATTAAATGGAATTAAAACAAAAGATGTAAATCTCATATAATTTATTGATTAAAAATTCGAATATTTCGTCATATTCGATTCTCCATTTATTCTATTTTATTCGATTATGTTCGGTTAATTGGAAATATCGCTGACAGACGAGATATCGAATTGGCGATTTCATATGAAATAGAGTTTTATTTGTTAGTGATGAGGAATGGTTGCAGAATTGAAGCATACTTGGTTTTGGGTCAAATGAATCTATTTGTTTCACTTCTGAAATCATTCATCAAATGCGCATTATTTAATAGAAATTGTTTACGAATAGGTTTCCGTTCGAATAGATTCATCACAAATATATTCACATTACGTCAAGAACTTCCATTAAATTTGCTTTCGGATGAAATCAGGTAAAAAAAGATGCTGCAAATCTTCAAAAATAACATTTTTTGCAAATTTAAGTTTTTAAACATGAAAAGGGAAGAAACCTTCTCTTCACAGAGCTCTGTTAATTAATTGCAAAGAGCCTCAAAAATTTTCATTGTTCGTCATTTTTACATTTTCCAAATTATGTAATCGAGTACTTTTAACGCTTCTAAAATGCTTGATTAGATCATCACACATATTCTGTGTTTATTCTCCGAGATTTTGTAAAAGGAAGAAATTCAATTTTGATTTCCAGAGAGTGAAAACTAATCGCATTACTTATTTCATGCAGAAATCGAATTAGCTATTCTCCAGTTTCATTGGCTTGATTGGACACATTCAGGAGACAGAAAGAGACGCTCAATTTCCCTCGATTCGCAAACTCCAAAACGGCGATGAAATTGTCCCAAAAGTAATAGCGCGAATTGCTTTCGAAAATTGATATGAACGAAGATTTTTCTTTTTAATCGAATCCTAGATATTCCAGAAAAAAGCAAACACTATCGATATTTACATTGTTGCATTAAAGATGTCGCCAAAATGGTGTTAAATACCGAACAAAGAATCTTTTAAAAGAACTGAATGTGAATAATGGAACAATTCTGTTTCGAATTCCTTTTTCTCAACTTTTGATTCTTAGCTTTGAAATAAAGAATGAAAATGCTGAAAGAAGAGTACTATAGCAATAACGATGTTACAATAATGATACTTTTACTTACTTTAGTTTTTTGAGCCTGTTTTCTCTTCCGTGTGTATTAGTTATACTTTATCCTATGTATTTAAGAAACTTTCATTTTATTATTTATCACTAGTGAAATCAGAAGACTAATTTAATCTAAAGAAAAATTTTAAAAACTCTAGAGAAGCAGTATGAGTATATAAACATAGAATAGTATAATATGTAATGCAGACGATTCTCTTTGTAAGAATATTTATTCATCCTCTCAAAATTCCATAAATAGAACAATTGGTATTCAGAATAGTTATCACTTTAAGAAGTCCTCTTCAAAATTCTGTTCAATGGAATGAATTTCTCAGAGGATAAAAGTATTTTTTTTGGGACTTTTTTGAAATTTCGTTGGATCACAAATACCTTATGATTTCTCCACAGAAAGTGTTTCGAGACAACCTCTTCCCGAGAAAGTATTACTCTCGTCAATTTCGATAATCTCCGTGAATTCGGAGAGAAATTTCTAACGAAAAACTTTCTCCACCAAATGAAAACACGGCTCTCGGTTATTTAAAGCCCCGCATCGATCGCCGCGTGGGAGGACAACTCGAGGGCCGCTCAAGAAAGTCATCTTCCCTCTTCACTCCTTAATAACTCCGCCAAATAAAAATTGAGGTTTGTTTCAAACGAAAATCCCAATGATTTAATGATGGCTCGATCCGTTCGCTGCCATTAAAGCTAATCACGAAGTTGCCATGGTTTTTGGGCCATTTGTTGAACAATATTCGCCCGAAATATATGACTTTTAATAGTCGATCCGAGTGATAAATAGACGCATTAGAAAATCGCAAATTACTAAAGGACTTCCTTATTTCGGGTGAACCGAAATTATCTTTACCCATTATAATTATTTATATCTAAAAAAATGATTTTGATATCAATTCCAAGTTTATACGAGAAATTATAACTATCACTTTCCGATATCCATTTACATCAGATCATAACTCCATATTTTCACAAAACGACTGTCGTTTTTTGGAATTGAAAAGCACTTTTCTAATCCGAAAATCTGAAAGAAAATAACGAACAAAAACAACAAATTCATTCGCAATGTGTAAGCAACTCAGGATTCAAGTAACGCACGACATTCACAATTAAAGAAGACCACATTCACACAAATCAAAAGGACCGGACGATATACGTTTTGGGATTTTTAAAATTAGGGGATGATGCCGTATCTCTCATAACTAATTAAATGCCACGGTGATGGCAGTTTTCAAAGATTGGGATGCGACGGATAGGCCTCTCACTTTCGAAGTCCGTAAAGTGATAGAAAATCTTAAATACTCGAGGAAGTATTTCGAGAGTAGTTCTTGGATCCGGGGCAGTCAGGGTTTAGGAATGGATTTTCATGCGAACAGCAATTACTTGGAGTGTGCGAGGATATAGTGGAAACCCTCGATAATCGAATGGAAGCCGAAGGCATATTATAACAGATCTTAAGAAAGCATTTGATAAAGTTCCCCACGATTTGCTTCAATCCAAAGACTCACACCTAGTTGGACACAAAGAGTACAAATCGGAGATGACGAGCTAAATTGATCTCACTTCACTCCACAGGGAAGCGTTTTAGGACCACTTTTAATACACTCTGATCACGGGTAAACGAAAATTAAATGAGCATGATTGTAAACATATACTTTTCAAAGAAAAAGATTTTAGCTCCAACTCGCACTTCATGGAGGGCGTGGAAATACCTAATCCACATTAATCCAATAATAAAAACAAAATACTAAGCTTTGTCCTTAAATATATCTTTTGCTAGAATATGTTGCAACGAATCGCCAACATCAGACATCGTCAGAAGACATCATTGGCAATTGGCAATCGCAAATTGTTACTGCAAATAGAGACACGTGAAATGATGACATAGATTTTTAGAATTCACTCTTATTGTACGGAACTTTTGCCGAACCAAGATTATCCATTATGATAAAAATGATTATCAAATTCAATGGAAATTTTTGGGAATGCATGGGACTGTAAAAATATGTAATAAATTTATCTTCAACACATATCTTCCCGCACTATATTATTCAATTCGACGAATCATTTAAATAATACTAAAATGGAAACGGCGCACAGTGGGCTAGAATCGAAAAAAGCTGGCCAAAAATACAAAATGCGTTTTTTTGAGTGCGGACATTGAAATTTCGCATGGTAAATCTCAAATAAATTGTACATTGACTGTTAAAGTCATTTGACTTAGTTCCCGCGCAATTAAGTTTTACAAGGGGTCAAATTTGACCAAATTTCGGGAAAAACGGCCGTTTTCGATTTTTCGCAGAAATCTTCAATTTCAAACCAACGCTGAACCAAAATGAATAGAAGGTTCGGACAAAAAACTATTTCATGTTATTAACATATTCTTTTTGCTTAATACTACCCAATTTGGATGATCATACTCGAAAATTTGCCTACTTTACAGTACAAAATGGCGGACCCCTATTTTGGATGTGATTTTTGCATAAAGCGAGGAAAATAGTTGTGAGGGACATCGATGTACACGGAGTTACTTATACCACAGTACTCGTAGAAGCTTTCTGCAATAGGATCTGAAATAAAATCCTACGCCTTTTTGCGCCATTGGAAAATAATTCGACTTTTGTACAACGATGCAACGACGAAATCCGCGCGGCAGAGCTCCGTCCTCCGTGGCGATCTAAGTTTCCAGATTGTATACGAAGCAAAATATATTCGTAACAATAATCGTTTGTTTCCTAATCAGTTAACCATAAACGATGCCTCTACGGTCAATGAAATACAAAGTATATTATAGAATATAAAAGATGACCCTTAATGTTTGCCGTCGACTCATTTTAAGTTAAAAGAATTTAAGATTTTCATAATTCTTGAAAATATTTTAATTAATGCTCCTTGTTATGTTTTCATTTTAAGAGAAAAGGATTTTCAAATAATTAAATCTATTTATACTGCAGGTTTTTGAGTGACAAAAGTTTTTTAAACATCAAAGCAAGAATTTTAGTTGCTTTATGATGTTTATTCTGGAAATTTAAATTGACTCCAAAAGCGTTTTGAGTATTTCATCCGTAAAAAGTAATAAATAAACAAATAAAGAATTAAAACTCTAAATTCAATCGCACATTTGGAGAAAATGAATGGCAGAGTTTCCGAATAAAATGCAATCGTTTGTTGGACGATTACGGCAAAAACAGAAATTTATTTATTTTGAAATTTAAATTTACGAATTTACTTTCAGTTTTCGGATTTATTGTATTTTATTCAATTCTGGAGTAAAACCAAACATCTGAGACCAACGGATTGAACGCATGAATAATTCAATTTATTATTTTCTCTCTCCGAATTTCAAATTAAAACGGTTTGATTTATTCGTTGGATTTGAAAAAGTCAACGATTTACCGAAAACGGTTGGATCGCAAAATCGATATCAATATAATTGTTCGCTCGTTTTCCGCAAATGGATATATTCATAATTATCTGAAGGAATTCAGGATTTTTGAAAAAGGTAACGAAGCGATAAAAAAGAGGAAATCATTTACGAAAGAATATTTTTCTTGAGAGCTTCTGAATATTTTCACTCGAAACACATTCTCAACAACTGGGAGACGAAATAAAATATAATGGTAAGATAGTTCTAAAACTTTAATCCTATTCACCTCATTTTAAAACATTTTCACTCACAGCAAACTGAAATTTGTCTATTAAGATCTAAGAATAGTCTCTAGGATTTATGTTCAATCAAATATGTTCCGGAACGGTGATCATAAATAATTGCCATTGATTGACGACTGTGGAAATAAGCTTCAAAATTAACACTCTATTCTTGCTATGGCTCACAATGTATTACAAATCAATTAAGGGTTTTACACGTTTTTAATATTTTAGTGTACTTTAATACGACTTTAATTTTCAATTTATATATAGACCGAGAAAAGTTTCCTAAAATCCGATATCTCAAAACTTGCATAAATCGAATGAATCCGTAAACACATAATCTGTATAGATATTTCATTTTCAATGAAGGAGTGAAAATGTTGAAATTAATACAAATCTTCGGGAATGCAAATAAAAAATTAAAAAGTTCGGATCGTTTGCATATTTACAAATATTTTCCTATTGTTTTTTTACAAAACGTGTTCAACTGGTTTATTTTTAAATACGACTCCTTTTCGATTCGAAAAAAGCAGAACATTTCCCCGAAAAAGACAAGGCGCGATAAGCTCTCCTTGAGAAGACCCTCCTCAGAATGGATCAAACCTTGAGCATCGCTCAATATATCAAACGTATTTTTGTGGGAATGCAGATTAGAGATCCATTGACACTTGGACAAAAAGAATAATAAAACATTCAGAAGTGTTTCAATAGCAACCATTAACACCTAGTAAATATACTTACAAGGTAATACTTTTCAGGAAAGAGGAATAAAAAGAAGTCCATATAGGAAAAAAAGGTGTGTGTCCATATAGAGTTATTTTGTCTCGTTTGTTTTGAGAATACCATTAACAACGCGGTCTGTGATTTGAGGTAACCACGATGTGCACTTTTAAGAATAAATACTAATTTTGATGTATTTATATAGACTTCAGAATCCTATGTAAAACAGAAGTGAAAAATAGCGACATATTCCAAATTTGTGCTGACCACCACTCAAATCCACTTTGTGCGTTAGTGGCAACAACCACCGCCAGAGGTCCTTCATGAAGGCAGCCCCAAGGCCGATGACTTTAATATAATGGCTTTGAATACTTTGAGAGCGACTCAAAGGTAAGCAGAGGTGAGAGCAGAAACATGACTTGGATTCGAACCTAGATCCTCCACTTGCAGCGTCTCTGTGTTTCACTTATGTTCATCGCAGACGGAGCCACTTGCGTATCCATGTAATCCGTAGCTAAGGAAATAAAGAATTGGTGATTATTATTGTTTATGAAAAGTCGCGCGCTTTCTCGGAAAAAATTAAAAGCTCGTCCTTATGATTAGAATCCTATATTTTTAAATGATAAAAGAACAAAGTTTGTTTCATTTTTTGTGAGTTTTCAAATCACTTTACACCTAATGAACCATTTACGCGATTACTGTCAATTTAAAACGTTGAATTATGCAGATGAAAACGTTCTGAGAGTTTAGCACTAATTGTACATCGGGTATTTGATCGCAATACACTTTAACGTATAAATTAAAAAATGTTTAAACGCCTCGTACGAAATTTATTTGTAATATGTCATGTTATAAAGATGACCTCTTACTTTGTTCATTCGATCCAAAATATTTCTCCAAAATCGAATTTCAATTAAAGTCTAATCCGAAGTATCTTAGATATCTGTTACTTAACATTGCGAATCTCCGATGAAAATATCCAGGTACGGCAAACAGAGCGAAATCATGGCAAAAACAAACAAGAATCCGTTTGCAGAGTTCCTCGAGCGGTGTTCCAGCTCTTAGCACCCAAAGAGTTTCTTCCCAAAAGCATGTTTGCACAGGCGGTCAACTAACATCTTCCCCCCATCAACTTGGGTGAGAGGTAAAACTTTAAAAATACGGAAATAAAATGGAAATTAAAGTTGGAACTAGTCGAATATCGAGGAGGGTTTTTATGGGTCTCAGATCTCTCAAAAGAAATTGAGCATTATTATTTAAAATCTCCTTTCTTAGGGGTTTGGAATGTATTCATACGATTTTTATGCTTCTCCCCATTCAGATTATCGTTACATTTTATAAGTTAAAATTTCGAATTTTTTCAACAGCTTTACAAAATCGAGATGTAATTGACCTTTTGAAATGATAAATCAACATATGTAAATCATTTCCCTCACAAAATGAAGGTTTGCAAATATGAAGGAGAGTGAATTTTTTTACTATGAATTATTAAAACTCATGGATGCTTTAGAAGTTTTCCCATTCATTGCGATTTGAGACTTTAGCCCGAGACTTCGCTCGGCGATCGACGCTCGAATGGGAGGGGAAATATTGTCTAGGATTCACAATTTATGATTCGGAGTAAGGATGCGTCAAATCGAAAATGTATCCTTGGAAACGTGTTAAAAGTGAAGGCACTCGTGATTGTGAGTTACGGCGGTTGTCTCGAAGCAATATTTTTTTCCTTTGGAAGAAAATGCCCCAAATTCGTGGCATCTTTTCAAAAGGCTCCTTGAATTTAAGATTCTAAAAATAAAGCGATCTCTAATTCGTTGTTGGGAAAATTAACTTCCAATCATTTTAATGCGATGCAATTTAAGTTGCATTTCTGTTAAATAGAAAATTCAAAGCATTAGCTAATTATCCGATTAAAAATTTTAATTTATTATAAACGTCGTTACATACGTATCTAAATATATTTCTCTCGAATGAGATTTTTATCTTAAAGAAACTTACATTTAATTGAATAAACTTCAAATTTATAACCCGATGAACGTGCAGTTCGCAAATTCATAAAACGAGTGTGTATAAGTTAACTAAGACAATTCGCATTAAGAATCTGCTTACAATTCTAATAATCATGCGATCATTAATTTGGTGACTTTGCCGTACAAATGCGTATATAAAGATTCGATTAAATAGATTTTTCATCTATAATCTCGAATCAATAATGTTTTTATGAATCAAAGTAAAAAGGGGAACTATTTCAACCAAATTTTGTATCTATCGGTGAAAAACAACAGACGAAAATTAATTTTTAAAAGCCGCTCGAATAAAAAAAAATAAAAAGCTGATTTAATCGTTCGAATGTTTAGATTGGGCTTTCAATCAACATCTTTTAGTGAACACCCTTATATAGGGGCATTTCTACTTTAAGATCCTTCCTTCGAGAAGACCAATCAGAGCGAAGATGCCTCCATTACTCCCTCGTGACGTCACTCGGAGGTTGAAAATTCATTGCAACATTTGAATTCCTAATTTATTTGCCGAAAGAGAACTACTATTGCAATATTGAGTCATTTTTCGACGATTATCCATCATTGCAACTGCCGCATTAAAATAAGGGCCTCGAATAAAAATGTCAAATATTATACAAATTTTATATGAAAGTTTTTTTAAAAAAGAATGGAATTTTAAACCTGAATTCTAAAAGAGTATAATATTTCCTATAATCTCTTCAATCACCAAATCTAAGAATAAATAATTATTATTTCACGAAAATGATTTTAAATATGATAATTACCTTAGATGTCGTTGAATACCAGTTTTTAGAATGTAGAATTCTCTGAAAAGAAAATTATCGTGATTAAAACAATTGCTTGAAAGATTAAATAGATCTTAAACATTAGCGAATTTTAAATAATTTCAACTAATAGCTTATTTTAGAAAATAATTTAGGATAAAAGTAAGTATAGGAATATTATCAAAATCAAATTTAATAAAAATGTTTTGAAATTAAATTAAAATCTATTATATAATACAAAAATAATTTATCAAACACTTTATCGTATTATTTCTTGTTTCATGATAAAAATCACTATTTCTCTCAGAAGTATATGAGTTTCAAGATTTCAAATTATCTTTTCCTGAACAGTACTACTTCACCGAATCGGTCAATTATTATTTGTTATTATTAATTATTGCTATGTATTCAATGAATCTCTACAAAATCCAATATCCAATAAAAATATCTCCTCTTCACTTTGATGGCGAAGAAATGAAGGCTTATTTTGGAAATAATAAAAGAGGAGCATTGCTCCGCAAAATATGAAACATTCTATAGACAGAAATATCCAATCAAAGATCATTTCAATTGTTATAAACTGTTTCCATGAATATTTTCCTTAATGATGGTGTGTCAACTCTTTCGAAAAACTTGAGATAAAATGTTTTTGGGACTTATAAATTCTCATTGAACAATCACAGATTTTAATTGGTATTAATGAGTAAATGAAGGGCAGGTCCTCGACAAATAGAAACATCGATGTTAGGAGATCATTCTTATGCATTTAGAAATATCACAGTTAATACAATAACGACTGCATATTATTTGAAATAGTTAAATTCATCATTATAGCTTTGTGAGTTTTGCTTTCATTCAAGTAAAAAATATTGAAAATAATGTAAAAATTACTTTTAAATCATTACGAAAAGAATCAAATTCAAAATATACACACTTCATACTTATTTTTATATATTTCTTTGTGTATTCCAGCTTATCGTGGAATAATAATTCATTTCATTTAATTACTTCGTTCAGGTAAGCGTGGAATATCCCTGCTGATATCGCCTACCATTTATTTGAAATTCCCTTCTTCGGATCATTTTTCTATTTTTTCTCGTTTTCGTCACAGTTTAGAACCGTAATTTTCCAGACGTTTGTGCTTTGATAGTAAATAAAAAATATATTTTGAGGAATTTGCTCTACTTAACATTGTCGTAAGTTTTTTACAAGTACCACCGGCTTCTGGACGTGCGTGTTCCTGAATTTTTCCCATTAAAACTTATTTTCAAACCCATTCACTTATTTGATAAGTTGGCTTCGATAATTTCTTCTATTGCTCAATATTCGTTTCGATATTTTTTACGAATGTGAAATCAGACTAATTGTTCAATTGTACTCGTATTTACTGTACTGTACTGACTCTTTTTTAGGTACATCGGTAGGTTTCTACTTTCGTAGTTGCCTTCTAAATCTTTTGGTTTCCCCTCATTATGACCTTACCAATGATTTTATCCTTTCCACTTCATTTTTACTTCACAAATTCCTATTGTTGTTGCACTTCTGTTATTCATCTTCGGTCTTTATATCGTCGATTCTTCTTTTGGCGTCATTTTCTTTCCAAGTAGTTTTCCATTCTTTTAAAGGTTATAATAGTGTTATTTATCTCCCGTTTCCCTCGTATCTAACGAGAATCAATCTACCCGTTCTGTGTCCGCGGTAGTGGATGGATCCCGAGGGTACGAGTGACAGTCGATGGCCGTTGTTTGGCCTTTCATTTCTCGGATCAGCGCTTTCCTCCATTTCCTTCATTTTTTCAGAAGTCAGATGTGTCAGTTTCTGAGATTTTTCTTCTCGTGTTTTATTTACGCTTTAATTGTCTTAAGTCCTTGTCCCTTTTGTAGAGAAGCAATTATTTTGTTCGCATAAGTTTTTTTCCCTTCTTATCGATGTTTTATGATATTTTAGTAGATCTTAGGTAAAGCTTCATTGTTTAATGTAATTTGCTTCCGTTTTGTATGTATGAGATAAGCGATTGTATTCGTTCCCAGTGCGAATTATATTTGAAGTATTTGGATGTTTCCTCGGAAACCGTATGACTCGGGCCGAAGTGTGTATCGTGGAAATGTCCTTCACTAGTCCAGGACGAGGCCTGGCGTCCATTTGGGTGCTTTGAGATGTTTGTGAAGCATTAGTGTTAATGTATTCTCAAAAAACAAATTCTGATGGATTAATCCTATTCAAATTTTATTAAAGGAGTATTTTAAATGGTAAAAAGTTATTCTTTTATTCCACGAATGACTTCAAATGATTCTTTGTCATTCAAAAGATGAACATTTCATTCTTTCAGACGCAATGTCCGCCTCTAAAACCACCACCAAAATGAGGCAAAAGAAGGAGACGACATTGAAGCTGAGGATGGAGATAAAGAAAGACGAAAAAGATAAGTGAGGGATGGACCAAAGTCGAAAGAAACAATCGCAAAGATGCGGATTAAGGTAGACAGAGGATCGGTGAGTAAAAGATAAGGCGGTTTTGATCCACAGTAGGTGAGATTATGATCCCCACATATGAAACTAAGAAATGCTGAGGAGTGTTTACCAGGAGATGCCTAAGAAGGAATGCACTCGGCTTTTTATGGATCACGCGAACGAAGTCGTTGTTCGAACGCAGATATTCGAGGAATTATATAATATAATTTATTATAAAAAATAATAAAATTTCGCTGAATAAACAACCAACTTTGATAAATATAACACTCTGTTATTATATTTGGTGTGATATTTTATTATATCCATGATGTTTCCTAGTCTTGTTGAATCTCATTGGAATGAGACGAATTAAACAGCTGAAATTGGTGTCAACGAATCCCAATTTAAAGAGTGATTCGAATATTACATTATATATAGCGAATTTTACAAACTTCCTTCTTGATATGTTTCCTCGCATCGAATCAAGGCTTTTCTCTCATACACAAAACTTGGATGTATGCCACCCTTCGAATGGCTTCCAAGAGACGGCAAAAGGGAACACAGTTCTGCTCATTACTTCATCACGTGTATGTTGCCCAATAATTTCTAAATACCTATGGTCTTCTGTTTAGAGGATAATTTGATCGTGAGAGTAGACAATAGAAAAGATGCCTCTGGTGCAAATCTTTTTTGTTTTCTTGTGAGGTGGATTACTAGAGTTTCGACACAATCCCGCACAACAAATTAATTTGAATTAAAATAATCAAAATAAATCGGTATAAATATAGAAATAATTGATTGGATGAGGGATTTTCTCCGCGATAGGGAACAACAAGTTGTACTTCATGGCCTGATCCAAACAAAGTCAAAGTTACCTCGGGCGTTCCGCAGGGCAGTGTAATTGGGCCTCTTCTATTCTTAATTTATATAAACGACTTAAGCCTCGATATCGAAAGTAAAGTGAGAAATATTTGCGGATGACACGGTAATTTAGAGAGAAATAACAACCGAGGAGGATCGTATTTCTTTATCAAGAGATTTAATTCGTATTCAACATCGGTGCGAAAAATGGCTACTTGACCTTAACGTTAGTAAATGCTCCGCAGTAAATTTCTTCGAAAGAAACCAGTTGCGTATGAATATACCAAATTAACGAATCAGATATTAAAGTAGTAGACTCGGTTAAATATCTTGGAATTACTCTCACTAATAACTTGAATTGGAACACGCACATACGAAATATTTGCGGTAAAGTAAATGGAAAACTCGGCTTCATTAGGCGTATTGTTGGTAGAAGCGACGAAAGAATGAGAGAACGATGTTACTTCGCGTTAGTTAGACCACAACTAGAATTCGCATCTAGTATTTGGGATCCCGCGGACGAAATTAGTACCCGCGAACTCGAAAAGGCAAAGCAATACGATTTGTAAAGAATTGCTACGATAAAAAGGCGAGCGTAACCAAACTATTATCAGACACAGTTTGGGAAACATTAGCAAATAGAAGATTTGCAGCTAGATTGCGTTTATTAGATAAGTTTAGAGAAAGTACGTTTTCGGAAGACGTGATTGAAATTATGCGACCACCCTGCTATATAGGCCGATCTGATAATGCGCGTAAAATACGCAAAATAGATGCTGGGACGAATCGATTTAAGAATTCCTTCTTCCCACGCACGATATGCGATAGTAATAGACTAAAATACGCGATAACATAAAATAGGTGTTTACACCCCCTGCCACACGCCGAAAGGCGGCTTGATTAGATGAAGATGTAGATTAGAGTGATGCTTGCTTAAGGCAATTCATTAATAATTTATTAAAAGGGTTTAGACTAGTCTGGTGGCAACGTTTGCACTTAATTAAGTAGCGCTCAAAGTCACAAGGTTTCAGGTTCGAGTCCTGGCAATCGTATATTCGATCTGGGATCGCATGCATTTGTGATTATCCCGTAAGGGTTAAATGGAAGAGTGATATTATTAATACGATAATTAACTTAAGGCTACTAACATGGAATGAATGAAAAATTACAGTAATTAATACGAAATCTTATCCTCCATTATATATCATTAAAAAATCATGAAGATTTTTCCGTGGTCTATGGTATTTTCTGCATTCGTTTCTTAATCATTTTGCTGGTCCGTCAATTCTTACAGAATTCCCAATCTTTGTTGACATTTGAGTGAATATCGTAGGATTTTGCTTCGTTGCTTATGACCTTGAATGCAAGAGTATTCGGTTACAAAGTATCATTTGATTTTCTATCCTCGGCAAGTATCATTTGACTGTTTCCATCCATTTATAAAAATACCCAGAAAGCCTCCTTTCCGCGTGTGGCAGGGGGTGCACCATGAATCGTAGGCGGTTATTCTCGCGTATCGTTGGAAGAACGAATTTCTGAATCGATTAGTTTTGGCATCTGATTCCTCGATCTTTCTCTCGCTGTCACAGTTTATATAAGAGAGAAAGTTTCACGCAGTCGTTCCGTATTATTACAATTGGGGTATTATATGTCCACATTTATCTGTTGCCAAATATTCTCGATGCTTTTATTATATGAAAATGTACGAAGAAACCTTATTACGGTAAATTTATGCTCATATTTCAACTCAGATATCAAAATAAAAATCATCTGCATTTCTTCCGAAATCTGTTTAAATCGAATTCTTCAAAGAAATATCGAAGTATAATATTTTTTAAAAGATAAAGTTTTTAGCGTTTTAGTATTTCCACGAACGGCTATTTAAAAATCGACGGCGTTAAAGCTCAGATTAAAATTTAAACTTTGTCATCGACAAATACAAGGATTTAGAGACAAACCAATCGATGAGTGGTAAAACTGGATTATCTATTTTCTCATCAAAAGAACTTTAAGCAATCGAGAAAGAACTATTCAGCACCATCACTTATGCCGATAGTTGACTTATGTGATAGCACATAATTCCGTATTTTCCGTTCTAAAGAAGGGATTCCAACCAAATCCCATTCCGATAACTGCTTAAACTGTCGATAAGATATCCTTTCGATTGTTTCTTTAAATATTTACTTTCGCTCTAATGTTAAAAGAACTCGGCTTAAGGAGTTTCGTCATTTACAATAGACAACGAATAAGAATCCAATTTGCAAAAGTGACATAACATTGTACTATGGTTTGCACTCAATTATAGACGAACTAATTCTAAAGACGCGTTGAAGAATTCTTTTTTCGTCGATGAGAAGAAAAAAACTTTTGAGGTAAACAGAAGCATTTTCATGCTATTTGAATGTTGAAAATGAAGATTTAGAGATATCTTTGTAATTAGACAATTATATTATTTAGACCTTATTATCACTAAATATATATTCACTATGGAATACTTTGAGTGGATAAGTCGAAAGGAGATTGCATTCAATACTTGAGAACAATTTCATCATCCGTTGCATACATTCGAAGCTAATACTTTTGGTAACAAAATGTGTCATAATAATTGAGTCAACTTACGTGATTGCGCAATGTGGGATATCTGTTCGGCGCAAAGTACATTTTAATTGTCCATCAACTCCTCCAAGGTCACGAACCACTTCTTGCAAGAGTTAAATAATCTTTTGTTTACTTTTCAAGGGAACTCCTTTTCCTCGGAGCGCTCCTTAATTCAATTCTTTACTCGGTGACGTAAACTCGCCGAGTGTGCACTCCCTCGTGACCTAGTCAAGCCATTATCATTCCCCACATCGGATTTGTCCATAAGATTACCAGCATTCTCAAATAAATGCGTTGAATCGAAAACATTCATTATAAGGATACATATATGAGCATTCTGATGTTCCTTTTGGCCGAAGAAAGTTTCTTATAATGGATTCTCGAATCTATTTCCAAAACCATACGACTGAGAGTATTTTAACTCTTTTACCGAAATTTCACTAAATCCTCGACTGCTCATTATGCAAATGAAATACTTGCATTCCTCACCTGTCTTCTTCGGGATTTATTCAAATGCATTCGAAGCAAGTGCCAACTTAAGATTCTAATCCAATTCCTACAGAGATCTTTATCATTCTAACATACTGAATGAACATCGCTTGCTTCTGGAGATATTTCGTACAATAGCCATGAACAAGAAAAAAAATGTAATGTGTCAAGAAGTTCTAATAGGAGAGCTTCTTCTTATTTCCTTAATAATAATTATAATTTCTCTCGGTGGAGGACAATATCGATCCAAGAAACTATTAAAAAAACGGAATTCTTAAGCTATAGCTAAGATGTCATGTTAGACTCATCTTTCAATTTATGAAATTCATTTACGACCTAGTATTCTCTATGAGGAAGGTTGTCGATTCAGAGCAAACAATTTCGATAGATTCTAAATGCTGTTTAGACACCCGCTTCAAATAGAAGTCATGAATTAATTTTTAATGAACAACTGGCACATTTCTCATTGTTATTTTTGCCCATAAAACTCATAACTCAGACTTTATTTTTCGAAGAGGTGAAATTTTTCAATGCCAGAGCGAATAAGGTAAAAAATTTCACTCTAAAGATTCATTCGACCAAATTGGCCTTAACCACGAAGACTCGCGTTGCAAATGCCAAAGTATCACAATATGGCTTTTGGCAAATATTTGACAAAATTACAGTCCAATGTGACCGAAGGTTGCGTCGCTCAATTCATCATTTAATAGGCTTTAAACAAGAAGGAAGGTATTTATTAAAAAGTAAATTGAAAAGTCTAATGGTTTTGCAGTAAAGTTTTCCATATACATTCTCTATAGGGTTTATTCACGAGCTATACTTCATCATAATAAAAATATCGTTTTTTAAAATAATCTTTTTGCAAGAGAGTTCAAATTAATAACTGGTACTTTTAGAAGTCGGGATATAAAAAATTAGGAATAAGAGAATTAGAAGTCGTGATGCATTTTAAAACCAAATATTTTCATCATAATTCGTGAAAAACTACTTTCCATCAATAATCACATTGTTCACTAAAATATAAACTTAAAACAACAAAGAAAATCCATATTTCAATCTCCAAATGATTAGTGGTTTATGAAGAATAGCTAAAAGATATTCGCAAAAACGATTTCAAGTTAATATCGATC
This sequence comes from Pantala flavescens, assembly GCA_020796165.1. Lineage (NCBI taxonomy): Eukaryota > Metazoa > Arthropoda > Insecta > Odonata > Libellulidae > Pantala > Pantala flavescens. The sequence continues at coordinate 18,625,522 of CM036882.1, forward strand.
AAGAAAGTCAAAAAAGAATGTACAATTAATTTTATTCTTCGTATTTCTATGAAATCAAAATATATCGGTTTATTTATTGTTGTAAATTTAGAATCACTTTGTGTATCCACTTTTTAATGGTATTTCAACTTAAATTGGGATCTCTAATTAGATGCTTCCTTTGAAAGGAAGAACTCCTTTCAAAAGAAGACTGGAGATTCCAATAAACAGCTCAATTATGAAGAAACTCTATTTGAACTCCATTTGAAGCACTTGTTAGCAATAATTTGGAAAAGTTTCCTTTATTCTGCATTTCAGTTAGATTTTCTCGTCATTATGAAGATAACTCTTCGAATATCGATGAAAATAATTATTTCCGTGGAAATCTATAATGGCATTCCTTGTTTGCCGTTAATTTAGTAGCATTCGATATTAAGACGTGAATCTAGAACTTATCGCAGTTTTATATTACTTCTGAAAATCTTTTATCGTGTATTTGTTAGAAATAAAACAGCTTTAAAGAATAATGCAATTTACACATTCATTTTTAATTTTAATTAAATGCCAAACATTATGCATAAGCTTATCAAAGTTAAAATCAGCTATATATATATATAGCATTTCAGATTTTAAGCCAAAGTTTTCTATTTGAATGTATCACATTTGAGATTATAATATCCCTACTGTAAAATTTACAACAAATTAGCATTGATATTGCAATGGCAACTTTTTAAATTTTGAAATGAAAAATTGCCTTAAAGTATTCATTCCTACGTGACAAGGCTCAATGGTTTGCTTTCTTTGGATCGATTCTCATCAAAGCGCAGAATTTGTTTCTCAAATGATGTCTAATGCAGTTGACTGAAATCACGCAAATGCATCTTTAGCATGGAATGTCAGTAAAAACCTTTTTTTTAATTTCGAATGTGAAATTATCATTCACGTTCATTATTTTCTAGATTTTCATTTTCTTAACACTTCATCTAAGAGAATAACAATTGAATAATAAAATAAATGATTCAAAGGCCTTCAAAAGTAATACCCGCAACCACTTAATGTCGATAGTAAATCCAAACATCGAATGAAAAGCATTGAAATCTCAGTTTATTTCGACCGCAAAAGCCATCGCACTGCTTTTTGACAAATGGATAGCAAAAATGGAACATTAATTAAACGAGAAACGGATGCCGCCATTTTATATTGAAATTCACATTAAAGAGATATCAATTGTATTATTGTATAAAGAGTTTATTTAAAAATGAATTTACCTTTCGTAGGGAATTTACCGAAGAGTAAATAATAGGAGAACATTTATTTTACACTTTGAATAATAAATGTGTTTCGATTCAAAATATAGAACTTCTCAAATATCTTGCATAACTTTCTACTGCGGAATAGCATCTGTTAAACGTCTTGTCAACAAGATAGTGATATTATTCGCTCACACTTATTCACATTCTTCTCTTGTTTCAATATAAACCAAACTGGAATCCCATCAAAATCCGAATTACCTTCAGAAAGAATTATTTCGCGGTTATTTTCCGTTGGACGCCCAATAAAAGACAACCCCTTCCACTGACAACCCCTTCCACTGACAACCCCTTCCACTGTCTACCCCTTCCACTGTCTACCCCTTCCACTGACAACCCCTCGGAGTGGAACGAATTGAGTGAGGGGAAGAACATTGAGTTAATTGTAACATAAACTACTCGGTGAATGTATTCCAAGCTAAATATTTTCGAAAAACAATTTCACCTTTTTCAAATTGTTCGTTTACGAAAGAGCCTTTTCTATGTTTGCTTTTTTATTTCATTTTTTCGTTGCTAAGTTCGAACACATTAGAAACACTTTTTTATCCTTAAATCAATATTGGATTAGTGTCGTAATTTATTATATTTGTTATTATTATTGGTTTGGAAAGTTTGATTCGAATAACTAAATGAGAAATAAATGAGCTTAAAATATTCGATGTTCATTCTCTTGATTCGTTCTTTGAAATTCTCAATGGAAATCCAATCTCTATTTGCTGTAAATGGTGCACAAGTATTACAAAATTTACTGTTTAGTGATTCCTTAATTATAAACTCAACAACTATGATATATGGATAATTTTTCAACATAAGGAATATATAAATAAATCAATACTTTTGCAATGCATACCATTTTGAAACAGTTTTAAATAATGAGATCTTTTTAAACGTGTTTAAAATGCACACGGATAAGCATATTGTTTAGTAATTTTCCATTGACAAAAAAGGAATCAACAAATCATTTTTTTGATCATAATAATATATTGAATGTACCATACAATTATTTAATACTTAAATTAATCAAGCACATTCAATGGATTAGCAAAAACAATGTATCGCATTTTCACGTCCTATTTATCTGCAGTTTACAATCATCGAAAGTAAACGCTGCCTAATCTGTGTGACAATTCTCTACTTATTTTGCCAAGAAATTTAGGTTTTAAAATCATCGAATTAAGATTTTTATTTTTCAATAGAAAATGCCTTAATTGGATGTATTAATTGAGAAATAAAAGAAGAAGCGGAAATACTCTACACAGCTGAATTTATAGCAACGACCATGGTTTCCATTTTAGAGATCATTATCATTTGTCAAGGAATAAACCGGAATATTTAGTAGATAAAGTTTTGTTTGTTTTAAACTAAATCCGCTCATAAGCAGCGGTTATAGGAAACAGCGCACTCTGTCTCATCATTTCCACATTTGGAATGAACCCATTTGTTGTGATATTGTTCTTATTTCGCAAGAATCTCTTTATTTCGTCAAATGGGATTTCTCATTGACACCGCAAATTGGAATCACCAAAGCAATTTGCGCCCAAAGAGTCCACGTACACAACTGGGAGACGAATCATGAATCGTATTTTTGTGAGTGAAGTCAAAAAGAATTTGCTAATCGATTTCACTGCTATTGGACCAATATTCCTGAAAAATTACAATTATTCATTACGAACTTCCATGAAAAGTATTCCATTACTACTTCATCCACTTCGACAGGAATCTTATGCGAAACAATTTGCACCTTCATTTATCGCGCTATTTAATTATTACAAATAAAGATTTAACATATCCGTCATATGATTTATACTTTCCTCATCACAATGTTCTATTTTCTGGAATATATGAAACTTTTAAACTCCTAAACGCGATCATAGATTGCGATGTGATACGATCAAGTTTTCAAGACTATAATTCCAATCTAATTCCATCGTCTAATCTTCGATTTATACATAATTTTCATGCAACGATTCTAAACTCTTTCCCTTCTGTTTGAGTGAAAAGTGTTTCTCGTGCCTATTTTCAGAATAATTCATTTACCCTTAAAATGGCTCGTCAACGCGAATGGAATATTAAACGCCTTTGAAAAAGAAGAAAACTCATCGAAACTAAGGTTAAATTGTCTTGAATTCCTAATCAATAAATCAGAGAGTTCGTTGATGAATGCATCGAATGAGTGAGGATTTGGATCGAGAATGATCGCAAATTCTTATGACGTTCGTCAGATTAAAAACATTGTTCGATCAAAATCTGTTTATTACCAACATAAGAATTCTAGAAATAATTGGGAGTCCAATAAACGATTTCCCGAAAAGCAGCATAAAAAAATTATGACTATTTGGTAATTATATTAACCACATATTAATCTTTGACTCATACTCAGTACAATATTAGTCACTAAATCGCAGTTTTTCTTACGAACAACCCAATTTGTATTCCCGTATTTTAATGAAAAACCATTCAAAGAAAACAGGAGTATCTTTTCCCTTTGTAAGCATTAATTCTCAATAAAAAAAGCAACGTTTCAAAAAAAGAGATGTGAACATAAAGGAAATTATGAACAGAAGGTATTTTGTCCAAATTGAATGGAAGAACTCTAAAACACACGTTCGATTATTCTTTCTGAAAATAATTTTCCGCAAATCCTCTTCACATAGAATCGATCGCTGTTTGAGGGAAACACGCGCTATCAATTGACATCTATTTCCAATTACACATTCACTCCCAAACATTGAAAGCTTTCGAAAGAAAACCTTTTCCTCTGACTTCCATTTTTTACGGAAGATAGAAATCTCCGCCGAGAATTGCATTTCATTTGAACTCCAAAGAAAAACGCCAAATGTGTGAGTCAAATGAATTTGTCAAACGGTCCGAGTGGTCGCCTTTATTCATACAATAAGTATGCAAACATAAATGATAAAAGTTGTATCAAATCGAAACAAATAAAATTAAGTGTAAAATTAGGAGAATAATTATTTTTCTAATGAGAACATTTTAGAAAGCTAACCGTTCCGCCATTACCAATTCTGAAAACAATTTTCACTTCTTTACTCATTTCTTTGAAATTTATTCATTTAATCTACTGCATATACTTCCCTGGGAATCATATGGTATTATTACAGGAAAAAAAATGATCTCATGTACTTTTATGGGTAAATATAAACTTATGTATTGAATTAATATAGATATACATTCAGTTATGATATGTTTTGCAAAGAGATTTCACGGATATATTTAACGTATACAAAGTACATGACTACAAACTCAAAATATTATTATAGGAATAATGCTTTCGTGTCTTTGTGTGATAACTTTCTTTGAAAAAAGATCGAAATGGCCGTGGTCACGCCATTTCGGAACGGATCCTATTTTTGGAGCCACGAAAAATGAATTTTTTTCCGATTGGAAAAGATATCGGAACGAGCAGACATCGTAAGGGAACAAAAAATTATTATATAAGTTAATTATTCCTAAAATTCCAAAACACAACTCCCATAATATCTTAAAATCTCAAAAAAACACATAAAGAGGATGATTTTGATACTTCATAAATTGATATCGTCATTCTACAGAACGGAAATTATTCTAAGGCTTTATATGTTTTAAGCATCTGAAGATGAGAAATTTATCTTAACGAGTTTAAACTAAAGAAAGTGGACGAATGAAAACTTCAAGTAATAATTGTTGAATATAGTAATATGTATATAAATTATAATAAATAGTTTCCATTAAAGCACTTTTATGATTGCCGCGTTTATTTTCACAGTTTAGACGAATTAATTTTTAAAGTATTGGAGTGAAATATTATTTTCCATTACAATATTTTTACGTGCATTCGGCAAATATTTGCATTCGTATTGGATTATATAAACCTTTAATTTTCGATTCTTAAAAGAATTTCAGATCTAATACTTGATGATTTTTATGTTTCCATTTAATAACATTTTCCAATCGATTCAAAGAATCGCAGTCCGTTTCGATCCATTCTGACCCTTGGCTCATAACTAAGAGAAGCTGAGGAGTGTTTACCAGGAGATGCCTAAGAAGGAATGCACTCGGCTTTTTATGGATCACGCGAACGAAGTCGGAGCTCGATATGGAGCCTTTATGACTCTGATCGTGAAGAGGAATGAGATTAGTGAAATGTTCGTCATTTGATGCTTTTGGATATCCTTGAATGGTTTCAAACGCGAGAAACGCGAGAAACATCATTCGTGCATCCAACGAGTAGTCCTCGATGGAGAAGTGACATCGTGATTTACTCTTTTTGTTCGTAATTTGCATGGTCAGTTGAGTGGCCTTCGATGTGGTTAATGGGGAATTGTTTTGAGAATCACAGACATGGAATGGAGATGTGCCATTAACTCAAGGACTTTCTCCATTCATTGTAGAGGTTTTGTTTATTAACTAACATTTGCGGAATTTGGATTTAAATAGGATGATTTACGAACAAAGTTCCTTCGAATTGTGGAAGAAGTTCAAAGTGAACGAAAAGTTCATTGTGGAAGAATTCCCAAATAATGAATTCCGGTGAAATTATTTTCCGAATATCCTTGTAAGTCTCTGGAATGATTAATATTTCGATGGCAGTACTTAATTTCCGGAATAATATTCGCCTCACCCATACATCGTAATAATCTTTAATTAGAAGACATAAATGCAAAGGAATAAATTTAAACATTCCAGTCCTTCTGAGTGTAGATAGACTCATTTGGAAGTAGAGTGAATATAAAAGTAGCACAATAAATATTGCAAACAAGGAAAAATTCACAAAAATGAATAAGTACTACAATAGGGAAAAGTATATTTAAAAAGGTTTTTCGATAAAATATTTATAATGCACACAACCAAGCACTCGTTACATTACACATTTTGAGAAAACTTCAATATTGATGGATCGAATAAATATTACTTTCAGACCTAAACTACTTCACGTTTTACCATAAATTGAAACAACATGTTCTTGTTGAACATAGGAAACTGCAGTCTAAGTCAAAGCATTGTAGTTTCAGCAGAAGCATTTATTATGGAATGCAGTCTTAGATGGAAACTTGTAAATTTTGACCAATCTTATATTTTGCAGTGCTTTTAGATTGCTTGGTTAATTATTAAGAAGTAAAAGAACCTGAACAACTGAATTACTTTTGGCATAATGATTGCTATAATGTATTACACAGACACAGAAATTTGATTTCGACTTCCCAAGAAAATGTTCATTGGCCTTGATTGATTTTTGTTCATTCCTAAAATAGTTGTCCGTTTTAATCATATAATGAAACGATTTCTTGGAGTGGTGTTATATCTAGATGTTTGCATATGTCTCCGATTTCAAGTTTTCCAATTGATTCACATAATTAATTTATATTATACTCACATAAGCATAATTATCAATACGATAAGTCGTATCTTGTTTAAAGGAATATATATGATTCTAAACTTAAAGCATACCACTGACATCAAAGGATCGCTCTGAATCCATACTTTTCTAAATTATAGATTAAGAGAGATCCGTTGAAACCTTCCAATATCGTTTCTATTATTTGAAATTCATCCTCTTTTACTCAGATGTGTCTTTTATGCACTTGCAAATCGTGTGAATAACTTCAAAATGCTTGAGTGTGGTTCTCAAATATTTAATTGCAATTTCAAAAGCCTCTCGAAATACGCGTCAATTGGATTCAAATTGATCATTTGCTATAACATTCACTTGCAATGATGACTCAAGAAGCATTGCTTCGCTGGAAATCGCAGTCCAACGAAACCGGTGTCCGCGGGAGATTCGCCGATCCCCTTATTAAAGGAATTCGCAAATCGTTGATTTTTGCCATATTTACATTTTGCTTTCATTAATTACTGTAGAAAAGAGTATTTTAAAATTTGGATTGCTTAATTGAATCAAAATTGGAATTCGTACGCAGTTTTCTGCTAAACTTACATTCATAAAAGTTTTGCGTTAAAAGAAGAAAAAAAAAGATATTTAATTTCTTTTATATTAAAATCTCGCCCTTTTAAATTATTAAATCGGAGATGTATATATTTCTTACTATTGTATTAAAAAATAAATTCGATGTGCAGAGATATCTCTCTCGTAGTTTAAGAAACTAATATTTATCGGAACATATCCGTCGGCCGCATTCACCTCATCACATTCAAAATTCGAACGAAAGAACTTCGCAGCAGAGACTTTAGATGCGAACGGAAATTTTGAAAAATGTTAATTTTGTTTGAGAAAATATGCAGCATTTCAATACTATGAATTTCGAGTCTTGAAACTGAGTCTTCGGGTTCATTGGAATTGGAACGAAGACAAAAATACCTCAAAAGTATTTCCTTGAGAAATTTGATCTGTCAAATTAACCCAGTTATTTCAGTCTTAATAAGATCAAAAATGCACTTGAAACAGCAGCCGTCCCTGAAAGGTCTCCTTATCTCCAGTCAACAGATGCACGAAATGTACGGTTTCTTCTCAAACCTTATGATACGCTCATAAATCCTTAGTTATTCTGTTTGAGAAACTCTTAAGTTTCTTCTTTAGTTATATTCACTATTTGAAATCATACGCTCCCTTTTGCTCTATAACAGAGTTAATTCTAAAAATAATAATTACTGGATGTCTCATCGCTGAGAACTATCAGAGCACCAATTCAAATAACTCATTCGATCATCTTCATTGTTCCGGAAATTCTTGAAACGGGTGCGAGTCTTCCTGAAGGAACATGTCAACGGTGCCCGAATCGTGTTGATCGCGCATTTTATAATATCGATTGTTTATTTTACGAAATTGGTTGTTTATTTAATGAAATGTAATTTAGAATACGCAAAACATTGTGTTATTGATCAAATTAGACCCGATACCTGATGCTGTAATGAATTTCATGGCAGAGTTCAGTAATAGTCATTTCATTAAGAAGGAAAAGCAAAATGAAATATAAACGAGTTAATTTGAGTTGCATTTTACATCTCTTTCGTTGTTCGGCCAAATATTCATCGTTTCTCTTTACTCCCAAATTAATGATCACTGAAATTGCTCTCAACAAATCCTCAGAAACAACTCATTCGAAATTCTAATCTTTGCTCTCAACGAATTGGTTCATGAATTTGTATCGGCCAATTCGCCTCCACAGAACTACACAAAATAGGAATTTGTACGTAAATACAATCCAAAGAAACAGATTTAATTCTTAAGGAGCCACATTTGATGCGGGAGATCACGATTCTCATACGTTTATTGGCGTTTTAATTCGATGAGAATCCGATTAGAGAAAAGTAAATGCTTCGAAGGATAGAAATTCTCCTTCATTTTACAAATTTATAATGGAAAAAGGCATTTTTATAGGAGTTTTCATCAAACAGCGAACACAAAAGCAAATCTTTTCAAAGACAATATTAATTTCCGCAGAAATCGATGCAAAACCGAATAGATTATGAATTTTGAGGTCTGTTCCACTGCTGTCCCTCATAATTTGCTTGATTTTCCCAAAAAAGCTTTTTAGGGAAACACAAATGAATGTAACACTTGAAAAATAAGGGTTTGCAACGTAAAATGTAAATATTTCAAATAACAGATACAGTTTACTTGTCATTATTGATAATAATGATTGAATGCTTTTCATAGTAAGAGATGAATATATTTAAATGACAATAAAAGACATCAAAATGTACCGAAATATATTTGATGAGGCAAATGAATGTGTAAACATAAGGAAGTGATGATTCTAAGCTCAGATGAATCGTGGGTAAATTTTCTTAGCTTGTACGTATTTGAAATAAAAGTATTATCTGAATTAAACAGAATTTGATGGAATTGGAAGGAATATCAAAAGAAATATGCGCTGGATATAATTAATGGAGAAATGATTCCAATTTATGGAGAATTTTCACTGAAATTAAGTAGATTCGGAAATAGAACTCTGAATAGACGATAGTTGAGGTTATTGCCTCTAATTATTTCATAGAAAATTTCAAATCTTGGAATGAAATGGCGTTATTTGGCGAAATTGCCTCAAAAGGGGAAAAAGGAATAAGAAAAATGGAAATTTAATGGAAATGTTATAAAGTAAATCTGGAATGCTCAAGTTTAATGTGTGGGGGTTCGATGGGTGAGACATAATCCCATAAATAACTTTAAGTTTTCAGTCCAATTCTTTTAGAAGTATGTGCGTTTGTAACATCTCAGCATTTGAAACTTTTCTCAATGAGGAAATAGCTAAATACTTCGATAAACGTGTGAACAGGTTGATAATAAAGGTTCAAATATCTTACATTTTCATTCAGAACTGCGTTTTTGATGAGTTGGCACCCGAAACGATAAGCGGAAATTATTAAATATTTTGTTCTATCTTTTGCATAAATTGTCAAGTTTGAACTGGAAAAATTTCTAATAGCGGCAAATTACTTCAGATTTAAACCCCGTTTTGAATCATTATTGGGCGAGATGTCTTCCTCGATATGAGAAGTTGCGTCAACATTCGATTCTTTTTGAAAATACTGCGTTATTATAAGAATGTCAACTCGCATCTGTTTAATTGCTTTGGAACCAATGCCTTTCATTTATGGCAATCTCTGTTTATATTCACCCTTTTTGTCATTTCCTTTTATTTCCGCTTTTTTATATGCTTCGATATTATCGCAGTTCCACAGCATTTACTAATTCTTTGAGAAACTCCATTTGAGAAAAGGATACTCATGAATTGTAATGCATTCAATCGTTGACTTTTTATAAATCTTTGCAGTGCACAGTATTCGTCAGTTTTTTCATACGAATATTATTCCTTCCTATCATTGATGCGAACTAATGACAGACCCACTCTTATGATTGATTGGAAGTGATGTTGGAATATTCTCTTAAAAGCGATTATTTACTTAAAGATTATAATCAGGGGCTGCAAACAATATAAATTAACGTTGATCTATTATGAAACGAACTATATTTATATATGTTTAAATCTATCGATTTTGGTTATGTCGTATTAAAAAGTTTCGAGGCAATTGTCATTCGACGGTTCGATTAGTTTAAGAGAATTTGAAAGATAAGAATGAAACTCTTTTGAGTGCTTATTTTATTGGCTCTTTGATTTTGAATCGAACTAAATAAGGCCGTCGACGAAAACCCACCGACAAATCCCATCAAAGCCGTAAAACATTTTGGAAAAGCTTCTTATGAAAGCACCACCGCATTACATATCAATAGTTTCAAATATCCACTTTTTGTTTCTGTTCTGCTCAATATATCGTGTGCTTTTATCCCATTCACTGATATACGTATATCAGTGAATGGGTCATATGCAGATGTATAGATTCACTATATTACGAATACTGATAACGATTATGTTTCTATTAATCATATTATCTCTTCTCTCAATTATACGGATTTTTTACTATTTCTCGAAGGAGAACAGTTTAAATTGCACTAATTATGTTAAACATTAAGTTTTGTTCAAACGCAATATTTTATTTTCTCAAATCAGCAAATAAACACATTTTATAATTAACTTTTCCGATGCGGAGGGTTACAATAATCATTTATTCGATGTAAGCTAAATATATTTTCAAAGAAAAAATCTCTTTTATTTCCATAAACATTTCATTAAAAATCTCATTCAATCGCATTGCACCATTTTAAGCAGATTCGTTATTCCACAGAATTGGTTTTTCTTCGATGGATTTCTAATCCATACTTCGCACAGTTAATCGTTTGTATGTTTCGAGGGAACATTTAAGCGACGAGTCATTTAATTGAACATCATTTCTTATTCTGCGCATTTTTCAATATTCGCTCAAAGTGTTTCTCCTGAGGGATCTGTGTCCCGACATCATTTCCTCACCAAATTCACATTAACTCTATTTGGACGGCTCATCGAGGACACATCAATCGCGTTAGTTGTATTTCCAAGGTTCGCGAAAATGAAAATCATCTTTACTTTTAAAACGAAGAATGTTTAGAAAATATGTGCAGAACAATTTCTCTCGAGAAAGCATAATACATATTTAACTTTAACATACAGAATCGTTAAATATAAATATTGGTAACATTTAACGTCAGAAAAATGTGAGCAAATAAACAAACTCAGCAGTCAATCATTTTTGTAATAAAAAAAAGATTACCTATTTAATTAACGAGAGACTTTTGAAATAACCTCTAAACCTTTCTAATTTAAAATTCAGATATTACAGATCAACTTTATTTATTTGACCCTCACTGAATTAAAGTGTAGCCATTTGGACATTCATTCCTTCAGCATCGGTTTAATAGAAAATAAGAAACTGGATAATCACGTTATTTATTTTTACTCCAAAATATAGAAGTAACATAATGTCTTCGGCTTACAATTTTATGAAAGTCGAACTTTGACTTTTGGTTGATCAAGGTAATGCGATCCCATGAGTACGGATAATCAGTATATAAAATTATTCACCATATAATAAATGTTACGGGGATTTGAATTCTTTAAGAATACAAAAGGGAGAACTTGAGTCGATGAAGACTGGTGTTCTCATGGGATCGATGCACCCCCTGCCACTCACCCTTCAATGAGTCCCTCTGCCAATTGACGTTTCTTTTCAACAACTTCTCGAATTGTCGTTCGCTTTGAATGTTATTGCAAATGAGCGCTGCTTTCGAAAATCCAATTGAATATCTCTTTGGGTATCGTCTGCTTTTTCATTCCAATCCATTGGTTATATTCATTCCGTCCATCTCTGAATTATTCAATGCTTATTAATCCCCCGATGATATGCAAATCGCTCTCTCCAGGGCCTAATAATTATTTCGTTTAGCACTAAATATTTGAATTATTTTCTTTTTATGCGAAAAACAGAATTACAGAAACCGAAGATAGACTTTCGAAGATCTTTCCCAAATTAACTATTTTCAAAAGTTATAAATGAACATCTTAATTAGCCCAACGAATCGTAATAATTGTCTTTCCATCAATTTCAAACATTTGTGCAATGAAAAGCGTCGTTTGGAGCGGCGGTGGCCTACATCGGGAGGGTTCGATACTTGGAATATCACGCCAAGTTTCATAGGATGACCTAAAAAGCTTCGATTCCTGACGGAGCGCATTTATTTCCTCTAATATTTCCCTCCAAACGGACAACTTCAACTAAAAGACAGGATTTTGGCTAAGAAAGGGAAATATGTTGTCATTAACATTTTTAAAATCAATAATCATCAAATTTATTTTGAGGCGATATTCATTTCTTAATAGTAAATGAAATACGACTTTGGAGCATTACAAAGGTTAAATATTATTACTGCAAAGAAAAATCTTTCATTTGAGCTATTTTATAGTTCCAAAATAATTTCCCATTCTTATAGATCAATAAAATCGGAATGTTTACCAAATTCTTTTTGCGAATGAGCTTTCTTAAAGTTCTTTATCATTCGATAGTTAGGAGTTTATAAAAGCGTGAAAATCAATCGGTGAAATTTTTGTCAGCAGTTCTAAAAAGGATTCTAATATAAAAAGCATTTTCTTAATCAGAATTCAACGAATCTTATTCCAAAGTTCTTTACGAATTCATAAAAAAACCAACGATTCGTCAAATGAACGGATAGTTCGTCAAAAACCAAATCCAAAAATAAGTGAAACTCTAATTGGATTACATGTTGAATAAGTTTAAATTACAACATTTATTATTCTAAAATTAATGGAATAAATGCATCTCTTCTCATTAATAAACCTAAATAACGAACCAAAGCATACGTATTATCGATAATCGGATTCTTACGTGAAAAAGTGTATTTTTATAAATAAAAAACACACTTTCTAATTTCTTTCGTTCCTTTGAGAATCGAAGTCGATAACATCGAATTGCAAATTGATGCCAATTGGAATTGAACTGAAGAATTTGAGACATATTTATGAGATAGTACATAAAACGGTAAGATATAAGTAATTTAGATTTGCAATACAAGTATAGCTTTTCTTCGGAGGGACATTGTTCCGATGATCCTAAAGGAGTTCATAAAGAACTCCCTAAGAGTGCATCCGAAGGAGGATAATAGCACTTGATTAACTTCAATTGTGTGTCGCACACTCGATTCTCTGCGTTCTTTTCCTTTGGACGTTTCGAAGGATGGACGCGACGGGTCTTTTGTTAATTCTTTAAATAAGAGCCAAGAGAATATCACATTCGATGTGTTAAAATGGAGGCCATGTTCCTCGATTTCAAGATTGCCATCGAAAGATAGTTCCTCAGGGCAGTGTGATTGGGCCACTGCTTTTCATGTAAACGACACGATATGCACAGTGAAGAGCAATAGAAGAAGAACTTGTTTCGAGCGATTTAATTAGCGTTCACCGAAAATGTATTGGAGGTTGTGAAATTCACGTCTGTAATACGCGTCTAGTAAATGGGATCACGCGGACGAACCTTGCAAACTCGAGAATGGCACAGCGGAAAGTTTCAAATACGATGAAAAGGCGAGTGTCTCCGAATGATCATCACACGTAAGATCATTAGAAGAGTTGCGATTACAAGATGAGTTTGGGGAAAGTTGTGGAAGATGGATGGACCACCTTGCGGGTGATATGTGAGAAATCGCCTTCGGAATCCTTTCTCCGAACAATAAATAGCCTGAAATGTACGACAGTTAGGTGTTCGCACCCCCTGCCACACGCCGGAAGGCGGCTTGCAGATATAAATGGCAGCTATAGTGCAACAAACATATAGTTGCAGTTATAGTGCAACACTTGAGCGGCCATCGAAAGCTGAAAAGATTCATCCTTTTTAGAGTCCGTTTAGAGGAAGTAATTGCAGCGATCGCAGATGGAGTTTTAGCGGAGGACATAATAGAGAAGCGCTTAAAATGGATGTGTATAACGAAAACGACAGCCGTCATCAGTATTCAACCGAAAACCAGGAGACGTGAGACCGAGAAGAGGACCAAAGGAGCGGTGGAGCTCAAATGAGAAGATGCTTTGGCCTACATTCGGAGGGAAAATGGCCGATGATATGACGAACGTTCTCTTGCTAAATTTATGCAAAATGATAAAGCACTCGAAAACGTAGATCCCGTGCGAATTGTCTATTGCAAAAATGAAAGCTCAGCTGAATGAGGAGAACATCCAAATTGGCAATGAGAGGCCATCATTAAAAGAATATGCTTCTGAGGATAATTATAATTCTCTGTCTTCACATTTATTTCTTGGCAAGTGTAATTAAGGAAGCAATGAAAAGAATTGAGGTCAAGGAAAGAAGAACTTTCAATGGAATATATTCCACGAATTATTCATTTTTTAGGCCTTTTAAACATTTGAGCAATTATTTATGGGACGTGTTTTTCATATATTTTAGACTTTTGGTTGTTCGCTAAAATACGACTGGAATTCATTTTCTGCTCAAATTAAAACAATTTAAAGTGAATTCGCTTTTTGAGAAGAAGACGAGTTTCCATGGCCAATGAATCGTAGCAAATTCTCAGAAACCTAATTCTTCTTATTTTTAAAAATAATAACTGCGGAAATTATTTACTCGTTGAATGTTAATAATATTAATATTACTTTTTTCCCATATCTTAATTTTACTTTATTAAATTCCAAAGTCGCTCCGTGAATCAATTTGTTAATCATAAACGGATAATCATTTAGAACTTCTTATATTGAAATAATATCGATACAATATATCGATTTATATAACATCGATACAATATATCGATTGATATAACATCGATACAATATATCGATTGATATAACATTGATACAATATATCGATTGATCGATGGTCATAAGACAAAAGAATGCGTCGACGGAAGTGAATCTTCAGTTGATTTCATCGAATTTTGAGGGCATTTCTCCGATAAATCCGAGCGATAATAAGCGACGTAATAACATCGGAACTTATTAATAATTCATTATAAACATCAAAGATACAATCATCAGAAATTTTATCTAATAACACATTTGGGGCATAAAATTTAAATCCATCAAATTTTCAAGATATTTTTCTAGAATCGCCTCTATATGGGATTCGTATTATTTTAATTATTATCATGAAAATGGATGACTAATTTTCCGGTAGCAGCACATTATACATAATGAAAATATTAATTACATAACGTTTTTTATTCATTCCATATAATTTACGCGATATATTCACTACCTGTGGGCCACTCCAAAATTATTGTCATTTGGGGCAATCGAATCGTTGGCGTTTTTCCGCCAAATCCTTAGAAGTTGCAGCTTAAACGCATGAAATTGAGATTTTCGGTTTATTTTGGACGATTTTTTATGAAATTTGGATAAGAAAGGTTTTCATATCCAAATCAACTGCGATGTATAATTTGCAATACCATATGTTTCTGAATTGTAAAAATTGTTATGAAAATACTCAGTAGGGCTCATAATATTTAGTGAATTTCTGTCGTATATATATATATATATATATATATATATATATATATATATATATATATATATATATATATATATATATATATATATATATATATATATATATATATATATCGAGATATTATTTCGAAAGAATATTATGATTTACTTTTTGCTAATCCATCAACAGCTAAGCGCACTTCGAACTGAAGCTTAACTTCTCGAAAACAGCAACGATTGTTTGAAAATGAAGGGCAATAGATAATTAGAAACTACATTTATCGATTCGAGGAAAGTGAGGATAAAGACATATTCTTTCATTTTTCCAAATCTTCAATTACTTTTGGGATTTATTGGACATTTCCGTGGCCTCAGAAGATCGCTTCCAATTGCAGTCGAATTGTGGCCGACACTTCGCCGAATATTTAAATTCTTTCGTTCGAATGAAAAAGACTTTCTTCGAAGAGCAATGGAATCAAAGAGTTTCATCTTTAATGTTCATTCTCTTTATCGTACAATCGGAAGATACCAATTTTCCTAGAACATCTTTGCCCATTTGATTTTGAAACCGCTTTTTGTTTTTCTATCATAGATATTGTACGAATATACATTTGATTACTCAGTCCGATGAACGTTTTATCTGAAATGTGATCTCGCAATTTTCAAAATCTGATGCGTTTATCATAAATTCAGGAATCACGTGTATCCAAAACACTTCGAATAAATGAGTTCGAACTATTAATTCGAATTAAAAGAATGAGTGCTTCGATATTTCGAATCATCGATTAGAGGTATTTATTAGATAAGCAGCGAGGGGAAGTACTTTGGGTGATTTATATGACACCCGCTGAGAAATCGATATTAGCCGGTCGCCATTTGTGCCCCGCGCGTTTAAGAAAAGTCAATAGAAGTTTGCCGTTTTTGAGTGAAAAATACCGTTGCATCAGAAAACATGAGGTATTTTTTAAAAAACTATTCCAAAAATAGCAAATTTACGACAATATCATTAGAGTTAATCGACGATTATTAAAATCTATTACAAATTAGAGAGATCTGTGGTTAAAGATCTTAACGTAAATCAAATGAAAGTATTAAATATCACAAAAAAGTGATATTTCAAAGATAATTTGCAGATAATCATAACCTATCTACTGTTATCGGATATGCATTTAAGCTTCCATTTCTTTGGTATAATATTCTCATACCCCAAATTACCCTGATATCGATCACTTTTTTGAGTCTCATTTGCAGGAGAAGCGCACAAATGAGTCTTTGATTCCTATTTTTAGTTTTATTCGATAGTCGTTTGCGGCTGTTTACTTTTCGCACAATTACTTCCCATAAACAATACGTCTGAGTTCATTAAGAAATCGTCCGAAAAACGCAATAACGCAAATGTTTCAATTTCAATTAAACATTTTGGATAGACAAAGTGGCGTATTCAAGGTACGATTTGATATGCGATTTCGCCCAAATTAAGAGAATTCACTTATAATTAAGTCTGACAGTTTAGGATTTCATCGTATTTTTTATCAAAGTGGATATAAAGTTTCGAATGAAGCTTTAAGAATGTAGTCTTCCTCTTGCTTTCGAATGATCGATTGAAGAATGTGGCAATATGGCAATCACTACTCATTAAATTAATATTCTCCTATGGAACCATTGGAAGAGGTTCAAATGAGACATTCTTTGAGGCGATATAACAGTGGAATGCACATAACACACATTAAAAGGGTTTTGATGATTTGTTTCGACGAAAGAGCGAATGGTTTATAAATACAGATTCGGAAAAACTAGAGAAGGCATTGATTATCTTTCAAAATCTCAACTAACTCAAAAAGTTAAGAAATGTTCTGAGACTGAAAATCGTGATTCGAGGGAATAAAAATTCGTTTCCACAGTAGAGTCATAATATACGATTTCAAACAAATTATTCAGAAGATGGAAAATATTTAATTGTATGAAAAATTTTAAGGAGACAAATAAATAAGTATTTAGAAGGTAATGGCTCCCAACTGCATGGAAAATTCAATTTGCCTCAGTGAATATAGTTTCGGATGGAAAAGAACTTTTGGATAAAGATTATTTTGATATGCAACGTCTAATTTATGTTTATGAAAAAATAATAGAATAGGGTTTTGGTTTGAGGTTCAGAAATGGATGCAACTGTCCAATGAACGCAGTTCTTAATGAGGTAGAAAAAGCTTTAGAATGACGCAACAACGTGTCGTTAGAACGCATTGGTGCATATTTTCAGCCGATGGGACAAAGTTTTAATGAGAACTCCATTTTTAGGTAAATCCTAAAACTCCTTTCTCAATGTTGGCGAAGTTTTTCATTCAATCTCATCATCGAGTGTAACTATAGTGATACATTTGACCAAAGATCTATCTTGGACGACCTAACTTGTTTTACGTTGCCAAATGAAATCAATTTCATTATAAACAGAATGCATTTCCAAAAATTTGCATGAACAACGGACGCCTCTATGACTTATTAAGAAAAATCATAACACATCATGCTCGGCGAACAGGAAAGCTTCATCTTTTCGAAAAACTAATAGTAAATACTTTAATTTTAAGGAGATCCGAAAAGCGGAAATTTTCGAAAAGTACTCTTTTTTTTTAAGCGTCGACAATTGCTAAAATACCACGAATTTCGTGTTCGACGATTGTTCGAAGTTTGCTTTCACAAATCCTTGAAATGACTTTCCGTACATCTCAATAAAATGTTGGATGTCTCAGAGGATATTCGAGAATATTTCGAGATGTTGAAATTCTTTTGTGGGCTTTTTGAATCAAAGCAAGTTTGACATTTTTAGATTTCGATAGTAAAAAGTAACTTATAAATATACGCATTTAATTGTGAAGTCATTCTGCGCCTTACTTTCGTCATAATTAGAATTATAAAAATGAAAACAACCAAATGAATATTACGTATTTTCACATATAAAATTCTGAATTATAAATGAGTTATTATTTTAATTTTTATGTAATTTTTAAGCTTCAACCAGCACCTCTCGTGAACAAGTGATTTATGATGTTTTCAATTTGAAAGAGTTCGTCCGATGGCTAGTTTTGGCCAATAACTCCTTTTCAACAATCCTTTCGGATGAACTTGAAAATGTAACCCGTGAATTAGAGGAACGATTGAATCGGTGTATCGAAATGACAAATTTAATGAGCCTCATGTGCTTATGAGGATATTGTTCCGGAATTAAAGAGGCTCTGCAATGGATCCCCAATTGAAAGGAGCGACAAAATGAATTATTTCCTTTGATCGGATGGAAAAACGATTTCAACGAACAAATTTATAGATTAGAGATGAAAAATGGACATCTTTTTAGTTATTTCCAAAAAATGAAGTTTCTTATTAAATAATAAAGTGAAAATGAAAGAAAAGGAATTTAAAATACAAGTGAGAAAATTCATTTAAATCTGGTTATCGTGATCGTTCATATTTAAGTCCGATTTTCTTATCATTGGCTTTTCACTTGGATTCCATGTGTATACATTCAAATTGAAAAAGTCAATTTGTTTGAAAATATCAAAATTTGAACATTCGAAACTAGAAATGGAAGAACTTCAAAAATGACCCTATATTACAGAAATCTATTTGAACTTATTTTACAGAAAATGTAACAAACGTGTACATAAAAAGCGATCCGAAATAGGATTTATGGAACTTTAATGTAAAATATAATTTTAATATTTAAGTTCTAATAGTTGATTATTAAGAGTCGAAGATCTTCGACTGAAGAATTGCGGTATTTGAATTTTGAACCAAATTTTGAATGGAATTTGAACGAATGTGAAATGTGGTTATTTATAAGACGCGTTGTTTTGTATGAAGAGGACCGAATTTCTTTTGTTTCGATGTGAAAATCTCGACGAAATGAAGTTTCTCAAGAAAAAGGGATTTTTCAGTGGAAAAGACTAAAATGAGTAACGGATTTCATAATTAATGGAAATCGAAGCAAAGAATGTTTTTTTTTCAATCTCTAAAGAGAGCATTGAAATGTGTAAATTATTAAAGAGGATGGAAGACAATGTGCTTCTCCAAAATAATGAAATGCAAAACTACTTCGCCATCCTTTAATGTAATCTTCTAATTTGCCATCTGCTCCGAATTCGCTTTTATTTCGATGAAATCGAAGCATTTTGAATGTTCTTAAATTATTTTTGGTCCATACTATTAATTAGCAAAGTAAAACCCTAAAAAGTACTCGATTCGATGAAAAAGACCGAACGATTATCAAGAGATAAAAATTCTTTAAATATTTAAGGAAAATCAAAAGATAAAAAAACATCCGATTATCATGCTATACGTCATTTCTAATGAGTTCCTTATTGCTCAATTAGATATAAATGTTTAGAGGAAACAAATTAATGTCGCAAAATCAAATCCATTTCGGTCATTAGTTTTCCCAATTTAATCGAAGACTGCAATTGAAAATTTTAATGGACAAATTACGCAAATAGACAAACTGTCGATAAAAAAGCCAATCTTTCATATTAATCGTAAATAAACGATCTTATAACAACGAAAGGAGCAACAGAATTATGAACGTAATAAGCAATGATAATAATTTGACACCTTTCAAAGGTAATTGCTGCTGATTTACGAAAGAGAAGGCGAAGATACAAAATTGCGATATAAAACATAATTCCAAGCGCTTGAGAGTAAGTGAAGGGGATGGCGATATGGGAAATCCGAGGCGATTCTATCCAAAAGCATTAGATGCGTCGATTCGAAGCTGGAAATATGGATTTTCTAAATCACTGAGTAATTCCGCTAATTTAGGTAACCAAACTTGTTTTCTAACCGCACTTTCTGAAAACCCTTACAAGAAAAAATATCAAAGGAATTAGATTCAAGAGAATGTAATTTTTATTGTCTAAAATACACGATATAAGTATAATTATGTAGTTCTCTTATTGTGTGTAGAGATAATGCTGAAGATACTCTGATGGATGCACTTTCAGGAAAGAGAATTTTCAAAAGGAATGGTCCGATAAAATGCGATGAATTTAAAATATTCCAACCAAACGATGAAACGAACTGAACGATATCAGCAAATTGCGAACCTTACGGCAGTTTGCCGAGTGTTTGTGCTTATATAATGAATTATGCTTCATTTTATTCTGTTAACATCTAATGTGTATTTTATATCAGTTTACAGAAAACCTCATCACAAAGTTAAATATTGTCATTTTTGGATGTGAAAATAGAACATCCACAAGAATGTATTTTATTTGAAAGTACGACGGATGTTCAGCAACTCGCAACTTGATCTTCTATGATTGTAGTTTCCACTGTTTCATAACGTAATTTACTTTTTTGTGGATATCAGTTGTCATCAATTCAGTCTTAAATGTAATATTTTGTCTATTGCCTTATAACAATCAAAATATCGTATTCGTAAAAACGGTTCTTGATTTTCGCAAAATACAGGATATATATGTTTGCGTGGACTCCAGACTTTGAAATTAGATTCTCAGAGAAACAAAGGATTTGAGAAAAAAAACTTGAATGAAACTGACAGCTGATAACATTGCAGTTAAGTTTATAATAAAATACATGTAAACAAAATTCTTACATTTAAATGCAATATAAGTATAGTGAAACCTGCATCTATCATAAGTTGAATTAAGTTTTTTTACAATAAAATTGAAATGGTGTTATCATAGTGCTTCGTTAAATTTACCGATGTATTTAACTTTAAATATACATAAGCTCCATTACAAAAAGAATAAAATGATAATTTTGTAATTTCTACAATGATTTACGAGGAAATTACATTCATTATTAGACAAAATTCTTGTGGCAGTTACTAAGTTCTTTCTTCTTGAAGATGTTATTCCATCAATTTAAGCTTCAACACATAATATTGCACCTGAAAAACGAGGATTAAATATCCCAATTGGACATTAGCCGGGAATCGTCACGGACGCATCGTGAGACAGCCGTTATTTCGCCATGACAACGTCAAACAAAGGCAATCGGAGAACTGGAAACTATTTCTCGATACCCACCGATTATGACTTTCGGAATACTTCTGACTTTCAGAATTCACACGGCACTTGGAAAAAACTCCTTAATTGAAATTTCATTCTCTTTATTCTCTTATTTGCGATACACGAAATATTAGTTTTTATTAATTTTTTAACAGTCAAATTATATCTACGTATTTTCTCATCATTTTATTATTTTGAAGATGAAATATACACACAAATACTACACGTATATGCATACAATCTTCGACAGTTCACTCACAACACAAACTATTGCAACCTTTTACTTCCAAAAATCCGACCATTATCCTTTGATCTGAAGAATTGCATGCATTCATGTGGGCAATGGAATTGCATTTCAGACTAAGGAGCATAAATATGAAACGAAATAATTGTGGGTAATTCAAAGTAGAATAAATAGACAACGTCATCGCAGGGAGTGAAAATAAGAAATAATCATGGAGCGATTTACGACATCGTATCATTAAAACAAATAGTAAATAAAACATAAGGCAGTCGATTGATCTTTGAGATTGGAAAGAAAACAGATTTCCTTGAGATCAATGTTACATAAAGGTGGGAACATTTGTCGGGCAAATGGTTGTTTTCTTTAGTTTTTACGTAAGAGACGAACAGCGTAGTTTAGAGATGTTGCAAAATGGTGGTGAAGCCATAAAATTGCTTTCCTTTATTTTTAAATCTTTCAAATTTTCCGTCGCCGTTTTGCATTTAATGAATTTGTTGTCACCTATTCTCGATTGTTCAATTTCTTCTTAAATATCGATGTTCCTTTGATTTATAAACAATTGTTACAGAAATAAATGTTGATTGAAATGAAAAAGCGTTTAAATATATCCTAGGATTTGAGTAAAAGCGGCTATTGATTAAATTAATTGTTAGACTTTTGTAGCTATTTCCGAGGTAATGCTCCTTACATTTCCATTCTTTTTTAATTTTAATTTACTGTAATTCACAAAATTATTTTCGAATTTAAATCATTTTTCATAAATATTTTTTCTTTATCACGTATTCTTTATTTTACGATGAGATTACTTAGAAACATTTCGCGAGATTGTCAAGTTCTGATGTCGGAGTGTATAATGCCACTTCGCCATCGAATATAAGAAAGAAATTCGGATGCTTTGAGAAAATATTGAGTACCGCATATTCAGATATTTAGCTTAGAAATATCAGTGCAGAGTTAATTCGAGATTAAAATGTACAATATAAACCGTTGGAAGTGTCCTTTCCTTTCTTTTGTGTGGAAATTTCCTTCGACCACAGAACCATGTCGAAACGATTTCTCTCCAATTTTAAGTCGTAAATTCAATTTCGACATTTGCAGCGAAGTCACTTCCAAAATGCTCATCTGTTCCAGTATCATCACTATATTTTAGCACAGCTTTTAGAAAAGTCATATTTCCTCACTTTTGCTTTTCCAAACACATATTAATCTATAAAATTAACGAGTTCGTGAGAATGTGTTCACAAAAGATCGATTTGTGGAAAACAAATTCGCAGATTTCAAAATTCTCTTTTAACTGAAAACGAGTGATCCTACAAAAAATGACGCAACGAGAATTCGCATAAAAATGTAGGAAAGTAATTAGTTTAGCAAATGGAGTCGTAATGTTGTGCATCCACTGCTATACGCCGAAAGTACTATCGGTTTTGAAGAAATATGTTTTATTCTTAGTGTAGTATTCAATACCGATTACCTCTTATAAATGAAACGAATTAAGAGATTTTTTGCAAAAATTTTGTATCTTGGCTTCATCTTTAAGAATCACGTAAAATTAGTTGATCTGAACTATGGCCTCCTGTGCATTACTCAGAGCATAAATTAGTGTCGAATTCATGAGACGATTATGTGTTAACAATGAGATATCGACGAAGATATTGAATTGGCTTCGTATAGAGAAATGGCGTCTTGCAAAAGTCGGCGATCTTTCGAAGGAAAAAACGGAAATATATAAAAGAATAGAGGATTTATTAGTGAAGAGGATAATGTGTTGTAAGAAAATGAAATACATGTTGGCAACTAAATATTACTGCTCTTTGAATTGAAATTTAAGAATCGTTCCAAAAACCTATCCGTAAAGAAAGTATATCTAAAGAAAGCTACGATATTTGTACAGTAAATTTTCTACAAAACAAAATCTATTTATCTATTAATATTTTGTGTGCAAAGTATGATTACATGTTATTAATTAGTAAAAGGAATAGAATGGCAATGATTCTCAAAATAAAAACTGTTTAATAATAATTTCAATTGCACTGATACATGAAAAGCTTGAATTAAACACATCTTTTCAAGTATGAATGACGCATTTTTCATTCGATCACACACTTCCGACAATGATGAAATCAATATAAGAAAGCGTGACTTCGTGGAATGCCATAGTAATAAATGTTCATTTTTATCATTTGCAGAATTCAATTGTAAACACACAGTGAGATATGCAAGTTGCCGTACTTATGTTCCTGGAGAAAGAAACCGACAAACAAAATTCTTGTAAACAAATACCGGCCCTTTATGTCTTATATTAATTGATTTAATTCAAAATATGTATTATAATTTATGTCAACTTATAATTTATCAGATCCTCATCAATTATCGGACAACTAGACTCATTTCTTTCGCTTGGAAATCGTCGCTTCATTTACAATAAACTGATACATGAAACAATGAAATCGTTACTAGAAGGCGTCAATCTTGTTAATATTTTATTTTCAGCAATATTGTAAGCAATTACTTTTTTATTGCATTCAGCAAAAAGTATAGCATTACATCGCTCCAAATCATTAATTAGCTCGAAAAGAATCCCTTAAATACGCTTAAATAATATCTCAGTTTAGAAATATGTAACATTTGATAGTTCTAGAAGATGCGTTTTCCGTTAAAGTATTAACTCTTTCTTGCTTTAATTTTTGTTGCAGTTTCTAATCAAACTTTTACGATTGAAAGTTTCTTGGTAAGAAATAAGAAGCACTGGAAACTTAATTGCCCTTATCGAAAAAGTTTGATAAAATAAGAAGAAATACCTTTGAAAGTTTTTGAAAAGCTGAAAAAGATATGTACGTAATCATGTTTTGCGATACCTCAAGTGAAATGACCTTTGGGAAAAATTCCATTTCTGTATTAAAGCTCGTTTTCCTAATTTTTCCTAATTTGTGTGGATATAAAAAGGGTATTAAAAACATATTTAAAACGTACGTATACCATCACACAAAAACAACAATGGATGTCTTTAAGTCAGTCACAGAATTTATTCGATTCAAATGAAGAATGATTTCACATTGACCACAAAATAACAGGAATTCTTAAATTTGTACGATTTGATATAATTGGGAAATAAAATGTTTCATCGTCTCCTTATAAGAATATTATTTAAGTGAATACTAGCATTTCATTATTTTGATATAACTTGGTGTGTTTATAATTGATTAAAAATTAAAATTTTCATCAATTACATTTCGCCATTTACACGTACTAATTGACTATTCTACAGTTAAGTAATTAACTGGATTTTCCTCGAAAAGTAATGATGAACAATAAATTGTTAGAATAATAATTTTCTCCAAGAAATACTAGAATAATTTTATGTATAACGAGAGTTGTGAAATATTTTACATCATTCGTCTGATGACTGAAAAATAACGGATGATTTTTGCTTTAAATCAGAAAAAGTTTTCCTATTCTTGGTTATAAAGTAAATACAATTTTACAGCAGCAATTAGAGTAATTCAGAATAAATAATATTCTGAAGTTACGAGGACAAGTAAATGCAGTTAAATCAGTCGCATGATGCAAATTCTCCGAAGTTTCCAACGCCCGTTTAGTATACTATTCTCTTCTCACTTATGTTGTGCGTGGTGCACAAGTTTTTCTCTAAATCCGTCATCCAGTTTAAAATGTATATGATAATTGGCTTACACAAGCGACGAAACCTTCAATTGAATAAGTAGACGAAGCTCACTTTCAAATACATTGCTGTAATCAATATTAGATATGAAAACGTCCAATCAATAGTAATGGTTATTTCTGCCCATTTCAATTTTTCCGCTCATTGCCAAGAATCGATAATTCGAAATCATTTTTTAAATCTTCGTAATAAAGATTTTCGCTTTCATATATTATGAACGGTATTAGCAGCACTTATCTTACCAGATTTATAAATAACAGTGTATTAGATACGTATATATCACATATGCATATTATACAAGCAAAGTATAATTAATACCTGCATAATCAACTTCCTTAAACGGAGGGTTCGACTTCATTCCCCTAATTAAGTGCCTTAATGTTTTTCTTCATTTATAAAGAGCCCTTTTGATAACTCTTTGATCTTCTTCTCTCTTCCTTCGCTGAAAGGAAATCATTAAAAAAATCTCTTTCTCGAATATTCCTATCTTTTCGTAGCTTCTATTTCAGGAAGACATCAACAACTGAAGAATAGATAATGGAGCTGAAGAAGCGATGGAAACTATTTTATCAAAATGTTTAAATCACATGATTTGCAAAAGGAGAAGAAATGCGTGAATAATATTTGCATTTTGAAGGTTTTGGACTGAGGGGATGGGAAAAGATATGTTAACGTCTAACAATATTATTGCCTCTTACATTTAAAGAATACGTAAATTTTCTTATCCTGTGATAATAGTATGAGAATATTATTTCGTAGCATTCAAATAATTACTTTCAGGAAATTTTCGATGACAAATAATCAATGGTAAACGAGAGAATATGCTCCTTTAAAATCTGATATTAAATTAGGATTGAAGTGATAACATAATGATTATAAAAGAAAATTTTATAATATTATACTACATTTATGAGAATAATTATAATTTTCTTCAGAAATTCTGTAAAAATAATAATTTGAAGGTTTTATTATTCCTTCTGTTGCATTTTTTTCAAAATTCTGGTTGCATTTTTATTTGGTAGTATATTTTACTTGAATCAAATGGTTAAAGGAAAAATTTATTTTCTGAAAGATTTTAGACGAACATTTCATCATCATCATGCTATTTTACGTAGAACTGTATCAGCTCAATAAATAAATGTGATATTTCCAAATATGCTTGTTTTAATCACAAAAATAAAATTATAATCATTCTTTTCGAAAGTACTCAAGAATATCTTAAACTCATTACAAATTCTAAATAATCTAAATTTAGGAAAGAATTGGCTGAAGACGTGGTAACATCACTGTTTCTTCAATTACTGCCGTTTTAAAGTTAAATAATTGAGATCTACATTCAGGTGAATGAGGTTATCTGCAGAAGATGCTTTTAAATATGTTTTTAAAGATTAATAGTAATTATTTCAGCAAAAATTCCTCATCAGAAAATAACTGGAGTAGGATGTGTGAATCTATAGTAAATCCTTCAATAAAAAATCTTTTATTATTGCAAAAAGGACCAAATGCCTCATTTTCTTGAAGAAACAAATCGAACTTGTATCTATAATTAAAATACGATAACATGTTATTGTTAGGATTACTATTTTTATTTTCTGGACAAATTCTATAGACATTCCATGCCTCCCAAATCTCATTTTTCTTATGATTTTAATTTCAGATTCTAGACGTTCTGCTCGAAGACCAGTTCCATGGGCATTCAAATGCATTGCTCATAGAAATTCGTCCCTTAGCGTAGAATAGCACAATAACCGAATAAATTCACCGTTTCATTTTGAATGGAGATTATTGTATTCAAAATACACTTTCACTGATCGTTGTTCGAAAGTATAGTTTTTACGAATCGTATTTAAAATGTTTACAAAATCTATAAATACGTATGTTTGTGTATCTATTGTAAAATACCGGCTAAAGAAAAACCATATCTTGGTACTCATCTCCTTTTGAATTGAAACGAGGGACTCTATTGATTCTCATCAAAAACCACTAATTTCAGCGCTTCACACCTTTTATTCGCTCGAATTACAATGGACTGAAGACCTTTTTTTTCTCTCTTTTCATCTCAGCATTTATCGCTCTTTTTCTGACTAAGATTATGAACACCGTTTGCTATGGAATCGTGTCTTGTTTCCGTCAATCGATGGTTGATGATGGTTATTATTTGTTTGTTTTTAAGTTTCTATTGTTTGAGGCATGACTTTGATACCATTGCGTGTATAAGTTGTTAGTTTCGTTCTCCATTGTGAAGTTTTTATCTACGAATAAATAATTTGAGTCGTTCAATTCGTTTCGCAATAGGTTTTTTAATGTACGGAATATATTCAGCAAATTTATTTTCTAATTTAAGTTTATTTCGATTCTCTAAAATAGAAAACTTTCCAAACGGAACTAAAAAATATTATCCTTCTTTTATTTATGTTCCTTTTAAAATTCATTTAATTATATTTTAAGGATAAATACGAAAACGATAAAATGAGGATAATCCTTATATCTTATCAGTTTTGAAAAGGATGATTTTTTGTCATTTTCCTTCGCATGTTCTTTATGTTATTAATTTCTCTTCTAAATCTAGAACATGTCCTCATCTAAAATTTAATATTTTGTAATTGCAACTTATTCTTGTTTTCAAATGAATATCTCTTTACCTTTATTGTTCGCATTATTGATTGAAATCGGTGCAATCGAAATCATAGACTCATAAACGAAATTTTCACGTCTATCAAAGGACACAACCAAATCAGCATTTGAATGAGCTAATACACCGAATTAGAACGAATTCCATAATTTTTATGCGACACTAGAACAAGATCCGAGTTCTAAATGCATGATTTACCCATTTTTATAAACGAAAGAATAAAAAAATATTACCAAAAATAAGTTCTTACAATCCATTTAATAATCCAAAATGATTGTCTTCCCCAAAAGCATATCAACTTCTTTACGTTCGATGGAGAGACGGGTGTTCGCCGCCTTTAGCTGTACATCTTTAAATTCTTCTTTTCTTCGAACGGTTCATACATTCACTCCCGAATGACGAGTTTGAAAACAATATGATTTCGGCAATTTTTACGAATTGCAGACGTTTCTTGGGAAAAAGAAATTGAAGGGAATACCATAATTAGAGCTTAGTTTCTAATTATGTTATACACAAACTTTTTTCGAATTGAAGTTTTGAGTGTAATGTATCTGAAATTGCAATTATATTTCATTGAATTCAGAATGCAACATTAGTTTTCATTTCGTTGGCCCTTACAAATATGGCGCAGTTAAAGAAAAGTAGGATTTCACTCAAATATTATATTTGGAGATATAGTCACCGCAATGGTCACGTTGCCAGCTATTGGAATACTCGTTAAATTTGCTCGAACATTTTTCCTGAAAATTATTTTAATTCTCGTGAGATTATTCAATTTAGATTATTCTTTAGTTGAAAGAATTCACAGTCGTACAATGACGTTTTCAGTTAATTCCCAGAGTACAATATGATAGGATTTAAAATACACCGTGCACATGAATAGCGCATCATTTCCTATGATTCCCCTTAAAAATAAAATATAATTGGTAAAAATATATTAAATTAAATATTATGATTGTATATCCTTATATATTCTTTGATATTAAGTGATAATATTATCTGTTTGAGTCGATATAATTCATATTACTGATCTTCAATGTCTTATAATTTGGTTCTATATAAAAGTGATATGCGTTATTTATTCGGAACTACTAAAATTGCATCTAATATAAAAATATTGGGAAATAATGAAACTTAATTTGAGAATTGTATAACTTCTGAAATGTGAACAACTTAAAAATATTTAGCAAAAAATAATTTCTATTCTCGAGTTATAGTCAAACTAAAATAATACACATTCGATTCCAGCATTTATGTACAATGGAACAGCTGAAGTCTCATAACGTGTGAGTATTTATTTTACTTATCCTTATTGTCATTCTAACTTAAGTATTATCTAATATCCTCTCAAAATATAGACCTTCCAATCATGTATCGAAATTTCATACAATCAAAGAAAGCTTTGATTACCAAATAAATATTAAGGACATACTCACCTAATAATCATTGCTGGTTTCTGTGGCAGACGAATGGTTGCCAAAGATCCGTTGTTTACACATTTTCAACTGTTTATGGATAAATGTTCTGCATCAATCTTCAGACCGATTATTGTTCTTCGATTCGAAAGTTCGCATAAATTTCACTCAATTCTCAAAAAACACATTTCAAGGTCGAAAGAAACTTTAAAAGTTTTCATTCTGATAAAAAATAAAGATGAATTCTCTTTTAGATAACGTTTTGTTTCCCCTCTTTAGAAATGGACCACCAAATTTAAAAATTAAACCCGTATTTTCTATCACTTCACATTAGATGCGATTTATGGATCTCTCTTTCTCTAACGACATTCATGGATTCGGAAAGACAGCATTTACACGGAAGGACGGAAGAATGCGATAGATATCAGAGCTCATTTAATCTGTACAAATGTAATATATATTCGATTATTCTCTGAAACATACATATTTCGTATACTACAATATATTTCGCTCTATAACTCTAAAACGCTCATTAATTCTGCAGTAAGTCTTAAATTTAATCTCCTGGATATCCTTTTGTCGAGAAAATATCTCTAAACCATCATTCCTTGAATATACAAACTTTCCCGATATAGAAAACTATACCGCTCGTGATCACTAATGGTTTGATTGTCTCGAAGCAAGCACGCTACACACGCGTGCATCAAATTTGCATCTGACGACTAAAAACAATAAAAAAAGATATCTCTGAACTTACGTGGGAAGACAACGACTCAGTTATTCTTTTACGTATTTTATCCGAAAACATCGATTCCTCAAAGCAGGTGGACATCTAAACATCGAACATTAATTCTATACTCCAAATACTCGAAGCGACTACAGAATGCACACGGAGAAATTACGGAAGACGGCGCACGGGATATGTTCTTTTCTATAATTATCGACATTCAAAATACCTCAATCATCGGAGCCAATTCTACATCACTTTGCGAACGAAAGCTTTTCCGTAACTCAAAAGTTTCTTATCGTCGTTTTTTCCACGAGGATAAAAACAAAACAGCTTCGAAAGATCTCAAATATCTTAATGATGACTCTCACAAGATTGAAAAACTGGGTTTCTCGCAAAACAAACTTTCACATCTCTACTAAAGTGGTCCATCCACAATTCCTCTTCTTCGTCATCAGGACCCATCCCTGATCAGAAATGAGAGGAAAAAGAGTTCTCCGGGGCCTATGAAATAGACGAGCCAAAGAAAACCATTTCAGAAGGTCTTCTTTAATTTCTTCTTCTTCATGATCGGCCGATGGATTCGAGTGCGAAACACAACAACTGAAAAGAGCACTGTCAGAGGCACCTTTTCTTACAAAAAGACATCCAAAATGCGTCCGAATGCGCCGAATAACGCCATGAGACTGCACGGCCGAGCTATGTAGAATTCCCCGGGACCTGGCGGCGAGGGAGGGGGAGGCGGGGGCGGTGGGGGGGAGCAAGATGAATGAGGCTTTCTTATGCACCGTTTGACCAATCAATTCGACGCCAAAGTTAACAATTCCACACATTTTAACGATTGAAAAGTGGGAGGATCGCAGATATGATAAAATTGTACTTTGAGGCATCGAAAATCGATCAAAATCAAACATTTCGTATTATGTAAGAATTCAGGAAACCAAAGATGAAGTGCGAATAAGGTTTCTCGAAGGACTTTTTCCCTATTCTCTTGTGAAGGATATTTCGCTGCCGTCCAAAGCTTTTTGGGAGGAATCATTCGTTCCTTCGTAGTTATGCAGATGTTAGATCCCTAAGAAGCGTAGAAGAGAAAGAGAAAAATTAGAATTCGAGCCAAAAGAAACTCGAAAAAAGGAGAATGAATTATGATGTAAAATATTGGCAAAAGTGAGGAGTCTCACACCCCCTGCCAACCACTCCCCACTGCGCACGCGCTATACCCCCTCCAAATGCCACTGACTTTTCCCCCTTTTAAACTGCATTTTCTTCATAAACATTCTCCTGACAAATGAACTCGAGAAGTATTTACTCATTCGCTGCTATTCCTTTCATTTTTAGCCAAATTGATTCTTATTTACTTTGAAAATCCTACGTTTTCTGTTCGACCGAAATTTTCTCATTCAAATACCCACAGGAAAATAATGTATCGAAGACTAAATAATCAAAACTCTAATTTTCGAAATATTTATAGTTTTTCTTTACTCGCGATGTACCCATTCGATATTCATTAAAGTTCTTCGGCTCCTTTTATCATTTTCCAACTTTTTTGCTGTTTTTTTATCTTTGGCTCGGAGAACTGCAACGCCATTTCTTTCCTCTTCCTTCCAAACGCCTTTTACTAGAACTTCACTTCTTTGCTCACAGTTGAACATGCGCAGATGCACATTGACTATAATATATAGAAATCTATTCCATATTCTACTCCATGTCCGTTTCTTTGCTGGATTTTTCTTGAAGTATTAGCCACGTACATATTGTTACAAACTCTACCAGCCTCTTTCCTGGTGCATATTGTGACTTTGGATCGCCCGTTTGATGCAGTGCTCTTCCTTCTCAGAGACAACACTCAATCCGCCGATTGCTGCTGTGTTGTCAGAGTTTTCTTTGCTATTACTCCATATATCAGATGCACTTCTTTTCTTCCATATCTTGTTGATCAAGAAGCCAATAGGTGTTCCATTCTCCGCTGAAATAACCTCTTTATCGGGCGACTTTCTCCCATTTTTTCTGGTCGATCTTCAGCTGTTGCAAGGCGTACACGATGGACCCCTGTGACTGCACATCCGGTGCTTCACACATCGTGAAAATTACGATATCTTTGGGGGGATGGTTATCTTGAAATGAAAATCAATGCGACTTTAGAGGACGTCTGATGAAAGTCCGAACAGAAACGATAATTGGTTTATTTCCTAAATTTATTCTTCTCTCGGATTCAGTCCAACTTTGGAAAAATGCTACTAAAATTGCAAAGGTGATATTACGTTCCATGTGATACGATACTTTGCAATTTATAAAATGGCTTAAATTTTGTTGATTTGAATGGAATACTTAATATAAGTGTCCTAATGCGTCCTTTTGTTTGGCAATAAATAATAGTATTAACTTTCATTCAGCCAATTTTGCGATAAAAATGCCAATTGAACGCTTTTCATTATTTGCAGAGAAATTTCAAAGATGAGTACGCGATTTATGTGTTTCTGCTATTTTATTAATGTAGAATATGAAAATTAATTTATTATAAATATATTTCTCATATATTGAAACTCCTCTGACGCAACTAAACATTATATTTTAATATAAATCAATTAACGCCAACTTTTTTTGAATCATGTCTTATTTAAAAGAAACATTTGTAAATTTAACTTTAATCTATTAAAATTGGAGAGCCATCGCTCTGTATTAGTGTCCACAATGAACATCGATTATTTTATATTTAATCAACTTGCAATACGTATAAAACATTATCTTTATTTAATTGTCATATTTTAATTTAATCGATTCATTCTTTACAATTTGGCAAATTCTTCGGACATCGATTTATTTCAGAGTTAATCGTATAAAATATTTCGAATGGCCTTAAAATGAAGAATATTTTTTAACTCAAATATACTTCTTTAGTTTCTCCTCATCTCTCATAATCAAATTGACTTTATCAATATAGTTCCATCCACTGACTCAGAAATACAATCAAAATTACCGTTTTGTTAGAAAAATAACAGGAAACAAATCCAAAATATTTTGGAATAAAAATACAAATGTACGTCTGTCGTACATCAAAAGAAATCAAGTAGCGTATGATTAAGGAAATCACTTCTATGTTTCAAAGAAAAAGTTACTGTCCACGACTGAAACGAAGATCCTTCATAGACTGACATTTTATTTTTGGATTATGAGATTCAAAGGTCAACAGAAACGGTCACCGTGTAGAGTATGCGACCTTTTAAAATGCTACGCAGTATCTCTTTGAAAAATAATAATAATAATTGGGAAATGCCATATGATTCCATTAGCCGAATCATCTTGAGTTGGATGTGAAAGAATTCGGTCCGTTTGATCTGCAAAAGGCGATTCCTTTTGGACGTTGGCTCCACTAAAAGATCCATCGACATTCATTATTTAACTATGATCTTCCGATTAGATTTAAAATTTCAAATGGACTTTAATTAAATCTAAAAATATCGGAAATCTTAAGTGATCCACGAAATAAATTACGATAAATAAACATTGAAAAATCAATTGTATGTAGAAGCATGTAGAGGAGTGCGCCAAAAAAATGGTTTATGTTGAAATCTAAATCGAAAGGTTTTTGCTTTGGTTTTCTGCTGAGATTTTATGCACAAGAGATCAGTTGTTTAGCAGATATATAATCTGAAGAAGTGAAATGTTACTTCGATATACTTCATCTGTCTTTCGATTGAGGCTTCAAAAATCTCTAAAGAGCGATACTCACATGCAAGATATTTTAGAATAAAATAGCATTCGATGATTTGACAAAGTTTTAGATTAAGTAGCAATACTATCAAATGCACAAAAAAGGTTTAATGCATATTATATACATAAAATATAGAAACACGAGGAAAATTAGTTCACAGATTGTTAGCAATCGGATAGTAAGCCTAAAAGGAAATTAATGAAAGTGATTAAGTAAATTTAATATTGCTCACGAACTTATCAATTTTAAATCCTTATGATGTTTTAATTTTACCCGTGATAAAGTACACGCCTCGTAGAATATAACGACCATTTGCAGCTAATAAGAGAGCTATTTAATATGTAGTCAATAGATGGGAGAAATTGAAACCCATGATCATTTGTAGGAAATTATATATGTAGCAAAAGTGGTGGTTCATAAGGAATTCTGATTTCCCTTTGCATTCCTTATGAAGTTAACGCCCCTGGAATCGAACCAGCGACCATTTACTACATTAGTACGGAAGCTGAACATTGAAATGCGGCCTGTCGATTTGTGAAATCCTCTTGGCAATCGGATAAAGTCCTAAAAATGTCCGTCTGCATTTATATGGCAAATATCGGGGCTCTCTGGAATCGATCTCATGTAGACAACTGTAAATTTTAAGATTTGTACCTCAAAAATATGAAGACAGAGAATAATTGATTTTGGAGCCTTTGATGGTGTTTGAAAGAAAACCTACTCATATATATATTTATCGACAACATATGGTTTTTTGGTCTATTTTGACTCTTTCAACGCAAAGTGCACTGAGTTAAACTAAATGAAGCAAAACACGTATCCATGGTATTTGGTTTTTACTTTATTTTCCCACTCGTCTTTTAGGGAATCCGTCATTATTTTAATGTGTTCAAATTAAAAATAACGTCATTATGGGTTTCCACGATTTCACGCCTTCAAATATTGATTTCCCCATTTGAATCTTGAGAGTATCCTCGACAAGTATATAACGAGTCGACATGCAATATATGTGATCCATATAAAGTACAGTAACCTAAATATATATATGTATTGATTTATGGTTAAATTCTGAGATAACTGCAAATGAGTTGCCCTGGGAAAACCCTCAACCTCACCTGTTGCTGCATCGATTGCTCCTTCAATGTCTTCCCAACGAAGTACTCTGAGGAACGGCAGTCGAATCTTTTACAGAATAAAATTTACCATTTTCCCAATATTATTCGCAGATGACTCAACGAATCACTTCAGCAAGTACAAAATCGGGTTAGAGAATTTGTAGAAAAATACAAATATCTTTCTGAAATACATAATATGTTAAAAAACTTTATTGTACTTCAAAATCAAGTTAAATCATTCCTTTTACTTTCAATAGAACGTAAAACTTTCATATTTTATACGAACATTCATTTATAAATTCTTCATGAGCATAAACACTGCGTGTTTGTAAAAAAATATACAAAATTGAAAATGTGCTTTTACGTAATGGATAACAAATATGAATTTTCAAAGTTAACTGATATTGAAAGTTATTTTAAATCCTTAAAAGGAAATACAGTAATTGTTGCAGCAAATACTCCCGAATAGCGATGACTCCAAAACACGAATAATATTCGTTTCCGGATAAGGATAAAGGCAAAGTGGATTCGATAAATATTAAAGTAATGGAAGTAACGAATTTTATTGAGATTTACGAGAAATAAGATAATATTTTAGAACAACAAAATTGATTATTCTTCGACATAGTCTTTGTGCGTCATTTCAGGAAATAGTGGAATAAAACGAAAGCTGAGATTCGTGTTTTGAAAAAGCAATGAGTTCTAAACATACATTCAGACTCTATAGAATACTACACTTTCGTTTTTTACGTTTTTACACAGTTTCTACAATATTTTATAATAATCTTACAAAATTACTTAAATATTTATGTAATATTTCTTAAACAGATTTAAAATATTTTTACAATAAAAAATGTTGTAGATCTTTTTAAATTGCTCTGGAAATGTAAACATTATGTTAAACCTTTAGAAGATGGGTAAAAGCAAACTTCCAATTTAAATCCGCTGAATTTTTCACTCCCAAATTATAGAAATTCAATCCGTAATTAATCCCCTAAAGTTTTTTTTTTGGAGATCCGAGGCATTTCGCTCCCATTTCTTCAACTCCTTTTGGCGAAAACCATCCGATTTGCGATTGAAAACCGTCTTTCCTAAAATGGAATTCTCTTAAAACTTTAATCAAACGCCATAAACACGTTTGGCGAGGTTCCGTTAAATATAATCGAATTTAAAATTTGACATTAAATGTAAAATTGGATCGCTTCCTCATTCATTATTATTACGAATGAAACCTATTTAATCTAAATAATTCATTTTCTCTTAGAATAATTTGCATATATCAACTTTATCTAATAAGTATAAGTTTTAAATCCCATCCCAAGAATATTATTTATTATAAGTATAAGGTGGTCATTAACTACTGTCAGTTGTCAGGAAAAAGTGTGTGTGTGCCCGCAAACAGCGGTTGACCCAGGGATCCACTTCTTGGGATGTCATTACGAAAACGCCCTTCTTATCTGCACCTGCAACAGCTCTTTTTGGCCATCCTTCATCTATTTATCTTCACGGAACTCAATGACGCTCGAAATTTATTTCCGTGGAAAAATGTACAAAATGGCGCCATTTTACGAAGGAGTCGATCGCTAAGACAATCGTCGATTTATTCTCTCGTCAGAGAAGAAGCAGCCAACAGAGCACAGAAATATCGACTCATTAAAAAGGACTGGAAGTTACAAACTACTTGATAATATTGAATATACTTATTGGAATTATGACTGATGCTAAGATAAATATTCTTCTCGTAGTTTTCTTTTCTCATTTTCCATTACTGCAGAAATATTTCGGAGAAATGCACTTTTGTGCTTATTTTGGAAGAGCAAAATAGGAAACATGATCAATATGAATTTCTCAATACGAAAAACAAAAGATAGCATTTAAAATTGTGAAATGAACACTAAAATATATATAACTGCATAATTTCCTTATCAAATCGTAGCTCCTTTTGTAATCGCACTATTGTGATCGGATTTACGCCGAGGTCCTTAAAAATTAAGATTTTCTTTCTCGGGATTTACTCGAATTAAAAAAGGTATTAAATTGTAAAATACACGAATGTGATTATTAGGATTACGAGGTAAACATAAGACACATTCAGTAAATCAATAAACGATCTCTTTGTTCGCCACTTCAACGGACGCAGCAGCCGACGAAGGAAAAAGTATTGAAAAGGAAGTCCAAAGATATATTTCGGTAGGAGGAATTATATAAGCCATCTGAGGTACGACCTGAAGACATGAAATAATTTTGAAAAAGTTATCTTAGAGTTATATTTTACATTTCCGTAATTTGCAACATAGTGTAAGCGAAACTATTCAGTGTTACTACACACAGCGAAAGCTGACTCAATCCGCAAAACTTTTATCGTGTTTAGACGAATTTTCAAATGGAATATTACAATTACGTGTATTGAAAAAACTTATACTTAAAATAGGCATTCATTCGAATGTTCTACAATTGCAATAGGAAAGATAATAATCGAGAACGATCGCTAAGTATTTATTGTAACGTAAAAGTTTTCACTAACGAAGGAATGATAAGGTTTCACACAAAACACTTCTGTACTCTATCTGTTTAGTTAACATGGCCTTCGCAAAAATCCATTTCTAGAAAATTACGGTGAAGTACTCAAAATGGACACCGACAGCACGAGAAGAAAATGTCCGCCTCATGCGAACGTGATTATAATTGATCAAATATTCTTTATAAAAGCCTGGAGTCAAAATGAAAAATAGATAATCGACATATTTTATAGATTAGTTTTAAGAAGAATATTTGAGCCTGTTTAATGACTATAATATATAAAAAAGAATTTGTTTCGCAGTAAATGAACTTTTAAGAAGAAGTTGAAAGAATGTCAGAGTGAATTTCTGGAGAAACAGATTGGTAGCACTTTAAAGTCAGTTGTTTCAATATTTGGAAACACCTTTTTCAATCTCTCTCATCCCTTTAATCTTCTGCAAAATGGCCGTTTGATTTGTCGCAGTTCCACTTCTCGTGGAAATTAAAGATGGCTCTTGAGCGAACGGGCGTCCAACTGAAGAAACTTAAAAGTATACTACTAAACTATAAATACAAAAGGGAATAGATTTAAGAAGCTTTTAATCGCTAAATACAATTCGAATACAACAATAAATAAAACTCTTTTTTGCTTTCTTGAGAATATTTCCTTTTATGATTTGTACTCTCTCGCGACCTTAAAACGATAGATATTTCACTTTTGAGATGACGAATTAATCGAGAAGATGGTTTAAATGTTAAGGAGTTTGCAACTTTTCACCGAAAAATAAGTCAATTGAACAAAATGAAAACATTTTGGATGAACCACTCCATGAGTTGTTGACATTGTAAAGAATCATAAGCACTGTTACAAAGAATATTATAACTATTTTCACTTCAAAAATACGAAAGAACTTATAGATTACTCTCATGTTTTTGGCAAAAGAAAAAATAATTTAATAAATGTTCAAAGCTCTAAAATTGCTGCCAGAATGGTTAAAAGAAGAAATAGGAATAAAGCAGTAAAGTTATAAAATATTTTAAGTATGACGCATTTTTAATAGTTAGATGTGAGAGTATTAAGTGAAATGGTAAAATTTAAGGATAGAAAACGCCAGTTAATGAATTTCAATCGATTTTTAAAATTATTTATGGCTGTTTTAGAGAACAGGATCTCCAAATTAGAAATGCACCGTCGAATTTTTACTTCAAAAATCTACAATTTTAAAATATTTAACTCTAAATTACTTTATTTTTGATGAAACATTAAGAACCGCGTGGATAAATAGGGGCTTTGAACTTTGAAGAGTGTCAAATGCTTTCAATCGACTTAATCATTTTTAGAGTACATTTTTAAAATGTGATTCCTATTTATTTTTGGAAATGATATTCAATGAACTGGAAAAAGAGCAAAATAAATCTGCAAAGGAAGAGTTTGAGGGAAGTGCATTTGAGAGAATTCGAGTCTAAAGAGGTATTTTGAGAACAATGTAAGGCGATGATAAATGATCGTTTGAAAATGGTTTTCGTAGTTAAATAAACAGTCTAAACATTGTTTATACTTTATAATAAAAGTGTATGTTTGATGTGGACAATGATTTACATGATGAATTTGCACATTTGATTACTTTGGTTTCAATAATCTCAAACTTTACAGCTTATATTTGATCAAATGATGATGTTTCTAAAGTCCTCGAAGAACTGGAATCGATAATTCACAGACGGTGCTCGTTTCTACGAAAATAATGCAGAAAGAGTTTGATGAGAAGATACGTTGGAAAGGGGCTTAAAATGGCTTAGACGAGCTCCATTTAAGAATCTCATGAAATAACGTAATAAAACATTTCTTTCGATTAAAATTGTTATGCTTTGTTTTTAAAGAAAGATTTTTGCGCAAACAGCATGAGTCAATTCGAGATTTCGAATTGATTTTGCTGAAACTCAATACTTTTTCCAAGAAAAATTTTTTACTGAAGTTCTTTTCTTTTTAATTTGATTGAAGTTCACCCTGAAACTGGACTTAGAAATAAAACCAAAGTTATTTTGATGAATTTGCAATAAAGGAGCTAAAACTGTTTCTTTTCCACGAGAATTCTGTAAATTTCACGAAATACTCTTATGATACGGAGCCCATTCTTCGAATTCTCGATTTCATTCTTTAAAATGAAATCTTTTCATCAATTTATAATCTGATTTTTTTTATCCAAAGTCAGTGAATAAAAGTAGTTTTTCTTATCAGAAAATAATGAAATTGAGATCATAGTTTGCCGTTAAAACGTTTTAAAGTTACCGTAGGAAATCTTCTTGTGAAGAAACACATTGGTAACAAAAAACATTGTATTTAAAAATGCCGCCTCAACACGATGAAACGTTTAAATGACATTTTAAACGGATTTGAGTCTTGGAAAGTGCAACTCGGGATAAAGGGGAGAATAAATAGACGGAGCGCTTGGCCCGGGAAAGGGTTTCAGAATCGATATCTTAGAAGGTGGCCCTGAGTGGCATTTTTTCTCCACATATTTGAATGTTGAAAAATTCCCGTTGTGCCCCCGATTCAGTTATTTCTCGTCGAGTTCTTATTCGGTTTTTGGATTATTCAATGTACAATACCTCTGAGTAATGAGATTGAAAATTCCGCTTTCGAACTGGTTTACACAACAAACATAAACGAAAAGATTACCAAAAACTTCAGAAAAAATTACACGTTATATGAATGATAGTAACCGATGATTATTTTCCATAATTTTATAAGTCAAAAAAATATTTATGTACCGCTAAAGAGCGATTTTCGGCATCATTTGGTGCTTTTTCCATTTCGGGACAATTTCACGTGGACAACTGCCGTTTGAGGCAAATGAATCACCGCCGCATCCTAATTAGTCATGACATTGGAAAGAATTTTGACTCAAAGTTTACATTTCAAAGACGTACATTATTTGTATGAAAAAGAAGATTTTAGAATATTATATTTGTTGCATAAGCCTTTCAGTAAGTGAGAGTGCTTTAATGAAATAATATAAACTCGATTTGGGTAAAACAATATTAAGGGTAAAGATTTGACGTAATAAGAAAGTGTTTCCGATCGATTGTCACGATGGGGTTTTGAAACCATGTCCGAGTACGTTACACATATTTGTTGGTCTAGCGAAAGCTTTTATCCTCTAAAGGCGTTTTTGTGATTCAATAAAACCTCAAAGACGTTTGACTTTTATTGACAAAAACGGTGACTCACGATCTTCGATTGTTCACTATTTATCGGATGAAACGCAACTGTTGATACAACAAATTTTCTCTTCACAAAGAGAAATTCATCGTAAAATGGACGATTAATAACGCACAGACGTGTGTTAAAGCAAAATGATTTTCAAATCTAGTGCAGCGGATATTTCGCAAAATCACATTCGGCCGAAGTTTTATTTACATCCAACCGAATCAACAGCACAAGTGCTGTTGTAACACGTGACCGTTTTCAATATATTTGGAGGCAGAGTAAAAATTCCTTCAAATGCTTTATCCGATGGCCTCCATCTTCAGGACTTGGATTCCCCATCCGCGACAATCGATTGTGTACAATTATTTGTGAGATTTCGTCGAAAACAAAAGATCATCAACTGATGTTTCGCGAATTCTCATTCTTCACAGGCGAACATAACATTAATACTTCTCACGATTGTGCCTTCAATGGGAATGAGAAAGTGTTCAATTCGCATCTGAATTCCATTCTGGGCTGAGGATGTACCACTTTTATGGAACAACATCCTCACCACTTATGTTTGTAACTGAAATGGGTGTTATAAGTAATCTCCTGTAATTGAATCTGAATCTTAGGATGATGTGTTAACTCCTTAACAAACCTGTTTGTTGAGTCGGACATCGAGATAAATAAGTTTTGCTCTGCACAGAGACTAAGGAGAAGACCGAAGAATAGATTGAACCCCAATGGGATGAAAGAATGTTCATAATGATATGAGCAACCATCGTAATCGGTGCCAATTAACGTTGTTTCTTCACATAAACAAAAGTCATATATCAGCGCACTAAAAGTCTTTTTTAAATTTTCAATAATAATTTATTTACAGGTTAGCCCAATTATATACGTTAAGCGAGAGCAGTTTCAACAAAAGGAAACATCCAAATTCGAGTTTGTAATTTATCCGAAAAGAGTAATATCGTTAAACAATTGGAGGATAATCGATTTCAAATCGATAATAATCTTCGCATTTGAAATGATTCTCGTTTGACCCACTGTTTCTTTGGCGTCCTTTGTTCATTAGCCAAAAACCTTCCTTTGTAAACATTTGTAAGAAAATCTGTGGAGAGTAAAATAAATCGATGGATATGGAGAATCGAATGGAATGGATCATATTCGAAAACTTGAATGAAAATTTTAAACTGTTAGAAAATCAGAAACGTTATTGATTTTTGAACATTTTTACAATCGCCAAACCTTTTATTTACTTGAAAACATTCTGAATTGAAACGGACATCGAATGAGCATTATTTCAAAGAATAGAAAGTATAAACATTGGTGTGGAAGAGTTCATGTCTCGGTTTTACCTCTCAAACGACATTGATAAGATAGTTAAAGATTCACCAACATTTTTAATGCAGACAAGGAATGACAAATAGAGAAATATTTTTCTCTTAGCAATTTTGTCTGGATTTTACAGAATTGAATTCATTTGGATTTCTTTCAATGACATTGGAATTTTTCTTTACTTGGTGATTTTGAAAGCAAAGTTGTGATGACGATTTCATTCGAAGTTCGAAGAGTATAAACTAATCACTAAAACGCCATCGAATCTGTCTGCTGAGGGAAATTAGCCGCTAAACGAATTTCCTTCATTTCCCGTTCGCATCATCGAGACTCAAAAGAGTGCATTTTGACAGCTGTTTTATGGGTTTCGTCAGTCAAATACTCGGACAAAAGTAAAAAATTAACGAATCGATATTTTTATTTACTAGAATTTAGAAAAAGACGTATAATATGATATATAAATATATAAGTTAAGAATCGAACAACATCAGTTATTAATCTTCATATGCTTACTTTCATTCTAA
This sequence comes from Pantala flavescens, assembly GCA_020796165.1. NCBI lineage: Eukaryota > Metazoa > Arthropoda > Insecta > Odonata > Libellulidae > Pantala > Pantala flavescens. The sequence goes on from CM036882.1 coordinate 18,668,242, forward strand.
GATCACCTAAATGGTTTAACCCATTAACCGCCGAGGTAAGAATTAGCGAGAAATTTACCAATTTTTTCTTATGAATCTTCTATTTTCTGCCTAGAAAAGACAAATTATAAATTTGAACTCTGAAAAAAAATTGTAAGTGCGAAAAAAATAATGTTGCGTTTTCGCAACTTTGGCAGAATACCTTAACTTTTTCGGATATGCAACCCGCGCAACACATATTATTTTTTCCGTTATTTATTGCTATATCTCATAATAAATACCATAAATGTCTGATTAATGAATTTTTCCTTTGCCTTTGACGATTACCTTCGATTACTCTATTTTAAATGGCAAAAATAACAATTATTCTAACAATAAGAAAGTGAATTTTATGATTCCCCATATATTTTGGGTGGAAATTGTTATAGGAAATGCAATATTTTTTTCCAATTAAACTGAATTTATTTGTAAATTTGAGATGGTAAAGGGTTTTTATTTATTAAATAATTCGAAACATTTAGGATGTAAGGACATATTATTTTCCTTGCATGAATAAATAGTTTGGCTTACATTGCCTACATTTTCTCATGGAGTTGCCCTTTAAAATAAAATGAGATAATCTATCCCATTTCAATTCATCAGGCAACAAAAATTGAGAAGTTGTGCCTTTCTGAGATCTTTTTTAACATTATGGCTTATGATTTTAGTCTTCGAGAGAAGCCACACCACCTTTTAGGAGGGTTACTGTAATGTTACTGCAATGTAGAACCTAAACTCAAACTGTGAAATCTTATTTTCTTTAGGTTTCCGGAACAGTTATGGCTTGTTGCTTATTCTTTCTATAGATATCGATGCATAGAGGCCACCATCACATTTTTCCTCTAACTCTAACTCTATGATTCGCATTGTAATTGTCGTGATGATCAACTCCGCCCATATACTTTTTGTATGCCCGGACAACATAAGGCTGTGAAATAAAGATACACTTTCTGTTTTTCCGGCTGAATATCTCCGACGTCCCTAATGGAAGAAGCTATGCAAAATTTCTTGCTAAAGAGATAACTGAGTTATCGTTCCATTTCATTATCGACAGATCAATGGATTTATCAAAATCAGTAATAACATATCCTCTTGACTTTTTAGCGAATTTCTTCGTATCTTCTATTGCTCACTTTCTATTTACCGTATAGTGCCTGTAGTGAAGTAATTCTTTTCTTTAAAAATACAAAACTATGCGTACGAAAAGAAACATATTGTCGAAACACTAATGTTGGGATAGCACAGGAATGACTTATAATAATTCAATAACTACGCTGGTACCCAAACCGAATTTGCTTTCATAGGAGTTTTCTCTGGCTCTAGCCTATGGCAAAAGCTAAAGAAGTGACCAATCTGATGAGCAAAGACGCCAGAATTTTAAACAAAATCTCTCAGGTTTATTTTTATAAACATGGTCTCGGAATGACGTCCAAAATTAGGTACCATCTGCTCATCTACGGATAAATTATGCGAAAATATTCTGAATTGCAGGTTTTTTCATTTAATATGTTGAATTATGTCTTCATTTTTGCAAATTCGTACATTTTGTCTAAGCATCAATTATCTGAAAAATTAATATTTTCTTTAATTTCCCGAAAATAGTTCCTTCTGAAAGAGCTACGGATCAAATCCATGCCTTCACCAAGGCCCTTTGACCAATACATATCTAGCTCGGGAGACATATTACATCCTGTGATAAGCAATAATTCAATAAATTTCCTTAAATCCTATATAGTTGGACTTCATATCTATTCTTGTTTTAGTGCCTGTTTGTTAAAAAGAACTATTTTCTCTAAGACATCGTCGTCCAAAAAAAATCGGAAAATTCATAAATGCATTTTACAAATAATTGATATGGTTTCTCTGTAATAGACTCCATTTTCTTACCTAATGAATCTCCTATCTTCTAATTTCAAAATTAAGCGGATACAAACCTCTATAAGCTAAAACATGTCGAGAAACGGGTATTGTATAGGGAGCGCTGGCAGCGCCGCCAGACCCCCTCCTGCCAAAGTTGCGAAAACGCAACATTAAGTTCAGCCTTCAAAATGATCTAGAAAAAAGTTTCTAATTCATAAAAAAAGAATTACATGTGTTCAAACGATATTACTTCTATCACGGATAACTACTTTAAATCCAAAAAAAAATTTTGACTGGATGGTAGAAATGTTTGACTCGGGCAGAGTCATGCGATCGAAAAAGTGACATTTTTAAAAAACTCTAAAAAATAAAATAATCATTATAACTGCTCCATTTTTGCACTAAAAATAATTTCAAGACTTTATCTATACAAATAACAAAAAGAATTATCGAAATTCGAAAGAAAACATAAAAATTATGAGCGAAACATTAATGTTGCGTTTTCGCAACTTTGGCCGGATATGGGTTAAGATTCAAATGAAGATTAGGAATGAAAATCATGCTTAACATAGAATTTTGAGGAATTGATTATTCGAAGCAAACAAAGAAGCGAGCGAAGATGTCTCCATTTGAAAAGAGGCATAGAAATGAAGAAGTATGCCCGTGGCATGAAATAAGATTTTCAGATATTCTCGTCTCTTTACAAAAAAATACGGTTTTTAAACGGGAAGACGTCTTAGTTTTACATTATCCGCATTTTCAACCAAATGACTCTCGTGCAATTGTCCTTTTCCAGAAGAATGCACGTCGTTTCACATCGCAAAGATTCCTATCATCCCATTTGATGTCCATTCGTTGCAAACTTCTCTCATAATATTATAAGAGATGATATTTAAAAGAAACTTAGTAAAACTTAAATGTTAAAGCTTATTTGGAAACCAATTCTTTTAATTCGAAGTTTAAAGAAAATTTAACGTTAGAAATATGAACTTCTCTATGTCAATAATCATTTGTACTAATCAATCACATTCAAGTTCACAAAATTTGAGTCAGAACATTATTGATTTGGTTATAATACTACAAAAAACTAGATTTTCTATTTTTTTATTATTTCGGAATAAAACGTTCTTTATTTTCGTAGAATTAGTCTCTGTATCATTCTACTGTAAAAAGAAATGAAAGACATTTACCGTATTCTTTACTGGAATAAAACTTACAATTAGTATTTAACATTTGAGGAGCACTTCCAATAAAATTGAAGAATATCATCTCCGTAAATGGGAAGTATTACATTGGTCCAATCTCCATTATGTAAAGGAAGTAGCTTTCCAACATTGATATAAATTAGTCTTAAGAAACAGCGTTCTGTCGATGAATACGAAAACTGCACATCTGAACACACTTCGGTTTTTCGGTGAAATTGCCTTTGGCTTAAGAGTCATGATTTGAGGAGATGATTCGAATGGGGAAAAGTCCTTTGTGACGAAATAGAAAAGCGACGAGATGCGATGCTGTATAGATATGGTTGCCAAGAAGAAGCATAATTCGGATTGGTACTAAATCTCGGCTATAAATTTCATTCCTTTTGCTATAAAGACCTCATCACTGTATATAATGATCCAATCTAATCCAAATTTCACCAAACTTTAAGTAAATGTCGACTAAATTGAGCTATAAATTTTAATTTCATCCGTTGAAACGGAACTTCTCCGGAAAAATCTTTCGCAAGCGGACCTGCTAGCAAGTATTCTCACACAGACAAGATACCGCCTGGAACAAAATATGGATTACCGAATAAATGACTTGGTACTTTCCACGGATAAATTTATTTGCACGACCGTTAGCGGGTCAACATCATCCGGTCACAACTGATGTTCCACGAAGTAACTCTTGAACACGTTAACTTTTTAAAATTGGGATTTATAAGCATTATAAGGGTTCGAAAATATACTTCAACGATTAGATATATGACTAGTAATTAATGGATTTTATACAAACGACATTGTGTTGGGCAGAAATGGTGATTTTGCTCGTTACTTGCGAAAAGGATGAAATGACTGACTTCAAAGAGTAGATGAACACAAGAAATAGTTCGCGCAATAGACGGCTTGAGAATGGATTACTTTGCGTGCCTCCATTAAATCACACGAATACATAAAGACATCGGCGTTCAACCCCTCGAATGAGCCATCGACTGTCGGCCGTTGATGGTCGAAAAAGATCCGCGCAAATAACTTTAAAATTGCTCCGTGAATATTGGGTAATAAAACAAGACTTTAAAGTTAATTAAAGATAAAGTTTATTTCAAATGTGCAATAATTTACAACGTGAGCATTGCATTTCACTCTTTTCGGTAGATGAACTCTTTCCCACCGGTGGTTGTTTCATCATATTTGAGACGTGCTGCTTCTCCGTTTGAAATGGTAACAGTATTTCAACGTCAACTACAATTCCAAAGCAATTTGTGATAGCAATTGAAGGAAGAATTTTAAAAATATTGCGAATGAAAATACTTCTGAAGAGACGACAACTGCAAATCCACGGAACCGTGAAATTAAACGGAAGCAGCGGTGAAATGCTAGTGAGCGATTGATTTCGAAGGCCATTATCAGAAACTCTCTAAGAAGTATAACGAACGATCAGGTGGTAGATAATAGAGGCCCAATTATAAGAATTTATAATTGGGGAGGATTGGAAAATAAAGCAAGTGAAAAGTGTACTCCTAATGAGTGCATCACTCATTAGGAGAAAAGCGAAGCGACGAAAACAAAGCTTTTCTACGAATTTAAGACAAATAGGAGCCAACAAAGATGTGCTGAGTAGAACTGGCAGTAAAAAAAATTTTAAAAATCCAAAGAAAATAGATCCGAGCGAGTAAAAGTTAACAAACAATAAGCAGTAAAATGGAAACAATATCGAAAGTGCCAAATGGTAAATTATTCGCTTCATCACTTATAAACGATCTACCAAAAGGAATAATATAAGCGGTTTTTGAAGATTGTATAATCTAAAGAGAAGACGATTTGGAAACAATTAGTAAAATGTTGCACGGAGTTAAAGAAGAGGAGTACTTATGTAAAAATAGAAAATAATTTTTGGTATGCACTTTGAGTCTCAATCAGAACATACGACTAAAGTGATGATGGATATGAATAATGTAAGAGTAAATAATGCAGATGGATATGTGCAGGAGATGGGAAACAGAACTATAGATGTATATTAGGAGTTGGGAATAAGGTGATGATCAAATGATAAGAAATGGAGGATGAAAAGAAAAAGGAATCGTATTGTTTAGTATCAAGAGTATAAAAATTAAAATAGCAGAGAAGTGATAAGTATCCATTTACAAATAGAAGGATATAGGTCTATAAACCCTTACTAAAGAAGGGGTTTTGAGGAGAATCCAGAAAATTGTGTGGTTTTCAAGCTTTAATTTGGAAGTTACAAGGTTAAAGATTGTAGTAGGGAGTGATGGTATCAAGCACCTACTGTGATTAAGGCATTAAAAATTTGATTGGTATCATGGATTGTTATCGGGGGTTAATCAAGGACATCAAAATAAGGATTTTACATATAAATGAAAAGATTTTTTAACTTCCCAAAACAGTGAGAACAAATCTTGGCACCAGCAATAAAATTTCACTTTAAAGGTACAGTACTGTTAATTTGGAAAAATATTAAATATTCTCTGTAGACATTACCAATGAACTTACTTGTATTTCAAGAATTGTATTTAATATAAATTATTATTCAACAAGTAATGGTCTATTTCCAACATGGCATTTTCTAAATCTAACATATAATGGATAAACATGAGTGATTTAAAAAGAATAAAATTGTCATTTCTTTATGATCCATAAAATATACAGAGTGGATTAATAAGCTATATTGAATTTTAGTAAAGTAAATTTAGAATATAATAAATAGAATCGAAATAATGTATTATGATTCATATTATATTTTCACAGAAAATTTGGCAAGTAATTTATTGGACAAATTCATGAATGATAGAATTAGCATCCAAAGGATAGAAAGAAAAAAAATGATGGCAGGAAACCTTATAAAATTAACAAGTAAAATAAACCAAAATAAAATAGGTACATCAATGTCCTTAAAAAGCCTATAAAATTGAAGGAGAATGAACAAGGCAAAGATGAAGACAAATTTGTAATAAGTAAAATAAGGAAAACTCATTAAAATCCATTATTTTGACACCTAACCTACACACACTTATCTCAAGCTTTGCAGTATATATATATAATATCATAGCTAACATACAACTAACATCATCAGAACAATATAACATAAAATAATAAATAATAGAAACACTCAGATTAAATACTTTTCAAAGTTGAGGGTGGAAAAGAAAAGGTTGTGAAAATAAATTTATCTTATTTAAAGTACCAAGTCATTTTTTCAATATGTTACACAGATTCCACAAAGTTAAGCTTGACAATATTATATATATATATAGATAAGTGTGTGTAGGTTATAGATATATATATATTTAGTCCTCACACTATATGTATTAAAATTATGATGCACAATATATATTACAATATATTTTAAAGTATATAATATACACAAAATAGTCCAATAAAATTGAAAGAAAACGCAACATAGGAAAGTATAAATATATATAAATGCAGCATACATGAATCTGAGTGAGCAATTTAGACAATGAAATGAATTCAAATATGAAATCACACATTTGGTGTTCAATTCTAACTTTATTTCAATAACCTCCAAGTAAAGTAATTTAGTACGTTTGGGGTAAAAGACAAGAACAGAAAAAGTATGAATAAAGTAAATTCAACAAATGTGAGTGTACTACTGAGAAATGTATATCCTTAACTTATGGGCACAAAGGCCATGTTTAACTAGAACCTTTTGGTATTTAGAAATTGTTGTGAATAAATTAGCATTTTTGTATAGAAATAATCAACTCTAACTAGTAAGAATTTGCGAAGGTACATCTAATATATTCTGACTTGTAAAATAAATGGATAACATTAGCAAGAGGTAATAGAATAAGAATCATAAACAGAAATGTAGAACAAAATATTACATACTTTTGAAAATACTATGAATGAGAGATCAAAGATCAAGACAGTCTCAAAGTTTGCTGAGCCTTGTGTGTCTTGGAGAAGGAAATAAATATAGTTTAAAGTTACAATAACCTGAAATAGGGATGAATGTGATGGAGCAGCGATTCACTTTGTAGTATTCCATGACAGGTATTGAAAAGATTACCACTTTTCTGGACAAAATTGGTGAACTATAGCCATTTCTCTGTTTTCTGAAATACTGCTACAGGAGAACAATTTTCTATCTTCCTTACCTCAATTGCTTCCAATTGTGCTCAATTTTGGATCAGATTGACTGATTCGATTGGCAATTACTTCATAATTTTATATATGACTTAATATAATCAGGAGTATATTTTCCACTTTATTAGGCTCTATGGCAATTTGATTAGTATCCATGAGAGAAATCCAAGAAGCAGGAAATGTATCTGAATTGCCGTAATAAAACTCATAATAAAATGAGTCAAACCAAATTTATGCTTAAAAGTGCCAAAAAATTAAGTAAATTATAATTAAAATTGTAAAGTGGAGTGTTTATAAGAGCAATAATCCGCACTACCCAAAAAGTGATCTGCAGCTGAAGAGAGCATTGTTGAACCAGTTCTCTTCAAGATGGCCAATAATAAATAAGAATCTGCAACTAATGATATGTAATGAGAATAAAAAGAGTAAGAATCAATGATAAAAATTCAACCATGAAATCTCATCTTTGTACAGCAGATACTTTTGGAAAATCAATGAAGAAAATCATGAATTTCAACAAATAAATTTGTCTTAACACTATCTTTGAGTATGAGCTTACTTTTTTCTCAATCAAACATTTTTAGGACCACACTGCAACAAAAGATATTGAATTTCTGCTAGCTTAAAACTGGGGATCTATTCGTGGAATATAAGAATCAGTAACTAGTAATGAGTAACTTAGCAAATAACCAATCTTGACCAATTCAAAGACCATTTCCAAAATGTCAAACATTTGGAATAGCTCCGGAACGTACTCCTATAGAAGGGCATTTTCGTGCCTTATGACCAATTTTTTTTACAGATGTCAATGCAATAAGTACTGGGTTTCATATGTGAAAGGAATGTTTCGATCCTTGGTTTAGGATAAAGCCGTTTTCTCACTCTCAATAAAAATTACTAAATTGAACAAAGGGAGTTTATTAGGATACAAACCATGAATTTCATAAGGTTATCAAAAGAGCATGAATTGACTACCCAATAGACAAGTTGCCAAATAGTTGTGCACATCAAAAACAGAAAGCCTAGAATCCTGTGAGATAGTATAATTGAACAGTATCTTGAGGTGAATATCATGCCAATGACAGGAACTGATAAACCAGCAGCTTACGTGAAACCAAGTTCACTAACTCAATTGGAAATGCAGTTCAAGGGGATGGCTTTAATATGTCCATAGCGTCCTTTCTCACTGGTGCGTACTTCGAAGAATTACGATGTCAATAGGTTCAAGACGAAATTGATATGGTTTCAGAATGCAAACTGAATTGAACTTAATTTGATAATATGGGACATATACGCTACCTTCACAAAATAAGCGACTTGTTAACCAATGAGAGAACTTCAAAGCATTGTAAATATAAGAACTACACGAATTCGCTGAATACATTTTTTTAAAATTCATAAAAATGTTCAAGTGAAATACCGCCAAATAGAACGATACAATTCAATTTACTAAAAAAAGTGTGTTCCAATTGTCGCATTTACGTGCAATGAATGCGAAACGTCGTTTGTTGAAAACAAAATTTTTTGCCCTGAAACTAATTCTCAAATGTGGTAATTAATAAATGAAATAGATATTTGTTTCGTGTTTCGAACGAGCTCAAAAACCGAAAATTCTAGATTTTAAGGTCAATAAAAAGTCAATGAAAACTCTTAAAAAGATATTATAAACATTTTCATAAATGAACTACAAACCATCTTTGGATATGCGGCACAGCACTTCGCTTGTTTAATCAATAAATCTCATATATTCCGCAAAAAAAGTATTTTTGAAGCAGTTTGTTTTCGCATCAATATCTCTAATAAAACTCGCACTATCCGAATGAATAAAGAAAGGCTGATAACTTAAAAAACTACGAACTTGATAATCAACAAATCTTGTCATCTAATGATTCCCAATCTTAAGTCTCTAAAATAACCTCATCGATTTGCAATTTTAACGATTGCATTTAGTTTTACGTTTTATAGTTTGTAACTGCATCACTTTTCAATGAGATCTCTCTCACTGAACGCGATCAAGAGGCCGAGCATTAAGTAACTTCCCGACCATTTCACAACTTCTCATAATACTTGAGTTTTACGAATGTTTTCCGCCAAAATGGGAGTTCTATATGAAACGGGTCTGTGCCCTTTGACGTACGCTCAGACAATCGGGACCCATATTAAACACTTCAAGATAGCATTATGATGCAAAATTCTATAAAATAGCGACTTTGGATTTACTATAAGAATTCACGACCATAAGCTTGTATTTTCGGTACCTCAAATATATCAGTGAACCTTGCAATACAATCCCAGTCTTTCTACTGATGAGTCCTACTTCCACGAATTTTATTCAGCCTTTAAGATTAAAACTAATTCTGTTATCAGAACTTTTGATATTAGAAAATATGTTTTTCCGTAAAAACAGAACCTCCACTAAAATATTTGTGGACATTGTTTCACATTCTTCGTTTTTTAGTAATATCAAAGGGATTTGGGTAAACTTTGAAAAATAATTATATTGATTCATATATTTAATTATTGTGCATTAAATATAAAAGTATAATCATATCCTTCTTAATAATAGATTTTATTCTTAAATCTATGAAATTCTTCCTCCATTTGCACTCCACGAGTGGAATCACTCCGTATGAGAGCCCTATGTATTCTCAGGAAACAACACCATATTTTCAATGTTGATCCGCTCATTTTTCTTTAACTGTAATGGAGACCAAAATGCAATAAATTATCCTATTTCTTTTTTTAACATATTTTCTCATTCTTTCTGAAGAATGCTTCTGTTTTTCTCCTTTCCCGCCAATTACCTCATTGGTATCTGTTTCGGAAAAGACAAACGATTCTGAGGAAATAACCAAAAGCTTTTTTTCAAAAGATTAAAAATTAGGTGCACTATGAGACCACTTCGAAAAAGAAGTAACAATCATGCAAATGTCCCAAACCATAATAAATGCAGCTCATTGAGATTTGCAAGGGATTTATTTCGGCAAACAGGGGAATCGCGCATTTAAATTGGAAAGAGGGTGGAAAATGAATAAAAGAACCGCTCCATTTCTGTGCAGAATTTAACACAGAAAACAATAAAATACGCGGTATATTTGATCCCTTTTAAAACCCCCTCAAAGTACAACGATAAGTAACGAACATTAATCATTTTAACCCTCCTAAATACATTTTGTATTAAAAATGCAAAAGTGTCATTCATTTTCAATTGCTGCTAACAATGGAATATATTGAAAAGATGTTTTTAATTTGATTCTATATTATTACGAGATAATTCTTCGTAGGATTTGTTGGCTGTGGCAATGGCAACAATGCAAGAATAAGAGGAAGGCAATGGAACGAAAGGTGCAATATTTTGATCTTTTGATTGTTAGATAACGATAATCCATCTTTAATTCACTCAAATAAATTATATTCATGCAATTTGATGTAGTAATATGAATAAAATTATTTTTCCCGCCAAGTGTTTGCCTGGGAGCTCCGTAGTAAACTTTTCTTGAAAGATATTTTAAAGCATATTCTTTATAAAAACAATTATATTTTGGATAGAATGCCGATGTATTTCCTCGACACGATATTAGTAATATGTTATTCGAGATTTAAGAAGGTAAAAAGCTGTGTTGACTGTTTAGCTGATATTCTATATCAGAATTAATTCTCTGCTAGGCTAACCAAGCAGTTTCTTATCGATAAGCCAGAATGTTTAAATTAATACCACTTTGTGATTATTAATTTACTCTAATCGATTGAATAATGATGCGGCATTACTTTAAAAATGAATAATTTCCACATTTCCATTATTTTGTATTAAATTTTCCTGCCAGATTTCAGAAAAAGATTTTTAGAAAAATTAACCTCAAAACATCATTAAAAATTATATATACGTATTTATGTCCATATACCTTAAAACATGTTCAACTATACACTTGTTATTTCACTGTCCTATGTAACATCTAACGAAAACATTATGAAACAATGGATGATAAGAATCATTAAAGAAAAATAAAAGAAGACATAAAACCACGGATTCAAGCGAAGAAAGTGACTAATCGTGCGTACGAATGAACGCCGTTCGGAGAGCCAATCGAATGAGCGGAAGATGGACATCGATCCAACTGTGGACTTTATTATGAACGCGCTTATTCAAATACGTGTTTATTATGACATTAGAAGTTAAACGGAATAGCAACAATTCACAAGCATTCTATTCATTATCATACTATCATTCAAGAAAAATATAAAAGTAGCCTTAATTTCCGTTGTTTTTCCAGTGAACACCGATTTGAATGATCTTTTATTGCATCTGAAAGATAGAAATCTATGCAGAGATACTTTGGGCTCACAAAAACTTTTATTGGAATAACATTTCTGCGTCATTTCAATTCCTTTCAATTCGACTACAAACCAATTAGGAGATTTTGTACGGAATTGAAAAATAATGCGGGATTTTTGCTGATAGAAAAAGAACGCCACACTAAGAAAACTTAGCTCATGTTTCATTCAAAAGGGTAAAAAGATTCCACTCGAAAATTAGCTTCTTATATCCAGGACATCTCATTTATTTCGCTCTGGATTGGTAGGCACAATTTTATTCCGACATTCCATTTGAAAATGATATTGAAATATTCACGAAGAAATAAAGGAAAGACGATCAAAGAGAGAGATTTCATATGTGGACCTAAAAATGTCGTGCATTTGCATTCGATAGAATTAAGAACATAATGGAATAAGCATATTCGAAGAGAGCGAGGCCAAAGGAGGGATGGGAAAAGATCCGAAGTAAAACGGAGGACTAAATGGAGAAGTGATCTTTTGGACACTAGAATTAATTCTTCAAATGGAATCGAATCAATGCATTGCTTTTTTCTTAACTGTATTACAGTGCATACAATTACATGGGGGAACATATTTTTCACCATTTCTTAAGCAAAAAACAATCTTAGATTTTTTCCGAAATTGTAGCAAAATGAATCAACTTACAAAGATGAGAGCCCATCAGAAATTGTATCTACTACCTCTATTTATCTACATCTACCCTACAAGCCGCCTTCCGGCGTGTGGCAGGGGGTATGAACACCTAACTGTCGTACATTTCAGGCTATTTATTGTTCGGAGAAAGGATTCCGAAGGCGATTTCTCACATATCACCCGCAAGGCGATCGCACAACATCCATCTTCCACAACTTTCCCCAAACTCATCTTGTAATCGCAACTCTTCTAATGATCTTACGTGTGATGATCATTCGGAGACACTCGCCTTTTCATCGTATTTGAAACTTTCCGCTGTGCCATTCTCGAGTTTGCAAGGTTCGTCCGCGTGATCCCATTTACTAGACGCGTATTACAGACGTGAATTTCACAACCTCCAATACATTTTCGGTGAACGCTAATTAAATCGCTCGAAACAAGTTCTTCTTCTATTGCTCTTCACTGTGCATATCGTGTCGTTTACATGAAAAGCAGTGGCCCAATCACACTGCCCTGAGGAACTATCTTTCGATGGCAATCTTGAAATCGAGGAACATGGCCTCCATTTTAACACATCGAATGTGATGATGATATTCTCTTGGCTCTTGTTTAAAAAATTAACAAAAGACAACGATGTGCACCCGTCGGTGAGGTTAATCGCCACTTTTTATGAACCATAACTTATAATCCTTAGGGTCAATGCTCTTTCTTTTGGATACATGGGGCATCTCTTCCTGTGGACAGCCAATCATTAACAAAGATCGCTTTGTTTTGCGAGAAGTTTCTTTCAATGTTGTAAGGAAAACCAAATGACTCTTTTCCGTGGAAATAGTAGAGCTATTGATGAGCCGTTTTATATCTATTGGCCGAAATCTTTTCCTTTCCAATTGACGTTGTCTTCTCAGAGAAAGAAAAACGCGAATGTGAAATGAACGAAGTAAAAATGAAAAGAAGAATATGAAATCTCGAATAACAGTTGGATCAGAGCTGTATTCATACCGCACTGGGTCTTCCAATAATCCGCAATTAATATGGCTTTATCAGGACTCTACAGAACAATGCGTCATGCTTTATAGGGGATTAAGCTGTAAAAAGGGTTTAGGATTTCTTAACTGAAGTGTTAACTCCATTCAATCTTAACACAGAGAAAAATAAACTAAAATGCTATTAATGATCTTCGATTGGTGTTTTCTTTACTCTCAAATTTAAATCGATATAAAATTAGAAGGCAGACATATGCATCAATAAACATTATTACCCACTAGATTCATTGTAGCGGCGTAAACGATCCACCAATCATTTCATTACAAATCTTTGCTGATATATGGTTTGCTATTAAGGAAAACATAGAATTGAATATTTATGTTTCCATAACCTGTTATGGAATTCTATTCTAATTAAATAGATTCTAAAAATATATACATTTGTATAGGAAAGTGTATGTAATATTGTATTAATTGTGATTTTTCATTAACCACTTTATATTCAAAGATTCTCATACAATTATCAAGAAATGTGAATCCAATGTTACACGTATCTATAAATTCTCTTGTGTTGTTATAACAAACATTGTAACCGGAACGGATTTTTGGCCTCTAGAGGTAAGACATTCTTTAAAAATGGGACATACAAAATGCTATCACGCTGTAGAGAAATCATAAATAATGATGGCAATTAAATTATTCAATAAACTTTATTCAGAGTATGAAAAATCTATTCTTTTGTTTCATTTAAAAAACAGACAGAACTTTCCGGTAGACCTATTACATTCATACAGTTTGCCAAAATAAGCAAAGAAACATGTGTCTGTTGAACAAAATAGGGTACTCTCTGGATTATCTTTGCATGCATGACATTTTTGTATTAAATTAGTCATTTTGGTGATAAAAAAAATTATTATTAGAAATTATAAAATGCAAACTAATTCCAACAATTAATCAATCATTAAGTATACCTCTTTTGGTGATAAACTTTATATAAAATAATAATATCCTAGATTTTATAAACATAAAGATGATCATAGGTTTAAAAGTTTTGTAAATCACTTGATGTGCCAAATTTATCAATTACAAGATCACATTATGTTAATTATCATTTTTAAAATGAACAAAAGAATCTTATCAGTAATAATGTAGTGGAGAGAAAAATGTTCACACTGATAACTTAAAATTCTTCATATTTTTTTTCTTAATCTAATGAAATTTTTAAAATGATGAACAGCAAAGGTAAGAAAATCATAGCTCTATAATAATACAAGTCGAAGTTAGTAACTGATTGGATTAAATGTCCAGTAGTTAAATAAGGAAAGTCTTTCTTAAAATTTTAAAATGCACACACTTCTCAAATAAATTTATAAATGATACAAATACAAGGAATTAGAATGAAGTTCACATGTTTTTCTAATGACAACAATCTTCCCACCCTAGTGTTGAATTAAGGATATTCTACACCAAATACGTTTATAATATACATTACTATAATAGTCTTTAAAAATTCCAAGGAGAGCCACAAAAAATGTTGGCTGATTTCCAATACATTCCTAAAAGAGATAACAGAGAAAGTAAACATTTCATGGAATCAAACCTATGATTGTAGATAACAAAGTAATAGCAGTTATACATACAGATACAGCATGATAAGTGTAATGTTAGCCTTCTACATATTCAAAGAGAAGTTTGAAAATATTCAAAATCCAACCTAGTTCCAGTATGGGAAACAAATGTAAATAATAATGAAAACATATAATAATAAAAGTTTCCACAGTTTTCCACAGAATCTGTGGAAACTACTACGTTTTTCTGTGTACAAACCAATAATTTTATATTACAAATGTGATTTTTTCAGCAATTGCATTATGGATACTGATATACATACTAAGTTTCATTAATATCTGCTTCAGGGCCAGGAAACATTTTTTTTTAACTTGAGGAAAATTAACTACCACTGGGCATCAAACCCATGAAAAATTGTTCGAAATAAATGTCGGTTATATATAGAGGATCAACCTATCTTTAAGAGTGTGAAATTTGATTCTTCTGTTTAATCAGAAAATGCTTTTAAAAAATTTAAGAAAACTGGGCCAACACATAAGATGAAAAGTCTGAAACTAGGGGCCATAGTAATATATGTATGCATGTATAATATTTGTAATAATCCCTTATTACATTGATTTCTAATACAAATATGAGCTTATTATAATAGGTCTACTGGAAAGTTCTGTCAGTTTTTAGAATGAAAGAAAAGAATAGATTTTTCATACTTTGAATAAAGTTCATTGAATAATTTCATTGCCATCATTATTAATAACTTCTCTAAAGCGTGATAGCATTTTGTATGTCCCTTTTTTAAAGAATGTCTTATCTCTAGAGGCGTAAAATTTAACCAGTGTTTGTCTGATTTCTTCTTCTTTCTTGAATTGTTTGCCCTTCAAGAAATTTTGTAAGGACAGAATGCATGAGTATGCGATCGTGCCTCACTTAATACTAACAAGAATGGTTTATTCATTTAAGACGAAAATGTGTACACATTGTAAGTGATCAAAAGAGAGCGAAATATGAGTTTAATGAATATAAGCTTAATTGTTGAAACATTGTAACCGGAGCAGACAGAACTTTCCGGTAGACCTAGTATTTATGTATATTCTTGTTATCTGTATTGCGGGGATAAATAAATAAATATAATATTAATAATCAATTAATCATAATGAAATATTCTAAATGGTAATCAATCCCACACTAAGGGATTAATACAAACTTCAATCAAATTCATTGATTGAATAATTCATTAAAGTACAATTTCAAGTGTTATAATGAGATTCATGTACAGCAACATTGGCAATTATTGATTTTACCAAGAAAATCTCTTACCATAGTATAATTTCACTTTGAAGATTTCAAAATCCATCAAAAGGACATTACATTCAAATTTTTGAAACATTTTAATAAAAACTGAAAAGAAGAGTTTTTCCTTTAAGAAATTCATAATTAATGGCTGCTCCAAAAAATACGATTAATTAAAGACTCTAATAAATTGATAAATATTGTATCACAGGAAACAGGATGTAATGCATCAATGAAAAGTAAATTTCTAAAAAATACAATGTGTGAATCTATAATATAGAATGTAAGAATCAATAAAATGCAGTTTGAATGTCTAACATAAAATGTATGATTTCATAAACTATATAATGAGGTGTATGCATCTATTAAATGTAATTTATAAATCTATAAAACGAGATCTAATAAATTATAAATTGCACTGTTGAAATGCATAAATTGCAATGATTGAATATATCCTAAGAATCTTATGTTCTTCTATTTATATACACTGAACATTTTACTGATTCATAGACTGAAATTTAAACTTTATTCATACATACTATGCATGCATATAGATCCAAACATTGCAATTTATAGATTTAAACATTACAACTTAATAAGAATATAAATGTTTGAGAAGACGAGCCAGTATACCGACATAATTGTAGAAGAGATTTCAAATGAATTTTCCAAAAAAAAATACATTTTACATTTATCTTCTTATTATATAACTTATATAATATAACTCATATAACTAACATATTGCCTTTCGTACTGCGTATGATAATAAACACTTATGAAGAAATGTTATCCGTAAAAGTGAAAACGGGAACGACTTCCTAATTCAGTTCATAAGTTTGAGAGTAAAGGGCAAACTTTTACCAGATAAGGTAAACACCGTGGTAATGATGACAATAGAGGCTCAAGTAGATTTAGGTAATGATGGCTGCTCTTCACTCCCTTTTCTTATGATTCGTTGCTGCAAAATGTACAATATACGAATACAGTGTTTCGGAAAACCGACAATAGATGTCGCTGTCAAATATCTTCCTTGTTCCGTTTAATCGATGAGAGCGCTAACGGAGATTTGGTGAAGTACGTCGTACTCGAAAATTTAAAGAGTTTACGGAACGTGTGAATGATGAAAATCAACTATAAGTATGCTTCATAATCCATAAACGAGACCAAAGACAACAACTGAATTCTTTTTGTACCACTTCTTTTTGTAAATAAACCAAGATAAATCATTTGTATGAATTGGTTGTCGTAGAAAATTATATCCAGATATTCTTAAATTTGCTGTTACCTACGAGTGTGATGATGTGAATAATGCTTTCTACGAGAAAAATGCAAAAACTATTCTTCTTTTTCATGGTCTGCTTTTCTTGTGAAATTTAATATTTTAAAACTGTAAAAATAAATGTTTACGATATCTGGATTCAAGGCTATTAAAATATAAATTTAAAACAAATATCAATGTACACTCTCTGATTAAGTTTTGTTGATTGTTTAGTCAATTAAATGTATATCTTTATACAACCATCGTTTGTTTAATGTGTGAATCGTTATTCATGAATATAATTTTAGTAAAAGAAGAAGCGCTTCAAAATTGATATCCGTAGGTCACATATACAGTTGAAGAATCTTGTTCTAAAATGAAGTCTTGGAATTTGAACATCGTTGGAATTCATATATTCATATGATACTGCTTTGGTCGTGATAATGATAATAAAAACTAAACTGATGTTTTTTTTCCCTATTTTAGATAAAAATTTAAACTGATTTATTTGAAAATATTGAATAGTTATAGCCATTATGAAGAACTCGACGATCAGCTTGTTTCCATCAACTTAGGAAGGCATCGGCAGCCATACGCGCTTTTTACATTCATGATTCGCCATCGTAAAAAAGGAATTAAATCCCTTAGGATCGACTGAAATGGTTATTCTTATATATTCCGATATCACATGTTAAACATTTAGCGTTAAATTCTATAATAAGCTTGTAATTACGGAATATTTTAATAAATCAAAATTCTACTCAACATGTTTTGAGACAAAAATATTATATCTTTTAAATTTGATCAATTACAGAAATAAAAACTTTTCATAAGGTTCTAATTACAAGATTTTTGATTTGGCAGAATACATTTAGTTACATACTTCGGAAATGAATAAAATGTTCGAATACCATGAAGTATTCGAAAAAGCTTTACTTTTATTTCTATACTAATAGAGTACAATTCGTAGCTAAAATTTTATCGATAGGAATAAATCAAATTAAATGAATTTGTTTACATTTTATGGCTAAGAAAAACTATTTCATTTCCTTCAAATTATTGATTCACGTGAAAGTGAAAAGATCGATGCGGTTGCCCCCTTTCGGAGTTTCGCGAAATCAATTCGCTATATTTCATTAGTAAATATTAGAATGACCGCGAGTTTAAATCCAAATAAAGATCTGTTTACATTCGTTCGACAATCGCTCGTGGGCTCATGCGATTGATTGAGTCATCGGTCACATCTCACGAATACGTAAATGAAATTCGATTTTTGCAATGAGAGAATATAATTTATTTATTTGCATAATACCGAGCATTTATTGGAGATGCCTTCCTCTTTACCCTACGAAGCCATTTTCAAGCGAAATCCACACATCCGAGGGCGTATTTTGAAAAGCATTTTGTAATAACGGTTATCGTATTTCCCCTCTTTGATAAAGCGACTGTGGCTACGGCTCTTGTATTAAAAATGCTGGAAAATAAAAATATTTCACTTGACAAGTTTCAAGGATGTATGTTAAACAAATTCTCTCGTATGAGCCAAAAATTCGCAAATAAATTTTCACCGAAAGAACTCAACCTCTCAGGAGCTTTCGGATTCAATTTAAAAAATTAAAAAACGAATATTTTAGTTCGATCCACTTTTGTCTTTCGGACACAACTTTATCAGCCTTACAAAGATTTGACGCTGCGCCCATAGTTAATGCATATTAAAAGGAAAAGGTCATTTGCAGATCATAGTGACGTACAAAACATTGTAAAATGTATCTTTTAATTAAAAACCTTTTCCATAAAAAACAGGGGAAAGTTTTCCTCCCACGTATTCATGAGAAAATATTCATTACTCGAATATATAATCATTTGAAGAAGATCGAAATGAAATGTAGAAGAACATATTTGACATCTTTCGATAAAGAACGCAAGTGTTAATTTGGGATATGCTTCAAAGTATAAAAATAGTACTGGATATTTAATAAGTACTCAAATATGTACATTCACGAATGAAATATTATTTCAAAGGAAATAGATGAGTTTAAATTCATTTAAAAGTATAAATTTGATCAGAATAATAAAAAAATTCGATAACGGAGAAGAATATACAAAATCGAGAAAGTCATTATTAGTAAATCGGTGGAGGGAGTATAAGAAAGGCGAAGTGCAGTTGAGTGCATTCGATCGCAGAATCAATAATCTATTGACAAAATGCACCAAAGAAACCCGAATGAGTCTTTCCTTAAATAGTGTGTATTTAGAATGTCTCGGAGATTTTACTCTCTAAAGATATTGAGAATTCAATAGGAACTGTCGAAAAAGCAAACAATATTTACTGCAGCTGTATTTAGAACAGAATCAGGCGCACCAAATTACGGATCAATTTGGTGAACGCAAATGGAAGAATAATTAAAATTGACACCAATTTCAGTAGAACAGATATTCGCTTCTAAAACTTTTATTTCAGCAAAAATGCTCTTCAACAAATTAATCGTAAGAATAGCTATTCTTCGTACCTTTTCCATAGAAATCGTTTATTTTTCGCATTTTTTCCTCTCCCTGAAGAGCATCTCCGCGGAGATAGGACACGTTGCCTTCACATCCAACCTCATTTTGCCATAAAAGAGTTCCAAAAACAAAAAATGAGTACAACAATTCGCACAAAAACGTGATTTCCACAAAAAAGATAATTCGTAGCGGAAACGATCTTCGAACTTCTCACATCATATCAAACGAACACGTACTTCCGTAAATCTCCAGAACGATTTAAATTATTCAATAAAGCGTGTTTCCTAATTTATTTCACTGCCAAGGAAACCAATCTACTATTGTTGATTCGATATGAAAACAGCATGAATTTGTAATTAGTTTGTTCATCGGCAACAAGCATATGTTTGAAATATTATGGAGGGTGTCCTCTCGTGCGGAAGGAATCATCCTCTTTAATATCCTTTGAACTGCTTTTCATGCACATTTAATGGCTGCAGTTAGCATAAATTACTCATTTTATTATTTACTCTGCAAAAATGTTATTCGAGGAATATAAGGCGATACATTTGGGTCAAATAAAATGAATAATTACGGAATATGAAAATAGAATAAAAATCGAATATAATTTTAATCGATACGGTTATGTTTATTTATCAAATGACTTAAGTTCAACCAAAGATTGCTTTAATCTTAAAATTATCATTTCCATAAAACGTATTAATGCATACATGATTATAAATTTTGTGATGGAAAATGCTAAACAATTACTTATTAAAATATTTAAAAAATACACTAATAAAAGAAGGAGTAAAAATTTTCGATTTTAAATGGAGTTTAAATGATAACTCTGAGATATTTTGAGGATAAATCGCTTTCAAATTATCAATGTTATTGCTTTCTCAAATCAAACTCATTTCATTGCATCGTTATCACATTATCGAAATGCTTTCTCTAATGCATCCTACAAAATATCTTTTTTGAAGGATGCACACAGGATTAGACCTAAACATCAAATTTCATTTAGTCCAATGGACTCTTAGAAAAACGGTAATTGTTTTTGCGAATATTAATTGAGATGATGAAACGACAGGAATTCTCTTTTAAGGAAACACTTGAATCTTTAATGTGAAGACAGTTAATTTGCATTTTGAATTAGCTTCGCACAATATGTTTCACAATATAAACAATGAATTGAACTTATTCCAAATCATACATTTCATATCTTTTCTAGATTCAATTACTACTTGACGAGTTATCCAGTTTCCTTTATCCATTAATAATAAATAAAATTAATGAATAAATTCAATTATTCCCAATCATTGCATTTGTTTATTTTAATTCTTTTGTATTAACCGACATTTACGGAATTCTTCGCCAATCGGTTATTGTCATAAAATGATGATTTTAAAATTATCGATGGTAGTAAATGTCAATCTTTAATAAGAAGTTGAATGCGGAAGAAATATTTATTCCATTCAGGAATGAACATTAAAAGCTGGACAAGAAAATAGTTATGCTGAAATCGTATGTTGGAACATCAATGTGGTCATTTCAACAAAATCATATAAAATGTGTATTTCTTTTCTCATCTTTACATCGCATTATAATTAACTAGCCTTTTTGGCATATAATTTATACCAAAAATCAAAATTTCAAAGGCATTAATTGGCACTTAATAAAATCCTACGAATGAATAGCTCAAATACGTGCGTTTTTTTTCATTACCAATTGATGGAGAGGGCTAGCCGTGTTTCCGCAGATCTCGTTAAAATGAAAGGAATTTATTATTTGCAGAATTCGAGAAAAATTACAAAAACTGCTTGAAAATGCTAAATTTTATCTAAAGATACAATTATTTTAAAAACACGTGTTCACACATTTTATTAAATCTCTCAATTATGAATGCTTCATATAAAAGTGGATTTCGAATCGGTCATTTGAAAATGAGCAAACTATATCTCAGATCTGACGAAATTAATTTTTCCTAGAAAACATACATTCATGCGAAAGGACTGGTTGCGCAAATAAGATTATTTGATTGCGTATTCAAATGCAGTTCATCATTTTAAATAATACTTTTTAATAAATGACTAAATGTCGATTATAATAGCCATTGGAGCGATTCTTACCTGTGAAATCCGTATGTCGTCCTTTATATTCATTTTACGCTTCTCAACTTGAACTTGTTTCTGAATTGATTGCAAACAAAACACTATAGTAATTCGTTTCAAAAGCGTTGCAATGGAGTAACGACGAGAAGTGCGCAATCTCATTAAAATGAACTCCCTTCTCTTGTTTCGCAGTTACATTTCAGTGACCTAAGAATTGTAATTCATTTTATATTATTTTCCAGAAAAGGAATATTTAAAACAAAGTTGGGATTACCTAAGTTGACTTCCTTTTAGCTACGAAATATAAGAAAACTCGCTTTAATTAACTGTTCTAAAGATTATACACTATTATAATTACTTTTATTCTTCTAAAGATTATAAATTATTATTTAATTTTTCATGGTTCCTATAATTTTAACGGAAAATTAGAACAAGTACCATAGCTGAGGGATGTCAACTTTTTGGTGCATAATAAAAAGGGCCGTGGGATATTAAACAAGGAATATTATTTCCAAGTATAATCCCAATGAAATCTTAAATGTTCACATATTTTCGGGTGGTGATTAAAATACAAGTGATTGAAGTATATATACATGTATTTACGGAAAATTACCAAAAATAGGTCGATTCGCATTTAAATTTGTATTTTGTATCGTCGAAGATGCGGTTTAAGTTAAAAAATGCTGACCTCAATATACTGACAAACCAAGCGTATCAAATCATATAATATGTATTATCGATGCAGAAAGTTGTCGATGCACAATATGATGAATTCGATTAGCAACTGCCCAATGGCTGGTGAAATCACCCCTTTGACAGTTTCTTTTGATTACATTTTTAATTCATCCGAAACAAATACCGATGACACAATGGGCTTCATTTCGGAGGAATATTCTTTATTCTACAAATTGATAAACCCTTTCAATGATCATATATTGTAAAGAACTAAATGTTTTCTATATTTCCCGTTAAAATTATATGGACCACGAAAAATAAAGTAAAAAGGCAGCATTTAAATTGATTGAACGTTTGCCAAAAAAATTAAATGATTGAAGAACGAAAAGCATGAACCGGATTCGAACCGCGTGCAGTTCTATTAGCAATCTAACCACCAAATAATCTAACACCACCATTTGCTTGAAGGTTTATATGGGAAGCGGATTGGCGATTTTTCAACATTAATTACAAAGAAACGAGGGAGCGTTGGTTGGGTTGTTATAAGTAATGTCTAAGCTACACATCCGCTTTCGTCCTAAACCCTGTGCCGCAGTCCTAAAGGTCCCCTTAAAATTCTTTTATCACTTTCGAATGCTTTTTTTCAAGAAGAACCTAAGTATTTCAGAGGTATTTTATCGCGTCCCTCGAATCGTTCCTTAACATCCGAATAATTTGAAGCGATTTTCATCAATTTGTTGAATCTTCTTGTGAGGGAAGAGCGGCAGTGGCCATCGATGAACACAATATGAGAAATATTTGGATGAAACTGATTTTGTAAGAACTGAAGATGAGACAAGATTTACGTATTTGAGAAAAGAAACGATCTGTAGTCTATGAAATTATTATAAAATCGATTTGGGAAATGAACAGCGCCCATTAGTGAATGAAAAACGCAAAGACAAGAACCTGGCCAAGGATTTAGAAAAAAATGAAACGGTTTTAATAGACGCAAAGGTTAGAGAAGCACTTAAACGATGACTGAAAAAAGGAGAAAAACGATTCTTCATCGAATTTTACTATTTTATGCAACCATAAATTGACTAGGATCAATGGTAGAGCATGTGGCTGTGACATTAAACATTGTTTACTTTCGGTTGATGTGTAAATAATGCAATTTGAGGCATCCAAAGGACACATCATCATGGTCCATTACTTATCCGTGTGAATAATCTCCTTTCGATCATGTGGATGTTCACTAAGACATGAATAGAGAAATTGACGTCCAGAAGATAAAAGTGCATCTTCTCTTTTGAGGGGGAAGTGCGTCAAACAAAACACATTCAACAACATTAAATATTACATAATAATAACATGTGCCATCTACTAACTAGAAGTACATAATCCTATTTACAAATACATCGTAAGTATGAGGCTTCAATAATTGTCCACGTGAGTTGTTCTACTCCCCAATATTCACTTCGCAATCTCAGGATATTGACTTGTTTATGAAATGTTGAGGAAAGCGTATGAAATCGCTACATCGCCCACTCCATTTGCCGAAGTATCCACTTATTAACAGATGAAATACAGTTTGTGAGGAACAAAGAATTGCCAGGAAAAGCGAAAGATGGAATTTTAGGAAATAAAGCAGAAAAATCGACAAAGAACAAAATGGAATCGAGAAGATGAACAGAAGTCATAATGATTTAAATGGAAGTGATAATAAAAGGCAAATAAAAAGATAATCGAACGAGGAAACACCAAACTGAAGATGGACACGATGCTCATCATATTTAACTTTCCCCTTAAGATTACGATTTTAGCGACTAAAAAGTATTCTTCATTATCAACATTCAATAAAGATTCTATTCGAAAACCTCGCTTTCGGATTCTCAGAATGTCTTCACTCATAAGTTTCCTCGAATTGCCACTTCTTCACAACCCATCGTCGCCAAATAATTCAGAGATTGGAGTTTGGGATCTCAAGAAGTTAAACTGGAGCGCTAAATTAAAAAATGAAGACAAAATAAAAGGTTTACGAATGAATGATGAGGTGAGAAGGGAAAAGAAACACAGTAAAAGAAATCATCGAGTGTTCACCGGAGTATTTCCGGTCCGGAGAAGATCAATCCGGTTGCGCCGAGAGGGGTGAGAAGAGACCGAGGCGAAGACCGAAGGATGGACGGTTAAGAGGCGCCGTAAGGTAGCTATGGCAGCATGCCGATGAGAATCGAGAGTTTTTGAGAGGAAACATTATGCGAACGCACAATTTAGCAACG
The DNA here is from genome assembly GCA_020796165.1 of Pantala flavescens. Lineage (NCBI taxonomy): Eukaryota > Metazoa > Arthropoda > Insecta > Odonata > Libellulidae > Pantala > Pantala flavescens. Next base: position 18,693,046 of record CM036882.1, read on the forward strand.
GAGGTGGAAATGGCAAAGATGTTGCAATCGCTTCGTGTATCGAAAGTGCATCCGCAGCGTTCGGTGGGCGGGGTTAAGGGGGAGGCGATCTGCGCATGCGCACTTCCCCTCCGTCGCCTGTCTTCGGAAGAGCGGACGACGAATTGTCAGTCGGAAGCCAACCCAAGAAACGTACCTTTTTTTAAATCCGTCGTTCCCGAGTCTTCCACTGCTTTTCAGTGTCTTTTGTATTTTGGCGAAGGATTTTCGAACTTTTGTAAAAGTCTGCGATGGCTAAGAAGAGGATGGCCGTGGCCTTAGCGATTTGCTTTCTGCTCTCGTCCGGTGAGTTCATTTCAAAGTGCTTCTTTGTCAATTTATATTGGAAATAAATGAGGGAAGAAGGCGGGAAAGGACGAACGCGACGCAAACGCTTTGCACCGGCAAATGGATTAATATTTCACTTGTGACACATCATTCTCTTTTTAATTACTTCGAATCGAAATTGGTTTGTTACGCCTTCGGTTATTATTTATTCGGGAAAAAGCTCAAAGAATACGCGAAATTAAAAAAAATCCGACGAATTTGTTCGATTAAAAATTTCCAATCGAATTATTCTTTCGCATCCGTTCTTCCGATTTCTCTGTTTCAAAATTCCGTTCATTTTAATATTCTCTTAAATCTCCACATTTTCCGTAATTCGATTATTTTAAGATATCTTCGAAGAATTATAAAAACTATTGGAATGAAATTTCTTAAACGAATCTTGTGAAAGAACTCTTTTTGCTGTATTTACAATATGCAATCATTTATTCTCGTAACGAATCCCAGATTTAATTTCCGTGTAAAGCAATTATCCCATTTAATCCACATATGCGAGTAATTGGTGCCTTTTTGCTGCTCTACTTAATAAGCTACTAATTAGCCATAAAAGAGACTAAAAAAAGGCATCCATGTGCGGGAAGCAGCCTTTCAACATTCATTAGTGAACAAAAACAATGACGCGTAAGTCATTCTTTACACTTAAAATTCATTGTTATTAGCGTCCAATTATAGAAAGAGTCATTCGATATTTATTCATTTTACTTGCAAAAGATTTTGGATAAATTCTTTTGAATGATAATAAACCTTAAATATCAAAATATTCTTCCGAAGAAAACAGTGCTTTCGATTGAAAACAGGCAAACAAATGAGCACATGAAATGAATGCCTATGAAGTTATCACATCTGGAATACTCAATTTTCAATTCCATCCGTTTATAAATCTGAATCATGTACATCACATAGCGAGTAATTTGGTACTCGATGTTTTTTATTTTCTATATAATTCGAATAAACGATCGAGTTCTGCGGTAATTAGAATTAGCAGAAAATGAAGAAGAAAAATGCAGAAAGAAGAATGAATTTTACGATAGAGAAGTTATAATTTTGATGCCAACGCAATCTTAATTGCTGTATTTTTGAGACAATTCTTCTTTCCTATTTTGCAATTCACGAATTAGACGCGCTTTTGATGCAAATCCAACGATAAAAAGCCCAAACCACAAATAAGCGTCATTTTATTGTTCGGCAGTTAACTTCGTCCGGAGCTTTGATTGGATTTAACGATGCACTCATTGGCTCCAAAGGGTTCACTTCAATGGCTTTCATTGCTGTGAAAAATCACTCTATAATTATTCTGCAAAAGTCACTCTAATAAGTAAAACTCTCATTTCTCGACATCGAAAGTAATCAGTTTGTCTTTTATTCGAAATAAGAAACAATCTAAAATTCTTTAAAGATACTTTTTTATAAACCTTTCTTTAGTATTTATTACACAATACTGTTTACAAAAATATTTTATTCGTAGACTAAATAAACATTTTTTGAGTTAAACAGCTCAACAGCACTGAATGAAAACCCAAGCATAATGTTTTGAATGTTGGGATCTAATAAATCATAATGATTCTGAAACGAACAGATCATATAACACTCGCTCACATTAATTCATTTTAACTGAACTTTCGTAACTTCGCCATCTTAAACAATGCCAAAACAAGTGAAAGACGCGTCCTTTGCGTGAGTTTTCAATTGACAGTCGTTCGATGGACAATAATTTCCAGGAAACTATTTGCCATTTCTTGGAATTTGCTAACCCCTTTAAGGGCATTTTTCACACTCCCTGTCTGCGCTTTCCCAATTTATTGCTGCTTAACGGCCAATTTACTTTCAATTGCCATCCAATTACTGAACTATTATCCTCCAATTAGCGTCCTTCGAAACTGCATTTTCCAACTCTCACCTATTCACTTGATGAGGGCATTTTTCCCTTCATACACTTAAAAGTGATCTTCCAATCCACGGATGTTATTCTTTAATTTTCAAAACTTAGATTAACAGAAGAAATGGTGAGTCAATCGCAAAAATCTATTTAAATTAAGTCTTTTTATTCGCAAACATCATTTAATTGACATTAACACATCGATAAATATTTGAGAACGTTGAGTATCTTAAACCAATCTTCGTAACTATTAATTTAAATAATTCAACACAAGCGGCGAATCACAAAAAACGAAGCGAACTAGACAAATATGTTTAGATTTCATTATAGATTTCTTCCATGATAACATTCCTTTTGACTAACTTTACTGTTTGGCTGAGTTCAAGTGATTATTCGCCATTAATCCATTGTAACTTTGTTTACTCATCTCTATGAAACCCTCAAATTTCATTGTTGGGTAATCAAAATTATAAACAAATTAGTTATCTCAAACATTGTCTACTTGAGATCTCAAAATATTGTACTTCTGTGAATTAGCGATCCTTCGTAATTTACTTATTGAACATCATTTCTTTCCTACGCAGGCAGTTTCAAGTACGTATCATTAAATAACCTTTCTAAAAATCAATCGTTTTCCAAGACTTATGGACCCCATTAATAGATTTATTTTCTTCGATATTTCTTTGAATTCCTTAGCAGCGATTTTCTTAATTGTATCTCTTCTGTTACTCTTTATATATATTGCATTGATTTTGGCCGTTTCTTCCATTGATTTTGGCTTTATCTTCTTTTTATTATCCCTTCAATTGCCATTCATAACCCTTGTGTTGATTTCTTTATTGACAGCTTATTTTTTAAGAGTAATGAGTTGGTGATGGTTGCATCGATTGTGTCTTTTTTCATTGGATAATTTCTTTCAGAGCTAAATGAATCGCAAATAAGAGTTCGCTTGTTAAAAGATAATATTTAATTCGAGTCATTGCAATTTATTGTAATATCATTCGTATCGTCTTTTATTTTATTGTAAACGTGAGACAATTATGATAGGACATCTTTCAACTGTTATATTTAAAATTTAATTAATAAATTAAATGATTAAACGTCAAAAAATAAATAATGATTCCCCCGTTAGAAGAATATTATGATATAATCGGTGAAATAAAGTTCAAATACAATTATTGTAACAATGGCTATTAATAATGATTGAAAATTTTAAAATTACCGTAGACATTTCGAAATTCTTGATAAATGAGTAAAAATTCCATTCCCTTATCAGAAAGCTCGTCTAAGTCGACTGATGTATCGACTAAAAGCGCTTAATTACTCAGAAATTTAAATAAAGAAGTAATTGATTACATACATATGAATAAAGATTTTTAGAATGATATTAATCCTAAAATCAGCGGAAGTATATATATAGAGTAAGAATCTCTGAATATATTAAAAAAGCATCAATTCCGTCAGACCAGCATAATTTACAATGGTTTAATAGAATTAAATTTATTATTCAAAAAATTTAGAACTAAAATGGAGATAAATAAATACCTTCGAATTCTATTTCATGGATGGAAAGACTTAAGAATTTCCATGTTCTCATCTTAATGTATTGAAAAGAGATCAGTTTCATTGGCATTCAATTACTTAACCAATAGATCTTCAAATTCAAATATACCATAAAAGTTTCTAAATTTAATTCAGATGAAATACATTTTACTAAAATTACAGATTATGGAATAGATATACATTTACAAGTTTTGATGAAACTCGCGAAGGAAACAGTTTTCAGAAATGATGGTCCAGTTGTGTGCTTAGACATTTTGAGAGGAAAAGTGCGCAATAAAAAGAAGAGGCAATCAAACGATGCATTTGATGAGCTCGTTCATCTATTAATCCATTATTATCTGCATATTTTATGATTTCTTCCAAAATTCAAGTCGGTTGAAATATTTACCTGGATAAGACTTTAATAAAGGGGAAAGACGAGGAAAATTAATTGAAGGGAATAATCAAACGATAGAAAGAAGAATAAAAATATAAGAATTATAATGTCTTAGTTTAACTAGTTTAAGGTTTCATCAATTATCTATATTAGAAAGTTATAAAGATGAAGAAAAATTTAAATACTCTCAAATATTTATTGATTCTTACTTTGAATTTTTGGGTGGAATAGAAATCGACTAAATTTTAACGAAGAGATAGGTAAAAGCGGGTTTCGATTAAATGAATATCCGTTTGATCGGATGCATCTAAAGAACAATTTCGATTGCTCGATGAGGATATTTAATGAGGTGAAAATATTACAATTTTAGTAAATTTAATACGAATAATAAAAGATATAGATAAAGGTTTCTTAAAATAAGAGAAAAAGGAACAATTGGATGAAGCTGTGTTTAAAATGGAAGAAAACAATGTAATTGAGTTCCAAAAAAACACTTGAGCGTACTGTTTTAATAATGTTTATATTTGGCCGTATTTCGTTTAAGATCCGTTAGCAATCACCAAAGATAAACAAGGGCCAACTTTCTTCGGAATCAGTCATTTTTTTTAACGGCCTTCCTTCGATATCAACTGCAGATCGCTAATCATAGGAAACTCCTTCTCTCTATTTATTTCTAAAAATATCTCTGCGAGACTTTTAGCCGTCACATATAAATGATGGCCCATCTAGATATCGGGCGACTGAAAAAGTACTTTGCGTTTTGTCGATGGCAGTTCATATGCTATAGGAGCTTAAAAGAACTTTCTGATTGATTATTAAAAACTAAGAGAAAATCACGAAGAAAAAAGTGAATATAATGATGAAAAATCAAAGAAATGAAATTGCGTTTCAATTGAAAACCACTGACCAAAAGTTGCATTCGTTGCTGTATTAGGAGACATCGTATCTGTTTTTATAAATCGATGCGAACCGATGCTGATCCGTGTCCCATTCCACGAACTAATATGTTCAACTATTTTCCATGTTTAATGATTCTCTGAAATATAGGCCTTCGATTTGTCGATAAGCATTCGAAAACACTCGATCTTTTTGAGGATCTCAATTAAATTTCGATAAACGAGAAACTTTTGTCGATTGATAATTTCGAGTTACTGCTTCGATTCTTGTATTAGAAGCGAGTGATCGATAGAGAGTTTCTTTATGATTGATTCGTGAGTTGCACATCAAAAACCTCCTTCTATAAATAATAAGGCCATTATTTGGCTCAAGTTGGATCTCCTTTGGAAAACCATAAAAGAGCCAATGTTGACGATGCAAAAGAAATTCGTGTATTATTTATATATTAGTAACTTAAACTAAAGAAGAGTTTTATAGAAGTAAGATTAGTCTGAAATACAAAATATTGACATTTATTATCAAACGAAACGTAAAACATTTTGTAAGGAACAATGCGAATAACTCCCTTTCCTTTTCTATAATGAATGAATAAGAATAGATTCGTGCATTTACTTTGACTCTTTCATCTTAAAACATCTTGAAGAAGTTTCGTTATATAATTGCAGAAATTATAAGAGTTATGGAGCATAGAGCGACAATTGTACGTTTCCATTATGGAAATAGTAGTGGAGAAGCACGGCTTTCCGAAGGCGTTACTATAGATAATCGATTTATGTGGATATAAATCAATGATAAACATCGGCCGAAGTTTTCCAAAGAATTCCTACATTTCACTTCCAATGAGTGTTAACAACGCTTTCATGAATCATAAATATTGGACATAATTTCAAATTTTCCATTTTCGAAATTTAATTTTTCCCTTACTTAATTGGTATTTTTGGGGTCAAATTCGATAAGGAAGTTATGGAAAAGATAATGAATCGATAGAAACGAAAAATCGAGAGGCTGATTCGATCTGTTTATTCCTCTTCAGTATGTCTTAATAGGGTGCAGATAATAATAATAACAATGATACAGTACAACATAAAAACAAAAAAGTATAAACAATAAGGTCCACCTGAGCCAGGAGTTGACTATAATAATAATAATAATGGCGTCTTTATTTAACGATGTACGGATGAAGTAGCGGAGTTAAGTATTCCTTTTTTGTAGGGAAACGAATTAAACGGAAGTAAATCGAAATATTACCTCCCAAAAGTTTTATTTATTTCAAAGCGTTTCCCAAATTCCGCATAACATTTCAGAGATGAACGTCGCCCTTTTCGAATTACTTTAAGGATCGAATCAATCATGGATGGCTGCTTTTTGGCGGGAGCACTCGAACGCATTGGTGAAACAATTGTAAAAGGTGTTCATTGGATCCTCGTGACGTCTTCGAAAACAGAGGGCGGAAGTATGGAAAATTGCACATTCTAAGACGACACTGGAAATTCATTGAAATACACTGACGAAAACACTTTTGATTCATAGAAAAGTTTTAAATTCCTAAAACTATAAATAGAACCGTAAGAGATCTAAGTTTGAATTCATTGAAGGTATTGAATTATATTATGTGAATAAATTGAAAATGTTAGCAATATTCAATAGCAACATTATGGATATATTTGCATAAAAATAGGAAAATTAAAGGATATTTAATACATAAACCTATAGAGAAAACGTTATTAAAATTAATTGAATTAAAAGATAACTTTGAATGAAAAGGAGGTTAAAACGAGGGAAACGATTCCTTTCTACGGATGAATTAGTCGAATGATGAAATGAGGAGTCAATGGATTTGGCGGTTTCCCGCTGTGAACGGAAGCACTGAAAATTCAAATATTTTAATTAATCTAATCGCGAGAAAAATGTTCCTTAAATATTATTATTTTGATAGCGCTCTTTCATCGTAAATCTATGAGAAACTTAAATTATTATTATGAGTAACAAAAATAACTTTCGACGATGTCGATTACGTCTTCTCGTAATAATTATGCTTTTGTATTCGTTATTTTTTCGATTCGAATTACTATTTAATGGAGAACAACGAATATGGAAACGCAAAACTTAATGCTAGAAATATATTGCTAAAAATATAAAATAATTACAAATACTACCTTTATTTTCCCTTTCAAGAACACGTAACGAAAGTGATGAGCAAAATAACGAAATTTGGTGACGAAAAGCCTTAAATTTAAAATTAGCCATTTTCCTTTAAAGTTACCTTGGGAAAAAATCTCACAAAACTAAAATATAATTAGTTTTTTATTTATTGCCTATTTTAACCAAAATTTTTATAAAACTTAAATACCAGGCACATCAGCTACGATCTTAAAATTGACCTATTTTCGTTCATCGTTTGGTAATTTTCTCTCTGAATATCTAAACGCACATCTTAACAATTCAATGTGCGAAATTCGCAACTTCTAAATTAGTAATTGGAGAGAATCGTATATTCCACCAAATGCACCATTTTGGGACTGTAAAAGTGTCAAATGAAATGGTCTTTTTATATGCGTTCCTTTAAAGACGCCGTCAAACACCGATAAATTCAGACGATAAAAATGCAGCAATAACATTCTCTTTGACGGTTTCTTCTCTTTTGTTCCCCCAAAAGAGCTAATTCTCCATTCCAACTTATACATACATTTTTAATAAGAAACACGTTTTCTTTTCACGTTTAACCTGAAATTTACTGATAATAAGCATATCAATATGGCAATTTTATTAATCCAGCAAATACAAAAGCATTAACAATTCTTAAATTTCCTTAATTTAGTTTTAATACATTGACAATGGCATTAAAATTAAACGGTGATATTCGATAAAAAATCATTACCTGAATTAGTAATTATGTTGCTCTATATTATATACTACGATAAAATGTATGATTGATAAAGATTTATAGCTCTAGTGTCGTTGAAACCTATAAATAATTTTGTGTTTCCCAATATAATTCCATTATTATAGTACATTATAATGTACTATAATTACATTATAATATATTCCATTAGCGACAGATTTATAAAATATCTTGAATTATTACGATTAAATGATACATGTACAGAATTCTTTTCGTCACAAATGATCATTTTTAATCTCTAAGTTTGCTTTGATTCGACTGTATATTCGTCACTTGTAATTAATCTGTATAACGAAGTATTATATCGACTTTACATAGCAATAGATTAAAATCTCAGTTTTAACGTCAATTAAGACAAAAGGAAATAAATTAATTTTCCGATGGATATAAACTTCGATGAGGAATTATAAAAACACTTTCGCAAAGAAGGGATTGCCGTTTAAAATAGCCAGAAAAAATAATACAACAAATGGGATATTTTAGAAATAAAATATATCTGATATATATGTTTTATATTCTCATATAAATAATCCGTGAAAAGAAACAATGTATAATGATTCATGAATGACAGTAGAGGTATAACGGTCTTTTATATTTTTGTTAGCCATTGAAATTCACGGTAAAGGAAACAATTTTGGTGAATTATAGAACTGATGAATAAAAATAATGGTATCGTCATTGATGTATTAAAAACCTTAGCATATATAATTGCGAAAATTATTATTTCTATTTCTTTGTACCGAATAGTTTCTAAATTAATTTACGCAATTTCCCAAAAACCACATCAATCATACCAGGAATAAATGTAATTTACAGCTGCTGTAAAACAATCTCCGATATAATTGTAATTTATAACTGATAAAAATAATGATAAAACCTCTTTTGTTCTTACAACTTCAGGTAAATGTAAAATCAAGGTGAAAGGCTTTATCACTCATAGAAAAGTTGTATTTTTGTGTGTCCGCCACTTTTGAGGTCCTTCAATTGAAACACCCAAATCCGTGTTGAATGCTGGGGATGAACACTTTTGATCTTGTACTCTGAGGAACTTTGAAGAAATACAGGAATTTAATTAAGTGAAATTTCAAAAGCTCCAACAGCAGAAATATTCCGATGCCGTGGAATGTGCAACCACAATCATTCCGTCGAAATCCGAGGAACTGAGTGATAAAGAAACGGAGCATATGTTCTTAGGTTACAGAAATTATTGAGATGATACGATCATTTATATTCCTCTTTTGAATGAAGAATATCTCCATCGAAAAAGAGATTAAGTAAGTACGGGAGAATTCTTGTTTTGTTGATATTGGGAAATTTAAATTGCTTATTTGTCTCAAAGAAACCTCAATTTTGAGTTTTTTATATTTCCTTCCGTTTATTCTGACATCCTTTTCGTTGCGAATCAAAGCGCCCTCTGACGGCGGAAGGAAAATTGTTTGTTTCATTCCGAAAAAAGGAAATTAATCACAAAAATATGTTTCTCTCTAAAACAATTGTTCTTTCCTTTGGTTACAACGAAGCGAAACTTTCGATCCGAAAACGATGAATTTCGAACGGAATCCTTTTGGAGATCGACTTCCATTGAAGTTAATAAATACATCGATTTCAGGCGATTTTTGTGTCATAAAAGAGGCACTTCTCAAGGGAAAGTGTTCATCGAATCTCCAAACTTTTTCCAGGAATCCTCCTTCGAAGGAATCGTCTATTTTGCTTATGGAATATATATATATATATATAACATCCAATAATTTATGCTCTCCTTTAAGTAAATGTTACGTATTTTCTAATACATTTAACTATCACAAACTCCATTATGGTGTTTTATCGAAGATTCTTTCTTAGTAATAAAAACAACTTTTAAAATTTCCACAAAAAATTGGTATATTCGCGACCGGTTTCTTAATATGAAATTATGCCTGAAGATGTAATTTCATATTAAGAAACCGGTCGCGAATATACCAATTTTCTGTGGAAATTTACAAAGTTGTTTTTATTACTATGGCATTCCACGAAGTCACGCCTTCTCACATTGATTTGATTCTTTCTTAGTTTCCGAAATTAACAGTTTTAGAATTTGAGCCGAACGAATGATAATTACAGTCCAAAAAAAATTAATATGTGTACGTATGTATAGTACATGCAAAACGTATAATAAAGAGAATTTAATTTTCATATTTAAAACTAAATTTAATGAGATCATTATCACTATCGGATAAGTAGCGTGTATCATGAAAAAGGCTTTGATAACTGAGGTTTAGCTTTTGCACGAGATTGAGTCACTCCGATTGCGGATAATTTAGAGAAACTTTTTTATCCGATAAGCAGCATTACTCATATGATTGGCAGTCTCTGTTTTCTTTATGATATTTTTGGTTCGAATTGTTTGAACCCATTTGCGGCTATTCTTCATCCGTATGAATCATAGAGCAAAGTGTGGTAAGACACGGAAAAATCCACTTTATCAGACCAATTTTTCTTTATATCGATGTTTCAAAAGATGTTATCACCTTAGCCCATAGTTTAGCCTTTCCGATTATGCAAAAGTTTAACGTCACTGGGAAGTGTTACGAAATCTGTGACGACCACTTTGAGATGTAACATTTACAAATATGCATGCTCCCGTTTCGCATTTGAAAGCATTGAATTATAGAGAATGGTAGGATACGAAAGGAGGATCTCGAACAAATGGTGATGCGAAAATGAGGAAAAGAAAAAATCGAATTGAAAAGAGAGCAGAAAACAGAAGAATTTGCATCGGACGCTATAAAAATACCACAGAAGATACATAAACAAAAGAAGGTACGTAAAAAATGCAGAAAAAATGATCCGCGATTCAGAAAATTTTACAAGAACATTTGAGATACCGGAATTACAACAAATATAAAAAGAACAGAAACAATGGTATGCAGAATATAGAGCACAATCATTAAGAATACAGTAAGACCCCGCTTAACGCTGTTTCAATATAACGCGTTTTTTTTGCGGTTCCCCTAAATCGCACACTTATACTTGTAGTATTTGTGTGCACGGCCGTGCACCAAACGAAAGCGGTCCACTTGCGACGGTGATAAGCAGATTCACTATGTATTTTTTTCAACGCTCTTTCGTTACTCCAGAAAATAGGTTCCAACTGTTTTCTCCTAAGTTGCAATCCCAGTACAAATGCAGCTTTCCTGCGTCACAATTGATTTGTTCTCATCGGCGTTATTAGGTGTATAAAGACATAAACTTAATATTTTGTTGTAATAAATTCGGCAAATACTGATATATTTGCTTATTCTTTGTTCTTTTCACTGATCCCCATTACATATGTTACGTTGCCTCGTTTAACGCTGTTTCGTTTAGCGCTCGATTGGATCGCCCGCGTTAAGAGGGCTCTACTCAAACCCCCTCTCGCACTCTTAAGAAAACAGTTTGAAGAATTATAAACCGTGATTTTAAAAGCATCACTTTCAAATTCAAGTATTTGTAAGCAAATTTAGGTATTTTATTGGCTAAGATTATCTTCAACAATAATTGCTCTTTAATTTGTTCTTCAGTTCATCAAATCAATGTAAGTATTCATTCGCTGTTCCTTAAGATCGTATAAATTTTTTATTCTATCTTAGGAATATTTTAAAATAACATTAATCTTTGGAATTTTTTAGAATGATATTTAAAATTCTTTTTTCACCAAAGTCGCAAAAATCACATCTGTAACATCAATTATCAAAACCTTAATAGACAAATGGTCAAAATTAATTCAAGCTCTTCTCCTTACATTGATTTTAATGAAATTAAATTTTTAACCAAGAATTTAATTGAAATTAAATTTTTAACCAAGAAGTGGAATGATACATATGAAGCTAAAAGAATGCCAAAAAGCATTTTGCAATACCAACAAAATATGATACATAAAATGTCAAAGAAAATACGGCAAAGATCACAATATCGAATATAGTATTTATCAAGTTTCAGCGAAATTTAATTGTGATTAAAATGAAGATCAGATTGCTTGAACAGAAAATTGCAGTTAATAATTCGAAAATAAAATAAATATTTTCAACTGATTTGGTTCATTGTAAAAGCTTAATAAATACATTACAATAGAATCGAAAAATCTATGGGAAAGAATGAACGTGAGCTTTGAGTACGAAATTCTGTCAAAAGAAAGGAAAATCACGAGCTATTCAGGATATCAACTTTATACGATGCAATTGCTGATGCATTTATGGATTAATGAACTGAAATGAACCGATTGTACACATCCGAAATCTGATGTTGAATACATTATATTGAATTTTTCTGACTAAGGACTTTAGGAAAGTTTAATTTTTTGTAAAAAGAGAAAAAAGAGAGAAAAAATTCTCTTCGAAGGCAATTCAGTTCGAACGAAAAAGAAACTCGTAAAAGGATTTCCCTTAAAATACTTAATCTATTCTTTGCTTGAAAACTATTACGATGATAAAGATTTTAATATCTTAAGGTTTACTAATTGATTGTTTTCCGGATAATTTAAGTTGTATTATTAGAAATCAAAACTAATCTAGATCTGACCTAAAGAGCTTATGTAAAATAAAATCACTTCTAGTTTTCTATAGTTCATTGATTCGTATGAGACCTAATTACGTCAGGAAATGAAAAATTATAAAATAATTCATACGTTCCCTTTCTTCTGTTGCAAAAATGATAAATAACCCCAGAAATGTTTAAAAATAGAATCCTAGATCTTTTGAAGATATAAGGTAACAACGGTATGAAATATGTATTCTGAAAAAAACCGTTCTAAATATTGACACATTTAGTTGTTTCTTTCCATATTCTTTTCCTATTCTCACCAATATAAACTGCAGTGGATTGGATGTAACATTCATTTTGGTGCAGCTGTGGAGTTTTTTTAAGTTTCTCGGATTAAGTTAAATATAGATTTCTGTACCATCGAATTATATCTGTCAACTTTTTTAACAAAAATTGAAAACAATCCTAAAATTCCATTTTTTAAGGAAATCATAGGATTAAAATGAACAAGAGAACAAAATCAGATTCTCTCTTTTGTTTCAATCCGCATTTCATTTGTCTTCTCTGATCCGAGGTTCGCCGTATTTTTAGGGAAATGCGTTAAAAGGAACGAATTGGGAATCGAAGGTCGTTGGCATAGAAACGTGTAAATAATAACGAAACGGAGCGAATTGATGAATAATAACTGTCGAATATACTTTTAAAGATTCGATAAGAGAGTTTACTTGAAAGTGCTATTCGATTTATTGTAATTGTTTTAGTGAAGCCTCAATCATCTTATGCACAATTCTTTCACTTTCTATAACCGTGTTGCAATCTCTGATCGTTTTCCAGCGACGAAGAGCAATTGCTTTCCTAAAATATAAAATCTGAAGCAATTATTCCTGTGAAAGTGAAAACCGAGGATCATGAGGATTCGTAGAAAACAGACGTCAATGGATAAGCGAGTTTTAATCGAGTTCATGAGCGACTCACGTTTTGAAACACGAATGATATGTTTAGAGAAGTCAAATCAAACGATTGCTCAAATGAATGTGAATCGTTATAAATACCCTAATGTTATAATTTACCGTAATGACTTTTAAGTCTTGTTTTCATTCAGAGATTTGAAATTACATTCGACATAATTATATTATGGATGATTAAAACATTAATTTGCATAACGATCCCATACGCATGTGATTTAAGTATATTTATATGGTAAATCATTCATTTTAGACAAGTAACTCGGAAATCAAAATAAGTGTTGTTTTTATACAATCTAAACCTTGAAAACCACCTTGATATGGAAACGAAATTTTGCGAGTTATGTAAATGATATTTTTCCAGACCTAAATTAATTACTTCATAGAGTTTTTCACTCCTAAGACTTTCAAACTTTATGTTTTATATATTGAAACATCGAAATCCGAACGATTTTCTAAACGTAAGTCTGTTATAGTTCTCTTTATCCGGTTAAGGAAAAGGAGAAATTTCATATTATTTACTTGACAACATAAGTTTTGATAGCCGCATTCGGATAGACATTGTAAAGATGAAATAGGAATCTAACGTATATAATCGAGTTTCTTTTAAAGTTGCACATCTAAGAACAAGAATCGATATTGAATCGATGTCATATTTTAAAGGATGCGAATTCTTCCGATGAAAGGAAACATTCTCCCGAATTATTTTAGTGTCAGAGAAGCATAAGTTAAGTGAAAATAATGGAATTTTTAAAAATAATATTAAAACAAAATATAAAACCATAAAAAGGAACAACAGAAGATTGAATAGAAGGATGAGATATTTTCTGTTCATCAAAATGTTAATATAGGTAATGGATTGGTTATCTTCTTGACTTTTCATATCGTTCATCAAATCAAATACTTCTTGGAATTTATGTTCACGTGTTAGTGCGAAAAAATATGTCTCTTCGAATCGAATATTATTATAATCTGATGTTTTAAAATTAATCGGATGTGCTCTAATGCACACGACGGCGTTGGAGGCAAAATATCGGTGGACATGAAGATCTTTATCGATTTATTGGGAAAGAAAATTAGAGGAAATGTTTCAAACAGAAATAAAGAGTTCAAAAAGAAGAAAAAATTAAAGATTTTTTTCCTGGAGCGAAATAAAAGCGTATAAACTCTTTTTATCGACGGAGAATAGCTTTTTTACGAAGGATTAATAAATGACTCAATTTCTTAGGACAAATAATGATGAAATGTTCATATTCTCCTTTGTGAGGTATCTTGGATAGTATGGACGATGGAGACAAAAGGATCTCAGAAGATGCTGCTTTTGAATGAAGAAAAATGTGAGTTTGGATGCAAGAGAAACGAAGAGCTAGTTAGGAGAAACTTATGGTTCGAATCTTTTGTTCGAAATGCCCAAAGAAAGTGTGTTGAGTAAATAAAGAGATGGAAGAAGACGGACCTTGTATAATGTACTTCTCAAATGGTATTTTTTCTCAGGACATATTTAATTTGCCCTCGAGATTTTCCCTTTTGTTTTAATTACATGCATCGTATTTGGAAAACTTTCGCATGAATCCTATCCTAAGCAAATTACCCTTTTTTATTAACTCAGAACGATCTGTTCCCGTATATGAAACTACGGTCTGACCTAGAAAGTAAAACACCCTAAAGTTCACCTTTTTTGGGTCTTCTATTTAACTTTCCCTTTATTTCTTCGCTCTCACAGATTATCAACGCATTCTATTGAAATATATATTCACTCGAAATTGACTTCTCCAAATATCACTTTTAACTTTCAAATGACTTAAAAGTTTTAAGTATTTATCGAAGAGTCGAAGGAAGTTCGAGACTAGTAATTCGTAAAATAATACAATACACATCTAAAAATTAATTAAAATATGTGAATTAAGTACATAATTATGCATATTAACCCATTATATATATTAGATTATTGTTTAGGCTATAATATTAGATCTTTTAGATTTGTTTTAATTTGTAAGCGGATATTCTGAAATGTCGGATATTTTTTAAAGCATTCAATATCAGAATATAATCCTTAACTTAAAATTCCCTGCATCTTATGCTTAGAAACCCGTCTTTTGAAAGGTTTTTCCAAAGCTATCGTACAATTCGTAAACTCTTATTTCACTCGTTGCAGAGATAGTGTCTGTAACATTTTACAATCTTTGTTACCATTTATTTGATTTAAAAATGTGTAATATATTCTTTGACCCATTTCTTTGAACAAAGGAAAGTCGTCCATAGAAAGACGTCTTATCTAAGCCATAAACACTGAGGCATAGCTACAAAATTAAGAGAAAAGTATGAAATTCAGACTCCCCACAAAATTTAAAAATTCCCTTTACATTTTCATCTAATATTGAATCGGAAATAGCTGCTTTGAAAAAGTCTAGCGCGTATTCTTTCGTTTAAAATCCATGGATTGCGTAAACTGTGAACTAACATTTTCATCTCAACTTTTTCATAAAAAATCTGCTGATTGCATTTTTTTTTTCAAATAATTAAGCGTTTTAAATTAATAAAATATCAATTGGAATCATTACTCGGAAGAAGAAATTCGACGATTTCTATTAAATATTTTTCTAATCTGATTCCATTAATACTTCTAAGTCCTAATCCAAAGAAGCAAACTCGTTCAATACTTAAAATTCATTACTTTCGCATGAAAAATGTTTGTGGCGATGCCTTAAAATGGCGTTAATTCTTGAAACGGACATCTGATGGAATCCAGGCCAACAGAAGTCGATTTGGGAAGTTCATGCGATTGAAGTCTCCGTTGAAAAACCCTCTTTTCAAACTCTTTTGCATAAATGCGCGCTTCTCATTTGCTATAATCTGGATGAAATTCTGAGCAATTTTCTACAAAAGAAAGGTAGTGTAATATGATAGTTATTTGTAGGTTTTTAATACACTCATTTGCATAGCTCGGATGAATATCCACAGGAATTATTATAATGAGAAACACACCATTGGCTGTCAGTTGTGTCAGAGTAACATACTTGTATAATGAGAGAAACATTCTAAAGTAAATTTTATATTCTTAAAAATGAACTCTAATAATTCGGCCTTAATAACTATTCAAAAATAAAACCACATGAATATTTAATCGCCAGCAAACTGAAGAGTCCCAAATGAAATGGAAGTCGAGTATAATGGAATGAAAAAGCCTTTAAAATGGGATAATCGCATCGCATTAGAGGGAAATATCGACATGCGTTTAGAATGGCAAAGGGAGGATTAAAAAAAGGAGGGTTTTGAGGTTTTGTCAGAGGACATGTTCTGCGCTTTCTTCGATCCACTCATTCGTCGGAGGAGCTTCGGAGCACAATTTCGCTCCGAAAACATCTCGAATACGTTGACGATGAAAATCTCGACAAAAATCATAGAAAATTCTGAGAATATTTCGAAAGATAGTAAATTGTATACGAAAAGGATAAAACTATCGCTGTTTCAAATTTGCTGAATTTTGCTGCTGATTAATCCGTATAGTTGTAAGTAACTCAAAATCCATGTCTAAAGTGTTGCAGACGCCGGAGATGTTTCCTTTCGCTAATGGACCACACGCATGCAGCCTCTCAAAGGATCCACATCTTCTCTCGTAAAACAATCTTTCTACGGAGAGATACTCGCCAAGTGCTATTTTTGCCTCGAATGATCTTTTTACATTTGAACATTTGGCTGCAAGTTAAACGAGATTAGATGAAAATTGGAAATTTATTATTTTTTCTATTATTTTGAGCCTGATACATTGTTGTGATTCAAATCGAAAGTTATATTCACAGTCAGATGTAATTTTAAATGACTATGTCTTTGATTAATGGATAAATAGAAATTTAAATAATTTGATTGAAAATAGAAGTGCCGACATCCCAAAGAGAAAATGGACACAATGAATTTGTTAGGCAAAGGAATGGACCAAATAAAGAGATTAAAGAAGAGATGGCTGCAATGTGCTGATTGAATGGCCAATAATACTTATAAATTATCACCTCTCATCCCTTACAATGTATTTTTATGAAACTTAAATTTATTTCGTATCGTTATTTATATTCCATACTCGTGTCCTCGTACAGATTGTTCTTTTGTTCATTATATCTCTATTCGCGCGATTCGTGTTTCATTCCTTTGAACGCCGGGTTGTTGAACCCGGTGTTTACGCTGATCATTTATCACTTTCTCCCGATAAAAACTTCTATTGATATTGAAATCTCCGTTTTATTTCCTCGCCTTTTCTACTTCGAGAAAATCCTTTGTGACATTTTTTTGAAACGGCGTTATTCCAATAGAAGTGATTTAACGTGGACTCAAAATATCTGTGATTGTATTAGCGGAAGGGTCCATATTCAGGGGAATAAACAGCTCATAAGTGACTTCGAAGATTCCGATTCTATGATCGATAAATATTCACAAAAAGGTCCACTTTGTGCAATCATCTTTTATCGCAAGCAGCTGACGAATGTGAGTTGCAGGTAATTGTTATTTTTATTATGTAAGTGGAAAAACGGAGGAAAAAGGTTTGCATTCTCCATTTCATCGCAAATTAAATACAAACCTCGAAGTAAATGATTTAAATTTTAATAAAATTAATAAAAAATATTCAGAATCTGTTTTTGATATTTTTGATTCGTACGAAAGAGGACAAATTATAAAGGACTGATATTTTTATTATCGATAACTATTTTCAATTACAAAAATATAACGGATCGTGAAACTGTATCCGATTTAGAGATTTTTAAAATTACTTCTGTAACATAACTCTTCTCTTTGTGGATCAATTGAACATCAATCATTCGAATTTCGATTGTCTTTTCCGCACAATTCGTTGCCGTCGTTAAACGCACTCGGAGTTCCGTTTCTGAGGTAAAAACGGAGCGAAGAAAAAATGTTTGAGAAAATAACTACAGCCATTCCGCGTGAACCCTAATGATATAGGCTATTAGTTGAGGAGGTTTTTTATTCGTGAGTGGCGAATAGACAACCATCTGTAGATTCGTTATCCTTTTGCCTAAGTAAACGATAATCAGATGCTATTAATCGTGCAAAAACGGTTATATGACGATGTAATAACTCCGAAAAAAGGAAGAGTCTATTTCATACTGCTCTATGTTTCCTTAAATTATTTACTCCTCTTTCAGGTTAGTTTATTCTTTTGCAACGAATTACGGAAAAATAACTATTTACTTAATTTTTTAATATATTAAAACCTCCCAAACTCTAAATTGATTTTTAAAGCTGATACGTTTCCCAATTTATCAGAGAAAAGAAATATAACCATTAATGAGATCGATTTATTCATATTTTCCTTCTGATTTAAAACTCTGGTAGCTTGCAGGTTATGATCACAGAATTGTATTTCAATTAAAATCAAAAAATGAAGAAATTCTGACAGAAAATTCTGGCTTTATCTATTTTGCATATTTTATGTTGAATAAAGTGTTCTCCTCGAAAGCGAAATCTCAATTGTTCTCCATCTCTATTTAAATTGCTTTTCTGAGGAACGAAATGATCTCTTTAACTAATGTCTCCTGGAACGAGATAAAAAATACGGTTGAATGCAATGGACTACTTCAAAGTGCACGTGGTTTCGTTTTGTGGACTCATCAGTGATATATTTTATTTTAGGACGTATTCTAGACGAGTAAAAAAGATTATGGAAATTGGTACATTTACCGGTATCCATGAGGACAAAAACTTTTCTTCCTTTTTAATATTATCTTTTATATGCAACTTTCGGTCACGAATAAAATTGATGACAATTATTGTTTCCCACGAAAACAATTCTTATTAACTGAGCGCTATTTATTTTGCATTAAAAGAATATTAGAAACGAAATAAGAAACTTGCAGCGATTTTTATGAGACGTACAAAGGAAAACATACCGAGTTATTAAGATACTTATAACAGAAAAACAGCGATAAATTTCAGCTTATCTTCATCTGGAGGTAGTTCTCAAACACTCAATCGATGATAAAGAAAAAAGAAACCACTTCCTCAATTATACAACTATCTCAGAATTGAAAACAACATTAATGTTTTCTAACATCGGGAGAAGATTTCTCTAAGTTCTTTTTACTTGAGCTCTTCTTTCGAAAAAATCCGATGTAAGATTCATAATCTATTTCTAGGTCGCCTTTCTAAAGTCGCCTATTATTAAATACACTCATCATCTAATATAGTTTATTTCCTTCAATATATACAATTCTTAATTTAGAAGAAAAATTAGGGAATAAGAGAGTATTTTTTAATAAAAGAATGAACGCTACATTATTTTAAAGGTTACAAAATTACTTAAGTTGCTTTTTGTTGAATTCATTATATCAATTGTAACTGCCAATCGATTGGTATACTATGATACGGATTCAAACTGAAATTGCGAACGATTTATTTGCTAATTTCACGAATATATTCAGAGAAAATAAATACTTTTTGATTTTGAAGATGGATTTTGAAAATCGGTGTTTGGTGAGAAGGCAATTTGAGATTTTCTTTTGGAAGAAAATTTTTTTAAAGGTCAATGAAGATATTAACTGAGATATAAAAGCGAATAAAATATTTCAAGTGAATTATTTCAAATGAGTGGAATATTTACGTTCGAATGCTTGAGAATCACTATCCGTTTTAGTCCTCACGATAAAAGAGAAAACGGTACTGGAAGTGGGCATCATTCGTTGGATAATTTAAAAACCGGAAGCTCTCTTCTTCATATTTAATACACTTTCAGAAGTTATTGATTTGCCAACTTTCTCTTTTGTTGCGGAAACTGTTATTCATCTGAAATATATTATAATTTTGGGAAATTCTAATAAAGGATGGAAGCACGTTAAAGCGTGCGCTTGAGTTAAACGGATTAAAATATCGAATCTACATTTTGCACAGAACGCATTTCAATCAATAATAGAATCTTTAAACGATCAAAAGAAAACATTTTGTTGTTATTACGGGTGAGGAAGAATTATTCTTATGGAAAAACATAAGATTCTTTTCAAGTTTCATAAACAAATTCGTGATTTATAGGAAAAAAGAAGAACGTTAATTGAATAGCAAATGAAAATCATTATATTTCATCATCTTTCTTAGCCTCGATCAAATTTCAGCTTAAAACATTAATTTAGGAACAAAGTTTAACAAAGAATTCGGAGTCCTTAATAAATGCATATTAAAAGCTCAACAATATGCATTCCTTTAATTTCGTGAAAAGACTAAAAATAAGGAGCAAAGTCATTTGTAAGCAGATTGTCAAACTTTTGATATCTTAACACTCGATTGTTAATTGATATCTATTCCAGATCTTTTTTTTCTCCTTTGTTTCTTGTTGAGTTGTGCTCTTTATTTTTCTCGAATGCACTGAAGATGCTTTGAAAATCTTCTGAGATTCGAATAAAAGCGTTTCTGAAATGTTGTAATTTTAAAAATTCATTTGGAAACTGTTTACGATAATTTTTTTAGGCGTATTTATATAAATTCAGAAAATTCTACGAATTCACAATTCTGCATAATAATAAGTTTCGTTGCTAAGTTACCTAAATCTTCTTAAACAATGACGTTATGAGATTTCAGCCTGATTCGGTATTCTAAACTAATGAGATTTTTGGAGCCATTTTAGTAAAAGAAGGATTAAAGTAAAGTCCATGAAAATCTTGAAATACATTTTTGGCCTTTGATGAAACAGCAAAGAATAATTATTTACGAACAACTTTCAGGAAATACACCTCAAAATGGCGGAGAAGTATACAAAAGGCCCTTCTCCATTAACTGTAATGGGGAAAGGATTGACCTGAACAAGAGACACTTCTAGTCGAGGCGTCATTTCGATAGAGGTCTTCTGCGGTGGAAGTCTTAATGGACGGAGAGATGTGAGTAGATGACGTGGAAATGGATTGCAATTCAAAATCAAGGAAGATAAAAATTCAGGAATTCATAACTGGAGGAGTTTTCAGGATAAGTTTATTTGGACATATAGAACATAATGAGAAGGTCATTCAGATTTAGCTAATTTACTTTGTGTTCACACCATTTCTAAGGTAAACCATACTATGAGTAAAACGTGTTTTAATAAGCTAACAGTTTTTCTCGATTTTTTGTTTACTTATTAAGTTTAATCTCTGTCTCACAATTCTTCTTAGACTTCATGAAATCCGGTTTTATTAATCGTTTTATATGCATCAGAGATAATATTTGAACACATTTAAGCGAATCAAACAAATCCATGCAAAATTCTCGGAGATTCGGCACTTAGCGTGCTCCAGGAAGGGTCCAATTTCAAAAATATTTTAAAGTATGAGATAGCAAACGAGCTATCTTGGGCCATAAAATTCCTATCCGATAAATCAACCATAAATAAATGTTCGTTCGTTCAATACGAAGCATCCTGAATTAACCACGGAATCGTCTCTTGGCAGCTGTGCTTTAAAGTGGATACGACATTTCATCGTGAAGATACGTATCACGATCATCGGAGCACTTCTTAAGGACAATGTTTAGGATTACGTTTTATTTTTGAAGCGATGCTATGAAAATATTTACAAGCGCAGATTAAAGAAATTTTCAGAATATGCATGGTTTTAATTTTAACGATTTCGTAAAAAGTAAGTATCATCTGCTTATAAATATATCGCGCCAATTGAACATTATCATTATGGAATTTTCCTAACCGAAATTTTTATTTAAATGTACTGTTATTGGTGTACACAATGAACTATGCAAATTAAAATTTGAAAACATATTAATAATAACGCGAAGAATTCATAGACTTGATTACTTCTGCTGAGAGAATTCCGAAAATGGTATCCATTTTGATGGAATCTGTACAAAAATTCGGATATTTCTAGGAAATGCTGATTAAAACGCGACTATAAAAATGATAATAGTATTTCTCTCAATCACATGAAATCTCCTTTAGAATAAACAGAAATAAAACAGAATTGGAATAAATTCAATCCATTTCTATTCTTTCGTATAAAATATTATTGGCTGATATTTCCTTGATCAGAATATGTATTAAGATATTTATTAATCTTATAATTATCGAAATCCACAAACTTTATATTTCTCCGAAAAATATTTCCCTTAGCTTCTGAAAATAAAACATTAGAAAAAGCAGAATATGTGACGAAATAAACACAAAGAGTATTTTTCGTATAAAATTGTCTGATGTAGTAAAATAATTATTTACACGATGATTACTGAAATATACACATATTCGTATTAAATACCTCATAAATATCTCAACTAAAGTATCGAATCACAATATTTTGAATATTAAAAACAAAAAGCATCGAACGATATTTATTTTGATGCGTTAAATTTTTAAAATGCTAAAATCATTTGAATCTCAGTATAATATCTCGAAGAATGTTTCAATGAAATGAACGTTTATTATTTGAGCAAATATTTCATTGGAATCATAATTTTCCAAATGCACGAGAATGGATCGAGAAAAGGGAAATTGAAGAACCAATGGAAAAAGACTATGTGCATGACTATGAAAAGACACGTATAATAATTTTCAAAAATATTTGTATCATGAATTATGGTAATGATTAATTTATCCACAAATATATTGGTTTAGCGTAGTCATTAGAAATGAAAACGAGATTCCTTTGTTAGTAACAATAGAAGATTTATTTATGTAATCTCATATCTATGCAGATAAAGCGTTTGAAAGGAGCGGAGGTGAATTTTAAAGAGACGGAATTTCTTTTGGACAAAGCGACCATCCAAAGGTTTTTTCGTGGCCTTAAATTCCGCCAGAATATTAAAAACGTGATAAAAAAGGAGGGTGTAAAGGAAGAGCCAAAAATAAATATTTCGTGGAGAAAAATGAGGATCGCTTTTTATGAAAGTGATAATCGGAGATGGCTTATTCGTTGACTACGAACGGAAATGCACTTCCTACGGAATTGATTTCTAGAGGAAAATAATAAGATATAATGATAGGTGCCAATGAATAAAAATATACATCCTTAATCGTTTGTTCTTTTGGTATTGGGTTCGTTCGTTCTCATTGGTATAATGTTCAAATCAACATGTAAAATGCATAAATATAACATTTTACAATTGAATTTTAACAATTTATACCTTATTGATGGAAATATGTTCAAGTTCGATCAAAAGGATGAGTCGTAAATATATTTGTTAAATCGTAACATGAATATGCTTTTAGGTATGAAATTCTTCAGCTGACATTTCTATTGATTGTAAATGTAAATACATTTCCGACGTTTTTATACTAGTTATTATTTTATTGGAAAGAATGAGCGTATAGATAACATTATAATTGTAAATTTATAAATAACATTATAATTGTAAATTTATATAACGATAGAAATAAGATTTAAGCTTTATAAACTAATTGGAATGGAAATTAAAGCAAGATAATACCTAATAAAAGTGAATTCTGAAAGATCTTTTGCAAGAGAATTATGTATTATAGTTATATTTAAGAAAATTAATGGATATAAATATAGTATCAATGTATATCTAGCTTCTAGGAACAATAATAAATCGGAATAAGGGCAATTCAGCAGATTAACATGTAAACAACATAAAAGCACAAAATTCAACGGAAGGAGTACGAATATTCGAAATCTGCTGATAAGAATACAAAAGAATTATTGAAAAATTCCATTTCGTAAGGATTGCACCTGAAGGCGAATAATAATAATGCGATCGAAATATTTAATTTGGGATAAGTAAATTAGATCCTTAGAAGGGATGGAAGGTTAGAGTTACAAAATGAAGCATTTTCGCAAACATCACTTAATTACGAGTATATCACTGAATCATCAATTGAAAGAAAAATAATGCTGTAAATTAAATAATGAACCATCGCTTGAAAATTCAGTATATATTTGCTATTCCGTTCCTAATTTTTTGATGGTTCTCCTTAAAAGTAAAGAATAAAACTTTTGCTCTTCCTACAATTTTACCCGAATGAATTAACTAATTAATTTAATATTACAAATAAATTACAAATAAGAGATCCGATAAAAGTAAGAACTTAATTATAGAGTATTGAATGAAGCATGTTTTGGAAAACGAACAATATTAATATAATAATATTCTCTTATGGCCGTTAATGATTTTTCTTTCCATTAATTTATTCTCACTTCAACGAAGACTTTCAGTATTAGAATTTCCGTTACCGACTTATTCCCAAAGTTAATATCCTTAGAATGGAACAATGCGATTAGATTTTGTGTACCTTTTTCACAAAACGAAAATTCGATCGTTTTTGAAGATGGGAAAATAGATTAACAATCTCAGGGCATTTTGTGAGGCAACAGAGTCTCAAAAGAAAAGTGGGCCACACTAAAGAGGGATTTTTATTCTTTTATTTGTCCGAAAAGTGTCGATGGAAGAGCAGTTTGGGAGAGAGGAATGTTTCCGAGAAATAAGCAGAAGATTAAGTCTTTTGCCACACGACGAGAATTTTTTAAAGATCCAAACTGTCGACTCTCATCGAGAGAAAAGATTTTCTTTTTAGAAATACCTTCCTTCGTGTATCCCTAAATTTGAACTGAAATGAGCATATACCGGATTATTTTTCGGTATATAACATGCTAATCTTTATTGCTGCCATCCATAATAGAATGCCCATCGAAATGGAAATTTACAATTTAAAAGTTGCAATATTATATTCGTTGAAAAAATCATTTTAATTTTCTCCAAAAAAGACTTTAAAAATCACTTTAAATTAATCTCCTGCCAATTGGTAAATTGTAAAAGATAATCAGAAAATCATACCTCATTGTAATTTTATTTTACTAACTTATTTCTAATTTTTAGGAATCAAACGCGTATCCATGACTATACCATTTACATACGTTATTTCTTTTTATCTTGTAATAACTCGTAAAGCATTAATATTTGAAATGTTGTAGACATTTTCGGAAACTCGGAATTTGAAAGAATAAATGCAGTATGCATGCATAATTAATTGGTAAAGACGTATTGCGCATTTATTCCATGAAAAAGTTCCTTCGAAGTGTGGCCATTATCCAAACAGGAAATAAGAGACGAAATCGTATTGCGATTTGAAGGGGTTTCAATAAATGATGAATATTCAGTGGCCAAAATGGCACATGGATATAGAATACGAAACATTATCATAAGTGTGAGGAATTAAAATGCAAAGAGCTTTGAAGATAAACGGCACATTAGTGATATCAATATTGTTAGATGATTTCATTTACCAATATTCTAGATTTAGTAGACCTGAAGATGTAATTTAAAATTACGATTTTTAATAATTTACCGGTCGCCAGTAAAGCGAATATTCTGTAGAAATTACAAAGTTTATAATATGGTTTATTAAATTGAAAATTCTATTACAACATTTAGCTTTTGATTCGTATATCCTGAATTTATACAAAATAGGATTTAAGAGTTTCAACTGTAATATGAATGAAATAGCAATGGGAAGAGGAAATTGAGGATTCTTTAAAATATAAAATGAAAATTCAGAGGATTGCTCGAGGAAAGGTTTGAGGTATTCAAAGTAAGATTCCTTTCAAAGGAATCGATAATAGACGTAAGGAATAAAGCAACGTTCATAAACGACACCCGATGCAGCGAAAGTTGCATCTTTCCGTTATAATTATCAAATCCTTGGATGGCCATTCGACGACAAAATAAAAACTGAAATAAAACGTGTTTGCACACATAAAACAGCCATAAATCATGGACTAAAGAGTTATAATCTGATGGAGGCAAATCGTAGAAGAACATCTCCTCTTAAGGTGCTGAATCTTTCTCTTGGAATCAATTTGTCTCCAACGGAGAAGTCGATATGTATGGATATAGCCTCTAAAACAAACTTCCTCGAAGGAATGCTGATATTGGATAAGCACTAGAGCATATATGTGTCAAAGGAGATATTTCTTAATAACGGATTGAGTTCATTACTGCAAGATCTATTTGATAACGTAAGAAATAAGATTAAATTTGCCTTTCGTTGTTCATGTAACATCGTTTATACCTTTTTATTGTATAGATTCTTCTCGATATTTTATCGTAAAAACACAGCTCAAATTGTGTTTTCGTTGATGTAAATCGTCAATCGCATAAAACGGATTTTCTTGGATTCGAGCGAAAAAAGTCAAAGGAATCAAATGTCACGAAATAACTCAAAAGAACGACACAAAAAGGAATGACTTCTAAAGAACAAATGTTTAGTGATATAATTTATAAGGACTTTTTGTACAGCTTCAAAATCCTTAAACAATGGATTGATTGAAAAGTAAAATCTTTTTCACTGCTTTAGTCTGAATGAGGAAAAAGTAAATGTTATCTTGATTTTGCCCTTCAAAGTTGACACCATTTGTAAGGTGTTCTAATATTTCGCACTACTAAGACCCGAGGCGGAATATTCATCCAGATGGAATACAATACTGGAAAAACAAAAAAGCGGCGTTTGTTTACCTCCCTACGGGTGAAAGAGGCCGTATTGTCTCCTGAGACGTTGAAATATGATCTACGAAAGGTTCATTGAAAAGGATGAAATTTGCGGCGAGAATTTCGCGACTTCACGAAAAACAAGAAGCAACGCCTTCAGTTGCTGTGGCAAAAACCGGCGAAGAAAAAAATTCCGATAAATTCTTTTTGTTTCTTAGTTTTTCGCGTGTAAGGCCTGCGGCAGAAAGAAAACTAAATACGGAAAATGTTCGCACGAACTTAAGCGCAACTTTGCCGATAAAAATAATACAAAAGGGATAGAAATGTACTCTTCTCATTTGGAAAAAGAAAAGTTCGTTTCATAGGAACGTTTTATACGAAAATATGAATTGAAAAGTTGCGAAAAAGCAGATTTTAAATTAGGAATGTCTGGAAAAGGCAATAAATGGAAACAAAAATATGCTTTCTATGGTAAAATAGTATTACTGTCACAGAAAATAGTAAAATTGACAAACATAAGGGATCTATACATATAAACACACACCGTGATAATGATAATATTATTTCCAGCACTTTTTTCTTGAGACGATTTTTCCATGATATTTTAATCTAAGATCGCTATGCGATCGCGCACAAGAATTCTACCAAATGATTACACTTAAATGTTAAGGATTTAAATATAGTATTTTAAAATATCCGTGGAGAAGATAATTTATTGGAAATTGTAAGAATTAATAAGTAATACCTTTTAA
Source organism: Pantala flavescens (assembly GCA_020796165.1). Taxonomy (NCBI): domain Eukaryota; kingdom Metazoa; phylum Arthropoda; class Insecta; order Odonata; family Libellulidae; genus Pantala; species Pantala flavescens. Next base: position 18,720,650 of record CM036882.1, read on the forward strand.
AATATTTTAAAACTCATTTTAAAATGCCCATAAACAAATATAATACATTATTTTTCGGACACTAAATTATATATGCTATACTATCATGTATTATTATATGCTATCCAAACACAAGTATCAGTTCATTTCCTGAAGATGTAAACGGAGATGATGTTCAGCAAAAATAATCCCCATCAAAATAACAGCCTTTTTAAGTTCCCACAAACGAACATATGATTGAAAGAGAGCTTACAATTGATGTTCTCTCAATGGATTATATACTCCTATTGCGAACACATGAAGGCAATCAAAAGCTAATCGAAGGAAAAGTATTTTAAGAGAACTTCTATTAAAGATGTGCTGATATTTACATCTGCAAAACGTTTTAAAAATATGGAACGGATATAAAATGGAGACTCAACATAATCTACGAAATGGTTTAATTATTAAACATTTGATTTATTAAAGAATTTGAACGCTGTAAGAGGTAATTCGACGCAGGATAACGATGAACAGAATATAAGTGTTCTGTAGTCAAAATCCTTGAAATGCAATAAATAAGGAATTCTCGTACAGCGGGGAAAGAATTTCAAAAGTAGAATCCGTTAAATGTTTTGGAATAACCTATCATGGAATACATCCGTAATACATGTGGAAAAGCTTTAAACAAACTCGGATTTGTTAAGAGGACAGTCGGTAAGAGCGTAGGAAAAGTTCGCGATTGGTGTTACTTTGCCCCAATCAGATTACACCTTGAATATGCGTGTAATTATTATAAAAGCGATGCGTGGAAAATTGTTACGATAAATCAATCCACGTAACTGCCCAAAGATGCGGGAATCATTAGAATAGAGGTGATCAAAGCGTAGATTTCCTAAATAGATTCAAGGAATACGTAGTACACATCATTATTTATCTCCTTATAGTTTAATTTATTTCTGACTTTAACTTTCTTTTCAGTAATCTTTTTAAGTATACCATTGAATTTTTTTCACCTACTTTAAAGGTATTAGATTTAATTTATAACTTTTATAAGACCTGATTTTTTGATTGCTTTTATAACGATGAAATTTCAATATCGTTATATTTCATTTTTTAGTATGTGCGTATCTTTTTTAAATACTAATTATCTCTTTTGATGTATAATCCAAACGTTCACTTTTAGGATTTCATTTTCTTCTTTGGGATTTTTTTGTTATTATTATTTTGTGATATTTTCTATGTTATGTTCTTTTCTTCATTTCTTTTACTCAATTCCATCATATTTGTGTAGATTTTTCACATTCATTGCGGGTGTTTTCCAGCTGTGGATTGTTTTCCTGAGTTATTTTTTAAGTTTCTATATCCAATTAAAATTTTCGTCTCATTATAATCGATTTTAATTGCAATTTGCAAGAGTTTAGAATAAACTTCTCAATCTCAATAAAGACATGAAGCTTAGGCAAATAGAGTTTTGCACCCTCTGCCACTCACCGAAAAGCGTCCCTCTGGGGACCCGCGTCGACAAAATAGATTTTTGCTCTACGAAGACATCATGTCCATGTGGAGGAGGAAATGTTCCTTTCTTAGGGTCCGTTGTTACGAACCGTCAAATGTTTGTTGGAAGTGTGTGCGGGGTGAAAAAAATCTTCCCTTTATTTTGACAGCAAACAAATGAAGAACGTCAGATCAAATATTTAAAACGCTATGAAAATGAGGAGTGAATTCAAAGAAGAACTCCTCAAAAGATGAACTCCCGAAGACGATGTTCAGCAGAGGAATCGGTTCATAGGATTATTATGTTCGACACATAGAAACACCGCTTTGATTCCTATCAAATGCACTTCGGAGGCTCCTGGAAATCCAGCTTTTTTATAAACTGTTTCCCTTTTTAAATGTTTTCATTTCTTTCAACAGCTCTTCCTCATCTCACGGTTCCTTAAGACATCCATGGTCACTTGGTGTTGCACTTCTGTTATTCATCTTCGGTCTTTATATCGTCGATTCTTCTTTTGGCGTCATTTCCTTTCCAAGTACTTTTCAATTCTTTTAAAGGTTATAATGTTGTTATTTATCTCCCGTTCACTCGTATCCAATGAGAATCAACTCGTTCCTTATTATTTACTGATAATCTATTTCACTATATACTCCATAACATAACTCGTTGTTAAATTTCTGTCTCTATATACGTATCCTTTAAAAACATTCACTTCTAAATACATTTGAAATATTATAAAATCCCATTTCTCATGTAATTGGTTTAATTCTAAGCAGAAAGTTATTCACAAAATGGCAGTTAATGTGGGAAGTAAAAAATGAGATAAACAAAAGGTCAACAGCGGATACATTTGAAGTGGCGACGGAGCATTCGAAGGGAAATTTTATTTCTCAAACAGCTGACGACAGAAATCCTAATTATATTCATGAATGTTAAAATTGGCGGTTCAAATGATATTTTCGGAAGAGTTATTGAGGTGAAAGTCAAAGGATGCTTTTACTTCTGAGATCTGCTCTACAAAAGTATGAAAAGTCTAGAAGAATAAGTCGTAAAATGCAACGAGTAATATTATATGTGTATCCATAAATCATAAATATCTATACTTGTATACAGATATACCACAAGCCGTAATTATACATATTGGATACTATACGATTGTACGGAAAAGTCAATTCCATACTTAAAATCGTACGTTATGTGAAAAGTGAATTGAAATGACATAATGAAATATCATGGAATTTGGGATTAATTTATCATTCGCAAATTCTAAAAGAATAAACACTAATATTTTATACGTTGAAAGTGCTTTCATTTTCAATGCACTCGAAATGGCACCGATATGAGCTTTTAAATATTATTTATCGGAGAAGTGTATTTCACGAAATCAATGCATTATCTCTAAAAAAAGTATTTGGGAGTCATCGATTCAGCGAAAGACTGTTAAACGTAACATTGTGTTTTCTATTCATTGTATATTTAAACTGAAACACCAGGGAAAGATTTCAACATACATCCAATAGAGGGTATTTAAATGTTCTGATTGGATAATAAATTACATATAAAAAACCTTTCTATGAAATATATCGACTAAAATAGGCTAAATAATATTTTAGAACCAATTTTTTAAAAACGGAAGTTTCCTAAACAAATGTAAAGAATGCTGCACATATTTTTAGAATACTATAATATATATAATATTAAGATAATAAATTACATATAAAAAAACCTTTCTATGAAATATATCGACTAAAATAGGCTAAATAATATTTTAGAACCAATTTTTTAAAAACGGAAGTTTCCTAAACAAATGTAAAGAATGCTGCACATATTTTTAGAATACTATAATATATATAATATTAAGATAATAAATTACATATAAAAAACCTTTCTATGAAATATATCGACTAAAATAGGCTTAATAATATTTTAGAACCAATTTTTTAAAAACGGAAGTTTCCTAAACAAATGTAAAGAATGCTGCACATATTTTTAGAATACTGCCAAAAATTTAATCCTTTACATGAAAATAAAAAGTTAGTTAATACGTAAAATAATAGCGTGAATAAAGTGTCAATTTACACTTTGTAAATTAATATTCTTTCGCTCTAAAAGGAATTCAGCAAAGGAATTCCTGAAATCAATGTGAGAAGGCGTGACTTCGTGGAATGCCATAGTAATAAAAACAACTTTGTAAATTTCCACAGAAAATTGGTATATTCGCGTCCGGTTTTGTAATATAAAATGGTATAATGCCTTAAGATGTAATTTTATATTACGAAACCGGTCGCGAATATACCAATTTTCTGTGGAAATTTACAAAGTTGTTTTTATTATTAAGGGAATTCCTATTAGCAACTTCATAAAAACACACCTCTTTCACAAATCCTAAGGACTAATGCCGCGTATCGATCCATTGGCCACACCTCTTGCGTCACACTCTCCAAATATGTTTTCAGGAAGAAATTATTAGGCCAAAATAGTGATGAGCTGAAATAACGAATAAAAATGCCTAGAAATTATGTTAATACTATTTAATTCCCTGAAATTGAAGAAAGAATGTCCGGCACTCGATCCCGAACTCTTATGGGGATTTGAATATTCTGTGCAATGATCGTAGTCAGGGAAGCGTGCTAAGCATGAGCTCAAATATTTCATGTTTTTTACGACTATTAAAGATAAAATAATATCGTATATCGAAATATAAATTGCAGTAACTTCGTATCCTGATCATTTGATAAAAATAATGTCCTATGATTTGGTGCTTCTTTATCCTTCAGCTAAACTTAATTTCCCAAAACAAGAGAAGGAAAAACGAATATGATAGGAATTGTCCATAATAAACGTTGCGTACGTTTTTAGAAAATGTGTGCGAAAAATGAAGTTGGATTTAGTAATAATTTAGGGATAATTGATGGGAGATCATAAAAAAGCTTTTACGCTGAACAAGAAGTCAAATAATTTCCGAAGATTATGTTTTTGCCTCTCATCGCCAGATGGCGTGCGAAGATGAAATTAATTACGAAACCTAAAAGTTTTTCCTTTCCTCTCGTAAATGCGCACTTATTTTTTATTTACTTAAATAATTGCATCTCTATGTTCATCCCTTTCCTCACAATCTCCTCCCGTACCACCGCAGCAACAATTCACAGGAAAGCTGAATTATTTATTTACAATGACTCTTCATAAAGATAAGGGATTATTTGAAGAGAAAAAGTTACAATTTTTTGTATATTCCAATGCATTCATAATAACATCGATCAATTGAAAAGACTTGGGTATTCATTGTACTGTTTGTTTAATCCCAGAAGTACCCAAAAAGAAATCTTTTCAATATATTTTGTTTCTTTTTGGCGCATAAGTAACTTATGTTACTACTTCCAGAATTTAGGGACATGAAATTATCTGTCATCTCCATGTAATTGATGTCGCATCAGATGTATTTAAGTTATAAATAAGAGATATTTTTATAAATATTTTCCTATATATTTCATTTCGTTCCCTTGTCAAAATAGATTCAGAGTTTCATCTTTCTCTTTTTTTAACTACGTCATATTTCGTAAGATTTTCTTTTACCGTCATACGCATCTTTCCCTCATTTGTCCTTAATCGATTGTCATATTTTTATGTTCCTCTTTCATTCTTATATCCTCGAATGAAATAACTCGTGATAAATAACAACACACACTAATAGAATATTGTTTTTCTATTCTGGAGACAACAACTTAATATATCAATGAAATAAAAGTTTAATTCATATATCCTATTGATATAAACAGGTATATCAGTAGAGACGCACAGATTTAATATTATTTTTTCTACCTTTTCTCGAAAGCTGTTATTACGCTACTCGTTTCTCTGCTTCTGCCAAACTTTCATCTTCCGCCACATGGCACCATTGGGGGGCCCCTGAGGGAGCATTATTGGGATTTCATATCGAATGATACCTCAAACACTCCATTATGCCATTTCGATACATCGATCATTTCCTAAATATGTATTTTATAAACCTAAGAGGATGAAAGTACTAGAATTTCTTTATTCGGTCATATATTTCGTTATTCCCAAAAGAGAACGTCTTGTTCATGATTCTAATAATAAATGAAAAATAAATAATTTAACGGAATAAATAATTTTGATAAATTTGAAGATTTTCCTCTGCATCAATCCGAATGATAGCTTCAAATCAATGACTATTCGACGCCATTGTATAATAAGAAAATAAAAAACACCTGAATATGATGTCCTAAGTTATTATACTTAATCTTCGTTCCAGTTACTTACACGAATTCGATTCGCATTCAGGTTTGTCCATATGCATTTACAAATATGGATTTTCCAGAGTAGTCCATTCGGAAGCAGAGAATTATAAGGAATACAAAGTAAGAAATATAAAATGAACTCGGTATTTCTATTTATTTTGTCATCGAAAATAAGATATATTTATTTACATGTGATAATGATATTTGAACCAAGAATATATTTCTCAGCAAAGATTAAAGCGGATACGAAAGAATACTAACTCTTAGCCGATATTAATCTAAGTGACGTGTATTCGGAAATTTTAATTGTGTCCAAACATCCGAATACTAGATATTTGTTAAATCCTTCGATCTCAATGAACATTATAATAATGGCACTATTTCCTTTACATTTCCGAGGATTTTTTGCCTTTGGAAATATTTCAACAGTCTCAATAATCGATAATGGAGATATCGATGTATTTCTTGAATAACTCCTCCAAATTGAATTCACCTCGTCTACGACGACTTCTTTTTACACCGAAAGATGTATTCTTTGAGATGATTTCATTACAAATAAAATGTTCCAATTTATGAGTGGAAATATACTTTTCTTATTATTCACTCAGTAAATTTTTTAAAAATACATGTGACAAATCATGTATTTCCGAAGAATATAAAACCTCTTTCAGAAGTTTTCCATTAAAAGCATCTTAAAAGCCATTTCTCAAATACACAACTATCACAGTAATGTCGCTATTTTTACTTCTCTTTAACATAAAACACCTGCGTTTGCATTAAAGCGAGAGTTTAGCTCTTGAATCTGCTTTTATTACTCAAGGTTTAATGGGAAATTATTCGAAGGTTAAAAGTGATTTATTCTAAATATAGTATAGTACTTGATATACATCTTCATTTATCAAAATTGACCTGCTGTAAACACGAATGACTAAATAACCCGCCATTATACATTTTTGAATTTACAATCCGTATCTTATTAATCATCGATTGCTTCTGTTTTACCTTTTCTCATTTACGAGTGTCAGCTGTTTTTAAACAAGTGTTTTTATAATTGAGAATATTTACATTGATTGAACCAATTCGAGCGTCAACATCAGAATTAAGAACAAAATGAAATTCAACCACCTAATGTTATTTATATCCATATATTAATCATCATATTACATATTTATTTATTTAAATGATAATTATTTAATAATAACAATATATTTATATATTGAGTTTTTTTAATACGAAAAATTACATTCCTACGCATTGATAGGACATTATTTAATTTCAGTACACTTACAAATATGCAACATTCGATATCATATCGAGAAAATTCATAATCAAACTTCTCCTATTGCATAAAGTAGTGTGATGAATATTTAATAGTATAATAAACATTTCTGAATACAGTTCTAAAAGAGAGCATCATAAAAGAGAGCATCTTTAAAACGTGAAACCAAAAGAGCTTTAATTTCACTCTTTTGTCGACAGAACTTTGTCCGACATTTTGTTTGGGAAGAACGCAGCATTAATTGAAACTCTGTGATCGCCAGAAAACGATTTCCTTGAGGAGTTCGCATTCAAATAAAGAACACGTTTCTATTCATCTGCACTTTCAATCGGCGAATAATTGTAGAGAACAATCGATTCCTTGAAACCAAAGAGGAATTGTCTCATTTGACCTTTTCCTAATTATGATTTCGTGATTAAAACGTAAAAATTCTATTTTTCGTGAAATTTGTAAAAACTCTTGTGAATATTTCTGTCGAAATTAAAGTTTTAAAAACCTTCGCTTAAAATCAAGAAAGTATATACAAAGTTTATTAATATTTAAATTCAGTCGATTAGGAACTTAAGTGTATAATTATTACGTATGCGAATAACATATTCACGTAAAAAATAGACATCTGTTGTCTCAGAGTGGTTAGCATCCTAATGCCCATCGAATCCTTGCATCTCATCCATTGTAAAACATCTCCGTGATTGTTCAATATCCATATTGAATAGATGAAAGATTGAAAAAGTCAGAGTTATTATAAAAATAGCCCATGATTAAATCAAGCACATAATTCAAAATGGATGCTAGAAAAATACTTTTTCCAGAATCTAGAACATGATTATCTTAAAAATAAAGTATTAATAGAGTTCTTAAAACATTGTTCGGATAACTATTTCAAAGTAATGCCTTTAAGTTAATCATGTGCAGTGCAATCCAACTGGGATTTTGACATGTGCACTCTTGTCCGAAAACGGATGGAAAAGTTCTCAGGAGTGACCCTTTGAGAGAAGCAATATGCACTCTTTGATGAAAAAGTATCCATCAAAGGGAGGAAGATGAAAGTGTAAACAATGGGGAGGACATGCGACATCGTTGAATAAGGTTACAGCCAAACAAAAGACCAAAGTAAATATCGTCGTTTGCCCAATTTTTCGCCACATCCATTTTCGGATGCTCCCATTTCATGGCTTATATTACTACGAAATAACACGCGTTAATATTCCGAATTGGCTGTAAATTTATGAGGAGTATTACACTCTATTAATTGAAAAACAATAATGCGATTTCTATTATTCAAATAACTATTTACACAAGATACACCAAATATAAAACCGTTAATACCTTATTTTCATGGTTTAATGGAAATAATTCTGGAAACAAGTCAATAGCGAAATATTTTGGTAAATATCTCTTTTTGTCTTAAAGATGCTCTGATTTTGTGCTTTTAATTTCATTAACGAGCCGTGAGCGCGTTCGGAAAAAGTGCTGCGAATCTTGTTTATTATTTCCTCTTTTTAATTTCTATTGAAGTATTTGAACCACACTCATAAATTATTACCAAAGGATTAGGATGCACTGGTAGTTGTAAAAATTAAGAAATAAAAGTTCTTCTATATGAAAGTACCAGAAATCTGAATTACGTATTTTACGATCAAAACTCGATTTGTTGAGTTTGTCGATCACATCTTAAAAAGTCGTCTAATGAAAGAGATTTTCAATCACACCTTTGAAGAATAGAGCAAAATAAATGTTTGTGACCAATTCTGGTTGTAATTATTTTCATTAATTGTAATTTAGATATATATATTGTAGCAAATAATTTTCAAGCGTAAATGAAATAAGCGCTTTCAAAACATATGACACTTAGTTGTATTACAACGAAAGCTGTTTGTGTCGTATTCATTCAGAAAATCTTCGACGGCATCCACAAATCGTCTTTCCCTCGACCGTCTAAATTAACGAACGAATTCGCACCAATGAGCGTTCTCGAAGAAGCGGACAGCATCCCGATTGGTGGAAATTCGGTCGATTCAAATCTTCGATTTAAGTTTCTTGTCGAAGTTATTTACGCGGCATTTCGGACACGTAAGTGACTGTGAAACACTTCCTTTTTAGAATCCGTGTCTTCCGTTTTGATAGTACGACACTATTTATGGAGAATACTATTTCTGCATTACATTTTATGGAAATACGCGACAGAGTGCATCAGATTAATCTTTCTTTACTACGATTAGTTTTAATCAGATATTAATGAGGACCTCTCAGATTCAGCGGAGAATATTTCTAGAGTTCAAAATATAATTTGGAATTGTTGAACGCTCTTACTCAATGGATATAGAAATTATTCAAAGTCAATCAAATCTACCATTTAAACATAGAATGGGCACATCATGGCTAAAATAACAATTCGGGACATATTTTAGATTTAAGTAAGTATATTTTTCGCAAACAGACCAAACAAGTCCGACGGTGAGAACAAACAACTGAACGCCTAAAATACTCCTTTTCAAGACCCAATGAGCGATTGACGCACTCGGAAACACTTGAAGTGCGACCAAGTGTTCGTCTAGGGCAGCGTAACAAAAGAAAGCACAAAAAACCTTTCTCTCGTTTTATTTGTCAGTATTTCGATGTCGATCTATTCCTTCATCGTCTAGAATTATAACTTAGGACAATTTCATCCGTACAAAATAATATCGAATCTACTTTTTAAACTCGTAAAAAAAGATTTCAGAGTAAAATTTCATTCCCTCGAAGTCCTTCATTCGATTATCATTCTGATATTGCAACGAATGGAACATTCCACGCGAAATAAGAATAAATAAGAGAAAGACATATTAAGGGTTATTTAGCTTATATCCCTTTTTGAATTATATTGTATATAATGAACGCGTGTATGCACTTGTAAAGAGACCGCGAAGAAGTCCGATGGGAGAAACATCACGTGACATATGCGTGCATTTGAATATGCACGCGTATAAATGAGGAAACAAGTGAAAAGAGTACAAATTGGAGAGAATCGGCAAACGAAGATGGAAGTGCAGAAGATAAGAAAGTATAGCGTAATTACTGCACTTCGTCGCGAAATACGCCCATTCTATTGGTTCACAATCTGAAAACACTCCGCCAATTCCAACAATCGCCATTTAATGCGACGCAATTAAAACTCGATTATTACAAGATTTTCATCATTTGTTTTAACTTTTTTATCGGAAAGATATTTTGAAAAAGCACTTTCAAAGGGAATTCTTCAAAATTGAATTACGAGCAATGAAGGAAAACTTATCAATTTTTAAATCGCTCTAAAAAAAGGCTTTCGTCTTTTCACTTCTTCATTTTTACGAAAATCGATGCGGTTTCTTTTATTTCCGGAAACCTTCATCTATATTTCACTTTCGTTTCCATTTCCGCTTTCACTTCCCTTCACAAATCTTTAATGATTCCATTCAAACCGAACTTTTGCAAATCTTCCCCATTTTAGAAAAGTACACTTTCGTTAGTATTCTTTCGAACTCCGGAATTTTCGTATTTTACGAATAACCGCTTCTTAAGAGATTCAAATGTCTGTTTGAATATTCTTTTAATTTGTCGTAAACACCTCATTTAGTTCCACATTTTAGGAGAAATGGATTTTTGTGATTGGAAAGTTATTTAATTCCATGTTTTTTATAAAATTATTGAGTTTTCCTTTAAAAAATAATTACATATAACGAAATATAATGCGTTATAATAATTCTCACTCAAGTGTTGTCTCTAATTTTCCAAATTTAATTGCGCGAATTAATTTTATTTTACATAATAAGTATAATCAGACAATAAACTGATATTCTCCAACAATCTCTTTGAGCGTTATTATTTATAAACATTAATTTATAAATTAATTTAATATTCAATAACATAATGTGTAGCAAAATACTTTCCAACATTTTTATTTGCAACTAATTCGAGTACAAATTTCTAATTAAAAACAACTTTTGCTGTGTTCACAGAAGGTAAGGTCCAAAATATTATTACTATTATTTTTAACTGTTACTTTCGATTATTTTTTTCCATATCTTTACTCTTCATTATCACATTATCTATGCTACCCTCAGATCAAGGTCTCTATTCATACGAATATCACGAACATGTTGAAGTAACCATAGAGCAACTATTATGATGTTGAAAAAACTTAGTGAATCTAATTGTTTCTCTGGATTTAGTAATAGATATCTTCAGCAAAAAAAGGAGAATCGCTGTTTAATAATTCTTCTATGATTATAACGTTCTCTAATAATCATTTGGAGATTGTTTGCATTTTTCTACAATCCGCCTCCTCAGTTCGCAAGAGCAGAACTCGTCCGCGTAAACCCATTTACTAGACGCGTGTTCAAGATGCGTCCGAACTCCCCCTTTCATCAAAAGACTCGAGCAAATCTCATTTATTCCGTATGTACAGGAATAAAATCCGTGTGATCCCGAGATATCTAACACCCTGAATATCTTTTTCGTTCATTCTCCGTAGATAGTCATTCAAATAAAGGTTGGAATCGGGTCGAATATATAATTTTAAAATTGAAAAAATGTATTATTCGGAAACTAATAAAGTCAAAAATAAAAACTGATTTGTAAAATGATATTTTTAGGCTTTTGGAAATTACAGTGTTATCACATTATGAATTTATGATTATGCGAATATGAAAACTTAATGATCACGGTCGAACGGATTGAGGGTTCTTTCAAAAAGGTCTTCGACTGACTTATTTTTGATTCTTTTCAATGTATTGATAAATATTTTGATTTTTGGATTAATTTAAAAGTCTCCAATGGCTGCATTATCATCAAAAATTAAATTAAAGTCAATTAAAACAAAGAGTTCACTAATTACGCGTCGATACATTCGATAATAATTGAAACAAATGCTGGTACTTGAGAAAAAAAGAAAAAACTGAAATAACGTTTCGATGGATATAAGTTACGGATTGTCATCAGACATGTTTCACGATACATTATCAGCTGTCTTTTAACCAACTTTAAAATCGATGAGATTTTAGGAATTAATTAAAATTAGCGCCTTTCAACAGGGAAAATGACTTTTTCATATTTATTTGTTATTCCTCGTCATTCTAACTAAAGGACTTCAAAAAAGGACAAAACCAAAATGCTCGCTCGTTGAACACATCCCTTTCATTGTTGCGCATAACTAATCACTCAGTTGCAAAATGTTTACAATTCTTTCGAGTGTCGCCAATTTCATCTTCTTCATTAAACGCCATTCAACGCGATTCGAATGATTTAAGGAACAGAATGTCTCGTTCCGATAATCCTTTTGTGTTTCAGAATTTATCTTTTATTCGTCTCTTTGCCTTTAAATAATAGCAGAATCACAATTGAGAAGGAATTTGGAGCATCGTTATTTTTATTATTGTACTGCTTTTTATTATTTTATTTCTCAAATGCATCATCGTTTTCTCTTTTTTTCGTCCATTTCGCTCTTCGTTTGTTTTCCATTCGAACTTCGTATCGTCGTTCCTTTGTCTCATCAGCGAACAAATCAAAGAAAACATCGCCACTTTTAACTCAAAAGGTAATTAATAGTATCCATTCCCGACACGTTCGCCATGCACACATATCGATTACAGTTCGAAAATCTTCATTTCATTTGATTTTGTTTGGAATAAATCCCCATTTTGTAAAACGGGAGACCACTTGTCAATGGACGCGCGGTTGACATATTTAATTTTTATTGTGAAATAGATGTTAGGATATTTTTATGGATGATTTATTGTTCGATTGCACAAATTAAATTCATGTCTAATTTATTTGTGAAGAATAAGCTTAAGGATTGTTCAAAACCAAATATTGAATTTATTGTAAAGAATTGTATTGAAAATAAATATGGTTGACGTTTAAGCTTAATAATAAAAATCTATATTGGTAAATAAGCATTTAACACTAGAACAGCGGAAGGTGTCCTCAGGACACCTACTTAATATTTACGATTATTTCTTATGATAAAACCTTCATTCTTTTATATTAGAAGCTCTTACGAATGTACTTTGAGATAATATTACTTTTTGCTATAATTTTTTCCCTCCTCTCTAAAATAAATGGAATTATATTGTTATGTATAAAAATTTGAGGTAGCAATTCTAATGATGATTTGAGTTGGAAACATTTTACCTTTTATTTTCTAATATTTCTATGTGTAAGATCCGTTTCCCATTTCTATTTTTGCAATTGACGAACTTGTCCTCTATCTTTTTGTGACACAGACTCATTGAATATTGCCAAGCCGGTACAAAAGTGACGGTGAATGATCCCAGAAAGTGTAGATGTCTATTCACAGAATTTATTCTTGATAAACCTGATAAACATGAGCTTAAGGTTCGGTTAGTAATGGATTTTAATTCCAAATATGCATTGAATGGATTTCCATACGTTGTCCAGATGGAGGGTAGGCCATCTTCCTGAACCATGTGGTCATGACATTGATGGGACCTTTTCTTATGAAAGGAATTAATCTAATGACCGATAATTATTTTACATCAAAGAACCTATTTAAGAGGCCGAAGAAAGTAGGTATTTTTTTATTTGGAACATAGAACAAATTGTGATGTGAGTGGCTGAAGTTGAAAACTAGCAAAGCATCAGATATGAATTCCGATGTTGTCGAAAAATGAAGAAATATCCGTTTACAAATAAAACCGAGTAAACATGTTCTTCTCGCCATTTAGATGCTTTTTAATGTCGTATTGGACAGAATCAGTAAAAGAACTTCAGACGCGGTGACGTACCATAAGAGTACAAAATGCGGCGTAGTGGACCAAATAGCGCTTAGGCACACGGTGAGAGCAGACTCACGACATTGCCTAATGCATTCTTTTTACATAAAAATTTATCTAGCAGAAGTCAATGTATAGGTTATTTGGAAGCAGAAAAGAGATCGCCAAATAACCAGATATAGATTCTTGCAACGAATCGCGAATAAACAAGGTAAAACCTAAGCTGTCTAAAGAGATCTCAAAAAGGACCTAAGTAAACACTAGATGCACGAGACATCATCCAATGAAGCCACCGATATATGTTCAAAAGAAAATACAAGTGAAATATAGCATCAGATGTGTAAGAAGAACAAGGAATGGGTTTATAGAAACTGTAACATCAAGAAGATTTATCTATGAGCTTCGTGGAAGGATTCTGTGGAGTAATTACTTTGTGACAGCATCATTGTGCTAAAAAAGAAAATGGAATAAAATTGGGTATACATTATTATTATAATTATATTACATATTATCATTAATTATTATATATTATTATATATTATTATATATTATTATATATTATTATATATTATTATATATTATTATATATTATTATATATTATTATATATTATTATATATTATTATATATTATTATATATTATTATATATTATTATATATTATTATATATTATTATTATATTTTATTATTAATATTATTACTTATTTCTGGTCTTTTTGTTTTGAAATAAAATCAAAGGAAGGTACGTGAAGCGGTAAAGTTTTATTACGCGAGATTATTATTTCTTATGCCCCATGTAAAACATAAATAAAATTGGAAAATTTTCATAATTTATTCAAGTAAATAATTATTTTATCTCGAAAAGGCTCTGTATCGATTTATTCATATAATTAATTTGTGTATTTACTGTTCTGAGTATTTTTATATCGGAATATGAGTCTAATGGAATTGATTGAACTCAACAACAATTTCTGTATTAAAAATACAGCAACTATTTACCTCATAATCTACCGATAAATAAGTACCCATACTTAGTTATTAATTTTAAAGCATTCAAGGAAAGACTAGGAAGTTTAATACGACTGCCATATGCTACGTATTTAAAAGAAGCGCAAGTGTAGGTGTCCTGAGGACCCCTTCCGCTGTTCTAAGCGGGGTGTCCGTGTTCTAGTGATAAATGCTATAGACATATTTAGACTGTAAATAGACTATATAGATATAGACATATTTAGACTGCTCATCTTAAGTATTTAAAATAAAAGAAAACCTGAGGTGGTTTTAAACGATGCCATACCTCAAAGGTTGCACATGAAGATGCTTTTCGGAACTAATAAATCATACATCGCTTCTGAAATATTTCCTTCGAAAGAGAATATGTCTTTTCACTTGGAGTTCATAATTCACCACATTCAAAATGGCATTGTTATGATGTATTCCTATGGCCAACTCTGTGAAGGTTACTTCTCTTCATAAATTAAAGCACTCTTTGCAAACTTATAAAATGTGATTTATATGATGGTGTGTTTTTTCTATTAAGAGATTTGAGTGTCAAGAATATATCTCGAGATTAATTACAAATCGAAATAATAAAAATTTAAATACGGAATCTGAATTAAGTAATTTTTAAGATCATGAAATGTTGACCAATGAAAACGAATTAAAGGAAAATCTTTCGGAAAACGTGAAATCAAAATGTAACCACAAAATAACCTAAACCCTGAAGATGCTAAGAAGTTGGCGAAATCTATTGCAAAATAAAATTAGTGTGGAAGTAAACAAAGTTTGATCTTTCTTCAATACACTTTCAATAATGATCAGGTATCGCAGACTAACTAATGTTCAAATTATACCAATATTTTGATTGAGTATAAAATTAGTTTTAAGATATGTTTCTGAACTCAAACTTTAGACGTTTGATTTTTTAAAATTAAATAATCGAGATGAAAAGCATAACCATTAAAAGTAAATGAACGAAGTTCACTTGGAAACTAATACAGAAATATACGTTAATTTAGAAAACTTCACGAAGTTGCGCTTTGCCACATTTTTGCGAGTTTAAAAAGTATTCAAAGAAAAATACCATCTAATTTAATAATATCTACTTAAGTAGTTCTCCAGAAATTCTTTTTATCGCTTACTTCCGATAAAAACGTTGGCCGAATATCGTGAATAAGCACTTCCAAGGACAAACGATTAACATAAAAGACATATAAATGGCAAATAAAATCCTCAGTTACAGGTGATTTTCAATCTTCCCCATCGAGAAGTGCTCCATTTCAGAGAAATATAAGCAAAAGACAGAAAAAGTTTCGAGAAAGAAAAGTTAAAGGACTCTCCTCCGAAAGTCGGAAAGTTGAAGTGAAAATCGCAGCAATCGATTCTCTAAAAGACAATAAACGATTTCAGTAGAAAGTTCTTTTGGAACTTCCTCGGAAACGATTTCTTCTCCTCCTCCATATTTCTCAGATTCTATTACTTTCGGATTTCTATCGAATCTTACTTTTCCGTTTGTCCCTTAGAAATATCAGCAAATAAACAGCAATATTCGTAAGGATATTCATCTTGATATCCATTAAAATGGCAGATTATTACAATCTGTTGAGAATTTTCTACAAATCATAGATTCCAAGGTTGATTTAGACAGCAGTATCACAATGCTATCAGACATTAAGGTTCTTATCAACTCATTTAACCTCCAAATTCATTCTAAATCGTAGTACAACTTTTAGAAAAATTTCTACCTCATATTTTATATCTTTCTTTTTATACATGATATAGATCTGCTTCGGGGAGATACGGCGTGGATCGTACATCATTACTCACAGAGATGACAGCAATTAAATGAAGAAGTAAATCTTGTGTTAATAATTAATATTAGATTTTATTTATACTTTATACTTCAAGTATATAATTTCGTTTAAAGTAATGAGAGTTATTTAATTCCAACAAAAAATGGTCTGAATAATCTAATACCAATTTGAGATAACAGCGAAATTTGCGTGAGAAAGTTTGTTAGATATTGTGAATTCCATTCACATCGGAATTGATGATTGAATTGCCGCTGTCATTAGAGGAAACCTGAGCCGTAGATATTTCGAATGCAGAGTACGTGCTTCGAATTCACGAGGAGCAGTAGAAAATTCTTAATGCGTCCATTTTTAAAATGCAGCCAAAAGGAAAAAAGATCAAAGGGAAAATATTCCATTCGATAGTTGGGAAAAGAGATTACTTTGATTTGTGGATTCGCCTGAGAGTAATCGAAATTAGAGAATTGAGTATTTTTAACCCTTTAAGCAGAAGACGAGATTTTCAGTTGAGAAAACTCGAGAAATATTTAAACGGAGAATCTCGAAACAATTCCTACTATAATCCATTGCAAATTTAAATAAAAATAACTATTATAGATTCGCTTTTTAATTTTTTGGTAGTAATTATCAATTACAATATTTATGTACGTGGAAATATTAAACATTACGTAAAACATCGACCTAAAATTTATGATCATTAGTTCGGAACCCGAGCCATTTGCTCGTACGGTATTAATAATCTGCAATAGTTCTTTTGTACGTTTTGTTTCTTTAGTATTTTCCGTTAAAGCTTCGATTCCAATCACATTCTCAAGAGAAAAGCTGAATGGGAAAGTGGTTAAGGAAATTATGTAAGCTTTCTTTAATCAAATGAGAATCTATATTCAGATAATAATCATATATATGCATTGGTGTATGATTATCACCTGAATGAATCCTTCCCAGAGATTCTGTTTTAAATATATCAGTCATAATAAATCAGTTAACTTCGTGTTCACTGAATAGAGGTTTGCATTTGTTATAATGGAGATATTCAGAATCCATTCAAAGAATCGAAAATCTTTCTCGTTTATACGTATAAATAAAAAGTGAGAGGTTGGAACCTCAGTTCACAAGAATATTAAACTATCACAACGAGGCAGAGAATGGGGAGGGAAATTTCAGGAGATAAATGCCAATATTCATATTTAAAATCCCAAAGGCACCGGTTAATTGGATCCAACTTTGTCTCTTCCAATGAATATTTGACGCGAAATAAGGAAGATTAAATTGAACCGCGGTGGGCGAGCATCAGGAATAGGGGGTTTTTAAAGTTGAGATTAATCACATTAATACCTTGCTCACATTGTTTAATAATGAAAATCATTGCTCAATTCTGAACTCGATCCTTTGAGATCAGAATTCGTAAGTTCCTCTCGCGATTTCTTCTCTACGTATGACTTCGAAGAACGTCATTATTTAACTAAATTTATTTTGAGTTTTTTTATTATGTAAAATAATTAAAATTGTGTGTAATTAGGATACAATGGAAAAATCGATAGATTTCGCGTTCTTTTCTGATGCCAAATTGAAAGGAAGATAGCGAATGAAATTCCCTTTTCTTAATCTCCTCATAAAAACACTTTCGAAGGAAGTGATTGGAAAATTTATTTATCGTGATTTATGACCGTTGTTGTGAAAAGTTTTCTTTTTATGAACTTTCTACGGCCATATTGTTGAAGTATCGAAGTGTTACGAATCATTTGATAATAAATATGCATGAAAAATTAAGAACTGAGTGAAATAAATACACAATATTCAGAACAATAATCAAAGTTAATTTAAAATATGCAAATGGCCATAAGATTTCAATATTACTGAGATTATTCTTTCTATATACGTAACTTGTACGGACGTTTATATCATTTACATAATTAATCTTGAAATAAATTCATCTCAATGATATCACGTCCCCTGCAATTTCATTCATTTATCACCTGACCTTTTATAGGCTCTTCTGTTTATTGACGTATCATGTATATATATAATAAATTTTAATTATTAAATGCTTTATGCAATATATTCATAACAAAAATATGGCTGAAATTTTGTAAGTCTTTTCATTTTGTAAATCTTTTCTTTATTACATTTTTCAAATATATCAACCACTTTGTATTTTTCATACTCCGCGGTGAATTCATATCTCTCTTGCATCTTCATTTATTTAATAGTGTTTTTGTTTCTTAATTTTCACTCTGGAGTGCAGTACATTCTCTTCCATACGTATTCCTAAAAGTTTAGAAAATGCTTTCGAAAATCCATTTTTATATCTTTTTGAAATTATGAAAGGAAAAAATAACGGTTGAAACTGAATAGACAAGTGACTATCGATTTGCGGAGAAGTAAAGAGCTTTCCAATTTAGAAAAGTTCTATCCAATGAAAAGTCACGCGTTCATTCCAAAAACGCTTTTGAACGAGTATTCTACCGAATAAAGCTGCGAGTTCATCGTTTTCATTCTTTTTTATATTGTTTACAAATCCTTTGATCGTTCGTTAATTTGAAAAACGAAATATTAGCCTTTGAAATCGGATTCCTTAAAGCGTATACATCAAAAAAGCTTAATGATTCATTCGAAAGCTGAATACATTTGATGAATAATCGAAGAATCGGAAATGAAGAACACAGCCATTCATTTGAATAATACTTTGTTTTAAGACATCAAAATTAAACGAATGATTAAAATGGCGTAAATATTTTACGAGCCTCTTTGTATAATTGAAGAGGTTTGAAACACCGCATTTTTATGTTTAACGAACGACCACATCCGAAATAAATTGCCTCTTTTATTCACTTTTTGATCCGAAATTAAAATGGCCAATTAAGTCTCCTTCTTGATTTACGAGTTCTCGATTACCTTGATATACTATTCTTCTCTTTTAGTTTTGTACATTTCTCATCATTAATAAGGATAACGAGGCTTTGAGCGTGTGGCAGGGGGTGTACATATCCCATTGTCATGGTACTTATGATTTACGTATAATTTTTTCAATCGTTGAGCTATACGATTAGAACTACAGTAAATCAGAAACAAGCAATAAAAAGAGACTAATGTTGATTTAAGAACAAATACGTGTGGCTATGGAAGATATTCTATCGACTAAATAGTCTATAAAAAGTTACTCTTATTTTCAATTCTGTATTATCCATCCATTTCTATTGCTTATTAGTGAATCAACTACAAAATCACAAAGAAATCGTTTTAGCCAATGAAATCGTTTTAGCCAATGAAATTTTGGTTTTTTATTAATTTTGTAGAATCGGCGAAGATAATTTATAAAATAAAAATTAGATAACTTCTGAAACAAAATATGTGTTTTATTAACCGAAACTGATGAATATTAGTTTTTGAAATTATTTTACGATAAAGTTTTAAATATATTTAGGATAAATGAACGTTATTTTGCTGATATAATTAATTAGGAGGGAAGTGTGGCCTTCAGAGTAAAAAATGTGAAGTTCCCATATTAAAATGCATAGACACGGGGAAACTTAATTTTTGTAGAAGCCTTCGGATGCACGATCTCCATTAATGAAATTGATGCACATTTGTGTGGCAGACTGTGCCGTATCAGTTAATTGTATATTATCCTAGTTTCATACGAACCTAATTCGTTCAGAAAATGTAATATGTCTCTTCAACCCATTGATTGTTTTAACAAAACGAAATGTGTATTTGTATATTTACATATATACTCTATCACAATAGAGAAACATTCTATGGTTGAGTTGAATTGAAGAAAATCTGTTTCGGAACCTTAGGCGATTCAATTAAAGTTGATTTGGAAGAGATTAAATGAATGAGCGATGTCAGAATCAGCAACGTCTGTTATCGACATTGATTGAGTGCTTTAAGACAAGAAATGACACAGAATTAAAGATAAGCAGACTAACGGACATCCCTCTTAAGGACTTCAATTGATCCATAGTGAAGTGAAGCATATAACAAAAGCCGAGCGGGAAAGTAACTGGGACTCGAACCCAGGCCCTCCAATGGCGGGTGATCCATTGAATATTAGAAATCAAGTAATTCGAAATGTGTATTATTGTAAGTAATCAAGTTATTATAATTACTTACATTTATTGAATTCATTTTAGAAGAGTGTTTTTAGTATACAATAAATGATTAAATATTGAGTAATTTATCACAATATGACTCACAAATAAGTAAGAAATCAACTGAACGGTAATTGCTAAGAAAGATATATTCCAAGAAAGAGGAAAAAAATATATTCGAATTCGATCCAATTTGAATTGCAGAACCTTTATTCTAAGGCACAGCAATGGAGGCTCCGATTGACAAAATACACAAATGATGCCGAGTGATTATAATTGATCACAAGAAGAAGTGCATCGGAGAATCAGATGTGTGAAGCATTCGCAGACCCAAATGAGTCAATTTTAGGAAGAGACGAATGCATTAATCGGGTGGCCACATGAGGAATTATTCTGTAAATTGTCAATTTTAGGGAAGTAATTAGACATAACGGAGTAGTTCTTTTGAGGAGCGATTTTGTGTATTATAGAAAACGGAAGATTTTCAAAAAAATTAAGTTTTTGGAGAAACGGAGTTCCAACGGACGCTGTCTCCAACCAAGTGATCGCAAAATCATTCTTTCCAAATGCTATCAGAATAGCTGATTGTGTAAATTAAGAAGGGAACGACAATTCCCGCCATACGCCTCGAGTATATGACTAAAAGTTGAAAGGCTAAATGAAGAACTTCGCCACTGGGAGTTTCAGAAAATGGTTGATCACGAATGATCAAGATTTTCGTGGGGAGTTTTTATTCGCTAATCGCAAATAAATTAGTAGTTTAATATGATTGCGATTTTATGTCAAATCGAATATCTATGAACATTTTTGAATCATTGAAATCCAGGATCTTGCTTTCGTTATTGATTCGACGAATTCTAAGAAATTTCCTTGACGACGCAAATATCCTAAGTAAACTGGGATGGGTCAGTTGATTGAAAGACCATGTCTTGAACGTATCAACGGCCGCTCATTGATGAGATGCTGCTCAGGGGATGTTCCGATGAAGCGAAAACGGGTGGCTGACGGTTTAGCATTTCCGAGGGAAAAATTCTCTAAAGTTTTTACGATAAATAGGTTCATTATGTGTCTCTGTTTGGGTGTAAATCATATGGGATTCTTTCGAGACATTTGTTTTTGAAGCAGAAGTTCATTCCCAAGAAATTAGGAATAATCTTGAATCCGATACTCTAAATATATTAAAGATATCGCTTTGAATCAATATTGTAAATTCCGCAAGATGATTATCTATTTCGTAGAGCTTTATACATTTTGAAGAGAAAACGGCTAAACGCATTATGATGTTGACAACCTACTATTTTGGGTAAACGATAACAAAATGAACATAAAAGTTGGTAAAAGCAAACATATTCTCTTTCTAAAGGAAAAGAGTATTTACTAGAATAGCATACCATAGATGGAAGGAATACCAAAAGTAGACAATATTAGGGATTTTAAATTTATTTATATTAGCGAGGAGAAGCAATTGAAGGGTCGCAAAAAGCTTCTTTCGAAAAGCGAAACAGTAGCAAAATCCAAAAGAAATGTTAGCTTGCAAATCGCTTATTAGACTATTATAGGAATTCATCCGTTTGAGATGAGGAGAAAGTCTAAAACTTAACCGAGGTTAGCTGTCTGTCAACGCTGCAGTGGAAGCACTAAATCTGGGAACATTTCTCGGGGACGAAGTCTCAGCAATTGGGTCACTTTTTCCTTAATTTCCTAATCCGTGTCTCCACCTTCGAATGGCTGTTCAATGCATAAAGAAGCTGTATTTTTGAATCAACAATATTGGATACAATACAATATTGGATATCGAATTGCGGGTCCATTCTACTCCCCACACCAATTAGTGTGTGGTGCCGAGTGAACTCAGGCACCCAAAGGAGGTGTTTAAATGTTCCAAACGTAGATGGATAAACATGACGTTATCAACGGTCAAGAAAATACTTGTCGCATAAAGTGGTCCATCTATTTTCGGTCTTCAAATAATGTTCATTTAGAAAAGACACGTGAGATTTCTCTCGATATAAGAAGTATTTTAGCAACTTGTAGATAGCATTGTCAAAGAAGAGAGACTATCGGACCACATAACCGCTGTGCATTTAATCCAATGTCTGGAACCTCCGCTCAAAATAAAGTAACTGAAAAAGGCTAACATCTCAAGGAGTATGTTGAAGAAAAAGGGATGTTATTTTATTCGTTTCATTCAGCGTAATGCAGTAGACGAGTGAGTAAAGGTACCTCGAGTCCCGACGGATCAAATCACGTTACCTCCAAAGGAGTGAGTGAAGTGACATCGACGTTCAGATTTTGAAACGAATTCCAAATACGCATTACGTAAAATGAAAAGTATTTGCGTTCGTTAAAGTAGAAGCAATCGATGAATTGAAAGCAAAGTTTGCACCTAAACTCGTGAAAAGGCAAATACTCTCAGTCAAAATTATTAAAAATCTTTTCAAACTGAAGCCCTTTTTCTATTCGTGTTTCAGAAAAATGAGTGAATTGGAATCGAGGGCTTACGAAAAGCTTTTACTTCAGATCGAAAAATCTCCTTCCAGATATCGCGTAACACATATACCCTCTCGTATTCGATAAATCTTAAAGCGCACACCTCCCAACGATACTTCGATATTTAGAGTACATAATCTAATGCTGTTTTACGCACAATGAGCATGGTTTCCGCAATTGGTGTGAAAACCATTACTCCTCCATAACCACATGATGCGAAATTCTTGGTTTTCAGGAAAGCATTCGATACATTTCCAGACTCGAGGATACTCCAGAAACTTATTTGCAGTGAAATCATCGGCAGAAGACAAAGAGTAATCGAAATTAGTAGAAATAACAGCGGGAGTTCCTCAGGGCCGCGTAATCGGACCGATTTTGTTCTTTACTTGGCTGAATAGGGGACAGTATGTAGAGAAAGGTACGACTAATGACACTCTTATATAAAGGAAAATTCAGAAGATAAATCAATATTACAGGCCGACGCCATCTACAAATGGTGCGAAGGCAGCAAAGACTAAATATGTAGCAATGAGCTTCAGCGGTTGGCCTCCCCACCATCTATGCGGAACTCCCTGAACACCTTCTGTTGGATATTGCAGGTCTTTCATGTAAACCCACATTTCCAAATCAGAGGTGCAACAGAAAAACGTTGTGTATTTAGTGGGATACGGTGCATTGGGAACTGCATGGAACATCAACTCCGGAGGATGCTGTTCTCTGCTCAATCGGCTGCAGAAGCGTGCGTGCGCGGCACGTGTTGAAACACTGGCTGCTGCTTAATTTCGGGAAAACATGATGACGACTTGGAAGAAGTTTTCCTCGAGATATATTTACTAAATCGATGGAAGGGAGTCCTTGAACAAGATGGTAATTGGTTTTATGATCTGCTTCAATATTTTAGTTTATATAAACATAATGGAACAAATTAAGGAAACTTTAGCATTTTTATAAAACCGACAATTTGTTGATTTGAATGTTAGTCGATTGACTGTTAGATATTCTGGTTTTCAACCATCTGCAGATTCGCTCATTATAATGAAAACTAAGTGTAGCTGAAAGAATAAACTTTAACTAAAAATCTAAAATTGTAGGAAATGAAGTAACTGGCGTACGAATTTGTTCCATTATTAAAGATGGCCTCAAAAACACAATTTCGAATATCATGTCTTGAATCGATCAACTTTACCCTTGAACTAAATACATAATGAAAGAATAATTAGATGCCATACATCTTTTGCGTAATTAGCAAAGAGTAATTGAAAACTATCGGATGCTCAGAAAGTCTAAATTTAAAGTAGAAAGATCTAAGATTCGCACGCCTTCATTATAAGGATTTCATCTTTTGTTTTAAAAAATCGTTCAAAACTTTTGTGAAATGAGTTGCACAGGATATTCTTCGAGAAAGCTTTTGTATAGGGAGTTTTCTTCATTTTAATAAATGTTATATCTTCAACGTCTCAACATAAGATCCAACGAATGCCCTATTAAGACACAATTTCAATCCAATATGTTCTCTTTTTGAGTTCAACAAACCTTTTCGCTGATTATTATTAAAAAGAAAATTGTATGCAATCACTATATCGACTTTTTTAAAAAACAATATTACATATTGATTCATTATGTAATTAATTTCAAATCAACGGAAAGATATCAGCAAAACGTTGACAACGATAGAGGTCCAATAAATTGAGTAAGAGAATGAAATGAATTGGGTGAAAAATTTAATGGGAATGAACATTCATCGGATTGGTTATTCCTGGTGAATTTTTCATCAAAACTAACACTGAATAGTTCAATTTGGATTGTCATATTTAATAGTTTGAAATTCAAAATAATACCAATTGAAATTAATTTTTTTAAATCGTTCTTAAATAGATATAAATGGATGCATACGAGTAATCAGAGGAATTTCGGATCTGTTGATCACATTTCATCAACAAGAAGTAGCTAATGATTGCGGAAAATTAAAAATTGTACGCATGGCAAAAAATCTTATTTTGCGGTTAATTAACGCAATTAAATAAATATCACAATCAGTTGGAATATCATTGCATGGATTTGGGAAACGAAACAGATAAAGCTGATAACTTTCCGTTCTTTTACGTACGAATGAAATTGTTTTTGAGAAATATCAATGATTTAGCAAAACCACCAAGACTCCGTTTTTTGAAAGTATTATACTCAAACTATCAAATTTCAAGGAATTATTAAATTACATCTAAACCGATATTCATTATTGGATCGCATGATTGTTAATCACAAAATTATTTTTGTAAAAATGTGTTAAAATACCTAAAGTAAGATCTAATTCTATATCTATTTGATTCATCGTGGAAATCTAGAAATTATTAATGACTGTTTATGAAAAAAATTTTTTTTCGCTAAGAAATTATTTAAAAGATAAACCTTTCGGATATAAAACTATGCGCACACAATCTTTCCCATATTTATGCCACCTTCGTCAGCAATTGGAAAGGCCATCACCCTAAAATGTCTTTAAAACCCACAATGGGTATAACCCTTTCTTTTCCTTGGCACACCCCTCGGGCCTTACAAGGGCTTAATTAAAAATGCACTGAGCAAAATGAACAGTCCTCGGATCTTGCAAAATTCTCTGGATCTCCAAATATCTTTCGGTGGTTTTCCACTTTGAATACTCTTCACAACCTCTTCTTTGATCATTTATTTGCGGAAATACAAATTGGTTTCCCATGACGTTCGAATGTAGGTTAGTTGGCTTTTTAATGACATTACGCCTCCTCTGTAGGTTAATCTCTTGAAAACTATAATTTCATGGACAATTAGTAATTTTATAAGATGAATTATTATTTTTTAAATGACGCTTTGATTATGTTATCGATGTTCTTTAGTTTTGATGTAAATTTCAGAAAAAGATTACACCAGAAATAAAAAGCCTGAATTTGGGATGACATTAATTCCTTAAAGCTGTAAAATTTTACTTCAACGAAAAATGAGCACAATTGTATCACAATTTATTAGATAATTTCGGTGCTCCAATTCTACGCACCAATGTCTATTTCGTAAGACATTCGGTCAAAGCAATAAAGGCGTAGAATGAGTCGGTTCTATTTATTTGCAATATCTTCCATTACTCTATGCGAATGAGTAAAATAAATACTTAAAATAGAAAAACTGCAAATCGATCCTTAACTCGTATGTTTTATTTCTGAAACAGAATTGAAATTGTGAGAACAAATGCCAACGTGTACTAATTTAGAGAAAACTGATCAGAGCAAAGTCTTACACTTTTCCTGTTTAGACTAATCCGAATCCATTTATTCATTCTCAGCCAATTTACTGAAATTACCCACAATTTTTATAAAATAAATTGGACAATAAAAGCATTTATTGGTGGCGTTTTTTTGGAAATTCGATGAAAGAGCTATGCAGTAAAAAAATGAACGCTATGAGAGTAAAAATAAAACAAAATTTGTGTAAATCTTAAATGAAAACAATACCTTACTATCACTGGATTCTTCTGTATAGTCTATATATCCTGATTCTTATGTCTTATTTAACCTTCGTAAATATGATCATATTTCACAAGCATTTGCAAAACTATCTTGGTTAAAGCTGGCTGATCGTAGAAAATTCCATATTCTTACTTTGACGTACTCAATTCTCCACCTTCCGGATTACATCGGAATTCGTAAGCTTAAACTCTGTCCCGTGACACTAGGGGTGGCAATAAGTATGCCATATCTCATCATAAAACCGAATCTTACCACAAATATTTTCTAATTACCGCAAGCAAATTATGGAACGACCGCCCAATAGATTTAAAACACTCGGCTTCAATTAAGTCCTTCAAAAGAAAATGTCGCACCTATCTCCTACAAAATTTCCATCCAGGGTAGTGATCACAGGTTTGTGTTCTACGTGCAAACAAAAATATTAACACTACTACTTTCCTCAAAGCTATATATACCTCGCAGCAACTAATTATGACCTGTGCTTCATAATCTTCATATGCATATTCACCCACTTCTATCACCCACTTCCTTCTGTACTTTTCCCATATTATGAGTCATGTTTTGTTTTATTTCCATTTTTTTAGGGTATAAATTTATTGAATTTCTTAATGGTATTTGTAAAGATTTTTCTCTGTTTTCATTATTGTATCGATTTCTTTCATATTACCTAAGGGAACAATAAGTGACTAAGTGCATGGATTTAGTGAAAAGTCTATAGAGTGAACATTATTATTATCTAAGATTCCAAGTGTTAATGTTCTATTTTATAAACACTATTTTTTGTACCATTTTCCTTTTCAGGTCAGGGTAATTAAGATTAGATGTAACACTTTTTTTATGACTAGCTTCTAGCAGGTTTTTCACACTCCCATTCCGTGTGGGTGTTTTCCTGCTGTGGATAATTTTTTCCTAAGTTTTTTAGTCCACACATTGTAATCAGTAGTTAAATTTAGTATAATTGACGGGTTAAATGGAAGAAGAGACTCTTTAGTCTCAATTTCGCACGAAATAAAGACAATTATTATTATTATAATATTTTCCAAAACTTTTTACTTTCTTATTCATCTTTAGCTGATGGTCTGCTTTCTCTTTCCTCGAAAGGGTATTTCGATAATTACTCCGTTTCACATGACAAATGAGTCATTTTGCATAAAAACTGAACTTATGAAAACATAATTCGTAAGATAAAAATAGAGTCTTACTGTAAAGTTTACCAAAATTGAACTCCAAAAGAATAGCCTTACTTAGGTTTCTCAATTATTTAATAATTAAAGGTGGAAATTATAATTTGTATTTCTAATTATATTCGTAATCATATTCAATTTTATTATCTAATTTTAATATCTCTTTTATGTGCACATTCGTGTTGCCATATCCAATGGAAAAAGGAAAGTACCGACATAGATGATAAAACGTTGAATTCTCGTTTAAATACCTTCTAATGCTATAAAGAAGATCATCAGGTAATTCCATCTGATGATTCTCAAGGAATTAAAAACGTGTCTCTTTGGAGATTCAGTCGCATTTGATGCGACCTGTGGAAGACTCAGCGGTTTTTTCAATTCTCGTGAAATTTCTCTTACTTTAGAAAAAACGTACTTTGATTCGAGAGATTCTCTTTAACATTTTTCAAACTAAAATGAGTATTTATAAGCACGATTTCAATGTAAATGTACTCTTTTAGCAAGATCCTTCATAGAATACGTAAAACAACTATTCCAATCTAAGTAACTACTATTGAAAGCATTGACATCGTTCGATGTTCTTATTTTAGTTCAACAATTTTCCTAGATCCAAAGTTCCCAATTATTATTTCACCGGAAAAGTTTAAGATTTTTTGGCTTAATGCTTCTTTACGCAAAATATTAATGCAACAATTCTAGTTGCATAATTATGGTTATATCATATCACAGAATCCAACAGAATTTTTACACTCTATAATTCAAGAGTTTCTAAATGTTTTGGATATCTTCTTTTATATAAGAACTCAACTGAAAACGATTAGCTTAAATATCAAAGGAAATAACTTTAAATGGAAGGAAATTGATACTTTTTTATATTTCATTACTACGATACTTTTCTAAAATTGCCAATTTCCCTGATTTTCTATTAATTCACTGATTGGAACAATTTCCAATTTTTGTTAAAAGACACTATGATTCGGAACAATATCCGTAAAAATATGCTCTACATATTTCCTCAGATTAAAGAAGAGCGTCTTATAGAAGAAGGATTAAAAAGAGCATTTAGGAAAAGAACGAAGTTATTACTGTTAGTTATTGCTTATTATTAAGTTATAAAAAGAGAAGGAGTATCTTGTCTCATAAGATGGCTAATCGCCGTTTTTCTTTAATACAGATTAAATTGTCCATAATTGAAACCCATCCAGATATACGCACAATTATAATAATATACAACTAATTATACCAATTTATTTAACAATTTTAATTTAAATTGAGTTATTAAAATACTTACGATGAATTAAATTAATCATTAAATTACTTTAATATTAATTGACGCGTACACGCAATGTAATTCATGTTATTGGTATTCAAAAGGCAACACTAAAAATATTTCATTCAAATCAATGGAAAATTACGAGTTTAATGAAATTTTATAATATTTCAGATCTGAAATTTTACGTTTCACAGTAGGTCAAGATTATATCGCTTCGAATAAACTAAACAAAAATTTATAAATCAAATATCTCTATAATCATGTACAGCATAATTAGCAAAGTGCATAATTTCCATCACAGTGATTCCACTTGAGCACAACAAAATGCAACGTTTTCATTTTGTTTTGTATTGTACATGAAGAAGAAATTCAGAAAGGCCGATATCATAATTACAATAGGACGTTTGGAAGCAGTCTTTACAAATGGGACCACCTTTAAATATCTTATTAATTTTTTTTGCTCAATGATTGTGACTTCATATAGCTCATAACCCTTTTGATAAGCTCTTTTAAATGAATACGTTACAAATTTCAAGTTTTGCAATTCGATTGTTGATACTCTGATTAATCACTAGACCAAGTGAAACTAAACGAGAGCACCTTTTGCAAGAACAGATGGCATCTCACGAGGCGATAAAAACACTTTTGAAAGAGACGCATTCACACGACAATTTCGTTAACAAAGAATTCTTCTCTTGACCGCTATGACTCAACATTCTGAAAAGTCCATTTTGAAATGTTTCCCTTCACCTCTTCTAAAAAAGGTTCTCCATGTTTGACTCATTCTGTAAACTGCTTTCATTTATCGTTGGACGATCATCCACAATGAGGCAATTCAGTTTTGCGGAAGTTATTTTATATTCTGTTCATTCTTATTTAACCTATGGAATTCTTTCAACTCCAATTCTATTCCTTTTAAATAAATCCTCTATTTAAGAGATTTTTGTTTAGGCAACTTCTGTTGTTTAAAAATTATTTTAGAATTTTCTGTCAAAAGATTTTGAGTTATTCCTCTATAAAAGAGTTAGATGAACGTCGAATATCGATTAGTTTATGCCCTGGTTCCATTAATTAATTCCCAGCAATTATTTTAAAGCCAATCTCTTCCTTCGTTTTCCTTTGTAAAAGAACTGCTGTTCTAAAAGAATTGGTGAAAATGGCTTAAATGCTACACCAAAAACTAAAATGCAACGTTTCTTGTTATTAATTTGTGATAACGTTATAAGAGTCTACAATTGAATGTAAGCACGACGTTGAGACCAAATTAGTAGATTCCAATTCATAAATCAGATATAAAATGCAAAGAAAAGAATGGATTACACGATTAATTACAAAATTTTCATCGAACGATTCTTTTCGTTCAAATTCTATAAAAATCGACGATTTTAAAATTCAATTTAAAAGTGGATTGGTAATATATTAACCGAATTAAATTATATTAAACTAAGCAAAACTCGTCCTCATTTCCATGACCATTAATCTTTCGTTAATATATTTAGACCAGT
This sequence comes from Pantala flavescens, assembly GCA_020796165.1. Taxonomy (NCBI): domain Eukaryota; kingdom Metazoa; phylum Arthropoda; class Insecta; order Odonata; family Libellulidae; genus Pantala; species Pantala flavescens. Next base: position 18,751,242 of record CM036882.1, read on the forward strand.
AAAAGACCTATAATTATTGTCAAGGTTAAATTTCTTTCCATTTCTTAATAATAGTTCCGTAATTTAAATTAATTTTTGAAAATACTAATCCCTGCTTTTGTTTTTAATAATACATATACCTTTTTCATTTAACTCGTATTCGTAGTGTGAATGAAATCGTTTTATTTAAGTGCACTTTTATAAGAATGGATTTCTCTGATTTTCAGGCGTATAATTCTATCGAAAGTATTAGAACAATGACTATTTCCAAAGAAAATATTTCTCGGGAATTTTTAGCGATTATTTGAATGCAAATTACGCTGTTTATTCGAAAGTAGAGAGGAAATGAACGAAGAAATGGATGCGTCAAAATTCAAATGTTTGTTTTGGATCCGAGTTTTGCCTCAAAGTGGCAAAAAGGGTTCTTTACCATCTGGAAAGGTCCCCAATCTGTATCTGGAGTTATTATGCCACCACTTGCTCTTCCCGTTACTGCTATTTGTCTCTTTTGGTCATTAATCTCTTTTTAAGTGGACATTTTTATGGATCGCATAGCTCTTCTTCTTTAAGCGATCGTTAAATTAGGATTTCGTGATTTAATTTCCTGCAAATTCGGAAACATTGTGTTGACCTTCTGAAAATATACATTTTTAGTTAAATTGGGAAACAGAAAATACTTTTACTGTCTTTTTTGAGTCTTTTTTAACAGATATTCTTTTATTTTGATGTTTGAAAATATGTATCCTCATTTCACAAGTACTTAAACACAATTAAAATAAACGGGCAAAAGAGTTTGAGAAATATTGTTGATGTCTGTTCACTGTTTTTTTGGGAAATGATTAATTTCGAGAACGTGCAATTATTGCAAACAAATTTCTGTATATCATTTACAGATATCGAATACAGCCTTATGCTTTTTTGGTTTTTAGACAATCGAAATTGTATCGATTTATGAAACGGAACGTAAAGTTTTACTTTTTCATTCGTATTAAGATCTTATTAAATATCATTTCTTAGCCTTTATTAGTAGCTAACCTTTGAATCCTTGAAATTAAGTATTCATTTTAAACATCGTAATAAATGTTATGCATTGAGCTATGAATTGCGTTTAAAGATAATTTTATTGGGAATTCTCAAACGGATACATTTCCCTTAAGTTTCCTCTATGTTATTCCTATGCGCACACTAAAGTTTTCTACGATTGCATAAATGGTGTAAAAAACTATACATTATAAACTAGATATGGATTTCGGTGAACAGATCATAAAATACAGTTATAAAAAGTCTTCAAAAATGTTTTTAAAACATTCTCTCCCGAAATGTTAAAATAAATATTTACACTGCATCTTCTTCACTCACTTTAAGACTTCATCCGTAAAATGCAAGTCGGTGAATAATTCAAGTAAATTTGATGTTTAATCCTTCGCGAAAATGTAGCGAGAACAAAATATTTACGTATCTCTTCCGAGTCGCGAAAATAATTGGGGCCTCTAGTAAAATATTCCACCCACGATTTTTGTGCGAAAGGAATCAACAGCTGCAGTACTCAAAAACTATTTTTTTCTTTCGAAGGAGAGGTTTCACCCGACTAAAAAGGTTAATTCATAGAAATCAATTTCTCTAGGAGCTGCACATATCCATCACAAAGTAGAAAATCCGTATTAATTAGCATACGCTTCCAAATGCGATGGTTTCCTCCCACTAGTTTCCTTTCTCCGCCGTTGCACCACCTTGGCGCTCGCATCCTTGTTGACAAAGTCGGACGAATGACGTGGGTGTTCTACAACAAGCCGTGTTTCCGATGGAGCGAATTCACGCGGAGTAATGGCCATTAGATATATAGAAAAAGGGCATTATCGCCTAGAAAGTCTGTGAAAACTCTCAAAAGATGTTTCATTTAGTGCAACGAGAAGAGCACAATTTTAACGGCATCTTCCAAATTAATCAATGTAGACAATTTTTAGAACTGTGTATAGTTCGTAAAAAAAGAATATTGCATTGATATCATTCTAAGTAACGTGTAAATACATTGAATTTCACGTCATATAAGTTCTTTAATACCCAAGAGTAAATTAGCTCACTTTCTATGTCGAGGGAAGTGTATGAATAATTCAAAAAATTACTTTTAATACGAAAAGTAGATTTTGAATGTAATATTTTCAGATATTTTTTTATTAAGTTATATACTTCATATTGATAGATTATATATTTTCTAGATTAAATTCTTTATCTCATATTCTCTCATTTTCAACACGATAAGTGAAGAAACATATTTTTGAATAAAATCATCAGTTTCGACAGGAAAAGTGGTAATTTTTTCCACCAGTCATCGAATACTACGAAGTGAATCCATCTAATGTATTCATTGCGATAATTTTCTTAAACGCACAACTTTCGAAAACATTTATACAGTTAATGACGCTCAAGTATTTAAAATATTCTTTTAAAAATATTAAATTTAAAACTCACTTCTTTGTAAATCAATGATCATTCGATAGTTTATATATATATATATATATATATATATATATATATATATATATATATATATATATATATGCCAAATATGCTATATATATTTGTTATGCATTTTCGCATTTGTTTTCATTTCGTTTCTTAGAATTACCGTCTGTAATATAAACGGATTTAATAAAGTAACGTCATCAAAGATTGGAATATTAAGGCAATATTGAATTAAACATTAAAATCTTATATAAATTCTCTTAAAAGTTTCATTTATATATGAACAAGCTCGAAGAAGTTTGTTTTAACATTACCCTTTCCTTCTCTCGCCAAGTATTTCTCTTGTGTTATGAGAAAATCCATTATCCTCCCATGGAACAGCTGTCCTCACCATATGAGAACCGAAGAAAGTTAGTTCGTGCTCCACTTCGAATCCGTTTAAAGATTCGTAATAAGGCAAGATCGTCTATTTATGAGAGGTTTTACTTCGAAGGAATGATAATTTTTAATACTTTGGTAAGAAATCTTTATAAATAATTATTTCTTGTTCGTTCAGAAAAAGAATATTATTTTTCTAATAATAAATAATATTTAAAAGATACAATTCGTTGTCGCATAACCCATATACTCATCGGTATAATCTATAAAGATGGATATTATTAGAAATATACAAGATATCTACGTGAGTATATTTTTATTTAATTAAATTATTATTATTAATAATGATATAATATATAATAATACATTATATACGTAAAATTTATTATAATATTCAATCTTTTAAATGTAAACATTTCCTGATAAAATTTTAGTTGTTTAAATATTGTATTGTTCTGAGAATTTCTGATAACCAACGTTTTTCACCAAAATCACCTGATTTTTATGGCATTTTAATATTTGCGCACGGATAATAAACATCATTAAAATATTTTGCGGAAAACTATTTCAATTTATGCAAGAAAATAGAATATTAAAAAAAATGAATAGAGGAATTTTCTGAACTGTAAAAAGTTAAATTAATCAAAGTGATAAGGAGATGAAATCTAACTGATATTGCACAATAAATATATAAACTAATCGATGGAATATTCAATGCACGGATATAATTTTAATTTAAAGGAAAATTAATGTAAGAAGAATTTTAATATACTGCTCCGTATAAAACCTTTTTACGTAATATTTTCATTAAAAGATTTAAAGTGTAAGCGACGAATAATTGCTTTATTTTAGAATTTTCCTTCCGTTTTCTAGCTTATATAAGCCCAGTGCCATCCATTTTGTGAAAGGTGTTTCTGTTTGTCATCGGAATTTTTACCGCAATTAGTATTTATCATTCTGTAAATTGATTGTAAACTCCACAGTTCGGTCTTCAATATTATTGTTGAAGTGATCAATTAAACTCGAATGAAATAATGTTAAACACACGGAGCCATTTCGTGCAGTTGTCTTTTCCTAATCATACAGCCAGCATTATTTATCACTACTAAAGTCAAGTTGATATTTCCGGAAATTACAAGAATCGTCATAAATGGACGAATTAAGCACCAATTCATTGTGAAATTCCCAATGAAAACCATCTTTCATCGATGATATGCAAATAAATAAATCAGCAATTTTAATGAATATTTATTTTATTTACTAAGAATCAGCGAATAAATTATGCTGAAGGATTGAACTTTTTGGGCTTTGAAAGCAAAAGAGACTATCGCACTAATATTTCTTTTTCTTATTAAATAGCGATTATGCAAATAGTCGAATTATCAGTAAACTCAAATATCCCACAAAATATCGAAAATGGGGAAAAGTTGACTGAGAGATCGAAAGCATCACTTTCGCTAAATAAATGAATAACTACAAAATAAGACGAAAATGTGTGAAATCGATCGGAGATTAAATATTCAGCGAACGCCATCTTTTTCTTGTTTTTTGTGTTCGACAATTGACATCTCTTTTTCATTTGCACATCTGAATTCTGTTCTCCGTAGAATTTCTGTATTTAATATGAACTCTTTTTGTAGCGCCTTTTTCGTTTCATTCTTCAAAGTATTCTGACGCTAATGTATATAAAATTCGCATCATGTTGATAGAATGAATAGAACATTATTTTTGGTCATCAAAAATTATTTTTATCGATTCATTTGATTGAAAGATATTCTATTTCTGTCTTTTTTCGTGAAATAGAAAAATATGGCTAATAATCCAACTGTATCAATTGTGAAAAGATGAACATAAGATAGTTGAACGAATTTTCATTGTATCACAAATTTAAACAATATCACAGTAAAAGTCGTTCTATAGGATGTCTCAATAACTATTGCAATGAAAGTAAAAATCCAAATTAATTTAAATCATCCTGTTGACTCTTCGTATGGACTTATGACGAAGGAAAAGTAAAACTTAAAATTTAGTTCTTCTTCTAAACAAGGATTGTAAATATATTTCTCATTTTCTCTATATATTATTTTTTCACGCTTTTTTAAAATAGGCATTTTATTAAATCTAGTAGAAATTAGGTAACCAAGTGTTGAGACATTCATAATTTCATCGCTTTGAATGAAACTTCATCAGCGACGGCACTAAGTGTATTTCATAGTCCAATCAATAGCCGCACCGGAGACCGCATTCTGCAAATAAACGCCACAATTTGTCACTTTTTATCGTTTCAATGTCCGTTTTGCTTTTTACGGAGATAAAGTTTATGAATCAAAACACCGCTCATTTGGACACAACTCATCACAATAATTCAAACATTTCGAAATGCAAAATGGATTTTCTGTTTTTACGACTCAAAGGTGATGAAATAAAGGTAAAATTTAGAAAGAAATGGACTTCAAAGAAATTTGAAGGTCATCGTCATTTGCGAATCTGGAGCAAAAATGTTTAAAAGGCAAAATGAATAGTTTATTGTCTTCAAAAACCTAGAAGAAGCCAAGATAAACATTTTATGAATGAACAATCTTAACGAAACTTTATTCTGAAAATACTGACGTGATATTACAGAGGAGTATATGGACATTTTCGGAATCAAAGGAATATTTCTATCGCAGATATGCGCATTGAATAGATTGGCCGATTCAATTTCAACAAAAACCTAAAGCACGTTTACTCAGTTCAATTCTCTAGAATATAACGCAAATTGAATCATTTACTCTCATGTTGCGATTTATGTAAAAGTTTATCTCGAATATTACGATATGACCTTTCCTCTTTAGATAAAGCTCCGATTCAAATATTAATGCCATTTCTCATGATTTTATTATCGAAATTACGATCCATTTACAATATAAATGAATCTTCAATTTATTGGTCAATTCCTCAGCAGAGAGTTATTCCCCTTCTTTGAGACATTACTTTGATAAAGAAACTCAAGTTTTTTTGGTTTATATTGACTTAACGATCAGGAAACACTTTTTGCGAATGATAAAAGTGGACACAATCCGAAAGTACATTTGAAATCGGAATAAAAATTTATTTAAGCATTTTTAATCTAATTCCATCCGAAATATTAACTCTTCTTTACTTAGAACATATGCAAATGAAATATAATTATAAATGGATGATTTATTCGGAATTCTTCAGATTGATCTGCGCAATTATCGTCTCGAAGTACAAAAATTCCCAAATGAAACAGATGTCCTTCGATTAGTGGATCGTCTATAGAAAGATTCAAATACGAATAAATAAGAACAAACGAACGAAGGCATTTCATTAAAAGGAATGAAACAAAACGCATCATATGAAAATGAGACCGACATATCTGTGAATGGTCGCTGCACAGTTGTGCGTTCTCCCAGGTGACTACAAACAGGAGAACAATCTTTGTTTTTATAGGATCATTTTAATGAAAAATGGCTGAATCGATTGATCTCAAACATATTAATCTCTGCTCTAATGATATCGAATTCCCTGATGGGATTTCGTATTCAGGAATTGGCAATAAGAGGGATTGTAAAATGGGCAACCCGTGTTTTATGGCCTTATAAAATTATCATCGCATGTATATTATAACATTAAAAAATGTAATTATTACTTCTAAATTAAAACATGAGTTCTACGTAAGATACCATATCATATATTTAACTATAGATATACAGTTAAAAAGAGATAAACGATTCATCCATTTATAATAATAGACGATCATTCTATAAGAGCAACTACCATTGAAGATACAAAGAATATCCGTTAAGGCATTGAATGTTAGTGAATTAAGTTTTCTTTTCCACTCATTTATCATTTCATCAGAATTCGAGTAAAAAGAAGGACAAATCTACAAACCAAAATGGACCATAATTTAACGGGGAAATATATTATTAAAAATTGAGGGAATAAATGCCTTTGTTTTAATTCACACTTTCGGTCCATCTTCAATCGAGAACAGAGAAACTCTCTATTAGATCTCATGTGTTATCAATAAAAGATTTCTTTGCGCTTTTCTCTAAAAGTGAAACGTAGAAAAGAAAATGCGAAATATCTAAGAATTACTCGATAATTCTGGCGCCGAACTGTTTAACGAAAGCGCGATGTGTGGATTGCGAATTTGAAAAACCATTTTCACGTCTTCTGTTGAAAATACTCAACGAAGTTCATGTGAAGCAATTTATAGATCTGTTTCGAATCTCGGTCGGACCAAAAAAGTGATGGAGAGAATTTTCAGTCTCAACTTTTCCCTTAATAAAGACTTTACAAATTAATAATTGCACAAATAGAACCATTTTACTAAATTTTAACAGATAAGCATAATTATATAAGATTGATATATTTAATATGCACTGGAAAATTTCCGTTATAATTTAATGTGAATATTTAAAATGATTAATAGATATGTTAAGATTCTTAAGAATTTAAAATTTATTTTGTTTCCCATTGCACATTGAAAAATTTATTTCAAGACCAATAAAACGAATCAAACTTAGCAACTTTTCTGTCGGCGACACTTTCTTCGGATCTGAATTTCCTTCAAATTTGCATCAGTTTCTCTCGATTTCAAGCGATTGCATTTAATGAGACATTTAAAATCTTTACATCGTAATTATTACTGTGCATCATAAGTCTTCTTATCCTTAAATATTTACTGTTTTTAATTCGATGCTTCAGAGAAATTGAACTTTAGCCAAAGAATTTGGATGCTTTCGAACTTTTCCTTCTGAAGGGATAAAATACGACTTCGACGAATTTTAAATAGTTAATAAGATTTAAATAACATCTGGAATAAAACCTTTCCAGTCGGTATTTTGACCAATCTCTTTTGGCAACTTCTTTGACTGAAACTATCATTGGATCAATCCACCGTGGGAACTTCACTCGCCCATAAAAAAACTTCTAAATGGCAAAACGCCCGTCCAAAACTTATTGATCTCTTTAGAAGTGCACCATCGTTAAATTTTTACCTTCGGCGCAGGGCCGTCGATGACGTCTCCTTTAATTACCCACAATCCCCTGCGTACACCTAATTCCACGTCACAACCAACTTTCCCTCCTCAGATGCACTTTATCGTGTTTATTTCTTTATCGATTCTATCGATTCATTGAAAAGAAATCGGTGAAATGAATCACCGAACGAAAACTCGATCATTTAAATGTCTCAAATTAATGTCCGCCAAATGTCTGAAGGAATTCGCATCGAAGTTCAGAATTTACATGAAAAATTATCCTGATAAAGATACCGACGATTTAAAAAAATCGTATGTTTTCCAATTTCACTCTTTACAGCTCTAAAAATTCACTTCGGACCCATGAACCGAGATTTGCGCTTGAATTTGAAAGATTCTCACCGAATTGTCAATTGGAAGATCCAGTTTCTCCTTTAAACATTATGATCCACTAAATCACTTTGAGTACTTCAGTTATCAAAAGCAGAGTTCAGGGCATATCTTTTTCCCTAAAAACGCTACCAATTCCCTTGAAGTACTGATTAAATAACGGAAATAATTGACAAATGTGGTCAGAGTTAATTATAGTTGAGAATAAACAACCGCTTCAATTCAGATCTGAAATATCAATTTGCCATATTCGCATATGAAAACGCGTTTTGTGCTGTTCGACGAGAAATCTTATGATCTGAAAAATATATTTTCCTTGTCTTTGGTTCTTTTTGTTTTCTATAAGATAAAATGCTATAATGTCCGCGTTTGTTGACTAAATTATGCAGAAGAAGGAGCAAACCTTTGAAGTTTCTCAAACGTTTATCATTTAAAACGTTCATTTGATCTGATATGATCCTTTTGCCTGAAACTCAATTTGAAACGGATATTTTGCTTTAATTTCAATGCCTCACTTAAATAAAAGAGAATACCTTAAAATACGTCTTGAATTATTGGATTATATCATGAAAAATTAATATTTCATACCCAACGAGATGAAAATACTTTTTCTTAGAGATATTTTAAATGTCACAGCTTTTTCGCTTAAAAATTTGTTTTAATAGAATCTTTATATTTCACGTAAAATAAACGTGGAAGTGATTCAATGAAATTTATGGCACTAAAAATTTAATTTTGTCAAATATAAGTATGCTGTGCCTGTGTGTAGGTATGCCGTGCAATGTCATTGACACTGCATGGCCAACTATTCTGAGAGGTCTCATGGAATTATTTTCTTTTTAGTTCGATGACTTTATGGGATGTTTAAACACTCAAATCAAAGCATTGGATTATTTTGTAGATAATATTTACTTCGTCAAGGGATATAGATAGTGAGCAAATAAATAATCTCTAATGTTTTAAAATCATCGAAATAAAATATATTCTATTTTATTAAGCCCTTTGCTCACTTCTCCTTCTCCTAGAAATTCGTTTGTCATATGCAAAGACCTATCGTATACAAAATGACATCTTCGTTTATCTTTTTCTAATTATCGCTTTGCAATGAAATACGCACATTTATCACTGATCTATCTATCATTACATCTATTTGAAGCATTGTACGTAAAAGTTGTAAACAATATCATGATTTTGTAAATGAAAAATCCGATTCTTAAGAATATTTTCTGTGATTGCGACTTCGATGTTTGCGAATCAAAAAGAACGGCTATAATTCAACATAATTTTGCGAAGTACTAAATATAATCTACACTACCAAATAGCAATAGCAATTCCCGATATCCCAGGAATTGCTTTCAATACAGCGCCTCTCAAAAAATTCATTTTTTTTAGAATCGTGGCGCATTTGACAGACAAAAGGGTTGCGCATGCGCACAGAAACGAGGACGCGCCAATCATTCGGCTGCTCCACTTTATTTAGTCCGATGGAAGTCGGTCGTAGATGTAATATATCCAAAAGCGACGAAATACTTGTATCCTAATGGTTGAAACAATTACGTGATGATATGCAATAGCGAACTTTTTTCTTGTGTTTTTATAAGCTTAGGTTTTTTTGCTATTCTTTTTTTAATGAAATCGGTCTTTCATTTCTGCTTATATCTTTTTTTCTTCCAGAAAATTTTTCGCTTTTCAACTCTCTGATGCTATCTCTCAAAACTTTTTATCTGTTTCAAATGTCTAAAACTTTTTCCTACCTGTGAATATTTTTCTTTCTGTTTTTCAATGCAAAAGTATATTTTTAAACACGCAAAGAAGATTTCTATTTTGTGGATTTTCAAATCTATATAATCTTCCATCTAAAATAGCAAGATAAGACGTTCGAATCTCGTATCCGCAAAATATATGCATACAAACCATATTACATAAAATTATCACATCCATTCGATTATATTCATGAAAGGAGAATATTTTTAAAATATTCTCCTACATTTTCTTATTATGTCCTACACTTCATATTGATAGATTATATATTACCTAGATTAAATTTTTCCTCTCATACTCACTGATTTACAATCCGATAATTTGCTTAATTTGCACAACTATCGAAAGCATTAATACCGTCCATATCGCTTGAGTATTTAAAATATTCTTAAAATTATATTAAATCTAAAACTTCTTTTCTTCGTAAATTAATGATTGAATATATATTTCTTATTTCACCCTTAATACAATGTTTCTTTAATTAATAATTTACCAATTTTTAACCATTAAATTTACTTAATATAAAATTTTATTAATGTGCAATTATATTCCAGACTTAAGTGCAATAGAATTTTAAGATTTCAAAAGGTTCGCATACCACTTTGACATCAAAAAAGAAAATTTTGACGAAAAAAAGACAATTATATTTTTAATTGCATCGCTTGGCACTCCGAAGAGTAGAATAAACTGTATTGGACCATATCTCCGACCATCTTTAGGTACAACGTTTGAAGAAATTTGAGGAAACGTACATTCATCTGTTAAATTTTCCACTTCATTACAACGACCTCTATTGAGATGAACAGTGTATTACTTCTCATGATTTCACTGAATGAGCCATAAAATTGAAGTTCTTCTTGAATCGATCAGAATCTAAATCTGATTTGGAATTCATTTCCCGTAATTAAAGTTCGATTTTATTTACACCGATCCTGAAATTGAATCACAAAACCCTTTCCGTGAATTCTAAAATGATATCCCCCGAAATTGGAAAAAATAAAAATTTGAAGATTTGTGGGGATTTGATCATAAATTCGCATAACATGATATCGTTTGCCAAAGTATGTCTTTCATCAGATTTAAAAAATAAATATCCTTTTTGAAAAATAAAGGCGAATTCAACTGAATGAACACGGTTCTTATTGGTGGTGCAAATAACTTTCCATCGTTTTCTCGTTTTCATTCGTAAAAGCAGCAAAATTCAGATGAACCGAAAATAACGAAAATTACTAATAAGGAAAGGATTTTGGGTGTACTTCTTAGCACGTTAAAGCGCTGGTAGTCATCATACCTGCAAGTGGGAGACCTGGGTTCGAGTCCCAGTCATATCGCTATTTTACACTTCTGTTCAACATAATGAAAATTACATTATGAAGACATATAATTTATTATTATCAATTAATTTAATTTAATTTAAATAAATCTATAAGTATATATATAGATATACGAATATATAAGAATAAAATAAAGATAATTTCAATGGAAAATATTAAGGAGTAACGTAATTCGAAATTTTGTAAGCCTCGACATATCTTCCATTGTAATCATAAAACCCTAAATTAAAATCCTTGTGATTAAAGTGTTACTTTATAAAGTATATAAATTTATAAAAGTTACACAAATAAAGAATCATTTCGTAAGGAACAGTATTATAATCTCACGAAAATGAATCATTCAGGTTCCCTCCTTGTGTACAGATTTCGGATGGAATAGAAATATTTTATACGGATAAAGAAGCATAAAAATGGAAGGATAATGTATAATAAAGGAATTAATTAGGAAAACAAGGTTTTATTCTTTATTTTTTATTTATTATTAAATTCGTGTATCTTGTTGGTGTAAGTATATATAAATGTGATATTCTTTACCCAATTAGAATCATTACTTGTCCAAATAAATGGAAAATTATTGTATCGATAAAGATTCCACGGCAAGAAACTGAGCTAAAACTGTTTGACTGCAAAAGTAAATTGATACATCCAAAATTAATGAAACTGATGGAGAAAAGTACTCTCAAAAGAAAATTTAAAATATTCATCTTCATTTTCTACATATGAAAGTACCAAGCAAGGTGTGTTTTAATCATTTATGTACATTTTGTTCCACGATTAAATGGTCAAAATAAAGTTTAAGGTTATTTTTAAAATATACTAAATGGCTTAAGCCTCTCATAAATGAAAAAGGCTGAATTCTTTAGATGACAAAATCAGTGATAATTGAAAAAGGCCATTGAGAGAGTCAGAAATATTATCAAAGATTAAATGCAAAAACGACGCACATTTGAACCACTGGCCACTAATGGGTGATACCTCCTTCATTTGCTGAAAAAGTGGACATCTTTTTGGTGCAAGGACACCACTCTCATCCGGTTTCCAGAGTAAATAGGGCAGAGCTTTCAAAAACACATCTCAGATGAAATCCGAAATTGTGAGATTCTGACGGAATGATATCCAAGATGGCATTGATATGCGATTGTGGAAACTAATATGTATTAATATTGACATTTTTTAAGCCAAAATAGAACCATTGAGAGTACGATGAAATGTATGTAGAGTAGTATAATATACTTAATCGATAAATAGGAAATTAATTTTTTCTATAAATTATTTAAAAAGTACAGAAGTGCGATTTTCTTGGGCAATTCTCTCATTAATATGACGATATTTCGCAAATGTAAAAATTAATTAATTTTTAAACAAAAAGAGCTCATTAAAATTTTAAGATTCCTAAAACATTCAAAGATGACTAAAAAACTGATTTTCCGTAATATGCATTATTTTTCCGTGAAACGGAAGACATTTACGCTAATATAGACAGCTACTTCAAGAAATAGAAGCAAATGCATCGGAAATACAATTGGATACTAAAAATGAAGGGCATTATCAAATAATCTTATCTGAAGATTTGACGAAATCAGAGGGAATCAACTGTAAAATTCGTTAAAATAAAGCAACACATGTATTAGCTATTCGATTCATTGCCATTTTAATAATAAATCCAGAACTTAAAAAACTATTAACCCATGAATAAATTATTCTTTAAAACTAAGAAATTTCTTAATTACTTAAGAGACAAATATAAGATAAAAAACTGAAAAAAATTCAATCAATTTCAATGGTATATTTCTGATCTCCATTATTTACTTCCGGATAAGAAAATCATCGAAAGATAAAAATACGATATTTAGCGGAACACTTCCGAATTCTTCAAATGGAATCTTGGGGTCCCTGAAAAACTGCTTTTCGTCGGAAACCCTCCATTTAAAACAATTCTGTGTAGAAATTCTTGTTCACCTTAAACATTTATTTTGTTTCCTCTTCTGCTCAAATTACATAATATTAACAGTTTGGATGCGATATAAAATAGACTAAATAAACCCAAATTCTGAAAAAGAAACTTCTTTATTCTAGAAATATAATCTTCTAGAACATTTGCACATGGTTTATTATGAAACTCAAATATCTTTAAAAGTCTTTTATCAATTTCTACAAATCGTATAATAGAGAAAATTGAGGGATTTTTAATAATTCTTTGATCAAACACAGCCTATTGGAGATGAGTTAAGACTTCGATCAAATGAAATTTCTGTCAAAAACATCGTTTCAATGTAATACACATTTGCTGTTTCCCTCAATCATTGAAAATATCTCGAAACAAAAAGTAAACGAGGTTTCAAAAATTGCAGAAGAATTAAATATATTGGAATAGAATCGTTATATTCATTTGTTAAACCTCATTTTTATATCTTTATTTAAGCCATCATCCATAAAAAGATACATAATTTCCGAAATGCTTCATTACATTGTAGTTAAGTATAATGAGTAAACTTCAAAATATATTTCTTTATAAGAAGGTTATTTTTTCATTAATTGTCGATAATAATTATTGAGATTGAGTAAAAATTTAATATAACATGTAGATATTTCGGAGTTCATATCAATAAAAATTTTAATGAATGGATTGCACATGGAACGGTAAATTAAAAACGTTTGAACATTCTTCCCACGTAAGAGTGCGTTCAGTCTGCGGAAGTAAAAATCCGTTAGTTGATGAACGTCTTTCTGAAGAGGAATTATTTTTGGCTTTTATTTCAATGAAAACTGCACAGTCAGTTATATGAATCCACATTCATATGAATCCAAACGCTTTTTCAATCCTATTTTTGGAATTTAATCTCAAATGATTTATATTAAGTTGTGTATAACCAAATTAATCTGGTGACCATAGGCAGTTTTGATATAATATTATTAATAATAATAAGAGAAAATATTCTTCCCTAATTAAGGAATATTAATTAAAATTATTTATTTCAAATCAAAAGTCAGTTAAATCCCGTTTAATATTTAATTATATACTTGGTTTAATTAGAGAAAAAAGACAAGTTTGGTTGTAACAATTTGTGTTGCATTTCTATGCAATAGATGCGTTTAGATGAAATAAATAATTTACAACTGTCTATATAAATGAGCATCTCTTAAACGAGCATTAGAAGCATGATCGAATAAATACACTCTCTTCTAGTGTTTTGAATTCAGTTATTCACCAATTTTCAGTCCAATTTGCGTCTTCAGATCTGAAAAAAGTAAGTTTCGGTATATTTTTATAATAAAGATCACCTGTTCACAAATTACTAATAAAAATCACTTGGCAACACATCAACAGGAGAAAATGAAATATTCTGGCAATCGCAGCATTTGAACCCCAAATTCATTAATTTTCGGATATTTGTGCGTCGACTTCACAACGAACAGTAACGATCATCATCCAATTTAAATTAATTGGAACTAAACAAATACACGACCGTTGGAGATCAAATCTGTAAATTTACTTCCCTACTTCTTAGATAAAATTGGAATTCTATTCTGCCTATTAAAAATATATCTATTTTTGTTTTCTCTTCAAATTCCTCATTCTTCTCTAAATAACAACGGAATGACGAAGACATTTTTATCAAGCGATTATCCAAAAGCGTCCATACAATTCAATCGACGAAAAATCTCTTTTTTTGAATGACTCATACCTTCCGTAGAAGTAAATTAAGGGAAGAAATGAACAGCTTCCCATTAATCATTCTTCCAAATCGAACCGCACAAAATATGCGCCTAATTTAAATTAGAGTTTACGCACGAAGTTTATAAAATCTATTTCGAGAGAAAAGATCCAACATCTTTCCCCTTATTAATTTATAATAAAAATGCATTTGTAAGATATCGTATCAATGAAATGATTTTTTTAAGAAATCTTGATTAATCGTTGTTTCTCAAAATGGTCTCGATTCGAGTTCACATCCCCTAAAGATATCCTCGAGCGCTTCTAAGAATCCATTTAAACTTCGTCCGATGACTTATTTCGTTTCTTTGGCACAAAGAGATCAAATGAAAGGGGTCATTGTTACGTAAGCAACGACATCCTCAAATTGCAACCTTGGACAAACAATCCCTTGTTTTGTTCGATAACTCCACCTTTTATAACATATGAAAGTGATGGCAGAGTGCCAGTTGGTCGACACTTTTTACACCGATTATCTGCGATAACATGAGACTTCTATTGGCCTATTTACGGACCAATGAATGCCCTCGCATTGACATCTGTGAAGAAAGTGCGATGCAAATGGCGAATATGATTCCGATAACATTTTTGGATGAGTCACGTATTTTTTTTAAAACCGAATATAGAAAAACCTAATTTCAATAAAAATCGATAATCAATTCAAACAAAATATATTCTAGTAGACGATTATTCCTAAAAGAATAGTTGTTCGTTTTAGTGGGTCTCTCCTGGATTTTTGATTCGCAATAGACACAATCTCTCGTAAATTAATATAAAAAGATCTTTTGTCCGGCAAATAATCCGAAATAAGAAGATTTCTTTAAGTGACACCAATTTGATTCACCTAAAGTGCAATTATTCAGTGAAGAACTGTGAAAGTCCTGATATAAGAGATCCGTAAGAAATGATGAAAGATAAATTCAGCTGAAACGTATAATTAGTTTAATTTGATTTTCAAACTGAACTTCGATACATTCATAATTCTACGCCTTAATAACAGTATTTCTAATTTCTCCATGCGCTATTTCCGGAAATCAACATGAACATTATTATTGCGTCCATTTGATAATTGGAAAAGGAAATGTTTTGCACCAAATGGGATGTTAATGATTTCTAAATTATGAGCATTTTTATGATTTAAGAAATCAACCTATTTAATGCAGGTTATACAATATTAAAATTTACAGAGAGAAAGAGTACATATATTATTCGAATGAATAAAAAACACCAACAATTAATACTTTATCACTATTTTTAAAATTATTTCAGGGGCCACCATTTATCAGAAAATCAAATTTTGAATAAAGATATATATAATAACGGTATGATATTGGCGATCGAATACGATAAAAACAGCGTTCTTTTATTGAAGATATAATAATATTGAGATAACATGAAATATCAATGCATCAATTGGCGTTATAACTGCTTACATCGGAATGATAATATTTTATAGTGTATTTCGTCTGAAAGACTAACGAGCAATGTCCGAGAGCATTTTCGCAACTGCAGTTCTTTTATCGCAGAGTTTTCAGTTCGTACTTCCTCTGTCCCTTTCATCCGCCAAAGTCCATTTACTTGCCGTCCATATATGCTGATTTTGCCCGTTAAAGAAAGAAATTAATTGCTTTAAAGCCGAGAAGTGCATTAATCAAAATATCCGATTTGGAAAGAATTTGATTAACGAATGGTGGCCATATGAAATGTAACTATAAGCAACAAATATAATGATTGGCAAACCTTTTTATCAGAGAATATAATTATGTCAATCCACCAATTATCAGACATATCTCATAACATATATGATATATCATATTTCAATTGGAGTCCCCACAATTTGATGGTCTGAAAAACCTTGATTTCCCCTCGATAATAAAAAAACAAACGCCAGTGAAGAAATGCACTCTTCTGTTAGGAAATGATACAAAAGATTGAATATTAATAATCTCTCACCTTTTTAATCCGAATGCATCGATTCGTTGCGAGAATTCCGTTTATTATGTTTTAGAATTCTTCCTTTCAACTTGAAAATGTTATTCACCATTCAAATAACTTCAAAGACATTCAAAAGGTCATGTTTTCATAAATTCGACAATATTCCACCGATCAGTAATTACTTAAAACTCAAGTTTTTTTGCGCCATAAATTTGAATAAACAAAACCGTCTCATTTGTTTAAATGAGTTTCATACTTCTTTTTTCATATTCATTTTTAGATTCGTGTATTCAATTTAAATTCCAACTCTCAGACTTTGCTCTTCGAAGAAAAAATCTTTTTTGCTGCTTTTATATATAATCATTTCAGCAACTCTTACAATTACAACTGTAAACCAATTTGAAATGTTTATTGGAAGGGATTTCACTATCCTTTCGAACAAAATTACTTCAGCAATGGAAAGGGAAGTACATATTCAAGTTATTCTCAAGGCGATTTAACAAAACTTGAAACTAAGATGACACCTTGTAACGCTTTTTTAAATCTTAATTATAGACAAATCTATCGACTTTAGATAGATCGAGAGAATCGATTGCAATCGACGCATATCGATCGTTGGCAGTGAAGAGTGTTGTAAGGAACACTTCCCCTTTGAGAATCGAATGATCGGCAAACAGTTTGAAGTGCGTATCTCAGATAAAACAGCGTCGAGTGCTTAAACATCTGCATTAAGTCGGTAATTGACAATTTCTTTTGATTTGACACAAAATCCATTCATCGGATCAATTAGTGGCTTTTCATCATTACACTTCCTTGGAAGTACGAGGATAAATTTTAGAATTACCGTAAATACAGCATTTAAATATATTAATTAATACACTAAATCGAAGAACTTCGAAAGGAAAATCTCATCGCAAAAGTAAATGATTCTCAGTGGAATTTAGGAAAACCTTGAGCAGAATAGAATTGCAGCAAATCAGCCATAAAATGAGCATTTAGCAAAAAGGGCAACTAATTAGAAGACACGTTTAACTCGAACTTTCTCCTTTGAAAAATTTGACCCCTTGACATTTGGACCGCACATTCTTTCAAGCCTTTGCGTTCAATATTTTTTTATTTGAAAAGACTACATTCACGCTTTCGTAGTTTTAAAAAGTAGAATTCCATCTCCGAATTGAAGTAAATAGGGGAATTGAGTTCATGACTAATTTAATGAGAAATCACCGATTTTCGTCAAAGATTTTCTCTTAGCAGATTATTTTTCTCTTTGACCTAAATTCGCAGTTGGATATTTGGAAATGAGGGCTTTCGTTACCAAGTTATCGTCCCTCATTTCATCATTCGATTCCTTTTTATTGCGTCCATGAGCTTAAACCAAAATAAGGAACTTTCGAAAAAGAATTCATTCGAATGACCATTTTGTAAATAAAAAAGAGCAATCACACAATTACGAAAGCCCTGCCTTTTTTCAAACAAGAAAATGACGAACCGCGAAACAGTGAAAAGAGCCAAAGATATGAAATATAACAAAGAAAATATTTCACTGATATTCATTTCGTATTTATAAATTCTTAATGGATTCCGATGAATTTTTTGTACGAAAAAAAGTTAAACGGATCCCTAAGAAAATGTAAGTAGAATAATTACTGCGAAATAAAGTGATTATTCATTCTCTGATTTTAAAATAAAGAATGATCGCATATAATATTTAATCCCTTTTATTGGACAATATTAGAACTAATACTAGAGCATTATTTGTTGAATCTATCATTCACACTTTTTTCGGAAGCAACTCATGTTTAACAATTGTCGTAGTTTTCAGTTTATTCTCATAATCGTTCCTTTTTTGTCTCATTTCTTCCAATCAACTCCAACGTCACACCATTTCAAAGTTTATGGCTCACGACAAGTTTACCTTATAAATGAAAACAAGGGTGTTTTATGGATCTCACGGACGCGGTATTTCTCCATTAAATCGAAAATTGAATGATTTACGATGAACGGATTTTTTACTCTTATATTCACTAATATTGCAGACGATTGAAGTGCTTCGCTGCCTTAGAAATATCATTCGATTATACTTGCGATTGTTCTAACGCAGATTTTACTCCCATTTTCATGATTTATTTTCGTTTTTGTCGTTCGTATTTTAAAATAACAATCGATATATGACGTCAGGCCGAATCTCCAAATAATATATGTTATCTCACCCAATTTTATTAAAATCTACATTTGTCACCGAAATGTCTCAAACTTTTTAATATTTTATTATCTAAATGACCCCTTTTTATGAATCTTCGAGATTTACAATAACTTAAAAGATTCTAATGAATTGGAAAGGAAAATGTGTAAAGAATATTACTTCTTTCATCGGATCATCGTCATTTCTCCACCAATATAAAATGGATGTTACTGAATACAATTGTATTGACATCAGTAATTATTAAAATATTTTACTTCTGAAGATTTCTTCGTTTTTCTCTTGACAATCATTTTGCTCCTACATTTTGTACGATTTCTTTGGACATCGATTTTAAATACATTTGCGAAATAAAACGGAGAGAAACTTCCTCTTATATCAATTGGAATTTCAGAAAAGGTATTTTTTTGTTTCCTTATTATTGTTTCTTTCCATAAAATCGAGATTCTCATTGATATGCATCTGTTAACTGAAAATAGAAAATCCAAAAGTGCATTTTTGCAATTCACTTGAGAAAATTTTTATGTACGAATGGAATTCCGAAAATGCTACTTCCACTGTCAACTTTATGAAATTGAATACAACAAACGCAAAAGAGGTTTTTCGATCATTTTGTTCACTCCTATAGTAAAATGTAACATTTTTATTAGAGTGATTTCCCCAATTCCTTTTGAGTCTCCTTTTGCATTCAAACGATGGACACATCTCGTTTTATGAGCCTCAAATCCCTTCGGATGACACTTTCTACGAAACGTTCCTTATATTCCGTTTGTTTCTCATTTCAATGTTTTTAATTCGAATGAGATAAAATCGATCTGCAAAGAGATTCCCGAATTCCTCGTCATCTTAGCTTCCCTTTTTTAGTTTTAAATTACTCTTTTTACTTTTTTACTCTCTTGCTCTTTTGGTTTTATCAATTTCAAAATTTTATAATAATAATTAATTTGGTTGCTTTCGTCTCTTAAAATTTCTAACTTCGTTACAATTACTTTCTCATCCTAATTATATTTCACACTTTCGATCGCAAATTTTTCTCAAATTTATACTTCAGAAAAACAATAAATTGAAAATAATTGTTGTATGAATTCACAAATGAAAGAATCAGTGAGAAAGTAAAAATCGAAGGATCCACAAATGATGAACGACGACTTGGGAATACGCTCTTCTCAAATTCCCGCATTATTCTTTGGTAATCGTTTGTGATAGCGAAGAACGATGTTAACGTATCGAGATCAAATAAATTGAGGACATCGGCGACACAAAAATAGCAAAGAATGACTTCGGTTGACTAAAGAGGTGGTAATTGGGGAATAATCCCGAACGGAACCTCGCGGCGTCCATCTGCGATTAGAACAATTCGGTGATCATTAAGTGTCCACGAAATAGGATTATAAGAGTTACGAATGAACTCCGGAGAATAAGACTTAATTGCGATGATTCGTATCCAAGAGATTTCAAATATGATTCATCCACTTTTTTGTTTCGAATTAAGGTTCAATTGATAATCTACCGTTCGAAGAAAAGTAAAATTTCTAATTACGCAGAATTCTTCGTCTATTCGATACGCGGATCTAAAGAGGATCGTATATCATTGGAACTTAGATAAATTGTGAATATTCCAAAAGAATGAATCAAATTCCGAAAATTAACTCAGAAATATCCAACTTAAAGAATTAAATCGCCTCACGAAATTTTAATACTGCCGACTAAGGAACCATTAGATGAACTTTAAAAATCATTCCCTTCTGAAGAATAGTAGTTTTGATTAATTTCATACTCTCATTAAAGTTTCGTATAATTATAAAATAATCCTTAACTCGCAAATAGTTATTGATCTGAAGTGAGTTTTCGAATGAGCAGTCAGCATTATCAGTTTCAAAAATTAAGAAAGGAAAATTTTTAAGGATACAAATATTAACAATAAACAGATCCAATTAGAGGTTAATAAATGAAAGATTCCACTGACAGAGAAACAACATTCGAGTTTTAGTAATCGAAATGATGACTTTTAAATAAAATGCATTGCAGGTCTTTTTTTTCTACGAACGAATTCGTCCATTTTTTCGTGAAATCTCATCAATAATTATTGTAAAACAGAAAAAGAGCCATCGATTGAGTTGAGAGATTCAATTTGAGGAAACTTTCAAAAAGAGAAAACTGTTTTTATTTTCTTTTATTCGAAATCGCTGAAAAGAGGAAAACAAAATTCCATAAAATTCAAAGATAAAACTATAATGAGTCTAAAAGTTTAATCGCAGTTTCGAATCAAATAATTTAGTTTCTATCTTTATCATACGATTTTGTTCATAATACTAATATTATATATATAATAAAATATATATAAAAGTTTAATATAAAGAATCATAGAACAAACTGTATAATGCATAATTATTAAATTATCAATTAAAAGATATATCACCTTACCAGATTGTAAATTTTAGTATTATAGAAAAAATTGATGGAATAAATTTATCGGTAAAAGAAAACGATACGAAATGAAATATGAGCTGTTGAACTTATTCTTTAGAATCTTTGGTTATTATTCTGATGGAAATCGCGTTCATATTTCTCAGATTTTGTTCTTAGATCATAAGATTCCACCTTTCAAATATTAATCAGTTCTCCTAATAAGGTAGTAATTTTATGTAATTTTTTTATCAAATAAATAATAAATATTCGACTGGTTATTGATAGGAAAAAATAATTGGGAGATTCAAACGAATGTATAATATATAAATCGCTATCTTGGATGGAGTGGGCGCATGAGAGATCAGCCACAACGAGTGCTTTGGGATTTATTTTGACAAATTGATCATCTCGAAGCATATTATGAAGGCCTCCAAAGCACTTGGACGGACTCCAAGTGCCCGATGATCGCTTATTATAGGATCACTCAGACATTGTAAGCGAATCATTGTGAGAAATAACGGAGTGGATTCAATAAAACAGATTATTCTTAATTCATAAATACCTTAATTTGATACTATCTCAAAAACAATTTTCGCATTCCATTCCACATAAGAGTTATATTGATGAAACGATATTGAAATCAATGTAGTATTTAGTGTATTTTCTATATGGAAATGAACATTATATAAGTATAAAAATATCCTTCCAATACAAATAAGCTCAAATTCTGGTCAAAGAATATCAGTGTTTGCGTATTATTTCAATTACTTAGTTATCAATATCCATCAGATGCTCGTGATGATCGTATCTAATGCAATCCGCATATTCTCTCTTTTGGTTGCTATGTAAACAATTCGAAAATATATTTTATTTTCCTAAAATTTTAGTATTTAGAAATTTGCTCGAATTATAACTTCCGAGTTTCATCCCCCTGTTGAGGGCAGATGAGGTTTTTTAGAGGAAAATGAACCAATTGGCATCGACTCCATGGCCATCGATAGGAAACCAATTGCAGTAGTATATAGTTATATATCTTTCTTATATATTTGTGAAATTAGAATCTTCTTTTTACTCAGTATTTTTGGTGTTTTCGAAAATCTGGCCAATTATTGGGAAAAGTGCGGATTTGGATGAACATGGAATCGATCCCATGATCAGTAGGTTTCTTATTTTCTCCCTGATCAGCTATTTATATTTAAACATTATCCAAAGGATAGCTCAAAGTAAAAAATTAATCACAATTACAGTACCATTCTGATTAACATATCAAAAATCAAGAGTTAAAAATATATGTGCTTTCAAATTTCATAAAAAACGATTAAAAGTAAATTGCATCACAAATCAAATTTCAATTCTTCAACTTCGATGCATTGAAATCATACAGTATGTCCTATATCAATTAAAATATATGAATTCTAATGAATCACACATCCTTGAATATATGCTGAACGAGAGCACGTGTGTAATGCCAGTTGCCGCACCTTCCGGATACTTTAATCCTCGCCATCAAACAATCTGTTGATTCCAGAAAAGAAAAATATTGAGTAATTAAAATTTACGATTAATATTAAATATAATTTGTTTTGTACGATTTAGTTTTGATAAAACTCCTTTAATTTTCAGCGAACCTTTGTCGCATCATAATTTTAAATTACAAAAAATTATTTTCCACCATTTAATTTGTGAAAACAATATTCTTGATACAGTACAAAGAAGAGTAATAACAAATTATTGTAAATCCTGTTGTTGATCCAATGGGTTTAAATTTCTCCATTGATTCTATATTTCAATGTGAAAGGCTTTGATGTACAAGTACTATATGATTTACAATATTTGATGATTTACAAACATTACTCGTGACTAGTTTTTCCACACTATTGATAACACTGGCCATTAAATTTATACATGTTTATGGGGAATTGTGTTCAGATCGTTTCCAAGTAATATGAGTGCATTTTTAAAAGCGTGGATTGAGTAATAAATGGAAAACATCTTTAGCCGATACAAAACATTGAAAGGCTCACAAAACAGTGAATAATATTTATTCATTTTTGTCTTCAATGACAACTTATGAAATCCGCAAATGCATCTTCTGCGGAAACAGAATAAAAATAAATCCAAAAAGAATTAATCGATAGAAACTAAAACGAAGTAGCGTAAGAACATTAAAGAAAAAGATCTTAGGATTAAAAAGGAATGTATTATGGAATGCAAATATCTCCTACAGTACTTAATAATCGAAAATTTTCTAATCTACTGTTTCGATAAGTGTACATTTTAGAGGCGATAAAGCAAAAAGTAATAATTGCTGATTCTAAAAGAGATGTCGTGATAAATAGTTGGGTTTTGTTATTCTACTTCATAGAAATTTACATACTTTTGAAAATTGTAAATGAATCACTTTTAAATTCGTATGTTCGATATATCTTTACTTTATTGATGTTAAAATTTAGTGCTTTATATATGATATAAGAAAACTCATTTTAATGATAGACTATGGATTCAACTAAACTTTAGGCATACATATCATAGGATCTTTAGAGAAATGAACTTTTAATATTAAGTTATGTACCTTTATGCAAAATTTGGATCTGTAATATACATTAGTGAAATGATGAATAACTCTTTATTAAAAGGAATAATTTTAGCTAGGATGTTTTCTAAGTTTAAATCTTAAAATAGTCAAAGAAAACAAATATTTTCGTTTTAACTATAAAAAAATATCAATTATAAAACTAATTAGCAGAACATAAATAGTGAATAAAAGATAAATTACATTTTTTAGAATAAGAAGAATATAGATAAGTCTAGATTCTTACTAGCATATCAATAAGAATAAAAATAGTCTCTTAGAATTTTAAATCAATACTATTTAAATAGATCTATTAATAGTTTTCTAGGCAAATGTAATAAATAATTAAAATAAGCTGTTAAATATTGTGTGATTATTGTTAACTTTCCAGTATTTCTACACTAAATCGTTGCAAATAAAGCAGCAATTCTTCGCTGAGTATTTTTCGGAGGAATTCCACGGGTGATTAATCACATCTAAAGAATATCTTGACAAGCAATATCGACAGAGAACGTGGACGGAGATTCCAAACAAAAGCATGAGATAGGAATGTTAAATAGCTCAATCGATTAATTCTTTTAAGGGCAAAATTATACCTCGTTTATCCTGTCAATTATTCTAAGGATTTAAAAAAGGATGACTTAAGGAACAAATATAATATCTTTTTACAATTATTCTCCTGCGGAAGGACCAATAAAACGCATTTTCATTACTTTTAGAATTTCATTGTATTTCTTACAAGATTGCCAATTAAAATTAAATAGGCATTTCAAGCAACATAAAATCATTCACTATGAATAAATAAATAAAGATAACTCTTCTCATTACAAATAGAAATGTAATTTATTCAACATATTCTTCGAATTTAAGTTGTTTGGATGTTGGACGATAGCTTTCATCGACTTCAAGAATGGTATCAGAAACATTTATTTATTATTTATACCTCTATGATTATTGTATAGTCATGAATATCTATTAAATGCATATAATTTAGATCATTAACAATGTTCTTTCATCATCGTATATCATAAAATCAAAACATTGCTTCCAAATTATAATAATTTTGTAAACCTTCTAAGAAGCTTTCTTTCTGTAGATATCCTGTTAAAGTTTTTTCTCATTATAACATCTTTCGAGGATATCATCTACATTTATTTTTTTATAACAAAATTCTTGATAAACTGGTTAAGAATATAAGAAATAAAGGTTTTTACAGGAAGTATGAATTTGATAGAAATATTCCTTTAACGCATCAAAAGCAATACATTAATGCAAAGTTATTTATAGTAAATTAAAATTAATCACCGAAATACTATTTCCAAATATTATCCGTTATATTTTATATTATCTACACCTCTACAATTTGTTTCAATCCAAGAACATATTTCGCATTACTTTTCTAATTGAAAGTGTAATTCGTTTGAGGAAGGGTCCTAACAAATGATAACCCAAAGAGCATTCCAGGCGCTGTTCTCATCGAGATGAATGACCCTTAGAAATGCATTCCAAGAATGAAATCTCATTTTATTTCATCACTAAAACATTTCTATGGAAGCCGTTGAGAACATTTCTAAGGTATTTACAAAACAAAAGCTGAATGGGACTTATTTGAGCGTCGAAGAGTCGACTGAAGGGATCGGAAAAATGGTCGAAATATCCTTCAAAACTACAACAAACTCATAAATCATGAGCAGAAGATCCGAAACGATAAGAAATTAACGTTTTCTGAAAGGAATCCGACGAAACAGTTTAGGCTTCAGTAAAAATAACTCAAACAAAATAATATGCAAATTAAATTCAATAAAAAAAGTCGATTTTATTGATCACAGAGAAAATCGTCCAAAGAAAAGATAAACGTATTTTAATGAGATTAAAAGAGAATTGTGATATTTATTTATGAATCACTCCATATCTTAAGTTTTCGAAAAACAATTTCAAGGATATAGTAAACGCTTTGGTTTAACTTTCCGTAATATGATATCTATATTAATATTAAATTTCTGTCATATATACATATATGTAGTTACGATTATACTCCTGGATTCTTAGTCTGCAAAAAATTCGTTCAAACAAAAACGCACAAGAGTTTGCAATGTTTATGAAATCGTTATTGTAATTCATGAGTAACACCAAATAATGATTATTGACTCCACATATCGATGTATGTATATCTGAAAGCTCCAATGAGGAATCTATTTCAAGCGAACGTTGAAACACACAATGAGATCAACTCCTGCTCGGATATGATACTTCTTGAGGAAATGGCTTCTGATTAAATATTGGATCAATATTGGTTTGTATACTAACTAAAGAGATTGGAGTGCTTTTTCATCCTCATTCGTGAATACTCAATCTTTCCGCAGGGATATTGAAGCCCAGGGGAGCGTTTTAATCATTGCTCATGTTTACTGAATACTCCTCCTTCCTCAGGACGCTTCCCATTTATTCTTAGGAATCACGAGTTTCGAAATCGCGCTAATTCGAGACTTTATCACATCTGCAAGTTCAATGCATTTTATATATTTCGTAAAATAATCGTTGCTAAACTTTGTTTGCCTTCACAAATGAAAAACCTCTACCGCTTCGGAATTACAGTACATGTATTTTTCAATTATTTTCGATAGACAAGGGAAAATTAGTAGCCTAGTCTTTAACCTAAGAATTGATTAAACGAAATGTGTATTTCTAAAATTGCAAAAGTAAAATAACTTTCAATATCAACGCAAGAACTTTGAAAAAAACCTTTGATGATGAGATGCTATTTCAATAAGGTAAATATTATAATCATACCCACTTTAATCAATAAAAATATCTTTCCAGATATTTACATGTACCTATTTGCCTTTAGGCGTTTGGCAGGGGGTGCATCAAGCCTCTACTTTCCTAGGCGATTATTTTCACGAATAGTTTGCAGAAAAAAATAAAATTATGAAGCGCCTCTTTCATCTATTTTCCTGATCTTTCGTCCATTATCAGATCGACTACTACGGAGGACTCATAATTTCTTTGTTTCGACCTTCTTTCTTCTAATCATTCCCAACTTTAGCATCTGTGTGACGCATTAAATGATTAAGTTCCACTTTGCAAATAAAAGACCTTCAATTTTATTCTAAGAAATTTTATCGTAAGTAAATTCTTCTTATATTTATGCTATCCGATGCATAAATTCCATAAATGTTTTCACATTGCGAACGATTCATAGATCAATAGCACCTGACGATGATGAAATGAGTTGAATTTGGGGATCAAGTTTTTCATTCATTTCACACGTTTTTTTCTTCTAATTAACTTTCCTAGAAAATTACGCCAATACAAATGCGATAATATAAATGCAATAATATAAATGCAATAATATAAATGCAGAATTGAAAAGGAGTTATCTCATTTAAAGCGTTCGAATGATATTCCACCAGAATGGAATTAGAATTTGCAGAATGTGCTGTGGAATGCGGCGTAGGAAATGTTTCAGAAATCCAATATACATGTAACAATTAAGAATTAAGATATTAACTTTCTCAAAACTGCTCTTACATTTTACATACCGCAATACTTTAAGTGGTAAAAATTCCTTTGTTGGTACGTTTTATCGTTCTTCCATCTTAAATTTATTCCTCAGAATATTAACTGAGAACAATATTTCACCGAAGATGAACGGGCGGTAATAGAAGTGGAAAATTAGGGCACGAGTCAGGATTGGAAAAAGATTGGAAAGATCCATTCGAAGAACAAGATGAGCATACAAATGTGACGAAGATGAATGACGACGAAGCACGAGAACATCGGACGAATAACGACCGTCATTCTGAGGATATTATAATTTAATTTATAACTTTACGAACGAATTAAGGTTGAAAATCGATTTCTAAGTAGCAACAGCTTTTTTCATTTTATCTTTAGTACTCGAAGAACGAATCATATATTAACTTTAATCACGTTAAATTTAGTTTTGCTATGCGGTTTATAAAATTAATATTCAATTGATTCATAACATAACTTTCAAACATAAATTTTCGTTTACTTTCTAATCTACATTTTCCTTCTCGTAACCTTTTTTCCATCTGCAATTACCTATTTTGTAATATTAATAATACGAAATTAGAGGACCGATTAATGGTCTTCGTGTGAAGACTATAATTGGCTTAAAGAGACAATTTTCGACAAATACGACTGTCACTCGAAGGACACTTCGGAGGAATAGAAAATATCGAAATCGACACTTGAGGTGTTTTCGAAGAAAGGGTTTCGCAATAGCGATGACTGCGATGGAATGTGGCATCAAATAAATTAGTTCAAAAAAATTCAAACTAATCGTTCATATATGGTATAAACAATACATAAATATTCGTATTACCAAAGAAGAAATACAAATTATCGTAGAATATATTTTGGATTGAATTCTCAAAAATATCTACGTCAAGTGTAAATCTCTTTCGATGACTACAATCAAAGATAGAGAATTTCAAGAAAGTTAAAGCCAAAATTCTTAAAAATAGATTTTTTAAGTAAGTTTTAATGCTGGTATTCTGTCTGTTAACAAAGATCGTTTGTATTTAGGTTATCATTATTACTGAAAAGATATTTAAAATTTTAAAGATTTTAATAACTAATTTTAAAATTTTTCAAAATCATTCCATATACACGTAAATAAATTCAGAATATTAATGACAAAGCAATGACATATTTAGATTGAAACAGAATGGTTACAGCAAACAATCTCGAATAAAAGCTATGTCAAACAAACCCGCCTAAAAGGGTTTTTCACAATTCCCTTTTTAAATTATAATTGGCACGA
Organism: Pantala flavescens; assembly: GCA_020796165.1. NCBI lineage: Eukaryota > Metazoa > Arthropoda > Insecta > Odonata > Libellulidae > Pantala > Pantala flavescens. The sequence continues at coordinate 18,780,161 of CM036882.1, forward strand.
CATCAAGGGGCACCCCAGTTAGCAATTCATCGTTGAATGATAAGGGCCTTTCGCCAGAAATTAATTAAATAACAAGGATTCGGTATCTATGGCTACACTTGGCAGCCTTTTTCGATCACCCATGTCTTGAGAACATGGCAATTTCTGCAAAGGTCAGCTGGTGCAGAACTTGTTAGAATATCTTTCGAAAGAATTTCCCTTAATTCCAATTTCACTCAAAGCTTTTCTCAATTCAAATCTTTATTTATCGTTTACATGAAAATTACGATGTAGATAATCGCTTCAGATAATGAAAATATCAAAGTGAAACATTACTATTAAACGCATGATTTAAGAGTACAATGAAGTATTTCAAAGAACCTTTTGTTCTTACGTTTCAAAGCATTGTTTCATTGATTATATAGAACGTTGTGCAACATCTCTTAGAGAAATTTATAGAGATATTCATATGAATTTAATTGTATTTTTTATATACTATCACTGTTTTTAAAATTATATCCAAATACTTACCTTAACAATGGAACTGAATTTTCAGGAAAAGAATATGAGAATTTCAGGTGAATATTGTTGAAATGAGAGCCAACTTGTGTATATAAATATAGTTCATGAAAAGATCTGAAATTAAACGTTTCATCGAAGAACTGAAGATAAATTAGGCATAATAAAACATGCTCGAATCGTTGTAGTTTCAACAATTGGAAGAACCCGGCTACCGAAAAATATCTATAATTAGATCTAATGGTCAATCATCGAACCATTTCACAATTATGCGTAAATCATAGCAAAGGATAAGTCCTATTCTTTTTTCCCCGATTTCTATTATTACGCATCAATTACTTCGCTGAGGTGTACATTTAAAATAGGAACGGTCGCTGCCCTGCCCGCTTTGCTGTAATTCCTTCGAGCATTACTCCTTCTTCTCTAAGGTTCTGAAACTTCAAAATTAATTCCCGATAGTTTTCATTCATACAATATACCTTTTCAAATGCTTTATGAAAATGTAAAATATTGCCTTTTATGAATATTTTAGGAGTGGATTAGTATCGCAATATAGATTCATTCGAATGTCGATTCTTAGCGATACACGTTTCAAGAAAAATACGGCACAAAGTGCAACTTAGATATGTCCACGTCATTGTGTAGCCATGGATATGCTCTCGTCGAGGTTAAGTATCGTGTCCCAAGAGTAGTCCTCCACAATCTCTCTCTTCACATTGTGCCCCTTCTTTCTAGAAACAGTGCTGCAGGAAACTGCGATTCCGTATTAAAATTAAGTCGGTTTTCTATTTATCACTGATTTGATTTTCGTTTATATAAAACCTGCTAATATAGATCAAATGAAGGATTCTTCGGTATGAAAGCTAAAGCAAAGAAAGCCAAGTGTAGATTTTCTAAATAAATTCGAAGATAAAACATTTAAGAAAGTGATCGGTACATATATTGCGCCTTATCGGTTAAAGGAAAGGAATAGATGAAAAACAGAGATTTCGGTTTTTCCCATGCTGTTATTTTTGATGTTCAGGTTGATGCGAGCACCTCCTGCCACACACCCAAAGATAGGGTATCCATAGAGAAAAATGTTAAACCCTTCTAATTGTTATCATTAAAAATAACAGATTATAGATCTTAAATATAAACGGAGATCGATGATTGCATATTTAGGAGCTATTATTTTGATCGTTAAAAAAAAGCTCCTTTCATTTCACAATACCGCTTCTTTAAAGTGTATCTTCATTTGGCGTTGTGCTGAAAAAAGTCTTCGTTAAATATCTAAATTAACGATCAATTTTTGCCGTAATTATTTATTTTTGTATCGCATATAATTCGGTATATTTACGATAAATAAAACATTATTGCCATTAAATATACAAGCGGAAATTAATTATTATATTGACAAAATGTATGTGATCAAGCGAAACTTATTGGAATGACATGGAGAATGTTTATAAGTCGCAATTAGGAATTCCTGTGGAAATTGTTTCTTTTTCGTAATCTATGAGACCGCCATTAAAGGAGAGATAAATTTCACCATCTCTATTCATTTGTTACATCATTCCATAGCCACAATTTTTAAGGCTCAAAATCCACGACTTTTAATTGACAAAATGTCTTCTTTTCGAAAGCTAAACTGTTCTTCAAAAATCGATTTGCTTTCATCAAATGCCCTTTCTCTTGTTCCCAAAAGAGGACAAGTCCATGGGCCACATAATGAACACACATCCGCACAACTTATATAAGAACTATTTACACTACGGAAGACAACGATCAAAGTTGATCATCGTTAACGAAATATTAGGTATCCGTTATATATTGAATTCCTAAAATATTTCGAAACGAATATCACGTGGTTCTATGGTTGTAAGTTTGTTTACATTCTCTTAATTATGATAATATAAAACATAATCGAATTTGATACACAGAATTATTGCTAAACTAATCATAAGTTCGCCGGCCTCGTTGGCGGAGTGGTTAGAATGCTAATGTTCTAATGCTGAGGTCCTGGGTTCAAATCCCGGCTGAGGAAATTTTCCCTCAGGGTCTGGATGTCTGTGACGTCCGTTGTTGAGTTCGAAACCTCACTGTAATTGTCCCGTAAGAGGATGTTTGTGTGGTATTTGTTAATAAATAAAAAGTGGGAATTTTAAATCTATAATTACTTCTCAGATAATCCCTTTCGGTGATTCATGAATACAATTTATGTTCCCATTTCAGGAGATTACCTCACATTTCGCCGATTCTCGACAAAATCCGTGACAGTCCTCACTCAGCCGACACATTTTAGGAATAAAAGTTATAATATATTATCTAATCAATTATATGCAACGAATTAGATAGAAAAATGGTAATTAAGAAAAATACATTCGGGAAAGAGTTGAATGAACTATGAAAACCAGATTATGTTGAATACTTCGATTGAGATTAGAAAAGAGGAAGTGAATATCGGAGACCAGAGTTTCGATGAAAAATAAACAAATTTCCTAAAATATTTTCACTCCACCATATTGAAAAGTGCCAAACATATAATTAATCGCAACTTATTTCTGAAAACATTTCATCGCTAAATAAAAGAGGACCAAATGAATTCGAAAAGATAGTGTCCAATGGCATTTGGAGCAGAAGGTGAACAATTCTGAATGCGATTATTTTATTCGCCTAATTAAAATGATAGAAGTGAAATAAACATTTTAATCAGCGGTTAAAGATGAAATATTCTATGAAACATTCCGTCATAAAATTAGCCAATCAGTTTCCTTTATTTATATCTGATGAAATTCACGAATGGATGCACTTCAAATTGGAAGCCACTCTTTTACGAGTGCACATAGCTTCGATGGCACAAACGAATCGTATTCATGTACATTTGCTCGAGACGATTTCAGAATAACGTCCAATATGTTCGAACTGTAGTAATCTGCCGCAGGTCTAGTATAAAATAGTTGGAGGAAGTATATTTAATAAAATATATCAGCTTCAATTCTCTTAATGTACTTAAAAGAATGAATACAAATGAGCAATTATCATGCACTTCACTAAACCATCAAATTTGATATTACGATCGACTAATCTTAAAAAATAATGGGATACTAATCTATTCATATTATGAAGATGATGCATCATAGCGTAAATTCGACAGAACTCAAAAGCTTTTACATCCAAAATAAATTAATACATATTCATAAACGAGAGAGATAAAAAAGTTTAAAAGTTTCTAAGATTCCATGAGAGATTATTTAATAAGAGTTATATTCGATAAGATTAAAGACATTGCGCTGTTTCCTTAGCGACTAAATGATTGATGCAAATGATCCGTACAAATTGGACTTTGCTTATTTGAGGAGAAAGTTAGTTTTGGAGGGCTCTCTGCGGCTTCACACGTTTTTCCCTTGAATATTAAAGATACAGTTGGTTTGGTCCATTTACCACGCCCTTAATTAATTCAAGTTACCTTCAAGATTAAGTCCTCTTGGAAGGGATGCTGTCAACTCGGATGTTTCTGCCGCAGTATCTTTAAATGGATTCTGTGACATTTTGAACTGCCGTCAATTTGGAGTTAACTTTTCTATTCTTCTCTTACCACTTACTGCAAATAATTTACGAATCTCACATTTGATCACAAACAAAATACATTTATGGCTGTGAACGACCCTAAGCCTTACAAATTCGCCTCAAATAAAATATTCGAAGAATCTTATGAATATATACAATTCTATTATGTTTATTTCCTTATTCATTTCATTTATTCCTATACGTATGATATTCTTCTAATATTGGATTTGAAGCAAATTTAGTTACATCTATTCTGCTTGCGAATGGATTTTATTTCACGACATTCAGATTCTAGAATTTATTGATGTTTTATGAAAGTTAGAAACACTACAGTTGATGATCAATATCGCTTTTCATTTAATAGATTTGATCGCAGGAAGGGAGAATCGAGGTACAAAACCAAGATCTTTCTGGAGTTTGATTTATAAGTGAAGAAGGAAAAGAGTAAATAAAGAAACTTTCTTTTTCAAATCGGAAGTTTGCAGATATTCTACTGAATCACAAAAATAAAGTCGTATTACAGTTGAATGAAATATTTATGTCGAAAAAAGAAAGGATATTTTTCAAGGGTCCGAATTCGGAAGCACCGAAAGTACTAATCATTAAATGGATTAGAAAAATACGATAGTTTAGTATTGATAAACGATTGTCTAATTGACTTTGGCCGTATAATCGCTAATAACTAAATTATACAACCCTTCGAAGAGCAGTGGAAATAGATCGAATAGGTCATTCGAGTATCTATTTCGAACGAATAGAAGCAATTTTAGGCGAAGACAACAAAAGGAAATAAATGCACTCAATAGGACGGTTTCTTTAGACTTCTTCCCAACCGCTCATATTCGCAAGGACAAATGAAAAAAGGGGAAAACTTCCGAATAACGACACAAAGTGCTCGAGAGGGGACTCGAATATGGCGGACGCGCGCAATATCGTGGAAGTTTTTCAAGATCCACTTTTGGATCCATCGCGGATGTCTTCGTCGGCAAACAACAATTTGCGGTCGTTCTTCTTCTGAAGTCTTATTTAAGTGTAACAATTTTGTTCCAGGAGTTCCAAGTAAATATAAAAAAGTTAAATGGCGTATTAAATATGAGATAATAAGAGAACAACGGAATTTAAGGACTCATATTGAGGATCTACAAACATTTTACTCATTAGAGAAATAGATTCATTCGTTTTATAATGAAATGCTTCTTCTTCACTCATTTTTAACATTTAATTATGGAGTCGATGACAGCTATACAATTAATTATTCAAATACTATGCTTATTGCTTGCTCAGAATATAAGAAAAAATATTGCATTTAAGATAAAAATTAAATAAAATCGGGTTCTTCTTGATTTAATGATGATAATAAGACACGATTTTTCTTTGAACGCTACTCTGAATTCATGAATTATATATTTACATGTGTATAAAATTGCAAGTGAAATAGAAAATCAAGAAGAGTATCAAAGTAAATCTCAACTTAAAAGAGAATACTTTCTTCATATTTTCGAAGTCTAAATTTCAAATTTATGATCATCGCTCTATAAATTATGAATCTTTCACTTCTCTAAAATTCACACAAATCTTGTCTCAATTGTGCGCCTCGAATTCAATTTGTCATTTTCTCGTAATATATCTTCAGCAAATCATACTAATATTTCTTCGGTATAACGCAATGTGAGATGTCATTCGACGAATCCTTTATTTGTTCCATTTCCTCCACATTTTTAAATTAACGATAATTCTCCGAATATATGGCGAAATTCCACTTTCACGCAATTTGGTCATTTCCATTGGAATGCGCGTAAATCACATTCTGCTGAGCATCCGAATTCCTCACGTCCTTAAGAGATTAAAGGAAGAAAAACTCATGCGAAGGTTTTCGTTTGAATGGTTTAATTGTGATTGTGAACAACTGTTAAAGAATCATCCTCCCAAACTGCGTCCGGGATGTTAGCAAATTCACGGAGTTGATTGAACACTTCTTACGCTGATTATTCAAAAGAATGTTTCATTCTAAACGTTCAAAATACTATTTTAATATTATGAATAATTTTACGTTTATAGTTTTCACGGTCTGAGATATTCTCTCAATTGACTTCATACGATGATAAACACCAACTTTTTCGCAAAAAAAGGTAATAATGGAAACTTAAGTGAAATTGGAATTCCGTAAACAAATAAGATCGTCAAAAAGAATGGAAGATATATTAAGCGAAAAGACAAATTAAGCACTTTTTAATTTACATTTTGCAAAATATCCACATCGCACAGCAGGTGAGAAATGCTTCGTTTGATTTAGAACTCTTCCTGTCGTCCGCAAAACCTCGTCCATTGTAATCGAGGAAACAAAAGAGATGATACGCATATGGGAAGACCGAAGCCTTGAGCATTTTCGAATAAAAATCCAGAAAGCGAAAATGCGCTGAAGGAAATAAAAGTCTATTTAAGAGAGGTCGTTGAAAGAAACTGCTCTTGCAAAAGAAACGTGACAGATACGGAGTCTGTGTTAGAGAAGGTGGCACTCACTTTACTGCAACACGCTCTTTAAAGACACGATCGTATGCTCTCACTCCATAATACACGCTCTTCAAAATAACTTCTCCGCTTCTTTTGTAATTAATTTGCGATAAAAAACATCAAAGTGAATTACTCAAAATATCATTAGATTGGTTTTTTCATCGTAATACTTTCAAATCACATAATTTAAAATAGAGATACTTTTCGTGGTAAAATTATTTTTATACCATTATTTTCAAACGTTTAGCATATTTAAAGGAGTGTTTTAGCAACTATTTGAGATAGTTTCAGTTGTCTGTTAATTACTCAAAGGTATTTTCCCACATCTACTTTTGTGGTCAATATATCGATTCCAAACACATTCCCCCATAATTTCCAAAACTCGCATTTATCCTCAAATAAAAACCTCATTTAAAGGATCCAATAGAAGATTAAATCTTAAATGCAACCGAGAGAAGTAAAATATAATTCAATTGAAAGATCTCTCTTACTCCCCTTGTATTTACATTCATTTTCAATTAGCAATTTTTCATATTATTATTATTATGTAAGTTAAACAGATTTTAGTATTGGTATTTCACGATAGAGACTGAAAAAATCATTTCCACATCTCACTTTCGTTTAATAGAATAATTGCGAAGTTAAAAGGATATCGAGCATTTCTGAGACTAAACCTATTCCGTGAATTAAGCCGCTTTTTTCTGTACATACATGTATCATCACGAAACATTATTGCTAATCTACTCAAATAGCTAATTTATTATATGGATAGGATTGAAAGCAATTGACTCTTTTGAGGAAGAGAAAGAATTAATATGCAAAACGCATTCCCTGAAATTCATTCACTAGATTTGTTTCATTTTCTTCGAAAGCTAAGATTACGTCACAATAACGAATGATACACAATGAATTCAGTCATATGCTTGTGGATAGCGTTTTATTCATTATGTACGCGCATGAGTCTATAGTGAGAACTTTCATTGAAGTATGCAAATAAGTTAATCGAAAATATTTGCAATCTTGATGTATTACTTATGAACACTCATCTTTGTCGAATTAAACTTTGTTTAATCTTTTAAACAAAGATTAGATCTGACAAAAGAGTTATTACACCTCCTTCGCTCCCAGTCCTTGACTGATGATATCCTCTCAACTGAAACGGACTGTTTCCAGCGGCGGAAGGATACGGGTGTCCTAGGCATAGGTCACGTGACGAGAAGAATTGAAATAAAAAGTGTCGAAAGCAGTGGATTCCAACACGGATTGTCTCATTTCTAAACGACCTCATCTCAAAGAGGTGCTTCGACGGATTCAAGAGGTGGAAAATAAAGCAGAAAAATGTTTAGAGAAACGGGAACGATCAGCAATTGAAAGAGATTGGTTTCAAACTGTTTTCAGTATAATAATCAGAATAAAGAATCTAAAGATGTTGAATTCATATAATTTTAAATAACTGTAAATAATATTTATCGATGCTCGAACGAGGTTTAGGAATTTAAAACTTGATTTAATTAATGCATGGATTGGTCGAACAGTAATGCACGCCCGACAATAGAATGCAAACGAAGTAAGCTGCAAAAGTAAGTCTTGAAGCATTCGTAATTAACATTTGTCCTTTACATGTGTCAACAGTTATTAAATTCTAACCTATTTTCAGTGTATTTTGAGGTATGCAAACATCGAGATGTCTTCTAATGTCCAAACGTTGTTAAATTTTTAACTGCTTCTCACAACGAATCGTCGTTTCCACAAGCGTCCATCGAATTGTTATTTAAACGTACTTTTGGTTGTGAGTCTCGAAAATTCATATTCTTTAAGAGAAACTTTCCTATTGCTATTCGTCGGAATTTATTATGGAAATCGTAAGGCGAAATATGTTATCGCACTCGAAGATTAGCGAATGGACACTGAGATTCGCCTCTTGAGAGTGGGTTCGAATCCCGGCTAAGGAGGAAATTTTGGACGATTGCAACCATCACATCTAAAATTATCAAAGGAAGATGTATTTAAGTAAATAGAGAAAAGAAAAATTAAGATAAGAGCAACCTTAATTCACTTTAAAGATATAAAACTGAAAATGAGATTAATGCCGCATAATTATTCCAAGGAGTACCTCTACAAACTGAAAGGGGAAAGTAATTGCAAAGATGATTGAATATTCAACATTCTTTTTCCGTGCACCTTTAACGTTAACTAAGAGATTATTTACTCAATTTACGTGAGGGCTCATTTTTTTCATTTTATATGACAAAGAAATTTAAGTATTTCAAACTTGAGAGAGTAATTTATTTGTGAACCCAGAAAATATTTCGCAAAAGTTCTTCTGAACAACTAAAACTTAACAATTTATTTAAGCATCTATGAGAAGTCAAAAGCTGAAAATAAAAAGTTTAGAACAATTCGATTATAATCGACTATCGAATTTGGTTTATTATTGATCTTTGTATTTATTTAATTCTGAAATTCTCGCTTGTTTCCCACATTTTATCATATCATTTATATATGAAATCAATGTGAAAAGGCGTGACTTCGCGGAATACCATCCAGATGTAATTTCATATTACGAATTACATCCAGATGTAATTTCATATTACGAATTACATCCAGATGTAATTTCATATTATCCATCTGGATGTAATTTCATATTACGAAACCGGTCGCGAAATACAATTTTCTGTGGAAATTTACAAAGTTGTTTTTATTCATTTATATATCATCAGGTTTAAGAAAAAAAAAATGAGTGTAATTTAATTTAATAAATTGTTTTAAATATATTTTTTATATTTATAATCTCCAAGATCAATTTCGTTCTTCGCAATTGCTTTAGATCTGCAGTCTTTACTTTATTGTTTCAAATTTCGATTATTAATCTATTATGAATAATACTTTACGCGTATGACAATTACAAATACACAGATATCTACATTTTCACAAATCATCAAATAGAAAATTATAGAACTATAAATTTCAGCGTATTGTTTATCTATTACACATATTTCCATCCTTAGAATGGAATTCTTACTATCAAAGACTATTAACTGGATAGGAATTATAGAATCATCTTTTGAGAATCTTCAGGATCTTCATTTACAATTTGAAAAAATAATTTTCAACTGATAGAGCGAATATCTCATTTGTAGCACATATATTGTTAAACATAAAGCAGATTCAAGAGATCAGAGCAAAAAATCAAATGTTCCTTATCATTCTTTACCTTGCTATACGAGTTCGCTCAGACTATCGTTGACCATTCACCTTTTTAAGCAGATCCGTTGCTGTCGATGAGCGACGGAGGGAAAAATCGTTATGAGCGAATAAAGTGGACAAATGAAGAATGAAAACGCTTACTAAGGAAAAATACAGATAACGCTTGAGTTGTAGCGAATAGCAGATTAGGCACTTGATATGAAAAATCAGAGAAAGGTCAAAGTTCTTCCAATACATCAGCCCCAGACAATGAGGGATCAATCAAATATCCGTGAAAATAATAGTGGAATTTGATGTGCGACATTCTTTGGTTGAGCAGAAAGACGTAGATTTCAACTTAGACGTCCATTGCAATTGCACACAAACATATTCGTCCGCTGAGAATGTTTCATAAAGTAAATGAATATGATGAATACGTGGAAGAAGCTCCCTCAAAAAGGTAACATGTTAGGGGTTAATAAAACTTAAAATTGTTAAGACTCTAAATACATTATTCCTTCTATTGGTTTGGGAAATTGGAAAATAAGTAATCGTTAGATAATTTGCGATTTCAGTTTAGTTTCAACTTCAGAGCAACGAAAAGGAAAAAACGAATAAAATAATAGATTTTGTTTTGAAAATATCGACTTAATTCGTAGAAGAACCATTCGATAAAGTAATAATCGGAAAGTATTCGATCAAACCGAGAGAACAGTGTATAATAACTGCCTCTTATTGAAATTCCATCGACCGCAAATTTGTTCAGTTTGCGGAAACATATATTCAAAGGAAATAATTAATCATCTGACATATTTGATTAATTACTCTGGACTCGATGTCTTCGGCATCGTAAAGGTGCATCAGAAAATGATTGATGCACAGCATTGGCTTAACGCGAATACGAGTCATTTGTTTGAAAGACCCCTAAAGTAATGTAAAACTCCTTAATTACCGTTTAATTACACCACTTTTTGAAGAGCAGAGAATTAAAGTGAGAGTGTTTCAGAAAAGCAATTAATAATTATGAGAAAGAGAATCTCTTATTAAATTGGATCACCAAAACCTTCTCAAGTACATCTTCTGAAGATCTAAAGTTAAGAATATCTAATAAATAAATGGGAAATGATGAAAAGATAAAATTTTACGAATGAATGAATTTAGAAGAATATGATGAATGAATTTAGAAATACGGATCGCTAATTCATCAATTGCATCGAAATATAGTTTAGAGCGAAGAGAAACTTTCAATTGGAAGTTGAAATTGATGAATTCCCACAATTAACAGCAAAACAGCCACATCTTCGTTTCAAACGCAAAACATCTGAATTAGCAGATGAAAACTTTTCAGTAATAATTTCCATTCGAATGAATTTGGAAAGTCCAAAAACCGCTATTCTCGAAAAAGTGAAACAATTGCTATATCTCAACTGAATTGAAAAAGAAGAAGAATACATTTTGAAAAGTGTATATTAAAAATTGTATTCAAAGATGTCGTTTAAAATGAAATTCTACATTTTCGGAATATTCTCGAAAATTCATCAAATTACTAAGTTGACGGATATTCAGACATTTTAAATAAAATCGAGAAGGAAAATTTAATTTAAAATTTTTAAACTATTCTAAAATGAATTTTAAAAGAAAGATTATTTGCAATTCCCTCAAAATGTTTCTCTTTCCCAACTTTTAAACTCTTCTTCTCTAAACTAATTCGATGCGTTGAACCGCTAATTCTCCCGGACGCGTCGTCATGCAATTCCACGTCCGAATGTGACTTCTCCAAACGGAATACTTGTCTCATCATAAGATCCCTTCGAATGTGTGGAAAGGACTTTAACCATAAATTCAGATTTACGAGATTACAAAAGCTTAAAAGTTGAAACAAACGATCGACAAAAAGGTTTCTTTGCAATATTTGAATATGTCCTGAAGCATTCTTAACATTCAACGTAAAATACTTATAATTAACATTTTGAAAATCAAAACTTTTGGAACAAATTGGTGATAATTTTTAAATAAACTTTTTCTTTTCAATTTCTTTATTTTGATTTTTAAAATTTAGTTTGATTTTATTGAACCTGTTTCCAAAAACTATCAATAAATAGAGGATACTTTTATTCTCATAAATTATTAAACGTTAATCAATAACGTTCATTCTGAAGTACTACAGTTTTTATCAAAGACATGTTTCTGAGATAAACTGAAGAAAATGAGCGAATTCTGTGCGAATATTTGAGTTCACAAATCTCATTTTGTTGCGCCTTTCGTTTGAACCGATTAAACGGCCACAGTAAATATTTCATTCGTTATAAATAATTTAAATCGTATATATAAAAAAGATTTTTTTATTTCGTGATTAATAAATATTGGTTTTAATTTGCAAATAAATATAACATTATAGTGAAATTAATTTTTTTTCATTTGTGGGAAAAATTTCTTATTTCCTAAAATGCACAAGCAAATGAACATGTATGATGTACTGGTAAATTGCACAATCGAGTTTAGGCTTTAAGATCTTTTGATATATATCTTTCGTGATTTCACAATTATATATTAATCTTTGAATCGGATTGTTAAATCAATTAGATGAAATCTGATCATTCGATCATTTTTAAACTTTAATTGAAAGTGACAAAATAATTTTAACATTTTAATAACTCTTAAATACTAAAATGCTTTCCACGAGGTTACACTTTCTATTATTGATTTGATTTTAATTATTATAGAGATTACTTCTTTTGAACTCATGTCCAATGAATGCAGCAATGCGCCCGTGATAACTTATTTACTCGGAATTTAGTTTCGTACGAGACGCATTCCGAATAAACAGAAATTTGAAATTTTAAGAGCTCAATTCGGCAAATTACTATTGATTACTCGGTCCCAGCATCTTTTCCGAATTATTAGAGTGTTTCAGATGTTGCACGAATTCGAGCAATTCATTTCAATAAAATAAGATAATATGAATATAAGATAAACTATATAAATAAATAAAGATAACTTTGTAAAAGAATTATTGTATTTAATTATTCTCTTTGTGAGCCAATGATAAATTGCTACCGTACGTCGAATTTGATATATTCTTAAGTTAAACTTTATCTTGAATAAAATGTATTATAAATTAATTTTTGGATGAACATTGCTTATATTATAAACATGATACTTAATAGCATCGTTAAAATGGTATTATATTATACTTAATCAAAATCATTCCCAGATTAATTTTAATTAATAACGGTTAACATTCATTACTTATAATTGTTATCAAAATAGTTCAAGTTAGATATTTAGAGAATCTATAGAAAAAAATTTCTATACACCTTTAACGGGAAAAAATTTATACACAAATATATATTATACTCTCTAAAGCTAAAAAGTTTTAAATTTGTGAAATCTTATAATCTTATATATATATATTTCATTATTAGAGTATATTACATGAAAATTATGTAATACATTAAAGATATCAAACGAATGTTTTGGAGCTAAATAAAACAAAATTATTGAGAAAATTCGTTCAGTTTTCCAATTAAGTAATTGGATTTCAACAGAATTGAAATTCACTTGACCCAATTGAAAATTTCGTTGCTTACGGACTTCGTTCGATTACAGAAGATCTAAAATCACTTATTTCTAATATTCTTTTTAAATTTAAAGTACATAATCCAAATATAAGAGATACAGAGACCATATATTTGATTACTTTTAAATTATTTTAAAATATATATGGGATCTATTCAATTGTTGCACGGCATATCAAATTGCAATATCTCAAACTCAATGCTTATTTTTCCATTCAGGAAGCATATATACATTAGTATATTTTGAAAATAAATTCGTGTTTAGAGTAGAGGTTTATTCAGATCTTCTTTTGAAACTGTTTTCGTTATTTCCGATGCACTTATTCTCAAAAGGAAATCCTTAGATCAACGGAAGACTTATCCATAAACCTTCGAAGGGAAATTCATAAATTTGAGGAATCACTCGATAATGAACTACTTCCTATATATCCAACAGTGCCACATAGAAATGAAATAAATGACTCATACACAACCAATTAAAATTTTAATTCGTATTTTAAATACAATGAATTCAATTTCTCAAATATTTTTCTATTTGTTGATCGATAAAATTGGAAGACGCAAAAGCATTCATCGATTTGATTGCATTTCTTAAGGAATTCTGATCCACTTCCCTCTCAAATGACCCGAAAATAAATGAAGAATTTAAAAATAGAAGCGATTCACTGTATAATTGCTTTACACCGAGTGCACTCTAGATAATTTATGATGATGTTTTACAAAATTTAGTTAATAATCGAAACAGAGATGATAAAATTGAAATTTTCGTGTCTTGGGCCTAAAATTTGAAAAAGTTAGCTGCGAGTGAATGAACAAGTGCATGTTACTTAAGAATAATGAGTTCTCCCAAAAGAAATGGTTTTCGATTAATCGCGTTTCAAAATGAAGGATTTATAAGGTGAAAGATGTTGATTGATGGAGAGCACTGTATATGAGGCACAGACGGATGGCCATTTAAGAAGGAATGTTAATTATGGAGGTGAGGAATGTCGATTCATTAGAAGGCGTCCGACTCAAGAAGCCGCTAATTTGCAATAAACAAAGAATGATTCGTGGTAACTTCTCGATATTTCCAATAATGCACATTCACTAGGTGCTTGATATTATAGAAGATATTATTACGAATTATTAAATGTTCATTGAGTTGGAAATGCTTTAATAAATTGAAAAACGGTAAATATAATAACAATAGAACTTAAAAATCGCATCTCTCAAGAAAAAGTCGAAACTAATGAACGAAAAAAATATAAGAGTATATCTAACATAAATAAATTTTAATCAAATTTTTCAGAAGGCACATTAGCTGTAATCTAATGATAAACCGCAATCGGGTAATTTTTCGAAAATATAGAAGCGGTAATGATAAATTATCCTTGGTTACATCTTACACATTTAGGTTTAACCATTTTGGTCAGAAGTTTAACTGCAGATCTAAATTTGTCACTTCCTAACTGTTATACTCAATACGAGGAATCGATCGTTTCCGTTGAACGACATTTCACTCCGAATGAAGGAGAAATCACTGTGAAAATATTTTTAAAATTCTTATTTGAAGTTCATGAAAAGGATTTGACAAATTCTACAATCGATTTCATTTTTATCTTCTTTAATCGTAATTATGGAGAGCATATATATGCATTTAATGTATAATTTGTAATCCATTCGAATGGTGAAAGTGATAGATTCAAGAATGAAGTCCAAAAAAGTATTTTTCGAGATTCATTTCGAGGATAAAAGATGAAAAGGGGACATCGTTTGTAACACGTGCGAGCGATAGATTCCAAACGACTTCCTCGAGTTGCTCCCCTTTAACATATTTTTCCCTAAAATTACACTTTTTCCTTAAGAATGCTTCTAATCTATAAATAAGTTCCTCCAAACACAAAATGACTCCATTTATCATATCATTTTATAAAAACGAGGGAAAATATACTATCATGAAGATTATCTGGTTGTAGCGTCTACTTGTACTACCGTTATATTAGGGTGAGTCTAAAAGTAAGTCACAAACGCAATGCTCTGATCATTAGTAATTATGCAACACTTATGGGATGTAGATGCAATAAAAATACTCAATATTTATTGCCGAAAACAAAAATATTTCCAAGAATGCTAAAAGGGTAAATACAAAAGAATATAAATTATATTTTTTTTTAATTTTCAGTGTTTCCCCGTTAGATTTTTAAGAGCAATCAAAGAAACTTATTCCTTACTTTAATATTCCTACTTTCATGAAGTGGTAGTGATTCCTGTCAATGACGTTCTAGACTTATTCCTCAAAGAACTCTTAAGAATTCGTGAATCAATTTACTTTCTAATCTTTGTGTTGATCAATCGCTTATCACCTTAGAAAATTATAGTATTTGATTACCTTTCATCAAATTGTACAAATAAACCAAGTAATACGACAACCAAAAACATATAATTTTTTCTGTTATTTATTTTCTATTATTTATTTCTGTTATTGCTGCTAGTGCCACAGTACCAGGCCAGGTGGTAGCTTCTTTTCAGGGGAACAAATGCAATACTCTGCCTGGCATTTGTCCTTGTCGAGAGGGAAACCCCCCCAAAACCTCCCGAAGGCAGTTCGTCAAACAAAATACATTGAATACATTGTATTCATACATTCAAAATCTAAACAAAGAAGAAAAATTTACAAAAACTAAAAACATAATAAGCCAATATTTACAACTAACATTACATTACTCATTTTACTTAGATTTAAGTTTTCTTGAGTTCTTTGGCATTGGAATGAGAACTTCTTCAGGTAATGCATTCCATTCCCTTATTACTCTATTTATAAAAGAAAATTTTGCCAAATCAGTCTTTTGTTCTAGCTCTTTAATTTTAAGAAGGTGGTCGTCCGATATAGGTTGGAGTTTGGAACCTATGACGCATCCCATTCACCTTTACGGTTCCCTGTGAAATTTTTCCTCCTGTACTCTAGCGATTCCCATTTTGCAAACGCTCTCGTCGTTCCCACCAACCTTCCTCTGAATGCCTTCTAGTTTCTAAGCCCGTCTCATGAGGATCCCAAACATATGTTCTACAACTGTCCTAACCAACGTTTTGTAACTTCGCTCCGTCTTAGGTTTCGCATTGCGAAATTCCTATACACTTAAATTTCTTCAATATGACTCCCCCATTCGAGGGTGTTCTCTTTAGGTGACATTCTTCTTGAAAAAGTTATATGCTTCGATTTATTTACGTTTATCGTCATTTTGTTCACTTTGGTCCATTCGGCCAACAGTTGTAAATGATCTTGCAAGATATCTTTCCTTTACACGGTCATCGGCAATAACCTCTGATCTGATATTCTTAGGCAGATCGTTTATGTAAATTGAAAAAAGAAGATTTGCACATTTATATTCATATTACGAAATAAAATACATTTCTCCCGGATGTACCTATTTAACATGATGGAGCAAATATTCTTCGTTGAATCTCGTTCGTTCAAAAATGTTTCTTTTTGGCTCCATCGTTTGAATCACTAAGTTCACTTTCGAAGTGAGAATACGTACTCTGAAATGGCGCTTCATAGTCACTCATTTTTCACTTCCTTCGATTATTTCAAATGGCGAACATTAAACAGAGATTCCTATTCTCAGTTTGTACTCCATCGAATGTTTCCATTTCGTACGAAATAAATCGAGTAGCAAAAATCTTTTTGATTTCAAAAATTGAATTTCGAAAAAGAGAAAAATATAAAAAATTCGTGAAAGATGCGCCAAAGGGTATGAAAGTTTTATCTGAATTAATTCGAAGGCTTATGAAACAGAAAATAAATATGCCTCTATTCCAATGAATGAGTTAAACAGAAGGATAGATCACTTTTCTCTTTCAAAGAATCTGACAACTATTTCATGTGTTTCCAGTGTCGCCGTCGATGGGCATGAGGTGCTTCCAGTGCGGCCTGTACACGGACGGCGTGGGCTCCATAACGCCGTGCATCAACTACACAGCCGAGAAACACCTGAAAGAGTGTCCGGCGCAGGAAACACACTGCATCGTGAGTAAAACGTTCGAGTTATTCTGTAATTTTTTAAAAAATTCTTAAAACCTCAAATATACGTAAGTAATGATTATAAATTATTAAATGGCCAGTAAAAGTTTTAATATTTGCATAATTAAAGGAAGTATTTAAGCATAAATAGACATTTTCACATTTGATTGCGTCAATTAAAGTTAACCCTTAAAATTAAAATGATTCACTTTCTTGGATTACTTTCACGTTAATCTCGGTAAAACTAAAAAGTTTAAATTAATATAGAAAATCGTCGAATTCTAAATACTATATTTTATAAACTCGTTTTTGAAGATTCAAAATTGGCATCTGAACATCTAATAAATTATTTAACTATACCTTCATGCAAAAGTGGATAAAAAGAAGTTACCACAACAATATTTTCAGATACAAACTAATTCGAGCGATCATCAATCTACTTTGGAGTTTTATTTCTTTCAAATGGAAATAATTCCATGGCTTGGAAAGAAGTGTAAAAGAGAATCATAAAAAGATGGTAAAATGTTAGGTGAGTTAGGATTGGAATCATTTTGACCGATATATTTTAGATAATCCGTGGAACGAGCTACGTTTCGTACGCTCAACTGTAGAGGTCACTTTTTGTAGTTATTCCAATGTTACATTTGTTACGGCAGTTTTCCCTTTCAAAATTCATAGATGAGCGCATAGAATGTGTAGATTCACAAGAAATGAACAAACATTTGGCTTCAAATGATATGAACGCGTGGACTCATGGGAAGAGAGAACTAGATAAACGCGCTTAGGAATCCAAGAATTCGTTTCCATTGGATCAATTGCAGCAAAAGGAAATTTCATTCACTTATCGTATTGCTTATCTCCTAAATCAGTTGTTATTACTCATCCAAAGCTTTCCTATGAAAGATCCCTTTTAACTGATAAAATTGTGAGATTCGTTAATGTAAACAAATCTACTATCTGAGTTAGCATCTTCTATTTTCACTATTTATGCTCCAAAAAATGGACAAATTATATTCGCTGTCCATTTCTGAATAAATATTTTTGTGAATGATGAACATTTTCCTAAACTTTTGTAGAAAAATTAGGACAATTAAATTAGCAAATGCTTAAATAACTGACCTCGAGTACAATTCTTCCTTTTGTAAGTTGATATTTTATTATTCGATCAGAGCGATATGGATGCTCTGTTGTGGATTAGCTCGTAAAATAACTTGCGAATGATTTGGATAAACAGTACGGAAATAAAAGAAGTGAATTTTGATACCACTCTAAGCAGAAACTTATGATTGCGCCTTTCTTAGGTAAATACGAGAGAAAAGTAAGAGAACAATTTCATTTCTCTTAACTTGGCCTCCATCTTTAATACGCGTCAAGTATATGGCTCCAAGCGGACGAAGTAAGCACCTACGGAAATTAAGGATATATTCTTTAAAAATTGCAGCTACAAAAAGCAATCGTTTCGAAATTACTTTTACATCTAAGTTAGGAATCACTATGATTAGAGGAAAGATTGCGATTAATGGATACGTTATTAAAAAATTCTTGTTTCAGAAGAAGAAAAAACACCCTGTAAAGCAGACCAGGAAAGTAGTTAAAAGAATCGTAAGAATAAAACATCACTTCAAGAGAGTAAACCTCTTAAACATGATGATTTAGTTCATTAACTTATCATTTTGTAATTGAAACTTTTCTGTTCCAAAGATTTCCGTAAGTGAAAATTAGATTCGGAAAATCGCAGATATCTTCCAATTTTCATTTTGAAATCTTAAATTTATTCCCAATTATTATTAATCACTATTGATTCGATTCGCAAATGAATTTCAATCGATGACTTCATGATGAGTAAACAATTGAATATTAACTTAGAAATACATCTACATAAGTCTGCCGCTTTATGGGAATAAATGCATTAAAAGAAAAGCATTTCAGCTTTGAAATTAAAAATGGTAATTTATGAACACGAATACAGTTTATATCAAGAAAGCATTTTAATTTCGGATAGTATAAAATAACTTATAAAATAGAAGGAAGCAGAAACACGAATTATCATCAACTGTTAATATATTTTATTTATCTAATTGGCAAATCCGCAAAATTCACAGTGATGTATTAAAATCTTTAAAAAAATTTCAAGATTCGTAACAAATTCAGTTGATAATCCTTTCGAGAAAAACAAAAAGGCAACTTTCTATTTTGCACCCGCCAAAATAACGCTCCTTTAAAAACCCAGAATTGCATCCAATTCATCGTGCGACGGCAAACTCCTCGTCGCCATTAGGGAGTTCCTAAACACACCATCCCATTGTGAGAGCCTAATTCCTTTTCACTGTAACTTCCGCTTTTATCCTCAAAAATCTGGACTTAATATTCCAATTGGCGAAAAAGCGAATAAATTAGCAAAGAATACATATCGAAAATACTTTTCAAATCCAATTTGACAATAGAAATTGGCAATGGAAAATAATTCGATATAAATTCGTACGGTTTCCATGTTCGAGTGCTAAAACAAGTCAACTCACTTTGGATTTTAAAAGCGATTTAAACTCCAATATTTCTTAAGGGAAGTCTATTCTTGCGTCACTCACTATTTATACAATCACTATTTTGACTCATTCCTAAAGTGGTATCACAAATTTCAATGGTAACATTTCCATCAATTTATTGAATCTTATTTTATTAAATTCGATCGATTGCTTTCAAAATGGATGACATGAGATCGAACTTTCTCTGTTTCGAATTTCTATTCTGTTATTTTAAAGTTGTAAAATTGTATTCATAATTTTTTTGCATACCAGTGGAAAGTTAATAAGTCATCTAAAGTAAGTTTCCGATGCAAAAATCCTAATTGAATGCTAGTTATGCAATTCTAAACAACTAATAATGTGTTTCATCGATCGGTAGTGGACAATGTCAGAGGCACTCTCCGGTGAAATAGTGCCAAACCATTGACCCTTATGGTGTTGGCAGAAGAATTATGACCTCATTGTCAATCGATCCACACCATAAGGCCCACCGTTTCTCGCCTATTTACAAAGTGCCAAACTTCAGACGATTTAATTTTATAAGAAACGTAGGTCATGTCCAATTTAATTAAGATAAACTAGAATTATAAAATGTTTAACTATGTGAAACACATTGAACGATCTATAAAATATTACATTTATTTTGTTTTGAACTTGATTCAATATGAAGAAGATTTCCTCATTTTCATTTTTGTAGTTCCAATGTTCACTAATTCTGTCAATAAATGCATAATATATGAAGAAACTTTTTTGTGAATTCAAATTACAGAGAAAAATTGAATACAAAGCGATTTAAAAATAATTGCTCGTTCTTTATCAAATGGAATAGATATGTTATTATGAAAATAAATGCAAAGTTTTTCACGTGTTGACTGTATTTACAGATTACGAATACATGTACTTATTACTGAAAGCTTCAAAGAGAAAATTACTTATAGTTTAAATTTTACGACATCGGAATAAAAAATCCAAATATCATCGGCAAAAGTCTGTGAATATTAACTGAATTATATCTAAACTTCAATTGTGAGATTCTAGTGCCGTCTGTTGAAAACCTGAGACTATTTCCATGCACAGTTTCACCTTTTTCACTTAACGGAGGATTCTGAATGATTCAAAAGGCCATCAATCGAGTATTTAATGAAAATTAAATTTAAAATATTATTATTTATTAAGGACTTTACAAAACCCATAAAAATATATATCAAAAATAAGAATCAACCGCTATAAATCGGCATATATTCTCATATATATGCTCGTTTACCTTTGCCCCAATCATTATTAA
This sequence comes from Pantala flavescens, assembly GCA_020796165.1. Lineage (NCBI taxonomy): Eukaryota > Metazoa > Arthropoda > Insecta > Odonata > Libellulidae > Pantala > Pantala flavescens. Next base: position 18,801,293 of record CM036882.1, read on the forward strand.
TTAAATATATGAAATGTAGTCTCTCTTTTGTAAACTTAAGAGACAAAGGAATTAACACCTTCTCATAACAATTTCCGAATACGTCACTCACTTGTTCCAGATTCGCTGACACAGGGAAAGCAATCAATTGCCCTTTGATGCCCTAAAAGTTCAACACTTTGACCGAAAATTCAAGAATCAGCTCCTCTTTATTACTTTCGAAAGCCTCCTTAAGTTAGACGTGTCATTATTTTACTGCTTTTGAAGAGAATCTGCGGTGTGAATATACATTCGAAAGTTCAAAGGATCAAAGAATAATAAGCGATCTTAGATTTGAAAGTTTGTCGAATGTAAAAACATTTAAGAATATTGTTCAAACTTTATACAAGTGGCGAGGAGTAAATGTTAGAATTTAAATCAGTGTATTTTTCATCACCATCTTGTAAAATCAGGAGCTCCGGTCTAAAAGTTAATATCATTTGAGGTGAGAGATCTATTTGTCAATGGCTGTGAAACTGCACAAAATGAACAAGATGATCAGATGCCATTTAAACACGCTTGATAATGATATACGTCATTTAATTCAGAAATTCGTGTTAAAAACAATGAAAGGAAAATATGAGAATGAGTGAAAGTTGTTCATAAGAGGACATTGGGAAAGGGTATAGGGAAGAAGAGATAATAAGCAAGATCAGTTTAAAATTAAATGTAGAGTTTTAATTACTTCTCAAGATCATTGCTGATTGAATAATTTCCTGACATTTTCAATGAGTTTTTATTGGGAAATTGAAACAGTAATCTATCAAACTGAAAGCATAAAATGGAGGAGTTTTTGTTTATTTACATCTTGAGATTGTCTAGAGTTACGTATAAGCTTAAAAAGGTCAAATCAAAAGCATCCGAACTCATCTCGAAAACGATAAGTGAAAATCGGCTGCAGAAACGTTCAAAACTCGTAAGTTTAATACTACACTGATGCTGCTGGGGTGGCAAAATGAGGAACTTCAAACGAATGGAAAATACACTTCTTGCCGTGGCATATGAGGTCAAAGAAAGGTAAATGATCGAAGGATAGGGCAAAATGCAACGGGGATAATGGAAAGATAAGAAGTAACTGCTCAATGTCGAAAGGGCGTGTTTATCTGCAGAATGCCCAAAAGAGCTATCGGACGATAAGAATAAGGGAACTTTGGCGATAACAGAGTTTCTCGAGGGAAAAACGAAAATCGATCGAATAAAATTGGAATTCATACAAGAATCGTCCTTGATGAATGACAGATATGCGGGTTAGTATGGTTATACGGAACTCCAATGCAAACGCTCAATTTATTGCTTCGCCGAAAATGCTTCACTAAGGAAAATACAAGGTGCCTAAGAGAAATTTTTGATATTCGTAGTTTATATATTCTTTATTTAAGAATTAAATACGTTGGTATGAATACAACATTTATAAGCTAAGGTAATCTAACATATCATTTTTCATCTTTTTATTAAATCTCAGAGGTTTTTGAGTTCAAAAGTTGTGTATTTTTCATCGATTAGAATGCGAATTACAGAAGATGCGAATTTTTTCTATTATTTGTAAATTGTATATGTTTATATTCCGTGAATTGTGGCATGATATCGACAAATGTAATACTTAATTTATTAAATGGAAGAAGAATCTCAAGAAACACCTGGGTTGAATTAATAATAAAAATAATAGTTGGTGCCGTAACAACTCTTGAACGTTATTTACAACTTTGATTCTTTTTATTATCGGCGTAGATCATTAATTAAAGGAAATCTTAATTAGTGTTTTGCGAGGATTTTTAGATTAAAAATGTTGGATATGAAGAGTGGATTATGCAGGATTAACTGGATTCATGAAAACTAGACTAAAAAAAAGTATTTCAAATTGTACACCGCATTGATGTAAAGGAATGGAAAATAATCCTTGGTTTTTCAATTATTTACATTGTTGTCATACTTAATAATACTTTATTTCTGAGAACCATACCGGTGAAATAGATAAATTTGTGCTTTAAACTACGGAATAAGTTTCACCAAAATTGAGCACCACAAAGTGTTTCTGCAATAAAAGAATGGATTGAAGAAATATCTGACAAGAGTATCTCCAAAATATGTTCCATTTAACTAAAATAGCCATTCACGATTTGATGGTATCTCTAGGCCTTACATCCGATTCAACGTTTCATCATTTGAAACTTCGAAACATATACAATTACTCCATTGACTTTATCAGTTATTCTCGGATCATTCAATTTAGGCTAAAGCAGATTTCGTTTCCGTTACTATCGAATCGTGCGATGTTTCTATTTTCCCTTTTTACTTTATCCATCCATTTGATTTGATCCAAAATATTCTCACGAGAAGATAATTGAAACTTATTACGTAAGAATATATTGCACGTAAGTATTCCGCAGTAAAAATTAACGGAGATAATATAAATGAAATAGGAATTTAATGAGGCGAATATCTAATGAAAAACCGAAGTATTTGAGGCTTCTGTTGTTTTTAAATTAACTTATAACTAAGACCTGAAAATAACTGCAATGAGCGGATACGACATAAAGGAGCTCGCATTTGTGAGCACTCCAAACCCTTTCGAATATTATTTGATAATATGACAATTCTCAATTAGCCTAATTTCCCTTAATGCTCAGGTAATCAATGTCATTGATTTTCAGTTTCCTTGGAAATGTCAGCCGAATAATACGCTCAAATCACAATCTCTTACATTAAAATGTAACGAATGAATGTAATAATAGTAATCTCGGCGTTTAATCCTCTACTAATTTAGCATTACTTCGTAAGGATTCCATTCTGTGAAGAGTTTCATTTAAATCAGATAAAAAGGTGTATTAAAGGTTTATTCTAACCAATGTCCGGGATCGATTCTTCGAGGACCATTCAGAAGCCGAACGTGAATATTGAAAGCGTCAAAGACTTTCTTCTCTAATTACTGTTTTCTCAGCAATTTCAAGGAAAAATAAAATTCGTAGAGGATTTGCTACGACAGCAGTTTTTGCGTAATTTTAATTAATGAATAGAAATCGATACTTTTTACTAATGGAAATTGCTCTCTTTTATTCTCAATCAACAAAATCAAATTGTGATGTAAACTAAATTTCTTCGAATTTCTCTACTGCAATTCTTTTGCGCCAAACGGTTTCCCCGACAACGATCTCGTAAATGTCTGCGGAGAGTTAAAGTGAGGATGCTTTCTTCGATACAAAAAGGAGTTTCATCTGAAATCATTCGGAAATCGACTAATAAAAAGATCTGAAAGGAGAATACGTTTAGATATTTAGAAGTGAACGACAGTGAATCTTTTATCATTCACAAACAGTTAAATATATTTTTAAAGAGGAATTGAGGAATCGCTCGAATCGAAACCGGTGCACATTTGGATGCTCATTATTTCCGAAATGAGGGAAGTAGTTTCAACAATTACATTGAATTGCATTAGTGCTTCTGAAGTAACCCTATCATCTCTTATGAATTAACATTTAGTTTCTTGAAAATCTGGAACAACATCAGGAGTAAATATTTCGCAAACCAAAATTATCCGATGGACTTTTAATCTCATTATTCATCGGTGGAGTTCAATATATTTTATGACAAATTACCAACCGAAATGTCTATAGTAATAATCTATAGAGAATCACCTCCTTTCGCAAGAGGCGTTTCTAGAAAAGTTATTTCAATCAAAAATACGGCAACGACATGTGAGTCAGCTGTATTGGGAGAATATTACTTTTCGAAGAGAGTCTATTTTTTTATTTTGCATTAGAAATACTTAAAAGGAAGGACGGGTAGTGGAAGAAATAGCTTTTTGTTTCAATAATAAATATTCGTAATAGTGCTCAATGATTTAACTTACTTATGAGTGAAATCAATGTGAGAAGGCGTGACTTCGTGGAATGCCATTGTAATAAAAACAACTTTGTAAATTTTCAGGCAAAGAATTCCTTGCCTGAAGATGTAATTTCATATTACGAAACCGGTCGCGAAATACAATTTTCTGTGGAAATTTACAAAGTTGTTTTTATTACTTATTTATGAGAATAACTTTATCCCTTGTTTTTTAGCCTCTTATTTATTCAAATTCCACATTTCATAGCATCGGTTAACATTGAATCATTAAATATTTCTCTACTGTCCATCCTTCCATCGTCACTATTTAAAGAGTTCCTCTTCAACACATTAACACTAAATCCATCCCTATCTAACCTTTCCCTTATTTTCCACACATTTTCCACTTCTTTTCCAATTTTATTCTCATCTGTTCAACTCCCTCACATCTTTTATTCTTCTCCTCATTATCGAAACGAGAGACTACTTTTTCTATAGAATTCTGTTACAGCAGAAAATCCCTCAAAAGGAAGTGCACCCATCGCCATCTCGAAACGGCCTCCTCAGTTATATTCTGATAAATAACTTAAACATGAAATTCCCAAAGTGACGGCCTAATTTTCTTGGGAAAAAAGTGTGAAAGATTGACGATTCCTAATAAGTCGTCATTCTTCTGGATGAGGTCGTTCATCGCGTAATGGAAATAGATGATCGATTTTGTTTTAATTAGTTAGGCGCCCTTTATTTCTCCGGTTGATAATCAAGTGATCACTCAATCACGGACGCCTTATCACGATTCCAGAATAACGCCTCAATTGGCAAACTTCCAAGAGGTGGATCAATAAAGATATAAATTTCGTATTTTTCTCCTTAAAGATGTTACTTTCCATCGATGAAATATTTAAAAACGACTTTTATTGGGAAATTTCAGTTCTTTTTCTTAGAATCAGGTGATTGTCGTCTGAAGCACGAAATATTAATTTAGGGAATGTTAACCAAAGTGTATCTTAATTTTGAGCATTACTTTTTCCTCATTAAGTCCGCATTCTCGTTAAGACGGAAATTAATGAAAGGGAACATCGGCGAGCACAACGTATTTATGCTCAAAAATATGGAGAAGAACAGATAGTTTGTAAGAAACAAACGAAACAAGACATTGTATTTTAAATTTCCATTAACCAAAAAAATATGAAATCATAAAAATTCAAACGGACAGGTTCATCGACATTTCTACCGATCGTGCTCTGATGTTATGTTGAATGTTAAATTATTCAACTTTAGAATTAAAAAATAACTAAAACTATAAAAATAACATCCAAAGAAGATATTTTCCAAACTCTCTCTATCAGTAACGAAAATTGTAATGCCAAAAAATATGTACAATGGATAATTTGAAGTTTTCTTGCAAAAGTGAACTCAATCAAAAAAAAACCTTTAGCAGCAATTGGATTTTCATTTAAATATATCTTCATAGGAACGAATCGAACTTTCTAAGTCCAACAGAAAAATCAATCCCACTTTTATAAAGTCACAATCTTATGTTATATCCAAGAATAAAATCTAGAAATAGGCGAATTTTCTTCCATCAAAGATATTCATATAAATGTTCAACGTTACGCACATTTAGACAAGTTAAACCTATCGAATTATCGATGAAATGAATATTTTATATATTTTTAATGATTTTCAATAAAAGGATTGACAAACTTGAATCGCAATAACTGAAATTTACTTAAAAATGATAGACATTAAATGCATTGTATTTTTCATTCTAATTTTGAGATTATTTCGATAAATAAATGCATTTCCATTCCAAGTCGAAGCTTTAAACGCAAACACGTTGTAATAAAGAAATTGATAAAATAACCAACAACAATCAGTACATCAAATTAGAAAGAATTTAACGATTCTTTGGAATTATTGAGATAAAAATGGGTAAAAATGGCTGAATGAGTATTATTTATCAGCTGCAGTGATCGCTTATAGCTGGAATGAAAATTGATTTATGGTTTCTTAATTAAGAACATCAAAGAAATTACGGCTAAGTTTCGTCTATATTACTATATGATACGTGATGCCAAATTAAACCATTAGTATGCAATAAATCACATTTTACAAATTTTAAAATGGACCTATTCTTTGAATTATGTAAATAGAGTAATTAAAAAACAGTATAACTAAAATATCTATAAAATACAAATAAAATGAGAATATGAGTTGAAACATTAAATTAACACTTAAATAAAGTGATTACAAGGCATTTGTAACTCCATTTGCACGACGCCTCCAAAACCACAGAATTATTGCGCTAATGATAAATCTTTGGATAAGCCAAGTATTTTAACGACGTGCATGACCATTAATGGCACGAGAGCCCATTCGGTTTTGGTTAAAGTCAACAATTTCGGACAATCAAACGAAGTGTACAACGCTTACAGAACTAGTTTAATCGTCGAGACAAATCACTTGATATCAAAGGATAACCTTAGGCTCCACTTAAACTACGATATGAGGATAGATTGGTAATACCTTTGTATATAATGCCAAAACCTTAATCACTTGCTCATTTTATCTCTCAATCGAGACAATATCGATATACATTATGGCACGATAAAGCAAAATTGGAAAAAGGGAACTTTAAATTCTATCATGCACAGCTCAGAGCATGAACGATATCACTAACAGGAAATATTGAAGGGAATGGAATTGCATCTATACAAGAGAAATTTAAAAGACGCACTAAGACGCAGGGTATGGATAATGAACACCATATTTCAACTTTTCCTATTTGCATTATTATGAAATAAATAGGATTTTTATAATAATTGAATGTATTGTTCGCCACTCACAAACGCATATGAGGATACTTTTCGATGAAAGAATCAAATTTTGCGAAGAGAATTATCTAAATTTCAAGATTATAATTCAGAATATCGATTGACCGCAATAAAAGGCATCAAGAACAGCACTCGTCTTTGGTTAGAGAATTTCCATTAGAAATACTTAAGAAAACGCAGTCCCGACACCGGTTGAGGTCGTTTCAGGATACCCTGAGGAAACATGGGATGAGGGGAAAGCTCAAAGAAGAAATCGAGCGAAAGAATCGTAAGAACTCTTCCGTAAACTCAATTCTAAGCCATGACTTCAAGAAATATTTTCTCAACAAATAAACCACAATTGAAATAATGTTGAAAAGTAATTCATTTTGTAAATATTTTGAGAATTTATTCTGAAGGATATTAAAATAGAGGATGAAACTTTTTCCAGAATTTGTGAAAAGTTTTCCTGATGACCCAAACATAATATAATGGTGGTGAATCTTAAATCACTTAAACCACTGAATAAATCTTTTATTCATTCATTGGTTGGATTTTATTGGATTGGATTTTATTGGATTAGATTTTACATTAAAAGGAGAAAATAAAAGGTTTATACAAGAATGCAAAAATAAAGAGATTTACGCCGCTATTTAGAAAAGAATGTGAATATTTAAATTCCCTATTTTGTTTCGTGAATTTAAAATAAAAGAAAGAATTAAGTTTGAGCCAAATTAATCTAAAGTTGACTTTGTCTGTCCAATCTATCGGAACATTTGGTCCGATGAAGAACGTGGAAATGGCGTCGTTCGTTGGAGCCGAATCAACCACAGAATTGAATTGTCTTTCAAATCGAGTGAAAACTAAAAACTTTTCAAGACGAAAGAGTCCAATTCTATTTTGCTGAATAAATTGTTTCGAACAAAATGGCAATTCAGAGCTTCATTCTTTTAGCTATCTCAATATTCTTAGAGTGATGGCTTACATAATCCGTGAAAAATTGCTTCTTTTGCAATTGTTCCTTTTCCTTCTTGATGACCTACTAATTATTGCTCTTTACAAATGTTTCTTCACTTTGGTCTCTGCAAGTATTATGCTTCGAAGTTTCGGTGCCAAATGAAAACCGGCGAATTTGGAGGGAAATCTCACCAACTGCTCATTTTCTTAAGGAAGATTTTGATTCTTCTTTTATTTACTCCGTTAATAACAACTCAATAAATTATAAATGATTTTCATTTGGGATAGATTCAATGAAAATATCTTAACGTTTGCTTAGGTAAAGTTTAAAGATTAATTTAAAGTAGTTCATTAAAATCCAGTAATGTCTTTTAAGAATAGACGCACAAAGAAGGTTGATCTCCTGGATTATATTGTACCATCAAAATTTTTAGATTGTGAATGTTCTTTGAAATATGATTTTTAATTAATAAATGCTAATAAACAAAGTAAAAATACAAAAACGAGTTAAAGTCAAAATTTACAAATCTCGCATGGAGGAGACTGGAATAGTAAATTCATTCGAAAGGATATATGGATTAGTGTGAGAAAAATGAAAGAGAAGATGGGTGAATAAGAAAGACGAATGTAATTTCTAAAATGATTCATCAGTTGAAATGTGAAATTGAGAAAGACAGTTGTGATAGTACACGAAAAATATAAAGGAACTTACCGAATCGTATTTTACAAAGGGAAAAAGTTTGAGAAAGTACCTTTTCAAAAGAAAGCCTACCATTTATTACTGTCCTTCGTAATGCAACCAATTTACTCTCTTTCATAACTCACAGTTTCATTTCCACCACGCATCGGAATTTACATTTTAATCGAAATTGATCGAATCACAAAATTACTCATGTAAGCCTTTTTCAAAAACTGTAATTGTTTTCCACTAGATTTCAAACTATTTGAGACCAATTGGAATAAAACCACACCCTCCGAACGTTATTTGAGGCGTTAAACCAAATTCTAGAACTAGATTTTCAAATCTGCATCAAAACAAGCGTATAATCGCATTCCCTTGAAGTGGGATCTTCGACAAAGGAGGGCCCCTTCTGGGACATTAAAGAATCGATTGAAATTGAAGAAAACGACCTCAATAGAGACAAAGGACTGAACGTGGCAGCCGATCCTTAAAAAGAACATAGATTGACCAAGTGAAAGGAACCCTCCCTATATAAGCACACCGGAGCACCATAACTTCTTCCTGAGAATGTGGCCGTTGGTTTTAGTCGATGCACCCTAATACCCGAGAGCTATTTCTTCAGATTTTCAAATCAATAATAATCTAAAATTTTCAATATTCAAACGCAGAAATTTAATAATCTCGATTTATTTTCCTGTTAAATAATGTCATTTTATGATTTATATGATTACATCATAATTTCAATAAATATTTACTGTTTTTTTTATTATTTAAGTTCATAGAAGATATTTCGAGAAAATTCATAACAATAATCGATTCGATAAAATTAAATTTCTTAATAAAAAAGTAGTTTCTAAATATTCGAATTCCAAAATTGGATATTCTTTGTGATTGAGAAATCGGAATTAAACTTAAATGTTCCTTTTGAAACTATGATAAGAGGACTCATTGTACCAATGTTTCACCCTTGATGCACTTTTTAAAAAACTAATATCGAATATTTTCACAAACAATCTCATCCATTCACTTCATATCACTGCTTTGTAAAGAATGTGTATTTCGTAAATTTCCCCCGAATTCCCCTTTTCCTTCTAATTATCCCTCCAAATACTTTTCCTAATTTGAGACTTAGAATGTCCATCCGCCATTTGCAATTCAAATGGCAAATGCCATCGAAGCCTCCAAACAGGAAACAAAAGAATAGAATTTCGAAAATCTTTCTTTATTCTTTGACGAATAAAGCAATAAATGGGTAGAACAACATTCAATAAAAGAAACCGATATTCTTTGCTAATAAGTTCAATCTAATTCGTAGATATTGGTGTTTAGATTTTTAAAGATAAAAATGTATTATGGATATAATGCATTAGTTTTAATAGAGGGCAATCCAAGTATCCTTGCATTTCATTCGGTTTTTCGATTCAGATACGCATTCGTTTCCTTTGCATTTTAAATAAACTTGATTTGAAGTAAAACTTCTTCCACTCGTGATTCAATTTCTAAGATTACGAGAAGCTATTTGAAATGATGAAATTCAGCAAAATTATACTTAAAAATAGACATTATGAAAGATCTCCATTAATCTACGGAGGGAAGTGACATAATTGGAACAAAATAATAAAAATGAGAAAAAAATATCGAGAAGAAATCCTGAAGAATTGAAATTAACGCCAAATAATGGATTGTTTTATAAAAATAAATGATGGCCCAAAACTATGTACAACTTAGCACCCCCAATTTAAAATATATTTAAATATCGATATATGTTGAGTTCCAATTCAGTTTATTCTCCACTATAATTAGCCCCAAAATCCATAAAATAATGATTTCTTGACGAAAGTGAAGAGTTTCGACATAAAAAAGAGTTCAAAAGATGATCGAATGAATAATTCTTCACCCGAATGAACTTCTAACGTCGTATCCGATTAGAATTGTCCATTTTCGAGTGGATTGATCGTAACACCCGCTCTTATTCATTGTGAGTTTTGATAGTGCAACTGTTGAAAAGTCTTTACTAAAAAGAAAAAATCTGAATTGGTACTCTAAAAAGAGAACTTGAGAAAGATGAATCCTTCGCCGCCTTCGTTGGTGCATTTTAATGCTAAAGAATACCTTTTCTATTTTGGATGCCTCCTTTTACTGACTACTTTTTTAAATAATTTGTGAAATTTTACGACGTAAATTACTCAGTACTTCTCTAAAAATTTGGCTTTTAATTTAGAATTTAATATTTGTACTTTAAACTCTAATATATAGTTTCGCGCTATAAACCTTTTGAAAATGCTTTCCAAAATTCACTCCTGCAAATGCGGTTCTCCAAAGCAACATCGGTTAGCCTCGATTGTTGCGTACTTCTTCGATAAATAATAAAAGCGAAAATGGAGGATAAAAGGAAACAGAAGACGGATGTGTGAATAATTGAAAAGGCGAAGTGCTTTTTTCTGTGTTATCGATCACTTTGCGATATAATCGACAAATGAATGATGAGATCGAGAATCAGCAACTTATAACAGAAGGGCTGGTTTACGGATGTATTTTCGTATATTCTGTATTTTATCAAAAATAAAACATTCGCTTATTCAGTTCCGATGGATTTGATGTATCCTAAAAAGGAGCTATTCCTTGAAGAATCACACGGAGCAAAATATGTTACGTCACATTGCACAAATACATTAGCAAAGAGATTCACTGAAATTAAGGTTTCCTTAGAGTACTTTTCCATATCTTTTAAAGAAAGTTTTATTAAAACCAGACGTTTTTGTCAGAGAAAGATTTTAAACTTAAACATCACTTTGAACGAAAGCATCAGACAGGATAGTTTAGAAAATAACTGAATCGTATAAATTAGTTATTAGTATACTCCTCCATCTACTTCCGTATGCATCATATATATGAGCGCATAATTATACAGGCACTCGCCGAGTGAATGCACAACTGCATCATTAAGGAAACTAACTAGTCCATTTCCAGTGAGAGCTTAACATGATTGCGAATCATGCAATTTATATTTAAAGCTTTGTATCGATAAATTATCAACAAAAAAATATTAATTTATATAATATTGAAATATCTCTGAAGAAAAATTAAAGCAAATGGAATCCATTTGAATTAGCGAATCAAAGCGGAGAGAAAAAATTAACAATCGAAATAAACAAAGAATTGAACAGGTGCGATTGATTGTTAATCCATATCCAGGTTGTTCAAGCGAAGTGAGAACTACGAATATTCAATCCTTCGATTTTTATTTCTACACTCGTGCCCATTAAAATGCATAATATACTCTCGGCGAGTTAATAAAAATGCTAGTAAATCGTTACAAATAAGAGTAAAATGCAAATTGTATTTTTTATTCTCCTTTTACGCAGAAAATAAAGGAACTCGCCGCTTTACTCCGAAAGATTCACAGCTGTGAAGACATCCCATTGATTAGAATCAGGAAGATTTCCCGATTCTTAATTTATACTCCAGAATGAATTGTTTATGAATGAATTACTTCCAAAGACACTACTGAAAAATATAAAATTATTATTCAAACTAAAAATGAATTCAAAATGGATGAACGCATTACGCGTTTGACTGGAATATGAGTGGATATCTCGATGGGCATCGGCAATCCGAGTTTAGTTCTTTTCCCTTCTTCATCAGAAGTTATCGTAACCAATAATTTTCAGAATGCCAATAAAGAGCTGAGGTAAATTTATCACAAATTAAAACAACTCTGTTTTCTTTCGTTTTTTTAATCATATTTTAACCCTAACATCAAAACTGATCCTTATCTGATTATCACGAACTCCTAACGAACAGATATTTAGGGGCAAACAATTTCATTGAACGCAAATGTGAAAATACTCATCTTTTTAATGCGTTTCCAAGCAAAATACTATTTTTCGAGGTCCAATTTCCCGAACATCTTCAGAGAAATTCTCATCGTGACGAAGGCACGCGATATTCGTTTATTTCGAAATATTGGCCGAATCACTCGAAAGATGAAACGAAAATGTTCTATGAAACTATAAAAAGCTCTTCAATGACGTCCCATTATTTCCATTGGCTCATTCTTCTTTGATGGGAAAATAAAACCACGTGAGGATAAAACAATATATCGCTCATTTGAATTTTTTGGGGTCATTCAAATGAAACTTATTCTTTCATTGAATTTTACTCACTTTCATTTAAAATCACATTGTGGAAATGAATAAAATCCCTTTCGTTAATTTACGTTTCAAGTCAATTGTCTAAAGAGAGATAACAAAACTTATGAAAATCAAAGTTCTTTATCCACACATCGCCTTTTTCCAGTCGTTTGAACAAAAGAGGATTATTTGGGGTCGTCTTTTGGGAAAATGCAAAAGCAGTGCATTCATTAAGGGAAGCATGTTGATAACACGATCGATGCACGGGTGCGCTTCAATATCGGGAGTTGAAAAAATCGACATTTTCCTTCGGCCCTTCGGAGATACTCTCTGACGGACATATCAAAGAAATTACTTTGACGTATCTCCTCATTTATCACGACAATCGTTTGCAGAATACAAAATTAAGAGAGTTGAGGATCCAAATACCGTTGCAGTCCTCCCTTTGCCGCTCCCGATGATGCCGTCTCTCGGTCCCCTCCTTGGTATCTTCAAAACTTCGTTTCCAATCGATTTTCCAACCTTGTACACTACACCTTACCTCGTTGAGTTTTTTCAGTCTATTGTTTTCGAATTCAATACCCAAGTTTTATGGGTCTGTCAAAATATATCTTCTTTAAAGACCTTTTTAAGTTATTTTAGCCACTTTTATTTTGTAAAAATCTCCGCTCTATCTGAAACCACCTCAGTAGAGTATTCTCTGTACTTCATTGATCCTAATATTTTCTCGTGTTTTTACAAGTCGTCGTAAGTAGATATAGTCTGTATCCAGAGGCATTCCGTTACGTACTCGAGCAAAAAATAATTAAATATGCTTATATTTTAAGATAAGGTAAATTCTCATATTAAACTATAAATCGTTTTTGCACGCCATTGATTTTATCTGTGGACACGAGAGATAGGATATCTCACGCTGACCCACTTCGAATATGTCTACTTCATGAGGAGAGCTCAGGACAAAAGTGATCCAATTTTCATAGAATACAATGGCCATCATTAAAAACATTTACCAAACAAAGGAAAGACGAAAGGAGAGTAAGGGTCAAACAGAAAAGACACCAAAACCGAAGCTTTTTTTTATTTTGACTCAGTAAAGTAAACACGCATAAAGTGAATTAGTAAATACAAAGAAAAATAAAAGTTACAAGAGAAAACTTATCAATCCCTCTTTGGAGAAGGGTATTCCACGGAGAGATTAATGGACGCCGTGAAAATAATATTTGTGAGGCATTTTGCCTTCGAAATGAGGACGTGTTCCGACAAAAAGACAATCGAACGTTGCAATTCTCGATTATTCATTAATATGGCGATGGAATGCGAATAATCGAAATAAATTTAGTCGATTGCGCAAACTGTGCGGCCATTTTGACGGAATTCGTCTGCACCACTTTTCGGAAGTAATGTCGATGAAGTTATCTTAAACCATTTCAGATGATAAAGAAATTTAGCTTCATTTCTCTTTATATTAATTGAACTTTTCATGCAGCTAAATTTGAATGCAAACTTATTCTTCTCGATTAGCCAAAGTTTAAAATTCAAGAGACGATTTTTCAGCTCAATATTCAAACGATTCAACATAAACATTCTTGAAATGGAAATAATGCGTAAAAAGATTTACGTGTAAAGAAAATAAACATTAAAAACACTTTTCACGGGTATTCATTAGAAATCCCATAAGAGAACATTCTAACGTGTTTTGCAATGAAATTGAAACTCGCCTAAATTTATGATGATTTTTATGGCTCTCTCGTATATCTCTTTGAGATTATTTATTTGTTTCACGCAATCACCGATGGCACCTTCGCATTGCACCGTTCAAACGAACCACTTCCAATTGGGATTCAATGTCTTCGCAATTCTTTGTTTTCATAATTCGAAGTAAGAACAATCCAATCGTTCCTCTGAAGGAACAACCGCATCTAAAAATGAAACGTATAATTTATTAGCTGACAAAACGAAATATGCGATTTTAAAACTATAAAGCTTCATCTGGCTGAATTGAGAGCAAGAAATAATCTATGGCGACACGTAAATCGGGAACGGTTTTGATAAATGTTCATTTATAAAGTGATTTGCTTTGGAACTCGTTTCCAATTCGGGAATTTTTACAAAAATTCCGCTTAGATTATTCATTACGACCGGTTCCGAATTAGACTTTCATCTTATTACATGAAAAGTGAGCAATTAATATCAAGTGAGGGAGGAGAAGAAACATAACTTATCAAAAGTTGATATTAAATATCAATCGATATTTTGAGTGAAATTTTGTCGAAGATCGATTTATTTAAGTGTGAGTTAATCGACAATCGTTTTATTTCAGGCGATCGTAAATCAACAGGAAATTTCAAAGTCTCAAAAAAGCATTGAAATCGTTGAGATGATCGCATCCTGTTATATTATTACATTTTTTATCAAAGAAAATATACACCAAATTCTTAGTTTAACATTTTATATTTAGTCGTATACTTTTTACCACAAATTCCTTTCATTTCAGAAATACGTGAGCGAAGGGAGTACTGTCCGGGACTGCGCTAATGAGTGCACTGAGAAAGGTAAGATTAGGAGACATCTTCTGAAAGCATTCTGTTGAAGAAGGTACACGATTTCTTTTTACTACACTTTTACTTAAATAACAACTCAAAACTAAGGAAATTAATATGAACCTATTTTAAGATGTTTTAAGCATCTATAATACTTTAAAAATTTATTAATAACAATTTTCCATACTAAAATGTGATCTAATTCAGCACGATCTATGCACAATAGGATAGGAAAACAAAATATACATTTTGTATAATACGATTTAAAAGTCCGATCTCTTATATCCTATAAGAAATAAACACACGTTTAAAATAATTCTCGCTAAATGAATTACATTAATAATTTTACCAACGTTATAATATAAAACTAAAAATCTAATTTTATTTATAATTGATCTCATCAAAGTTTTGGATTGTCTTCGTAAATAATTTTCATCGACGCAAACCTTTCGTTATAATACCCATCGTTCTTTCATCGTCTTGTTTACTTTTCTTAAGAATCGGAAACATACGCCCACTGAAAATGTTAAAACTGAATTTCTCTTTGCAGAGTCCTGGGGAATGAAGATCTACTGCTGCAACGAGGATGGCTGCAACGGAAGCTCAGCTGTGAGCCACGAGAAACTGCTACTGTTCTCGTGCCCAATACTAACTTATCTGGCGGCCAAGTTACGCCTAATCTTGTAATACTCGGAGCGAGCAAAGACCGAAGACACAAAAGCTGGGAGTTTAAGGAATACACTCTATTCTAAAATATTACGGAGGTTGTAATTACATCAGAGCTATATCTATAATTAATAAAAAATATTTTTTCGAGCGCTCGAGTTCTAATAATAAAACCGGTCGAGCGAATGCGAAGGATCCAATCTAAATAAATCCACGTAAGAATAGCGGATTCCTTCCTGAGTTTGGAGAAATAAAGCATACCTAAGCATAGTTAATACCGCATGGCAATGTTTTTCCACGATGTAGGCCGATAAATTAATTCGTGTAGATGAAATTGTAAAGGTAATTTATAAAGGAAATTTTTAATCTTTTTAAAATTGGAGTTTATCAAATTTACAACATCGTTTTGAAGAATCGAAGTTTAATCGAAAATGAATATTCAGAATTTCAGAGGTCTTTTTCGAAGTGAAATCGACAAAAAATAAACTTGTGCTTTTTCCTGTCACAGGCGACCAGTTTCCACCATGCGTTAAACAATTCGGAGAAACGCTGGAAGTGACGTGGTACTTATATTCTAAATCACTGCTCCAGGTTAACCTGGAGTTTTATCACTAAGTGTAACGCTCCCATTCTTTGAACCTATTTAACAAAGTATGAAGAATCCTTGTTTGTAAACGAATTTGTAGTGTATTTTATCACCTTGCATTTTATCTTTGTCCTAAGCGATGAGAGTTTTTAGATGGTGTTGAACATTAAACCATTTTGTTTTAAAAAATTAATTCATTAAAACCTCTTCTACCCTTTTACATTTCCATACATTTCTTTGGCTTTGAATGGCTTTAGGATCATACTGTTTTGCTTAAAAATATAAATAATGTAGATATTTTTGAAGGTCCACATTTTTCCAGTGGATACTGATTTTGTTTGTGTAAATGTAAACCCAAACACCACAAACAGAAAGCGTAACACTATTTTTCAAATACTTTAAGAAAAAAAAATATATATATATATATATATATATACATAATATGCTTCTAAAGGTATCAGTAATGAGTTCATCTTACAATTAGAATGATTATTGAGTAGTAGTGTTACATGAATAAATGCACTGCGTTTGGATAATATATGTAAGCTTTCGAAGCAACGCTCCTTGCATTATATAATAATTTATGAAAAATACAGTTCGTATGTAGTTATTAAAATGTAATGAAAATAAATCATTTACATAGCTAAATGGTGTGGAGTCATTCATTTAAATTATATACGCTGTCTTCGATTAGAGATACATTTGCGATAAATTAATTTATTTAAAGAATTTGCTCGAGACATGAAATGAATTTTTATTGTTCGATAGCGAGTTTTATTAGGACAGTTTTGATTAGTAGATTAGAGGAGAAGGTAACCGTTGTCCCTGAACACTTGCCGAATTCTCCTTATGATGTTCAGTATTCCTTATATATAACATGCATATTTTAAAGAACTTTATAGAAACTCCAACCAACAGCTGTCGAAGGAGTTTTATTTGCGCAAACTTTACTTTAGAATCTGTACGCTTTGTTGTAAATTTTAAACACGAAGCTTGCGAATTCTAAAGTAAACGTTACGCAACTATCGAAAATCTGAGAAGACGAGCGATTGAACATCACCAGAAGAGAGCTACTAAATGACTCCTTAAAATCACGCAAGAGTGGTGAGTTCTTAAATAAATGCACTCAAATACATTTTCTTTCCTACTGGACTAAATGAATTCAAATGATGATCCATCCACTGCATGCAGTGGAACTGTAAGGAATTCACCAAAGTCGGTATTATATGCCTTCTTCACAGGGATATTTATATATGTGCGATACATTCCGTAATGCATGTTATTTGAGGAAGGCAAATTTAGTGAGAAAAACATTTTAATTCGTACAGATGTGACAGATAAATCAAATTTGAAAGGATTGGAACTTCCACAAGGCATATTACTCAGTGACATTTTGCTAGTGATAATATTGTTGTCTCTTTTGTCACTAACAGAATCTTCTTCCCTTCGTATTTGAAAATAATTCTGAATATATCCTAAAAATTGCTAAAGAATTTCATTTCCTTTACAAAAACTTATCCTTGAAATCTGTAACGATTACAATAATTGATTTATAATACTTTTCCGGTTGCCTGTTCGGTATGACAATTTATGTGTAACCTTCCCATTATCACAAAGCTTGTTTATCTTCAATAAGTAATTATTTACAATCAAGAAAAGTACAGAGTAGGTTCAACTCCCACAAAATTACTCTGACAAAATCTTAGTACTGCTCAAATGTATAAAATAGTTAATAAGTTTGAAGGAAAATAATGGAAGGGTATTTGATGAATTCTTATGTCAGAGTTAACTTAAAATGTGGAATTCTTTGCATCAAAATGTTTCAAAACAACAACTTATCTTATGAAGCTAACACTAACTCCGTTCAAAGGCAACCATGACATCCTGAAAAGAGGTTTATTTTATGAAGATCATACAAATAGTATAATATCCAATTATGAGAATCTTTATAGTTAGTGAATGACTTATGAAAGAATGTAAAATTTTCTTCCTAAACTTTGCCTCTTCCAATAAATACATATTATGTAATTTGGAATAATAATATATATGTAATGGGTATATATTGGAGGATGGTGATTCTTTTCAACTGTTCAGGTTCCAACTGTACCGCAATTTATTTTAAATGATTTTTATAATCTTTAGAATATTTGCTCCTCAGTTTTTGTCACATTTTATTTAGATGGTTAATTATATATTATAAAATTGTATTAATTGTATTTCTTCATATGATAAATAATAGTATCTTTAGCCATTTTAATTGGGTTCATGAAGATGAAATATATAAATTACTGCTAGGCTGAACTTCAAGTCCGTTCTTAAAAATATATCAATGGATAAGTAAATGCTTTGATAAACTGAAATAACACACCATTTCCCTATAGTAATCATACATTAGTAATTCTGGATGAGAGTAAAACCCAATGTATGGATGTACTTCACTCCAGCCAGAAAAACATCTAACGAATTACCAAAGATATTATTTAATGGCAGACACTAATTTCTGGGTATCAATTTCAACTCATTTTTAAAATCCATCATACAGCATCATATGGTGGTTGTCCTCTTCACAGTTAAGTGATATTTTTTAAACCCAAAAATAATTATAAGATTAATTTTTAATCTATAATTCTAATCACCGTCAACTTTTTAAAACAACCAAATATATGAACTACATAACATAAAATTAAAAATCAACTACTGGCATTTATATACAGTAACAATAATAATTTAAATGCATCACAAGATATTCACTACAAAATAAACAAAAATTAGATGGCTGTTTTTAGAAGTAAATCAACTTCAACAATCAACAAGAATTATCTCCAATAATAATATATAAGGTCTAAAAATAGTCTAATAAAAGATTTAGGAAACCAAGCTTGAGGTGGTTCTTTTGTTACCCTAGTTCAATTATGCGCTAAGACCTCTAATATTTTGGAAGTTAAGCATCCATTCTCAGTTGTGTCCGACTGGATTGTGGTCATATATACTCATATTTTCACTGGAACTATTTATTTTAGGATGTAGAATGTTGGTGGCATGTGAAATTCAATGTATATTACAATTTTATGGAAATTAATAGATTTTACAGTAGATGGGTTTTTGGAAAATAACAGGTGAAATTCTGGAAGAAATAAAATATTTTTTCTTTTTGAAGTTTCTATGTTCGGTTATATGATTTTCCTGGTTGGAATAGTGTGTTGAAATTCAAGATACTTATTTGTATGGGTTTCTTACCAGATATTTGGTCAGAAAACTTTTAATTGCTCATTCATTGTGCAAGTCCAGGTCCTTCAGAATTTGAACTCCTAGCTACCATCTTTAAACGTGTGGATTGCTTTGCATCTTCTATCATTACTTGTAAGAGTCATAATTGATCGAGTGTTTTGAGTCCAGTATTTTCACTAGGATTTTAAAAGCAGGGCTTGCAAGTCCAGAAAGTTTTGTTTACAGCTTCACCCTCCAAGTTAAAAGTCACTGATCACGTTATGAATGGTTGCCACTGCATCTGCGTATTTGCTTAGGAATATTTAAATCTGTCCCTTACTCTCACACTTTTCCAGTAAAGAAGACCAACAAGTAGAGTAACTACCATTGGCAAAACTCAGAAGACAATCATTGGCACACAAACCTACATCCATGACATGATACATAACCAGGACAAAGTATATGTAAACATAAAATTCTACATACACTTCTTCCAGACTCTTGGCATGGATCGAAACAAGGAGATGCACCACTATAAAGTTATCGTGGATAGCTTTAATACTCCTGTAAGCAAGCCAGAGCTGAGAATAACTCACAAAAATATTGACAGAAAGAAAGTATCAAGGTCACCAACTAAGGTAAGGTTTGCAGAATTTAATGATATGTATAAATGTTAAATGTTTTTCAAAAAGAATATATTATATGTGAGCTTAGCATCATTAAAAACTGAAAAGTATTTGACAGCTTCAACACTGGCAGTGATGACAGCATAGAGAGATATATAATGTGTATCAACCTGCTATTCTAAGACTAAACTAAAACTGTTTGAAAGAAGCAGATTATGAACCTGCAGATAAAAGATTAAAAAACCACAAAACATTAGCAAAAATACTTATTGCAACCCAAAAGTAATTCAGAATACTTAACAAAAACACAAGAAATGCAAGTTATGCTACCAGCTATCAGTTATCCCAGAAGAGTTTATGTAATTAAGAATTTGAAGATTGGAAAACCTATAGGACATGATTTATCAGATGGAATTTTTTAGCAGAATATTTAAAACTTACACATACCTCCATTTTTAATATATAATATAAAAATGTATACATATAATCAATTATAGGCAGATTGTTCTCATACAAAAAAGGAAACAAATAAGATTTGAGCAACTACCAACCCTAAATCCTCCTTCCTGTTTTCTACAAGACTCTCATGTTAGTTTTTGCTGAATGTTTGAAGACAACATAACCCAGAGAGCAAAGGAAGACATTTAATACTATGGACCATATTCACAAGAGATTATCAATACAAATCATGGTAAAAAGATGACACTTATATAACTCATTACAACAATTCATGGAGCATGCTCAAGCCTTCAGCTCAGTAATTATCCTTTCTACACTGGACACTCAACCAATGGGTGAGATCGTCCACCTCCATTACACGAGAGTACTATAATGGCAGTTTTGATGGTTGATGCTGTTTGGTAAAATGGACTAAGAGAAGAGGATGTCAAAGATAAGAAGTAGAATGATTTTGGGCAGTAAGGATGTAGAGCTGGAAGAGAGTAGTTGGAACTTGTGACTGTATTTCTATTTATTAAATCCTCTCTTAATTCTCTAAGGACTGACTCTTTCTTAAGGCTAAATATCCCTTTCTCAATGAGGCAGCTATACAATGAATAATTTTTCCTCAACATCCTTGCACAGATGTTGGGATGCACATTATCACCAATTATGTTCCTAACCATGTACATTCCCAATTTTTCTACTATAATCATCCAAAGAAATGAGTTAAGAAAAAAATTAAAGCATTTGAAATTTAAATACTCATTTTTGCGTTGTACCACTGTAGTTAATTAATTGTTTTTAATATACAATTAAGAATTCTATCACTCTTAAACATTTGTGAAACATGTTATTAAAACTGAATAAAATCATTACACCTTACAAATAAAATACAATTATAATAAAAATATTACACCATAACTAATAATAAAAATTTATCTTAAAGTCAACCTTGTATTGAAATGTCCCTAAAAAGCACATTTGAATGACCTACTTTTTTGAAGAATTTTAGAAGATTAATTAGGAGAATATATGAAAATCAAATAATTGGGCAAGATTTTAAGGTGATTTATCAAGTGAAATTTAGGAAACTGGATGATACAGTATTTCAGGATTATTCATCAAAACAAGCCCTTTGGGCCAGGCATCCCAAAGGATATATGCAAAGAATGCCACAGGCCAAGTGTTTATATGCTCATGTATTTTCTTTCCTGTGAGTTGTTTAGCTTTCTTGGATATCTTTTTCCTAAGATGTTTTCTAAGTAGCATACCTACTTTTGCTACACAGTGGATACTCCTATCTACATATCTATCATGGACCTCTACTCTCCAATTTGTTACTTGTATTTTTTTACTAATTCTCTCTTGAAATTAATCATGAATAATTCTTATGCATTTAATTTTTTTATGTCAGGAGCCAATATATCCCTGGAATCATGTTCACTAAATGGACAAGTATAATATTGTGTTAACTGAAAGATTTCATTGCTTGTGTAATAAATATGCTTTCAATATAATTTCATTATAATGAATATGGTTATCATGTCTATGTTTATTATATCCGATCCTGAACATACACGAGCATGTTAAATTGTGTGTTCAACATTTGGGTAAATCTATGTAACTATACACAAACTTAAGTTAAAAGCATTAGTTGGTAAGCAAAATATATATAATATAGGAACTAATTACGGCAAAATAAATATTGTCACTAACTGTTTAAGAACAAAATACTGCATAAATCACTTTTTATCATAACTATAGTTTTTTAGAATGTATATACAAAAATCTAGCATCAAAAATGTTTATAAATTTTTCACGGGTTCTCCACCAGGTAAGGTAGCTTATAGCCGACGTTTCGACAGCACACTCTGCCATCGTCATCAGGGTTCTGAGTGCTTGGGTCAAGTCTTGTTGCCTTTATATACCCTACCATCAGGGGGAAGTTCCCTCAGTTGGATCAAGAAAGATTGGTGATAAACCTCACTGATAAAGAATTGGATGAGCCAACCAGGTCCATCCTCTCAAAAGGACTAAACTTCGCCCCTACCCCGAGATCCATCCCTTATAAAGAAATTATGGGAGGAATAGAGCAAGCAATCCAAAAGCTACCAAAGGAAGCGGAGGAAGATGTTAGGAGTGAAGTCTCCATGACCCTTTCTACCCAAGCCAAACATTACCAAAGACGAACGGAATGCGTTGTTGTCTCTTAGACAAAATCCTGACATCAAAATTTTGCCTGCAGACAAAGGAAATGCATTGGTGATCATGACGAGCGAAGAATATCATCATAAAATCATGGATATTCTCCGAGACGGATCATATAGGACTATCCCACGGGACCCCAACGATGCCTTGACGAGAAAGACCATCGCCCTAATCAAAAAGGCTGGTCTAGCGGCAGAGACGGAAAGGTTTCTCAGACCACCAGCTGCGGCTCCACGGAGACTCTATGGACTGCCAAAAATCCATAAGTATGGGATTCCTTCGAGGCCCATCGTGAGCGCCATACATTCTATAACCTGGCCAAATATCTCACAGGGCTTCTCTCTCCGCACGTGGGGAAATGTGAGCACCATATTAAAAACTCAGCCCATCTCATTAGTATACTGGATGAAATCCACCTGGATTCTTCAGATATAATGGTGAGTTTTGATGTGGTCTCCTTATTTTCAAAGTCCCACTAGAAGAGACATTTAAACTGCTGGATACCTTATTCGACAAGCGTACCATCGATCCGCTCTAACGACGACTTCCTTTACGAAGTTTATGAGCTAACAGACGGTGTTGTCATGGGCTTTCACCGGCGATCGCAAACCTCTTTATGGAGGATCTCAAGAATAAGGCACTTTCATCGGCCAAATAGTTTTACGTGGATCGTTTGGCCACACGGTCTCAGTTCTCTCCGTAGAGACCACATGAACAACCAAAATGAAAACATCAAGTTCACTATGGAGCTAGAAAAGAACAGATGTCTACCGTTCCTTGATGTCCTTATCCACCGCAAAGAGGATGGAACGCCATGGAGTGTACAGAAAACCCACTCACACGGACCTATAGCCATCATCCTTCACAGCGCGGTGTTAACTACTCTACTCCATAGGGCTTACATCATATCCGACCAAGAAAACCTAAAGGACGAAATCCAACACTTTAAGACAACCTTCCGACAAAATGGCTTCAACGAGAGGGAGATTAGCGTGGCCCTAAAAAGATTCGTCCAGAAGAAGAGCGAACAAAATCCGAAAGAGTCCTGCGAAAGGGAATCCCCTATCAAAAGAGCATACATCCCGTATGTCTCCACGATCTCCGGGAAAATATCGCGGATACTCAGAAAACATAACGTCAAAATAATTCACAAACCATATAATAAACTAAGGGACCAATTGATTAAGGCAAAAGATCCACTAGGGCTAAAAACACCGGGTGTTTACCGCATTCCGTGCGAATGCGGAATGGTTTACATTGGCGAAACCAGCCGAACAATAGACGCAAGACTGAAAGAGCACAAACTAAGACTAAAAGTCGGCGATCGCTGATCATAGCCTGAGCCTTAATCATTCGATCCTTTTCGAGGAAACTATGCCACTCCAATGGCTTCTGAGACAGGCTAACCAAAGAGGCCGTCGAAATAAAATTAGAAAAGAATAATTTCAACACAGATAATGGTTAAACGATAAGCCAGACCTGGAAGCCCACTATCCAGCTTCTAGAGAAACAAAGGATGGGACCAACCAATCAAAAAACAGTTAACAACCCCTCCAACGCCCCTGATGGAAGGGTATATAAAGGCGACAAGACTTGACCCGAGCACTCAGAACCCTGATGACGATGGCAGTGTGCTGTCGAAACGTCGGCTATAAGCTACCTTACCTGGTGGAGAACCCGTGAAAAATTTATACACACTATACGCCACCAGTTCTTTCATCAAAAAAGTTGTGTTAGGCTTAATATAAATTTCTATGTACAAACTTACAAATTCCTCAAATATGCCCCAGTATTTTTCACATATACCAGGACTAAGAGGCTGGCACTTAAAGGGTTAATAAATCCTGTAGGTGAGGTACTTCTCCATTTGCTTCATTTGACATTAGTTAGTAAGTTAGATGTTAGAGGAGATTTTATCATGCTATTTTGAGTCATCGAGTTACATGTGTGGGAGTAACTAAATAAAATCAACACCATTTCAAATGAAATTAAGGAGAAATTATCCTAAATTATGATTTAAAGTTTTAATCAAAAATTTAAATAAATTATCCAAATTATTATTTTCTTAAACCAATTCTCTAAAATAGTTATGGTATATTTTTCTAGTAAAGTAAAAAGTAAGAAAAATATCAATTTAGGATTTCTAAGAATAAATGCCTTAACTTTTCAAAAGCATCAACAGAAATACCCAACTGAAGTTCATTTATTTTCCTATTTACAGATTGAGATTGAGTGGCTGTGAATTTCAAATACAATTAGCATAATCCTGGTCTCCGTCTATCATGCAATCCAAAGTCATAACTGCTAAGGAACAGTTATCAGTCAGAACAGATATATAGATGTTAAATTCTTAGCAATACAGAAAAAATAAGTCATTTGACTCCACTTTTGAAAGAAGCAGACAAAATCTATTTCCATATATGCATTAAATTTGTCAAAACATTACATAAGAGAGACAAATACAAATATTCTATGGTATCAATCTTTTAAATAGTTATGAATGACCTTAAACTGAAAATGCCCAAAAGGTTTTAAAATATATTGTACCTTTAACGTATTTATAAAGACAATTATCATCCCAATTTGGAAAAGTAGGCAACAAATCAGTCAATATCAGTTAATCTAATTTCTGAAAATTAATAGATTCTCAGTCAATGCATAATGGAAATTCAAGGCAGTGTGAGAACATCTTTTGCAGATTTATTATTATCCAGAAATAATTTACAAATGCTGAGATATTGCTTCAACTACTAAATATGGAAAACCAGCAGGATATTTTTTGTACATGTGAAAACTCCATGCCTGCACCATCTATTATACTCTATAAACCTCTTCAACTGGGAACGATTTAAATAATATCCACTGTTTTGCCCTTGTCATCTACCAATTCCTTCAACTACAACTGAATAGATCACATTTTCTGTGGAGGACAAACATGATGACCAGATGAAGCAAATGCATGAGCACATAAGATGTCAACAGCTTGTTTAGTCTCCAGCATTGTTCTTGTCTCATTCATCCAATCCCTTGCCACCACTCGAGGAGCTCCTTGCAATAAATTCATATACCTAAGGGCCTGAGCAAAGTCACCCCTATCCATCCAATATCTGAAATGATAAAAAGATTAACATTAATTAGCAATAGTTCCTTGGGAGAAATTGGAGAAGTCTGATGTGACTATAGAACGGAAACCATGTGTTTAGCAGATATGAATGTTTGCCTCAACCAACTACCAACATTTATGCTAAGTAATGGTCTTATCTAAGATAAGAGTGACAAGTTCTGGGAGGAATTTTTTAAAAAGTGCAATATTTAAACATTCATATAAAAGGATGGAACAAAATGCAAAATATACCAATTTCTTAAATCCACTGCTGCCTAGCCTCTTTGCTAAGTCACAGGACATTCAAGGTTACACTTCTTGTTAGAAACAGAATTGACAAACTTATTTTTCCCTCAAAACAAAAGTTTTCAACCTTTTCATTAAATTAATACTGGCAGTTAAAAGTGACAATGTGAGGAAGCTTGTGACTTAATGTAGTAGGAACTCAATGCCAACCTATACATTACTTACAAGAACAAATATTGCAGAGAAACATTAGATTATTTTCCAAGAGTCTAATTCAGATATGCTAATATTTCCACGTATTTATTTGACAAATCAGAAAGTACAATTCATTTTCATTCATTACAATTATACAATTACAATTCTCATAATAAAAAATAAAATGAAACCTATAAATGACAATAACTTTACAGAAGATAAGTTTCATATAAATGAATTTCAAGAATATAAATCAATAAGAGATTTTATTCCCCAAGTGGGCAAAAGAAAACAAAATTTAATCCTACTTTTTCACCATATAAATTATATACGAAACTTCATTTTCCAATCTTGAATTCAATTCATTTATCATTAAACTGAAAATATTACAAGGACAAGAGCCTTCCTTTGACTGAACTTTTTAAGTTGAGTGATTTCCTTAGGCATTACAATTACAGTTAGAAAAAAAATAGGGGAAAAAACAAGGCAATTAAATGGTCAAATTTCTTTTATGGAAAGATTTTCCTTCATATTTATATTGATGTACTTTAAAAGCAATAAATAAAAGTTACTATAAATCATTAATAAGCACAACTAACCTGGCTCGGTCAAGAACATCATATGCATCTAGTTTACTGATATCAATTGGACTATCAGCAAGCTCTTCAGCTGGAATCCCATAGGCAGCACCACCACCAGTTCCTATACCACCACCAACACCTCGGGCTATCAATTTACTTTGAAGAAATGAAAGCAAGTACACTGGAAGAGGAGCTCCTTGTTCACTAACAAGAGCTACACTTCTGGCAACCTTTTCTACTTTCAAGAAGCGTTCCCTTAATGCATCCTCAGGGAATACACCACGAGTTATGGCTATTTCTGGGATGCCTCCCACAACAACTGCAACTAATTCATCATCAGTTACTGGAAAAATAGATTAATAATAGAAAGATAAATATGATAAAATAAGCTAAATTGTATTTATTATAAAAATCTAGTCTAAAGATAAGGAACAAAGCCAAAAAAATACAATCAACAACTTTCGGAGATATCTAGTGGAAATCATTCATGAATAACAGAAAAAAGATAAAAGCTACATCCATAGAAGAGATAATTATTATTGCTAATGCAACTGGTTGTTGATTGCAACTAGATATTGATAGGAATGACTAAATTTGTGGGGGAGAGAATATATCATTTTCCTTCAAACAGATACTTGTTGGTAACAATGCTTTTGAATTGAAGGTGGTGGTATAATTGTAGTTGTTCCAGCAAGTCTCTTTTCTTTGTGCTCAACATTTAGGATGCTGCGGGAAAATAAGATGTGTGGTTGCACTTGTGGTGCATAACAAAATGTGAATTCCCTGACTTTTTTAATACTATGTTCATCTGCGCACATTAAGAATACATAGTGTCTCCTCCTCTCTCTTGGAAACTGAATAATACTCTTGCTAGCCTCAATATATTAAAACCTAAATTCAGTATTAAAAACTCAATTGAGCTTTGTTCCCCTCCAAATGTAATAAAAGCAATATGTTAGGCATAACCTTGTGAAAGGACATCTCAGAGTCTAATTCAGGCTATATGTTGAGGCATAACATCATCGCCTGATGATGCTAGTCATAAAGTGAATCTGGTTGTGAAATAAAACAGTATGGAAGTAAACTAAGTATATCATTTCTGAATCAGACTCTCCAAATATACCATATTTTTCAGACCATAAGACGCACCTGGTTTTTAGAGGAGAAAAATAGGACAAAAAATATTCTGAACCAAATAGTGTAATAAAATATTTAATAATGTATAACAGAATAATATTTGAGCCCTGCATTAGTGTCAGCGGGTCCCACTGCCGCTCTGCAAGTGCCTGGACAAGGGACCCGCTGCCGCTGCTTCTATTCGGACCATAAGACGAGGCACTTTTCTCCCCACTTTTTGGTGAAGAAAAAGTGCGTCTTATGGTCCGAAAAATACGATAAGTTGGCATGCTTTAATGTTAAAGACTTATCCACCAATGTGCCAGAAGAAGCCTTCAATATTGTAAAACACAGTTGGCTGAATTTTCTAGGTGTATGCAAAAATTGCAGAGGCATTTTCTGCAAAAATAAATGTTTTTGCTTAATAAGTTCCATTAATTTAAAAATAAAATAATACTTTCCTCTTACATTACCTCATCCTAAAACTTTGAAACATTAATATATCATATAATAAGATTTAAAATAAAATTTCAGTGTTTTACACATTTTTAATGTTAAAAATTATTCTTCAGGGAAATAATAAATTATAATACAAAATATGTTTTACCAATGATTAACACATGCAATATCAAAATACAAGTTTGTTTTATTTCATATGATGTACATTACATGAATTTTCAAGAGCATGGATTGATGGATCAGCCCATCTGTAGTACAAGAACATATGAATTAAGAAGAACTAATGTGTGATAATTTTGATATGATCTACTTACTCTCATGGATGTATGTGTAAATGAAAATTACTCAGTTTTAATGGTGTATTCTCTAAGCACAATAGAAACCTTAACAAGGGGTTTTTTTTAGTATTAGCTGACACTGATTGTGAAAAAGAAAAAATGCACTCTGAAGATAGCCTTAAAGAAAGCTACCAAAACATTGGTAGAAGTTGATCTAACAACCCAGCTGATTGCGAGAACTGAGAATTTCTTCCAAGATAAAGATAAGCTTGAAAACAAATCTCTTTGGTGTAATTATTTCTTTAATAGATTCTGTGCACATAGATTGTCTATTTCCTATTAATTCTAATTAATAAGTGCCACCAGGTATTTTTTCCATTCACAGAAAATATGTATGGCCAAGCCTGGGGGAACATTCTAGACTCTTCTCTCTTAACCCTCACAATGTATGCCTGAACACTGTCATATCTCAACAACAATAATACAGAATCTCTAAAATCTACTATCTCTGATTTATATTTCTGATACAAAGTCATGCAGCATGTACAAACAAAAACTATGGATTGTATGCTCAAATATTTCATATTTAAGATAAAATGTGTAAATGACATTAAATAAATTCTAGAAGTTTCAACTTACATGCTGCTGCCTTAAGAGCTGCAACTTCCGTTTGCAGAGGTTGAAGACGTTTTTCCCATGGCAGTGTACTAGGCGGTCCTGCTTTGATAGCTCTTAGAATTGCTTGACATGCAGTCCATAAAAGTTGAGCTTTGTGGGCATTCTCATCATCTTTAGTACGAGCTAAAACAATAATGATTCATTAAATAATGTCAAAATTTATTTTTCCTTTTAAGCTCCTGAATATCAAAATGTGCATATAATACTTCAATAAAATAAATAATACATTAAGATAATGAAATACTAATATTATAATACATAAATTTATTAGTATTATTTCTATACATTATAATTAATAATAATAATACATAGAATACTTAAATTCTATCAATTATGTAAAGTAAAAATATAAATTATTCCTGAAAAATCAATATTGCAATTGGAAATGCATTTGTGAAAGTAACTGAAACATATAAAAGATACAAGATAACAAGCTGTTTAACTTTCAATTCTGTCCCTTTGATTAAATTTTATTTAGGTCTCATATTTTACACTTTTATTGTTTATATACTTTTTTATGTTTGTGTAATATTTTTCTATGTAATTTTTAATAATATGTAATAGTAGGTTGATCACAACCTACTATTTTTCCAAGAATGTTAAATGATCAATTACAATTCTATGCATGGTGTACTTGTAACAATGTCTAATGAAAGTAATGAATAACTTATCAAATTCTGCAACAGTTCATGTAAATAGGCTACTAGGTTACCCAAAGACATGGTGCAGAACCAAATCAAATCAGATATAATAGAAGTTCATTCTCAGAAGCAGAAAAATACCTTTCATAGCTGCATCAATTCCTTTAAGGCGACCCATGACTGTAGCTATTTCTTCCTTCTGCTTCATTTTCTCAGAGGTGACTTTCTCATTTAAATCTCTTTTATAACGTCTCTCCAATTCTAAAGTCCTCGCAGTGACTGCATCTTGTAAGTGTCTTGCATGTGTGTCAGATGCTCTTTGTAACTCATCTTTGCATTGCTTGCATAACATATTTCGAAGTTTTATTTCCTGTTATTCATAATAAAATACAACTAGTATACTATATATGCTTTATCAATAAATTACATCTTGCTCTATCAAAAACTTTTAATATTGCATCACTTACAGCATCATGGAATTCAGCTTCTAACTGACGCCTTTGATGTTCCAATTCTTCTTGAATATAAGCCTTGTTTAAATCTGAAGTGACATCCTCACCACGTTGCAGCAAAGCTTTGCTTAATGCTTCCCGACCCAAAGTCTATGCCAAAAGCAATTTCAAATATTTTAGGGGATTTTAGAAATTATACTTAAATCAAATTAAAAGTAAATTTACCAAAGACTAATACTTTAACATATCCTTCATTAGATCCAGGTAATTCAATGATTATAATATTGTAATGCATTATTTTATTATTATAACAATGAAAATAAAGTTTCTAGTCAATCAGTGGCTAAAAAATTCATATAAAACCATCTGAAGAGCAATAACAACAAACACCAACAATCCCTAGTTACTTAAATTAGCAAGGATTTTAGGCACAAAATAAACAAAAAAATCTAGTTTAATGGATAATAAATAGGACATATGGAAAAGGATATACTTTTAGATGGAAAAGACATACACTTTACTGTGAATAAAATATCAGTTTTTTCCCACACAAAAAGCAAATTTGTACTTTTCTTATATTCCAATTTTCCCCCTTTTTCTGTAACAAATATAAAATAGGACTCCTTAGTCCCATTAGATCCCAAAGCAGCAATTTTTTATTTCTATTATTATTATTATAACTATAACATTCTATACAACCATACTATATTATTATTATCATTATTATACCAAGATCAAAGCTGAATTGCTTTTATAGGACATCTATCCAATCTAGCAATTTTGAAAGATGAAACCAAATAAAAATTTCTTTTGTCAATTAATTTATATTTAATGTGCAATTTCTCTTTCGTTAAAATTCATTTTCATTTCTTTCAAGGCAGGAACACAGGCTCCTCTAACGGGATTTAATTAGGAATGGATTTTCAAATAACACCAAATGAAATATTACATAAATATGAGATATTTTACAGAAAGTGTTCATCATTCAATTGAAAGATTGGTAAGCTGAAAGGAATAGTTTATTTTAAGTATTTAATAATTGAACTCAACATTAAATCACATAAAGCTTACAAATTTTTACTGTGAATTATCAAAAAGAACTTTCATAAAAATAAAGGGTTGTGACTTAGTTGGTATGATCAGTAAAATGTTACTATTCAAGAATTGCAGTAAAAATTAAGTCGAAATGAATTTTTGGAGGCTGTTGAAAAAGGACTAAGCATATAAACAAAGATTAAGAGTTGAGCTAAATGCATAAAGAAACCTTGCAAATAGTCTCTGTATAGATCAAAGAAACAAAATGTTTATTGACTACACAAAATTAGAATAAAAAATTTTAAATTCATTCACTATCATGATATTCTTAATTAACAAATTCTAAACTTTGGAAACTTAAATTTGTTTCGCCTTTACCTCAAGCTTCGCTAGTTCCTTCTGGTAGTAATGCAGCTTCTTATAAAGATGGTAAGCAAACAGGTCAAATTCCTCAGCAGTCACAAGTTTATTATGCTCTCCAATCCTTAAGTTGGGTATCAGAGTAGAAAATTCTGTCTAAAAAATGAAAATCACTGTGTATCAAGCATTCCCTTTTCATTCCAAGAATTTTAGAACACAGAAAAAATTCTAAAAGAAAGTCATAGGATTACCCACATTTAATGAATTGAATAATAGAGAAAATGAACCAAGTATCTGGATGGGGGTGATCAAAAAAATTTATGATACAAAAACATGATAATCAGAATTTCTCATCTCTAAATAGAGCTATCAAGAAGTGGAAGTCAACCTGTAGTGTAGTGTTTCTTTAAGAAATAGAAAAGGAGCTAATGATTAATTCATCTACAATTTAAGATGCATACAGTAACTAATGGATTAACCCACCATTTCTGGCAGCTAACAGGTTAACAATTCAATTTACCAGATAAAATTTTAAGAATAGATATTACATTGTGAATTTTATATTCTTATAATAAAAATTACATAAAAGAATTTTAACACAAAAATCATAGATTTTAACTAACTAAGGTAGTTCATCTATACCACAGCATTTGAACATCACTAAGGAATAAACAGTGAACTATGAGACTTTAAAGAATATGATACTGCAATCATGAGGAACAAGTATAGATTAAACACCTTACCCATTCTGACATTTGGACGGAACTAGTTTCATGAAAAAATATCTTTAAAATATCTTTGATAGCTAAATTCTCACTGAACACTTTGGTAAAAATTACTTTATAATCACTATTTTCTAAATTTAAAAATTAAGAACAAACATGGACAAGGCAAAGAAATACCTGAAAATGCCTTCGAGCTGTTTCAACACGATCTCTGAATTCTTCGGTGAGCGAGGCTTGTGTCATTTCCTTCTTAAATTCAAGGCTTGCCTTGTCCAAAGCACTCAAATTTTTTACAGCCTCTGCTTTGGCATTTTCAGCAGTTGTTCCAACGACGCCATACAGAGCCTCCTTCAAATCTTCTATTTTTTCCCTAATGTGAAAATCATAAAACAACTCCTTTAAATACTCATTTTAATTTTTTTAAATTTATTTTTTCTGTAAATATTATTAAATATATTATTAATTAAAATTTATTTTTTCTGTAAATATTATTTAATATTGAAATTTTCCATTTCATGACATTTTTAATTCCTTGTTTCTTTAATTGTAAACCATCACTGTAACGACTATCAAGTTCCTAAGTTCTGAAATAAAAATTTATAACCTGACAACTTAATTGAAATATAATAAATGATTTTGAAGCTAATGTTTAATAGAATGGCAAAATGGAGGATTTTTCTTAAAATTTAACAATAACTTATCACATTTTTTAAATCAATGGCACCTCAAGACATAGAATTCCTTTACATGTATGTCATTTGACAATAGATTATACTTATGATATAAGATCGAATTAAGAAATAGATGATAGGATATAATAAGTACAATATAAAACTAATAGATACCTTCAGAATAAGTATAGTACTCTAAGTTAGAATAGACTTGGAAAAAATCTTCCATTTATTCTATATCTATCTATTCTAACTTATAATCATCCACGGCGCACAGCGTTACTGAGCCACACCTTTACCTCTTAAGTATACTACCACTGCTAATGAGAATTAATGTCTTCAGAAATAAATATGCATACTTAGAAAGTAAAATTGATTATCAAAAGAAATATTTTGATGTGCAGCATGACTATACCATAATCAGGTAAGAGCTATTAAAGTTTATAGCAATATCTTATATTCTCTTATTATATTATAAATAGCAAAATTATTAACAGGAAAATTGATAGTTCTCCACCAAATTTTCTACTTCCACGTATTTCATTTATCCCCATTAAATTACTATCACCCCGAGTCTTACCACAAATAAATGTCTCAGAACTATTAAATTAGCATTAAAAGCTCTTTCAAGGAATTTACTGATTAAAGTTTTTCTTTTTTGATAACCAGTTTTGTTTAAAAATTGTCAAATCAACAAAGCTCTTACCTTGCAAGATGAAGCTTATCCTCAGCTTTCTTTACAATCTCATCTCTTTCTTTCATCTTTTCCTTCAAAGACTTCCATAAACTTTCATCCCATTTGTCTACAGAATTTTCAATTGCCATAAAAACCCTCTGAGTATGATCTATTAGAGATTAAGCAAAATGTTTAAAATTAAATTATTTAAATCGGTAAATAATTTAAATTGAAGAATACGAAGGAATTGTAAACAAAATATTGTCACAAACGACATAATTACAAAGGTAACAAATTAAAATAAAATAATTGGAAAAAAGCTATACTACTGTTCGTATTTATCTTTACAAGGTTAAAGTAAACTTAAATCTAAGCTTCCAAAAACAGCTACTACCAAAGAAAACAAAATTTCATTTTATGAATCAACAATTACATTATTACATCCTTCCAAATATTCAGTTTATTATATCAGCTCCACATACTGAGCGACCAATTTCCTAAATATCACCAATGCGTAGAATTAAATTCTTTTAAATAATAAAGACCTTTTATAACTCACAACGATGGTCCATAATTTCAATCGTTTAGGTTGAGATTGGACTTTTATGATTAAGAAATTACACTGAAGCTTACTTTTTAATTTTGCATTATTTTAAATTAAATTATGGAAAATTGAAATTCATTAGGACTTGGAAATATGAGAATAACAAAAGTTAAAATAACAAAGAATAATATTGACTACCAGACATAAAATACAGAAATTATGGTCAGAATAGACTTACAATATATATAATAATTTCCTCTGTCTTCATATTCTTAATAGCAAAAATTTTGCTCATAAACAATTATAATTAGAGATAAAAATAGCAATTTCACATAGAATAATGAGAAAAGAGCGAAATAATTTTTTAAAAAGTTTTGTACTTTTAATGAAGGATACCTGTCACAAAATTTACAGTGCATACGAAGACAGCATAGAAAATAATTTCTTAATAATCTTTATTGAGTAAAAATTTCTAATTATACCAATTGAATCTTGTATCACAAACATTGTGTAGCTTTCACTCACTTGCAACAACTCTAGTTGCTTCTTCAAAAGCAGCCAAGGCTTCTTTGGAAGTATGAGATATTTCAGCTTGCATCTTTGTTAAGTTTGCAGGAAGTTCATTCTTCGTTTTCTTTTCTGTTATAATGGGCTCCTTTACTGAGGGACTTTTCTTCACCTCTTGAACTGCTGTTCCTTGAACATGAAATAATTTTAATTTTAGTCATTCACAGAAGATACAGATATTTAGCTAGTAAATATTTACAAGCCTTATTAAAGTATCCAATATACATATCTAACCAATATTAATTCAATTTTAATATAATTCCAAACAATAAATAATTCTCAAAGAGGAACCAAAATATGATATACAAAATAACCAAAGTAAAATAATTATGAAGAAAAAAAGCTCCATAAACCATTTGGATTGTGCCTAGATTATGCTTCTTCCAGAAGTTTACAGGTACACACAATTTTATCGTTTCAATATCCTATCTCACTGAATGAATACATTATAAATTAATCACTTGAATCACTAAGTTACTCAGGCTTCACCATTTGGAGGCTGAAGGGAATGGAATTCCATCATTTATGATAATACTTGAATGTACTCTGGAAGACACAAGCACGGAAAATTTTAAGTTATAAAATATAAGGAAAATGTTGCTAAACATTCAATACCTTTGGTAAGCGGTTCTGCTGTTGATGATTGAGAGGTCTTAACAACTGCTGGTTCAGGAACTGGTTTAAGGGAAGGAGTTTCCTGGATTTTTTTGGTAGCTTCTCTCTCCAATTTCTTCTTTACAAGGCCTTCATCTGCCTTTTTATCTTTTTCCCCCATACCAAGGGACTGGGTAATGCTGTAATAGTTTGAAAATTCTCTTGCTCATTTTTCACATTGCTGCTTTCATGGCCGCAAGATCAATAACTTAATCAAGCAATAAGTA
Organism: Pantala flavescens; assembly: GCA_020796165.1. Classification (NCBI taxonomy): domain Eukaryota; kingdom Metazoa; phylum Arthropoda; class Insecta; order Odonata; family Libellulidae; genus Pantala; species Pantala flavescens. The sequence goes on from CM036882.1 coordinate 18,837,200, forward strand.
TTTAAGAGCTTTTAGCAATAAAATTAAAATGATCAGACGTAACTTTGTAGAAAGCCATAATAATAATTTGAGACTTCGTAAGTTTCCACTGATTTTAACTTTCATTAAGATACTGTATTACTAAAAACTTACTCAGAGGTTTTCTCCTTCACTACTTGGGTGACATCCTTAATTTTGTCCAAAACCATACCAGAATAATCATCTTTCAACGCATTATCCAACACCACTTCGGAATAAGGCACATTTTCTCTCAGCCATTTATTGAAGTTGGCATCATACTTGGCATACGCCAAAGTACCACCAGCAATCAGGGTCAGCCCTCCAATGGTATAAAATACACCACGCCCTCCCCCTCTGAGCAAATATCATACAAAATCGTTTAATGTAATGTAAAATTCACCTTAACATTTCATCTCAGTTGCCGAATTTTTTTCAACTCACCCACTACCTCCATGAGAAGAGCTATATCTGATTAATCTTTGAGATCTTTTGGTACAGTATATCGGAATCTGCAATTTCATCAATATGGTATTACTACAAGTGTAAAGATTATGGAACAGTATATGATTAATCTTCACTAGTTATCACCAATTTATTGAGGCAAATCATATTTTAATTAAATACAGCCTCAAATAGAAATCCAGTTATATTAGCGTTAAGGAGAATTAAACGCCTAGGTTGAATCTTGGAAGATATTGAAATTAAATTAAATTTTGTCAGAGGTCAATGTGTTAAAACCGGTGAATTTTTGGAACACAAGGTAAACAAACATAGACTAGCGTTGATTGAATAAATTCCAATGTTAGTATTCTTATTCGATAAATACGGCAAATACACTTACTCGAGTTAGCCCACGGCTTGTCGAATTTATCAGTACACCATACATTATCAGGCGCCTGGACCGGCAGCCGAATGACAGAGAACGTCGGGTAAAGAACAATTGATGAATGAAATTTAACACGTTGCCAACCGAAGGTAGGAACACCGTTAAGTTCTTGAACCTCTGGAGTATCGATGTTATATTTGTTTAACTTCATTCATGTACGAGTAAGCTAAGATATCCGCTACAATTGCTGTAAATAAATCTGGTCGGTTAATTGCATTGTTTCGGTGATGCAGTGATTTATTGCAAGTGTATTCTATAAATCACATTTGTGCAATGTTTCGTTTATTTTCAACGAGTAAGTATTAGAATATTATTTTTAGATGTGTTCCTCTTATGAATGTAGTTTAAGGTTTAATTATTTCCACAGTATCCAAAGGAGTTAAGAGTCTAGAATTTACTTGGACGCGCTCCAGTTTCGTAAACCAAGCATTATTAGTACCAAAAACTCGGATTTGCGAGCCGTCTAGAACATTTTCATCTAATATTATCAGCTTATCACCAATTCTTCTCAGTTACCCAACTTACAGGTAGGCATATTATCTACTATAAATGTCCTTGTTAAGTAACATCTTTTATTTCGATATTTTTCCAACAGTGTACCAAAAATCGTAGCGCCGAACTTGTCACAAAGTGTTAGAAATCTAACCAAATTCTCGTTGAAGAAAGGGAAGCGGAAAACAGTTAAGGCAGTGATAAGGAGATTTTTTAGGCTCAATTGGTAAGCAATGACATCTTTGCTTACTTATATCTTGCTCTTGCTTACTTCAGCTTGAAATCTGGAACGGATGTTGATTGATTATAAAATCGCATGCAAGATATCCTGTCGAGTTTCTTTATTGCTTTTCTATACAATTTGTACTTCACATCCTTTTATTCTCGTAAATATTGACACAAGTACTTTGTGTATTTAATTTAACGGGCGATGATAATTGAAGCGCATGCTCAATACTATAATAATACCATTTATGGATCGTGAGCACTAACTTTTAACTTTCGAATAATTGCTCAAATCTTATTTCCTTCATGAATGTATAACAGTTATCATAATTATGATCAATAATTTTAGGGGAATATGGATTCGAACTAAAGCAGGAAGAGGTAAGCACTTATGGAGGAAAACACCTCAGCGTAAGAGGCGATTGAGACAGCATGTTTTTTGCAATGCTACTCAAAGCACGCTATTAGATAAAATGGTGACTCGCTACTGGAAAACACCTCGCTATTATGTAGATGATCCATACGAGCCATATCACAGGAGAGAAGAGTTTGCCATTACCCGAACAAAACCTAAGTAGTTATATTCCTACATGTACAATGGACTCATTAAATCAGTCAAGTTAGTGATAATTTCTAACGTATGTATGTATGTATGTATGTAGGCGCATGAAATTTGATTGCCACTTTTGTGAATAAAATTACATCTGCATATTCTTGGCCTTTAATTGAGCGGTTCTTTACCCTGGGCAGTAAAGATTTTCATAAAGCAATTTTGTATCAATCACAGTCTTAAACTGATTTAAGTACGGCAGTATTTGCAATTAGCTTACATCTTCATGGAAAAAAATTTAATCAATGATCAACCATCAATAATCTGGTTCCTCAGTTTTCCAATTCCTTCAACTTCACTTTCAATCACATCTCCAACCTGAAAAAATGAAGGTCACATAAATTCCCCAATAATAGAACGATAACAGATTAATTTTCAACTTTAAAGCAACTTATTTCACTATGTGACAGATTATATGCAAGGGATGAAAGAATTAAGGCCAATACCAATTTCTTTACTAATACTAATTTAGGTATGTCAAAATAAGAGACACCGCATAGGTGCTAGAGGAGTACCTTTAAATATTCTGGAGGCTTCCTAAACACACCTACTCCAGATGGTGTTCCGGTAAGAATCACATCCCCAGGAAGCAAAGTACAGCAGCTGAAAACATGAATAGTCATGGAGGAAACAATTTCCAAACATTTAAACAAAGGAAAATTCAATTCTGATAAGCAAATGACTCTATCAACTGGAAATAATCAAACATAATTATATATTGAGCACAAATACAAAATTATCAGGGGGATTGAAGATACGAATTTTAGAACCAACACCCATACTGTTTCATTTTTAAGGCTGGTTTAATTCCATCTCAACTGACAATAAGAGAAAACTAAGATGGGTTAAAGATATGGATAATCCAAACAATAAATTTAAATTTTAAAGTAAGATTCAAATAAGCAATATGTTAAATATAAAACATTAATCTGCAACTCTAATTATTAAAGTTCTATAAATGGTAATATAGAGCCAAATTTTCCATTTTACATATTTTTCAATAATGCACTATAGATAATAGTAACTACAAATTTGTAGGGGAATAAAGATATTTTGATTAACTACAATCATATATTTTGCAATCAAAATCTGAATTCTGCAGTTGATCACCAAAAGAATTAAGTAATTTAAAGAATAGGATTTTAGAATAGGCAACATTTTGAGCTAGTTATATGTATTAAAATAAGACATTCATTCAGACACTTGCCTGAACAACTATACCTTTTTAGACTTTAAACCATGACGCTTCTACCAGAAAATTATTTAATTATGAGCCAGAGAATTGCCTAATAAATTAAAACTTTACATATCTTTATGCACACATTATGCATTATAATCTTCAGTTTTCTGTCTTCAGAGAGGTAGTAGAAATAAAACCAAGGTCGATACTTCTTCAAACCCCCTCAACCCTTTCCTTTGATCACCTCTCTGATCATGCATTCCCTAGATATAATATTTATGTGCACCTTATCCAGTTGGCTTTTTTCTATCTTAAGCATTTTTCTATTAGTTCCCTTTTTCTCCTATCTTTTGAAATGCCTCTTAATTTCAAACTTATGTAATCTATATTTTACTCCAAATATTCATCTCAAAGCTTTCCAGACATGGGATAACCCTCTTCTGTATGTCCTCATCTATGCTCCAAACAAGATTACTAATTACTTTAGGAGTTTCTTCCTTAGGTTCCCATACATTTTAATGTTCAGTGTTATTCTCTTTCTAAAAAAGGCTGTTTTAGCCTTGGCTATCCTAACTTTCATTACACAGATTTCATCTCTTGTGTGTATACTTCCAAGGTATTTGAAGTTCTCTCAATTTATACTAAGGTTCAATTTCTTTTCTGGTATTACAATATATACTTGTCACTTGGGTATTTTATTTGTTCATCATCATACTGTACTCTTCCACGATTATCAATTCTGTTAACTATCCTCTGGAGTTTTCTTTCTGAGTTGGCAAATGTTTTCAGCATACTTTATTGATTTTATAGTGTTCTTTTATCTTACTACATTTATAAAGTATCACATTGCTCATACCTTATCTTCAATTTCTGATTGAAATGTTTAGAACCCAGAAACTAAACCTTGAGTAAATGCTCCATAGAAAATGTCTGCTGTCTTTCCCAGTAATCTCTAAGTCCTAGAGTATCATCTACAATTTTCTCCTGCTTATCTATGCTTTCCTCTAATCAACAAAACATCTACACTATATGCATATAAAATTATATTGATCTTCAAAAGTTAGATAAAGATACTCACTGGGACAAGAAAGCAACAATCTCTTCAAAAGAATGTATCATGTTTTGAGTATTTCCTTCTTGCTTTAAATAACCATTGACATAACACCTAAGCATCATAGACTTGGTATCTGGAATGCTAGACAGCTGAACTAGTGCAGGACCCAACGGACAAGATGAATCAGTAGCTTTTGCAATTAACCACTGACCACCATTACGAGATTTTGAACCCTTTCCTTGCCAATCTCTTGCTGTAATATCCTGAGCAGCACACATTCCAAACACATAATCCATGGCAGATGATGGTCGAATACCTCGAGCTTTTCTCCCTATAACCAGGGCTACCTCAACTTCCCAATCCAAATTCTGTAATTAAAAATGAACATAAAATGTAATTATAAATTATTTTATTTCCAAACCACATTTAAAACTTATTAACTTATATTATTGTAAATAATGTAGTCATATATGTTTAAGTAGTTAAAATAATTGATTTTTCATAACATGAAAAACTGTAACTGTCAGTTACAGCAAAATTATCTTTCTATACTAAGATTTAGAAATTATGCCGCTTGAATAATACCTCCATTTTTTTCTTTATTAAAGAAGATTGTTATTTAACAAGTAAGATTTATGCTAATTTTCTATCTACAGCAGTAATTCTATGTATAACCATATTTTTCATATATACTTAAAGAAAGTTTACCAAAAAATATTTTTGTGCTGCTCTTCATAGATAATTAGTATAAATTCAAACATGAGCATAACTTAATACAAAAGAAGTACTATTTTAGGAATGAAAATTCACTGGAGAGAAATCACTTGTGATGTTCTTAAATTTCATCAACTAACTCTTGAAACTATAATTGGGGTTTTCATTGCATTCAATGATGATGATATATATATATATCAATTCAACATCTGATGTATGCTTCCCCAAGCACTCTACAATTTTCTTTATTTTGAGTTCTTCATCGCCAACTTACTCCTAGGTATTTAAGATATCTGTGTTCAATTGGTCCTTAATTCTTCTAGATACATTTTGCATCTCTTGGTATCCAGTTGAGCAATGCTGTCTACCAGCGGCTGTCAATTCTTCTTGCCACATATCCTCCCTACATGTCTATTAACTCATCTTCCTCAACTTTGTGTTACACCTTGTCTCCTGTTGAGATCCCAAGCATGTAGCATTTCATACTTCTTTTCATGGTCTGAAGTCGCTGAGTTATTGCTGCATTCAGAACCCATGTCTCACTCCAGAATATTAAGACCAGTAGGATATTTGATTGAATACCTTTGTTTTCGTGTCCATAGGTATTTTTGACTTCCATAAGTGGGAGTTTCTTCCAAAGACACTCCAACCAAGGACAGAAGATACGACTCTTTAGCAAAGCAGGTGCCAATAAATTTATATAGGTCCAATTACACTGCTTCAAAGAATTCAAACATTACTTCCTTAGGATATCTCTTACAGAAGAGACAACCACTCAGCCACAGAGGCTATTACTTTCTTTATTTTTTAAGAGATATTAAAAATTACCATATATAAAAAGCTTATGCATCAAATAATTACTGCAAATTAGAATGAACAAATAGAAAAATGATATGAAATATTCATCTAATAATAGCATGTATGTATATATATATACTTATTGTGTGTGTATATATATATATATATACATATATATATATACACACACACACACACGAGTATCATATGCTATTTCTTTGTAGGTTTACTTTTGAAAAGAACTTTTCAAGAAAAGTCTCATTAAAAAAGAAAGTCATAATTTTCATAGGTAAGACTTTTGACTTGACTTAAGATAACCATTAACTAAACTTAAGATAACCATTTTATTATTAGATCTTAGATACAAGAATCAATCAATAATATTCAAAGATGTTTGAATCTCCGCTCATTGATACAAAAAAATTGTTTTACTTCTTTAATTAATAGAATTACCTCAAAATTAAATGATCTAATTAAGTACAATAACATGTGTCTTAAAGAATTTCTTTTTCACATGACCTTAAATTATAACACAATTTATACATAATACATGTAATAAATGAATATATTTCCTGGGCATTTTTCTAGACTATAGGGATAATGCTTGTAAGAAATTTATAAAATAAAGAAAATTTTAATGGTCAAGCTATTTCTTAAATCCTATAATTATGAAAGTAATTAATTATGAATATAGAACAGAAAATATAATATTTCTTAGCATACTATTGCTAGCAATACATACGGGGGTATTGAGAATAGGAGATCAAAAAGAGTTCCATGTGATACACCACTGCAGAGGGGAATATTTTCTTAGACAGCTGATTGGCATTGACCATGACGAATTAACCGCTACAGGGCAGGGAGGAGTTCAAGTTTCCATTAGGAATTAAGAGCTGTGAAAAAACTCTCTCATATTGCATATCTAAGAATATTATAATGCTATGATATAAAACATGAAAAAAATCTTTTAGAAAGAATCAGCTCTATTTAATTTGATTGTGATTTGATATTCAGTACCAATAAACTAAAAGACTACATGAAAATTTAGATATATAACAAATAAAATTTAAGGTTCATTTTTTACTTTTCCCATATTTAATAATTAGAAGCCAGAGCTGGTTATGTTTATTATCTAAGGAAGGCCATCAGCAATATTCAATCATGCTGTTAAGTTGACAATGCTTCGGACATGATTTAAGCTAAGAAAAATACTTAACTATAACTAGACACTTTAATAGTTGAAAATCTTCTTCTAGTAAAAGCAAATTAATTACTAGAATCAGTCAATAAGAATTGAACTAATTATTTTTTATAGGATACATCCTCATAAATATATTTTTCAAAAGAAGTGGCGAGAAAGAAGATTCTTCTCACAAGTAAGTTCATAGAAACTGTGCATGACCAAATAGAGTGAAAATCTATGGTAGAAAATAATCAAAAGATAATGAAAATGATCTTCACCTTGGTGATGGATGGATATGGAATATCATCATTAGGACCTATAATGCAGCTGGACCATTTGGAAAAGAACATAGGCTCTGGAGGTAAAGGTACTTTCTGCTCTTCACAGTGATCTCTATAATTGAGACCTACACAAACCACTTTATCTGGCTGTGTAATAGGTGGAAGTAATTTCACCTTCGATAGCTCCAAAATAGAGCGTCCTTCAGCAACAACTCTATAAAGCATATAATTTAATTTAATAGAGACACCATAAATGCGACTCATAAATTTACTATAACCTCAATTCTCACCGCTTAGCTTTCTTTATTTTTTCGGAACCTGCATTTAAAAATGACACCATATCGTTAGGAATCGACAAGTCTACCCCACTTATATCTACAACAAAATCTTCGCCACCATCTCCGGTAAGTAGAGCTCCTAAACGTTTAGGACCATTTATATGATTTTCAGTCCGGAGGGTAAATTGAACGAATTTCATATCTTTCCTGGCTGTATGCGAAAAACAGCGCACAGAACTTTTGCCTGTAAAATAAAGATTACATAATTAAGTTCACTGAAATTTATTTTTGATAAATGAATATTTATTAGGTTTCCTCTATCATCCTTCATAATATGAGCAGACCACTGAGGTAATTCATCAGATAACTTCAAAAAGAGTAGGGCTGATCTGAAAGCGTACATGGTAATCGTGACCGAAGCATGTTCTCAATCTGCCCGTTTAATATACTCCAACCCCTTCCGACGTCCACCCTGGTAGAGCTCAGCGTTTCACGCACATAACTGGAAAAAAGTTTTCTTACGCGAAGAGTTGAGATAGTTTTCCCACATGTAGACATTCTGAAGTTGAAAACAATTTTGATTCGAAAATAAATCAGAATGTATTCAAGGATTTACGAGGTCACTTGTAAGTATTTGTCTCTATGCCTTTCCTTATATTCTTTTTCCGACCGCAAACCTCGCATGTGAAGACAGTAGTTGACGTAACGTCTAACGCCTCCTTATCAAAATAAAACAAACTGAACTTCGCGCATGCGCAGATTAATATCTTAAAGCTAAATATATTTTTCATCGTACTGAAAGTGAAGTTCCTGAAATCGCTTCTTCCTAACCTCCATATACTAGCATAATTTCTTATACTTTTTGATGAGAATTTGATCCCGTATAGTTTCCTTGCTAAGTATTCTTATTGCATTTATGATTCATCTCGAAAAACTATTGTACTTAACTCTCTATAAATAATGTGTTTACATTGTCGCATATCAATCTCATTTATCCTAATCTTTATACGAAGGGACGACAATTAATTTATCAAATGTTTTGAGATGCCATACAAAAGTCGTAAATTTATATGTAATAAAAATTAATAGCAGTAAATTACAATAATCCTCTGGTGAATGCGATGTTTAGTTTCTTGAGAAAGAATAATTTAAAGAGAGAGATATTTGTACCTGATTACTTTGCGAATTGCTACGCATCACCATGTATACATATTTATGATCGTGAGATCTGATATATTTATGATCATAAGATCGACAGACTGACTGCCAAGATTTGTCTGCTTTCGAAGATCGAAGAGTGCAGAAAATAAAACTGAAGCATTGTGGGATGATTTCGAGCTTCATTTGTTAAAATGTCTGCTCGCAGAAGGAAAACATGAGGACTGCATATCAGTACATTAACATGAGTTTATAATTTGTACATTTCCTTTTATCTCTGCAAATATACACATTCTTCGATTTCTACATTGATTGGTAAGTATTAAGCAACAAATACGATGGTAAATTCATCACTTATAAACCTCGATTATCTCTTGATTTCCAAGAGTTAATGGAATTGTAGATGTAAATTGAAAGTTAAAAAATTTTTTCCTCGTAAATTTTATTATGGAATTCTATGTTGTTTCTATCCAATCAAATTTTGGGTAGAGAAGGCCGCAACCCCTATTGACTGTTAATCGTCGTGAGTAATGTAATAGTTGCGATTAGGTAAAACTCGTAAGCATTACGTGTTGAATGAAGTGTGTACTACTCCCTTATAGATTTTTTATGTTATGAAGTTAAAGGATATTAAATTTTTTCAATGGTTATTTTAGTGTAATATTCATATCTATTGATTAACCTGAAATAATTAAAATATCATCCAATAGTCTTTTCAGTCCAGGTTAATTTTACTAATTCATTCTCGCATTCGACTTACAGTCTCAAATAATAATAATAATTTTCTCCTGATATTCAAAATGTTCTAGTATTTCCTTACTCTCGTTAATATCCGTTATTTACATTTTGTTAGCGGATTGTGAATTATGCAAATATCCAAATCAAAGGAATTCTTCAACTCCCTTTGGTGCAATAAAAAGTATTCTTCTTATGAAAAGTTTCTCTCTCTCATCCGTTTATCATATTTCTATTCTGTGATTGCCAATCAAGGATACATTTTCTCTCTTATAATTGTTTAATATTTTACACATCTAAAGTTTCTTGGTAGATTTAGGATTCAACAAGCTTCCTCGATGTTGCATTATTAGATGGTTTCCATTTTTATTGAATTAGCTTAATTTTTCAGATTGTTGATCCTTTAACCTTCTTTGAGTTTTTTGCTTGTTGCATGGGCAGCATAAACATGTGGAAACAGAATATAAACCTCTAAACTTAATTAATTGACTTTAATTTATTTAAACTTATAACGATTATGTAATATATAACATGTTTTTATAAATCAGTGGATGCCATTATGTCTCCAAATTTATTCTTTCAGTTCCACCCATAAGCATGAATAGTGGTATAGTTGGAGGGATAAAGCAGTTAATGCAAAAATCTCTCTTAACTCCAATAAGCAACAGTAAGTACTCTCTTTTTTATATTGTATCTGTAAATACTTGGGACTGGTTATTAAATAGGAGAGCACGGGTTTGGTAAATTGAAGAATGTATAAATTATTGTAATAGAGTAAAGTGATGAATCTAGAAGTATATGTTCAAGTTTAAAGATTTTGTCAGTAAGTAAGATTTTTGGTTGAGTAAATGTTTCCTTTGCTATGAACACCTATAATGTAGGGCTTGTGATGCATTCATAATTTATAAAATAAATATACCATTACCCAACTTTTAAAATCACTTGTTGCAAAATATCCTGAATGCTTAATTGTTTGAATTCATTAAGAGTTTATACTGAAGGTATTTATTAGATCTACTGAGCTACTGAAACAACTTGCTGTTGGATATTTTAAGTTTTGGAAGAGTTTAAAGTCATAATAACTGGTTTTGATCAATTAGAATGATGCTAAGCACGCATAACTATAAATAGTAAATAAATAAACTGTACCATTCTTAACTTTCTGAAAACATTGTTTAAAGCCACTTGTTGAAAAATTGTACATATATTTGTTCAAATAAAGCAGGTATGATGCTTACACCATTTTCAGCCTAACTTCAACCTTATTAATTCTCACTTAATCTCTCTCTTAGCAATAATAAATTAAATAATTTCAAATGATAAATTTGTAAATTTTAATTCAAAGAAAATTTCAACTTATAGCTTTATCTTTGAAGTGTTGGCAATCACCTTATGCTAAATCAGATGTACATATATCATTCTATTAATGGTTTATACAGAGAACACCAATTATCAGTGAGAAAGTATGCTTAAACAATCTCAAGGTGCATTCATGAATATTTATTGAATACAAATTCAATGATTGTAATTATCATAACGATTTCTACTCTGATCAACTAGTGGAGAAGTCAAATCGAAAAACAAATTAAAAACAATTTGTTCAATTTTTTTATTTATATTTTCCTCTCTCTTTGTGGACACACAGAATTCATTTTACAGATTTTACTCTTGATAAAAGATGAGTAAGATTTATTTTATATACTTCTTCCCTTGATTGGAATAACAATAATTACCCTTAATTACACAATTTTAACATGTCCAAGAGTAAAGATTCCCAAGCACTGTTAATTTATTTCTCAATTTGGCAATTGAATACAATACAAGATGATCTAGCATTATTAATTTCTCTTCTCTTAATATATATGTCTTCCATGTCTATTATAAAGCTGATATTATTGTTTCCTATTTATGAATATGTCTACTGTCTCAAAAAGTATTTAAAATTAAATGCAAAAATGAGGTTTTCGCATAATAGAACTTAATCTTGATTATGCTAGCAAATGCGTACATACCCATTAAAGAAGGCGAGGATAATATATTATTTGAGAGCAATTGATGATTCTCTGCAAGTACAAGAATTTTTACCAATGTTAATATCGAGAACATGCAATTGAACCAAGTCCTGCTATCTTGTATGTCCCACCTTGGGAAGTTTCTTTGGACAAAATAATCGTTTAGACGCGCGAGGCAACCGCTTCCTTGCGCCGAAAGGCTTCTTTTAACTTTTTTAGATGCCATTCTTCTGTTTCTTTATCTTGTACATTTTATTAAAACCAATTTAATCGCTGTAATTTAGCAAATTTTTACCTTCGTTTATCAAACAGGACTTTCATTACAAACGACTGTCTTCTGTTGATATATTCCAGTTTTGGGTTCTTTCCCTGTTGCGCAGCCATCCCGTCTCATGGCGTCCCTTTGGCAAATGCATTTGTCCGGACCGCACATCAAGAAGAGGCCGCCTCGTAAGCCGTTGGATGGCCGCCCCTTTGCCAAGGGCGTCATTCTGAAGACTCTCATCAAGAAGCCAAAGAAACCGAATTCCGCAAACCGAAAGTGTGTCCTCGTTAGATTAAGTGGAGGGAAAGAGATGGTGGCCTACGTTCCTGGCATCGGACACAACTTGCAGGAGCACAACATCGTGTTGGTGCGCGTAGGACGTTGTCAAGATCTGCCCGGAGTGAAAATCAAGTGCGTTCGAGGCAAATACGATTTACCACACGTGGTGAAAAAATAGCCTCATCTCAATCGCCCACTCGGACAACTCTCTCCTTTTTTCAGTAAGGAGTTTAGTCGAAAAGTTAAGGTGTACGTCTGCTAGACGTTTATGTCTGTAAATAGGTGATGTTTACCCCAAGGTTTTGTTAATTATCAATTGATATGCTGTTAAAACTTAAATCGCATTGAATGATGTAGTAGAATGTTTTTAATTAATCAATACTTTTTAATAAAATATGGCAAACTTATTATAAAACTTCACGGAATAATAAAGTACATTGTGGATTAAATGAATAAGAACACTTTATTATGTTGTGTATTTATGTCATGACTTCCTTTTTATCTACAGCTGAACTTTCAAAACTCAAATATCAGTTATTAAGGAGCAGATATCATTTAACTTTCATGTTTACTGTTTCAGAGTAATATTGCATTCGGATGCAATATTATATAAGATTTAAAAGAACATTCATTTCACATTTTCCAAAAGGTAATTTGCATTATTATAATTATTTCAGATTAAAATTCTAACATGAGTAGCGATTGAATATCATTGGAAAATGTTTCTACCTATACGAAAACCAATTCCGTAATATACTAAGGCATTCACGAAAATAATTTGCAAGTGAATGGTTTTCGAAATTCAATCAATACTAAAAATTGCCAAAACGTAATGCACATTATAACGAACATTCTTAGGAAGGGATACTATCCGTTGACAACTCAATGACTATTGGCCAATTCTTTTAAGTATTTTAAGAACCTATAATTTCGTTTATTGAAAAACTTAGAAAATCGTATTTTGATATATTTTCATCGGATCCATAGATTATTTTGGAAAATCATTCGTTATCGGATATCTTCAGGCCGATGACATATGCGTGGAATACTTATGATATACGCTCCACCTATCCACAGTGGAAGATAATAATACAAACAATTTGTCATACTGTATCAGGAAGAATAGAAAAACGCTATGGCTTCCTTCCATGAGATTGAGCACGATCATATCAGATAAATTAAAATGTTTTTATCTACACTCTTGGGCAATGTGCTGCCATAGAAACTCGTTTTTCAACATTAGTGTTTTTGCGTATGTCAATTCAATCCTTTGATTTTTAAGTATCCTTTTCGAATCGATCATATATCTCCTGGAGTCGGTGCTTCAAACAAGCCACCACCTGTCACTTTATTGCTTAAACTTTCTTTTCGATTGTAATTAATGGTTCTAAGAGGAAACGCAAGCATGCGAAAAAAGGGCATCCACTTTTTCTATTTTGTCTTCAAATGACCGCTTGACCCCTAAGTGTGGTCATCCCTGGCAAGTGGAAGAGACATAATCCGTCAGTGGCGTCCTGGTAAATTAGGACCTCTTCTATACCACAAAAGGTCTATCCACATTTGTCACCTCTTCCTTCTTTACGAAGGTCCGCAGCCGGTATTTTTCCTCCTAATACTCAACCCTTTTTTCCATCTCGGAAGGTTATGGAACATTGTGGTTGCCATCGAAGGAGGGGTTGAGGAAACTAAAATCACCATTTTTGAGTCTAAACTTATATTTGCGAGATTTGAGGAATGTCAAAAATAATTCGTAGGAAATAGTTATACAAATATGAAATAAAATAATTTAATTATTTGAACAATTAAATATTATCCGTGGATACAGACGTTTTGTGTTTATATATGAACAATTAAGGAAAAGTTCCATGAGAAATGGAAAGAAATCATTAGCATTAATTTTGTACATTCAAAGCATCTATAAATAGTAGGATAAGAGCAAACAACTACAGAAATTCAAGCGGAAACGTCATGCTAAAAGTAAATAAAATCTGGGCAATGTCTGAGAAGAAAGATGTAGTTATTTACATTTTTTAAGGACAATGAGATGGAATGATGTACTGAGGTTGTTTCGTTGAATGATCTTTTTGCACTCCTTCCAATGCCGAATATGATATTCTGGAATTAATGTATAACAATTACGCATTTAAATGATTGGCTAAGTTAAAAAGGTCTATTACATGATAGTAAAGCTGTAAAATTAAATATTTTGTTGAAATAATATGTTTTAACGTAAAATTTGCTCTATTTAACAGAATACGAGATATTTCGAGATATATGATAGGATGGAACATTGAATTTTTTTGAGAAATCGATTGAAATATAAGATAAGAGAAAATTTAATTTCGAGGAAATATTATGATTAACTTTGAGTTGTTCTAATTTATTCACCCGTCATACCCTGCTTGTTTAATAATAATACCTGCGTTAAAATATTTAAATTCAGGGATTTTATTGTATTTCAGTTTTAAAATATTTGCCTCTCGCCCTGTATCAAGAATGCTGCCTAGCCCTCCTAAGGATGACCTCGAGACAAGAATAACATTCGAATAAAAACAACAGCAGTTAAAATATCCACTCGTTCGCTAACATTGGAATTTAAGTATCGGCTACTCGAAGATCAAGTAAGCTTTATAACTATTCTTTCCTTTCGTGCTTCATCATATATCCTTCGTTATTTCATTCCTCGTTATAAATGTACTTGGTCAATTAATTATTATTAATAGTTCGTGACAAATTATAACTTTCGCAATCAACATGTGAACTAAAATATTATGATTTTTAAGAATAAATCATTGCCTTCATAAGTAAATAAAGTCGTTCTATGACAGTTTACAGGGTGTGTGAAACAGGTGTGATGTAAAATAACATTGAATTCAAAACATTAAGAACTTCGAAAAATAGCTACATGCTTATAGCTAGAAAATAATACCCAAAATTTTCTGTTTACTTTTTGCTCAAGGATATTATGAAAATATACATTAGATAATTATAAAATTATATAATTTAGATGGATCATTACTTACGTGATTCTATTTTTTTCGTTAATCATCCTTCACATCAATTTCCCATTAATAGAGCATTTATAACAATGGATTAATGAAAATGAACTACGGCACATTATAAACTAATTTTAGGGTCAGCAGTTTAGTACGACTCAAACCCTTAAGGAAATTATACTTTTATAACATTTATATTGCTTATAAATAAAATGGCAGATTATTTATGCTTGGTTTTCAAATAAGGAAAATTTTTTAACACAATTATAAATTTATAAGTTGATTCGTTTATGTGATCATTAATACATGAATGAAAAACGAAATTTAATCTCTTTCTTTGGTTAAAATGTATTTGAGAAACGGTTAATTCTTGATGCAACCATATTACAGTTTTAGACCAAACAATTATTTTTAAGGAATTTTCTTGAAGCAGATAGCATAAGACATTCATTTTAGCATTAGTATTATTATTTTTCTTTAAAAAGGTCTTTCTGAGAAATATGCTAAGTCCCCAGCATAACGGTAAAAGGTTCCCGAAAAGGCCTGGGACGGAAATAAAATTGCGACTGCGGTTAAGAGACTGTTTCATAACCCTCGGTAGGACGATTCGTCTTTTTTCTGTCAATTCATCCTTTGCCACTCAGAAACCCTTTAAGCGGGTCCTTCCTTTCATGCATCTTCTGGTAACATCTGCCGACTGACCACCTCGGCTTATCCGCAGTGACCACCCCTGCAAAAGTGATGGATGTGCTCTTAGCAGTTCATCATCATACCGCTAAACAATACGTCTTAGAATCCCTTCATTAACGGTCGCGAAAAATTCTCCCAGGAAGAGATTACGGATGCGCGGATTCTTGTGCACTTTCGACATAGTGCAATAACCTTTTGGGACCGTTAAAATCTTAATTGCCTTTCTCTTAAATGCCCTCTCGATAATTTATGCTTTTTGGTGGTCTTTTTTCTGGAATGCATTATCTTGCGCGAAAATTACCGTTTGCGTGATAAAAATCAACTATTTCCGAAACATCTATATCTTAAAAAAAGCTTTCGGAGAGGCACATGCTATGGAATCGAGAGAACTGCCACACACTGTCTCCGATGTTTATCCAAAAGTTGCTTTCCATAGAAATTGTTTTTCCACTTTCGCCTTCAGAAGATATTTGACGGCAGTTTCCATTGCTCAAAAATACGCTCATAGTTTGTGACCGATTCCACTCATTCGTTTCCAAAACTTTTGCGAACTATTTCGAATAAAACTAAAACTTTGAAAATTTTCCTTTTAGAAATAGTAAAATAATATTACATTAATAAAATTCGTTCCAAATTACTCTGTAAATGAAAAGCTGAAGAAAGAAATTTTATATAAATGGAACATAATAGTTGAAAGCCCTGATTCTATCGAGCGTATGTATAAGATTAAATAGTTTTTTATTGTTTTTGTCGCTACAAAAATGATATGGAGTATTTATTCCATGTTAGGAATTTAGTTTTAATTTACAAAAATCGCTCTTACGAAACACGATTTTTACAAGAAAATATTTAATATTGTTAAATCCAAATATTTTCCTTTTCAATTATAATTTTACTTTATTCATTTTTCAAAAAATAATTCTTAAATGATCTGTACTTGTCTCAGAATAAATCATGGCAACATTCCTCTTTCACTAGAATTTCTAACTTTATATCTGTAAGCCTACTTTCTCGGTGAGAGCTTTTGTTTGTATATCGATTAGAAAGCAAGAAATATGAGAATTGTATTCTCAGAATGTGATCATGACGTAAAGAACTTACTATTTCCACATTAGAAATCGAATTCCTTGGAATTGCAGGGAATTGAAATACATATACAAACAAACGACAGTAAAAGTTAGCTTGCATTGAAGAACGGGTCTTGCAAACCATAAATATTTATTAATAAGAACATTAAAAAAACTTGGATTATTATTAGTTTCGCTGCGAGTTTAATATTAATCTATTTAACCGACAAATAGTTATGGCTATTGTTTGCAAGAAGACGTAGCTGAAGGTCCATTAAGATGGATGGGCCTGATCTCTCTGAGGGAATACTCCAAATATTTTACGTTTATAAATTCGCAAACTTCCATTCTGTTTATAGATAAAGGAAACATTTGGACCAAATAAAAAGAATCAATTATCTGTATCATGGAATATTTTATATTTCAGGAATCTATTGAAATCCCATTGTGATGAATAAGACCCATGAAAAAGAGATAAAACGCAATAAAACGAGTTTGCAATACATTCGAAGGTTGCTACCATTTCATGAACATTACTAAGATCCGCTCTTCATTTCTAAAGAAAGATCTTCACTTCAATTTCGCACAAATATTCCCTCTATTTAATATATAAGGAACGATCAGATATACATTAATATTTTGGGGAGATGTCATCAAATTATCTTCAAAGACAAAACGGGATAAGAAGTTGCTCATTTGTAAAGAATAACATTAGAATTATAATAGGAATGAATTGATATTTGGCCATAAATATTGAAGCAATCTAACCTAATTACACAACTATGCTTATAGAAAACATTAACCTAACTGTTGACTTAATTTAACGTGAAACGGTTCTTTTATAGTAAATTATTTATTATTGGTTTGATTTATCGATGGTTTCTGATGCTCTCAACTGATAACTTGCTTTTGCACAAATTTATTTAGTGTTAGCTTACAAATTTCAAAGTATATCACTTGCTTTTAGTGTCCGATATCAATTTCTAACACTCTTGATTCTATTTTCACCTCAATATGTTCAAATTCATAAATTTCAATACTTCTTTTTTATCTTGAACGAATCTTAGAATTATTTTCTCGTCGACTTTTTTTTCTATACAATCTTGAGTCTTCTAGATCAAGTTTTCTACGAATAAATTCGTGAGGCATTAAATGGGAACTAAATTCTATCTCTGAGAAATCATGGTAATATCAATGACTGAGTGGCACGGTAGTCTTATTATTATAGCAGAAAATTTCCGTAAAATAACAACAGATGTCCGGGAGTTTTCTCTTCAACCCTTACGTCCCTTCGGCGCTGGTCATTCTCAGTTTGACCAAATGCACGTGTCAACAACAGGTGAAGAACGTCTTCCATAATCTACCTGAGATGTTAGAATCGCCTCTGAAGATACCATTCCCATATCTACGGACAACCTATTTTTGTAGTTAAAAGGACTTCATCGAGAAGATGGGTTTCGACTTTACCATAATTGCAGAAGTCGCCGCACAGCGCCACTAGTTATTTAATTGAAGCGCATCAGCTCTGCATTTTGAACAACTAAGAAAAACCTTCATAAAATTGTATTCCCTTATAGATTTACAATACATACTCACTCATAAGTAAAGTACTGATCAACTCCTTTGGCAAAATTTTGCGTATATCTAAAGAAACAATTATTAGGGAATATCTCGGAAACATTTGCAGGTGTTTTATTCTTCGATTGTCAGATTTAAACTAAAATATTTCAGTTTCTGATCAATGGAATTTTTCTTCAAATTTATGACAGTAACTCTTCTTTTTATAATTTAACTTATTTCCTTCAATATAAATTCCCAATGTATATACTATAAAATATCGAGAATCTCTTTATTATTTCCTAATTCCAAAACTCAACCAACTTTCTACTATCTGCGTCTCACTGTAACTATTATAACACAAACCTTTCCTAATTCTTATTTAACCCCTATTCCTTATATGATAGAATTTTGTAATATTGCCTAACCTAAGCCTAACAAACGAATTATACGCAGTTTCTTTTTAATGTTTCCGAAAGTTTGCAAATCAGATGCGGAAATTTAAAATACAGTAGTGCATTTATCAAGATGCAGTCTGAGACCTTAAATTCGATAATTATTCGCTGGTATATTGGCGACTTCAATTACACTCTTACAACTAACGCAATTTAAATCTGGTCGCTATTTCCGCGAAGCATTAAAGAGTTAGGTAAGAATACTTGGTTGAATTTTCAATCATCATCAATTCATCCAATTAACAATGGTCTAGTTATTGACTACTATAATAGTCTATATGTACTACTGACGTTTAAAAAAGCGTGATATAATAGCAATAAGTCTTTCCAGTACTACAATATAAGATATAAAAATAGACGTTTGAGGAGATTGGTATGCCGGATTGGCCGGAGCATTCACAGAAATGCATTATGTAATTAAATCTAAACTTTAGTTCTGAAGAGACAGTTTACATATATTAGGGTATATAATTTTATTAATTATAGTAATCCTTATTACGGGTAATTTGCTTGCTCAAACTTTTCACTGAATGGCTTTAATAGATTCCAAAATAATATGAGAGTAAATCCGAATATAATACGGGATATTATAATATCAATTATTATTATTATATTATATAGTATGACTATAATAATAGTCATTCTATTCAGCAAACACTCCCA
The DNA here is from genome assembly GCA_020796165.1 of Pantala flavescens. Taxonomy (NCBI): domain Eukaryota; kingdom Metazoa; phylum Arthropoda; class Insecta; order Odonata; family Libellulidae; genus Pantala; species Pantala flavescens. The sequence continues at coordinate 18,856,778 of CM036882.1, forward strand.
GTAAACAGAAAATAGCGACACATATTCATAATTATACATTCATATATACATATTATTATAAATATTAGCATGGGCAAATGGACATTGTAAACGCTTTGAACTTTACAAATGAATTAATAAAAAGGTTAAAATTATCACATATTTTAACGCAGAGCAAAAAGAAATTTTTTATAATACCATGTATTATAGATATAAGTAAACGCCGTAATGTTGCAATACAGAAGAACTTAATTATATATATAATTATAATATAATTAATATTAATTATATTATAATTATATATATAATTATAATATAATTAATATTAATTATATTAATATGTCAAAGAAAAATATTTATATATTATATATAATCATATTAAATCTTGAAGATCATTAGAAATTAGCTTTGTTCTGTTCCAGATGCATAACATCAACATACATAAAATATTACAAGGATAATCTTTCTGCAATTTATATTTTATTCAATGATTCCAATGAAGGCGAGAGAAAAATCGCGTAACCATAGAAATGATGCAAATTTCTTGGAAATCTTAATGAGACCCCCGCTGGGCCTATTAGCGGCTTCGATGACAATGAGTTGTCCCCCAAAAGATCTTCGCGATTAGCAGGATTCTTTAAGAGGGTACAAACAAAGAGGGGGAAGGATCCCATCTCCGTTTTTTCTCAGAAATGAAGATAATATGGATTTGGCTGAGTGAAAACCTTGGATATTCCATAATGTTCATATTTTCTCGGAACTCTGCTTGGCTCCAGGATTTACAAATCTCCGTGTACAGTTAGATTAGATGAATGGAAAAGAAATATCTTGAATTATACTTAAATTTACATCTCAGTAATAGATATTTCGTCCTCATTTAGGAAAATAATACGTTTAAAATGAAAAGGTTTACATCAGTGACAATTTATGAAATTTCATTCGCTATTTATAATTATAAAAAAACGATCACTAAACTGCTAAATTATTAAGGGATTTAAGAAAATTGAGCGATTATTAATCTATAAACCTGTTAAATAATAATAATCCAGTATTAATTATACAGAATTTTATGAAAATAAACACAAATCAGTCTGAAGTTAAAAGTATTTTTACAGATTCTAAATTCTTTTGGAAATTCTCCCTATTTTTTATTTTCACACATGTTTTCCTTCGAGAAAAGTAAATTAATTAATCATCCTATCTTATATCTTAATTACTGAGTATCATACCTTTTCCATGTTTTTCGGTGTGTGGTAGAGTGTCTCTAGCACTCTACTTGCATAAACGATTACTCTTCCGTATTGTTCGATGGGAAAACGATTTTTTTAATCTGTTCATTTTTTCATCTACTTATTTTATTATTATTTTATTATATATTATGGGCCGAATCCTATTCGCCAACATAGCAGGAAGGGCGCATGATGCGTATTACGTCTTCAGTGAGAGTTCCTTCTCTGAATTTACTAAATCTACGCTTTGATCGTCTCTGTTCTAACGATTACCATGTCCTCGAGCGTTTTAGTTACGCTTATTGATTCATCATAATTATTATTTACGAAACGCATCCCTTTATGTTGGACCTTTACTAATTTACTTTTATGGCTATGTCATAACTTCTCGTAGGGATCTTTTATGGTTAAAAGCAAAACAATTCTCTTATGTGATCTGAATTTGTTTCAAAATATATCGGTAGATGCAATTCAAGTATTCAACTAAAATTCCCCAAAAGAAAAAGGATATATAAACGGGAAGAAAAATATTTAAAATTAATAAAATAAATAATGATATTATACGATGAATATATGATATAGAAATTAATATATGGCTTTAAAGTTATATTTAATGACTGTCTGACCCCAGCCAAGCTACGTGCGTATTACTCAAAGTAATATCCATTGTTCATCAGTTGCTATGAATCCATTATCAATTATATTCGCATATAACATGCGGGCAAAGTGGAAAGAGTGATAAATGACGATCGATAATCAAAACGAACTTAATGGGACCATATTCAAGTAATAATGGAATGTTTACTTTGAAACCAGTCGCCATGTAATTGCGTCCCATAGAATTTTACAATTATTATTTGTGAAAGCTGAGTGTTTTTATATATTTCTTTTCCCTGATTCTTACCGCAAATTCTCTTACAACATGAAACTTGGAAAATATTTGCAACTTCCTCCAAAAAAGTAATTTATTTTCTATGAATACCTTGATTATCATTTGATCAAATCTGAAATTACTATTCTTGAGCAGACATCGTACTATGATACTTAATTCTTTTCTACTAGTTTAATAATTTATTTTTACGAAAAACTAACATTCGGCAAATTACTGGCTTTTGTCATGGTTTAGAAATAATAATTTATTATTATTAAGTCGACTTTTCCCCTGAAAGGGGAAAGAATGGATCTGACCCAGACGCTCAATTTTCAAATCCAGAAGACGCCATAAAACTTTTCAAAGAAACCAAGGATATGAAACACAAATTCCCGCCTTTTCGCAGAGCATTGAACCTCAGCAATAAAACAATTGAAGAGTCTTTTGTGAACCCGTTCAGTTGCGGGTGCTGCGAAAAAGGTAATAATGGTCAACGAACAACGCGAGTTCAACGACCACAACTCTTACAGAATTCAGGTTCCATGGGCTGCAATTGGTTGGTTTTGTTTGCCTTTGGCGATAATCCAGAAAAGGGTGGAATGGTGCTGAAGGGTAGAGACGAAAGATTGTCCAATCGTTTGAGAGATGAGACCCGTCATACGGAATATATTTACGGTTCTTGTCTCATTCGTTATCTCCAGTCTCCACACTTATTTTCCATTAGACGGAATGATATTCTCCCCTTGACATCACTGCCTCAATATCAATTGAAAATCAGTGCCTATTTTACAATTATTACACAGTTTGTATTGCTCTTTGCCGTACTCTATAATTATTTCATTGCCGTTGAAAATGAAGATCGGCTCTATCTCTTGCTAATGAAGGCCTTTCCGTTTACTTTTCCTATTTATCCTTCAAAGTTGCCCGAGATATGCTCTTCACAATCGCTTTCCTTCAATGTAATATAATACACCCCATGAAAAAAATAGTTTGGAATAGTTTTATTCGTATTTGATGTAGATATTTAAACAACATAAATTCTCAGTGATACTAGAATACTTCGTTAGCCAGCATAAACACTAGGAGTTACATTCAGTAGTAATTTCTCGTTTAAAGCTCACATTCAGGATATAGTACGCTCAGACTATGTAACCGCGTTCTCAAGGGATATCAACCCAAAGTCAAAGATATTGCTTATTTTTCGTTAGTTCGCCCGTTACTTGAATATTGTTGCGCAGTGTGGAATCCATACGAAAAGGGTTTGAGTTAGGACGCGTACAGCGGCTCGATTCGTAAAAGGGGACTATGAATTTGATGGCAGTGTGTCGAAATGATTGAATCTCTCGGCTGAGTGTTAGAATAAAGGTGTATAGGCTCAAATTATTCGAGAAATTCATAAGTAGAGACTTAAATGATGAGATAAGAGACACTGTGATCCCCACGCGTAGCGAATGTAATTGTAGAATCCAGGCATCCAAAAAAAGTTCGTGAGATAATCGTTCGAACGGAAAGTTATTATTGGTCTTTCTTTCCGATAGTATAAGATGCGCAAATAAGAAAGAGTAGTTATGGATTTGACGCCCCTGCCAAACACCACAAGGCTGTTTGCGGGGTAATAATGTAAATGTAAATACTTAACTTTGTTCTTTTACTAGCAAAACTCCCCTTGCCAACCGCCGAGAGGCGGGTATTCTTCTAGATGAACAGCTATTCACCTACTACATGGCAGTTTTTGGTTTTCCAATATTATTAAGCCATATGAACTCAAAACTAACTAAAAACGATTATAATTTTGTGTTTTTTTTGTATAGTTCTAATTTTTATCTATTTTAAAGAGAGAAATCAATGGTATTCTTTTTCAGTTGATATCACAATTTTCACCCAAAATAAAGACAAAATATGCTGTAAATAAATTTTAAGATGATGTGATAGAATATATATCCGTTTTCAAGAGATTATGTCTATAAGTAGTGCTAAGGGAATGAGATAAATAATATGTGACTTGACTGTAGGATGAAATTTACTTCAACACGGAAAACCGATATTCCCATAGCGATAGAGGAAGAGTTAGTTGCGCAAATAAAATTTACATCGATAAACATTCAAGACAAGAATTACTAGCAAAATTAACTTTACTTTATATTGAGTAAATAAACTCCTAAGAGAGATTGAATGAATCAAGAATGACCTCATCTCCTTCGGCTAAACCACAAACTTATCTTCCGACACTAGTGCGATCTTGTTTTGGTCGTTTCTTCGAGTTATTTACTTTTGAGTGCACTAATAACAATAGATTGATTGTCATTCGTCATCGCCGTTGCTTTGTCGATTCAGTTCAAAGCAGAATATTGCAATTATCATAAGATGTTTGCAAAGCCACGAGCATCGGTACATCAAAGTAACTATTTTAAGCATTATATAAGGCCCTCATTCCATGCTATTAACTTTCAAAGGACGATATAGTCAGTTAATTTGTATTTACTTAAGGCGAAAGATCGATTTTGTTGTTTCTTATTATTCTCTCTCCAAAACAATTGAATACAAAATGTTACCTTATTTTTGAGAACTTTACGCTTTGATAGGTACATTTTCAATGGATTGATAGGAAGATTTTTCGTGGGAATTATCAAAAAATGGCATTTTTCTGATAAAACAGAACTCCTAAACTTTCAATGAATCCTTTTTATAACTCCAAAAATGAATAACAAAATCTCTTTTCCTTTGTCCTCGCTTATTTTTCTCACTTCGTTTAATTTGGTGGGCATTCAATTTTTAACGATTCAATAACTATTTAATTTAGTATTTTTATTTAAAGGTGATGATAATGTGATCATCAAGTTGCAATATAATATACTTTTTAATGTATTATCTTAATTATTAAGGTATGGATGCACATACTGAAAAAAGGACTTACCTCAAAGGAAGTCATTTTTTAATCTCTCCAATACTTTTAAATACTGAGGATTAATGCAAATATAATTCAATACATTAAATCCTTGATCCTCTTAAGGTGAATTAATTTGTCTTCAACAATCGGAAAGAGAAATAAATTTACAGCATACCTCAGTCGGTGCCTATATTTAAATTTTTATGCTCATACAACTGCTTACGGACAGTTATTTAAACTTGAATAATTAATGCTCAACTTCCCTGAGAAAAAATACTTGCAACTTTTCAAAAAGTATCCGAAACTTAATATTTCCATTTGGCGAAAGGCTCGCGGCGTGGAAAATTCGGTGATCTCTAAGAAATGTTTTTCATCTCTCTTAGCCTCCACCGATTTAGAAAGAGGATGACATACCAACTCTCTGCAAGAAAATAACTCAAAACCGAAGCCAAAGTGCGTGATGTTCTTTGCTTTACAATAGAGTTTGAATAACTTCGTGCCTTTTAATACTTTTGTATAACGCAGCTTATTGACAAAAGCTCGTTTTTTTGCTGAGGAAATCAATAATTGGATACTATGCGAGGATTTGCCCAGTTGATAACAGGAGATAACGAACAAAATTGAGTTTCACTAATAATAATAATTAATGAAAATCTATATCTATTCGGTAGATGAAATAGAAATTACTGGCAGTATCAAAAATTGAATAATCGAACTTTATATGGTTTGTTGAATTTCCTCATTAAAGATTAATTATTTTCAGTGTAATACTTTACTCTTAACTAGCAATTATACCACGTTATAGCAAGCAAATATATTGCTTGATATAACGTGATTTATGAACACAAACGAAATAATTTAATTTATAAATGAAAATATATTATATATATAATATTGTATATTAAACCGTTGATAAAATTTTTCTCATTTCCAATACTTTGCATCGTATTTATATTACATCTGACAGGTCTGTTCGATCTTTAAGAGTGAATATATTAATGGATAATCCTCAAGCAGACGATCTTCTTAACTGTCATGAAATAACAGTTGAATATTACGCATCTGAAGATCCATTGATTATCAACACAACCCTTTGGAATTTAGATCCACACAATGTTCTTATTGACTTCGATAAGCTCCTCTGATATTTGAGAATTCTTTGTTTCTGTTTGTTCCCAAACCGGAAATGTTTTTGTTTAGTTATTGAGATCATTCATTTCTCAAACTCCTGTCCCTAAGCGTAGTTAGGTAAATTCTCTTTGAATGCAAAGACAATTGATACCAAAACATTTACTTCATGTTCACTATACACGAGAAAGAAAGAAAAGAGGGCTAAGAATTCTTATGTACGGAGAGTATTTAGATATCTCATTTGATAACGACTATGATGTAACTGTTCTACATCTACACGAAATGTCCGCAGGATGCCTATCTACTTGTGGATTAAGGATTTTCGTAAAAGGACGCTGACAAACCAATATTTAAACCTTTTTTTAATAACGATTAATGCTGTAAGAATAGAAATTGATAACTTTTTCGTCAAAACAAATCAGTACTCTAATTGTAACTGCTCTCATATCTTCGTTAATAAACGAATAACAACGTTTTACCCAATATCAATGTTTACAAGTAAATTCATTTGGTTGAGAGAAGATTGGTCATTGTTTTCCAAAAACACTGCAAAAGAGGAAATTACTCTAGTCGTTTGAATAAGCTTTCCCATTAGAGAGGAGAATTAATCAGTTTATTTGTTATCGATTCATGATATATATTCACGTTCTCTCAACTCTATCTCTTCATAACGGTAAATGTTTTCGTTATCTCCTTTTAAACGAAGTTCCAATTTTAGTTGAACGAAACTTTACCTCTAAAGGAATTGTGAGCATTTATGAATTAAAGAGAAACATTTAAATTATTCTTCTTATTTGAATTTCGGAATTTTCGAACAAACTACATATAAGCAAACCAAACAAAAGACACTATGGCTCGGATCCGTTCGTCCGCAGAATACTCTCTCAATGTTGCATCGTCACTCCTTTCGCACGTATTCGCATTGCAAAATATTTGTCCACCGTTATGTAAGTTTAACTCAATATGAAGCTTTTGTAATAACTTTGTTATAATTTAAATAATTTATAATGGAAATGTCTTATATTGACATAATTGAGACAGGTCTTGAAGGAATTGGCCAAATGCATGTTTTGTCTTTGGCAGCTCAATAGCGAACTTCAAGAGTAAACGCAAAAGTACTTCTTCAATGTGACGAAAATAAGGACAGGAGTGAGTGTTGATAACGCCGAGTCTACGAATCTCTAAATATTTCGGACCAAAAGTTCTTTTCGGACATGAAATCCTCTCTAAGAGTACATTTAAGGTCTGAGTTGGCATCGGAACAGGATTCTGCAAAACGCAGTATTTAATTTTCGAAGATGAGTCCCCCTAACGCCGGCTGCTCCCTTCCACAATGGATGCATTTCCGCATTCAGGGAAATAATAGAGCAAACGTGTGCCAGCAAAGAAAGGATGACGCGGAAGTGGGGGAGTGACAGAAGGGTTGCCATCTTTGGTCATATGTGAGCGGTATTTGTCACCACCGCAAAGTAACACTGTTTAATATCTAAATTGTGTTTCTCTCGTACCTTTGTGTTCTATGAATAACAATACGGAGTTTAATCAAAATATCAGCAATTCATTGTCTGTGTATTGAAGTAAACTTGTATTTTATAAGCTTTTCATTACCATTTGTTCCAGGTTGTTATTCGTTAATTTTTATCAATAGAGGATTCGAGAAATATTTTCACGGGAGGCAACTTCGTCTTCATTAAACTATTCCAATTTGATTAAGAAAAAAACTTTGTAGGGTTAATAAATGGATACTGCAAGTATTATAAAATGCACTCATGCAGGATTTAATTAACTTTGTCTATTAACTGTATCGAAAAATATTTTGAGAATCAACTCCATACAAATCATTGCTTTTGTACGTTGTTGATATAGTTGAAGAATTTGCAGTGATTATAATTGACTTCTTATACTTCTCTTTAATATATTATTGATTATAAAATACATAATGTTAACATTTAAATTACTTATGATATTTATTTAGAAAATAATATTATTATTATTACAGAAAACCTTACAGGTAGAGCAATGCTCTGGTGGCAAGGATATAAACAGATTACAAAAATTTATATTTCAATGCTGCTAATGTTCAATATATAACTTTTATGCTGCTCATGAAAATTTCACGTTAAAAGGCTAAAGATATAAAATATGTTCCAACCACCACTTCTTTTTTCCTTCGAATCCCAAGTTATTTACCAATAACGGTTTCTCTAAAACCCCTTTCCTAAAATGTTTCCTCTGAGCAAAAATAGATTCTCTTGGGTTCGGTGTGGTCCTAACGGAGACCTTTTTGTGAAAAGGGAAATACCCAATATTTCCCGCCTTTTGACCGTTTTTGCGTCTTTTGCATTTCGCACAGTGCTAACGGGAAAAGGGACGTTTCCGGGGAAAAGCGGAAGACATATTCGGTTACACGATTCTCATGCAATTTCTTAAATAATAAAAATAAGGTAAATACAAATGTAGTTTCCCGAGGAAAGGTTGACATTTGAGCGCATAAAAGCAACATAATTCTTATTGTTCTTCACTTCGAAGATTATCGCAAACAGATTATAATACTATAATTTAATAGTATAACCATCAGTTAAGATGTAGGATTATAATATAATATGAATATCAGGAGTGAAAACCATTGACAGGTGATTGAAAACCTTAAAAACGAATTATTGGAAGAACTTAAACAGAAAAAGTGGCGGGCGCTTTCAATGTTTTGGAAAGTATTTATTCAATTGCCAATAATATAAAATACAAATCGAACGATGTAACTTTTACAGCCATGTGTTTTATCGCATTTTTTAAATTCTAATTAGGAAATTGTACAGAGCTTTAATATCACATTTTCATGTCTATAAGATGAGAAAAACTCTATTCATATAGTTTCTAGCCGTATCATCACGCAAAAGAGATGAGTACTTACATTTTGTAAACAATATTCTTCGTAATCACCTTAAATGCTCATGAAGGAGTTTAATACATTTCTTTGGTTCTGGGGACGTATTTTCCATATCGTAAACTCGTTACTGTTTTATGAAAACGAAAACAAGATCTTTTCTGCCAGAACGAGTCTCCACAAGATATTTATGGCAGTTATTAAACAACAAATCATTAGGGTGTCATTTTCGCGACTGTTCTAGGAAACGCGAGCGTAAGGCAGTTAAAAATCAGCCGTAGTGCCCTCTTCCTCCACACAAGTTTTATAGCGTACTTAGAGGCGTTTGAAAAATTTGGAGACCCTCAACAAAATATGGGTCAAAAGACAAAGTTACCAGACGACTCAACCCTTTACTTTCGTAAGATGGCCCTTGCCAATGACCATTTCTCCTTTCCGAGAAAACCCTCCATAAGCCACGGGCAAAAAGGCGAGTTCGCACATAGATGTCGCCTCATGGTTCTCAGGTCATCCCTTCGACCGCAATTGACAGCAGTCGTCAATTGGTCGATTGGTGAAGTATACGATCGAATTTTTAAAAAATTACAGAAGCATTTATGAACACAATGAAGTGTGCTCGACTTTCTCTTAACAAAATCTTTTTCAGTTTAGGGATTAATTTGAGGTAATTATAAATCTTCAAAAAATTAATTAACATTCCTTAGTAAAATTCTGTTTTATAAAACGGATAGCCAACAATGGTAGATAGAGTTAAGTTCAAAAAATTTTTTCCTCAATAGCTTATTCCAAATTTCTAGTGAGTTTTGTGGTAATCGAAATGTCTCTTTCGCGGGTTACAATTATATTATACACACAGATATTCAGAATTTACGGATAACTTCAACGTTCGTAGTTTACTCAGGTCGATTTTTATTTAAATCTTTCGAATTTTTTATATGAATATATTGATAATACTACATTTTGATGAATATTTTAAGAATTATAACAAAAGAAATAATATCTTTTGCGAAAATTACATGAATGGCTGCTTTTGCATTCCGAGAACATTATTAAAACTGCCTTTGCATCCAATCCAACATAAAATGTTAGTCATCGCTCATTGCTCTTTGCATCTCATGAATGCAAAGAAGTCATATAACAATAATTTTCGAGTGAAAATATCTTAGTATTTTAAGTAGAACGTAATCTTCGAAAACTTTGATCGCCTAGTCCAATATATAAATCACCTAAAACGTTTTTGCTTCCTACTTTACGAAGAACTCGTCGCAAGAATAATGAGGTTTAATACCCGAGAGGGTAGTTTGCTTCGATTATCGATCATTAATTTTTATGATTCATAGGTACGGAAGCGTAAATCAGATTGTTCCGTTTCTTATTTTATATATTTTCTCGTTTCCTTACAGGTTCGGTAATTTCTAAATAAGTAGGTTGACTTTTCACTGTACCTTAGAATGAGAAGGAAATAGGTAATTTTATGCCAATTTTCGGTAAATTTCTTGTTAAAACTCGAGTTGTAATATTTGATAAATTATTCTTATTCAGATATATATTTCCGTTAATTGCGTAACAGTTTGATTTTAGAATTCCAATAACCGCGTCCCGATTTTCAGGAAAGTTAACACTGGCCTAATTTGTATTTGGAACATAGCCTTTTAGCCAAAAGGGAAATCAAGTATTCATAGAACTGAAAACACCTTGTTCGTGTCTTCCAACGACTCTTCAATTTTCATATTCGTGAATAAGCATGTTATCGTGATTTAGTAAGTTTTTTGGTGGAATAATTTCAGGAGATGTGTTATTTTACTATCTTTCGAATTTGCTTTAAAGTTAAGCTTAAAAATTTATAACTAGGTTTACATTTTATACTTTTGTTCCTGCAAAAAAAAGACGCAAAGCTTATACCAAGACAAAATTCGAAAGAATTACATCGAAAAATGTAATTATTAATTGGCATCCATTAATGGCAAAGGTTTCCAGCTGAAGAAATCAATTATTTTAGATTGAGAAAATAGAAATAAATTAAAATTTCTGATCTTAAATCATCGTCGCGGCGAAAAGTTCTTTACGTTAACGGTCTTCTGTTCCTTAAATTGTTAAGAATATTTAGGGCAACCGGATCTATTTAGTTCGTAACCGCGACTCTTTCTTCGGGCACTTTCTGAAATAACTTCGAGAGAAAATACAACAAAAATATTACGATTAGAAAGTGACAAAATAAGGATTGTAAGGAAGGTGTACACTTGTTGCACCTCCAAGACGGTGATGCTCATTTCCGCTAAGCTTACGGTACAGCGACAACGGTGGCATCCGGAAAAAAGACGGCTGCTTTCTCCTATGACAGGTCTCCATTCAGAAGCACACAACCCTTTCAGAAGGAAGGGTGCGCCCCTCAATCCCTATTTGTTTACCAGTTGAGATGTGCTCTGGAAAGCTGCACTCCATAAGGCCGGCAGCTGCCTCCCACACCTCCAAAAACATCAAACTCGTGAGCACCGGCCCTTACCGTTCTTCCGCGTTCTATTTGCTCACCTTTGAGTTCTGCTCGCAAATTAGCAATTCTTCAGATCAAGATATCTGTGAGATCTTAAAAAAGGGAATAAATGAATTCTTTTCCATCTCTGGTTTTCTATGGTATTCATGGAAGCATTTCTGAAGACGAAGAAAATTACTCTTAACCAATCTTTTGAGTGCAGTAAATTATTATAACCCATAGCTGAGTCTGAAACTGCTTGTAAATATATTTATTTGTAAAAGAAATAATAAAAGAAAACGATGAAGGTAATTATTTTATCTGTGTCTTTGTTCTATACGCTCCAAACTGATAAATATTTGGCTTAATGCGCGATTTATTTTATCATTAGGTTCTTTTCATTATTTTCCGAACTTTAACAAACGGAAAGAAGTTTTCGCATATGTATTTTTCTTCGAATTTTTCATATTGTTTATTCAATTCCTAAACGTTTTCTATTTAAAATGGTATCTTAACATATCGATTTATAATCGAAGAGTAAAAGAGACTGAAAATACATCGATTCGAGCGATCATTATTTTTGTACTTCTCTGAGGCTCATTTCCTTTTCAGTTTTCGATTGGCCGCTAAATCGCTCAATAGAGAGCTTTCCTTTTGCCTACGTCTTCATCTGTCTCCCGGAGGAGTGTTTCTTTGAACTGCCGAATTAATACTCTTAAGAATTGTAAATGGATTTGAGTGGAAATGAACTCAAAGAAAGTGAAGAATAAATTCTGCGCAAATTGTCTGAAGGAGTTATTCGCACGGATAAATCGCTCATTGGCTTTCCTCTTTAGAAATCTCTAGAATAGAGATGTTAGCGCATTCAACCTTAACTCTTCCCTTCTTATGTGTTTAAAAGGAAGAACACAAGAGGCATTTCTAAAAGCAAATCTCCTTAAAAAGGGAATCTTCGCTGAAAGACACGAATCGACTATTTATTTGGTGGTAAAAGTATTTCTTCGAATGCACGCAAACCGTTTGATATTTTTCCAATTACCGATTCATCTATTTAATGGATCCAAAATCAGAAGTGCGATTAAATTTTCATATACATTCATATAAATATCCCGCGTACCGCCATATGGCAGAGGGTTTTAATTCACTGATTCCTCTATTTATCTAACCGTCTCATACTATCTCAGAAAAGAGGGCAGTAACAACCATCCGTTCGCTCCACAAAATTTTTTTGAAGTTTTGAGTTTGGAAGTTTTGAAGATCGCTAAGTATCACGACTGTCATGGAATTTTGCATTTTGAGCAACCGCTCCTCGGGAGATGTCTGTCCGATGGTTTCAAAAATCTCCGATGCGCTGCTATAGAAACTAAACTACATTTAATTTATTTAATCTCCTAAATAAATGACATGTTACTCACAAAATATACCCTATCTAACCAAATATACTTAATCCGTTAAAGTATAATTATTATGCTCCAGCCTATCTTGGTGGAATATCTTAATGAAATAAAATGTCTTACCCTTCCGAACGTAAATTTATTCCCAATATCACTTTCACATCAAGCAAACCGTCTTCTGAACAATTACCAAAATTGTCCCCCGACTATTCTTTCTACCCAAGCTCCTGTCTACGGATCAGTAATGACCATCTGTTGGCGCAGTTACACAACTTATTCGACGCCTCAAAAATTGCGTCCGATAAAAGCAAAAATCACTGTTTCACGTCTTCCGCTCAAACATTTCATCAATCTGTGCTCTTCTATCCTCAAAAGAGTTGTTCGAGATATTTTATCAAATCTGAACCACTACTGTTGGACCTGAAGTATTTTTTAATTAAATGAGCCGTAATCACTCTAGTTCCGAAATAAAAAAAACACCTAAATATGAATCGGTGGCGGAGTGATTTGCTAATCTGCTAACGTCGAGGTTCAAATGAGGGATCTCTGGGTGTGGTTGTTTGTGAACGTCCATTGTTGGGTAGAGTGGATGTTTGCGCGGTCTTTGATAATAAATAAATAATTTGTTATAAATATTCTCTGTACATATATCACGAATTCTAATGATGATATGCTAATGTGCAATGGTTGATGGGTCCTATAAATTGCTGCACGCCTCCAAACTTAGCTGCAACTTACAAAAAAGATGTATAAGTCACTCGATAATATTGGCGAAACCTCCGCCTTTTGAATTACTTTGTACAAATCTGTTTTCTGAAGTGACTTTCGCATCATCTGATAAACTCCATTTAAGAATACGCGTTGATGAATAATGCAATCCATTATGCGAATCTAAAATCTCATATGACAAAAGGAGCTGCTAGAACATCTTTAAATCGGCAACTAAACATACTTCATCAAACCAGTATTTGAGATAAGACCGAATAGAGCAAATCTATTAGTTGGATATCCTGAGGTTAGCCTCTACATTGTATTCGCCTTTCGCGTAATAATGTGTTCTTTGGATGATAAACCACTGCTCTTTATAAGTATTTGATTTGCAAGCTATAATGGTTACCCATATATTTTATGCAGTGATTTGATAATATTGATGGAAAGCGTGAAATACATTTTACAGAGGAGACTTAAAAAAGGTACAGCGGAAGGCGATTCGTTTTTTTGCTTACCTAAATAGTAAATTTTATTCTATAAAGATTCTTTATATTACTTCTTTGACAACGAAAAAAGACAATCATTAGCCGTATATTCTATGCAGTATTGTCTTATGGGGAAAAACATCGAAAGAGGTCCATTTTCCGCAAATTTCGCAAAGTTCCGTTTAAAACGGATAAAATTTAGATTTTCAGCTAAGTTTGATAAATTTCTTTAACATTTGTGCATTGTCTTTCTTATTTTTTGGTGGCATTTGGATAAGAAATGATGATTCTACACATTGATGAAGATATTTCATCTTTTTAACAAAAGAGATAAATTTTATAGGGTAATGAAAAAATTGTTGTCTTAGCGGCCGAGAACATTGCTAACAATGTCATTGCTTTCCTCCAATCCAACATAAAATGCTATTTTTTCTTAGATTACCTTTATATGAATACATAAGCGTTAAAGTCTGCTATTTTTTAAGTAACCATATTTTAGAAAAAAATTAGTTAAGTGGAATGTAACCTTCGGAAAATTTGATCGTGCAGTCCATTTATATTTATCGCTTAAAACTTTTTTGTTTCTTACGTTACTAAGAACTTATCGCGAGAGAAATTGAAATAAATGTTATTATTTTCATTTACATGTTATTCTAAGTCGATATCCAGAATATAACTTTAGTTTTTGAATTTGACATAGACTCAGACCCGATTGATCGTCCTTGGGCCAACGACTGATTTGGAATTTAATCATTTTGGAATAATGGAATGTCTTTTAATCAATTTCATCTTTGTCGAATAATACTTTCGGAATGAAAATCACGGACAGGAGTATTGAATGCTGTAAAAAGTTAGATTATAACAACCTTATAGGATAAGAGTCTAATTTCATATATAATTAATTCAAAATTCCGTTGCTATAATTCTGAAATATATATAATGCAAATTCTATTTCACTTTACGAAGTCATATATTCAGTATGTTACCATTCCACAAAGTAACGAACATATTAACTTTACATATACTATTCTGTTATAGCATATTCGCCATTCTGCTTCCTGCTCCATCGTGGACAATGTACCGGTTTTATAACGCTAAAACGGCAGATCCTTGACCCCAACCCGTCTAATACCCTAGCGTGATATCCCATTCTTGAGTGTTTCCGAGAACTCAGCAGCGGGCCTTCGAGAAGAACCCCTTTCTCCTTTCCCTTCTCTACCTGCAATTGTGCCATCAGTGGCGTTATTGTTCTTAGCCCGAAAGAAAGTTTCGAAGATACGTGACGAATAACTTATAACGCTTCTGAATCCATTTCAGGAAGATCTCTCGAATGCGTTTATCTTCAGAAATGAATGAGGTGTAAAAGAAAACTTAATCATTAAGAATCGTCAATATTCCCCTTTCTATATTTTCACGCTATCGATGAACGATAATTGCCGCTCACATAATCTCGATTTTTATGGAAGCATTTCTCTACCAGAAGATGTGAGACGAATTTCTATTAAAAACAATTGGAAATTATTTTAAAATTTGAGACTATTCTTCTAACGATGAGGTAGCGGGTTCAAATCCCGGCTGAGGAGGAAATTTTCCTCTCATGGTTTGAATGTTCGTTACGTCTGTTGTTAAGTTTACACTGTAATTTTGTGATAGAGCTACTAACTAGATTTCAACAGACTACTTTAGTTATTAATTTATGCAATTTCGTATAAACAAAGAAGTTTGTTAAGAATATATTTTGAATTCTCCATTCCAGAATAATAACAAAGCGGCAATACTGGTTGATAAACGTATCGATACTTTTCTATTTATTCTTTTAAAAAGTATTCGTACGTTTATCAATATATGTATATTTACTTTTTACCATGGCTATAATGGAACGTTTCAATTTGAGATAAGATATATAATTTAACAGTTCCATGCAGTAATTGTAAGAGAGAACTTCACCGAAAATGACAAAAAAGGAAACTGACATGTTCGCAAATAAGTCGCCTTTTACGAATCGAGCCGCTTTACGCGTTCTAAATGCACCATCAACCTCTTCTCGGACGACAACAGTACTCAAATAACAATGGAAAGGTGGAAATAAATAAAACAATATAGGTGAAAATAAGCAATCACTTTGACATTGGATTTACTTGAGAACGCGGTTTACTCAGCCTTAGCGTCTCATCATTTGAACCCACTATATTTTGAATGTGAGTTTTGAACGGTAAATTATGGCAACATAATGCCTAATTATTCTTACTGAGTAACGAATTCTAACAATGTTCGGCAAATGAGCGGTTGAGGTTTTCTGATTTCTGGAATCAGCAAATACTCATTGCTGCACGAGAAAATTCTGAACTTGGGATATGTAATCGACTTAAATAAGAACAAGCGAATCATAAGCTATCACTTTAATACGACCGATCACCTCCATAAGGCTCTCAAATAATCTTAGCTTTCTATCGGCTGATGAGTCTGAATGAAAATGTCGCGTAAATTTTGTATTGAATCGAAAGAAATTTAAATCGCAGCAAGAACAACTTGAGGATCCAACGCAAAAGTTAAACCTAAATGGAGGAATTAAGAGGCGATTGATCAAAAACTTCATCATAAAAATCCAAGCTTTATCAAAGACGATAGGAGTGTACATTTTCTTGGACTATCGGCAATTAGCGATGTCTTTCATACCAAAAAATATAAATTAATCTTCTGATAGATTAAGAATTATGATTATTAACAACTTCGAACAGTCACTTTTGATTTAGGTTAACGTTTCTTATAAGGGAGTAATTCGCATTATTAAGTTATTATATTCTAATTAATAATACATAAGAATAATTCTAGATTTATAAAATTTCATGTTTATCATTCTAAGATATTGTCTAAAATGAAACAATTTCGATAAAAATTCTTTTGGTTGATACTTCCCAATCTTCATGACGCTAGCGAAATATGTCGCATCAAAAACAATTCTGTGAAAGTGTACGACATTTTTTTCGTTCATCTTAATTTATATCCTTTTTGTCTGATTAAACTTCTTTAACAGAAACTCATGAACGGCTTTATACCGGATACCTTAACGAATGTTACGAAGAATAGAACTCTCGCCTACCTTATGATCCTTAGTGAATATAAACCCTCAATTTCAGCTTTCGAAGAAGATCATAAGCGCATGGAAAATTTTTGGTATATCTTTTGATATTTACATTTACTTCCTGACGACGGAAATAAATCTGCAGAAAATCATGAAATTATATCGATGTAAGATGGAAGGTAATTTTAATTGTTTCTTTGTTAAAATCTATCAAATCAGTTTGAATTTCCTGAACCTCAAAGGAAGAATTTCTGCAAGTTCTAGCTTCATTCCGTTTGTGAAAACTTCATCATAACGTGGTTAAATAATTATTTCCTTAAATTATTCAGAACTTTGCCTACGATACGTGAAAATACATCTACTCTGTAAGCAGCCTTTCAGCGTGTGGCAGAGGGTGTAAATACCTATTTTACTTTATCGCGTTTATTAGTCTATTACTATCGCATATCGTGCGCGGGAAGAAGGAATTTTTAAAGCGATTCGTCCTTGCATCTATTTCGCGTATTTTACGCGCATTACCATATCGGCCTATATAGCAGGGTGGTCGCATAATTTCATTCACGTCTTCCATAAACGTACTTTCTCTACACTTATCTAATAAACGCAATCTAGCTGCTAATCTTCTGTCTGTTAATGTTTCCTAGCAGTATTCTGATAATAAGTTGGTTGAACTCGCCTTTTTACCGTAGCAATTCTTTAAAAATTTTAAATCACCGTGTCATCCGCAAATATTCTGACTTTGTTTTTGATATCGAGGCTTGATGGATTTATTTCGATATCAAATCGTTTATATATATATATTAAAAATAAAAGGGGCCCGATTAAGTTGCCCTAGGGGAAAAATATCGATAAGTAGAAAGAGCTTTTCGGAGGAAATATAGTATAGACATGCAAATAGTATAGAATGAAGCCTTCGGATGTAGTATATTTATTCGCAAACCAGTACCGTTGGTCTTCATTAGTTGCACAACGGCAGTAATTCCCAATTTTAAAGGAAAGGATAACAAATAAAAGAAAATTAATTTTAAGGGGTCAACAGCGACTTTTACTAAGTAAAGAAAGAGAAGCCAATAGGCTGTCCCTGAAAGTTTACTACAGAAATCGCAAAAAATCTCCTGCTGACAACTTGTAGCGATTGTGTCACTAAAAATTTCCCTCAGAAAATCCCTCCCCTTAACCCGTTATGGTGGTGGAAGAACACGTCATTCGTCAGGGATTGGTTGTCGGGTGAAAGGGTTGGTGGGGGTGCGACCATCCAAGTCCAGTCTTCACTCCGTCGCTGACCTTTGCTAGTTCTAAACCGTTTTCATCTATGCCTATGGCCACATCTCCGATGCCGTGGTTCGCGCAACCGCGAGGGATCTACCAGATGCCTTTAGTGGAGGACAAACTGAATGAGAAGGTAAGGATTTAATTAGTTTTAACTTACATTTTCCCGAGTTCCGCCATTATCCATAATATGATGTTTCCGTCATGAAATGGATTTTCACTAAAAACACTCCTTCGGTTAAATAATTACCCGCTCTGGTTTTTAAAATAAACCACTTTCTTGTAAAGACAATCATTTGTTTCGTTGCATCTTCATGTCACTGTCACTTCATCACACACTTCATGTGACTGTCACTTCATCACATACTTCATGTCATTCTTTAAGATATATCTATAAAATGACAGCTTCCATATTTGTAAACAAAAGATTGTCAACAATTAATGTATCGGCAAGTAATTAAAATCGTATTACACTCGGTTAACCAATGGACTTAGGGACGAGTAACGCGAATCATTGTTACTTCATCAAGGATCGTAGTATACATGATGAGTTTTTACTACCGATATAATGTTTGTAAATCTATGAATGATATATTTTTACAATAATAATATAACATCCGACATGTTATATCTACTCACAATCTTCTTTCGCCCTTTCCATGTACCAAAAGGACATTCAGAAAACCCGATTAGCGATTGTGAAGTTGATTGGAATGTTAAAACAAATTAATGAACATTTTCCAAGACATTCATAGTATTTTATATATATCTAAATAGTATTCAAGGTTTTATTTAAATGGGCACATTTACGAAACGATATCATTCGTATAGGAAAGTATCTGATTTCTGAAAACCGTTCCATCGACACTCCAGTGGCACATATATACAAATAGCGTCTCTTTGAATGACACTGTTGCCGGAAGGCCCTATTACAACACGAAGCTACGGTTCTTCCGAAAACACCTGTCACTTACGCAGTTATTATCCATTTAAAGGTCGATCACGTCGGATTTCAGAAGCTTTGGTTTCAACAGTTCCGCGCGTAAGTGTTCAGCGATTTACGCACTTTTTGTATTTGTCATACTTTTAACTCAACATGTAAATATGAAATATTTCGTATATTTAAAGATAGTAGAGTGCAGTGATAATTCGTAATGTGCAACTGATATTTTTTCGAAACTGACAGGTATCTATCGTTACATTCTATTGAGGTGTTATGCTTCCAAATAAACTCGCGATTAACACTGATATTCTCGAAATACTTTTAGCGGATATAAATAATATAGCCTTTGATTTCGTAATTTTTTCTCTCTTCATTTATCAACTTATACTAAGTTACTCAAGGTTATTTCAATTTTCATTCCTTTTTATTCAATAATTAAATGTAATGCCTCCAAAATTTTCATTCTCATTCCAGTTTCGGCTCATTCAGTCACTTTTAGAGTAAAGCCCATTACCCGATATGCCATCTTAATAATTAAGAATTAAATGAATATTGAAACTATATATTTCTTCAAACTATACATGTCTGAAATATGTTGTACATACCAAAAATAAACATTAACAATATAGAGACGATAAGTTCATTGATAGCTAATTTTTTAACCACTATGAAAACAGTTTTCGATGAGACATTTTAAAACCACTTACTTTACAGTACAATTTAGTAAATAATTTTGATTCTATAAGCATACTCATTTATTTTAATGCCTTATATTCATGATTTTTCCCCTGATATTCATAGAGCTCAGAGCTTATATTGCAAAACTAGACATATGTGTTCGGACCAGCGATTATAATAAGTCTTTTTTCCATTCAGAAAATAAAAAATCTAAGCATATATATCAAAACGGGTGTCTTAACGTTTTTACGTACGAGTATACTAATATTCAAACGTACGACCTCACTGAAAACCGTTGTCCGTGATACAATGGCCTTTCCCTAATCGCTATTAATATTTACATTTCGCGGAAAAGCTCGAGTATTTTTAATGACCTAACCACCAGAGGGCATTCTGTTGTGTGATTCCATAGAAACTGGCCCTCCATGGAGACTCCCAGCAGGGATTCTTTCTTCTTAAGTTTCTTGCCTTTGCCCAAAGTAGACATTTTCGTGTCTTCCGCAATTTTGCTTAAGCTGACATTAGGTCATCAAGAAATTAAGGAGTCTCTTTTATTAAATATTATGCGTCAATGAGTCCGAAATTTGAATCATTAATTGAGCTTACATATTCAGTATAAAGGTGCATTGAGTCGATTTTCGCTGTCATTAAATGTTTTCTTATCCATTTCTAGATGTCCACGGTTATCACTCATCCTCCTGCTTCGCCGCCTAACTATTCGGCCATTCGGTTGGTGAGGATGGACAAAGTGGAGCGCTACTCTCCACGCCCTCTAACCCCCGAAGAGTGCAGAGAAGACGCTACTCCTCTGGACTTCTCCCGCGCGTCCACCACTCCCATTGAGGATCCCTCGCCGCACGGAGCCGTGGATCTCTGCACGAGGGGGGACAGTTCTCCGGACTTCAAGACAGAAGACAAGAAGAATGCGGTAGATCAGTTGTCTCCCACGTCCATCGATGCCGTCAGTGAGGTCGTTCCGCAGCAGTCAATCGTGCAGCAGTATCCCTTCCATTCCGCCTTACTGCATCAGCAACAATACATGATCAGAGGTCCTTCCTCAGAACCCACGAATGCACGGGAAGCCGTATCTCCGAAAACAGCGAATTTCCAAGGCATAATTTCTCTTACGCCTCCTCCGCCCTTACCACTGAACGACGCCTTGCCTCTGTCACCCATCCAGCAGCCACCGCTGCCTCCGGTGTTGCCCGTACCTCTGCATCAGACGCTGGCGGCCGCAAATGCTTGCAAATCCGACTCGAAGGCGACGAGGCCGTTCAAGGCCTACCCGAAGGACCCTTTGACCCTTACGGTGGGCGTATCGACGGCAGAGTCCCTCCTCGGACAGGCGTCGAACGAGGCATACGTCGAATTCAGGAAGAGGATGCTACAGCAGGTGGCCGCGACGAAAGTCCGTCGTCCCAATGCGACGCAACAGACAGAAGAAGGCTCGAATTCCGCAGAATCTATGGAGTCAATGCCGCAGAACAACCAAAGTTCTTCGAGTGGAGATGAGGATGGAACTCCACTATCGAAGAAAAGGTCGAGAACCAATAGCGAATCCAATTCTCCTTACGGTGTGGTTAAGGATGCCGCCTACTGGGAGAGGAGACGGAAGAACAACGAGGCTGCGAAGAGATCTCGAGACGCGAGGAGGGCCAAGGAAGATGAGATAGCGATCCGAGCTGCTTTCTTGGAACAAGAGAATCTCAGACTGAAGTACGAGGTGGCAGCACTTAGGCATGAAACGTCCAACCTTAGGTGTCTTCTGTACAGTGCGGCGAACAGCAGTTGATTTTAAATCGTTGATGTCTCGAGTTCAGTGGAGAGTCATCAAGAATATGTAAATAAAGGACATGATCTATTTACTTAAATTTGGATTGTATATATTTCTCAGCTGCGTGTGTAATTTTATTTGTATGTGAGTGTTTTGTGAGATTCCATATATTCTAAATGATGATGTTTTATGTTATCTGTATGAGCGGCTGTTTGTATACTAGTTATTGTAATTGTATATGATATAAATTATTATTTTTTTAGCCAAGGGTTATTACTTATCCAACTCATATCAAGCGTTTTTTATTGGCTTTACAAGCATTATTCTGGGATTTGATGATAATTTCCTTGTTATGGTTAATTATAATTTCCATATATAAATTTTAATTAATTAAGTATTGCTCAATTTCATTATTCAATTCTTATCATCCATAAATGAAAAGAAAGGTATAAGGTTTAGATTTATCTAAAATGATTTAATATGTGAGTCATAAGAGCATATACTTAACGTTTACAAGTTTATTAAAAAAGTGAGATTTTGAGGGGTAGATTAGGCAACACACAAAGTAATGGAGTGTCCACTGATTGCGTCATTGAAGGGGAAAGTAGAAAAAAGAAATAAATTATTCCTTTAGTTTTCTATCTTTTCTTCGGTTTTTTTGATAACAATTATAATTCTACAACTTACCAATAAAACCAACCAACTCTTTATAATCTTGTTTGTTTATTCCGAATTGTTATTTTCGATAACTTTCAAGAGATTGGCGACCTGCAATTCAATGTTGGACATATGATAACACTTCTTATGGTCTAAAGGAGTTCATTTTCAAAAACATGGTAAACTTTTGAAGAGCCAAGTCATGTATGAAAATATTTGCTACCCTCTATTTTAATTGCGATATTCAACTGTAATCTAACCAAAAATCATTATTCTCCGGTACGTCAATATGATTTTAATATAAGCATCCTTAAAGGAGTTGATTAACTGTATTTTAGTATAAATTTAATCTCGATTATGGCGTTTAGTAGGCAAGTGCTCTTCATTGTACTTCAAGTCTTCCAAATATTTAAATAATTGGGGAAACAAAAGCTGGGTGTAAGTCGGATTAAGACATTTTTATCAGAAAAATTTATTGAAATATTTTCTTGGCAAAGAGTGGGTTCATCTAGGATAATGTAATTACACCGTATTCTATAATGTTTCTCTGGAATTCGTATACAGTTAATGAAGAACGATTTATAATCCTAAACTGCTCTTTTTACTTTAGTTATTGAAATCATAGCAAAGGCAAGCATAAATAAATTGTATTCTTTTCATAAATATAATAATCGCGTAACTTAAATAAAAAATGTTTTAATCAAATCATAGTTAATATATCGGAAGTACTAATCACTGAAGATCACCTGAAAACTATTCCTAATGATGATTAGTACTCATTTCTTATCATTCATTTCCCTTTAGTTATTTTTTTTTAAGTTTTATGATTTAAAAATATATCTAAAAATAAAAACTCGGGTTTTCGGTAAATTGAGAATCGTCAAGAAAGTGTAGTTTTAAAGAGCATATTCCAACATGTAATATGCAAGAAATGTTTTCAAAATGCCGCTTTATATATGGTCTTTGAAGTTTTTCTCAATTTCTAATTATAATTGAAAATACATCCCATAATGCAATAAAATTAAAATTTATCCCTGTTTCCAGTTAAGCGTAATGAAAGAAAAATAGGTTGAAGATGTAGGTTTCATGTCGGAGTCATTGAATGATTGGCTGTAATAGCGTCGATTATTAAATATAGTTGCGTGCTCTTATAACCCAACGAAATAAACTTCGTCTTTTGAGACAGGGCGTGTGAAATGGACATCTGATATACCCAATCCCTATAACCCTTCCTAAAGCATTATATACCTGACGGCTGGTCACAAAAGTAACATGCACTCTCATGGAAGACCATCGACCTTTATTTTCGATTGATCCGCCTGAATAATGAATTACATGATAATATGCGGTGACAATTTCACGATGAAAACAGAATTAACTTCCTTCAAATTCCTTACTTTCTCAAGTCGCAATTTTCAACTGCTGTTTTTTTAAAGAAAAAGGTTATTTTCATCGACCGTTCTCATCCAAGTTCTCCATGCTTTCTCTGCATTCCGTTAAAGGATTTTGCCGACACTTTTGTGCTGACGGTGATTCTCATACACTTTCGTGATATTTATCTTCGTAAAATAATCACTCATATTATTCTCTTAACTGATCTTATTTTTCTCATCCACTACTAAACATGGCTACAAAAATTAAAAGGATTGATAAAAATTTGAGGAGCTGAGATACTTCAATGGTTCTCCGTAAGTGACGATCCAAACTCACGCAAAATCGAACTCTTCAACTAAAAGGTCGTGAGAATAAACTCACCTGTTCGACAGTTATTTCATCTCATTCCTTTCGTTTTCTGACAGCAAAGTCAAATTCGTCTTCCCCTTACCTCATCACGAATCCACTATCTTTCAGACAATTAATATTGCAATGGCTTTCAACTGCCCAAGGGTAGATCACAAATAGCATGCTTTTTAATGGCTTTCTTCTCCTCGGTGGAAATCACACCTTCTTCTCGAAAGGGATCAAAGAGTTTCTGATGGTACAACAAAACGAATTTCCTTCAATTCCAAATAAATTACCAAAACTGCGATAAATGTGCAGCGTTGTTAAGAGGGGCCGAATGAGTGGTTCAGAATGGAGAAATAGAGATTTTTAGAATTCATGTTCATTTCTTAACATGTAGATTTATTCCAGGAAATAACAAGCCATGAATTTTTTACTTTCTATATTTTGAACTTAGGAAGTCCTCTTAAAGTGCCTTGCACTCATTTTTGTTATTTATATTCCTATGGATCCTCTACTAATAGACGAATTCGACGGCAAGTTATTTATAAATGTAAGGAAGAGTAAAATCCTTACCACCTTGAGCAACGCCTGTTATTACACTGATTTCATTGTACCACTTATCACAAATTTTAACTCTCTGTTTCCTATATATATAACTATGCATCTTATTACTCTTGGATCTAAATTCATTGCGTTCAATTTTTATACTACAATTTCGTGGTCTACGAAATTGGCTAGATCTATGACAACTGCATCTGCTTGTTCTCCCATTTACTGTGGATTAAATAAGTCGAGATTTAATCCAAACGTATGTGATTCACACGAAAACCCGACTCTAAATCAGCTCCAGATCAGGTGTTGATGAAAATTACAAATATTCTCTAAGTTTTCGATGACCCATGACCGATCTAATTATGCGCGTAGAATAAGAGAAATATATGCTTGGACAAATCATTTTAAGAATTCTTCTTCCCACGTTCGATATGCGATAATAATAACCTAAAATGATAGAAATGATAATTCGAAAGTTTTAATTGTGGATTCCAATGCATACATCTCCTAATTTTTTTTTGTTTCTTACAATACGAAGATTTTTTCGCGATAGAAATTGAGATAAAAGTTGTTATTTTCATTTACAGGTTGTCCTGAGTCGATATGGTGAATAGAACAGTTTTAGTTCTTGACTTTCAAACTCCGGAGCGAGTTCGGATCAATCGAAATTACTCATTCGAGTCTACGAGTCTCGGGTGTAAAAGTAATAATGAATAATAATTGAAGCATGAAGCGAATTACTCTCTCGGATGAATCTTAATGTTATCCGTGAGAATCTGAATCTCTGCGTGCGAGGTTTTTGGATTCCTCCGTAAGAAAATACTGCCCTTTGGAATAAACTATAGGTAACAACCTTGAGGCACTCCAGAAGAGAGATCATGGCCATAGAAATATTAGTTTTAATGTATTTTTTGTATATGTTAGATATTTTAAAACCAACATAGGAGATACCTATACACATCCTCTAATTTCTTTATCAATACAACATTAGAAACCTAATCAAATGCTTTAATGAAATTTAGATAGATTACAAGAGTATATTCCTTACATTCCATGGAAGCCACAATCTATATCAGATTCAGAATGTTAGTACTAGCGTTTTTACCAGAACCATGCTGATTGAAGCCAATAAAATTTTTGAGCTATGGCGACAAATTATCTGCTACAAGGCTCTTACTACTCGCTCAACTTATGTCACCCGACACTCAGCTGACACACGTACGGGTACGTACGTACGGTGCATAAAATTTAAATTTTAAAATAAAAAAATACCCTCGGAAATATGACTTCAAGGAACAAGAGATTAAGCTACAAAATACAGGATAAACTAGGAATGTTAAATTACGCTAAAGTGCGTGGAAACAAAGCAGCAAGGCATTTCGGTCCACCAACTACCGAAAAAATGATACGTACTTGGAGACTGCAGAAAAATCAACTGAAGACTGCTAAGAAAACGAAAACATAACCTTCGATGCCCAGCACCATCTAGGTCTGAACTTGAAAATGCCATAAAAATGTGGGTGATAGAGAAGAGAATTTCTGTATGTGCTTAAACAAAAATAATCATCAATGTGATCAAGGAATTTGCACAAAAACATGGGAATAAGAACTGTTTAGGGTCTGAGAGCTAGTGTCACTAGTTTATAGAAAAGGAAGGCTTATCAATGCGTGCAAAAACTATTACTGTTCAGAAAATTCCAGCGGATTATGAAGAAAAAAACAGTAGCATTTCATAAGTTAGTTGTAAATCCATGCAAGAAAACTTCTTTTGAGCTTGGTCAAATAGGTAATATGGATGAAATTCTACTACTCACATTTGATGTACCATCCAACGAGACTGAGTATCAAAGGGTCTAAATCAAGAACCAAAAAACTAAAGATCATCAAAGATCCAATATACAGTAGTTGTGCAGATGAAAAAAAACCACTGCCTTTCTAAAAAGAAAAACACATCCGAAAGAAAACTTCCAACTGGTGTAACTGTTCATGTTCATCCGAAACTAGAATGAAACTGTGGTTACAGAAAGTATGAGCAAGGCGCCCTGGTAGACTCTTACAGAATCCTCTCTTTTGGTTTGGGATCAGTTTAACATTCTTAGAA
This sequence comes from Pantala flavescens, assembly GCA_020796165.1. Classification (NCBI taxonomy): domain Eukaryota; kingdom Metazoa; phylum Arthropoda; class Insecta; order Odonata; family Libellulidae; genus Pantala; species Pantala flavescens. The sequence continues at coordinate 18,883,600 of CM036882.1, forward strand.
CTAGAACCATAAAGAATAAAACGAGAGAATTAAAACCCAGATAGCTGTGATTCCTGGTGGACTGTCTTGCCAATTGCAGCCTTTAGATGTATATATGTAAAAAGTGCGAGAACGATGGAACAAGTGGATAGGAAACCCATATCACTGTCTCACACCCTTAGAATGAAGCAGCCCTCTATTTCAGAAGTGTGCAAGTGGGTAAAAAATCTTGGTAGGTCGTTAAGGCTGAGGTTCAGTCCAGTACTCCAGTTTCAGTACTTTTTTCCATGTGTGTGGCCTACTTAATAAGAGTGATTCTTATGAGTTATTCTGTCAAAATCAAAGGAAACTTTCCCATAATAATGCAAATAGTTGGTCTGAATATAAAATACAGCTTGGAGAATTAAACAATATGATCTGATGAACAAATTTATACAGGGTTGGAAATGAAACAAAAAAAATGTTTGATAAAAGATACATAGTAACATAGATAGAGATTCAATTGTATATCATACTAAGTATTTCCATTACAGGCTGTGGGGTGGTAAGCATGATAACTATCCAACAATAAGGTCGCAGGCTCTAACCCTCCCTGATGGGGGAGTTTACCAATTAGGGATGTGATGTACAGCAATGGATGTACGTTTTTGTCTATTTATAGAAACCATATAATTGGATATACACGACTGTTCGTGATATATAAAATATAATATGAATCCTAAAGAACTTATTTTTATCTTATAATATAAAATGATGAAAGTAAACCTATGTATACCAACAAACACTTTTAGAACAAATTTTCTTCTTTAACGAAAGATATTTGAATTAAATATGTAAGCATTATAAATTGAGTTACAACTTATCACAGGAATGCTTGGGAAGGAATTATTTTACATTAATCTATTTATATATTTCAAAATTATAATAAGTTGAATCACACATACTTTTCAAGTGAGAATTCCTATGTTTGAGGTTAAATAATAAAGTGACATATGAAAGTGAATGTGCCTGGATAGTTTGTCTGCAATATTTATTCCAGTCTCAAATCAATTCTAAATATTCCACATGTCATTCCAATAACAATATATTGGATTTATCAGTCATACACAGATTTCACAGTCATTGCTAGTGATTTAATTGTGTTATATCTACGGATATAAGTCAACACAATACATGGAGAATATCTGTTGAATTTATAACACCTTCACATAAGAGATTATTCACAAAGTTAGGACTCGATTCCTGAGAAAATTTTAAGTAAAATTTGTTTGATTAATTTCAATTTCTACTGTTGATTTCCTGCAATACCTAATCACAATTGCATTTTCTTATGTTTTCCATACACCTGTGCCTTGAAATTCAATGCTTATATATATCTTTATTTTATTATATAAATTTTTATAATGCTTAAATTTATTTATATTATTTATTAAAGCACTTTAAGAGTAAAAAGAAGATTCAAATAAAAGACATCTATAAAAAACGGTATTACTATACATAAATACAATTATTTTCCTATAAAATGGTCATGGATTTGGTAGATAATTTTCCTTGAGTCTTAAAAATATTGGATGTACCTCTATTACAGGTAGAAAGATGAAACATAGAAACATTTGCGTACATAGAAAGCAAGTTATCAAAAAACACATTGTTAAAATTCATTTATCTTCTTAAGGATTAAATGAGTAAATCAGGGGATAGAAGTATTTTTTTAAATTACTTTTAAAGACATTTTATGAACTGAAACACCATATTGTAATGCTATGGAGAAAGAAAAGCATTTGCAATATAATATGAATCCATGTGACTGTGTAACAGGTAATGCAACTATTTCATTTTTGCAAGGCTTTTATGTGGTGAATAATACTAACAATCATTGGAAATTGGAGGCTCCAAGAGTACATGCTAAGATGTTACAGTAGTGAGTATGCTTCCATGTAATCATGGGTTACCCTGTTAAAATTAATTTTAATAGATCTAAAGTATATCTACATATTTACCCAGCGAGCCGCCTTTCGGCATTTGGCAGGGGGTGCATGCACCATGACTCTATTTCCCTATGCGATTATTTTCGCGAAGAGTCCGCGGAAAAAATGAATTTTTAAAACGCTCCTTTCGCGCATCTATTTCTCTGATCTTTCTCGCATTATCCGATCGGCCTATATAACAAGGTGGAAGCATTATACTTTCCACGTCTTCTATAAAGGAGCTCTCCCTGAATTTATCTAATAATTTAATTCTTTGGCTCGACCTTCTCTCTTCTAGTAATTCCCACCCGGCGTGTATATATATTATATCATATCTTGTTAAAGTATTGAGAAGTTCTTATCTTTGGCTTATATAATTTAATAATTCTATGAGGGATACTTATATTTTAAGTTATTTTCTCTATGATATTCATTGATGTCGAGATTCAGATAGATTGTTGTTGTACTAGAAAAACAGTATTGTCATTAATTTACCCTTTCTGAGAGATGTAAATAAAGTATGATTAAATTTCTGTAATTCTTCTATTATTCTTTTTAAGAGAAAACTACATTGCTTTTTTTACACTTTTATGTTATAAATGTCCATACCATAAATTATATCAATTTTATTTACACCATATGTAGAATTAAATACAGTATATCATAATTTGATATTATGTCTTTCATTAGGTTTTCTCATGGGCTCCACTTCCTTCCTTTTTTTTCAGCAATCCTCTTCATGCCGGCGTAACCACTGTCCATCCCGACGTAGTGCACTCTTTTGGCCTCACTTTTCTACCACCTCTCCTATTCATGTTGTTAAAAAGCAATACCTTCTCAGGGAGTGTCCTATATAATTATTTTCATTTTATAATCAATCAAAGATCTTCTCTAATCTAATCTCCTAAACACCTCATATCTCTCTTTATCTTTCTAACTCACTCCTTACATCTTCCTCCAAATCCACATCTCCAGAGCTTCTACTCTTTTTTCATCTTGTTGTGTTATTATCACAGTAAAATACTGTGCTTCTTATACAAGTCAAGACCTTAAGCAAGTCTATTTAACAATTGTTTATTCAACCATCCACAACATAATCTCCCATTTCTTTGGAATCCTTTCTTTGCAATTGCTGTCTTTTTGTCTAGACTTAACATTACATGTCTTCTGTTGTCATGCTCCAAATTGAATCTCTCTACTTGTTCAATACATTCCCCCCTCTCAATCTCTATTCCCTCAAACAACTATTTACATCACATTTGCTTTTCTCAGAGCAGCCCAGAGGATGAAGACAGTGTGTGTGTATATATATTCAGGGTATAAAGGATGTGAATATACATTATTAAATAATCACCACCTATCATTTTCAATTTGATCCTTGAGTCACTTCTGGATCTGACCACACCTTGCATCTTTCAATAGTTTTATTAATTTAAGAACAATTACATCTCTATGATACTAAAAAAATACTTATATCCTTCTACAAAGGTAAACATTCCTTCTAGATTATTAATAAAAACAGTTCAAAATCAAGTTATATTCTGCTATATGATCAATTGATGGATTTATAGCCTTGAAGAAAACTAAGAACAAAAATCTATGCTTTGCTTTATACTTTATGAAATATATATCAATCTTATTGTGATCAATTATTCTATATCAAAATCTGATGAGACCTAAAGATGAGAATGAATTTGGACTATCCCTCTACTTAAATTTTAATGAATTAAATATATCGCACAATTTCCATCCACAAATTTTTAAACCATGAATTATCATTAAAACCATTACTTAAAGACTTGTGGTTACACACACTTGCTCAATAATTACAAAGAAAATTTGACTAGTATATTAAGAAAATTCATCTGTTTCATGTTTTTCAGTGAAAATAAATAACTGAATGCATAACAATTACCAACTAATTTAATAGTAATTCACACACAAATCACTAAAGATATTATGAATATATGTGAAAAAACATAATTGCATAAATTTGGGATTTAATAAATCTAACATTCCACAATGATAGAACAAGAAAAATACATAAATTAAATATTGAGAATCATATATCTATAGCACAAACAAATACAGTATAAGACAGAATCATTTTAAAAAGAATATTAATTGATGATGATCTAACTAACTAAATACTTTTGAGTAAATTCAAGTGATCTTTAAAGAGTGTTTATTATGATTTCAAAAAACATGGCTGAAAGTTAACAAAAACAGTATCTTTCGTCTTGTTCATTAGGATTGTAACAATGAGTATATTTTCACATGATGATACTGATTCCTTTCCTTCTTAAATAAAAGCGATATAAGTTGAGCTAATATTCATTCTAATTGATAGAATCAGCACTTCTTTCTTGGAAATCGCCAAAAAAGACGAGAAGGTGCAAATAGATCAAGAACGTAAGGCGGCAGTGGTCATGGTAGAAGTCACGTTTTCTGGAGCATGTAGCAGCATCATTGGGATGATAATTATACCTCTGATATACCATCAGAAACTGGAGTCAAGTGACAACATAGGTTAAATCTTAACAATATTACAAAAAAAGACTTTAATAAACATTTTAATATAATGCTTTTCAAGAAACAAAACATCGATAAGCTTTTACATGCAAATAAAATCACAGCCAATTCATTGCAGGCTTAAAGATCATGATGGAAGGAGAAATTGACTTGAAACTTCATTGGTACCACGCATTAAATACACAGCAATAATTTTGCAACTACCTCTGCATAGCTCGCACTTCCTCCTTCACCTCTTCTAGCATAAATGCACTCTTCTGAATAGACTCATGCTGAAAGCTGAGGTGTGTTGCTATCATATTCATTTTCCGTAAATTCTGAGGATATAAAATCAATCGTTATTTTTTTATTGGAAAATCTAGAAATTTGAATGATGTTAATGATAATTCATCAGTAGATAATAATTACTAGTGACATTTATCAACGTGCTTTTTTATTTAGAAGATAAAGGGAAGGTCAGGGAAGATGATACAAAGATCAACGCAACACGGACACTCTTATTAAAGATAGGATTGATTTTAATTCTTTGCACGTTAAGGTGTGCGCTATTTTTCACTTCGGTTTAACATTACGGACACTCTTGTTCGATTATAATTTATAATACTGAAACTCCATTTCTCGATTAAATTTTCTGAAAGAGTAATACTTACTTCGAGTGAATTTTCTATTGAATTTTCTTGAAGAGCAAAAGTTTTAGCCGCATGCATTAGAGTCTGAAAATAACACAGACACTGTAGAAAGAAATTCTACTTAAAATGCATTTGTGTTGAATAGCAAATTGAAAAAATCCGAATTAATATTCTTTTACCTCATTCGATTTGGCTCCTCTTTGAATTTGTCTTGCAACAGAAGCGACATAGTTGACGTTTACTTGGACCCGGTCAGATAATCTTAATTTCGACTCCGAAAACAAACTTCTTGCACTTGTACTTGAAGCGGAAGCCATTAAAGTTTCAATTTACGCAGATTCTCATTCCTTTTTATCCAAATTCTGATTGAGAAATTAATTTTGACTGTAAGTTGGGTGTTGCTCTTCTATACCTAAATATTCATGGTGTAAGCTGCTACCTAAAGTGTTTAAATGTAAGAAAGACCAGTCCGCAAACTCTGCCTCAGCTAACAACAGAATACCCATCGATTTCAAAGTTACTGAAGGCGGAAACTTTAAATTGTTGGACACGGCAAACGAATTAGACTTTAAACATAATTTCATATCCTAAGTTCGGAATCATTCATTAACGTTTACAATTAGATGCGTTTGAATGTGCCATTCAAGTATTAAGACTACATTTAGTTTCTCAGAAATGAATAATTGTGGTGATGAACTTAATTTCAGAATATTCCTTACAGCTAGAGAAAATAGATTAGAGAGAGATTTAGATCGTTTGTTTTTTGTGTGCTTAGAACGGCACAATTATTACGTCATGTATTTCAAAAGTATTATAGGACATAAAATTAATTAACTATAAATTTTCTATCAATGACTTCCTTTCTTGCTAGAATAAATTAGACTATGCATTCATATATGAGATGGTTTTATAAGTTTCTTATCCTAGATTTATCAAAAATCTCTGAAAATGAAATACCTATATATACCGTATTTCCCCATAATAAGCACCTCCTCATTGTAAGCCACCACCCCATTTTTTTGACTGTGATGTTTTGAAAAAATATTTTATTAGTGAAACAAGTTACAGGGGGAAGAAGTCACAAAAAAGTTACAAAGAAATACAATTCGAGACTTAAAATAATTGCTCATACACTGTAAGAGTAATAAAGAGATTTATTAGCTGTTATTTATGATTTTAATGCCTCTGGGCATCATTGTTTTCTAATATTCAGGTGCGAGGTTTAAATATCATCTTGCAATCAGTTCATCACTTACACTTGTTTACAAAAAAGTACACCATATTGCTGAAAAACCAGTTGATTCCTTCTTTATTATTTTATGCATCTTTCACACGCAAAATGTGTAGCTACTTTATATATGTCCCTCCTTACTTTTGGGCTTGGAAATTTTGGAAAAAATGGCTTATACATGGGGAAATACAGTGTGTATATAGGTAGGTATGAGGTAAAGTAAAATATGAAAATATCAAAAGGGAAGATAGAAATATTGTGTCTAAAATAGAAATAATAACATTATTAACTTTATAATTCCAAGCTCATAGAACTTTCAGTTCTTAGCAGCTAAACACATTTTTGTTAAGAATGGAATGAAATCTCTATAAATAAACAAAGCAGAATATCTCCTATGGGACAAAATAATAGGAAATTCTGATTTATTTATCTTTTACTTAACCTGCAAGATAGATAATAAACAATAATTAGAAAATGTATAAACTTTTGAAGATTTTAGAATGTTTTAATTCTTAATTTGAGTAAATTAAGTATGACTTGAAGTCACTATTATTACTGAAGTTTTTACCATTTGGAGATTTATTGTAAATTTTAAAATAAATGAGTCCAACTGTGTTAGGTTTCAGCAACATGGGAGATGTGACATTATTTCCCAACCCAACTCCAGGTATTTTGCATGTGCTGTTAAAGATGCTTGAAGACCAACATTGTCAATGTGGAATTCAATTCCTAAGCGATATGCCTCATCAGTTTCCTTTGCAAAGCAAGCTCCAATAAATCTTGAAGAAACCCCTGTGAATATATGCTCAGAACTTGTACATCTTGTGGCAACAAGGGAGAAAATAGAAATAATGAAAGGAAATGAAGAATCAAACTTGGCTCGGTGCCTTTGGAAGAAACTCTTACATCTTAAAGTCAAAAATACTAATGAGATTGAAAAGTAACGCCTTCAATCAAATCATTCTACCAATCTTAACTTACAGAAGAGAGACATGTGGAGTTCTAAATACAGTAATAAGCTCAGCAACTTCTGGCCCCACAAATAGGTATGGAACCCTGAATGCTAGGAATACAGTAAGACCCCGCTTAACGCGGGGGTTACGTTCCAATAACTTAGAGCGCTAAACGAAACAGCGTTAAACGGGACAGCTTAACACGTACATTCATATGTATATAATGGGGATCGGGGAAAAATAACAGAAAATAAGAAAATTTATCAGTTCTTTTTTTGTTTTGTATGTTTTGTAACATTTGTTGCTAAATTATTTTTAGTGCATAGAATGTAGACTTACTTATTGTTAATATCGATTTTTATTCATAAAGTATTCATGAAGATAATACGAAGTTCGAATAAGAATCTCATGTTTATGACGAGGAAGGTTCTCCTTCTTGAATATTCTATGATTTTTTTTGACGAATTCATCTAAAGTCGTCTGTCTTTTCTTGTTTCGTTCATCAAGCAGTTGTCGATAACAAGATCAACGCATCAATCACACTTCGTCTTGCCTTTGAACTTCTATCAAAATTTAAATCATTGTCAATGACACGATCTTTTCCTTATTTTTTAAAATTGTCCGTAGTGTTGAAGTTGATAAATTTAATGCAGTGGCGATATCAGATTGCCGTTGGCCTGCATCTAATCGTCTTAACACCTGCATTTTAGTTTCCAGCGTAATGTTTTTTTCTTGTCGCTATGCTTTCACTTTTGCTGCAGTCACCCATGGTGAAAACTAAAAATTGCCGAATTTATCACAATAAAATACACACAATTAACACACTAAAATGCATACTATAATCACAATAAAATACACAAAAACCACACATTTTGGTTTGTGCATGGCCGTTTCCTTTGCACACATATACAACAAGTATCAATATAGTGTGCATTTCAGGGGAACCCCAAAAACCGCGTTATGCTGAAACAGCCTTAAGCGGGGTCTTACTGTACTAAAAAGGGAAAGAACATGGGAAGGACACAAATGTGCGAAGAAGATGATATTAGTTGCAGACATGATAGAGAAATTAAAGTCCCAGATATGGATGTGGGCAGGACGTTTGGTGAGAAGAAACAACATCCCTTGGATGTCAGCATTCATCAGCTGCAAATCAGGAGATGTGAAGAGATCTAAGGACTGATGGAATAGATACATCTCAAGTAGCTAGGACTATGTGGCAATAAGAGAACTGAAAAATGCTTCAAGTTGCCTACATTCAATGTCAGATTGAAAATGATTAATATATATATATATATATAAACATATGCAGAGAGAAATGGACACAATTTTGTAGAGGGAGATGAAAATTGGACCTGCTTATGCAAAGATTAAATTGAATGCATAGGAGATTTACAGAAATAGAATTGCACCAACATTGAAATCAAGCAGCTAAAGATATAAAGGACCATACTTAGGTAATTTTGATTTTTAAAAATGAGATTAAAATTGTAGAATGTATACTGTAAGAGCTCATAGTAATATAAGCTGTGCTAAATGTTACAAGTTTTAAGTTTAACAATATTATATTTTACAATTACTTCAGTCACCTCTCCCATGTTTCTGAAGTAATAATGGAGTTCTCATTATGAACTGAAGTTTACAAAAATATTCCTTGTGCAGAGATAAGAAATACTTTCATCACTCCTTAATTTATGGTTCAATTAGTATAATAATGTTTCTGATTGAAGCCATATCATTAAAGCTATGAGCAGACCATTTTGAAACCAACTTGAAGTGAGAAATCAAGTAGATATTTCATGTTCACCAGTTTTAATTGTACACTTTTTTACCATTTATATTACATTTTGTTATAATGTCACTTTAAATTGGCTACAGAGCTGTCTGTAATAAAATAGGGAATAAATCTTTTCTAACAAATGTTTCCCTGATACGAATTATCAAGTCTCTTGGCTTTAAATAGGATGATAATAAATGATTTTAATGCTATCGTAATCCAAGATTCATTTGTAATAATATTTTCGTCATTTCTAAAATAATTATAGCTTTTAGAATCATAGTGATTCAATCGTAACTGTAATGAAATTTACACGCGATCGCAAAAAGAGTGCCAATCTATGAGTGAAAACACATAATGAGTGAGCATTGAGCAATGGACGAACGGAGAGAACAAGCTCTACCAGGTTTATGAATGTCTCATCATGGTAATTGGTAATGATGATGAGAAACATTCATAAACTTAATAATACCATTTTCCTGCAATTACATAAATGTAACCTCTCATAATATAAATCACAAATAAAATCAAAATAGAATATAAATAAAAATTATGAAAAAAGAATTGGCATTTATTTTTTTACATAATACATGGTAAAAGATCTAATATCCTGGATATGGGTCTGTACGGTTCTTTCTCATGATGAACCGTATTTTACGATCCATGTCCTCATTATATACAGCTTTGCACTTTTCGTAGTTAATCCTACGTCTCAGCTGAAATTAGAATGGGAATATACGTAAATTACTGCTAATTTGATTTTCATAAAAATTAAAATTCTTAAAACAAACCTGAAATGGTTTTTCGTAAAATCTAGTACGGCGATATTGATCAAGTATACCTTCTCTTCCTAAAATCCTTAATTAAAGGTTGAGATGAAAAATTTTAGTCTAGTCCAGAAAAAATATTTCAAAGCACTACTACACGCTGATGAGCTCCGATATTGTATACCTGTTAAGCAGTCTACAAGCATCTTCAATATTATTATCTCTAACAAACACTGTTCGGGCAAAAAAAGCTGCGTGCCGACTGGTCATCTTTCAATTTAATATTTAATAGCATAGAATCCTTGAGAATTGCACGCTTCGCGCAGCAAGCTCCTCTTGTGTTTCCACTAGCAAACAAAAACAAAACGCTTCGACGTGAGCGTGTTCGAATCGGTTACGGAGGTGGTACTTACAATCAAGTGCTGAGAGCGGGAAGAAAAATATCTACCATATCTACTTCTATCAGTAGTGCCCTAAGGCAGGGGTACTACGGCCCGAGGGCCACATTCGGCCCGCGGAGAGCTAGCATACTTGAAAACTCCTTTTAGAAAACATATTTTTTACAACAATGATAATATGGTTTTGGCTCTCGGAACTTGCTGGAGTAATCAGTATGGCCCTAAGGCTGGAAAGTTTGGAGACCCCTGCCCTAAGGGAAGGATACAATCAAAGAAATTTTTCTTTCTAATTTCAAAAAAATTTTAAACCAACAAGTTTTATCTTTCTTACATATAAATCGAAAACGATTCGTTGTTCCTTAATGTAAATCTCCCTCCATCTAATTAATCTATACTTAAATTACATAGTTTCAAACTTCTTCCGAATGTTTTCCCTCAATATATACTTAATGGATTTTCTCTTCGTTTCTATCATTACTTAATGTATTCCAAGACATTCGGCTTACCTCTGTTGGATATCAACCCGCCTCATTAAGGTTTCTTACTACCTCAGAATTTTTAGAACATTGAATTGATAGTCCGTAAAGTAATACTTGATGTGATTATCAGCATCTTCAGTATGTAAAACGCTTTTCGGCACATGTTCCACATTGTTCCTCAACTTAAACAGGATCATATACAAAAGTAATTCTTCATTCGCACATGAAGTTTCTGGGTCATTAATATCTTACCAATCTTCTTCAACATTTCCCCACCCATCAGCAAATTTTAAGAGCCTGGCAATCGTGATAATCTCAGAAGTATGCAAGAACTACCGTATTTGATGGCATGTAAGACGCCCGTTTTCCCCTAAATAAGGTCTCAAAAAATTTTGCCCGCGTCTTATATGTGAAGGTATTGGTATCGTTGCTTAAAACTATTTGTTTAAAATGAGGGTACGTCTTTTATACCGTCAAATCAAAACTCGTCAAAGTGCAAAGCTTATTTTGGTAAATATCTCTTCAACAGACTTCAAAGGTATATTTAGGATAATATTTTGAGTATATTCTCCTCTAGGTTTGTGAAATTCAGGAAAGTGGTGGGTGAAGTTAGTATCTGGGGTATACTATAGATACTTGGCCAAGGCAGGATTGTACGAATTTGTATATTTGTTAAGATCATGCAGCAGATGTTGTTTCCATTTAATTATCTCAGTTACATTTATTCTGAAATATTAATTTTGAGCTAATTTTTATGGTTGATAGTTATAATATTCTTTTTTAACAACATTCATAAATTGAGTCTTACATTGTATTGTGTATTTTTATTCATCGTAGATTATAATTATTTTTCTTTCCAGATCATAGATACATCAAATAAATTGTTTAAATAAACAACACTTTGAAACGATAGTAAAAACTATGTGAGAAAATTGCTATATGCTAATGAATGTAAGAATTTTTAACGTCATGCGTGAGTTTATCGAGGATAAATTATATTCCATCTCCAAACTGAGATCCTCACTCTATCGAACATACCCTACATACATACAGGTAGGTACATACGCTACATACGTCCACGGAAGTTGATACGCCATTCCCGCAGTAGAACTGCTACGCTCTATCAGTAGTCGTCATTTGTCCGAATCTGTGTTTTCAGGTGTTGATTGAACATAGCTGATAGAACGTAACTAACTGTTGACTGCCGAATAAAGTAAATGACTGGATATGAGTGGCCAGATCCTAGATTCATTAGTACTGCAGGAATTGCGTTCTCATATTGAAAAATTAACCCATTCGGGTCGTAAGACTTTGGATGAAAAAATATTAAAAAACGTGAAAAATATATGCAAGTATGTCATCTGAAGCAGAGGAAAATTATTGAATTCATGCCTTTTTCCTATACAGTTTTAACTGAATGATTGAGTCATTGTTTTACGATATTAATGCTCTAAGTTTAGATGAATGTCATTCTACATTCAGTAGAAATTTAGTCGTTAGCGATACTCGTGACTTCATAGGGAGCAATTTGAATTGAACGTTGATTGGAATTATTCGATGTAATTGCGTATCAATTTAAATCGTTTCCATTATTTGATTACATTTAATATATGTTTCATGGATTTCACCTCAGGAAATCGGACAAATATGTCGAAAGAGGATATCAGATGATTTTACATGACCTGCAGAAAGACCATTCAGAAATTCGCTTCAGTGCTTTTCAGGTGGCGGACGAGTTATTCAGGTAGAGTTTATTCTTTTATTCGATTATATTTAGCATTTATTACTATTCATAAAATTTTAATATTTTTCAGGCGTTCACATTGTTTTAGAGAGATTTTGCTTGCAGATATGCCTCAAATTATGGAACTCACTTTAGAAACTGATAAAGATAAACCTCTCCCACAGCCAAAAGCTACTGCTAAAGCACTTAAAAAGAAAGCATTAGAATCTATTCACAGCTGGAACAAAATATTTGGAGAAAAGTACATTAGACTCAGTTTGGCATATACATTTTTGAAAAATTGTATCAAGGTTAGTTTTAGTGATACAAGTAAAATTTTCAGCAATTTGAGTAGTATAATGTTAATTGTTCTGCTGCACTGAATTAAAAATTGTTCTATACATGAAAATCCTTGGAATTTTAGGTAGATTTCAAGGAATTTGAAATAGAGAGTTCTGTTGAACATAGAAGACAAGTTGAAAGAGCAAAGAAAGAAAAGGAAATGCTGGCCATCAGGGAGAAAAAAGTTCTGAAAGAGATAGAAGGTATATTTTATTATATGAATATATATAGTTTCATATAAATATAGTTTCATCTTCCATGAAAATGCACAATTTAAGTGTTATTAAACTCTATTTGATCAGGATAATATCTTAAGGACCATTGTAAATAAAAGTTAAGTATTGTGATTCTAATATAAGTGTAGTTTTTGAAAAGTATAATAGCTTTTTCTTCAAACATTGTATCATTACAGGTACGCTGAGGGTTTATATTTAGAGATTTAGATTAATCTCTAATTTATTATTTTACTTTTTTTAAGGAATGAATAGTAATCTTATTTTATTCAAGAATGTGCCTCTAATGAATTAATTTTGAAATAATTCCAATGGTAATGAATTAGTTAGTATTATTGAATTAAGATTTATTTCAGGTTGCTAATAATTATTTCACTTTTGTTTTAAAATGAAAAAGTTTAATATAAAAATGATAAAAAGATTAATATTTTTTTAAAGTCCTCCGTTCTTATTTTCAGGAAGTCAACCTGAGATTGAACAAACAGTAACTTCAATGAAGAATTGCTTATCTCTTTTACTTCCTCACCCTAAAGAGTTCTTTGTTGAAGCTGAAGATAAAGCAGAACCATTTTTTAAAGGGGACATTTCAAATAAAGATGATGTTAGGACAGAAGATATCCAGGTAGCTTCTAATCATGACACTGATACAGAGGATGAAACTGATGAAGACATTGATATGAGAGCATATGGAGTCCTTAATTCAAATTTCAGTATAGAGATTGATTTAAAACCTGGTAAATAACGAGGAAAATTGGCAAATGATAATAAGTCAATCAGAAATATAGAACAATGAATAATGAAGTTATATCCATATATTTAGTAAGATAATATGTACAATAGGACTTGCTTTGTCTAGGGCCAGAAAAGATTAAGATAAATAAGGAAAATGCTGTTATTGCTGAAAATGCTCGGGACCTCTATGTTATTTTGAAAAACAGACATTTATCTGATTTGAAAAAATGGATACAAATTCTGACAAAGTCAGGTAAGATATTTATTCATATTTTCATTTTATATGTTAATGTGTTATTTATTCATATTTTCATGTTATATGTTAATGATTGCCATTGAAAAGTTTTATGAATTTCTTAGGGTCTTCAGATAAATTGAAAAGAATGATTGATTTAAAGCAAGAAATAGAAGCTACCATAAAAATGTATTTGGAGTTAAATTTACCTCCTAAAGAAATTGCAGCAGCAGAGTCAGGTTTGTGTATCGTTAATCTAGTAGAAATGTCTTTCATCCACACTTCATTAAGTGATAAACAAAATTTCATGATCATTGATAACTAATTTTTTATTCATAAAATTCTCATTACTCAAATAGATTTAAGGCAAAGCAAACACTAAAAAGCAATGTAAAATATCAACATTGCTGAGACTCAAACTCATATCTCCTGCAGCATTCCTGTCCTGCAAGGGGGGAATGTGGTTTTGAGTTCGTCATATTTATAATTTTCACTTCTGTTTAGCTGTTGTGATTGTGTGTGTTGCTGAAGTCTTATAACTACTTGTGCATAACTACTATTTACCTTTCCTTATCCTGAAATTGAAATAGTCATGATGGAACCTTATCCTATTAGATCAACTTTTTTTGGTGGCTAAGATTTTCTCAGGCTAGCGCATAGATTATTTCTTATTCGAGTGCCAATTTTTTAATGACTAACTTGGTCATTGAGCCTGAGTAAACTTTTGTTACAGATCCTACCAGGAAAGTATGGGATCCTCAAATTTGTTTTTTAGAGTTTAATTTGTACTTATCTTCATTATTATAAATTATATATTTTTCATGAGTATTTGATTGTATCAATTTTACATTGCTAAATGTTACTAATGCATTGAAAAACCCAGAACTTATAATTTACTATTGTTTTAAATTATTTTGTTATGAATAAATAATACAAATTTGACTAAGCAAAGGCTATATGAAGCAGCATAACCTTGTAAGCAAGAATGGTACTAAAATGATATCAGTATCACGAAATGTGTATAAAAATAATTAAGTAGACAAATTATTACTCTTTCAAACTAAATGAAAATAAATAAAATAAGAATATAAATTATAGCAAGTTTACACTAAGAATTTCTGATATACATACTTTAATAGGCCTTTTGAGTCTCCTGACTAGGATCTTTGAGGGAGAGAGTGTGTGGTCAAGTAGGTGAATATTATTATGGTAAAAAGAATAGTCAAGTAGAAAGGGTATGGATGTTGAAATTGGGGGAAAAGAGTATCTCCACATCCTTGTGTATTTGCCCTAAGGGAATTACCTTGAAGGAGACAACATTGATGTTAGATAAAAATTAAAACTTTGGTTGATAAAAAATCAGTCTCACTACATTTCTGCCACACCTTGTGATTCTATAGGATAAGTGAGAGCAGATAGTAGCATAAGAAACAGCAATAAGGGATATTATATTTTTCTTCTGGTTTTGGCTAAATTTGTGACATTTTGTTATGTATTTCTAAGTTTTCAGTGGCTTATATTCTTAGTAATATATTTTGATGTGTTGATAGATAGTGATACGTCTGATTTGGAGGAAGTTAAGCCAAAAGAAGGATTTGAGGAAACAGTATTAGAACCATTACCATCTACATCTAAGGGAGTTGGCTTACTACAACCAATCTCCTATTCACCTTCAAAGAAGATTGCAAGAGCTGCTGATTGGTCAATAATTTCTCAAGAGAATGATATCAAGGTGTGTTTCTTTGTTCATAAAATCAATACTTAAAAAAAGTAAGAAAAATGTCTAGTTTTTTATTCTTATTTTCAATTCCATGCACATTTGCCATCATAAAGTAAACGAATAATGATAATGAATAAATGAAAGATTTTTCAAATGTCTATAATGTCACATGTCTATAATCAAACACTGCTCAAACTAAATTAAAAGACATTATGTCAGTGTATTTCAATAAAATTCAACTTCCAATGTATTTATTATGACAACATTCTTCCTGTGCAGGAGTTGGGCTAAGCATATCCTATGCCAATATTTTCATCATTTGCTTAAGTGTGATTGTCTTTCTCCAAATTTCAAGATAGAATATTATCCAGAAGTGCCTCAAAAGATCTGATTTTATCATGTATTTCTTGTTCTTATAAACACCTCTTATAATAAAATCCATACCTCCAATTCCAATCCATTTGTCCAATTTTGGGGCCTCCCAGAATCAACCCATTATAGGTAGGGTCAGTTTATTGAGAAGTAATTGCCCCCTAGAATCAAAACTATGATCTACTGGGGAACAATCTTTTTTCACAAAAAATAATAATAATTGCTACTGCTATACAAACAGCTGTCCATCTTTGAGATAAGTAGCTAAAAATAATTATTCAAATTTGTCTCCCATGTATTTTAAATAGCAGAATATCTAATGAGTCTGGCATTAAAGTCAGAAGATCTCTTGGGATTTAACCCAATAGGTAAGATTGGTTTCTTTTTTTTCCCTGGTGAGGTTGAGTGGGCCGTTACTAAAGAAATAATCAGCATGCCAATGGCCCTTGTAGTTTAGGCTGGACATTTGTATTTCTTATAATATATATTTATATATCCCCAAAGCAGCTATATTATTTGAAATTGATGTGAAAATTTACTTTCTTCCATTATCAGGATCCTACATCAGCTCTCTCTACTATCATAAATTTAAAGGGAAAAACCAATAATGAAAGTAATGAAACTAAGCAATTGGTCACATCCTCTTTTCTTCAAGAATTAGATGAACAATATCCACCAAAAAGAAAAGAAGGTTCTTCATCTTCAAATGATTCTAGGAAATCTAAGCTATTAGCCGTTGCTCCTAAAGTTCCTTTTGATCTAGATTTATATAATTGGGAGAACGAGAAGGTTCCATCTGCAGTTTTTAAAAAGTAAGTACCACTCTTCTTATTCAAGTTCTTTAGATTTCATTTCATTAGCATAAAGTTAATGTCAAGTCTCCTTAATAACTTGTACTGTATGCAAATTCAGGATTATAATATTGTATATAAGATTATTTACATAAAAGTATAAAATCGTAATTTAATGATTATTTTCTTTTTCTGAAGTTAATAGAGGGAAACTCAAGAAACAACTCACTCTTTCTGCATGTACAGATTGTGTTAAGTTGCACTAGTGTTTCTAAACCGTATTAAATATAGTGCTACTATTATGAACATTAACATGGTTTTGCCATTAATTTTTGATCTTGGCATATCACAAACACTGATTTGCCATAGCTTTTGCAACTTTATCACTTATTTTTGCTCCTAGTAAATAATATTTAAAAAATGTATTATAAATAGATTCTATTTATAGATTATTTTATTATGTTTAATTTGATCATTCTAGCAATTTATGAATTATGCAAATATCAATTACTATTATAGGGTTCAAATTTTGATACAGTTTCACCCATCACTATCCTACCAATGAATTAAACTAATAGATTTATGAATATTCTTCTACACTGATACATAAATAGAGCATTTTCACAAGCTCGCTTGTCAACATCTTCCTTGATACACCCTTTGTTAGTGAAATATTTTCCATATTCTTTGTTCGACTCTTCACTTGTTTGGTTAGATATGGTCGTTCAAGTTCTTAAGAAATTTTAATTTTTCTCCTGAATGCATTTATTTTGAACTTGTGGTTGTGTCTCATTGTGTAATCTGCTTCTTTATTATTATAACTTATTTCCCTTAATACTCTTATGTATATAATATGTTTCCACATGTATTGAAACCAGAGGCTTATTATTATAGGTCTCATCCTGATGCTTATAATTTCTGGTCTACATCTACCCAGGATGATGAAGATGAACTGCCAAATGAATTAGCATCGTCTAGTCGTGTGATTGAATTTTCTGGGAAATTTGATCCAGTTAAATGGGCATGCAGGGCTCCTCTTCCTTCAGGAAAATTGTGTCCTCGCAAAGATAGGATAAAGGTGTGTATCTAAATTCATAGTTCTCTCTATGATAGGTACAGATTTTATTTAATCAGTCCTAAGTCAATGGGCCCTGTTCACTGTTTATTTGGTTGGTTATTTTTATAAATTTACTAGAAGGAAGAAGTTCTTTCCTAGTGCATTTTATATAGGAGGCAATTTAAGGTTCCCAACCAAATTATCTCTGTGCCTGCATTTGATACTTTTGGAATTTACACTGCATTTATCTACTGGATAATATAGTGCCTTTGAGGGAAAAGAGTACTTTATAAAGTGGCTAGATAAACTTCTGACTCTGTATTACTGGTTGGACAGTTGTTGCATCTGAGTTTGTATGCCTTCCTGAGGCTTGTGTTCTTTTGGCTTTCTTGAAGGTTAAATAGTTTTTCTCAGAGAGGGAACATGCAGGGAACATAGAAGGTGACTCTGAAATCAAAGGGTAGGAAGATTGCCAATAAAAAATGTAACAATCAGAAATGGGAGTTTCCTTCATGAGGAAGGGGAAGGTGAGCTTTGGGACAGCCAAGAGAGTATTTTGTAGCATATAAGGATTTTTTATTTCTTGTGTAGGCCCATATAATTATTGATATTGACATACTGTAGCTTTTATTAATTGTAATAAGCACAAGGTTAACATTTAAAGTTTAGTAGAGTAGTTAGTAGACATTGGTGTACGAGTCCTTCCACAATCTCTACCACAACATTATCCCCTCTCCTCTTCTGTACTCATGTACATTTCTATTCTCATAATGAAATAATATTCTCCCTATTACTGGTGTGTTTGAGGATTTCAAGTAATCTACTAAACTGGTTGCTACCTAAACAAATACCTGTGGAAATTAACAAGATATTTCTTTGCTCATTTAGTATGGCTCCTTTCCACAAAATTAGGCTAGATCATATAAGATTTTGTTTCTTGAAACATAAAATTTCCTAACATTAGATTAGTTATATGGGCTTTTTTGGTTCCTGTATGTGTAAATATCCCTAAATATTAGAAATTTTGTTCAAGTGTCCATTTCATGGACAAATAGTGCCCAGGGATGAAAAAGGAAATATTTGTGCAGTGGATGGGAAATTTGCTGATTTACCTGCAGAGAAGCCTCAAGTTCCTGATTGGCAGGATCCTCAACTTCTAAAGGAAATAGAGGTAAGAAAAATTCTATGTACATTTCTTGAGCTGTAAATTAGATGTCATAGTTTTTAAGCAATGAGACCCTAAAAAGAGTTCTTAATTTTTTATCCTAATTTTTAATTATATTATCGAGATATTAATGTAAAATGATTTAATTATCTATGCTAATTAACAGTATGTTATTGATTTAAGAAAATATTCTAGTAATTTAGGACTGTAGTCTACATCTATATATTTCTGTGGGGTTCTGCATTTATGAAAAAGTGTTTTCTTGGTTTTTCTCGTAAAACAATTATCTTGTCTTGATGTTTTTACTTCATATATATTCCATCATTGTCTACCTTTGACATTTTCAAATCACAGATTATGGACACGAGGCATCATCAAGAACTTATGTTCACTACCATTATTCTCATTTACTTATCTCCAGCAGTATACATTGAGTGTTTGACATATTGGGGGGGTGCATTTCAGTAGAAAAATCTTTAATCTGCATGTTGGTAATCTTTTCAATTGTCATATATAACAAAAACTGAAAATTTTTCTGTTGAAATGATGTAAATTGTTAAAAATAAAATATGGTTTTTCCCTAATGCAGTAATTCAATTAATAAAATATTTATCTAAAGAAAAGTTAAGTAAACAAAGAAAAATTTGAGAATGATTATCAGGTTCAAACTACAGATCCTATCATTGATAGTTCAAAACCATACCACTCTGCCACCATTTGCGTGATGATATTTATTAGATATTCTGTATTTGCTGTTCTGTAGATTAGGAGTATTAAATTATGCTGAAGTTCATGAAAACAGAACAGTAGTAAGTCATTATCTTATTGTGGTACAGCGCTGTCTTACGGACTATCAAAACTTTATTCCCTTGTGTTTTTGTTGTACTTAACGAGGGTGCATCTTATATGCCGTTAAAAAACAGTAGTTTTTAGATAAGGGGAGTTATCTTTGGGAGCCATAATTGTCAATTGTTAAACATTAATGACAAGGAAACCAGCATGTGTTGTCCTTAATTATCAAGCTGTTATAAGTAATATTCAAGGAACATACCTATACTGATTTTATTAAGAACCCCTTGTTATAATTTTGTTGATAATATCTTTTATTTATGTAAATTATAATCTTTGAATCATGATATGTATCATAGTCTTCTCATGAAGGATATATTTCTTTCTTAAAGAAGCTCTTCATTTTAAGTAAAGCCAAAGTAAGTAGTCTTACTCAATTTAAAACAAATTCTTTCTGAAAAATGTATTTATTTTCACTTTTTAAAAGTAAATAGTAATGAAATGCATTCGAATGTAAGTGCACAATTGAGAACTTTATATAAAGTGTCAATTTACAACAGGTTTTAATCACTTAAAAGTATTAATTTATTTGGTTTTTCAATGTGAGCAATATCTCAAATGATGTATCATAGAGGTAAGCAGAGCTAAACACACATTAATCTATTGAAGTCATTTTTTAATTTTCCCTTTTTCACTATCATAAAATAATTTTCTTGGTTTCAGAGCCAGACTGGAATAGACCTGAAAATGCCAGAAAAGGGAAAAAGAAAAAAGAAGACACCTAAATTTCCAGGATTAACAGACTTAAAAGCAATTCAAAATACAACTTACAATCGTTTATCCAAAAAAATTTTTAAGAAGTAACTATCTTTAATGATTTTTCTCTATTCAATAGATGTTAGGTAATTGAAGTAAACAAAACCTCATGCTATCTTTTCAGATCCAGCATGAAGAGAGTTGCTGCTACTTTGGATGCAATTGAACACAAAAAGTTTCGAGATAAATTTGGGGATCAGTTCAACTATCTTTAACATTAAATATAAATGCTTTTGCATCCTAATGCTGACATTTGTAATAATTTAATAAGAGTTCCACAGGCATTAGGAAATTTACTTAAGGTAATACTTTTGGTATCATCCAAGTATTACTCCACTTAAATTAGCTCATAAATGGAATGAAATAATTCATGCATCTGTATGGATGAAATAATGTTTTCTTTTTTTTGTATTAGGAAACTTCCAGGAAGGACATTGAGTTGTTGAGAAATCCTTGTTCTGCCATGTATGATTCAGAAAAGAAGGCTCTCCCTTTAATATCCTTCCAGATACTTAGTGAAATGCTTACAAGTAAGAAGCATTCATTAACTTTCACCTCCACCTCGTTCCCTTTCTCGTGTTCTCCTGCCCTCTCCTCTCTCCCTTGGAGGCTTATATTTCTCCCAATGCCTGTGGTTTAAGCAAGTGAAGTCATCAAGGGTCGCAATTTCTCGCAGATATTTGGCCAATCTTAATAGTTCTCTATCACATGATCGATTCAGATGAGCTTGACGAAAAGGACGTATCTTCAATCCAGTTTGTGGATTCATCAGAAAATTTCTGCGAATGTCATCGAACATGATAGTGTTCTTGCTTGAATACTGACTGAACTTCCCCCATATAACTCCCAAGGGTTTCACCTGAATGAAAAAGTCATGTATTATTCTTGTAAATGAACTTAAATAAAAATAAATTTACTTAATCTTACTATTTCAATGCAATATTTACTTACATCAAATACTCCATATTTTGGAGTGTGAATAGAAATCATCGCTAAACAGTCTAAATGAAACATGATTTTGTAGTCAGTGTGATTTGATACTCCAAGTAATTTCATCTTTTCTTCGATCCATTTCATGCTAGTTGCAGACCAAATAACTATATCATAATCCTAAAAAAAAAACAAATCATTCATTCAGTGGAAAAACAAAAGTGAATGTTATAAAAGAGAAAAAGGAAATTGATACCTCATAAGCTGATGTTAGGAATTCATGGAGGTAAGGTCTCATCAATTCATAGCCTGATTCTGCAGAAGATCTATGATCAAACAAGGTATAATCTATGTCTAATACAAGTAGTTTTTTCCCTGGCCTAGGTTCATTTAGCATTTTTATTTTGTATTCTCTTATTCGTCTCTCAACCTAAAGAAAGGATAAGTGAGGTCGGTTGATAAAATAAGACAAAAATTAAAATATTGAAAGTTTCTACCTTAGCTAAGTATTCTTCTCTATTTTCAATTGCTACTTCATCTTCTTCTATGTCTAGATCATTAACAACTTCTGGAATGTCTTCAGGCGGACTGCTGGCATCAGCAATATCTTCTTCTAAGGAACCCATCATCATTATTTTAAAGCCAGGCTTCAGTTTAAGCATTGATAACTGACATTCGTCATCTGGCGTTTTACCTGTAAAAGCAATAATGACATGACAGAATCTTACATTTTGTACAGTATACCATCAGGAAATAAGCTACGTCTAAATAACTTACCTTTGAATTTTAAATTCAGTAACTTCTGTCTTTCAGGTCGAACTCCCGTTTCTTTATGAATAGCCTCCTTCAAAGTCGCGACAGAATCACTTTCAGAGAGATTGCAAAGTTCGAATTCTTTGCCACTCCATTTAACGACAAATTTCTTTTCGCCCTCCATTAGCCTTTCAAATTAATCACAAATAAAATTTTTTAACGAGCAGTCACCAAGTAATCATAGAATTAAAACACTGCACCACATCTATGACACCCAATACCTGATTCTTTCTGAAAAAAATAGAAATTTTTTGTACTAGGGAAAGATGACTACAAGTTTTCGAGTCGGCAGAGGTAAGGAAATGTATTTATACTTTCTATGAACCCTTGTTGCGAACAAGCGATTGAGCTCAGTACTGGTGAATTATGCGCATCGTTTGTTTTTATACCAAACAACGTATTCAATGGAAGATTGGAAAAGCAGCCGATATTTACAGCAAAATTTCGTTCCAGTCCCGATAATTTATTTTTCTCACCAGATTATTAATTAAATTTAGGAAAAATATTTACAACCGCTCCTGTTTTTACTTATTCTTTGGTTGATTCGTAATTATTACATTTAAGGATTGATAATGCTAAATTATTAGTTGACCTTCAGAATTTTAACTAATTTCATTAATTGTTCGAATTCTATACGATGATAATTGTATGACAGAAAGACCTTGCTTTACCTGTAAAACATAGTCGTGAGAGTACATGATTCGAAGAGCGATGACCGAGGCGGACGTAGTGAATGGGCTGCGCATCGTTTGCGATAAAATACGGCATGCATGTAATAATAGGCCTAAAGTTAGTACTGAATTTCTCAATGCCTTTTAAAATAATACTTATCTCTGCTTTTTTTTGAAATCTTTAAATTTTTTCCCCCCTAATAATCATGTTTTGAATCCCAGCCTTCTGACCAGTACAACAATTTTGTCATTGTTATTCACATTCACATTGTTTTTTTTATATGGCGTTAATTTTATAGTGTGTACAATTTTGTGATTTTAATATTACTTTAATAGAATATATAATATGAAATCTATCAAGGGAGCTCTTAAAGAAGTGAGGTTGAGGCATACACTGAATTTTGTTTATTTCAGGACTTGAGTTCTTTTCAAACAAGGTTGGTTGCGGTAAGCAAAACAAAGCCAAAAGAGCTTATAATTGCGGCATATAAGGCAGGCCATCGCCACTTTGGAGAGAATTATGTTCAGGAACTGGTAGAAAAAGCGCATGATCCTGATGTATGAAAGTTATGCTTTACGTGCTGGAAATCCACTCGAAAATGGAAAATTAATGCTAACGACATGAATTATGTTTTAGATTCTTGAGCAGTGTAAAGAGATACAATGGCATTTCATTGGCCATCTTCAAAGAAATAAAGTGAGCAAAGTGGTTAATATACCTGGTCTATATTTGGTGGAAACAGTTGATTCAGAAAAACTAGCCAATGCAATCAATGATCAATATGGTAAACTGGGTCGTGAAAAACGTCTAAAAGTGATGGTTCAAGTTAATACTAGTGGCGAAGAAGGTTAGTAGGATCATTAGTTTTCTATGTATCTCATGCTGTGTAGCATTGCAGTTAATAATTGTTAACTGTTAGGATTTTTAACTAAAAAATTGCTGTTTATCATAGCTAAAAACGGATGTCTACCTGAGGAAGCAGTGCATTTGGTGAAGCATATTTTGGAAAAATGCAAGAATCTAGAATTTCTTGGTCTGATGACTATTGGTGTGTATGGGTATGATCTATCCCTTGGACCAAATCCAGATTTTACGGTACGTTTCAGAAAATGACAGTGATAATATAATTTAAATAATTTTTATTGACTGAATCAGTTGATTCGATTGAAGGCAAGAGTATTGTTGTCATTTTGACATTTGATAGAGACATTGAAGAGAAGCCACTCATATGATTGGTATATGGATGGTTAATAACCTTGATCTCAGTTAATCGGCAGGCCAGAATAGAATAGTTCATGTTTTCATTCATGGTAACTGTGTATAGTATGAAAATATTTTTCACTCAGTCTTATTTTGGAATTGCAGTGATTATTTAGCATGATTATATCATTTTGCAAATTATACAGCTTCCACAGGTCACAAGTGAAGCTCCCGTTATTTTTGGTCCATCTTTCATATGGTGTCTCCTTTTACTTTACTTTAGCAACTATCCTCCTTATTTAGTGTTAGTAGGAGCTGATTGAAATTTTTTGATTGTTTTGCTGTTTCCAAAGTCATGTATTAACTGTGGAAAATAATATTTTTCTTTAGAGATAACTTAAGTTTCTGTAAGTCAAGTGCCCTGGTTAAGACATAGCATGTTTGACAACTGCTGACAGCTTCCTAACTGTTTTATACAGTCCTTAGGTATTCTTTTATGTGTAGCTTGATTATCCAATGTAAGATTTCCCACTGCTTATTATTTCATACACTCCTTGAGATAGGGTTCATGGCAGTAGGTCTTTTGCTCCCCATTCATATTCCTTAGTTTTATTATTAACTTTTTCAAATAATAAAGATGAAAGACAGATGAGGAGAGCAACATTTAGGACTAGAGACTAACCCAACTGCATAGTTGGCAAAACATATCCACCTCACTGAATGACTGGTGTAATCCCAAAAGAGACTTCACTACATCATGGTGTAGTATAGCTGAAAATAAATAGATAATGTAGAAGTAATTAAGAAATAATTTAGTTATTAAACGGTTAATGTAATTAATCAGAGGTTGCATATCAAATGCTTAAATGTTATGATTTTTTTATTCAAATATATATAGTGAATATAACGTGTTATAACAGACTTGTAAGCTGCTGAAGTGAAGCAATCAGTATCCTTACTGCTTATCATTATGATGATGTATTTTTGAAATCCTGATAATATACTTCATACAATAGTCTTGATAATAGAGTGATTCCATTTTAAATAGTATCATTTGTGCTTTTGATGACTATGTCAAAAATAATAAAATCTAAAATGCTTGTTCAATATCCTCAATATACCAGTAATAGTTTAGTTAATTTACTCTGGTTAAAACCATTTTTTCTCTTCATTAGTAATTAAGGATTTATTCTTTTCTACTATACTATATGAAAGAATATTTCTTTACAGTAGATAAAGTTGAAATTTTCATAGCTTTCACCACCATTTAGTTTTATATTAAAATACAATAAATGTACTCTTTACTTTACTTCATTTCACCTAGGTTGACAAAGAGGCAGAATCAATAATTCTTAATTGTAGTGCATTTGAATCACTTCTTTAAATCATATAACAAGATTGAAACATTGATTGAAAATAATATGATTATTTCAGTGTCTAAGAAAATGTCGAGAGGATGTTTGTAAATCCTTAAGTCTGGAGCCTTTTCAAGTAGAGCTCTCTATGGGAATGTCAAATGATTATGAGCATGCTGTGAGTATACAGTTGTCATTAGATTTACTACTGTCAAGAATATATATTCTTAGAATAACTTATTTTATACTTTTTCAAACATTTTAAATTATAAGATGAATTTATAAAGGAAGAACAGAATAATGAACACTTATTTCAAAATATCAATCTACAAGAATTTTATGCTTCTATTTTTCTCCTTTTACTTCTCCGAAATATATTTTATTTTATGTTGATGTGAAATTTATATGATGGTAAATTAACATATTTGATCATTTATTAAATTTCATCAAAGGTGGAAATGGGCAGCACAAATGTGAGAGTTGGCAGTTCAATTTTTGGTGTTAGAGAGAAAAAGGAAAGTGTTTCAGTGGTTGATAAGTTATCCAAAGGCATGGAAGAAGTAAAAGTAGACAATAGCTAACCCTTCTGAGTGAAAAATGGGAAATGGCTACAGGGTGTATATTGGTAATTAGTAGAATGAAGAAGGGTCTAGAGCCTAATGTTATACTGAAGCATCATTAATTAAGGGGGCTTTGGAGGTTATTGTAGTCATCTGTTCTATATCATAGCTTTATTTAAAGATTATTCCAATTGAAAAAAATTGAACATTGGTATAAATTTGCAAGCTAAGGGAGATGGCTTGATATTTATAATCTGTGAATGTATAATATAGAATATGATTTGTGGAGCAATAAATAACTCAATAATTGAAGAAAATTATGTATTTGAAGTATTTTTGGAATTTAATGAATAAAAGTAATTTTACTCTGCATAAGTGATAACCATTCTTACACGGAAGGGAGTTAACTCTTTGCGTAGTGAGTTTTTTCATGCAGGCCAACCCTCAGGAGTGAGTTGTTCTTCCAAAAAACTAAATTAGCTCCAGTTTCATCCCTGTATTTTGCTGTTTGTATCTTACTAACAAAGTTGCTTTACCGATATATTACTGTATTGTGATTCAAGTCATGTACTCTTTATAATTGGAACTATTTGTTTTAGCATCATCACTATCTCAATATCCTCTCATTTATCTGAATAAATCTTATGGAAGGATTTCATCATTTTTTCTTTTCAACATATTGGAAGACTTGGTCAGATTTCAGAAATGGAAACTAATGCACAATCCACTTATAACTTCCTCTTAATTAGAGATAATAGGTCTACCAGAAAGTTCTGTACGTTTTTCGAATGAAACAAAAGAATAAATTTTTTCATACTTCAAATAATGAGTATTGAATAATATAATTGCCACAATTTTTTATGACTTCTTTCCAGCGTGATGGCATTTTGTATATTGAAATCAATGTGTGAAGGCGTGACTTCGTGGAATGCCATAGTAATAAAAATAACTTAGTAAATTTCCACAGAAAAAAATTGTTATATTTGCAACCGGTTTCGTAATATAAAATGGCATGAATGGCAATGGCAATGAAAATAAAAAGGCCTGAGGATGTAATTTTATATTACGAAACCGGTTGCAAATATAACAATTTTTTTCTGTGGAAATTTACTAAGTTATTTTTATATATTTGCATTTTGTATATTCCATTTTTAAAGAATGTCTTATCTCTAGAGGCCAAGAATTTAGCCAGTGTTTGTCTGATTTCTTCTTCTTCCTTGAATTGTTTGCCCTGCAAGAAATTTTGTAAGGACAGAAACCATGGGTATGCGATCACGTCTCACTTAATACTAACAAGAATGGTCTTCGTTTTACTCATCTAAGATGAAAATGTGTATACATTGTAAGCGATCAAAAGAGAGAGCCAAATATGTCTTTAATGAATATGAGCTTCATTTGTTGAAACATTGTAACCGGAACAGACAGAACTTTCCGGTAGACCTAATATATATGAATTTAATGATTGAGGTTAATCAGTGGAATTTGTAAGATAATAGTATGTCACCGTGTTTGATTTTCTTGTACTAGTACAGTCCACTGTAACACCACTCCAGGTCCACTGTAGGTTATCTTTTAAAGATATGGATATTTATTCATGTTTCAACAACATCAGAGTATGCAGCAGATCTGTACATGTTTTTAACTTCAAGGAATCTCATCGCATATCCATGTTCCAAATCAAGAAATACTGACTTTCTTCAGCCTCTTCAATAGGTTTCCTTATGTAAAATAATTATCGGTCAATATGTTAATTCTTTTCCTAATTAAGGGTCCTATCCATTATTAAAAATATTAATAAAAATCCATTACTAACAGAAACTTCAGCCCATATTTATCGGGTTTATCAAGAATAAATTGTGTGAATGTTATGTATGGAAATATTTGAAAATAGAAGGCAAAAGGTTTGCAACTCAAATAATCATCAGAATTGCTACCTCAAATTTTCATACATAACAATTTATTATACTTACAAAATTATATCACAATTATACATACAAACAATTCCATTTATTTTAGAAAGGAGGGATATAATTACAGCAAAAAGCAAAATTATCTCGAAGTACTCTCTTATCCAACGTTAAAAGAATTCCATAATTTTTGCAACGAATGGTTGTAGTAATCTATATCTCGCGTTGTATAAGTGCGATTGGATTGCGCAAGATAGCGTTAGAAAGATGAGATTTCGTTCTTCATAACCTTTTGGAAGAGGTTTTGATTGCTTGACTCGTCGTTTGAGAGCATGTCAAACATGAATACTAGTGAAGAGAAAATACGCCATATTCTACAATTTCTTTTTGATAGAGACGAAAATGCAAGTCAGTCAGCTGAAAATGTGAACAGTATTTATATTTCTGATGCCGTTACAGCCAATTACGCACAATTTTGGTTTTGTAAATTTTGTTCCGGTAATTTTGATGTAAAAGATGTACCACGCTGTGGAAGGCCTATTGTCGAAAATATCGATAGAATAATGGACATCGTCGAGTTTGATCGTCCTACAAGCTCTGTTTCGATTGCTCAGCAGCTACACATCGCACAAAAATAGTTTGGAACCATTTGAAAAAGGCTGGATACACACAGAAGCTCGATACATGGGTGCCGCACGAGTTAACGGAAAAAAAACTCATGGGCCGAATTACAATCTGAGAATCGCAACGAAATTGACCCTATTCAGAAGCGGATTACTTACTGCAACATCGAGGGAAAACGGTCTTGGTCGAAGGGCAGTGATCCCGCACAAAGTAGTATGTAGTCAAGCCAGTATTGACGGCTAGGTAGGTTTTGTTGTGTATTTGGTGGGATTGGCAAGGAATCATCTACTATGAGCTGCTCCCCTATGCCCTAACTCTCGATTCGGATCTGTACTGTCAACAATTGAACCGTCTGCCCAGAAGCGCCAAGCTTTGACCAACAGGAGTGGAATCGTGTTTCATCAGGACAACGCCAGACCACACACATCGATAATGACTCGCCATAAGCTCTAAGAACTTCGTTGGGAGGTTCTTATGTATTAATTTTATTGTCCTGACCTCGCACCAAGTGATTACTACTTGTGTATGGCGAATGATTTGGCTGGTGAACAATTTGCCGTAAGTGAACCTCGTGAAACAGTTTTTATTACCAATAGAGACGAGAGTTTCTATAAACCCTCTGAGGAGAGAGATAAATAAAATACCTTTAAAATAACAGCTAGTTATAGAACAAAACGGTTCATATCTGACATAAAAATAATTCTTATAATACTAAATAAAGTCTTCAATTCCAGGCTAAAATAATGGATTACTTTTTACTAGACTCAATTCCAGTAAGACCCCACTTTACGCGGGGGATACGTTCCGATAACTTCGAGCGCTAAACGAAACAGCGTTAAACGAGGCAACGTAACACGTACATATGTAATGGGGATCAATGAAAGAACAGATTATAAGAAAATATATCAGTTCTTGCTGAATTTATCACAATAAAATATTATGTTTATATCTTTACACACCTAATAACCATGATGAGAAATAAATCAATGTGACGCAGGAAAGCTGCGTTTGTACTGGGATTGCAACTTAGTAGAATACAGATGGGACCTTTTTTTCTGGACAGGATAACGAAAGAGCGTCGAAAAAAATACGTAGTGAATCTGCTTATCATCGTCGCTATAAAGTGCATCGCTTTTAGTTGGTGTATGGTCGTTTCCTTTACAAACATATACTACAAGTATCAATACAGTGTGCGATTTAGGGGAACCGCAAAAAACCGCGTTATACTGAAACAGCGTTAAGCGGGGTCTTACTGTACAAATTCGAGTAGTTTCATTTCACTGTTTATATTCAAGCTATAATTGTTTTCTCCGATTGAAAAGGAGAAGTAGCATGATATTAGAAAGATATAATACCAAAATTCGATCAGCATTCTTCGCATGAGATTCCTCCTCACCGAAAATACTATTATTTAAGCAACTGAAGGTACACAAGAAAAGAGTAATTATGCTGGATATTAATTAACTTGAACGAAAAGAGGCATACTTAATGATGGGAAAAACAATGGTTAATAAACTGAAAGAATCGATTATTATTACAATAACACTGCTTTCGTAATGCGAGCGCTTAAATTATTGCCTTGATTCTCATTGGAATTGGTTCCTTTTGAAAGGGACATATAATAGTGCTATAAAGATAGATTGTGTTTTTACCGAATGTTTTTTTTTAGTTGTTTTTATTTCAAGTGCCGTCCGAGAATTATTGGTAAAATAATTATTGCATTTACTTAGAATACAACTGATGTAGTTGAGTTGGTTAGGAAATAAAAACCTTGCGATAGATACTGTCTCTAGTTAAGTTCAGTTAACTCTATGAGTTTACTTGACCTTTTTACTACGGATGGGACGATCTGTCTTTTCTACTCAGCAGAGCCCCAATGAGAGATTGTTTTCCTTTCTATGCCCCTATTATATATGGTGCTTATACATCAGAAGCTAACTGATAGTAGTAGTAGATCCTTTATTTTTCATCTTCAGCTCACAGTAACTGTCAATAGGGTCCTCTCTTACTCAGAGTTTCCCTGCATTTCCGAGTTCGTTTCAACTTGAGCATAATCTCCTGATCTATAATGGATAAGATACGACTGCGGTATCTTCTGAGGAAAGTAATACTTATCTCAGAACTGCATCACTTGCTTTATCAAAAGATAACAAAGGATTAAATATATTTGTATTATGGTTGAATAAAATTGATGACCAAAGATAACTAAGGGGATAGGTGAAGGATATCGGAAATATTTTGTTTGAAGCAAACCTTAAGGACATTGAGAGCAGTGGAGATATTTCACCAAGCCGTGATGAAAATGCGATCCAGTTCCAGCGGTCGACCACTTCACATTCGCGTATGTTGTTTTCTTCGGAAAGCGATGATTTAAAAATAGAGAACAGGAAACTGCTGATGTAGAAATATGTGATTGGTAGGATGTATTTGTGAACTCGGATACGATTTCTTTGCCCTCTTGTGATGAAGCCCAAGGATTAAAATATGTTACACACCATGAATCCCTTCCGATTGGTATTTTAACTATTTCTCACTCTTTTAAATTAAATAGTTACAGAAACAAATGGGTATGCTATCGATTATAATGGAGGATAAGTCTGAGAAGGGAATTGCATCGTTTATGCTTCCTGCAACGCCATTTCCATTTGCTAAAATTCTATTTATAAATAAACTATCGTATTTTCAAAATATACTATTTATTTTAAAATAAGAATACCCATACCCATCTATTTAATATGACAAACATGTCTTTCAATATTGCATGTGCTAACCATCGTTAAAACGCGTATTCAAAGAATTATAAATTTTCGTAACATTAAAAAAGTGGTCAAATTGTATTTTATTTAAAACCTTTCTGCATTATATATTAATGATTAGAACTATTAGGACGAGGAAATGTATGAGAAAAGTATTATTTTTATCCATAATTAATGGAATTTATTAAGCATAAACATAAATTGTTGCGATAAATGTCTCTGCAATTGTCGCAAATTTGGTCGACAGGATAATTCATCCTCGATTTATTGTGATCTGTTGTTCTTTTCAATATAAAGATAAATAATTGCATTTGTAATTGTACTGTGCAAAGCAAGTGAAATATTTGAGAACTGACGCATGTACGTTAGGTTGATTGGTTAGGTTGGTCAATAAATTTTATCTCACCAAGGAAACAATCGGATTGCGCTGTTAGCCATTCCTGGTAAAATATTGAAATATTGAATCTAGTAAATATTTTCTCTTCCGGAAAGCGCATGAATATTACTAAGCTTATATTATAATTGAACGAAGCGTAAAGACAAAAGAAACGTGTTCCCGAACCTCGAATCGAAATGAATTTGGAATGGATATTTAAAAAAGGAAAAGAAGTTTATTGGAGAAAAAAGCGGTCAAAATGCTAAGAATATTACCAGCTACTGGTTTGCAGCATTATGACACTGGTCAAAGAGGCATTAGGTTGTATAAAATCTGTAAAACTAGTGAGTATTAGAATTACGATTTTTAAAGTCAATACCACTGTTTGATAAATAATCCATCTCCATAGCAGTTGAGTAGTTAAATCCGTTTGTCTCTTAACCTATCCTTCAAAAGGTTCGATTTTTCAATAACAATGAAATACCACCTCCGTGTAATTAAAAAAAGTTTTCTAATTTTATACACAAAAACTTGTATTCATAATTTTCATGCCAATTTTTTTTTCTCAAAATATCTTTTTGACGCTTTTTACTTTCCTAGGTGTAAGTTTGTTTTCTCCTTATCTAAAGAATTAAAACGCGATTAAATAAAGTATTTGTGAAAGAACAAGTTTTAAATAAATCTTTTTGTGTGGAACGGGAGATCGCGTAGCAAACGACGGGCAGTGCAATGAATTGCACTCCAATGCTATTTCAGAGTCACGAATGTTAGGAATAAATCGAGTTTGTGAGGTTTATTGAATGAGGGAAAGTATGAATGGAAAAGCTGATGGTAACAGATTCGAAATATGTGTAATTCCGACGAACAAAAGTGAATCCATATATAGTACGAAGGATATTAAGATTTTATTATTATCTCGAAGAAACATCGGGTATTATTATTTAATGTAGATTTTATGAAGATTTTTGTAGGAAAATTACTATATATTATAGAACCAAGAGTTTTTCACGATCTTCTTTAGTTCAAGCAATTCAAATTTACTGAATTATTTTCAGGATGACATTGATACACTTGAACGCAATTATTTTAAGTTACGCAATTGATTTTCATATATCATACTTATTCACAAAATATTTTGAACTTCAATAGTATACCTCCGTTTTCTCATATAGCCATATGCTGTTTCGATTTCCTCAAAAATATAAACTTGAGAAATACATCCGTCAAACGCTGATCACATTCAATTATTACAGTTCCAAAAGCTTCATGAAGAAGCGAATCGGTTATTAGCAAGTAAATTTTAGAGAGTTTATCACTTTACTTTTAACTACTTGTTTCCATGGCTTAAATTGTACATTAATTCTCTTGAGTTGCAGATTTTAAAATTTCTCCATTCATTTCTTTTCATTGAGAAATTGATGCGAGATTCCTTAAGTTATCGTAAAAGGGACCTCTCGATATCATCGCGTAGAGTTTATAAGTCTTAACATTTCACCTTGCTCGATTGTTTAGGATTTGAAAGACGGCAGTTGAAATTATTTTTAGTCACCCGAAGAACAAAAGACTGCTTTAAGAGGTCGAAGTTATTTCAGGCACCAACCTTTGAAACTTGAAGGAAAATGTTTTCCATGCCACAGGTTATTTTCTTTTAATAGAATGAGGGGCCTTCTGTGGTGTTCTATGAATTAAAAAAGTACATTAATAGTGGATTTTTTAGAAATTGATAAAAATAGATATTATACGATATTTCTCCCCCCTCAGTAATCCAGAATTATCAGATGATCGAATTACGCCATAATTATCGACAATCAGCAATTTTCGTCGATCATTTGTTCGAGATAAAGTGAAATTTAAAATACGTTATTTCATTCAAAATACCCATTCTTCATCATACTCATAATAAAATTGAATATCATCCGCAAAGCCATATTTTATGAATACCATAAGTCAAAAGCAATTGTTTTCTATCTTTTTGCTTTAATAGCACACATAAATTATGATTTTTTATCGTTTAACATTTACTTTAGATTGTTATCGCCTCCATGCGAAGTATTTTAATTGTTAGGATATAAAGAATTAAATTACGAAAAGTTATCAATGATTCATAGGGTTCGGCGCATAGGATTTCAATAATCATGTGTGAATCGACAGAATTTATTTTATATTGAGTAGTTATATTGAAGGATGAATATTTTATTGAATTGTTATGGACTATCATAAATATGAATCATTTAATATTATTTACTTACCTCAGTTTTTGTAAAAACATTTCAATGTTGAAATGTTTTTAGTAATTCAAATGTGATCATACGAATATGTATGAAAGAATCATTAATTTTTCCCTCTAATTGCGATGATTAGGTATGATTAATTTTAGGTAAATTATGTAAAAAGTTTGGATATCGTGACTTCTTTGGCGTCATTTCCTCTGATAAATAGACAGGTAAATTCGGCAGTAAACAGAAACCGTGTTGATTACGTTGAGAGATATTATAAATAGAGGTTAAAAGGGGCAGTGCCTTGTCCGTCCAACATAAATAGAAGACACTGGAAACTACGATCTTTGGAGGCAAATAGAAAACAAGAAATCCAGATGATTACATCATTGGTCAAAACGCTTTTCCCTTTTTATCGACCACTTCCTTTTCACGTCCGAACTTCGCGGAAAAACAAATAAATTCGGTGGACATATTTCACTCAGCCAGAGAATTATTCCATTCATCTTCGGCCATAAAAAGAAGAAATGTACTATAGAAAATCGCCCAAACTTACTACGTTTTATAAATATATTAAAGAATGTTAATGAGTTATTAATTTTGTTTTTTCATCAAATAGAGAGTGCTGAATTCGTTCGAAACTGTATTAGGAATCACATTTAGATTTATCAAAATCATGCATACCAATGGCAAAAAGCGCAACATTAATCAAATTGTCGGTATTTTTTGTGTGGCATTTTGATTAAAGCCGAGTTTCCATCATTTTGAAAAACTGACTTCTATAAGGCATTTTCGTGATGTGAAACTATTAATGTCTCATAGCAGATGAAGTTGTTTTCAGTCCTAAAAGTAATTTCTTTCGATTAGATATGACTTCTTTTGATTCCGTTAGGCATCTGAAGCATATCTGTATAATTATATTTGAATATTTGGAAGTATTATGACTTTAAACTTGAGATAAAACCACTCAGCATTTTGATGTCATCGATTTTATCAGAGACTATTCCAAATTCCCGAACTCTTCCCCATGTTAATCCGAAAGTCAACGACCTTAAGTAAAATAAATGGGAATCAAAGTTTGCAATTGTAGAGAGATGACAATCCGTATTTTTTATTGGACTTGTAACTTGTTTAGTAAATGAATAGATGGAAAAGAAGCTCTAACAAATATGAAGGATAATTTTCGAACGGTTGGCAAGTCCATCTTGAACAAAACCTCCCCTCTATCGGTGAGACGCATTTTGACCCCCCCCACTACCCCTCCTTCCACTCAACAGGTCTTCAGTCGCTCTCCGTTACGCCATTCGCACGGATGCTCGTGATTTGAAGGCCTCTGCGATACGTCTGTGGAGTGATATCGGCAGCAAAGGAAGACGCTGACAGGCTTTCGATTAGCGCGGATTCTCTGCTTTTAGTTTCTCCCGAAGATGCGGTGAGAATCCGTTGGGAGGAAGCCATGGCTGCAGCCGATAAGTTGAAGGCGATCAAATGGGAGAAGTTACGTACCGTCCTCAGCCACGTGGGTCTCCTTGTCGCCTTGGCCATCTACACCACGCTAGGAGGAGTGGTGAGTTTGATTTGGGGCACATATTCTCGGGTGGAGAAAGTTATTTGCATAATGATGAAAATCGAACCGAAATTACTAACATGAATTCATAATATGTTACGATTTTATGTTGAAGCTGCAATTCTGATA
This sequence comes from Pantala flavescens, assembly GCA_020796165.1. NCBI lineage: Eukaryota > Metazoa > Arthropoda > Insecta > Odonata > Libellulidae > Pantala > Pantala flavescens. Next base: position 18,919,392 of record CM036882.1, read on the forward strand.
TTTTGACTATCTAATAATTTAATCGATAGATTATGTTAGTATTTACGTTGATAAGTAAGATTTTGATTTTTCTAATGATGCGCATTTCTAGATAAAAGCATTTGTATCGCTTAAAGCTTCGATAAATTCCTACACTTTAAGACTTCACGGACTTAAACACTTGATATTTTATATTCGCGCAAATTTTAAGTAATTACGATGGGAAAACTGAGTTTAAACGTGAACAAAAAATATTTTTTAATAATTTCCTCAAAGTTTACTCCTCGGTTATCGAAACATGAAATGTCTGCATTTAATTTCATGAAACTTATGCTCCACCTATGGATGATCCATCGGAATTAAATGCAATGTATATTTTGGATCGTCGCCCGAGGAATTGTGTTGCGAAATCCTTTCGCAGATGTTTGTAAAATAGAGAATCGTTTTAAGGTCCTATCATTAAATACGTAATTGGCTCTTCGAAGATATTTTAGGATTCAACGTTCACCAATATCTCATTATATAAAGGATGGGAAAACCAATCTCTTGGATGATAAATATGGACGTCTGAGAAGTTTTCAAGGAAATAGCGTAAAATCGAAGTGCGAAGGTTAGATGAGAAAATATCCTTCGATGTATTTTCGGAAAAGAGAATGTATAATGTAATTTTAGAACGTCTATTTGATCTACAACCATCTGAAATGGATTATTTTCTACTGGAAATGAGGTGAAATTGGAAACTCACTTGTGACTGCTCTGTAAAGAGACGCGTTTCAAATATCTCTCAACCAATGAGCTTATAGTTCCAGGGTTTTATTTTAGCTGAATTTCTATAATTAATATAATTTTGATAATAAAGATGTTTTTATGCAAATGAATCATCCAACTTCCTCCTTAAATTTTTGGAGAATATCATTGTTTTTTGCTTTCTATACTTCATTTAGTGCTGCATCAATTTTTCGATTTCATTGTCATAATCGATATTTTGTTCCGCGAGGATTGTCCCGAACTTTGTTTCTTTATTGTATCGTATGTTGTGCATAATTTTTTTCTCAGTTTCAAATTTAAAAGCGGATAAATTGATATAAGATTATCGACGGGGCTTGGAATATATTTTGATCAAGTAGTGTGCTTGAGCATAATTGTATTCCAGGTTGAAGAGCTGAATGATGATACGGAGTTCATCTTATTTTTAGGTGAATATTACCTATGTCACTGAGGTATGATATCCTACTTGAGCAACCATTTCCTTAACTCATTCGTTGACAAACGACTTTCCTCATTAAATCCTGTGTAACTCATAGAGATTGTCATATCTCCAATGCACGCAGTCTTTCATTTCATCCTTGTGTTTGGATGAATCAAGTTGGATAAAGTTCGCTGATGGATGTTCTCACTCTCCGCCGTGTTTTTTTCTCTCGTGGGATTCTGGCCTCAGCTCTTGGAAGTGGTGATTAATGCGTATTAGAATGGCGCGTTCTTAGCGAGAGAGTTTATGGTACCTAATTTATCCTTTTTTCGTCTCTTCGGAATACGAGAATACATTTCCTTCCGACGTTGAGTCAGAATAGTTGCGGCTCTGAATCTTACCGAGAGAATGCATTTTCGAAAAGAATTTTGAATCTCATTTGTAACTCCGTTAAATTACAATTTGTTCAGAACGTATGAATTGGTATCTATGGCATTTGAAAAGTTCAGATTCAGCTGTAAATATTTCTCGAGTAAATAGCTCGATTGTTAAATGAAAATCAATTTAAATAAAACAATTTTATCTTAAATACGCAGGATTGGCATTTAATCGTTAAGAAAGCTTTTTTATCATTAAGCTCACTGTTAACAATTTATGAAATGGTGATTAAATTTTTAATCTTTAGTAAAGAACAACTATCAGCATTGCTAATATAAACCGATGTAGTTTCTGTGGGAGAATGTTGTCGCTATAACGTCGGAGAATCATCTTTTAATTCTCATTCCTAAGAGTTTCTATTTCTATGACCTCATCAGACATTAAGTATAAGTAAACATGTATTGTTCCCTCTTTATCCAAAAGTGTGCTAGTTGTTTGGTGGCAACTTAAGTTATCGCTTTAATTTCCGCAGATAGCGAAAGTGCACATCAACGCAATTTTTCATCACAGTTTTTAAACGCCAAATATTTCTATTCCATCGATAATAATGGTAAATTGTTATTTACAACATTGAAAATGGATAAAAAATAGTCGTACTCAATGTGATACAACCGAGTGCGTCAGATTGAGCTCTGAATCGTCACTGTCATCATTCTCTCGTAAACATCCTGAGAGAAAGCAGAGTTTCCTTTCTGAGAAACTCTGCAAACTAAATTAGCGTTCGAGATATTATATTACTCATCAACCACTCTGCGAAGAGCAATTAAGATCCTGGGATGATATCAGCCCATTTAAATAAAAAATTAACGTACAGACTGTTAGGAACTTATGGAACCTCCGAATATTTGTTGATGATAATGTTAAGTTCGCTAAATATTTTATAATCTATTGAAACCATCGACTACCTAAAGAACCTCGAAAAATCAGACTCGAATGTCGATGGAAAACTTGATTCGGAAGTGTCTTGCGAATAAAGAAAGTCAAATTATTCTTTTTACATAATGGATGTCCTCTAAATTTTAAGAAATGTATTCACTGACCTTGTTTCAAGAACCTAAGCAAACCTTCAGCGGGTATCGTGTTTCCAGTATTTGGTGCGTCTGATTGATAAGGGAATAATTTAAACTTAAATTATCCTATTAAAAGTCTGTATTCAGTCATCAGTCCTCAGCAAAATGTTGGTATTAAAATTTTCCAAAATAAGAAGTCTGAGGAAACTTGAGATTGATTTTTCTAGATGTAGAAGTTGAAGATTTTTGTCGCGGTAAGGATCAATATTCTTAAAAAAATACATTTTTAACCAATGTTTTTTATAACGTAAATATTACATACATTACGAAAAATTTTTATATCAATATATTCTAAGGAAAAACTTTGAAAAATATGAGTTGTAAACGATGTTAAAAATAGGCGCTTGGAAATATAGTTGTTAAATTATAATAATTTTATGGAACAACTGTAAATTGAAATGTTAAAGAGAAAAATATTAGGTTTCGCTAACTTATCTAAGAGGAAAACTGTCATTCATTAAGAGATTTAGACGTCCCTTTGCTACGTCAATTCCATGAACACGAGTCCAGAATAATTGCAAATGTTTAGAAATTGTGTTTCGATAAAATGAAAAGTGGACGAAACAGTTTCGGTTGCTATTTATTTTTCAAGTCCATTTCTCGAGGGAAATGAAGAATTAAAGTTCCAGGACCAATAGATCAAGTAGAATTTTTATTTCAGTAAGAAACATAAGAATATAAAGAAACAGAAAATAATAGTTTTTTTACGAAAAAGATAGAAGTCATAAATTCATTTCCTTGAAATGATTATCTTACGCAGTTAAAATTAAATTCAATACAACGGCAAAAATCGGAGGAATATAAAAACATGAGTTATCTTTTATACAGTTTCCTTCAAACGAGTGATTCAAGTCCGAGTAATATGCCTATATCTACTTCTGATGAATCGTTGCTTTAATTTTACTTTTATTTAAAATGAAGAAATGCATTTTCCGACACAATCATCTGTGCTCTTTTTTTATTTAACGTATTCCTTAACACGCAAACCTATTAATTTCTTGCAAATGTCTGAAATATGGGCTATTAAAGACATTGGATTTTGATTTTCTAGTAGACGGTATTCTATGTCACAAATTGTCCTTTATGATGTGATCGGCGGATTGATAGGCTGCTTATTCTGTATTTCTTAGGTAAATTATGTATCCAAGACGAAGAGGATAATCAAGACGTACTTATTGGAATTCATTCTTTCCTCTAAAAAAACGCACTTCCAAAAAGGATCGTTGTTGGCAAGTATTTATGCATTGAGAAGGAATCCGTTTGTTTTGGTCTGTTTCCTTTTAAAACGACTCTCATTTCGCTTTCGAAAGCTGTGGTCCTTTGTTCTTCGTAAAATGCACATCATTTGGTGGATTTCCAAACGATAGACTGTTGGCGATTCGAGTGTTGCAGAACAACGCCAATAAGTAGGGATTGTATCTGCTGTGAATTAATAACTCGATAGATGTACACCATCAACCACTTTGACTAAAGTCAGGAAAGTATGACTTTTGAATTGAAAATATTTGCAACTGTTTATCTGTTTTATCTAAATTGTCTGTTTAAAAGGAAAAATGTAAGATGTTTTCCCACATTTTATATAAAATTAAACTTCCATCATAAGAAGCTGTGGATTTCATTTGTTATGAAAAGCGATAAGTATTAATGGGACCAATATCCATATTAGACTTTCCCAGTTTTCTATTGCATTTTAAAGGAATCTTTTAAAATAGGCATTATTTTGGTGGAACACAGAATTTTTGATAAAAGCTCACTATCAATATATTTTTCTGGGGAAAAATCAGAAAATGTAACTTATTTTAGACGGATATAAAATAGTCTCTATAAAAACCATTATAAGATCCCATTTTTGTCTTGGAATATAAAATTCAACCAAGAGAGAAAGCCTTTAAGCTTTGTTATAGCTTTTTGAAGTATAAGCCGATGTACACTATCTTTGGAAACTCGAGAATTCATTTTCTAGAAATCTTCGGACAATCGCATTCGCGTCAACTTTGATTTTCTTATAATTCATATATTTCAACATATTGTTCAATCAAAAACTAATAATGATATTTCGTTGATATTAAGATCAATCTTTGCAAATAAAAGAATTACTCGTTCTAAAACCTTTAAGAAGTTACTTTGAATTTGAACTTCCATACATTGTCTTCTTTAATAGGACGAGAGTTTTCGAAGGAGGATTAGTTGGCACAAATAGATTTCTATGTCCCCAAACTTCTGCTTTTATTTGAGCGTCTCTTTCGGTAGCGCGAATTCTCTTTTCTAAGCTGTAATCAATAGTTTATTTCTTTGACAAAAAAATACCATTGCGTGTTCTGGATATCTCATTCGTGCTCACGACTTCCCTCTCGAAATTTTCAAAGAAACATTTCTGTGCCACGAAATGAGCACTTAAGCGAGTTCAAGCTGGAAATTACTTTTCAAACTATTTTAGGATGGATGGATAAGTTTTGTAACAAAACACTTTCTCGAAATCCTAAGACTTGCAACAAACTTAAAACTCATAAGAGAAAATGACTATGTATTCTTACGTTTTTAAAATGTTTGCATTCATCCATCAGTTATTATTTGACAGCACTTATGGAAGTAAATCTTTTTCTTGTTACCTGAAATTGTATTGAGTCTTATTATAAAATATATGCGTGGACTTACTTCCTTTTTATATGCAGTTTAAGTATCATTAAATAGATATGCTGTAATAAAACAAACTTTGAGTTAAAAATGGTAACGCTAATCGATAGAAAAATTTTAAATCAGTTTAGCGATAACAGCTGAAGGCACGAGTGCGTGATTTCAACGAAGTCAAGGACATCTTAAAATGTACAAGAAGTTGTGCATGCGTTGTCAATGAAAAAAATCAATAATAATTTTCTTTGCGAATAAAATGTTGGGAATTAGTTATGAAAAATAAAATACGACTATTAACAGGAAGGATATTTATAGGAATAATTTTCTGTTAATAGACATTTACAATTTGAGAATTACTGTTTTAATAATTCGTCTTACATTTTATAATAACGATGAGTTTTATGGGAGATTTGTAATTTTTTGTTATGATAATGATTATCTAATTTATTATAAGTTTATTGTACATACAATTAGCAAATATGAAATAAAAATTTCGCGGAAAATAAAGAATTTTAAAACTTTCAGCTTTCATTTGTACATATCAATGTACACATGTCTGTTGAGTAGAAAGGTTAAAGGAAATACGGATACAACTTCACACAATGGGTCTTCAATTTTTCTTTGCTATTCAACCTTTGTAAAGGAAGGTTATGTCTTCGTCACAGATATATCATTTTTACTTTATCCTTTCAAATGGAAAGAAAGGAGATTTTCCATGATTACAAACATGCTTTTATTCATTTGTAATTATAAATTCCATTTTAATGGGTACTTCTTTAATGATAGAATATCTCTTTCGATGATAGAAATGTTGTAAGTATAGCCCTTTTCATTTTTACGTGTTTCATTTACGTAACATGGAATCAAAACATTCAAATACGTAATAATTTTGATGGTACACATTAGAGAAAATATTTGATAGGACTTTTAAAGAAATAAACTTTCAAATGACTTTAAGTGCATCGATATAATAATCGCAAAATCTCAACTTATTTTCAAAAGAAATCATTGTCATCATTAGATTCATAACATTTTGGAGATGAGTATTGAGAATTTTTCTACACAAAATTAATTTCATCTTATGTCCGTTAAATATGGGGCGACTTTTCGTCTTTTATTGACCGTCCATTTGGAATTTGCAACAGTTTAATAATCAAAAGATCCACTGAAATGACTCCATGGGAACTGAAGAAGGCGCTTAATATAGAGATTAACTCTTTTGGTGGTTCGATATCTAAACAACGACTGCTTAGCATTTATATGATGTCTAATATCGTAAAATATTGGCAGCTGAAAAATAAACGCAACATAAATCGGTAAGAGCAAACTCGCTTAATAATTCTTCGGTGAAAATTTTACAGTACAAAGAAGTGTGTGATATATTTCCAAAAAGATGTTGCGTTTTTCAACATTTTGCGATTCTGGTGATCCTTTTCTAATTATTAATATCAGCATAAAAAATGAATAATGAAAGGCGGCGAGATCATAAAAATTGGGATACTAATATATTGGTGAGTGATTGGTATCCTTCGAATTAGTGTTTAAAATATTTTTCAGATTTACGGAATTGAGATGCGTAATTTGCGAGTTTTTAATGGGTGATGCCATCCTCTCGCCTCGAACCCCTTCTGCCGTATGTGGTGCTTTTACTGTGATTGTTCTGAACTCTCACTTAAGTATTCAGCGAAAATTTGGACAATTTAGGAAGCGTCGGTTTTATTCTACAATTAAATTATTGTTTTGCGAGTTTCAAAATATTTTGTCACTCAATTTGCTGCTTCTTCGTACAACTAAGGATCTTTCGAAATATAAAATTGAGTCCATAAAAAGTATCGTCACTTCAGTTTATTAGTGTATTTTGAAGTCTGTATTCACTTGATTTCATTAGAAAACCACACTGTGTTGAATGTAAGAGCCTAATATTGTTAAGTTAGCTCTGAAAAATTATAATTCGCATCCGAGGGAAGAAGCGGCTTCAAAACTTTATTCGGCGATAGTTAATACCCGTTTCAGTGGACAGAATCAAAGGCTATATATTAGAAAATGTAAACAAATTCTTTCATATACACTGGGACCCCACTTAGAGTTAAAGAGGCAACTAAACACATACAAACGATGTACAATTACTGACCTGCACTGTTATCGCCATTCTGAATATAGTTAAAAATCGCTTATTCCATTATATTATTCCATATAATTAGTGTATAATTCCATTAAATAGTGAACGTAGTGAATCTTCTTGTTTCGTTAACTTTACTTAGGTAAGTGAGATTTTTATTTGAAAAACTAAGATCTCTTTTTGGTTATTCCGATCTTCAATGAGATGAGTCATTATTTTTTTTCTTTAAAAAAGAGTAGGTTGTAGATATCATGCAAAAAAATTACAGATTTTAGAGAATAATTCATCATCTTGAGACATGTTCGATTGTCGAATGCAGTTATAACTCGAACATTTCACGGTTGAGAATATCCATCCTTTCATAGTGCACAGATTCTTTATTCGTTCGAAAACAAACTGCCATTCATCCTCGTTTGATTGATGTTCCCCCTAACGGAAGGTGGGGGAAGCACGACCGGAAGTAAAAGGCGAGCCCTTCAAACAATTATTGGCGGATCGATAGGAATCCATTAGCAAGGGTTGTGCCGAGTTTTTCATACTTTGTTTTCTTATGACAATGTTCCCGCCAAATCATTTTATCGTTACTTTCGAGAGACTTTACATAATATTAATTGAATTTTATTTAATAATGAATTCGATAGAATGAGAACATCATAGCTATCTTCTCTAGAATGAATGTGCATCGTGATTTCAGCAGTTTCTACAGTTAATTGAAATTAGGTTTTCTGCCCGTACTTCGAGGAAAGACAGTAGAAATGTCAAAATTGAGATCATTAATCATCAGGTGTTTAGTTCTCAGTTGATATAATTGTTGCATGCATTGTTGAATTGTATTTTTTCAATCTCAAGCAAATCGCTTTAAGCAGTGGAGAAGAGATTTTAAGACGGAAGATAGATCTTCTAAGATTGAAGTGATTCATATCCTTTATAAATAGCTTTTTAAATATAAAGAGTTCTTATTCTTTTAAAATGAATTCGTTTGGAATGAGAAATAGAAATATTAGGTTAAAATGGATGATTTTTTCAAGGTTTGTGCATCATATTATGAGAAAAATCGATCTTTTCGACCCGCAATGGTTCGATTATTATTCCAAAATACCATCGCAGTAATCTACTTCTCTCAGGTGGCGACATTTTGATACAGTGTAGAAAATAATGTACAATATACATACATGAATCTGACTATATACATATAATCTAGATACGAACTTAATTTGTTAAAAATACTTTCATATATTTAATAAAAAAACAATCCTCATGTAAATCACCTATTAACGGTATGAACCAACTTTTCCATAACCTCTTTCGATGGTTTTTAATTGACCTTCACAGACCACAAAGGGCTTACGAACTCTCCGCATCACCACTTGTCTCAATGTTCGGCTCACACTTTTAATAATACATTTAACGAAAAAATTGAGATATTTTTGGCCAAAGAACTTCTGCTTCATTCCGCTCTATTTGCCATTCTGTGCTACTCATTGACTTGTATTTCAATTGTGTGATGTCAGTCACTATACTTCAACTTGCAGGGGATCATTTTTATGTTCTAAGAAACGGATAAAACTGTAAGAAATGATTTTTTTAAGAATCGCTCATTGTATCTTCACAAGCGTTTGACCAACATCCTCTACTTCCCTGGTATTGATGGTTTCATAAAAATTAGACTTAGAATTCGTCAATTTATTATTTCCGAAACATGTATTATGTCTCAGCTGAGTTTATGCTTTATTTAATTACTAAGAGAATAATACTCAAATTCATTCGGGAGAGAGAGTTCCTTGCTTTTTGATTGGTTTCATATTGGAATCGATTATTTCTCCACAATAATAAACAACTAAACACCGCATTTAAATGTTGGTGTGCCTCAAAGAGTATCTTAAAAATTTCTTATGCGAATAGTATTTGAGGAACCGAGTGCTTCAGTCGGTGTTGATATTTTGATCGAAAACACAAAAGCGAACGACGACCCACTTCAAACGAAGACGTTAATAAGGAAGTATAGATATATATAATTTTTCTATAATGATTGAAGTTTAAATATTTGAAGGCCATTTTTTGGCATTCAGGGCGTAACAAAATCGCCTCAGCTTGGAATAACGTTTCTACGTCAACTTCAAAGTTGCACCGTTAGCCACCCATGGTAATACATAGAAAGCAATTTAGAATAGTAGCTTGTAGTTTTTAACATTTTTACGTTCGGAAAGTAATCAATCTATAATGATCAAGCTCAATTTTATGGAAGAACGCAGTACTATATAAACGAAGTTACTCGTTCTTTATATTGTCCTTGTCCTATACTGTATGAGTACTATTCAGATAATGATTAAAATAAGTGTAAAATCGTCAAATAGATGTTCCTAGTATGAAGATAGGCTGTGTAAAAGAGTAATAAGTTTTTGATTGTAAAGGATATATCTCAAGTATATATCTTGATATTGTTCTTAAGATGCGTTGGACACAAGTGTTCCATTGTTTAGAGCTTTAATAAAGTAATTCATGATTATCATCTTTCAACAATCCAAGGATTCATTCGTCTTGGCCCTTTTTCATCCTAAAAAGAATCGATAGCTGATAATGAATATTGTTTGTGCATAAAATCCGGTTTTTACTTGAAAAATATTACCTAGGGAAAGTATTTATTTCTGGTTGCCACACCCGTAGGGACGTCTTTCACGTAATAAATCTTCGGAAGTATGTGGTGGATCATTTTAGTGCATTTTTAGTTTGGGATTGATAACCCTTTTACCTTCTAATATACAAAATTGCTTTTTCGTATAAAACTTTTGATAAGAAGAGGTTATTTATATTCATAAATGAAATTGATGAGAGTTCCATTACCTTCTGAAAGTCCATTTTTCATCATTTTATTCGAAAAGGTTTGCATAATTAGTGTAAGCTGAGCATTTTGAATGTTTCTCATGATCAATAGCCCCAAGCTTGGTGGAACGCCCGAAGAAATTACAAACTTGTTTTTTCTTTCTTTTCTTACACCAAGAGTAATACAATTTCCAACATTCGCATTTTGAATTTTACTCGATCGTCATAGACAGGTATACCTTTCCTGTCTACAACTACCTGTCTACCTTTGAATTTCTTTAACATAAAAATATTATTAGAAGTTGAAATATTATATTATTTAGAAGTTGACACAGAAGTCAAGATTGCTTTTAGTTACAAAAAAATGCCATTTAAGTCTCATCTGAAATTAATATCTAATGTACCTAAAAGTATAATTTTATTAAGCAATAAGCAATTTATTTTATTATAAATTTGAGATAACGTATTTTCTTAATCACATACTTTAAAAGCTCTCCTTTATGACTAAAAGTCAGCTAATGTGATATCCGCTTACACGAGAAGTCACTGTTATTAAAGGCACCTAGTGAATTGCAAGTATGATCAAACTGCTGTAGCAGAGTAATCTGCGAATTGCTCTTAAATTACAGTACACCCAATGGCTTCGGAATATATAAAATGAAGTTCGCTTATTTTTCTCGCGACAGTTCATCGGTGCTGTTATTAAACAAAAATCTCTATCGAGTAAAACTTAATGAGATCTACTCGAGTAATTTGAATCTCTGGTGATGTTTCCAATAGGTTTTCCGGATGCTGGAGCGACCTGCGGAGGAGTCGCGGATGGTGGGAGGCGTTCGCGCCGTTTCGGAGGCGCGGCGCCGCCTTATCTCCGCCCTCGCCAACCACACCTCCGTCCACGACGAGATCCTCCGCTACGAGTCTGCACTTCAGGAGGCCGCCGATGCCGGCATTCCCCTTCGTTCCCACCTCTGGACTGACGACCAATCGCTCCAATTGAGATGGGATTATCTGCAGTCAGTTTTTTTTGCTTCCACTGTTCTCACTACCATCGGTTAGTAATCCGCCTTTTTCATAAGAGATTTGAGGGGCATTTTTAGATGGATTCTTTCTTCAGAGCATCGTATCTCTCCGTATCAATCGTGTTATTGTAAATATGTAATTCCTAACTCGGGTAAGCTAAGACTTGAGAAGTTCGATAAAGTGTACACATTTATAAAGTCTATAGAAGAATCGACACTCATAGATGACATAGAGATGAGTTTTTTTTATGATTGGCCTTATAGCAAATTTTAAATAAAGGATTCGTATTAGACATTTTCCTACGAAATTGATCGAGTCGAACGATTGACCAAAAATTAAATTCTAAGTTTCAAAATTGTAAATGATTCTAAGAAAACTTATGATCATACAATTCTACTGTATCAACTTCTTTTTATCTATAATCGTCTTATCTCTAAATAAGCGTCTTCTTCAGGATTCGTTGAAAATTTACCTCTTTAATGCGTCGAAGCGGCTTAAGAAGAGTTCACATCAGTTCAAAGCCTCGCTAAGGAAATCGTACTGTTAGTATCAAATATGATTTTTTTGAAATTAATTTATCATATTTTCAGACGATAATAATAGAAGAAGGCGTAATAAGGCGTAGCGGATACCGGACCGGATCGAAAGTTTTCTGCCCAACTGCTTCCATCTATTTTGCCGTTTGATAGATTTAATTTTAATTAGAAAGTTACATATCCATCGATAATCCTTAATATGAGAGAAATTAATGGATTTGAAACGGTTCAAGATTATCGCAAACTGATACGAAGCCTTCAAAAATTCTTAATTGGATTTACAAGGCTCTCTGCCTACATCATGCAAATTAGAAGAAATCTGTGGAAGCCCTGAGAAGTACTTGATGCGGCTCCACATTGTGTGCATGAGATTTTGTACTATCAAAGATAAATCGTGTAAAAGGGAGTTGCGAAGGGGCATTTCCATCAGTTACGAAAAAGTGATAGCACGATTGCATCAAATCTTGCAAAGTCTACAAGAATAGAATATCTTGAAGTCGTGATCGATAGTGACCTAGCAGCTGTTGCCAAGTACCCCCTTCACCTCATCGTTAGTATCATTCCAAGATTAGCCGAGAAATTCCTAAAAGCTGCACAGTGAATTACTTCTTAGCCGGTTACTGATCAGCATTCAATACGCAAAGATCGACTAGTTGCTTTTTAGAGGGAATTTTTTCCTTATGTATATTTTTAATGTGTGTAGGAGTTAATATTTTGCTTTTAGTGGCGTACAAGTGATGTTTGTTTAAGTTATGCCGTAAAAGTATGGTAACTCAAATCATGATAATTTTTTGATTGTGGAAGGCCACAGTGGGTGAGGTGAGAAGCGATGGTGGACAGATGTACAAATTAGGCTCATTTAATAGTTTAAACTTCTCGATATCAATTTCTCAGTGTACTCGTATGTTTTCTCTCTGAAACCAAGAAATCCCAAGCTATCGGATATTCAAAAGATTCCAAAGAAATTACTATAAATAAAACATGCAAAATCATGTATAGAGGAATTTTTGAGTAGTTAGTCTAATTCCCTTAATAATTAATTATCTTTAATTATTAATTATATGACATATAGTAAAATATTTCATACGAATTTCCATTCTATATTTAATCTGCTAATATTTAATTTCTTTCCAGTATTTGCAGTCCAAAATGTAATTTGGGATTTTCTATTTTCAGATCCTCTTTTTTTGGTTCATCCTTTTTTAATATACGGTATGTTTTCAGAAGATTCGGTAATCTTTGTAAATTTCTCCATCATAAATCATACGTTCCCTTTTCAAAACAGGAAAAAAAATAAATAAATAAATCTGATACGTAAGGCTATCTTACAACTTCTTTCATTTAAGAGACTGTATAAAATAATGATAAGTGCGAAACAGTTATTCACAGACTAATTGATCTCTAATTCTTAACCTTCTGAAATGATTAATGATTTTACTCTTATATATCGATGCATTAGTATTTTTGGAGTGGGGGAATCAAAATAGAGAGTCGGGGAAGATCAAATGAAGGATACAAAAACCGTACATACATTAATCATTTATTCCTTTTTTTGCTGTTATATCGAATGATGAATCTTTCCTTTTTAACTCTTCTTATCTGATTGTTATCTTTAAAAAATATTGAGTCCATTTAAAAGAAGAAATTCTCGAATTGTAGCGCCTGGAAGGTTTTTGAGGACGAGTTTTGAACGCGGTGTCTGAGCAGCATCTGTTTTAAAGGTATACCAGATGGCCTTTTCGCTTGTTAAGGCCCACTCTTCTTGAGAGAGATCCCACTTACTGAGATGAAATCAAAAAACTTCCTTTAGAATGTCTGCCTCTATTTTGGTCTGAACGATTCCTCTTTCTTAAATTCTATTTCTAATCATTTCTCATGTGACTGTTCCCCTTCATATTACCACGATCTTCTTTAGATTATCTTCCAAAATAATACCTAATTTAAGCATATCTGTTACTGATAGCACTTCATTAGTTTGTGTTATTTTTAATGTTTGCAAGTTATAATTTCATCTTAGAGTTATTTAGTATAATAAAGCATCCTTACTATGTTGGAAATAATAATATCCAGTGCTTTATAATTAACAAAGTCCTCAACTATTCTTATTTGAAGGCTTTCCTTCATGAAATAAATGTTGATTTATATATATCTAAAAATAGGGAAATGTAGGAGAACTACTGTTTTATTTGTGAGATTAAAAGTGTCACTTATTAGTTTGAGAGAACGTAATTCTCTCTTTCATTTTTTATATTTTGTAAAATCTTTCTCCTCAATAGGATTCATTTTTCCAGAGTTAAACATTTCAAATAGTTTAAAATAATAAAAGTAGGATCAACTGTCAGTTTCAGTGTTATGTATTGGGATATAAAACTATTTTTATATGTTTAAAATTTTGGAAAAATCATGTTAACCGATTTTAACTTGCTCGAAATTTCATTTTTAAATCTATTCCGCTAATATTTTTACTTTTATTTAGTTTTTTATTGTAAAAACGTAATGGCACATTTTCATACATTCATTATACGATATAATATGTAGATTAAAATTCTCTTCTCTTTCTTTCAACTTCATTTTCATTCCTAAACTGCATCCACAGGAGAAATAGTGGGAAAATAGAAGATGTTTTAGAAAAACGGAGGTTGACTCTAGTTGCGTCAGATTTGAATTTACGATAAAATCTGTATTACAAAGTCCCAATTCGAAACTATACATGAAGTGGTCCTTCTTCAAAATGCGTTTGAGAGAAAATAATGCGAATCATTTCATGTGCTTTTCTTTAAGTGATACTTAAATAGAACTATAAGGCAATCATCTCTATTCGTTGCCTTCGAAGCATCAATTTTTGTGTCTCAAATCGTATTGGTATGTATTTTTTCTTTCCTTTAAAAATTATATTGCAGGAATTTTGTAACCCTAGTAATTCTTCCATTTTTACATTAAGAGCTCATGTATCTTTAGAGTATTGATATTTTTTATAATATCGGGTATTAATGGTTCAATATACTATTATAATTTTCATAATTTATTTCATCAACATGAAACCCTTAATGGTAATTTGAAGAGATCCTATTCAATTGAATGAAATCGAGTTCTTATTTAATGGATATCCGTGGTTTTATAAAACATAAATAGCGATTCCATGGTGACCGATGCCTCGTGAATCACTCGCCGTTGTTTTTATTTCGAACATATGACGTTCGCTATTAAATGCAACATCTCCGGGGCATTCCTTCAAAAGTAGGCCGTTATAAAAGGTTGCAGCTGTGTAGGTGGCGTTTAATAGCTGATTTTGCAAGTGTTTCCTTATGATGCTTCTTCCTCAAACGATTACAAGAAATAACCCTCTTTATTAATCATTATTGAGCAGAGTGAATTCAAGTATTTATAGATTTAGTGTGAATTTCACTACATTTTGTTTTAAATATTTTCTTTTACGAACCGAATGTTAATATATAGAAGACAATTTATAATAAAATATTTGTGACACTATAAATGCAAAAATTATGCGCAAATAGAATTCAAAAGGAAAATGTTGTGACTTACCACTTTAGATAATTTGAATATAAAAAATGAAAAGAAAATAAAATATATATATATATTAATAATTGACAAAGAATGTTTTTAATTACATATTTTGTGAAGTTCCAGGAGTAAGACATGGAGGGTAAGTTGTGGAATTAGTAAGACATCTTTTGTTTGAATGCGAAATTAGGAGATTAATTTTTCATTTGATTAAATGATCGAAAGATGTCTGTTGTTATACAACAAAAATGCTCGCAAGAGTGACAAAAGTACGTTACACAATTAACGGCATTAATATAAGTGTTTTCGGTTGAATGAATTCAATCCTTTCTGAAAGATATCCCTCGGCACCATTCGATCTGCAGACGCAAGTAATCCCCTTATCCAATTCTAACGTAAAAGCTATCTTAAAGGATCTTAATTGGGCTCTCTGGAAATTCTCTTTGAAGTTGGAGGATTTCCATCACGCCTTAGACTTGGATTAATGTTGTTTCCCAAATCGTAGTATTAATTTCGTCTTCCATAGACATTTTCCTATTCTTGAGAACAGTCTCCGATTGTTTGCGAACTATTTCCTCGGTTTATTATGTCGCGTAATTACACTTACATTCATATTGCTAAACTCGTCATCTCACATTTCGTGTGTACGAATCACAATTCAAAGACATTTTTTCTTTTCTTTGGAAGAAGCATTTATTACTTCTTTATCATTTACAATAATAAGTTGTGAACGTTTCCTCGATGAACGTTAAACACCAAAATTTCGTAATTTTGAGTTTCAATCGAGAAATTAGAACAATGAAATTCCGTTATTTTTTAGTTAGATATCTTTATAGAGTCCAAAATTCTTTTGGCTTAATTTCTATCAACCGTCCTCATGTAAAACTTTGATTGTAAGATAACTCGTAAGCAGTGCTATTTTATAACTCTTCGGATATTATTCATAACTCTGTAACAGAAAGAAATAAATGTTGTCTCTTCAACGCGCCTATGGCGCAATTATTCTAACCTAATGTTGCACGTTTTAGCGAATCTTTCCAAATTCCCTTCAAGGATACGGAAACATAGCCCCGGTGACCTTCGCTGGACGCGCCTTCTGCATTCTGTTCGCGCTCATTGGCATTCCGCTCACCCTCACCGTCATCGCCGATTTGGGCCGCATCTTCGCCACGGCGGTCGCACATCTTTTGGGCCGCGTCCGTCGCCTCTTCCCCACGCTCGCCCCGCCTACAGGGGTCCTCAGAAGGGCCGCCAGGTCCTTAAGTGCCGTCGCCGCTGTCGCTTGCCTTTTGGTATACCTCGCATTCGGAGCCGCCGTGTTCACTCTGTGGGAGCAGTGGACTTTCTTCGAAGGCTTTTATTTCTGCTTCATCACAATGACCACCATCGGATTCGGAGATCTTGTACCCCGTGAGTTACTTTTTTGTGTACCACATCATTCGTTGGGTATTACAAGTAGTGTACGGTGAAATATAGACAAAAATACCCAGAAATTCTATTTTCAGGTCAATTTGAATCGAAATATATAATCTTTGAGATGAATAATGAATAATTGGATTCGGTTTTGAAAGGAGTTCTTCGATAAGGAATCGCAAGGACACAAAAATAAAATTTTTCGCCGGAGTATGCAATAGAATTATTTCGAGAGAGGGAAATTAATTCGCGAAATTCCATTAATTAAAATAGAATGAATGAAGAAGCTTTTATTATTTTTAATTCACGATGAATCGAGTTTTTCTGCACGTTTTCTATTCCAGAGGAGCCCAAGTACATGCTCATCTGCACCCTGTACATACTGGTCGGTCTCGCGCTCACCTCGACCATCATCGAACTCATGAGGCGACAGTACGCGCGCTCCTGGAGGCGGATGAAGGAACTAAGCGCGCGCTTGCAGAGTCTATCAGCGCCCCTAGCGGAGACCCTGAGAAGGCTCGGGGAGCAGCAGAAGGGAGGCGATGGTGCAGGCATTGACCTCAGCCTTCTTCAGGACCTCAGGGATTTGAAGAAAACGCTGGCCATGACGAGACTGGATGCGAAGCTCCGGTGGGGAGCCAATGCTAGAGACAACCAAGGATGGCAGGAGTGGTCGGACACGGAGGATGCAGCGTTCTTGGACTCTGCGCAGCCCATCCTCCAAATCATTATTTACGAAACTTCCGTTTAATAATCGCCTTCTAAGTGCCCAAAGAGATCCACTGATGGAGTTGTTAAAAAGTAATGTTTTTATATTATCTAGTCTAAACTAATTGTTGTCAATTATTTAAGAAGAAATTTGGTAGATGCAGAGTTGATTGTCCGACATTTCCTTCCCTTCATATGTGTCTATGAAGATAGAAAAGGGTAGTTTTTTCCATAAAGATTCCTCCAGTATGATCTATTTTCACCGTATTTCTTCCTGTGAATTTCGCAAAGGGAATATTACAATCGCCAAGAGAGAAATGAAGTACATCATTCCTAACGAAGGAAAAAATTGCAGTTCAGATACGAACTCGAATGTTGTTGTTTTATTTGGAAGAAATTCGGTTACACTTCGGAATATCAATAAATCGAAAAGTTTTTCTTTTTGAAACTATGGTTTTTATTTACAGAATTATTCTCTTTATTAGCTGTAATAAAGTTTTCCATTATTTTTTAGTAAAAGGTTGTGTTAATTACATTTAAATTTATTTTGGGGTTAATCAACTGAAACAGTTACGTGCGGGATTTATCGCGGGAATTGTGGAAAAATGAGTGAATGATTTTACTTTGATTTTCTGAGACCGCATAGCTTCTTGCAGAACTCTACGTAATCTATCATTACTTTTTCACCTTTAGCGTAAGTTGGAGCATCTTCTAGAGCCATGTCCACCTGAAAATCACAAACCATAGTTTCATTCGCGCCACTTTTATGATTCAGAAATTATTTTCGCGAGATTTAAGATTCATATATAAGATTGTTCCTTTTCTTCCTAATAATATCAGATGAGATCACATGCCTTAGCATCGTTTTACTTACCTCTTCAGGTGTGAATTTTTCACCCCAAGTCATCAAATCGTGCTTTATTCTGAAATACAAATTCCTAGATTAGAGTCGGCACCAATGGTCTCTAATGATTTTAATATTTCTCACTGAAAATGTAGATTCACCTTTCTTCGCAAATGAGACCGGAGTCATCCAAATCCCAAGACGAAAGTGCTTGGATCAGAGTTTCCTCTGGATCGAGTTCTATAGTGCGGTAACCGAGCAATATCACGAACGAGTCAAAGTCTAATGGGTTGCAAATAGCCTGAAAGATGCAAATCAGATTTGAGTTTGCGGAATACAGAAAGTGTCGCAAAGTGACATATTTTCAAACCTCTCCTAGCATATGATCGATGTCTCTTTCCGGCATGTCGGGTCGTCCAAGAGTTGCGTACGTCATTCTCAAGTCTTCTTTGTCGATATATCCATCGTTGTTTAAGTCCAAGAGAAAAAATGCCTGAAAAGATGAAAATTTATTCATTATCTTCAAAGGAGATCATTTTGCTACTGAAAATCAAATTTTGAATTCGATTTCAATATTAAAAAAAAGAATTTTCGGAGACCAATAGCACTCGTAAAAAATCTTTGTGAAATTAAAAAAAAAATTCAAATTTAAAAGAAAGAAAAAATCATTAGAGTGATTGCTAGTTTTTTGATGGTGAAGAAATGATGACTGCAAATAGCGGAATCCACGCGACTCCTACATTTTATCAAAAAGAAACAGAATAATGAGAGTGAATATCCAAAAGATGTAACGTGCAGAGCGCCCTAATGACGAGACGAAGAGTAAACATAATCACTGAAATTGATAATTTCCGAGTGAGAAATGCTTTCGGAAGCAAAAGAATTTTTGGAAGTCGGAAGGAAAAAAACATACGGTTTCACACTTATCTATACATTTCCTTTTAAATCGAAGAATTTCTCGCTTCCTTTTTTCAGGACTATGACAATAATTGGTTTGAGAAAAGCTTGGATACACACCTATGAAGGCGATTGGTAAAGATGCTTATTATTTTCAAACTTTAAACTTCTCTATAAATTGTGGCCGTTATATAATAACAACAATTTCATTAACAACGCAATTTTATCTGCCTTTTGCTTGATCAAAATAATTATAATTACGTCAAAAGAAGATATCGATGGGGAAGATACTTCAATTGTCCTTGATATTTAATTGTATTCGTTTATACGCATCCATCGTAAAGTTGCTTCGGGAGGATATGCATATTCTTATCTGTTATATATATTTATAGCTCTTTCGGTCTTTTATATATGTAAAAATAATGATCTTATTAATATAAAGCTTCATAAATTTATAGTCTTTTGTCATTGTCTAAATTTTTTTCCCTTATGGTACTAATACTTAGGTAATCCAATGACAATATATTAAATTCCCTACAAAAACACCGACTGATGCATTAGTTAAATATGCAAATAAAAATCCCAATTAATAATATAAAAAAGTATGAGTCTCTTTCAATTTCCGTTTACTTGAAGTATATCCAAGTTCCGATTATGTCAAAATATCTCTATTCCTTGGACTCATTCGGCTTTTTATACTTCTCTTAATTTTAGTAATAAATAAATTGACGCCAGATGGCGTCCATTACTATCCATTGGACTTTCCAAATCACCCTTTTAAACACGGGCACAAAAAGTGTTACTCCAAAAGAAGATTACCTCTTTTAATTCCAAAAGTTTCTTCTCGTCGATCTCCTGAAGCACATCTTCCTCTCGATGAGGGATTTTCGGTGGTTCGTAGAATTTGATTACGTCTCCGGGTCTCGTGTCCTCTTTCCTCTGAACATCTGAAGACTTCTTCCGCTTACTCTGAAAGGTGATCACTCTAAATTCAAATGAATCAAAAGTAATTTTCCGAATTCACCAATTGTAAACATTTCCATTGTGTTCGCTGTGACTCTTATTTGGATAAGCGATTATCCCAGTTCCCATAATTTTTTTAATCCAATATTTTTAAAAATAATTTAATCGCCTTTATTTGTCTAAGATCTTTCAAGAGTTAGTCCCAGAGCTGTTTACAACTAAAAAGGCTCTCCCAAGGAATACGAGATCATAAAACGTATTTTTATATCTTCTTAGATAAAATAATAAACTATAGTTCATATGGAAGTGTTCTTTTGAATATGATTTACAAATAACCCAAAATAATGGGTTTTTGAAATGTTAATGTTTATTTACTTATTTCATTCAAAATAGAAAATACGTTGTTTCTTTTCCCAATTAAGGATTGAAAATATCCGTGATTGCCAGAAAAGAAAAGTCATTTACTGAAGAGAACAAACTTCATGGATTGAAGCCAAAAGAAAATGAATCTTTGTAACTTCCACATCGTTTGCATCCATCTTTCATTATAATCATTCTACCTGAGGATGTCGCGGAGTGATCCTAGAAATTAGTTGCATCAAATGTATTGTATGGAAATGTCAAAGAAATTTGTTTTCTTTAAAAAAAGGGTTTATATAAGGATATAAGAAAGATTTTTAATCTTTACTAAAAATCACTTTAGTTTATGCCTTAAAAATAAAATCTTTCATCTCAATTTTTTGGGCTTTCCCAATAAGACGACTAAGGGATGAAAAATAATTGCCGTGCGTATTAAATTAAAATACGTGGGGTGTTAAAAAAATAATGGGAATTTTCGTTTTTTGAAAAAAATATTTATCTAAATTAATACTTTTGCCGTCAAAATATTCCCCATTAGATATTATGCACTTGTGTCAGCGCTTCTACTAATCTTGTAAACTTGATCTTTGGGACAACTCTTTCGGCGATCCGCCTCTAACCATGAGTGGACTTTCATTTTCGCCTCAATTTATATAGTATTCCGAAGTTTTTCGGTAATTTATCAGGTCACCAGTGTTTGTCGTAAAAAACGATATTCCTATTTAATTTAAGAATTATGGAGAAATCTCAGTAACCCAACCAAGTTCCCGGAAACAGCGATTAAGAGTATACTTACCTTAAGCCCAGTGTCACCCATGTTCACAGCAGAGTCAGTGGACCCTCTCTGCGGACTTCTCCGTGGAGACTTCCTCTTTTACCCCTCCCCACCCACTTGCCACCCACCGGAATGGCGACATCCAAACCTTCGTAGAATATTTTCCTTCACTTGTGACTAAATATGGATGGGTGGGGTCTACACCTGCACCCGTCCCATCATTATCCTTTAAGGAGAGATTGATGATGGAGGAACAGTCTGGAATGATTCCATGGTTCCTATAATCCAAGCTTTTAATAAAATTGCAGCAATGATCAGGACTCATTAAGAAATATCAATTTACCGAAAGAGAAAGTAAAATTTTAGAGTGAAAATTAATAGGAAAATGGATATCCGAATATTTATTGGAGATACATTTGCTTTTATATTATACCATCAGGAGTGACATCTTGAGAACCCATTCCATCTTAAATTGGATGGAAGGTCTTCTTGTTTTCTTTAAAGTTATCAATGGTGTGATGGGATGATTTAAGGTAATCCATTGTGACTAAGTTTCATAATAAAGTGATAAATGAGGCTAAATAATGATTTTTTTGGCACCAATTTGATCCTTCATCAAATCGAATTTTGGAAGTATTTTTTCTTGTGCATTAAAGAATGAGATTGTATAAATACTAAGGTTTATAGAATTGTAAATTACTTTTTAAATATTCAGCGGAATATTAGAAAATTTTAAACCAAAATATTCATCGCTTGGTAAAAGAATATTTCTTAACTTTTCTATTGACTTATATGACGGAAAGTGGATGATTCACGTGGAGAAACGAATTATTTCTCAGAGTCGAGGATATTCATAGCAAAACTTGGCCAATGCCAAGCGATGCATATGCCTTGCTGCAATTAAAATGCTCTTCAAAGCCGATAAAATATTAAAATATATACAATTTATTATGAACTTCGTGAAGTTATTTAAATATCTTGTTTTGAAGTTAACGTCAATAATGCGTTAACCGAGCTAAAATACTAATATCTTTGCATTTACATTCTATCGAATCCCTCTTAACAAATAACGCAGCTGATTCGAGCGAATGTTAACATTTATTAAAACCAGTGGTGAAATAACCAACAAGGAGGGAAATAGTTTTGATCCCTGACTTGCTCTTTTGAACATGTAAAGGGAATTTCAATCGAAGGACTTGATGATAAATACTTCTATAAACAATTAAATAAGCATGCAAGATCAGAATCAACCTCTACTCAAAAATACAATTCGATCTCTAATGTAATTCATTCAGGTCGCTCGTCACTAATTACCCTCCGATAGAGGTTGAAAATCGTTGTATGATTGGTGCACCCCAAAGGGCGGAAGGGTGAAAATGACAATGATCTTTCGATAAAAACCTAAAAATAATTGATGTTTTGAGGAGAGTTGATGGATGTTTTGTTAGAGAAGGATGTCATCTGGAGTCAGCACATGGAATCTGGCAGACGGAAAATAAATCCGTGAATTGGAGAACATGAAAGGAAAGCTATAACATTAATTAAAGATACGATAACAATCAAGGTGTAATATATTATTATCAGATGCAGGTTAGTAACCTCTCAAAGTCAAATTGCTCGGTGTTATAGGGTAAAGTAAGTTTGCGGAAGATGTGCGTATAAAGTAAATTAATTACCAATAATCAAATATTTTTCAAAAACGAATATTATAAGTTTCAAATAATAATAACGTTTTATTACCAATGTTGGACATTATCTAAGCACTTGCCTAATTATTGGAAACAACCAATTATTTTACTTTGATGTTTACATTTGATTATTTCGATGGTAACCGTTTCTAACCACCCGATTTCTCTGTGAAGATAGGACTGTGATCAGCAAAGTGTTTGCCCCAAGTGACAGCTGCGATATCCACGAAATGTCGTCTCTGCCAAAAAAACGTCTTCCCCTCAACCGACGTGTTTGCGTGAAGATAGAAATATAGAGATTCCTCATCATGCATCATTTTCCCTTCGCAATACAGGAATAGCTTCACCTGCGTGCTCACATTCGCTGGCGGAAATGAAGATTTTTTTTCAAAATTTTTATATTAATTCGTGTTCCAAATATTTCACCAACTTCCGCTTTACTTGGTGTGGTCTTAAAATTTTCGTTCAAAGAATATATTCTCGTAAATTTAAAATCGTTTCAGATTTATTAAAATAATTAACAAATTTAGATTCTTCTTAAGCCAAATATCATCGTTTCATTTCCAGGATCGAAAGATTTTAATACTTTTTTGTCCAGGAATATATCTCACGCATATTTACCTCATAATCATACTTTCTCACTGCATAAAATGTTTTTCAGATATGATTTGTTTCCGTATGATATAGTATATTCCAAACATCAAATAGCGTATTTCCATAAAATGCTTATTAATAGTTTTATTTCCGTTCCAATAAGGTTTAGCAAAAATTGCCAATCCAAATATAGATGATAAGCTTAAAGGAGATTTTATTTCATTGACATTATTACAAAATGATACTACTACTAAATATTGATACACTACTCATAAATTTAGTTTATATCTGATTTTACTGATATATTTTATTCATTATCAGAGAATGCCGCTCGTTTTAAAAGATAGCTTTTTGAACTACATACTTTTGCATGGTGAAGCGTAAATGTCAGAGCAAATATTTTTGTTCAGGAATATGTTCATCGACGTAAATAAGATCCCCAATCTTAAGGGACATTCAAAGATATTTCAACGATATTTTACAGGTGGTTCTCCTGATATCTTATTTATTTTCGTAGTCCTTCAGTCATCTGCTTTCGCTGGTTTTTGGGATTCGTCGTTTCCATAACCAATTTCAGTGTAATCTTGCGCCGTGAAACTTAGGCACTCCTCAACATTTTACGTGACGAGTGAAGTATACGTTTAGGG
This sequence comes from Pantala flavescens, assembly GCA_020796165.1. Lineage (NCBI taxonomy): Eukaryota > Metazoa > Arthropoda > Insecta > Odonata > Libellulidae > Pantala > Pantala flavescens. The sequence continues at coordinate 18,943,605 of CM036882.1, forward strand.
GCGTTTATAATCTCTGGAAAGAGATGGCGTAAAATTTCGCGCGATTAGATGAGACCGTCCTTCTACATTGCATTAGTAAATTAATTGACACGGAGGACTAACGGAAATCATTATTTTCTCTTGTAATGTTTCACTGAAAACTAGAAAATAGATATATGGTGAACTTTTTTTTAAATAATTCGCAAGAAATCAATAATTTCCAATTCAATTTCTAATAATCTTCTCTTATATTCATGAAAAATTTGGCAACCCGGTGAAACAACTACATCCTTCGCAGATAATAATATGCCTTCATTTGAAGAGGAATTTCGTCGAAACTGACTACCCTTACACTTCTTGCTCTTAAATGTGATATTCACAGTCCAATTGGAATTGTATAAATTATTTTCGAATGCAAGGCAATCTCTTAAGTTCCAAATAAAATAATCTTATTACTTTTCCGTGGGCCTCATCATAGCTTCATATAATTGAAAGTGATTATTGAGATGAAACATAAAAAACTGTGACTGCTCTGTAATGCTCTTTGATTTTTTAAAATCCGAATGAAATAAAAGTCTGCATATTTATCACGATGCAGGAAATAGTATAATTTTGGACTCAGAGGGCGTTTGAGTGGGGGAAGGAGCGTTGGGATCAGAGACACTCAGCTTGTGTAGGGAAGTGCTTGAATAGGAGCGGAGATGGAACCATTTCAAGGTAAGTGACGGTGAGAAATTTTCATTAGTATTTCACACAGAAATGAGTACTTTTCATAAGTATTTGTAGCGCTCTTTGTGAAGAAATTCCAAAAATTAAATGAATTTGAAATTTTATTTATAATTTAAAATAAAATTTATTAAAACGCGCAATTGTTTCTCCTTCTTTTGAATCATTAAGCGCTGGTTTTGACAATTCAATTATAAAAATGTTAGCAGTTGAATGCGGGAGATTTCTTTCAAATATCCCATTTCTCTTTTATTTTTTCGGAAGTGAAGAATCTCATTGGAACAATTTGAGTTTTTACACGCCCATTAAGTATGAAAGTCTAAAATATAAAAGCTTCATTAATTTCCTTTGAAACTGAACCTTTTAAAATTATCTTGTAAATCACGGCAATATTGGAGAATATTTTTATTACAAGATTAAATGCCCAAATTAGATTTTTGTAATAGTTATTCTTTTTAGAATACTTGTTGATGAGATTATATCTATCAATCCAACCTTGAGTCATAATGATGTCATTCACAATATCTTTCGTTTTAGCAAACCTTAGAAATTTTTTATCGATCGGAGCAGTTAATAACCAAAGGAATTAAATAACAATAAACATTATAAATAATATTATTTCGTTAAATTCATTATGTAATTATTAATGTTATGTTTTAGAAATGACATCAATTTCAGCGGAAACTTCAATATCGAAATTCACGTTCCAAAATGTATCTTTCTAAATCCTGGTAAAATATCGCATTCAGTAATTTAACTTAAAAATCTCATTTTGAAATGTATCGATTAATTTAGAATTTTCTGTTACTTATAGTACCATTTTCTTCAAAGCCATTAACTAAATTTCTAATTTATTATTTAACGGATTTTCAGTAATAATTTACGTCTAAAATGCTACCGGTGATCGCCGTGCTTAAAAATACTCTTTTTACAATTATCGATACGAACATATTATACTATATTAAAATGATTCAAGAATACACCGCGAAATTTATAATTGAACACATTTTGTTGATAATTTTATTTCAAATACTTCTGATAGTTTTCCACGAAGTTGATACTTTCTCTGATGAATCATTTTCAGGTATATTAACAAATATTCTTATTTGCAACTGTACTGATAATGATGAATTAACAATTTAAAAGAAGAGCATCCAACAAAACCTATTAAATAACAAAAATATTTATGGTCCGATCCATCTTCATTTTATTCGTTGAAATCTCTTCATAAAATCCTTTAACCATTTTCTGCTGTCAGTTGACACTCCGCGAATTTTACATTCATTTCGAAAATATCTGAATTTTTTAGTGCAATTTTCCCTTTTATATGAGAAGTTACCTTTCAATTTTAGATCCAATCCAATTTTGCCTAATGCGTAACATATTACATTGGCAATAATGTAAATAAAATTTTGAAAATAATAAGATATGGCATACATTTGTTTTTTCCAACACTATAATAAGATTCAAATGCTTTATTCACCTATAAAATATCATTGTTAAATATTCTTAAAAACGAAAAAGATATGAAAAAGTATTTTTCCTTAATTGGATGTGCTATAATTATATTAAGGTAAATCGGTAAGAGTCCTTCAAATATTCATATATAATTCAAATAATATTCAACTTTGGAAGTCAGGATTTGATATAAGAAAGACACCAACACCCTTCTGATTCATCAAAAAGACTGAAGAGAGCTGCTAAATTTAATGAATCTCTTCATCTTCCTCCTCATTTGAAATTATGTTTAGTGCAGCTCTTCTTTGGTTCAGACTTTTATTAGGATTTCATTTCATCTGAATTTAATATTACCAATTGTTGGTTTATTTTATGTTATTCATTTACAAAAGTCCATTACTTCTCAGTTCTTTCCTTCGATTTTCTTTTCATTCTCAATCCACGAACGCTAAATATTCTTATATTCTTGGAAATTTGAATCGGACAACTGACTATTTTTGGTCAAAATTCAGACAACCTATTTAAAATAAGTTTATAATTATACGGATTGAGATTTAAAAGGTTTTTCGAGTCCGTAAAAACTTAAAATGGAAAAGAAATATCTTACTTAAATCTTACGGGATTTTTAAACTATATATTTCAGATATTTTAGTTAAGTTTGATAGGAATTCAAAAATTTAGACAGTATTTTTGATTTATTTTACAAGGAATACTTAAGTGATGTCCATAAAAAATGTATGCCTCACGCAATATTTTTCCTTTTTTCTTTTTCCTCACCCAATATTTTGTAATCAATCATGCAGCTAGCTTATTCAATCAAAGAACACAATATCATGAATGAAAGAAATATGTGTGTGTTGATGCCAAAAAATCGTTTAAGAAAAATTTAAGATTTTTTCTTAGCACTTAAATTACTCAACGTTGCTAAATAGTGTTTTCAAGTACTATATTATTTCAGAATATCACGAAATATCGTTCAACCCAAAAAATGTTTTTATATAATTTTTACTTCTTGGGATTTTTTTCACCACCAGATGACTATACAAAAAATAGCATTGAAATGTTTTAATTATAAATGCATGATGTCTGTCTATGAACACATAAGACACATTCCTTTGAGCTAGATTTAATAAAGCCACAAATTGAATGGTCCAATTAAATGAATCATTTCTGAGATATTCTAGCAATCAAATATTTCATAATTCACTGAAAATATTCTCGTCCGAGTTATGCTCCAGATTTTAATTCAAATAACTTATCATTAGGACTCGTGCTAAATTTTTTACCGATCACCTAATAATATTTAAGATGCAAACTTTTCAGAAAAATCGAGGAGGAATTTAAACCTATTAAACATCGAAATGTTCACTTAAGTAGATAATCTGAATCGCTTTTCAATTACCATATCGAAAAATATTTAAGTTGTATATTGTTTGTAAAATGATTTTCCTTTCCCTTATATTTATTTTCGAGAGACTAACAACAGATGCGATAACTTTGCTTTGATGGTTAAACCTTGAACCATTAGAAGAATTAATTTTAAGAAAGATTTTAACTGAATTGATTTGATATATTCTATTAATTCAAATTAAAAAGAAACAATAGTGTTCGACATCCAATATGGGTTCATTCTCGAAATACAGTCATTTTTCAAATTGCAAACAATGGAGCTTATTTTCATCTACAGAAAAGTCCATTTCGGTTTGAATCGTTTTCAAGGATAATGTAGTTCTAGACTAATTCAAAATTCTTTCGTTGTCTAAGAAAGTTCTTTAAAGCATCGATCCTTGTCAAGTCGGCATAATATCATACAATCATTTTCCATTTTTTACTTTTAAATTAATAACACCAAATTTTGGACATTCAGAGTATAATCCTAGGAAAATTAATGATTTGATATCATATTTTGGATAGTGGAAGCCGCCATTTCCCTGGCAGTTTACGGAAATAATTAGATTGTTACAGAAAAATAATATTTACAATCTGGATTTGTCGAATATTTAGAAACGGACGGTATTTATTGCATATTTTTTCAAATCAGTATGATATTATATATATATATATATATATATATATATATATATATATATATATATATATATATATATATACACAGAATCATTATACATATAACATAAATCAACGTACGTATCAAAAGTAATTCGGATAACTTGCTTCCAAAATTAATAGAGTAGAATAAATGCATGATCTCATCTGGGAATTTCATTGCTTTGTGTTCTTCGCAAGGATCTGAAGGCTTTTGCCACCGATCGTTTGTAAATAAGGGGAAGTGACGTAAATGGTCCAAATCTGAGATTCTTTAACCCTGAGTCGAAAATAATGGCGTATTAATAATATTTGGATAATTAAAAATACTAGAAGATATTATGCTGCTAGAATGTAGATAATCTGATATAATTATGTTTAGGGTTTCCATTTTCATCATTTTTACATCTAATTTTATTTTTACGTAAATCTCCACCTGCCGTTTTATTCTTTTCGCCTTTTCTCATTCCGCTTCTCTTTTTCCCAAATTTATCAATTCTTTTTCACCTTTTGCTGTGTATCTAAATTTCCGACCAATTTCAACTTTATATCTTAAATATCCGTAAAAGACAAAAAATATATGTTTAAAGTAATATTAACACTCTTTCTTTTACAGTTCTTTTTTTCTTTGAAACTTTTATACGAGGAAATATTAAGTTCCATACTGTTTTAACAGAGTAAGACGATTAAAATAGGTTTTGAAATATAAATGTTTTTATGATTTATTTAATGTTTCATGTTAAAATTCCGATCTGTAAAATGTTCTCTAAATTAAGAATCATATAACTTTAAAACTGAACAAATTATTTTAGTTCTGTAAAAAACAGTATATAGTAAAATGTGTGAAATTCTGCTCTTGCCCCGTAGTTCATCGTATTCATTTTCTTCCTAATATAGGCCCCGTTTCCAAGGAGAGTGCAGAGTTCTTGCCATTTGTTACAATATTTTATACAAAATATATTTTTGAATAAAAGTGAACACTTCTATCATTAAAAATTAGTTAGTTGTAACCTATAAGCTCAATAGTACTAAAACAAGTTTTTTTTTAACAAATAAACAAATTATTAGTTTACAGTCAAACTTTCCAAAAATTGGTCCCTCACCATACATCCTTTTCCTTCATTTATATTTTTGTACAAAATTGTGATGATTTTCGCTAAAATATTAATTATCTTACTTCAATTTTTTAGTTTATAATAGTGGATTTATCTTATATAATTTCCTTAAAAAACGCTAAGAACTGTCTTTGTGTTATAAATGTATAGTATTATTCATGTGGCATTATTTCACAGCAATGGAACGTTTTTATCTATTTGAAAGGTTATCAATGCTCCTGTAAATAATTAAGAGAAATAGTTACACATCTTATTAATTAAAATATATCTCGAACGATTTTCCATAAAATTACTTAGAATTGTAGGTTTTTATTTGTTCAACCATAATGTCTTAAATAAATATGTACTTGTTTTTCTTATAAATATAATTTTTTAATAATATCTTGATTATGTAGTTAATCAAGTAATGGAATATTCTTTATGCGAAGTTTTAGAATTTGTTTCATTCATACATACCTATATATATATATAACTTTCCGTATTTTTTAATTCTTTTAAAGTAAAATGTGATGTGGAATTTCCTTCGGTCCAGTTGTTCTTATTTCCATATCCTATGCCCTAAATACACCTCCGTTAGTCTCCAACCAATGAAACGCTCGTTAATCCCTCCTCTGTCACTGCTTTCGCTGCTTCTTTATTTTTAGGAACGCCCACTTCGAATTCATTGAAGGCGCTAGATTAAGACAAACATAGCTTACTAATCGTGGACTGAAGGTGTTTTTTCCTTTTTTATTACTTTAAAGCTAAATATAATAAAAATGAACTGCTACAAAAAAGTTCACTGTTTTAATTTATTAAATGCGCCGAATAATGAAATTTAATTTCTCAAGATGCAGTTTTTCTTATGATCAAAACATAAAAATCCCAAAGACATTAAATCGCTTAAGTATTATTCGCTTTTCCGTTAATGCAGCTCAAAATAATCACAATAATTCTAATAAATAAAATGTAAAACTTCGATGAACAACTGCTTTTACCGTAAAAATTGTATTTATATGCACGAACATTCGCTTGTATGATCTATGCCGTTTATCCACTGCTCCTATTTTTAACTAAAAGTTTTAAAAAATCCTATGAAAACAGCACATAGTCGTCAAACATTGTTAATTATTAAGGTGTATATTTTCCATGTAAATCTATTTCCCATTTTTATCATTGATATACTGAGATATTTAAGACTAGTTTATTTAAGTAACAAGACTAAGTTATTATTATTAGTTATTATTTTTAGTTATTATTATTAGTTATTATTATTAGTTATTACTATTAGTTATTATTATTAGTTATTATTTTTAGCTATTATTATTAGTTATTATTATTAGTTATTACTATTAGTTATTATTATTAGTTATTATTATTAGTTATTATTATTAGTTATTATTATTAGTTATTATTATTAGTTATTATTATTAGTTATTATTATTAGTTATTATTATTAGTTATTATTATTAGTCATTATTATTAGTTATTATTATTAACTTAAGACTAGTTTATTTATTAGTAAGCATTAATTTGTGCTTAGTTCCGTTTGAAAATTGAGTTGTTACGGATATCAGTTTCTTATACACCTTTACTATACACCTGATATATTTCCAATAAAAATGTAACTAGTTTGTAAAATATTAAATGAATAAACTTTAATTTCAGTTTTCTATTTTATAGAAGTAACGAAATATACAATTTAAAGCAAAGTAATTCCTGAGAAATGCTTTAAGGGACATGGCTACTACAGGAGGTTCCCGTAAATTAATGAACAATTCTCAATAAAAAAAAACACATAAGAGATGAAATTATTGATATCCTAGAAATTTATTACATCAAAAAAGAATATATATTAATTAAAAGATTTTTAGTTTTAGCATTTTGCTAATAAAATAATTTCTCTAGAATACTATATTACTTTTCCAATTAACATCCGATATTCACATTTTTATTCATAAGTAAGATGGCAAACGTTAAATTCAGTTTTTAAAAAAATTAAAACAAGATAGCATTAATTTTAATTGATCTCGCTAGAAAATCGGGAAATGGAGTTAAAAGTTAGTTTCGACCTTTCAAAACATCAATGTAACAAATGAAAGCCATTGCCGTTAAAATACAAAAATGAATGTCCACTGATATGCGAATTCAATGGATTTAAAACGAATAATTTTGAGACTGTGAAACAGCTGCTTTAGAGTCTTTTGAATGCTGATTTACATGTATCGCTTTAAGATCCTAATCATTTTTTGAAACAACTTATGAATATGATACTTGTTCGTTTTAAATAACATAGCGAAATAAATTGTAAATAACGTAGAGAATGTATGTAATATTTTGAGTAATAGCGAATCGACCTTGAATGTTAATGATTCAAGCTGAAATAATATCAATTTTCTCCGGTAGAGCGGCGCTCTGATCTGAGCATCAAAAAAGCCATCTATTGTATAAAAGATCTATTCAAGACAAGGAGAAATCAAAGAATATGAGCTACAGGTTTCGCTGAGAATTTTAAAATAACGCTTTAGTTTTTAAAGTGAAAAAGGTAATAATTAAAGTATTATATATATACTAAATAACTAACTAACAGCTTCAGAGCATTATTTAACAAAATGCACAATTTCTGCTTCTATATTTCCATATAGAAAAATCTTGCAAATCCTTAACTTTGACGAAATTAGTAACCTATTTTTCCATGTACTATTTTCTTACTCTATAACTCTATAAGCCTTTTATCAAAATCCAGAGGTAAAACTTGTGATAAATTTACCTTGAAAATCCTCTTGCCTCGCTCCTGCATTAGGATCCATGAACATTAAAAATATATGGTTCTTCTGTATAACTTATGAATACTATTCCCTCTTTTACTTCTGATCTACAACGAAGTCAGAACTGTTAATTCTATCCATTTTCATAGATAAAAACTCATAAAATTAATTACATAGTACGATAGTTCCAATTTAATCCAATCATTTGAAATCAAAACCAAATACCATTTATAATTTCCTGTAGCCGCTTCCATTACCAACGGCTGACTCACTGATCCAGAATCCAGAAAAGAAAATTTGAATCATCCCGTTTAACCCTTTTTATTTACATCGCTTTTTTCGTTTTCTAACAGATTAAGACATTTCTATTGTGTGTTTGTTTATATTATTCTTATGTGTTTACATTAGTGTTCAAGCATTGAAGTGAAGGTGCATCGCATAAGTTCTTTGAGTACTACCGAAAATTTGTAATTACCTGATGCAGTGGAATATAAACCTACCCCTCATTAGAGACGAAAGTTATCAGTTTTTACGAATATTTATCAAATTCATGAATTATAGATTTAGATAAAGAAAACTCTTTGGTTTATATTTCTTACCAATCCACTTTACGTTTTCATAGCACACCATGTAGAAAAGCAGATCGTAAGGTTTTTCTGCAGATGTAGATAGTTAAACATTAAAAGAATCTTTACATTAATATTTCTATCTTAGAAATACGATTAAAGTGATGGAATGTGTAATTGCTCGCAAGGACAAGCTGACATCTTTACTCTCCAAATTTTACTTATCCAATTTATAATTTGATATCATATTTCTATTTTGCGCTTTCCATATTGCTTATGGGTTTTCCAAAAGTCTTTTTGGAGATAAATAATCTCTCATTACTCGTATTATTTAAGTAATGGTAGTTTGCATCATTTGTACTTTAGAAGTGTTACCTCAGAATCGTGGCACTGATTAAAAATAGAATCGCTTTATCTTAGTTCCCAAAGAATTCTGTCCTAAATCTGAAGCGATTGGACCGATTCCAATCTCGTAAGACATGTTTAATATTACTTCCACGTTTATAAAAAGTAAGGATTCGAAAGAGTGATTATTCTTGGTAAATCTTCGTAACACATAAAAATACTTTCTCTAATAAATATATGAAAATTTTCTAGCAAACCTAGACCTTCGATCATTATTATGATATTTAGTTTCAACTACTTCAGATACATACAATGTCCTGAATATATTATATTAGTTTATTAATTGAAATATCTTTCTTTTCAATGTTTTTCATAGTTCTTCTTTCGGCGAAAGATTTTAACATTTGCAAAATAATAAAACCTATCTAATGTACAATGTAATCCTATTCTATTGAGTTTCTCGGCAATTCTCCAAGATCTCTATAAAACTTTATACATAGCTAAATATAATTTACGATGTAAATTCTAAACATAAAAATGAAGAGGATATAAACTGCATGAGAAATACTGGAGTAAATTAGATAACCTTAGCCTTTAACTCTTGCATAACATTTTCCCTCCTTTTTGATTTTATTTATTATATAAACCTTGTCCCAGTTTTCAAGACTTTAATTTACTTCGGCAATCTCCGACGGAATATACTCTCGGGGTAAAAGAATAAATTTTCGTAACAGCGAAATATACGAAAGAAATTATTGTAATAATAATGTTCTTACTGTTACTAGGCATATATCTCGATATAAAAGACGGTCATCTGTTATGAAAATTTTTAAAAGTACATTTCAATTCCCTAATACATTTAAATTTGTTTGTTTCGGCATCTATTTATCTTATTTACTGTTTGAATTCAAACAGATATGTAGCGAAGATAAAACAATATTATATCTACGTCTTCCGAATACTTATTTTATCTGGATTTATTTATAAAATTAATCTTTTTCCGTTCATCTTATATGTATTATTTTGTTGGAACGTAATCTATTCATTAAAATGAAAATGTTATTTTTAACTTAAATATAAAATGTAGAATTATAATGCAATTGACGGAATAAGGGAAAGTCATTTTCTGCAGCAATTGATTTGCACCAAATGGAAATTCATTTAATATTTGTGAAATTGTGAGAACTTTCCAAAATTAAAAGACATCTTCTGTGAATTATTATCTTCCTATGGTAAAATATTATATATTAACATTCTCGAATCTTAGGAAAGACCGAGAAAAACAATCTTCATATCGTTATTATAGTATCATTGGAAAAAAATGGATTAATTAGTACTTTCTTTTATAGGTTAACTCTGCTTAATTAAGGAACTTAATTAGGCAATTACTTTAAATAGGCAATTTGTAATAAATAAATCGTTATTTATCATGTATATCACTTTGAGCAACGATAAAGAAGTCTCATCTACATACTATCTCGGAAAGGATAATGCTTCATGTAGACCATTACTGAATATTCTGTTCTATACAGACATGTTTTACTATTTGAATGATAATTGTCTTTTTTATTTTAGCTTTTATCTTCTATTAATGTATCACTAATAAATTTGCATTTTTTCGATGTTTCGTCGCAAATATTTTCATCATTAGCTTCGTTCGGATAGGAGGCAATGTTGCTGACTATTGATTCTTTCTACTCAAAACTCTAAGTCAAAAGTGAAATTTTAATTTTGCAATTAAATTACTGTCTATACATAATATCAATATAAACCATCAAGAAAGAATCATTAACTCTTTTATCATTTGACGTGTACTCGTATAAAATATTATCCAGACATGGTTGTTGCCAACCAACTGTTCTTTGGATGCTCATAACCAATGAGGAGATGGAAGAGGGGTTTCTTATTTTTGCTTTCAGCAGGGATTTTCATAGCAAGCGTGGTTTTTTTATTTTATATTTATTGCGACCTCTTCGATGGTATCATGTGATCCATGGGTACAAAGAGCGGTGGCGAGAACAGCCCGAAGACCCGGGAAAGAACGGGCGATGGCGAGGTGATGAGTGATGTCGTGGAGTTGTGCTACGATGATGATGACTGGTGGTGGTTGGCTGAGAGGTCGTCCCGCCGATGGCGTCCGCTCCGAGGCCGTCATTTTCGGTGTATCGAAGATCACGTGATTGTCGTCGCCATTTTGTTGTCATTATGACGACCGATGTCCAGACGTTAAGCCGCGTATTTTGACCATGGACACTGAAAATCAAAGAGAAAGAAGCGATCTTTTAAATTTAAACCAAACTAATAATTTTAATAAGAAGTTTTGATCTTGTTTTCTTATCTTTAGCATAATAAATTAGAGCAAAGACAGAGTACTATCTTTCCCTAGATCTACAATAACTGCTTTTCCAAATGTGTTAACAGCATTAAAAGTATTTGGTCATTTACTCACTTGATAGCGGCGAAGGGAATGGCGCTTGATTTTATGCAGCTTCGCCTTCTCCCTCGCCCTCTCCCTCTTCTGCACTTGCAGTCAACATGGTGATGAGCTTAGCGGTGTCAATGAAGCCCTTGTCGTCAATCACCATCTGGTCGTAGGCATCGTCCACTTCTTCTGCGGAGAACTTGTCTCCGAAGGTCATGAGGGCGGTCCTAAGCCTGGATAAAATACAATAAATGTATTCGATGAGCATTCTGTATGCCGTTAAAAGCAGAAATCGAGACACATATTAAAAGCAAAATATCACGTATGCGAGGGAAATCTCTTTCGCTCGAATGATTTCAAGTTTATTTCACAACTTTCGTACTCACTTTTCGCTGTCGATCTTGCCTTCTTCGTCGAATGACTTGAAGGCTGCGATGACTACTTCGTCTTCGTCCGATCCTAAAGGAAAATTATGTCTCTGTGAGTTTTCGGAATTGAATTGCTAAAAACATATGAGAGAGGAAGATTCTTTACCTCCAGACATGCGGTTGGCGAAAAGGGTGAGCAGTTGGGTGAAGTTGATTGGACCAGGTGCCTCGTTCAGCATTTCGTCCAACTCCTTGTCCACGGCCAATCTGCCGAGGGAGTCGAAGGTGGCGCGGAGGTCGTTCTTACCAATGATACCGTCTTTGTCGTGGTCCATCAGCTGGAAGGCCTGTGAAAAGGTTCGATGGGATGACAACATTGTATCGCTCACTAAAGATTGATTTATCCGAATGAATTTCTCACCTCCTTGAACTCGGCGACCTGCTTCTGTGAGAACATGGAAAAGACATTGCTTCCGGTCCTCTTGGCTTTTCGGGATCCTCGGGAAGACTTTTCTGCTGCGGGTTCAGCGGCTGCTGGTGCAGGCTCCTCTTCCTTTGCCTTCTTCTTCTTCTTCTTCTCCTTGTCTGCCTGCAAAGTCATATTCCTTCATTTTAATTAACTGTAGATTGATTCGCGACCCATTTTTACGCAATGCCACTTTGTAAAATATGATTTAATTCGTATTTATTTAACAATGGAATTAGTAGACTTAAAAACAAATTGAACGGCCTCCAGAAAGTATTAGCAAATTAACTTTCAACAAGATTAGCAAAATAGAATATTTGTCTAAATTTCATACACCCAAATTCCATTCTTAATTTCTACAATGACACAAAAACCATCAACACTATCTTCTCGTCAAATTTAAAAAAAATATCAATTCCGTAGTCAGAACAAAAGTCTCCATATTACAAATTAATATTTGAATTACCCTCAATCGTGCGCTGTTCGGAAATATCTGTCGTCGAAACCTAAATTAAATATAAGTCATCAGTTCGTATAAAATGACATATGGTCCTTCAGAGATATAATGAATGTATTTTAGGGTGCTCGAATTCATTAAACTCGCTATCACTATCTCAATTGTGGCGCATTCCGTTGGCTCAAATTAATTTTCCTTCAACGTTCGACGGCTCATTGCGACCGCAAATAGACTATGACTTTGGCCCGCTGCCATCTTCAAAATCTCATGGATACATCTGTGTCGAACGCGAAGAAAGTTCAGGACGAAAAATTTCTATACCGCACACAAAGGATGAAGCAATTTCACATATTAAAAATTATTTACTAATAATTTACGTTAGTCTAAAAGATAATGACCCATTTCTAAGCAGCTTCAATTATTCCTCGTCAAAACCGATAGCTATTCAAAGTATTTGCCACCGATTGCAAGTGTTGATAAGAACCGTGAAAGTGCTTGATGATGAGCAATTGCAATAATGCTAATTTCGGTGAATGAAAAGTAGAGACGTCGGCTACGCAGAGATTCCTGAAATGGACCAAAATAGATGGGCTATGGCTGGGAGAGAGGAGGGGGAGTGTTGCTGAATGACGTGGACGGTGTAACTTGAGATCTACACAAGATGTTGAGCAACGCCCTTACAGAATTCGACTCAAAAAATTGGCAACGTATTGAGTGGATTAGATTCGCTTAATTTGGTTCCTTTACGTGTCCTTTCTGTGGAAGTAAAAGACCGAATTTTCACTAATTACTTTCTCCAAACTTAATTTTTAAGTGCACACTTTTTCCATTAAACGGACCACTAAAATTAGTTTTCCATTATTAAATGTTATAGGATCGTTCCCGATATTCTAAATCTCAAAATTTCCTCAGATATAACTAGATAGTAAATTTATGTAGAATGACAAACTCAGTAAATCCACGAAATTCTGCTACGGCTTTCCAAGTTGGTATTGTAGGTCGATCGTTCAATGAATACCTTCGTCTATATAAATAAATTTCCTAAAATTTGAAATGCAGCATTACTTTCTGTTCGCTCTCCAAAATATAAAAACGGCTTCAAATTATTTGAGTCAATTAGACTGTTCTCTTTAGAAAATGAAGACGCTGCGAAGAGGCAGGAGTCTATTTTAAGGATACATTCCGGTGACTTGAAGACTCTGCGGGACTGTTTATCTTCTGAATTAAATTTATATATTCATAAAACAATACACTCTCTCGTGCATCGATCAAAAAGTGTCTAAAGTCGGACATTTTTGATTTCTAGCGATTCTGGGTGAACATTATCTCAAAGGAGTGCTACGAATCCTCTTGGCATGTAAACAGTAACTGACGAAGAAACGAATGGAAATGTAATGTTTAGCATAAAATTTATAAAATCCTCGCTTCGCTGATATATGGTCTCAAATGGGATCTAAAATTTTACATTTTCTTCCTCGACGGTCAATGTTTGGAAAAATTATAAACTCAAGTTGCCTCACTTTCTCAACTGCTTCCACGATACGATCACAATCTTAATCCATTTTTGCAATCCTCTAGAAATCGTCACGCGATAGTGATGCGGCGAATCTCCACAGCTTCTTCCACACTGATACACTCGTAGCACACACTCACCATGTCTGCTGCTAAGTTGAGTCGAGGGCGGGAGCAGGCGAACTGTAGGGCACAGTCGGTTTGAGCCCACTGAGGAAGCTGCGCCTCGGAGCTTGGACCTAGGTGACTTTCTCCCCTCCACGGATCCTCCCCACCACTACACCTTCCCCAGGACTAGTCCCAGGGCTCAACCCCTTCGCTCCTTATTTAGCCAAGAACGGACACTCCTCCACCCGGAAAGAGAATCATGGCAGACATCCTTTCTTTGCCATTATTAAATGCGGAGCAAATTTTGCGCTGCCATTTTTGATCGGTCCTCTCTATCGTTATTTCCTCCGAAGTAAAACGCACGAGTTAAAGATAGGTACGCCAAGGAGGTGCGGAAAGAATAGTTTTGCTATTCGGGAAGAAACGTTTGGATCCGGGAAAAAGGGGGAGTTATGCAGAAAAGGAGGTCAAGAGGTATTGAAATGGAACCAGGGTCTGATGGATACTAAGGGCATTTGTTGTGAACGCGAGGCGTTCTAGAAGTTGGTAGCACTACTAATTTTGTCTTATATTTTAATTATGGATACTTCATTTATTCCGATGAAAACATTCATTCCCTTTTGGAAATGGTTTTTAAAAACATTCTTTATATTTTTATTTTTAAAATTCTCTCTGCATGAAACAAAGCAGGAAATTTATCATAGTCTCACATTAATCATATGTTCAAGACACATCAAATTTCGAGAGGAAATTCCTATGAGTCAAACCATGAAATCTTAGAAGAGAATCCTAGAATGACTTCTTCATAGGTTTAAACCGTGATATTAGAATTAAACTTCAAAAGATCATTCTCTTTTCCACGCTATTCTAGGTAGGTCTTCATTGGTCCTATAAAAATGCAATCGATTATTAAAATACTTTACAATTGCTGTAATGAACAAGTAAGGTAAGGTCCACTGAATCCTAATCATCTTCCAAATTTATAAAACTTCGTCAGTTTGTTGAATTCTTAATAGTTTTAATTTGGCCGCAACAAGTATGTTCACTTACCTATAAAAGTGTTGAGCATTATTCGAAATTGGGGATACTTATTCCTGTTTCGTGATATTCCATTATAATATGTAATCACTATTAATCAATCTATCAATATTATCAAGATGAAAATATAACTTAATTTATACCTTAATATATATATAATCGTAATACCTTACTTCGAATCAAACACACACACAATTTATAAAATGATCGTGAAGATATCATACTTTTCATTTGAATTTTCTGTAATCGTAATCGTTTCAATAGAAATAATCTCATGAAGACAATTCTGTCAAATATTCTGTTATTTTATATCAATCAATTAAGATAACAGAATTTTTTAACACTTAGATTCTTTTATAAACCACCACTTGTAGAATACTAAAAATTAAGTACTAAATTTCGCTTATTCATATTTTTTTCACCTTCACACCGTTTAAAGTCAGTCTACGCTATTCATTGGATAACAATTTCAGTATATTATCAATTAATGCAGTTATTATCACTTTTTATTATTTCTGCTTCGCTTTCAAAGTTTGACTTAAATAGTCTTCGTCTTAATTTAGAAGCCAATTCACAGAGCGTAAACAATAAGAGCAATAAAGGTTTACAAAAGTAGATTCATTATTTAAAATTATAGACTCAATTAAATTCCTTATTTCTAAGAGTAGTTCAGTACTCATGTCTTCCAATTCCGTGAAAATGCCAACACTGAATAGAATAGCTAAGGAAATGTAGCTAATCATAGCATTCAAGAAAGTAATGTAATAAATTCTAGCATAAAATTTATCTTACAATAATATTACCTCATATATATGTGAAGTATGTACCCTTTACCAGGTAAAGAACAAAATTTTAGATATTCTACATAAACTTTTAATTTCTTATATAAAGTCGCAAATATTTTGAATTTCCTCGAAATATCCATTGGAGAAATTATAGTTCAAAAGCCGCAAAAATAGCTATTACTTCAAGAGACAGCATTGTAGTCATTCCAGGCATTGTTCTCATGATTTCTGAGGGCAAATGAAAATTGGGAGAAGAAAACCAAGGACTTGATTTTATGTAAAAATTTTAAAAAACAAGTACCGTAGCCCACACAGCAATCTTTATTCTTATAGCAAAATAGATAAATATGTGTGTTTACGTATCATCTGATTTTATCTCAATTACAAAATAAACTTGTATTTATTAATTGAGAAAAGAGTACGTGAGCAGCAATCCATGAACACATAATTTTTCGATTCATTTTCTCTTAGCATATTTCTAGAGTTCCTTTTAACTATTATTTATTTTATCTATGAAACTAAATCTGTTTATCATCACAAAAATAATACTTACTAGAAAAGGTTTTACTATACTTTATAGACCAATTAATTCTTACCTAGGTTTTTACACAATCCAATTCATATATATTTAAATATTTTCGTCCTTATATCGGCTCAGTTCAGCCACTTGGTCTGTGGCTCAAACGAAGAAGTGTAAATATAGCTCAATGGCCGTACTTCCTTTCTCAGAAGCTGCGTAACAGTAGTCCATCCCCTCCTGTCTGAAAATAACACCAGGCTCCGATTCTTTTTTGTTTCCACTGTAACTTCTTCTGATCTCGATTAACATTTTTGGTTAAAAAAAGAATTCACAAGGCTCTTCAAGAAATAGCGTACGTTCGAAATTACCCATGTACCATTCCATTAGAATAATAAATATATATATAATGCTAGTATCACATTCCAAATGTTCTCTTTTTATTCTAATTAGTTGTTTAATTATTATCTAAGTATAAAAATTTTAAAAGTGGACAGTATTACAGTGGCTTAAACTTCAACTTTAACTTCAGAATGCATCAATAGACTCAATAGTTACCTATCTATATGATATTAGCATACATAAAAGAGTGTAACTAAATAAGATCATAGTAATACTTCAATAAACATATATAATATCTATTCTAGTTATACAGTTGAATATAGTGTAATATATTCAGATTAATTACCATATACTCCGTTAAAAGTCGATGATTTTATTTGGGAAGAGTTGAGAATATAATAATTCTCCGAAAAAATCTTATATTTTTATAAGATAATTTTATCTATGCGATTCGATCTTTCTAGGGAAGTTTCAATTACTAAAAATGAAAAGTATATCTAAATATGGAAAGAGAAAGTGGATTTCTGTCGCTATTTCTAATATTTGAATTAGGTGACACAAAACATTCATTTCGATATTTATTTTTGAACGCAATTGTGTACAAAATCTGATATGAATTAGATCGACTTGATAATCTTCGTAAAAATGAGAAGCGAGAATTATAGAGATAATTTGAACTTAGGGCAGAACTACAAGAAGCAACTTCGAATGAGGAATATATACCAATTTTCAGAAGTAGGTCGGTCGAAATAAATAACGTCATCTTAATTTTTCACTTTCTTAAATATTACATGAAAGCAAAACTCACTCAATATATAAATTTCACCCCTTGTCAGATCAAAGATAAAAATTTAGTAGAAAATATAATTATATTAGGTCTACCGGAAAGTTCTGTCCGTTTTTAGAATGAAACAAAAGGATGAATTTTTTCATACTTTGAATAAAGTTTATTGAATAATTTAATTGCCATCATTATTTATGACTTCTCTATAGCGTGATAGCATTTTGTATATCCCTTTTTTAAAGAATTTCTTATCTCTAGAGGCCAAAAATTTAACCAGTGTTTGTCTGATTTCTTCTTCTTTCTTGAATTGTTTGCCCTGCAAGAAATTTTGTAAGGACAAAAACCATTGGTATGCGAACGCGTCTCACTTAATACTAACGAAAATGGCCTTCGCTTTATTCATATAAGACGAAAATGTGCACACATTGTAAGCGATCAAAAGAGAGAGCCGAATTTGAGTTTAATGAATATGAGCTTAATTGTTGAAACATTGTAACCGGAACGGATTTTTTGGCCTCTAGAGATAAGACATTCTTTAAAAATGGTATATACAAAATGCTATCACGCTGTAGAGAAGTCATAAATAAAGATGGCAATTAAATTATTCAATAAACTTTATTCAAAGTATGAAAAATCTATTCTTTCGTTTCGTTCTAAAAACGGACAGAACTTTCCGGTAGACCTATTATAATGTGATTTCGAACAAAGTTACCCGGTTTGCAGAAATTTTTTGTCAAAAATCTATCTACTTTTTACCAGATTTTATTGATAAAATCAGAAATTACTATTTTTGGTTTGGATATAAATGCAACAAACGATTATTGATAAGAAAGAGCTGATCCTGTCTAATGTGAACATCCATGTAAAAACTATTTCGTAAAAAATTACTATTATAAAATGGTTTCTTTCTCTGGCAATATTTGTTGTTAAATTTTCAAGAAAGAATATGGTCGATTCGACTTCGATTGGCAATGAAAATTGGATTTTCATACGATCACATGAGATAAGTTTTATTCCATTTAAACTTGTGAACAATCTATCACTGCAATTTACCCAATCCTTAAATCATTTTGGTAGAAGTGTGAGATAGAATATCACATAATAATGTATTAGTAATCTATATAATAAAATTTGGATAAATAAGAACAATAATGGGATAGTAATAATATTAATAAGAATTTTAGGTCTATGGAAACAAAAGTATATAAAAAGACAAGTCAAAATAAAATAGATAAAGATTAAATGTTTAATACTAATTTAGGCTAACTACAAACAATAGGCATCGCAAAAATAAGAAGGAAAACCCCATTACGCATTTAACTACGGCATTACAGTTATTGCAGGTCTCACACAAATAAAATTACAGAAAATACTTTATTTTTTAAATTTAAAAATCCATTCAAATTGTAATTTGTTCTTGCGAGCAAGGGTTTCTTTAATGTATTGTAAAATGAGCCGTTTGTCTCTTTGAAGGTATAAGGAAGGCATAATACGTTTTAATGATGATCAGCTCAAAGCTTCTGGCAGTTAGGTTCTGTCAGTGAGATCTCTCAAGAACTAAAGTTTGAATGAATGTACTAAGCACATAAATATACGCTGAGGGCAAAAAATACAAAAACTTTCTAAATCAAATGATGGAATGCCGTTTGTAAAAAATAATTTATTGTGTAAAACCATAAACGTAAGATAGAAGCTGAACAAGTCCCACAAATTACAGCAAACGTTTCCGATTTCGGCGTACTCCAGCATCATCAGGTATATGTTGGTTTGCTATTTACGGTAAGAAATCGACGATTCGCAAGAAAACAAACTAGTCATGCTGCGAAGGTAATGAGGGATGATCGTAATGAAGGGTGAAGAATGATGGGAAAACAATTATTCATTCGTAAGATAATGGCAGAAATGCTTTTGGTGTAGAATATAGAGGACTGTTCGTTTACTTAAAGATAGTTGACGAAGTGATATTGAGCTATTTTCCAATGTTAGCGGTCTTTCGTAACTAATGTTAATATTTTCTCCTATTTGTCCGATGTAAATAGCATTGCAATCATTGCATTGTAACCAGTAAATTACGGGATATTTAAAGTGGCATAATTTATTTTTATTGTACCGGAAGAGAGAACTTGGTTAAACTGCTGTAGAATGCGTGTTTAATTGAATCTATGGGAGGCTTTCAGAAATTTGTAGCTACAAGATTGGATTTTACAAGTCAATCTTATGTACGGAGAGTGATTAGGTCTGCAGTGGAGGAGTTGAGATTAAGTAATCCTTTCCGCAGTAATTAAATTATCAACTAAGTAACAGGAATAGCCTTTTTAATGTACTGAAATAATGAATAATTTGTCGTTCGGCTTCGAAGTCTCTATGAACGTATCTTCAGGAACCAGTAATGATGACAGAGTGCGCCGAAGCTGGTGGTTTTTTTTTGATTGCTTTAATTAGAGAAACTTGTATTTTAGGTTCATCGCTTTACAATACATTTTTCACTAATATACTGAGGGCATCATTATGATATCCCATTCCATAAAGAAAGGCCTACGTGATTATCTTCTTCCGATCTTTACAAATACTATAATTAACCGCTCTTATTATTCCATATTAGAATATCGTAATTAATAATGGAATGAAAAATTGCAAAATATAAATTACTATAGTCCGTTCCACAAAAGCTGGCAGTACGGAGGCTTATGGGGAAATAAATGCACGTAAATTCCCATAAGGGAGCAACCTAGCCTCCCAAAAGGCGTCAGTTAATTATTTTTGAGTTACTTCTACGGATAAAATTATTATTTTCAACTAAGTTAGGTGGATTTTTTTCCAATTTTTTGGTGAAATTTGGATAAGGAAGGATGGGTCTATATATTGACGGAGTTTTTTCAACATTTAAACAAAAGAAATAAATTTTACAGCGGAATTAAAAAAAATGGTCACCTTACCAGCCGTGAACAATACTAAAACTGCCATTTCTCTCATCCTATCTAACGTAAAGTGCTAGTTTTTTCATAGATTACTCTTTATACCTTATGAATACATAAAAGTCGACTTATATTAATCTTTGACTGATAAAATTTTAGTAAAAAATAATTTAAGTGGAACGCAACCTCCGAAAAATTGGATCGTGCAGTCAAATTTATACATCGCCTAAAAATTTTTTGTTTCTTACGTTACGAAAAACTTGTTGCGAGAGAAATTGAGATAAATGTTGTTATTTTCATATACAGGTTATTCTGAGTCGATATCTTGAATAGAACTTTAGTTTTTGAATTTTATAACAGAGAGCGGGTCCGGATCAATCCGAATTACGCTTACGGGTCTATTAGTCTCGAACAAAAAGTAACAATGATTAGCAATCGGAGCGCTAAATCAATTACTCCCTCTCCTGTGATTACTAATCTCCTGTATCAACAGTCATCACATCTCTACAGCACTGATCAACGCTCTCTCTACTGCTCCTTTCACTCTTAACCTCCAATTCATTTAACTATGCATCTGTCCTGAAATATTCTTTTTTGCAGCTCAGTCCAATATCTTCTAATTTTATTATCTACTATTATTACTACTATCTCTCTTATAATCATTATTTTTCTCTTTCTAATTCTTTTGGTAATTTAAACTTTTTTTAAAGAGGTTAGATGGAAGAAGAGACTTTTTAGTCTCAATCTCGCCTCCAAAATAAAGACTATTAAATATTTTATTACACTATTTGGTTCAGAATATTTTTTGTCCTATTTTTCTCCTCTAAAAACCAGGTGCGTCTTATGGTCAGGTGCGTCCTATGGTCCGAAAAATACGGTATCTTGTTGGTAGAATGGTTAGCATGCTAATCTTCTAGCACTGTAGTCCCGGGGTTCATATTGTGGCTGAGAAAGCAATTTTCCTCTCAGGGTCTAGATGTTTGTGACGTCCATTGTTAAGATTACGACCACACTGTAATTATCCCAAAAGAGGATGTTTGTGCGGTCTTTGATAATAATAATAAATAAATTAATTAATTAATGATAAATTCTTCAGTCTCATCAACCTTCAATCAGTGATCAGAAATATAGACAATGTCTATATAATATTTATCCTACAGCAACTCTAACATAAACAACTTACACTACACTATTTAATATTTAGGGTACGTATAGTATACAATTCATTGGTGTTTGATGGAATTTGAACTTCACCATTTTTATCACTCAAATAGAGTGCTTCCTGAAGCAAAATTTCTTTAGCTATGATTGTCCTTTTTAGTGTTATTAGTATCAACACTAATATTATAGTTAATATTTAAATTTATTACTTATAATGAATCCCCAAAAACCTTGGCCATTTGTTACCCGTTTTATGGTTACCCTATTTGTTTAGTGGTCACATTTCCAGTTGCCCTTCCTAATTTTTGTCATCTTTTATAATTAAAGTATAATTAGATTTAGACTTTGGACTGTGAGTATTCTTCATCACATCTTCTTATCTTGGGAGATTCACAAAAGGGCAATTATTAAATATACCATCCACACTTCATACCAGTTGTTGATTCTGAGTCCTTCATTGGCACTCATACTTTCAAGCTTGTATGTTTGCAACCTTCTTTTTCTATACAACCATTGCAGTGCTATTATCATCTCAAAAGCTTTTAAGTCCTTCCCTTATCATATTTTTCTCATTCTGTTACAGAAAATCTCTTTTTTGTGCTTTGATTTCTTCATTTAGAGATTTAATAACACACTCTTTCATATTGATTTTCTTGCTCTGGGTGGTGTCCTCCCCTTGCTGTGTACATGTGGAACACAACCAAGAACTTTTTTCTTTATTTCACAGATATTAACTTTTGTTTCCTATAATGCTAACTTCAGACTTGGAGCTATCTTAATTTTTGAAAGTATGTTTCACAGAGAATTATTTTCATAATTTAAATCCATATTTGCTCTCAGAATTTTAATTCCCTTTATTCACACTCAACTTCTATGATATAATCTTTTGACATAATAGTGAGCATAGAGGATTGCATCGACCCTTAAATGAACTTATAAATTGACTTAATATAAAATGCACTCTTTCTCTACCAGAGCCATTCGAACCATTCTAATGATATATATAAACAACTGAATATTGAAAAATTATTTCCAAATCATTGCCCAATACAAAATACTTTGTAGCAAGGTGTAAATATGATGCTGCAAAAATTAACTAAATACAGAAATAATGCAAGAATATATAAGGATATTAACAAAAACAATCATCTTCCATGAGTAAGTATAAAACATTCCCTTATATACATAATCGAATAGATAAGAATAAGCTTCTCATTGGCATTGATCTTGTGATTTTATAGAAATTTGACGTCAAAAATATGAGCATTTTTAGACTTCTAAATCATTTAATTTAAATATAAACTTTAAAGAGACCATATTTATCATATTATACTTGAAATGTACTAAATTAAATTCTCAACATTTAAAATTAATTGGTTTACATTTTTTGAGTATTTTAAGTTTCACTATTCTAGCATGTATCCATATACTATGGCTTTTCACAAAGTCACACCTTCTAATATTGATTTCAATATACTTTAGACTTTGTTATGATAAAATTCATGCTCTATCATTTTGCTGTTAGTAAAGGTAGTTTATGAAGAAAGTTTAATTTCAAATAAAAATTCTTGTCTTCACAAATGCATTGACTGAATAGAAAATTATTTAATGGTTAAAAAACCAAGAAACACATAATAGAATACCATAAGTTAATGAAGTGATTTCTGACTCTACAATTTTTCAAATCTTGAGTAAACTGCGAGTTCACTGAATACCTCCAACCAAAAATTAAAGCATATAAAAAATATCTTGATAGGTTTATTTCGTTACACAATTTGGTGGTCAAGTAGTACATGATATTTTGAGCGTCACCATCGCAAGTATATTACTCTATGATATTTGTATACGTTGTGATTATGATTCTCGCCTTTCCCCAACACCTACAACGAATTTTGAATATCCTTCACAGCTTAGAAATTATCCTGATTTCAAACAGGGTTTTCATACCGAAGCAAGTTATTATAAAATAGATTATTAGTAAAATCTCCTGTTATTTGGACTGATATCTCCTAGTATTTGGACCAAACCAATTTTGGATTAGACCAACCAAAACTGATGTATGGACTAATATTTGACTGGATAATAATGGACTATATCTTGTTGTACAGTGGGAGTTAATGATGATATTCGGTATTACATATCCTGTTGGTGATAATCAGCCGTATAAGATACAGAAATATTTCTTTAGGAGTTACGCCGGGAAAGACGGAGATCATTTCTCAGCCGTATCGTATAGTCGATCATTTACGCCGGATCACTCATACATTTAGAATCTCTTACGTCCTCCAAAGTTGGCTAACCTGATTTAGAATTTTTAAATTCTTACAGTTGGTAACTTGTTTCATATGGCGGGTGAGGAATACTGAACGTTATATTCTTCCTGCTAAATCTATCAACATGTGTCATTTACATTCATTCTCATCGTAATTTACTAGAGATATAATTGTAATTTAGTAAGTGAATGAAATAGGTGAATAATGCTTTTGTTTGTGTGCTTGTACGTATTTTATATAATTATATTCTTTTAAGATTTAAGTGACTGTTACAGATTTTCAATATGGAAAGTCCCGGTTTTGGAAGCTGGAAAGTTAAGAAAGAAGGCACCCGAGCTAAAATGGATGAATCTTTGTCAATGCTGAGTGATCTAGAAGGAATACAAAGAAAGGTGCGAGAATCATTTCTGGACACCGGGTTGGAAAGAGATCAGACGATGCTTGGTTAGCAATGTTATCCTAGTGCTTTTTTCTCTGATAAATCAGTCAATCAATTAATGAGGATATTATTATGATTTTTCTATATTGTATATTCTTTTAGATGCATCATTTGACAACTATTTAACATTCGATAGATCAATATCATTTAATGATTCAACGAAGTTTAACAAGTCAATTACTATGCACCCCGATGACTTAACAAAACTGTTTGATAAATCTAGAGTGAAAGCCGCTGCAGATACGCATCAGCCTTGGAAATCAGGTATATTTTCTAGTGTACTTGTGTCAATGTTACTGAAGTGTTTAGTTTACTGAAGATCTATATCAACAAAAAATATCCATATTTCCATGTAAATTAAACGTTGACCATTATGGTTTCATAACTCGTTCTACAGTTGTCTGTGTTTATCGTATACGGTCTTACTGACGTATTTCTGTACTTGTTAGTGTATATCAGAATTTTGTGGCATTTAATTGTTTAATTTCAGTTGTACTATTTTTCTCCGTCCTGGTTGATATATTTTGATCGATTTTTTTTTTAGTGACTGATAATTTGTTTGCGGATTTCTTTCAAACAATGCACAATAATCGTGGAGAAATGAATGTTTTTGGTCAAGTGACCGATTTTATTCGAAATTGTAGTGATTCAGCAAAAGTAATTGAAGAGATGAGAGAAAGAATGGATAGCCTTGGTGCTTCTGGATTAAACGATGTAAGTTATTCAATGTTCTTGATACTTAGCTTTATGATAAATGAGGATCCCATGATGCAGCTGAGAACAAAACGATTAAAAAATCATTCATAAAATTTATTAGAATCTCATCATTTTTTGTATAATTTTGTTTCCTTTAAATGTCTTATCATTAGAAATATTAAAAATGTTGTGCATTTGTGAAATTCTATCATTAAATTCAATTATTTTATTAATATAACATTCTGTGATAATAAACACATTATTATCATTGTATTTGTGTCTTAGGAATTAATTTGGCTACAAAATGAAAAAAGCATTTGGAGGTTGGTTGATTGTTTGTACAAAGATCGTCTTATGGAATCTGTTTACAATAAGGAAAATAATGAAGTTTTAGATCCAACAAGACCACTATCAGAGTCTGAAGTGGTAATCAACTTGTACCGAGATGATGCTTTGTTAAGACAGGTAAAAATCAATCTCTTGTCTTTTCTGATTATAAACTACTGTAAAAATTTAAATTTTTGTTTTGATCTCTACTTTAAAGTATCACATTCTTGATGTATTTCAGTGTCAGTTGGTTATAGATTGGCTAGAACAAAGTGCTTATGAGGAAATGAAAATGGAACAAATAGTCAGACCAGAAGCATTTACAGACCATACAGTTGGTTGGGAAAATACATTGCATCAGCTGCAGGTAAAATTGTTCATTTGAATGGCATTTCAGCCATGGAATTGTTAATTTGTTTTATATTACATTATTATTACCTTGATGTTATCTAATTTTTGAGCATTTCATGTTATCAAAACCCATATATTTAAAAATCTTCAGTTTAGGGTCAACATTTATTTGAAGGCATTCTCTCTCATTTCATTCTATGAATACATATATGTATGAGAATGTATATCTTCCATGTACTAAGTATTATTAATAATAACTTGTTTTTTGATATTAAATATTGTGAGTGGTATTAAATCTCACAAAATAATACAGGAAGAAACATCATTATTTTCAGAATCAAGGGCAAGGAATTCCATATTCCAGCAGCCAGCCAATAGTGAGCAATATGGACCCTGATGCACCCATAAGAGACCAGAAACCTCTCCATGATTTGGACCAGGTTACCTTTTACTTTGATCGTTTTCTTTTTAACATTTGTATTTGATTCCTTTTCTCTAATGTCAGAATTTTAACTTTTGTGTAACATAAAGCAAATTAAAATTAATTGTTGTAATGAATATTACTTTTTACTTATTGTGTTAAAATGAATTTAGTTAATATTTTATTTTTGTGTAATTGTTAATGGGTTTGTACAGAAGAACTTCTTCTATTGTTAAGTAATTTTTCAATCTTGGTTTTTTCCTTAATTTTTTTATAGAAAGTGTAATACTTGAATATATTTCATTGTGCACTCTTTTTCATCTGTTTAGGAAGATGAAGTTAGACTTTCTCGGCAAATTTTTTTGCTACTTCGCTGTGGTCAGCTAGGTAGGGCTCAAGCACTCTGCTACCATTGTGGTCAAGAATGGAGAGCAGCCACTTTAGATGGATGGAGACTTTATCATGACTCAAATTATAGTCTACCTCATTTACCTCATACTCAAAAGTCACAGGTGGAAGGAAATCCTAACAGGTGAGAAAATTTTTAATTTTTGTACCCTAAGAAATTTCAGATAAATATCATGATGAGGTGATGTTGGTGAAGCAGGCAGGATATTCTAAGTAACTGTGGAAAAACTGAAAGGTATTAAGGAAGCTTAATTTAGTAAGGGAAAGGGTTAAATGTAGCTTTTATTTTTCATGACATTATCACTTTATATTTCAGTGATATACTCATTACTCACACTTGTGAGTTAGCCCCAGTAAACTTCTCATCACCTCTAGCAAATCAAGTGTTATCCAAAATTAAAGTATGCTATCTTGTGACTCTTACTTAAAGTTTTTATTTAAAAAGTGTGATTTTCATACATTTCCTAATTTGTATGATTTATGTAAGTTAAGACTACAATTTTCAAAATTTTATAGTCTTTACTTCACTTGACCATCCCTATCAGTCAGTCAATTTCTATTTTTTGATTCTGAGGTTTCCTTTTAATCATAAGTCACAAATTAATATTAGTCAGTTTTCATGAGCCAATGGATCTAGAGTTTGTAAAAAGAAGATTAACTGCCAAATTAAAAATTAACTTAATCCTACTCAAAAGAAAGACAGTTATATAATGGAGTTCTTAAATAAACTATCAATATTATTTTTTTTGTGTAAATGGCATTTAATAAACTTATTGATGAAATGACTACCAGAGTTTTAGTCTCAGAACCTATGGATTATGCCAAAATTCTAGGCTGCGGACAAGGATTTTCTGGGTGATTCAGATTAATATATAAATACTTCGTAAAATTAATTCATCATATAAATTATCTTATAAAAAGTGATTTTTTTCTTAGTCTTTACAGAAATAAATGAATAACAAGGATCATCTTATTACTAAAGAATCCTCAAAATAAAATGATGTGCAAAGTGCAAATGACTAAATATATTTGCTATAAATGTAACATCTTTGCATCCTGAATGCTTGTTATCATATCACAGAACCTAAAATTTTGTTAAATACATGGAATAAATAAAAAATATTCACCATCATATTAATATTTAAGCATATTTTTGCATAAATGATTCATAAAAGAAAGAAAATATTCATAACTCTTGGTTGTGTGTAAAATAAAAGGAATCCCCAATTTTTGCAAGTGCCTGTATACAAATGAAGCTGTTGTAGAAACGTCAAAATCAGCCACCAACTAAATAAAAAATAATAACAACCGAAATGTTGAAAGAATAACAATTTTACAAAAAAAATTTCTGGACACTAATAGGTTGAATACAGTTACTTGTACTTTAATCTGTAATCCTCTATTCTCTATTAATTCATTCAATTTCATTTCGTAACAGGGACATTTGGAAGTTAATGGCTTGGCGTTTAGCTGAAGATGAAAGAATTCATCCTTTTGTCCGAGCATCGTATGGAATGTTGTGTGGTCATTTACCATCCCTTCTTAATGTCTGTACAACTTGGAAGGATCAGCTTTGGGCTCGGTTACGTTGTTCAATAGATGTTATTGTGGAAGGTCATGTAAGAGCTGCAGCTGTGGCCCCAGATGGTGATCGTGTTTCTCTTCCAGATGAATATTGGAAGGGCAGGTATGAGTCCTGTTTTTATTCTTGTTAGGTATAGGAGAATATGACAATTCTGAGTCCATATAATTAAACTTAAATGCTGTATTATTTTTAATATAATATTAATTCTTTGTACTATTAAGTGACTTTTAAAAATTTTGATAGGACTGTGTTTCTTTCGGGTGCACCTGAAAAACATTCACTTGCCTGATGTTCAATTCCCCAACACTTGACTGACCACTTACCCAACAGATCAACTGAACGACAGCTCCATCGACTGACGCTTAACTGACCGACAACTCACTTGCATAAAATTGTTTGAGTTGAATGAATAAACGTTGCTGCAAAAGAATTTAAAATTTTTAGTTCAAATGAAAGTTATTTATTCACTAAATCCATATGAATTATGTGTACGAAAAATTGTGGTTTCTTAATTGTACAAAAATCTATATTTAGTACAATTATATAAAAATTTATATTTTTGAAGAACATCAAATTGAATATTAAAACTTCTTTTACTAACTTTTTTGAAGCTTGAATTCAATTTAAATTAGTATTTAAGTATTTATTTTCTTTTTATATTTAATAAATATACAAACTTAATAACTTGTATGAATGTAACAACTCTTAATGTGTGCAATGACTTATGTTTTTTGATTTATGATCGCAGGGAAGAGAATTCTTTGATGCTTGTTAAGTCTTTGTTCTTTCCCAAAATATAAATGTAAAATATAGTTTTTTAAATTATTTTTCGTACAGATAAATGCATAAAACCCAGAATTTTGTGAATAAATAACTTTGATTAGTATTTGTTAATCACAAAAAATTAATGTTAACTACCAATTTCTAATTTCACGTGAAGCCTTCCAATAAACTAACTATTTTAAATAATCTTTGTAACAATGCCTATTCATTCAACTCATAAACAATTTCATGCAAGCAAGTTGTCCTTCAGTCAATCCGTTGGTAAAGTGAACTGTCAATAAGTTAATCAGGACCTTTTACTTTCAATTTTCCATTGTTACTTTATCTATACAGTGGTACCTTGAGTTACGAGCAGCTCGAGATACGAGTTTTTCGAGATGCGAGCTGGAGCTCGGGGCATATTTTCATTCGAGATACAAACCCGCTTTCGTGCTTCAGTAGCATCCAGTTTGTGCACAGGGTCGAGCATCATCCGAGAAAATCTCTCACTCACTCGCACGTGTTACACACTTGAATAAAAGTGTATCTAGCGCACTGTAATCATTTTTGCGTGATTAATGAACTTTTTTTTACAGTACAGAAAGTGCAGCCAAGAAGGCGGAAGCAAGTGATAATTAAATTTACGTTAATATTAAGGTTAGTTTAAGTTAAAAGTTAAGAACATTGTTTTAAGTATTTTCTTTTATTTGAAAAAAATAAAGTGTAGTTTTAGTTTAAAGTTAAAATAGTTTTAAGTTTTAAAAAAGCGCGGTTTACGTATGTGTCTAGAGTGCCTACACTCCTTCCCTCCTCGCCGTTCACCTTTGTTAGCCGAACTTGTCCGTCACCAAAGTAACACTTATTATTCTAAATAACTCTTATTTCTTTGTTTCGTAATTTTGTTATGTATTTGTTAATTATACATGTTTATTTGTTAATTAAAAACATATCTTTATTCATAAATTACAATTTTTTGGGGATATTTCATGGCTCTGGAACAGATTAATGGCATTTTCATTACTTTCAATGGGGAAAAATGCTTTGAGATACAAGCAATTTGACTTAAGAGCAAGGTTACGGAACGAATTAAACTCGTATCTTGAGGTACCACTGTATCTGTATTTTTCTTCTTAATTGTGGTGTATCATGAATTATTATTTAGTTTAACCCTATAATCCTAATACTGGAATTCTCATTTATTAACAGAATGTCACCTGAGCAAGTGTTTGCAGAGCTTATATCATCACAAGATGCTAGAGTTAGAAGCGCATCTCAAATTCCCCATAATGTTATTCTGAGATGTTTAGTTCTGGAACACATAGGAGAACTAATGAAAGAAGCAGAAGATTGGGTTAACAGCTATTCTCATCCCTCAGGTGTACCACGTCCTCATTTATTAAGATTTCTAGCTCATTTAGTACTTTTCTTTAGGCAAATGGGCAGTTCTGAAGAAACTGAAGTGGAAAACTCAATACTTCGTGCATATGTCAAGGTTTGTGGCATTTATTTAAATTATGTGCTATCTCAAAATTCAATCTTTTATTGCATAATATATCCCTGAATTTTACTATTGCTTAATCCAAAAAGTACTTCAATTACTTCTCTAAATCTATAGCAAATTTTTGATGCAGCCTATTCTCGTATTTCTTTGTAACTTTGTCAGTAATGATTACTTTAATAAACCTCTTGATTAAAAATTGTACACACCTCTGGAAATCTCTCTATCCTTTATGTTTTGAGACAAATTCTAGAAACTAGTTCAAATTCCTCTTTTTTCAGCTTGTTTACAATGTTATATAAATATCTTTTCCTTGTTTAATATTACTTGTCTCTCTTTGTCAATTTTATAAAAAGTATTCTTTTTATTTGCATATGGCGGTATCCTTTTTGATTCTTTGGTTGCCCCTAGGTGATACAGCAGAGGGCAAAAGAAACTTTATTAATATAATTATGATTGTGTTTTCTTAAATTACTGTACTAAAAATTGATTAATAATAAAGTTTTGGATCTTATACTTAAAATCCATGTGCTTGATCTCTTCAGGATAATGATGCTTATTTTCTGTTGTAGGAATTGATGAAAATTCAAGAACCTCAGTTGGTTGCTTTTTATGTAAGTGTTCTACCCCAAGATGAGCAGGTGGAGCATTATGCAGCCTTTCTGGAAACCATAGTTGATGTTGAAGAAAAAAATAACTGCTTACTGTTAGCAGAAAAGTTTCAACTTAATTTAGATAAAATCACAAAGCGTGTTGTTGAAAATATCAGGTAAATATTCGCTTGGAAACATGACATTTTATAAGATTTCCTTTGCAATTATTCAATATATTCACTGCTATTGAATACTATTAAATCATATTAGCAATTTCTTAACATTCCCAGGTATTCATTAAATTATCGTTATAAATATATAGCTGCTATGGGGATACATCTATTATACGTATCAGGGATATATATATATATATTTTTATATATAAATTCCGTTTGGTGTGTGTCCGATGTTTATGCTATTTAATGAATGCATGTCTGTCTGTATACTTAGACTCAAAAACCATACATCCAATCGTCCTGAGAATTTGAGAAATTATTACTTAAATCTCCGGAAAGGATTTTGAAAAAAATTCTTAATTTGGAGTTCTCAGTTTGACTCCAGAAGGGAATAACTGTTCCCATACAAGATACATGTAAACTTCGATTTCTCACTGCATGCTTCCTTTCTTTTGCATAATTAAATCAGAAATAACCAACATATGGATTTCAAAGTAGCATTAAAAGAAGGGAAATTGAATAAAGTTTCTTATTTTGGTCATGAAATATAGTTTACGATTGCATTGTGTGTCTGTCTGCCACATTAACTCCTTTATACATATATATGTGGTTTGTAGTCTTTAATTAGATTACATAAAATGTCATGAAAAGAACAACCCTGTATAATTATATGAGGGATATATTTGTGAATATTTTACAGGATTGTTTGATTAGAAATACTAGTAATATTTTCATCCCTGGTGAGAAAAGATTTAAAAATTTGTAAAAACTTAATCTAATTTAATATCCTTCTCTCGTTCCTTTATAATCTCCAGGAGTAGAGAAAGTAAATGTGTGACAAAAGAGTTATTGGAGGAAATCACTGAAGAAGACTTGGAAAAAATAAGAGCTTTAGACTTTTTAGTCTTTTTTCCATCCCAGAGAGCTGAAGCTATTTGGCAAGGGAATGCTATTATAAGATATTTCTTAGCTTCTGGAAAATTGGAAGGAGCTAACCAAGCATTTAGCAAGGTATTATCTAAAATTCTCTCCTATTATTTATAGGTTTTAAAGTATGAATACTCATGATTTTCATAATATTAATGAACATTTTAATTGAAATTCAGAATCTCCAAAAGCAGGATGTATCATGAATGTGGTATCTAAAATGTTACACCAATATTAATTTTTATATTAACTTAGTAGAAAACATGCCAAAAATGAAAGAAATGGAAAAAATCGTCATTATCAGTATAAAATTGTCTTCAAAACCATCAATGTTATAATTGTTCTTCAGATTTTCATCAGTAGATTCAAAGTAGATTTATTCCATTAAATACTCATTCGAGAACAAATTTTAGCTGTCAAAAACATACTTTCTTTGCATAAATTAAAATCGTCGACTTTGTAGTTTATTCAGTCTCATTAATAATTGTCTATGTCATTTCCTGCTATTTAGATTCCATCTGATTCTATTAAAATTATATTGGAGCAATATCAGACTGGAGACTTGGAACAGGAGTTAGAAAGTGGGCGACCATTATCTGGAAAAGTACCTCGTCGTATTGAAAACACAATCAGAGAATATTTCTGCTTCAAGGCATACCTGGTAAGATTAACCTCATGAAAGTATTTTATTACTACCAATTAAAGGAAAAAAGTGTTTAAAAATTCATGTGACAATGACAGGTATCTCAGTTACAAGAGATCCAGGTTTGAGCCATAGTCATTCAGTATTTTCAGTATATCTTAGTATATTTTCATATCCATGTGGTTGATTTTAAACTGTGTTTATTTTCATTGAAAATAATTTCTTTAGGAGGAAAATTTGTATGAATGACTTAAATTTAATGAATTTATTGTGAGAAAAGGAAACAATATGGCAATTTTAAATTCAAACTGTTTTGGTGATAAAATGGGTATTAAAAAATATTTTTTAAACATTGATATTGTGATAGCAGTGGCAGCACAATACTTTGCACCTCTATTTGCTATCTAACACGCCAGCACCACGTCACCATTCGCTTGTTGATAAGAGGTTGCTGCTAGGTTGATATTGGTAGCGGCTAGGATTAATGATTTTTAAACGTAAGTTGCAAGGAAACGAGGGAATGTTGGCCCCTAGTATTTTCAGGTTATTATAAGTAATGTCTAAGCTACACATCCATACCAGTTTCATCCAAAACCCCGTGCCGCAGTCCTAAAGGTCCCCTTGTGAGTATATATTTTAATAACAATAATAATGAACATTGTAGAAAAACAAAAAATAGTATGTTTTTAGCAGTCTATAAGGTAGTGATCCTTTTTTTGTTTGTGCAATAATTATTGTATAAAAAAGTATGATGCTGCCACACCATTCTGGCTGTTTGTAGCTCAATCTTTAAATTAATTAATTATTATTATATTAACTATTAATAGTATTTAAACATTTGGGTTAGAAGCATGGAAATGAGAAGTTTTCTATTTAAGGAATTTCATGATGATAATGATAAATTAATACTTAGGCACTTTAGTTTTCTGTTTCTTTTCCTTTATTTTTAACTGTGTTATATAATTATAATGAATATGTTAATCGCAGTTAAAAATTATAAATTTAGGTGTATGATTTCTCTCTCCATTCCTGGATGTCTTTATAATTTCATTCATTAACCACTTCCCTGACGCTGATGAGTATACTCGTCCTACCTAAAACTTTTGTCTTCATTCATGTTCAAGCCTCCTCATTGGCTCAAAATAGTTATTTTTGTAATGCTAGATGCTGTTTCTGGACCGAATACTGTGGATATCTTGTGGATATATTTGAAATTCTTATTTTAACTCAAATGTGTATAGGCAACCTGTGACACAAAATTCATACAATTTGTAGCAAGAAGTAATGGCTAACATATTTTCTTGAATTAAAGAGAAAATTTGTCTTAAATTGATAACTTTTTATATCACATGATATAGTTAACGTGATATTTTCAGTTATTATTCTTAAAATAATGAGTTCCATTGAGAAACTTATAAGA
The DNA here is from genome assembly GCA_020796165.1 of Pantala flavescens. NCBI lineage: Eukaryota > Metazoa > Arthropoda > Insecta > Odonata > Libellulidae > Pantala > Pantala flavescens. The sequence continues at coordinate 18,977,981 of CM036882.1, forward strand.
AATAGTCAAAATAGTCAACAAAAAAGCTAAGGATAAGCAATTAAATACAAGCTTAAGAAAAAGAGGGACCGAGTTCTTCTTTTTGAAAATATTAAATGAAGAAGAAAGTCAAATTAAAAATATGACATTTTCTGGACAAAATTTTTTAAATAATGCATGAGGGCAGTAGTTAAATCTGTTGGAATTAAATTCTTCATCACTAAGCTGAGATTTATGTATGCATTTGAAGTAATTTCTTTAATCCCTAATGTGACTTCTATCTCTATAAAATAAAAGTGGACAATTCCGAATCTTTTTTCTCCCATTTAAAATATTTTCAACCTAGTTTACTATTCAGTGGCCAACATTTATCAACTAATTGTGTCATGAGATGCTGTACTTAATAAAAATCTTTTTTTAAAATCAATTATAACCATGTGAACTTCATCCCTTTTATTGATTATTTTAGTAATGTCTGGAACCAGTCCTAGAAGTTATCACACTGGAACTTGTTTTTAATATGGGTTCTGGAAAACAAATCAAAACACATGTGAAATAACCAATTGTATGTTACTTATTAAGGTGAATCATTTGCTGTGGAAATGTTCCCTGATAGACATTTAATGAGAAGGATAATTTCATTGTGTTATAATTTTAATTCTGTATGTTTGGGCAAATAAACAATTGTAGGAAGTAATTATCAGTTTTTATGTATGAATGATATTTTATAGGAAGCTCAGGAGTCCTTCTCAGATTGGTTTCAGCATTATCATAATGCTAAGCCTAAGGAACCTGTTGTACCTCTCGCTTCTTCATCTTTCACTCAAAGGGTGGCTATGGAACAACAAAGAGAGCAATACAAGGCAGAGATGGAAAGGTGGAACTTGGGAGTTAAACTTCAATCCAAGGTATACATTTCCTTATTCAGAATTTAAAAAGTCTTATTATAATCCTCTATTGTATTGATTTCAAATTCAGTGGTTATGATTTCATTTTAATTTTCTCCAATATTAGTCTCTTTTTAGAAATTTATTTCGACTAAAATTATTCAAGGATGAATCTTGTTGAAAAAAGATGAATATTTAGTAACTTTATATACATTATTTTTAAGTTTTATATTATTGTTATTTAATCTTGTTAATAGTTATGTTCAGTGAAGAAAATTTTCATTGTTAAGTTAGTCGGTTGATTAAGCCAAAACTTCCTGGTCTCTTTTTCTTTGATATTTTCTTGAATCACTAAATATTTATATATAAAGTCTTTTAGTGATGTACCTGTGCATCAATAAAGTTAAATAAAACTATATTTAATTTTATCTGATTTGTTATCAAAGTTTTAATTTTGTTTGATTTATATTCACAGTTTGTTATATTCCCTCCTTATAAAAACTTATCTATTATGTGATAAAATTTACTTTATTTTTTAGCCAAGGAAATGCTTTTTTATCATATATTTTTGTTAAGGCCACAAGTTATGTAACACAGTTTTCATCTATACATATAGACGCTTCGGGGGGAATATATATATATATATATATATATATATATATATATATATATATATATATATATATATATATATATATATATATATATATATATATATATATATATATATATATATATATAACATATATATATATATATATAGGATATTAATGTCTGGCCCAAACCGCTTTGGCCACGGAGCCGCCGGAGGGACCATTCTCATATAAGAGCATCCCTAATATTGTCGTAAATGGTCGTTGGTTCGATGCTAGGGGGCGATAACTATATCTGCATATGAAATGCATAGGGAATTTAGGAGTCATTTTGAGGTACTTCCTTAATGTATTTCCATTTGAAATTTGTCATGTTTATACGGATTATCATACTTGAGCGAGAGATGACAGTGATTTTCGTAGGATGGCCTTGAGTCGAAGCTGGTGCGGTAATAATGCTGTCTAGAGAAAAGCATACGAAATCGAAGTCAATGCAAGGTACGCTGCGTAAATGTTCTTTAGATAGTATAGTAAAAATCGTAAGTTTGATTAAAATATATATTTTCCGATTGCTTGCTGTAAGCAAGCACACCTTTACTCGTATAACATATATAGGATATTAATGTCAGGCCCAAACCGCTTTGGCCTCGGTGCCGCCGATTTTTTTACATAATGGCCCACTAAATCTCACTTAGGAAAAATTCGGAAATCCACTCTACCTATCATGGGTTCGATTCTAGGAGGCCCCATCTTTCCCCATTTAGAATGCATGGGCCGTTTTTCAAATAATTTTTAAAAATACTTCCCATTAAGCTAGAATAATAAGATTTCGTGCGGCTCTTGCTGTAATATATATCTACTGAAAAATGCTAATGCTTACGTTCATTTGGTCATGGGTTCGATGCCAGGAGGTGAAATATTTTCAGATTTTGAAAAATCGTAGCTCTATTAATATCATATATAGGTCATTCAAACTTTTTACACGTATATATACGTTTAAAATGTACTTTGAAAAAAATCAACAGTTGCCTATGTGTCACGGGTTTGATTCCAGAGCATCGCGTAATGTCGATTTTCCCCATTCAGAATGCATGGGGCTGTTTTTCAAATGATTTTAAAAATACTTCCCATTAACCTAGAAGAATAAGATTTCGTGTAGCTATGGATAATATAAATATCTACGGAAAAATGCTATATATTTTGCACAACTGGTCATGGGTTCGATGCCAGAAGGTAAAATATTCTCAAATTTTGAAAAACCGTAGCTCTCTTCAGATGTTACATAGATCATTAAAACTTTCAAAACAAATAGATACGAACAAATTGTACTCTGAAAAAAATCAGCATTTGCCTACGTGCTATGGGTTCGATTCCAGTGCGACCCTTAATCTCGATTTTTGTCATAAGGAATGCATTGGCCATATTCCCGAAAGCTTTTTATGACACTTCCCAACCGAGCAGAGGGTCAAAATTTCACACAGCCATATAAGGGACCATTCTCACATAAAACCGACCGTAATAGTATCGTAAATGGTCGTTGGTTCGATTCTAGGGGGCGAACCTTCGTAAGAAATACATAGGGAATTAAGAACTCATTTTAAGGTACTTCCTAAATGATTTTCCTTTTGAAATTCGGGATATTTGTAAAGTCAAACATACTCAAGCGAAACATTACAGTAATTACCGTAAGATGGCCTCGGTTCGACGCTGGGGCGGGAATTATGCTTCCGAAAGAAATGCATTGGAAATCGAATTTAGTGCATTTTCAGCTGCGATAATGTCCTTTAGTCCATGTTAAGAAAGGCCTTTCAGAATAATATTTCGAAAAATCGTACATTTTATTAAATGATATATTATTACGTTGCTTGCTATCAGCAAGCACACCTTTTCTCGTATAGTATATTACTGGTACTTAAGGTATCATACTCATTTTCATGTAAAGAAGATTGTTATTATTTATATCCATCAAATTAATTCAATTTAATGGTTTTACAGACAGTTGTATCAAGACTTTACAACGTTCTTCTTTTCCCTGAAGGATGGTTAGTTGATGTTGAAACAAGTGAGGAAATAGCTGAAATAATGGAAGCTCAATCTCTTAGTCCTGAAAATGAAGAGAAAAGAAGAAGATGGCAGCAGATGAAGGATCTCAGGGAGTTGTACATTCCTCAGGTTGTAATTTAATTTGTTTACGATCTCTGAAAGATGATGAAATGATGATGAATGGACTGATATTTTGCATGCATATTATTGTTTATAATTCTAAATATACTCTGTTCTTCTTCATAGTAGTCACATTGGTAATTTACATACTTCTATGTAAATTACCAATGTAACCTATACTTACATATATAATCCCAGTATTTCTGCCATTCTGGTAATTGTTTTTCTAACACATCTTCTTTCACATAATTTCTCTTCTCATCCTTTAAATGGTGCATCCTATGTCTGTATTTTGGATTTCTAACATTGAAATTGACTTGACAATTGAAAATTCAGTCAGAAGAATAGAATACATCATAAGGAAATTATGGGAGTATGGTATTAGAATTGTAAATAATGCAGATCTTGTGCACTGCTTTAGCTGCTTACTTGAAGATATGTTTCTGGTCAGTTACAGTGTTTAGAATAACTGAAGGTATAAAATACTCATTGATAATAACACCCACAATTCTCCATGTAATATATGACAATGGCTATGTGGCTATGGACATACATTTTGAGAAAGTTTTGTATTTATATTTCTGGTTCTTACCAATGAATTTTATCTCAAGTGTTTTCAATGGTGGGCTAGTTGAATAATACTATGTAATATGAAGAATACTTAAATTAATTACTACATTAAATTCCTTAAGTATGTGATTCCTTTAATAAGATTTTCAGTATTTTTATGCTACCATAATCCTGATAACATTTGCTTGTATCATCATTATTTTGATTTCAGTAGATCATGAGAAAATTATGAAAAATTTCACCGACTATACTTTTTTCAGGTTGTACTTTTACTTCACACAGTAATGCAATGTTCCGGAGAACTAACAGAATGTTTGAAACTAGGAGAAGTGGTTGTTTCTGAGCAGTACCAATTATATAAGGTAATAAAAGGTTTTAATAATAGTTCATTTATATTTTAGAGAATTGAGAAAGTCATGTATGTTGTAATAAACTATTAATAGAGTGAAAACTACTATACCAATAATCTAGAACTCTACAAGTTGTTAAAAGGAAAAGTTTGGAAACATGTATTTATTGCAGTTAAAGGTTATTTATCTTTAAATTCCAATTTTATCTGAGGCATGTACTTTTGTGTAACATCCAAAATATCTGGGTGAAGCACAGAGTTAAACAAGTAAAAAATAACTACATGACTGGGACTCAAACCAAGGCCTTGCCGGGCTGGTATGCTGACCACAACACCATCACACCACATCAATTCCACTTCTGATTTTATGTGATGCCTTGTGAGCCCTGAGTTCATTTTGCTAACATGAACACAATAGCGGTGCTTGCTTACAGCAAGCAATCGGTTAATACAGGGTTCATTACACACTTTCCGATGGTGTAGATGTTTCAAATCTCATACATTTATAGAGAGGGGTCTTCTAGGTGTCCTTAATTATATCAAAATAAGGAATTCATAGGGAAGTCAGGATTCCTTTTTTGGCTTTTTCCTGAATGTATTTTTCAAAGCATGTCCTAGGCAGGAAAAATACTGCCTTAAGAAATGCATGGAAATCAAACTCAATGCAATATACACTGCAATAATGTCCTTTAGCTTATGCTAAGCAATGTGTTAGAAGATTAACCTTCGCAAAAAGCTTATTTCTCATCATTAGATATACAGGGTTCGTTATAAAAGTAATGCGCATGATTTTATTGTGACGCGACTATCTACTGTTGCGTGCTTGGACCGGTCAGAAAATGAGGTGTGAAGTCTGCTCTTTCAAACGCGCCCAATTTCAGCTCGATCCGTGCTCAATTTTTCTAACTTTAAAAAGAAACTTGGAAAATCTAGCCCATGTATTCTTTTAGGGGAAATCAAAAATCAGGTCTCTCAGGAATCGAACCCATGACACACAGAAAAATGTTGATTTTTTGCAGATATTTTTTTACTCTATCAGTAAATGAAGTTTGATTGATGGGTAGTAGATCTGTAGTGTTTGCTGGATTCGATTAAGAAAATAATAGAAGGAGAATGATTTGACAGAAGGTTGATGAAATGAAGACTAATGTCCTAAGAATAATTCATTGTAATTTTCTATCTACAAATAGTATGATTACTTACTGTGAAAAATAAATTTATTCATTCTGTTTCATCAAATTACATGAAATATAAGTTATTGAAGTGAATTAAAGATGGATTATCATCATCTAACAATCAAAATATCTATATATTGCACGTACATATTGTCACATTAAATTTAATCTGATTTAATTGAAAAGATCTCTTGCTCATGACAAGTTAGACTCATTTCAATGTAAGGGGTTAAGATCATCTTATGCATAATAGCTTTACTGTTTATTTTTATGGTTTCACGTATAAGATATTTAATATTACTTTTAAATATGCTAAATATAAAAAGTTCACATCAATTCTTGTGTTTTCCAGGTATACACTAAGGAGAAATTTGCAGAATTATTCAATAAAATCACTGAAACATCTCTCATACTCCTCAAGAAAACTAAGGATCCATGGGGTCTTCCATCAGCAATATAATTTTTAAGAGTATTTGTAAAAATTATTGAGTGATGTTCATATCTATTTTTTATTGTTTGAGACTGCTTGTATGTTTCTATATCTTTAATATTAAAAGCATTGTTCACTATTGATATCAAAGTGAAAAGATCTCTTTCATATAACTGGTTTCATTTGACAAACCTGGTGAATCTCTTTGCTGATCATTTTCTTTGTGAAAGAAGGAGGCTGAATGACTGTGGTGTTCTTGTTTAATACTTCTCTCATTTTCATTTTTGCCCTGCATCAAAGCACTCGCTGCCTCTTTTTGTTTCTCCTAGTACTGTTTGGCTTTAACAGAGAGATCACCAACTGAAATAATGTCTTTGGGTTGTTTACCTTTTGAGTGTTCACGTATTTCAATTGCTTGATTAACCATTCAGCTGATAGATAATAATTCCAAGAAAGGGGATTATTTGTCTGCACTTACATTAAACATTGTCTACTCACTTTATTTATTTTGGAAGAGCATGAATTTTTCTCTTTCAATCATCGTTTTGTTTACCTATATTCATACCATTTGTAAGAAAATTACTCTTGTGTAGTGCAACAAATTTCATCTTTGTATATCTGTTAATAATGAATTCAGTCTCTTAAATTAATCATAGTGAGATATGGTTGCTCAAAAATTAGTACAATATAACTTTTACGTCAAGGTATGAAGAGCAATAAAAGAAAGTAAAAAGCATTTTATGCTGAATAGGAGAAAAACAATGGCAGTTTTAATAATGTTCTCGGCCTCTAAGGCAACCATGTTTTCAATCCGCTATAAAATTTATTTCTTTTGTATTGAAGATGAAAAATCTTAATTAATGTGTAGAATCATCCGTTTTTTTTTCAAATTTAACCAAAATTGCAGAAAATCGACCAAACTCGTCTGAAAATGTTAATTTTATACGCTTAAGACGTAACTTCTGCGGATTTTGCTGAAAAATGCACCTGCCAATGAGGCTATTCGATTCCCACATAAAACAATACTGCTTTGAAATTTGGAACGACCCATACATTTAAAAGCTTCATTTTGAGGCGTAACTTTGTGGAAGGGCATCTAGGTCTAATATAACACTATTACGTGATAATGTGAAAGTAAACCAAGAGTATCATTTCTGGCTTAGACTCCGCCAATACGGCCTATACATTATTTACCTATTAACAAATGAAATTCGTAATGCAAGATCCGAGTCTTGAATGTTGGTAGTCTTATTGAAATGGATGTAATGTTCAGGATTTTATACGGTAGCCAGACTGGCACTGCTGAAGAAATCGCTGAACGATTATGGAAGAAATTGAAAGGGTGAATATATTGAACTTACACCGTATACGAAATATTTTATTCTTCCAACTTATTCCATACATTTACTTTCAGTTACGGAATGCGAGGCACAGTAGCGGCAATGGATGAGTACGATATTGTTAACCTAATAAACGAGGATTTGGTCATCTTTGTGTGCTCTACTACTGGTCAAGGAGAAGAGCCAGATAACATGAAGCGTTTCTGGAAGTTTCTTTTGAGAAAAAACCTACCATCAACCTCATTGAACAAACTCAATTTCGCTGTCCTGGGTCTTGGTGATTCTTCGTATGCGAATTTTAACTTCGTAGCTAAGAGATTACATCGTCGCCTCTTGCAGCTCGGAGGTTTTTCTCTTTTGCCTCTCGGGCTTGCGGATGATCAACATGATCTTGGGCCTGATGCTGTCATTGAACCTTGGGAAAAAAAATTATTGGAAGAAATATCCAAATATTTTCCATTGATGAATACTTCCAATGAAAATAAACTGTACACGAGGTGGGTTACCGAAGTACGAGGTTTGCTAATCATGTGAAATCTTCATTTATGCAATTTAATGATTTTAATCATTTTAACTTGAAAATTAGGTATAAAGCTGTAGCTAGTGAGGAATTTGATAAAAACATGTATCAGAATAATATGGATATCGAGGAGAATATTCAGCAAAGTGATATCACTAGCTATTCGCAAGATAGACCGTTTATTGCAGTTCTTAAAGAAAATACTAGGATAACATGCGTTGATCATTTTCAGGTAACTTTGTTTAGTAATTCATAATTGTTGGTTTTCCTTGAGAGATATCTAAGATTCAGAGATTGAAAAGTTCATACACTATTTTGTCTGTGGCTAATTGTAGGATGTACGACTTATTAAACTAGGTGCCTCATCATTAGAATATTCACCGGGTGATGTTTTAATGGTTTCTCCTAGAAATCTTGAAGAAAATGTACGGAAATTTTTGGAAATAACTTCTCTTAATCCAAACGAGAGATTTTGTTTGAATCCAAATGATCCCGACGTACCAAAGCCAAGGAAAGAGTTCAGACCAAAATCAGAGGTATATTTTATTAGACACTGGTATTGTTCAGTGTATCAATTTTTGTGCTGTATTATTTTATTATTTATTATCTTAAAATAAAGAGTAATTTTATTTTCCCTGAAATATCTTTAAACCCAAACAGGGAGGATTTGGTGGTTTAACAGTGCTAGAATGTGTTGAAAGTGTGTGGGATCTGTCCAGACAACCAGGAAGGCAAGCTTTGGCCCAAATGGCAAAGTATTCTAATTATGAACTTGAGAGAGAAAAATTGGAGGAGCTCTCCTCTACCGAAGGACAGGAAGAATATTTGTCTTATATCTGTCGACCAAGAAGAACTATGCTTGAGGTTCTAGCAGATTTTCCTCATACAACTGCAGCTCTAAAACTAGATCAGATGTTTGACCTGATGAGACCAATACGCCCACGAGCATTTTCAATTGCTTCATCCTTTAAGGTAAATACCTATTGTACTCTTATGTAGGTGATGGTGGTCAACTTGGTATTTTTTATTAGTACTTGAAGAATTTTATCTCACATTTTCTAAGAGGGGATTGGTTGGAAAAGTTCTGGAAGGATATCAAAATTTTGATCCTGCAATATCATTTTTGATGAAATATGACCTTCTAAATATATACTTTATCTCTATTTAGCTGATGATGCTCTGTTAGTTCCTTATTAAAGCTCTCTCAATTTTTATGCAAGTGTTCCTTCTGGTAAATTATAACTTTTTAAAATGAAATTCAATAACCGGTTCACATAGATGTAAAATGTAATGTAAAACTCATGTTGAAATCCTTTCATCAATAATTACTCTTTTAAGGATTACCTAAAATGAATAAATATTGATACTAAATTTCTGTTTTAGGCTCATCCAGGAGAAATTCATTTGCTTTTGGCTGTTGTGAATTATAAAACAAAAATTGTTGCTCCAAGACTTGGTCTTTGTTCTAATTGGCTTGCCAGGTCACTGCCAGGAGATATTATTCCTGTTTGGATTAGAAAAGGTTCTTTGAGGTTCCCAACTAATCCTGTAAGTTTTTTGCTTTTAATCATTTTCTGAATCCTAGGTTGCATTATTAAACCTGATGTCAGACTGGAAATTTTAAAAATATTATGAAATGTCTTGATGAATAACATTATTTATAATTTATATAATTTTTTAAACAAAAACCTGTATTTTGGGGAAAATACCTCTGGTCTCTGGGTATAATTTTGGCATACACCTTAAAAATTAGGTCCTCAGTAAAAGGGTTAAGTCCTAAATGTATGGTATTTCTGAATTCTTGTAAGCATTAAATAATACTTCTGTAATTCTAAGATAGCCATCGGTCCTTCCACATAATATCAGTATTAGTTAATTTTTTCAGAATATACCTGTTGTGATGGTTGGGCCAGGAACTGGTGTTGCTCCTTTTCGAAGCTTTATTTTTGAAGAAGTAGCAAAAGGAAATGCTAGTGCTGATAGACTTATCCTTTTCTTTGGCTGTCGGAATCAAAGAAAAGATTATTTATGCGGAAATGAATGGGATATATTGAATAGCAATGGCCAACTGAAGTTTTTGTGTGCATTTTCAAGGGATCAACCCCAAAAAATGTAAGTATTTGAATACATTTATTATTACGATTAAACTAAAAGCCAGATTGTAAAATCTCACAAGTTAAAATACATTCTTCTTTAATGATGGAGGATAGCATCAACTGTAATGCATATAATAAGGAAAAATCTCAATTCGTGATGATTTTTAATTTTAAAATTACCTATCAAAAGTAAATAAATATCAATACATGGATATTTTATATCTTCCAGTTGTATGATAATATTTGTGATTCCTGACACAATAGCATCTGAGTATTTTACAGTTTCATTGACATTAAAATTAGTGTAACAAATTTAAATAACTATTTTACTTTAATAAAGGGATTTGGGTTTGCCAATTTAATTTACTCACATATGTTTTACAGGTTGTGTAAAAATAAAATTTTATATAATATATTATTTCACTTTAATTGATCTGATTTAATACATATAAAAATATAAATAAAATAAATCTAGATATATAAATGTGAAATAGCATACCTGTATACATAACTTATTTCTTTTTTCAGACCTTTCATATATTGCTTCTCCTTGAGTCCTCTAAATTAGTTATATTAATAGGCGAATGTTAGCAGGCTTTGTAATTTAAATGTTAATAATCTATTTTACTTTCATGCAAAAATTTTAGTCCAAACTAAAGTTTCCCTATCTCTTGTAGAAGAATAATGCTCTTGATAGCCTAATATTCTATTTATTCTGTTATATTAACTCTGTTTTTATGGTCTAGCTGTTCCTGATCCTTACTTCCAAAATTTGAATTATTTTTACCTTTCAATCCCATGATGCATTGGCATCAGGTACATCCAATTAATTAGAGCTTTCCTGCTATTTTATTACGAAACAATATGAATAAGTTTGCTTGCTTAGAGCAAGCAGTCGAATAATATATCTAAGGACGAATAAATTAAAGATTTTTGAAAGTCCATAAGGTTCACACAATTTTCAATCTAAATAAAATGACATTGTTTCTGCATATTTTAAAGAGTTTCATTTCCCATGCATTTCTTATGGCAGCAATCTTCCCGCCTAGGCCTTGAACTAAGGAAAGAAAAGCACAATTATACACAAAGCATTTCATCTTTATGAATTCTCCAAATTTTGTAGCAAAATACATTCAGTAAGTGCCTCAAAAGGAGTTCCGATTTCCTTATGCATTTCTTATGGAGCTAAACCAGTAGAATTGAACCAATGACCATTTTACCATTACAATATTTTTACATAAAGATGCAGCCTTTCTATCGGTGTTTTTGAAATTTAAATCTTCTACTTCTACTAATCTCCAAACGGAAAGTGCCTTAAAAATGTTTTCAAAAGTCTAGCCCATGTATTCTAATGGAGAGAATTGAGATTACCGGGCTTTCTGGAATCGAACCCATGACATAAAGGCAACTGTTGATTTTTTTCCTTAATTAGCTTTGAATGAGTTCATCATCCTATTAAGTTTCATTGATCTATCTGTTACATGAAGTTAGAAAACACTTTTTTTAATTTGAAAATATTTCACCACCTGCCATCAAACTCATGACCATTTGTAGATAAACAATTGTATTTTTGTAGTAATATAAAGTAGCTATTGCCAAATAAAATTTGATTATTCTAAATGCATGGAAAGTATTTTTTTGTTTAATCTTTGAAAATTGGACAATCCAGTAGAAATTAATTGTAACAGTAGAAATTAATTGTAGCAATAGAAATTAAGTGGCCCATTATGGCCATCCTATGTATTATATATACATATGAAACAGCTACATATAATCCTAACCCTACCTCCTATCTTCCCTGTGCCCAAAAAATGTATGTACAGGAGAAACTTTCATTAAGCCTTTGTAGAATACATTTTAATTGCATAGGTAAAATTATTATTATTATGTTTTTATGCCCTAATACCTTCACATTCCTCAAAGTTTTCTCTGTATAATGCAAACTGATGGGGGCTCTCTACTCAATTTTAATTACTTTTGGTGAGAAGTTTGTATATTTTATGTTATATCCAGGTATCACCTTTATTTTTGGATTCATGTATCTACTGAGTATGAAAATCTTTCTTATAACTACTGCTTGTTGATAAAGGTAGTAAATTTACTTTTCTAATCTTTATACATATTTGCTCCTTCAAACTTTTTATTATTAATTTTTCTCTCTCTCATCTGTAAGAATATGTATTTCATCCCAAAAATTATAAAATTATATCCAAAAAGCCTAATCTCGACAGATATCCCAGTTACAAATCTCTGTAGAATATCAGATGCCTGTATTCTGTAGGATTCAAACCAGGGACCTTAGAAATAGGAAGTTAGCATCCTAATTACTCTGTCACTGAGACTGGCAAATAGTGAATACAGAAGGGAAATAGAGATATTTACTATTCCTGTGGTAAAATATGATACTCTCCTCTGATAAAATAAGAAATTATCACTTCCTGTCATGTAGTAAACAAAATTTTTCCTTTTAAGTGCTGTTTTATTGAATGTTGCTAAAGCTGTTTTCTCAATTTTTTTTCAGTTATGTCCAACATCTGATAAATGATATGAGTGATTTGCTTCAGAAAGTAATGATAGACAAGGATGGGATATTTATGATTGCAGGGAATGCCAAATCTATGCCCTCTCAAGTTAAAGAAGCTTTATTTCAAACTTTGCAAGTTGATGATAACCAAGAGAAATTCTTGGCTAAATTAGAATTACTAGGTAGGATACAAACAGAAACCTGGTCATAGTTTGATAAAGTTGCACATAAGAACATGTAAACAACCTGTAGGAACTTAATTACTTCTCATTTATCTCCTGTTAATAAAAGAGCACCCATATAATATTTAATTTAATGCAGTATCTATAAATTTCTTTGAATTATGTAGTTATAAATATCTATATAAGAAAAAGTCTAGGCAAACATTTTGAATATGTATAGATTCTGTTTGTGTTAGCATATATATGTTTCTATAACACATCTTTTATTCACCATAGAAGCAGTTTTTTCCTATGTCAATTTATGTTAACAAATAGTCATCATTTAGAAACTATTGTTACTTTAATTAATACATTATTGCATTCTGTATGCACTGAATTATTATACTTGTTCCTCTATGTTCATGTTGCTTGTCAGCTTTTGATTTCATTGCTCTTAACTAAAGTCATTCAGAGTTCAAATTTTCAAAGCTTAATGTAAATGGTTAAAATTATCTTATGTGCAAAATCTTATGCTGCTCAGAATATCTCAATAAGGAAAGGAAGAATAGTTTTTTGTACTAAGCAAAAGAAAGCATGCATTTTTCCCAAAGGTAAACAGAATTGAAAAAAAGAAATGTGACTAGGACTTGAACCTAGATCTCCCACTTGCCAGGCAGGTATGCTGACCACAACACCACCTTCATTTGCCTTATAAAAGGCTGCTCATAGAAGGATCCTTGGCAGTGGCTGGTATAATAACTATACAAGGGTTGAGTGTAATGAGATACCAATCTATTTTCATTACTCTCTCTTATATTATCGAAAAGTACATAATAGTGACATTTGAGAAATTAAAGCATTTTGTTAGAGAATATGGCATGAGATGAATTTGAGTGGGCACAACTTTATGGAAAGCTTTATTACAAGGAGTATGAAGATGAAGTAATTATTACACATTAATACAAAATCAGTTTTGCTTAAGGTATTACTATCTTTAGATGAGAACCTTATTAAACAGGTAAGAGGAACTTGATATTGAGCAACTTGCTGTGAAATATCAGCTTTGCCTCATTTTGTTTGTCTATGGATAGTGATAAAGTAGAATCTCTAATAGATGCAACTATTTGACCAAAATATATTCTAATTGACTGCTATTTTTCCCCAAGTCCATACCTCCCAAAGTTACTAAGTTAAAGTCGCATTTCGAAGCAACTACTTATAATAATCTATTTCCATCAGTGTATCATCAGAAATGTATGTGGTGTCCAAATGAAATTGAAAGATTTAAAAGTAAATTTTTGTTCTTTTGTATGTAATATTCGTGGTGTGATCGAAACATAATGTTACTATTTTAATTTCGCGCGTTTGGAGTGTCCGATATTCTAAACATTTTTTAAAAATGTAGGTACATACGTCCCTAGTTTATGGTAAAACTTTCAATGTTGTTTGCAATTTACTTTAATTGTAGCAGGTGCTAAGTTAAGACGTGTTCCTATGAGCTCGGCGATTTTTATTTGTCGAAAAAAAATGAATTAAAGAAATCGTTGCAAATTTGTTTAAAATGTGAAATAAAGTTTACCATATAGTGTGAAATTTTTACGTTCGACTATGGTGTGTCTGTTACTAGTAAAATAAGAGTTTACAAGTGATTAAAGCGATTATAGGATGGCTGTGAACATGTTGAAGTTTGGTAACAGCCTAGACGCCCAAGAACCGATGAAAACATAGACAAATATTGAAGAAAACGTTATAAACATTAGCTGAATCACGATCAGAGTAGTTTCTGAATATGTTGGCATATCGATTTGCACATATTTTGAATATTTTTTCAGACTTAAAACTCAGTCTATATAATTATAAGGTTTTTCAATGGATCATTATTGTTTACCAAGATCAAAATCAAGTTTTGATGGCTGCCTAATTGCTGTAAGATTAGATATTAAATCCTATGGAGTTTAGGTGGATAAAATATTAAGCACTCATCTCACTTTTCAGAGGTTACTCTAAAATATTACCAGGATTTGTAAATATCCATCTCTACTTAATGAGTATGAAGATCAATATGAATAGTTAAGGAAATATGAATGAAGTTAGATCTTTATTTTAGATTGTTATAACCTTGCTGATGTTGGCTGGTCTTTTAAGTTAAATTCTGACACGGGTTCACACGTGATAAACCTTTCCTATGACTTACTGGAATCAATTTTTATCCTTAAGAGCTTTCCGCCTAAAGAGAGCCCCTGTTTGCCCTTCACCTCCTTGTAAACAGCCATAAAAGCAAATTCATCGCCTGCATCAGGAACCTCCATTGACTAAACCTTTAAGAGGAAATGGAGATCAGAGGATTTTCCTAAGGAACACTTGCCATTGAGCAATTATTTTTAAACTCTTTGTACCATCTCTCCTTACTCCTCTTCCCTTCCTCTCCAACACCACATATATTCTCTGCAAAACTATCTATGTATCCTGAAAATGTAATTCGTACTACATAACCGGTTGCAATTACATTATCTGTGAAATTAACCAAGTTTTTCACTATGGCTTTCCAAAAAATCATGCCTTCCAATATTGATTTCATAAAGTTAATCCTTATATCCCAATTGTAAAATTTTAATCTAATTCTTAGTTCCTTAAATGGTTTACTTGACTAAGTCTCCTAATAACCCAGAAGAAACTTTTGCATTGGAAATTTAAATCTGTGATTGACTATGAAGAACAATCGAAAATAAGAAAACTGTAAGGTTAAAACCAGACAATATTGCAAAATTTACATGCTTTCTGCTTAACTTTTATACCAATTAATATTAAGTCATTTTGAAATTATTGTTTTGTCTGTTTTTATTTACTCTCGAAATCACTTTAACTCTTCTAATTGGAGAAAAATTAATGGGGAAACTCCACCCTATCTCTCATAGTTTCAATCTTAAGTGGCCCAAAAAGCCCCTTCTTCATCAGAAGGTATTGGCTTATTTTTAAAAAAAAACTTTTAAATCACTTTCAAACTAAATAACAGATTCAAGTTTCACACATTTATAAAGAAGTTGAATCACTACATATGACATGTTAGTAGAAACGAGTTTAGGTTTAACTTTGTGGTATTCAGAAACACAGATTCATTTTTTAAATTTTACTATACCACGTAACAAGGATGGATGCAAAACCTAGGATGCTTATATCCTTGTTACATGGTATACATGTAGTAAAAGTTACAAAATAAAAGACATGTTAGACTTCTTTAAATGGTCATGGGTTCGATTCCAGGTTAATAATTTTCCTTAAATTTAAAGTTATTTTCTAGTCTTCTGTCATAGGTAAAAAGGTAAAATTTGTAACCTTATATATGAAAGAATAGAAAAAAAGTTCTAATTAAAATCCATATCTATATCCATGTCTATACATATCATCGGTTTGGTTCCTGATAGCCCTGAAATTGGTATTTTTCCCATAAGAACACATGGGCTGGATTTTCAAATGATTATTTTAAGCACTTTTGTAGAAGATTCTGATTACACATTGGTTTTCAATTATAAAAGTGACATATATTGATATATAGCACCTATTAGTTTGTTTTAAAAGGGCATGGATTCAATTTTAGGGACATTGTCTTTAAAATATGCTAACTTGCTGATATGTCTTTCGATTAGGATTTGCAATGTTTGAGCATGATAAAATTTCCAGAAAATCTTTTAAATATTCATAACTAGAGGTATCCGTCATTTACTTGCAGTTTGCAAGCTTTTTATCTCACTTATCTATCTTAAAATCTCTTCTTCGTTTCTACCATTGCTGTAAAAGAAGTTTACATTATGTCACTATTACGAAATAACTGCAAATTTCTTTACTCCTTTAATTGTCATATCATCAGAAATTACTGCTGCCTGTGGTTTTGACAAAAGCAGACATCTTTATAGCTCGAATATACAGGCATGGTGCCAATTGCTCCTTTCTATATGGCGTGCAACATCACTTGCACTTCCACCTTCAATTTCTTGAGGCTAACATTTACTGTACTGTTTCAATTTGTATCCTATTAAATTTCTTACTGGCATGATAGCCAGTTTTCAATTTCATTGAAAATTTTCTGACTGAAGTTTTGCTATGTACAAACTTAATTTTATCTCCATATTTAGAGTGATTAACAATACTTCCATGTCAGAAAGGGATTCCCCTTACATACAGGTTTCTCAAGTTTGTTTAGATATAAGAATTAGACCCTAAAAACATGTTAAATTTTGGCATCTAGCTGGTGAAGAAGGTTGGAGTAATATTTGTCTGTAATTGAACAGCCTTTTTCAAGGTGATCAATTTCCAGGATCCTCAAGCAAAGACACTGGCCACAGGAAGATGCTATCGACTTTTCTTTCAGGCTGTACTACTACTGGCTTCCACCTGCTGGAAGTTTACTATTTCATTTCTCCTGTTTTTGTGACTATTAGTCATGCAATATCAGTTAATGCTGTCTTAAATAGGCTCAAAAATTGTTACAATTTTTTGTTAATTTTTTAACAAATTTATACCATTTTTACAAAAATGGCTTGCACATTTGATTTATATTGGCTTTCAGAAAATGTGGCACCCACCTTGCAAACAGCTTTGGCATCTCAAAATCTTAGTGCAAGATGTTTGGCACACTATCCCAATGGCTATATCACTCACTTTCACTTAATTACCCTCTAATAGATGAATCGCCTTTTCTTAGGTTTTTGACCATCCTTCATGTGGTTCATATTCAGGGGATGGACAACCAAATCTAAATTCAGTAGTCCAATTTTTAACAGTTGACATTGAAAGAGCAGAGTCCCAGTGCACTTCAGATCGAAATCCTCAAAAGGTAATCCATCAATATAATTTTATCACAGTAAGAAATTCAACTTTATCCATTTTAACTAAAACACAAAAGATGTCAACTGAAACAATACATATAAAATAACCACTGAGGAAAGCAAGTTGACTCTGGTTATGTCAAGTATAAAAGTATTTGAATGGTGACTTCTTAGCCAGAGGCCAGATGTCAATAGAAAACATCTTCATGAACCATGAGGGAGTTGAAAGTTGTCTTTGTACTAGTGATAAGTGCAACTAGTCAGGGAAGTAATATAAGTTTATAAATCATTTCGTAAATAGATAGTGAATATTTTCTTAATGGAATCTCATCCATGTGTCAACCTTCAGAAATTGGAACTTTTCAAATTACTTTCTATTTTGTGAATTTAAATACTTTAAATTGAATACTTTATAATTCTTAGTTATTATTCAAATCGTGATCCATTGTAGATATATTTTGAGAATAGAGTTGTAAACCTCAAACCTTTTTCTTCCTAATCTTCTTTTCTTACACAAAAAGTTAGATATGCCAGAGATATTCAAATAAATAACAATTCTTATTTCAATATTGAATCCCTTCTTATTTTCACTCCTCTCCATTTAATTACCAGAAATGAACCAGCTTTATTTATCTTACTTAATCTTACACATCTGTACTCCTTGGTGGCCAAGTGCATAGCACATTCAGTGGTGTAATTTTCTAGCATTCTAGTGCTTTAAGTCTCAAGGTCCCAGGTTCAAGTCCTGGCAGATCAGAATATTGTGTGGGATGTATTTGTGATCGTCCGTAGGGGTTAAATGTAAGAGTGGTCTATATAGACTAAATTTTGCCCTGATTCAATAAAGGCAGATTATTATTACTCATGAGCATTAGCAATTCCCTTGAGGCTTCTATATCTGATCTTGATTTAAATATAAATGATATAGGATTAGGTTGAGGTAAATATGCAGTGAAACATCTTTTTAAAAAATGAAATATAGTAGGCTGAAATATTCATAATGAAGAGATGTAAGAGAGAATAATGATGTGTGTATATATAGGTATATTTCTGTTTTTAAATACTAATTGGATGCAAGCCTTTCCAACCACTCTCAACTCCAAGTCCACTTTTGAGATATACTTAAATACATAATTATGATTGTGTTCCATTTATCTTTCAACTCTTTTCTTGGCTCCTTGTATCGTCTGATATTTACTTCTATTCACATCCAATAGCTTTCTTTCCTTGTGATACCTATTCACACCCTCCCTCAAAATGTCCATGTCAAGTGTATTTAAAAATTCAGTTTAAGCATAATGCTGGTCTTTAAAATATAATTTCTTTAAATATTTTTATTGTCCTAACAATGCAGTATATGAAAATAGTTTTTTTTTAACATACCTTCCAAATAACTTAACTAGATATTATTTATGATGTAACTTTTTCTGAGAAATTAGATTTAAAAGCATGTGAATGAAAATTTATCTTTTTTGTTGTGATGATTGATTACTAGCAAAAACTACTAGGAGTCTTATTGAGGTAATGGTTTTAATAAAATCCATAGCCTGATTATATAAAATTCAATCTCTTATTTTTTCAAAATGTATAAATAATTTATGATGACTAAAAATTAATAAGGAGATAGAAAGAAGACTTTAAAAACACATTAGACCAATAGATGATTGTTTTGCTGTTGTATTCTTGACCGTAAACTTTCACTTGTGAAGTACAAAAAAATAATTAGAGTAAACATGAAGGCAGGTACTTGATGAACAAAAGTTTGAGTAATACTAATCTGGTTGAAAACCAAAAACTTTAAGGCTTCCAGCATCACTTTTACGGTCATATTTTTCTTTGTCATCACAAGCATAAGCTAAGAGATAAAGACGTGGATGCCACGCAACAGTAAATGTAGCTGCTTCAACTGGGACATCAGCAATTTTCTCTCCAGTTTCAACAGCACCTATATCAATCACTAGGTCCTCTGAAGCTGAAGCCAATAATTTTCCATCATGACTGAAGCTGATGGTTCGCACAGGCCACTCTAATCTATAATGAAAATATATGATTATTATCTAAAAACTACAATCCTTATGGTGTCGTATCTTGACTTAATTTACCATGCAAATTTTTCATATTTATAGTAAGAAGTTGGCTAAGTCCTAATAGAAAGAATATTATATTCGTCAGCTGCTTGGGTTCCAAACTTGGGTTTCCTATTCCAAGCAGTGACAACACAGAACCAGCGGAATGAAGCAGGATATTAACTAATAATAGTTAAACCCGTGAACATTTTCAACCCATTAGATTATACATTATATATAATAAGTGATATTATTTGGATTAAAAATAGTATTGCCAAAAATCACCATAAACAATAATGACTGCACTAATTCAACCTATCTGAACATGAAGTCTCAAGTATGAGCAATAGAGAATATCTTAACTTAATCATCAGAACTTGAAATAATTATCATAATGAAAAATTTTCACAAAATTAAAAATAGAATTTCCTGGAAATGTGCAATTTATACAAAATTCTTACCTTTAAACACACAAACCCAAGCAAATGAGGGGTGGTCAACTAATTGCAATCCAAAAAAATAACATCTCCAGAAATAATTATTTTGTTAAAAGTTGATAAACAATTGCTTCACACTCATTTTGGAAGTATATTCCAACAAGTACAGTACTCTACCAAATACAAATATTGAAAAACAATCACCTTGAAAATGTACGAAGGCACACCAACTCAGAAACATCCCATAAAGAAACAAGAGCGTCTGCTGAGCCAGTTGCAAAGTATTTTCCTGTAGGGTCAAACTCTATGCAAATACAAGTCCCAGGATGTGCTTGAAGGACGTGCTGTAGTTGAAGATCTGGATAGCTGTAACAGTAATCACAAAACTTTGCGTTTATGATTGTGAGGAAAGAAACAAACAGAATACTGGATTCAAACTTAGGTTCTAGAAATATGAAGAATATCTAAATCCCTTTCAGTAACCTTGAAATTTCAGTAAGTTTATCTGCTTCCAGCTAAAATATTTCCAAAGGGCAATAACTATCATTAAAAGTGGTGGTATTTTGCTCATTATTAAATTAGAATGTAGTTCCACAAAGTAAAGGCTTCCTTCATTAAATTTCTCCTTAAGTGCAGCTGGCAAGTTATTTATGAAAATGTATTGTTATAAGACCACGAATTCTCATGACCCTCTCTTTTGTATAATTATGTTCTCTGTTTCTATTAAATACTTTCAAATAAAGTGAAATCTTGAATAAAAGAAAAATTAGGAGGGGATATAATTAAATTACATTCAATTCTTGGAATAAATATCAATATATCCCACACAATTAGAATAGAATTAAAGCATTACAATCTTTATTGATCACTTTAGATTAATGGTTATCAATTGCATTATGATTGAGATTTTGATATTTTGTTTAATTCAATGTTATCCTATCATTACTAAACAGAATATCAGAACATCAAATGCTTCCCTACCTTAATATATGAATACACCCCTGTCCATTGGTTAGAAAGAAAAGATTACTCTGCTTATTCCATGATATTTCGTTCACTTCAAACTTGAATTGTTCTTCTGCTTTTATTTTATGGGTGCGAGTATCAATGAAAGTAACCAAATCTTCTTTATTACCAACAGCTATGGAATTACCATCTGGCGACCATGTAATATTTATATTCTCTCCTATTTAAAAATTAGGGTATCAGAAGTTAAGTAAATCACATCTACATCAACGACTTTTTACTTCTTCCTTAATTTAATTTTACCTTTCGTGTTAATAGTGGCAGCACTTTTCTGTGATCTGACGTCCCAAATTCGAACAGTTTTATCACCACTGGCAGTACTGAGCAGTTCTGGATTAGAGGCATGCCAACAAAGTTGATCTACACTAGCTCCGTGTCCACGAAAAGTGAATTCTTTATTCTTCAGGGAAAATTATGGCATTAGTATATTATATTCGGATTCGTGACCGTTAGTTTCCATATTTTAATTAGATATTGACTGTTAACTTACCAATCTATCTCTATCCAAGCCATATATTGACACAGACTTATCGAAGGAGCCTGAGGCTAGTCTTCGACCATCGCAGCTCCATCCAACAGAGTGTACTTTCGATGTATGTGCATGGTACTCTTTCGTTTTCTTGTGAGTTTTAAAATGATTTTGAAGCTCCTCGATTTCAGGGTTCGTCATTATTATAATTTTCTAATGTATTACCCAATTAACATCAATATAAACCATTCAATCGATGAATTATCTTAACAATAAGCGTAAATTGTTACACACAAAATGACATTGCTAACTTGTGTTATCATCCAAGAATCAAAATCTGATTAAGTATGCTAAATATTGGTATAATAATACAACACAAGTACTGGCTGTGAGCAGAATATTTCCTTCGTTTAATAATGGTACAAGAAGCGCTAAGATTCAGTTTCTCCTACAACAATAATGACAAGACTAACATCACTACAAACCAGAGAACTGATTGTAGTTCGCGAAGAAAACACCTTCGCCTTCCAACCGCTTAGATGACGCTGAGTGCAACTGGCGGATCCTTTGTATCGTGATGTAATTTATTAAACATTCTTTCCGTTTAAATACATGATACTGAAATATATCATTCATACCATTAACCATTTCAGTGTTCCATTTATACTGAATCACAATATTATTTCTAAAAGTTTACTTATTTATCAGGTGTACAACTTTGCTTCCGCCGTACCGGCTGATGCTGGTTGAAATACATGAATGATAATACCGATAATGCCTTTAAAGTGAGTGTGGACAGAGCCTAACGAATTGTCATCGTTTCAGTGACATTTGTTCTTGTTTTCGTATTATTCATAAATCATAAACAATATAGCTCACTTATTAATCTTTTAAGTAAAATTGGAATAATTAGGAAGGCCTGTAAATATTATATAGTTACTTACGTACAATTTTTCATTTATAAGAGCAAACAAGGTAAAAGGTACATCCAGAAGAGAACATCATATCATTGAAATAAAAAAGAGCACAGTGTCATTTGCAAACTCTGATTGACTGAATGATGTGATTAATAGATTTACTCTAACACCAATCAACCTCTTTGCCATATATGGTTAAAGACTCAAAAGCAAATGAACAGTTAACAGTGAATTGACTAATTAGTATTAAATAACCCGAGATTTAGGAAATAGTTTGGATTAGATAATTCTAAATAGGTAATAATTGCAGAAATAAGTTTTTATTTATTACTTAAATCAAGAATACAATTGTTAACAATGCAAAAATTAGTATCATCACAGTAATACCGCAAGTTCAAATATATCGAAAAGATTAAAGCATAATTTGCATGACAGTCAATTCAATCACAAAAAATTACAAAACAAAATGATAATTAGGTATTTTTCAACAGTAAGCAATATTGTGCAATTGATTGACTATCAGTAGATTAAAGTTATCATTACAATTCTAAATATCAGAAATAGAAAATGGTAATGAATACACCCATTCATGCTTAAGAAAATTTTTAACAGTTTGAAATTGAAATAATCATAAAATTAAATTAATTAAAGAAAAACTCATTTTCACATACAATTTATTGCTCCACTCTATATATATATATATTCTTCATGGCTTTCATAGATGCTAACTCATGTTTAATGGTATTCAATAGATCAATATTATAATCAATCAATTTTTTGAGTAAACAGCAAAACAGAAAAAGGAGTAAAGAGAAAATTATCATATTAAAATTATTATTATAATATATGAAACTAAACTAATAACATGAGGGATAACAAAATTAGCCATATTCCTACACAAACGTTTTGTGAGCATTGTAATGTGTTCAATGACTGTAGTCTGATTTCACTGAGAAGGCCATGCATGCAGCTTAAACAAAATGTCTTCCTAGTATAGAGATATGGCACTTGACTATACCCTGGGAAAGATTAACTCCCGACAAAAGAGGTGATCTTTTGATCTTACCATAGAGTTGAGTCAAGGCACTTGTGGGATTTTATGTCTTGCAACTCAATGCTTAAGATAAGCAGTGATTTTTCAAGCACAATAGGCATTATCTATGAAAATGACTCAATCACAAAATAGTAAATTTCAAGAAGGCATGAACATAATGGGGAATCCATCTTTCTCAGTAAAAAACAGGGCAAGCCTATTTGAGCAATAGGGGAACAATTATACATCAATAATCACACACATAAGAAACTCCTCACACTGAACCAATTTTTACTCCTTAACCCTGCTATTAATGCTGTACTAATAAGTAATTGTTTAATTAAGAAAGGATAGTACAGAATTTAAGTTCCCCTTTACATCAACCACATAATCATAATTCACATAACAAAAACCTTTTCTGCTGACTTGAATGGAAACACCTCCTTTGTCTTGGGACATATCACCTGGCCATTATTTTCGGCAGCCATTTGTGAGAGAGACTGCAAATAAAATTAAAACTCAATTTTAAAAAGATCCACATAGTATTGTAGAAAATGAAATACTTACATTACATCTAGCTTGAAAGTAGAAGTAGTGATATTGAACTCCATTATAAGAAAATAATAATTTGGCCTTTAATTACTTAAGATACTGTAATTATTTTAGGAAAATAAATAAATACTAGTATTATTCCCATTTTTTCAATAGCTTACTGTAAAATATACTAGAAAACATTTTTCAAAAAAATTGTCAAAATAATCTCAAAATGATATAATGCATTACCAAAATCATAATAAATTCATTGTATATAAGGAATGGAAATTAAAAAAAAATTATTTATGGGATTTAAAATTCATCCTGAGGAATTCTATCAAATTACTATCATAAAATTATTTTCAAAACATAATTCAATAAACTGTTAGACTTTTTTACCAAAGACTATATTTATGAAAAATAATAAATTCCATCGCAGTTATTTAATAATAATTAATTTTATTTCCTTTTCATCTTATAGATTTTACAGTTAAAATTATTTACCAATCAGTGAATGGAATTTAAAAAACATATTTTAATCACAAAATAACAGAATAGTAGTGAAAGGCTGTGATATAAAAATTTTTTAACTAGAGCACGATATGGAGAAGAAATCATTGTTACAGAGATATTTCAAAATCTTGATTTTATTAATACATATGAAATACTTCATATCATAAATTTAATTATATTTATTAGGAAACTTCTCCATTACTCTTCCATTTTTTTGCTTTTTGAATATTTTTTGCAGTAACTACCATAGAATAAAATAAAAGTAAAAGAAAAATATGTTCCAAACTCAAGTTTTATAAGAGATAAAATAATAATATCTACTTTGTTTGTAGACAGTCTATTTTCTATACCTTGAAATTCACTTACAGTAAAAACATGAAGATAACTAACATGTCCTTTTAACTTATACCAAATTAAAATTACATTCTTATTAAGAAGGAATAGCATAAGTTTGATATTCTCATTTACCTGTTCTCCATAAACATGACCATTAGGAAGCATCATAGGCTGGTTATGCTCATTAAGAGGTAGGCCTGAGATACAGCATACAAGTCTTGACTGAGTGCAATGTGCAAAAGGCAATGGTTGTGCCAATTCATTAAGTAGGTCCTGGCAAACTGGACAGCTTTGGTTTTTTGATTCAGGAGACTTATAACACTGCGTTTGCATAGTTAAGGACAATTGTAAACCAAATATACAAATCTATTAATTAAGAAGCCAGAAAACAGTGAATTGATTTTCAATTGTTTGAAATACAGTTATCCTATTATTTGAAAAATCATAAGAGATTCATTTCAAAAATAATTTAATACGAGGGCCTGTAATATCCTATAATAAAATTATATTTTATAAAACTAGTTGTAAAGGATATGGATTTTTGAGTGCAGAAAGACCAGCTTGCAATGCCACAGTGAAGACTGATTGAGAAGCTAGTTGGTAGAGTCGGTAGTTTTCTTGTCGAAACTGTTCAATCAATTTTTCCCACCTACCACTGTCCAGCAATTCTTTGTAAGGTGAGATTTCTAAAAAAATGTCAAGTTTTTAAGTTGCAGGGAGTCACACAGAAGAAACATATAATGAAAAATCAATCATTATCTTTAAACAACGACAAAAATCATAGCAACATCAGAATATATAAAGGCTTTTGCTATCTCCAAAATTCACAACTTTTACCCAACTTACACAAATCCAAAAGAAGTCATCAACAACAGAATATATTATTAATTCTCATCATAAGAGAATAAGAATTACAATTAATAACCAGATACATGATCTTGGCTACCATGGAAACTACTTCATTTCCACAAAACAGAACAAGATTTCAAAGTAAAAACGAAGTTGAATTAAGAACAAAAAACCTAAAAATTGATAAGTTAAAAGTATATACCATCTCAAAAGTTTGATTAAAACCAACTAATTTACCATCACTGCTAAACATCTATATTTTAAAATTTTATTCAACTCTCTACTTATTGTTATTTATTTTACTTTTAAATCAGGTCAGTCAGACCTGCACCTGAACCATTTCTGAAGTTGTTCATTGAATAAACAAATTTAGCAGAAAAGGAAAAAAATAAATATATACATTCTACTTATAGCTAATGTGATAAGTATGAACTTAACATATTTGGATTTGACTTTACACTAACATCATTTGTTCTTGTATTTTACAGCTATATATTTATAGCTCTATCTATCTGCACTTCTTTTCTTTACAAAGCTGATAATTCAGCGGCAAAATCAGATACAATATAAATACAAGAAAGCATGGAATAAATTTACAAACAATATTTATTGTATTTAAAGTGAAAGTGCACGAAATTTATCTCACCAGTATTGACAGGGAAAGCCAATAACCCCATGCAGTGCTGAACATCTTGCATTTGGTCTTCTTCAAAGGTAGAGAAAAATTTTCTAGCATGCCTGCATATGAAAATAATATTAGTTTAATTGCTAACAGTTGAATTGATATAGACAAAAATTAGAAGTGTTTGGATGAATTGGATTCAAAAATTGATAAAAAAACTATGTTTATTTTCAAAATTAATCTTTACCAGATTAATTTGCTTATACTCAAACAAGAGAATAGGATACTGAATTAATATACATAATTATGAAATTCATCTCACTTGACAGCTTCCATTCGACAGTCAGCCTTGACCATTTCCACAAACTCTTGTATCCTGAGGTTAAACTCCATTGTACTGCGAAGTTTTCGAAGCCTACTCTTATTGTCATGGCACCATGCAAGACACTTGGCCGTCTCACGAGCTGCTAGACTTTGTTCTACCTCACGTGAGACAAGGAAGAGGTCAATGTTTGTGAGGTCCTCTAGATTAGAATGGCGTGCCAAGCCTAAGGCAGTACCGTAATAACCACGCCTCAAAAAATATTCCACAAGCATTCGATCTAGCCGTCTACGCCTCCATGCAGTTACTACAGCAGGATGAGGAGAGGCATGTTCCTTTAAGTGCTCCAAACGACGTTTGCAGAAATGAGCAGCCTCAAGTTCTTCACAAATGCCTTCTTCAGCCTGTTCATTATCAACATAACTACTGACTGATAGTATCAGAAATAATGTGAAGATAATTTCACATTTCAGAATTAAGAGAAATTTTATCTTTTCCAAAAGTGTATACTCATTGACAACATTCATTATAAACTACTGATTGATTGAAAACCAACAATATCACTTCTGAAATAAAAAATCTTATGTTGCATCAATTAAGTTAAGATTTTTAAGTTTATCTCTCTAAAATATTTTTGGAATAGATTATTCAATTATATAGAACAAAACAATTACAGGATTGAGAGGAGCAAGAGAAGAATCGTCTGCAACCTTCAAAGGCAAAAATAATGAAAGCTTCATGATTATACTGGAGAATGAGCTAGTAATCCTTTCAAGGGAAATTAATCAATTCACTTAAACTCATACTGATTGACAATTAGTTTAAACTAGGATAGAAATTAAACGCATACATCTACAATCAAACCTTTCTTTTTAAAGCTTGCAACCTCTCTACCATTCCACCAAGTAGCCTTGTTATATCGCCAGCCTTTACATTAGGTAACTGAAGCCCTTTTTCAAATTCCATTGCAGCAGCTTGCACATGAGACACCTCCCTGTCAAGCTGCTTTTGGGCGGTACGAAATTTTTTGTTTAAAATTTCGTAAGGAACCTGAATGATGAAAAATAAGGTGTAGTTATAGTTTGTAATAGTGAATTGTAACGTTTACTGTAACAGATATTTCTCACGAAAGAAGTTTTATCATATTCGAGATGTACTTTCTGCATCAGTAGTCTTTAAATGTGTATCAAAATGCTTTTGTCATGTACGTACTGCTTTATCATTCATTTTACATTAGTTTTTAAAGTATGTGATTAATAGCCAGGAATCTTTTTAATTGTAAATTATTGGATATTGATTACCTACGCATTCTGACAAATGTCCGCTTGGAATTCCTTTTTCTTAATTCACTTACCTTTAAAGTAGGATGTTCTAAAGATTTGACGTCAGCCATCACGAAGTTTTCGCAATTATGTTTTAAGTTATTATTCGACAGCTTAAATTTCTGTAAAAAATATTTGAAGAATTTCTGAGTCAAATCTTTACACACCTATATCTTAATTCATTCCTAAGAAGGTTGTCAAAGGATATATATTTCTCACACGAATTATTTATATTGGAGTACACAGAGGGCATTATCGAAATTCGACCGAACTCTCTAATTCACTAGGAACGAATGTTAATTATTTATGAAAGCTTGAAACAAAGTAATGCCTCATTGCCTACATAATAGACTTCGACTGAATGCATTCAGCTGATCGAGTGCCCGAGTCTCGCGAAATCTCGTTTGTGGATCTTCAGACGAGACTTTACGAGACTAGACACCATTTTCGTGAAGTGGGGAGAGTGATTCTTCTCTGGCGAACGTATTTTGTCCGCGTTTGAGTGTGTTTGGTTTTTCATTAACTAAAGATTAATTTAGCGTTATATTGGAATACGAGATAAGTGTGATTGTGGGCAGCTTTTGCTTAGAAGTGTGGAATTATTGTGATTTAAGTTTGAAGAGGGAAGTAGACGTTGAACTGCAAGGCAGCGTGGCCAGTCTTTGTTTCTGTCAACTTCACAAGGTAAGTGCAGTAATTTCGGATCAATACCTCTAAGAGAAACTTGCCAATTGACCTATTTTTTTATTTCAAAACCTAATTTGTCACACTCTTAAACTTAAACACGTGGATTTTGATCTGAATATGAATCATAGATACATAATGCAACCGACGATTCTACAGTGACCCTTGCGAGTGGCGGTGCTAAATTCAGAGTAAAATTCAGTGAGAACTATGTTTGGTCTACCGGCTTTTTAGTTATTATTCGAATTTAAACTAATCTACTATGTGAAAGCTATGATGTGTTTTACGGAAGATAATAACATGTATTGAGTTAAAGTCGTGGTGATTACTGTAAAGAAAAGTACAGTTATGTATTTATTAGCGTCCTATGTTCGAATTGCCTCTCGAGATAAATGTTTCAATTGTTAGCATTCGTTAGAATCTTAGTTTTGTTTATTGCCATTCTGACTCATTTTTCGTTTTATAACTTTAATCGTACCTCTGTTTGGCGTCGATGATTCGCATCTTTGCTACTCGAAGTCGCCGTATTCGCCTCAGTCAAACGTATTCCTGTTTGAAATTTTGCTTCGTATTCGTTCACTGTTAATTTCTGTACCATTAGAGCTACTCTGTAAAGTATTCCCTGCGAAATGTATGTTTATTATAAAACATTTTCATTGGCGATTAGACTTAAGATTTTCTCCGGCGAATGTTATAAATTGAGAATGTACAACATTTACAAATGCTCATTATCTTCTTGTGTTGGTTGTGTAAATTTCCTTGCACCGTGTTTGTATGCTTGAAGCTCTTTTTCTTTGAATAGAATTTAAGTAATTGTGTTTCCTGAACTTGCTTTTGAATGCGAAAATGTTTCACGGATTTTATATATTTTACAAATGTGTGCCAATTATTTACCGAATTAGTCTGTTGTTATTAATATTGAACTCACGTTAAACACCAGTAGATGGCAGTGTGATTTGTCGGTCAGAGTCGGCGATTTTATGAATAAATTTGTCCAGGATGACGCTTCTTAAATAATTTTACCCATTCTCAAAATTTTAAGGTGGTGAGAGTTTACGTCGAGAAGCGTTTCATTTTCTAACACCACTGATTTGCTATTGCGATTTTCTCATCGGTGCGTGCAAAAGGCGGATTACGCAATTTGACATGAAAGTGCCATTCGTGAAAATTTTTCCTTCCAAGATATTGTTGACGCCTGGAAAGGGGGTGGGCGAGTAGTTACATTCTGCCGTGGGGAGAAATGAGGCAGGGTGTTTCGCCGAAGATGGGGGAGGGAAAAAAGCGGGGGCGGGCCATTGCCTAAGGTGCTGGTAGGGTTGCGCGTGCGTGGCATTCAAAGACTCTTCCTCCCCTATTCTGTCCCCCACCTCTTTATAGCCTGCGTTCCGCTGTTTGGGGCATCTCACGAGAGTGGGAGCGTCGCCTTCGCCCCTCTTCGGTATACCTTCTCACACCACTGCCGATTTCCGCCGCCTCATAACCTTGGGCCCGAAGGGAAAGGCGTGGGGGAAGAGGGAGGCCCGCTCGCCGGTCAGCGCCCGAATGCACTGCTGGTGAAGAAAACAAAGGGCCGGTGAGAGCGAGTTTTCGATGCGTTCGCAAAACGGACAGTTAATGGGGCCGCCTAAGCACTTTTCACAGCATTTTGATTAACTGCCCGAAATGTGAATTTCCGAATTGAGCTTTGAACACGATGGTAATAATCGTCTCCATTGCTTTGAGTACCGTTATCTTTACCGTAAATATAAATTTGGTTTAGTACAGGGAGATTAATGTTTCCGTTCGATCGAGTGGAAAGATTTTCTCTTTGGATAGTGGTCGGTATTTTATGAGGAGAAGTAGGGCAAGAGAGAAACCGTTCTCCACTTTAACTGGAAAGACCGAGAAAACATAGCGATTACTAGAGAGGATCAAGTCATTCTAGTCGAAATTTACTGGTTTTCGTGGTAGATTGATGATCAAAGTTCTGAGAATTGGATCTCAAACGAAAACTTGCTCTTTTCTGTTTTCATGTGCATTTTGAGCCTAAAATTGAATCTCCGATACCGGAGTTATGGAACAGTAAGCATATAGGTTACTCGATTACTCATGTTCGCACCTTCTCTTAGTTGTGTGCGAAAATCGTTAAAAATGCCATTGGATTTGCTGTTCGGACAATCGGTTCGAGGGAGCGTATTTGCGAGGCACGTGCTTTTCAAATACTTTGCAAGAGAGCGCCGGGATGTGATTGGGTGATTCGGTTTTTATTTGCGTCCACCGCGCATGAATCGCTAGTAGGCGGGATCTGAATGAAAGTGGCGCCGGGAATTATAAAACAGTTTCGGTCAGATAACGAGTTAAAGAAGTCGGTCACGACGTCTTGCCACCCATTCCGGTCGAAATTCTCATGGAGAGGCATTCCTTTCGATGATTTGTCTGGCTGCACTTTCTTTTTGACCGTGGTTTGCCCCCAGAGCTTCTTTCCGTACTATTATCTTTCCAAGCTGTCCTCTAACGGCCATCATTTTTCCCGCCGGTTTCCACATTTTTTGCCGCAGGACGTCTTCGCAAGTACCTCTCTCCCTCACGACCAGTTTCGCGCCTTGCAATTTTCGGTTTTCTTCCCCTCCAACGGCCGCGTTGTCCTGCCGATTTCGCTGCAGCCGGAAGTGCCTACTCCTCGTGCGAAATAATCCAAATTCTTAACGGAGCCTATCGCTTGATGGAATTGCTCGATGGGTCGCATCTTACTCCATGGGATGCCCTCTTTTTGGTCCTTTATTCGAAGGAATTTCCCCTTACGGCCGTTCGGAAACTCGCGAGATTGTCAACCGAGGAGATGGTTGAATGACTCTGGCTTGGGAATCGGAAGATGAGCGACGTTGCCGCCATGGGATGGCCGCCCCGGCAACCCCGCCTCCATGCCCTTTTCCCGCCTTGCTGGGTCCCGGTGACCTTGGATCATCCCGCCCTCTCACACATGAGGAGGGTTGCCCTCAAAGCGTCGAACAGACGGCCAACAAAGACCTATGGATTCGGAGATACCATTTCCCATCACCTATGCTGGCTCAACGGTGAACGATGTGTTTAGAGTTTTTGATAATTTGATTTAAATGCGCTGGAACTCGTTGCAATCGGGAACGGATGAATTTCGATGTAGGTCCTGTTTTTGTGCAGGAAAATCTTTGGCTGCTTGTCATCGACTTCCAACTAAACAGAACATACACTTTTTGCCGCACCCATTCATTCGTACTTGAAGGAGTGTGAGCAGTGATTCGTCAACCGAAACCGGATTAATTTGCGTGAAAAATTCGATGAGCTTGTTCGATTATCGCCTACGCGGGCAAGAGTGTAATCCACCACTGTGTCGAGAGGAGTAGCTTTCTGGAAGCCTGTCTTGCTCATAGATGCTCCAAAACCCCACCGACATGGCGGAGCGCCAGCAACCCCCGATTGCTCCTATCCCCTTCATACACTTTCTCATCAATTTATCGCGGATTGTGATTCCAAGCAATTGCTTCTTTCACTAATATCATTTTATACGCCATCTATTTAGACGTTATCCGGAAAATGTTATGTTAATAATTCTATTGCTTAGTCTGTTTACAATTGATTCAACTCTTGTATTTTAGTAGTATTGGGAACCGGGTGAACCGTTCACCTATACGTTTGATTTATTGAGTGTCGTACCGAGTGTCTTCCCCAAGTAGCAATAGATGCTTTTTATTCTTAGTCTTTAGATCACTCATTTCTTCGATCGCCAATTTCTCGCTAACGATTTTATTGCATTTTTAAAGGGGCTGTCTGAAACCAGAGATGATTAGTAAACGCTTTCAGAGTCTCTATTTGCCTACGAATGTCAGCGAATTCGATCGATCGACGTAAGGGAACGGTTGCTTTCTTGCATAACTCCCTCCAGTTCAAAGACTCGCCATCATCGGCGCTCGGTAATCTTTCGAGGGTTCTTATTTTCATCAGCATTTCTGCTGTTCGTGGAACACCACTCCCGGTATCTGGAAAACCCGCCGAGATGCGCGTTTTATCGGAATTAATAGGTTCTTTGGGGTGCAGCAGGTAGAGCGGGAGGGAGATCCGGCTGCCCAGCGTCTGAAGTGGTCTCTATTGATCCTTCGTCCCCCCCCTCATCGCTGACCGCTGCCGGATCGATACTCAACTAAGACATCGCGCTCCCGTTTCTCCATTTTACCGCTCACGCAACCCTGTCCTCCTAACCTGCCTCTTTTTCCACTCTTTTTATCGGCCTTATTTTACTTTCTCCCACCCACAGAGGGTTTCATTTCTAGCGGACGCCACTTCATAGCGTCCCACACATGTCTCCACAATCAATACACTCCCACCTGCTTCCCCTTCCACCTCTCGGTGTTTGCTCATTCCGAAAAAGATCAGTTCGGACATTCGCGGTTCATGGTAATTTCGGAATTCCCCCTTATTAAGCGATCGTCTATTTTATGGAACCCTTTTTCAGGAACCGGTTTTTTCGCTACCATTGATGGCGTGGGTAGAGCGACCGTTAGCGAGAAAACTTCGGGTTTGACAGGTGAGCGACTGTTGGCGCCAGAATTGCTAGTGGGCGGGTTTCTCTCTGCCGATTGGTTGTGGTGTCTATGGGAGAGGGGGAGCCATAAGACTGGTCTTTTGAATGCATGAGTCAGGGGGAGCTGTGAGATAAAAGAAGTCGGGATGTATTCCCTGCAATTGGGTCTCGGTATGAATTGCTTGGGGTCGCAACCCTCTTGGTCTATTTAGAAGTTGGACTGAGGTTACAGCTGTTGATTTAGCGTTTGGATGAGAACCATTTTTAAGGAGTTCGGAGGTATTATTCGTGGTTTTAGGATGAGGGACAGTTAAGGTATAGTTTCCGATAAATTAATTGTAAAAGATTTTTTAGAACTGGATTGATGCTCATTCGGAAGTAGTTTCTTCATTATAGAGTTTGGTGCGTTATTTCGCGCCATTTTCTAGTTTCTTCGACATTGGTAGTGATTTAGCGGTATCATCATGCATTTCGAGTACTATTCACTCTTTGAATTCTCGAAGAACATTTCTGAAATAGACATGTATTCTACATAAACAGAAGCGAGTGAAGGTTGGCGATTGAGTTTTTCATAGCGCGAAATATACATTGGTTTGGCGAAAGGCGGGTTCACGTTGAGAAAATTTTCGCGAAACTTTGGCTGTACATAAACGTAATAGGATTTTTATAATCATTTGTATGTATTGTATATTCTTCTAAACATGTATTTATTAATTGTTATTTTTGCTAATTTCAATGAATTATGTAATTAAAATGTAAGCGATATCTTTGGTAAATTAAATTATTCCTTGGCAGAGAAATAGTTTAGCAGCTGTACTCGTTTTTATTGAATCATTTTGAAAAGTTGTCTCATTAATTGACATTTCCAATATTCCATATAGTGATTTGGATCCAACATGAATTCACTTTGTTCGTAGTTGGAAACGAGTCTTTCGTATCAGTGAGAAAGAACTTAGGGTTTGGTTTTCCCGATATTGAGTCAGTTTTACAGGTTACAGAATTTATTGTTGAAGGTACATTCGTATTTGTAAAAGGAAGTATTTCATTTTTGCTTTACCCATGATTCTACATTTGCCCAATCTTT
Source organism: Pantala flavescens (assembly GCA_020796165.1). NCBI lineage: Eukaryota > Metazoa > Arthropoda > Insecta > Odonata > Libellulidae > Pantala > Pantala flavescens. The sequence continues at coordinate 19,012,339 of CM036882.1, forward strand.
TTGCTTGTTATATCATGTTTTAATCTCATTGAATCAAATCAATTGATCCATAGCCCTAAAACCATAGGAAGGAGAATTTTTTATGCAGTTCGATTCAAATTTATCCTCCTTTAGGTATTGGAGCGTTATTCTATTTTTCGTCTTTCTTTTTTGATGTTTTCTTCAGCATAACTTTTAAACGCTCTTCTAAGAAATGCATCGTGGAAAAAAACTTTTGAAAATTGAGGTCAGTTGTCTAATGTAGCGATTTTCGTTCGACTTTAATACGAATGGCTGTGTAAATAAAACGCTTAAAGCGTCACATCACGAAAAGAGTTGTCGATCGAGTGATTGCATTATCCTATGTTCTCTTTTGAGGAGATGCAAATGGTGAAAATGACGCCAATATTTTCATTGTCGACTCAAAATGCTCTTTGATATGATGTGCTTGATCATATACCTGAATCCTTTTCCCCTCCCAGTGTGACGGATCGTTGCTTTGTAAGTCTTTGAATGATCAAGTTTTCATTAATTTATACCAGTCAAAATTATATTCAATTCATTTGTTAGTTATCCTTGATTAGGTCGTTTACCTTTAAAGGGAGATATTTCGTCAACGGTAGTTGAAACTGCACATTTATCATCGATTACAATGCCCTTATTTCTCTCGGAGTTTTCGTCTCGTTGAAGTGTGTGTAATGGTGGTTTTTGAAGCTTCGGAAATTTCGAGTCTCCGAAAGGCGTCTGTCGCAATATTAGTAGGACAAGGAAAACCACCATTTCCGTGCTTGGTCGAGTCACTTCTCGTTTTTCTCCCCGCTAACCATTTTCACAGAAGACGTACCTTTTATTGAATACCGTTGTATCAGCATATGTATTTTTCATTGCTTTTTCGCAAATGGACCTAGGAATTAGCGAATGTTAGATGTAGGTGAACTTAATCTGCAGTTGACTGTTATTGTACTATTGTCCTGAGTAAAAATCGGTTTTCGCATTAATTTTTCAACCTCTGTGCCCCATCTTCCTTAGTTTGTAAATATAACTGTCTGTATTGTCTGTATTATAGGTAGAGTTTAACGTATTCGATTTAACACATAAGGTTTGGTAGAATTCATAAATCGTCCTCGAAATCATCAACCGCTTCTTAAATTCAGTTTTTCTGCTGATGTTAAAGTGATCGATTGGTAGTGATAGCTCACCTGAAGGTGATTCGCAGTGTACTCGAGGCGTGAAAATAGATGCTTAAGATCCTACTAGAGACCCAGGTGTATCTTTCTGAGATACGAGCTTAAAATCGACAAGTAATAATCTTATCTTGGATTAATAATTATTGTTTTTATACTTATATACACGTATGTATATAATAGTGATGACGCAAGTGTCTTTAAAACTAGAAGTTATTCCAATGCAAAAAGGCGTGAACAAAAATAAAATGTTAACATAACCCTTTATGACGTCCTTCGATGATTTATCTGTAATAATTTTTTCATTATTAAATTTTCTTGTTGATACGAGTTTGAAATCGACCTTTTCATTAATTAAAGAATTCTTTAAATGAGTTTCGTAAGGTTTCTTTTTTGAATTATGATGTCCTTAATGCCTTAAAATAATTGTTCAGAAGTATGTTGCGGATTTTATTTAATGGTGTAATAAGACGAAATATTCATTTCATCGATCAGCATCATTATACCGATTAAATAGAATAAAACCTATTAATTAAAAAGAATGAATAACTATCAATTCTTATAAATGCCATCTGAGAATTCTCTAATTTTCCGCATTTGTTGTTTGTGTTTTACTTATTGCCTATATTTCTTTATCCGATGTGCGAATATTATTCGTTGGCTAGAAGTTCGCAAATGGGTCTAAATTGCGGGAGCTTTTACGCGCCTAAGATATCGAGTCGTTATAGTGATTAAGACCGTTGGCTATCTACTATTTATCGCCACGGGTTTAAGAAGATATGTCGACGCAGCAGATTACTTCCGTCATTGCGTAAGTGCGATTACGACACATCTTGAAAGAGCTTTTCGTTAATGTAAACAAGGCCTATCTAATGTTCGTTTCAGGCGAAAGTAATTGTTCCCTGGATTTCTGAAGAAATTGCTGTTTAGAGGTCCTGCTATTCTTTTGCAGTGGTGGTAGAATCATCTGTAATTCGGAAGAAAACATTCTCCTTTTTGTCTTTTAAGATGCTCGCTGGCATCTCTAAAGTTTTGTACGTATGTAATTACTATCAATTTGTGCTGGTCCTTTGTGTTACTTCAGTCCAGAAATTGAGGAATGATTTTTATTAATTTCAATTTGTAAAGAATTATCCAAAGATAATAGCAAAAAATAAATCACGAATATAATGACAATCGAGTTTTTTTCTATATCGTTTTTTAAATACAATTCAGTATTAGGAAGATTTATAATCTCATCTTGTGACTTAAATATTTAATGAAACTATCAAATTTGACGTCTTAGGTATCGTCTTTAATTCTATGCGAAAATTTGAATTAAAAAGTGGAGGAACGAAAAATTCTATCAAGTAATAGGTATTAGTGTAATAGTTGCAATAAATATTATATTCTTTTTACGTTCATTATAGATTATGTTATCCCATATAAATTAATAAATATATATGTTTTGGCGATTCTTATCGTAAAGATTATAACATCTCACGAGAGAAAGTGGCCAATGTAAATTTTATGTCATTCGTCAATTACTTTAACGAGACTAATATTGCGTTGCGGCCCAAAAATATGATTCGATATCCCTTCAACCAGATGAGGTGGTTGTGATGCCTTCAGTCATTGTTATGCTTTGTAAAACAATTTTGAGACGGGTAGAGATCCTTAATTTCCGTGCTATTTATCATATATTTTCTCATACTGTGAACGAATGTAGAATATGAGAACAATTTTTTAGACCTAGATTCTAAATAAGGTTAAGTTTTGCGTGATAATATTTAGAATCTATTTTATTCAATTTCAATGATCATCCTCAAGCAAAATGAAATATCATTTTTGTCGTAATATCATTCATGTTAATTTATTGCTAATGTCTTAAATTAATTATTGTCGTCGTTGGAGGTTTTTTATTTACTACTGATTCACTGTATATATAATTTTTCCCTTTTAAAATTTGTAAGTTTAATGTACAACGTTATTGGTGTAAGAGAGCCTAACGATTTAAGTAATTGAGGCAAATTTCTTCGAGCCACGGCATTCTCATGGATTTTTATTTTAGCCGTTGACATAGATATCTTGGCATTGCCTGCTTAGAAAAGTATTGAACCAGGAATTGCTTGCAAAATTTTTATTGCTGAATGTATAATTATTGCTTTTTCCCTATATATCGATGAAGTGAATTGACGATCTTTGAAATATCTAGAGGAAATATTTAATACAAAGGTGATCGAACTCATTGTGCTAAACTATTATTTACAGGACGGATTAAACACATCCGTCCCGTAAATAATTGTTCGATATGTGAAGTATATCAAGATTTTGGAAAACAAAACTTAGTTTTGAATTTATTCCTGGAGAAAAAATATTCTGCATCCCTTATAACAAGAACGAGAATTGTTCCATTATCTATGGATTATTATATCATGAAGGATGCCTCAATGAGATGTTTAAGATTATCTCGTTAATTTACTGGAAAAAAGTGATTAATTACATGTGCAGAGAAAACGTGCTTAAATTCTCTACGTCGTGAAACATCTGTTATGTTCATCTCCCCCTTTAACTATTTAAGGCCAGCATTTCCGGAAGTGAGAGCAAAGTATTTCTTTATATTCATTTAGTTAAACTACGATAACTATGTTAATCTATGATATATTCAAGAAGTCAAATGCAACCACAAATATAGTGCAGTTCGAATTTTTCGGATGAAATCGATTTCCATGGAAACTCGGTTGTCCTTTAATCTGTTCCGTAAGGCTTTCTTGTTTATTACTGATTTCGAGGTAATGAATTTCTTAGTAATTCGATCCAAGACAATTCTAATTCTCTCAGATATGGTTAATGTGTTTATATTGAACCTAAATTTGAGTTGCCAAGAAGGCACTTGTTTTCAATTTCTCTATCAGTGGTTTATGAATTATATTAATGTTTTCGTATACGGTTATCCTATTTTTAAGGGACTTCTTGCTGTACTAATGACGTAATAAGCTTGATTAAACGTTTTGATCATCGGAATGTTCCCTTTTTTATTATTATGATTAGCATTTTCTTATATTAAACCCATGATGATGTTTGTGTATACTGTCGAGTGAAGTTTATTTATCTAAGTTTCTAGTTCATTCGTTATTTATAAATGAAATATGACTTAAAGTAACGGAGTATGAAAATACTGATCGTTTTATCTTTCTTCAGCCGGAGTTCTGCTTTAATATCTGGAGATGCCGACTATCACATAACGTTGTGGATGCATGTTTGTTTTATCGAAATTCTTTTCCCAAAAATAAGATTTAATATTGAATTATTTCCATTGTCGATTACCGATGTCAAATGAATGCTGATTGTCTATTTTTCTCCTGTCCTTACGAAACTGTCAATTTCCTCTTACGTATCAGTTTGAACCGTTATTTTCCAGGTTCTGTGAGGAGATTTTCAGTATATTTTATGTCCTTATTTAATCAATGGCATGCCTCTGTATTCTATCAGAATACACTTAAATGTTATTTATTCATTCTCAAACGTAATCTATTTGGTTTGAAAGAGATTCACATGGGATCTTAGGAAATAATCCTCAATCGAAGCCGTTTTTAACTCAATGATTATCTTCAAACACACTTTAATCGCATGCTGTGAGAACTTATCATTATACTTATAGATGAGCATATTATAAATGTCATAATTCGAGTCAAAAATGGATTGAATCGCGAAACTTGGCTATCTATTAGTAGCTGGCGGGGATCATATATCGATCCAAATGTTATTTGATTCTACAATGAAACACCAGCGTCCAAAAAAAACTGTTTAGAATATCGAAGTATTCGAATCAAAGACTGGGAGAGATTTGTATTACAAATGAATGAAGAATGAATCAAGACCAAAGCACATTAGAGATAAGGAAATGGACTTGAACCTAGTGAAAACAAAAGTAATGTTCTCTTAAACTCAAAAATCGGTTAATCCGACATCTACGGATACATGTTCAGTAAACATGTAATTAGGACAACTCATAAGATAATGATAAAAAGCAAATGAAATGAGCGGAGGAATTTGGTTTGGCCGTAGCGCATTCGGACGCGCACATTTTCGAATAAAAAATGTCCATGGAACTAAAGAGGAAAGAACCAATGTATACTACCTGTGGAATATATAATGTAACCCCTGTAAGTTGCACCTATGGAAATGTAACTTTGGTCTTAAGAGCAAAATTAATACTTAGTGCAATTAATACTAAGAGTGCAAAGATCAATTAAATTTATTAAGTGATGAGACATCTTTAGCCTAAGTAAGGGTAAATAATTCGTACACTCGGTTGAATTTTCGACAAAATATTTCGTGATTTTATCGTTGAATTAATTCGTCGCTGATTAACACTCAACCCTGCTTCTAAAACTATCTAATTCGCTCCTCTTATGACCCTAAAGTTCCTACGAGTTAATGTATTCGAGACACTATTAATAGATGTTATTTCGTTCATTAGAACGTCTTATCCTGTGACGCCCTCTAGTGGCGGGTTTGAATGGGGTTTCTCTTTTCAATTTTATCTAGATTAATTCAACGATTATTATTTTTTTATTTCGGATTTTTTATCGAGATTTTTCTAAGTTTGATTAATTGAATGCTCTACCTTAAACTTGTATATTTCCCAAATTAAAAATATTTCCCTCTTTAAAAAGTTAATTAGTTGGTAAACAACCGAGAAAGCCTTGCAGTGTTTGGGACTGTCCGTCACCGATTTCGGAAGAGGCATTTCTTGAAGAGATACAGCCTCTGGGTGGCCTTGGGCTCATCGTTACTATTCATTAACGTCGTTAGAATCTTTCCCTATTATTGAAAACATGGCAAACTATCTATGCTGTGACATAGCGTCAGTAGCGTTTATTTCAAAGATAATTCTTTTCGCAATTTCTCTTGAATTAAATTTTTAGTCTTATTTTCGTGTATCTGGTGCTCGTTTATTTACGAGGGAAAGCTCATTTTTACGTAGATTCGTTAATACAACCGTAATTTCCCTCCACCGCAGATGTCAGATGAAGTTGACGTCATCAGCTGTTGACGCACAGTGCGCTTTTCATAATTTCTAGAAAGGAATTATCCAATGAAAACTTTTTGTATCTATTAATTGATATGTAAACATTTTAATGCTCTGAACGCAATATTAAAGATATTATTAAAGCGATGTATCGAATTGTTGATCGTAAATACTGAATCGTTTTCACTTACAATAATTTCTCGATAGGCATTCTTCCTCTTTATGGAGATTCCCGTACGATTCTTCTGTTGGATGATGAGGGAAATTGAAAGTTACCAATCTAAGTTTTAATGGTTTCCTCGAGTCATTAGATCGTATTTTGCTGTTATTTGTTCGTCTCTGTTACAGATAGTTTTCTATTACAGTTACTCTACGTTCGCTCTAAGATATCGAGTCTTGATTATATTCTCGATTGCTAATTGTTTCTCATAAGTTTTAATTGCACTCTTCTCTACCATTGACTAAGGAATTCAGCCGTATAAGTCTGCTCTTTATCCAGCTTAAGTCAATGTTATTGAATTTCGCTTTCCCCGAATACCATTCTTTAAAATCGCCAAAAATCATTTTGATCATATTTGGATAATTCATACTTGGAAGTGCAGTTTAATTTTCGGTCACTCATTTATCTTTACTTTTGTAAAGACGTTGTGGATAGCGTAATAGTGATAATAAGAGAACAAACCATTGTAGAAGTCTTGATTTTCGAAGTCGTCTTCTTTTAAACTGTGTGAAGCAATAAAATACTTGAATGTATACTGAAATTTAAACGTTTTTACCAGTTTTTATTTCCATAATTGTACTAAGATCACTTAAGTCCTCAATACCCTCTGAAAGTTACATATTTTATGATTAAGTACATTCGGAAATTCATCGCCACACTCCCTGCAGTAAAACTAGTAGTGTTTTGGATTGTCTTGAACCAAGTACTAATTCGATGCTTTATGGTCTTTCTTTGTATGCCGCATATGTATATATACATTCACATTCTTTTCAGTTGCGTTGTGAGTTTTTTTATCATCTGGAATTGATTTTAACGGAAACCAGTGGCCGACCGTCATTTCCCATTAATCGTGTGAAAAAAGACATGCCAATTGTTCCAACAATGAAGCGTTACTTAATCGTTAGAAGAGATCGTAAATGTGTCGTCGGCATCGTTAAATGTTTTATTTTCTCTCTTTTAAAGGTGCCATCGAAACGGGTTCAATAGTTGGTGGTATTGTTGCTTTTTCTCCTTTTCTATGAAAATGAGCGGGATCTCGTTCGACAATAAGAGATACCTTTTCTATCGCGAGGGTACTACTGCAATCGTGGTTTTTATCGTTCGGTAGTTTACGCGCATCTTGAATTCTCCCGGATGTTGATGAATGGGTGATTAATCCGCTGAACTCACGCTAGGGCACTCGAAAAGGTGATACAGTGGAGCGTGACTTTTCCATTTAACGTTTGAGGACATAGTTCAGTACCAGTTGTTTTTGTAGTACAGTTGGCAATTCCCCCGATTAAACAATAAACTTTGATATTCAACTCATATTTGTTGATATACATGTAATTTTCACGTTCATGCTAATACACGCAATGCATTACTTTATCTTTTATCTATCTATCTATTTTTGAACATAAAGCCGGTAAAGGAAGTGATTTATCTTAGGTTTTTCTGTGACGTAAACAATTTGTAAATTCTCTTAACGAGTAGTAATTTTTCTGTCGTAACACGAATATAAATATTCGTTTTTCACTTTTACAATTCTGTATATTTGAAAATAAACCCTCCTCTTTTATCAAAGAGCCTGTTTCATTTACTGGTTGAACCTGATTTTTAAATGACGGTTATAACTTTTCCCGCTGGAGCCTAAGATTATTTTATTTCAAATTTAAGCTTTTAATAAAATCTTGATTTAATTTCACAGATCAAAAGATTACATTGCTCATTGATTTCGAATGTCTTAAATTTTATTATTTTCCATCGATCATTATGTGTTTATATTCTGGATCCTGAATTTCGTCGAAGGTGATTATATTTCTTTTATTCTCTATTTGTTTAACATTATTTGAGAGAAATATTACATTGAAATGTGATAATTTTAATATTTTCAGCAATTAGATATCTCTCGTTTCACATCCGATGTGCGGCATATCTCCCTTCCGAATTCGAAGAAGTCGTGCATCGAAAGTGGTGGGCCGTCGAGTATCGTAGGAAAAGGAATTTCCGAAGTCATATTCTCTCTTTTTTCTTTGGACCATCATTTCGGTGAAATACGCCGTTGATTTTCCACGGGCGATGAAAATGCTCCAGGATTTATTGCCTCGGCTATCAAATGTTTTCAGAAGTTTTGTTGGGGACAAAACATTTGCAAACTTCGCGAAGTTTGTCGTGCTTATACTAGGGAACTTTGCGGAATTCTGCCGTTATTGAGTGGAAAATCCTCGGAATTGGGTGTCTGTGTTTGGTGAGTGTTTTATGAGGAGTTGCGTACTTTGATGCGACTGGTCACAAATTTAAAGATATGCTCTTTAATAAATGCTATCGGTTTCGACGTTGAAGCGGACATTTTATGCGAGTGAGTGTTGTTTTTGTGATTCTTTGATATAAATTTGGCGTAGTGTATCTGCTTTATGAAGGCCTATCGATTCATCTTGAAATTTCTTCTCCGAACTTCTCATCTCTAAGACATGGCTTTTGATTCACCCCAATAATTGATTAACTTGGTGCAGGAAATTGTACGGCGATAGTATGTTATTGACAATGCCGTCGCCCATCTTCGGATTATTCTCGAGGCTGCATTTTAAAGCAATCGATAAATTTAAAGGAAGTAGCGCGAAAAATCCCCTCCGAATTAAAGACGACATTCGCTAGTATCACTCGCATTGGACATTCGCAAGCTATCATCCGGGGATTCTTGCATCCTATAGATGACATTCTATCCCTCATTTACACGCTCGCTAACTCCTTGTGACGTCTTACACTCCTTCCCCTTTTCCCAATTGAACTTCCCCTAACTTCTCTTGTCTGAACTTCTATCCCACCGCCCTTTTTTCTTCTTCCCTCCCACTCGGCATAACATTGGGCCTTCAAAATCCCCAATTCTCTCTAGCGAAGGGGGATGTGAAAGTGCTCGGGGACTCCGGAAGTTTTGGTGCTCGCTAGGGGGAAAGTTGCAGAGGTTTTGGAGGAGTGGGTGACGAGATCAACTTCTCTGTTTTATTTTTCCTCCGTTTTATTCAACCTCCATTCCTTCCCCTTCAAAGGATGGGTTTTAACGTGCGTGTGCAACATTTGTGCTCTATTCCTCCGGCAAAACTTTGGCGGTGCCCTCACCCCCAACTGCCTCTCGAAGGAGGCGGGGGGAAAAGGTTGGGGAGGAAAACCCGGAGAAAGAACTTCTTGGCTGACTTCGTCGTTCTAACAACTAACTCCGTGTGCCAACTTCATCTTTTCATTTTTTAGATATTTTTTCGCCCATCTCCTCCAGCTTCCAGGAGTTTCTTTTTACCCCCTCTTCCACCACCTCCTTCGACTTTTTATGTCTGTTCATTTCCGAGTTCCGCATTCTGCCGTTTCTTTTGTTTTTATTCATTGTGCCCCTCCATTCTCGATCATCCTGCCTTAACTCGCTTCGTTCCGCCTCTAAATGTTTAATCTTTCTACAGAGGACACGAGGCGACCTATTCCGGTTATCTCCTCTCATTGCCACCCCCCTCATTGATCGACCCCTCCACATTGATCGCGCTCCCCCTTCCCATCCTACATTGATCGTACCCACCCCCTTCTCACTCCGCATGGCCGAACAACCTGACGGTGGAAGGGTTGGTGGCCGGGTGGGTGAGTCGGTCGGGTGGTTAGCGTGGCAGGTTTTGGGAGTTTGCACATGCGCAGTTAAGAAGTTTGCTGGTCGGTTGCATCGCATACCTCCTAGTCCTTCGAATCCTCTCTCGTCCCGAGGAAGCCGCGCATCTTTTCTTTTTCCCCTTTTCTTGCGGCCTGAACGCGTTTATTGCCCGTCTTTTGCCCCTCCTTCGGATTACCGTCCCGAACACTACCTCCCGAAACTCAAGTTGGTGATACGGTTTGGACCTTTTCCTTCTTGCCTTCCCCTATCCGTTGGCATTTCTTCCTTCTTCCACTTCTCGAAATGTTGAAGGTAAACTCGAGTAATAATTCCCTTAAATATGTTTATGTTCTTTTTTCCCTTCTTCGCAGCACAACCCTAACGTTTTGGAAATGAAAACTGTTGTAAGGCAGGTCAGTTTTAGAGGTTTTAAAGAGGGGGAATTATTGAGTACTTTTGAAAGCATCTGTCGCATCGGAATGACGGTGGTGTAATGTTCGCGCCGTTAGCTCGGAGTTTCCGGTGGCGCGCTAAACTAGTCGTGGTTACCTCTTGCCGATGACATTTTTCGCGCGGTACTGCAAGGTCGTCACTCGAACATAGCGTGTTCGGATGCCCTATCGATGAATGCGAAGAAAACGTTTCTCTGAGCTCATGTTTTTTTTTCCCTTGTGGTAGCGAACCCGCTGCCAAACATGCTTCTGTCGATTAGGAGTTATCATTCTCGACTGGTGTTTATTTCTAATGCAAAAGGTGCGATTTTCGCCACTCATGTGGGTCACGTGGGAACTGCAAACAGGGATACACTTGTTGAAAGCATGGTAATGCGATGAACAAGCTAATTTGTTTTTTTTAATACTTTTTGTTTCAGGCGTTAAGCCATTGTGATGTGATGCGACAGAAAGTGTGGGTACTGTAACCCATCTCCTCTTCACGTTTTTGTCGCCAGCGTCTGGGACTCTTCGCGGGGCTTTCTTCTCCCTAATCGACGCAGTCCTTTAAACTTCGCCGAAGCTCCTGTGAATCCACAGTGATCCTTCGTCGCTCTCAACGGTGAAGGACTACGAAATTCCAGCCATTACGGCTCGTGATTTTGGTAGTGTGGAGACCAGCTGTCCCATAACACCCGCTCCCCCACGGTGCGGGTAGTGCTAAAACCCCCCCCGATAAGAGACCCTTAACCCTTGTTCTGTTCCCGCCCAAATGGACAAACGCAAGATGCTGCCCAAGCGGCCTCGGATGGAGAACCTGAGGGGGCCCATTGCCAATGGGCCCATGCAGACGCGACCATTGGTAGCACTCCTCGACGGTCGCGACTGCTCCATAGAGATGCCAATTCTCAAAGATGTTGCCACAGTTGCTTTCTGTGATGCACAGTCCACTTCTGAAATTCACGAGAAGGTTTGTTTGCTTAATTTTCGACGGTTAAAACCAATTATATGGATGAGTTATTGCAGTGTGTCAGTGCCTAGTTGAAGAAAGGTTGGAGGTAGTGTCTTCACCATTTGTGTGAATTCTTTAAATGGGTATGGAAACTTCTGGATTCCTACCTAAAATCATTTACACCCGATTATTCCCATAGAGAATTCAGGAAAAATCAATGGTTTTGAAGTGATGGTAGGTGATATTGGAATGTTAGGAACTTGCAGTGATGGTTTTTTGTGAAACTGTGTTGTATCAATGAGATCTTTCTAATCTCAAGAATATTTTAGGTGGAATTTCTGAAAATGCATGTGAGATTGATCATGTTTTGTTTTGGTTTTATAGTTCTAAGTACTAACTGTTTGCTGTTGAAAACTAGTATATATGTATTGAATTTCGTGGAAGAAATTAATTCTCTGGTGAACTAAATAACCATTTTATTCTGCTGATGACTTACACTAATCAGTGAAATTATTGCTTGGTAATTAGTATAAATATTAAATAATATTATTAATGGTATTTAGTTGTGAATATATGCGCTTGCAGAATGCATTTTTATCTCTTATATTTCACTATGAGATCTATCATAATGATTTTAATAACTGCAGAATATTTTTCTCTTTTCAAACTAAGAGCAAACATCACTCTTTTGTACAAACAAAGTGAGGTTGACATCTATCTTTGATTCTGATATTAATAGTATGTTTGCTACATCTTTTAGGTACTCAATGAAGCAGTAGGCGCATTGATGTGGCACACCATCATTCTGACGAAAGAGGATTTAGAGAAGTTTAAAACCTTGCGTATCATTGTCCGAATTGGTAGTGGTGTGGATAATATAGATGTCAAGGTAAGATTGTTGAAGTTCTCTCTATATCTTATGATTCAATTTGTTTTGCTCAAAATGAAAGTTTCATGTCTGCTCAAATGTATTTCCCATTTAATCGGTTCATTTTATTTCTCATTGTTAAAGAAAAGATTTTATTTCTATAAAGTATTTGTGCTGAAGATGAACATTGAATGGTCTACGTAGTTTAATACATATATTATTATTATATTTGGCTACATAGTCAAGTGTTTATATTCCATGGGGAAAACTATGTTAATTATTGACTAGCAAAGAGAGAATGGTAACCATAGAATAGAATCATAAAAAATTGTTATCATTGGCAATATTATCAATTATTATGAAATACTTCTATGAATTGGTGATTGTTTTTTCAGAAAATTAACAAAATTTGTTATTATCTCTAACAACCAAGTTTGACTTAGTCTTTGAAAATTTTCTGTAATTTCCATTTCAAATAATTGATTTTGATCAGTTGAAAAATTGTTCAATAGACTCTAAAAGAGCATATCCAATCCTTATTATAGTAATAGTAACCAAAATGTTTTGAGAATGTTATTAGCAATATTTTTCTTTTTGGTTAATTTTGAATCATAGATTTTATAGTAGAATTTCATTTAGTGGTATTATTTAAAAACTTTCGATATTAATTAATTTCTCCTTTTAGTTATTTATAGATTTGAGTTCCTTGTAAATAAGGATCTTTTGAGAACATTTAAGTATTTTATTTGATCAATAAATTATTTTTTATCAAAACTTGTATTCAAATCTACTATACAAGATTAAGTATAGAGGAAATCAATATTTTGTCTATCTGTTTATTTTAGTTAATTATATTCACTATAAATGTCATAATATAATTTGTATATTCATTCATAAACACAAGGCTGCTGGTGAGTTGGGCATAGCAGTCTGCAATGTGCCAGGTTACGGAGTTGAGGAGGTAGCAGACACTACCCTCTGCCTCATCCTAAATCTATATCGGCGCACATATTGGCTGGCCAATATGGTACGTGAAGGCAAGAAGTTTACAGGTCCAGAGCAAGTTCGTGAAGCAGCCCAAGGATGTGCAAGGATACGAGGAGACACTTTGGGGATTGTTGGACTTGGTATGTTCAAAAAGATACTTGCTAGTGCATTCTTGCATAGATCTAGATCATTCCTAATTTTCTAGAATCTTTATTCTCTGGATGTTTTGGAATAATTTTGTAGAATTCATCCATCAAAGGACCAATTAGAATTATTTTTCAATCTCTTTTCGTATTGGGAAATTACTATTTGTATTTATTCAACAAACAAATTGTACACAAGCATGTTGATATTTTAAAGCAAATTCACGATTTCTTGAATTATATTATTCTGGAATTTGCCCTTCATTTTCTTCAAACAGCCACATCATTTCATCATCTCAATCTACATCATTTATGCAATTCAAGTAGCTGATGCTAAGATCATATCCATAATTGATTGGCAGTTACTTCTTTAATAATACCCCATTTTCTTGTACTGATGAACTCTGGTATAATGCTTACATTTCATTTCTCAGGTCGAATTGGATCTGCTGTTGCTTTGAGAGCTAAGGCTTTTGGATTCAATGTCATATTTTACGATCCTTATTTACCGGATGGAATTGAGAAATCATTAGGGCTAACAAGAGTTTACACTCTACAGGTAAGTTTATATACAAACCTTTTTACAGGATAAATGTTTTTTCATGAAAAATGTTTTTCTAATTGAATTAAATTAATAATTTCAAATTAAATCATTCTTTTAGGATTTACTCTTCCAGTCAGATTGTGTCTCGCTTCATTGTACATTAAATGAGCACAACCATCATTTGATCAATGAATTCACAATCAAGCAGATGAGGCCAGGTATTTATAATAATATTTTAATGATCAGTGTGATGCTGGAAAGACTTTTGAGTATTACTTAATTGGTTTTTTGTCAAATTCAATTGTGAGTTCATATAACTAAAGTTTTGACATATTGAATTAAATCAATTTAATTTAAATAAGTTTGCGATTCTTCAAGGGTGGTATAAAATCTTCTCTTAATATCTACTGTAGGTCAGCTAAGCACAACAATGTGTTCATTCACATTCACTGATATTGATTCCCTTATTGCCTATAATAACATGCATTATATCCAAGCTCTTGTGAGAATTGTGTTCATGTCATGGCCTTATTATTGATTCTTTCCTGTAATTTTCAGTGAGGAAAAAATTCTATAGTTAAGCAATCTTTAAGTACCAAAGGATCAGTAATTGAATGTGGTAGAAATGGTCAAGTTTTCTGGATGTTGTATGCTAATAATTATAACATTTGAAGTGTAGAATTAGAAAATATATAATCTGCTAGATTTGTGCCACGACTGTTGATGATTGATCAAAAAACTAATGAGAATATTAGTATCAGAACAATGGTTGACCTACTACTGTACTATATTCTAAACAGTAACAGTGTTCTGGAATACAAAGCAGATTCTGCTTGTAATTATATTTTCACTGGGCCAATAAATTAATGGTGATGACAATTTTATCTTCCTGGACCAAAGCAAAATATTTAATAAAAAACAGGTCATCTTCCATCAAATCGATTCATGAATATGCTTCCACTATTGCCAAATAATTCAAACCAAAGTACAAATATTTACCACTTTCTCCTGATAATATCTGGAAGACTTCCCAAAGATGAATATTTTGCTAAGTTGATGAAGATATACCTCTAAAAAGAAATTGACAATTTTTTAGCTGGACATGTGAAATCTGTTATTCAGGTTTGATCAAGGTTTTATAACATTTTTGGGCTGAGTGCTTTTATCTAAAAGAAGAATTTCATTGAAAAATAATGTTGATATGAAACAAATACAATTTCTTTTTGATTGAGAGAGTCTTGATTTGAGAAAACCTCTCTTTTAACCAAAGATTTGCAGGTGTGCTAAATAAACTGAAAGGGCTGGATATTCATGTAATCCTATTTTTCCTTAAAGATGTCATATAACCATTTCATTGAACCCAAGTGTTAAATGAGCTTTGGACCTTGTTATTCCAGTGCAGAGTCCATTTTTTCCTTAATAATTGTTTAAGATTAATTATTAGTGAATTAACTATATGGCTCAAAGAAAATGATGTTACGGTATGAGGATTTATTTATTCTTTAAGTATGCTATTAAATGTACTTTTTTAATTAGTGTTATGCTATTGGTTTAATTGAGCCAATTAAAATAATTTCAGGTGCATTTTTGGTGAACACTGCTCGTGGTGGTTTGGTCGATGATGACTCTCTTGCCACAGCTCTAAAACAAGGTCGTATAAGAGCAGCTGCTTTGGATGTGCATGAAAATGAGCCCTACAATGTCTTCCAAGGTAATTTTTGGACTTTGACTATAAGCAAAATATTTGTTTCAATATATGCTCTTTCTTTGAAATTAATATTTTATTAAGGAAAATTCATTTTGACGTTTTCATTGTTTTGATCATTGAATTCTCTGAAGTCAAGTTTCATTCATTTCATTTTACTTATTTCATCAATTGTATGTTGGCAATACATCATAAATGATAAGTTTTATTTATATTTGTCTATAAATTATATAATTTGGGATTGATTGTACTACATTATTCTTATGTTGGACTGTTCATAGAATCTTTGTATTTTAATTATTTTTAGAGTTAAAAAATCCCCTTATTTATTTAAATGTATTATTATCTTTCTGTAATACTTCCGATATTTACTGCTTAGACTTTCATAAGATTTGATTCCCCCTTACCTCTTAATAATGAATGATAACACTATAATGAACTGTTTTCATATCTTTTGAGGGAACATGGTTTTCCTTGGATGCAATGTATTTGGTTTAGAATCCATCACACATTGACATTTAACATATTACCTAGCATCTTCATAAGGCCAATTTTTTTCCACATCAAGCTCTATTTTTTTATTACTTTCTTTTCACTTACCTCATTTAGGAAGATTCTTTGATCCTATCATTCTTTGAATTTCACAATTAGCGCAGTACATTGAAAGAGGATCAACTTTTAAGTTTAATGCTCACCTAGTATAGTCAAAAACTATCAGATTTGGTGATGCATTTGAGCTTGTAAAGCAGTAATAAAGAACAATTATCTTTTGCTAAAATTTATCATTATTTTTTCTTAGGTCAATCAATCAATTTTTCATCTCACCTGTTTTAAAATTAAGCATAGAGAATCACTTTGATGTGAAAAAAAGTTGGTGAAATAGTTGAATAGAATTTTTATCAATTGAACTCCATATTAATTTTTTTAGGATTCCTAATTAAGTCAAATATTTAAATCAAATGTTATAATTTTTAACCTTTTGGATGTTCACATGGTAAATCAGTTCTTTATTATACTTAGGGAAGAAAGACTTCTCCAAGTTCCAACCAAGCAGCATCTATAATAATCTTTATATAATAATTTGAAACTGACCCTACCTATCATAAGCTCTTTCTAGGATTCCCAAAATCAGACACCCTCTAAGAATCCAATGGCCTGAATTTCAATTACTTTAAAAATATTTCTTAAGTACTAAAAAGATTCATATTTCATCTGTAGATATGCATAACATCTATCTAATTCTGCCATCAGCTTTTTACTAAAAGTCATTAGTTAGATGTCAGGCTCAATTGAAATTGTAAGAATACATGGGGCTGTTTTTCAAATAATTTCTTAAAATACTTCCCATTCAGCTAGAGAGATAAGATTTCATGTAGCTATTGCTACTATGCATATCTACAAAAAATGCTATTGTTTACGTACAACTGGTCATGGGTTTGAATCCAGGAGGTGAAATATTTTCAAATTTTGTAAAATCGTAGCTCTTTCAATATGAGACATAGAGTATTCAAACTTTCAATACAAATAGATACGTAAATAATGTACTTCAAAAAAAATCAACACCTGCCTACTTGTCACTGGTTTGATTCCAGAGTGTCCCGTAATCTCGATTTTTCCTGTAAGGAAAGCATTGACCATATTTCCAGAGCTTTTTATGTCACTTCCCAACCGCACAGAGGTTCAAAATTTCACACAGCCATAAAAGGGACCATTCTCATATAAAAGCGTCCCTAAGATTGTCGTAAATTGTCCTTGGTTCGATTCTAGGGGGTGTTAACTATAACTTCTCAAGAAATGCATAGGGAATTAAGGACTCATTTTGAGGTACTTCCTTATGGTATTTCCATTTGAAATTTGGAGTGTTTTTAAGATAGTTATACATAAATGAAAGATGACAATGATTTTCGTAGGATGGCCTTGGTTTGACGCCCGGTTGGTAATAATGCATCAAGAGAAAAGCATACGAAATCGAACTTAATGCAATGTACGCTGCGAAAACGTACTTTAGTTAAAGCTTAGCATGACTTATCTGATTAATCTTTCGAAAAATTGTAAGTAATCGTTTTTTAAATGATATATTTTCCGATTGCTTGCTGTCAGCAAGCACACCTTTACTCGTATATATATATATCAGTCACAAGAGAGTTTAATAAGTCTCCTTGGGCGACTTTCCAGTGAAACACAAATTGAATCGCTTAATGTTGCTTAATCATCATTATTACATCACAAATTTTGCAGGACACAGGTTGCATGCAGGAGTTTACAATAACTGAAGTCCTACTTATCAAACAGCTTGTAGAACTGTATTGAAACAAAGGGTTGAGTATCCTGCAACTACTCTGATCCTACTTTAACAATTGCCATTGACGTGAATTGCTTAATTTAATTACTTTCTGAATGCACCCTATTTAATATATTAATTAATTTGTAATATTTATGCTTGTATGCATTTAAGATGGATTAGGTTACTCCATTTGCTGTATGTTACCTTTGTGTAATACTTATTATACATTTATTATTATTTTGTTAAATTCATATTTTCAACATCTAGATTGTGAGGTTTTCTTTGAAGATCAGATTTACCTGTTCATTGAGAATCGTAGCAATGTATAATGTATGGGTGCTAGCATTTTCATTCTAACAACACTAATGGTTATTATTATTATGGAGATTAGGCGTATGTGTGTTCTATCTTCTCCTTGATATATTACATGATAATCACAATATTACATTAGCAATTACTGCTAATTGTGTAAGAAAAACTAATTCCAAAAAGATTCTTTGAGAAATAACTCTAAATTCTCACTACTTAAAGTACAGTAGTTAATTAAATACTTGAAATTGATTTTAATCTAACAAATGAGGATAACTTAATATATATAGATATTCTGTGAAGGAAAACTCAACTGAATGGGGTTTATGAACAAACATGTGATGCAGGAACACATATGCACACTATCATAAACAATATTCAGCTATTGACAAAATATGTACTTAATCACTTCCCTGACGTCAATGAATATACTCGTCCCACTCGAAACTCACGTCTTCGTTGGCGTAAAGCCAAATATACTCGTCAGATCAATGTAGTTATTTTTCTAACGCTAGATCCTGTTTGTGGACAGAATACTCAGGGTATCAAGCGAATATTTTTTGAAATTATCTTATTTTGTCTTGAATGTATAGGCAACTCACAACGCAATTTTCATAACCATCTGTAGAAAGAAGTAATAAAATACATTTTTTCTTGAATTGAACAGGAAATTCGTCTTAAATTGATAACTTTATCTATCACATGATATAGTAAATGTAATATTTTCAGTTCTTTTTATAAAATTACAAGTAATATTGAGAAATTTACAAGAAATTGTTAACAATAAAGCTAAGAATAAAAATTAAATATAAGCTTCAGAAAAAAAACGGACCAGGTACATTTATTCCAAATTACCGAAACAAAAAGAATATCCAATAATAAATATGATATTTTTTAAGGGAACTTTAAAAATAATTCGTCAGGGAAGTGGTTAATCCTCATAAATGCGTTTATAACAGAAGGGCCTATATTTTTATCCTCATCAGTTCATAATACAATTGTATATGTATGTATGCCTTCTAGTGAAAAAAAAAGTAGCATTAAACTATATTTAAACCTTTTCCTATTTTAGTTAATAAATATTGCTAAAGTATGAAATGTCAATATCAAATGTTTAAATTCCTCATGCTTAAGTTAAGCATCTTCAAAACATGCCAGGTGATGAAATGTTGTCAAATTTTGAAAATTCGTAGCTCTCTTAATATGATACGTAGATCATTCAAACTTTCTACACGTATAGATACGTATATAATGTACGTTGAAAAAATCAACACTTGCCTATGTGCCATGGGTTCAATTCCAGAGCAACTGTAATCTCGATTTTTCCCATAGGAAATGTCTTTGGTTCAACGCTGGGTGAGGAATATTTCTGCCGTAAGAAACGCATGGGATATTGAATTCAATGCAATGTACACTTTGAAAATGTCATTGAGTTTATGTTTATCATTCACTTATCCAAAAAATATTTTGAAAAATCTTATGTTTTATTAAAAGATATATTTTTCGATTGCTTGCTGTTAACAAGCACACCTTTACTCGTACTATAATATTCTTCTGCATTCTACTGTTATCCTCGTAATAGCATAAGAATATTATCTGAGGATGATTACCCAGTGAATAATGAGTAAATGTCTCTTTCATATGAAAGATATGATCTTAATCTTTTTTATTGTAAATTTTTTCAATTGTTTCAAAGGCAAATCATCACATTATTAAGTATGTTTCAAACATTTAAACCCATTCCCTCTTCGATTGACCAGAATTTCTGTAAAACAGATACTCTTATAATGAAATGTTTCACAGATAATTCATGATTATTTTCATCTTAATTTTTATAGTATTATGTTTTTACTTAATCCTCTTACTGAGGATGAGCCAATCTATTGGCCTGGTGTCCTTAGGCGATAACTGCGGATGGGCCGATCTATTGGACCTGCTTTTCTACTCAGCAGAACTCCTCCATTAGAGTGTATCTGTTACTTCTGCTTTCTTCTTTTTTATCTCTAATGCTTATACGTGAGAAACAAACCGATATTTGTGATGAATTATGCGTTAGGCATCTTTAATTTCATATTTCACCTGATATGATGGTATATACCTATCTCGATGAGTGGCATGCATTCAAATACTGGAAAATAAGGTGTTTGTAACATTTTTTCTCAAATTTTTTGAATAGTTATGTTCTTTTTAAAGAAAATCTACCTGTAGGCATGAAACCAATGACACGATTATCGTTTGTAATTAGTATTATGTAAGACCTTTCCTAGGAGTGGCTTCAAGTAAAAAAGTCACCCGTGGAGCATCAAGGGAATCCCTTATTGGGGAAGTAAAGCTTTAAAAGAATTACACTAAATAAAAGAGAAAGACATGTGTAGTGTGCGAGTTGATAGTTGAAAGAGAAATGAGGAGATGAGCATGCACCAAGTGTGCAAAATGTAAGGAAGGACTTCATGGTGCATTCTTTCTGCAACACAAGTGCCAGAGAGTAGATGTTTCCTAAAATGCAACTTTTGAATAAGCTGTCACGATTTTTAAAATTTAATTAATTATAATTTTAAATTTCAATAGTTAAAAGACCAAACTGTTGACTGAATGTGAAGTAATAGCAAAATATAATATGTGAGCAAAGAGTTGTATGTGTTTCCTAGCGTTAAGTTATATTTTAGTATTTCTTGTTTAAATATAAATAATATCTCATTCGCTTCCCTTGTATCCCTTAGGGCCATTAAAAGATGCTCCAAATCTACTCTGCACTCCACATGCTGCTTTCTACTCCGATGCATCCTGCACTGAACTACGTGAAATGGCTGCCAGTGAGATCCGCCGTGCCATTGTTGGTCGTATCCCTGATTGTCTACGCAACTGTGTAAACAAGGAGTACTTCATGGGTGGCTCAGGATATCCTGAGGGCATAAATGGTGGATACTACGGTGGTGGATCGCTACCTGTGCAGCAGGCCCACTCAACAACACCACACGAGCCCCACACTGCAGCAGCGGCTGCAGCAGTGGTTGCTGCAACAGCGGCAGCCACTGGTTCATCTTTGCCAGGCGGTCTCCCCCACAGCCTAGTGAGTAGCCTGCCTCCTAGTGCAGCTGCAGCTGCTGCAGCAGCTGCCGCAGCAGCCGCCGCAGCGCATGGCACCGAGTCGTGAGGGGAACCTCCCTCAGCGTCCTCCTTCCGCCAACCCCTCCTGCCAATCGGAGAGGGTCCTAAGGGTGCAGGAATCCCACCCCAACAACGATCTGACCGTGTCTCTCCACTCCTACCTCTTAATGGTGGAAGGGCGGACTAAGATGGCCCACATTGGGACTGATGCACTTTTCTCTCCTTCCACCTCCCCCCTACCTCCTTGATGTGTGCGATTTGCATGCTAAGGTCATTAGTCTCGTTGGACCCCAAGTTTTATTTACTCCCTCCTATTTTACCTGGCCTTATAACCTTGATGCCCAAAGGAAGACTTCATGTAGGAAATAATTAGAATCGATTTTTGCTCAGAAGTAATTTACATTCAATTTTGACAGGGCACCTCTCATATTTGTGATGTGGATTATTGTCCTGTAGGGAGTGATCTGTGAATAAATGTTAAGGGAGTTTTTGGTCTCGTAGTGAAGAATATTATGTAATTTATCCAAAAAATCTTATTAACTCATAAGGGGTAAATGAATGGGAGTCAGGCAGTTTTTTTATGCCTGGTTTAACAGGCTCATCCATCTTTTTTAGGAGTGGTATTGTAATGGTTAACTTGAGGTTTCAGAGGAGGGGAGGATCTGTGCTCATTTGTAGGCTTGATGTGTAGTTTTATGAAAGTTTAACATTTAATCATTTTTTACAAGTTGTTTTGTCCTCATTTTGTTAATAAGATGAACATGAGTTCAATCGCTTGTATAGTTGAATTGAAGACTTTTGCTCAATGAAGTGTTTGTTTTCTATTATATATTTTGTAGGCATATAATTAAGTCCCCCCATGAGTAATTTTGGTGATGATATGTTGAATTTCTATAATTATAATGTTCCAAATATGTTTTTCATTGTTCAATTCAGAATTAATTTAGGAAAAAAATCCACCTGATTTGTTCTTTCTCCTTAAGAGTCATATTTTATCTTTGAAATAATTCCTCATATTCTTGTCATATTATATTAAGATATGTCAGTAATGATAGGGTATTTATGAGCTTAAAAATATATTTTGTGGTAAGAATTTTATGTTAAATTAAAATGGATTCTGAAGTATCTTTTCTTTCAGAAATTATTGTAATGTTTCGGTCATAAATTCTAATAATATTTAGATCTGACAAATTCTCCCTTGAGTATGAAAATTTGCTTTTCTTTGTCCTAAACTTATAGTATGTTTACATAGATCTTAAATAATCAGAATAATAAGCTTTGCCCTTTTCTTATATCCCTCATATTATAATTTGATATCTTTTAAAAGCTCTTTCCGTGAAAACGTTTTTGTAATAATTTCCATGAAACTATATTTTGTAAAGCATTGCAGCAAAGAATCATCTGTACTGAGGCAGTCTTCTTTTAATGTTATATGAGCTCGGAACGATATTTCGAATATATTATTTTAATTGATATCACCAAGTCATAGAACTGACTGGTTCCTTCGTTCGTTCCTTGCAGCCTCTCAGCACTCCAGACCCATCTAACCATCACTCGCTGAAGACGGAGCCCGAGGTGCACTAACACCGGTCGTGTGTGTCCGTCTGTAAGGAATCCTATGAATGAGAGAAAAATATGAGCAGCTTTTTTTGGGACAAGTTCAAGCAAGCACACAGATCTTCCCCATTTACACCCATTATATCCCTTTGAATGAAAGTATAATCATAAAATTATATTCTCTGGACCTCGGTTGTTGTCTCCTTTTGGCATCTCCTCTTTGCAATGCAATTATCAGCATTTCTGGAAGATAATACTTTGAGGGCAAGGAGTAAAAAGCCAAAGGAAACTTTTCTCGTCTTTTGATTATAAATGGATGAGAGAGTAAATGGCATCTGCTGTGACTCCCCACCAAGTACAAACTGAATGGCCTCCTTATCCCAGAATTTGTTTTGATACATAGTAATAATCATGCAAATCTTACCTGTTGAAGGGAAAGATGAGTATGAAATCAAAGTTGGCTCCATTCAAAAATTTGAGCATATTCTGTGGAGTTTCCAAGTACATGTGTTTTATTTTTCTTTCCACCACCCTTCCATCCCCCATCATTTGCAAGCATTTTTTTGTTGCCTTTGTGTGTGAGAGACGTCAGAGACACAGAATTAGGCTACTTAGGTCTACTTAATAATACGGCTATCTTTCCAAGTTGAGAAAGACAATTACAAGAAATGAAAAAGATATTGGACATTGTGAAGAAGAGAAGTTCTAAGTTTGGTGTGTTTTTGGTCAGGATGACATTTTTATTGCAAGAGTGTGAGTCAAGGGAAAAAAATTTTGCTCTGTAACAGATTTCAATAGCTGTTGCCATTTGGAAGCTGCAGTGTAGTTAGCTGGATACCTCTTTGTGTGCTGGTTATGTGAATCGGTGGTTTGATATTTGGAAACAAATTTTCGAAAAGAGGACTTAAAAGTGGGAGAAGTTGAATAATAAACAGTCAAATTTTACCTTTTTTAATGTGTGTGAGTATGGCTGCATGTATGAGTGAGAGTGTATCTGAGGAATTTTTAACGCCAGGAGGAATAGTAGTTTGTATTTGGGATGATGAGCACTTTTTTACATTGTTTTTAAGGTTCACTCATTATATTTTGCTCTCATAAACTTCTGGACAAGTAGATGATCATCACACCAATGTGTTGAACATGAAGTTATTCAAATCACATCTTTATGTTTTGCCCCGCATCAACTTTGGTTCATATTGTTCGAATGTTGATCATACATTTTGCGATGTTCTCTCTTCAAGGAATTTGAAAACTTTCATAGAAAAACATTTTCTTTTGTTATACTGGTATGACTTGCACTTATATGCTGTAGTTGTTTTCATACATATATTTGCCATTTTCTGTGTTAAGGGAAAATTAAGTTTAAATCTGAACCCCCATTTGCAAACGTTTGGAATCGGAAAATCAGTTATGACTTTGGAAATACAGTAAAACCTTGTTAATTTGATGGGACCAAAGAGTTAGCGTTTTTAAATTTGTGAAACTTGACTATCATTTGTACTTTGAAGGAAGATTTAGTTTAAAAATTAAATTATTTGAAAGATAATCAATGAATTACCCTGTATACATATCTCAAAATATAATGATCAGGAACTTTATTTTGTGATCTTATCATCAAATTATAGAAACTTTCATTTATAAGTTTGTCTTTTCCTTACACGTGAAAGTACTCTAGGTATTGCTTTTTGGTGTTGTAAAAGATATTTTTCTAAATTTATTTCAATCTAATAAGATATGAATTGGATAATGTCAATATAACTTATTCAGAAATTATAATTTATTCAAGTAAATGCTAGTACAGTTAGTAAAGGATGCCTTCAATTGTGTATATAGTATTTAGATTGCTTCATACTTTGAGATACAAATTAGCTAGGTTTTACTGTACATCCTCTTTCCTCATTCACCTATTCCCCACACATGCATTCACTGTCATTGCAGATCTCTTTGCTCCCATGTGCTAAACTAAATTTTTTTAAAAAAACCTCAGTGGCAAATCTCTTTTTAGTTCTTTTGCTTGCCAGGACTAACAAAGGATACAAGAAAAGGTTTTATGGAACGAGTAAATAATAATACAGTAGGGACAATAGGTACTTTATCAACCAAATTTCTATTTTTCTTAAAAAGAAGATTGAATGTGTGCTAGGATTTGTGGATCATTTTTTTTACTTATTCAGCGTGTACCGTTTTATGTGATGTTCTTTGCTTGGTGGTTCATCGTATGTTGTTTCAAGAGTGTTCTCAAAACTACATATCGGCTTGGAATCATTCCACGAGGTGGCTTGTTTCGGGGTGCCAACTGACGACAAATGAGGTATGCATTAAAGGAATAAATGAGTGACAGTGGAATGCTTGTGAGAGGAGTGGACTGGAGATGCGATGGGGCTGCACTTTAGTGAACATCCATTGCTTGGCACATTGGTTGGCATATTTGAAGCATCACACACGCAGGGCATGTGTTGCCCACTATTTCATCGAGTAGGATGCCCCCTTGGGGAGAATATGATATATTTTTTTCATGTTTCTACATTTTTCTGTGGTTCTTTTTTTGTGTGTGTTTGTATTGTGACTATTTTTCCAAGTGCAAGTGTTATGTTATATCTCTCCCATTATTAATTAGCCCTGTTAGGTCCCCTAGAAAAATATCGCCTTTATTCCTGTTGCTCATCCTCTCGGCAGAGATGAAATCCATTTTCCCTTCTACCCATCAGCACTTATCACTCCAGACACTATTCTTTGAGCGATGGTGGTCTCAAACATTTCCAAGAATGTCTCTTGATGATAAAATGCTAAGTGAATGTTTATGCTACATCACTCGAGTGAGTTCTTTTTGACAAAAATTATTAAGGAAAATATTACTTCTAAAATTGTAAGATAAAGTATTCCTGTAAAATTATTCGGGAAGTATGAGGATTTACTAGACACTGGAATCACCCAAGGAGAAATACTCAGTTTTTTTCTGTTAAGTGTAATTTTTTACCTATCAAGGAAAATGGTTATATTGTGTACATCAGTTTTTCAGGGGCACCTTTATGTTTGTAAAGTAACAATATATTTGGTTTTAAGAGTTCAGTTGTCATTTACGTTGGCAGTGCCTGATTGAAATGCTAATAACAAATCTTAAAGAGGTAATTAGTTGACAAACAATAGGTGAGTTGATTTTATAGTGGCAAGTGAAGAGTAGACATGGGCTTGTCATGTGCAGCAGCAGAAAGCAGGCAGTTCAGAGGCAACATTCTTTGCCTGCTACGTGTACTTCTTTGGAGTTTGTGTAGATTCAGTAGATAGACAGATTTTAGTCACAGAGAAATGATGTAGGGCTATTGGATCTTCCAGAACTTTGAAATAAAATCTTGTAATGAAATCATCCTGAACTTTATTATTCCTTACCTTGCATTTTAAAATCTTAGTCAAATATCTCATGGTTTGGAAACAAAGTATCTTTATTTGTGTCAAAAATGACTCAATATCACAGTAAACTAAAAATTACCAATCTTGACTAGACATTTAAAACTCTTTGGTGCTATTATTGTTGCTGATTATTTGGTCAGGTGCCTATTAACTTCGTTGCTTCTGTTACTACCTGCATTTAACAGCACTGAAAATGGTTGTTTCAATGTAGCAATTAATACAATATTTTTGTAATTGATGATTTCCACCATGTTTGCATTTACAGGTTCAGAGCTCCTTGTAAAGTATTGTAAATTTATGTGATTGTGGTTGGAAATTTCCTTTTTTGGAATTTTTATACAATACTTTTTCACTTTGGAGAGAAGCACGTGAGTGCAAACAAAATTTGATCACTCATACACCAAAAGAAAACTGAGTACGTGAAAAATTGTCATTCATCTTACTTAATGTATGACGACGGTTACTCTGTTTTCTCTCTAGAAAGTAAATCCTTCTGAATGTACAATACATTATAACCTCTGAAGTTTATTAAAGAATTGAAAGAAAGTTATTATTTACTCTGGTGAGTTAAATAGTGTGCACTTCATTCAGTTCCAGGCTATTAATTTTTTTGTTTCATGTTTTACTGGCAAGTCAGTTCGGGCGTATCCGAAAGATTTATAAAAGGCTCTAGAAAAAAAACTCGAGTACAGTATTATGGGATATTTTTGATTCTCCGTTGTAGCATGGATATTGCTGCCTCATTTGGACTTGAGTTGGAGTGTTTTAATCCTCATAAATTATTTAATAGAAAAAATAATTGGAAACGAATTTCCGGGAACGCAAAAGTTTTGTTTTAAATAATGATATGATGATTATTATGTGTGCTTCAGAATGAAAGATGATTGAAAATTACTTGCTAATATAATACATTAAGACTGCAATGAGTGCGAGTTTCATGAGAAGATTGAAGATCACAATTAGGCTCTGGTGAGTTTAACATGCGTACAATGTTACAGAGTTGACTTTTTTCGCTCTCTTTTGATTAGTTAAAAAAAACTATTATAAACTTCTTGACGAGAAGATACTATGCATGTAACAGATTAAAGTGACAATTTTTGTTGTGTAGGAACTGTGTTAATGGATCGGTTCCGTTAGCAGCTCTGGCATTCACGCTGTTAAACCTAAATGCAATTCACCGGACGCCTTTGCAATCATCAAGAGCACCGAGGCTTAATTCTTTTGCATAATTTCTCGAAAGCATCACTTCTAATAATATTGCGCCAGATGTTGAATGGCCTCGTACCTCGGAAGTTCTCTCAATGCGTTCGGCAACGATTGTATAATAAATGTGTCCAACATTGCATCGGTTGTGGTCGTTTTTCAACGCATCGCTCTATGTGAAGTAGCGATACAATACGAATGTTTTAATGTGTGTACAAAGAGCACCTTGTGTTTCGCACGATTGTCACGGAACCTCTCTTGGCGTGCCGTCGATTCCGGTTGCAGGGAAACCACATTAGCCTTTCGCGGCACTATTGTACTAATAGACCCTCGAGTTCTGGGTGGCCCTCGCTTCGTACCTCCACCGTTGACAAATGCGAGGAGTTTTTGTCCGAAGCGTAGTAACATTGGCCCGGGACGTTCCTCGGTTGATCGGTTGGAATTCGGCATCCGAACTCTCGCGGCCGCACCAGGCGACGTCAAACGGCGTTGCCGTGAACTCTCATGTGGCGGTTGAGGTTGCCCGATTGGGAGAACCTGAGCAGGCACAGCTTGCATTGGTAAGGCTTTTCGCCCGAGTGGATGCGTAGGTGCTTGGTGAGCGTGGAAGAGTCCGAGAACGCCTTCCGACATGCCCGGCAGCGATAAGGCCGTTCGCCGGAATGAGTCCTCATGTGCGTGGTAACGGACGACGATTGGGAAAAGCGTCGCTCGCACACGGGGCAGCGAAAGGGTTTCTCGCCCGAATGAGTCCTCACGTGGGCTGTGAGGTTGGCCGCTTGGCTGAACGACTTATGGCATTCTCCGCACCGGTACGGCTTTTCTCCGGAGTGGGTGCGAAGGTGCGTCTTCAGGGTCGAAGGCCTCGCGTACGTTTTGCCGCAGATCCGGCAAAGGTTGCTGCCGGTGGAATCGCTGCCTCCTGACTTGCCGTTGGTGGTCGTAGCCGAGGGCTGCGTGGCCGGTGGCGTAGTCGGTGTGGTGTTGGAGAAGGTGCACCGTCTTCGGGCTGGAGGGAAGCCGGTCTTGGGGGGTTTGAAGCAGGAGGTGGTGGGCGGAGAAACTGAGCACACGGGACTAGGGAGGGAATGTGGTGGTGGAGGCTCTGGTGCTCGGAAGTCCGCCGTAAATGAATAGGTAGCTCCGGCAGCGTAAGCCTGAGGGCTCAGGAGGGACTGACTCTGGGAGTAGACCGGAGATGGGTTTGAGGGAGGAGCCCACTGCATCTGCGGGAAGAGATGGGCGGTTGGTGATTGTGGAGAAGTGCGCTCCGCAAGGACGTCGATGTTCGACCTGGGGCATGCATACCCCTGAGGATACGAATTTAAGATTTTGCATTTTAGTTTTCACATAAATCATATTATCATTATTAATATAAACTTATTATGGAAACATTTTCTTGAATTTGTAAAGACAAACATTACTCGTAAATAACAGCGACTATTCCAAAAAATATTTTGCGCTAATTATTTTAGTTTGAATTAAAATTTCATTTGAATTGAATAAAAAGAGATTTCTAACTTATACGTTATGTTTATGTTACCAATAATATTGTTAACTTATTTTTATACTAATTAATCATATCAGTTTAATTGCACTTATAAATATTACCTCTAATTCTACCGAAACACATTTCCACTAATTATGAAATAGTTATTGCACACTCTTATCATTATCTTATCATTCATTCACGTTATGATCATTAAAGAAAAGTATTTAGATTTGATCTCTTTAAGTCCATAGAGGAGAATGGTAGCGTGGATTGCTAATAGGCAAAACTTGGATGAACTACTGCATTCGGTTGAATGATTGACTTTTAAATGAAATCTATTCGATTTTCATTCATATGATAAATTTTGAAGTTTGTAGAAATAATGCTAATAAGAAAATTTGTCCCTCGAATGATGAACCGTGGTTATTAAGACCTAAACATATTTACCTTTAACTCATTTAAATCCTGCAAAAATAATCAAATGAACTTTAAATTGAACTGTTAATTAAAGTAGCTAATATTCAGTAAACGTTCTTCTACGCCATATTATTTTCTTGGATTATCTATGTGTCTATTATATATGTGATTATCTATCTATCCATTGATTTAGCTTCAAAAACTTTCCCTTTTCTCGAATAAAGTATTCATATGAATTATTTCCAAATACGTTTAAGTTCGTGTTTTATATGTTTCTATTGCTGCCGAACACTTCTCTGCTGTTGACAAGGAAGGGAGTTTGATAACTCGATACCGAATGAATCTATCGTTTATAAAGGGAGATATTGTCAGATCATATTCATTTAGGTGTTTCTATTCCAATAACTGCTACTAATCTCCATATCTGATTAGCACGCAATCTTCGGTGAAATTTTCTCTCTTTTCTCATTTACGGATAACTTTATATATGATATTTTCTTTATTTCTAATTCACCATCAAGAAGCGCCATTTTTTTCATAGAAATTTGTTAGGATTGAGTTAGAACTCTACGATCTTCAGCAGATGAATGCTGTCTCTATATTTTAGTTGCTGAAGTATATTCTTTTAGTTAACATATACTTCAAATTTTAAGGATTGTTTCAAATGAAAATTTAATTATATCAATCGTATCTAATATTAGATTTCTTTCATTATTCATAACATATAACTAAGGCGCAGAAGAAATGTGATAGACTTTGATAATAAATTTCTTATACAATACAAGATCGGTATGAGCTTTTACTGTTGCTTAAGGATGAAATATTTACTTAATCTGATTTAGTATCATTGATATTTACAAATTCATATGTATGTTGGTAAGATGTTTTTATGATTTGGTGCTTTCCCGGCATGTGTGCTGCAGGTATATCTCTAGAGTTTCCAACAACAACGTGAAATTGGCTCCTGAGATAGGAGCCGTCCTGTGTTCCACCCGGTTGCAAGATGATTTATTTTCCCAATTCAAACGGTTTATGTGTGTGGAAAGTGTTCAGAATATCTTTCTGTATGCATAAGGTTTTATTCATGTTTGATTCAACCTCAGACTGAAATATTGATCATTTTATATCGACATTCTCATCTTAGGGCAGAGGCCACCCTTTTCTATATTTTGTTAAAATTGGTGACTTTAAAAAATTTTTAGGAAATTCCTAATTACTTATCCGTTATAAAATAAATAAATTATTCTTGTGAGGTTAATTAGAGGCATTATTATTAATTTCAGAGGAATTTACTTACAATTAATCTACCATTTATATTAACAAAGATGATTTGCATATTTATGATGATTAGTTTTATTTAGCATTATGTAACATACATATAAATTTGAAAAGTTTAACAATAAGTATTTTTTCCTTTAGAGTAATTAAATTTTTAATATTCATTGATATCGAATCTTAGTTTCATCAGTTCTAGCAAGAAGGCCATTGGAGATTGGAATTTTAAGAAGACCTGGACAATTAATACGTGTCGCTTTTTCCTTAAGATTTAAGAAGTATATTTTTTACTAAACACTGTAGTCAACTTTGAATTCTTTATGCGTATTTATTTCAGTTGAATTTTACCTTTTATGTTTATGATAGTATTAATATATATCTCATTTTGAACTTTTATGTATTGTTGCTTATATTATGTATTAGTATACTTTAAATGAATACCATTCCATAATAATACCATAAGTATTATTTACATGATTTCGATTCGAATGACTACCAGTCGATAATACAATCTATCGATTTGATGTAAACATAAAGTATCCATTAAGCTTTGGATGTCTCATTCTCTTCATACGTTTATGGAATCGATTACCTCGATTCCAATCGGGAATAATGAACTAAGCTCGATTGTGAAACTTCAGCAACTGAAATTTTTAATGAAATAAAGTTAGTTGTCGTTTTTTATTTTTCAAGTCCAGTGATAGCTAAAAATTTTACATGCATTTGAAACGTAAGCCATTCTCATTTTCTTTCCTTTTTATCAATGGTTCTTTTCTATAAAATTGAAAGATCCTAACAGCGTTTGCGAATGTCCAATCCTCGGTGAATAACGTAAATTCTTAAAAATTGATCGTACAAAAGTTGTTTTTTTATAATTCAAGCTTCGTGGTAGAAAATTGTTTTTTTATTACTGATACTTCTTCGTGTGACTATCGCCCTTTATGTCTTATAAAGCTATCCTAGTAATTTATTTCAAGAAATATATTGCCATTCGTATACTCGCCGGGTACCACGTAAATTTCACTAAAACTTATTTTATATAGTAAATAATTTTATTTAACATTGCTACATAACTGGCTATAGATATTTTACTTTTGCTGAAATTTCAAAGCGGATGAGCTGTACTTTTTTATTTGAAAAGCCTTTGAATGAACCTAAAAAATATTATAAACTGTGATGAACGTGTTATTTAGTGGACCTCATCGAATATTATCTTCGATTAAATAATATATTGCAGATAATTTAATTTATCTTCAATTATTTAATCCTTAACATAATTAACGTATATTTATTATAATTAATAACAATAAATATAAATAATATTATATAATAAGTTCCTTAACATAATTAATGCCAGAAAGTCGAAGTGTGTGCATCTGTACATTAAATTATATTTTTAGAATCAGTGATATAAATAGGTCATTAGAATTTTTAGTGTATTCAAGATGGAGTCCATAGAGGGCGGGGCATCGTGTTATCGATCCGTGGTCTGCAGCCTCGGAGAATCTTGGTTCATATACCTCTGAACGCTGTTGTTAGCTCATTATATATTATCGTCACACAAACGTTGCAGATTATTCAACATTTCAAAGGTTTATCGAAAAGGAATGTACGAAGTTTGAATATTAGTGATGACATTTTATTTATAGAATGTTGGGCCTGGAGGATTTTTATTTCAAAGCTTGCTTATTCGAGAAAAGTAACTCGAGAAAGTTATTTTTTATTTTTATTAGTTATTATCCTTTCGAAGAATCCCGAAAACCACAAAAATGCGATACAAGATGTAACTCGAATAGAATTTAAGCTCTAAATAAATAAAAAATTATAATTTCTTGTTAGTATTTTTCTCTTGCTTGCTTTCAGAAACATTAGCAAATATTTTATTCTGTAGAATATTAATTGCGTTAATTTTTTAAAACAAATACTCGATTTTGTAACCTTAGACTCATTATCGACGAAGTATTACTTCCTTCCCTTCTTCGTTTGCTAATTAACTCCTTCCACCGATCGATGTGAGGGACGCATGAGGCGGCCATTTTGTTCCATCGCGTTGCTAAAGAGAATGACGTAACAACATCGTAGGTCTTCGCTGCCGAAAACCCTTACCGTAGTCCATTTGGTAGAGAATTTTTGCGTGCTTTTATATGTCAGAGGAATGGCTTTTTTAAAACAATTTTCAACGCTTTAGTTTCATGCAATGGTATCCTAACGCATGGGAAACTAAATTTTTCCACCCGATACATTTTGACGAATTAGATAAACGAGTGTAAGTTGAATGTAAGAAATATAATTTATATTTAATAATCTATTAAAATAATACCTCTAGTAAAGTTACACACCTATAAGATTAATAAGCCCATCAATTGGAGGGTTCTTATTAGTAAAAGCAAATGTAACGCTATTCTGAGAATTGGATTTGATGAACTAAATAAGTTCATCTCTTTAATGGACAGAAGTATTGAAAATTCGTCATAAAGATTAATGTAAAATGACGTCTTCACTGGTTTTTATATAAAGGATAGGTCAGGTAACGTAGTTTACTAGATTTTCGGAAAAATATTTTCCCCAAGAAGCATTTTATCCTTTTATACATCCAATCTTTCAATAACGCATAGTAGAAACTATTACTGTAAAATACAATCTCAAGTAAGGGTTACGTACAGTTTCGTTAAAGGTCTTATTTTTGGATCTCTCAATTCTTTTCTACAATTAACGTTAGCATTCGTAATAAAATGAAACTGAATGCTACATGCTTTTTCATAATTAACTTATTCTACCACAATTTACGTTACTAAAGATGTAAGTAAAAATTGTGAAACCTATCGCAAACCAAAGTCACGAAAAGTACTTAGTATTAAATTTTATTTTATTATAGCAATTCCACCAAGTTACGCCTAACGATATCGATTTTATTAGCAATTTTAATGTAAGTTTATATAAAAAATTCAGTTTCATACTGAACATCCTGGTATTCCAGGTTCTGGAAGACTAAGAACGATATTTTAAGAATCACGTAACAAACCTGGTACATAAAGTTTAATAATGTAGTTTCAATTACAATTGTTCTAGACCAAAAGTTAGTATTCGAGCTAGATAAATTATACTACGGAATATCGTTTTTCGTCGAGGCAGTTCTAAGTTTACCAGAAGAATATTGTTTTGTTTGATGAGGCAAACGGAATGAAGGATTTTAATAACCGACTTCGAGTACATCGAACTCAGCGTTTATCAAGAAATATATGTATGGTCTATAAAGTATATATTGATGTTCCGAAAGGTAGAATGAAATATTTTTCATATTTGTTGAGGAAAATAGATTCTCTTAGAATTAGATTAGAACTCGCGGCGTTGCAATGGCAGAAATACCTTTTGTGAATTAATATTGCTGCCATTCTCTTTTTTATCATTCATATTATATAATGCTTAATATATAAGTATATATTTATATATACTTATAATTCTCTTTGTGATATTCCATTGTTAATTGTGTTTTATCTACACTTTGCTCTCACCTGTGGACAAGTGACCTGATGGTGCTGCATTCCATCCGTCATGTTATACCCCATCGCTGGGACACCCATCGTCATGTTCATGGACACGTTAACGCTCATGCTGGGGAAGACGGTGTGCGGTGGAGGCGGTGGAGGAGGCGGAGGAGGTGGTAGAGGAGGATGGCTTTGAGGTCCCATACTGCTTCCATAGCACATGCCTTGCTCCTGAAGTCCAATGCCATTCGATGCTCCTCCGCTGAAGTATTGGGCTGTACCGTACCCACCCGATGGGGACATCATCTGCAGATCGAAAAACATCGAACTCAACCATCGATGGAACTTCGATTTCGGCTTACTGTTGAAAACTAACGAATGAATGTAGTCCAGAAGAAAGTGATACTACTTCGTAGCTTCGATTTTTTAAATTAAAGTTATGTAAATCGATGATTCGCGATAAAAGAATTATTAAATTATAACAGATTAGCATATAAGCTATAGCAGATCCATATCGCTCTTGGAACATTTACGAATTAGCGAATTATTATAATTAACAATATAATCTACTACCAAATTATGATTAATACGAGTATTAATTCGTACGTATGGCCGCAGGTACGAAACGATTCCGAGATTTTTATTAATTCCAAAAGCGTACATCTTATATCGATTTAATATTTCGCCTTTGACTTTGAATGAAGTTTCTCATAGTTTCCTCCTTTCCATCGCTGGATCTCCTTCCCACATGTTCAATCATCGAAATCTCACCACCACTTCGATGGTTTACCTGGTGAGGATGTACGGTGTATGAAGTGGTAGTTCCTTGGTGTGTGGGAGTCTGTTGCTGTTGGCCGTAGGTGAATCCGGAGGGAGGGGACAATGGACCACCCATCATCCCTCCCGTGCCCATCATTCCTCCACCGCTGCACATGCCTCCGCCGCCCATAGGCGCTGCACCGCCGCCGCCCATCACCTGTCCCGGGTGCACCACCGCGTGCTTCAGGGACAACAGCACATCCGCCACGTCGTGCGGCTGCTTCTCCACTTTCAGCGAAGGAAAGTCTCTGGAAATCAATTGACCAATTAGTTGAGATGATAGGTGAGATCCGAGTCCTTTTCGGGTCTCCTTCAACTCTCGGCTTATACTCGATTCAATTTTATGATTTGGAATATATTTTTATAATCGGACAATCAAAGAAAATGTACTTTGGCAATAATTACTCTATCCGTGGAAAACATGTGTTTGGCAGGGATCTTGAGTGATTCTTTTGACAATATTATTATCAAAAATATGTTGCAGTTGGACTTATATAAATTATACAAAATATATTGGCAATGTAAATTGCATAGTTGCAACACATAAATCTAAAAAAAATTTAAAAAATAAATACATATATATAATCACAATTAATATTATATTAAATGTTATTTAAATAATTGATGCACGTATCTTTTAGAGGGATATATCATTTTCTGGTGCACTGATTGTGATCTCGGTAACTTACTCCACTCATTAATACCCTAATAATCAGACATAAAATCTCGAAAGAAGTTTGATTTAAGTTTTATTTACGTGATTTAGATTCGAATGACTACCAGTCGAGAGTGTCTCTGTCTAATTGAAGTACAAATATTATAAAGTAACAGTGTATGTAGAAAATTGAACAATACTATTAATATCCTGATACTGGAAAACGCTGTATACAAATTATCGGTACCCTCTTAGAATCTTCGTACTATGAGTTGTCGATTGCCCCAATAATAACACAATCCATCGATTTAATGTAAACATAAACTAAGTATCCATTAAGCTTTGGATATCTCATTTTCTTCATAAGTTTATGAAATCTATTGCCTCGATTCCAATGGGGATAATGAATACTAAGTTACATTGCGGAACTTTAGCAACTGAAATTATTAATGAAATAAAATTATTTTATGTACATTTATTTCTCCACAAGTTCTATGGTTTATTTTTATTTAAAAATCGAGTGAAATGGTTTTGGATTTGAAGTTCCGAAGTAATATTTTGCCTCATTAACTCTCAACTCAATCATTTAATAAAATTATAGTTATCGAGAATTTTATGTAATTAATATTGAAACGTGTCGTAGAGGTGCAAGTTTTTCTTGGTGGATAATTAAAAGAATTCAAATTTATGAAGTATTCGAGGTTCCAAATGATACAGTGTATATGTGTAGTGTATGCGATACACAGGGAATTGCTTCTTTAACATTTTCATCATTCACGTAACAACAACAAGGATGGGTAACCAACAGCGATGGAAAGAAAAAGAAGCTATGGAGAATGGACTTACTTGTACGATCCGCCACAAGGGCTGAATGGGAAGAGACTGGGCAGTGGGTCCAAATCAAGCGGCGGCAAGGAGAAAGATCCCATATCTGAGGAAGACGCCGATGTAGCAGCAGTGGTGGTTATCGACGCAGATCCTACACTCACTCCCACGTCCGGCCACGCCTCCAGCCCGAAGTGGGGATTGTTAGGTACATAGCATCCGTCCATTCTTTAAATACCTGTGCCCCGCCCCCAACCGAAGAACAGATAAAGCCACATAAGATCAAGAAGGTTTTTGAGAGTTTGAGGCTGTAAAAAAGATGAGAAGATAAAACGGCCATGGGTAGGCCGCTAAAAATTACCATTACAATAGACCGACTCTTCGTGGCTTCGCTATTAATTGTTTTATGTGGCTTCTGTGGTTCTCAAGCAGAAGCCTTCTTTTTCTCCATTTTATCCCCACCCCCTCTCCATGTAGTGAAACGGCGCTTTTCCCGCCAAAGGTTGTCATGGTAACGGGATCCACGCAACGGGATTGGGCGATGGCGGAGGGAAGTCTTACGTGAATGGCTTCGGTTATTAATCGTTATGGGTGCGAACCAATCATCCCTTTCCTTCTATTCATATCCTATGCGTAAACGAAAGAGTTCTAGGTGATACCTTTCGACACATATCATGCCTTTTTATTTCCCTCTTCTGAACGAGTCCTCCATTCATCTCAATCTTTTCTACCGATCTCGCTATTTCTTCCACCTTATCTTGCTACGGATTCTCTTTTCTCCCGTGGGCTTCCGTATTTCACTCGATTCTCAAAATAACAAACGAATTACATCGCTCAATTTTTCCTCGGTTAATTTTCGCAGAATTAATCTATTGGCTATTTAAAAATTTCTCAAGATTATGATTTATAACCGTTTTCTGATGTTTGAATTGAAATTTTTCACAAGCAAAACTCCTGAATTACTATGTCTCTTTTTTCAATGTTTTGAATCTTTTTATAAATCTCTTATCTTCAACTTATCTTTCCCTTATTATATTGAAAATAAATCAAATCTTCAAAAATTCATAATGAATAGTTCCGCAGATAATCATGAAAAGAGTTTACTTGTTTCTTTATCTCTAAATTATCTATAATCAAACGTTTTTTCATCATTTTATTTAAATTCTTTCGGAAATTGTTCTTATTGCAGGATATTATGAACTTAAAGTCTCCGTAAAAAGAGCGCAACTTTGGTGAATGTAGTGCATCGGTCTAAACAGCAATAGTTTTACCTTTTTACTGTTCAATTCGTTTGTCGAATGAATCCATCGATTTCTATTTACAATTAAAAATGTATCATTCATATCACTAAGCATTGAAACCGTAAGTGCTTTGAATTCTCGGAGTTCCGTATTTAGTTATTTTCATTAAAGCAATAATTTCAAGAGCTTTTACTAGGCACATCATCAGAAAACAATATTAAGTTCCTAATGTGTACGTATGACCCAATTATACATTTCTCAGTGAAATGTGTTATTATCACGGATCTTTATGAATATTTGGGTCGATGATGTTCATTATGTAACGGAATTCTATTTGAAAGAAAAATATTTCCTCTTCGAATTGCACAAAGTGGATTACTTGTTTCTATTGTAGTTAAAATCGATACTTCAAAAGACATAACAAGACGTAACACAACTGAGTTTTACAAAATAAAACGTTATGTTAACATAAGTTTATATTTCGTGAAAATGGGAGTGAAGGCCTCTGTATGACGCGACATCGCCCGACACATGATCGGGTTTTTGTTGAAACATATTTCCTGTTATTTAGTCCTATGAATGTCATGTCTTTTACGTGTGTGCTAAGAATTCCAAATTCTCTCCTGTAAAGACGAACGGCATTATAATTATCGAGAGAGCATTCATGTTTACACTCTCGTCTATGTATAAGTAATACAAAAATTTCAGCAATTAAATTTTTTTCTTAAAAAGTTTACCAATCCGAATTTCAGCTGCTGAAATTCATATTTTTCGTCGTTTAGAGAATTATTGTCCTTATTTTCGTATTTGGTAAAACGTGTATCAAAATGTTCAATACGTTCAGATATTCCGTAAAATTGGAGTGAGAAACGAATTAAAACGAACTTGATTTTCTTGGGCAATAAAACGTTATGGGGAACATAAAATGAGTAATGATTTCTATTCGGATTTCTCCTTTGAAATGGTGGCTGTATGCTGATAATCAAACATCGATCCTTGGGTTGTTTACCTGAGGGAATCGACATATTATGGTTCTATTTTGGTAAAGATTTGGAGAAAATGCGATTCTTCCTCAAGAAACCTTAGGATTCAATCTGAAATCGGTTTCCCTCCTTCATATTCCTCCTCAAATACTTCTTTTGACCGTCACTCTTGTGAATAATTTTAAAAGACGTTAAACATTGATTGAAGATGAGCACCATCTAATACTTTCATGTTCTATGAATAAGAATTAAATTGAATCATTACATATTTTATGAGGTTAAATATTTCTTGAAAGTAGAAATAATGGATAAAACATTAAATTGTATTTATGTACGACAATACGTTTTCTCTAAACTGATGTTCACGATGGTCAACAAGTCGATCGCAAGGCCAGTCCACGCAATTCCAATGATTGACGATAAGCAATTAAGCAATAGTTGAATGCATTCTGAAGATTTCCCGTGAATTCCCTGAATTCGGATACTTTAATTTTAGCTAGATAAACTAAAAAACATAAAAATTTCAATATTAGATCGATAAGCACGACGCGGAAATCCAAATAGTAATTGAAAATTTTGATCTATTAGTCCAAGATTTTGAAATAAATTGAAGAATTTGTTACTACTTTGAATGGAAAATGTTGCTAACAATTATCCATATTCCCCTTAACGCGATTTTTTTGGCACTTTAAATAATTATTGTTGTTTTTTCGTTTGTAAATAAGCGGTAAGTTTATATTTCAATACGAGGTGCACTCAGTAAGATATTGAGATATTATATTATTATAGATTAGCAAAAATTAAGTCATAATATTCTTTCAAGATAACTTTTCCTTGCCCAATAAAAACGAGAAAATATTAAAATGAATATGATGAGCCACGTGGTGCATTTTATAATAAATTTTCATACTTACGAGCAAATTGTTAAATAACTTATTCATTTAAATTCGTAAAAATCTACCTTGAAAAATTGTCGGTAAATCAATTTATGGGTACTGCACATATAAAATACTTCCGATAAAAATTTGGGCTAGAAATTCAACTTATTTATGACCCTATATGTAGAAAAGTTAGTAAGTGATTCAATATTTTGAAAAAGTTATGAATATGTATTTTAATCATCTGTGCATACATTGAATACACCTAATATTGATACACAGCGTATAAACATATTAGTATGAGTGCGACATAACCCCTTATTATCAGACTACACCTACAAGTCAAGGCACACTTTTGAATGTACCAACCGATCTTACTAAAGTCAGCTCTGCCTTATTGATGTGTCGCTAGAATCCCAAATCATAGTGTTAAAAATTCAGGATTCCCCGGTACTAAAATATCATTACTTTTATAAGTATTTTACTAAATTAAATACTGAAAATAATATATTATTATGTATTATATTACTAATATAATTTCCCGGAAAATCGTTATCACAACGCGTATTGCCTTATTAAAGAAAACCAGTCTTAAATTAAATCGAAAATAGAGCTTTTTTTCATTTCAAAGTCGAAATTGAAATTCTATTTCTCACGTTTTTATGATCGATGTTAAGAAGCAGATATATTTTAAGTGCATTTAATTTCCATTGTCATTCACTTCATTTTGTATACGAGTATAGCGATAAAAGGTATCGTCTTAAGCTGAAACAGATTCTTAATTTATATCCACACGAGTTCTGAATGTAATTGTTTATATTCATAAGTATGCGCATTTGATGGGTCATTTTTCATCGCTCGTTTTCTTCTTTTCCGTGAATCCACTGCAAATTTCTGCTGAATTCTTATGTGAAATCGAAATAAATAATTATCTATATCACCTAATTAATAAGACCATCACGTCATAATTTATTTTAATATATGTGATAGCGGGACATTTTAGTGATTAAATTAGAAATAATTTAAAAAATCATGAAACTATAAATCTAAATGCGAATAGATTTCCCTTCATCGAACGAGATACATGCAACTTCCATAAGAATGGAAAAGAGATCGAAATATCTCGATGTTTGGAATTGCAGTTAACCACCATCGTTTGATTCGCCCTTTTGCGGCCATAAATCCCTTCCACGTGCCCCTCGTATCACGTTTCGCGCGGATCAATGGCGAAGTGTGTCGGATAGTAATTGTACGGGATGCGCTTTATCTTCCGCTTTGTTCGTACATATTGAGTTTCGATCAGAAATGCTGAGAATGGGAATGTTTCTCTATGGGCTCCAAACATTATCGGGAACTTTTCATCTGCCAGATGAGAGTGGTCCATGATGTCTTGAGCGTGTTTTCTCTAAACCAAAGAAAGTCTCAAGTTGTGCATATCTGATATTTTTCCGATTCCAATTCTATTTGATCCTTTCTCTGAATTATGTGTATTTAAAGCAGCGATTCTTGAGGAGGAAAACGATATATCGTATAGTTTACATTTGATTCATTAAAAAACGCTAATCTTATAGATATTTGAATTAAATCTTGGAATACACCTACTTCTTCTAACTTGTATGCCAAATGAAATTCCTGGAAATGAATTACAATAAGCCTCTGCTTTCCTATCACTTTAGATATTTATCAGTTCAGTTTATTTCTCAAATTATTCTCTTGTGCCAGAAAAAATTCGAATCGAGCATAAGAATTGAACGGAAAAAAATGTTTATTTCGCATTTTTACAAGTAATAATGCCGATAGCAAACCTGTACAGCAATAGCGGGAATATCATAATCATACTATCTATTTTTAGAAGGAAAAGATGAAGATTCTGTAAATATCAGAATACTGATAGAGGAAATAATTTGTGTGGATTTTACAAGAATATAAATATAGCATTAAATTTCCGAAATTGATTCATCTAATATATATTTAAAATAAATTTATTTTCAATAAGAGTAAGTGTGCGTGTGTGGAAGTGAAACACGTTGATTGGAAATGAATCGATTTCGCGCTCTATTTCCCGCAATGCACCTCTCCTCGCTTTAAACAATCTCCGGACTTTGCCACTGAAGAGAATAACGATTATTTTAATGAAAATTTCTAAAAGGAAAACCCTAACTATAAATACATTACGCTCTAAATTAATTTGTAAATTAAATAATTACACAGGACTTTATGTTCTGAATTTCTCTTCAAATGTTTTTACGAGTTGCATACATTGGACCGTAAATGGTACAGCGTACGCAAGATATCTTTTAAATTCATCTCATCTGAATGAATAGCAATGTGAGACACTCTAATTCGATTCCATGGAAAATAAGAGAATTATACTTATTCGTATTTTATTGCAGCGTTACTTAGGATGCAATGATACATTTCTGCTTAAATTCTTTTGATATGATCTCGCCATGATCTTAATGGAAATGTAAATACATCACAAGTTAATGATGAAATTCATTTCAATTTTTTTATTCGAAGAATCCGATGTGTAATTAACTAACTGTAATATAACGATTTTCATTAAAATGAGAGTATTCAAGGGTGGAGACGAACGGTATCTTATTTTCCTAAACGATGTATAATGAACATCTTCTGAATATGAGATAGAAAAATTACTTGATAGAAAAGCAAAACTCGCAGAAGTTATTATAAGCTATCAATGTAATGAGCTACCAGCAATAGTAGGGCCTAAGGAAGATTTTTTCATTTTCTAAATATGTTTTCGGGTACTAAAATGCTTAGAATGAAGATGATTGAGTTACAATTTAAGTTAATCATTGAAGAAGTTGGATTGACGTTATCTTCTGTGCATAATGTCAAAATTTAAAAGATAGTTCTCATTGAGAAAAAAGGGATGTATAAGTAGGACGTGTTTGACGTCACATGAAGGGAACAAGACACACGCGACGAACGAGAAAAGCTGATTATTTTTCACAGAATTTTATTGAGGTTTCTGTTTTTTCCTTGTGTCAGTGGAATATTGTCAATCTGAGAAAGTTATAAGTTATGGAGAATCTTGGAAAACGTCTTGAATCAACTAGTATTTACAATAATATATACCGATATGAGTTATTTTACGGAATATTTCGTTATAATATAGCTTTATATCTTTCTAGTATATATAAATTATATATCAGAGTTTGTATCAATTTATAAGAGAAACACCGATTTCGTCTGTAGCATATTCATCTAAAAG
The DNA here is from genome assembly GCA_020796165.1 of Pantala flavescens. NCBI lineage: Eukaryota > Metazoa > Arthropoda > Insecta > Odonata > Libellulidae > Pantala > Pantala flavescens. The sequence goes on from CM036882.1 coordinate 19,055,150, forward strand.
ATCTTAGAGAGCATGCTAAAAATTGTTTGGAAAAAGTAGAATTACGTGATATAAAATTTAAAATATTATGAATTTCGAAAATATTCTTTCTCATTTTTAAATTCATGAGTTTAACCTTTTTTACCGGGATGAGTGTAATAAATAAAGTGTACCATGAAAAATAAATGTGATGTAATCGGCAATTTGATAACACTCAAATAAACAATTTTATGGGTCAAATAAATTATATCATTTTAATAGTTTATGAATTTGGTCTCTCAATTTTTATGGTATCATTATTTTATTTTTACAAGAATAGCGTCCAGATTTATTTTCCTCTCTGAATACAATTTGCTCTAGGAAGAACTGTTTCACTTGCAGAAAGTTTTCTTTGCGTATCTTATGTTTTATTGAAATTGATGTAAATTAAGGAACATATCCAATTACTGAAAATGCGTGAATTGAACAACTGAATAAGTTCAATAATAATTAAAGTAATGTCACGATTTAATTCACTGCTGCATTCTTATGTCGATTCATTAGTTTCCATTGAACGCCTTTTACTATATTTCTACGAACATACATTCGTATTGCTACGGTGTCCATATAAATACCGTCGTTTCAAAATAAGCGCTCTTTTCTTAATTTTATGATTCCGATGAATGCTCAACAGTTTTTTCGTAATTTCTTTACTTTTAGTGTAGCGAAAAGAATTTGATTAATCATGAACAATATATACTTTATCTCATACGTTACTTCGTAATTCCAGTCTCTTCAATAACTTCAAATTGTCATATATTCGTTGGAATGATATTTTAAAATCTTCATTCTCGATTAAATCACACTGAAACCAAAGATGAGTATATGTATTGTGTTAATATATGGTCTTCCACTAACATCTACTAAACGAACGGATTAGGAATTTATCTAAAGTGAATGTGGCAATCAGATCAACTTTGCAGCGCTAGATATTTATAAAATGTTTGTCTTCTACGAAAAATCCGTGTTGACTCACGAGGAAGACTTGGATCCCCGTGTACTAATGGTACCCCTAATTTGTCTTCAATTCCATTATTTCAATCAACGTAATATTCGTGAAATTGATACAAACAATGATTAATTTCTACGTGCATATAAAAGGAATCGATTGTGGAGGAAGAGGTGTCCGCTGTTATGCCCAAGGCACTTTGAGGGGGCGTAGATGAAATATAGCGCAAATAACGAAATCCTAGGTAAATTATGGCCACGCAAAAAGTAACTCACGCAAAGCACAGTTCACCAAGATTTTTTTCCAGCACTTAAAAGAAAAAGAAACTTCGCGTGTCCTAATTAGGTGGCAATTTCCTCAAGGGGAGCTATTATAATAAATATTGTATGCAACATAAAACGACTAATTGTGTTTCTTCAGTTCATCATTACATCAAAAAATTCCACTTCAAATCAATGATGGACTTATTCACAGAAGTAAATCAAAAGCTTCGTTGCATAAACAGTTAGTTATTTATTTAAGTATGATTCCTAACATTCTGTTCCCTTTCATAAGTAAATGATTGGGATGTTGAGTTATTTGAAAATATTAGGATAAAGTCAATATTTTTACGCATAAGTACAGTTATTGTTTAATAAAAACCGTAGTAAACTGTTATTTATGTCAATATGATTATTAGATACAATCATTAGATACCTATTTTGAAAATATGTAAATAAGAAAAAACTAAATCTTCCTCTTCTATTTTCGAAAATTTTGAGGAATTTGAGACTTAATTGTATGACATGTGATGATACATCATCTGATTGGCGAAACGATAATAACGGTGGACGTTATATTCCTCTAAATGAAATATTAATTCCATAAAAGTGGTAACTAAAACGCAAATAATGAGTAACATAAGCGTTTAAAAATAAAATTTGACAAATTAATTTGTTCCATCCTTATGGAGTGTACGATGATCGAATTCGAGCACTTCTTAGGCTAAAATAATTCAAGTGACATAGCTCGCTGATTTTCAGAAATTGTGTTGCTTTATTTGTCTTAAAAATTATTTTAACAATTTTGCATATAGTTTTATAGAAATCTAAAAACTCTACAAAAATAGAGCTCTTTATACTATAAATATTTTATAAGAATTTTTCTCTACTATTAGAATCACTCTTTTGCAAACAGAGGTTGCTATATTTACTCTTGATTTTTGTGATTTGAAAGAAACGTAGAAAGTCAAGTTTATAATTAAATGCAAAAATTTTTAACGTAATTATTTTGACAAACGGAAAGCAAGAGAAAAAGTTAAAATTCTAATTAACCGAAAGTCGTTTGGTTCAAAGTAAATGTATCCAATGAGATCCAAAAAGAATTATCCAGTTTCAACATATAAAATGCAAAGATAAAACAAACGCTTTTCTTCGTTTGCATTAGCTTTTAATTGATCTTCTTCTATTAATTCGCGATTATTTTTTTAGAAGATTAATGTTTTTTATTCTACAGAATAAATTATAAAAAGAAATATTATGAATTGATTAAAAGAATGTTTACATCTGATGTCCATTTGAGTAAAATTCGTATTCATTGTTGAGAATCCATTCAAATGATACAAAATATTTTTGTGAAAGAAGAAAATAGTCTCTTGAATTAAAAGATCACTGGGTTATAAGAATAACAACCCTCCTCTATCCTGAAGTTGTTAAAAATGAATTTAGAGCTATAAGTTATCCGAGAACTGTGTATGGATCTATCAAAATCTGTTAGAATTGGTTTACCTCTACTTTTTAAAACTTAATCTCAATATTAAAACATTAGTTTCGATAATTTACGAAACATTAGATAATTTCGACGGAATTAAATGCAGAAATTAATTTTCAAAAGCTGTTTGAAGATTCTTGAATTAATTCCTTATGTTAATGCATTTGATTTACTGCCTCCAAATCTATCCTATCTCAGATGAGAATATTCCCGATCCATTTTTTAGTTAATAAAATCCATCTCAAATTAATCGTCTCCTCGGAACTACTTCTTCAGGAGAAGAGGACCTTTGTATAAACTATTAATTTTTTAAAACTGTATACTCGAATCGGATAGTTATTATATTATGAAAATAATGTTTAAGTTTCAATGATTGTTAAATAAAGAACCTCTTTAAAGCTCGCTTTATATAATATCTATGCAAGGAATAAATACGAGAATTTGCGTAAAAAACTGTTACGTGAATTAATATAGTGTGAGCACATTTTCTCTCTGAACCTATTAATATTCATAGAGAGTTCTGTCCGAAAATAGCTTTAAGGTTGATACCTAATAGAAAGACACCATGTAGAAAGACTTGAAAAATATTTACTTTTTGATTCAGAATTTCATTATCACCTCTTGCGATTCGAATTCAAGTAAATCCTTGCTTTGGAACTTTTAATTGTTGAAAAATATATGTCGTAAGCGGGATTTTAGAAGTTATTGAGTCATTTTAAATTCATTTACCCGATTTTAATGCAGTCAATGAAGAAGTACTTACAATTACTTTTCTTAAGTATATTTTTTAGGCTTCACTGAGATGAGTCTATTAGATACTTCTAAATTTAAATAAATCCTATAAAAGATAGTGATAATGATTTACTTAATTCCATAATATGTGATTAAATTTAATTCTTTCTTAAGATAGAAATGTATATATAGGTATCATTGTAAAATCCCAGCTTCTTACGAGAGAATGTAAAATCATTTGGAAATGTTCATTGTGAATCTATTTGAAGCGTAGATCGCCAACTATTTCATTTCGTCTTTTTATTGTTTCTTATTCAATCAGCAAATAAAATTTTAGCATATTTTGTAGAAATTAATTTGTTTCTTCGACCTCTCGATTTAGTCTTTTTATCAAATACGAAATATTGCTCTAAATTCCACAATCAGGAATACTTGAATAACTTTATTCGTGGGATTTATCAATTTTTCCTTATATTATTAGATTATTTCACGAGATTTATAATCATTACGAATTTTTATCGCCTAAAGTTCTTATCCTACTCAGTAATGCAATCTTATTTTGGCTATATATGTAATTTTTCGTAAAATATTACCTTTGCTTTTTTACATTTTCTGAAAGTATTTAATTCTTAGAAAGAAACACACAAAATTTCTTATTTAATTTGTAATTTTACACTTGCTGAAGGTTTGATGAAACAGTTCGATGGAATACCCAGTACATGTCAATGTGAGTATGATCTATTCAAAGATACATTATATATACGTAAAAATGCCGTCGCATTGCACTTAAATTTGCATGTGCTCAACGTAGCGGTGGAAAGTGGATGTCAATTATCGAATGGTCGTAAGATGGGGTCGTATACACGAATCTCTAAATCTCTGAATCACATTTTCAATCTTTATGAGATATGGGGGAAACACTGGTGGTTTTCGGTAATCTTAAGATGAGTTTCGTACTTAACTCACGAGCACTCGAGATGCATCCAAGTTTTTGCGAAATGACCCTTCACACAGTTATCACAACTTTTCCTCGCACAAAATAAGAAAATAAAACAAGTTCCTCCAACTATTTGGCAGACATACCGGACAACCGCGTGGAATCCAATCAAGACCCTGGTCACGAGTGGAACGCAAAATCCTCCATTTTCACTGTAAAGAAGACCACTGATCGTCACATAAAGGGGTGTGGCTCGAAGGCCTCCGAGGTGCGGATGGACTCTCGATGGATTTGGGTGAGACTGGCAGCGGCTGAAGGCCTCCGAGTGCAGTACCGGAGTAGGGATGGGTTTGAGGGATGGGGTAGGTTAACAACAACACCCACCCACTGGGATCGTTCTTTCCCCCCTTTTTCGACCCCTTCCACCAAATAATCCCCCCTCCCGATGGCTCTTCCCGGCATGCACCTCGTTGCCGATCCGATTAGGCCAGTGGCGCGGAAACAGGCGTCATTTCCGTGGTCACGTGGGTTCTGGGGAATCCCTCGGTCCCTCCTCTGATGACCAGGTGCAAAAAATGTTCCAAACGATGTTACCTTAAGAACCTTCATTTACATTTCTTTTGCGGCTAAGAAGTTAAATAGATTATAAAAGAGCCATCAATTGGGAGATCTTAGAAATCCTTCACTTTGCGGAAATTTTAGATTCGAATGAAATCGAAATGAAGGTATGAAAATGGAGAAGTCGTCCTGCTGACGGACAAAGAGTCGATTAGAAGGTGAATGACTCCCACAATAAGGTCTTCGAGGATAATTATAATATTTATAATTATTTAACTCTTTCCCTAATTTTAAACGTAAACGTCAACTGATTCCGATTATTCACTTGCTGTGTTCGCTTATTGAAATCTCTCTCTAAAGGACCTCTTCGTGTAATTTGAAACTAGAAAGGGTCTTTTCCCACCTCCAACCCTTTCTCGACCTTTTTCTTTCCCAATGAGAGCGTATTTTCCATCCGCTTTCCATTCATTTTCTCTCGCCAACTATATTCATTTTTTCCAGCGTTTTCTGGTAAAGGATGTGACTAGTCGTCCTCTTCTCGTCTTTCAACACTTTTTTTTGCTCATTTCCCACGAATCGTAGTAAAGAGTGAAGTTGATTGGAGATGAATCGATTTCGCGCCCTTTTTCCCACAATGCACCTCGCTTTAACCAATTTCTGGACTTTGTCACTAAAGAGACGATTATATTAATGAAAATTTCTAAAAGAAAAAACCTAGCTTTGAATAAATTACACTCAAAATCTTACCTGAAATCTCTATGTTAATAATTTTCCCCGAGATAAGTCATAATTACAGACTCCTTTAATTAGCCTTTTCCCCTTAATTATACATTCTTAATAAGTTGTCACAATAATACTTGGTGCTTTCTTGAAGAGAAGTATTCTATTCATTCTAACTTCATTCATTGTCGTCATATTCGTCAACTTACTGTCCAGAATGGAAAACATTCAAGATTGATCGTATCTCTGGTTTTATTATTTTATTTTCCCAAAGTGCCTAGAATCAAATACCATCTAAATGTTAAAGATCATAAAAAAACTAACAGATACAACTAAAAGGGTTTTTGACTTTTATTTTTAATGTTTTTAAGTGCGATGTATATGCTGATATAATAAAATATTGCCTAGAAATTATGAGCAAAATCGCTGATCTTTTCTTTGTTTTATTTTACGTTAAGCTGTACTGCTCCGTATGCATGGAGAGAAAAGGGTCATATTTTTAATTTTAAGCATATTTATATACTCAATAATTACTCTCAATTCTATCTCGTAAAAACGCACTTTAGAAAATATATTTGGAGAAGTGTAGTGGATATTTATTATTTGAACCATTCCAGTTACTTCTTGCGAAACGTATAATTATTCTATTCGATCTACTATTGGAGCAACGTTTGATGTACGATTCCTCTCAAGATAGGATGGAAGTAATCGTTCCTTTTAATATATTCTCTGCGTGTTTGATGAAACAACCACAATGGTTTCTCTAATCTTCATCACTCCGCAGGTACCGCTGATATGTTTTCCGTCCCTTTTGTAATCATCCCATGATCCTGTGGCTGCACTCACTTTTTTGATAGGCCACTTGTTGTGGTCCACGCAGAATCCCTTCCATTCATCTCTTAGAAAGCGTGTAACCCAGGTAGCAAATTAAGATTCGGTTGAGCGCATTCTTATATGGGATTATGCAACCTTACTAACCACCACCTGTGTTTACCCTCTCCGAATGCCACGTGGAGTGAGTAAACAGTGGATCTCATTGTCGTCTTCTGAGGTATCTGAATCACCATCTTCATTTTCGTCGACTGTTTTCACCGTCATTTGAACGTGACAATTTGAGGATTTTGCAACTTCTTCTCAGAAGACATTTGTTCAACAAAATAAATACTTATAATAATAACAAATAAGACGGGTATCGATCGGAAATTATATCGATTAATGGATAAAATTGATGAATGAACAATTCTTTGAGACTAGTAGGGATAGGAAAATTTATATTAATGTTGTAAATACTGACAGAGCTGATTTCGTTCAATTATATTCTTACTATCGGAACTTAGCATCAATAAACGACTTTTGGAATAAATGGAAATCAAATTTTTAAACAAAAAATTGTTCGATTTATTGTATTTTCGATTATTATAATCTTCAAAATAAAAAAATTGAATCCTCTTTACTAAATTACTTCGAGCGATTCGTTATTAATAAGAAAAATTTTACGGACTTTAAATACTTTCAATCCATTACTCCCTGAAAAATATTTGCGCTTAAATTTGTGTTTCGATTGCGTTTTATGTTTCGCGAAGAAATCAGTTTTGATAAATATCTGATAAATGAGTTCTGATATCAATTGATTCGTATATACAATGAACGAAAAATGCCTTCATTTCCGGATATGAGAAATAAAAAATTGGCAAATCTGAGAAAATACTGATTCATTTATTTGGGGTAATCATAATTTCCACAAACCAACCTAAAAGAAGAATCAACATTTGAATACTAAGATGAAATCGATCGATTTTTTTTACGGTAATTCGAGTCATCTCAATATTGGGAAACACCTATGAAGTTATTAATGATAATTCTAATAATTTCTTATGAAGAAATATTAAAAATTGTATTTCTTCATGTTAAAGATTAAATTTTTACAAGAGAAATTTAAATTGATATCCAGGGAAATTTTTAATTTACTTTAATATTGTAAAGGTACACTATGTATTTATTTATTATCAAATACTGCAAAAACATCCACTTTTTGGACTCTTACAGTTCTAAACTTAAGAACGGACGTTCACAAACATCCATGCACTTAGATGAAAATGTCCGGGGACTTGAACCGGGCAAGATATGACGATGATAAAATTAATAATTTTGCAAAGAAAAAGGGAAGCAAAATTGTACCTGCAATTTTAAAAATATTGTTTATCTCTAAATATTTTTAGTATTATATAATAAATTTATCTCTACATATCTTTAATATTAAAAACCATATTTGGTATTTTGCACAATGGTATGAATAATTTCAATGTGCCGAAAATGATGCCACCTTTTCAACAACTGGCAAAGAAGCACTAGAATATTTATTATCTCGTTAATTAAAATGATAGATCCATAACGTCTCATCTCAGTGCTTTTTCTATGATCAATATCAGTTCGATATTTATCAGCGGATCATAATTATGTTAACAGAAAAGTGAAACAAAAATTTAATTTCGCGAACGTCTTATAGATTTGCTCTGAGGTTCATAATCTAAGGATAAAATTGTAAATATATTCAAGGATATTTTAAATCAAACCGCTACATCCCATAGAAATTCCTCCATCTTTTCTGTTCACCTTTTACACATCTAATCAAGATTCCTGTTTTATTTCGCAGATTTGTCTCTTTTAGCATTTCATTGCCAATCACCCAAAGAATAAGCAGTCGATGTAAATTTGCCATCTTCAAAAATTAAGCTCATTTTACCATCAAAAACGCTGATTGTGTGGCGTTTTGATTGGCATTGAGATTTGCATCTTTAATAGAATTAGAACGGATACATCTAATTGATTTCAATAACCAGACAATAATTTACATCTTTAGGTATGTATGGGATAGTTTTAAATTAAAGTAAGGATAAGTTCTTAATAAATGAATTGAAGAACATTTACCGTCTTTTTATTCCCTCAATCATCATATCGAACTCTCGATTTTCGGATTTTTGACTCTTCCCATCAAACATTTTTTGTATTGTAATTTACTATTGTTTACTTCATTATTATAGTGTATTCGTTTGAAGAACGAAAGTTCGAATTTCACGGTCAAATAAATATATTTTAAAGGTCCTCTTCTATTTGTTAAATTCAGCGAAATCCATTTTCGAAATTCCAATCGATGGTAATTTTACATCGAATGTGATACAAATGAAAATGTATTTTCGGGCGGAGAAATAATCCTTTCATTCGGACTCCGCTTTTACAACTTTGAAACGTATTTTTCAATATCATAATTAAACAGAAGGATTAGTTACACTGAATAAAATTGGTTTCATTTAAAAATACAAAATAATTTATTCTTGGAATTATAAAAGTTATGAAAAAGTATCTCATAATTTAGATGAAAAGTCGCTTTTTTTCAATTGAATATAGTGGCCAATCTTTAAATTGCGAATCTCTTTATTTAATTTTATAAAGCTTCCCATCAGCCTCGATGAATAATGAAATTAATTCTCTTTTTTTTATTTCCGTCCAAATTTTTACACGAAGGGAAGTGTAGGATAACTGAAGGGGTATGAACACACCTGCTAGTGGGTGTGAAAACTTTCTTCTCAATCGGGAAGTGCCGTGAAAGGATATATCCTCGGATTTGAGAATACTTCCGGTGAGTGTCTTCCGTCGAAAGCTTTTGATAGTGTCAAACATCTGCTGATTGATTATCCAAAGATCACTTAATACCTTTCAAGTTACTCGACTGTTTTCAATTATGCATATTTTGACTAGGGTAGTTTTGTTACATTAGATGTAAAAAAATAATTAAGACGTAAATTACCTTTAATATAATTTTTCGAATACATATAACGAATTTTGTCGTATTAATGATTTGTATGGTCCCTGAAACAAATCACAATTAATGGACATACATAGAGGACGGGTCGTTGAATTTAGTTTTAGAATTTGAGTTGATTCTTTGGCAAAATCCTTCTAAAAATATTTCTATTCTATCTTCTCAAACTTTTATGCAAAATAGCACTTTGAGTGGACACCAAATTAAGAGCACACACGAAAGAGTTCGATTGAGAGTTCAAAAGAGAGAAGTGAAGTTCACAAAGAAAATTCGATATTATTTTCCTTTTAGAAAACGCTTATCTAGAAATTTTCTTTTTATAGTTAATTGTCGATATGAAAACAAATAAATTTACTTCGTATTTAAAGATAATTTGCGCATCTCTGAATTGGCTTCCAGCTATCATTTGCGAAAATACATCCGTACCTGCACCACAAGATTTTAAAAAAACGAAAAATCATGTCTATCATGAATTTGACTCTTAATTTCAGTTTTTAAAACTCTAAATTAAGAGGAATAATTGAAAGTCTTTTACATGCCATCATTTAAGTCTAAATATCTCGTATTATATTAAATCCATTTATTTAGCACGAATCAGAACATATTATCTAATAAAGTTTACTTTGAATGCCTTCAATCAAAGAGCCTCCACTTAATTCTGAGAAATTATCAATTACCGTGCTCTCGCATTACACACGAGCCCTTTGATCGCTCAATACAATATCAAGATGATATGAAAACCTCACCAAGTTGCTCGTTAGTCCGTAAATTGGCCACCACACCTGGTGGCGTAATTAGGCCCATGTCATTCGGACACTTGCAATCATACCCATGCAAGAACGGCCGTGTCCTGTTCAAAGGAAAACACGCAAGATCAGGTGCAACGCGAGTGACGAGTAAAAACCTTCTTTTGGACGTCTTTTATTTATGATAATTTCGCGGTAAAACACCGTCTCAATGAACCGACTGAGAAAAGGGAAGAAGAGGGTGGGGGTGAAACCTGATCTCCAATAAATACCTCACCGCCATGTTACGTCTCCTAACTTCCGCTCACCTGAAAAAATCGACCAAAAAACACTTCGACGGGAAGTTCTCGATGGCGGAAAAATTTTCGGGATATAGATTACCCGGCAAAAGATGAGGAATGCGTGGGAGAGAAGGTGAAGATATGGGAGTTCATATTTAATTCGATGGTTAACGGAAAATTCGCTAAAGAATTAGTTCCTTAACTGGAAAAAGGGTGATTTCCTAATTGACGCCTCGTATCTGAAAAATTAAGAATTTTAAAGGTTATTTTCATACTTATATTATTTTCGGCCCGATAAAAGTAAATTGAATTTCGAGTTTTTTAAAATTTTCGACGATGATAAAAATCTTAAAAATCAATACATCGAGTTAATACATGTCTCATCTTCTCCCTGATTGAACATTTTAAACAAATTTTCTTTCGTCATTGAAAAGAAAAATCGTTGTTGTTCGTAAACAAAGATGTATCTTTTAGCCGATATTCAATAATGTTGCGATAATGAAAATAAAAGTTGTTGGAGTGATTCATTCAAAGCGGGATCTATGGAAATAAGGTCAAAAACACTATTATTACCTGGGACGAATGATGCGGCTTGTTCATTTACCCCATACTTCGACTTTGATAGAAGATTTTGGAATCTTATGAAAACCTTTTGGTAAAACATCAGTTTATGCTTTCAAGCAGAATTTTTTACAATCGTATCGTCTTTGGAAGTTAAAAACATACCAGTGTTCTTGTTTCCTAAAAGCTGTTTATGAGGCATTTCAATGTAAAGGAAGGAGTGAATATAAAATGCGGTTTCCTCGAGTATATGAGCACAAATTAAGAATCACTTCTCAATCTATTCTTGTTTTTAATGCTTTAATATTTCCTCGGAGAGCTCTCCACGAAAAAGGATGTAAAATAAGCTGCTCTCCTCATCCCCTTAATCACTTTCCCATAAGGAGTTGATGTCAGGTGGGTAGCGTCGCCTTTTGGGAGGTCGAAGGGGTGGATATACGAGAGCAGTGTCATTCGATAAGGGTGTGTTGGTGGAGGGTGTTTTAGAAATGATGGACAGAGATCCCAAAAGGAGGACCTTTTTATGACGTTACAGTGGTTTGTCGAGGATTAGAGGCACTTATTAGGAGATCATCTTGAACTCTCATCAGTTTTGAGTAATCGATGATTTTTCCTCGCTTAAGACCGACATTATTTCAAATAAATTGTTAATCTTTTACTTGATACATTGATGTTTAAGTGTCGTTCCAAACAAAACTATCCGTTTCACATCTTTGCTTCACTATGAAAATTTCAATTACCGAGTTTTTTGTTCGATTCCTTTTGAATTCCTTCTTTTGTTGATCACTATCTCGAAGGACATTTCTAAAATCAGCCTTAACCTGTGAAATCTTTGATATTCATATTATCAGTTTGTTATGTATTTAATTTTATGTAATTGTTGAATTGTAAATTGGTATCGACATACAATTAATAAATTAATGAATCAATAATGTACCTTAATATCTAAGAAGGTCTCGTGAGATTTAAATTTTTATCTAGATATATTTTTTAGTGTAACGAGTTAAAACTAAGATCAAATATAAAAAAGCAATTCATGTTTAAGAATGGATGATTCCCTTAACTTCGGATCTCGGTAACTTATGCTTCTCTTTAAATCGGATATTAGGTCAAAAGTGAAACTGTTTTTTTTTTAATATCAAACTGCAAACTGTTTTAATTGAAACGAATTTGATTTTATAGGTGAATTGTAGCATATGTTGAGCTAAAGTAATTGAAAATATTAGAATATATGTTTGCTGAAAATGTTGCCATCATTCTTTAGTCTCTTTCTTGATTCTACATACGATATAATGTTCACTTACTCCCTCTTATCTTCTTCATCGAGATGTTCCACATATCGTTTTATAAATGTTCCGATAGCCTACAGATTTTCACGACATAAATGTTTTCCTTTGACTCAATTTTAATAATTAAAAATTACGCTTACCCCCACATTTCGAAAGGCGGTGTACATATAGATGTAGGCATGACTAACATCTTAGCGATGGAAATGCAATATATATACATAATATAGTCCCTATTTTAGTAATTTTTAACGGAATAGAAATCCATACCATAGTAGTAGTATAGTCGATATTCTATATAAAGTTTCTCATTTAATGTTTAGCTGAAAACGTTAATTTTTAAAAATCAAAATTATATTTGATTGGATAATATAATCGTAGCTATATTTTATTTTCGTAGAAAAACTGAAAATACTTTCAGCTATGACATTCTAATAAGAATATTAAGGTTAAAATAAATAAAGTTAAGTCAGAATTAAAGCATCAAATTATCCTTAAGTTAACATTTATACAGTTGCTGTCGCACACAAGGCTAGAAGCGAAAAAAAGCTAAAAATACAAAATGTGTTTTTTTGAGTGCGGACTTTGAAACTTCGCATGGTCAATCTCAAAAAAGTTCTGGATCGACTGTTTAACTCATTTAACTAAGTTCCCGCACATTTAAATTATCAAGGAATCAAATTTGACCAAATTTCGAGAAAAATGCCTGTTTGCGATTTTCACAGATTTCTTCTATTTCAAACTCACTTTGAACCCAAACGAACAAATGAATCGGAAGAAAGTAGTCTTCATGCTACTCAATTTGAATGATCATACCGCCATTACTGCCATCAATGATGGTCCGCCATTTTGTCCAGTAAAGTAGGCCGACTGTCAATTGTGATCTGGTTTAACATCTCTTCAATTTTACAACTGTTTTTCAGGTGAATGAGTTCAATTAAATGACAGAGGCTACAGTATTATCTTTTAATAATAAAACCTAAATACGCGGAATTTATTTATTTCTTCACAGAGATAATGTAAGCAAAATTTCTAATTTGTTAAGTACAGATCATCTTAATTTTCATATCATGGTAATTTTTTTTAATACAACAAAAATTATTTACGTAAATTGTTCCAAATTGGATTAGTTTATAAATATTATAATAAGTTCTTTTAAATAGTGGAAAGCAAATGGAAATGGGTTCGTTTGCTAAGTCTTCACTAGAATGTTGCAAATTTCCTTAAAATCCTTGCAAAATAGTAATTAAAAAAGAATTTGAAAAGGTTCAGAGAAAGTTTGTGTTGTATAAAATCGTGGTGACACCGGAAGAATTGCGCTTTGGGTGAAAAAGAGGATTTCGATATTTACGAGATATACTTCGGGGAATTGGGAAGATTTTAAATTATAAGTAAAATGTATTAATCAAAAACACTTAATATATTCTAATTTATTCCTGACAATAAAACAATCTATCTGAAAACGTTTTCAAGCCCTTCCCAAATAATTTTTAAGAATTCATTAGAAATGTTTATTTCTAGTAAAATACAGCAGCAAGCAGATCAATGCTTTATTAATCCATTATTTTATTTTTATAAATCCATGAGACTGAGATGTAATCGGGAAAGAAACCTGCTCGATCACAAGTAGTTTGTTTCTACGTGTATTGACTGACCCTGTAGTATATAAGCATCAACTAAAAGGATATCTCAACTTGTATATATTTGCTATCTGTTTTTTTTGGAAAGCTGTTTGACAACTATCCAAGGCGAATGACTTTCTAAGGATATTAAGGCAAACGCATTACTCTTCCCATTTTTATCTTTAAAATGAAGCGTAACTCTTGGTTTCTAACACTATCACCAGGTGTCGCACTTAGTTGTAGTGCATCATTAAATATCCTTTGAGTAGTGTCGCATTATGTACAATTACTCAGATGCTCTATAATAAATCATATCTCTATAATCTCAACTTCCCTTTTCCGATTATTTCTATGCAACTTAAATGAAACCGTCTGTGTTATATCCTCTTTATCTTTTCCTTCTCGCCACTTTAATCATCAAGAGGATTAATCGAAGGGATTTGAATGTCTTTCTCGAAGCTCTTTTGGATTGAGTGCATTTAATTTGCTACCGACACGCGCATGCGCATGAACGGCGCCATTGTCCTTTTTTACAGGAGATCGCACGTGCCTAGAACAGACATCCAAAGGGCAATCATTGGATTACCAGGATTATGGGGAAAAATTCCTTAAAAAAATATCGGAATTAAGGCGAGGGCCTCATTATGTATATTTGCTTGTAAAATTCCCTGGGGCGACATATGATTATTGCAAGCACTGCTGCAATACGTACTAGTGTAACTAAAGAATCAATCTGCGAAAGAAAACTAACGCACTTTCTATTCGTATCTGTGAAGCGTGGAAAACAAGAAAAAAGGCATCCGAAATGAGGTTTTATCTTTTTTACCGTAAATAACCTCACTTAGTTTTTAATAGCACTTTTATATACTTTGAGGTTGTGAAAACCACCGAATTAGCTCCTTCACCTTTATTATGACTTTTCAATAGTTCGTTAAGCTTAAAACGGAATTCGGAATGTGAAATCATATTTCACTATTAAAATACTATACATACATATATGTTAAAAAAAGTTTACGACATTTATTCTCTGTTATACTGAGGTATGTCTGGCGTATTGATCAACATTTAAGGGAAAATATTTCTTATTATTTGGTTATAAACATACAGTGATCAATAGTTCAACTTATACATTGAATATTTGTTGTTAATCTGATTGACGAAGTGGCTTAGATGAAGAGGTGAGCTTTACTGTACAATCAGTAAAAGATTGAATTCCTTATAATGAGCTAGATAATGAACATTTAATGTTTGAAGCGGTGAATGTAACATGATAATTCAAACACTGTTTCTGTGAAAGATAACTAAATAATATACCTTAAACATACAATGAAGATAATTTACCTCTTAAATTTTATTACATAATACATCTTTAAAGTAGTTAAATAGTTAAAATAAATAAAATGCTTATCTTAAGTTCATTCTAACGAAGAGGTAAACAATATATTTTAAAGAATATTTTTATCTAAAACATGAGCCATGATATGTGCTAAATGCAATATGAAATGTATATAGCGATGTACTTTTGGGAAAGGATATCCAAAACTAGATTTGTATTTATCTAAAATATTTTGATTGCCTTTAAAATTAATCTCCCTGTTTGCTTGGTTTGAGTTGAAACGGATTTGTAATAATTTTAAATTTTATGAAGAGGCTTAAAAATAACTGTGTCAAATTTAGACGATATCGTAATAATGTTTGGCTCCAATAAATGCATTCTTCGCGCGGCGATGCAAATCAGCATTATACAATGCAAGCGGTTAAGAGGTTAAAGAACTCGATAGAAGATGTACAACTCTGCAAAACATAATGCGAATACGTATTTGCTGTTTCTTTGGGTCATTCAAATCCATTTTTTTATTGTAGACAAGATATTGATGGTGCTTTGCTTGCAAAAGATTTAACGAATAATTAAATTTAAATATGGAATATTTGAAGAATAAAGCATATCTTTTTTAAAAAGGCTTTCTTTGAGTTATTTTTATTATTCCTATTCATGCAATGGGTGATGGCCAAGAAGTCGCAAGTCCAGCTGCTATGAAGTATTCGTAGAAAACAGAACTCTTAAGCAATAGTCTAATGCATTCTGAAGATTTGCCAAGGTTATATATACCTAGAATTCTGATTCCCTGATACTTAAATCTTAATTAGATAAGCTACAAAAATGAAAAAAATGCACATTATAAGATCGAAAAAAAATTCATCAGAAATCCAAATATAAATTGAAAATTTTGAACGAAGATTCCAGGATTCGAAAAAATTGAAGAATCTGTGAGTGGATAAATATTGTAATATTTATATATGAACTTGCAATTCCCCTGGATGCGAGTTTATTTGAATCTTTAAATGGTTATTGTTGTTTCTTCGTATGTAGGTAAGCCGTATGTTTATATTTCAGTTTTATGTTCATAACTTATGAATTAATATAAATTAAACTAACATCTTACTGCCTATAGCTTTCGTCGATTTTTCACACTTCTTTATATTCGTATTTACACATTATTTTCGGTTGTTTTTCGGCAGTTGTGAATTTATATATGTTCATATTTGGCACAGAGTTGTAGATTATTTCTTCTTTTCTATTTTTCAATTAGTTATTATCATCTTAGTTGACATTCTACAAGCATTAAATTGAAGAGACCACTTGAATCGAATGATAAAGAAGACTCTAATTATCTTCGAATGAAACGAATGCATTTTATAAATAAAGATCGTATGGTTTTCAAAAGATGGGCAACAGCTGTTTTTCATCAATTTTTCCATTTCATTTACTCTGATTACAGTGGTCGTATACAGGAAGTGTAAACGAAACTCTGAACTGAATAACGGCTAAAATTTCCATATTCAGTAAATTAAATGCTCATTTAAAGAAAAAGGTGGTTATACAAACTAAATATTATAAACAAACAAATTCCGATCTAAAATTCCCCAACAAAAAATCACAAATCCAAACCTTAGTATGTCATTCATTTACCTAGTAGATCAGAATCAGAGTTTTCACTTCGAATGTTTTACTTTTGAATAATTTTTGTTAGTTTGAACTTACAAATCATCAAAATGTATGAAATTTTATGTGAGAAGTGGTGCATTTTACCCTTCAAAGATATTTCAAAGTTAACACATCTTTGAAAATGCAATTTATGCATTATTTTGAGAAACCAAAGAAAATCCGAGCAAAATTTTCAAGAAAGATCGAAAGTCTAGCGGTGGAAGTTGGATTGGGGCCATGGACAAAGAAAGACACTTGAAAAACCAATATCTTACGTATCTCATCGATCAAAGAAAACATAGAAAAGATCCCATTCATTCGCAGCATTCAAATAACTCCTGCGTTCGTCCTCATAGTAAATTAAACCGAAACTGGGTTTCAAAAACATAGGATTTTTATTTATTGTGATTTATTTAGCTCTTTAATTGTACTTTTTCACCCGTCTATGTTGTTTGGTTACATTAAATATTCATCTATTCATATATATAAGATAAAAGATGTAGAGTGAGCAACATCACAATGTTATGAATTCAGCTTAAGATAGGAGGAATCAAACAACCTGAAATATAATGATGAAATGATATAAGAAATATGATGTGACAATTCTATGAAATGATTTACGAGTTGAAAACAAATACAGAGCACAAAGGAGTCATTATCAGATTATTTAAATTCAGAGATGAATTTAACATGTTTTTTATAGTTAACTTTAATAGTATCCCTCAACGAACGTATTCTAAAATTTAATCGATTTTTCTAAATGATTCTGAAGTAAGGCATTTATTTCGCAGCCAAATTTGATTATGGAATCCACGATATAAATCTCACGTTAAATAACTTCATTATTTCTATACGTGCGTATTTATGTAGCAATTGATGGTATTATCGGAGTGACATTGTTATCAAAAGAATCGGCTGTTGAAGGACAATTCGTTGTTCAGAGTCACCGCTATATGAATCACTAATTTTTATTGAATGGAATGCAGATTTTAAACGGTTGACATTATTTAGTGAATTTATAAAAATGAAACATCATTCTTGTGAGATATGTAATATTTTTCATTGATTACTGAAAAATCAACATTAGTGCAATGACAATTTAACACTTATAAAGTGAATAGCTGTGGTCTCCGAGATGTATCATAGAATTAGAAATTACTGCACTAATGACTATTATTGAAAAAAACTATTGATTTGTAGATTTTATTATATTTTGGTTATTTTTTAGAGAACGTATAAAAAACTTGTTTATTTAGATGAATTTCCATCGAATTGTGGCGATAGTTGCCGTAAAAACCATCGTTGCAGTACCATAACATCCCTCAAGCTTCAAAACTCGAGAGTTCCTCCACATTTACCAAACACAGCGTAGTTTTCCGAAAGGAAACAACTCGATAGCTGAAAGACAATGGCGTAGCTATCACCGTGGATGGGCTTCCAAAAGTGTGCACCATCGTTCAGTTTGATGGCTGATAGAAAATCTCTAATAAGATGTTAATATTTTTCTCTTTGTTTTTCTCTGTATGGAGTTGTTCTTTTTTCTCTTTAGAAACACCTATTTTTTAAGTAAATCGATTCTCAAGGTCTAACGAATGCCAGCAATGAGAAGAAACTGATTTCATCAAAGTTAAAATATCGAATCGATAAAATACATTTAATTAAGGTTCTTTCTACTGTTACATCAATGCTTTTATTACATTCACTCTGACCTCGTGGTCACCACCGAATGCATCTTAATTGCAGTAAAACAAAAAGGAGCATCCGATGAATTTTGGTTCCTATTTATTTAAGCGCTTCTTTTTCTACGATTCTCAATTTGAACATTCTTAAAAGAATCAGCTGACAAAATTCGAAGTCATTTGAGCCAGAAAAACCTCAGCCTCTTGTTAGTAAATTGAGTGGTCCTTCGTGAGTAGCTAATGGAGAGTCCTGCTGTGCAGACCCTCTCTTTCATCAGCCAAAAAGGCCTTTTCATGTTTTTTTTCCATGGAGCATGGCACACAGCGGGAGCCCACACCTCTGCCTCCAAATGCCACTCTGGAAACCAGCAAAGTACCAGCCAATCTATCATTCTTAATCCATTATGAATGGATTGCTTTAATTTTGCTATCGAATATCCAAATAGATGTCTAATTTATGTTTTTCACTGAATTTGAAGATCGTTCTCTTCTAGAAAATAATTTTAAGCATTATTCGGATTTCGCATCACTAATTGAAAATGCATTAGAAAATGTAAAAATTCTAATTCTTCAATTTTTATATCGAGTATTTAATTGTCATAAATTACTACTCAAACTTCATAGTTTGTTTGTCAATCTAATGCAATATAAATTTTTTTCTCTCGAATTTCGTCTTTATGGATATCGTTTTGTTTATTATTTACTACCGCACATTCCTATTCTTAATTTCAATTAATTCTCAAACAAATTTTACATTTACCAATCTGTAATCAATGAAAAAAAGGCCTGCGTTTATTTTTGATCTGATGAGAATTTCACCTATTTTTTTCGTCAGTTGAAAGTTATAGGCGATCTTAAGACGATCGAGGTCATAGTAAACAGGCTGCCATTTCCAATTCTGAAATGAAATACCTGTCTGTTAATACTATCTTTTTTGTGTACATAGTATTCCAATTGAAGCTTTTTCGTCAGAATTGAGAGGCTCTGCTCAAATAGTTCGTTATCTCCATCTCAGAGTTTTGTTTAGTAAAAAACTAATGTAGAAGATTAGAAATAAACACATTTCCATTCTCTTTATCGATTGTAGAGAACATTCGGAGAAAAAAATGAAGGCATACAGTATTATTATTATTGATATTATATTATAGGTACGTATACATTTTTATTTACATTATAATTATATTACTATATAAGAATATCTATCATATATAGCTGCTTCGGGGGGATTTATATATACATATATATATATATATATATATATATATATATATATATATATATATATATATATATATATATATATATATATATAATATCAGGCCTATACCACTGGGGCCACGGGCCTTTATATATATACGAGTAAAGGTGTGCTTGCTGACAGCAAGCAATGCAATAATTTATCTTTAGTGAAAAATAAAATTTTTCGAACGATTAATCTACTCAAACGTTGATGAACGTAAAGTAAAGGACATTAACGCAGCTGAAAATGCACTGAATTCGATTTCCGATGTATTTCTTTCGGCAGCATAATTCCCGCCCCGGCGTCAAACCAAGGTCATCCTGCTAAAATCACTGTAATTTTTTGCTTGAGTATGGTTGACTTTATAAACACCCTGAATTTCAAAAGGAAATTCGTTCAGGAAGTACCTTAAAATGAGTCCTTTACTCCCTAAGCATTTCTTAGGAAGTTATTGTTAACGCCCCCTAGAATCGAACCAACGACCGTTTACGGCAATCATTGGAATTCGTTTATTTTAAAATGGTCCCTTTTATGGCTGTGTGAAATTTTGACCCTCTTCGCGGTCGGGATGTGTCTTAAAAAGCTTTCGGAAATATGGTCAATGCATTTTAAACGGGAAAAATCGAGATTACGGGTCGCTCTGGAATCAAACCAATGGCACATAGGGAAGTGTTGATTTTTTTCAAAGTACAATACGTACGTATCTATAAGTATAGAAAATTTGAATGATAGTGAGAGAGCTACGATTTTTTAAAATTTCAAAATATTTCATCCCCTGGCATCGCACCCATGATCTTTTGTGTATAATTGATAACATTTTAGTGTAGAAACGTATATTATCTATAGCCACATGAAACTTCGTTGTACTACGTTCCCAGAAAGTATATTTTTTTAATTGTCAAAAATCGACTCCATGCATTCTTATGGAGAAAAATCCGACTTTAGGGCCTCCCAGAATCGAACCCATGATAGGTAGAGAGGGTTTTAGATTTTTTCCTGGGTTAATTTCAGTTGGCCATTACACAAAAAAATCGGCGAGCCCGTGGCCTTAGCAGTTTGGGCCAGACATTTGTATCCTCAATTTTTTTAACCCCCTAGTTAATTATATATAATAGATATTTAAAATTTTTATAATATAAGTTCCTCAAGAGGAGTTCTGATTTCCCTATGTATATATCCATATTGAGATATAGTTTAGGACACCTAGAATCGAACCGACGACCATTTGAAACAGTTAAATATAAATGGCAGTTAAATATAAAAATGCGGCTTTTATAAAGATATTTGAAATTTAAGTCTTCTACAATCTACTCGGAAAATGCCGTAAAACATTTTTCAAATATCTAGCCCATGTATTCTTTGGGGAAAATCGAGATAACCCTGGAATCGAACCAATGACTCTTGGAAAACTGGATTTTTTTTAAGTTATAGGGTCGGTATACTATACCCGATAGGTCGGAACTCCTTTTGAGACAATGTTCAACAGAAGTGAAAAAGAGCGACATGACTGGGACTCGAACCCAGATCTCCCACTTGCCGGGCAGGTATGCTGACCACTACAACACCATGCCGCGTCACTTTTTCACTTCACGTTAGGGAAAAATGTATTCTTCTGCACATCATAATCTCACATGAAAAGGGTATATACACCTGTTTGTGATAAGTAAAATATTACTATAATGAAAAGTAATTCACAGATTATGGTATCTGATGGCATTAATTTCTGAAGTGCATTGGAAGAAGAACATCGTTTTAAGGAATAATTTTTAGTACAAGTTAATAACAGGCGTATCAATTTCGAGATAACGTTTTTTATAATGTATCAAGATTTTTTATTATTTATCATGCTTTTTTATTTTTTATCATGCTTTCGTCAGCATTAAGCCAAATTTAAGTCCTTTATTTCACACCTTGTGAGTACGATGTCGATATTATCTCACAGTTAGACCCTAAAAAGATGAGAAATGAAATGGTTGAAATTGATGAAATATATTATAGAAATTATTTATTTGAAATCAGTCAAAATGTCTATTTCAAGCGTTTATTCATTCGCAAATCTGGAAATCAAATAGAAAGCGAGAGACACGCTTCTATGTGTCATTCGTAGGAATTCCTTTACTCAAAGGAGTTCTCGATAAATAAGAAAAGTCATATTTTCTGAATATGTCATATGCAAATTGGGATGCATTGAGGAAATAACGGATTGCAAGAAATGCTCTTTTTCAAATCGACGAATGGAACTTTCTGCTGTACTCTTTTCCAAAAAATGTCGAATGTAAATTGTGACTATTGAGATTATTAATTGTGGGGAATTGATGGGAAGCAGTAAGGGAAATCTTGAAAAGTCAGCTTATCGGCAAGATGCTTTAATGCTGTTAACTAGAGTCAGTCATGCGTGTATGTGGAAGAGATTGTGTGAATAAACGGTTAAATGGTGAACATTGGATGCTCAGTTAAATTAAAGAATTCTTTTCTGATAATGGTTTATATGTCATCGACAGATGTTGACAAATGTTACCTCATGTTATCTGGTGGAAACCCTTAGATTGTTTTCAACAACGTATCAAGCGAGATCCTTGTGCCAAATGTCTTTATTTTTATGAGAATATTGAAGTATAACTACATCTAAGGTAATTAAACTTCGCTCCCCAATAACGCGACTTATTGCTGCGATAGTAACTAAATGCATCTAAGACTCGTTCATATTAATTAGATTTCAGTGAGAATGAAAGTTTATCAGCGAAATATATGGAATAGAAAAATTAAGATTGTAATGAAAAACGTTAAATATATTCATAGTTTCAAATTCAGAGCGCATTGTTTCTTACGATTGTATTCGTCATACGATTTTGACGAAGTTATTTTTCTTTCACTCAACGTTTTGCAATTATTTTAATGAATACTTATGAATTCATCAACATCCTCGTTACAACGTAAGGTCGAATAGACGGAAAGCATAAACTGTTGGGGGCTCTAAGGAAATCTTTGCAGATAGCACTTCTAAATATTTTTGTGCCTTAACCACTTTTAAATTTAAGAATCCTTTCGCATATAGGTCAGAGTCTCATTCCCAAGCGCTCCTCCATTTGGCGTTCGATAGCAGTGCTCCGCCCCCGCACGCGTGCGCCCTCCACGCCACGCCCCCTCCCATCTTATTTCATCACAGAATTGGAATTGGGAGAATGGATTTTTCGCCTGCGAAGGCACATTCCTGCAGATGATCGAGAGTTGATTCAGAATAAGTCGATGCGAAATCTTTGGTATAAATTGTAGATATAGAACGTTCATAAACTGAGAAGTTTCGTCTTTGTTCACTAAATATCTCCTATTACAAGTTGTCCTTTCTGCCAAAGATTCCTCTTGGGAAGGAACGGACACATATGAAGCTTTCCTAACGATTAAACTGCTAGAAAGCATCGAACTACATAAATATGATTACTATACGAGACGAATTTCTTTTAGAGTTCGGATGAAATACTTAACAGTCTGATATGTTTATTGAAAGAAACATTACAAAAGTAAAATGGAAACGGCTTTGGTTTATTATACAAATCTTTGAATGATTTAACGATATATTGTTTACAAATACAACTCTTCGTCGATTTAACGATCGCTAACGAATATACATGTAGTCTTTTGTTCATATTGTTTTCTTTTATTGAACGCTATGGAAAAAGTTGATTGACTCTCTTCGTTTATAAATTTATTAAGCATTAATTCCAGTGTTTAGATGTTTTATATCTTGTTTTCTTTGATATCTTGTATCCATTTTGTTTCCTGCCTTGTTTTAAGAACACTTAATCTAGTGGTAATACCCAAAATTTAAGATGTTCGGGATTTGTTTATTGTTACCATTGAGGAGAGTTTAAATCTATTTTGCCTTCGTTATCAAGTTGTATGGACGCATCTTGTAAAGTTATGTTCACGTTTCCTTAATACTGAGGGCATTAGGCATTTAACGTCATTTATAAATTATATCTGATTTGTTTCCAAAGGCATTATGGTTACTATTATTTTAAACTTTTCAAACTCAAAAGATTTAATGATAAGAATCAACACGATATAGGAATTTGATATGTGCTCGCCATTCAAACTATGTAATTACCGAATTATACTCCTTTTTACATAGCGTGACTAGTATTTAAAAGTGTGGTTTCGATTTCAAATGCGTCGAGTGAAAATGGCAACTTTGCGTGTCCGTTGACACTTTTGCTTGGATTATCTTCTTTCATCCGATTTCCTCTCTTTCACACATTTCGAGAGCTAATCGAATAATTTTGGAATATAGCTCCAGATGTATATTTATCTTTAAACGAAGATATTTTTAAGGTTTCTACACCGGACATGGTTGATTTCGAAGTATCTCTGATCCGAACATCAATCGTGAGGCAGATTTGAGAAAAAAAGCAAATATTTCATAATATCAATTTCAGTAATTAGCGAAGCAATTCATTGTTAATTTTATTTGAAAATTCTTAATCAAAAGGATTCATTCATAGCGACATCTTGTTTTAATCGAAATTTGAATCTGTTAAAAACGTAAATGCCAAATAAAAGAAGATATTTCCTTCTTTAAAGAGTTAATTTTTGAAGTTCGCTGTAATAGTTTTTGGCAGCAAATGAATTGAATTTCGTTACATAAGAATTTTAAGGATAAAGCACGCGTATCTATTACAATGCGATTTGTTATTTTTTATTATTTTTTTTCCTTTCTTACTTTCAGTTCTTTTATTAACCGATCGGCGCTTGATATGTGCTCAGCAAATCACTCCAACCAAAATATAAACTCCAAATATGAGTTTCCTCTACAGCCAATTTTAAGAAGTCTTGTATAAATATCACTGAGCTAAAATAGTCATTCTGTGGACTACTACATGCGTATTTTTTGTCAAATCTTCCTCTTTAATCATAAATCAGTCCCGAGAGCAACTATCACGGTATTTAGATGCACGAGCTCTTTTTTCACATTCAAGAGCCTTTATCAGCAAAGTAAGAGACTGCCTTGATAATTGTTCTCTTCCTTTTCACTCCGTTCAATCTACATTTTTATGACTTTCGCTCAAGAGATTGTAGAAAAGAAATAAATATCAAACAGAAAACAACTTATCATTCACCTTGCATAAATTCCCTTTCAACCTTGTCCGCAATTATTTTAATTTTTAAAGTTCTATCAATTTCGCATATTTTTAAAATTATCAACATGCCGGAAGAATATATATCAGTTTTCAATTATTTCGACAATAATTATATTTTCGCTCGCACTTCGAGTTTTCGTATCCTTAAAATTCTATTAAATTTACTATTACATTTAGTTACGCATGCCAAGAGAGTCTAGTTGGGTGATGGAAGAAGGAATACTCAGACGAGAGGGGAGTAACTTAGAGGGTTTCCAAGAGAGAACGGGGGAAGGCTCTAAAGGTGACGCAGATGAAAGAATAGGGGTGAAAGAAGGGAAAGAGGGAGGGTTGCTTCTGGTCTCATCAGGACTTGTATGGCCTCCCCACACCACCTTAGCGATTTCAATCACATTAAACGGGATAGCCGGTGTCTTCATTCGTCGGAAACCGTCCTTCAGTTATTTTCTCAGTACATTCTCCGGACGTCACACTTCGAAACATTTCCAACGAAATATTGCTCCCGATTCCCACAGTCGCCATTTTCTTCCGTCGAATTTTAGCGAAGTCTGTGAAGAGAAGACGATCTAATTTATTTGTACACTAAATTAATGAATTTCATTTGATTAGTTTGATCGAATTAGAGCGATTTTGAAAAAAATGTCGAGATGTCATTTGCTGTTCTGTCCGATGGCTGACGAATACTCTAAGGAAACAGATCGCTTGCGAGACTTTCTTATAATTACTTTAAGTATTCATTCGTAAGATTTGTACGAATTTAAGACTCTTCAGTTTTTAAAGTCAACATTTAGCATGAAAGAGGCTAATTTTTCTTTCCCAAACGATAATTTTGCACACTCCTATAAAAAAGACGTTTTCATTCAATAACAACTACCGTTTTTCTTCGAGCTCTTTCATCGCATATTTTTTGGACATACCCACGTTTAGTCATTTGTCTTCTTTTTGGTGGTGAGATGTTTTGATGCTTTAAATTCTTTTAGTTTTTCATGTCGAATTCGGATTCTTTATACAAGTTCAATTGAGATATATCAGCAGCGATTTACTCTATCGGGATATCACCTCGTTTTTGTTAACCCCCGTTTTCATATCAACTCAACTCTTCATCCAAAACGGATGTTTTTGCAAACATTTGAATTCATTCATCTTGTAATCCAATGATCCTCACAAACAGTAAAACTCTGCTTTCATTTTCTCAAATATCGTTTAATCGAATCACTGATGGCTGTTTCTCAATTGTTGTAAGTAGCCACCAACTTTATAACTTTAAAATTCTATGGTCTGAAATTTTTTGACTTTGCTCCTCCCTGTCTTAAATATAAACAAAACATTAAGTACATTCATTACGTTTCTCTAATAATTCTACTCTTTAATTCGTCGGGAACATCAAAAGATTTTTAACTAAAGCAGCTCCCAGAGTTCCGAGAAATAAAGTTGAATTTCAGATTCAAGGGCTTTAAAGTGGTTGAAAATTTCTTCTTTTAGATTATCTACAACATTTCCTTATGATAAGCAGATTGTAGAAAAGAAGAACTTCGTGATCGGTGTTGTTGCATAGATCTTTTACCAGACGAGAACAATCTGATACAATTGGAAATTTTACCAAACCTCTTGCAAATTTGAGCCTCGATGAGTGAGAAAGTGATGATATTTGACTTGCATCTGAAAGCCGGATCTCGATCCGATGGCGATCCATCGATACGCACATCACCCGAACTTTCCATTGCCTTTCAAACAATGAACCTAAAAACCCCAGTGACGCCTTTAATTTTTCAATTAGTTCTTTACATAAGAGAAACTCTTATTTGATTTTCTCCAAGTGAATATATATCATAAAAACGAGTATTCGTGAACTAACAATAGAATCATCAAATAGAAAGGAAAAGACGCTTTTTTTAGAAAAGCTTTATTCCGCCACATCTATTAACATTTCTGAAATGTGTCTCCGAATATTTGGTGATACCCTGACTTACTTTCATTTTTCTTAAAATTACTCGCAGAGAAATTGAGAATTTGTAGTAATACAATCTCAAAATGATGATTTTTCAAAATAATTAGGCTAGTGAACATGAATAAGATTACTTTTTCATAAAGCAAATCTAAATATAAAATCTTCCACTTATCCTTTTATTTTTGCGTGCCTAATGAAATTCTACCATCTTGATCAGAAAAGATCATTTATTACGTTCAGAATGATTAAAAAGTAGCCAAATTGTTGCTATTTAATTTTAGATGCCTTCACAACTTCCAAAGATCAGCATAAGTCGTACGTTAGCCTTTACATTAATGTACTGCCAAGTAAATAATTTTTACTCATAATTCGTACTCTCACAATCTTTGATCTTCCATTAAATTTAACTCTTTACATTCTCGTGTTATCTATTTCCGCTAAAAGAGTAAAACGTTTGCAATATTCGACAAAATGTGTAAAGAAAAAAATTCTCTAAGTATAAAAAATCAAGAGAGAAATTTTTATTTTGCTCTCATATTTTTGATTATTCTTTGCTTTGATCAATTTGATTAGTGAAAATTTATTTTCGTTTTCCATTCATTTACAGAGAATCCATTTTAATGATTCTTTTACATATACATTGCATCTTTTATTTATTCATTTTTAATCTATGTCGCAAAACATTTGAACTCACTTCATAGAAATGCATTTTTTAGTAGAAGTTTTTTTGCTGAGATAGCATAGACTACTTCACTTGCATTAGCTAATTCTTTAACATAAGCAACTAGAATAAGCATGGCACAGCAAAGTTGCGAATGTGCAATGCTAGATGGTTGGGAATGTATAAGGTGAAGAGAGCAAATATTGCTGAATCAATAGAATAATGCCAGTTAATGTATATAACAATTGAAATCAGCGTAAAAGCTACATATATTTAATATTTATAATAATTTATTATCGCTTAATATAAAGAAATGAATCATTTATAATACAAAAGAAATGTTTTCTTAATAAGAAAAAACGATGTTATAATATGCCATCATCATGTTTGGTACTATTAATACGAAATACAATTATTATTGTTATCCCTATTACTTAATGAATGAATCAAACAAATTATCATTTTCCATTAGCTATTATTAACTGAATTAATTAATCAGTTAGCAAATTAATTTAAGAGATGACTTTTTTGTTTTATTTACTTAGTGAGAATACTTAAAATCCAACAGCTGGATCTCCATGAAACAAAATGCTCTTCATTTCTGAAAGAACAAATTTCAAGGATTTCTGAACTCTCAGAATTTGATTTAAAGATGGTTAAAAGTCAAATAACCTCAGTGCATACAGCAATAAACGTTAGTTATGAAAAAGGTATGAAGATTTTTCTTTTATGAGAAAATCCTATAGATGCATTGTTTTTTTTCATTTTAGTCTCTGAAGACTATTTTTTTTTTCTTTTGAGATTATTTCTTTAACTGAGATTTTTGGATTTATCAATCAATCTCCTTTCATTTCTCCATCTCAACTATTTGCCAGAAAAGAATTCAATAAAACTGTGATGAATATCATATTTAGTATAGGGTATCAGTTTAAACATAATTTTGTAAGACTTTGCAATAGAGCACATAAATTTGAGATTACTAAATGAACAAAGAACAATTGTAAACTTCCAACATAAGTAAATACCTGTGAAATTGATATGGATTGAATGAACAAAGTTCATATTATCCAATAAATGAACAAGGAATACTTTACAAGAATTCTTCAATTAATTTAATATGGCTCCCTTCTTTAATGTTGAGACTCATCATCAAAAATTCTTTGTCCTTATGTTTTACTACAAATTAAAATTATGCTTTGTATAAGTGAACTTTTCATTTATCTGGCTTTAATAAAAAATATCATTTAATGTTCTCTAAGCTTTATATTTATGCAGTTGATACAGTACCCTACAAAAATTTCTAAGAGAATTTTGACATTTGAAAAGAAAATAAGAGAATAGGACTAGCTTTTTGCAAAAACTTTATCCTTAATCCATTTAACTCTCCAAATCACTTAAAATTAAATGAATAAGTAACATTCATTGGTGTAACGGCATTATGAAATGAATTAATGTTTTGAATGCTAATTTGGCATCTATAGTTGATATTTCCTCACCAGACTGTAACATTCTCACCCGAATTCCTTCTTATTGCTTTCGACGTCCATAGATTCCTTTCTTCCCCTCATACTACTTTTGCAACTCAAAAATCCTTTACTGTTGCTTTCTCACTACTCACTTTTCATTCATGGAAGGAGCAAGTGCATCATGTAATTGATTTATAAACTAAGCAGCAGCTCATTTTACCACACAAAGGTAATACTCTCTTTTCTGTATTATGTTTACATTATACACTTTACAGTAGCTTAGAATGAATATAGTTAAAACCTTGAGAATAATTGTATTTTTATTTTATATATTACTTTATTTTCCTTGTCTTCCTTTTAAAAAATATTACTGTTTTTTTATTTCAAACACCTGTTACATACATATGTTGATAAGAAAATAGTTCTGCAGAATCGTTAGGATTTTTCCTTTGCAGTCTTTACAGCAATATTCACATTTTAGTAAAAATTAATTCTTTGTATTTCATTTCTGAAAGATAACTTAGACAACATGAGATACATTATTCCATAAAATATTTATCCTAAATTTAATATTATTACTCACATTATACAAATTAATTCTAAACATAGTTTTCAATGGTCACTTATGTACATAAATAGAAAATAATATGCCTATCTCATACATGTATAAATGATTATATTTTACTATTTTTAAGAAAAAAAAATCATGTGCCTTCTTAGGAGAATAAAATGTCAAGTGACATTTTTCTTTACCAGGTTTTAAGAAATCTTCGTAGCTGGGGTGAACTTCCAGCATTGCTATGGCATCTGATACCAGGATAACATATATTTCTTGTATATTGGTATTTTTCTCAGTATACTGTCAATTTGTTGACAGTTCTCATTTGAAAGTCTCCTTGAGTTGGCATGAGCCATGGAAACGGTCTCCTCATTCTCTTGTTTTGAGCATTGATCCATATTTGGTCATTGACAGTGAAACAAAAGGTTTTAAGAAAGAGTGAGTAAAATATTACTTTTCCCTTCAACATTTGCATACAAAAATTGAGATACATAATAAAGTCATAAATCTAAATAGATAGACTTGAAAAATTTGGAGCATAAATTATTTGATAGAATGTCAGTTTATAATCAGTTTGATTACAACTATTATTAAAACCATTTAAACGTATTAATTTTTATTTATGCTGAAATGATATTATAGCATATGTGAAATTACTCATTGCTAAGGAAATAATAAGCTTTATACAGATCAAAAACTATAAGTTGACTATATCTCCTTAAATTAGTTTTTGTACCCTTTATGGTCAAGTTGTGTGGAGAAATCAAGTGATCTTAACAACTTTCTAAGCAGTGTTGTATGCTCTCTATGATAGACTATTGCTTAAAAAATTCCTTCATGTTTGTATAATAATAAACATTAAATTCTATTCTCAAAAATTTTTAGACAACAGATTGTTTCTACAGTTATAATATGAGTATGGTTCAACCTAGGATGTATATCAATTTATTATTCCACATGAAATATTGGCTTTCTTGCAAATTTTGAAGATATATTTCTTTCCCAATTCCTTTTATGCTCCAGTTAAAAGATGCCGCAGTATTTTTACTATCCATCATTTGAATAATTAAAATATAATAAATGGCAATTTGTTGGAATATTTTTGTGTAAATTACAATAAGCTTATAGACATTTTTGAGAGATTTCAACTTGTGTTATATGACAGAATTTTTAATTCTATATAATACTAATTTATTAATTTATTTCATTATATTATAATGTTTAATGCTCTTTTAAAATAAAACTTATGTTATTTACTCTCTGAGGAAAAGCATCCTCTAGCAGTAAAAAAATTTGTAAGATACTTTTTACTTTTCCCAAATTATCATGGTAAATTATTTAAAGAAATTTTTATTCATCTATTCTGATATTCCCTTATCATTATATCCTGGTAATTTTGCTTATTTTATGTTTTTTTTTCCTTTCATCAGCTTTGATGCAATCAATGCAATGAGTATGGCTGCGGAATTAGCTCCAGCCTTTCTGCTTATGGGTGGTTCTACCTCAGATAAAAGTTGTTTTCACTTTGAACCATCAGTGTTTTCAGCAATGACAGTACCCATAGAAGGGAACAATAGAAGCGCGTGCTGTCACCAGAATTCACAGAAGATGGTGATAACTGGTGAGCAAAGTCTTCTTATTTTCCATCTCAAAAACATAAGATCTTTCATTTTCTGTTTGTGTGATGATTCCTTCATAGAGAGGTTGTTCTAAGGATTTATAATGATTATAATATATGTATTAAGAAAAAATTAATCAAACTTTTTTTAAATAGGAGAACAATTATTGCTTCTTAGCTCCTTTGCCGAGGAAGCTGGCCTTAAAATTATTTTAACTCTTGGATACGACCACAACTTACATCACAAGAGAACTAGATCTGGCAATATAGATGCTGATGAATGTCTCGCCTGGGATGAAAATCAAGCAACCAAACTTTTCCATTTTGCAAATATGATGAATATTAGTTTAAACTATCAACTTGGATATGGTATGAAAATATTTGTTAAATCTTTGAAAATAAGCACTATGAATTTATTGATTAATTATTAAGCCTTTTTAAAGATCGATAGCAAAGTAATAAGTTTGAAAGTTTTGAATCCTAGCTGAGAAGGAAATTTTCCTCTCAGGTTATGGATGTTTAGGATTGGGTAGGGTAGAGATGTAGGGTTTGTATGTCATCATTTGATTTTAGTGCCTCACTATAATTGTTTGAAAATTGATGCTTATAGGGGTTAGTTAGATTAAATAAATGAAATTTTCAATCCTAGTTCAAATTCATTAAAGTTACAATTCAAGAGTAGTTAAGTGAATATCGTTTATCTGATTAAATTATATCTTTAACAGAGATATTATACAATTCTCAATGTGTTAATAATGAGAATTGTGTAGAAGAATGGGAAAAGCTTCAGGAAGAGGCAGTAAAAAGTGGAGAAGCATATGGATATGACATCAATCGCCTACGTCAGTTACTTGATAAATATCCTGTATCAGAGAAGTCATTAATTATACCTTCTGGTTTCAACATACCAAATGCTCATGCTTATGGTCAATTATCATCTGAAAACTCCAATACTCTGCAAGATATTTTACCTGCCTTTTATGCTCAGGCTTACTTGAATAAGAGCTCTGAAAACCTTGATGCTCTTGTCTGTTACACGTGAGTAATTATTTTGCTTTAATACTTAAATTGTTTGAGTTAATGTTTTCAATTCTATTTCTGATTTCTGCAAACTATGGTAGTAAACTTACATTTTCTAGTGAATTGTAAATTCTCTTTCTAAAAAATTTTCATTCCACTCTCTTTATTGAAGAAAAATTGGGAAGAATTAATTCAATTCCATTTTTACTCTTATTTAATTTGAAAATGTATCAAAACGCTAAATACATGGTTCTATGAGTCATGCTTTTCAGATAATTTCCTACCATTAGTTTCATCTTTAATGAATGTTATTTTTAAATGCTAATAATTATTTTCAATAGCAGCAAATAAAAAATTACCTCCATTTTTGCAGGTCTGCATTCAAGGATGAATTTGGGAAAGAAACAAATAGATACAACACTACCATATTGCTCAATGAAATGAAAGATGCAGATCAAATTTTTGGAAAATCAGATGAAGACAAACAATTATGGATTGGTAATATTGGGGATATAATTTTCCTTCTCATTCCATCTATTCAATTTTTCTTTTTTACTTTAATCCCCTTACATTTTAAGATAAAATAGATAATGTTTATCTTACTAAAATTATATATATATATATATATGTACATACTTGCATACACTCTTCATTAACAAAATATTTTTCATCAATTGCCCTATAATATATTCATTAATGTATTCTTAGAAAGAAGAACATCATATATGCTTTTAAAATATGAAAATTTGACATTCTCAAGCCACAATAAAGTTATATTAATTTATTGTAGGTGAGAGGTATAGTGATGAATTCTCCAATTTACCAGCAGCAGCCAATGAGGCTTTTAATGTAGCACTAAATTGGGTAGAGCACTTAGGTACCATATCAAAAAGAAATAACTCTGCTATTTTCCATTCACTGAAAAAAGTAGGGGAAGATAGTCCTGATCCAGTAAGTAGTATCTGAATCGGATTGAAATATTCTAAAAACTCATTTACTTCACATTATTTAAATGTTTGAGATCATTTTTAAATTTATGAAACCTCATTGTTGTACAATTTTACTATCTCTGCATCAGTTCTGTTTGATTAATTTTATGAAGTTTGAATATTATATTATTTAGTTTGAATTATAGAAGTTTGATCTGAATTGACTTTACTAAATGCTTATCGAACAACAAAGTTGTATATTTTGTTATTTATTGTCGGGAATTTTTAAAATAATACTGTTATTTATTTCTTTGCTTACTTATTGATTTTTCTTTTCTCAGAAATACTGGGTCTCGCTCTTGCATAAAAATTTGGCTGGTTCAATTGTTGCCGATGCCCAGGTAATGGGTGCAAACAACACAGAAGAAAAATATTCATTCTTTGCACATTGCACC
Organism: Pantala flavescens; assembly: GCA_020796165.1. Lineage (NCBI taxonomy): Eukaryota > Metazoa > Arthropoda > Insecta > Odonata > Libellulidae > Pantala > Pantala flavescens. Next base: position 19,088,825 of record CM036882.1, read on the forward strand.
CCATTTTCAGAAAAACATAAAAAGTCATACATTGAAAGTTTTCCAAGAGGATCGGTTACCATCTATGCTGCTAATCCAAGTAACAAATCAAGAAATGTAAATATTCAAGTCGGCGAACATATAAGAAAAGATGAATCAATAAGTGCCAATCAAATCTATGAATATGTTTTGACTCCAGAAGAAAAAGAAGGAAAATACACAGGGTAGTTAAATACTTTTCCGCATTACTGACTTTGTTTAATATATACCACTACCATAGATTTTAAGCAGACATTTTATAAAAAAATATGACACATTTATAATTAGATGTTTAACACCAAGTACAAAGAGCTTTATTGCAAAGATCAATCCAATCCTAAATTCTTTTCATAACTCTGACTTTTTGTATCTTAGAGTCACAACCTCCATCACACTATATACATGTATAAGAGTATAAATGTTATGATTGAACCTTTATAGTTGAAATAATATATTTTATGCTGTTTTTATATTCATTAGAATTTTAGTGTGAGGTTTATACCGAAAGTAACTAAAAACTTGCAAATGTATATAATACTAACTTTCAATGGACATAATGTCTAGCTATGATTGGAAGGAGAACTTTTATAAAGAGGCCAATGAAAGTTAACTCTACATAAACGTATTCGATTACGCGCACGCTAAGTTTTCAATGATTTTCTTCTCTCCAACTTTAGGAAAGTGAAGCTGAATGAATTCACTCTTGATATGAGTGATAACGGAGCCATACCGAATTTAACTGGGGTACCTGTGAAGGTTCGGAATCCAAGATCTGCTCTCTTAAATACAGACTACAAGGAAAAACGAGGAAGGTTGTATGAGCACAGAATTCATCGAGGTGAAAGGGAAGCTGAATTTCATGATCAGATTGAGCTCTTTATGCCCTCCAAAAGCATCGTGTTTTGGGTCCTTCCTCTTGATATAATTGGGAAAACACCGTGCATTGATGGAGATGAGGACACGAAGAACGAAAATGAACAGTTTCTTTCTTTCTATCATCGGCCTTTGAAAGAAGAAGCGAATAACAAAGAAAAGCCAAGGGAGAAGAGACAAATACAAAGAAAATCACTGGCGGAAATTTCTAAACGCAGAGTCCAAGCTAGGAAGATACGACCTTTTGCAGACACTCGAAGAAAATCTCCCATGAAGGATAAGGTAAAGAGAGAATCGACCTATCTTAGAAGGAAAAGGAGAAGCAGGCATAGAGATCGCGTGCCGATGACAGTGACTTTTGACATAGACGATAGCGAAGAAGAACCTGAAGATATGGAGGACGGATACGAAAAGGGAATGTTAACTCTAAGCGAAGTTATAGCCTTATCTTCAAAAGAAGAGAGTTCATTTGATGATGATTTTAGCGATGAAATGGGTAAAGGAAAAATTAAACCAGGGGTTTTGAAAGGTATTTGGAACTTGGGGAAGAAATTGAGTGACAAAGTTTCACCTCGAAGAACTTACAATGGACCAACTTCACATGTAATGGGATTGGGGAGGAATGCAAAACCAATTGCTGTTATCAATGAACCAAAACGGGAATTGTTTGAGGCAGAATTTCGAGGCGACGAAGATGAAATGAAAATAGATTTGAAAAAGGAAAAAGACGACGAACCAAATGAAGATGATTATGAACACACTGATGACTATGAAATTATCGAGGAAAATGATTTGTTCCAGGATACCAAACTAATGAGGGATCAAACAAAAGATAACGGCCTAAAATTTGAAGATATTTTGGAGCCGGAGAACATGGATTCAAATGCCTATCCCAGTATTTTATATGATGAATTTTCCGTAGGAGAGCATCGAAAACGGAACCAATCCTCTAAGAATAGCCGAATTAAGAAAGATTTGGAGTCTGAAGAAGATCAATACTTCAGTAGATACAAAAGAAAAGCTGAAGAACATTTAAGAAAATATATTTTGAACGAACATTCTGCGGATGTAAAAAAAAATGCATCCAGAAGATATGATCGCAAATCTCCTATGGCTCATGAAGATTTGGACGCAGTGAAAAATAAGAAAAGGATTGATAGTGATAAAATAATATCTTCGCCGGTGATTTCAGATAAAAATATTTTTAAATCACCTGAAGGATCTCAGAGAATTACGTCAGAAAATAATTTATTAAATGGTGATCATGAGGAAACTGCCAATCAGTTAAATGATGTAGTCAGTAACGACATTTCTACGAATGTAGTGAGTCATGGTGATATATGGGAAAAAAATCTTTATTCTAAAAAACGTACTGCGTTGAATAGAGATGAAAACGATGAAGCGTCCATAGATACTAGTTCGCGTTCTGAGAGACATGTCAGTGTAGTTCCTATTGACAAAAGATTGGGCGCTAGAGGATCAAGAGTTTCTGGAAGAAAATTGGCCAATAAGGATGTTATATCGAGGCAATTATTATCCTCTCAGGTAGAAGATGAAAATGAAAATGGAAATGTAACGAATTCCACTCATCAAGAGCATCCGAGAGAAAATGTTCCACAGACTGCCGCGGAAAGAAGTGAGAGGGTGACGACACCGATGACAGCTGCCCCTCCCAGAAGAAGAATGGATGCCAATAGAGGAGAGCAAAGAAGGATTAGCATGGAGGCCTTTAGGAGAAGGACAATCGAAGAGAGACGGAAGGCAATGAGAGAGTATAGAGAGATGTTAGAAGAAAGAAGGCAAAGGAGGATCAACTCGTCAGAGCAGCAAGTGGTGAGTGTGTTTAAGCAGGGAATTGGACGGACCGTACAAGGTCTCAAAGCTGCTCAAGGAAGACGAGTCAATCGAGGAATCAATTTAATCGGACCCAACGATTTCGGAAAGGACACGGCGACACACGAAAAGGTGCGAAGGAAGAGGCAATCGCTCATGTACAACGATTCCGAAGCAGCGGAGCATCATCGCGTTATTAGGTCATCGAAGGTAAGGAAAACAATTCGCAAAGAAAATCCTCCGCAAGAAGTGAGTGAAGAGAACTCCCACGAAGTTTGGCCGGTCGACAAAGAACTAGGAAATATAGCAGAAAATGGGTTTGCTTCGAAAAAGCCGTCAACGTACAACCCTCAATGGTGGCGAGGCATTCTGAGGAATGAGCCAAGAAAATCCAGTTATTATTCAATTGATACAGATAAGACTTATAAACCTGGTCTTTACGAAGTTATTAACGAAATGTTCGAATCGAATCCAATTATCGATTTCGAGTCGATCGGTGTCAACAAATCGTATTCTTTGCGGGAAAAAAGTGAATTGAATTCCATGAATAGAGAAAAAATGAAAGAAGACGAGCTTTTGAAAGAAAGGAGTTTAAAGAAACAAGACAATGTTAGAAAAGCAATTCAAGAAAGAATTCAAAAGGCTAGGGAGGAAAGACGCAAGGCCTTGGAAATAAAATCGAGGGAAACTCGTTCGATAGCCCTTAATACTGTGTTCGATGATGATAGTTTACTGACGAATAAAATAACAAAACACAAGAGAACAATGTCTGATAAAGGAAAATTATTATTTTACGTTATCGACGAAAATAAAAGTGAACCAAAGATATCAAATAATCTGGATTTCCACACGCAGAATGGACGCGACCCTAAAACGAGTACGCCCGATCCTAAAGTTGATTTAATGAATACCTCATACAAGCAGAACATGGCTGCTACAAGAAAAGTAATCTCTGATATGAAAAAGTATACGGATGTTACGACATTTAAGGATAAAGAAGCGAAGAAGAGAACAGAATCTAACATAGTTGATCAAGCTATTGAGAAATCAAAGGGAAGTAATTCCAACATCAAGGAAAGGAAAACATCTACTTATGCAAATGACAACAGTATTTTCTCACATATTTTACTGCAGTTATTTAAATTTATGGATTCTTTACATAGTGTGATGTCATCTCCAATCAGGTAAAAATGTGCTGAAAATCAATTTACATATTCTGCAAAAATATAAAAGTTAAGATTAAGCCATCCTGGTCTCATGCTTAGGATAAATATGTCTCATGTTTTGGATACATCCATTGTTCTACTAGTACTAACATGTAAATACTGCACTTATAAATCCTGTTAATAAAAATTTTAATTTCCAATCAGTAAGAAAATAACTTTCCATAATTCACATTATCTAGTTTGTGATTGAAGAAAAGTTTTCTCCGTTTGGAAAAACCTATTTGAGGCATTAAAAAAATATTCAAATATTTTTCAACGTTCTGCTGCCTTCCATGATAAAATGACCGATTCAAATTCATTTGTACATTGTATGTTAATATAGAAATCGAGAGTACATTGTAGAGCTCTCATTTAGAATTTTACGAGATTCCGATTAATACCCTTAAGTTGCTTATGACATGAGGGTATGATTTCAATAACAAGTCAACAATTTATAATTCTTAGAGTATTCAGACCCATTAACGTTTGCTTTTATCGCTTATCTTCTTTAATTATATTTAATTAGAGAAAAACGATACTGGGCTCGTTCGTTTGAAATCTTTATTTTTTATCTACGTCTTCTCATCTTATCTCGTAAAATTTACATTCCATTTACGCATAATCCATCTTTTACTAAGATATTTCCATATGTTTCCATCTTTTTAATTTTTATAAAAAATAAAGTTTCTTTATGATTGATTGTTCTTATTCATAGCAAAGAGAAAATTGAAGTAATCCATTTCCATTACATCCCTTACATTATATTTCAAGAGACATGAACCGTTATAGTTTTCGAGCCTCGAATACAATTTTATGATTATCTGTTTACTCGTCGTTTATACTTTAGAATTTTTGCTTAATTCGTAGATATGATTTTTCGATATTTTTAAGAAAAATTTTTCCTGAAGAAGAATATAGAATCTTATTGTCTATTCGCTTAATTCAAAATTACTGTTCTCAGTTGAGCGTTACTTACATGAGATTTTGTCTTTAAAATATCCGTTCGAGGAAAATGACTGCAAGGGATATTAATTTTTGAAAAAATTACATTTTGCAAGCCTTGATTTTCGTATTTTTGGCAAATCTCATAACGAAGTCTTAATCGTCATAGAGACAGTAGTTTTAGCAAACACAAATAAAACTAGAATTTCATTATGTGCACTTTGGTGACGAAGGAATTCAAAAAGAGGCTACTGCTGACGTTGAACTTTTCTTCCTCGATGTGACATAGTAGCGAGAAATCGAGAGGGTTGTTAGGAAAATTGTAGTTGCTTAATAAATCGTTAGTAACAGTTGCACCGACAGTGGAAATGGCAAAAAATTTCACACAAAGAAATCAATTACTGCTACAATGTCGAAGTTACTGGTTTTCAGTTAGATATAAAATTCGAGTGATTAGATGAAAAGTTAATGAAGATCCAAGGAGTACATTCATTCTTCTTTCGCCGAGGACGTGTTTTATAATTAAATTGTGCGAAATTTTAATGTGGATACTTGCGAAACTGGACCCAATCGCAGCAGAGGATACTCTGATCGTTGCCATAAAGGTGAGATATTACCTAAAAACTCGAAAATAAACTATCATCTAAACTGAATAGAGTAATAAAATATTTTAAGCCCTGCTAAGTATAGACACAGTTATTTTCATGTGAAATGGGACTTTCCGTTGTCTCCAAACATATTATATTCTAAAGGACATCATTCTTGGCCATTCAATGCAGAGATTGATTAATTGCAGACCTCCATTCCTCACCAACTAACTACCCTACATCCTTCTTAGCAAATTCCACTATATCCTGATGTCCTTCTTTTCTATATTTCTCTTTACTAGATATATGTCTTTTGCATATAGATGCGTCGGGGAGATTACCTAAGTAAATGTATGCACACACAACTAAAAGTTTGCTTGCTTATAGCAAGCAATCGTTTTTACATCAAATAATGAAAAACTAAGAATATTCTAATGTTTGTTTTTCTCACACATTGCTAAATATAAGCTGAAGGGCATTATCGCAGCATATTTTAAATTGAGTTCGATTCCCCAAGCATTTCATAGGCAGCATTCTTCCCGTCCGGGCGTCGCACTATATATACACACGCATACGAGTAAAGTTTGGTTGCTTACAACAATAAAATATTTAATTAATTTTTATTATTAATCATACTTATTTAATTATAATTTAATTCTTCATATCAGTATTTCATGAAGTTCGATTTCCCATTCATTCCTTATGGCAGAATAATTCCCGTCCGGACATCGAACAAGGACAATCTATACCAGGATTGTGAATTTCTCGCTTGGGTTTCACGTTCTTTAAGCACTTCCCAAGATTCAAGATCAAATTCTTGTTGGAAGTGCCTCAAATTGTATCTTTTTTCCCATGTATTCCTTATAGAGGAAATTTAAATGCCCCTATAGTCCGTTCCACAAAAGCTGGCAGTACGGGAAGCTTATGGGGAAATAAATGCACGTAAATTCCCATAAGTGAGTAACCTAGCCTCTACCAAGCCGTCAGTTAATTATTTCTGAGGTACTTGTACGGATAAAATTAATATTTTCATCATAGTTTGGTGGATTTTTTTTCCAATTTTTTGGTGAAATTTGAATAAGGAAGGATGGTTCTACATATTGACGAAGATTTCTCATCATTTTAACGAAAGAAAAAAATTTTATAGCGGAATAAAAAAAATGGTCACCTTACCGGCCGTGAACATTACTAAAACTGCCATTTCTCTCATCCTATCTAACATTAAGTGCTAGTTTTTTCTTAGATTACTCTTTATACCTTATGAATACATAAAAGTCGAATTATATTAATTTTTGACTGATGACATTTTAATAAAAAATAATTTAAGTGGAACGCAACCTCCGAAAATTGGATCGTGCAGTCAAATTTATACATCGCCTAAAAATTTTTTGTTTCTTACGTTACGAAAAACTTGTCGCGAGGGAAATTGAGATAAATGTTGTTATTTTCATTTACAGGTTATTCTTTACAGGTTGAATTTTATAACGGAGAGAGTAATTGATTTAGCGCTCCGATTGCTAATGATTGTTACTTTTTGCTCGAGACTAATAGACCCTAAGCGTAATTCGGATTGATCCGGATCCGCTCTCAGGTATAAAATTGAAAAACTAAAGTTCTCTTCAAGTTATCGAATCAGAATAACCTGAGAAATGACAGTTTTGAGTTTGAGTTGACAGTTTGAGAGAAATGGCAGTTTTAGTAATGTTCACGGCCGGTAAGGTGACCATTTTTTTTATTCCGCTATAAAATTTTTTTCTTTCGTTAAAATGATGAGAAATCTTCGTCAATATGTAGAACCATCCTTCCTTATCCAAATTTCACCAAAACTTCGGAAAAAAATCGACCCAGCTAACCTGAAAATCTTAATTTTATCCGTTGCGAAGGCAAATTTTGTGGATATCGCGGATATTCCGAAAAAATGACCCGGCGTACGAGGCTATTCGAATCCCCCATAAGTCAATACTGCCTATAAAAGTGGAACAGACTATAGAATCGAACAAGTGATCTTCATCGAAACGATCTGCTTATCATACAAGTACATATCTATAATTGCTCTCTTTACACAGATTGACATCTGTCCATTTCTTCGTAAAAGCACCTCATATGAAACATACTTCCGGATAACATATAAAATTCAAACCCTATAGATCAGTAGAAATGCGTAACTTCTATATACATCTGCCATCCATTTTCTGTTGATAGTCATTGGTTCGATGCCAGGATCATTTGAAACTTCCCCGTTTAAAATACATGACAGTAGTACATATAATTATTTTTAGATATTTAACGGGGAGTTGGATATTTGTTACTTTGGGTAAGGATAGCAATTATAGATACCTTTGTATGATAAGCAGACTGCTCCGCAGTAGATCACGAGTTCTATTCTGGGGGTATTTCAGTTTATCTCCATAACAAATGTATGGGAAAAATAAAGTACATTTGAAGCTCTTCCAAGTAGTATTTTCATTTGAAATTCGGAGAGTGTTTGAAGAATGTGAAACTCAAGCGAAATATATACAATCCTGGGATAGAAAATCCATAGTTCGTCGCCCGGGCGGGAAAAATGGTGCCACAAGAAATTCATGGGAAATCGAACTTAATTGATAAAATTCTGACGCAACGACTTAAAACGTAGTAAAAAAAGCACCTGGGCATTATAAAAACTATTGTAAACTATAAATAATGTATCATTAGAAACGAAAATCGATCAATGAGAGAGAGAAATCGATGCCGTAAGCAAACAAACTTTTACTCATATATATATATATATATATACATATATATATATATATATATATATATGTATATATATGTTCTTAACAAATTCATTGTCTAAGGATCTCTCTAATCCATCTGGAACTTCTTTCCCTGATGATGCCCTCAAATTTTGATTTAGGAAAGCACATTTCAACTCTAGAAGATAATTTTATTGCAAATATTGATACTGTTTGACAGTAAAGCTCCTTCAATCTTAGTATCTTTCCTTTTTCCTTCCAATTTTTACATCAAAATTAATTATGATGGATTTATATCTTCAGAGAGGGATATGCATACATATCATATCAAGTTCTTGAAGATTATTTAATATCTTCAGAAGAATCAACATTAATTCCTCTCTTTATTGATGTTTCTCTGTCTTCACCAATGCAAACTTCTCCATTACTGGTGTGCAGACTTCTATTTTGTTCTGAGAGTACATTCATAAGTTGAAGGCAATTTTTACATTTATTCAACAGCTTCTTTATTTTAGGCTCCCCCTGCAGCAATATGTGATGTGAGGGTAATAGAAATTGACTCATTATAATGGCATTGAAACAAATTAATACAAGTTTTACCACAAAATCTGTTTTCTGTGTGATTCAGAATTTTAATTTCTAGATTGATTGTCCAGATTGCTCTGCTGGATATTCTGTTGTGGAACCATAGAGCAAATTTATTATATTCTTAATAATTACATGCTTAAAGTGTGGCACTTGATTTTAAACTTTTTAGTTCGAATGCTATTTACAGCTAATGATCAGTCTAAAAATTTCAGAAACAAAAGCATTGGAATTAAAGCTACGAAACTACATCAAAAGATACATGAATTACAGATTATGTCACATATCATTCACTAGAATATAATGCTAAGATTCTCATAAAATTATATGAATTCACAGAAACTACAATTTTTATTGTAATTATTTATTTATTAGATTGTATCAATTATTTCATCAACCTGTACCATTTCAAAGTAATTGCTAAGATTCGAGGAAAAATCATTATAAATCATTTTCATTCTTTATGTTTATGAGATATTCATATATATATATATATATATAATTCATATAAGGGACCATTCTCACATGAAAGCGTCCACAAGCTGTCGTAGGTGGTCGTTGGTTCGATTCTATATACCGTATTTTTCGGACCATAAGACCATAAGATGGTTTTTAGAGGAGAAAAATAAGACAAAAAATATTCTGAACCAAATAGTGTAATAAAATATTTAATAATTTATAAAAAAATAATATTTGAACCATATAAACTGACCATATCAATGTAGATGTCATATTAATAATTATTCAACATAAAATTAGAATTCTTCAGTAAACTAAATTTAATTTCCTATAAAAAATATGTTCTCTAAAAGGACTTTTCAAGTATGCTATGCTCTCCGCGGGCCAGACAAAATCTGTCCGCGGGCCGGATGTGGCCCTCGGGCCGTAGTTTGGAGACCCCTACTCTAGTCTTCTAAAAACCCCGCGCACTGCTGTGTAGTGTAACACCGCCTACTACATGCTATCCTCCATTAGCATACGGCGGTGACACAGCACAGAGTAGCAGCGCGCCTCCTGCAAATGCCCGGCATTAGTGTCAACGGGTCCCGCTGCAGCTCTGATAAAAATGCCGGGCATTAGCGTCAGCGGGTCCCGCTGCCGCTCTGCTTCTATTCGGACCATAAGACGCAGGCACTTTTCTCTCCACTTTTTGGTGAAAAAAAGTGCGTCTTATGGTCCGAAAAATACGGTATATCTATATATACTTTTCTTTTTTCACTCTCTTAATTCTACATACAAAAGATATTTGATTTTTCATTCCAACCTAACATTGTATTGTAGTTGTATAACTTTTCATACTGATTCAATTTCCTTCTCTTTTGCCATTGTGACCTAATATTAATATCTATTTTTATAATGGTATATCATTATGAGCATTAATCGTAAGATATGACAATCTACTATGAAAATCAAAATTTACGCTATAAGACTAAGATGTTAAAATAATTTTTTGATCAACAGGTTTGGTGTTCAGGAGGGATGGAAATATACTACTTACTCTGCAAATCAAGCTGATGCAATAGAACTGTATAGTTTTAAAATTTATTAAGAGAAATAAGTGTTTAAATATGGAATTCTCTCTATTATCATCATTTTTAATCTTATGCACTTCTCAAGTTTCTTTCACTTTACCATTTTACAAGGAAGTAAAAAGCATTGCCTATCCTTCTCCAGAAAAAAGCAAATTATCATGGGAAGATCTAAAAGAAAAATACCCTTCTCCTGTATACTTCGAAGAATCCCAAGTAGAATCTGATATAGATGAACCTCCTGATTCTCTGAAAAATATGCAATCCTTGTATGGTCATGCTGATATCCATCAAAAATATTATTATTCATCGAGAATAGAGAGAGAAATCCCTATTCAAAATTTAATCAAGAGGGCTGGAGAAGATTCAAAATTATATAATTTCAAAAATTCTCTTCAAAGAGATGAAGAAATTTGGCCATATAGTGTTTCTAGAGAGTCTAATTTTAAAGAAAATGAAATGCCTGTGAATTCAGGAACTCTGGATGTCTCTAATGATGCTTGTAAATCATGTCAGCTGAAATCATACAATCCTGTTTATGGACAAGATAAGAATATGCTGATATGGTGTTCTTTGCTAGAATGCCAAAGACGAGAAAGACTGATGAGACTCAAGGAGCTAATAGATAGTCAAAGACAGGCATTAAAAGGCAAATTGAATGAATTAATAAAAGATAATTCTAAATTTAAAATAGATAATGATATCTCCCCTGCATATGACGATGAAGAATACTATGGAGAAGAGGATGACCCTTATTCAAATTACTATTTATATGAAGATAAACAGCTATTTCCAGATATTGATGAAGTTCATTCAATGATACCAAGTGATGGATTAACTGATGATCCAAGTTCTTCAAAAGAAGTTTTATACGTAGAAAACACTTATTCTTCTTTTATTGATCCATCAGAATCAATAAGGGATACCTCAGCAGAAGATTACAGATATTATGATGGGTCCACTCTCAAATCTCACCACCAGTTAGAAACATCATTTTATAGCAATCCATCTCAAACAGAATTTCCAACTAAATCTTCTGAGGAGGATTACAACTTCTATGACGATTTGCAATATGTAAATTTAACTGAAACAGCACAATTTTCTCCTAATAACAACAATATTTCTTCAAATAATTCATCCAAATCAATCATTGTTTCACCTAATACAGCTGAGGAGGACTCAAATTTTTATGATGACTTTGAATTTACCAATATGAATGTTAAAGGAAATACTTTATCAAATCGAAGTAATGGTAATGAAATGAATCCGAAACAGAATTTTCAATCTTTGTTGCAAGAAAAAAAAATTACCTCACATTCTCGACAGAAAACTAAACCAGAATTATTAGAAAGAGTTACAAATCATCCATTTAGACCTTCTCTAACAACCATTTATCCTTTAAGAACTCCAGAAAGTGCATCAGCAGAGGTGACAGATTCTTACTTATCATTACTGACAACAAAATCTCCAATTCAATATGTGACTGAAAAAATGGAAACAGAAAAAGGAATAACATTCTATGCAAAAATGTACACTACCCTGCATGACAAGGAAGGTTCAGAAATGGGAATTGAACCTACAAAGTATTGGTTCTCTACAACTACTAGATTATCTAGTACACCTCTTCCTTTTAATTTAGGAGTAACTTTCAATGAGCACATGGATAAGGTCACTCCTATCAAATCTGATAAGTCAAGAAAAATGTTCGAGCACTTCAAAGATTCAGCAGAAGCTAACAAAAAGAGAACAATCTCAAGTGATGAAAATCTTCAAGGAGAGCACTTTAAAAGATATCCAACCACTTCATCTAATACAAATGTCAATCAATTTGATGGAAAAATTACATCAGGAGAAATTTTAACAAAACATATTAAGATAAAAGTACCTAAAGATGAAAAAGTGGTTGAGGGTTCTTACCTTGGAGCTACTAACAAGAAACTATCAGACATTTCTAATGAAAATGGAGAAAGTCTTCCATCCTCTAAAATGTTCAAAGAAAACATATTTCACTCAAATCTACTTTTAGGAAATGAAATTGAAAACAATTCTAAAGGAAAAGATACTTTTGCAGGAAAGATACATTATGACAAAATTGATGAGGAAGGAAAAGTAATCAAATATTGCCTTTGTCAATGTACCACTGAGAGAAGTCCAACCAACCTAAATTTCTCAGAGTTGGACAATGTTGACGATAAATTTCGTGATAACCTAGATATTCATGCACATCGTGATGAGCCTTCTGAAATATTTACTTCAATAGCATCACCATCAAAGGGGAGATTTAAAAATTTTGAGGGAAGTAATGGTTCTAGATTTTCTAATCAGTATTCTACCTTTCATCCAGATAATAATTTTTTTCTCACAGCTGATAAAGTAAAGGAATTGCCATACAATAATGATAGAAACATGATGGATGTTAATGTAAATGATAAATCTTATGTGGACAATATTTTGGAAACCAAGCTACCATTAAATTCCAAGACTGATGATATGCCACATTTTATAAGTGAAACCATCAGCCCTGAAACAGATTGTGTGAAATATTTGAATACAGAGGAAGGTTACGAACATCTTATACCAATGAAATTTGATAGCCTTATTGAATACATGGACAAACCCTCCCTCTCTTCAGAAAGAGTACATTCTGATACACACTATGATGAAATAAAGAAAAATGATATGATGCCAGGATTAATTTCTAAATCAGAAACTAATCTTGAAAAAGAGTATGATTATAGGAATCAAATCTTCCCTAAGAGTGATTCTGGCATTTATTTAGAAAATAATTTGAAAGAAATTGGTCCTGAAAAAGTTATTACCTCATTACCTCAAAGTGAACTGATGCCTTTAATAATTGATGAAACAGGTAAGAGTTCGCCTAGACTTTATCATTCTTCAGAAGGTATTACAGTAATTAAACCTCCTAAAGTTAGTAACCCTGTAGAGAAAAAAAATACACTCTATTACAAGCCAATTGAAGACCAAAATATGAAAAAATATGTTCATGGTGACTTAGAAATGAGCAAAGAACAGAGTAAGAAGATGCCTATTGGGAAAAACCAACATTTAGGTTCTTCAAACTTGAATCTAAACATCAAAAAACCATTCATAGAAGACAGTATTGTATCCCAGAGTAAGTATTTCTTAGATGGAGAAGATAGCAACCATAAAAACAAAAGACTACCTGACAGTCATACAGTTCTCAGAGAAGAAACAAATCCATCAGGAAAAATTGATTATAAATTTCCTTACCACTATTATACAGATCAGTTCCATCCAATGTTATCAAAAGAATATATCGATGAAAACAAACTTCATGGATCTGAGATTATAAAATCTTTGTCACAGGTGTCAATTTCTCCTGCATCAATATTAGAAAGCAAACCTCATGGGCAAGATAATTTGGTATCTGATTTAACATCATGCAACATAGACAGAAAATTTAATGAGTCAAAATTGATTAAAATGATTGATAGTTTGCAGAAAATAAAGAAAAATTACATGGGTGAAGGTGATATTGTTCCTTCAGCTTCTTCATGTGATGAAGCTTGTAAGCAGTATGTGAAGGATAAATTAAGAGCTCTCGTTTCCATAATTTCATGGCTGGAGAAAAGTATGAAGTAATTTTTGGTAGATGCACTATCAGAGCTTAGTTTTCATTTCCAAGCCCATATTTTGTACAATAAATGGAGTACTTTTTGTGAAAGAAAACAAATTTTTCATAACATCGACCATCATGATATACATTTAAATCATCAAGTCATAATTATAACCTCCTAATAAGAAAATAAATAGAAATTTAACTCTTATCTTCTCCAAAATAAAAAATGTTTTTGTTGTTCCAAAGAGCAAATCAAAAGTCTCATTCAAGGAATACTTTGATAGTTACAGAACATTGAATATACTGCAAAAGAATTTTTAAGAATATTTCTGTATGATTTTTACTTAAAAAGTATGCTATGATCTATATAATTTCTATGTAAGCTAAAATGTCTCTAGAGTAACTTGTATAAAAATTAATTCTCTCAATAATTTTTGTTATAAATTGTATTTTCACTTATTAAAAACCAAGTCATAAACCATTCTATTGTCACTTTTGGAGTTAAACCAGAAATGAATCACTAAGAATATAATTTTCTTGAATTCTAAGTGTGTATTAGAAACAGGCAACTACACAATAGAGTAAATTATTAAAGATGGAAGACATTGAAAGATTAACAATAAGAGAAAGATTTTATCTGTATCCAATCCTTTAAATTTGAAATATTATAAGATAGTCATTTCCAAGTAAAGTTTTTGTATCATCTGTTAAATCAAAGAAGATCAATTCTTTTGATAGGAAGAGATAAATGCAGACTCTCAAAAGAGAATTCTACAGTAATTATGAAAACTTGCTTTTAAATGGTACATGAATCCTAATGAATGAATCATTTGTGAGAAACTTGCTGTTTCAAAAATGAATGAATCTATCCTAACAAGGTGATAATTCTGTTAAATGAAAATTTGATACATAATTTTATATTTTTGACAATTTTTATTTAATTTTACTGCATAACATTACCTATGCAATTTTTTCGGATACAATTAGTAGCTTATGAATTGTACATCCATTCCAGTCACTTAATTGAAAGGAAAAAAAGTCTTCAGAATCCCATTTTATAATTATATCATCTAAGAGTTATGACAGGTTTAGTATATCAATTCTTTTAACTAAGTGTATTGCATATTATTTCAATATTAATACCAAAAAATCATAGTGTGTTTTGAATCCATTCATATTTCCACGATGAGAATACACAATTGCAACAAGCGGGATATTTTATTGGCTACAGCTCAGAAGCAATATAAATTTATAAAAGAAAAATTTTTGGCATTAGCAATTTATTATTTATATTTAGTGACATGGCAAGTTCAAACATATCAATTTTATTACATTTTAGAAGGCAAAGTTTGTTACTTATTGGTTACAAAAATAACATAACATGTGTATCAATTTCAATAGAAATAAAATAATTGAGTTTATTTACTTGAAGTAATTATTCATTCATAATTAATCATTGGATTCAAAAACATAAACTTAAACGTTTTCTACTTATCACTGCCGGAATATAAAATTTCCCCATCATCTTATTCATATAGATGCTTCTTCATTGCTGAAGCGCATTAAATAATAATTAATCGGAATTTAAAAACTGATATCGCAGTGTAATATCATTTTTTCAATTATTCCAGCCATTCTACTACTTGAAAAAATATAAAGACTTATAATATTACAGAATTAGAAACTTAAAATAACAGTTTTAAACTTCGAAATAGTATTTAAACGGAAGAGAGGAAACTACAATTTAAGTACCAACTATTCAAAACAATCAATAGATAGAGCTGCAGGTGAAGGCAGATATATAGAGTTTATTTACATTTACTAACATGAAGTTAAAAAACATGAAGAAGTTCTTAAAAAGTGACGGTATTCAGAAGAAGCTCTAATATTGATGCGCATTTAGTTTCACTCGTTAGTGTATTTGAGTAATTTGAGTGGAATACGTATCACATGTGTCGTTCGCTCTGTGACCGGTGAATCTGAGCTACTATTAGAAGATATTGTCCGTATACTTAATTTTCTTTTTACTTTAAGTGGTTAAAATGCAACATGACGATGTAAGTATATGGTTATTTGCTTATCATTTCTGCTTTCCTAAATCTAAGGGAATAAATCTGAACACACGTGTAGTTAATTTCCATTTTATTTGTGGTACATATCTTTATAGGTAGTTTGGAGCATCATCAATAACTCGTTTTGTTCTTTTAAAGTCAAGTAAGTTCTCTTTGTTAGAAGATGTTATGTAATATTCTGTTCTGTGAGTTCGTGTTCTAAATATTTCTCTCTTACAGCACGAAGACGCAACGATTTTGCCGTAATGAATATAATTTAACTGGCTTGTGCAATCGAGCATCATGTCCTCTTGCTAACAGCCAATATGCAACCGTCAGAGAAGAAAATGGTATTATTTATTTGCTAATGCGCACCGCTGAGAGGTAATTACAGTATTAAGTTTAAAAGCGTTAAACTTGAAAATTAATAGAATGTGACGCTAAGAAATCTGTTATTACAGGATTGGTTTTCCGAACAAACAATGGGAGAAAGTTAAATTATCCAGAAATTTTGAAAAGGCGATTTCGCAGATAAATGAAAACCTTCTCTACTGGCCCGGATACATAAAACAAAAATGCAAGCAAAGATTTGTGAAAATAACTCAGTATCTGATTCGGATGAGAAAACTGAGTCTTCGGCGACAGTATGTATACGTTTTGTGTTTTTAATACTTCTGAATGTGAAATGTATTTGTGAATATTCAACTCTTTCAAAACCTTATATTAACAGGATTTGTGCTATCCTATGTAGTTTTATCAAACCATTTGATGATATGAACCTTGTATATCCTTTTATTATCATGTTTAAGTTGTTGAGGAAGTTGCTAGTGCTTTTTTGCTTATTATCAACATTAAATTTTTTTTAACTATCTAATTTAAACGTTTTTATAACTTTTAGGAAGAAGTTGATCCCTCTCCAAAGGAAGATAGAAAGAAGAGAAAGGCGTAGAGAGGAAAAGGCTTTGATAGCAGCACGTCTAGACAATGCTATAGAGAAGCAGCTTCTTCAGAGACTTAAAAATGGAATGGTATGTATTGATTTTTGTTGCTTTGCCATGACTTATAACAATAGATGAATAGGTTGGTTTACACATGATTACGATTGTTATTGTAAAAATTCTAGATTCAGCTACAATTGGATTCATTGCTTGAATCATAATTAACAGTATTTAATGTTAAATATGTTTATTGTTGTATATTTAACTATAAATTACCAGAAATATTTCTACAGATACTCTGTAATTTATGGATATATATAGTATGTTTTTGGGTTTGTAAAATTCAGGTTCTAATACACTGTTAATGGTAATTCTTTGACCAACATTTAGATTACAGTATATTGATGTGTTGCCAAGGTTATGATAAGTTTGAGTAGCTACTATCAATTGTAAATGATTATAGAATAGGTCAAATGTGATTAAAAATGCTCAATTTGTATTTTGTTGCTCAATGTACTTTGTAAACTACAGTGATTGTATTGAAAATTGCACATTGTATAAAATGTACAGTTAAGCTATTCAATTCCTTGCATCAAGTTGTAAACCCCGTAAAACTAGTAAAACCAGTTTGAGGAAAAAGAAATTAATGAAAAAAATTATAATGATTCACAATTTTTATATAGTTCTCTGGTTTTAATTATTTTTCACTATCTTTAAGCAAAAGAAAAAGGAAGTGGAATTTCTTTCAAAGTTATGAAGGGAAAAATTATTTTAATTTATTATTGCCATAATTTACAAGAGGTTGTATGAAAGAAGGGACTTTTCAGTCTCTATGTCACTTCCAGAAACACTTAAAGGAAAGGTGTTGGTAGAAGGGGGATGGAACTAGTAATTAGGGGGAGAGAAAGCTCAAATATTGATTAATTTATGCTAAAATGTATCGTGAGGTAAAGATATTAATTTATTTTGGCTGGCATGTTGAGGGAGTTAGGGAAGGCTTATAACTTCTAAGTTACTTCACTATTTTGCTCATTCAGTAATTAATAATTCATCTCTTATTGTGAAACTTCAAAATCATATATGGTGCTTGTCTCTAACCCTGTTTTTGTTGTTGAATTATTATTGAATGTGTGAACATTATGTATAATTTGCAACTATGTTGAATGGAAAATAAGTCAACAATTATAAAATTAATGAAGTTAATGTGTTGTACATTTATAATGCATAGTATATTACATGTGTAGTAATTTATATATATAGTAATATGAAAGGTTTTGCGATACTTGTGAAATACATTAATATTTGGGAAAAGCTTCCCAAGTTATTTTTAGAATATATCTCCTCTTCAATTAAGCCTCATCAACAAAAGCTACATTCTGATAATTTCATATATTTAGCCATATATCACAAATTAATACCAAGAAGGATTAAAATATTTATTTATCAAATATTTAAATTATAGAAATGTCTGTGTATTCATGTTTTCTTTAGATCAAAATTCATTAAAAGAATAACGTTTTTTTAATTAATTTCTTACATTTTTGTGGTGAATGTTTGTTTATTTTTATTGAAGGATTCGTGGAGTAAATAGTCCTTTTTGAATTTCAGTATGGTGACATTTACAACTTCCCTCAAACTGCTTTTGACAATGCATTGAATGCGGAAGAGATCGAGAGTGATGTTGAAGAAGTTGAACACGAGGTAAGATTTACTGTAAGAGGGAGATTAATTTTTTATAAAAAGATTTTTAAAAATAAAAGTAAATATGTAGTGTTTGACATATATGTCAATTAAAATTTTTTTGCGCATTCCAATTTCTACAGCACTCAAAACTTTTTTTGTTTCTGACATAATGATAAACTTGTGAGAAATTGAGATAAATATTATTTTCATTTACAGTTTATTCTGAATTGAGCACTTGAATGGAACTTTGGTTTTTGAAAATTATACCCGAGAGAGTATCAATCTGAAAAAGGCTCTCGGGTCTATTAGTCTTGTATAATGTTCAACAATCGAAGTGCGAGTCCAATTATTCTCACATGTGATTAACCCTTTTTTAACTTTCTGTGCTGTGAGCCATATATACAAATATAATCCATTTTTCAGTTTATTTTATCTTATTGTATTTGTATTGTGTGGTAATTATTTTTGCCCAATCAAGGAAATCAATTCTCACCTTAATATAATTAATTTTTATTGTAAATAGTAAATAAGTATAATAAAGCTTAGATACTATAATTTCAGTTTCAGTTCTAAAATATGCAAGTACAGAAAAAGTTGAACTAAAATGTTTAAATAGATTGTGAGATAGTTTGGATGTGGTGATATTCTACATATTGGTATTCGCACGGGTCACGTTGTGAGAGAGTAAACATAGCAGAAGTAAAACGCTAAACACAAAGCGCAATATGAAATAGAGGAACAGGACAAGAAAATTAAGACAAAAAGTGAAAGATGGGGGAACAGTCAGAAAATCTATAAAGCATTTCCTTTAAAAATAACTTTATACCATTTATTAATTTCCTCGCAGTACAATTGTAAAAAACTTACAATTTTGTATTATGTGACTCAATATAAGTGGTTTCAGAGATGTTTCTGATACTTTTTGTTTGAGGAAAGACAAGAAACGTAGTTTATGGAGTATTTCACATAATTGGCTTTAGGAATCGATAGGAAAAACTATTGAGCACTTTTAGAAGAAAGATAATCTATCATAATTCTATTATCAATCTAAATGGAGTAATTGTGTGAGAGTATAATGGATGTTCCTAAAATGTTATAGTAATTCAAAATGTCTGTGGAAAATACTTTGTTCTAAAGTAATGAAATCCATTTTCAATGGAAGTGTATTAAATTTGAATATGTAATTACAGAAAGAGACGGAGATGGAAAAAGAGAAGGAATTGGAAGATGAGCGAGAAACAGAACATCTGTATGTTGAGGGGGAGAGTGACGACGATATTTCAGATTTTGATGGTGATGAAATATCAGATGTATCAGATATTGAGGTAACGTATGAAATGGATTCCTATGTAACGCTATTGTTAAATGTCACATTCTTGTGGATTCATTTTAAGTTTAGATTTCTAATTAACTTCTAATACAGAAGTACTAGAATCAATACACAATATATGTAATTAAGTATAAAATAAAGTTGCATGAAAAATGGGCTAGAAAGTAAAGAAATTAAAGAACTAATAAAATAAGGTATAATAAGAAAGTAAAGAACTAATAAAATAACTATATAATAACTCAGCTGTTAATAAAGTTCTTTTTATTCTTAAAATTTAAACCTAGATATATTTTGTATTTTATTGAAATAAAGGATAACATCTTTATGAAGATTTAAAACCATTACCAGGGAAGTAAATACCTAAGGAATTCCTATGTTAAGGGGGTTAAATTTTCATTTCAGGAGAAAAAAAATAAAGATAATGTAAATTATGACTATAAATAGATGGAAAATATTTTAGTTGTTTTAAAAAAATTGCTGAATTTATCTTCTCTAATGAACTTTTAAAACTAAATAATTTTACTCTTAAGTCTTAAATATGTTAAACATATTAATTATACTGATCTGATATAATTCTTGTAATTTTTGTCAGTGTGTGTGTTATGAAAAATAATGGTAGACTCAGTACAATTTTGCTCTGTTTGATAAAGAAAATGAAGCCAAATTACTTTTCTTAATAATACTAATATGTCAATAATTAGAGAAATTTTGTTAATCATTAAATAATTATCTATATTTATGTACTAATTTCAGGAAATGGTTTCCAAAATTGCTGGAGTTAAAGGAAGTATACCTCACAAACATGGCCCATCTTCATCTAGCAAAAAGAAAAGGCCTAAAGTTGAAATAGAGTATGAAACGGAAATTGAGAAACAGCCATTGACTAGCTGAGATTGAGTTTTCAGTAATGTAATCACTTTAATAAACTTCATACATATTTTTACTAATCTATGGAGAATTTAAATCCTAATTTCATTATATACGCTTTTTATTAATCCTTAAAATAAGATCCCTAGATAGCTCCTTCATTAATTGAGGTTTGAATATATCCTTCTAAAAATAGTTTCATTTATGAAGTGCCAATTTTGGAGGAAATCATTTCAAGTTGCTGGTTTGCGCAAGTGACCTCAAGTGAAAAGGGTTAACTTAGTCTAAAAACAATTATTTAATCATAATTTACTCCTACATGAAATTGGAGGTATAAATGATGAGAATAAATACTTAAGCAATATGTTTGTCTCAGATTCAAGGAAAGTTTACTCTTATGTTTGCATACATATTTACGTTTGAATTTTTGATTGCAAAGCAGTTTTATCCATTATAAGGATAAATGTATTGCAACTATATCCCTTAATTCAAAATGTGTAAAAATTAAAAAGAGGAATCACTCATCTGTCACATATCTAATATTTGTGAGGTAGGAAGCAAGTGATTCTTCATGAAAAGAAATGAAGAAAAATTTGATAGCGTTTCATTCGTAAGCTAGAATTTTTTTCTGACTAATGAAATATAAACTTAAAAAAAGTCTGATGGGACCAGGAATCTATCCTGCCCCTCCAAATCCCAGGTCATGTGCTTTGTCTGCTTGGATATCGAGCTGAATATTCTATGCCGAAGTCACACAATGTTTGCTGAACAACTTTAAACTTTTGTCTATTATTGAGGTTTTTCCTTTGTTCACAATTTTTGTGCAAAATCTGAATATTACTGCAAAACACAATGATTTACTCAGAAGGAAACACTATTTACTGATCCCTAATTACAAGAAACTACTGTATGACAAGTTAAATTCTTTAATTTTCTCTCCCTTTTAATCTCAATAATGAATATTTGAAATATGATTGCATTTTCTCAAGGAAACTCCATCTGCAGCCCATCAAACATTAATTTTTTTATTATCGCTTTGACCATCCTTTCACAATTTACTTTCCTGCAACTTGGGATTATTTTTAGGATGTGACTGCATCGTATAAATATTTTATTCCAGAGACTGTATAATTTGCACCATTTAGTCTAACATTGAAGTCTATGGATATGTATGATAAACAACATCTGTAATAGTGATCATAAACCTATGATTTTTTTCCAATAATTATCCTTCTCAGTTTAGAATTTCATTAAATGATGTATTAATTTACAAAATAAAAATTTATTAACAAAAATTTTCTGAATATGATAAACAACTGTACATTTAAAAAGATTGTACTCATAAATAACAGTCTAGTTAGGAAAAACATTTTTATAACTGTTTAATTTCACTGCAAGTTGCATCTCCAGCATTCTTCATTGATAGGTTACTTGAGGTAAATACAGAAAGTTTTTGCAATAAAATATAAAACTTAAATAAAACCCTCACTGTTTAAGGCGGAATGGCCATTCACTGTTCTCATATTTACCGAACCTAGTTGGATTTCACTATTCCTGAGATGCATTTCCTGCTGCTCTTCAGAAAACTTCCTATATTGTGGGAATCGCTTTTTCTTATCATCTACGGAATTATCTATACTTTCTTCCTCCCCACTTCCAGAGGGTGGTGGAATGTAAAGCCTCCAAGCTAAATAGAAAAAAATTAAAGCAAGAGCTTTGCCAACAAATGCAAGTGCCACCATGTACCTGTAAATGAAACATTTTGGTGAAATAGTTTCAAATTATATTGTTACACACTATGATACTTGAGTCAAATACTTTCTACCAAAATTACAAACCTTGCCATGAGGTAATTATCATAGTGACGGCAAGCGCCCTCCTCTGTTTCATCTTCTTCACAACTAGATGATGTTTCTTGCCATAATTGGCAGGTTGTGTCAATAACAGCTCCAAATATCATTGGAGCTGGAATGGTACCACATATTCTCACAGTTAGCCACTGTATACCAAGGGCAAATGATCTTTGGCTTGATTCTACACACCTGTCAAAGGAATGAATATCTTTCTATGATTTTTTCTAAATAAAAATGAAAAGAATAAGGAAAGTCAACAATCAGATTTACGGTACATTTGTGTAGAATAATTCTACCTATTCAATGTTAGAATGATCAATGCTAATATCATATTATAACATATTTCACCCATAATTTTCTAAGTTTTATTTTACATACCATACCAATAGGTTGCAATCTAATTTTATTTTGTTGGAAACATCCTATAGATAAATAAGGAGAATTGGGAGTTAAAATTGGCATCATAATAGAATTTATTTGTTGGGAGTGCCATTGGAAGATACGTTCTTAAGTCAAGAATACCTATGATACTGTAAGTAAGTTCCTCAATCAAATCGTTCTGTCTCAACCTGTGCATCAATAACTCAGCAACGCAAATAAGTATGGAACTCTGCTTGGGATCATAAGAGGAGACATGAGAAAGATGGGAGGAGTTATGGACATAATGGAAGTGAAATGGACATGTGGCAAGAAAAACTATAACAGTTGGATAATAATTTAATTTTGTATAAATAATAACAGCAATACTCAACTGGACACCAAGAAGAGGAACAAAAGAATGATGGAGATGAGTAGGATAGTGAAATTAGGATAGAAAATTTCTAGAGAAATTTTCAGCATAAAATACAGAGGTGAATCAGCTTTATATAGACCCGAAGACAGCATTTGAATGTTATATTTGAGTCCACTTTCATTAAAAATAGCCATCTTTCAAACATCTGTCAGAAATTCAGGGAAAAAGGTCATTTTTATGTTCAGCTAACAATTAGAGGGAACTGGTTAGGGTTAATAAACTTTTAAAGTAGCAACAAAATTGAGTCTTCCATTGAATCTGCAGCCGTTTATTCACATACAGAATAATTTTAATTACATGATTAATTAGGTATACAAAACTTTATTAATAAGTTAATAAATTTATTTATTTACTCAGTTACTAACCTTAGAGTAGCAGAGAGCGCTGGCATGGTGCTGAGAAATGTAAAAAACATAACGCAGAATGTAAGACCCATAAATGGCCATAGTAGATTACACGTTGTTTTGCAGAGTTGATTTACTGCTGCATACTCATCCCCACTTAACTCTTTGGTATTTCCATCTGGTAAACTGATGCTAAGATTCCTTCCATTTGAGATTATACATTTACATTCCATGTAAACCTAGGAAGACATTAAGCCATACATTCATCTAAAAGATAAAAGGGTTGCGAGAATATTTATGGTAAGTAGATATATTGAAATATCAACAGAGCACATACAACAGTTCCATCCACTGACTTCTCAGAAGTGCAACCAGCATAACAAGGTGAGTAGTATAAGAGACCATCTGCTCCACAAATGGGATTATAATCATTTTCTGTGCAACCACAACCTATATTGCAATCATTATTTAATGAAAAATTAACAGCTGACCAAGTAAAGTCCAAGTCTTTTAATGATTTATCCCTGTAATACAAAAATTACAAAATTATCATTCTTTATGCATAGATGGTTAAATTTTGATTCACCATACTAATTAGATAGGTAAATAAAATTTAGTAAAAGAGGAAGAGCATTTACAGTAAAATATATTAAATTTTCAAATGAGAGGCATTTGTTAAAAAACACAATAATTGAAAAACTTCATGCAATATCATTGCAAAATTAAATTTTAAATGGAACTTTGTTATAAATTAATAAGCATATAAAGCGACTATACTAAATGAAATCCTAAATTTAGCCAAACACAAATGAATTTTACTTATATAGTTTAAAATGAAAACTTTTCTTAAATACAAACATACATGTAATATAATTCACCTATCAAAAGCAGACTTATAAGGAACAGAAATTCCTGCAAGTGGAGCATCTGAGCAGCTGAGAAAAAATGAACCAGTAAATATCAGCCCAAATGCTGTAGATATCACGCAAAGCTTAATGATGCCAGAACATTTCAGGTTGAAATGTTTGACCAAATAGCCTCCAAGTAAAGTTGCACCTCCACCTGCAGGAACAGTAACCATTCCTAGAAAGAATTAAAGAATGGATTACAAATTTCACTATACTTCCATAAAATAATAGAAGTGATATTTGATGGTATAAGGTCTAATCATATTAATTGACAGATGTGCTAGATTTTGTATCTTCTCTCAAAGTTAATAAAGTTATTCATTCCACTAATTTATTAGATATAGCCTTAAAGAGTAGAATTCTATTATTTACAAATTTAATCATTACATTAAAAATATCAATCTCATTTTATGAAATAAAAGATATATCTTTGCCAAGAAAAAGATTAATTAATAGAGCACTGATAAGTAATTAAATAAAAAAGCTAGAATAGCTAATGAAATGGATAAATGAATGTAAAAGAACAATTAGTCAGTTTATATAAAATTTAGTACCTCATTTAGATATTAAACTACCTAATTCTTGAAATGAATACAATGGTTAAGGATTCAAACTTGGGAAAAAGCACACCGAAAAATGTCATCAGCTCCAACAATCTTGTTTCATTTCTCTATAAGTTTTTATAATTTAATTCTTTAAAATTATTTTAGATTTATGCAATGAATAATTCCAAAGTTCATAAAAAATATTACTTATACTAATGAAAGATCAAATTTTGTGTCAACACTCTTGTAGAAAAGCTTCAACATACCTAGGATAGAACTGTTGATGAAGCAAAGTAAATATAATTTTCATTAGAATATTTTCAGATCACTTATAAATGATGCAGATTTTCTTAACAGATTTATATTAATGGAAAGGAAAAAAAATTACTCAAACATAATTCATAAACATTACTTATGCTTATCCTCTAATGTTTTAAATTTTGCTTATTACCCTCTTATTTCAATTCATGATTCTTAAAATGCAAAATAATGCCTCATATTTTCATATTGCCAAAAAATAATAAATGAGGGTTTTCCAAAAATTTTGGGAAAGAAATGCTCGCCAATAAATAATCATTATTCACTTCATGTCATTTAAATTTTCCTCATAACAACAATAATAATAGGCATTAATCTAAATAATCATTAATAGGAAGTTGTCTTAAAAATTTGTTTTCTTTAATCAGATGCCTCTTTGATGTAGAGGAAATATTTTTTGTTTCTTTTCAGAAACAAAGTCATTATAATTTAATTCTAACAAGAAATTAAAAGAGGAACAAAAACTTGGTTCCAAGAGAAAAATCCAAGGAAAATGTAAAAAATTTTTGCATTCAAATTTACACAGCATACATGCTGTGTCATTTAATATAACCTTAACATAGAACTTTAGTAAAAAGATGACAACTTGGATGATGTTAAACTTACCCATTAAGAAAGCTGCCTTACTTGGATCTACTCCCAATTGATTTTCAATGACTTTTGGGAGAAATGCTGCAAAACCAGATATAAGTAATCCTTCAAGAGCACCAGCAAGGTTGAGGAAAGAGAATGTAGGATTTGCCACAAGAGAGCAGAAAGCTGAGGGAAGACCACGAATGTTTCCACTAGTTAATGCTGCTGCTCCTCCAATATTGTCTCCTCCATTGCTTCCAAAGTGAGCTTCACATTCTTTCTCTGCCTGAAGAGCTTTAGCACCTGCGTGAACAAAGAAGAAGTAGTGGTAGAAGAAACTCTGAATATTAAAATGAATGTCTACAGTAAATAGTACGTAGCACAAGGCTATATAGTACCTCAACATGTAAATGGAAGATCAAGATAATAAATGGGGTAAATGAAAAGAGGTAAGCATATTCAACAATGTATGATGATTTAAAATTGTTATCCAAGCAAAGAAGATAACTAGTTCAGAGTAAGGTAAAATTTTAAAATGTGTTGTGAAAACCATTTATTTTCTTTCCATTTGTTTCTTTCATTTTATGTTTAACTTTTATTTTGAACACTACCTGGTAATGAGGGTGGAAAAGCAAGGAGTGGTATTGATATTATGAGGCATATAAATGCTGATAAGATAAATCCAATCCACCAAGCTCCAACCCAAACACCACTCTGTGGTGTGATACCCAAACTGCAATATTAAAAAAATACAAATTAAAATTCAATTAAAAAATTAATATATATTTATGGGAAAGGGTAGTTTGCGTTCAAATTCTGGTATCTTACAGGGAAATGTCTATGATTCCAACATCTGCATGAATTTGCAGCAGCTGGCCCCCCAAGATATATCCTACAGCAGGACCAAGAGTTGCTGTTGTATAAAATATACCTATAAAAGATATGAATTATAAATGTGTAACAGAGTATTTCCTCATTATGATAGCTTACACTACTTTAGAAATATAATTTAAGAAGAAATACAATTTAAATTTTGGAAACTAATATATTCAAGTTTCAACTATTAATACAAACATTAAGAAAAATTACCAATATATACATACATACAAGGGTCTTTATTAGGCAAAATTGGGACTAAAAAGTCCCATCTTCCATATATAGTAATTTTTAATAAACTTCGTCAATTACAAAAGATGACTAACATGAGTGGAGGATGTTTTTCATTTGCAAATGACAATGAAATTATAATATAGAACATCAGTATGAATATTAATGCTCATTTAGATTAAGGGATAAAGAAAATCATAAATTCTGCATCTTACCTAGGTAAACAGATGACATCTTCTTTGACACACTTTCATCTATGAATGTTACTCCGAGAGTATAGAGAGGAGATGCTCCAATACCATGGAGAATTTGAGCAAGAAGGAATACCCACAGCCAATGGGACAACTTCATATTATATCCACCTTTAATTATCATTTCTGAACAGTCTGACAGGCTCATTGTGTTGTTGTGAAAACACAGGGCAGAGTTTTTGGCATCCTCTAATTGCTGAGATCCTGTCAAGTGACTATATGGAGATTCAGATAAGAAGTGAGGTGAGGCAAAGACTATTGATCCCACTCCAAGGATGAGAACACCACAAGCCAACCAAACAGGCTTTGAAGCTGAGACCCGGCCTCCCAAGAAAGAAACAGGCAAGAGACACACAAAGGATGCAACATCGTAACCGCCGGCAATCAAACCTGTGGCTGCTGATCTGAGACCAAACCGTCTTTCAATAGTAGAGATGGCTACGTTCACAAAGCCATTGACCACCATACCTACAATATAAGATATGTCAAAATTCATACTTAATTGAAAAGTGACTGTTTGAAAACACACTTATATGTAAT
The DNA here is from genome assembly GCA_020796165.1 of Pantala flavescens. Lineage (NCBI taxonomy): Eukaryota > Metazoa > Arthropoda > Insecta > Odonata > Libellulidae > Pantala > Pantala flavescens. The sequence continues at coordinate 19,116,834 of CM036882.1, forward strand.
TGAGTCAATAAAAGATACACTAAAGTCAACTAAAAATAAAACAGTAGCTATTTAAGAACTTTAATAGCAGCCTAAGTTATAATAGCTCTATAGCCTTTGAAAGAAAAGCCAACCTCAAGAAATATATTCTAACTGAAGCAATAAAAACTAATTTTCTTTTATAACAATGGAATAAAACAAGCAATAATCCATTCATTCCAACTTGCCGAACCCTTAAATATTATTCACACATACAGTGGAATCCAATAAATCATTAGTTTTGGTTAGCTCATCATCAAAACCCCAATTGCACCTTAAGAACATTACATGATTATTTGTTTTCTATGAATATTTGAAATTGTAATTAGTAGAGAAATATCTGGTGATTAATAGAATATTTTACGTTTATAAAAGATGTTTCTTACTGTGAACTACTACTATCCACAAAAAACTTGCAGCAACTTTGATGATATCATTATGGATCATTAATAATATTTCTTTGGCAAGTTAGATTTCTCATTACATTTAATTAATGGCTTACATATCTCAACAGACTAGAATATTCAATGAGAGAATATATCTAGTGTTAAGTCATGTCATCATGTTCACAAATTCTTCAACAGATAAATCTCCATTTGAAATATTAATTTGATCAAACTTTTATTAATGAATCTAAATGCTATAAAATCATTAACATTACCCTACAATCTCATTGGCATAGTGTATGAAATTCATTGCAAAACCATTTATTTTAGAATTATCCCACACCTTGCTTAGATAAATCTCATTCCTATAAATAAACACTAATGAATTTTGGAGAAAGTTCAAGAATGTCACAAGTTCATGTTATTCAATCCCACATGTTTTGCTTACCTCCAAAAACCAGATCCTGTAACTGTCAGACTTATGTTAGACATCCATTAAAAACTTTGCTTTCGAATTTTAGATGATGTTTGTTCTTGAAAGGGCAAAGAACTTGAGTAAGAGATATACTTTGTGCAGACATATTTCATTCATTATTCTGTCCTTTTTATTGCACCTATTGAAACAATAATTCTATCTACTATTTTTTATGATTTTTTTCTGCAAGCACTCATAGATATTTAAACATTTTATAGGCATTATATATATTAGAGGTTATCTCTTCCTTTTTCTTGTACTCAATTCCTTCAACTCTGTTTTTACCTTTTAACTCTATTATTAAATAAAAACCTGATTTTTCCCTTTATATGCAATATCATTATTTGTCTGAATTTCATATTTCGATTATTTAAGGGTTTCTCCTCTTTATAATCAATTTTGACCTATTTTTAATGATATTTATCTTAAAATTTTTAATTAAATTTAAAGCAAGAACTCTCCAGTTCCAACGTACAAAACATTTTACGAACGACCGATTACGCTTAAAAGAATTTTAATTCGAGTTCATGTTTAAATGAGCCACAGCTCCTTTTTCCTTTAAATACTCAAAATAAATGTACTGACCTAGTGTTATTCATTCGACCCTGTTGTTAAGTGCAAATGAGCTATAATAGCTTAATTTGAAAAACGGTATAATTCGCCCAGCTTTGAAGATTTTACGAATTTACTTTCAACAAAGAATGTACACTTACACTATATCTAGAGGAATAAGGTCGGGTTAGGAGATTTTACTTAGTTTTTGATATATTTAATGAAAACTAACGGGTTAGAAATAGCATACACCTTTCTTTACAATAGATATACTTCCTTGATGGAGAGGAGAGTTTCTCATGATCTATATAACGTACAGAATTAAAAGAATTGAGTAAGTTAACGGAAATAAATGACAGGATGTTCATTCTCCCGAATATTTATCTTTGTTTGAAGAAAACAAAATATTACTGTAAGTGGTAAAGATTAAACAGAACCCTATGATAAGTTCTATATGGAATTTTACCCCGCTTCGCGAACCCTTTTAAAAAGCTAACGGTGAGTGTGGATTGAATTTAAATAAAACAGCTCCACCACCAGAAAGCATTTTTTTGCGATTGAGACGAGGAGAAATTCCCACCTTCATGATAGTTGACCCTTTGTATTTTTACTTTTAATTGTAATCACAAAGAGGATTTTTCAGATTATAGAAGATCGATCTTTGATGTATTAAAGGTTCGAATCATTAAAGTCTCATTAAAGGTCATCGAACGATGTATTTTGACCTCCTTCAAATAAGAATGTTTTGTCAAAAGTACCTGAGAGTATAAGATCATTTTTAAATGCCAAGCTGTAGAGGAAAAAAAAGACCCATTTCCAGGTTTTGAGTCGATAAGAGAGATACAGAAACCCATATTTTCCAAAGCGTGGATTTCATTCTGCAAAGAAATATATATCGATTCCAAAGAAAGTATTTACAGGAAAAACGTTTGCATTCCCGAGTCAAAGACCCGAAACTCCTTCACCAAAGGAGGTGCTTTGAGGTCACAAAATGCTTCTGATTTTTCGACTCCGTTTTCGAAAATCCGTGAGGGCGACGCAGTCTCACTTAAAATTAATTGGTGTCTCGTGAACCCGAAAAATCTCTTAATTTCAGCGTTTTAATGAAGTCCCGTTGCGGTTAAACATTTCTGCGATAAGAGATCGTTCAATTGAAAATCCTTTTGGAGATCGTTTTATCTTCAAATTGCAAACATACATTTCAATTGCATACATAGTAAATCAAATTCTATTCTCTCTCCTGAAATACTATTTAAATGTACACAAATTTAATGTGTGCGGTGAAAAACCTTCAGTTGTAGGGAAGTTGGCAATTTTCCATATTCGGATGACGGTAAAGACTTCTCCGTATTTATAAATATAAAAATGTGAAATCGTTACATTTTATTTGAATAACTTAGGTTAATAGATAAAAAGCATTTATGATAAAGCATCAAGAATAAATTTGAAAAGTAATTTTAAAAGGAATATAGTAAACTTTTACAAAGTACACCTTTCAGCCTGAATAACATGAATGAAGTTAACACGTAATTGAATTGTGATACCGACTCCAAATCCATCAACATAACAATTTTCGAAAATTGTGAAATCGAATGCAAATAAAAGTTGATTCTCGACCAAGAAGATCCTAAATAAAATAATATAGGCTCAACATGATGGATTTCAAATAAATATTTCCCTGCTCGTAATTACCTTGCGCTGCTCCCGCCCAACACAACCAGAACAACACCCACTTGGCAGTTCGAAAGCGGCGTAAAAACAGTGGGCGAATCATACAACACCCACACTCCTTAGCATCTTCGTCCATTGCTACGTTTTGAGCCGCTCTTTCCTGCAAAAGTTGAATGCATCTTGAGAGTCCGCATTTCCACTATGTTATTACGAGAGGGGTACTTTCTTATTAGGAATTTAAAGATGTCTAAGGAGAAAATATTTATTATTTAATGTTTCTTTATAAAACAAATGCAGGTGTGGTTCTAAGATTTTCTAATAAATTTCAAAAATAAATGTTACATTAGAGTAAGTTTATTTCGGAGGATTTTCTGTGGATTGTGCAAGTAAATATCAACTTCTAGTTCACACGTCAGATTTTACCAGTTTGTTTGTGGATTCCTCCACTTTGTCTCCTCCATCGGTGAATGCTTTGTTGACATGGCCATCTGCTGGAAGATCCACCGGCATTGCCTCCGATTATCTGCAGAATTAAGTTACATTTATTTATGGAAGAAAAATTTTAAGCATTTAAAATATAATATTACTTATGAGTCTCGCCAATTGGGGAATACTTTCTCATGGTATAGTTAATACGTATTGAACAATACGAAACACTTAAGTTTATCATGGTCTAAGGTTTTCAATCCTGTTCATGAATATTTTGCGCAACTATTGAAAATTAACCTACCCTTTAAGATATAAACCTATCGTCTTATTTATTTGCAACGAAGATTTCCGATTGAAAAGGGAAGGAGACAAAAGCCCGAATTGTCTATTCATTAACGTTTTATCTAAGAAAGAGTAAAAGACAATGGTGGAACGTATTCGCGTAAAAATTCCTTTTTTGCGATAGTATTTCAGATTCTTCTCAAAACAGATAAAATTTTAAATAAAGTGAATCTCTGATCGGAACTCCATGTAAAATGGCAGTGACTCATGGTCCGGAGGCTAAGATGAATTAGGCAGCATCTCACAGCTGCTTCATACCGATCATCCTTGTTAAGGCGAGAAGCCACAACTGCTCCTGAGAATTCATTTAAAAGGACACACAGAATCCTCCCTATTAAAGGAAGTACTAAGTCAGCCCTCAGCCACTTACTGATGAGAGGATTAACGATATACGAGAGAGAATTTATTGGTAAATTTTCAACGAATAGCATCATCTTTCTTCTAAATTAACTGAATATATGAATCTACTGACAGCAAAATCGAGAATCTAACCGAGGAAATTTAGGAAATGTTTCGAACATTTGCAGACAATCGAGTGATTAGAATTGAGATTGAAATCGAAATGTAAGAAAGAGTAAAAGATAATCAACATAAATATATGAAGTATTTCATTTGGAGATAAAACACGAGATTAAGATTAAATTGTTAATTTTATCGTGTGATGAATTGAAGGAACGTTAATATATTAGGACAGTTGGAAAAATATCTTCCGAAAGATAAAAGACAAATAAATTGCCTCGTGGACAAACTACACGGATATATTCAAATAAATAATTTATCAAAAGCAATAACATTATCTGTTCTCATACATCCCTCTTTAATACATCTTTCAGTTTCATTACTTTAATTTTTTCCACGTAATCCTTAAATAGGTTACCAAAGGTGATATTTTCCCATATGAGCCCAAAACGAAAGTCAATAGCTGAAAATTATCTAATTTATCCGCAGAAGCTTCTTCGTGTGGAATGCTTTGCTCCAAAGTAGTATTATATAAATAAATAAGAATCCTCCAGTTGCTTCTTAATACTAATAAGTCCGAAGTTCTAGGCCATAATTAGCTGATAGATTATTTTCATTCGATAAGTTTATATTTTTCTCGTTTCTATTCGCTTTGCAACTTTTCCATTTAATTTATGCGAGGACCCATTACTTTAAGCTTCCGTCGAAATTCGCTTCGATACTTTTATTAGATTTAAATTTATTTTCCAAATAATACATAGTATTCAGTAAGGTCTGAGTATTTGAGGTTTATCGTTGTTATCATCCACACATTCATATCAAACCAAGACCGTTATTTCGCGATATATCGATGATGCTTTATAGGGAACACCACGATGAGAAAACCCATTCTTGGAAAATAGAAAAGTCCAATTAAATCTTTAGAGAATCGAGGTGATAACGATACATTCAGTCGTCTCATAAATAATAAACGAGCAACCACAGAAAAGATCCATTCAAGAGCCAAAATAAACATCCCAAAGTATCTTCTCCACTTAACCCTCTTTCGTTCAAATGTGTCCGATAAATATATTCCTGGTTCAATTCAAACGGATCCCCTTTGAATGCACAGAACACAATGGACAAGGAAATCGAAAGCGAAATTAAGAGGGCAACCGGATGGGACTCAATGGATGAGAAGGGTGCTAAGAACCCTAAGATTTATTGGAAGTGGGTGGGTGCATTCAGAATAGGGCTTAGAGATAAAAGGGGAAACCTTCAAAAGATCATGAGAGCTGCATATGAATTGAGAAGGGATGGAGGAATGTAAGGGGGCAAACTGCAGTATTATGGTAGCGACTGCCTCTACAATTCGCCTAAAATACACGATAGCGCTTCATTAAATGTTCGCAACTATGAAGAGCACTAAATGTCAGTTAAAAAAGGGATACATTCTCTTTCGGAATAAACCAGTTGATCTCTTACGCATTTAGAATACCGTTAAATGAACGATTTCATTATCACTTTCTCGGTACTGCTTTGGAAAGCACAGCTTCAAATACTCTATTCAAAATAAAGTAACTAATCCGTGATTTTCAGCATCCATCAAAGGCGTTTTACAAAGTGCTCTTTCGCATTAGGTTACAGAAAGTGAATTAAAAACAGCAATAAAAATGAATTTTAAAAAGCCCATTTTATAATTCAATTAATTAGTATCTTAGCATTCCCACTAAATATATCAAACAAATCAAATATGTACAAACCACGTTCGAGCATCAGATTTATCAATAAAAAGTGAACAGCTGAATACTGAATAATCAGAAGTCGTAAAAAAACCTTATTCTCTTCAGTGTCTTACGACACGATTTAAAATGGGGTGAAAATGAGGACTCCAATCAATTCTTAAATTAATGTAGACTTCGGATCAGTTCGTTCAATTGCCTTCTATAAAAGCAATTCGATACTAATAATATACTAAACTAGAAGATTACAAATAAATTATAAGATTTACCCAAATCAACATTAAATTACATAGAATCACACATTGCATGTTATCAATGTAATCTTAACGGAAATGTTATCCACAGATGAAATTGAATAAAATTAATACGGGGGTAATTAGCTAATACACTCGCTCTATCCTTTCGATATAAAATTAAATTAAAAGGCATAGTTATGCATATAGAACGATTTTTACCTAACTACTGAAATATATTACTTGTTTCCGACATCGTTTGGACTATGAATGACCTAAGTTCAAAGGGCTCTTTGATCTTATCTTGTTTGCAATAAATCAGCGTACCTTATATGAGCCTTAAGACTCTGCATATAAGATATGCAAAACCACAGACTCAAATGATTTCAACAACTAAGGTCTTCTCCAGTTATGTAATATAAAAACTAATTCAAGACAAACAATATGCGTTTATATATTCTTTAATCATCTACCTCATTTGCAGCATTGCTGTTAAACTTATTAACTAATAAATGGAAGGAAAGGTTTTTCGAACTTTGCACGATAGAGCTCTATCGCAAAGTAAAACATGATTGAGAAATAGCTGCATGACTGTTGTTATTCGATAATAAATAAAGCTCGCAATTTTTAAGAACATTTCCATCGAAATAAATTCTTTTAAATAAATGTCTTCTTATAAGCCGAAAACGCCTTTTTAAGATTTATATTTTATTTTCATGATATTCAGTTGTTATATTAAGATATTATATATTATTATATTCAGATATTAGTGATTACAGTGAAACCAATTGAGTGGTTGGGAAACAGACGATATTTCATGAATTAGGCTGAAATAGGAAACAGCAGAATGAAAGAGAATAAAATTAAAGTAAAACCAAAATTCAACAATAATCGAAGGAAATGTACAAATAGTGCAGAATACAGTAAATTAATTTTGATTGGAATATATTGATGGTTTTGGATGAATGAATCTGAAAAGAACATAAGTTTTAGTGGAATTAATTAAAATAGAATTAGGGAATCAGTTTAGAAATCAAACTTCAAAGTTCCATGAATTGTGAATACTTGTTTTCGGCCCTTAAAAGTAGCATTCATGAACACATTTGGTCAAACACTTCCATTTTTAGTTTATAAAAGTGCACTTTTACAATTATTTTCAATTTTGAAACATTAATGTACTCTATTACATATTTTAATCAATCGATATCGAAGTAATATTTGGTAACGGATCATAAATCACCGAAATCGTTCTCAGATGGATTAAACGGGGGGAGAAGCTGTGACAGAAGGAAAATAAATAGAGAATCAATGGGGTGATGAATGAGTTTGTGAAAAGAGACGGATTTTCACTTGTAAGGCGTAAGAGTGGTAAGCAGAGTGAAAAGGCGTCTTCTGGGAGTGGAAATATGTTTCCTTTTAAATTGGACGCGAGTTCTAATTAATAACAGATACATCAAATATTTATCTTTTAAAATAAATTTGATAGGCAAGAATAATATTTTGTTGCATCTCTTACAATTGCATTCACAGAGTCGAACTCCAAAGAATGTATTCTCTTTAATTTGCCGACAGAACAGACGATTAGCAATCAACGGTCGAATAATAAACCTCACATTTTCATCTATAAAATTCATACTTAAATACTATTGATTTCAATTTGTTTTACAGCCAATTTCCAAATGAAGCCACTAATTATTGAAATCTTTTAACTCATCGTTTAAACTTCTTTAAATCGCGAGAGATTCCTAAATTACGAACGAATAAAATAATCAATTTACGCTCGAAGACTATCAGCATATTTTGAAGCATTTTCGTTTTCTTTCCTAAATTGTATATTTCATACTCTCATAACGACACACCCAATAATAAATGTACTTCTGGTTACACTGGTAGCTAAAAACAACAGAAATATATTTGCTGGAATATTACATCTATGTTTAAATCTTTGTCAAAATACAATTATCCCTAGGCGAGCAGTTTGCATAAAGATTGACAGAAAGACTATACAAATTTAATAAACTATTACTGAGCTACATGATTATTATTTTCTGAAAAGTTCAAAGAAATAAAAATTTGATTCCATTCATTGATAAAAACACTGACGAGATGAAAAAAGAATGAATTTAGTACAAGACTAATTAAATTTTGACCATTCAATGGTGCAATAAACTAATTATCTCTAAAATATCGTCAATTAACTCTACTGGATATTAATAGACATTGACAGAATTGTTATCTGAAATTCCGTTAGTTTCTAGACATACTATTTAGGTATTAGTAGGACATACTATTACTAGGTTTTCATATTGCACACCTATTTAATTGAACGCTTTTACTTACGAAAATCAGTGGTACACTTATTGCCTGCGCTTAAAATACCATTAGCTTTGTTCAAATCAGGAAACGAAGACAATATTGATGCTCAGGAAAATATTATAACGGCAAATATAAATTGTATTGAAAACAGAGGAAAATTAATTTACATAAGATTTCTATTCAAGGATTTCTTTGTTATGCTAAGGATAGTGTCAAATTTAGTATTATAAGCGGATTCATTATTTCCACATGTTGCTCTAAAAGACTCAGTAAATGAGAATTTTCCAAACCGAATTCTGAAAGGTCATTATAGATCTATCTCACAACTAAGAGGAAATCGTCGGTCAATTAATGTTGGTATTTGTTGCTTTTCCATTATCTCGATGTGCATGGAAAATCGATTTGGAAACAACAGCAAAGAGAATTTTCATGGGCTAATCGAAACGTATCCAATCACCTACCTCTTCCGACGGCAGACAGATTATTTTCCGGTGACCGAACTTCCTGAGAATCTCGATGAGTAGTCACGCGCTGAAGGTCAAGACTTTCTTGAGAATTGCGGTGACACAGTTTGCTAATCACCACTACCTATTGCAGGTAACGTAGTTTCCCTTCGCACGAAATAGACCGAAAGACTCGAGCGTTGAAATCGCGATGACGAGGTTGCGTCTAATTGATGCACGCGAAAAGTCTTTTGGTAGTCTCGTCAGAGGTTTTTGAGCACGAGCGACAGTAGTTAGTTAAGAAGCATTATAACATTACTCAGTTCCGTGATGACGTCTACCTGCACGACCTCAGAGGCCGCGCGGCAATCCGCAGTGGCAGTCCTCCGCACGGCCTTCTCCTTTCCTTTCTCGAACGGTACTCGCTCGCTTCCGCGTGAACTCTCGTATAGATAGAGCACGACGGTCCCGCCTCCTTACGGCGGCAAAAGAAGTTACTCGACCCTCCACTGGGAAATGTGAGATGAGAGGCCGCGTCTGATAGAGCACCCTATTGTCTCAATTGGAAAATGTGTACGGACCACGTCTGAGAATTTCAGAAGGAGAGAAGCTCATTATCTCGCTTATTCGTATTTTACGTAGAAATAAAACTCTTCTTGAACTCGTGATATGACTTCCTCCACAGGGTTTATCTACGCTAATTGCGTATGTCGCTGTGTGTATTACTCACGTTTACTGAGATGTTGAGGATCACTTGTCAACAGAGACTTTTAACGAAAGAAAACTCTCATAGGAATGCCGCGGACAATTAGCTTTGAATACTTTGGAAAAATGGAAAGACTTCCGCGCTTCAAAAAAACTTGTTATTAGAGATAAATAGAAAATTAGAAAAACTAGATGATCATAGAAATCCAGATAAAATCAGAGACATAACTGAAAATATGAATTTTAATTTAGAACTAAAATGTATTACAACTGCTTATTATCATATTGTTTAATCGACTCAAATCATAGATACAAGTTTGACGCAATGATTTCATGTCTGCATCGAATATTTATAATAATTTTCGAAATCCTAATCTTCACCGCAGTAAATCTAGAGATTTGTATCATATTATAAAGTTGACTAATTGAATGCTTGGAAACTCATTCAATTAAAACCAAGTTAAATATTCTTAAGTTTAAGAATGAAATGTTATATTTAAAAGAATGTAAATATTTACCTAAAATTCAAAGGAATCTGGAATAGTTATATTTTATAATTTTAAAATTCCGCAGAAATCTGCTTAACCGCAGAATTTTTCAAAATTTCGAAGTCATTAGGGAAATACATTTATGCCAATACTCTTTTTACATTAACTTTGTGGTAGAATTCTACACTTGAGAAATTAAAAAAAGAAGTACGCCACTAATTTGAGTTCTTTTAACATTTCTCAAGGATACCAATCCTCTAAATAAGAACTCGAAATAACATATTTTTATTCATAAATTAGCGACGTATCATAAAGGGTGATAAATTCCATAAAAGCTGTGCACATAGATAAATACTTGAAAGATTTAGTATGAAATAGACACATTGAAAATGAACAAATAGTGATAGTGTGTGGAAGATCTTTTATGAATGTCAATAAGATTGCGTAGTGAAGGATAATTAAAAGTTGCGTTGCTATTTCAGTCTGTTAAAATCTCAAGACTTTCATTACTTTATAGAGTTGGAGGATCTTTTATTTGAGGACTACTCATGTTTATTCTCCAAGTTATATTTCAAATCAGAAATAACGACGAAATAAATTAGAATGAGAATAATTTATAGTTTGTAAATTAGAAAAGATGATAAACGCTATGGTTAAATTTACTGAATAAAAACCGAGGATTGATTGAAATTGTGAGCAGTGACATGGTACTTCTACCCCCTGCCATACACCGAAATGTGGCTCACAGGGAATCTACATATATTATACAAAGTCAAAGTAAACCATTAAATTTTATAAAATTGCGTGCTATTTCACCTAGTCTCATGCACTTTTCGTTATGGAGCTGATCTGAGGATTCGACATAATCGACAGATGCCATACACGCACACACTGTGTGTGGGTGTATGGCATCTGCGATGAAAAGGATGGTAACCAACAAAAAAGTGGACCTGTAGCATAATAATCAACTAAAAAAACTATGTATATCTTAAATATTTTGGCATGATATCTGAAAGGTATGTAGAAACGACTGTTTTGATAAAGAAAGAGTAATCCGATTATCCTTTAAAATCTACGGGTTCTCAGCTTCCAAAGACAACCTCAACCCTCCCAATTTTACATTACCGATTAGTGCATTAAAATCATCCTGTGTCCAGGATCGAGATTCCTTCAAAGTGTTGTACCTTTTGGTTAGAATCTTTAGTAACAGCTGTTAAAGTCTCCCCCAACTTCATCGCACGGCTTCATTTTCACTGAACCGAAAAAATAAGCTTTTTCGGAAACAAGTTAATTTTCAGGGTCTGTTAAAAAATCTCATTTAATAGACTGAAAGAGCTAAAAGCTGACTTAAACGAGGTTCGTCGAACATTTACTCCCATATTTGAAATTGGGAAAATATTGCATAGAATTCCTGTAAAATGTATGCATATAATTCAGGACTATGATGAAAGTAACTGCAACGGAAAAAAAATTATAAAATCCATGGATTCGAATTTTCGGCTTACCAACTTGCGAAATAATTGAGATCATACTTCGGTATCACTTATCGGCAAAATATATGAGAAAATATGGTTGGAAAACATAAACAACATTTTGGTTGATGGTTATAATGGATATCATATGGCGCCATTCCGTTTTAATAAGTTCTTGCCTCAATATGCAAAATAGGTATTCATAACAACATATCCGTATATACATACAAGTATATAAACATTCCAGAGAAAGAGTTCAAAAAAGTTTTAATGTAAGTTGCAGAAGAGATGGAAGCAAGGGTTAAAAACGAAACGGGAATAAATGCACATGTGCTAACTTATTCATTTATTTAAAATATTAAGGATTATTTGATGAACTATTTTTCAATTCTAGCTCATTGCTCAACTGCTGTGTCCATTGCTCGGAAATCAGAATTTCAGTGATAGAATCGTCTAACATAATTCTCCATTCTCGGTGGTACATTATGAGAAAAGAAAACTAAAATTCTGTCTCCATGGAAACCTGAAAGAGATTCCATAGGATTATGATAATGGCATCCTCGGAATTCCCTGAGAAAACGAATCAAGAAACAGCTTGATTAGTGTTCCACTCGTTGTTCCAGAAAACTTTAATTTGAAAAGTCGCCCCGAGTTATGCGATGCTTTGAATCTCTAAAGTTCGAAAGAAATACAAAAGTTCTTTCATTATCAGCTACGTTGGTTTCCTTTTGCATATGAGAATTAATTATGCAATACCTTGTGAAATAATATTGTTGTTAAACATTAGATGTAAACCTTAGTAGAAACCTTACATAAAAAATTCATGCTTTAGATAGATATGAATTATTTATCGAAGTAGTGATTCGAAATTAAACAGAAAAAGGCAATGCGCCCTTATTTGTAGACGCAAAGAGAAGATAATGAATATTCCGATGATTTGGAGATGCCGAATTACGCTATATTATTAGGAAAAATATCCTTCAGGTTTAGATAAGCCTAAAGTGTGTGTATATTTTATATTCTCAAGAAATATGAAAACAGAAGCCGTATACAGCATAGTGTCCATAAATAATTCACCATCCCATCATATTCTCAAGGTAAGAGAATATGGTAGATCCGCTTTAAAGTAAAAATAAAAATTACTAAAAACGTAGATGGTAAGATAAGGGATTCTTAAATTTTATTTTAAGGATTACTACTGCAATAAGGGAATATTCGGTATATTAAATGTATTCCATAGAAACAGTTTTCCGCCCTTTATCGAAAGAGAGAGTAGTTAATTTATTGGCTATTAAATCACTGTATCATGATTTTAAACCGAAAGTAATCGAACGTAATATAAAAGTAGCGAATTTTAGGAATAATGCATTGTAATAAGATAGAAGACAGCTATTTCTTCAACTAAAATACTCTGGCTATAACATTAAAATAAAACAAAGAATTATTAAAATTCGAAAAAGCTTCAAAATTCGCGATGACTCTTTTTAAGGTTATTTAAGAACAAACAAATTTTGGGCGCTAATTATTCTCGATGTCAAAATATAATTTAGTATATCTTCAATACACTAATTTAAATGTAAATCAACAATAAAAACATATATTACTTCCTCGTAGTTCAAATGGATTTTTAAAAATTCATTATTTTGATCGAGTGAGAATTCAAGTGATTGTCATTGGCCGCGCTGGATACGTTTAATTAGATATACTATTTATGTAATTTCAATTTTAAAAATTATTATCGAGAAATCTGATTGCAATGAAAGTTTTTGCCCATTTTCTTTTAATGATATTCTTCTCGTTACATTTACATCAAAATAACCTTCAAAACTATGGATGTTGGAAATTCAGAATATCCATAATATAAATCACAAAGGAAATAAAAACTGCGTGGAAGCGATACCGAATTTAGCGATCTTTATCTTTCATTGAATCAATAAAATTCTTATCATAAAAGTAAGTTAGCTAACTTCTATTCGAACCAATATCGAGAAGAGATGAAATTGAGTAGAAAATTTATACACGCGAAAGAAAGAGAGAACTTTATTTTTCAATAAAACAGAATAATGGAGGCAAATGTGATATTCTATAGGATGTGGAAAGGGTTCTTTCTATTATGAACGTATGAACCATTCTTTGACTAAATATAACTCAATAATAAATAATAACAAGTATATATCTATATATAGAATCAGTAAATAGTTTCTATTAGAATTATGCAGAACCGTTTGAGTATTTAGTTACTTATTTCTGCAAATTCTGCTTATTTTCAACATCTATTACTAGTCCAAGTAAACTCCCTGAGGAAGAATGAATGAATTATAAATAATTATGCTTCGTTTGAATGGCATTAGCTTAAGGGAATTGAATCACATTCCCGTAAAATTTGATTAAATAATTATGTACTCGAAGAATAATTGGATTGCAATAAAAAATCAATAGATATTATCATTTTTCAGGATAGTGAGTAAAAAGTGTGCTATAATTAGAACAATGTATCCTGTGTTTGTTCACTTTGCTCTTCTAAATTGAACGATCATTATGCTATTAATATTTTGCTAAGGTTTGCGTACAATGCTAATGGTTTCAGCTAACAGAGTATATTAAAAATAGTACAAGAAGTAGCAGAGTTCTATATAAATGTTCCCTAAGGCTGTATACTTCTTTCAAATCTAAAATACCTTCGTCTAGATCATGAAAAAGTAAATATGAACATTCATGAACATAGGTCAATAAAAGCATGCGATAAGAAAATCAGTTTAAATATATAGATATTTGTATGGGAATAGATACAAATGAAAAATTAGTACTGAGAGTCTTCAATTGAATATTAAATCACTCGAGAGTATCATCCTCCAGATATAAACTTTAATCTAAATAAACTTTATTTTCATCACCACAATACAACCACACACCATTTCACAGCTCCTACTCTTACTTTTGGTAGGAAAAGATAGTACACTCTCTTTAACTGGTGTGCCACTAGAAAAAGTTTCTGATACAAAGATTCTGAAATTTGTAGAAAAGTTACTAGCTCCAGGAGACTTTAACAAACAATATACATCACAGCAAAACAGATAAAACAACAGAACAACAATAGCCATGTGTCTTTTGACAAATGGACATAAGACACTTATCTTCACAAGGACAATGTGTTCTGACACAACACACTTTTCTGAACTCACATCATAGTGAGCAGGAATTTGCACATATATTTAAGGGAGCACATAGCATGGCAAAATTACAAAGGTGCTCCGAGAATCCACATGCAATACTGGAAATCTTAAGGCTACTTTTGCAATTTCTCAGTTGACTCAAAGCACTCCATAGTAAAACATTTACACTACTACCTCACCTGCATGTTGCAACATAAAAAAGAAGGACACATTCACCAGATAGACACAATGTTATGACATCAGAACTTTGGGATTTTTTCAATGTTTTTTTTTTTTAACTTCTTGTAGAACTTATTGAAAGCTATATCCAAATTTTATATAAGAGCGTAAACAACCATCTTCAGAATATAATTTTGAAGAAAACAATTTGTTCATTTTTGATCTGACCCAAGATGCTATGAGTTTGTACATACATTCAAATAATAAATCTTCAGTCTTGAGGTACTCAAATATCATTACATTCTTGGAATCAAAAACCATGGCTTTAACATGTAGGTTAATTATAACAAATAATTAAAGAGCTATAATACTACCAGATACATATTATTATTTCTTAACAATACTTAAATTATTTATTCATTATTTGAAAAAATATTTGTCATCAACTTTTATATTGCTAATACTGAAGGAAAATCAACCTTATTATCAATGAATATAGCAAAATAATGATTATAAGAGTGAGGTAACTTTTTATCTTTGAATGACGATTATTTCATCAAAAACCTCTGTGAAGATTCTCCTCATATTTATATATATATATATTATAGATAAATGATTCTTGCTCAACCCAAGTATTCTGTAACAATGAGAGGCTAAATACAATAGCTATTCACATTTATAAGAAGCTATATTAAACTGAAAATTTATGCATATGTATATAACTAAATATCATTCAGAAGAATTAGATAATATGTAGCAATCAACTAGATATGCCAGGAATAAGCTCATAATCTAGGTGGAAAATTTTAGAACCATATTTTGACTTACACATATAGTACAAAAAATAAGACATCTTTTAGGAATAGAAAGTAAAATTACTAGCTCTACTATTTTCAGGGATAAAAGGAAAAGAGATTTGGCCTCCATTAAGGCATATTATTAAAAAAAATTCATAGAAGAAAAAGTTAAGAAAAAAATAATGTAAAAGAAGTATGATTGTTAAAATTACGTTTAACATTCACTTATACCCTGATATATGTTGTAACTGAAATTATAAATTTTTGTCAAACCTTTGATTGGCTGCCATTTATAGTTTCAATCAAGGTAATAGAATTAATAATGATCATACTTATTGTCTTGACATCATATGGATGGTAACACTAACAAAGAAGTTGCTGAATTAAAACAATGGGAAAATGACAAAAAATAATAATATAAACCTTTTATCCTTACAAAGATGATCTAATTTGGTCAGAAAATTGGAGAAAGTTTGTGAACTTTAGCAACAAAATATAGCTAACTGATGAACTTAAACCAAACAATTGCAATATTTTGAGATTGAAGCATTGATTTAGATCTCTTCAGTTCAAGTGCATCATGCTCATAATGAATCCAAATTTCAACAATTAATTTTAACTGAATAGTGAGTTGATTTGACAAATGTTTAGACATCTGTTGGCATTACTTATTTTTAGTAAAGAGTAAAATTATTATGAGGATTCAATTCTTCAATCGTAAATCAAGAAATTTTCTTTGTCTTTAATTATCATGAAAGGATATTTTGAAGTGGAATAGAAATCATATTTCACATAAAAATAATTAAATCCTAGTATTAGAAATAAATTATAAGAAGCAATGTAAGAAAAGGAAAATATTGAAATATCTGATGTTTAAAAAAATGTCGTATGAATGAGTTGTGAATTTAAAATGTGACTAGCTAAAATGTTAATAAATGATTTACATTATTTAAAGTTAATGCCTTGCAAAATGGATTGTGCTGCATAATTTTCAGTTATATCCAGAATAAATAGAAACTGCAGTAATATAATGATACAAACTTATAGATACTTTTAAAATCAAAAATATTGGATGACATTTTGTAACAGGAGAGACTAACATTTTTCTTTTAAAATTTTACCTCTATTCTGAAACCCATCCTTGGCAGACACAAGTACATGGATATTAATTCATGTTTTGATAACATTTTTAACATCAGTAAGTCTGGAAGCACACAGAATTCTAAAGATGGACAAACTGGCAATGAAATGCTAACAATATGATACTGTTTTAAAGAACTACACCAATTACATAACAAATATTCAGCAAGTCCTCAAAAGAATAGTTTCCACATAACATCAATTTGTTTACACACCAAAAGTCACATCTGTATTATTCTACCATATTGTTACTCTGACATCAAGCTGTCTCAATGTGATTTATAAACTAATTCTATGATTTTATTACATGTGTTTGGTGAATAAACAAGACAAATAATCATTTAGAAAAAAAATAAATATTTTTGGAACACCTCTTATATAACACTATTTCATCTTGGAATAAGAAAAATTTTATTGATGAACAATTAATACCCATTAGATGACAAGAAGATATTCCTGACTATTTGCACATAATAAATTAGTAAAATATATAAAAGTTTTCTATGTAAGTTAGCATTATCATCATCTGATCCTTAAAAAATTCTTTTAAAAGATGATTTTCAATGATGTATTGAAATTAGACCGTATTCTCCTCTTTATTAATCAATGATTTATATTCATGGCTTGGTCTAATTCTATCAGTTATAAATATATTAAAATATTATCAAGTTAAAATTATGCAAGTAATTAATAGAGATAAAAAACAGGGTAGGCAGTAGCCCTTTCACTTTAATGAATATACTTTATAAAGTATACTTTGTAAAGTATAACAGAAGGGTACCAAGATCTATTTTTCAAAAAATTAATGATAAAAAATAATGAAAGCTTTAGAATATAAGAAGTTATGGAATCATTGTGACTTATTTAGTATATGCATATGCACTCAGTTATATGGGCATTAAATTTTTAAAAGCATTCCCATAAGTTCAAATAAATGTTTACCCAGAGAGAAAACCATTAATTTGGAATTTAACAAAATAATTGTAAATGATTTAATTTTTCACAATTTTGTAATGGCTCCATTAACTTAACTCCTCAAATGACCAACTATGAACCTTGAAATTGTTTCTCCAATATACTGCTTTCTATAAAAGTGATTTCTGTATCTAACGAGGAAAAAAGTTCAATGTTTAATTATACAACCAACCCATAATTTATTTAGATGTATTTTTATAGGAAGTATAACTTGAAATAATATTTTTCCCATGAAAATAATCATCTATTATTATTTGTTAAATGTTGGATGATGCACAAATATTTATAATGTACAGTACATATCCAGTCTGATGTAGAGTACTTTTATCAAATTTAGAAACAATTATCTACAAAGAGCAAGCATATGCATATAAATCAATAGAATTGTACATGTGATATTTACTAAATTACTATTAATGGACTTGGGAATTATCTTTTGATAATTGAAAGATGTTAGTGACTTTCCAATCTATTACTGATAGAGGACTGTGACTTTCAACACTCATTGAGAATCCCACAGGTAAGCATGTCGGGCAAGAGAAAGGCAAACATAAAGCAAATTGTTTTGCAAAAAAAACAAGAAAAATTAAAGGATCAACGATTATAATTAGTCATGAGCATTATAAAGAATTTTAGGTAAAAAAATATTTTTATAATTTAGATAGACTATGAAAGATTGTAATTAAAACCTTGCTCAAACATTATTTAAATTGAGTTAAAAATTATCGGAATTTCATGATCACCTTCTTATGTTTCTCTTATCGATAAAATAATCATTTTTTCAAACATAAAGAAATTATTTGAGCAGCCTATAGAATAAGGTGAATATTAATTAGCTGTTTCCCTAATTTTCTTGATAAACTGAGATATACATTATTGATAACATTATACTCAACCAAGTTGAAAAATATTTACTTCCACCATTTTCAATCCTGATTTTGGTGGATTTTTTGGTAAGTTCGACTAGACTACCATTTCCTGATTGATATTTGCAGTATCTTAAGTGTTTTCAGCCTTACTAATTATGTTTTATGAATATCCATGTAATAAACACGAAAAATCAATTAAGAAGAACCAGAATATCATGAAATTCAAACTCTTTAATAAAATATCAGATGAAATAATTGATGGGATTTTAAGGATTGACTGTGATTTTAGAGATAATAAGTATTAATTTATATTTTTTAATAAATGAGTTATAATTTTCAAATTTCATTTTACTATAAGACACATGTAACGTAGATAGAAAACTGTCAAATCAAGTAAATTCATCCCAATTTTATATTTAGAAGCCTTTCTTAGTATCTAAACAAAATATGGCAATTGTTTGGTAACATAGATATCATCAGCTTCATCATTACTACAGTGATAATATTACATTATAAAAATAATTGTGAGTGAAATATAAATTTCTTGCAATGTAAAATCATCAGTCAACATATTATGCAATTTATACAAAAGTTTTGATTATTAATTCATTATATTATCATTATAACATATTTCAATATTATAGAAGTTAGCACATTGGATAAATCATTTCAGTAATTCGCACAGACTCTTATTCATTGTATTACTCATAAATGACTAAGAATAATATGAATAATCAAATCTTTGTTATTAATGGGGTCAGGATGATGCAAAAGTTCAAGTTACTTGAAATAAAAATAAGAAATGTATGCATGAAACAATCAGAGTCAGAAAATTTATATTCCAGATCTTCCCATTGTTGATTGCACAAGCCTTTTCAACTATTTTGACTGATAGATTGATACTTCCCATCAAGAAATACTTAATACTCAATCCCTGGTTCAATCAGACTTTTTATATTTCCATTATTCCCTAGATTTAAAGTTTTTCTTTATTAAGAAGGGAAAAGAATTAGATAAAAGAAGAAATTACTAAGTTTGTAATGTGTGTGTGATGTGGACTTCCATTGGAAAGAATCTAAACCTAGTAAACCTAACTTTTTCTTGGATTATATCCTAGAAACTGATCTATTGTATGTGCATGTATACTTGAAATAATTAAAGTCAAGAAAATTGTCAATCTTATATGCCATTAACATAATTATCAGCAAGGTAATAAAATGGGAGATTGATAGAAAAGCAATTCTTACAAAAAATATATAGAAAAACATCTCATTGTTTTAAAAGTGTTCATTAATTTTTTCGTTGATTAAAGTAATTATATGAAATAATTATTTTATACATGTCGTTCAGTATATTTTAAAATGAGAAATATCTAAATTCTTAAAAATTGAAGATGATAGTGCTAATTTCAACATTTTACTGAGTATACACACCATATAAGACTTAAAACTATGAGTTAAACCGCTACAAATATTTTCTTCACATTCTATCCATGGGAGATTAATCTTAAATAACATCATGACCTGGGTTGAAAATCGATGAATAATTTCTCTCATTGAACTCACTTTAATCAAATAAGTGTTAACAAATATTATCATAAAATTTATGTCAAAAATCATGAATTTAGTCATAGAAATTTATAATGATTTCTTAATTTTATGGTAAAATATCAAATTTATTCAGTCATAAATTTATAAGGAAGATTATTTTCAGATCAAATTATAGAGTTTAGTCAATTAGAGTAAGAGTCAATCACTTGCAATGAATATAAAAGCTGATTACATATTATGTGCATTTCTTACTTCTTAAAAAGCAAAAAATATGACATATGAGTCAACCATTCTTTTTTAACTACTCATTATGTAAATACTTAAAGAATATTCGTCAAATAATTCTGTGTAACAGGTTATTTCCAATAATTGATCAAATATTCTCTTCAGACATAATACTACAGGATAAAAATATAAGTAAATGTAAACATGTCTAAAATGTAACTAATTACTCAATTTCTGAAAAAAATTAAGATAAGAATGTTCGCACAAAAATTAAAATGAAATTGCTGGTTTGTATTATCTTGAAAAAAATATACATACAGAGTAAACCACAATTATAAATTTTGTAACTTCAATTAGCACTTTAAATCATAAATATTATCAAAATTTTAGAGAGAGCAATATATAATTTTTATAAATTTAAAATATTTTTCTTAATTTTCTATGGTTTTAAATTTATTTAAAAACACAATAATTGAAATTATTTTCAAAAATTCATCCTTCATTTTACCATCAGATTCCAAGAAATGGAGAACTTAGGAAGAGAACATAATAAAAAATTAAACTGAATTACAAAATGATTTTCTGTTTTTAGATTTAAGTAACTATCTATTAACAGTAAATTTAATTCATTTTTATGTTTAAAAATGTAAAAATTTAATATTATGAATACAGAAGAGAATCGTTAACAGAGTAAACGAAGTAAATGAAGAAGAGAAAATAAATTATAATGAACCACACATGTAAATATGTCTAAATTTACACAATAATATCAATCCAGAAACTCATTTATATATACTTATTTATTACAAAATAAAAATATGTAGTTCAATATAAGATTTGTCTAAACTCTTGGTTAACAACTCATACTGAGCAACTACTAGTTAGAGATACTAAAGGAATAATTAACCTTGTTTGTTGGATAAACATCATTAGCCTCAACAAAATAAAACGATTAAGAAGGATACCAAAATATTGTTATATTGAAGCCATGATGTTGAAAAAACTTCTAAATTTTTATAGAAATATTTTACTTGAACAAATAAAAGAATACACCTTGGATGGCTTCAAATAAAAACAAATTTTGAAATGGAGATAATAGAAATAAAACTGACAAGAGGTTGACTAATATGTCATAATTTTCAATGATTTAATTCCCATAGAACACATCTTCAATTATTAAAAGCCTACCTTTGACAAAGGACTAATACAGTATTTCTTACGAAAATTTTTTAAGGCCCCTCAGCATCTCCATCAGAGGAAACAATCCAGATAAAATAGATAAGAACAGTAAAAATGCTATGAGTAGAAACTCCAAATATTTACTACGGAAGAAGAGCACCTGTTCATTGATTTTTATTGAAAAAGCATAAAAATTCACAGTTAATTGAGAGGATTAAGTAATAATCTCCACAGAATCATTATCATCAATCCAACATAAGAAATATTATTTCTGTATAGGAGTGGATGTCTATGTTCGTGTGAGTAGACAATCAAGGATATTTGTCTAAGAAAATTCATTTTACTACAAATGGCTCAATCACATCTATTCTAAAAATAATTATAAGTCATAAATAAATGTATTCATCATTGATGGAACTATTCCTTGCAACAAGTGTATTTGTGATAAGTTTTTGTTCTGGGAAATTTCTGCTTTTAAAGTAGCTTTGATTAACTTAAATAAATAATGCCTGATTTAAATTTTAGGCTGAGATATTTTCATAACTGTTTATGAATAATAATTGCATATAAAATACACTAACTATATTCTGAAACTTCAGACAAGGCATGATGTCTAAGAAGTTTCTTTATTCTGTATATACACCTTGAATAGATGAGCAATCAATTGTCAATCAAGCAACAAAATGTTAACTGCTAGTTATTCTGACAACTTAACTGAAATCTTTAGATAACTGCTATATGAAGGATCTCAAATTTCCCTGTTTACAACACATATTTCCATAAGTGACCAACCTGACCCTGATTGTCAATAAAGCCAATGACATGTATAAGATTATAATTTATGCAGGAAAAATAAGATTGAATAATAAGGACATTTAGTGAATGAAAATTACATCTGTTCCACCTATTATTAAAAATCCAAGAAGGCAATCATTTGTAACTTTAAGAAATTTTCCTCTGACAGAAGAAACAACCTCTTTTGAAATGATTCTGTGTGCAAAATTGTGCTCTTGTTGTTTAAACTCTTTTATCACAGAGTCCCTTTTTCAACCTTTACTAATAGCTATACTAAGCTTATAAATGGCATGTCATTGGTATATTCTCCAAAAAAGCAGTAACTTTTAAAGATTCATATATTTCATTTGTTTCCAAGAGATTTTTCTTAACTTATATTATAGAAAGGAATATATTTGTCATCCAATTTTTTCCAGTACTCCTCACCATCAATACTACTACATATTTTTACATGGTACTGGTGATACAATAATACAACCAAGACAAACTCTTGGGTATTTTCTTGGATCACAAAGCCATCTTTGTTAAATGGAAAAATATGTTAAGCCAATTCTTTCCTAGAAATATGAATCTCCCGATCTTAATTTGTAAAAATAACAGATGTTTTAAAAACTATCTCTGAAACTCACAGTCCACCCTTTACTGATGGATAATGAATTTTTAGATGACTACCAGTCACCAAACATACCAAACTTTCCATAGAACTGATTATCTAGCCATAAAAAACTGTCAAAAACATTCTTGCATTCACTTTCTTAGTGTAGAAGGAGAACACTTTGGTGGAACCTTTGTGCATTCATAGACTTGGACCAAGTTGAATTTTCTACTATTTCTTGGATGATTATGGATGATCTCATAGGATCTCACATTCAAACTGTCCTTCTAGAAAATATTTCAAACTCTTAAAATTAACTCCTACCTTTAATCAGAAAATTCTTATCCATCATTTTTAATTAAATAAACCTTTTCCATATCATTTCCTTCAAAAGATTCATCAAGTTAGAAGTTATTAGTAAAATTTCCACCTCAATGAGAAAAACAAATATGTAATCAAACTTCAACAAACCTTTTGTAATTGATTGATGAAACTTGATTGATTGCACCAGCTTCTGCACAGACTTTCATAGATATTTTTTAATACTTTCTTGCTGGACATTTCTTTATCTAATAATCTCACCAAATGATTCAAAGACCATAATCAAATGAATCCCACTCACTAAATCTTGAATCCTGTTTCTGCAATCTCTTTTGACAAGCCTCTATATAACTGTCTTGTATACGGTACATTCCAGAGTTGGCCTGGAACATCAGGGTCTCTAAAATTCTCTCATTTTTGATTGCTTTACTTGGTAGCACCACCTATTATGATGAAATAATAAACTAAATGATAAAGTAACATTTCATACAAGCAAACCAACAAAGCCATTATCTATGAGATTAATGACAAAGTGTCAAATAGTTATACAAAAGTATCATACTTCATAGATAATTGAAATTATGCCCAAATGTAGTGAGTGATAGATAATGAGTGATGAGAGAGTTTTTCATTAAGTACAATACACAAATAACAAATGCCCAAGCAATAATGAGGGTGTTCACAATAGCAGGTGGCATAGAAATTAAGAGTGATTCTTTTGGGCCTATAAATGAAAATAAAGATTCCTATCATATCCGTAGTTTGTTACTCTTAAGGTTTCCAACTATTTGATTTTCCACAGTTCCTGTGTCAATTTCACTTAATACAATACCAAATAATACTCAAATCATGACTAATGGATGCTAGACTAAATTTCCATACAGCCATATTTTTGCATAATCAATGTTGTATTTGTAGAATGCTACTTTGGGAATTTGATGTACAATGTTAGGTCATTAGAACACTTTACAATCAAGTCTAGCATAAATAAATTCACAAAAAAAACAAAAAGATGGACATTTTTGAAATTAGTGACAAATGTAATCATTTTTTGATTTAATTAATTTGATATTTAAACCTAAATAATCTTGGGTATGATATATGTACAATATACACCAAATAAGAAGAAATTTATCGAATCTTAATTTGCTGTGTAGTTAATGATACACTAATAAATTTTTATCAATATATATTAGATGAATGGATATTATTTATGTATTGAGGATTAAAGTAGAAAATAATGAGTATAATAATGCAAAAACACATTTACCTTAATTAGCTCCTGTGGTGATATCCTATATAATTTCAAGTCTCGTGCAAGTCGCTCCATTATGCATTTGAACTCTAATTTAGCATCTAGTTTTGATGATGTATTAGACCTTATCCGTATGCGATTGCGAGCCCACTGAAGCATTGCTTCAAATTTTCTCACCTCCGGAACTTCCAGATTTCTACACATTATCATTTGGACCATTGATTCCGAAAGTGTGAGGAATTCTGGATCATTAAAAAGCTATTTGAAGAGAATGTAGGGTTAACAATTGATTCAAAATCCTGATAAATAAGTCATAATACCTTTTAAAGCAAGGCCAAATATGATATTCACTTGGAAATAAATTGAAATAGAATATTTATATTTTAAAGAAATTAAAATTAAAGAGTATAGTTTAACTGAGACTGTATGGTGCCTCAATGATAAGATCTTTCTTTTCTCTAATTAAAAGCATCTAATACCAGATAGTAGAAGATGTTTTTACACTCTTTTCAAGTGAATAGATAATCAACCTAAGTGATACTAAGCATTACTTTTCCATGATATTTGCAAATTAAGAAATACATTATGAATCAATCTTCTTCAATTCAGAAAATGAATTTTTAAACACCATAATTATGGTGATATCAAAACAGTAACATAATTACTAGATGTGCTAATACTTGATGATGAGTTAGCTCTCCAAAATCTCAGGCACAGATGAGTTTATTATAATTTTTGTTTCAAAAAATTTTATTTGGAAAAAGTCCCTTATTTCAACAGAAAATGAAAATAATTTATTTTCATAAATTAACATTTAATCATTAAAACAAATTGTCTTACCTGGCTGGCACGTGTTTCCACAAAAGCAAGAATCATATTCACTAATTCAGATGCAGATGTATATCTCCAGTAATAATTTTCCAATGAACATAGCATTATGCATACCTTAAATGGATAAATGGAATATTGAGGATCATATGATTGAGATACATAACCTTCTACTCCAATAATTTTCCCTCAAAGTTAAAAGTAAATGCTCCATTTAAGAAATCCATTGTAAGATTAAGCATGGTTACAGTTTATAAATACTTTCCTCATGAGGCAATCTAATATTTTTAACCGTTTGAGTGCTAAAGTGTTTCCTTCAATAGCTTAACTAACAAGACTTTCATCAAACCACTAAAAGTATCCAACGGGATTCATAAAAATGCATGTTGAGTAGAGAGAGAGAGACTAATATATGCATTGGTGCTGAGTGCCCTACCATTCCCACAAAAGTAAATGTGTTTATAAAGCTTGCAGCATAGATATGCATGTACACATACATATGTTCATATGAGATATGGTAGGATGAAAAGTCTTGGATTTGAATTGAAAAACTGATTAAATTACAGAACAGAAAAAATTGCCTACAAAGTATTACTAAATGATATGTACAAATTTTCTGACATGCAGTTGAATAAACCAATTGACTGGGAATTGGGATATTTACGTAAAAGCTCTGGTCCTGGCAGACTTTTCTTTATTCATTAAAAAATCATTAAAATTTATTTGTGTTAGAGCTACAAATTGGCACCAAGCCAGGTGGTAGCTCTTTTGGATTAAAATCAATGGACACACTTATTGGAGAAACAGAAAAATGACTAGAATTTTTTATAACAAAACACATATTTCATACTTCTCGATTATTCAATTTGTTTACATTTTATTACTCTATGATATGAAAAAATATTATGATTATTTATTTCTAGGATTGGTTAATACCATTTTCAGAAACTTACTACTTCAGTCCTCAGAAATTGCTTTGCATGATGAAAACATGCCTGTAAGAGCTCTGGAAGATCATAATGCTCAGCTGCACATATTAATCCAGGAATGTTGGAACATGTTAAAGGACATGACCCAGTATGAAGGTAGTCAAGAAGAATGCGAAATGTCTCTGAGTCAAACTCGATAATTGAGAACTGCAAATTACAAAACATGACCATCATAATTAGAAAAAAAAATTAATTTTAATGAACCCAATTAAAACATATCAACTCCTAATTTTTCCAATATTAAATAATATAGATAAAATTGACAAATTCAAAATATGAATAAGAAAATATTACAATCATTAAGGAAAATTATAATCTGGCAAAAGGATAAAAGTGACCATTAAAATATCTTTTTTTGTTTTCAAAGAGTAATATTTATTTTCTCATTACAAGTTAAATTAATCAATTCTCTTACGTAGCTTAATTATAATTTGAATAAGCTTAAATAATTTAGTTTTGACAAGGTTTTCAATGAGATTCAAATATTTAATATGCATAGGATATTTTATATGTAAAATATCCTATAGATATTAAATTAAATATTTTATATGTATAGGAATCTTTAATACATAATGTAATAGTTAAAAAGCATATGCAACTTTATAATGTAAATTTATTGTTCTTTAAAATAACTTTAAGTATTAAAAATTATGTAAAATTGTTTTATCATTTTCCAATTTAAAAAAAAAATGCAATTACAGTTGTCTGCAAAAATTATCCAGTACTTATAATATTGCATTAAAGGAATTCATCAAAATTTCAAGCACAGATGAGAAGGAACTTTGAAGACTGATGAATAATAAAAAAATTTAAAAAAAGTTTTCATCATAAATAGAACAGTATAATGGGAAAAACTTATTTCATTTTTTAAACTTTAATATAAAAACTGCCAATAAAAGAACCATAAATAAAATTAAATTATTTTTTTTTTCAACTTAAAGAAACAACACCATACTTCACATGAATAGCATTTAGTTTAAATTTAAAAGGGAAGAATTTAAATATATCATATGCATTTATTGATTATAACATTTTGAGTTTAGTTTCTTACAATCTGATTAATATATTTTTTCCAGTTCTTTAATACAAGATTCAATCAACCATTACCTTACTTAGTAATTCATACAGTTTTAATATCATAATAATTACGGGAAACATGGACCTTTATGTCTGACATCAATAGCATGACAATTTGAGCTATCTTTTATAGTATTATTCTTTGTAAAGTTATCAACAATTACTAAAAGTAAAATAGGAAACCAAAACTGATACAATAACTATGAATTAAAATAAAATTTAAAAAATCTTCCCATTGTGGCAAAAATACTACATTTTTCTCTAAAATATTGATCATTTTATCATTTCCAATCAAAAGATTAATAAAATTTTGCATACCTCTGTTTGAGCTAGCTTTGCTCTGTCTACTTTTTGAGCATCTGCACAAACACTAAGCCTTGGGACAGCTAGTTGAGGAACAGTAGATGAAGATGCACCTTTATCTGCTGCGTTTGTACCTCCTTTGGTATCCTTTCCATCTTTTCCTGTTTAGATGAGATAAATCATGGATATATATAACTTTTATTTTAAATATCTCAGTATTTTAAATAGCTCAGTGACGAAAATTTTTTGAAAATTTATTATGGGAAAGAAAATGCATAATATCATAAGTTAAGCATGAGAAACCTTATTCAAAAGACTGCTAAATTTAAATAATGATATGAGATGAAGACACGGTACTGTATTAGTTGAAACAAATTATTTAGTTTGTATAGTCTGTTCAAAAATTCTAGGCAGTATTGTCTTATGTGGGATTCGAATAGCCTTGTACGCAGGTCCATTTTTCCGCAAAATCCGCAGTAGCACTATATTCAACGGATAAAATTAAAACTTTCAGCTTAGTTTGTTCGATTTTTTAAAGTGAAATCTGATTGAGGAAAGGTTGTTCTACACATTGATTAAGATTTTTCATCTTTATAACAAAATAAATAAATATTATATCGAAATGAAAATAATTGTGGCCTTAGTGGCCCGAATACATTATTAAAACTCCCATTGCAGTTTTTGCTCGAAGTGCAATCAAATTTATTCATCGCTTTTGTTTATTACGTTACGAAAAACTTGTCGCTAGAGAAATTGAGATAAATGTTATTATTTTTATTTACAGGTTATTCTGAGTCGATATCTTGAATAGAGCTTTAGTTTTTGAATGTTATACCCGAGAGCGAGTTTCGGATCAATCTGAATTACGCATCGGATCTATGTGTCTCGGGCATATAAGTATTAATGATATCAATGGAAGCTCTAAGTCAATTACTCTCTCGGGTATAAAACGTCCCACTTAAATCATATTTTACTAAGATATGGTTACTCAAAAATTAGCATTATTTGAATTTATGTATTCATAAGGTAAAAAGAATAATCTAAGAAGAGATTATCATTTTATGTTGGATAGGATGAAAGCAATGGAATTTTTGATAATGTTCTCATGTCGCTAAGGCAATAAGCTTAATAAGTAATAACCATCCTTCCTCATCCATATTTCACTAAAATCTCAGAAAAAAGATCGAACAAACTAAGCTGAAAATCTTAATTTTTTCCGTAAATCTCTGCCAGACCGATAAAATCAGAGTGAGAGTAGGTTATGGCGGTTTACATGCATTTATAGTATCTCCATAAGCTTCAATTACTGCTAGGTTTTGTGGAATGGACTTATAAGTGATTTATTTCTCAGGTTATGACAGATATATTTCATAAAATACTCTATGATGTTTTTCCAGAATACACACACTCTGACTAAATTAATAACCGGCGGAAGGATACAACAAAGGGTTCTTCAAAAGGTATTAGAATGAATATAAAGATACGAATGAAATAAAAGAAGAGTAGTATCCAATTTTAAATACCTCTCGTAACAACCTTTTGACTTATATACCTCTTTGAAACAAATTTATAACTACGTATTTCTTTAATTTATTTTCATTTTCAGTTGAAGTCGTATAAATAAAAGAGATCGATTGAATCATTACGATTTCCTTCTGCAGCCAAGTGAATAGCGATTGATGCAATTTGTTCGATTTGAGTTTTACATTGAAACGGAGTTAAATATAGACTTCGCCTTAGCTCGAAATTTATCACTATATAGGGAACTTCATTTCCGTAACGACTCTTAAGATCGGTAGGTAATGCATCCGAATTTCCAGATATCGAAAAAAACTATTCAAAGTAACGGATTTTTTGAGATTATAAGAGAACGCGTTCGGAACTCAATCGCGTCTTCCTTTTAAGAAAATAGTCTGCGGTCCGAACGCACTGGAACAGTCCTGCGAACTCGACCATTTCTTCTTGTCGTCGACCGTTAAAGTTCCCGATGACGGTCTGCCCGCACCTCCTGCCGATGACGATGCCGTCGAAGACTGCTGCTGGCTCTGCTGGTGATGCTTGCGAATGCTGCGTCCCCAACCTGCAGTGATGGTACCAAGTCGGGAGAAAGCTCGTTTCACCATCGGAGAGTTCGGTACGCTCTTCGGCCTGCAATGGTGTTCTAACATCACTTTCGATGTTTAAGTACAATTAATAGTAAAAGGACTACAATGATCCCTCACTACTTCGTGATCCCTCACTTATCGCGGATTCACGACTTCGCGTGTTTTTTAGGTGGCACTTGAAACCCTTCCTTACTAAAATCATGTACACAAATAGGTACGTACCCAAGAACTTTAGATCACAAGAATCGATTTTTTTCAGATTTGTTTTTATGTGTATACAAACCTATTCTTTGAAAATTGATCGCTCAGCTTTGGAAAATGTCAAGTTTTGGCCTAGCTAATGTATCGCAAAAAAAATCGCCGAATTTCCGGGAGTGCTAGAGATAATTGTCCCCAAAAAGTTTTATGCAAAACACAGACACATCGAGCGATCAATTGATATTTAAGACAGTCAAGAAAATATAAAAAAACAAGAAGGTAATCCGATGAGTTTGGTGCAATCTAATGACTGATGATTGACTTTTTGATTATTGATTGACTGATGCCTCGGTCCCACTATCTCCCTTGGCATTCGCATCAAGCTTTCTAGCTGAGCGGTTTACTTTACACTGTGTGTGTTTTTTGTGTGTAGAGTTGTAAAAATGTTGTGAGCAATAAAGGGAGGGTTTAAATAGTTCAAATACACGTTAAATGATTACATAAATATGGCGTCCCAACTTCAAATTGAAAATTCAGTTATCGCGGTCGGTCTTGGAACCTTTCTCCCGCGATAAATTACGATGCGCGATATAAGGAATTACAGCATATCCATTCTTTGCTATGTTCAAAAAGAGAGGATATTTAAATTTTCTTATTTTGAACGATGACGTGAAATAAATAACTCTAGCACAATAATTAGTAACAAAAAAGTAGTATGATCTTAATTAGAAGGATTAATATCTGCTCAAGATTACGCATATAATTGTTTCAAGAAACCAGTACAAACTTTGCACAAACTCATTAAGCATAATAAAAAGGCATGTCGCCAGTTAGTTAAAGAGAGTAACAAGAAAGTTAAAATATCTTCCGCTAAAGAAACCTTAGATGGTGCATTGGAATGGATAAACCGATTATAGAGCAATTCGCGAGGCTCAAAAATCCTAATCGCATCCTCACGTATATCTGTATTTTTAAGGTGAACAGAACTGAAAAGGTTTGAAAAGGCACTTAAAATGAATAAAAACTGAAGACACATGGAATTCTAATGAAATAAGTGCGATATAAAAGATAAATCGTCCCTCTAAATACATAAATAAAGAAAATGTGCATTTGAAACCGAACGATACGTTATCATTGACAGTATTGATCAAGTGAAGTTGATTACGACAATTTTAATTAAAAACGATAATAGATGCAACGTGGATAACATTTGATTAAAACACTTATAGAGAAAGAAGTTAAAGGGAAAATACAACTCTTAGCCAAACTGTTAGTTACTATAACGGAAAAGAATTAGACAGGATAATACTTTTTCCACAATTTTATTTAACACGACCGGTTTCAGCGAGTGATCACCATCATCAGGTATGCATGTCAAAGAAGCTATTATATTAGTACTAATATAATAGCTTCTGTGACATGTACTATACATACCTGATGACGGTGATTCTGTGATTCCTGTCTAATTCTTGTGTGTTTTTGAGATGGAGTTCCACAAAACAACGCCTTTCTCTGTGAAATTTAGTGTAACGGAAACTGTAGTTAGCAAATCCATCGTAAAAACGAATTCTTTAAATGAATTTTCTGTGATCAAGTTTGTGTCAGTGGATATAATAAGGAATTCGAAATGAAACTTCTATATACTTGTTGTAAATGTATCTAATACTATAATCTATATTAGATTTATATCGCAATTTCTAAGGAGCAGTAACTAATGAGAAGGAATTTATATGGAACCACTTTCTAGATGGGCAGACCAGACTATCGAAGACCAGAATTGTCGAAAAGGGTTTCCAAATTGCAAGTCTATATTTTCAATCGTATGAGACATCAAATTTCATAATTCTTTAAAAGGTAATTGCTATTTTATTTTAATATATGTTTAACGGATATCAATTCATATTGATGTCTTGATTGTCTTAACCATAGCGCTGTAATTTATCTTAAAATTTAGTGAAGATCAAAGACTTAAGAAAAATCCTTTAAATGCACTAAAAAGGATAATACTCTTAAGGAAGAATTAATAAAACATGTACCTTGGCGTCTCGATGTCGGGAACTTGCAGGAAGTTACTGCTTTTGGGTTTGGCTTGTTGAGGACTGTGCAGAGTGGGCACTGCCCTTGCTAGAAGCTCTGCTACGGGTACTTGAGGAGAGCCAAAGCCGGTTGATATACCATATAACATCTCCTGGAATACTCTGAAAACAAGGAGGTATTACTTCCTGTTTAACATTTAATGACTTTTAAGGGGAACAAAATAATCAAAGACAAAAAGTTTAGACGAAATGTTCTTCTTTCAATCAAGTAATTAAACACAAATATTTAAACAATCACTAAAATATCATTTCAGTTTGGGACATAAGAATGCATGTTGAGACAATAGAAGACATAAGAATATTACTAAGCCCTAAAAATCAACATAAGACGCTAGAACAGTCTCCAAAATTCTATGATTAAGTATCCATAAAATAACGAGAATACTAACAATAACAGCGTTTAAGGAAGAAAGACACTTTAAGCTAAAAGATAATACGAATACGGTCATAAACATAGATCACTTAAAAACAGAGAGTGTAGAATTTATTAAATATTAAGGTTACGAATTTTACTCAATTTTAGTAATGCAGTTCGTTAAAGATGCGGGTTTCTGGAAATCGCAATTGAATTTCTTTTTACCTAAATTAGAATCCTTTGGTAATCACACTATTCATTTTCGCCTCTATTTTGGTCCGACAACTCAGTAGAATTCTTAATATGTTGAATGAATTTTCATCGTTGAATATACATTTAAAATCTTTAATTTTAAGAATCTGTTATTATGTTTTTTTTTTAATGAAATGAACTGCACATTAAATAGTTGGTGAATTTGTTCGCCAGGCTCTTCTATTCCATTCATCTTCTATTTATTCTTCTATCCTCTTTGTTATCTTCTTATCTATTTTCGTCCAGTTGACAACAAATGATGCCAACACGTTGCATTTTTCACATAACACGATTATCAGTGATAAAATGCAACGTCCAACTAATGCCCTCTTTTTAATTAAAGAGGCATCTCAAATTTATTCTTTCCAGTTCTGCTTAAATCATTTCATCGCTCCAATGCGCTAATCTTTTATTTACGGGTCATCTAATTATTATAATAATATTTAGTAAAGATTGATTAATATAGTAAACTATATTATTATATTCAAAGCATACATCCAAAGGTTGTACTTTAGTTTCACCGATTCTTGTGCTGCAAAAGAAACAAATACACGCCTAATGAAAATAATGTCACATGAATAGTTTTGATTCAGTCTAAGCCCATTCGCTATAATTTACACTCAAGATAATAATCCGCAAATGAGCATTTAGTTTCCGATATTAGAACTGCATTTATATTGGATCAGAAAATTAAGCGTAAACTATAAACGAATGTAAGGATTGGTTTGGCTAAGATAGTGTTTTAGTGAACAGAACTTGTTATACCATCAGTTGTCCAGATGGCCAAAAACGCAAGATAAGAATACGATAAGACAAAATTGAAAGTATCGATTATTTCGATTATCGATCTGTTCTGAAACTCATCTTAAATACATTAAGTTATCAGGGATCATGTATTTTTGAATGATCTTTTACACAAGTGCAGTATGTTCGTAATTTATTACTTATGAAACAGGGGTGTACAACTTATAGTTTTAAAATTCAAAGTAATCACGATTCGCTAAATTTCTATTGCTAAACTGTTCATCTCTTTACCAGAACTAAAGGAAAGGCATTCATTCTTTTGTCGGTCATTTTGAACGGACATCACAAGGACGCCTAAATAAATCCACTTCCGATTTTCAGAGTCACTTACATGGGTCTTTATACTTACCGTAAAGGACAGAAATAGTAAAAGCGGTGGTTAGGATTTTCAATTATATATTTTAGAAATTAACTAGCTGTACCTGTTCACACGTTTTTGTGAAAACGAATGTCCAATTATTTTCTTCAGCTGGAAATTAATAAAATTTTTATTTATTGACGGATTAATTATTGCAAAATCTTATTGACTGCATTTTTGTTTTATTGGAATTTGCTGACGAAAAATCGAACGTCAATGCATTTATGTTACTTTTTGTAATTTAAATTAATTTGTCAAATTCTTAAGAGAAATTCAATTTATGCATTTAAAATATTTTACATTTAAATTTAATTTGTAATATTAAAATTTAAAATTTATTTGCCTTCGGGAGGTTTTGGGGGGGGTTTCCCTCTCGACTAGGGTGAATGCCAGGCAGAGTATTACTTATGTCTCCCTGTAAATGTAGAGCTACCACATGGCCTAGTGCCTATTTGTAGCTCTAATATACAATAAATAATAAATAATTGAAAAATATAAATTCTGCATTAATGGGATCAAGATATGTAACGTACTTCTACTTTTTCCGAAGAATATCCATTCGCAATTTGAATGGCAGGCAGCTATTCGCGTTGTAAGGCTATTATAATGAAATCATATATACTATCTACATTACTTTCAATCGGTATATAAGAAAGTATATTATCACAGTACCTTTTCAGTTCGGAGTAAGATATGCTAAATTATGCGCTACTCTACACTTCGCATCTCGCAAATCTCAAAGAGAACACATCTTCAACTGAAGAAGACCTAAAAATGAAATTCAGTCCCTCAAAGGCATAAAATATTTTGAAATGTTGAAAATAGTAATAAAAGCATTTGTAATAAAAGTCGTTATCGTCATCAACTCACCAAGTTGTGAAGTTCATACCATTTCTTGAATTGATCAAAATATCATTTTTATTTAAATATCGAAAACCATTTACTCCACAAAATATTATAAATATACATAAATATTTACGTTGCTATAGACAAACATACCATATAGGTATAGGTGTACTTATGAGAAAATTCAACAATCGCATTCGTCGTAACTAAGAAGTAGTTTGTTTATAGCCTCCAAATTCTTCAAAATTATCATCCAATTTTTCCAAAGTCACATAATTTCTGATCATTAACTATATTTCATGACCAAAATAAGAAATTTCATTCAATTTCCCTTGTTTTGATGCTACTTTTCAATCCATCCGTTGGTTATTTATAATTTAATTTTGCAAAAGAAAGGAAGCATGCAAGTGATAAATTCGTAGTTTACATGCATTTCTTATGGGAATAGTTCTTCCCCTCTGGAGTCGAACTGATTACTCTGATTTTAAAAAAATTCAAAAACCATCCTTGGGATATACCTAATAATTTCTCAAATTTTCACTATGTTCGAATGAATGGTTTTTGAATCTATCGAGTACAGACAAACATACATTCATTTTTATAAATGTAGATTTTAAAAATTTTAACCGTTTCATTTTTAAGGACTATTCTAAAATTTTAAAAATATCTCTCACAAAATCATTCATTGCTTCCTTTGTAAATTAACGAAATATCCAAGAACATATTATGATGATGAATGATATTACCATGATGAAATTTAACCGAAAATATGTAGAAAATTCTGAAATACCCGTAAAATGTTTTAGCAAACTGTTAATATTTGGTTGAGATATTTCGATAATTTTCTATTTTACATATTACCCGAATTCATTTTCGGCTCATACGACTTTCCAAGATTAAACAAAGGATTGGTTTTTATGCGGTTGAGGAATACGTTTAGAAAAGGAGAAGATTCGGAATGAATTACCTGCTTCTGACTCCTAATATTGCTCTCACGCCGATGAACTTAACCTTTTGCTTGCTTTGGCCAACGAGGAAACACACGTCGAATAGTTGAGCGTTGTTGTTAGCATCCGCTCCTCCTAAGGAAGCCGGCACATTTAGGAAGACTCTGGTGAAGTCCTTGGCCAATTGGTCGTAGTCTTCAAACTGATCCCTCACCGAGTCCAGGAGAGGGCTCGAAGGTCTCATGTGACCGATTGGCCTCCAAGAGCCGCGCCTAAACCACCGAAAACAGCGAGAGAATGACAATGAACGGCAATTTAGAGGTATTTTGCTTTTAAAGTGTCGCACCTGTAAGGTTTAGGAATTTGTCCAGTTTCTGCATGATTCTGCAGATTAGCTACGATGTCCTCCAACATTTGGCTTCTTGTCCTCTCTTGCATTCGTGCGAATTTGGGGGCTGAATAAGATGCTCTCTCTCCATTCACCACTTTGGTCAACAGCCATTCTCGAAACATAGGGCCTTTGTCGAATACGGATTGCTCCCAAAGATACGGTTTGTATGCACCCACTTCATCCCGGGTCACCACTGATACCTGTGAAGGAAGAGATTCATCATCCAACGATATCTTACAAAGAAATATGAGATAATATTCTCTTTCGAAAGAAAACAATAGATCTGACTGATCCACCAGTTGAATTGATGCTTTCATAGTTCGGAATTGAAACGGTATCCGCAAAGCATTATGGGCAGAGCTGAATGTCGCACTTCGCATATAAAGGGAACGCTGATCTGTGAATCTTACATTTTTAGACAGCGGCCTCTGATTTGAAAAGCCCCCAGTCACAAGAAAATCATTTATAATAATTCCCGCCATTCTTAATTATCTCCATGTAACTATGAAAAGCTAAAATGCATAGATTATACATTTTATCTTCACTTAGTTTTGGATTTAATTACAATCTTTGCAGGAAAAAAATTCGCTGAATCGTATAATTCGTTAAGATACTGTTACTTCATTTAGATTTACGATATTATCCTGACCTGATAGAAATGATAGACATGCATATTTTAATGCTACAACATAAAAAATACAGAAACAATCCACTAAATACCGCTTAAAATTTACATAGACTTTATCGCCTTTCAAAGCTTTTAAGCATCGTACTCAGTTCATCACTCACATATGAGGCCCATTAATGTAAATGCTAAATTGTCTGTCTGCTGTCTGCGATTCATATTCCGATTTGATTTAATATTTTTGTTGAATCTTCAGAGACTGAAGTCATATGTTTCTGATGATCTCTAAGAAATTAATCTTTCCTATTTTTATTATGATCTACGGAGGAGGTTCAATCGAAGACAAATATACTAAATAATCGTCTATGAATAGAGCAAGTGTAATATGGAAGATTCTTCCATATTAATATAGAAAAATTCATATACTATAAGATTCTTATAGTATATGAATTTTTCTGTCAACATTTATTCACAATAACATTTATTCATAATATGCATCAATTATGAAAACGAGCAGTGTTTCGAAATGGAAGAAGTGGACAAAATACACTTATTTTGTTGATTTACCTCGTATCTCGTGGGCTTCCTTCTGATCCTAGGGCTGGTCCGGACCAAAATGAACGTGTGCAGAAAATGACTCTTAATGCACGCTGGCGAAAATGCCGTGTTGTCAGCCTCTAGGAATACCACGCAAACTATATCGTTGCCAATATGTCTTTTCCTCTGTAGCTAAAGAGAAGAAATAAAGAAAGAACCAAAATAAACGATCTTGCACAAAACGAGAATTAGGCAAATGAAAGCCTGCTTCACACATAAATAAATATACACAAGTAAATATTTCACAAATAAATATTTCCATTCATAATCTGAAATATTTTAAATAAAATCATAATAGTTATAAATCAACCACAATTCTCAGAGGAATAAGTATCCAATTTAGAAAGATAAACTTCTCATTGAATCACAAAAGTCTGGTTGTCCATCGATATATTTAAAATCCCTTGGAACCTGAAATTCCCCTCATTGATGGTGTTTTTAACTCTTAAATGCAATAAATTCAATAAATTCTAAATGACATTGGGAGAGAAAACTTTCTTTGATTTCGTTCGAGGTTTGATTCGAGCGTTACTTATCATGAATACATTATTGAAAAAGTTCATTTTACTGAGACTTCACGGTGCTATTTTTCAGGTATTTATCGTAGTGAAAGATCAATTACCCTACTTTAAATAAAATAAACACCAACTGCCGCAATATTTTTATATACATAGGGAAATATTACATAGGCAAAACAAACAATGAAATTCAAAGAACGCTTATGATGAAGATACCTCTAGGGGGAAAATTTTGCAAAATATAGTCGTTTCTTTTGCTCAAATAAAGACTCGTTATCAAAATACTTCGACGGCAGTTAGGAAAAGTTTATTCAGTTATGTGCAGTATTTCAGTTCATTAAGTTATTCAGTTATGTCATTACAAAAACAGTTTTTTCGTCATATATATAAAAATGATTAAAGCAGACGAATAAGAGCAAAGGTAGGAAGTATAGATTGATGAGTTTGAAATGGAGCTGATAAACGAGCGTTGAAGATAACAATGGTTATGAGGATAACTGTCAAGCGCCTACTTCGAATGTAGGGAAGTGTTAAAAGAAGGAACAACATCAAACTATTACGTAATATTAAAAACCTTAATCAAATTACACTAAAGTTTTTAAATCGATTCAAGTAGTGTGAATTGATTTAAAGTTATGAAATTAAAATATAATCTCTAGAAACCACCTTGAACATAAAGTTATCAAAAAATACTTACCTTTTGCGGATCGTGTTTTTCATATGGAAGTAGCGTAGATACATGGAACATGATTTCTATTCCCCTCCAGTTTGTGTATACTGAATGCAGACCAGTAAGATCATGAACTGTGTCCAAACCTCCTTTATATTTGTCAAAGCCTAAAGAAGAAACACTCCTGTTAATAAAATTATGCAGAATATTTATATCGTATCTCCTTTTTCCGGGATATAAAATTCTTTTCAAACTATTGTAATCCGACGTTATTTGAAATTCGCACATGCTAATATTCCATTTCATCCCGTATGAAAGACGAAAGACTTTTTCATATTACAATCACGACAATTGATATTATAAAACAACATTTTCCTTATTTGCTCTACAAATGATTCCTTTCTGTAACAATCGCCGATCGCCTACATTTTGTTTTTTTTTACATTGAACGATATCATTTGTCAAAACGGAAGGAAACAGACTAACATGCATGCACAAATTCTGAAACGCTGGTGCTTGGTTGTAAGTTCTTTTCAGTGGTGTATTGAAACATTAATTTCGAAAAGTAAAGAGAACTCTCCAATTAGAGACATCTTTGCACTTACTTTGCTACTGCATACCTTTATATTCATCATATGCATACTATGTTTGAGATAGTGTGAAAAAAACTATCAGCAGTATTAAAAAGATTGACAGAGATTTATTGTATTAAAATTAAATAGTAGTTTTATCTTGATTGATTTAAAATATTTGATAAAATAGAGATTCTAATAAATTACTCATTCATCGACCATGCAAATAAGTCTTTTCGTTTAACGCTTTACTTCTTAATATAAATACTTCTCTTAATAGATTACGACTCATTTCAATTGAGTATATACTTGAATTTAACTTATTACGGTTAAAAATCGCTGATTTATTTTATTTCCAAAATTATATGTAAGTACTTTTATAAAGCAGTGCAAAAATTGCTCGAGGTTTACTACCGTTCTATTGATTATTCTAAATCAGTAATAAACATTCGATGAAAATGTTTCTTTAACCTATACAAATTAGTCATCATTTAGGATTCTAACACGATTCCCTGAGATACGACAGATGAGAGTTAGGATTTTCAATTGCATTATTCCCAACTGATAATGGGAAATCAAGTATTTATTTATTTATTTATTTATTTATTTATTGTTGTTAGAGCCACAAATAGGCACCAGGCCTGGTGGTAGCTCTCTTCTCAGGGGAGCAAATGGTATTGGCAAAGCATCTGTTATTCACTATCTGACTATATCACTAACTAATATGCTATTCGAAATTATTACAGAAAATGAAATCGCTATTAATAGACTAATTGTTCTATTCAATATTTATCGCTTCTCCTATTAAACGATATAATCATAGCAGATTTTCCTTGACAACCACTCGATTCTGATCAAGACGTATGGAAAATGTATTTAAAGTTATGTTTGATATTTTTTCCACAATTGATAAATCTGCACTTGCAGCATGAATATTTTACAAATAGATTTAAGAAGATGTTCATTTACAATATCTGCATACAGTTGTAGTGAACATATCTGTTTGCATTTCATGAAAATAGATTCTCTGAATTCCACTGCGCTGACTAGTTAAAGTAAAAGGACATCTAATTAGAAATTAAACACAGCGTTCCGCAATTTCACATATTGCGTCGAGAGGTCGATTGCGTTCCAGGAAACGGGTGCTGCACCTGCTCGCGGCTTACGAGGAATTACGACGAAATTGTAACGGAAATCATAAAATGAATCAATGATACAATTATTAGAATGATGGATTAATTTAATTTGTTCGAGAGATTGGATCATAGCGTTCCCACTCCACACGAATCGTGAAGTCATATCAATTTGCTTGCGTTTATTTCGCTCTTCCGTTTCATTAGATGGAGTGAATGGAAACTCAAGTAGCATTGGTATCGTATCTCACCGCTAGATGCGCTGTAAGCAGCGCCTCCCATTCATTGGGTGGACTCGGCCATTGATTCCTTCACACGTTGCCAACGGAGGATCGAACTAGCGATACTTGCGCCACTTTCACGGAACTACGAAAGATTTCACGAATCCAACCATAAGGAAAAAGTTATCGGTTATCGCTGCTGCAAAACGAATTAAATTGGAGCGATGGAGATAAAATCTTTGAATCGACTTTGTAGAAACGAGATTACAAATTGATATATAAGGAAGCTGATACTTAATTCTAAGAAAATAACAAGCATATCATTGGGAATCGAAGATTCGTCGAATCCAATTTCACAATTAAAAATCAATATTGATTTTTCCGCTGAATCATATCCATTCTTTCCTCAATCTCAGTTTCGCAAGAAGTATTTTAATTAACGTGAGCAGTATTAATGGCGAGTGGAATTTCAACACAGACCAGAAACTTCTGATGTCCGGAAACTTCAGAAAAAAACAGTTAAAAAAATGTTTTAAAGTAGCACTTAGTGAAACCTTTTACCAGAAAACAAACTTTTTGGGAAAATCAAAATTAAACATTCATATTAAAATATTTTAAACGACGGCAGAATGTTACCTTGAATATTGTTTGACTAAAATTTAGTATCGGAGACTTGTATGAAAAAAGCTATTTTTCATCTTTAGCAGAATGGTAAAAGGAACGTTTCTCTATCACGGTGCGGCGAGAGGCATTCCTTCTACTGTGTTTATTTATTGCAAACATCTGCATAATGACTTAGCGATGACAAATGCCAAGTATTGAATTTCCATCGTTTAAATGTCTATAGATTGGATTGTGATGAATCAACAATGCTCGCAGTCGATTCGACCATTTTGAAAGCGGTTTTAACAACTTGTATCTCCAATAAGAAATAAATATATCTCTCATTTCAACAATGTAATGCGCTTAATTCTCATTTTGAGTTTGAAACATAAGATACAATTTAT
The DNA here is from genome assembly GCA_020796165.1 of Pantala flavescens. NCBI lineage: Eukaryota > Metazoa > Arthropoda > Insecta > Odonata > Libellulidae > Pantala > Pantala flavescens. Next base: position 19,158,469 of record CM036882.1, read on the forward strand.
TTTTTAAAGAACTCAAATGTAAATTTGAATGGGATGAATTTCTTTTACTAAAGATACTTTCACACCCCCCATTTGACATACACGGACTTCATATCACAGTAAAGATACTGACCTACATTTTGTTCATACGAAGGACTGAGAAATATCGTTTTATTCATAAAAATTCACTTAGAAATCAATAAAAAATCAATTGTTTGATTTTAAAGAAATCCACATATGAATTACGCTCACAGTTATAATCCTGTTCAAACCGTTAAATTAAAAAGTGTGACACACATTTATGAATGTGTTTTTATTTGACACTATTAAGAGTGGAGATATTAACCTTTACAAAGCGAAACTATAAGTTAAGCTTCGGAAAATTGACCTATTTAACTTATAAAAAGCAGAATTGAGAGCAAGTGTGAGATTTTTTTCCGGCAGAATTTTTCATTACGTAGAATGAAGAAGGTAAAGAAGTAGTGTTGACTATTGTTACAAATTCAGAAGATATAAAATATTATACTTATTGATCGATTGATACCTTATACTTTAATAATCGAATATTAAACTGATGGAAATAGGAATACAATTATTTCAAATTATAATCGAAATATGACGAGTATATGCGTACAAAGTGTTGGGATACATTTCATATCAAACCTAAGTCAATAAATTTGAGGTATTTGAAAGTTTAGTTAAAACGTTATTCAATGACCGATAAAATATTTCTTGCAGATGTACGTAAAAATAATACAAACTGATTTGAATCTTATTGTTTATGTCCACCAATTTCTTAGCCTCTGATATGTACGCAATTCACCCAGTGAGGTACACATACACATTAGTTTCAAGTTAAAACTAAAAGAAGAAAACATTTTAATATTCTAATATAGATACCATTAGTATTAAAAGACACAAAATTATTTTTTCAAAGTAGTTGAACGGAAAATTGAAAGAGAAAAGGTTAAAGGAAAGTTATTGTTAAACATCAGTATTCAATATTTGCTTTGAAACGACAAATAAATTAATCTCATTTATAGTAAAAACGTATCATTAGTGCATTCATCAACCGATGTACGTATATTTGAATTGTCTATAGGAATTTCTAAAAATTCTCCATAGGAATTGATCCCTAAAACTCACTAATGACAAATTTCAAAAGAACTTTCACGTTTTAGTGCGGCTATTTTAGAATCCATATGAAAATTTAAAAAAACTACGAGCGGATTGTAAAGAATTGCACCGAGTGTGTATTTTATTTATTAAATAGATGACTTTTAAGTTACTTAATTCATAAAATTAAATAAAAACCAACCTTTAATAAATACTATATACTTCCGGAAAGCAGTACAATATTCGGTCAAATATTTATGAAGAATATTATAATCCAAAGGAATGGAATATACATGAAGATATAATAAATTTCCTTCACGGGTCTTTATACAATTATTATACATTTCCTACAGGCCTCTCGAAACACCAAATCATAGTGCAATATAGAATTCTGTATGTAAACTACATGAAAAATAGCTTTTATATTTTAACTTACCTTTCAATCGGACCTTATCTCCAAGAATTTGAAGAAATTCGTCAAACAAAGGACTATTTTCGTTATTTTCCAGGATTTCTTCTTCCGTATACTGGCCTTCCTTCACGTATATGACCCCAACCTTCAACTCTGATTTAATAAAGACCTGAGAAAAGATCAGGAGGAAATCATGAGAGAATTTTTATTTCTCCGATAAAACTAAGTTATACTTGTAAGTTTTTTAAGTTGTAATGATTCCTAATGTGGAGGTAGTAATTTTATAAGTAAATTCATCCTCTTTACTTAAGGAAGTATAATATAGCAAACCTAGTTATTTACGCTGTCAAACAATTACACATTTGTATTGATCATGGCGTTCTCTAAATGTATTTACTTTTAAGTTTCTTTTTGGATGTGCTCAAAAAAAATGTAAAAGAATTAAACAAACCATTTTTCTCACCTGATCAAGCTTCAGCAATTCTTCTGGTGTATCTGGTAATTGCCCTAGCGTTAAAGGAGGGTTGAGGTTCACTTCCTTTCCGAGAGATCGGACCACTTCTTCTCGATTATAACGGTCGGCGAAGACACACGACGCTGGTATAAGACCATGGACCGTGTAACTAATGGCGCGGACTAAGATTCTAAAAAAGAACAATAAGAATATCCGACCAGAAAATACATTATGCATAAATATAGTTCAATAGAGCATCAATCAGAATTATACACAAATGTAGTTCAGTATCTCGTAATGAATTTAACAAAGGAAATTCGAGAGATAACTTTGGTAGTGAGGGAATAAATATGTATACGTTTACATTTCTTCAAAAGTATATTCGTAGTAATACATTTTTGGTTTTACGTTGGAAAGTACAAAAGAGCAGATATACAAACGATGCAAACACATAAATGGTTTTCGAAGTTTATATTCAATTCACTCTTTATACGTTGAATCCCCCATTTAAATAATGGGGGATTAAACGTTCAATTGTTAAATTTACAGTTTAACATTCACTATCCTTTGTCCTTTTATTCAGAGTAAATAATTCAGAGAAAGAGAATTTGAAAATCTCAATAAAGAATAGGACTCGTGATAAAGAGTTTCAATAATGCATCACTAATACACCAAAAATAGGATTTATAAAACAATCTCATCTTAATTGTTCGATTGAAATTAAAATGAAGCGTTAAATTGTCTAATAATTTAAAATAAATAAACGTACGGGTTAGTTATTTTGGAATAAATATAAATATTATGGAAGATTGTCTGTGTTCTAATGAATGTCTCTTGGCTTCAGAAAAACTTGCCTCCACTTTGTAATTAATATTTTCTTCTCGGGAGAGAATATTATTAATATTTTCTCCCGTTTTCTTTTTTATTATTTTATTTGATTTATAAAAAACGTTTCTCAAAATTTCTTATCCGCATGAGATCTGTAATACGAAAATGCTGAAAGATATCGCACAGCTATTCAAAGGAAAACAATGGGAGCAATTGCCTTTCTTTCTAATTCTTAAATATAAGTAAATAGATCATAAATAATAGGTGTGGTGAAAGACAAGACTTATAAATAAATATATTGTGAATGGATACCTAATTCTGGTAGAACGTCTTAAATGGATTGTAAAAAAATATAGTTTAAAAATGTTAATTGAAACGTGATAATTATTTCCTTTATACGTTTAACTATTATTAATTCTGTTTCTCAACATTCGTTTGCATATTACGATAAAATCAGTTTCAATTAGCGTTATTCCATCGAATTGTCAGATGTGTTTTTTTTTAAGATAAAAGAATTATTTAGCCTTATTCATTGGAATATTAACATACTAAATTAAATTTTTCAGTTCTGCAATATAACTGCAGAAAGTAACATCCATTCTCAGGAAAGGTTATCATAAAATAATGAATAAATAACTTGGTACTTTCCACAGATGTTTTTCACGATAGGACCGGTTTCGTTAGTGGGCTAACTTCTTCAGATACATCATATTTGATACACACTTTTAATTCAAAAATTAGGGTGAAAAGAGAAAGCGACGGTAAAACCACAATCGTCATAGATAGAATAACTAGATAGAAGTAGATCGACATACCTGAACTGATCTCTGTTATTCAGGGTCTCTTGTTTGATGCTGAGGATGACCGGGCCCAAGTCTTCGTCGTTGGTGAAGTAGTTCCAATGCTCTGTGCCATAGAAGTACTTCTCGTACGTCTCTTGTTCGACGGACGTCAATTCAAAGCACTGGTTCTTCTCCCATTGCTCTTCAATCACCGTCTTCTTTCTCTCTTCTTCGTCTTCTTCATCTTCTTTTTCTTCCTCCTCATTCCCTCCTCCAGGATCCCTCATCCTCCTCGTCGCCTCTTCACCGCCTTCCAACTCCTCTTCTTCATTCAGGAGCTCGTGCTCCGAACCCGACTCATCCCAAAGGTTGTCCGAAGCTATCTTTTGCCGCGAGCACTCGATCCAATAGCCCGGCGTTGGAAGCAGGTTGTGCGGAAACTCTTCGCAGAATTCGTCTACAGGTGATTGCAAGAAAATCATTATTCTTTATTCGCATTTACGTGGAAGAAGTTCTGATTTTATTTCGAAATAGACCCCTTTTTATAGTAATTTATCTTAGCAAAATTAGTTATATCTTTGTAATAATTTCGATCTCGAAACAATTACAAGATTTTCGAGTTGGAAAAATAAAAATTGGGAAAAAAGACTGACGAAATTTTCTTTACCGATAAACTGACGATTCAAATTATTTTCAAGTAGAAATTTACAAAGTTGTTTTAATTAGTATGGCATTCCACGAAGTCACGCCTTCTCACATTGATTTCATTCAAGTAGAGTAGTTTTATCCTTAACTTGCATTTATTATTATCTCTTGTCTTGATGTTAACATTATCTCTATTATTTCTACAAATACAATTAAATAAAATGAACGATATTATGAATAACTGCTATCTCAATCGAGACAAAAGATGAACTGGAAAAATGAGTGAATATTTTAGACGAGTGAAAAGGAACAAAGCAGAAATATGCATTGTAACGGATGTTTTTCGAGCGGCCATTTTCAATCTTAACAAAAACTAAAGGAAAGGAATATTAATACAAAAGTTGACACAGCTATACGGAAAGGTTTTGGTGAGTTATGATATTAATTATTCGATTTAGAAATGAACATTTAAAGTAAAAACTTTCTCTAATATTTAATAGCATTCAGATAGAATTACAAAACCTTTTGATAAAGAGAGGCATTGAAAACCTAAAGAACCTAATTAATTAATGCTTATCATAAGAAGCTCGTTCATTTAAATTGAAATATATTCAATCTGTCCAAAAATTATTCTATCTCTGAAATTTACAGATCAATCTTCTCTTTTGAAAACAGACTTTTAATATCAAAAAGATTATAAAATAATGAACGTTTAAGGTTATTATCCATTTAACGAACATATTCTTGAATTAAAAGAATCAGACGAATTCAAAATGGCAATTTCATTAAAGTAAAATAAAAAATAGTAATTTCAGAGGACAAAGTTATATATGTCCGAAGGAGGAAGAAAAGTAAGAAAAGAACTCATAGTGCCAAAGTATCATTTAAATGATATGAAAGTAAAATGGATGTCGCGAAATGTAGTCTTAATCCATTTTGAACAAATTGGATTGAAAGAGATATCCATCTATCAACAGAAATACCATTTCGATGAATAAATATTACGGCACGAATCAAAAATAAAAAGATTTTTAAATAAGTAAAAATTATAATAAACTTCTTCTTTAGCGCCATTTTTATATATTCACCTGCAATACAAAGTTGATTAATTATATTTACCATTCAATTTGCAATTAAATAAATCCAATCCCAAAGCAGATGGTTGAATCGATAAAATATGGTAACTAAATGCGGCTTTGAAAAAATCATGAAAGAGAAAATTTTCCTAAAGATTTAGAATCTATGAGAATGCAATTTAAGATGATATCATTACAGTAATATATTTCGGGAACAATTATTCGAAATATTATTGAGGCTAAAGATTAATGTAATGAATAGCCTCAAAAGGATGAAAATAATCAAAAAGCTTCAAATTGAGGTTTTCCGTAAAACTGAACCACATGTGAACTCTACTATAAAGATGGCGTTTGAGTTGATCGCCACAGATATTTATTAGTGAAGGAACTCATAACGGAGAGAGAATGATTTTAGAAAAGTGAAATTGATTGGTTATTTCTTATTGTTATTTTCATAACAACAATCCGGGTTGTTTCAGAAGTAACGGATCTATATAATTCATAAATTTTAAAAGGATAATCACCATTCTAATATCAAATGGAACTATTTCATACATATAGTTCATATAGCCCCAACAGTTAGGAACTGTCCAATCACAGTGAGGAGAGACAATTTTGAACAATTGAAAAAGCAGGAGTTAGCTTCATAACGATGTCACTCTTGTATTTTGATATAAAATAAATTTAATGAGTTTTTGATTTGTTCACACATTTTCCATTAATATCGATTAATGAAGGTATCTATTATTTTAGCATAATTTGATGATTTACCTGATCGGAGTCATAAAATATGCGATGCAAAATGATAATTTTCTTTTTACCTATTTGAGTAATAATAGTTATAAACAGAGTGGTATTTTCATAAGGATATTTTATGAATGAATGCAATTCAAATGTTGCTGAAAACTATTATAAGAGTTACTTCCGTTTGTCGTCATATTGACACTTAAATATTTAAAAACAACATCTTCTTTGATTAGATTTCGGGTTCATAAACATTGGAAGCGATTAAAATAATCATGAATATAAATGCATGGTTATTTTCCTTCAATAATTGAAATAAATGTATCAAAAGTGCGAGTGCTATAGTTGAGGAAAAAAGTAAATTGAGAAATTAGTCTCTCAAAGATTACATCGAACAAAGAAATAAAATACCTGAGAAAGACTGTGAAAAGTACTGGAATAATATTAATGAAGGACTAAACGGTTAAGAAATTGAACATTCCAACGACGATTAAATGGTAATAATATAATGTTCTTAGTATCAACACACCATTTTCACTACATAGACTTCGATTGTCCTCTTGCAATGATGTTCGTTGGCCGGAGTCCCCTCACTGTAAGGTAGAACACCAACCGAATCAAATCATGGCATAGTGTTCAATCTTAGAGTGAAATGCCTCCACCAAATCCCGCTGTTGATTCTTCCACTTTTAACGTCACTTTTCCTTGGGTCCTATATTAACTGCATCACTTTGGAACAGTCCATCTGTTTGATTAAATCAATCTCACCAACTTTGTGAACTATTACGTTACATAAAAAGTATGATAACGAGAATGTTTTGAGGCATAAGAGTTTCTTAAGGAGTATAAATACTCAAACTTCTATCATCTCAGTTCCAATGAACAGTTATATTACGTCGAGTAAAATCCAACAATTTTCTTTTGATAACATATTTTAATACCATATGGTTATTAACGTATAGGTAAATCCAAGGAGCTCAGTAAAATATCAATTTGAGTAAAAGTAATCACTGATATACGACATTTCCCTTCCTTATTACTTTTATACTCCTAATTAACATTCAACTAGTGATAAATATCCAAAATACCAAATTCGGGATGATAATGTTGACAAAAAGGAATTGAGATTTTATGTCTATAAAAACCACACAAATAAAAGGCAAATTATGGATGATTTGTGTCGGAACGATGCGAAATTTGATGAAAATATTGAATGGGAAAATGCTAAAAGAAACTCCGCGCGACTATAAAATGACGTCATTGGAGACTTTAAAGGGATAGATGATGCTTAAAAGGAGAAAATAATCAAATAATAAATCGTAACTATTGTTACATTATGTGATTACACGATATAGGATGTAATGCTGCTCTTTTAAAAGGGCTTCCGTCCTTGTTAGCTTATACTACCAGTTTTTTTACCAAAATGCTTTCTATTCTTCATATGATGTATTGGTGTATTCATTTCTACTTTCAAAGCGTTTTGAAGGAATAATTAGTCCATTTCTTCTTCGAAATACCAAATTTTTGTGATCAATCTTTGTATTTTTAGCCCGTTAGCGATTCTTCTTTTTCTATTGGGTCAAAATCTGTTTTCTTCCATTGCTGTTTACTTTCTCCAACTTCTCCGATTCTTCTCAAGCATTTCGTAATTGCATTGTTTTTGGAAACAGAAATAAAGAGAGAATTTTCGTAGACCTGTAATCGAAGTTCGATTTAAAATAATATTACACGCAAACGTGTAAACTTGAATAATTCTTACGAAACATTGTAACTCGGGTTCCGCTTCCTTTTCAAAAGTAGCCTCTTTTACGAGTTCCCTTTAAGTCAGGCAAAATTCAATACATATTGTACTGCGTGTAGTCTAAAGTACGGGGTTGAGGTTAACAACGCCGTTCGTACAAATGCATGCTTACAGCGTTTTTAGTGCTTCTTCAGCAAATTTTCTTCGAGACATAATGAAGTGATAGTGAACTAATCCGGGGAACTTTTTTAATTTAATGTTTTGGGTCAAAATTTCCGATATCTTCGAAACACCATAACTAGTGAATACTAATCTACATCCAGACCTAAATTGGTCAATTTCCGTGTTTCCTTTCAATTTTTCTACTGAATTTCTACTGAATAACCATTGAAAAGTATCGAGAATTTTTGTAATTAAAGGTGAAAAATTTTATGCTTATAAAGGAAAAAAGGATCGATGTAAAGTATACGACGAATTTTAGATATAGAAACCAAAATATTTATAATTTTGATGCATTAAAGACTCACCTGAGCACGCTTGCGGGGGAAGTGGGAAGATGAGGGTGGTGGAGGACTTTCTGCGGGCGACGGCACATCCAAGGGATTGCGGCTTAAAAGAGCGAAGCTGCTGCATGAAGTCGGAGCATTCCATCAAAGCCACGTCCGCAAAGTGCAAATCGCAAAGTATTTGGTTCTTGAATCGCCTCGCTCTCTTTTGGTTCGGACCGGTGAGATTGAGTCCACACGAATTGCAGCGGAGGCATTCCTCGTGGTAATGGTGGTTCTCGTACAGGGTTAAGGGTTCTGCAAGAAATATATCCTTATGAGAAACAATTCTCGAGGAATTCCGAAGAAGCTCACAATGGAATCGATTAAATTGGATATACTGACAAAAAGACCAGAAAAAATAATATCTATTGAGTTACACTCAAGATATCGGAAGCGAGTGACGATCAAATGGAAAAATAATAGACGCTCTATAATTAACAGTAAAAAGAAAAATACTTTTGATGGAATATATGAATTAATTATTTTGAATTGTAAGCAAAACATATATTCAAAAAATTCAACTGAATGAGTCGATGTTTCATCTAAGCCAAGGAATAGGTTTTCTTTATTGATTTAATCAAAAATCTAGAATTGGCGATAACAATATTTTTGCCAATAAATTTCGGATATCTTAGATATAGTTCATGAGATGAATTTATTGCGCTTCTGTATATATTTAAAATGGCTGTACCACGTAAATTCCGGCATTGGCAAAGAATAACTCTGAATAATGTCTACGGCAGATAAATATAATAGCGGATAATTGAAGTAAATTTCATTGCGTCTGACAATTTTTACATTATTCATTGATATGAGAGATTTAGTAATTAACCATTGACTGAATCCCAATATACAATGCAATGATATTTATGAAAACAAGTTTTTTATTTCGAGAAACATAATTATGATAAGAAAGATAAAAGCAATCAAAATTCGACAATTTTATTGTATGTGTACAATATATATACTATAACACAAAGAAATACTAATTAATTATTGTGAAAAGTTTAGCTTTATTAATAAAATTTGAAAATACAGTCTTCATTCCAATTTTGACCCTCGGTCGAGAGAATTTAATAAACTTGCAAAAGATATATTAGTTTGTTTTCTTTCCCATGCGTATTCCAAAACTATTTCCTTTCAAAGCCATTTTTCATTTCTTATAAAACGGAATTAATATCATATTATCCATAATAGAAATGAGATTTGTATTTTCTAATGACAATAAGAATCTTTACGTTAGCTGAGATTTATTCACACTGTATTTATGAAGCAATGACACACCTATATCTAAACGGTAGATCATAAATTCCAGTTTTTAGCAAGGCTTCCAATTTAAACTCATTTACAGCCATCATATGAAAAGATACAACGAAATATTAATTAAGGGGAAAACTTGTTTCCTTAGTGCTCATGAGTCATTTTTCTCTTTCGTTTCCTATAACAACTGAGCAATTAAAGTATTCAACCGTAATGGTTGAAAAAACAGCTCACCCGTGGAATAGGTTAATAGCTTGGATCAACTTATTCTTTACACTTCATCACTTTACAGACATCACTCCTGATGTTTCTATCGACCTACCACTTTTCTTCCTCATCGCATTTGATATTCGTCTTTTTGCGACCTAGTGCAATTATTCTGCGGAGAACACGTGTACGAAAAGATCAACGTCCTCCTGCACTGCCACCTGTTATCGCTTGTCCAAATCTTATTTACCTCCACTAGCATCGCACCCCTTTCTCTCTTCGCCCTCCACGGTGCTCCTGGGCCTCCGCGGAACGGGGTTCGACTCCGGAGCAGAGGAGGCATGCAGAAGCACAGCCAGAGCACTCTTTCTCCATCTGGCTCTCCTGTGCTTCCGGTCCCATCCCATTCCATCGCCACCCTCCACACTTCCTGCGTCTCGACCCACTGACCTTCAACACATCGACCGAGCAAACGGCTTTCCAAAGCTGAGACTGAGGGCAATTCGATCTGCGCGAAGGGAACGCCGCCTGGCGAGTGAATGGGAATTATGGGAAAGAAGCGCACTACCAACTTCTTCTCATTCCGAAACGTTTGCTATCTCGTCTACGCGGCATTTCTAATGTGAACAATTAAGATAACATGAAGAAGATAACACATTGAAAGTAAACACTGCAGTAGTAAAATATCGAATCATATGTACATGGTGCAGTGAAGAAGATTCAAACAATTCTTAGAATACATAAGTCGGATTGTTCTTTATCTTGTCGTCTTCTTCCTTTTCATGTCAATACAAATAACTATCATCCCTCAGATTAATCCAAAGAATCAAAATCTTAAGAGTGTTAATATTTCGAAGAAGTTTATTTGGTTTTAAACGAACACATAAAGGAAATAAAAAATTGGAAACTACTTCAGGACGCTTCAGTGAACAATTTTCGATACTTGTCTCTAATTCCTGAGGCAAAGAAAACGAAATCTTGGAAAAAGATTTCTTCTTGAAATTTTATTTTATGTTTTCTCTAAATACTCTCTTCCATGTCGCATTCACATTTATGGTCCGTACTCTTTGCTCGTAAACCCGTCACTCTCTCAGTTTTTCTATCTTTCGATCTTATACATTTAATGTGTTATGTCTTAGATGTCATTCTCACATTGATGAATGTAGTCTTAATTACTCTACTTTATGTCAAAATGCTATTGAAGATAGTTGAATTGGTTAGTTACTTAACAGTAATTATCAGTACCAGTGACGCGTCAATTTTCGTATCTGTTTCAGGACATTCATTTTGAACATGTTCGCACCATTCATTAAAAAGGATTCTAAGCCTATAACTACGCGATGCAAAGTTACAACAGCAAAAGTGCATCAAATGACATGAAGTGAATTATCCTATGCAAAACAGTATCAATATATATGCAAGGGAAAACATATATAACAGGTTGGATGTATTACTATCGAAAACATGCGCATACTTTTGCTTCTAAGATTTTAAGAGCATAATCATAGTTATTCAGCCTAATATTCTGGGATTTTTTTGCATATTAAACTCTAAGAATTTGATTAAGTGGGAAATACATTTCATGAGAAATCATACGTTCTACTTCACAAGAATTCAAAAACGAGATTTCTATCTCAAAAACGTGTTCTTTCGATTTTTCAGTATTCTATAAAACTACTATTTCAAATCATTGATGATTTTGATGCAACACCAGTTAAAAAGGAGCCTCCAAAATGTTTATTATTATTATTTCTATTAAATTATAGTGAAATATTTGAATCGCGATAAAAAAGTTGTGAAATAAAATACCAGTAAAATAATGCCTCTTAGCATGATGTAATTTTTTCTCATAAATATTTATGGGAGCTATAACATTTGATTTCTCTTTCGATTGCTCTACCCAGCCCTATAATGTTGATACTATTTCCTTAAACTGTCACAATAATTGCAATAAGAATTAAAATCAAAGTTGATTAATATTCATTATTATACAACTAAAAGACTCAGAGAATAGTGCTCAACATCAAACTTTATAACAAAAGATTTCCAATTATCGAAGTTTCAAAGGATTTTTTCCATTTGATTAGGATGTAATAAAGTGCTTGACATTTACCAATGTGTTTTTCATTGGCTATTACGTATGGTTTCAGTTGAAGGATCCAAAATGGAATGTCTTACAATATAATACTTTTTTGTTTGCGGCTAAAACAATTCTAGAATAAAAACAAAAATAATTCAAAAAGAAATTTCTGAAGTGCAAGGCTTTTGTAAGAAAAAACCTTATTTTTCATTTTATGTCTTGTTAAATTTTTGTCTACTTAAAGTCAACATGATGACGGAAGTGAAGAGAACTGACTAGGTGCAATAAAACTGGATGTAAATGCAATCAGTCAGCTGAAAAAGAAGAAGAATCTGGACAGAATTACTTTGGATACTTGCTCATATTATGCTCTGCTGTAGAAACAAAGCAATTCAATCAATGAATTAAAATGTATGAGTGCTATGCTAAAAAAAGTCGATGTAGTCCAAAATTTTCTTTGCATCAAAGAGGAAATTCTATGAAACACAGTGTTAAAGTACATTGAAGCCAACTGGCTTCAGATCATGAAACCAAGTTTGGAATGATGTATGCTATGAAATACATGAAGAGAAAGGAAAATCAACTGCTAGGTGAAAATGTTTGAATAGAAGAAATATATAGAAATATATATTGAAAAAACCAAGTACTAATTTGCAATTTAACTACCAGAATAATAAAATCAGAAGAGAGCTTGAGTAGTCCTGTATCTGATCTTGAAAACAGGTATCAAAATCTAGCCTTAAAGTGCAACTTCTCTTTACCCAAATCATTATAGGTAATTCGACTACAAAATTTTTTTAGTGATCATCATCATGTAATGAAATCTTAGAGTAATTGGAAAACTCCAGTTATAAACTCAAAGGAGCCCTACAGTTTCTGTACAAGATAAGAAAATGCACTTTAAAAACAATTCTGAATATCAATACTTAGAAAATGATAAATTGTTTATAAGTAGTTAGCAGCCATAGCTCTACTCAGTGTTGAATCCAAAAACTCTTAAAAGAGGTGGGGAATAGAGAGTTCATTGGACTAAGGGTGATATTCTTAATAAAATTAGTAAAATTTTTAAGGCATGTTATGAATCATTTAAATAAGTATAATATTAAATATATAATGTATAATAATTAAATATGTAGATATATTTGGTAGCATCAATTCTAGGAAGAAGGATAAGTGTGACAACAAAAGTCTTCCGGGAAAATAAAAATGTCCTTTCAGAAACAAATATAAGAAATTTCTGACATTTACTGGTATTGAATCACAATCTACCAACTGCTTGATAGTTTATCTAGCTGATTTATCTACAATATTTGAACATTTTAGCTGACACATCAGATTGATATTTTTATAATCTTTAATTGAAGATTGGTGTAATTTTTTGCTAATTCTGCAATGAATAAATTAGATCCAGTTGATTTTCAGAGGGTTTTATAGAGTTTCAAAAGTTTCAAATAATCATCTCTCATCCAAGGAAGATCAAAATAGGAATAAAAATGTATTGGAATCTGTATCTAGGGCACAAAAATATAATGACTTACACCAATAAGCAGGTAAAATTCAGCACTTTTCATTCACTCCTTTTACATCCACCCAATAGATTTGTTTCAGTAAAGTTTCCACTAATTATATTCATATGAAATGAGATATCTAATTAGTTATAGGATATGCCTCTCAATTAGCTTCTCTAACAAATAAGTCTGATAAAAGTCTAAGTTTCTATTATTGAAACCAAATTAGATATTATCAAATGAGATATATTTTCTTTTACATCATAACTGATTAGAAGTATGAACCAAATAAATGCAAGAACATGGATGACTTAAAGAATATTTACATCTAATAAGGAATATTTTAACTGGTAAACAATTTTCATCAGGCTAAGCTTTCAAAATTAAATTTCATTACAGAGATAATTAACCTTATTTAGTAACAAAACATATAATAATCTTTCATTTTCATCCTTATCTATAATATAAAAAGATAATCGCTTGCAAAATTTTTACCAACTACATTGTCTATCCACAAGACTAAGTGATTAGTCACTTATAATAAAGATGGATACTACTTGAATTTGATAATGTTTTTGACATTTTATGCCATAAAAAGACTTAAATTAACATAAATTCTAAATTAATTTTTTTTTATTTTAATATGTTATAGAACTGCAAATATAGATAATATTATTAAAAGGAAAGGTTTTTACATACCTGTCTGAGTGCTGGTATCAAAAAATGTGCTTGTAGTCTCCACTGTCATGGTTGCCAGTGTGCCATCTGTAATCTGAGCACATGAATCCCTCCTTCCTCTTGATCGATTCACATCATCTGACTGTGATGACTGCCTCCTGAAGTTTCTGCAGCGTATCATTTCTTCAGTTGTCGACTGCCTTCTGAACCCTCTTGCTATCAGTATCTCTTCTGTGGTACTCTGCCTCCTTATTGCAGGAGCTTTTGGAGATGGGTCTCTAGATGAACAAGTAGAAGATGATTCAGGAGATCTGGGTGCCCTTGATGCCCTCCTACCCCTTGGAGGTTGATGTTCTTCAGTAGATATTCCTCCAGCTGTCACTGTTGATTGCCTCCGTAGTCTACGTCTCGGTGATGCATCTCTAGGTCCTCCTTCCCCTCCACCTCCAGCTCGGTCTGGAGACAAATGTGTCCTTGAGTCTCTTCTACCTCTTCTGCCCCCTGCAAAATTGTCTTTGGCAGCTGAATCAGGTGAGAGTGAGTCCCTACGAGCCTTTCGGCTACCGGTTGGGGCCCCAGGACCTGTGGCATCTTCCCCACTGCTACCCATGGTTAGGGCTGCTTCTGGAGATAAAGATGGTTGAGATCCTCTTCTTCCCCAGGGACCAACAGGAAGGGTGCTTTCATCAATAGCAGTAGATTGTCGAGGCAGACGAGGGAATTTTGGACTTCCACTGCTACCTCCACTTCTGTCAGGAGAGGAATGTGAGCGAGAGTCTCGCCTTCCCTTATAGTACACCTACAGGTAAATATCAGACAATTATTTATATTATTATGATGATCCTCATATTCATAAATTCTTCGGTCATTTTCATTTGGTGTTAATGAAAACTTAAACAACACATAACACACATTTTTCTTATACAAAAGAATCCTTAGGTTAGGTATTGACTTAGTGAGATAAACTTCAAATTTTTAATAATTGACCTTCAGTGACTGATTAACTGAGGTACAACTATCCAATTGAGCTATGGATTGAAGTAACCAGATAAATTTTCATATGACAATCTACCACATGAAGTGAAGTGAATTGATGATCATACAAAAGAATGATATAGCTGAGATGATAATGATATATAATTTTTTTTACATCCCTTAAATAAAGTTCAGTAATCATAAAAAGTATACCACATTAAAATTGTTACCACCTATAGACCTAGAGGTGGGTAGAGGTGGAGGTACTCAGAGGAGGTACCTTCTCGGAAGAGGTTACTAATATTATCCCTCCTCCCTGTTATGAAAGACCACTCTGACAATGAGAAAAAGATCAGGATCAGATATCAATTATTATTCAAAAGTCAACATCTTAGTTTTATGGTACGTCAATAGTATTCAATTAAAATGAAACATTAAAAATTAGATCATTTAAGCTATAATGTATTTTTGTTCACGAATGAATAGAACACCTTCAGAAGCTTCCTCAGATATTTATTAAATACTGTATAATAATACTGTATTTTGCAGATGATCAGGTACATCAGCATTATAAGATGTAATATCAGTGAATGGAACTATTTTCATGGTGCATAAAGTAAAGCAAATATTTGGATCAGTCAAATTTTATTCAATTCATTAACAATAACTGTCAATATTGTTTACTTATAAAATACCCTATCGAGGGCATTGCTTACCCAAGTTGTAATAAAATAATTTGATAGATATTTTTAGCACAGTGCGAGTGTAGAAATTGGTATGAATGATCAGTATAGCACAAATTTATAGACAAAATGCACTGGAATATAAGATGTATTGCCGATTTTGTAGCAGATGTAAAGATTTTAAGGGTGCCTTATATTCTCTGAAGAATATATTAGTGTCTTACTTGAACTGATATCATGAGGCACGTGTATCAAAAGGATGTATCCTCTGTTTATTTAATATAGTTCTATTCCATTAAGTCTATTCACATTAAAATCTATTATTTAAAATGTTTGAGCGATGCAAATTGTTTTAAGTGAACATGATAAGAAGAAATAAGAATTACCCGTCATTAGCTCTGGAAATTGACTATTAATTAAAAAATTAAGAATACAATGATTGTCTTGACACATGGGGAAAAATATTAAAGAACATTAAAATTAAATTGAAATGTCATTATTAAAGAATAATTCAACCACAAAAGATTTTCATTTTTTGAATCTTATTAATTTTAATTTTACATATTCTTTTGAAACTATCAAATGCAAGTAGTTTTTTGATAAATTACTTAAAAAATATAATGAGCATGAATAGAGAGGAAATAAATGCAAACAGTATTGGAGATCCAGAGTCAAAGAGTCAAAAATGGATTACAAAGATGGTTGTGCAGAGATTGCACGTCCATGGAATCTTTATTATCAAAATGTCTTGTTTAAAGGTATGCCACTGGCATTCCTTATTACGTATCCATAAGATATTAAAGGTTAATTAATATTCCACATAGCATTATTATCTTCTTATTTATGTAATGACAATTGATGAAAAAATAATGAATGAGTCTGAATAATATGTATGCATGTATTCAACTCTATTTAAATTAATATTTTAAAACTTTCTTAATGCATAATAAAGCTATAGTTTATAAATTAAGTACTTTTATCATGTAAGTGGGTTAATTTCTTCAATTGGTGATATTTTGAGAGGATATATGCTCATTATAGAAGACAGCTGAAATTTAAAAGCTATTTAGAATTCAAGAAATTTCAATAAATTATAATAAAATAAAATGATTTGTGCTGCCCTCAAATATAAAAGTATCTTTCATGATACTAAAATAAGAAAAGCCATCAATTCAATAATCAAATATGGTATCACCTGTAACAAAAAAACACATAAGAAATAATAATAGATATTTACAGAATTGAATTTTAAAGGGCTTAAAAAATTTTCTAAGAGCCGCTATGACTGATTTTATTTTCAGAAAAAAGGGCATCGAATATAGCACAGGATAAATTCATTCGGACTTCTTAAGATAAGTTTAAATATTCTCTGTGGTTTGATTGATGTATTGGGGAAGAAGAACATTGAAATTTCTTGTTTTATTTCTAATTTAAGTTTGCTCAGAAACTGAAGAATCATACCTGCGTGGTGGAATCTCTTCTCTTGGATACGTTCTGTGGAGTCGATTGCGGGGATGCCACTGGCTGAGTACTGGAAGTCACGGTGCTTCCAGTCATTGTTGCTGAAGTAGCCGTTGGCGAACAGGAGGGCGGAGTAGTGGAGCTGGTGATGATGGTCGGAGGAGGAGGCAAGGAAGTTCCTTGAGGCACCAGAAGCAGCTGCTGGTCGACTCCGGCACAGGATGGCCTCGGACTGGGGCCTCCACCACATCCACTGTCCGAAGTCGATGAAGTGGATGGCCTCTGCTCAGTGCGGTAATATCTCGTCTGCCCAGGAAGCTGAGGTGTAGTAGGTGTAGGTTCCGGAGATGCAGCACCTGTGACCACGAGCACTCGTGTCGAGTCCCTTCTGCCTCTCCTCGAAGATGTTGGAGTGGCCGTCGAGTCTCTACGTCCACTGCGAGCGGATTCGCCGGAGCCACGCCTTTGGGATGATGACGAGGAAGACTCCCGACGGTGCGATGACCAGAGGCGGGCCAAATCCGATCGAAAGTCTGTTCCGGACTCTCTGCGACCCTTTACCACAGACTGCACGAGAATTAGTGATATTTTTCGGATGTATTTACATGTATTATTCCGTTATTTTCCAAAATATCGGGATACTTTGCAAATCTAAAGTCTTACGTGGACTTCTATTTAACGAACTATCTTCAAATATTACAATGGTAAACTATTATGAATAATGTCAGATTTATAAAATGTTTCAAAAGCTTAGAATTTATTCGATCCGAAGTAAAGGTAAATAATGAAAATTATGAAGAGATTTTGTTCTGAGAAATTTGTCCGTAAATTCACGAGGATAACAAAATATCCGTACCATTTATCGTCAACGTAATAAATGTATCTGAAGAAAACTATGCCTAACGAATTTGTTTTAAATGCATTATCAATTTTAATATCATATATAATGATGATTGGCATTACAAGGCATATCCTAATCAGGTCTCATCACTGAAGCAATTCTACCTTAGCGGTTGCCTCTGCAGAAGAATCCCTCCTTTTTCTAGATGACGTCTCTGCAGACGAGGATGACCTTCCCCACGGTAGGCTTTTCGCGATGTCTGCCAGCGTCTCCCTCCTTGGCAAGTCCTTCGAACCTCTCCGACCCACTACGACTCCAGATGACGATGAAGAAGACTCCTTGCCAACCCCTCCTCCTCCCCATTCCCTCAGAAGGTCTGTCAGCTGAGCCAAAGATGAACGCCGCCTCCGTCGAGATCTCTGCCTCCGCAGGAGAGAAGTGGATGGCGGTGGGGAGGAGGCATCCCTTGGTAGTCTGCGTGGTGGAGAACCACCGTCCAAGATGGCTCCGATTTGTGCCGCTGAATCCCTCCTTCCACTACCCAGTCGCTGTCTCAGTGTCGATTCCTCCACCTGCTCCCTAACTAGGTCATCCCAACCGTTGCCTCCCTGCCAAACCAGACCCACTTGGTGACTGAGGATTGGCAGGTTGCATACGAAACAGATTGCCGTCATCGTCCTGCAAAATTGCTCTGTGTTATTGCTTTGATCGAAACACGTTTAATCGAACATGTACAGATAGAAGACTGTTATTAGGAAATGAACACTTCCCCGTATTTTCCAAAAATATCTTCAATCC
Organism: Pantala flavescens; assembly: GCA_020796165.1. Taxonomy (NCBI): domain Eukaryota; kingdom Metazoa; phylum Arthropoda; class Insecta; order Odonata; family Libellulidae; genus Pantala; species Pantala flavescens. Next base: position 19,177,285 of record CM036882.1, read on the forward strand.
GCACTTGAAACAGAGATTCCACTGTGACTATTGTTTTGGTTCAAATGAGGGAAATAAAGAAAGTTAAGGAATAATTAAAGTGACTATTTACGACTTATAAATACGATATTGCGAGGAATTAAGAGGACTTATACAATAGTCACAGTCGCGATATTACCAAGTGAATAAAAATTATATAAGAACAGATGGATTTTAGGAACCAAACAAACTCACATAAAGATGATCATTCTGATTCTGTCTTAAATATTTAATTCGTCATTTCTTATGAAGAAGCAAGGGATTGGGATGAAAAGAAATAATTCTGCTTGATGTTAAACCGAAGATAGTATTGATCAGATGATGTGACATAATTTAAATTTAGAACCTTAATCCGAGAAAGAAAAACTACAGATATTTTCGTTTATGATATTAAATTAGAGGGTTTAATTAGAAATGGAGTCTAAGTCACCGGGAAAAAGGAAAGAATAGATGAAGAGAGTAAATATGAAATCAATTCGAACTTTTACTCTACATGGTTAGAGTAATCTACTTAATTTTTTAAAGAATTAGAAGCTATTGAACACCTTCAGATAAAAGGAGAAGTAAAGATAAACTTTGAGAAAGATTCCTATGAATATCTTCATTATGGACATTTATAATTATATAATGGTGAATGTTTAGATTTAATCATCGATAGAAATTAACGTTCTGAAATGATATTGATTAAACACAAACTATAAGCGATTGTCAATTGATGATATTGAAAAGACAAAATAAGCCTTCTTGAACCTTTGAAATGTAAATAATTGATATACTTACGCTGATTGTATCTCCTTATAAGGCCTAAGGAACTAATTTGCTCTTCTTTACAGACTAAAAGTAGGAAATAAACGTGGAATTTTATTATATTTCCGATATTATAGATAAGAAATCGTATTCATTGAAACTTTTGAATGGGACACCGATTTTGATATATAGTTATATGTTAAATTTTCAAAATTTTATGAACATTAAACGAATTATATGTTTTTGAAACAATGAAAGTTTTTTTTAGCTCAAAAAGGAAATAAATCGATATTGGAATGTATTACTAAAGAGAGTGTGCATTTGATAGTTTAAAAATAAATGAGTTCCTTCTCAAGAATACGCAAAATGAAATTCAAAAATAAGATTAATCAGATGATACGTCGTAAGTGTATTTTATAACTCCAAGACAATTAAGAAGCAAATGAAATATCCTAAATAAATATCCATTAACTCAAGTTTTCGATAGAAGATAAACTAAATTAGCCATCCAAGGAAGAATTGTCCACGAAGCTCTATGAGAAAATACGTTATCTTGTTGAATTCCGTGATCATATGTAGTTAAAGTTCTTTTTTGGAGTCATCAATAACGCTATAAAGTAATTCTAATAAAGTGTAACAAACTCTTTAACTGGAGATGCGATTCTCAAAAGCTACTTCAGATTTTAATTAATGAACAAATGATTGCCTCTGTTTCCTTCGAAAGTACCGGAATATCTTCAAATGTAACAAAATCTCGATTGGATATTCTATTTTAGCCGCTCATTTAAACGGATAATTTCTCATGAATATGCTGTAAAAATTCCTTCAGTGTATTTGCAGCCTTTTAATAATGAAAGCAAATCTTTCTATACTTTTTTCATGAAAATGTAAATCATCCTTTCAAAAAGAGACTTTTTGTAATGCATCTCCTTCCATTTTTTCACACTTAAATACTTAAAATAAGTGAGTTAAACTATTATTTGAAAGACGCGTTTTAACGTTTCACAGGAATTTAACAGTTAATTTAAGTTAACAGAAATTTAACCTCACTTTTGCCGTCTGGCGCTGGAATCGCTATCAAAAAACGTGGAAGTAGACGGAAAATAACTATCGTATATTTATTCCTTATGTATATTATTTATTGAAATCAGTATGCCACAGTTATGCGTAAATACTAATAGTTACTAAACTAAAATATGTTGTGCTTCTTAGCACTCAATGAGATGACTCAGTCCTGAAAAACGCATATCTTCATAACATTCTTTCGGCAATTGAGAACTGAAATGAATTTCTTTATAAAAGTAGAGCTGAATTGTGAGGAACGAGAAATCTAATTAATTTATATTTCCTGGAAAGAAAGATTTTGTATTAATAATATATTATTAAAAAGTATTAATATTGCGTTAATTGTATAAAAGGCTGAATAAATTGTATATTATTTATAGCTCATTAATTTTATAATGCATTTAATGATATTAATTATCGGTATATTTACGATCATGGCATCGTATCATTGAAAATGCAACGATGTATCCATTGCGTAATTCCGCAATTTATTTTAGGTATATTTGCTGAAATATTTCAAAATAAAACCTTAAAAAGGTTTTATATAATATTGTGTTTGAAAGTGCAGTTAAACTCTTTCTTTATTGACGTATCCCCATTTCAGCCATTTATTAGTGGTTGAAAACGGTTTCGATCGATTCTTAACAAGATTCAAGAGTACAAAAGTTAATACACCGGAAAATAAAAAACTATCATGAAAAAAATCAAGTAATTATTGTTAAAATTATACAAAAAGCCGACGAGATGAAAGATTAAGGAGCAATTTGCCTGACATTTTCACGAGTTATTAGAGAAATTGCCAATAACAGAAAATTTCAAAAAATAGTACGCAATAACATTTAAATGGTAATCGACTCAAGTATATCTCCCGCTAAAAAATAAATCTAAAACTAACATGATCATTAGGACCACAATGAAATTAAGTAGATTAAAAACACATTAAAAACGTTAAAAATAGAGATAAAGGTGAAATAAAGGTAAAGCGTAGTAAAATTATAATAGAAAAAAATTGTATTTAAAATACTCACGTAAGTGCACCATTTGCTAAATTATATTTACCTATAAATTATTCAACGGATTCTTCAATTAGTAAAATTAACATAGTATGAATTTGGCATAGAAGTTTAGATTAATAAAGAGCAATGTATGCAAATAATTCATAAATTATCAAGCAAAAACTTTAAATAGTTATGTGAAAATTTTAGACGAATCTAAATACGTGGCGGAAAAAATTCAAATATCCATGCAAAAGTCGAAAAGAAGTGCCATGCAAGTGAACTAACTATAAAACCTGAGTGAATGCTGAAGTTGAATTTAAAGTTCAAAGTGCATATTCAATAACTTTAGTGATGAAATCATGTATAGTACTTTTTGTGATTTAAGGTGTCTGAAGTCATCAATAGCAACAATTACCCGTCTCATCTCAGACTACTTTGCAATGCTTCATTAGCTCCAATTCATTAGATTTGCGATAGTTTTTACATATATTTATGCGAAACTTCAAGTGACATCCGAAATATTTAGTTCAAACAGTGGCGCTTACTTCGTAGTGCTTTATTTTAAAGGATGCTCTTTCCAGGGGGAATTATCATTTAATTATTATATTACAATATTTTTAAAATTGCAAAACTATTCACCACTAACCCAAAGGCTTGTAAAATTCAGGAGTAAGGTGAAACCTGGGATATTAGGAAAGAGTGACCACAAAGTTTTGCAGATTGGCCATAAAACCAGTAATCGCATGGAGCAATATCGGGTGTCTACTTTGGAAAAACCTTCGGAAAGCAAACTATTTTCCCATTGAAAATTTTAAATAATTAATGAAGTAAATATTATCTTACTATATTTCGTAAGGTACATTTGTGAATTCACTCTCAGCACGGAGGAGATGAATTTTCGTATCTAATTATAATAAAGGGAGCTGAACATTGCAGAGCTAACTATAAAAATTCCATTTATAAATCCATGGGTAACTAAATGCTGTGATGGAAGGACGGATGGGTAAATGTGGCTACTACGACGACATTTCTTCATATTCAAGCTGGAAAGCAGGATTATAAAAGAGAAGGAAGAAAAATATACATTTTCGAGAGACACCTGTAGTGATGTACTCTGAGCGCCATCTCCGCGGTTGCCACGGGAACTGAGCGACTGGCGCGAACTTCAAACGCTGCGAACTTGCGAAACCAACAACACCAAAACCAAAAAAGGAAAAAAATTACAAAGTTCATCAACTTAGTATTCATAATGTTTACCAGAGTTTGATGTATTTATAAAAGTATAGTATATAAGGCATGTGTCATGGCGTGATATAAATCGCCTGCTTACGTTAAACTGCACTCAAAAATATTTCAAGATGTTATTTCAGAATATATATAAAATAACGGAAAAACAGCGTATTTCTATGATTAAAAGATTCCGAAGACGTTTTTCACTGAACTAGAAGGTGCAATAGTCTTTTACCTTTTTCTAATTGTTTAGTAACTTTTATACGATTAAAAAATTAAATCGAGTTCACAATAGCTCGCAATTCTTAAACATAAATGTTCCCAAAGAAACTCAAAATTTCACTGAAAATGAAATTCTGTATTCTCATAACCAACAAATTGCAAAAACAATTAATTCAAGAAAAAAATTCACTAATTTTCTTGGTTATGATATCATGAAATGATTGTTCAAACCACAAATTAAAAACCGGCAACGAATGGTCCTTCAATAAAAATTAATCATTGAAAAATTTTAGAAAATCGGTGGTTTTCCGAATGGACATAAGCTCGATATTTCATGGAAATTTAATTTTAAATCTCGAACAGTATATAGTTCTCACTAGTAAAAAGTACTTCAAGTTCATCAATAATAAAATGTAAATTTCAAATCAGCCAACTATTACCACTATAAATATCAATTAATAATTGTTTAAGAGATTTAATTTAAATTCTGATATGAACCGGAGAAATTGTATCATGCTTGAATAATTAATAGCTTTCAGTGAGAAAATAATTATCATTGAATAAATAGTCTATTAAATTTAGAGAAAAGTGTTCCATTCTTTGATATAATAATGTGGTGTAGCCTTGGGGAAACTTCACCCGAGAACCAACAGGTGGAGACGGAAGCGTTTCGACAATGAACTCCACAGAGATCACGCATCACATTTACCGGAAACAGAAAATTACTTTTTCTCCTCGTGTTCTCTCTACAAATACGAGTATATCATCGCTGAGAATATGTCGCTAATATGGTCCACCTGTGAAGATCTTTCGTATCACAAAATTCCAATGGAGCAGAGTTTTATCGATGGCTAATCCATCAGTGCTAATGCGTTATTATGAGATTATACTTCTTTAGCCCTAAGACAACGATGCTAGTTGATAATAAATGAAAAATTTTATTTATACATGATTATACGTTTTTGAGCTTTCCAAAGAAAAATTACTGCGTAAGTTGGAAGAATACTTGACATTTTCGGTGGAAGGATATTTGGAGTGATTTGTGCAAATCTTTTTATGTTTTAGAATTACGACGAGAAAATGACGGTTATTCAATATATAATTAAATATTTCAAATCAACCAGACGAGTTATGATGTCGAACCTCGTTATTTTTCTGTCAGAAAGAAGCATTATTTCGGATAAAATATTTTGTGAATAAGATTGTGCACTTTCCGCAGAACTAATTATTGAATTCTGTTCCGCATTTTTCTTTCTTCCGAATTATGAGGTTCTCTTTTATACTTCCCACAAACGCCTTCAACGTTAAGATAGATTTTCAAATCTTACCCTTATTTCACCTGGGGAACAAAGAAAAGGAAAATTATTCATCTAATACAGAGGTTTCCAAACTTTTTCGTGTCGTTGCCATTTTTCTCCGTTTTGCGTAGACCCTCTACTTACCTGATTTTTCGTAAATTTCTAACTGTAGTTAAGTTTAGCGTAAAAACATAAAGTAAAAACGTATTTTCAGTTTTATATATTTATTAATTGAATTTAAATTAAAACTACTCAAAATAAACTTAAATAAACAATCCTAATTTTTTTTGCTGACGTAGACCCCTTACAGATTGTCATAGACCCCTAAGGGTCGATGAAGACTACTTTGGGAATCACTGATCTAATACATCTAATTAAATTAAACATTAGAGCTAAAGCAAAGCTTTTTATCAAGTTTTCTGTATCTGTTTCGCCGTTACAACTAAATGACTTTACAGTTCATAGTTTTAGATAAAACTACTTCTCTAACTCAGATAAATTTATATTCAATCGGAAATGAAACAAATTTTTAAAACATTCCGAATAACCTAAAAACAATTTCCAGTGCCTCTAAGTATAAATATGATTCACCCAAAGAATAAAAACGGCTAAGGGAATTACTTAATCGGATATTATTGCAACCGAAGGAGATGTGAAGATCCGACATACTGAAGAAGATTTAACTTGTTTGTCGAAGAAGATAGTTTTAGGCTGGAATAATGATAAGTAACAAGGGTGTATAGTCTAAGAGGCAACATTTGTACACACAGCAACTTAAGTATAATATTAAACGTTTTTCAATTTTGAATTCACAAAATTCTGGTGGTCTAATCGATAAATGAAGACACAATTCGCAGTACCGTCTAAAGCTTGTGATTTGTTTCATGAAATACTACTGATTGTCTTCTCAAAGAGACTCTAAAGCATGTTAATAAGTGAGACACATGACCTCAATTTGCGAGCATCCAATATTGTTTCGAAATACCAAATTTATTGACCATCAGCGGAGAATAGCTTCTACGCGGAAACCACTTCCGAGTTTGCTCATCTCCTTAGATTCGCTATCAGATGACATCATTATTATTTATTTTCAAAAATGATAAAGTCGTATCATTCTTACAGTGAATTCCTCCCACAACTTCAACATTTATGTTTTGAGAAATAAACTCAATTTTTGGACGTTTTTGTCGTAAAAAAGGGAATACTTATAATATACATTCAACTGTGAACACGATCACCGTTATCGAATCTAAAATTTCTCCTCTAAAAACTTAAAATACGACTATAATTTCGTCATTAATATAATACTAATCTGGGTGAATTTCCCAAATCGAGTGAAAATACCTATGGAGGGGCACACATTCTCAATAAAGCGATAGTACAGCGCTCAAATAGAGAGGCGACCCGGGACTTGTTGCCAGGGCTACACTCACCACCCCTTGAGCGTGCCTGGGCCGCCCGGGCAGATACGTCAGCTCAAACGACTTGTTGAGTTCAAATTTATTCCCTAAGTTGGAGAGAGAGAACTCAAACGGTAGAAATCAGAAATTTTAGCTAATTAAGAGCTTTTAACCTGTTCATCATAGTGATTAGAGCTCATATAATTGAAAATTCACTACAAGACATTCATAAACATTAAGATAGTCGATGATATCGTTAAATTTGCTGTCATCTAAAAGAAGTTTCGAATGAAAAGAGAAAGGACGATCAAAATTTGGAGGAAATCTTAGTGCGCGAACATTACTCGGAAGTAATTAATTCACTATTGAATTTTCGTGCAAAAATCTTTGTCCCCATGAATGATGCAAAATGTCACAGCAGAGTGAACATCGAAGTTAACTTAATTTGAAATAAGTCTTTCAGGAAAATATAGAGAGAATAATTTTATGAACAGTTATGATAGGAATTATGTGATGTTATGTGTGAATTATGTGAATTATGTTCAAATTTTTATATATATAATCCATCCCGAAAATTTTTGGGATGGATTATATATATAACAATTTGAACTCTTAGAATCTCAACTAAGAAGATTAATGAATTCGCTGAGATTTTTAAGAGGACTTTATCTAATTATATTTAATATCTAATTTAATCATTTTGTACGAGGACAGATTTTATCATTGGGATGTAATTTATACTCATTTGTTTCCTTATGAAAGTGAAGTTAGAAGATGTATATCATTGACTCAAAATTATTTTATAAAATACTAATATATGTTACACTGATACTACTATACACTGACATAAAGTACACTGATATTGCAAAGAGGAATGAGTGATGAAGGCGATCGAAAGTAATTCACCGTACGCATATGAGATGGAATACAACTTTAAATGTGTTTGAATATGTATCGCCAAGAGAAATTTTGAACTCTAAGAAATTAAAGGAAACATTATGAAATAAATTTATTTAAATGAATTGAATTTAGGGCGGGAAAATTAAACAGGAAACTAAAATTTAAAATAAAGTTCACGTGCTCAGTTTAGGGTCAAAAAAAGATAAAATAACGAGAAACAAAAACGGAACGGCGAAATAAATGGCTTTAAAAACAGAAGGCAATGCGATTGATCAATTGAAACGAAAAGGAAACCTATGCCATGTAAGTTTGGATTACTGTAAGACGATGAATAAATAAAACAAAACTTCAATTATTTTTTAATAAAAAAATTATAATTCAATAAATTCTAATATGGAAGAGAAGCAAAGTTACAGATGAACATAAATTAACCGTTTTCTATTAAAAATGGTTCAAATATTTTTGCTTTATTTCGGATAATTCATAGAATAGAAAAGTTGTATTAAATAGTTAATGAACGAATTCCATGAAATGTTAGAAAGAAATTATGAAAACGTCTTAGATGACTTTCAAACAATTCACTTTATCGATTTTTAAACGAATTAAAATTTGCAATCAAATGACTTATGAATTGTGTGAACTGCAATTGGAATAAATAAATCCTTATTTCTCCAAGACTCCATTTGTAAACAACAACAGACCGTAAAAGTCCCAATCAGAATTTTTCCGAAAGAGAATGTTTGCAAAGTGTCTCTTCCTTCAATTTCACTATCTTCAAAATAACGTATTCAACAGACGAAAAGCTATCGAATGCTCAGTTTATGATGCACGAATCTTGTTGTCTACCAAACACTGCTACAAAATGAAATATTATTTCCCCTCAAAGCAATCGAAAGCACAGGAACAGATCGATACACTTCGACCGAAACATGTCTGCCAACTGCTGAAATGTTATTTTAGGAGGGGAAATTGAAAGCATATGAAGACGTCGTTGGTCCTGACCCTCGTGTGCTCCCTCATACAATTGGATACAAAACCTGAAAGTATAGAAATCAAATTTGATATTTTTAACTTTTCTTAGTAATTTAGATTGAACAGGTCATTTTGGCTGCGTAGATCTGATATTAAGAAAATTTACTATGAAAAGTCGTTTTAAACTGCATTTGCGTGAGAAAGGGTTTTAGGGATGCGATTGTCAATGGAAAAAGTAAATAATAACCTTAACTTTGAAGAAAATTTTAGCACGAATCATTTGCACCTTCATCAGTCTATGTACGAGTTTCCAAAACAAATGAAAAATAGATAAAAACATTTATAAGATTCTATATGAATCCTGGAGAAAAAAATAGTCAAAATCTTTTTAAATTAATAAGGTATTATTTCACGGAAATCATGCTACTACCAAGCTCTCTTTGCATAATCTCAATGTAACAGGATATTTCTTATCACATAAATAATACTCTCTGTTCACCAATGAAGAACTTGGAGTGAGAAATTACATCTTTTTCTATCAAATACTAATGAAAAGAGGGCCGTTTTTTGGAGAAGGAAATTCATAATTTTTTTGACAGATTTCACAAGGGAAATATTAATAAATTCCTTATTTATTCCGTTTATAGATGACTGTTTTAAGAAAAAATTAATAATTCAATTCTTTATACTAACCGAGAACAAGTTTATTCTTGAGTATGAAATAATATATTCACTCAGTTAAGGAAAAGAAGATCATCGTGCACTAGTGGATCTGACTCATTTGGGTGTAAAACAAAGGTTTATTCATCTCTTTAATAGTTGGCAAAACGATATGACGAAGAGGACAGCGTAGATTGCAACTGCTCATCCATTCAAGAATATTTCATTGCCGAGATCTTTGAGTCCACGAGTCTTAATTAAAAGTCATTACATTATTTTCAAATAAATATGTTTTGATGATAACGAGAGTTTTTCCACGCAACACTGATAAAAGGAGTAATGATTTTTGGTTCTTCGAAGTTTTGAAAAACCTTTCCCTTTACAAATAAATAATACTTCTTCAAACCCTTAATAGATTAAACAGAATTATCTCACTCCGCAGATATTTTATTCATTTTTTAGCTATCATTTAAAGAATTTTCGTAAGAAAACCTTGTAAGATATTATATTTCCACAAAGTATTCATTTAACGATGTATTTAGAGAGAACACAATCCTATTCATCGTCTTATTAGAGAGTTCGGAATAAGAGAAATATATGCAATAACTTCGGAGAGAAGTACACAAGTATCGGAGGCGTTTTCCTTCAGAAAACTTTTACGAGCAATGTATCAGCATTAAATAAAACGCATTGAGAGAGTTCGTAATTGTGAGGGGAGTAGACACTTGTTGCTTAGAGGAGAATTGCTGATGTTTTCGATGCACAAGTTCAATTGTGACAATAAAAACTGTATAATGTTAAGATGAGAAAAATTGGGAAAATAATAGATTTAATTTCGACGCCGTAGAATGAAAAGGGAATTATTATTTCCGAAAAAATAATAAAAAATAGTAATGACGCAGTCGTTTTGAATGAATCGCAATGAATAAAATATAAAGGTTCTGTTTTCTTCAGTAAACAGCACAAAGTTTTCATCACCTTTCGAAAGAATTTCCAAATTTTATGTATTTCTTTTAACTCCGAAACTTATTTCCATCCTCATTCTTATCTATTTGCTAATCCATTATTCTTTTTTAATTTAAATATTTCCACTCCTATTTTATCATATTTGGTCTCTTCTCATTTATTGAAACGCTTCTCATGAATTTGTTTTCTGTCGTATGAAAGAATTTCACAGAATGAAACCTGCGTCAATATTCACGTTCTTCATCCAATCTTACGAATTAAATAATAACTAATCTTGAACTACTCCACCTTGAAGATTTAAATAATCTCTAAGAAGTCCATTTTATTAACAATTTACAACATCATTTAGATTTGGAGTTTGTCACTTTCATTCAATTTCGTAGAAAAGCATGGTGAAGTGTCATAAATTTAAAATAGTTTCAAATAGATCTGATTTAAGAGGTTGGTTCCCTGGCGATTACTGCATCTACCATCATCATGTTATTCGTATCTTAATGAGAACAAAAAGCGGCTGATGGTTAGCATTCGATCGATATTCCAACATTTTTCTAAAATTAATGGAGGCCGCTGATCTTAGTAATCCGAGATATTATTATGAATCGTTATTCAATTTTTAGAATTATTTAAAGAAGAAAAACCGATTTTATTAATTTTATCGAGAAATCAATTCTTTGGTGAGTTCAGTCGACAAAATCTTTGGAATAATATTTAGAAAAAAAGTTCTTGTTTATCAAATACGAATCAAAGAAGAATAAGGAATCATATAAGAATATATATGTATATATATATATATATATATATATATATATATATATATATATATATATATATATATATATATTATATGCATATTTGACTACGTAGCTTTAATTCCATTACGTTTAATAATAAATGTAAACAATTCATGTGAAAGTAATTCTCTCAAAAGATTAATATTTATTCATTCATTTTCTCAATGTGTCTGTTTAGAAAAAAAGCGTTTCTCATTCTCCTATATTCAAATTTTTAATTCTATTTTCAAAATATTTTTAGCTCAGGAAAAGAATACTTTGGAGAGAAATTGCCATTTTCTAAATGTAATTGATTCGAATGATGAATATTGAACATCATTTTCATTTCCGTATTTTATTCGATTTATAATTCAACGCAATCATCTAAATATAATTTTAATCGGTGATTGTAACTTGACAGCAACGCTTTACAAGTTAAAGTTTACATACTAATAAATTTCCCTTAATGACTGAATAAGTGTAATTTCTGACTCTTGGAAATTAAGAAAATAATATATTTCATTATGCTCGGTTTAATTCCCTTCTTAAATGATCCATGATTCGATAAACGTTTAAGACAATTGCCTCAGCAAATAATAAGATTGGGATACAATATGAATTTTAATAATGCTGAATTTAACTTCAGTTAAAAATTGAAGGCCAGATTTTCAGTTATAATTTAACTTCTAATAATGCGATCAATAAAAAGGAAATGCGATGATCGATATAAAGTTGAAAAAGCGACAACGGGAGAACCCCCTCCTCAACAGGTGGTTCGGACGGAGGCCCTGAAAAGATTTACTGCTCCATGAGAGTCCAATGTTCGAACATCGCCATTTTAAAACAGAATGCGTACGAATCAAAGCTTTTGAATACTAATAAAATACATCAGAATGAAATCGACCCAATATTTAGAAATAGAAGATGGAACAGAGATCTGAAGGATAACCAAACGAACCATTGATTTAGGGTTTCTTCATTTTTAAGTTATTTGCGTTAAATTCATATTCTTCTGTGTTTATCTCTTGCTTTGCCTAAAAATAATTATTTTACGGAAATTGTATCTTTTATGGAGGAATACAAAAAATCTAGAATTAGAGATGAATTATTATCTATATTTCTGTATAAATATATATATTTAATACTTTTTTATTTAGTCTGATCATCTTAGATATATGCATTTGATGAATGAGTTTCCTACAATTCCACTCATTCCTTTTTCATAGGCAAAAGATGTTCACAACAAAATCTCAGGATGAACGATATTTCTATAATTAATTTCGGTGGAATTTGTTTAACGCAAACCTTTTATTTTAATAATGAAAACTTATTATGAATTGAAATTTGTATACCAGAAAAATGTTTCCCCTATAATTGAACTTTTTTAATCTTCTTGATTCATTTAGTGATTATTTACTTTTGTAAGTTTAATAATAAATAAGATTATAAATTTTAAGCGATGATTAACTAGTTATGAAAATAGAAAAATATAATAAAAATAAAAAGTCGCCGCTTTTTTTAAACTGAAAATAGTTTATGAATTTGACATTGCTTTTTGATGATTTAAAGAAATTGTAGGAATTATATCGAAAAGATACTCTGCAACTAAATAAAGGCGATGGCTCTATACTTAGAAACAATTTATTTACGTTTTTTAAGAACGTTTATATTGAAGATATCAAATAACAGTGATTAAGAAGTTTCCGGTGGTATTCGGTGAACGAATGACTGAGATCGCTAAAACAGGAATCTGTACACTTCAGAGGAAAATAGTTTGTCGAACCCTCATCTGCATAGAAATTGTTTCTGGATTAGCACCTCATCCACTTTCAATGGCGGAGCCCACGCAAAATGGGTTTGAAACTAAAAAGATTCGATGCTAATGAAGAATGAGAACATATATTCGTTTAAAAAGAAATCCTCATTTTATTAGCAAATATTTCATCCATATACAAACTACTCTTATCAAATCATACATATTTAGATAGTTAAGATATTTTATTAGATATAACAAAAAACATTAAATCTAACAAAGGAAAATAATTTTTAAAATGTCTGACGATCGAATATATATTTTGTTAGAAATGTATAGAAAAGGTAAAATTCGTATGCGACGACATTTGTCAGTCAAACTCGCAAGAAGAGGGAACTTTCTGAGATAAAGCGATAAAAGTATTGCAGAGGACAATTCATTGGACGATTGATATAAAAAATAGTTGAATCTCAAAATCGAGAAATAATTCGATTTCATGAGTTGGAACGTTTCATTTTTCTGAAACTTGAGGTGATAGAAACCAGAAAACAAAAATGGGTTATCCACAATAAGGAATCCGAATGACTAGAGAAAAAGCATTTGAATTCATTTGAAAATTAGAGGAAAGTCGTTAATTTAAATACATATGAAGATGAATTTTCATTACGACAGAATTGAGAGAATAAAGAAACAAACGAGCTCCAATCGACCAATATTGCTAAATAATTTGACAAGTTATGAAATGGTGCAAAGTTCGATAATTTGCGTCTTATATACAAATTGATGAGAGGAAGTACCTCGATTTTAGTTCTTTTAGAGTATTTCCAAATGTCTCCCCGAATTAACGAAATGAAATTTTTATAAAATGCTTCAATAACTTTCATTTGTTCGTCAAATCAATCGTCTAATTCGGATAGTTTATTCTTATAAATATAAAAAGCAAAAAGGTTTATTTTTGAAGTGAAAAGTAAATAATTCGGAAATAAATTTTTATTATAATATGAGAATTCCAGGGTAATATTCGTGTACACACCGCATTCCACAACCTAAAAGTACATTTTGGGTCGTATTTCACCTGGATGAATGTTTTGTCTCTGATATAGGACAAATCAATAAATATTTCCCAGGGTAATCGTGGGTAACATCTGTACATTCATCAAGATATTATCGAATTTTAATTCGTTAAAATGCACACTAAAATTACTATTAAATGCGAAAGACTGCAAACATTTTTGCTAGGAATCAATTTGCTGTAGTGGTAGCTATCCGCTGAAGACATCAGAAGAGAAATACTTAATTTCTGTTCATGCTAAATCACATACGCGCACGATGAATTTTACGTATTGATTATTGATTCAGTTTCATTTTTTCTAGGCCAACAGAATGTGTTACTTTGACTCTACTATCCGGGATTCACCCACAATTATGTTTTATGAATCTTTTCATTTACTTAATTTATTCGAATAAGTAAAGGCAAAATGTTCTTTGCATAATAAAGCAATTAAGGGTTGCTTAAATTATTATCGAATTCTGTAAATCTCTACTCAATAAGACATTTTCGATTTACTGCAAACATCGTTCCTAGATCGACATTTCCTATAAATCTCTTTTGGCGATATACCATTTGCAAAACAATTGTACTCTCTTGCAAAACTATCCGAACGTCAGTAAAGAAGGATAAATACGACTGCTGTTCCGTGGTTTCGAAGGGTGACGAAGGCTGCTAAGTAATAGCCAAAGATCGCAGCTCTCGGTTTACAGGTGGTTTTGGAGAGGACGCGGTGGGGGAAATCGCCACAACTGGTGCGAGGAATAATAGTTGATGGAAGTAATGGCGGATAAGTACAAACAAAAGTATATAGAGCACACGCAGCCACTCTGGGGACTGCGGTTTCGCTTTTGAATATCACCGCAAATACGCATAATGTGCTCATCGATGGGCCTATCTAAGAATATAAGATGCAGCAATAATTTAGCTTTTGACATTTATCGATCGTTTTAATGCACTATGCATTGACATTTGTTTCTGGAAACAAAATACCAGAGACAATCCACGTAATAAACATTTTGTTACGAATATTAGACGATGGTGCTTCTGGTGCTCACCTGGACGACGGAGAGGTCATCGGTGGCGCTGCAGTCAGAACGTCGGGTGCAACACGGCTTTTTCCCAGGCAAGGATTTCCGGCAGCTCAATCCATCGTCAAAGCCCTATCAAGCGGAGATTCTCAGGTGATACGAGAACGTTTCAAAATGGCAGCAATGAGGAGGCCAAGGAGCGTACCCTATATATACCCTCTCCTCCGCACCCCGCTTTGCCAGGGATTCGGCGCTGTGGGCCACCCCTCCACGCTTTCTGCTGCCGTCACGGGAGGAGGGAGCAACAGGAGGCACTCGTCGCACTTTCAATTTTGTTCGATCGAATAACACTCCTTAGCTATCGCATTTATTTCGCATTTATACAAATTCTCAGTTTTTTGCGAATATTTAATCGCGCTTTAATTGGATGGAAATTATTGCTATAATTCTTCCAAGGGAATGTTATCAAAATATTGCGGAAATATGCAGAGAACATGCGATTAAGAAAATAGATGAAAAAAAGAGAGGCAGTCCACAGGGATCTCATGCGGAGAATAAAATCCCTGGAATCTTATTTTATAATCGTTCTTTGATCTGAAATTTTCTGAAATAAATCTCTGCCAACATTGACAAATATTTTACACAAAAATACTTGTTCGTATTATTTTCACTTTTAATGTGTAAGGGAGGAAAATCGATCCGATACTCGATTCCATTTGTCTTCACTTATTCTCATCTCTGATTTCAAAAGCGGTTGTTTAAATAAATGTGTGAAAAAAGCGCGATCTCTTTTGTTTTCATTGATGGATTCGACTGATTATATAACTATGCAATTGACGACAGTAGGGTAAACAACAATCATTTTAGCTCCAATAAAAATAATTTTAATAATAATTCAAACCGACGCGAAACTATTTTATCATCCATCTCCATAAAAAAGTCGTCGTTTTCATATTCGCATAAGTCGCATCGATTTATTTTTTCTAATTTGACGTAAAGAGGCAAAACTACTGCTCCATCTTTTTTATCGTGAATCCGAGATCTCAATACTAAGATATCGATGAGGGTTATTTCAATTTGATCGCTTCAACTCATGCTGATGTATGCATATCTCTCGGAGACTGAAGTTTTATTTGAGCACTTTAAAAGTAAGTCACTACTCGTTTCATAATTTCTTCCTGCGAAATTTCGTAGCTGAAAGTCAATTGTTCGGGCGATGAGAAAAATCTCATTTCATCCGAATTCCACGTTTTTAATGTGCATTCGGTTGAATGATGAAAGGTGTGTCTCGATCAAGTCGAAATATGACGAAACGAATGACTAAAACCACATTCATCGCTTACATATATTGACATTAAAGAAATACAAAAGGAATCGAAGACAAAACGAAGTAAATGTTCACTTTCGTCGTTTCACTCACTTATAATACAACAAAACATCTAAATCCAATGTTTTTTGCTGCTAATAAGAGTCGCTTATTCTACCACGAGATCCAAGGAAGTCCGTGGTATGAAAGACCAGTCGTCTACAGGTAACACAAATATTTTGAAATTTTCACAAATGCACAATTATTTATTTCTTTCATTGATGTGTGTGACGAGGCTAAATAACTCGTAAAAAAGACGACGTATGATCAGTTTAATCTTACGAAAGTTGTGCATAATCACCGGAAAAAAGATGGAATGGAGAAGAAATCGGAGGAGATGAGTGAAGAATATAGTTTTTAAAGTAAATTTGTTACCTTTTTATGTTATCTTTATTCATTAGGATTATGCAAAAAGGATTGCAGTGAGCAGAGAAGCAGCATTTCTGTATAGGACGTAGGCTTTAAAGGTTATTCCGTTTGCCAGGAACATTTGCCAATAAATAAACAACCAGCAATCGATATCTGATATACGTATATATAGCATTTGTTGAATAGTTTTCCCGAATTAAGAAAACTTCGAGTGAAGAAGAACTTTACAAATACAAAGGCAAAGACATCGATCTATATTTAAAGAAACTAAAGAAGGAAAATGAAGAATTTACTTTGATTCTAAAGCAAATTTCGTAGACATTTATATAACCTAAATATGGATTCAATTATGTACAGTGAAAATTTAATTTTACTAAATTTTTCTCGGAAAGTTCCCCTCGGAAACTGAAACACTCAATTGTGAAGGTGACTTTAAACGATAAGACACATGATTTATAATAATTCTTCGCGTACTTAATGTGAGATATTTTATGAGATCATTTTATAGACCCCGTGAGGCGAAACCCTACGATAAGAAAAAAGTCTTTCTTCTGAAATTCAAACATGTTTTCCTGTCCAAAAAGCTCTTGAAACCCATTTTAAAGAAGTTCTGAAGAAAATGAAGGCTCGTTGGGTACAACCACACGAAAATGAAGGACTTACAGTAAGACCCCTCTTAACGCGTGGGATTCAATCGAACGCTAAACGAAACAGCGTTAAACGAGGCAACGTACATATGTAATGGGGATCAGTGAAAAGAACAAAGAATAAGCAAACATATCAGTTTTTGCCGAATTTATTACAACAAAATATTAAGTTTATGTTTTTATACACCCAATAACATCGATGAGAACAAATCAATTGTGTCGCAGGAAAGCTGCGTTTGTACTAGGATTGGGACTTACGAGAAAACAGTTGAACCTTTTTTATGGAGTAACGAAAGAGCGTTGAAAAAAATACAAAGTGTATCTACATATCACCGTCGCTGTAAAGTGCACCGCTTTTGGTTGGTGTACGGCCGTTTCCTTTGCACACAAACACAACAAGTATCAATACAGTGTGCGATTTAGGGGAACTCCAAAAAAACCGCATTATACAGGAACAGCGTTAGGCAGGGTCTTACTGTATGCATTATGTATGTATGCTATGCATTTCACTGTATAATTTTAAAATCTTCCTTAAAATTAAGCCAAATAAATGTAATGGAGGAATTCCGTCAAGAGCAAACTGAAAGAGACGCATCATCTATATTTAATAAATCGATAAACGTGGGATGAAAAGAGTAATTATAGACCTTGTGACTGTCTAGTTCACTTATTTAGTCATTATGAAGCAATATGGGTTTAGAGGATGGTGATCATAAATGATTTCATCTATTATTTCATTTAAATCGACACTTCTCGGTTTAAAAAAGACAATCAAAGACAATAACAAAATCGAAATCCCACGGTAGGAAAGACCATATTCATAAAGTTAATTTAATTAAACAGGGAACTAATATTAGTAAATACCCTTGTAATATTTATGTGTAATTAGTGAATAACCTCAAATCGTACACTTAACATTGAAATAATTTGCCTGCACGAGTCTTGGGAGCACGATCCCAAAAAACTCAACCAATGAAATTCTAAATAGCTATTAAAGACAATTGTCGTTGACTAGTACAGGTGGAGATTGGCTGTTGATGAACGTAATCGCTGCGGTAGCCGTGAACTGGGAACCATGAAAAAACTTCTACGAGGGCTGTTTACATAAATAATTTGTATTTTACACGGTTAATTACGATTGATTATTTTAAGAGTTAAATGAATAAGTGTTGCATGAATTTATTATATTAATAGATATAAGTTATGGTTGTATATTGTACTTTAATTGTTGTTAATTGGCCTTGTTTATTGGTGTGGTTTAACTCTGTATGTAAATGTGTCTATCAAATATTAATTTTTGTACTTAGTTTTTTTCTTTGCCACCAGAACATTGCTCTACGTATAAGGTGTTGTTACTAATTATAATTGTAATAACAATTTGATAGAATCCAACACTATAAATTTAATTATGAATTTCAATGAGTGATAAGGAAGAATTTGATGGAATTAGCAAGAACAGAATCAAAGTAATATAAAATTACAGGGCAGTGTAATTTTTCTAACCCTAGGCAACGTTTGCAAGCTGAGGATGTTTGCAGAAGATTTAGTAATAGATACGGAAGTGGTAATACATAATTGTTTCAGTTCTAATCTGAACATAGTCTAAAAAAATGGGCAAAAGAACTCAATGCTACCAAATTCTCTGTTGTAAATTATTAGGATGTTTTAGAGCTGTCCAAGAATTATAGGCATTAAATTACTAGAATAGGTTTATTCGTTGACAGTTTCATGTAACTTAAATACGCGAAAACCAAAAATATGCACTAAATTTTTCAAATAGATCGATTGGAAAGCGATGCCACGTAAAGTTAGATTTGGAAGACATTTTACATTACTAATACAACATCTGGAATACCTAAGGGATATATACATATATACTCACATAAAGCTCAAAATAAATTAACGACACACGATAATTAAAAACAAAAATTCAATCGAACTTCCTCTGTTTACATATCTTACAACTAGGCAAAAAGTTGCTATTTCCAGCCTTTTCAATTCGATGTGGATCATCATAATGCTCTTAACTTAGATGTGATGAAAAATCCATTGAAAATGAAGTTCAAAGTTCTCGTATTGAGTCACTAATTTTACTGCGAATTCTTCCGTAAAAGACAAATCCAACATTTATTCTTCACAACTTCACAACAAAACAACTACACATAATGAGAATATTAGCAATATCGATAAGTATCCTAATAATAAATATCTTCGTTATAAGTATCCTCATAATAAGTTATCTTCGATCCAATTTTGAAGTCTTCGAATAAATGCGAACTGAAAATCTCAGTTGAAATCGTCGTCTAAATATGTGATGGTGCAAACGATGAGACCTGTAGTTCTCTTTGAAAGTTCGATTTAAAATATAAAATAAGGTATTAATTGTAAAAATAAAACATCGATAAAAAAGAAAAAAAGCGGTTACTTCTCTTCAATACATCAGAATGTAAAGGCCAAGCACATTTGCCCAATTTTCCACCAAATTCAAATCTTCGCTGAACATCCGATTCGATTAATATCGATCGATAAGAGATTCATCTCCGGGAGTAAAAAAGGGATGCCGTCACAGGGAAAGCTTTTCTACGGAAATCATCGCAATTTTAAAATATTATGCTTTGAATCCAATTCTAAATGATCAATGAAATGTGCGTTTTTGTAGTTCACGTCAATAGAATGAACCAGGAAGAAAGAACAAATTAATGATGACCTACTTCTTAGCCGAGATATTACAAATGGAAGGCATGTTGAAAAATAATAAGATACGTGAGAAAAATAGTTCGAAAACTTGAAGTATTTTTGTTCATTGATGGTACTGTATCGATCAAAACAAGAAGAAGAGATATCAGGTAAATCCGATACATGTCTTATAGCAATTCCGACTTCACCGGGTGTGCAACACGTGGTTGAGTCTTAAAATCCTTGTTCGGTTGCCGTATTTCCTTCGATGCAAGAAAACTAAAATTAATATAAAAACTGTTGATGGTTTCATACGTAGTGCATATTATAGTTAAAACTATTATAGTTAAATTAGTGCAACAAATGAATCCATAGCTTGTAATAAAAAATACTCGATGTAGCTGTTAGTGCTTAACTGATATTAATCTTAACAGTATTGACTGACTCAACTGACTAACGAAGACGACTGAAACAAAATCTCTGCTTCATTCCAAATACATGCTCTTATATTATTATTGACCAAATATTCTTTAATTTGAAATATAGTCGACATTGTAATAAGTTAATGTATTCGCAGTCATGTATAATAATGACAAATGAAACGCGGTAAGAGCAAGGTTTAAAAAGAAAAGAGATAATTCAAAGTTATCAGAGTATTATTTGTTATCTTAAAAGTAAATAAGAGTAAATATTGTGCGTCAAATTTTAAAATTCGCAAAATTGGGAATATGAGAATAAATCAGTGTAATGGTTATTTGGTACTTCCCTTCCCATTTCAGCTCCTCTTCTTATGCTACTTCACCCACAGAAAATGACTAAGAAAATAAATAAATATAAAGACAATAAAAATCATTTAAGACATTAATTTTCTCTCAATTCTATAATACATTCCTTTTCTTCCATAGCATAAATCTCTAATGATTCTTTTAGCAATGTTCCACCCTTACTAGCTAATTTCCTAATTTTTATGTTAAAATAACTAATGCTGAAGCACTAATTGTCTCCATAAATTTTTATTGTATTTTATTCGATTTGATTCTTGAATTTTTAATCTTTTGATTTATATTTGATTATGATGTTAAGTTTTCTCTTTCAACTTTAGTTTAAATCTCAACCAACACCTTTTCCATGCTTTAAAACTTTCTTATTCTTATTAATATGGAAATGGTTAGGATTGAAGAGGATAAATATCATCTTACCCTTAAATAAAGACTTCTTATTAATATTATTGAAAATCATTGTACGTATGAAACCCATAATCATTCTTATACGATTTCAATTTCACCAAGGATGGGAACCCTAGTCATCTGACGAATCAAGCGTTTTAAAAATACTTTTTCTCCTGGATAAATCGAAGCGCCATGATAACACCTGAAATGAAACATCGCGTAAATAATTGTCGGTCGTGGAAAATGGATCTCGTGAAGGAAACTTTCGAAAAAATTGAGCTCGCGAGATGGCGACTAAATGAGTGGATGACGCAATGAAGTTGAAAGCAGCGCCTCGGTCGGAGAAGCGAGGAAATCAATACTCCACGTGTGCCCACGCTGACCTACACATTGCTACTAAGTAAGCCATTCGTCCGATACCTTGCTTTTTTGCTCTTTCTGCTAATATGTCGCTAGTCATGTTCAGGAGACGCACTTTAGGAAAGGAAATATTGATTTAGGGTCCCAGGTTCATTAAAAATAAACCCTTGAATTAAATTCATGCCAACAAATGGCATTGACACTTCATTTTATATATTATCGTTCATTTCAGTTACCGTATGGCAATAACAGCAGAATTAGGTGTGAAATTCATAATAAAAAGATTTTTCAAGAAGTGGACGCTGACCATATTATAAGTATGACGTTAAACATCATATGATGTTATCATAAATTATACTCAAAAATATCTATAAAACTCGTTAAATATATTTCATGCACATCAAATTCTTCTAATTACTGAAAAATATCGTTTTTTACGTGTTTATTTAATTAATTACTTTGTTCTACAATTAAAATCTTCGAATTTCTCTGTACTAAGCTTTTTATCTAAACACATGTTTGAACGAACTTAATAATGAACCTATAAATTCAATAAATACACAATAATAAATGAAAAATATACAATAATTTATGACATATTTTTTTGTGTATTACAAACCAAATCTTAATTTTTTGTTCTTAAAAGGATTTGAGTGTTTGGTAATGCCAAAAAATGAAATCCGAGGTCGCTCAGCCAAATGCGAATTATTAGAAATTAATGTAAAATATACTAATTTTATATTTTAATCCCCATTTATATATCATCTTTCTCCATTTATTT
Source organism: Pantala flavescens (assembly GCA_020796165.1). Taxonomy (NCBI): domain Eukaryota; kingdom Metazoa; phylum Arthropoda; class Insecta; order Odonata; family Libellulidae; genus Pantala; species Pantala flavescens. The sequence goes on from CM036882.1 coordinate 19,199,731, forward strand.
CTACTCATCCACTTGTGAACCATCTATTTCTTTCGAACCAAAACACGCCTTCGTGCACTTTCACACGCTTGCCATTTTGTAATTTCGAACCGTTTCATTCCACCTTCCTTATGGTCTCCGCCTCGGTCTCTTATTCCTTCTTCAAATACTTGGAATATAAATACCCATTTTCATCATATTTATTTGTAACATTTCTTTAATATTCATAATTTCTCCTTTTCCGCATAACTCTCCTTCAATGAAACCATTTATAGGATAACACTGTCTCATTCAACTGGAAACCTGTCTGATCTTCTCATATCAGTTTCTTCGCATAGCAACTTTGCGCAATTAATCAAACATTATCAGCACTTTATTCTTTATCTACTGCCAACTTCTCGACAGATAGTGGAAGTACTCTCATAATTTAATACGATAATTCATAATGATATTGCTCTGCTGGTTGCTAATGAACTTTAATCCTTATTATAATCATGAGAGCTTTTGAGATAAAAAGCATTAATAGACGATTAATAATACTTTCTTTTACGTTATATTTCTTCAGAGATAAAAGATTAAGACGAATGGAAATTTTTAAGAGAAAATCAGTTCTTCCATAAATTTACATAAATGAGTACAAAGTAATATCGCTCGTGTATCTCTACTCAACAGTAGAAAAGATATTTGCATCCGAAGAATCAAAATCTCGAGAAAGAAAATGCGATCTGAGGTACTTTCTCGGAGAAATAGAGTTTCAGAGAAATTTTCTTATTTTTGGAATCATTTCCTCAAACTTTTCATTTGTCCTCATCTCGTTATTAAATTCTGATAAATCCGATATGAAACGAAAGGAAGCCGAATTAATAAAGAGGAACTCGTCTTCATATTTTGGGAGGGAAAATATCGACTACAAAATTATGGAGACTTTATTCGCGGCAAAACGAAGATTCATTCTAAGAAGTGAATGTCCTTCGGACGACATGTTCTCCCTTTTAAAATTCTTAAACAATCGAAGTTTATTCAAATATTAAACAATCGAAATTGAATGTTTCATTAGAAATGAATCGAAATAAATTTTTAAAATTCTTCAATATTTAAACGTAAGAAATTCGATCTAAAACGAAATTATCATAAACCTGAGGGAATGCGAAACGACTATTTCTACCGATATTCAGTCAATAATTCGTATACTTAAAATGCATCGAATATATCAGAATCATTCTTAAAAATAACATTGGGCTGCTCTCGAATGAAAATTCTGCGGTAGATTGAGATGCCATTGGCTCGAAATTGCGGAAAGTGAATCGGATTGAGCGGACGAAACGTACATCAGCGAACGCGAAAAAGTGCAAGAATTGTGAAAAAATAGCACAATTAAATTGCTATGCAATACGGGATGAATGACGGCAATACTTTGAATTAAGAAGGTAGAAGCTATCGACTGATTGTAGACTGTGTTTGTGCTTCTTTAATGAAATGTGAACGAGAAATAATTGATCGAATAATTTGTTTTATTCTTACAATGCAAGCAAATGAGAAAATAAATAGTGCGATTATGTTACACCCACTGCCATACTCCGAAAGTGCTCCTTTCGACTATGAATCATTCATAAATTGCAACTTTTGTAAAAGATTATCAACAAGTAATCACAAAAAGCTGCATTGAAGAATTCATTAAACTGAGCAATTATACAAATTTGTACTCATTTTTAATATAAGTATTATAATTGTTGCATCATATATTGTGGTTTTATGTACAAACATTTAAGCTCAAATAATACTAAATTAATAAATATCTCTTTTTTCTATTAAATAATAATAAGTATGAAACGAGGAAAGCAATAGATTAGAAGTCTAAATGACATAGAAAAGCTCTCTTAATCATCTTGTATGAAATACATCCACAATATATATATATATATATATATATATATATATATATATATATATATATATATATATATATATATATATATATATATATATATATATATACTAGCTGTGCCTGCGCCTAAGAGGCGCTCGTAATCTAATTAAAGACGACAAACAGCATATATATATATATAAAGGAGTTAATGCGGCAGACGGACACACAATGCAATCGTAAACTATATTTACCAAAATAAGAAACTTTATTCAATTTCCCTTTTTTTGGTGCTACTTTCAAATCCATACGTGGGCTATTTCTAATTTTGCAAAAGAAAGGAAGCATACAAGTCAGAAACCGAAGTTTACATGTATATCTTATGGGAACAGTTATTCCCTTCTGGAGTCGAACTGAGTACTCCAAATTAAGAAATTTTTTTCAAAAACCTTTCCGGAGATTTACGTAATAACTTCTCAAATTCTCAGGACGATTGGATGTATGGTTTTTGAGTCTATAGTGTACAGACACACACACACAACACACACTAATCAAGTATACAATTATGAAATTTGTTACCAAATTAGGTAACGTCATTAACTCACCAAGTTGTGCAGTACATTGAATCTCTTGAATTTATTCCGAATTCATTTTCATTTAATATCAAAAACCGTTTACTCTACGAAAGTATACGTAAATATTTACGTTTCTATAAACTAACATAATTTAAATGATTTAAATACTGATTTTTAAATGCGTTTTAAGAGAAAATTCAACAATCACATTAGTGGTAACTAAGAAATAGTTTGTTTACAGCCTCAAAATTCATCAAAATTATCATCTAATTTCTCCAAATTCTCGTAATTTCTGATCGTAAACTATATTTCGTGACCAAAATAAGAAAATTTATTCAATTCCCCTTCTTTTGGTGTTTCTTTGAAATCCATACGTTGTTTATTTCTAATTTAATTTTGCGAAAGAAAGGAAGAACGCAAGTCATAAAATCTAAGTTTACATGTATTTCTTAGGGGAACAGAAAACCGTACATATACTATAACCGTATATACGAGAGAGAAAACCGTAAGCTCCGGACATACACCAAACGGATTTTATATATAAGGATATATATATATAATTCGATAGATTTATCGATAATTTCCTACACAGGAAATATATTTCAGAGCGGTAACATTTATTCGAAACACTTCACCGTGAATTCAAACACTTTTAACGAAAATTTGGATAAAATCGAGACTGGTTTCCATGTGATAAGAGAAAATAAATTTTCTATCGATATTTACGATTATATCTTGTTTTCAGATAAACGAAGACGTCAAACGGTGGGCGTCCTAAAAACGAGGGCATATTTAGCAAGAACATTTGGAATCCCTCAGGTGTGCTGAGGAGGTCTGGAAGTCAATTTGGCGCGGAATTAAATTGTGGAAGAGAAAAATGAATTATGGAGGGAAAGTGGGTGTCTCTTTCGAGCGATGGAAAATTGAAAATATACAGACTTTCGATGCTTCTTCTTCAACCAAAGGCGAATGCCGCCATTTTAAAACACTCGAGTTTGAAAAGTTTATTGGTTGTATAAGAAATAAAACCGAAAATAAAATGAATTCAATGTGAGAAGGCGTGACTTCGTGGAATGCCATAGTAATAAAAATAACTTTGTTAATTTTCTGTGGAAATTTACAAAGTTGTTTTTATTACCGAAAATAAAAGCCAGGTTTTGAATATATTTTAACGTGAAAAATGAAAAATCTTCTTTTAAAATAAGAAAGAAAGTGAAAATAAGAAATTCGTTTACAAAACTCATGCCATGCTCGGTATAAATCAAATGCAATATACATACTCCATTCAGATTCTATATATATATACACAATTTATCATTAGCGAATTAGCTAAAATAAATGTTCAATTTTACTACTTTGATTTCATACGGCGATTTTTTTATAGATAATAATTTCACTTTGAGATTATTTAATACAACATAAGCGCGAAATTGCATCATTTGGTTAGCATTGATCGATTTTGGCTTTTGACTGAAGTTCTGTTCATAACATTCGTTAATTCATTCACTCGTATACTTTGTTTTCCTCATTACATTATAAAGTTCCTGGTATAAGTATATTAAAATGAAAAGAAAAACTAAAGATTCTATTTACAAACTTTTGAAGAGATCGTGTAAATATAATAGCAATTGAATAAAAGAGGAAAACGAACCTTTTCGCGGGCATTTTCGATGATGAACCGACCCCAGTCGTCCTCTTCTCTCTGATAAAAAAGTAATTTAATGGGTAAAAAGAATTGAATTATCACTTATTAACGAGCTAGTTTATTAATACGTGTTCAAAGAAAAAAATACGAACTTTAATCTTTAATGCATCTTTGAATTCATTTTTTGATAATAACGTCTTTCGATTAATTAAAAATATGCAATAATGAGTTTTATTTCACAATACAGGGTCTTTATTTTTAAAAATTAGGTATGAGTTTTCATAAGATTCTTTTGTCAAAAACCGTCTACCATATGAATAATGCTAAATTGAAACAGCCATGATTCCTAATAAAAGTGATATTATTTAAGAGAATAAATGGACGAAGTGTTCCTTTTTTAAGAAATCAAAGAAGGTAACGAAGAAGATATAAAATATGCATTTCTGATAAGATATGACGTAAAATAGAAGTAGTATTCATTATGCTGTTACTCATGAACTTTTACATTCTTTCAGGAAAGTAAAAACATCGTCTTCTAGACCAGAAGATCACTAGTCCTTATGAAATTCCATAAAGTGAAATTGACTTCATTGAATGATATTATATTTATACATTCTTTGATTATTTTAGGATGTACACTCGAAAGATATGTTTTTCTGCTTTCACAGTTTGTGAATATTTGGAATCCAATGAGAATTCAGGGTGCTGTTGTTAACCGATAATTGGAAAGTTTTCAATAAAAATTAATGACTTAGTGAATATTTGTTAAGTTGAAATCAGACAAGAAATTAAGAAAATAATTTTATCCTATTAGAAAGTGTGCTTAAGATTTTATGAGACAATCAACAAAGACAAAATATCAAAAGCAGAAAAGACTAACTCTACAACCAAATTCTAAAGTTTTTAATATAGATAGAATTTAAAATTTTATTCGAGTGATATTTGAGAATCAATGTTTTGCACTGCCTAAGCAATTTCTGCAGACACATTCTCCTCTTTCATATTGCAATCGTAGAAGTTTTGCAAAGTTTTTCCATACTCTACAAGTACAGTGGTACCTCGAGATACGAATTTAATTCGTTCCAAGACCTCTTAAGTCAAGCAGTTCGTATCTCAAACAAATTTCTCCAATTTAAAATAAGTGAATTCGATTTAATCCGTTAATTCGAGTTAATCCGAGAACACGTGCGAGTGGGAGATGGATGATGCTCCACCAACTAGATGGACGAAACAAGGATTTGGGCTCGTATCTCGAAAATATGGCCCGAGCTCGTATCTCGTATGTCGGGCTGCTCGTTACTCGAGGTACCACTGTATCTTCTCAAACTCTTCCTCTTACCTCCATTTCACATACTATATGCACATAGAAGCATTGACGATAAAGGTTAAGAAGAGGCTAAATAAAGATCCACTCACCTCAGAGAAGATCGCATTACGCGGAGTTCCTCTTCAAATGGATACCTTCGGCCAAATCGACCGGCGGTCGAAATCTGCAATTGAAAAATTATCACTGTTTCCTGAGAAATCAATTTGTAATCAAGGAGATCCATTTTAATTTGACAAATCAGTTTGAATATTCTATTGTCGAGTTCTTAATCACAGTAACCTCTTAATTCGTACTATTAATAATGATACAAATAGTTTCCAATCTATTCATCGTTTCTTAAAGTCTTCCACATTCCACACCATTACATGCAAATGCACAACCGCCCGACGAAGGTTTCTCAGTCGATATTGCAATACAAAATATATTCTTCCACTTATTTGTGATTATGATTAAAACGAACGCTCAAATATCGTTTATTTATAAGTTTTAGGGCATAGTTTCGTTTTCGGAAAGAAAATTTATAAACATCCTCCTTCTATTCCTATAAATTCTAACTTTTTGAAAATTGAATGTGAATAACATTAAATTTATTTGTTTTTATGTTACTTAAATTAAACATTTCTCCTATTCGGTTTTTTTAAACTTCATTATTTAAGTACAATTTTAAAATTCCGAATTCCGGAAATTATCCGAAAACCATAACGTGATGAATGACTCCACATAATTTTGGAACTCATACCTTTTATAATTGGGTTTAAAGATGAAGAAGGTGATAAAAATAATGAAAAGATACTTATCGCTGATTCTGAAAAACCTATCAATAAGTTTTAATATTAATTTTTAAAAAATATCATATTGAAAAAGTGGATTCATGATGATATATTTTAATGAGTTTTTGTAAATTTGTTCTTTTTTGAATGTTAAATGTTCAGTTTCAAAGTTAAGTAATATTTACACAGTAAAATTGTTTGTACTATCGTCAATTTTCCCATTCTAATGTTAACTTAAATTTCTAACTAAAAGTTAGAAAACTAAAGGAACAAGTGATTTCGTTAAATATTTTTTCGAGTCCCACATTTTAAAAATTCAAATGAACTAAAATGATGAACTTTAATTGCGTATTATTGAAATTCAAAAGAACCGAAATAGAAAATCAACCAAGATGCGCACTGATTTCGGAGAGGTCATCATTTTGAAAGGATATCGTCCAAAACAAGAAGTGATTTATTCAACGACCACAAAGTGAATTCAAGGATAAAAGATGTTTGTTCGACATTTTATTGAACGAGAAGAAAATTTGGAAGGAAAATTAGAGGAAAATTAGAGGAAAATTTAACTTTCGCTTAGAAATAATTAATGCAAGGGTTTCTATTTTCTTCGTATTTAAATGAGGAAAGAATATTTCATCCGTACAGTTGAAATTCTCTAGCACTCATTCCTATGGTAATAATTTTGTTGATTCAGAACCTTTTAAAAGCAAAATATTATATCACCAAACAAAAAGGTGAACCTCAATTCAAATTTGAATAATACAGAGGATTAACTATGAGTTCATGAGAATGTACGCTCTAAGAGGAAGGAAAAAAGACATCGATAATATTGAGATTGAAATAAATTCTAAGCCAAATAGATCATTATTAGAAGATGTCCAAAAGAGTAAAAAATCAGTCTATTCTATATATAGAGTAAAATACAAGTATCGGAGATACTTTACGGACATTCTGTAGATGAGACAAAAATGCAGTTCGACATACTCATTTGACTCAACATTAGCGCCTTCCAGTTGCTAAAATATCCAGGATCAGTAAGAAAACAATATGATCAGGTTTGATTTTGTGGAGACCCATTATAATAAGCCGAAAGAATAAGTTATTATTCTCCGATTTTTATTCCGTTCCGTTGGAGTTCACTCTCATAAGGGTATATTTTTCTTACGAACGGTCGTGTAAATGAAAATCAGTGGCAAATTTCTCAATTTCTTATACAAAGGGCTTTGATAATACAAAATGCTCTTTTATTAAATAACCATTTTTGAGTATTCCTTGTAACTGAAAATGTCTGCGGATTAAACAGATTTGGGATTTCATAAAAGACGTTGTTGGAGTCAAAAGTTAGGGAGTTGATCAACAGGTTCCCAGAGAAACTTCGCAATAGCCGTTCTTGTGTCACGAAGAAAACTGATAACGCCAAAAACAGAATATATAATTCTTCTCAAGGGTTAAAAAGGGTTATTTCCGGATGAACAAAGCCCCCGTGACCTCGATATATTTCATCAAGAACTACTGAATAGCAAAATATCGAATAATGCATAACAAGCGGATCACATTTCTAAGAAAGGCATAATTATAGCAATAAAGGTTCCATTCCCTTAATCTAACGATGCTGGATTATTAGAATATTTTGCCATTGTTTGGTATTTGAAGAAGTAAAAATAAATAGAACCTACTTGCGCAGCCATTCTTCTAGAACCCCCTTCGCTTCTGGTGGACAGAGTCCTCCTTGGTGGGCAGCCATCCAGGTGTAACATTCTGCACACTTCCAATGAAACACACTACTAATGAAGCCGCACTATAATCACTGAATTACCGAATAATGAATTAGTAAATCGCACGGTGTTCGAGGAAAGAGCTGACAAAGTGGTCACTTGAGCTGTCGAACGCAAACTGAAAAACTGTCGCTTCGACATTCGGTGGAAGCCAAAGAAAGGAAAAAATCAGAATGCGTTCGACAAAAAATAAAGAGAGGGAAAAGATGAAAGGGCTTTTGTGGAGAGTACGTGCTACGTCAGGCGAGAAGCTCTTCTGCTCAGTTTGAGGTTGAAAGGGATTGGAAAAAATATTGGATGAGGCATAGTTGAATGAGCGCAAAACACAAAAGCCTAAACTAACAATCAATCGGCTCTTTATCCGGACATGATACGGTATCTTCATAAAATCGTGGCTCTTTTCGCAGTATAATGAGATTATAACTAGCTTGAGTAAACGGACTAATATATAAATTAAAACAGTAAATTAAGTCGAGTAAATTATACTTTTAAACATTTAAAAGTACTCGAGTTGAAAACAGATTTTAACATAGAAATTGGTTTGGTAGGGAAACACTCTATTTCCTCTAAACCCAAGTTCAGTAAATATTTCAAGTTAATAAAATCTATAAATTAATATCACCGCCAGCTTAAATCACCACAAAATGAAGCGTAATTCCATAGCTTGAAAATTATTTTCATTGATTGAACGAAGGACAGTCTTCGACACAGAGAGCATCAATAGAAATGGAACAATCGAAATAAATTTCGGATGCATTTGAAAATAAAAGAAAGACAATAGTGCAAAACGCGTGAAGAAGCAGAAAGTATTATCATGAAATATTTCTGAATTTGTAGCGGTTTTTATGAAATGTGAAATTCTATTCGATTCGAACAGATTCGATGTGCTTTACCGTATCCATGAGTCATCAGTAATATAGATCCACGCAAAGAAGGGTATCATTTTGATTACAATTTAATAGAATAACTCCTGATAGTTATAAAATTATTGGAGTTCTTCCCCAAAACACACTGAATAAGAGATGGAAAGAATTTACTTAAGGTAACATTATTCGCTAACATCATCTGGCATTATTTTTTCTTTAAAAGGAATAATGTTTCCGCTCGAGGTATTTCGGTTTATCTTCAGATGAAGTGACGACATGGGTAGCGCAGGGTAGTATTATTCGGATTAGTAGGATATATTGGCGGGCCTTTAGTTCCATTCATAATCTTAATTTGATTATACCTCTTTCCGAACTCCAGCCAAACTTAATTTATTCATTGTTAATAGTGGTCCTAAGTGAATCCTTTCTCGACGACATAAAGGTCTCCTTTATTTCCGTGCTGAATAAGAATTCTGCATTTCCTGTTTATTTACGTAGGATTGATATTTAATCCCATGTCCCTCAGAGTTCATTTCATTTGCAATTTTTGCAAAGAGATCTAAGTCATTGACAATTTGCAAGTGAACGATAAATTGACATTACCCACAATGCCTTTTCCTCCCACTATAGAGATTATTTCTTCCAAAACTGCAGTGAGTAGGATGGGTGAATTGCCTTTTCAAACGCCCTTCCATAGTCCGTTCCACAAAAGCTGGCAGTACAGGAAGCTTATGGGGAAATGGATGCACGTAAATTGCCATTAGGGTCGAACCTAAAAGGGATCGGTTAATCTGTAATATGGAGTTTTACGGGTAAATTAAGATTTTCAGCGGATAAATTAAGTTTGGTTGGTTCTTCTGAAATTTTCGGGAAATTTATAAGAACGGATGATTCTACACATTGATGAAGATTTTACATCTTTATAACAAACGAAATAAATTTCATAGAAGAATGAAAAAAAATAGCCTTACCGGCCGAGAACATTACTAAAACTGCCGTTGCTTTCTTCCAACATAAAATGCTAGTTTTTCCTTGGATTACTCATTATACCTTATGAATAGATAAAAGTTTAATTTAAGCTAATTTTTGAGTAATCATATCCTAGTAAAAAATAATTTCAGTGGAACGCAATCTCCGAAAAATTGGATCGTGCAGTCAAATTTATACATCGCCTAAATATTTTTTGTTTCTTACGTTACGAAAAACTTGTCGCGAGAGCAATTGAAATAAATGATGTTATTTTCATTTTCAGGTTATCCTGAGTGGATATCTTGAATAAAACTTCAGTTTTTGAATTTTAAGGGGAATGATACACCAAGGAGATCGGGTTTCGATGTATATCGGAGGATCTTTGACGGTCTCCGTATCCTACCGTTCCTTCCAAACACTCGGAAGAATTCATTTCCGATATAAGATAACTTAAATTTTGCATTTATCTCTACCAGCTTAGTTTTATTTTCTAATTTTTTATGGCAGTAAAAAATAGTGCGTTCATTGTAACGGAAAGTTATATCACTTTTCACCATCTCGGTAGCCATAATAGGAGCAAAAGGTCTATCTCACTAGAGCATACTTGTCTACACTTTCACTGCATCCAATTTCAATCAACATAGAAGAATTGTATAGTCCAAATATAAGTATACATAACGGCATAAACCATTCCATGAAGTTCCATCAATTTCAAATTCATTTCATGCTTTAAAAAAGATAGATTAACCCTAATCTTATATCCTATATTTATTATTGCATAGTTGTTCCACTCACTCTTGTTCCACATCATTATCATCTGGAGACAAAAACTGATATTTCAGCTATTGTAAATGTCTCATTCATTGAATTTCCAAAATAACACATCAGATCTTTAATATCTAAATGAAAATTCAAAATCTGAGGCATAAAGTAGGAATATATCAAGAGTGAGACTGACCCAAGTAAGACGGGCATAATGTGATTGACATTTATGTATCAACATACATTTCATGGTGCATAAGAGAAGAGGGTCAAGAAATTAGGAGAAAAATTGCAGCTTAATCTCACCAAATTTATTTTTGAGTTAAGGGCCTAAACACAGCTTAATTGTTGGTAGTGAAAATATTAGCTGTGAGTAATTTTGGTCAATAATTTCTGAATTGCAGCAAAGTTAAACATGGATTTTGCATGCTTACTAATAATGGTATAAAGTTCTGTACCATAATGTTCATGCTCAACGTTGATTTTTACAATAAATACAGCATGTGATTTTACAAGTGATACAAATATTTTAAGAGTGCTCAGGACATCCCAGATCATTTTACCTTCCCAAAAAAAAGTGAATAACCATTTCACTTTTCAACCCAAACTTCAGTCAACCCAAACAAAAAATATTCAAGAACATAGATTAGAATAATTATAAGAATATAATTACCAAATGATTTAAGGCCTTCCAAATATAAGCTTAGATATTTTATAGAATAATTTCTTAACCACTGATCATAACACAGTGAGTTGTCCAGGGTCATTTAGTATTTGAGATTATGAATACTCAAATATCACCCAATATTAATGATGAATTAATCACCAACAACCTTTATTACTTAATCTGTTCTAGTGAAGCATATATTTTATGATAAGCTTATAGATGCATGAAATGCTTGTGCCGGGGACGATGACGCGACGATGATCCAAATGTACCAGCAAAGCAGCTGCCACCTTTAGTGTTCATTCGGTGATCTATTTTATCCTGTAAGTAATAATGATTTATTATTCATAGAAAATGTAAGAGTAGTAGATATAAAGCAAATTTCTTTTGTATCCATGAGCTATAAAAATTATCTCCTTAGATAATTTGTATGAAAGACAACAGAAAGAACATTAAGCTTTTGATGATGAAATGTTTTTCCCTACATAAAAAAGTTCATCTATGTCTCTAGAAAGAGCGCCTTTTTCACAGATAGTACATTATGGAGTTTTATTAAAAATAAAGCATAAAGAATCAATTTTCATTACCTTAAGGAAGCAGGTAGCCAATAAAGCAGCTTTCATTTTGACCTCCAAGTCTAGAGGAAAGGTTACCTTGACCCATTTCTCAAAAGAACCTTCACTATTCCTCTCAATAATTGTTTGTGAATCATCATTAGCCTCTGGATGTTGTGTGTTCCACAAAAATTCTGCTACAACTGCTTCTGGATATGAAACTGAATATACCTGCAGAAAATTTATCTATTATTCATAACCTCATGATAGTTGAAATTTCTACATTTCATATTTAGATGATCAGTGATGATAATGAATAAATAAAACCAAACTGTCATAACTTAAATTATCATATTATTTGATTAAGAAGTAAGACAAATTAAGAAACTTTCAAAAGAACAAAATTAACAGATAGTTTAACAGCAATAGAAAGATAGTGATATTAAAAAATATTTCAATGATAAATACTATTTAATTTACCTCAATGAGATGATAAAAATGTATTTATAGGTAATTACTAAAAGAGTTCAACGTAAGCTTTATAGACAGAAAAAGGATTAGATAAATTTTGCAAAATAAAAGCTTCTCTTTCAAGTTTCTATACTAAATCATTAAAACAGAACTTTTTCTTAGTGATTTGCTAAAATTAAGATCTTGTGCTTTCATTGGGAATGCTGCAGATGAAGTTTTCTAAGGTTCTCCTACGGGCAGTATGTTTCATTGCCAACATTTCGGTGACACTCTGTCAATGCCGATAGTGATCTGCGTGTGGTAAAACAGCCTATTTCATGGCTAAAAAACCTTGCTTTTGATGTCATCAGGAGCATCTTGTGGAAATTTCTGGATGGCATATTTTATTCCAACCAAAATTTCTTTAAAAGGGATGGACCGAGGATACAAAGTTAAGGCCTTTTGAGAGGACTGTCCTGGTTGGCTAGTAAGAATTTTGTTGGTCAGGTTAACAATGAACTATTTCTCATCTAACGGCCCTACATTTTCCAAGAATCCTTTCCTGAATCAGAGATGGGGTGCCTTTCCTTGGAGGGCCTGATCTGATCTTGTCCTTCCAAAGCTGTTCAAATCATCATTTTCCCTTTCAGTCACTTCTGAGAATAGCAGTGAGTTTAACCTCCTTCATTCCTGAGTTAAAAGGGCTAGCCGTATTTCCCACTCGTGATGGCTATTTGGTCCTTTAAAGTTGTCAGAGTTCCTCTTGAAGTCTTTTTTTGACAGCAATAGAATATACACAATAGACCAGGGAAAATAGATTTGACTGAAAACACCAGGGGTGGAGCAACCCTTTGGTGAGGATATATATAGATGCAACCAAACCTAACCTTGAACCCAACACCCTGAGGATGATGACTGAGTCTGCCATCAAGGCAATAAAGCATCTTGTGGATAACCCATGAAAACTTCATCTGGCAAAATGAAAATTGATACATTAGCTCTATATAATTATATACATCAGCTAGTCAAAGCAAATGAACAGAAAAAAACCCAAATTTTTTATAAAATAAACAATAAATCCAAAGAGCATTTTTAAATGATAATTTATGTATGATATACAAAACTATCCCTTGAATTGATTTCACCAAAAATGTTTTTTGAAAATTTGATTTGCCTTGATATTAGTTTCTTGTTCATCCATTGTGATGGGAGATAAGGCAGTGAAGACAGGTTGACCAAGTACATTGCAGATTGTATATTTCACCATTTGTTTGGAAGCATTGCCAGAATCAGATGGAGAGGATGTCTCTTCAGCTCTAATTGTTGCCAAGGGAATCTTTGGAGGACATTCCAGATTGGCATACTGCAAGGTACAAATTTTTCATGCATTAGTTCATATCAGGGTAGCCAAGAAAGTCTATCATGAGCAAGTACAAGCAGTTACATATAATACTTGGAATTATCTGTTTACCATATATTTAGCATATATTAATTTGCTTTGTGTTAATTGTATGTATGTATATATGCTGGTTGAAATAGCTACCAGCAGGCTTCACCTATACTGGCAGTCTATGTCATATAAATATTTCTCTCTTCAATGATTTAAAGGAATCATTGAATATATCTATGGCTTGTTAAAACTCAAACTATAAACTCAAAATGGCAATCATTAAAATATTGATAACTATAAAAGGGAGAAAGTAGCTTAATAAACTTTAATACTATGCATACAGTCTAGAAGCAAATTGATGATTCAGAGGTAAATTATACACTATTTTAGAAGGTGAAACTAACATGTTGATTGAAAATGGGAGTATCATTATTAGGAAAAGAATTATTTCTTTTAGAGGGAAGGGATAAACTACATAGCAAGTAAGATGTAGTTTGATACAAAGAACAATTTTAAATTCTTATGAGAATACCTCTTAAGTGTACACATTTTCTTTGCATTGTTTGAGTTTAAAAAACTATTATTTAGTTATAGATGGTCTTTAGTAACTGTTTGAAGGTTTCTTCAGGTAACATGTTCCATTCCTTGATATTTATATTGATAAAGAAGTACTTATCCATATCCATCCTTTGTTCCTTCATTTTCAAATTATCTTTTAGCAATTTTAATACTTCATCACTTCATGTATTTAACCAAAAATATTTTTCCTTAATCTCAAAATTAACTCTGGAAATCTAACCTTGCCAGTGAAACTCTCTCTCTTTCTTTTCTAGACTACCTATAACATAAAGATATTGTTTTCATAAGAAAGAAAAATGACTGTAGCTTGAGTGTACATGAATTCATAAAGTTTTAATGACATTATAAACTTAGTATGAGTAAGTAATTGAGCAGAATTTTCCAGTATAACTTTAATGGCTTAAGATTGTTGTTTTAGGTATATAGTATATTCTACTTTGACCACAGATCACCGATTTCAAAATCCCAAATCATTCAATCGAATCCTAGATACTGTATCAAGTGATTTTATTATTTTTCATCTTCATTCTTTATCAACATTACTTTTCACCTTGCAGGTGATACAAATTCCAGCCAAAACAAACAATATGTGTGTATCAATCAGATTTTAGAAGTGAGATTATAAATGGAATATAAAAATGATTGGGAAAGTGTTCCCTAATCTTACCAGAGTAAAATCAGCAGCAACAGAGAAATTCCACAGTCCAACTATAGCAGTCCTTGTGGAGTCATACAATTGATAGTCCTTAGGGCCTCTACGTGTCTTTCTGGAGTAAAGAACAGCTTCTCCATTCCTGTTGCAAATTCTGTACCTACGACCTTAAATGCAGAAATTGGATTAAATTATTAAGCATAAAAGAATTTCCAGGAGAAATTTTAAAATTTCAAGGAAGTAAAATAAAAAAAATTAACTTTTGCTCAATCAAGAGGATCAATATAAGTTGTGAAAAAAAACATTTTCAAAAAAGGCAAGATAGGACTTCTGCTTTTTCAGTTAATCCTTTCCACTACACATTCTTTGTAAATATCTTGGTCCTATTTACAATTCATTTTTGACTGTTTTAAAATGTAATGGTAAGAAATTATTTTATGGATTGTGATTAACACAGAAAAGGAAAATTAGAAGTATTTAGTAATATAGATTTTAAGGATATACATATCACATTTTAATGAGTTTTATGTTTTAATTATAACACTAATAATAAAAATAATATTAAAAATAAAACATTTTTCCTACAAGGCAAAAAAATCTACGCATAAAATTTGGGAATTATCCAGGTTTAAACCATGCTACATTTTTTTGCATTCAATTAAGGTAAACTAATAATAACAAAGCGGTATTTATCAAAACACTTTGGCTTATTTTGAAAAAATTACTTACAAGGGGGCCTTTAGGACTGCGGCACAGGATTCTGGATAAGACCGGTATGGATGTGTAAATTGGAAACAAGGGAGCGTTGGCCCCTAGTATTTTAAGGTTGTTATAAGTCTAAGCTACACATCCATACCGGTCTTATCCAGAATCCTGTGCTGCAGTCCTAAAGGACCCCTTGTTAGTGGTCATGATCATTGCTGATCTCAGGAGATGATTAATTATTATGTTATATGATATCTTCTAAATAGTCAACTCAGCTTTCTAGAATTGTAAAGATGAAAGTTAGTGGTCCTTAAAAGGTTTTACTGGATAATGATACAGAAATAAAAAACGAAAATAGATTCACAGAAGGTTGACAAAACAAATATTCAGTTTGACAAGAATCACTAATTGTACATTTCTATCAATAATAATATGTTACAAATAGTATTTCAAGGAAATATATTCCCATTATCTCAAAAAACTATTTTTAAAGAATATGCTTACAATTAGATTTCAATAAAATTAACTACAGAACCATCTCTCTGTATTTAAATCAATAACTCAGTGACCACTTACCATTAAAATAATTTTATCCATTCCATTTTATCAAATGAGATGAAACATAATTTATTTAAAGATGGATTATCATTATCTAGCACTTAAAACATCAATATATTTCACCTACATAGCTTGGCAATAATTTAATATATATGAAGATGTGATAATAATTTAAACTTGATGATATGACTTGATATGTACAACTTGGCATTGGGATAGACTTGTCACTTCAATGCAAGGGGTTAACTGAAGATCTTCAAAACTGTATACCATATCTTTGTTATTACTTCTTGTATTTTTTAGCAATCCTTTAAAAGGAGATTTCAAAACTTGTAAAGCTACGTATAAGCAAAGAAACTCATCTATCTACTATTACAATTGAATATGAAGTCCAAATAAGCCTTTAATAACTGTACATACACTTTTTTGTTGCTAAATCACTCAGAAATAAGGATTTTATTGATCCTTGATGAACTGAAACAATTAATTGAATTTATTTTCTCCATGACCCTATATCTCAAAAAAATATAAAGTGATTAAAAAAATAAACATATTTTTAAACATGTATTTTACATATCTACTCATATCTTGATGGAATGTTGAAAAATTCTGAATTTCTCTGTCACAAAACATTCCTTTATCTGTTATTCACTACATCATTTCAATAATTTGGCAACCATATCAAAATCTTAGGATGTGTTTATAAATGAGTACAATATTTACTCTATATACTTATTTTCAATAATTTATGAACATATGATTACTAAATTATTATTTTTACTATTTATTATTATTATTAGTTATAGAATGCAGAAAATATATTATTATTAAATATATTTTCTGAATTCTGCTTCCTTTTATTAACTCCTGTTTCAGCTGCATATCATTATAGTATTTCTGTACACTTTTACTCTCTGAATTAGGCTCTTTGGCCTATGAGTATTAAGTATAAAAGTAATAATGATTGACATAATCATTGAAGCACTAAGTCACTAACTCTCTTAGGTACCTTTTATCCCCTTTTCCATATACCAAAATTTTAAATTTTACTACTGATACTGACTCATCATAAATCTCAATTTACTATCAAAGTTACCTTTTCCACGCTCATAAGTTTCTCTAATTAGCAATGTATCCAATGTAAGTAAAGGCTGAAGTCCAGGAGGAAGAACCATAGGAACAGATGTCAAAGCAATTCCTGGAAACAATTTAATGCATAATTTAGTCGTTTTCTTTCAAATTTAAATTTCATTGTAATCAACTAAGGACATACTATATATACATATATATGTTTCAAATACATAATCATTCTTATTTTATTGAAAATACTAATCTTTTGCAGAAATTGAGTATTCTGGCTAGTTTGTAGCTCTGCAGGAGATCAAGGAATATGAAACATTCCATTAGCTCATATACACTAAGAATGAGCAAGAGAATCCAAAAAAAACATCAAATGAAATGATACATAATATTTAGCAAGAAAGTAATAATAAAAATATGTATTAACATTCCAAAAAATATTACTACTAAATTTTTGCAAAACATTCTTCTCTAATATTATTTCTAAAGAGAGTGAGATAATAACTAATACTAGATGGGAATAATGCCAGTATAATAGTAATACATGCACTAACTAAATTATAAAGTGATAATTCCTTTTCTGAATGTTGTCTCTGGTATTGCAATGGATTTTTAAAATTTATATTATTCAATCTATTATTTTGTGTACAATAAGAGGACCTTTTACATATTTTAGATGAATTTATTAGTTGCCTCTCTATCCAAATTAAATTAATAATAAGTTATCCATTGGATTGAAACATTTTCTATTTATCCTATTTTTCTAATTATCTTTAAATCAAAATAATATACTCACTCATTTCCACAAATTCTGTAAAATTATAATAAAAGAAAATGTAAGTACATGGTAATCTCAGTCCACTTAGAAATATGCACCCTTACCAAGTCGATCCAAGAAGCTTTTTGAAATGGCAATAAAGTTATATAATGAGCATTACATAAAAATAATTCTTGAAAAAATAAGCTTTCAAAGAATATTTTCCTAGGCCCTTCAGTTTACTTAATAAGTCTAACAAACAAGACTTTTGAATGATCAATTCAAACATAATATAATAGTTCAAATTCTAACCAAAGACATTATTTTCTCAATATTATTTACTGTATTTTGGAATTAACTAAGGGTTACTGAATACTGTAAGATGAAGCATGTATAGCCTATTTAAAGAAACCATACGAGAAAATACAAACCTGGATCCACAGTCTCCCTCCAACCATACTCTGCCTCTGCTTTCTTCTCAGCCTCTTGCTTTTTCTCTTCACAAGAAGTTTTTTCAACAGATGTAGCACCAAGCAGTTCAGGAGAATTTTCTTCTGAATTCTCAGGACTTTTCATGGCCTCTATAAAAGATATTTAAAAATATGAAGTTTATCTAGACAGTAGAGAACAATCGAACATCACTTTTGCTGTAAATTTTAGAAAAACTCTAAATGCATACACAAATGTTAGCTTTTCTTACATCTAGTAGGAATCTAATTCTCTCTTTGCAAGCCCATAGTCTATGACCTTTAAAATGCTAAAGCATGTAGAAAATAATACCAATTATGTCTATTGCATAGATTTGCAGGTCTTCTATGATATTTGCTTAATTAAATATGCAGCCCATTGAAGTAGATTTTTGAGGATCTTCAATGAGAAAATGGTTCATAAGCAAATGAGAACTGATTTGCCATCAATTAGTGCAGTTGAAAGCCTAATATTCAGAGAGAGCAAATTTCAAGTTTCAGTATTGATGATTATTTACAAATTCCACTTACATTTAACAATGACACAACACCTAAGTTATAATGAGATCTTTAACGCATGAGTTAATATCATCAGAAGAAAATGACTGGTTCTACTTAACAAAAACCTTGTTCAATATGGAAATAATATAATCATTTAAATTGTTTTTCAATAACTTAATAAAAAACAAACGCAATGATATCTTTAGTTTAAATCCTTTTTAGACTTTATATTAGTGTAATCTGAAAAATATCAAAAATAAAACAACATTTAACCTATTGAAAAACCTTTATGATTTCATTATTTTTTATTTCATATAAAGTTACATTTTTTTGTAAAAAACCTTCTCCTATAGCTCATGATCATTTCTTTAACTATAGCTAAACCAAACCACATGCAGATTTATTAGTCAAAGAATGGTATTTCCTTTTTCTATATAAAAAGTTAGAGGCAATAATTGGAGAATATTAATAAAGTTTTACCATTCATTAGTACAATAAGTTAAAAAAAGAGACAATCAATTTTTCATAATAATTTTCAGTTATATTTTCATTAAATAGAGAAGTAACAATTAATAGAATAGTGTAGTAACAATTTTTACAATAAAAAGAAATCCAATGTTAACTGAGAATATCAAAGTATATTCATAGTTGTTTATAACAAATATCATTGTATCAATATTGATATGTCATAATTAATTCTTCATTATTTAATTACTTGCGATAAAATACCCCTTTTTTCTAAATTAGATACAAAAAATTTATCACCGTCTTATATGGGAAGGACACAGGTTAACTATCAATACTGAATGCTATTTTTAGCCCATATAAAGGCCTATCTAGAAACACACAACTTTTTCTACATCTGCCATAATTACTTTATCAGGTTTAACTAAACTTTAGGCAACAAAAATATAGCTCAAAAAGAGAGAACTGGGATGATAGTTTCCTTCTGACACTGCGCCGTGCCTATCAAAAATAAACTAGTCGCGCTTGGTCTGACCAACGTGTGGAGGTGACCATCTCGGTATGGAGAAGCGGAACTAGCACATAATACAACATTGTATTACTCGTTCAACGTATGTCGCCTAACACTCATTGTCAGAAGACACATTAGTGGGTATCTGTGCTACAACATATACATGTTTCGATATCGGTGCTTAAAACTGTTTTTAAAAAATACCCTCAATGGGGGTACCGCGCTGTCGAACGGAATTCAATTTTTTTTCCTTGCATGTGGCCTACTTAATGAGGGTGCGTCTTATATGCCATTGCATCTTATATACAGTCAGATATGGTATAGCATAAGGTAATGCTTTTGTAGCATAATTATCAGAATACATGTGAAGTGGATATGGCTCGGGATTATGAATATTATGGAAAACATAAAAATATTGTTGAGGACCAGAAAGAAACCAACCTTCATAAGATGGGGGTCCCTCCTCAGGCTGTTCAGACATTTTTCAGTTTACTGCACACCTAAAATAAAGATAAATCTTTTACAGCTTAAATTCCAATCAAAAACAGAAAAGTAAATATGCTATTTCCCTAGAAGTTCCAAATTCTAAGATCATTCATGAAATTAAAACATGACAGTTAAAACAAACTAACAAACGAAGAGAGTGAATAATCAGCAAATCTACATTACGTTCAATTTTACGATTCTCTCCGCTTACCTTTGGGGAATACAAGGAAAACACCAACCTTTTGAAGGTCTTATCATGCATATCTGTTACATAAATCACTCTTAAAGAGCATAATTAAAATCTTCACCAGCCTGAATAACTGATAAAATTAACTCCAGGTCACCAAAGATATTCCATTCACCCAACACCAACCAGCTGAATTTTGCAGTTAATAGTTATTGAAGAAGACATTTTTCTGGGATCCTTTAGAAACCAAACCTTCCAAGAGAACCTAAAATTTACAAAATATTTTACATTAAACATGGTACAGAAAGAAATTTAAGTAAGCACAATTATTCCATACCCTTCATTTAGACAAGAGAAGGAAAACAATAGTAAGATACTCCACAAACCAATGCCATTATTATTTTTAAAAGAAACAGAGAAGCCACAACTAGGTTTAATGTACATTGCTAATTAATTAAAATTTAACAAACCAGCAGTTAACCAAAATATTTGTTCGGTCAGCAATTAATATGGACTAGAACTTAGTGCACTAACTACTCAATCTTAATACCAATATGCTAATATAATATAATCCAAAAAATAAGATGGTGAAAAAGAATTTCATTCAGTGATTTAGAGTAATAACACCTTCATTCCAAATGTAGAGAATGAGTTAATCTATATCCCTTGTACCCATGCTGCAATGCAGAGAGATAAAGTTGGTTAGTTAAGAACAAGGCAAAGGCTCTGAATTTCACATAATAATTATCACTTTCATTGTCAAATGTTACCCTTGCCTTCACCTTAATGTCAAGAGACATTAAGGTGAAGGCAAGGATATGGAGCAATTATAGGGGAATATCTTATTTAACAAATTTCCATATCAGGTACAACTGATGCAGGGAAACATGACATATTCAGTAGAACTAGTTGGTGATTTAAAGACAGGAGATAATCCTTTATATATACAAATTATAATACAGAAAAGTTGTAGATGAAGATTTTTGTGGTAAAGCCATAAGAGATGAAACAATTTAATTCCACTAAGATTGAAACAATTTTTACTGAGGTATATTAAGGGAGTGTAGTAACTTTAAACTTACATACAAATAGTATTACTCACTCACAGTTGATAAAATTATTTACACATATGATAAATTCCTTTTTTATCTTTCTTTCATGTTTTTAAAATGCCAAGGCAAGTTTTAGTTGTCAACCAAAAAAGCTTACCATTTTACATCACAAACAAGATAAAAAATTCAATATGTAAAATAAGGAAACGACAAATAATCGCAAGTTTATCATATGACTATTAAAAAATTGCAATTGGCCTTTCCAAGAATCACTAAGGGGTTTTCATCTATTCTTTATTACTTCGATACGATAATACTAATTGAGAATGCTACCATAATTTAATTTAGAATAAGTTTAGTTAACTAATTATCTTTTAAATATAAAACAAGAAATAGAACGCAAATTTTGATTTTCAGTTCCAAGAATGAATTATTTTATCAGTCTCATATAAATTACTATAAAAATATTAAAAATATCTCCTTTTCGTTCATTTCACCAAAGAAATGCATCTCACTTACAAAAGTGATATCACTATATTACGGGTGACAGGTATAAAAGAGTGAAAGTAAATAAATAGACCGTCATCATATCACGACAAAACTAACAAAGAGAATCTTACAAATATTCACTTACGTATAAAAATACTAGATAAAACAAGATTACAGCAATGTTACTTGATAGAAAGAACCCAGAAAATTACCGTTTCCACTTCACTATATGGGCAATAAGACATTAAAGACAAACACATCAACCAATTTTGCAATATCATGCAATAATTACGTTTATCTTGGAGGAATAATACGGATCATAAAATTTCTTCACTAGGAAAATTTCGATATATTAGCTACTAATTACGAGTTGGAGCCTATTATGCCTTGGTGCAGTGGTCTTCACAAAATAGAATATTAAAAGAATTACATTATAATAATTATCTGTTCAATGTCATTTAGTAAGGATTTCAGTTCTTCTTCAATAATCAGGGCGTTGAATTAAAACAGGAAGGTCGTAGATTTCAATCCTTGGTGATGAAAATTTTTATGACGAAGATTTATAAATCTCGCTTTAAGATACGGAATTCGCAAAATTTAATAACTTAAGCCCAAAAATACATGAAAATGCGCAAAAACAAATACCATAGAAAAACGGGTTCATACTTCTGATCACTAAAGAAATTGATATTGAAGCTAATTTAAAGTTCGAATCACACACTATTATTCCCTTTATCTCTAAGAAGCAGTTTACGAAAACAAACTCTACCGATACAACAAACAAGAAATGGACTCTAACATTCAAAATTCCAATAAAAACTAAAACAAAACATGCAATAATCACTATATCTTACAATCCCTTACTTCGCCAGAGAAAACCACTTGTTGTGAACTCAGTCTGAGTTAGACAACAGTAGACAATTTATATCGCGTATCTAATGTAGAAGAAAAACCAAATGAGTTCAGACTTCATCCAGTAGTTATCTCTGCATCAACGCATATGTCGCTCGGTATAACGGCTGGACAAATAACTACTTCCAACTAGTATCAGCGAAATCAGTTTCCCGTGTATTATTTCCGGACGATAACTAATTATCTTTTTCTTTTTTAATATTGCTAATTTGAAGCATTATTTCAAGTAATCCCAAGATCATCATAAGAATTTCAGAAAATTTTACCTGGTCTTTCCAAATAATACTTCTTGTTTTAATCGGACTTCTTTTTTCAATACCTTAATACTCATAAAAATTTTTTCATACCTTAATTTTATTTCAATTCATTTTTTCAATTTCAAACAATTTTAAGATATATTCCCTATTTTATTTATTTTAATAGCAATTGTTTAATTTCATTCCAAAAACTTAAGGGTTTATTAAAACAACATGAAAATAGGAGTATTAAATATATCTTGTTTTATTTTTTCAATTAAATAATAAATCAAAATAAATCTTACATGTATATATAATTAAAATTGCCATTTCAGGCATCAATCTTCAGTAATCTGAATTTCACTATCATCATAGTAACTCTTATTTTTAGCTTCTTTATTCAGCATGTAATTTTTTGCTGAATTCCTTCAGACCATACTCAACTAAATCTTTTGTGGTTCCATTATTTACGAATATACAAGTGACACCCATTTGTGAAACTTCTTTAATATTCCGCATTTCATCATCAAAGAACAGCATATCACAATAGGCTATGCCGCTTTCGTAGTGAATCCTGAAAGAGAAATATTTCACAAGTAATGTAAATTATCATCAGCATTATTTTGCTAGGTATAATTTAATTTCAGAAATATAAGTAGTTCTTTCTGACGTATGCATTTATATAAACTCTTCTAGTCATGGTAGTCCTCGATAATTTTTGTAAGTGCTTGAAACCTCTTTAATATTGTACAATATATCATGATCTGTAGTTATTGACAGGGAAAATTCAGTAATACTCCTCTAATGACACTCAAAATCCTTTTCCTTCTATGCCATCTTTAGTTGCCCATCCTCCATAACACATAATTTAGTAAACTTTTCAGTTTCCTCATGGGACTCCCATTTGTTTCTGAATACATTTTCCTCTTAAATTCATATTGCAACTTCACCACTAAAAAATAATATCAGGCTTTGAATGCAAAGGTTTACTTTGAATTAGAAGCAATGAACACTTTTCAAAAATGAAAATACTAAAATGAATACTATTTCTGAAGATTTAAAAACTTGGAAAGTTGATAAATGAAACAGTAGATGACATGATATTAACTATAATTAGCTTTTGATTAATATTAAATCGTAATCTTCTGAAAAGAAGAGGAAGCTTTGTGTAACCAACTAAGATTTTCAAACATCAAAAAATGATAATTGAATTTAATTACTGCATATTCTCTGTATTCAAACTGCCTCTACTTCTACCTTGATAGAGGAGAATACTCCACCAGAGCAATAACCTGTACTGAAATATACCAGGTAATGGCAAATGGAAAGGGAATAGAGGTTGTAATTTTAAGGATAGAAATTATTATGACACAGTGACAATTTTACTGTAGAGAAAATGAAAGATACTATCTTAATGATTACACATAAATGGAAAATGATTTTGTATATTTCTTACGTCAAATTCTTCCTTTTCTCAGCAACAAATGTAATTGGATAATGCTATTTCAAGTCAGGAAATGTGCAGTAGTTAGATATTAAGAAATTTTAACCAATATAAGAATGTTATAAAGGATATTTTTTTCAGGAGGTTATTTTAACTGCATACATATTTGAGTCCCAAACACTTGTGAATAAAAAATAAAACAAGAAAATGATACACTAAGGGTGAAATTTTCACAAACAAGATTTATTTTTAATCTTTACTTATCAACAGGAACAAATGTTGAGACTAGAAAACAAATATTCATGAGTAAGAGCAATGTGTAAGACACAGTTGATTCTTCATATTTCCACAAATATTTCAAATAAAAAATAAAATGGTACTTTCAAATGACTGGCATACTAGATATAATTCAACGGATTAGTTTTCTTAAATATTCAAATGCATCAAGATTTGCAAACATCATGAGCGTCAACATACATACATGTATTAAACGCATCTTATAGATTCAACCAAATAGTCCCTTTAAATCAAGTCCATTAAGCACATCGTTATTACCTGAGCCAAGGATGTACTCGGATAAAGAAATATACACTGCTACACATACGCCAATAAGACTTGCAACAGCGATATTCTTCGGAAAAATTATGCATGTAGTAATGCATAAGCCAAGATACGTGAAATAACGAGTTAATTTCGGATAAATAGTAGCATACCATTCCGATTTGTCTACACACAAACTTCCAGTCTTCGTGTATCCTTCGGCGCAAGATTTACACATATCTGGTCCATCACCATCACAAGAAGCGCAAGCTTTATCACAATCTAAGCATGAATAAGAACCTTCGCTATTCACGCAAAACTGGTTTCTTTTACACACCGGCTCTCTACGCAAGCATTCATTTACATCCACACATCCTCGGTCAGAATCCATAAACCATCCTTCCTCTTTACAGGATTGACAGCCTTTCGGACCTCCTTTGGTGCAATCTTTCTTGCATGAAGGGTGACAAGGAGAGCAGAGAAGTTTGTGATCATCTCTGTACGATTCATAATAACCGGGAGCACAATCTCCACAGTAATCCCCCGAATATTCTTCTGAGCAAATACATTTTCCATCTCCTTTCCTGGTACCAGAACCTTTACAACTACCACTTTTGTTACACACACGATTGGGAAAACCTGGGCATGGCTTACAATCCGGACCGTAGTGATCCAAGGGGCAACATACTTTCAAAGTATCAATGCAAAGCCACTTATGGAAATCTGGCTCTATTTTCTTATATTCGAACCACCATTTTTCAATCATATCTTCATGGGTACTAGCCAATGTATGACATTGATCTTCGCCTTTACCTACTCCAGCGCATAGCTTCTCTTGAATCTCAACTAAACGAATTTCGCTGTCCAAATAGCTACCTAATCTTTCTTCTTCCCAAGCAGAGTCTCCACCTTCGTACTTCCCTCTTTCCGTTTCCTTCATCCCCTTCTTGAAAGACTCTACCAACACTTTACATGATTGGCATGGCGGCAAAGTAGCACTCTTCAGTTGCTCTTTTGCTAATTTCTTAGTTAGAGAATCCTTTTGTTTTTCGGTGGTATCGACACTGAAACAGTCAGTAACTAGGAAACAAAATACAACGACCAAGTGGTAAGGAAGTTCCATTGATATCAAACGAAAATTTAACGAATATAATAGGACGGATTACGGCGAAAAACTAGGATAACGTACAGAGATTCTGCGAACAAAAGCTATAACGGATTTAAAATAAGACGGAAAACTTCCCACAATTACTGCACTTCCCTTAACAAGTTTGATGTTAAGTACCAACAACAACGCGTCTATTAGGCTGAATCACACCAGCGACACCAATGCATGGGAAAATCGAAATTGTCAAGAGCACCATCTACCAAAAGAAAGTAGTACCAAAGTCGATATCTCAGAACTTAACGTTTCCACCAAATCCCGGCGGGAAGTCAATGTCCATCCATCGAGGATATTTCTAGGTGACTATCAAATTTTTGATATATACACTTTCCACTGCTACTTTGTTATCTCATCCATTTTCTTGGATTTCTTCCAAAGCAAACCCAATGATTTTAACAAAAGTAGGATAATTTAACTTCCAGATAATATAGGTAGATACAAGAGGTTTTGATTAATGCTTATTCTTGAAGTTTATTTTTCCTTTTCCTTTCAGATAAATATATGAAATATTTTAACTCTTCTTGTTAATTGACGATAGCAGAAGTTTCCACCAGCAACATCTCGAAAATATTACAGCCCAAACATCACCCTTTTCACTTTTAATGATTAACTTCTTAAGACATAAGGGGCTATTATGCAATGATCAGATCATGTTTAAAGTATCCTTTTCTAACTATAATATTAGGTAATAAGGATTAAAAATATCCCTTCAAAACGTTAACAGTACTTCAATTTCATTATTAATACAATTTGGTTTACCAGAATTAAAGAAAATATTTACATCAAAGTCAATAAAAAATTATTAAAATAAAATTAACTAAAAATTAATTAACGATTTTATTCCTTTAAACTATTCTATATTCCTTTAAACCATAAAAATCCAATTTCCATACACTTGATGTATCATTGCATACTGAAACAACATCTCCAATGTCAAAAATATTGAATCAATGAAAAAAACATGATGTTCTCAAGAAATTTGAATTTTGGGATATAAAAATCATTTTAAAAATTGAAGAAATGCAAAAAAACGGTTCAGTGTGAAGTTGTAAAAGAAGACCTATTTAAAATGAGGCTTTAATAATAATTACTTAAGACTAATTATGATTTACATGAAGTGGAATTCATTACTATGGTAAATGTTATTAACAAGTTCTCATAATCCACCATTGTAACTTTGATTCTCTTAATTCCATTCATTTTGGTTCCCAATGTTTCATATCATAAGTACTTACTTCTGAAAGTGTTTTGTTTTTGTGCCAACATATATTTCCTTATACTTGAAGAACTTATCCCAATCAAACAGCTTGAGTAACTGATTAGCTCCATTTACTTCTCCAGTTCTCGATACAACAGCTAAATTATATCCTTCACTGAAAAGGTTTTGCAATACTTCAGGCACTTCTGGATAGTGCTCAATTTTATGTCCTCTGCTATCATAAACAGCTCCAATCCTTCAAGAAAAGGAATGGAAGGAATCAAAATTTTATTGGAAAAAATTACCAATTGAATGAGGAAATGTAAGTCTAAAATAAGTCCTAAAAATACATTGAGTATACAGATATTTGCAGATATACTATATACCTTTTCGTGCAGAACATATTAGTAACAATTATCTGATAAACAGATACAATATGAACAAAAACCTCACTTAATAGCATACTTTGTAATTAAAACTTTAAAAACTTAGTATGATTAATTTAACAACTAGGTTTCATCCATGGTTTTAGATACAATTTGAGTATGAATACAATTTAGAGTGCACAAGGTAGTAATGGTAGAGAGGGAATACCTTTAATGCTTATAATAGTTCAACCTCTCCTGTATTCGCCAGAGTTCAGTAGGGTAATTTCTAAGTGTTTAATATTGTAGGTTAATGAATATAATTGAATTTATTCCCTTACAAAGTGCACATCATAGCAATATTACGAACTAAACGAAACATAATAAATATTCACGTACTATTTAAATGTAATAAATTAAACTGATTCTAAAATATTGTTGAAATCATAATATTGATTTTGAAATCAGTCTAATTCTTCAATTATTAAATATTTTAGTTTTCACGTTTAAAAGACAAATTTTTCTGAGAGTATTATTCTATGTACTCTTGTTCGTACTCCCCTTTCAGTACTCTCCCTCTGACTCAAATATAAAGAGAAAGCTTAAACATTTACGACATAGACTAACTTAATAAATTGAAAGCGTGATTTCTTTTAATATTAGCATTTCTTTATAATTATTCTCAAACTGGACTTATCGGATATCATTCAACACACTAACTAGATAATTGGCTATTAAACTTGTTCTCTTGAACGGATGTTATAACAAACTTAATTAAAACATTATCAAAAGACTTAGGGCTAACAAGTAGGTATCATTGACGGAGAAAGGTCAAAATAATCTAAGAAATTTAACTCCGAGTATGTAAGCAATGGAATCGGGTTTAACCCATTTTAGTATACATCGATTTTCTTCATAGTTTTCAGTCGTTAAAAACTACTCTGCGAAAGTAAAATAGTTGGTACCTAAGTATTTGTTTACTAAATATTTACGAAGAAATAAGTGAGCATGATTTTGGAGGATTTAATTTTGGTTATAACAAATACCATAAATAATCGATCATGGAAATACTATAATATTATTGAAGTGATACAGGCTATGGGATTTCACTACAAAAAACGATCTACAAGTTAAGGATGATAATGAATGCCGCTACTTAAGAAATTTCGAGCAACTACGTAGCAATACTGGACATTTCAAGAGTTAATTACATTATCATTCTACAAAACTTAGAAGAACATAATAAGTTGTAAAATAAAATTGGGAAAAATAATTTAGATGAGTAATTAAGTGAAATCCTTTCGAAGAGAGCACCCTCAAAAATTGTGTTATAAATTAATTGACGATGTTAACGGAGCATTAGCCTCCGATGAATCACTTCAATATAAAATTTGTTGTTTCGCTTGTACAATTTAATCCAGAACCAAATGAAATAACAGCGAAGTATTTCTAACTTACGTATTTTTGCGAAACGGCGGGTCGACATGAGTATCCACCCAAAAAGGCCATAAAGTGAAATCTGTAGAGGAATTTCTGGAGCTATATAAAGATTTCAGCTTAGTTCTTAAAATAATAACAATATTATAGTAAAGTCATTACCAAGATCGAAGGCAATTAATTTTGGACGAGGTGGCGAAGACATTCTTAACCTTGATTCTCGCTCGCATAACAATTGAATGTCGATTATGATCTTTCGGATTGACAAGCTATGTAATTGATTCATATGTGTCTATGTTTTGAACCGTCAGAACTTATAATTGTATTTAAGTTTGTATTTTGGAAATGGATCCATTCATGCACGATTTTTTTATCGAAGAAAAATGAAGAAAAGTACAACAACTTTCTTGAAGCGTTGTCGCCTTTGTGGTAGATGCCATCAAGGATCCATAGATATATTTTCGAGGAAAGATAGAAATTTGAAAGAACTGATAAAGCAATGCCTTAACATAAACGTATGTATATGGTATTAATATTCATGAAATTAAGTTTACTTTGTTATGCTTTTTCTCAATAGATGTGCTTCATTGCAGGTAAGAGAGGACGACCCTCTTCCTAAAAAATTGTGTCAGTTTTGCGAAAAGAAATTATCTTTATGGGAGAAATTTAAGAAGTCTTGTGATAGTGTCCAAGTGAAGTTGATAGCCGATTCTCTTCCTAGCGAGTTTCACATTCCGAGAGAGAAGGAAGGAGACAGAATATGCGATGAAGGGGACAATAACTCCCATTTCATCGTTAAAGATACATCTTGTAGGAATTCAGTTGATACCTCCAAAGGTAGTAATAAGCGAAGTATTAAAACCCGTACCTTATTAAGCGTTAATATTTCTTCCGCTCCGGAAAACTCTAGTAGTACCAAGGGTGTTGATGCCGAAAACTTAAGTTATGAACCAGCTAATACAATAAAAAAGTCGTGTTCGAAGCAAGACCTATCGCATGAAAGTATACTTTCTGAGCAAGGATTGAAACAGAAGATAAGTGAAGTGTCGTCAGTTGCTTTGAGTATAGAAACTGAAGAGTCTGAAGGGAAAATTAACATCGGCGAGGACGATTTGAAGACATCAGCTACGTTCAATAAATCATCTCAACTCTCAGATCAAGACATACGTGATTTAAACGACACACTGTCGAAGAACATCATTTACGAAAGAAATCCGGATGCAAATTTGAGTAGAAGCGTTCAGGAATCACATAACATTACTCGCGAGGAATTTAAAGACATATCATGCGTGAAGAAGTGCAAAGGATCCATTTCTTCTTTGAGAAAAATCAAAATTTCTCGTAAATCCAATAAAACTGATGAAACCGATACTGTTACGAAGAGGTGAGAAAATCAATACCTTTGATTTCTTTTTTAAAATTTCTCGATTTTCCGTGGTTAATTTATTTTTGATCACTAATTTGAAAGTTAAGATTTTTTTCTTCTCTTCCAATTTTAGTAGCCCGATGAAGGAATTGCAGTGTCCAATATGTCCTCGCAAGTTATCTACTACATATAACCTAAATCATCATATGGAGACACATTCTGAACATTGTAATTATTGCTGTCATTTGTGTGGTAAACTTTTCAGAACTAGATCATCTCTTTCAAATCATGTACGAGTGCATCTTTTTGATGATGCAGAGAATGTGGAGAGGGACAAGGGATATTCTGGTAAACTATTCATCAAACATCTCTTATTCTTCTTCAATGTTAACTGGAATTTTTACATCAAGTAATCAATACTAATGTCATTGAATTGTATCACTCGTTCCAGGAACTAGCTCATCTGTTAGACTATTTCAGTGTGAGATCTGCGAAAAAAAATTCAGGCAAAGTGGACACCTGTCTTATCATCTTAAAATGCACACTGGTGAGTGTATATTATTCAGAGTATTTCTCCCTTATGAAGTTAATATTTTCCTGTGTGTTTCAAAGTGTAACTTTGTGGAAGGTTTGTAACATATTGAAAAAAATGATTTCGTACTTTCCACTGAGAAATTTATTTTTATGACTGATGATGTTAGCTCACTAACAAAACCTGAAAATAAATTTATCCTTGGAAAGTATTGTTTTTTTTTTTTTTTCAAAACTATCTCTCCCTTTTAAAGCAGTTGATATGGATCTTGGTTATTCAATATGGTTCTTACGTTCTTAACCATTTTTTTGGTAGCTATACAGTTCTAAATTTATAAGAACATTAAATGAGCATTAGAAACTCTTAATTCAAGGGAAAAGTATAAAATCTTGTCTATTTTTTGGTAGCATAGTAATAGATCTACTTGAAATATTAGCAGTCAAAATAATAAATTGAATTATTTTGTACCTCGTATTTATTTATGAAGTTCTGAATCATTTTCATTCCTATCAAATATGTTATATATTAATTTAATTATGACCCATTACAACTAAGTAATATGACCAGGCAGCTATGAGTTATGATTACTATTGTCAGAAAGGAAAGCTTGTAATTGATATTTTGAGAATATTTTTTATCTTGGAATTATAAGTGATTGACTTTCTCTTGACTTGAAATAGGTCATAATCCTCATATTGAATGAAAGTACTATATACCAAGAATTTCAAGTATGTGCATCTATGCTCCAATATATACATGCTATGTGAGTGTTGAAGGAGATCATTTATTCAAATTATCCAGCTTCTTATGCGAATAATCTTTTTGAATAACTAATATATCTTTTACAGTATATTTTGGTATTCATAATTTTTACAGGTATACGATCTCATAGTTGCAGCATATGTGGGAAGCTCTTTGCTGAGAAATATCAGTTACGTAGACATGAAAATGCTGTTCACAGTAAATTGAAAAGATACACTTGTGATGTTTGTGGAAAGCAGTTTCTTCACACTCATAATTTCAAAGGTAAGAAGATTCATAACTCTCAGAAGAATTGTATTGAAATGAACAAGTCTATACAAGTCACCTAGGTGTTTGTGCATGGTTAAAGTCTCATAATATGATATGCTTTGCTTGATAATTATCTTAAAGAATGAATAATATGGAAATTATTTTTTCTCTAACATAATTGAAACACTCGAATTATTGCTATTACCTTTTGTTGACAACAGGTAATAATACTAACTGTTTACTTTTTTTGTATTAATAGAAAATACAGGAATTCATAAGAACTAGACACTAGAACTAAGTTGCACAAAATGAGGTTAGACAAACAAAAGTAAATGCATTAATTTATATTTTTCAGTAAACTTTAAAGATTTGGTCCTAGCAAAATTAATCAATACTATCCATGTACATTGTAATCTCAAATGCAATAAATAAAAAATAGAGTTCCTTGGAGTTATTATAACTAAATAAAACACAATGTCCTCTAATGAGAGCACAATATCTTATAATGTTTGGTATCTCCTATGGTAATTAATGATTTTCCAAATCCTTTATTCCTTACTGTAAATCACATTTTATTAGAATATGCATCTCTCATATTTGTAAGCTTTTTTGAATATAATGATGTTTAAATCAAATGGATTGAAGGAAGTTTTGGATGTCTCAATTACAACTAACAGCATCAGATGGTTTATTAATATTTCAATTCCAACGACATGTTTTTAGGTGAATTTGTAAATAGAGGCTCAGGTACCTTTAGAAATAGTACTTTGTTAAAAGTTGAACTCTGTATTTTCCTGTAATTTCATGGAGAAGAAAGTAAAATCTTTTATTTGTTTGGGTCTTTTTTGAGGTATGGTGAATCATTTGATGCTATGTGATAAATTTTTATATGACTGTAAGGTGAAACCAAAACCTGTTTTTTCTTTTAAATGGCTATTATACCCAAAAGATAATTTATTAGTTTAGTTAATTTCATAGAAACTTCTTTGTGCTTGGTTCTTCTTAGAATCATACTAGTTCTTCCAAAGTAAATTTTATTTTCATTTAATTGGGCATTTGAAAAATATGTCTTGGATAATTATGAATACACTTTTCTCAAATATTCTCCATAATCTCAATAAATAATCAATAATTGCATGCCTTTTTAGTCAACTATGCTTAACAAAAATAACAACTGAAAATTTCTCCAGGAATAAACTTTTTATCGTCTACCATGAAGTATAACAATTTTAGAGATTGTATTGTGCTGCACCATGAAGTTAAATTACTCTACTTGGTTTCTTACTTCTGTTCATCTCTGCATTTTGCAGTGACTTGTTCATGGGTGTGTACTTTGGTGAATTACTAACAGCTTTGCTTTTCTTTACTAACCCAATATCACTTTTGGAAGACCACAAGTTGCAGCATGAGGGAATTGCCAAAAATTCCTGTATCTTGTGTGGGAAGGCTTTCCTAACAAGCAATGCTCTCAGGCGACACCAACGTCTGCATACTGGAGTAAAACCTTTTGTGGTGAGAATATGTTATTTACTGAACCAAGAAACCACTTGGTACCATTGTTTGGTAAATCGTTAATGATGAATATTATGAAGAGTTGCAATAAATGGAAGGAATAGCAGATGAGGAAATTGTCTGGTAGAGTCTGTTGATCAATTGCTCAAGCCACTTTAGATTCCGCATTTAAAATCCGGGTCAGACTGTTTCCTTGTCAGTTATTCTTTGGGTTACTTTAAGTCTTATAACATATCTCTTATGTTACATGAAGTGGTAGTCTATGTGAAACTAGGACAGTAGACGCTTCTGTTTGTTTGGAGTGACCTTAAGTGTCCATGCCTACAAAGTATGCCTTCACTGCATGGCTGAATGTTTTTCCATTTATATTTTTCTAAGCAAACTAAGCAAGAGAAACTAACAAAAAGTTGAGGGACTCCGAGTCTAACTTGATTCTGACAGGCTACTTACATACTTGTTTTTCTTTTTATTTCAATTTCTCTGGTTCGAGGGGAATTTAATTTGTAGGAGTTTTTGCTGATGATTTTCAGATGGATTCTATGATTGGTCTAAATATCAACAATTAATTGATTTAGTTATTTTTTGGTCTTAACTTATTACGAGGGTTGTCTAGAAAATAATGTGCCACATTTTTATTCTCAGCAGACAATAGTATGATGAATGCATAAATGTTGCATGTAACTTATTTGAAGTTTTCTGAGTGTTTGCAAAATATCTGGCACTAATGATAGTTTAACTTCAGTACTGTTTGAAATGGTGTCCATAACTGACAAGCATCATTGAATATTTACAAAGTCAATAGACCATTTACAATTGACAAAGGTACGGTTAGTCTCTGGGCAAAGATAAAGAGGACTTCAGAGAGTTTGGCAATCTCCAAGTTTCGCAGTGATGTGGGAGACTATCCTTGGGTGTCACACCTGACATTTTTGAGGACAGTTACATTGATGAATTACAACTCAGCAGTTGGCACTGAATCTGTTAATCGGCAGAGGAAGTGTGTGTGAGCAAGATGTGCTCACAACCAAATTAAGGATACATATAGGGCATGTATTACACAGGAGAAAGGCCATATATTGAGACATAGTGTATATGAAACATCATTCTTTTTGTGTCTAATTCATATTATATGAAATAAATAATTGTCGGAGAAAATATGGTGCATTACTTTCTAGCCAATTCTCTTATACTGATAATTTTCATTTTGATTCAATTGCATAGTTTTAATTATATTTATTAATAGTGAATGCATTTTAAAATTTGTTCTGCTTTTTGTACAACTTCTGTAAAAAAGATTATAGTTTTTCAGCTCTTTACAGATGTATTTAATAATGTTTTCTTGTAATCTCTCTCTATATATATCCATATATATTAATTCCTCCTCTCTATTATAATCAGTGTGACATATGTGGTAAAAAATTCCGGGACTGTAGCAACCGTAAAAGACATCGGGATAAACACACCAAAGAAGAAAAGCTTTCGAAGGAGCATGCAAGAAAGGGAAATGTAGAATCAGTGGCAAATGAAGAAGAAATCACGGAAGTCATTGAGAAGGATGGAGATTCTCCTGGTAAAGTGAAGAAGACATACATGAATTTAAAGACATACTTTGAGTCTAATGATGATGTATCCATGAAAGAGGATGGTAAAGATGGGTTGGTAAGTGATTCGATCATTGAATCTGGGAGTTCAGACCTACTCCAACCTATGTCCAATGATTCGAATCCTGGTCCACTTATGGACTGTGGGTTGTTTGGAGAGGAAATAGATATCAATTCAGATGGTCTACTACTCATTGGAGATGGAAGGATTGGCAGTAGCATGATTGGAGGATCTGAACCACATAACTTAAAAGATCAATTGGTTTGGGTGCCATCTGCTGAACACCTACCTAACAGAGATGAATGCTTTAATACCATATGTGTAGATGATGATGATCTCCAAGGTGGGGATGTAGTGCTTGGAGGTGGAGATGTTGGTGTGCAGATGGGTTTGTGTGGAATGCAAACTGGAGATATTGCAGGAATCATGGAGGTTGGAATGGGAATGTGCTGTGACTTTGATGTTGGTAATGGAATGGATTTAGACTCTGGTAAAGATGGTCTATCTAATAATTTTCCATCTATTAGTGATGTGAAGGAAGTGGAAGGAGAGAAGGTTTTTGATAGTGTACTGCATTTACAAGTATTCTGAAAATAATTTGTATTTTCTAGTCAAAAATAATTTTTAATGATCTCAATTTTATTTCCTGACAATATATTTTTCAGATCTGTAATAATTTATACTTTATTTATTATTTTCATCTGGTGCTGAAAATAAAGTTATTGAAATGCTATATCTTTGAATTCTTATAGTGCCACATCCGTGCATAGAACTAATCTTAAAACAGAAATGGTGGTTTAGCATGCCTTCCTGGAAAAATGAGGGGCTTAGATTCGAGTATTAGTCATATCACTATTTTTCATTTCTGTTTATTTAAGAAAAACTAATTACTTGGGATGGTGGGGTAAAGTTTCTACATTCTTCCTGATAGGTTTGAATTTTATAATAGGTTTGTTTGTCTCAAGAATATTTTTTTATTGCTATAATAAAATGTAAATATGAAGAGTATTTTCCATAACCTCTAAGAAATGCCCTTTTACTCAGAAGTACACTACATACTCTAACAAAAATTACATTCTTCTGACATGCAGGAGGTTGCTAAAAACCTGATAAAATCTATTTCTTAAACAGAATCATGGGTTTTCCTGATCATCCACTATCCATTCAAAGGAGTTCCTCAAAAATCTGTACTTAAGCCTATTACTGTTGGTCTTTTTCATGAAGATTGTCCTTATTTGGAGCTACTTAATTTCTAGATAAGTATATATATTGACTGCTAAAAATTAGATAAAAAATCTAAATGATGTAACTGAAACTACACAATTATCATTTAAGAAAATTGAATGATAATGTAACCAAAACTAAGTTTTAATAAATTGACAGTACCACCTATTCTAGTGACTTAATTGAAAATAAGAAATGGAAGCACATGTTACCCATCTATGTTGCAACCTCTAACTAATGATTAATAAGAAAGTTTGACATTAACAATAAGGAAACTGCAATCATAATATACTATGCATACTAATAAAATTTAATATAGCATTGATTTTCAGGAATAGAACAATCTCTCTTTGCTACTTGAAATTTAAAGTTTAAAAAAGTAATAAACACCATCCCTGGAGCCAGAAAAAGAGAAATAATTAGAGATCCATGACAAAATAATAATATACTTCCTGTGCCATAAATGAATAAATTTCATTTGCTGCTTTTCATGAAAGAAAACGGTAACTTGTACAACACTAAACTTTACTCTGACTGACATACTATATATGTCAGTCAGAGTTTTATATTATGTCCATAACTATATTTATAAACATAATGTATAAGTAAAGATTTATCCCCATACTATCAAAGATCAACAATCAAGCCACAGCATATGCTGGAAGCATACTAAATAATAAACTTCCACTTTTATAATAGCCAAAATTACAGGCTATCGGCATAAGAGCAATCATTACTAAATATTTAGTTGCATTATGCAAAAAAGCTCTTGTAAAAGAATACATTATTTTAAATAATTTAACTTTATAGAAAGCTACAATATTGTAATTAAAAAAGAGAAAAGAATCTAGTTATACAGTAATAGTAGATAATAATGTACCGCTTTAATCCCATTCATTTATTTCTCAGAACATTTGTGTACAAAAATCTAAAACAGATATCCACATTCAGTATTTTCAATTATATACCTCTAAATAAACCTGAGGTTAAGGTATCAGAAAACATAACAAACATATCTGTAACTATAAAATTATCTTTATAAAACCAGAAATGATGAGAGAAAACATTGAAATATTTTGACATTTTAGATACTATTTCTTTGATTTTCCATGAATTGTAGTGAATTATAATATTAAAAATATTGTCATTCAGTACTATGCTTGGATACAGAAGATAAGAAAAATCTTGACACATTTTTCGATGTAATGAAATCTGTTTATCAGACTAATTATTAGTGGATACCTTATTGTCTTGGCCACTTGTTACCATTGCAGATGAAAGCAGAACAGAAGCTTGCTCAGCAGTAGGGCAGCCAACAAGCAATCTTTCTTCTACACTGAAACTCATGTTCAGAATTTGCTGAAGTTTTAAAAAATCTCCCACAACATTATTCTGAAAAAAAAAGATACATTTAAGTCCTTTTATCAGCATTTGTCTTTTCTGGTATATAATATCAACATCCTTATTTTTCCTTGCTTCATCATTTAAAGATTTAAAAGGCACAACATTATAAAGGTACTAGATATAATAAAATAATTTATAGCAGTCTAAATGGAGTCAATGTTTTCTGTTCTGACACATCTTGTAAGATACTTACCCTATTCTATTTACCTATCTAGATTTCATTACCTTTCCAATGATTTTAATTCCTGACAAAGCTAATTATAGATGAAGCCTTAGTATTACCTTACCTGTCTTTAAACCTTAAAAAAACATTAGCATTTCATCACTTTTAATGGTTGTACTTTGAATGAAGAAGAAATGCAAGATACAAAAGAGTAACATTTTCCTAGGCTGTGTTAGGCTTTCCAGTTCCATTTGGTCTACCTTCTGTATTCTTTAAATAAAGCCTACAGATGAATATAGCAGAGATACCTTTCTTTAATCAGCCTATAATACATCAAGTATAAATTGAGTAAAGTTACACAGTAATTTAAATTTCAAGCTATTCTATTCAGTGATCTAGAATATAGTGAAAGGAATTCACTCAAAGAAATCAATTAAATAAAAATTTCAAAATACCCTCATTTTAATCATCATCCATAAACTGAACTTTGAATTGCAATAAGCTCTATATTCGACCACAATATTCTTCATTTTCTGGAATTTTACACTATCTTAGTATAAAAAAACATCCAGCATATAAGAATCTATCAAACTCTTTGATTTCGATTTGCTGCATTTTTTAATACCAATTTGACTAACCCTCCCTTTTGAGCCAGTTGTAAAAGGAAATTATTTGGGCATTCTATTTAAAACTATTATATTTAGGCCTTTGAGCTAAATTGCTATTCATTATAAATAAAAGCCATGATTTAAAAACTCAGTCTCTTTTTTAGTAAGTTTAAATAAGTAAGTATATATTCAATTGCATAAAACCTTTTAAAAGGTGAATCTTACATCACAAATTTCATACCGGTATTACAAGACTAAAAAATGAGTTTAATAATAGATGAGGGGATGACCATAAGGGTATTCAATATTACTAAAGAAATTAACATTATTAGATAAAAACTCATACCTTAATTGGTCTAAATAAGATGAACTCAGTCTCACGATTAGCAAGGTATAATCTCAAGCTTCGTAAAATCCATGGCAATTTTGATTTTATCATCTTTTGCGTTTGCCTGATGGCTTCAGATGCCTCCTCCACAGAAAAAGGTCTTACAGAAGCCTCCTTCAGATCATCTCCAATGCCAGGGTTAACTGCTGGGGAAGCTTTACTTTCAGGAACCTTTGGCAATAAAATTATTGTGTGTTT
The DNA here is from genome assembly GCA_020796165.1 of Pantala flavescens. Taxonomy (NCBI): domain Eukaryota; kingdom Metazoa; phylum Arthropoda; class Insecta; order Odonata; family Libellulidae; genus Pantala; species Pantala flavescens. Next base: position 19,239,118 of record CM036882.1, read on the forward strand.
GACTCACAAAGGTAGTGGAAACTTAAAAGAGGAATAAAGAATACTTAACAGAGCACAAACTCAGTTAAATAGACTGAGTATAGAAACTAACATGAGTTATTCAAAGCTCACAGTCACTATCACTGAAACATTTACAATTCAAACAAAATTGTAAAACAGGAAATTAATGCATTGTTAATATTTCTCAGAAACAGGATAAATAAGATAACTGAAAAATAATAAGTATACTAAACATGAATAACTAAAAAAAGTTATATATTAATGGCAGAGAAGTAATGAGACTGATTTATAAATTCTTCAAAAAAATCAATGTTATCCTCTTCTATGAAGTTCCCTAGGGCAGCTTCACACTTATTGGGATCTTCCCACTTAAGGTAATTAAATTTAAATTATCTTTCAAAATAATCATCATATTAATAGTTATTAAATACCTTTTGTAAAAGTGAAATCAATGGCTGTGATAGCAGTTGTGACGCATGAGTAAATAATGCTTCACATGATGACTTGAGCCTTCTATCTAACTCCTTACGTGAATCCAAGAGTTGTTCCTTGACTTTAGGAGTGGCCCCCTCAGCAAGCAGCCCTAACAGGGACCACCATGTTCCTTTGTTTCCTTCTTGAGGAGCACACTCACTGCCATTATTAGTTTGTGAACTTGTTAGAGAAATACGACGCTGCACAAATCCAATTGCTACAAGAAACATATAAGAAAGCTATTGCAAATATAAGAATTAATTTTATTTGCTCTTAAATCAAATAACAAGTAGACTTACAAGGGAACCTTAAGGACTGTGTCACAGGGTTTTTGATGAAACCAGTATGGGTATGTAGCTTAGGCATTACTTATAACAACCTGAAAATTATAGAGGCCAATGCTCCCTAGTATGCTTATAATTAATGTTTAAAAATCAACAATTGTGGCTCCTATGGATGAATCCCCAGCAATCACCACTTATCTTCAGCAAATGGTGGTGGATTTTTACAGGTTTTTAAATTTAGAATATAAGGATCATAAGGATGGTTAGAATCTGCTTTGTTCTTTTCAATTTTTTTCATTTACTTTATTTTTCTTTTGGCAAAATATTTATTATTTAACCCACATACCAGAATTAAGTGGGTTATTATTACTTATTATTTTTGTTCAATGAATAAATAAACATTTTTATTTTAATGATAGCTTATAAATAATAATAGTGTCTGTCTAGATGAAAGAACAAATATTATTACATCAGATTGCGATCAATGCATGGAAATAATTTATCCTTGAAAAAGATTGTTCTCGAGGGATGATTTTTGTTAATTGTTATTAGCCTCTCAGTTATCTTGAAAGAATTCCCTCTTTCTTAAAAGTCGTATCTAATAAAGAAAATATTAAAACAAAATATAAAATACAATTCTTTAATACATAATGTAACCATCCTCGAAGAAAATTTTTTAGTAGATTCATTTCAAATAAAACAACTGGTGTTCATATATTTTAAAGAATAAGAGAGAGAATTCCTTAATGCTAGATAATAGATCATAAAAAATAATATAACAAAGCCAATTAACAAGTACTTTCTTCCCCAAAATTCCCACAAACTATAGTTAAGTTTTACAATAAAAAAAATTATTAGGACTAAATTGGGATAAAATTTACTGAAACTCCAGTAAATGTACTAAGTAAAAACTTCAAAGAGTTAGTAAAATTTGTCTTGATAAGTGAGATGTATGATTAACATTTAAATGTATGCTCACCTTTGTTTTTCATAGAACTGAAATCAATACTAGTTTCTGTGACAGAGAAGTCCCCTTGAAATGGTGCAGTTTGTTCCCTCAAAATTAGCAAGTGTTTTATTTGGAACAACTCTCCATCCAAGAGGCCCTATTAAAAGCAATCCATTAAATTGTGAGAGTGAACTAGATAATAAGTAAAATATAAGTTTATGATAATGTTTGTAACACCCACAAAATTAATAGAGAGCAAATAATTTTAAGGACAATAAATGTGAAAATATTGAAAAACATAGGAAAATGGTAATAAAATATAAAGGCTTAAAAATACAGGTAGATCATGTAAATAAAATGTCCGTGTTTAACCCTTTGAGTGCCACATGATGATATGTTGTTGTTTACAGAATGTGCCAGAAGTGCCAACGACAATATATCGTCGTCAATGAGAAGAACTGTGAAAACCATGTTTTTTCATTCTATAAATATTTTAAAATGTACATGATACAAGAATAGTTTCTTATTAACTATGTGGCTTGGTAATTTTGATTGTTAATTGCTATTATCAACAGCTTGGTTAATATAAATAACTATATGACAGATTGAAATTTATTTAAAGGCCTACACAATTTGTAAAATACCCATGGCACTTCAGGGAGTACCCACTAAAAAATTGGTGGCACTCAAAGGGTTAAATAAAATGCATTCATGGTTCAATTTTGTGCACATGATCATAATGTATCAAAACATTATTCCTATCACATTGGTTACACTTTTCATTACAAACTGTAAATTTTTTATAATTTCCTTATAAATAAAAAACTAAAAATATTTTTTTCTAAACATTTTATGTCAGGGCCAAAATTAGTAATAATCTAATGATGAAATTTCTAGCCTCCAAGGCGCTGGGTGAAAATGTCCTCCCTAATACGCACAAAGACCTTATGGCAAACAATCAGAGAAGTATGTTATTGCAAATGAGAAATCCATTTGGTCAGCAAGTCTCATGTTCAATTTCGCATCATTCAGAAATTCTAAACAAGTAACCCATCTAAAACCTTAGTTTATCAAGATGGCTTAAATTTAATTTTTATTGAATCCATTGAATCCCTATGTTAACTTTTAATACTGAAGAACTTCTAATATATAATTTATATTTTCATATCTACTTTCAATTTCTCAAATACAATATATTACATAATATTAAATTGCGCAATGCAATAAAAGCTGCATGAGAGGAAAATTCAGTCCATTTTCCTCCCTATTTCTAATAGCTACTTTTTATTAAAATGAGAAAGTGTCCTGATTAAAATTCTTAAGAAAGGATCAACCTGATAATTCACTACAGGTCTTTTCTAATAATGCCACGGTAATTACATGCTATATTGTGCTCAAATTTGTACGAACCTTGTTTTATTGGAGAATACAGTAAGACCCTGCTTAACGCTGCCCCGCTTAACGCTGTTTCAGTATAACACGGTTTTTTGGGGTTCCCCTGAAATGAACACTATATTGATTCTTGTTGTATATGTGTGCAAAGGAAACGGCCATGCACCAACCAAAATGTGTGAATTTTGTGTATTTTATTGTCATTATTGTATGCTTTCTATTGTGTTAATTGTATTTGTTTTATTGTGATAAATTCGGCAATTTTTAGTTTTCACGATGGGTGACTGCAAAAAAAATGAAAGCAAAGCGACAGGAAAAAACATTATGCTGGAAGCTAAAATGCAGGTGTTAAGACGATTAGATGCAGGCTAACGGCAATCTGATATCGCCACTGATTTAATTTAACAACTTAAACACTACGGACAATTTTAAAAAATAAGGAAAATATTGTGTCATCGGCAATGATTTAAATTTTAATAGAAGTTCAAAGGCAAGATGAAGAGTCATTGATGCGTTGATCTTGTTATCGACAACTGCTTGCTGAACGAAACAGGAAAAGACAGACGACTTTAGATGAATTCGTCATAAGAAAACAAAGAATATCCAAGAAGAAGAACCTTCCTCATCATAAACATAAGATTCTTATTCGAACTTTGTATTATCTTCATGAATGCTTTATGAATAAAAATCGATATTAACAATAAGTAAGTCTATACTCAATGTACTAAAAATAATTTAACAACAAATTTTAAAAATATATAAAACAATAATAACTCTATAACAATAGATAACTGATAAATTTTCTTATTTTCTGTTATTTTCACCGATCCCCATTATATACATATGAATGGTCGTGTTAAGCTGCCCCGTTTAACGCTGTTTCGTTTAGCGCTCTCAGTTATTGGAACGTAACCCCCGCGTTAAGCAGGGTCTTACTGTAGTTTAGATGAAGATAATGTATGCACCTTCAAATAATCCTTATGATTATTTAAATGAAAATTTTATACCTTTCTGCTAGTGATTTCATGTGAAGCTTGAGTAACACTTTCTATGCAAGCTGAGAGAACATCATGTGAGAGACCTCGGAATGTGGCCTTGTCAACACATCTATGGAGTCTGGAGAGACAAGCCAATGCTCGACGAACTGTAGGATACCACATACCATGCAGATCTGCAGGAGAGGCTGAAAACAAAAATATTTGATATGATGACATGATAACAAAAATTTAATTACATTCAATAATGCTGATTGAAACCTTCACATTCTAAATTCAATATTCTCAAAATTTACATTTCATACTATTCGTATAATAATTAGGATTTCTTAAAGTAAATTAAATTCAAACTGTTTATAAATAATTACAGCATTCTAAAATATGATTAGATTTTTAAATCTTTCACAATAATCTTAAGACAATCTTGCCTGGAACAAAAAAGAAATCTAGAATAAAATATATGGGACCGGTGAATACAAGAGAGTAAAGAAATTTCTTTTTTGTACAATAGATACAAGTTCTATTATGTGATCATTTCTGGATGATAACAAATAAAGGAATACTTTGACTTCAAATAATTGACCAGCATGAGTCAATAGAAAATTTTAAATTAAATTTTAAAATAATTTAAATGCTAAATAAAGCTTTACTTTTAATATAGTGTATATATAATTTTCTGCACATGATACTACATAATTCTTCATGAACTTCATTTTACAGATAATTTCCTCACCTGGAAAATATATGGATTTTCTAAAAATATGGGCCATTGATGTTTCTCTCTCTTTCATTATGAAAAAAGATTTTAATGCAATTTTGATGATAAAGGATAATGAAGCAGACTGTTTTCTCATTTAAATTTTATTTAAACTAAATGTTAAAATTAACCATAATATTTTGAGAATTCTCTTTGATAATTAGGATAAATAATAATTTTACTGCAGTCATTAGGGTGATTCCTTAAATTAGAAAGATACAATAAGAAGAGTACACTAAGTTAGAAGATATAGACAGCTTATGAAAGCCTGACAAGACTGGGAGGTGAGAAAATAATACACATAATTACATGCAAAAGATTAGATAAGAAAAAATAACTACTATAATCCAAATAACAATACTACTATGCTAATATTGACTTTTGAGTAGCAATAGTATAAAATAGTCTTTGTCTAGAGTCCAAGCTGGTAATTGAGTCTTTTTCTGGTGTCCTAGTTGGATATTTTCAAGTTCAATATTAAGTATTAGGTTCAATGCAAAGACCATTAGAATCTTATTAATAATCATAAATAAACAGTGCTGACTTCATCCATGGTCAACAAGATCAATGAGATAAAGAAACTGATCTACTTATTTGCCTGCATTTTCAGGTCTATATAAACATAAAATATTTTGATGATGGTTGTGCTTACCGCTAGACTGTGTTCTTTCTATTCCCATTGAGCTATTTATAATGGCAGCCACTTCCTGTGATGTAGCAGAGCCCATAGAGATGACAGAACTACGTGACTCACTTCTTCTAAGTCCACCACTTTGCTCCATAGCAATACTCTATAATCCAAATAACAATAAAATATTTTCAATTAACTTGGTGATTAATTAATATAATCACTACTAAACTAAAGCAAAGTTTCATATACAGGATTTCATGGGCTACTACTTATGACTTACACTGCAATAGTCACTGCGCAGGAAGCTAAGTAATTCTAATACAGATGATCAGCAATAGTTAATGAAAAACAATTCCAAAAGAAGAGAAAAATATAATGCCTCATTAAAAACAGTAATAAAGATGAATGAGTATGAAGAGTGTTGCATCTGAAGTTGAAGAGGAAAATCAAAAAGTCTAAGGACAATGATTATGATGAGATGAGGAAAATTTCATGTTAAAGGCACACTACATAACAATAAGAGGAATACTTTATTTATTAGCAATTTGGAATGCACCCAGTTTTTATAAACATATCAGACATAGCAAAACATTAAATTGAAATAAAACAGTACAAGAAATTTAACAATAATCAGATAAGTTAAAGTAAATTTTCTTCATAGGGCCACAAACAAACCATGAAATATATCTTTAACTAAAGCTTTACCTATTACCTTATTCATCACTCTAGCTATGGGTTCATATCAGTGCACAACCACTTGCCCATAAGTGTCACTAAACAGCATGGCATATCTGTAGCATCTGGCTGGTACATTGAAATTTAGTATCAATACTAATGGAATTCAAACAGACCTTTTATGATATTTTCAAAAGAACACAATATCCCTAACATAATGTCAATTTTGTAGATGCATAAGATTTCATTCCTAACAGATATTAATGTAGTCTCCTTCATAAAAGTTAGAGCCTAGAACATACATATCTTATACAATTGGTCAATTTTACAGACTCCTATAGACATATACGCTCCTGTGTAGTCTAAAGTTTGTTTTTTTTTTCTTTCTGGAAATCTCATGTAGGAAAACCATGAGTTCTGAGTGAAATATTTTTCTTTCATAAATAATTTATAACCAAATTCCTATGAAAATTGATATACTGGTGTAAAGAAGTTATGTACTCCAAATATTGAGCAAACTGATGGGTTTCATGATAACTGTCACAGGACAGTTTTTCCAACCATAAAGAGTAGAGAAATAAATATTTTTGGATACTGCACTCTCCATCATTCCAGTGTTAATATAAAGAAATGATAGGGATAATTCAGATAGTATGAAATAAAATCTTTCTTTATTTAGGAAAAAATGCAGCTGAATAAACCACTCTCATATTTAAACCTTGCACATTCAATCCCTGATCGGAAAAATGTGATCCACCAGGGCCTGAACCAGAGACCTTTAGGGTGTGAGTGATGTATGATACTGCTAGTACAATAGCCACTATGCCTATGAGACCAGCACTTCTTGGATCAATGTAATCATTATCAGCTTTTGAAACTCACCTCCATCATCTGCAATTTCTCAGGGTAAGCAAGATCACCAGGAGATGGATTAAAGCCCAAAATATCAGAACGAAGATAACGATGAGTGCGAAATACCAGTCGCTCCTGAACATCCTGGAGAAGTTGCTGAGTCACTTTTCCAAAGGACTCCAAAGCATCTGCTGCAATTGACAAATTTACAAACTCAGCAAGGTATTTAAGAATTTTTATTAAAACTAGCTTGGAATAGGTTAAGAATTAATTCATTTAACTCATTATTTACAAAAAATTCATTAAGTTAGACAAATATTAATTTGGGGAAAATTAATATAAGAGAAATCATGAAGAAATTGTCATGATATTGATTTTTATATGGAAATCAGTACATAGATAATACAATGGATTGTAACTCACAACTAAAAATATCAACCCCAAGTTCATTTAAATTTGAAAGCAGAGGCTTAGGAAAAAATTTCAAATGGCTATTAGAGGGATATGGTGACAGAATACTAACGACTTGCTCGAACATGATCATCAAGCATTTCTCCTCTCAGTATAGAGCAAAGTTCAGCCAAGGTCTCTAAATGGTTCACATGGATTACTAAAGGACGAAGTGAATCATACAGATATGTGCACAGTCCATCCAAGTATGCACTGAAAAAATAAGTATTAGAGTAAAAAACATCATCTCCAGCAATCAAATTCCTCATTCATTGTTATCAAATGCGGCCAAAAACCGGAAATAAGTGCAGGTAAAAAATAGTCTTGATTTTGAAGCAGAGGAGTACACAATCCTGAAGGTCCCTTTGTTAGCTAAAGAGCCAAAACTAATAACAGGGATTAGATCAAGAAAAATTTTTATGGATCCTCTATCAAAACAAATTATTACCAAAAACATCCATTTGAACAAAATCCCTTTTGTAATAACCTAACAATTCTCTCAAAGACCACAATCTTATTTCCTCACCATTAATTGCTGATACCTAATTGGATACCTTTGATAAAAACAATCACTTTCATTCAACTCCATGTATATCTGGGATAAATATTTCTCAAATTTGCAATAAAATCAGTTTCACACAGCTTTGATTTTTGGGTATCCAATGTGAATTAAAGATAGAGTGCAATAAATCATAAATAACAGATTAAATAATAGCCAAGTATACTTTGTACTATTCTAGTTTATTATAATAACATAGGTTTTGACCTTGAATACACAGTCAATCTATGATGAATATTGTGGTAAAAATTACTAAGTAACTGAGGAAGATTTTATACTTCATCATATTTGTTATGATAATTTAAGATGGTGTTCAAGGGTATAAGGCCAGAACATCTTCAGCTTATAATAATGAATTATGCAGTGCTCAATAATGATCCAATGCCAAATTACAAAACTCTTTAGTTAAATATTCAAAACTTCAATAAATCAATATGAATCATTTAATAAACAAGAGAGATACATTCCACTTACGTCAGTAGTGGTGAGGGATTGGAGAAAAACTGGAAGAATAACTGATGTTCATCTTCACAAACTCTGATAAGAAAGGCACATGCAAGGCGAAAGATAGCACAGTGGTCTCCTCTAACTCCAGGCGTACCCTTCCAAAGCACACTTTTCATTGAGTCATTTCCTTGATTGGTACCCTTTCCTACATGAGCTGCTGTTGAGGTAAGCTCAATCACCCCTGCAGCTACATTTTCAGCAACAATCAGCTCCCTTTGAGTCACATAACACTGGTGACACTCCATCAGCAACTGTGCATACCTATGGAATGATCAAGTTCAATTTTTAATACAATCAAGTAGTAACATCCAACTGCAACAAGACTCCATTGACAAAGATGAAGTTAAAATCAACTAATATACAATGTACTAATACTGAAAAAAAATTCATTTCCCATTCATAAATAAAAATGCTTGAATTTTATATAAATCAAGGATATAAATTAATAATAATGCAAATTGTTAAACAATATTACATTACTGAGTAAATCATGGTAAATTAATAAAAATCATAATGGTATTTATTTATATTAAAATAGTGCACATAGATATCCATTTATAAGATAATTACAGTAAGGTACCAAACAATTGACTTACACCTAATTCCATACCCTGAGAGGTTAATATCCTCTCAGACTTAAAGATAACAATTTCCACTACAGTGAATGCAGTAGAAATCTTATCTACAAATGAAAATTTTGACATGTGAATAGTTTTATTGATAAGGAATGAGGAAGTCAAGACTGTGTTCAAGTCCATTTTACCTTAGTTTTATTGATTAAGTTTCATTGGTGAGGTTTGGCCATTTATACATCTCAAACACTAAGCAACAAACATACAGTGTACAGTAAAACTATAAATTTTCAAAATCGTAAAACACAAACATCCAAGGATATTTATATTGAGAATAATTTTACACAGTACGATAAAAAACATTTACACATATTCCTATTTTTACATAAGTTTAGTGGTATCATTCATACTTAAACAGCAAACATAAGATTATTGAATAATTTGTTTAGTGAGCAATATAAATGGTAAATATATTGATAGTAAAAATTAAAGAAAAATTGACTTACTCTTGTCTCTTTTCTGCACGAATTTCCACCTGTTTCAAGAGATCCTTGACTCTAGGAGCTGATGCTCTGAACTTCCCATACAGAAGTGCAAAGGTTTTGGTTGATGGATCAGAATGGGAGCTGCCACTCACTTCAGCTGCACTTTCCTGAGCTTGATGAGTGGCTGTTTCTAAGGTATTCACAACATATGTCCGGGCTAAGGCAACAGCACGACCTAACACATGCTTGTACTTTGCCAAATATGAGCTAGATTCTTTGTACTTTGGCTGTAGAAGATAAAAATAATTTAAGGTAGTAAGTCAGAACTTAAATCTATATATTAATAAGAAGTCGAACAATGCATGCCCATACTTTCAATTTAACCATTTGACTAGAAGTATAGAATTATTATTAATAAGTAATTAAATATTATACAAGAAAAGCAATATAAATTTAATATCTCATGTTAGCATTAAGCATTACTATCTAAGGGTAACTAATCAAAAGAATGAAGAAATTAACACCAAAATTAAATCAAAAACCACGAACACCAAACATCAACAAAGAATAAACAAGGATATGTATGTATAAAACTTTAATTTACATACTCTATTTTTTATTCAATAACAAAGATCAAATGGTTGCCTTATCTAATATGCTGATATCATCATATAAAACAATTCACTCTCCTGGATAGAAGGGAATTGGTGAGTGAGGTCATTTATTTTTTCTATTCACGTGTCTATGGTTATAAGAAGTATATACCAAAGCATTTAAACAAAACCAAAAGAAAACAGTTTATGAGATCAAAAATTTGGGTAAATAAATTTAAGGATTAAAATTACTCATACTAGCTATTCATTTGCAAAGAATCAAATAGGTGTATAATGAATATTTTAGTGGGATTATAATTTCAAACTATTCTAAAATAATTCAAAATTCGAAATACTTTCATATATTAAAACTAATGAAAATTCATTACCATAAAATTAGCCTGTGAAATCCTAACAATTGTTTTATGATGTTTTGGAAATGAAACAAAATAAAGATTCAACTCACATGACTTTCCATATAACTAATACATTCATCAAGCTTATCCAAAATTTGGATGAAAACCTCACTGGAAGGGGAGAGTGTTGGAGAGTCCAAACGGCTGATGATTCGATCGATTTCATTAAAATAATGAACACGCTTATCGACTTCATCAGAAATTTTAATAAGCTGGCTCTGGAAACGAAGTGAGGAAGTTGTGCATTAATTTTTATCACACTCCATGACATAACAACTGTAATTTCATAGTTCTTTCTTTCCATTATTTGTATCTTTTGTCTCCCTCCCTTTAAAATAGAAAATACACGGTCAATAAAAATGGTCACCTGTTCAGCAATGAGATGTTCGCTGACTTCATGCAAGGAATTGGTTTTCGTAGAAACTAGTCGGTATTGCTCATTTAACGCATCCAAATCATTCAATGCTGTTTCAATCTGAAATTCACAACAAAAGTGACTTAGCATTCACTTATTAGGATTAAAACTCGGTAATAATACATATTATATAATATATTATAATAAAACATAAGGTGGTACATGACAATGAAATCCCTTGTTTCGACTTCCTAAATAATCAATTTATATATATTTTTACCTGGTTAAGAAGATAGCCGCATTCACTGCGATGATTTTCCAGCTGACTTTTATAACTTTCATACAAAATGTCATTTTCTTTTACTTGTTCTTCCTCTAATCCAAAATACCAGTCGAAAAACTGAAAGTGATACATATTATAGAAGTAAATATTCATAAAAACAACAATTTAAGACTTTAATACTGACTTCTTTGGATGTCTCAATTCGTATATTTTCTGATTCCAAAGCTAAATAACAAATTGATAAGTCATCTAGTGCTTCCTTCGTTTTAAGTGAAACGGTTGAACCTTCCGTAGTGGACTTCAACTGAAAAGTAAAGGGCAGAATTAATTTATCGGATTTGCTGACGTTGTACATATAAAAAATTTAAATTACCTCAGCTGGGAAAGGGCGATGATTAAACAGCTCGGAGAGTTCAAAAATTGTTTCATGTTGAACTGATGTCAACGGGGCAAGGGGATTTTCGATCCTTTCCCATTCCAACAGTTTATTCTGAACAGCTCGTGACTCCATGGCATTTATTAACGACATTAGTTCAAAATATTGTATTGTCAAGAAACAACATATCCATTTGAATCCACATTCTAGCAGAACTTGGGTTTTTATCTCATCTCATATTCAAAGGCAAATTCACATCGTCCGCTGATTTCAGTCTGAAGAACATCACCATAATACGCTGCGAGAGCAGCCGCACGAAGGAAAGCAGAACACAAGTCATCATTTGTTTTTACTTACTTGGCTGAAAAATAGTATTTCCCTGCAGCCCATACGTATGGCGCTAGTGACGGTTTCAAAAGTTGGGGGAAGTGTAGTTTAGGTAGTTAGTAATTGTCCATCTTCAGTTCCACTCAGAGCATTTTACCTATGAAAATAAAAACCTTTAAATTCTAATTTCAATAAAATTCTTTCTTGCAATTATGCAATTATTTATATGATAAAATTTCTAAGATATTTTGTAAAATTTTGTAAAGATCAGGTTTTAAAGTATCTACTACTTCATCTATTTTTATATGTAAAGTACATGTTTTAAATCATTGTCCATATTATTTAAAGGCTACAAAGAGATGAATAAATGAGTCAGAATATTTAGGAATCATAACTAAATTATTCACAAGGAGAAACCCAGGAGACAAAATTAGAAGTCGCTTAGAATAAAGGGACTAATTTGAATTCTAGAAACCCATTAAGAATGTCAAGAAAATCATCTCCCAGTATGAGAGTAGACAGATATCTTGCTATTCCCAATGTGAACTATAATATTGAAGATTGGGTTTAGCCAGGGGAACAAATTAATTTCTTTGACTTTAGATTGAGATTCTCTCTGTTCTACTAGTAAATCACTGAATTTTATCAGGTTTTCCAATCTGTTCACAAATCTATTCTTTGAATGTTTAACTTCTGCCCTTTTTTAACTCCTGGTTATTCATTCCATTGTATATTATTCTCATGTAATAGAATAGATAATATACATTGAAAACTATAAAAGTTGGTAGACTGCATGAAAATCAAAGCAATGTATTTTTTAATTTGTCCTGTCTTTGTCTTGTTGTGTCTTTACATTAAAAATCAATCTATCAATCATTTCACAGTTTCAAATAACAAGATATATAAAGTTAGACAACTTTAAAATAATGTTATATAAAATAAATATAGATAAATCAGTTTCAACAAAGTAATGCAGGTAAAGGAAGTGAAGCATTGAATACATACAGAATTGATGCTGGGGGGATCTAACAAGGGGATCTTCAGGACTGTATCATGGGGTTTTTGATAAACTGGTATGGATATGTAGATTAGACATTTTTATAACAACCTGAAAATTATAGAGGCCAATGTTCCCTAGTTTCCTTGTAATTAGTATTTAAAAATCATCAATCGTAGATCTGTTGGATAAATGCCCTAGTACAACCACTCATCTGTAAGCAAATGGTAACAGATTGATACATGGTCCCTGCCTAGAAACTTTATTGGGGAACTACTATGCTTCCAGGATATTTCACTGGAAGGAATGTCATCATGACTTTGTTAAGGGTGCAGCCATACATGGGAAAAATAATTGGGATGGTTTCCTTTTGCCTAATCCCCAATAATATTTTTCAAATGACACCAACACTCAAATAGCTGCCTCACCGAGTTACAGATGCTAGGAGAACCTTTCATTTGACTCCTACCCTTCAACCTGTCTCCCATATACTATAGGAATATCTTATGAAAAATAAATTCATAACTATTTATTCTAGTTTTTCATAATTTAGGAAAAATATTTTAAAGTAATATAATTATAAGAGCACATGTTATTTTCAAATTCATTTTGAACGAAATAAGAGACTCGTTTTCTCCAAGAAAGAGATTGAAATAAACAATTTGTATCAGAAGCTTATTAACTACACCAAACATTCACAAAGATCAAATAATAGTATTAGAATTATAATGAAAGGTAGGAATAGGAGATGTGGAAGAAGGAAAAATTCAAAATTTAGAATGAGAATTTAATAATTCGGTAAAGACTGCTCAGGAGAAAAAGGAGGAAGAATGCAAAAGGATATTTTTAATTATTTTTAAATTTACAAGGACTAACACCTTTTAAAATAGACAAAAAGTAAAATTATAATGTTAATTAATAGTTATAAACTTCGTAAGAGAGGACTCTTCACCGCAAGTAAATGATCTTGTTTCTTGGAGTAGGTGAATAATAGCTTCCTAGTGACGAATGTGGTATTCTGAATTCTTAAGGTGGATTCACAGATCATCAGTCGGAGACAGCCACAGTTCAACTGTATATCTCATAAATGTGTCATATCACGGAAATTTTTTAGAGTTTAACAAATAAATAAATTTGTATAAAGTGCAGGTACAATTTTCCAATTTTTTTTCAATCCTTTCAGCACGATAGCATAGAGGCATCCAACAGGCTGTTTGAATATGCTCTATAAGTGACCTCAAAGAAAGCTATTGAGTAATATTAAATGTATTGTTCTAGTTAATTGATAGTCAATAAGGTGATAACTTGCTGAATAAGCATTTGATAAAGTTATGCATACCTATATACACGGAATATTATACTAGACAAATATAATGAATTGATAAGAAAATAGGAAGTAGGCTGTGCATAGATAAACGATAGTGGTCTTACATTACAAAGGAATCTCACGAATGAAAATCTTAGTTCTTAATATTTTTATGCTTTCTCAGCATTTTATATATTTTTATTTAATGTATATTTGGTAAAATAAGTAATACAAGAATTATTAAAATGAGATTTGGGTTCGAAAGCATGGGGATAAATAATATTATTGTATATGTATATATATATATAACTTGGACTTTAGTTTTACTCTTGGCCCAGAAAAGAAAATGGGTGATGAGCGTACTTATGAGGTTTCCGCAACGCTATACAAAAACAAAATTTCAAATGCATAAAATATTTCAACCGCTATCCGTGTATCTCGATAAAGTTCCTTCATTTCCGTCAACTTTAAAATACAGAATGTTTTCGACCGTTAAGTAAATAATTATTATCGGAAACAGCGCTTATGGAAACTAATTGAAAATTGACATATTAGATCAAATACTCTGGGTTTACATCCACAATCCATATCTACAAAAAACGTCTATATTATTGAAAGCGGACTTTATACGATTGTAATTAGAATATTAATTATACATAAAATGGTTTTGGAAACCCTTTATAATGATATTATAAGAGTTCCCTGATAGCACCAAAAAATTGCAGTAATGTACACCCGCTCTCCTCAAGATTTTATATTTATTACTTCTTGATTGCATCATCTCATGTATGGCATCATCGTATGTATGTGTGTGTGTGTGTATGTCTACATGTAAACCAAACGTCCTTGCCTTGAAAGTTGTTCGTTTATCTTCTGATAAAAATCCTAGAAAAAAGATTTCCCTCTAAAACTGCATTTCATGGCCTTATTTAATAAATCAAATAGGCTTTTAATTGTTTCAAAAAGATCGTTAAATCGTAAAAGTACCTGGGAGACGAGAATAATCGTCAAGGGAGAGTGGTAACCACCCACAATGAAGGAAAAAATAACTGGATTGAATGAAGTCTTTGTTACCAAGTGTAACGCCATAGTTAAGATACGATCATCATTTACAGCTGAGATTCCTCGTTTGTTTAAGAACTCAAAATCTTGTTATTTTATTTTGAAAAAAAAAAAATTGCCCATACTTTACCTTCTAGAAATTAATACAATTATTTGCATTTAGAATTGTGACAAATATTACCTTTTCACAGGCTTATCTAAAGAGTTGAAAAGTTTTGATAATTAAGTTACACAAAACTAACAATCCACTATAGAGTGATTATATCTAACGTGCAACGCAGCCCTTGTGCGTGTGGCAGGGAGTGCGTAACCCCATGACTCCGATTGCCTAATCGATTATTTTCACACATTGTCCAGCGAAGAACAATTTTTTTAAGCTTTTTCCTTAATTTTGCGTCTAATTTTGCTCGCGTTGTCCTAACGTCCAATGTGGCAGTATAATTTCATCTTCTTCGTTCTCCCTATTGATTCTTTGCTTATTTCATCCAAACACAGAATCCAAAGATTCAAACAGATACAATTACCGATTCATCGTAATAAGTTATTACGAAACGTTTCGCATTTTCTAATGTGGAGATGTAACACTTTTTTGTGGAGTTCCATATATTACTATGTTAAATAAGTACTAAATGTGTGTACAAAATTATGTAACATCGCTCCAGTACTTTTACTCTCTTCACGAGTATCTTTAATGTTTTACAACATTTAATATGAATGTCCATGATGAATTATTGATGAGTATTACTACAAAATATGTTACCGATACAACTAATTCTAATTTTTTCATCGGAAGCTATATATTATAGAAAAGATATTTTATTTATATCAGATTTTTCTTAGAAAATTCTACTCTTGAGGTATCGCGTAATTAATTTCGTTCCCAAATAACATTTAGAAAATTTATTTATCAAAAAACTCAAATGAAAAATAAAGTGGAAATATGAGCTCAAGTAATTTTTTGAAATAAAGGTAATATACGAGTATTAGTCCGTTTTTGGCTGAGTCCATATCGAAATTTGAATCTTTATCATACATTTGTTTATTAAAAATAATTCAGTCGCACAATTTCCGACAACGCAAAGATAATAGATAAATCATGTTTGCTCCATTCCCTTGTTTCCTTTACAAATGAGGAACCTCATTTGAGGAGGAATACCTTTTATCGATCCATCTGCCTCCTGATTCCTCGCAGTGACAAGCGGATGTACTCAGTATAATATCAGGTCCGCAATAACAGAATAATTCATCAGAAGCCGTAATGACTTACGTCGGACTCACAAAATAATTTTATTTACAATTCGACCATGGCGAGTAAAAATCAAAAGATATTACTTTCTCGAAGAATATAAAACCAATGAGCAATTTGATAAGTTGTTAAATTGTTGCGAAGTGATCATTTTATCGGTAATAATATAATCAAAAGGATCACTAAAAATAGAAGAATCAGAACATTTAGTTCTTCATTGTTGATGATGGGAATCATGATAGGAGTATTTCGGAGTTAAACATCACCAAATTATTTTCTCTTAACTTCTTAACGTTCAAGTTAAACTTTTTCCATCAACTTGATAAAACGGTTAAATCATTCTGATGGAAGTATTTGTCCTTATCTAAAGTTGTCTCCCTTTGTAATAAAGTTTAATTCGTGAATTATGAAACATTTCTTTCAACGTTATCTGCTGTGCAATTATTAGGAACAAAATCGGTCTTTCCCTGCGGTACTCCTGATGCGTTATATTAATTCATTAATTAATATTCTATCCAACGCGTTGACATCTGGTTTAAATATTAAATCATCTTATGTTGATCGCCACCTGCTTTTGAATTAGTTGCACTGAGAGGTGTGGCGTTGGCCCCAATAGAAGATGAGAAGAATTGGAACTCATTTACTAGCCAATGTTCTTATTAAAAGTGAAGGAATACTTTCAAATCGTTTACTTGGCCGTCGTCGAATAGAAACAAATTTTGATAAATCAGGTGTAGTAAATTCGGTTTTTCGATATTTAACTGATGATTTCCCTCATTATGTTGACTATAAAAGGCAGCTTTCCACGAGTCTTTACGGATCATAATTATTTTCGGTCACCGTCGCCATATTATTTAAAGAAGGAGAAATTAACATATAAGAAAGATCAATATTTAAAAGTGTGGGGGAAGCACTTATTATGTACAGATTCACAGAAAAGTTTACTGCTGTAAAATTAACCTCTATCAAATTAGGTAGATATGAAAGAGACATTCTGCACAGAGGCTACGGATTTCGCCGGCTATCGATGAGCACTCGAGGATAATGATGTGCAAAGGAACGCGTCCTTTCACCACGAACGACAAGACTCTCTGAGGAAAGGTTTCCTTCTTTTTCAATTCACCTTCATCTCTATTTTTTAAATCCTTCTGAACACTTTCCAAAGAGAGATCAGTATTTTTTTCGGCTTTCACTGACTTCTAATTTCTCGCTCACCAACGAAAGTGGATATCTATTTTGCGCGAAAAATATTAAAATAATATAATTAAAGTGCTTCTCAGAGGGATTCTTCGCTGAAAACTAAACTAAACAGCTACCAAACTTGATTTTGTCAGTGTAGGAATTGAAAATCCGCCATGTAATTTGAATCTCAGGTGAATAACTATTATGAGAGCATTATGTATTTTTATGATTCTTGATGAATGGATTAAAATCCTATTTAGGAATTTATTTTGACTCAATAACTCAGCTATATTTCTATGGTACTTTAGCTAATTTTGATTAAATTTTATTTCATTATCTTCTTAGTTATAAAGATAAGATAAAACTTTTCGTACGTGATCATTAATATTGGTGCCGTGTGTTTGAAAATACAGATAATTTTTATTTAACGTACTTTGAATCATTTTTTAATTATATAATTCGAACGATACAAAGTATTTGTAAATATTTACCTAAGAAATAAGAGATAAAATTAAAGATCAAAATCACTGAGTGTAGTAGTGGGATGGAGGTAATGATGCACAAAGGGAGGCGTCATTCGGATTACGTGAGCATTTGATACAAAGATACACCAGAATACAATCATCTAATTTCAACTGCAATTTATCCTATATTACCATTTCGAGAAAAAATATCCTCTTAGTTAAGGAACAAAAACTTATTACCTTATTTATGATATTCAACAGTTTAAATGCAGCGCCTTTTTTGATTGGAAGTTATGGTTAAGAAGTACCTT
Source organism: Pantala flavescens (assembly GCA_020796165.1). Classification (NCBI taxonomy): domain Eukaryota; kingdom Metazoa; phylum Arthropoda; class Insecta; order Odonata; family Libellulidae; genus Pantala; species Pantala flavescens. The sequence continues at coordinate 19,257,618 of CM036882.1, forward strand.
ACTTTTAAATACTCGTAATTACTGAAGTACCAAATTAATGAAATCTTATCTTCAATATTGCATTCAGTTACAACAAGAGAGCAGTTGGACTATCGAATAAACGCACATAAATGAATGGAGCAAATACCATTCGGTATAACAATCTTCCCTAATTATTCAAGCGATTCTCAGATGAATGCATTATTAGTTTATCCGGAGGATAATGTTCTACCGCAAATACTTGTAATAAATCAGTATATGTGTAATAAGAGGTATTTTATAATCTATTCAATTTACTTAGAATTTTATTTTAAGAAAAATAAGTCTTCTCATATTTTGTGTAGAGATTTAAAATAGGGAACTACTAGGGAATTTTAGTTCTTTACCACCGAAAAAGAAAATTACACATGGAATAAAGTTTTTGATCATTACTTTTATTACCTTACATATTTAGTAATTATACTAATTATTATTACCCAACTCTTTTTAGTTAACCTTTTATTATAACCCAACTATCTTAGTTAGATGACAATATCAAAACAGATACTGTTTTTTAAAGAGTTAAATAAAAAAAGAGAAACGATTGAGCGGAGGAGATGAAATAGAGGTGGTGCTGAGAGTAAACAACTTTCAGTAAGATTGTTATAGCGGTTATGGAGGGCAAATAAATTAGGGAATTTCAGGCAGAATAACCAATTATTTGGTCCAGTATTTGCTTCTTTGAATCGGAAACAGATTAACTCATTACCCATTCATTGATTAATTAATTATGTCAGGACATCCTAAAACATTCTCTCGCGTTCATTATCGATTTAGATTCACTGGACCAACGAATGCCGTCCTCTCATATTAAGTAATTAAAGCAAATATCTGTTCAGATATCTCCGTCAAATAGGCACAATACTGATGATTCAGCTGTTTACTTAATTGTAACTGGAAAATGACCATAATTTGTAACTGGATGCTCATCATAAGGATCGTCATCTTTCTTACGAGCTCTTTTTTGTTTTTGACGTACTAAAAGTGAACAAGAAACGAGAGTAATGGTATAGAGCACAACCACATTGGAATGTCCATCGAGTCCTTAAATAATAATGCAATACTGACTAACTCAACTGAAAGTTATTTCCTATGTAAATCTAAGAAAATAAGGGAAAATATTCTTAGTTAACAGTCATCGCATTAGCTATGAAGAGAGGAAGGCGAACGAAAAGGGCAACTCTTCAGAGGGTCAAATAGAATTGTCAATTCCAAAGGATTCCAATCAGTTGCTCAAAGATATGCAAAACTATTATTAGAATATGTCAAGAATAAATAAATGAAGCGAGTGTCCAAGAAAGCATGGATATAAAAATAATAAACTGTCTAACGAAGCTCTGACGAAAAAAATATGTTCAAGTGGTTTGGATTAACCTAACTATTCACTAAGGCACTTGAAGAATCAAATATAACTGCGACAAATTTTCTAAATTGGTGAGAATATCTACGGTATTACAGTAAATATATTTATTTATCTGAACTACTATTCTGGATATTCAGAGATAGAATATAGGAAATAAAGAATCGGAATCTTCATGTACACTAATGATATGAAATATCGAGAGATCACAGTGAAATTTGTTCCTAAATCCTAATAATAGACCCATATTATGGTGAGGATGCAATAGTTCCGTTTGACGTCCGGTAAGCCCTACCCGAACACCCGACTCAGAGATCGTCTTAGCAGATCCGGTTGATCGCAGCGAGAGCCGATTCGGGAACGATGTCCTTGAATATGGAGTTTGAAAATCCCGCCTCCTTGTTTCATTTGATTTCCCAACGTCACTACTACGTCATTTGGTATTAAAAGAAGTGGGTTCTACCAGGATAATATCATACAAATATTAAGACCCAACTTTTATGTAGTACATAACTCTCTGTATGCTCTTAAAATTCAAAAATATTAAATAAAAAAAACTAGGATAATTTATTCCCTCGCATTAGCTATAAACATTGCTCACTTTAGCGCCTTAACTTGTTTCGCGACAATAGCATTGTGATCCTCTCATTTGTGAAATGTGATACTGTTATGCTATTTCTCTCGCGTCATCAAAACCTCTCAAAATGTTAAGTGGATTCTGAAAATGACGAAGGAGTGGAGTTCACGAAATTTTGAATGGATCATCGTAAATAGATTTAGAAGTATTCACAAACATATGGAAATGAAAGAAAGGATCCTATTTCACATTATTAAAAATATAGAAAGTTACCTACAATTAAAATTAAAGAACACTCAAAGTAACACGAACACTCCGAGTAAATGAGGAAGTAATTTTGTTGTTGCGAATGGGGGAGTGGGAAAATTATAGAGAAATTAGAAAGAATTTCGAGATTTTTTATTATTATTACAAATACGTCACAATTGGACGACAGTCCGGTGGCAACGTCTATACAAAATCATACATAATTAAAAAACAATAAATACCACAACTCACATAAATCAGTCTCATTTCCAGTCATTGCTTCTATTAATGATCAACTTTGGTCACCACGATTACTTCCTGATCATCTTTTCTTCATTGGAAAATGTTCTTTCCTTGCATTGATCGGTGATGAGAAGTCGAGGACTATTAAAACCGATTTTGTGTGATTTCAGGAAGTATTCTTGAGAGAAAGTTTTATTCACGCCCAAAATTACATTATCATTCGATTGAACTGGTATGGAATTTGTACGAGTTATAATGTTTCATTTCAAATCGTTATTTATCCCTTCATTTTATTAGTAAATATTGCACGATATCAAAGGGAGTCAGAGGAAAAACTAAAATTCCGTGAGATTAATAAGGAAACAAGAGTTGAGATTTATCTTGGGATGTCCAACGTTTCATTGGAAGCGCTGGTATTTTAAAGACACTAAATGAGATTTACGTAAGCAAAGCTCTCATCCTCTACATTATCAGACCAAAGTTAGATTAGTTGCGTCACATAACTTATGATATATATTGATATACTATTTGCTATAAATAAATCCTATACAGCATCCTTTATCCTTTATCCTTTAGTTTATAACAAATCTGTCAACTCGAGATAGTATTTCACGAGCTCATGTAATTCATTCTCGAGCAGTTTTAATGAAAGTTGTTACCTATAAGGGTTTTTTTTAATATTCCAGCATTCGCATCTTAAGAAGTCTTTACATGCACCATTTCAAAAGTATAATCCATCTTCTGTTACATATCGATGCTGAGGATGGGAACTTACGTTGTTCGATATACGTTGTGAAGAACAAAACTATAAAGACTCTGCATGTTTTTAATAATCATCTCTTAATTATGATCATTAAAATATTATTGATAGTGATAAGTCAAGTTAATATTCTAATGACAGAATGCTTGTGATTCAGGAAAGAAATCATTTTCTCGAGTAGGATTCATTTATCCTATTTAACATATATTCATGAGCGATCAGCTGATGGGAAGGAGAGTCTTTGTGAATGAATGGGTCGATTTGTTGGATGAGAATCCGCCCCTGAGGGAGATTTAATGGATGAAGTTAAAGGGAAAACTTCTCAGGGTATCCACAAAGACCAGCTGAGCAACGAAAAGGGCCTTGGGGGTAACACGGAGAACAAACGGAAGGAGTATTGTTCTCTACCAAAAACGTAGAAATAGTATTAATCGAAAGGAATTCCACTACTTCGGAGGAAAAAGTCGTAAACATTTCCAATTCGAGCAGATTCACCTTTTTAAGCTGTAAAAAGCATTCAGTGAATACACTTCTCATTTAACTGCGAAGTTTCACATTTGCTTAAATTATCCGCGACCGTAGCAAATATCCCTCGCGTATCCTTGACCTCAACGAACGACAATCCTTTGATCGGAGTAATTAAATTGGAGATGCCGAAGGGAAGGTCAAACGAAGGAAAGTGGAGCGTGGAAGTGTTGAAAGAAGGGCTAATGGGAAGACGTCGAGGGTTTTAAGACGCAGTTTAAAAAGGATGCTGAAGAGGAAAACGAGGTCACGTGGGATGGCAAAATGCTGGGTCAGGCAATTCACCCTTTGAATAGCCATTGATCGAAGGAAACGTGTATTTAATACTATTCACGCATTTGTGTGCGCCTTTTTTTTGTTAAACGATTGAGTGAGTACGTGAAAAGACTACGCGAAATAAAAATTCTCCTGATTTCATAATTTGAAATCCTCAATTACTATTAATTTACCACAACTCTTTTTTACAATAATAAAATTTGTTATCTAAAGCATTTATTATTTACAGCATAATGATTATATAGATATCTTTACATAAATCCTAAAATTCGATTAATGCGATTTCAAGAAGAGTATATTATTTAAGCATCAAAATGTTCGCTTTTGTCCGATTAATAATTTCAGAGATGAAGAATATACTTAACGATCGATCGTTTTGTTTGAGAAAGCATTCTTTTCTACAATAATACTACGATCCAACATTATCTTCTACCAATATTGATATTCGTATAAAATTTGTTTCTTAGCTTTATTATTTAAGGGATTCGGAAATGAGTAATGGCGACAAAAAATGGAATATGGCATTTTCTCTGTTCGATGAAAGAGGGCAATTCTCCGAAAAAAGTAACTTTGTAAATCATGACCATTGCTGCTATTTTCGATCAACAGGGTTTTATTTGGAAAAATTCATGAGTTGGGTGAGCATTCAAAACTTGTTTCCTCTTATATTGCATCTGTCAGAGCTGAATCGCAAAAATATTCCATCCAAAACACGTCCTCGCAGAAGAAGTGGCTTTGGAAAGATATTCTGAAAGTGGTGGCGAAGATGGATTGCCACCAATCTTCTAGTGCATGAATATTGATTTTTGCCGATACAATCTATGAAAATAGTAAAAGCGATACCCAAAAAACAAAGAACTTATGATTTTTTTCTGTGAAGTAAACGCAATATACGTGTAAATTTAATTGTTCAGCATTCATCTGACATTTATTCTGTAAAATCAGTGTATGAATAAATAATAAGTTTTGTAAAATATAAATACTATTTTGTATAATCGTGAATCCAAATTAGTTAACTCTTTTAAATTGAATTAGAATATTTAAGTGTAATTTGATGAACTAATAATATATATATATATATTTTAAGCATGTTTATTTTAGTAATCTTAAAACAAGAGTTCGCTCTTTTAAGATACAAATTCCTCTTCCGAACAATAAATTATTTTATTTAGAATAATTAATCAATTTATGTGTTCCGACAAAAGACATCTCAGACACCAAAATGTACACTTCATTCGTCCATCATAACAAAGAGATAGAAGTAATCAAAATAAAGCATGAAGATAAATGAATACATTCGCAGAAGATAAAAAATAAGTGGTATTGAAGTATTAAAGTATAATTCATTATAATACTCGTAGAGAGTAAAAATAGAATTTTGAGTACATCATTGTGTGATCTGTGTGAGATTGTGTGATATTTTTTCTCGCAAAATTGTGTTTTCTAGTTCCTTGGAATTCGGTTGTGAATCATGGCTTTGAGTTTAAAGAGATAATCCACAATTGTTCTCGGTGTTTATCTCCGGAGCAACCGATTGCACACGATACTTACAATAAAGCTTTATTCCTCAGAACACATCGTTCTTTGACACACTCGGGGTCTTTAATATGCTTCCGTTGCGATGAGAATACTATAAAATTTAATTCAGAGCGAATTTTTCCAGACTTGATAAATACTCCGCAAATCCGTTCTTGATGAAATAATCCGAAAGATTTAGAATGGAATTTTGAAAATATGTTCTTAACTCCATTTCTTATCTTATTGACACTTTTCTATTCATATTCTGTAAAAATCGTAAGAGAATATCTAAATGCACCCTCAATAACCTTTATAGGAATTAAGTCATCCTTTGATAAATTAAATTGAATTATATTTACCCTTTTTAAAAATGAAATGTAATTTTAACCTCTTATTAAAAAAACTTTACCTAAGTAGTAACTAACTCTAGTACTTCACTAGATAAGCTTATGAAATGAGATTTTTACATGATTTTCAGTCTACCTATCACGATATCTAATAGTGGATATCCAAAATTGAATTAATGCTTACTTCTTACATATGGCTGTTTGATTTATTTATATACATACTTAATGCAGCTTTATAAATTGGTTACTTTCACCAAGAACACGGTTTCTATTTCACCGCACCTTTCCCTAAGAACCTCTTTTACTTACCCTCATCATTTGTTCATTGAGATATGAAAAAAGAAATTCTTATACTCTATCACACTGATTTTATTAACAATTTGGTTTGTTTTATTTGGTTTCGTCCTTAAAGGTCATCTTCAGCTCATAGCAGTTGAAACATTGCTTCTGAAACCAATTTTATTAGATAATCTCCATAAACTTAATGCAAAATATTGTGAATATGTATGTTTTTATAATTAATACTGGATTTTCAAATGTCGATTGCATCTTTTACATTCCACCTTAAAATTACATGTCTTATTATATACCCTGCACTCCACCTTTCAGAGTGTGCAATTTATTTGAATAATTTTCCTAACTTCAATAGCTCTTACGATGCATCTCTATCATCTCATTCTATCGAATTATTCCATATATCGTAATTTCTACTTAAATAAAAGAGATTAATTCCGTAAGGATTTATATCTCAAAGGATATCTGCATTGTTCACGTTCAGCAGTGTTGCAGATTGATGGACGACGCAGAAAGGGAATCGTTCCACGGAAATGAGAAATTGGGGTCACCGTGTCTTAGAAATACAGCTCACGTCTTTCTTCCAAAATTCCTCTTCTAAACAAAAAACGGTAAAAAGAAACCGCTCTAAGGAATCAAAGCCCCGCAATCGATGTGATGTTCTATGAGTACTCACCTTTCACTTCTTTATCTTAAGGACGACCTCACTTGGCCCGTACGATTTTGGATAATTGTGTTTTTATTGGTACTTCGCACCCGTTACATCTCGTTCGTTCTCTTTTGGGTCATTCCTTCGTTCACTTCTTCCTTTTTCTCTTTTCGCTTATCGTATTTCTGCAAATATGTTTCTGAGCCCACTCTAGTTCTGCGCATCTGAGGGGACACTCGAAAAGAGAGTTCTATAAGGAATTAATGCCGAGAGATGCAGTTTTCCATAGTAAACGTACAGTTTGAAAAATCGAAGAAACATTTCATCATTTGAAAATTAACTCTGTGTTATAATGGATGATAACCTACCTATCATAATTACCGCTATTGCATGGATGGAAGCTTATTCAATAATTGAAATACATTTTTACGACATAAGAATGTACAAGGTAACCAATCGCTAGATTCTATTTGATTCAATCATTTTCATACTGCTTACATCCAACTTTTTCAAGAAATATTTAAAAAATGGGTAATAAAAGAAAAATTAAATCTATATCCGTTATAAATAACTTCAAATTCATTGTTTCAAATTATTCAGATTCACAGTTAAAACACTGCATTCATAGCAAACACCAATTTAAACTGTTATTTCGGCATAAGATAATGTCTCAAGAAAATAGTTATCAGGCTATTCGAATTATGGAAATGAAGTTTACAAGGTATTTTCTTTATTTGTAAGAACATCGCTAACAGTGAATTTCAGTGAAAACGTGTATTGAAAAGGAGAGTATCGATGATATTTAAATGGAGGAAAAAGGCACCGCAAAAGAAATCCTTCTTCGTCATAACTCATCTCAGCTTAGCCTCGAATCTGACCTTTTTTGTCTGCAGCGACAAACTTTAAATCTTTAGAAAAAATAAAACTTCTTTTTCGAAAATTTTGTTTCCGTTCACTTTTTCTGTATTTACGTATTTAGAAGATTAAAGTAGAGCATTTCAGTCCAGAATTTGAGAGAAAAGAGATAAGTTATGAAAATATCATAAATATAATTTATCAAAGGGTCAAACAGAAGAATCTCTCACAGTTACCGAATCTCTGAAAAGTATGAATTTTCATACATTTATTTTTCTGGATTAATATTTTTATATAGGTAATAGTAATAAGTAATCCATTATTTTAGCAACAGTTGGTTGTAATAATCTGTATTTCGCGTTGTATAATGTCTTTGGTTTACGACATATAGCGTTAAAAAGATGAGATTTTGTACTAAAAAACTTTTAACAGATGTGAAATTTAACTTTAAAAAAAATTGTGAAAGTTTTTGATTGCTCGACTCAGAAGCGCCTGTCAAAATTAAGTAAAGAGCAATCACGACATACAATTTAAGGGCGCAAATGTAAGGCAGTATTTTATAAATTAGTATTAATCGTCCTGATTCTATTATAGCCAATTATGCACAATTTTGGTCGATTACGTTTCGGTAATTTTGGTGTCAAAGATGCACTAGGCTGTGGAAGGCCGATTGCCGAAAATTTCGATAAAATAATGGAAATCTTAATTCGGAACTGTCAGCAATTGGACCGTCTGAAGGAAGCAATCGTCCAGAAGCGCCCAGCTTTGACCAACAGCAGTGGAATCGTGTTTCATCAGGACAACGCCAGACCACCCACATAATGACTTGATAAGAAGGTCCGAAAGCTTGATTGGGAGGTACTTGTGCATCCACCTTATAGTCTGCACCTCGCATCAAGTGATTACCACCTGTTCCTGTCTATGGTGAATGATTTGGCTGGTGAACCTCAAGAGAACCTCGTGAAAATCGACTGTCCCAGTTCTTTACCAATAGAGACGAGGGTTTATATTAGAGAGGCATAATAAAAATACTTTTAAAATGTCAACAAATTATAGAGCAAAACGGTGCATATATGACATAAATAGGATTATTCTAAGTATACTAAATAAAGCCTTCAATTTCAGGCAAAAATGAAGGACTACTTTTTACTAGACCCATATGACCCTTTGGATACACTCAACGATAGATCACCCTGTTTATTATGGAAAGGTTCTTCTCAATTGAATTGGGAGTTGCATAATCATAAGGATAATCCACCACACCTGTTATTGAAATTATTTAATCGATGATACAATTAAAATAAATTTGAAATGATAAAAATAACGAAAAAATAATGAGGGTTGTAAAAATTATCAAGATAAAACGCAATATAAAAACAAGAGAAGGAAATATCAGTGATGCATTATTTAATATATATATGAATTATATAATAGTATATAAAATATAATAGTGGAATACAGCCGGGGTGGCCAAGCGCATCGATAATGCGCGCAATTTTTAAAACTTGAATTATTTAGGTATAAAATTTTTTTTACAGAAATCATGTTTATTGAAATCATACACGTGTAAATAAAAGTACGAAATATTTGAAATGAATTTTAAAATTAAACACATATTTTACGTCTTTTGATAATTGGTGACAGGATATCTAAGTATTTCTTTCAGATGCTTGATAGTGATAGGTGTTTGGATTTTCCTAATTTCAAAGTGGAATAAAATGATTCACAAAAGTCTATCGCTCCGAATAGCGAAACACATGAGGTATGATGATTATTTTTAAAAATATAAAATAGGAAGGGAATGCAGATACATTTATCAAAAGCCACAAATAATACTTACAAGGGTTTAGCCACCCCTGGAATGTGGTAGTCCATAAAACATGAAAACTTTGACGAATAGAGCCAGTCTGTCTCAAGATAATTCCTAAATCTCTTTCAACTATTTCTTTAAGTTCGAAATATAAGGCTGCAAAATAAGTGTAATAAGTATACGTTAAAAATGGTCGATGAAGTGTATAGCAATTGAAGAGCAAAATGCGTCAAAAAGATACGTCGAATTACGTGAGCTCATCATTTTTATACTCTGCTATTGATAAAGCATTTCTATGGCATTCATGATGTATTTTTCCAATGGATAACATTCCTGACAATCTATATTAAAACGTTCATTCTGTTGATCCTACTATATCTCTAAGAAATGCAAATATTAATAAACCACTAAGATGAATTACAGCAACTATCGACGTCTTAATTCAGACATGAGCAACCTTTCTGCTACTGACGGCCTCACTACAGACTTTTTACTTTAGGAACGGCCGCCAGTAAGTCCAAGTAAACTTAATAATGCTTTATGATTTACGTAAAAATTTACAAATTTCGCATTAAAACGGAATATGATATATCCTTTTCTGATAAACCATTTCACAAGCTGCTCATTGTTCCTCAACTCCACTAGTTCTATTTGCAGATGCAACTGTGCACTTTCTTTCTCCACCAGATGAGGAGTCATATCTGAAATCTTTCCAAAATCTTTAAAACCGCTAGCGAATTCCTGCAAAAACCAGTCTAAAATAAAGCGAACGGTAGGAATTCGGTGAGGCTTTACTTCTTTGCTCTCAATCAGAGCCTTCGTTACGTACATTTTAATATTCACGTTCGCGGCCGCCAAAATCCTTGTCCACAGCCACATCTTCTTCATCTTTCTGTAAACACTCAAATGACATCTTAAATTTCCTATGGTTTATTCGTTAAGTGCGATACTGTTATTGCATTTGTAGATTCAATTTTCTTTGGGCTATAAAGTAATTATGGGCTGCTTGACTGAATTATTCAAGATTGAAAAATCTTAGGAGGGATTTAAACAAGGGGACTGCCCTTCCCACATTCTTTTTCCAGCTGCTTTGATAGAATTTTTTGAAAAATTAGAGTGGTAGGGAGGGCCAATGGAGAGTATCTGTCAGGTACGTTTTGGTGAGAAATTCGTAATTTTCATAACGAATGGGGAGGAATTTGCTTCAACTTTGGCACAACAGAAAATAAGACTGTTATCTACATATGTACCCTGAAAGCCTCCTTTCAGCGTTTGGCAGAGATGTCCCATGACTCTACTAGAAGATTATTTTTGTGTATAGTTCGCGGAGAAATGAAATTTAGAAGAGACTCGTACGCGCATCTATTTTACTGATCTTTCTCTCATCAACAGATTGGCCTTTATAATACGAAGGACGCATAATACTTACTACGTCTTCTGAAAAGGAGCCATCTCTCTGAATATCTATTTAGTAATGTAATACTTAGAATAAACCTTCTTTCTTCTAACCATACCTAACCGGCGTCCTTTTCTATGAAACGCTCTCTATTTTATCGTAACAATTTTTAACAAAACGTATCGCCTTTTTTGTTGGAACATTTCTGATTCTCAAATGCAGAGCTCGTAGACAGGGTCCCATAAAATGCGTACACAAGGTGAGGTGAAGAAAAGTAAGTGCCCTATTACGCTACCCTGTGGTACTCCCGAGGTTCTTTTTAACGAGGTATGAGCTAACTCAATCAAGTACTACTCGTTGTTCAGACTCAGAACAAACTTCCGTGAAAACAAGGTAATATACTCGTATAATAAAATGAGGGCAATTCAATGAGTAAGTTGCAAAACTGTGTAGAGGCAACAATAATCGAAATAACATTCTGAAATTTATTTCGATGCTCCTATCATTAAGTATCATAAAACTAGGTTCTAACAGAACATTTGCTTGGGGTACAAGGGCTCAATGAAAGGAACCAGATGAATTTGTCTTCACCATTGAGTTTTCAGAGAAATTTTAGAGAAAAACTCGTTTAGTAGATAAAATCCACAAACTTAGTGAATGTTTCGCAAGTTATAGCTTTAACCGGAAATTTGATGATAATAATGAAAGATGATATATTGCTAGAAGATATTACTTCGCATCTGGAAGTCAAGTACGGATATAAAGTATCTACTCAAACCCAATTCTGATGTGAAAAAGTTCTTTCGGCATTTAAATATCGTAAATCGAAGATCGACAAACACAATCATAAGCATATTATCCGGTGACCGCGATAGCCTATTAGGGCAACCGCCAAAATCGCACTTGGATAATTCTACGAAAACTCCAAGATCAGCATTTTCTCAATTTAATTAATAAATACCTTCTTTACCTACTATTAATTTCATATAATTTCGTAATTTACTTCCTGTCTTTCTCTTTCATAATTACGGAATTAGATGAAATTAATAGGAGGTAAAGAAGGTATAAAAAAATCACTAGGAGAGTAGGAATTAAGTTTCCACTGTCCTTCAACCGGTACTCATTTAAGTTATTTTATCTGGTACCGAAATTTCTTTCTATTCGAGTTCAAGCTAATCTTTTTCTTAAAGTTTTCTGAAATTAATCTAAAAAAGAAAAGAAAAATTTTTAACGTCAAAGAATTAAAGATACCAAATAAAGTTCACGAAATTTTATTTGTACTTCATAAAACATTTAAAAATATACACCGCTAAAATACATTTCAATTGAAGCTTCAAATACAATGTCGAATTTTGAAAATCTCAATTCGTACGGCGTCAGTTCAGCGAGAGCACAGGAAATGTCGAGCAGCGTTCAGAGAATTCTTGTCGACCAGAAAGGTGTCCTCGGCCACTCCTGACGCCGTGGGAAGGACCTAGGAGGAGACAAAATCGAATCGAATGCTTTCCTAAAATCCAAGAATATCGCGTCTGTCCCAAAACCTTCGTCGGCTGATCTCATTATGTTGTGATGGAGGAGTGCTAACTGACTTTCACAAGAGCGCCCTTTGCGGAAGCCATGCTGACTCTGCGTAATAGCAGCATTGTCGCTGAGGAAACGCATTACATGACCACATATTATGTGCTCTAAATTTTAGAGCACATAATATGGGTTTTGGGACGGACGCGATATTCTTGGATTTTAGGAAAGCATTCGATACTGTTCTGCACGCGAAGTTACTTCATAAACTAAAAGCCTACGGTGTACACGAACATATTATTCGTTGGATTAAATCCTTCTTGAGTGGCAAAAGCCAACGGGTGAATGAAGAAGATAAGTCAATATTACAGCGCGACCTGGACGCCATTACTGAATGGTGTAATGATTGGCAGCTCCAACTAAACGTAGACAAATGTGTAGCAATGAGTATGAACCGATCCCAGAATCCAACCTCTAGCCAAACTCCTTACCTCATAAGCGGAACAAAACTAGAATTCGTTAGTCAGCATGAACACTTAGGAGTTACATTCAGTAGTAATTTATCGTTTAAAGCTCACATTCAGGATATAGTGGGGTCGGCCGATAGGACGCTCAGACTATGTAACCGCGTTCTCAAGGGATATCAACCCAAAGTCAAAGAGATTGCTTATTTTTCGTTAGTTCGCCCGTTACTTGAATATTGTTGCGCAGTGTGGAATCCATACGAAAAGGGTTTGATCGCTGAGTTGGGACGCGTACAGCGCAGAGCGGCTCGATTCGTAAAAGGGGACTGTAAATTTGACTGCAGTGTATCAAAAATGATTGAATCCCTCGGATGGGATACTCTTAGTATTAGAAGAAACGTGTATAGGCTCAAATTATTCGAAAAATCCTTAAGTAGCGACTTAAATGATGAGATAAGAGACACTGTGATCCCCACGCGTAGCCAATATAATTGCAGAATCAGGCATCTAAAAAATTTCGTTAGATAATCGTTCGAACGGAAAGTTATTATTGGTCTTTCTTTCCCGATAGTATAAGATGCGCAAACAAGAAAGAGTAGTTAGGGACTTGGTGTCTTGGCACCCCCTGCCAAACGCCACAAGGCGGTTTGCGGGGTAGTAATGTAAATGTAAATGTAAACTCGCTTGAAAGAGTATTAACGATATTTGACAGCGAATTTTATTTCGCTGTCAATAGGAGTAGAGCCCCAATAATCTACTTCTATTAATTAAAAGACACCCTAATTTCATTTCAGGAACTATCTATTTCATGCAATATCCCAATAAAGTATCCGAAAGGTGCATTACTCTATTTCACTTACTGCCACGTTCTTTATTCTTTTGGAAAATTTCTAAGGAATGGATATGGAGAGGGGCTCTCTTATCTAAATTACCTTTTCTTTGCCTTTCACTTGCCTTCACAAAATTCCTATCCATCAAATTTCTTATGCGCAGTTAGATGGTTATTCGCGTATGTATTGACTTCGTTGATTTCCTTTTGACATTTTAAGGGGACATTTCTAAATCTAAATCAAATGCGGTCTAATTGAATGCAAGTATAACTCCTTACGTAACAGAACCCACGTGATCTCGCGATTTGTATAAAAGGTTGAGAATTTGCTTTGAGACCTGTCAGTTGCTGCCGAAAAATAGGAGAAGCACTTCATACTATATTCTGGGTGGTGGAAGGGAAGAAGAATTCTGGAAGTTATGTCTTAGAGCATGTAGAGGTACATATTTGTCCGTTGGGTTGTTTGCATTCTGAATTGAAGTTGCGTGATAGAAGGACAATTAGCTGTAAGGGATGAGGACCAGCGGTCTCCGTACTAAAGATGTCATACCTATTAGTGGTGCATGAAGAACAGCGGAGGATGGAGAAGCAAGGATTCTTAAGAAGGTGACCGTTTAATGAGTACGTTAACTATGGGATCATCCTAACCGAAATTTGTTGAATTAACATGCGTATCTTAATTTTCGCAGATCCGTGTAGGAGCCTCAGGAAAAGTGCTTGTCCCCTGTGCCATATCCCCCCTTTCAGTGTGCATAAGTGTGTGCTATGGTCGTTATAGTGATAGTGATAGTGTTAGTGATGTCAAGAGGAGATTCTGTCCGCCGATGGAACGCAGAGATCTGCCGACGCTGGAGGAACTCCGCTGCAAAGGTAGGGAACGTCTTCCTCTTTCAGTGAACTTAGGTTGGTAGGCTTAGGGTAGGTTTCTTTAGAAAGGGGCCCATCCAACGGGCATTAGACATACAGGTCTACATTAAGGCAATAGGGCCCACTTCATGGGCTTTAGAGATTTCTCACTTTTTCATTGGGGGAGAAAGGGATAACTTAGAGTGCTAGGCTCTACACTCTTTGGTTCATACCGGCTTTTTAGCCATTAGAGAATAAAGGTCTTCTAACAATATCCCCTGTTCCTATCTTTTCCGTGGCGGTGGTCTTCGTGCCATCGTCGCACTGTGGTTCTCATAGGGCTGGCGAATTGCAACTGTTGACGCGTCCGTAAGTTTCCCCGCTATTTAACCAGTTGCAGTTCGTTGGCGAATCCCTCCACTCAAAAGGGATAACGCGCCATGCACGGTACGTCATTACGTGGTGAGGAAACCCGTGCCTCTCTTCCCGTGTCTATTAACTTATTTGATCTCTAATTCCGATAATTGTACTGTCATTCAAGCGGATTGTCAATTCATATCCTGCTTCTCTCAATTTTTCCTTTTGTTATATTCATAATCTCTTACGTTTTGTACTTCTTTCAGGGGATGCACTGTTCCGACGAATATGGAAATCTTGGCCATCGACAGATTCCACGACTCTTCGAACGCGCTTGCCTGCGTTGGATGAAGAACTGTAAGTGGCTTATATCTTTCTGAATAAAAATTTTCATTTTAATTATGTCTCATACACGCTATACTATAGTATCTCCGTTAATCTTCCACTTTTGTCTCCTCCTAGGTCCTTCCCACGGCGTCAGGAGTGGCCGAGGACACCTTTCTGGTCGACAAGAATTCTCTGAACGCTGCTCGACATTTCCTGTGCTCTCGCTGAACTGACGCCGTACGAATTGAGATTTTCAAAATTCGACATTGTATTTGAAGCTTCAATTGAAATGTATTTTAGCGGTGTATATTTTTAAATGTTTTATGAAGTACAAATAAAATTTCGTGAACTTTATTTGGTATCTTTAATTCTTTGACGTTAAAAATTTTTCTTTTCTTTTTTAGATTAATTTCAGAAAACTTTAAGAAAAAGATTAGCTTGAACTCGAATAGAAAGAAATTTCGGTACCAGATAAAATAACTTAAATGAGTACCGGTTGAAGGACAGTGGAAACTTAATTCCTACTCTCCTAGTGATTTTTTTATATCTTCTTTACCTCCTATTAATTTCATCTAATTCCGTAATTATGAAAGAGAAAGACAGGAAGTAAATTTATGTCTAACCGTTGCATAGCTGACTAGAATTGAAATAAACCAAAAAATTGCCGTTCACAATCTTTGACACCCCGCTGCGTCTACCTTGAATATATTTCACATCCTCTGTCGGAGTCAATTAAGTTCATGTTTTTAAATTAAAGTCAGTTTCCCAATACAGTGTATGTCTAAGATATCGTTAAAACTGATAATTCTGTCCGTAGTTGGCGTCGAAATACAGAAGTGCCGTAATCCTTTTGCTAATACGATAAAAGTTACGCTGCTCTGGATGAAAAGTCTTAGAGAAACAATGTTTGTGCGTATGGAACGGAATTAATGTCTTCAACATTTAAAAATAAATACTGCTAATGAGTCGATTTTGATATAGAGATTGAAATGAAAACGACATAAGAGGAATATACTTTACGCTAAACTATCTGGATCGCACATGTGCACAGAACTGCAAAATATATGGGTGTGTCTAGTCCATCTGCATCTGCATCCACTCGAAAGCTACGGATCCAACACTTCATTACTAACAGAGGAGCTATTAACTATTTATGATTCTATAAGCAATTTAATTTTATAATACCTAATTAAAACTTTGTTGATTACCAATATTACTCTCATTGAGTGTATACACGACATTTAGAAATTAGGTTCTCTGAAAGTACACGTAACACATCAAGAGTAAATCGAATCTCTAAGTCTGAAAAATATTTTGGAAAAAATATCTTTATTTCTAGAAAATAAATTTATTTATTTTTCTATCAAAACTATTGGAAAATATCGTTGAATTCGTTAGTTATCAATTAAATTATCGTTGAAAAATAAAGTGAGTATGCCTTTTTGAAAATACTTTAAATATTCTACGGTTTCCACGGATAAGCATCCCTGAGATTTGCTAATCCAATCGTTTTGACCTAAATTTTCAGTTAGAATATTAATTGGCGAGAAAATGTTATTTATCTCCTGCGATCCAAAGTTGGACCTCAAACATGAATAAATCCTATTCTTTTGCGGTTTGCTTTTATATTAAAGGGTTTGGGGGTTCCAACGATATTAAAGTTTCATCATCTCTTCGCTCGTCTCTATCGTTGTATCGCAGCCCATTAATTTCATCTTTGTTTCAGAGGATGAATGACATCATGAGGACCAACTGCTTCGTGGTTTAGATGCATCGAATGACAGCTTCGACAGTTTTTCGTCTCCAACTTTGTTCTCTCGTCTTTTCAATGGTTTGTTTATTTTCAGGTTTTATTCTAGTATAAATATTCCTTTTTTATTTCAAACGCGATTACTCGATTTTTATTTAATCGATTCTATTAAATATTTTCCTATTTTCCTTCGAATGACAAAGTTTGGAGGTTTCGACCGATGTTCTCTGTAATCGTCCCTAAGTATATAAATGTGTTTCTGTAAATGGTTAAATATAATGCTAAATTAAAATGCATCGATCGAACCCTTATTTTGCAAAAGCAAAGGGTTTTTGTTGTCATTTACTTACGGTTTACGCCTTTGGATAAAAAAGGGATGAATTTGATAGCAAAACATCGAAGTCATCGATTTAAAAAGAAAACACAAACCGATCAAAGTAAACGGATGAAAGCATACGAAAGGTAAAGAATGAAAGGAAAGAATTTTATATGGACCGCTCACTCAAAACCTAAGATGGACCCGAAACATTTCAATCATTATTTCTTTGTTGTTTTCTAAATCATTTCTTTCTTTTAACATTAATATTTGACATAATTATTACATATTCTTGGAGGCAGTTATAAAAGAATAATGTCAACATGCTACAGAGAAGATAATATTATTTTAATTTGCCTTTATTAATGGCAAGATTGAGTGAAAAGTTTGTATATGTCTATGTAGATGGCCTGTAAGCCACCTTTCGGCGTGTGGCAGGCGGTGCATGCACCGTGAGTTTACTTCCCTAGATGATTATTCTCGCGTTTTATTTGATAATAATATGCTCCTATAATTTACCGCTTAGTGATGTTCATGAAATAGACCCGTAATTTGCAGGATCGTCTTTTAACCCGCTTTTGAATATAAGAGTTACATTTGCTATTTTCCAATCTTTTGGGACCTTGCCTTCGCTTAAAAAGTTATCAAATAGTAATTTAATGATCTTCATATTCTGTTTGAATACACGTATAGTATATCTTCTGGTCCAAGAGCTTTATTCAGATCGACCTGTCGCAATAGTTTAATGACTCCATCGCGATTTTTGGCATTACTTGAGGTCTATCTACACTCAGTACGGTAGTAAATTTGTGTGCAATTAAGCTTCTTTATATTCAGTTATAATCATACTGTGACCCTGAGATTGCTTTTAATTTAAGGATTAGGGATAGAATATTTAATTTAAACCTCTTTGTTTTTCAGAGCTTTCCTTCTTTATCATACCATCTTTCGTACAATATTCGGAATTTTTTCTTCATACAAATCTTCAGGTGGTAGACGAAAATATTTTTCGAGAGCATGAGAAGCCTTCTTAAATGGGCTGCACAATGAGAAAAATAAAGCCTTAAACTCTGAAAGAAGTAATGCAAAGGGTTCATTCCGTTATTGACAATCCGTTTTCCGAAATGGCTTCTATTTCAGTTAGCTCTGTTTGTCTTACGGAAGAGCATTCATCAATTTACTATCTATACCATAGAATAACTTAGGACATTGCTTTATAGTTAACTTGGTTGTGCTTACTGATTCCTAAGACGGTGATCGGTTCTTTAAAAAGAATATGGGGCAATTGCCTCGTTAACTCCCTTTAAAAGGGTGTTACACTTCCTTCTCTACATTTCCTGCATCAAGGTGGAGCGATGTCCGATCGGAATTCCCTTCATATGTTTATTTTTCCTTCACGA
The DNA here is from genome assembly GCA_020796165.1 of Pantala flavescens. Lineage (NCBI taxonomy): Eukaryota > Metazoa > Arthropoda > Insecta > Odonata > Libellulidae > Pantala > Pantala flavescens. The sequence continues at coordinate 19,276,299 of CM036882.1, forward strand.
AATCACGCATGCGCGATGTGAAGGACACGAACAGCCGTTAACACGTATTTGGGCAATTTATGAACACGCGAGTCTTGGATGATTAAAACGATGGAATTGTATCAAGTTTTCAGTAAAGTAAGTTTCGAGTGAAATGTGACAAATTGCAAATGAATGTGCTGCACGTTATATTTAACTTTTCCGAAACTTTATCTACCTAAATGCATTCAGAAAAACGGTTGAAATATAAATCTTAGAAAAGAAGATAATGACAGTAAAACGATATTACAAATACGCATTCCTTATTAATATTTCTCTCTCATAAGCTTGAATAAAGGTCAATTCCGCTTGTGGAAATGTTGATAGAAGTATATATTTTCTTGATAGCTCTTCTTTTTGGAGTTGCGCTTGATAATTTTATTGGATTTTCTATTTAAAAATGTTATTGAACACAAATAATCTTCTTTTAGGGTATAAATTTTATTCATTAATGTAACACTATGGTACACAATTGATCGATTGCTGAAGGTTTGTGTTTCACAGCAGGTAATCGAATAAATTTCGTAAAGGAATACTTTTTTCCACTTCATATTTAAAAACACGGTCGACTACAGCCAAGTCGTCACGTCGCTAAGTGATGGAATACTGTTGCATTGTTGCATAGTTATCATCTCCCAAAAGTTCTGTTTACATAATATTCCATCACTAACGGCAAACCTTATATTCAGCTATCTCATAGGAATTAAAAAGGAATGATAATTCGTGCTACGCGATTCAAAAATCACTTTAAGAACTATTTCATTAGAATATTTACAATCTATCTATGATTAAATGATTATTATATCTAGTTTTATAATTAATAACCGCTAAAGCGTTTGGACTCTTCTTGTATCGAGTGCCTCAAACCTCGAAGATTACTTAATACTCACTAATCATATAGATGCGAGAAATTGATTAAAAGTGGATATCAGTTGATATGATTTTTAAAGTTGTATTTCCGTATTTACCTTTATAAAATCAACGCTTCCTTCCCAAAAACATTCTATAAATGCAGAAATCTCCATAAAATCTACAACTTAAAAGCCATTCTTATCAGCAGTTAATCGTTTTGGGCGTCGTTCATTCCCATTCAACTTTACTCTCCCTCAATCTGAAGGTTTTTCTTTCTTTCATTTGTGAATTCGATCGGAATATTCATCGAATATGAGCCCACAAATTTGATCGGACAACTAAAGATTTTCCGTTGGCAGTTCATCGATCGGGAAAAGTGCCGACAGATCTCCCTTAAAATCGATGATTACGGATGGCGTCCGAGAGACAATCACCTCTCGACTAACCACTCTCTTTAGCGAACCAATTACCTCGATATTAGTCTTCAAATCGACGTCTCTTTTGGTCCCATTTGACTTTCGGGGCTCATTATCTTACGGAAATGCTTTGCCATGGAATTCATCGTCAATTTAACGAATTAATTTTCTTCATTTGAGGATTTATTTGGAGATAAACTGGCGATCGATTCTTTTGAGAACCGAATAATCCGGAGAATCCTTCATCTTTTCATACGAGTAAATCTTTGAGGAATAACATTTTCCTGAATTTTTTGGCGGTTTAATTCGTAAAATAAGCGTACATCTTCAGCATAGTCCCTTTTATATCCCTGATTAATCCAAAAAATGCTATTAGAACAAATACTCTTATTTTCGTTCATTAGAATCACAATCCCCTAGAAAATAGAAAATGGCATGTATATCTCTAGGAATTTATTGGGTACTTATGTGCAATTACACACACTTTTGAGATAGCAAGGATTTTATATTCATTTTTTAGCAAGCTCAAATTTTATTTAAATTATTTGCTTCGGTTTCTTTCTAATCGTAATATTTGAAAATTGCGTGATTATCAGAGACGATCGTATTATATGAATGCTCCAAAAATATTAAATAAAAATTATCAAGAATTTGTTTAAGTGACAATAATAAAATAAGGAAAAGAAAATGTCAGCAAAGATCTCACAATGAATCATAGGCTAACAAAGGCTAGAAAGATCTCACAATATCAAAGCATTATTGCTTTAAATGTCATATTACAGTCTCAACTTATAAATCAAGGTTAATAGAAATCAGATAATACATTTGTTTCATTTATTTTATTTTGAAACCCGAAAACTTATACTTGTTTTCTCATATCTTTCGGTATAAAATGATAAAAGAGTAAAATAGCTTAGTGCATGAAATTTGGTGTACAAATCTAAGACTAAGAGATTTGTGAGGGAATTCGATGGGAAAGGAAATGAAGGTCGTGAGTAAGGCTCTTATACGTATTCAATGGAATGGCTTCAATCTTTTTCCGAATCTTGCCTTTTTGCATTCTTTATCCTTTCGCTGAACTGCTTCGACCCGATTCTCATCAATCTCTTCCATTCGATAAAATTTTATTTATTTCCATGAATTCTCCACTCAAAGCATGACTGAGTTCATACTCCTATTCCTTACGAAAATCTAAATAATAACTACAATTTAACGATATAAATTTCGCTATTTCTTCGAATTAGACCGTCTATTGCAACTTTCATTTTTGCGGTATTTAGAGAGTTTTGGATTTAGCGTTTCTATGGCCAAATTATCAAATGGTCTAGTGCATCTCTGGTTTTCAATTTCGTGAGATTCAATCTTAGGATTTGATAATTCTATAATATTTATCTAAAATAGGAATAAAAATAACCTGATTCGTTTAGAAACTTCGAATTGAACGAATAGAAAATCAACTTAGAGATGGAATCGACATCCTAAAATGGAAAATATGTCAGTGGAAGCATTATATAAGTTCGTTATTTTCTTAGGAAAAACGGTTTCGCCTTCGAATTCAATCTTTGGAATGCGCGGGAATTAGCTCTAGATGAAAACAATCCGATTTCATTTTCGTCCCAAAAGAGGCGCTGTAATCTCCGGAAGAGGTCATCTTGGATGATTTCCGGTCTGATCACAACACAATTAGGTCAGAGAACACAAATCTGGCCAATTTCTGCATATTTGACTGTTGGAATGCTATCGATCCCTTTGGGATTAAATTCAGAGAACATCCCTTTGATTTATTGCCAGAATGAGCATCTCTTTGACTTTCGGATTCCACGTTCTCCAAAGATACGGTTTTTTTTCTGCTTTCTTGGGTTTCGGCGATAAGCGCGTGAAATATCATGCGGGTTTGAATCATTAGCTTTCGACAGAATACATTTAGGGTTTGCGTTTTCTGAAAATCCTTTAAGGCGCTTTGTAGTATCGGCCATTTGAAATAAAAGATAGTATCTAATTGATAACAATTGAAACTGAGAAAAACAACCGTTCTATGGGATTATGATTGCATAAGAAATGGTTTGAAGCATCGTTTAATGACTCCTTGAATTTGGCCATTCGATCATTATTTATACAAATCCACTCATTGATCTAATATTCCCCATGAATTTTACATCTTTTGAAGAGTTTGCTGATTGAGTCGCTCCCTCTTACATTTTTCGCTTTTCTTTTGATTATTGTTTTCTACTCGTATTCTAAGGTATATATACAATTCTACGATTATTCTTAGTGAACTTCCACTGCATTAACAAATCTCTACCTATCCTCAGAATTATGAAATTATGTGTGTATTGTGTGTCATATTCAAGTGGTATTCTTTTACTAAATCTTACATTACAAAAGTATAATCCTTCTGTTTCATTATCGAAAACGCGCCTCTATCCAACATATTCATTCGATCAAAAATTTTTATTCGTATCTATTCTTCCTGAACCATCTCGGTTTTTAATTCGCCTCAGACTGTAAAGGGTAACGTATCCAACAGAAAATCGTTTGAAAAGTATCATCATCTATTTCAATGGGCTCTCACTGACAGTCTATCAATCTTAATAATCAAAAGACAAGTAAACTTTTTGGAGTCGTTGGTGATCATTTACCATTCCACGTCATATCCGGAAGAAAATTATAAATAAATTAACGATAAAATGGTATTTAGCGTCTTGAAGTTAGAGTTTGAAGTCTTCGTAAAATAAGATTCGAATGCACGAAAGGCGAACAGTTTGTCCTAAAGTTTCCTTCAATTGATTCTTCAATTGTCTCCTCTCGACATGGACTCGTCAAACAGGACACCACTCACATTACTGTGTCAGGGCATTCTTTCCGGACTTGTTAGAGAAGGTAAAAAAGGCAGCTTCTTAACACATTTGAATATTTTCTCTAAAAGCATATTGAATGCCTCCGGAAGTCTCCTGTTTTCATGTTTTCTCGCAAAAGTGATCTGGTGAAATATTTGCGGAGTGGCTTTTCGTTGAAAGCGACGTCGTTTATCCCCAAATTGTTACGTCATCGGAACGATTCGGTAATCGAAGAGAGCAACGGTCGGAATTCAAGTGCTTCTAAATATTATTCAATCACATCCTCAGAAATTGGATTTTAATTATCTGAGGAAGAGACTCACTCAATTTTCCCATCCTTTTCATATACCCACAGAGGCTTTCCACCAAACGTAATCATGTATATTTCCTTTATCCTAAATTTCTTTAAATTATCTTAGCCTTATTCGAAACGCTCAATATTTAGTGCGTTGATTTTAACTTGGTTTATTTACTTAATTTGGCTGTTTCATGAGTAATCCAATTTTTAAAAAAATCTAAGACCAACGAATTCCTCCAAAATTGAAAATGAATTTTTTTGAGATAGACACTCCAGATAAATTTATCTCATTCAACTTTATAAAGGGATGACATTGAAATTGTGAAGTATTTTCTAGCAGAACCCGTAAATTAGCACAAATAATAATTGAATCAATAATAGATTGCGATAAATACATTAATAATCTTAGACAAATAAGATCAATTTGTCTATTTCTTACGTAATCGAATTCAGCTGATTCGGCTTTCATAAAATCTATGATTGAAGAGGAGAAAGACATTATAAAAAACTTAGTTTTTAGCAAGCTTAGTTCTGTGCAAAAGTGCCAATTAAGAATTTATTTTTCCTTAAATTGGACTGATTTTGGGCGAATGACAAAGGTATATGTTAAAGGTATTTTTTGTGATCTAATATTATGGTTGAATTATTTACATACATATATTCTTTTTGATATTTATTTCACAATAATTAAATGAAATAAATTTATTTTGAGTATTTCGTGAAATTAATCTATTGTTTCTCTTCAAACTTTACTTAAAACGGTGCTTCTCTGACGACACATTTAATCAAAAGTTTCCTTGAAGTGCACACAATTGATGCAGAAAAACTGTTTCCTATCAAAGCCGAGCTTCACTCATACATTATGCATTTCTCACATAAAAATTGTATCGAAGCAGAGTTTATGTCTTGAGGATGACCATTGTTTGACCTCAATTGAAGGGCTCATACCTCATTCTAAATTACTCTCGAAAGCAACAAACAAGAGTTAACCATAATACGTGCTCTCGCGTATATTTCGATACGTGAATGAAAGAGTTTTTCAAAAGAGAATACTGCTGAGAAAACTTTTTACGCTTTTTGAATTAAAAAATATTATTAACGTATTTTAATCGTCGATATTAAAATATTCAGGGATTGAATACAGAATAATTGTAACATTGAATTAATTAGTTATTCATAAACTACTCCAAAACTGGCTTATGTTTTAGTGATGTCACATCATTAAAACTGAACTTCAGTTCCTCACATTTCTTTTCCTTCTGAAATACTCCCTTTAAGAATAATTACGTATAAAATATAGGACGGTTTCCAGGTGCCATAGCGCACTCTACATATTTTATGAATCTTCGTACTTTTAAGAGCAAACTACTTTGAGGAAGATTATAGTAATGAACAGAATCGTTAAGAAAGATGGTCACACGAGAGTGAAGGTCACACACATTTTAAATGGACTTCCGTCTCGTTGTTGGGCGTGTCTGAGTGAATACGCCCACTATTATTAATCCGAGTCTGACTCGTATTATTACTCCATTTCGACGACTTGCCGTGACCGTGTTTTGAGGGATAAACCTCTCATTCTATTCGGAAGCATCCCTTCTTTGGTACAGTGTTGCCAGATTTGAAAAAGACCAAGAGAAGTGGTAATTATTTTTAGGATTACCCTCTTATCCAACGTACCAAAGGAGTCAGTCATTATAAATATTATTTATATTTGCAATTATTAAATTATAAGGCGATTTAAATGCTCATTTTTCAACTTCTGCCTCTGAGAAACTCATTTACATCTGGCATGAATATTTGAACATCGAAATTTATCCTAAGATCATGTTTGAAAAATTCCTACTCACATTAACGTTAAAAAAGATTAAAAAGGTAACTTGTTACTAAAAATCGTATGATTCAACTTTGAAGACTATTTATTTGCTAAAAAAAGAGCAGATTTCTCGTCTTCCTTTTCTTCAAATTTCATGTATGACTCCGAAGAGATCGACGTTACTTTTGATTTCATTTTATTAGTCCACATAAAGCACTGAATTGATTGCTCTCGGTTCATGTTTTAGGCGAATCAAAATTAACCAAAACATTATTTCTCAAATTTCATAGAAAAAACCATTAAATATGCCTCGATTTACTAAAGATAATTATTAGCATAGAAGAATTCTAAAGTTGTTCCAATACTTTAAGTATTATAATAATATGTTTTTGTAATTTTTAATTTATTATGCATATTTAACGACATTGATGTTTTGTTAGTAAATTATTAACATTTTTATGACGAGGCGAAGATTTGAAAGTTTTAGAAAATAAGATTCAAGCTAATTTCCAGGAATAACATTAAACATCATTTAAACATAAAACATCCAACGATACATAATAATGTGTACTCCTTTTATTGCCCTCTATCAATATTATCATATTCCATCTCGAAGTGCGATTTTATGAGATTTTTGAATTAAACGAATTTTAGTCATTCGATGAAACTTTAATGTAAACGTCATAAAAATTAAATATCAGGAGAAAAATAATTTCTGGACTTATTTTACGTTTCGACATGAATTCCAATCTCCCTAAATGAACGACTCGAGTCCTCTGCAAATCGAATAAAAAGTTATTTTGGTTGTGTTCCGAACAGTGAAAGGAAATTTCTCTTTTTCAGCCGAAAAAAGCGTGTTTGGTCGTTAATTCAGTGGAAATAAAAAGGACGTGTTGATAACTTACCCATTCACTTCGTTGCAATTACTTCTCGTTGAGAATTGAGAGTGTAATAGAGAAGTAATGCACGGATGACTAATGAACCACTGAGTGGATTACAAATATAGAAGAGTATTTAATGCTCGTAACTGGAAAGTGTATTTAAATGATCTGGAAATACTACGGCATATTTAATCAGATAACGAATAGCATAGATAATATTCTGAGAAGGAAATTTGAAAGTTAAAAAATCATAAAATACAATCAGGTCTATAACTGATAAAATAGTCGGAAATTTTAAAAGTAGAAGTTTATGAATTTCAATTATTGGAAATTTATCGAAAAAAATTGAAATAGACCTGAATGACTTATTAGAACTTATTACACTTATTGCACTTATTTAAGGAAGAAAAGAGATGATATATGGATATGTAGATAAGAATTTTTGTAGTGAACACACAGAATAATGAAAATAAATAGAAAAAAATTTAAGATTAAATTAAATGAATTTCACAGTTTAAGTAAATATTTTGTACTAGAAGTTAAATGATTAAAGATAATTATAAAAGGTATGATTATTGAATAATATATTTGATTAATTAATGCTTAGATTAGAAAAAGTAATAGAAGAAACAAAAAATAGTTAAAATTTCACAGTAACTTAATAGTTTGTACTCGGAGTGAGATTATTCAGAGGCCAATGAAAGAGAATTTGTTTTGAGATAAAACATCTGAGAACGACTCAGGTGTGAGTTCTTTGTTCACATGATGATGCTGAATTGTTCAAAGCCGTGTATCGATTGATTTGTGAGAAGATAAATATGGACACCAAGAGGAGGAGGTGCTTTATCTAAATGAAAGGATAAAATTTCTGTAAAATGGAAAAATTACATAAAATTTTGTAAATGAAAGGCTGAAATATTGATGAGATAATGTGAGCATTCAAATATGGAATATTTTATGATGAATTCTTAATGGCATTTGATACCCTTTCACAAACATTTGCCATAATCACACGATATAACATGGATAATGGGTTGATATATCATGCGTGTGTTGACAATTTTTGCCATTAAAATGAATTTGTTACAAAATCTGAAATTTATAAAGCTCAGAAAGATAATTTTCAATTTAAATAATTATTAAAAATAACGAAGCTTAGCAAAATAAAAATTAATTAGAATGTCACATAGTAACAAAAATGTGGCCCTTCTATATCATAGTGATTATCTTTATTACAAATCTTGAAGAACTTTGGCATCGCCATATTTCTGGAAAAACTAAAATCGATCATTTGGATATTCCATAGAACAATAAAGATATAATGATATAATATAATTAATATGAGACAAGTGGTTGAAATATATTCTCCAACAAAATTTATCGGTTTTGCATGAATCGGTGAAAAATGAGACATAAAATAAATATTTCTTTATTTTTATATTTTGATTATCCTTAAGATGTATATTTTTATCAAGCTTTTTCAGAGATGAGTTTTAATAATTATTGTTATTTCAAAAACCTTTCCGGAGATTTACGGAATAACTTTTCAAATTCTCAGGACGATTGGATGTATGGTTTTTGAGTCTATAGTGTACAGACACACACACGAATCAAGTATTGAATTTATTCCGAAATCATTTTCATTTAATATCAAAAACCGTTTACTCTACGAAAGTATACGTAAATATTTACGTTTCTATAAATTAACATAATTTAAATGGTTTAAATACTGATTTTTAAATGCGTTTTAAGAGAAAATTCAACAATCACATAAGTGGTAACTAAGAAATAGTTTGTTTACAGCCTCAAAATTCATCAAAATTATCATCTAATTTCTCCAAATTCTCGTAATTTCTGATCGTAAACTATATTTCGTGACCAAAATAAGAAAATTTATTCAATTCCCCTTCTTTTGGTGTTTCTTTGAAATCCATACGTTGTTTATTTCTAATATAATTTTGCGAGAGAAAGGAAGAACGCAAGTGATAAAATCTAAGTTTACATGTATTTCTTAGGGGAACAGAAAACCGTATATATACTATAACCGTATATATACCAAACGGATTTTATATATACATATATACATATATATATATTAGAATCGTTTTCATTTTACGATAAAATGATGCAAATTATGTTTTTTTGGAGGTTATCATATTCACATTGAACGCGAAACTGTTATTTCATCGTATTACCAATTACCGCATTAAATATTAATTAAGAATCCCATTGTTGAACGATCGGATAAATAAAATGATGAATTCTTCTACATTTGTGAAAGTGTAGAGAATTATGATGAATGAACAGTGATGTATCTTCCGAGGCGTTCTCATAAACAATAAGCAAACATATTCGAATATTTGAGACGCATATTTCGCCCGAAACCATTCCTCGGTACATTCCGATGATGTCCACTGTTGACCTCATCCACTCGTTCTTAGCTGTGGAGCCGATCGTTTCCATGGAGAAAGAGAATCCGCGTTAAAAGAGGGCCAACGACATAATACGAAGGGTCGCATATAATGAGATACGTCAAGGAGGTTAAAAAGGTCGACAAAAAAAGTTGTTGGGAAGAAAGTTGAGAAGGGATAGCAAAGTTTAGGTGATTAATTGAGGCGGCTTTCATAATGGAGTGGCTTATATGTTCCGCATTTTACATGTACGTGAATCTGCATATTCATCTAACCGGAGGGCTCTTGATAACAGCTTCTTCTAACTTTTAGTTGATCATTAATTCCATAGCCTCGGGGATCCACACTTCCGCTTTCATCGAACGTCCATTTTATTTTTCTCGAAAAGTAATGGTATTCAATATTCTTTACTTTCCTCTAAAAATCCTCAAATACTAAAATATTATTTATTAAACTTTCTAATGCACTCCTTTCAAAATTTTCCATATATCAGGAATTAGTATAATTAGCTTAGAATTAAAGATTTAACAGATAAAAAAACTCAAAAACAGAAAAAACAAAGAAGTTGGACCCAATTGGAGAGAACTTCCATAGAAAACTCATTTCTGGGTTTGATTTGGATAATATCATCTGATAATATCTTATATTTCCATCGTAGAACCATCATCAACCATCATCAACCATTAATGCACATTTATAAATTGTTTTTGCTAATCCCAAGTGGTTTTACCGTATATACCATAGTGGAAAAACATTTTAAATACCACGAAACGTTAAACTACTGCTACGATGACCTTGCACTTGTTACACTTGATTGTTTACATTTAAGGGAATCATACTTCAATTTATTGAGTTTCACATTAGCAAACAGTATTTTTCCTTGCGGTAAATAGTTTTAGAACTTATTTGCCCAAAAGCAGATCTTTACAGTCTGGAATATATAAGAAACAGGTATATTGTTCACGAAACACGCCCATTATTAATTGGCTGATGAAGGAAATGAGAGAAACACTAAAAGTCAAAGAATAGTTTCGTAAAATTCCACCAGATTTTTATTTCATGGCGATTACTTTGATCAATTACTCGGGATCAAGAATTTCATCCCATCAAATTCATTGGAGACAAACCACCTGCAGATACAGCACCAGTACAGAAAGAACAATTTAAATTAAAACCAATTTTATAAACACAAAGATGAGTAGAGGATACGTTGCTCGTGATGGCAGTTTCCAATTAGGATGAAGTTGACATGAATGATCCTGAGTTATTCTTGGGCTGTGACACAAAGTAAATGGATAATAATCCAACTAAATTTCGGTATTAACTATGAAATCGCAACCCATAATTTTCATGTTTAACTTCACTAGGAGAGAAACAACTACCGAAATTACAAACAAAGAATTGATTAAAGATGACCCAGAATCTACCCCTCTATCAAAAATAGAATATCGAAGGAGTCTAAAGGAGAAGAAATAAAATTTCTGTAATTAGGATAGGACTCCTGAGTCATTCTTTACTCTGATTTCTACGAGAGAACAAATAAGCGATGGTTTCTCACATGACGATAATAGAAGAATACTGTAATCTCCAATTATTATTAGTACCATTCGAAGGTAAGATCGAAGCTTTTTCATTTCACTCTAAAAGCAAAATTCTCTGGACAAGGAAGACTTGAAACCGTTATAGAATTACATATATTACTCAATATGCTGGTGCTTGTTTGGACACAGATGTCTTCTAACTTTTTGGAATACCTTTTATCGCTGACACAGACTACCTTTTTAGTTCAAACCTGACGAGGTGCCACAGAACCCAAAGGCGCGTGGTTCAGAATATAATGGCAGTTGCATCACTCAATGCTTTTCGCTTTTTACCGTTGATTTCAACTGTCCAATCAACTTTTAATCAACCGAAATACAGGATGAGTTCTGAGAAACAGACAAAGATTCGCTGAAGGTAGTCACCAAGTTATAGCTGTTGGGGACAGTGTTGCCAACTGGACAACAACGAACAGGATGCATAGAGAAGGTGTCGAACTTTGAAGAGCACTTACTATTTAAGCGGAATCAGAATTACTTATGCTCGAGTTCCACGAAGCAAAAATTTGAGCAACGATAATTAAAACAGTTTAATTGCGAATATTTGAAGAGGCATTCAAAGGTATAAGATCTTTAGTAATTAATGGTATAATGAAATGTTGGTAAAGAATTATTCACACCCCTTTAAATTTTTTGCTGAAAACTACGGATTTTCAATAAAATATCATTAACATAAATTAATTAAAATAAATAAATCATAAACTATTGAAAAAATTTTAATGCGACAGATATTAGTGAAGTTAAGCTATAAAGTTCAAAATAAATAGCTAATTCGTTTATATTTTACGATCAAATGCATCTCGTATTTATCTAAAATCAATACTCTATCCAACCAATACATACACCACGGCCATCTGCTCTTTCATTCATTTCTGTTTTCTCCCATCTAAATATAATCTCCAAAAAATAAAAAATACTTCTTCCAAACAGTTTACACGGAATCTACCTTTTCTTCCTTCAAAACGTCTCATTTTCTGTGAAAAACACGCCTCTGGCGATCGCCACGAATACACTTTTGTCTACGCACTTCAGAGGATCGCGCGTTTGCGTTCAAACGAAACCCTCCGTGTGTCCTATATTTTTAGGAACTCAATGATCAACAAACAGTATGTATTGCGGTATCGTAAATAAATAACTAGAGATTACTAATTTCTTAATGTACTACTTAATGTTCGCGAAGGATATGGTCGATTAAGAATTTCCTCTCTTTATGTAACATCGGCTTTTCTTGAAATGTAATTCCGCAGATATATTTTTGAGATTAATTATAACACCTGAAATAAGCAGAATGACGTCAACAAGCGATTAACACGAATAAAAGTTCGATTCTTCTTTATTCAATCGATGGGCCTCCAGAAAAGGGCGGAAATGCGTTCGGAAAAAGTTTCTCTGAGGCATCTTCAACTATTTTTATGCTCTCCTTTTATGCCCTCAGAATTTTCACCGAAAAATATAAGTTGCGTGACATAAGGCTCTTGCATTTATATAAATACGTGAGTTTATCGTTTGGGATGTAGAAACAGAAGATGAAGAGAAGGAACAGAAAAATATAGAAAATGTGTGGAAATTCAAGAGAAAAAGTGATAATCGTAATGACAGTAAATTCTTGCGCTTTTTCGTTTGTCTTCTTTTACGTATACGAATGTATTTGACGAATAGGATTCCGATATAGTAGTCGAAGAGATAATGAAAGTAATCGGTGATTTAAAAAAAAACTGAAAAAGTATTTAATCTTTTCTAGCTGGAAAAGAATGTCCGGAAGATTTACATTTTCAGACACAAAGATAGTTGGATAAATGTGCTCATAACTCCCGTTGGGATTAAAACATCTGCATGACGCTCGAAATATGCAAATTCGAGAAAAGAAATATCACTCCGAGGTAATCTTACGCGTGATATATGTGCCTTGGGCAGCAGTGAAAAAGTCGTGATGAAGTCCCTTTGTGTGCACATCCGCTCATTCATTGTCACTGCTTTTAGTGGTATTTTGAAGTTGTCAATCATTAATAAGAAAGATTAAATTAAATGATCACATAACTTTCATTTATCCCTAAATGAATTATTCTGAGTTTTGTTCAACTTTAAATTATTATTTTTTTAAACATTCTGGTGTTTTACCGATTATTTTGTTTATTAAAAATGAAGGCAATTCAATTCAAAAGTATTTATATTGGCGTATGATTTAAGAAATAGAGTTAATTCACACGTTTATTATAGAGGATTGATTTATCCGAACTCTTCTGAATTTAAATCGGATACAAAAGAGTTTTTCATTTTGAGCTTTTCCTCTTAAAACCTAATATCGCTTCAAACATTTTTTCATACCTTTCTATTCCAAATTTGCGTAAGAACGCTGAGCCTCATTTCGCAACTAACTTATATTATATATTTATACCATCTTTTATCGTATTAGTATTTGATGAGATTCCAAATTACAAGCATTTAATTTTCAAAAGTTCGAGTTAGATGCCTTTTAGATTTATTCGGTTGTTGTGATACTATAAAAGTGATTGATTAATTTCATCTGATCAAATAAGTGAATGAAATTCCGTTTATTTTGAAAACCGAATGAAATTGATCATCTTTGTATTTAATAAATTACATGGATTGTATACAATCGATTGCATAACGACAAATTATTTACTTTTGCATCCTTTTTTTAACCAAGTACTTGTGAAAAAAGTTAGCATTGCTAGTTAAGAGATAATATGTATTTGATTAAATTATCTTCAGAAATTCTGTTCGGTTTCTGAATTTTAAAATCGATTGCATCGTAAACCTTTTGTTCGACATATTATTTTTATGAAACTGCAGATGTAGAATTTCACTTTCTTTGATCGATTTCCTTAATATGAGAATTTACGAATCGAAAAAGGATAAATATTCAAAGGCAGTGCAGGTCGATATTTTGGGCGCATAAACATATTTTAAAGAGAGAATGAGGAAAGCAATTCTCTCTGGACAATATTTCTTCACTTTTTATCACGCAACTTTCGTTCTCTCCATTAAAAAGCACTTGCACGCGAAAGTGACCATGCGAATCGGCAATATGCTATTTGTTGAAGATTGGAGATAAAAGAGGTTCGTTAACCTTCTAGAAGATCATAATACATTCTAAATAATAGAACTATTAATGAATAAATTACAAAGACATGACTGATATAATACGAAGATATAGTAGAACTTAATATCATAAATATAAAGCCTTAGTATGATAAGAAGTTTCAAGGTGTAGTGGACGAACCAAATAGGTCTCGAACCCAACGTCTCTCAATCACTAATTGAATCGCTTTTTTGCAGACGTGGAAATAGTCGATTGTTACGAATCAAACACTCGGCTTTTTTGGTACCTATAGATAAATATCAATAAAGTATTCTAAGATAATTATTGTCTATTGTATATTGATATTGAATATTGTGTTATTGAAAATCTATTTATAGTAAACATGTAAACATTAATTGTTCAACCTGCTTTGTTAAAGCATCAAATCACCTCCGAGACAGTAATATTTCTGAATCTCAAATGGGATGACCCTATTAAAATTCAACAACTTTCATATTTTCTAATGAAAAAAGAAATCCTGCAATAAATTTAGTGATTAATTATGAAATTTATTTAAAACATTTCTCTGATTTGTAACCATAGCAAATAACACGATGCCGCTCGTTTAGGCATGAAAAATTTATTTTAAGTGCCACTTCTCAGTAATAGTAAACATCAAGTGAACTCACTTTTGAATCGGTCTGACAAATAACGATCGTTTCTTTTTAACGCTTCTATAAAACTCAATTCTTCAGTTCCACTTTTTTTCCTATCGCCATTTCCTAATCTTTTCAATTTCGCTTTAAATTCCTGCAGAAAAAAACAAACAAAAAGCCATCCTTAACACGTTTCCCACTTGATTTACCGTTCTCTTACTTTATTTTCAGTTAATTTTCGTATTTTTTTCCAATTAATGGTTTCCGATTGTATCGAGCGCTTTTTACTCCAAAGACTTTGCCGTGACTTATGGAATTTGGAAGTTAATTTATGGCCGATCTTCTGAAAGTGGAGAAAAATCGGCATCAAAGCAATGAATTTCACTGTTTCCGACGGACAATATTTTACTTGTGAAACGGTATTTCTGAAAATTTAGAGTTTTGAGAAAATAGTTACAAGAATTCGATCAAAAATCTATCAAGCAACGAAATGCAGGTTAAAGTCGATTCAAAAGTCTACATTTCATTTATTTTTATCTCAAATGAACAGTATCCGTTCAATTATCCATTCCATTCGAGCATTTAATATAAAAGTATTCATTAAAATTCGCGATGGACGAACTTAGAAGACGCAGAAATCCCTTTAAATTCTTTTACGCTCTCTTTCCTTCAAAAACTTTCTCGCATGTCATTTCATTTGAAGGCCTTTCACACAAAATGCTCTTTAATTAGAGTATTTCGAATAAAGTAATTCTCTCGAAGCATATTGGAAGCGCACTCGAATTCTTATCTAAATCCTGAAAAGGTACATTTTCAGGAGATTTAGAAAAAAAAATTCTAATTCGAATTTTAAAAAC
Organism: Pantala flavescens; assembly: GCA_020796165.1. Lineage (NCBI taxonomy): Eukaryota > Metazoa > Arthropoda > Insecta > Odonata > Libellulidae > Pantala > Pantala flavescens. The sequence continues at coordinate 19,291,979 of CM036882.1, forward strand.
AGAATTACCAAACCTTCAAAAGAGAGTATTTTTTCGAAAAATTGGATTCATTGGAAACAGGATTTCATGATGAAGAAATTAAAATTAAAGAAATCGTTATTTGTTCAGAATAAATATAATTACTTATGTTCTAGAAAAATATTTAATTTCCATTTAAAATATATATGTATGAGTACTTAGTCGTATGTAAGAATAAAAATAATTTAAAAGTAAGAATGATGCTTCAAATCCATGAATGTAATGCACATTCGATGGCAAAGAGAGATATTTCCTTGGAAAGATTACTCGTTCTCAAAAGAAAATAATAAAATGAACAACACTAAATGCAATGATAACCGGAGAACATTAAAATTCGATGAATAAAAACAATTTCAGGGTCGTTAGTTAGTAAAATAATTTTAATGGCGAAACTTAATCAGAAATAATTACAAAAGGTAAGCAAATACTTTAAACTGGAGAAATATGGGTAATTTAAAAACTGTCACAATTGAAGTTATCACCGAATTTGATTTTCTTAGACATCGACCGAGCATTTCACGTTTAAATATTCATTACTTCGTGACTTAAGTATATTCATATCAGAATTCCTAATTTTATGATAAGTTTAAAAGTTGAAAATGATGATAATATGAAATCCTGAATCCTAAAGGACTTCAAACTCCCAATTTGATATCTGCGAATTTGGATACTTGAGTACCAAAAGTTTGATGATCCCCATAAAGTTGGGATAAAGTTTAAAAAGGAAAACTTTTAAGGGACATGTTCGGTAGAAAAATTGGTTTAATCTGTGCATATGAAACTCCCTTTCTGTTCATTCATTCGAAACTTCACTTCATCTCTTTATAATATGTTCTACGCTCTTTATATTCATTCGTCTTTTTAGCTTCATGTTACACTCTTAGAACAAACTTATCAAAATATAAATAATTTGCAGATACCATTTTATAGAAATTAAACTGAGAATCCACTGTGTCTATGAAAGGGAAAACAAACAATTTGGGATAATTTAAACGCTCCAATACGACGTTTTTGTTTTGGCATATATTTCCTGCGACCGGAAGTGATCGGCCATTAATTACGCGCAAAATGCGTTTCGCTACTTCAGTTTTTCTCTATATTTTGCGATTCCTTAATAAGGATGTGTCGGTTCCCCATTAAAGTGACGAGGGCCTCAACATTCTTCGATATTTTCCGGACATCGGACAAAAAACAGCTTTTCATGATGAATGAATATTAGACACGCATTTGAGTGGCAAAAATGGCTGTTCGCGTGCAAATATACTCTAATGTATTATGGAAATAATGAATGTTGCATACAAACACGAATTAAAGCATGAAGCGTGTAAAAAAACTTCGTTTTTTTCTTTCTCCCGTGTAATGTGTGCCGCTCCTTTACCTTCATTTCTAAGATTCAGTTGACTTACATTTTCAGGGATGCCTTTATTAAAGTAAATTATAAGTGCGTGAAATAATTCTCGTTGAAAGAATAAGAGTTAATATTTGTCGATATTCCTCTGTTATGACAGAGATCAGATACAACCATGGTTTCATCGGCTTTTTTCTTTTTTAGTAATTTATTAGTAATAAATTTTATTTATTTGGTAAAATATTTTAGCTTCATCTCTTAAAATCGCTAAATATTGACCTACGTTGGCCAAAATTTCCATTTTCAGATTCAATAAGATTAAAACGAAAATTTAAACATAAAAATTATAATTTCTTTTACGATTCATTTTTTGAAGCACCGAAGACGAGTTTTTACTTAGAGTTAGTTTGATAAATTGTGAATATTCTCCTGCAATTTTCTCGATTATTTCATAGTTTCTGTTTTTGAATTAATAAATTTACATTCTTATTTTCAATTAATTGCCATTTATCACGTTCAACCGTTTGAATTTCCTAAAAATTATCGCACTTAATAATAATCATGTGGAAATTTCAAAATAAAGTAAAAGCTGTTTAAGATGTTTCTTTTGGTAAAAATGACTTAACCAGGTTTTTACTTGTGCACATCATGTTGGACATATAGGCATATTTTCGCGGCCTACAGTGTATGAAGTTATTAAAAAATATTATATAAATAGGTATAAGCTTACATATAAAATAAAAATAACGTATGGCTTGTACTTATTCACCAAAGCAATTCTTCAAAAAAATATTTTCACATCAGTTGAAGACGTCCATTCATTGCATTTGACAATACCCGTAGTTCTTTATCTGCACACGGTGCCGCTCCCATCGGTACCTGGGACGCTTGCGCAGAGAAAAAATACGAGAACCTTTCGGTTTTTTGTTTCCGAGATAAATATAAGAGAGGGCAAAAAACGAGATGTTTGAGGGAGACTCGGCCAATTTGACTAGAGTCCTTTATTTACCTGCGACAGCTTTTCTTTGTTTCTGATTGGATGACCAACATCTCACACATTTGGAGTTGTGCCAAGTAATATGCAGAACCAGAATATCCTTAATAAGACATGATTAATAAGCAATCGACGGATGTACTCCAGTTATTAGCTCTTCTTTTACATAAAATATCTTAAAAAAAGGTTTGGAAATTAATTTGGAGCTGTGATATTCTTTATTCATCCTTCAGTTCACCATAATTCATAATTTCTCTAATAATTAGGATGATTTGAAAACTTAATTCTTAAAGATGGATTTTTAAGAAATATATATCGCCATTCTCTTTAAAAGAATGATTTTTACAGAATCACCTTTTAGATTTCTTGACTCAGTTTTTTGAGAACGACACACTCACGGATCGTATTTATTTTAACGAGCAAAATTTTTTTACGGTGTATCAAAAATGATCAACGATCCTATTGGGATCACTTTGAAGAGTATTGATTCGATATATCTCCTAAAATATTACGTTTATTATATTATTAATATGCATTTATAAATATGTTTCTAACAAAACATTTGTAAACAATCGAGATATTTATACCGTTAATTCTAAAGTGGTTCTTAATTAGTAATCATACTTTACAGCAATCCTTGTATAGCAGTGCCAACGATCTCAACCATTCCGTTCAGTATAATGAAGAACCTAAAATTAGAGCCCAAATTATATCTCATTTAAAGTGTTTAGAATTCCCATTTCAATTCATGCTGAATGTTATCGAAAAGCATGAATCATCATCTGCATGCAATCATAACTTGGTATTGATGTCGGGACACACTTACTCTACGCATCTTAATTCACGATCATTCAACTGCAAAACAGATTTCAATTGAGAACAACAACTTTCAATACTCGATTTCGTTGTGAAATGAGTGAATTTTGATCTATCATCGGAATTACTTCTCAGAATAAGATTAAAAATAAATAAAAAAAATCCCTTTCGAGAGAAGTACATCTCATTTCTTCCGATTAAATCTTATTCCGTATCTAATAAATTTTTCCCCATAAATATTCGACTTTCTGATCTAATCTAAATTCTGGTGGATCAAAATATAATTCGTGATCAATACGCATTTTTATATTTAAAAAAGCATTTTTTCAATTTCGTTTTGAGATTGGTAGTTATTAAGTGTAAACGAAACATTCATTTGGCAGTTGTTAGAGAAAGTGTGATCCAAAAATATCACTTTCTTTTAAAGAGGATCTTCCTCTTTTCTGTTTACATATCCGAAAGCGGGAAAAGATCCGCTTTAATTGGGAAAAGAGTTTTAAAGTGATCCATTGCTTAGGAATGAATTGATCTACGCATGTTTGAGAAAAGCTGCAATTTTAATAGAACACATATTGCAGTTTCAACGTTTAAGTGGGATAATTGAATGATTGCTAGAAATCGATAGCTTTTGTTCCACGAATGCCATTCCTTGGAGGAGAATACTTCGCAAATGTGAAAATTGCAGACCATACGTCTCTTTCGATAATGGGTCATTCTTTCAAATGCATCTTTGAATTCGTTATTGTTTTGAGTCCTCAAACATAAGGTCATGCGCTCGAGACTTCAATCGAAAAAGTGTTCAGTGAAATCAGATTTGAATATTTAGCGACATTTTTGTTCCAATCATTCTTTATTGGGACAAATTCGTCTCAAATAGTTTTTGCAATGTAGCGGTGACAATCGTCGTGTAATCACAAAGGGCTCAAACGATCAACCTCCGATGTTCTTCCGTTTCTGCACAATTACAGAGAATTGCTCGAAAACGTACAAACTAAATAAACGTTACATTCTATTAAATATATAGAATACGCAAATTTCAAAGTTACGCAAAGTGCTTCTCCTCAATTATTCAATACTATTTGGATAAAATTTTTTTGACTTTATCCAAATAATTAATAGTATATTTAGTCTTTTTTCAACGTTTATTCATACGTTATTTTCTGTCCATTTCGTCAAGTTTGTTTTGTTTCTCGTATTCTCCTTCTCTGGTATTTCATTCCATTTGTGCCAGCTGTTTCTGTAAATGCTACTAAAAATAAAGTCTCTATTACTTGTTTGTGCTTTGCCGAATCGATTGAAACTTGTACAATCCATTGTAAGATGGAATTCATACCTTGTATGTGATGTGGTTATTGGGCTGACATGTATCCAACTGACTTTTGAATGTATCCTTTGAATAATGTATTTCCGCGATAGATTTGTTTAAAATATTCCTTCCAATTGCCCTCTTTAAATTTCGCAATCAATAAGCAATATTTTATATACATCTGATATTTGAGATAACTGTGAATATGAAACAGCTTTCGAACTTAAATTAAACGAACATCAAAGTGAAGAAGTCGGATTTAGAACCTCATTCACTTTAATAAATTACGATCACGGATTGGAAAATTTTATAAAAAGTTCAAATAGTACGAGATTTATATGATAAATGAGATACGCATGAAATCTGCTCAGATAAAATAATCATAAATAAGATAAAGTAATCAGACAAATTGCGGATAACTACAGAATTCATTATTTTCTGTATTCTGCTGAGGAAATAATTCTCTTTGCGACAAAAATCAAGACTTCGAGAGTTAACAAAATCGGGGCAAGATTACATTTCTATTTATGATAATTTTTATCGTATAAAATTTAAGATTATATCGAAATCAGTTCTAAATCAATCTCGTCCTTTTATCATCGATATGTGTATGTGAGATACTCTGCGAGACACCTTTCGATGCGTGGCAGGGGGTGCACGACGTATCTAAACAATTATCCTAATTAAATAAATCTGTTATATTTGACATCTATTTTACTTATTTTCTTTTAATATGTATTATATTATAAGTTAAAATATTTTTATGATAAAATAGGAAGTTTTTCTGATGGTACATTGAAACTCTCTCCTCAAATTATTTTGCGTTAGAGGTTGATCGTGTTTGGTTATACATGTACCACCATGATCTACAGAACTTCTATTTTCAGCTCTAATACCATAATACTAACTGTAAACAAAAAGAAAATAATATTAGATTAAAAAATAAATAATAACCGACTTATCTCTCTCATCTACATTTTGTATATAAATGTATTTACATTTGTTAAACTTTTTTAATCCATCAGATTCAATCATTGATATTTTAAAAAGAATGAAATTATTTATGAGATAATTCGTTGCATTAATTGGAGGAACCGCAATGGCTGATGGGAGCAGAGAAATATTAAAGCGAAATGCGGCCGAGAAAAGTGTTTTGAGAGGAATAATAAGGAGTTTTGTTTTTTCTTTCAAATGTCGAAATAGGAAATATAATAATATATTAAGAGCAAATAGATAATTGGAAGGACAAAGATTTGAATGATTATAAGCAAAATTGAAAGTGAAGAAAGAAGTTTGGGTAAATATGAAAGAATCGGTTTATGAAAAAAATTATTAACACTAAAATTGGAAATAGCGCTGGAAAAATTATTGCAACAACGTAACTATATAGGTAAACACTCATTTATAGCAGATCAATTAATTAAAGCTCGCATTCCTCGAAATTGGAACGGAAAGAATAAGCAGTAACTCAGCAAACATTTTAGATTCGTTGCAAATTACGGAGTCACTAAAGCAAATTTTAAATCGAACGCAAAGACACATTTCATTTCGGAATTCGCGAATCGATATGAGCGTGTTCATTTAACATGTGATGCGATCTAGAATGCGAATTCAATATGTAAAGAATACAAATGAAACGTAAATCTATTGCGCATACGTACGCTTTTACGGAAAAGAAATGTCTCTTTGCACCGACGAAAAGGGAATATTATTTGGTGATTACGGAAAAAACTCGAATATAAACTTGAGAAGAATATTTCGATAAACAGAGTTCGATAAATGGAAGGGAAAGGATGTGAAAAACTAGAAGAGATTGAGAGGAAATAAGGGAGGAAGGTGGTTTGAATGGAAATACATTGAAGGGAGAATTGAAATAGGGAATGTGTCAGATTTCTCAGAATAGAAAAGAAATAAATTATGAAACATGAGAAAGAATGAAAGAATAAAATCGGAATAATATCGATGAATGGATTGAGAGCAGAAATTGAAAAAACTATGCCTAAAATTTAAATCAAATAAACTGCAGAGTTGATTGTCAAAAAGATTTATCATAAAATATGCGAACAACTCTTACAAAGAGCTTTAATCCATTCATTTCACAAAATTTAATTTCTTTAAACGATGTCGCAGAACAAACAGAAGAGATACGTAGAATAATTCACACTCAGTCGGCTATTTCTATTTTGACAATTTCTTTGTGACTGTTGAACATCTTGAATTTATCTCATAGACTTAAAATTTTATAAGATTTTATTAATTTCTGTACCACCTATGACAATCGTATAGTCAAATATTTCTCAGTAATACGAGAGAAAACTAATCTCGTGCGCTGTCAACTTATGCAATAAAAAACGGAAATAAAATTACGAAAAATTGAAACAATTCAACCAAAAATAGGACTATTAAAATGGCTTCTTAATGGAGTACTGATTAGAGATAACGAATTGTCCAATTCCTGCATATAAGACGATAAATTACACATTGAAATTCGGTCGACACAGTTTGGAGGGGATGTGGAGGGGGGAAGCACCACAGCGCCGCTCCGTCAGTCGGTGCTGGGCGCAGTAGAGAGGCGCACACGACGCTGCCGTCTGTCGGTGGGAGAGAAGGCCGCTGGGGAGAGGTGGGCTCGGTTGGTGAAGAAGACGAAGAAGGTGCATCGTCAAGAGGGCGTTGGCGGCGGAGGAGATGGCGGTGCGTCAACCTCCTCCACCGCCGAGGACGTGGTGGCCGGCCAAACATCCCACGGCCACACATCGACCTCTTTGGCCACGTGGGTTGTCAAGAGGGTTCAGAATATGAAGATCTTTCAGCCCAAGAGGGGTGAGCCAATGTGCCTTTTGCATGCGTTCTTTAAAGGAATCTGACGCTTCCACGTGAATCTCTTTCCCACTCGATGTCCCTCGCTGCCATGGCAATCGTTATCCGAACGTAAACGAAGGTTGAAGTAGCTTCTCTGCGTGCGGAACAGACTTCCAAACGCAGTAAACAGAACGACACAGGTGCGTCGATTGTAGTGTATACTCTCGATGTGGTACAATTCTCTTCGTTTAATCGATATTCACTCATTTATACAATGCGTTTATCGTCAAACGCAGTTTCATGTTCGTTATTTGTTTTCGGGCCGTGTGCAGGTTATTTGGATTGAAACGGTCGTTGTCACGATCTCTCTTTACCTTCCGATAAATGAATAAGTATTTTTCTAAATGCCTTATCTTTTTAACCTGCGAAAAGTCTTAGTGAACCCAGAAAAATTTTGAAAATCTGCAATCTTTTTAAAATTTTTATCGGGTTCACTATTCATTCGGCTCCAAAAGTATGTCTTGTTATCATCAGCTGTGAACGAGACTCCCACGAGCCTTTCCTTTTAATCTCGAAAAAAAAATTAAATTCGAATAACGAACAATATTCTAAAGGATTTTCCGAATATTGGGGGAAATACTTTCCTAATTCAAAGTTAATATAATGCTCATAATAACACAAAACATTATTTAAGTTTGTCTTAAGGTACGTTTACTTCAAACACTCGCCGAATACGTCTTAAAAAGTATTTCTCGCCGTTTTGTATTATAATTGGATTCAATGGGATTTTAATTCGCATTACTTTTATGAATTTTGAAATTACAATCATATTTATTCATTCGACAATGACAGGCTTAATAGTTATCAAATAAAAAGACAAGTGAACTTAATGAAGGAAAAGCAGTGAATATTTGCAATCTTCGCTTTGGCCATGAAATTGGCCTTAAAAGATCGATTATCGTCAGGAATTCGCAAATGGATTTCTCGTTGATTCAACGGATTATCATCGCGACGTCGTATTTCGATGATTCGTTTTTCTTTTATCACTCGATATTTATCTAAATAATGGAATCATTCCGTAGCATAAATCTCGTTAAAATAGAATAAAACAACACTGATGTCATTTAAACCGTACTTAATTCCATTTATCGAAATGACCGCTTTCGCTGTGCAAATCCTTCCAAGTGGTTTGAGAGGTGAAACTCTTTGGAAATCAAGAGCGTCTTTCTCAATCGAGATTAACTGCATCGGAGAATAGCGAGGTCTTTGGTTGTTTTTTGAATTTGTACGGATTATTATAGATAATGTTCTTCCTTCGTAAATATATATAATCATTTTTGCTTTAATTATTATTATTTCAAAGATTTAAAACACTTCTACGTGATTGTTTCCGGGTCGATTCGGGAAAAATATTATTTAATTCTTATCCCGCAATAAAATTTGAGGCTAATTAAATGCACTTAAATGTTTAAATTATTGTCCTGTATGCATTGAGAAGAAGCGTAAATAAAAGAGCTGCTTGGAAGTCGAACTTCAGAGATTTTGCTTCAGAGGGATATTTTGTTTTAAAAATAAATGAAGTTGAATATTTTCATTCGCATTAAAGTATACATTATCGCTATACAGTGAGAATTTGAAATTTTATATTATATATACTTTAATATTTTATGCACATTCTTATCGTAATCCTTATTTATAAAATCTGTTTGGTGTGTGTATATATATATGTATATATGTTGTTTGTCGTCGTTAATTAGATTACGCGCGCCTGCTCGGCGCAGGCACAGCTAGTAAAATATATAAATGGATATTGAAGTGAGTCAATCTAATAAATAAATATTCTAAGCTCCACTATTAAGATATTTTCATTACAGCTTTAGAATGAATGTCTTCGAAAGCACCAACAATATTGATTTTTTTTAAGGGAACTTTAAATTTCATTAGCTGCCATGAATCAATTCCCACGTCACAGGAGCCATGAATATTTACGTCTGTTTGTGGAAAAGAATGTACGGCCAAATATACAGGTGAATGCGCCCCTATTTACCTCCCGCTCATCCAGGAGATGCAAATGAGGAAGCGAAAGTTGATGGAAAATTTAAACGTCGATAAATCACTCGAACGGGGATTTTGAATAATTGACGCGTTGTTTTTTTTAAAGACGTCGTTTCCTTTCCGAAGGCGTCTCAGGGAAACAGGTGTCCGTAGAGACATCGATAACAAGTCGTCTCGAACAAGTTGACGATAGAAACGGTTTTATTTTCACGAAACCTCCTTTATTAGGGAGGAATTATCGGCTTCTCCTTCTTCTACACTTGGCGTTGATCCAAAAACGGAATTTCGTTTCTTGAAAAACAACCTTGAGAGCGATTTAAATGTTTTATGTGCAAAAATAGTAAAAATGACGAACATTTTAAATAACTTATTTATAAATTTGATTTTGAGATATACAGAAAGATATTTTGTAGTCTTCCATATCTAAAAAATGAATATAAAATGAATTCTTAAAAGAGTTTTCAATTTCTAAAAATGTTATATTAAAACTGTTTTGCCGATAATTTGCCTCAAAAATGAATACATATCGAAGCTCGTACTTTAAAAGATATTCTGCTTTAGCGTCTTTTCAAAGTTTCTTTAATCAAAACATTCGAATCATCCTGTAGCCAATCATTTCGAACCATTTGCATAGTATCTGATGAAATGGAATGATGCACATTTCCATGTCCAATTCCCTTCTTTTGAATTAGAATAAAAAAGTAAATAAAAGATATAAGAGAAGTTAGTACTACCGAATCCTCATTTCTTAAAAATCTAATGATCTTACATATTGTAGTTATATTCCTGAAATGAGAGAATTCTGAAAAGCCTTTTTGAAGAGCTGAATCTTTTTCAAAACAAAATTGGAGTGTAATTATCTAAAGACCTGCAAACAATTGAAAACTAAAATGAGAAACTTCTCGCAATCATCCTCAACGAAACAGAATCGCACTTTTGAATCCAAATGACTTCTTTTTGCTGTGACTGTTTTCGTGTCCTGAAGATCCATGGCAAAGTACTTTGCTGCAAAACAAATGAAATTCGTCTTATAACTTAGTAAGAGAAGACTTTTCAATGAATGGATAAGTCTCGATGATAAGTTTGTGAGACTGCATTAGATTGTCACGAACTGCCCGAATAATGAAACAAAATTATTTATGAAGTGTTTCGTCTTTTACGGATGCTTTCCGTTCAATACGGAAAACAGATCATGTACAATTGAACTGAAACAATATCCATTAAATAGATATCTATCTAAGGTTTTGTAAATATAAAAGAAGATTATCATCTGTAAATCATCGAATAAGGCTAAAGCATATATATGTATATATATATATACATTAAGATTTTCGTGCTTTAGATTTTATCAAAAGATCAAAAATGTGAAATTTACTCGGATTTAAAATGCATCTAATATACTTAATATTTAAATTAAACTACTTTTAGCACAAAACACTGTTTTTTTATCCTTTTCAATCCTTATCATCACATTTTATTTTTATTATTATGTTTTTTCATCATTGACAATCAAAACATTCCGATTGAGAAATGGTTGCGTGTATTGATAAATGCGAATATTTTTCTCGGAAGTAATTGGAAGTTGTTGTTTCTTTTTAAATTGGAATTCTTTACGTATTATCTCTCATCTATTCACTGCCTCCATAATTTTCAATTTTTAAAAACTCCTTTCCTTGATATTTATCTTTCTTTAGTCGCAATTTCTTAACATTTTTCTTATTTCTGTTCGTGAAAACGAATTCGATTAAATCTGAGCTTATAATCATATTGTGGCTATTTTTTATTCACAGAATGAATATCTGAATTATGATTGATTAATAAATAAAAATTTAATGATGTTTAATCTTTATTGATTTCTAAGGAAACAATATAATTTTTAATTTTGAACTACAAATAAAAATAAAATTGAATTATACTTGATTCAGTAGAATAGTAAAACTAGTCACTTATTGTGCTTCAATTATTTCAAATTCCCAAAATCTTCAATTTCGGTATAAATATAAGAAAAACGTTACATATATTTATATGTAGTAGTTAATATATAAATGTTATTGGTGGAATAAGAAACATATTCAAATAAGCAAAAGTGAAACAGAATATCGATTTTTGGAAGGCTTAATAGTTAGATGAAAGCAAAAGCAGTATTTGCATTGTATTTGAGCATTATATCAGCATAAAATATAGTATGGTAATGTTTTAGGAATTGAATCTCGAAAAAAATTAGGAGTCGCCTCCTGTTTCCAAACAGTTTTTTAAATTCAGATGTTTATCAATTAAGAAATCTCCGCCAATCAACCATTTTAATCTCCTACGGTTTTAGAATATTGCATAGAATGTCATTCGGAGCAAGATTTTCATTCTTTACGAAGAATAATACTCGGAAAGAATTTAGGACATATGGCTCAAACTATTTCTCTTTACTTTGAATGAGTCATATTCTGGGGATGGAAATCGAGCGCAATTAGCACATTTGCGAGAACAATTTGAGGCATAATGTGTTTGAAGATGAGAAATTCACTCCTCTGAAACATCTGTTTGAAGGACGGGGAATCGACAGAAAAACAGTGAATCTATGGAAGCTAAAGTACAATGTGCTGGCGAGATGCATTATGGGACGAGGTAGTTATTTAGAATTGCTATTCTTAAGAGCAAAATCATCACTCTAGTCTATTTAAAACTTCTATTTGTCATTTTAATATTTCTTTGGCATAAGAGTAAATCATTGCGAATGGTTTAGTTTAATTTTTTATTTTTTGTTGTGGACGACAGATTCGACGTAGATGATAAATATGCATTTTATAAATAGAATATTACACAATTATTAATTTTTTGCCTTTATCCAATATTTACATCCTCTAAACCCATCTTTAACCTTGGAAATGAGAGCAAATAGGTTCGATACAAATAACATTCAATTTAGTCATTCGGTAGATATTAGAGCTTTTACGGTACAAATTTTATTTTTAAAGAGCCATTTTCATTAAACAGCATAATCTTCTATTCTTGGACCAGAAAACTTTACATTTTGCTCTGTTTTCAGATATGTTGTATTCTTTTTGAACATTCAAACAAAGGTTTCAAGAGGAAGTATTTCATTGCCATGGATATTTTCTTGGAAAACTCACAGTGGCGCCACCAAACGTGAATTTCAAAAGACGACCTATTTCCCATTTGCGCTCGATAAAGGAATTAAATCAAGCATTTTATTTTCTAAGAGTGAATTATTTGTCGGCTTTTCAGTGCTTTTCTATTGTAACATAATCGTTTTTTCGAATCTTTTCTTCAAAGGAATGGCTACTTTTCATCGAATAACTGGATATTTCTTTGATTAAATAAACTATACTCACACGCGTTTGTTACGGATTCAAACTGTTAGAGCATTTTATAGAAACAGTTGGAAACTGATTAGATTTTCAATGGACCGCATAAAATGTTCTCCTCCATTTGTGCACCTTAACTTAGCAATTTATAAAGAAATATTTCTCTAAATAATTTGACGTGTTTCTTTTTTTACCAACAAATGGTTGAATACATTTCATATTCACGGCTCTTTTCATTTTGTAAGGAAATCCTCAAATGCATTAGAAAGAGCGCTAATAATCCAAAATTTTGGAAGATGTCTTTTAACTAAAAACTTATTTTATGAACATGATTTAAAATCTAAATATTGTAAACTTTAAGTCTTGGTTATGCATGGATAGGCGATTTTCAGGCACTGCGAAAGGTAAAGTAATCTTTTCTCTATAGCGTGACATTTTCCTTCGGAAGGAATTTTCATGAATATGATAAGAAAAGGGAAGTTAACTCCACTTTTGATCTTATCCTTATCTCATAAATAACCTTCGACCCGATCTTGCGTTAGATGTGATTTTTTGTCGAATGTGAACTTATTCCTTAAGTTATTACATTTTGCAACAGAAAGTAAATGCAAGTACATGAGTTTTTGTTATTTGAAATGTTGGAAGCGTTTTCTGAGGATAATTACTTTGCATAAATTATATTAAATGCAAACGATTTTGATTGGAAACTCCTGATGTGACGTATATTTTTTGTAGCCTTTCATTTACATTGTTTCGTTGCTTAGTTACGGAAATGCTGTCAAAAGCAGTTTGAGAAGAAATCTCTCGATAGACATTAAGAGCCAGTGGAAGACATTATGCGTCTTTTGGCCGATCCGTCGCAAAATAATGTATTTTCAGAGAAGTCGTTGTAATTCATTATTTTCGTGATAAGCGATAATAACAAAGTAAAGGAATGGCGTGGAATTTTGGATTTACCCTTTCATTCGCAGAAATGTTACATGATGTCACATCTTTATGTAGTGGTTTCAGATCACATCTCCTAAAATTTAAAAATGAGGTAAATACATGATTTACTGTTCATTCAAAGGAAATATTTTAATCACATTACGAACGGTTTTAATATAATTTCTTTCCGTTTTATAATTTATAAACATTTCTCCTAAATTGAAATTTAACGATTTGTTTCTATGAAAGTATAATTTTGAAAGTTTATTAATGGTCGATAAATCGAAGTTATTCATCGATTAGATATGAGAATATTTAATGAGTCCTTGACCTCAAATGAATGCCACACACCATCCAATAACATCTCTTGGACGCAAATGGATGGTTCTTCTCCGTCTTCCACCTGAGCGTTCGTTCTACCATTGACTGCACAACTCGATCGCTCCGAAGCGATTTTCAAATAAAAGTTGATGTTTATGCAGTAATATTCATATTTCTTAAGGTGAAATATGGTTTTAATTCGAAGCTAATCGATATGTTTGACGATATCAATTTAGACTCATTCTATTTTTACCATTGACAAATGAATGCCAAGTTCTGAAGCAAATTCTGAAAATCGAGAAAATGATATACTCTGTGCATTTTGAGTGATATTTTAGGGTTCAACTTCTCATTGAAATTGAAGAGGTGTACATCGATCACCGAGTTGGCATTTTCAAAGACTTTCTTCGAGTAATTTGCGCGATTTTTAAGGGCGGTGACCTTAAAAAGCGAATTAATGACCACAGTAAAGGGAACGTTCTTTATCTTGAAAACGAAGAAAGTGGATGGTGTATATTTTTTCTTTCTACATTGTCATATTATTTTACAGAGGCAGATGGTTTTTTAATGTCTTATAAGGAAATTTGCACTTTTAATGAAAAACTTACTTTAATACATTAATTCTCGCTTTAAACGCATACTTTCTAAGTATTTACTGAAATTAATCATCATTTATTCAATTATAAATGTTGACAAAAGCAATAATCTTGAAATTTTTTATCCGAATTCGCTTATAATATGTTAATAAGTTTCTTAATGGATAACTTTCAATTGTCTGTTGTTATTTTGCGATGTCATTCATGCAAATTGTAATCGGTTTTCCAAATAATTTACTTGGCATTTAAACTTCAATTCTTGATATTATTTCGCTGGTGTTTTAAGTGGTAATTTTGGCAAAGGATTGACATTATAAAAAGTGAATCCGAATTGAAAATATAGATTATAGTTACATATCTCATAATTTACAAATAGCTTATAGTATCGTTAGTGCAGTTCGTGTTACCTCTTTTATATGAAATACATCAATAGTACTGATACGTTTTAATTTTTGTTCCAACGTTCATTCTTTTTCCATTTCTTTTATAATTCGTCTTTGTCTCGAACACTTCTCATGGCTTTAGACCTCCGTTGCCCAGATACGGTCATGAACAAAATAAGAAATGCAGAGGTAAATAATTCTTCTTGAAACCTCGCAAAGGAAGATTTCTTAACATAAAAAGGTCAAATATCGCAATAAATTTCGTGAAATATAATTAGATATATCTTTTTACTATTCGATTTATCGATATTAAATTTTCTCCTCATTCGGAAATCAAGGGATTATTAGTATTTACCCTCTAAGATATAACATCTGAATAATTTCATAACAGTATTTCCAAACGAATTTGAGTTTTTTAGAAGATTTCTTACGTAAATTATTTTGGGAATCGGAAAACAAATCGAATCAATATCCAGTTTCTACTTATATCCATTCGTTATAATACTATGACTGCCACTTGGATATTTACAAAATCCAACATAATAATTTATTTGTATCATTGAAAGTAAATATAAACAGCTGATCTTATGAAAGTTTTCTAGAAAAACAATATTAATATTGGTTTTGTTAATCGAATATCACCAAAAAAGGATCTTTAAAGGATCGCATGATCACGTTCTATTGAATACATTTCAAAACATCTGAAATACGGCAAAAGAGGGCGAAAGAAAACATCCGATCGAATTCCGTTCTCCGATGAAACGAATGCTGTATTTTAATCTAATTTGACTTTTTTCTATCAATTAAAACCAATCATTGATTATAATTATCTCTAGAAATATTCCTCAGAAACCGATGTTTTATTCATCGAATTCATTGAGCGATTCTGAGGAGCTTTTTATATTCGATTGTGCGGAGATTATTAAAAATGAATTTGCTATCTATTCATCATCGGAGATCAAACGGAATCCATTTCCGAACCATTACGATTTTTATAGTAGCATATTATGATTATTATTTCCATTTCTTTTCAACTTTCCATCTTAAAATATTCATCGCCTTCTCTGAATGCGAATACAAGAACAACATTATAACATAATACTGTAGCTATTCTCCTTCGCAAAAAACATATGTAATCCCTCATTAAAATTTATCTTAGATTACAGAGCACATCCATATTTCCCAAGATCTCCTCAGCATTCAAACGATCCAGGTTTTTCTCAACTATTTCAACTTATTCAATGTTTTATTTTTCATCCGTTTAAAGAATATTTTTATGTTATAATTGATTTTTCGTATCATTCCACAATGCATTTGAGTCAAAAGTATATAAAGGAGTTTTCATTGACACAGTTTATCCTTTGATATTCTCTCCTTGAGTTTCAAAATCAAGAAACATGATGTGAAATTTATCTTAATTATTTGCATATCCACGAATTAAATATTCATAATTCAGATATAACAAGTTTCTAATTTAACATGTCTCCATTTAATAGAGCATTTTATCGAAAAAGAGCGATTTTTGAAATTATTTGCTTTTTAAAGCTTTTACTACTTTTGCCGTTTTGTCACTTCAATGTCCCTTCGAATCGTTTGACCTTTTACGAAATCGATGAGATTTTATCCACTTTTATCGATGGAGATATCTAATATTTTAGCACATTAACGTATCTTCGTTATCACGAACGTATAATTCAACGGGATAGAATACTTATTTCTGTTACTCACGCCAAAACATTCTGATAAACATTTTTAATTTTTTTATCTTTTAACGGTTTAATGTTTTCTTAATTTCGCTTTCGCGTATTTCGAATCGAAATTTAATTTTAAAGAAAATCATTGACATTTTTCTACGAGTTTTTCATCCTATGCCCTCTTTTATCAAAGAACAAAAAATAGTTAATATTTTCCTGGAAATATAACGAGCAACATTTCGTATTTCACAGATTCTGATCTTTGTTTACGAGTGTTGCTTGATTACTATTCTATGAGCAAAAGATCCTTAATCACCCACAGAAGTAGACTATAATCCCTCGAGTGCCTTTACGGCTGACAAATTCGTTGCTTTATAGTTACAAACCCTAACTTGTGTTTCATTCGATAAAATGTTATGGGAAATCCTAAATTTGTGGGTCACATACGTCTTTGTCGATTTTCCTCGAGTTCTTTTCATTTCCAACAGATAAAGGAATTTCCGTTCGGGGATGCAAAAACCATGCAAACTCGGCAGAAATGTTCATCCTCTTACGGCTGTTAATCCTCTTCAGAGGTAACGAAAATTACCATTCCACGGAAACGCTTTTTCCTAACGCTTGAGGTGATTACAAAGGACCCCAATCAGTCGTAAGCCAACATCTGAGAGAAGAATAGAGATTGATACTAATTAAATACTCAATACGAATATCTTGTTTTTATTTGAGTTCCTTTCCTCTCTTTTCATATTAACTCTCTTCCAAAATCTCGACAAAGAGAATAGAAATTAGAACTCGTAAGTGCTAATGGATTCTTTTTATTTAAAAATAGTAACTCGTTCTAAGAAAATCTGATGTAACTAAAACATCTCTTCGAGAGAAATAATCACAATCAGTATGATCGATAGCATAATTCACAGTAACCTTCATCAATAATTTATTGATTCGTATTGAGTTAGAACACCAACTCTTGAAGTGAGTGGAAGCCACTTTGCCCACACCTCAAGTATATCGTATTTGTTCGTTTGCCGAAAATAATCGATTCTGAAATTGCAGTTAAGCACCCCCTGCCATGCGTCGGCCAGTGTACTTAAGGAGATAAATGCATTTCTATTAAATCTCTAGTTTCCTGATTAGCCGAGAGATTTGTAATCAATTCCCTCCTCGATTTATACTCTTTTTTTGCTTTGAAATCGATAGTTTGCGTCGATTAGTCACCTTCCCTCAACCGATTTCCTCCACTTGCGACACTAATTAGTCAGACACGCGGCTGTTCCAACAATAAATCACACAAACACTCCGTCACATTAACTATGCATCAGCCTTAATATTTTCACTCATTCGAGGAATAAATTATAAGAACGCATCTCATTTTGCACATATCCTTTAAATAATGAATTTTTTCTTATGTTTATTGATTTAATTATATCTCGTGAAGAATGTAAGTTAAAAATTACACATAATTCAAAATAGCGAAGCAAACCTTTCGTTCGTGTTTTACCATCGATTAAAAATAACCTTCGCTGATATTACACTCTCCTTATTTGCAACTTCCGCACTTAATCGTAATAACTTTATGGATGTCGACGACTGTTTCAGTTCTACATTACACTTCTCCAACTTATTCATTTGTCGTCATCAATTCGCATATTCGTGACTTTTGATGGGACATAAAAATTAAACTCTTGACTTTACAACGTTATTTATTTATCTATGAATTTCGTCTCTTAGAACAATTTAAAAACTTAAGGTGATATTTACAGATTAAGATGAAAGAATAATTGTCCATTGTCTCCTATCATTCGGTAACATTTGGTATAATGTTTAATTAATTCATAAATAGATTCCACAGTTTGCTTCAAAGAAAGGGATATTGTTCTTTCGTTTGAGATTAAAAAGAAGAACGAATCGATTGAAGGAAAAATACGAGTCGAAGACCATTTATCATTGTGAGTATTGTTTTTCTTTTCCGCATTCAAGCAATACATTCGAAGATGAATTTCCCTTGTGGAAGTTGAATTTACGTCGTTGTTTATGGATTAATAATCGGTTTCCATCACCTGATGCTCATAAATCTTTTCTGAATACGAAAGCAATTGCCTCATTCTTGGCTCCTTCGAGATATCGAACGATTGTCTAAATTCCCTTTACATCGCGATTTCCAAACATTTTCATATTAACGTACATTCACCGTTGGTTAGATTTCTTCCTAAATTTAACTCGATAATTTTTCTCTTCACGAGTAGACAATGGATATTTTTCCGAACCTTCGAATGAAAGTCAACAAATCCGAATATTGAATTCCATTTGAAGTCGTAAACACTGAAATTTGTTATGCGCACTGAACAGATGCTCGTATTCTTTTGTTGACGGAACATATGCGTTCTCTCATCGAAAATATATAAAATGGTGCTCAACATCTGCTCCACTTTCTTCCTATTTCACAAGTTTAGATGGACGATTCACATTTTCTGCAATTCTTTAACTTCAGATCTATTTTTTCTCTTGAAAATGTTGCTTTTCATCTTCAGAAAGCTTTTTACTATTTCTCCATGCAAATCTACGAATATTTTGGTCATCCAAAATAGATAATAATTATATGATTATTAGGATTACAAACTTTTTACTGCCATTCTTAATTTTCTACTATTATCTTTTTTTTCTAAATTGTGTAAAGTTATATAATAAAATATTGGAGTTCTTGAGGACTAAAGTTTATCAAATTATGATACTGGTCGTGATACATGGTATGGTTTTCATTTAAAGGTAATAAATGGAAAGTGCTATACGTAAATGAAATTAATTCCGTCTTAATTGTTAGTGATTACGAAATCCAACTGAAAGAATAGCTAAGTGGCCTCTGGCTCAAAATTATTTTGCCCAACTTTTCATGTAAGATCAAATATACCCAAAACTGTCTACGGAAAAAATTGTAATCGACAAAAAACTTTATGAATTATATTCATTCGAGAAAAACTGTTCATGAAATAAAAAGTATCTCTCATTGATTGATTAAACGAATTATTTTCAAAGTTCATTTTCGTCTTTTGTGTCCATTATTAATCAATAGTTGACGATCATCGTTGACATATATTTTATTTACGTGTCTTTTAAATTGCACAAATTAAATGGTTTCTCAAAGTGTATCACATATCTACTTCACTTTAATGGCAATGCATTAATCTCTTGTTACACGACAATATTAGTTTTGAGCTGTTTACCGAAGTTAATTTCACAGATATTCGTTATCAACGATGAATAGAGAGCGCCCCGTATCGAGCATTAATTTTGAAAGCGTTCTGATAAAGGTATCGCGTGATTGGTTGCTCCACGTGACCTCGTCACTTAGGATTTCAAATATTTCTTAAGCCATCATTTAATAGTAAATAATTGTAAATAAATGAAAAGACGCAGACAACGAAACCAAATGTACTAATAATGATTCGGTGAACAGCATGTAGTTATCAAACAAGAGGTCATTATAGTAGGGGTAGTATAGTAATAAAAGATAAGATATTAAAAAATTTAATTTGGCATTAAAAGGTAACTCATACTCTTATGATAAATCGAAACCATCATTAAGGTGACTTTTTATTATAATTTTACTTCTTAGATAAGAGAAAAATTTCTTTAGTTGTAAGTCTTTGGTAAATATAAAAGATAAAGCCCTCAATGCAATACAAAGTATGGATTTCTTCGCCAACTGAAGAATCAACTTCCAATCCCAGCATTTGCAATTCACCCATTACATTTGGAAAGTCTGATAAAAGGAACAGTTTTAAGTCAATAGATCTATCAAAATATGAATTTTATCATTCTGTTCTCGTTGGAAAGTAAAAACGTAATTTTTAATAGAGATAATACTGAATGAAGCGTAACAAAGATACCGAGTATTATATTTAAAAGCTGATATTGCATCAATATATATGTACAGTGAATGCTAACTATTCCTATGTTATGGTATAAAAAATAAAAGGAATAAATTAAAAGCAGGAATTAATTAAGTACACAGAGCAATTTTGATTAAGAAATATAATTCCATAGTCACACATGTATTGTAATGTTATAATGAATTTAATAGAATACGAGTGTAAGTTTGCATGAATTATTATATGTTTATATTGCAAGTATTGAATACAGCAAGCAATCAGTTGTTATTTTTTATTAGTATTAGAAGTATAGTTGATATGTCTGAATATTATTAGAGTAGTTTCGTTAATTAGAGTAGTTTTTGAAAATCTGAATAATCTCTTTGAATTTCATACCATACGAAGTGTACGTTACCTCGTAATATGAAGAAGAAATTTGCTTTCGAAATAACTTTCATCATTTCACTCTAAAACTGTTAATATAATTTATGACATTGGATGCATTGAGTTTGTAATACTATCAAAACGTTAAGAACTAAAAGAAGAACGAAGCATTGGAATATATTTGGCAAATTCAATCCATATAATGACTACCAACACTACTTAGTCTACTTAGTCTTATCAACTCATGAATTAAATAATTGAAATATCAAAATGTTGGTTTTATTGAGTTATTTGCAAACTGATTTAGAAGGCTTGAGCCGATAACTACATCAAATCCATTCAATAATCAATAAAATGATAATTTCTGAAGCCGATATGTGTTGAAGCTATTGCCAAAGTTTTATATCGGTATACTTACGAGATATATCGATTAATCGTTAAATGATATTGATATTTCCAATTGAAGCCAATTTCTCTTTACAAGGGAAATGAATGATTTGTAGCTATCTAAAATATGGGAATTATAGAATCAAATCATTTATAGTACTTTCAACTATTACACTTTCGATCAATTTGAAATCAATTCAATTCTGAACATATTCTTAAAAGCTCATCTCATGGAATTTAAAAGGGGATTTAAGTACATTCAAGAATTCAACGCTTCAACAAACAACGCTTTCAATAATATATTCTCATTTATTGAAGCATAAAGAAGTGGGAAGAGATAGCACATTCTCGAACATTATAATTGCACATCACGAAATGTATCATTTCTAAGTACTTAAAAATGTCTTCCTCGTATCGATAAATCGAATGCTTCTCTATTTAACTACAAAACTAAGTTTTCACCTTCGATTCCAAAGGCGAATAAAAGCTGATCGTATACTTCCGTCAGCGATTTTGTATTCACGACCTATAAATCTTGTACAATATAAATTAAACGGCCGATTTCACCCTTTTTATAAGGGAAATACCTCGTCCGAATCCTAGAGCGTAAAACCTCTCCTTCCTCAATAACCACTGCAAGTGCCTTTTTCTTAAGAAAAGCCAAATGCGCATCATTATTTCCACAAGAGTCTTAAGATGAATCCAAAGAGGGATAAAATCGTCCAAAGAAATCCTTTGAAACGTCTCGTTTTGTGACTTCGATGTTAACCAACGAACGCATTTTCGATGCGGAAATTTGGAAAATTAAATTGGGATAAACGGAACCAAAAGATACATTTGAAAGTTTCTTTTAATTTGTCTATTCTCGCAAAAGATACTACAAATATAATGTTATCTTAAAATACATGAAAATTCAATAAAAAGTAGAAAATGATTGCTTCTTCCTCAACTAGCATCATTATTCCTCGATTTTTGAGGACCTCTCGTTTGATAGCGCATCTTCAAAGCAAAAGTATGGAATTCTTAACTTCGGATGTCAACTGAAAGTGAGAATGTCCACTTCCTAAAACTTAAGAGTGGTGAGAATCATATTTTCTACAAACGAATATAAATGAAACGGTCAGGATGATCTGCTTTAAAAAAATCATCCATCACAAGAGTGCTCTGCGGTTAAAATAAGAAATGAAACCGCTAGAATATTTTAAATGAAATTTTTAACTGCATAATCATTAATCCCTGACAAATCATGTCGCGTTTTTAGATTAATTGATATCAATCGAATTCAAGTTTCTCATTTCTTCTCAGTTTTTCATTGAATTCCAAAGGAACATTTCCATTCACATTTATGTGCAGTTATTTGCGAAGACCGTCAAATCCGAGGAATTGATTTCGTTAGATATTTTGGACGTGAAAGGGATCCAAAGAAGTGAGGTCGTGTTAACGACGACCTTTTTTTTAGGGAAAAAGGCATTCAGAGGCCATTTTGTGCGTCTGTGGTTTTCCTCGCAATCGTCAGCAAAATAAACGGTCGAAACAGTGACAAAAAGAGCACCGAAGATAAACGACAGCTCATTTGTTTTTGCTGTTCTTTTGCACCTCCGAATTTCCATTTATTATTCGCTGTTTGTCCAAATTTTATTCCGATGATACCGTCGTTTTGAGAGTTTGGTGCTTAACATTTTTTTCAAATTTTCCTTTCAATTCTTCCAAATTTTCTATTTGACTATGGCTTTTTAATGGATACGAAAACAGACTGAATTTCCAAAATATCGAGTTCTAAATACAACGAGCATCAAGAATTTCAGGTAAATTATCGGAATACAATTCATAACCTTTTTAAAGATACTTCAGGTCAAGTTTAAAAGTACATTGATGTATTCGTAAATTTCTAAAATTCTATATTCGCTGATAAATTGTGTATTCGATTATAAATGTGAAAATCAAGCGTTTCTTCTAGTTCACGAATATTCTCTCGTGTTTTCAACTCTTCAGTAGGTTTATTTCGCATCAGTTAACAGCTTCGTGTTCGAAGGAAATATTTACGTAAACCGAAGAATAATTAGTGATACAACGTTTGAAGTGTGTTTTCATGGGAGTGATGAGATGAAAAAGAGAACAGTTTAATGTCTTTTTCAATGTCACATTTTAAGTTCTATCTACTAATGCTCCCCAATAGACTTTTTACTTTTATTCCAAAAGAAGATAATGGATAAACGTGATTATGGGAAAATTCTCTGGTTGTTTTGGAATGTTTCTTTCCTTTTTGATTCCAAATATCTTTAGTATTCGACGAAATTCGGATATTTCGGTGTAAATAATTTTCATTGTCTTGTTCTAAATAGTCCCAGAGTTGAACAAAGTGACAGTGGATCTTATATTAGGAATTAAGTCTCTTTAATTGAACTTATCTTCGTGTAATTATGACACCTCTTTGAATGGAAACAAACTGCGTAACAGTTTATCAAGACTGTTTGAACGCTAATACAACAAAAGTGCTTTAAGAGCATAAGTAAATTAAGGAATTGGGTCGTAAGGAAAGATGCCTAAATAATGTGTAGAGTGATCTGGTGGCTATTTCGCCGCGCAGAGTGGTCGTGAGACATAAGTTCCTCTTTCGTAGGATAGTGCATCCTTTGAGATCAAAGACTGCACTTAAGAGAAATATTAGGAAACGCTATGATCCCAACTTTGATTTCGAGACCTAATGGAACACCAGAAGTGGGTCGTTTAATAATGTAAATACGAGGTTTAAGCGGCTTTAATCAGGAAATTCAAACAGCATCGCATTATCCCAGCTGACGAGTGTTTATTCGAATGCGCAGTTGAGAAATTCGCCAATATTCAATTCTCTTAAGTTCGAAGAAGATAGATTCAAACCAAGGAATACAAAATATTCAGATAAATTATCATGAATTTATAGTTACTTTTCCCGTTCAACGTTTATAAATATCAAGATATTAATGTTTTCTTTAAGCTCTCATTGAAAATACATTTCGTTATAATAAGATATCAAGTCTATTGGCTGTTATTTTACTTTCAGAACGGTTAATCTATGCGTAAAATAATTCACCTGACTTATTCGTACTCTCATAATAAGTGACTCATCTATTTTTGGAAAATATCGTTAAAAAGGATGGAAACCACTTGAGCATGCACAAACGTAAAAAACTAACAATACGCTTCATTCAAAATAATTTAATCTTTAAAAATTATCAAAAAGCATTCCATTATGAAATGAGTAATTTACTATATTTTAAAGTATCATTTTTATTTAATAACAGAATGTACTCTAATGCATAAAGTTTAACTTAAGACGGCTATATTCAAACATTTATGAATAAAATAACTCTAATAGAAAACAAAGTAATGGAAAGTTTAATCGAATATCTTTCATCTTAAGAGTATTCAAATTTTACAATAATTATATTGAATTCTCAACCGAAAATCTCTCTCATTTCTTAAATATAAAAATTTTCATCGTTCCCTTATCGTATTATTGGTCGCACTAACTCCAAAAAATAAAAAAGCTGCGGAAAAAAACACGTCAAAAATAAATAGACAATTAAAAAAGGAACTTTCTCACGCGATCCAACGACCGATGGGAGCATAAATAAAGAGTAGATTATCTCCCGCTGAAATTCCGATATCGACAAAATAATAATTTCTCCCTGAGAATTAATATTCGTCCGCTTTCGAGATCAAGTATATCGATTGAAAATCGAATTCTTCCCATTTTCATTACTTTCCTCTTTTCATTCTCAATCAAATGTTTATATGAGAACGGAATTGTCCTTTTATGGGAATTTTACCTGAATAACGAACAATGAAGGAACAGATTATATGCCTTTGAAAATGAAAAATATAATTTTTAACTAATGGTGATAAGTCGTGGAATATAGTTTCCTGCTGCTTTAAAACAATCGATTTGAAAATTCGGGAAATACCATTCAGCGAATAAATTACATTAACTAAATGGTGCGTATGAGGGCGACACAAAGGAATAAATGATGAAAGTGGAATGCGAGTGACAAAAGAATTATGTGTTTGCGGTGCGAGAATCCGTGGGAGCACATTGTGGAGGAGTAAGATGGAGGACACCTAAGATTAGAGGAATTCGGGAGTTTTTTAATCCAAATGAATTGGCAATGAGAGTTTCTTCTGATTGGATTGGTGAAAATGGTTAAAACTCAGCATAAATATTATTTTCGAGACTCCCTTTAATTCTTATCAATCGAAATATTTGTATGAACTCATAAATTATGTAATAAGAAGACTTTTTTGGACTCTTCCAAGCTAATTTGTGTCCTCAGCGTTTTAATAATTAACAGCTATTTTATTATAATATCGGTACATTAAAAATAATAGAAATACATCAGATAGCATAATATTTTATCAAAATGATGTTATTAATTCTGAATATACATAACAACGATGTTCCCTTTCACTCGTTTTCAGTCCCAACTGAATGATTTTTATACTAATTCTGGTGAATTGAAGAAATTGAGAGAAAGTTCCAAATCCTTATTGGCTGCCATCTTTAAACATAACTATTAAAGATGCTTCTGGTGGAGTGAAACAACGAAATGAAACTTAAATAATAAAGGGAATATTAAATCAAGAATTTCTTTAAAAGAGTACAAAATATCCGTAACGAATAACTTTCAATAATGTCATAATTTCAGAATACCTATATCCAATGATTGATAAAAAATAGGAAATATTTCCGAAAGGTACACATTTTTGGGATTTTTTAAAATTTTGAGAGATTATAAATTCATTTACAACTCTAATTTATATCTTTCCCTCCGAAAATGTCCTTTAGATTCCACAGAACGTATTTTCAGTCTGAATTTTCCTCATAAACCGAAGCTTTTCCGAAGGTAGTTCAAATCCATTTAAAGCAAATCGTTAGATTACACGATAAATATCATTAGTAATAACAGTAGAATCGAATAGTATAACATCTAATGAGAATGTTAAAGAAGAGTGTGCTGATATAACTCTGATTTTGTGCGCGTAAAAATTTTTGTCTTGACGGACCAATGGAATGGATTTATAATGTTCCTGAGAATATATACTCCGATCATAATATTTTCGGCAATTTTAATTCCATTTTGAATCATCCATCAAGACGTCTGAATCATTGAGTTGTTCTTCAATGTTTCGGATGAAAAGGGAAATAGTTTCGAAGACATTTCGAAATTCCTCTAAAACACTTCGAAAGGCAATTCATGGGGATTAACCAAATGCTCATCTCCACCATAAAAATTCCGATTTGTAACTTATATTTGACGATATAAATGGAAAATAATATTTTTTTCATTTTAGGCAGTATTAAATGTTATCATCAAAAAGTAACTTACTAAGTATCCTAAAATAGAAAGATTCTCCAATATGATATCACATAATATTGTATTGTAGATATATATGAATGAATCATATCCATTATCCACTGTATCATTCCAATTTGTCTTTTCATAACAATTTCATTATTAATATATCTGATATCAAGTAAATTGTGAAATCTTTCCTGTATCAATAAGATATCAGAGTTCTGTCATAGATAAGAAAAAAATTCTATGCACATAAACCACGTTTTCTCTTTTTACAAATGAAAAGATTTACGATCTCTTGAACACATTTCGAGTGGCGATCTTCTTTTTTCTTTCAATCGAAATGCGAAAGAGGCGTTCGCACAATGGAAAGAGTGCTTAAGAAGGAAAGAAGTTTTTTTATTTAGTTGAATTAATTTTCGTTGGGTTTTTGAAGGAATACTCCAATTAGGAGGAGACTCTCATACGCGTCTTTTCGAAACAAAAGAAAAATATCCTTTCCTCCGTTTTCACTGTGAATTTCTTTTTTCATTCATACGATTCGCGAAAGTTCCGTAACGAAGCAATGATGCGTCTAATAAATTTATTTGTAAATAATGTCCAATTTATGTGCTTTTAATACCAAGTTTTCAGATTTTAGGTGTCATATAACGACCATCACGAAAACTCTCTTCAAATTCATTTCTTAGGAATACTCTTCTGAATTCAGTATCTTATACTTTATCTCGTCTTTTATTTCTTCTCTTTCAAAATAGGAGAATTGAACGACACACTCCACCGATACTCACGCAATATCGCACTTCCGCTCTTTTCCTTCGTCTATTCGTTTCTTTTTCGGATAATATCCAATTATGCATCATTTATTGTAATTCCTCCAAATCCGAAGCACTCGCTTGCTCACGCAGACACGAATCACCCAAATCATAAATGCTGTATTATGATGTAATCGAGATCTATAAAAAGGAATTTTTACGCTTCCACTGGCTTTTGATATCTTCTCTTTGAGCCACATCTTCTTCCGTTTAGACCTCTCTTCTTCATGCCATGCTTTATGGTTTCCCATTCCTCAAAATATAATACTCATTGAATGAATAGTGAGTCTTATTTATGTGAATGAGCCTTTAATATATTCGTCCATTATCATTGTCACAAAGGAGCTAAAGTTCTAATTTTAATCCATTTATTCCGAAATGGACAAAAGATATCGATCATCATGCCGGTGACATAGTCATTAACAACTCCTTTTTCACATATCTTTCTTAATTCCTCTTGGATTCCGTCCTAATTTATCTTTATTTTCATATTTTTACGTGGAAGAGGAGGGAAATGTTGGTGGCCGACGGTGGCGCCTCTCGTGGCGAATGATGGTGGCGAGTGGGTGGGGGATGAGTCCCGCAATGCGTAAGGGTGATGCGTTACTTACAAACAGCTGACTCTCTCCCCAACAGAAATTTGCAGGAATTATTTGTGCTCTTTCCTAAGCAAATTTTAAACATGGACTCGTGCGCATGCGCTGAAGAAATTCTCGCTATTTGAGTTCGCAAACAAATGAATTGGAATTCAACGGATAAAATATTACCGTGCATTTTTTTGCGCTAACAAATTAGGATCCACTGAATTAAATGAACTTTTGGTCGCTCAACTTCTTTATTTTGTCTTATAACCTATTTACTATCTTTAACCTTTACCTTTACTAACCAAATATAGATCAGCATTTATCAAACTGATTACGATTTCTTAAAATTATTAAGCTATTTAGTCGCTGATAGTTTGTGATTTGAAAAGTATAATTCACTTAAGAAAAAACCCCTTTCGATATTCTACATTTATTTATGTTTATTAATCAGTCAAATCCTGAATTCTGAAGTTTCTATTATGAATGAGGGTTAAACATTTAAAAATTATGGAAGAATTTGATGAAAGAGATAAAACAGAGAATTCAAGAGAATAGTGTTTATCAAATTCCTTCTTTCGAAAGGTTTTCTGTTATCATATTCGGATCTGATTCGCCAATAGTTTTGTGCTAATTGTGAAACGGTTTCCATCTAATATTTGCAACAATGGAAAACTGTTTTAATGCAAATTGTAATTTGCTTTGGCCAGCGAAAGAAAGATTGATTTTTAAAAATAGCCAGGAAATATCTTTTCAATAAAAATATTATACATACATCATATTCAATAAAAAACATTATACATACACATACCGTCACAGGATTTAAAGGAGATGAACTAAAAGCTCCATGTTCGAAACAAAACGAAGATTTAGGAGTTTTTTTCATTTACACTCTAAATATCAGAAATGAGTATAAGTTGAAAATAAACTATAAAAATTAGCATTTGTAACTAGCATTTATTTAAATTTTACTTCGAAAAATTTAATCCTTTCCTATTTTTAGAACCTCATTTTAGGGAGCATTTGTGGAATGAAAATTCTACTCCATTCAATTGTAATGAACGAAACCTAATTTTACACTTTTATTTAACCATTTTATTCTCTTAATCATTGACTGATTTGAATCTATTCGTTCATAGGAAAATGAATCCTCTGTCATACTGATTGTTATAATACTTGAAGAAAATTTAGATTGCATAAGACTTTCCAAATTATTTGGCACTTTTAAATCTCTAATTTATATTCACTGCCAAAAGACAAACTTTCGTATTATTTATTCTCTCCTTCCTGCATAATTTATGAATTTATAAATTATAGAGAAAAATCATTTACAAGGGTTTAGTTCTATATCATCATCTACTCGAAAATCGAAGTCGAATTTATATTAAGTTATGATCGGCTTTTGTGTCTTTAAAACTCGTCTTTTTATAGCTCCTTACGAAGTATACTCGCATTGTAATAAATATTTCTGTAACTACACAATGAAGAACCAAGGCATGATAATAAAATAACAAGGAAATCTGAATTTTACGTATCCCGAAGTTCAATTATATAATTATTTATAATATAATTCAATTAATAGAAACACATTTTCATCTTTTTAGTGATTATATATTGATATAAACACATTCTTATTTAAAGATTTATTGAATCATCTTAGAAAAGTAAGAAATAACTAATTGACGTCATGGTAGAGATATTTCAATGTATAAAAAAGATAAAAGACAACCAAATGTCTCCTTTTTAGAAAATGCCGTTTTAATTTCCACTTATTCGTGACGAATATGGCCTCTATCTCATCGTTAGCGATCTCGTGACAGCTGAACGCCACACTCTTCTGAGTATTTCCATTGTTTTATTAATTCCGTTCAGTTTTCTACGCATAAATTCGACGTGTAGATAAAATCTTTCTTCGAAACGTATTTGAGTAACGTCTTTTGATTTTTTCAGAAAATGGAGAGATAATTACTAATTTCGATCAATTTGTTTTATTTGAGAAATACTCGAATTTTGTAGATAAATTTTTGCAACAATTGATCATTCAAATGTTAAATAGAAGTGATAAATAGCAAAAAGACTCGAACCCAGGTCCCTCACTTGCCTCGCTTTTCTTTTGGGTTCCAGCAATTTCGCTATTTATTCCTTTTAAATTTGGGCAAAATTAATCATCATACAACGATTGATTCATCCATGATAAATATTCAAAACGAAAGCAACGAAATGAAGATTGTGGATCGATATCGTACTCTCGCTAATAAATTACAGTCGAAGAAATCGCGGCTCAGGTGACGAAGAGAGGAAATTCTCAGAAAGAGAATTCGAGTTATGGGAAATGAAATGGAGAGATTCTTCATCCCTTGAGCATTTCTAGAAAAAGTGCTTTCCCAAGGAAACTCGCTACGAAATGAAACGACTGACCTACGGTCATCGCATGGAATCGGAAAATTGTTCACTCATTCATCGAACTTTTAAACCTCGCCTAGACTCCATAAGATTTTCGGCATTCACATCTGAATTAAAAGTTTATCGGGATTTTATAGATCAAATTATTATTTTATAAGAAAAAACTGCAAAGTTTCGAGTCACTTCAATGTTTAACATGCTGCCAAACATAAGGAAAGAGTCTAGAAGAATACCAAAATACTCGAATAATAAGTGAGATAAAAAGCATTAATTTTATACTGGTTGAAGGCATATCCATGAGATATTATTTTAAAGGAAACAATACTTATATTTATAATTAACAAATATTTATAATTATACATTATACAACAACAACTACGTGCGTGTGAAGTGCATATGATTGCTGCCAATGAAGATTCTTTCTTCCCTTTATGATTGTTCTTCTTTCAATATTAAGGGATATACATAAATCCCTATCAACGAAATTCCCTGTAGCAGTGGATGGAAATATATGGATTTCACAAATGGACAATCCTTGCCCGAAAATTTGGTGGGCAATATTTACTTCTGAACTGAATTACTGTATTTTCACCAAATATCTTAGCTTCTGTAGTTGGTCATAATTATTATTTGTTAAATTAATTATAATAATGTTTCTAATATCGATAAAAGTCAAAAGGATTAATCTGCTTCTGCATATTTGTGTTCCAAAATAAATCAAAAGGAGATTGAAGTGATCATCCGTTCGTATCTTAGAGTGAGTTCATGACCTTTTCTGGACGCACTTATTTAGGGACAGCGCAGAGATTACAGCGGTTCTGGAGTACGTGATATGAAATGGCTTCGAATACAATACCAATGAAATACAGACGAAATCTTATTTTACTCTTTTGATATTCCGAATAAGGTCACATTTAAAAGGCTAAAATTAATAAAATTTCTATATTTATAGAATATACCGAGTACTGGTAATAATTACGCATATACTCGTTGTTCACCCCATACATACGAACTGAATGTTTAAAGTGCGCGATTTCTCCGAATGCGTTTGCAAAGTAAATGCATCGCCCTAAATTATTGATATTTCCTCTCTTAACTTCCCTAAATTCGATCAGAATATTATTCTCTCGAACACTCAAATGTCCTTATAATTCATACACATGCATAAAATATACGAGATATTTTCAAACTCTGATGTCACTGGGTCTATGGATTTTTTAAATAAAAGTTATCCTCATAATAAAAGTTGTTTTAATTTTTTTTCCAACAAAAGAAGATAGTTATGACGTAAAAGTGGGAGAAGTTTTATATTTCGATTTTGTAAACATATCCCACATTTTTGGATTCATCGAGAATAACTTGAATATCATTTTTAAACGAAAAGAGTTCCATTAGCAAATTAAGAAAATTGAATGGATTGTTCATCAAAGGCGTCAAAGGGTAGAATCGGGCCAAGGTCACATTCTATTTGAGGTCAAATGATTTGTTGGAAGTAAAAAAAAGGTTTTATTTGTCCTCTTTAAAAATTTGAAAGGCGTGGAATTAATGTAGATGTACTATTTATCATCCTTGAACATCGTTTTACATTTCAATTCCGTCGAGAAAAGGATAGTTTCTATTTGTTAAAAAAATATCAAATAGAACTCAAATTTTCATGACAATACGGTAATCCCAAAAATGCATGTTCTCGCATTAAACGTTTTACAAGATTATCGAAGAAAATTAAATATAAGGGTTTGATGGAGTTATAATTCCCACTGCAAATTACGTCTGAACACTCAAGTTGGGAGCGTTTTTATATTTCAGTAAGTTTACTTACATGTTTGTAATGTACAACTTATTCGATGTTTGAATACCTTCGCGGTCAGTTAAAATGCTCCATAATTACTTAACTATAAATGTTATTTTCATTTTTCTTGTAAACATCCCTTTTTAACCGTTTAAAAAATTTACTCTCTTAATTTTAATGTTTTAATTATGAGAACTCATTATTTATTTTCAAAAAGATTCCATCAATGACTATCGAATATTCTTTAGAATATAATTTGAATTATTTTTTCTAATTAATTATAGTGACATATTGATTCGACGGCACATTTCCTAATAATCTTAAGATTGGATAATCATCTTTCTTTAACAGGTTAATCGATGAAAGATTTTCATTTAAATTGGATTTTAATTTCTCAAAAACGAAAATTCAATTGCTGAGAAATCTGAGATTGGAAATTGAATGGAACGAGTTTCTATTAACTGAGAGAGAAAAAATCCTTTCGTCATCAGAATGAAATGGATGAACTTCTTTAGAAATAGAATTCAATGAGATTCATCGAAAGATTAACTTCTCAATTGGCTCTTTGCCGATTTAATAACTCTTTCAGTGGATACTCTGATTTTTGCTTTAGTTTCCTAAAATTAGATGTTTCATATTCTTTAATTAAATATTCCTCGTTCATCCGAAGTTTTATTTCGCTCTTTCTTTTGCGTAAAATTGCATTCGAAGTCATTTGAAAGATATATTCTTCCCCCGAATATTATTTTTATCGATAAACGATTACTTTTTAAATAAGAACGAAGAAATCATCTCACGATAAATTTAATCTTATTTTTCACTGATATACTTTCATGTCCTACACCACAGTTCTGTTAGTATATGTGATTAAAACTTTTCTCCGTGTAATTAGTTCGTGAGAAATATTCATGAATATACATTTTCCTTTTTACAATGCATCTTCATTGCTCTTTTTTCTTCTCTTGATTCACATCAATTCTTCATTCTCCATCTATGTTTATTTAATTTGATGATTAATTAGGCAGCATCTAATTTGCAGCAATGTTCTTGTGTTCAGAAATCGCCAATAACTCGAATCTGATTCAATTAGCACAGATTTGGGAATTCTTTTCTATATTTCACGGAACTTGTGGATCAGCTGTTTTGGAAAAGCATTTCTCAATTAGCCTTTTTCGTTGTTTTTATTAAAAAATAATGGCCAATATGTACAAGTTACGGCTGTTTTAATAAATATGCTTTAATAGAACGACGGTTTTGATATATTCTAATAAGTTACCCTTCACTTTACATAAAAATGCGAGTTTTAAATGGGAATTCACATACTTTAAAATAGTTCCCTCACTCGATTTTGAATCTATCGAAAATTCATTGCCCGATTTTATTTGGACGAACTTTTTAACCCAAAAGGATTATTAATTAGGAATTTGAAATTTAGGCCATGCTTCGTAATAATATAATTTGAGTCCAAAATCACTACAAATTTACATTTTCTGAAATTAAATATCGTAAATTGGTCGTCAAAATGTGAATCTGAAATTTTAACTATAATTATACAATTAAATATTAATATAATTAACTATACTTAACAACAGTTGACTGCAAGTTTTTATTGAAAAGTAAGATTCTTGTTTTTTTTTAAAGGAGCCGAACGTGATGCACTTATATGAAGCACTCAAATGCCGAAGAAGTTCGCCAAAAGTGATTTCGATGTTCAATTGTTTAAAATCCGCTTTTTTTTGAGGAAATCACTTTGATATTGCATACCTCAGAGCGTCCAATTAATAGCATCGCTTATATTATTTGGAATATGGTTCTTCTCATTGTTGGATCTCTTCGATAATAAATCATTCTCTCGCAATCGATCAAAAGGGAAATCCTTTAGAAAATCGCTTTTAAATCCGCACCAATCCACATAAGATCTCTTCCATTTTCTAGAAATTCCACTTCACTCACATTCGTATATTTCATTTGCACCACTCAACACAGAAGTTCATTTCAAACAGAAAGATAAAGAGAAGATTGCTTTTGTATTAATAAAGCTGATAATCATAATATTACATAATATCACTTCGAATGTATAAACGGCTGATCATTTCTGTTGCTTCATTAGATAAAACATGTCGTAATTTTTACAGATCGCTTTTTCCTTTCAAATGATCGATTCCTTTACATAATAGAGAACTCAATAAAAGCGGACGAAATATGTTCTGCACGTTCTTTATTAATTCTAAATTCCATATTTGAGACAATTTCCACTTTTATTAATGAACAGCGAAGTCTTTGCCGATGATTTGAAACTCGTGTTAAGTATTGAGTTCACCATTCGAACTCCAGCCAATTGCACGGTAAACGAACCAAAGAAAAAGGAAACACTTTCGGAAAATGACATCGCGTTCAGGGAAAATAACACGTCTCCATTTTCAATGGACCATTCGATTCAAAAAGACGAGAATATCTTACGCCGAGAGAATTGGTAATAAGCCAACGGTCTGAGTACCTTTCAATTGATCTTTAGTTTATCTTCGTGAAAACCCTTTTCGAATACCGAGGCGTTTCGTGGAAGTTGATTTGTGACACCAACTCTTATTCTTAATTATTGACGTTTTAAGCGAAACGTAGATGAGATTCAAATGGAGATTGAAAATCTGTTGAAAAAGGACGCACAATCGTATCGCGGGAAAATGGGAGTTCAATTTACAGGATCGAGAAAAAAGATATGCTTGGAAATCCATGTGCATTTACCAATGGATATTGGTTTGTACATCCATTTCATGAACGATGAGTATACGTTCGAATTAAATTAGATAACGCCAATTATCGACATATCCGAAAATTCCACTCGTATTAGAATTAATTAACACACGCGGTACACGATATTGTGCATCTCCGTATTAACGGAATGGAACTGTTTCAGTTCGTCCCAATGGAAGTTGTCTTTCAGCGAACACAATATTACTCATAGAAGAGCGGCCGGGTGCATATATTTTTCTATAACGGGAATCCACGAAATCATGATAGTTTTCCTCAAATTAACTTGTGAATACACAAACCGAAGCACTAACATTCCACATAAATCCTTTAAACGACTTCATTAAAGGAATCCCAAAACATGATCCTTCCTTTAATTGCTTCGAAATTAAGCCGTTTCAATCGGCAATAAATCCAACCTCACAAATATAACGCTGGATATGGATCCTCATTAGCAAACTCAATCTTCAGAAGTAAAGTGAGATGTCTTACAATTGCTCATCAAATTTCTCTTCTGTGAGTCTGCGTTCGACGCTGTGCATTGTGGGTAACAAGCCATCGACGACAGGGAACTTCGATCAATCCGTTTTTCTCTTTGAACACGATAACTTTCCTCGGATACGAGTTCTTCTTTGGTAACAATAAAATGGAAGGGAAACTTAAATATAACAGCTTCACGTATTAGCAATTTACTTTCATACGATATTGAGTTGTTGGTGCGACAGTTCCTTTATAAAGAAAGTATAGAACAAGATTGATTGTTTCGATCTGATCGTCAAAAGTGAATGAGTGAATTTCATTCGTTTAAGTCCATCTTCTTTTTAAGTGTACGAAACTAAGAATCAGCTTCTGATATACTCAGTGAATCACTAAAGTAACAATGATCGGTTAACTTTAAAACAAAGACTTCTAATCAAAACTGTTCCAAGGCATTTGCCTTATAAATCTTTATAAAATATCACTTTAAGATTAATATTTACGCTATTTGATACGATTAGAAGCCGATATTTTACGTGTTGAGGTCTTTAAGGCAATTGCGTCAAATGAAAGCTGTTTCACTTTCGATTTTGATTTTTATCAATTGTTGACCCTTAGAAGAAATTCCTTATGATTAGTCGTCAATTCCTTCATCAATATTGAAAGCACTACAATATTATGACGATAAAAGCAAAAGTTGAAACTTGGTCATTTTATCGAACAATTATTCACTTAAGGATCGATCCAAATGTAAGGACCGTCATCGAGTGGAATCGATGTTTTAAATTCTATGATTTTATGTTCGTTTCTTTAATTAGTTTTTTAGTGTCATAATGATAGAGTCTTTATGCGTCTAATAATCAGATAAATATATTCGTGGATAATTTAAAGTTGAAGCATTTTAATTAGTACTTTTAAGAAGTGACTGCATGAGAAGAGGAACTTAAATACGGTATTTAAAGTAATTCAAATTTTCACCTTTCGTAACGGAACGAATCACTTATGAAATTAATTAATATTTCTATTTCTAAAGTTCATATGGACCATAAAAATTACCTTCAAAATATCGAGCATAATGTTAAAATACCAAATTAAATTGGAGCGTTTTTTGAAAATGGCATCTGAAAATGTAAATTGGGAAATACTCTTTTATCGATACTTTTCGAAGTGCATCGAGGACAAAAGCTACGGTTGCACGGCAATTGAGACGATTTGAAGGAGTGAGAATAAAGGGCGTTTATGGTTCGGACATCTTGATTAATGAAAGAAACCATTTCACTCGATTCAGTCGACTAAAATTCTTTTCCAAAATGACGTCATCGAAATTTCTTCGGAAATACGAAACAATGGAAATGACGAGATTGAATTTTGTCATGGATTCCTGTGACGTAAATGACTCCACTCATAGACTTATTTCAACTAATTGCATTATATTGTACATATAGAAAATGTTGAATCATTTTGATCTTTATGTTCTTCATTTTACATATTTGTAAATAGGATCTATAAATACAGTTGAATGATAATAAAACAAAGTAGTAATATTTTTATTCACATTATTCTCAACTAACTTCTGTTGCTTAGTTTTCATCCTCCCTTTTGATTAAACCATAATAACTACGGAATATTGAAAGAGTTGGCAGTTTTACTTAATTCATTTAAATTGAAAAACTTTAAGATTGTTGTTAAAATTGAAGTTAATTCAACGTATAAAATGAATGGGAGACTAACGAAATCGGATAAAAGGTAAACATTATCCTTAACAATTATACCGTTATTTAATGGAAGTTTAAAATGTCTTACAGTTTAATTTCCGCAACAATAATAAATTGGAAGAACTCCATTATTAAATAATGTCCGAGATATTCCCACACTTTTTAGATCGAAGCAGTCGCCAATGTGTTCATCTGAATGCAAAATGGAGTTCGATGAGAACAAAAACACTCATCATCAACAACCCTTATTCTATGTTCATGGGTTTCAACACTTTGGGCATTTTATATGGTTAATTCGAATATTTATCATTTTCTCCGAAAAATGCATTCCCTTCGCATTAGCACATATGTTAGTGAGATAATTTAAGGAGTCATCGAATATCTCAAGTTGGATATCCGAAAATTCTGCTGCGGATCAACTGCATTAAGACGAGATGCTTTGGCGAGGCGAGTCAATGGGATTTGGCGGATGAAACGTACTTCTGCGAGATAAAGCAATGCGATTGTGTTTGTTAATCGAGGAGCTGAGATAAACCGACTGTATCTGCAAAATATACCATATACTGACAAAATAGAGGAAACGAGTGTATAAACGGCGCACCCTCTGCCGCTCACCGACAGCGATTTAGACGATACGATTTCTTTCAGAATTCCGCAATGTCTCACAGTGAAACTGAATTCCATATTCTTCACTTCGGCTATGAGAAACGTTGTAAAACTATAAGAATGAATTAATGCAGTTGTTATTTTCTTAATTTGAAGTCACTTCAACACGTAAAATCATATATCTTTAAGATAGTGTAAAACCTTCATATCATTTATATGGATTCATTAGTTTGTATCCGACGATTTGATAGAGAATCAAATAGAGAATTGTATTTCATTCCTTGATTCGTTTCAAATCATGAGAAACTGATATTTTATCTTAAACAGAATATATATTTTTCTGAATCAATATGTTCTTTGATTTAAGTAACGAAGCCTAAATGTAATATTATAATTAGTAATGCTTACAATAAATAAGAGCTTTCATATAAAATGAACAAAATAAATGGTCCACGTGTCAAAATGGTTTCTTCGATGGCAATTTGCAATTGATATGTGGAGGAGAAGAGATAAATTGGAATTCCGAATACACACAACAGTTTCACTCATTGAATTCGTTTCTAAATGTCCGCATTCTAGAAGCAATTGAAGTTATCCATTCGAGTTTCGATATTTCAGATTCTGTTTCTCAAAATACTGTTGACTTAATAATAACGAGATTTTATCGCTAAACAAAGCCATAAAAACAATAATAACTATAAAAGTCTATATAAAAACATTTATACAAAGTTTAGTGCCGATCATAACCAATCAATATTTATCAATTTACCGTTTATTTGATAGAGATTCAAAAAAAAAATTAAATTATGCTATAAATGTAAAATGTCATTTTTTATGAAATAAATGAATAAATAATGTAATGGAAATAAAATAAAGTAATGAAAATTATACTAAAAATTAAATTGCAAATTGAAAACTAAAAGGTAGCTGTCGCCTTATCCCGTTTTATAATGACAGAATTTCATCAAATTAGGTGTTAATAGCGTTTATACAATTAGGTGATTCACCATACGATAACTATAATATAATATTAATAATTTCGCAGGTTCTTCTAATTTTATGGTAATATCGACGATTTTTCTTTAATTAGTCCTTTAGAAGGTTTTTGCGGAAATTTAATCCAATTTCATTTTTGTAAAATTCTCTTCGTATCTCCCCAATAATATTGATCCATCATTTTGAGATGTATAAATCATTTCTATTTATTATAAATATATCCAAATACAGCTGTAAGTATTGTACGTATTAAATGTAAGTATTAAATTGATACATTCACAATGCTGTTGATTTGCAAAGCGTAGAATGTCGATATACTAATTCGGCGCTCTCATCAATTAAACGTCCCTTGTAATCGATCAAAGTGAATTTATTTAAGTCCCGCCTTTGCCGTGTATTCGCCACCGAACACACCTCCCTTTGCCCACCAACACCACCCTCTTGAGTCCATGTGCTATTTGCTTCTTTCGTCGGATTGAGATCTTAAAAAACTGTATGAATTATAAATCAGCAATAAAAAGTTATCTCAAAATCCGCTGCTTATCTCATCGCTTTATTCTTCCACAATCACTCCTCATAAGTCCTCTCTTCTCATAAGTCCTCTCTTCTCATATTATTTTCCATCGCCAATTCCTAAATTTGCCATAATTTCATACTTCGACCATTTCCTTTAATCCATTTCGTCTTTTTTAAAGAGATTTTATACTTTAAAAGTGGGAAAGTGATGGAAATTTATTCTTTCAAGATTATTCTATCCTTTAAATCATGATTTTTCTTATAAAAGTGGTTCTTTTTTTGCGAAAAAAGCATAATCGCACTTTTTATTCGAAATCTTTATCCGAATTCCGTCGGAAAATGTCGATTTGGCGGATTTTTGCGAAAGAATTTGCGGCGAACGAAAGAGATTGAATTATTGAGATAAAGATAGAATTATTAGAAGGGAAAATGGAAGAAATTAATAATAAAGGATTAAAAGCGGATTCATTATATTATTAATTTGAAAACGAACAATATTATTAATAAGTGTCAAATTTGAAACGTTTTATTAGAAAAGATCCTGTGAATTTTAAACTGTCGAACTCAAAGCTATTTAATACGAGGATGTTTATGCCAACTATTCTTATGCAAATGACACATAATCATTTAGATAATTCGATTCCCTTTAATTTGAGGAGATATAAATTCAAAGTCGAGTTTTATTATTTGCATCCGAGAACTGCAATGGCGATTCAATTTCATTCATTTTGTCATAGTTTTCTTCGGCAAACGACCGAAATATCACAATTCATTTCTAAATATAATTAAAAAAGTCTAAGCAATAGAAAGTGATGCGCAATATGCCTTTGAAATGGAACTCATTCAAAGTGAAGGAGAGAATGACAGTCGGAGGTGTGGAAATTATGGAAGTTTCGTAGGGCAAATGTTAAACGAAGGTTGATTGAGATGCGAAAGAGGATGAACAAATTGGAATCTTACGAAAATTGTTATCACTCCGATTTATGACGAATTGTTGACGAAGGAAATAATAAACTAAAAAAAACGATTTTAACGATTCAAAAAATAAAGGTCAGACATATTACCTAATTTATAAAAAGATAGTACACATTTTTCTTTTCTTGCTTTCATTCGAACATTTGAGAACATATTTTTTTCAGAAATCATGACTATTTTTACGTATGTAATTATTTATAATATATATATTCGACAAGTTAAAATAAGAATATAACTACAAAAGGTAAATTTCCCCATAATTATGGTCATTTTTAGAAGTGAGAAATCGTGAGAAAAATGATGGATAAAATCGTGACGGGTATTCTCGTTTCAATTTTCATTGAAATACAAAGTAATATGGTAAACATTAATTTTGGAAAATATCTCTTCTTTTATTATATTTCATTTTATGTAAGATTTATCATTTGAAAAGGGAAAGAAACATAATGCGTTAATAATAAAAATATAATAATCTCTTTTGTTACAAAACGACAGGTTCTTGAGTGACCCTGAATAATTAAACCATCAAAATGCCATTTTACATTGATATTCTTCGATTAAAGTGCTTTTAAACCGATGCGTATAGTTTTGAAATTATACTGAAACGTTATTTCTTCCTTTTGACCACTCAATTCCATTCTTCAATTATTCTCGGCCATGATCGCGGGAAGGGCAAAACAATGGAAAGTCGATATTGTCAGAGGTGAGGGGGAAGTGACGTTTTCGCCGAAACAGAAGAATGTGGTCGTGAAAATGAGTGGAAAGACACTTAAGAAGAACAAGAAAGGAACAAGACGCGAAAGGTCAAGTAATACAGGTCAGCCGAGGAAATGGTGATAACGACCGAGAGGACTCAAACGCTGTTATTTCGGAAACAAACGACGCGTGAAATTCATACGAATCTTCAACAAATCTACTATCGATATGTGGATTTAGTACATAAATAGTTACGCAAGATTGTTATTTCGATAATTTTTTGATAAAATGTATACGAAATAATTATAACGAAGGAACTAAAGTAAATATCCATAAATTTATTTCCTGATAAACTGTAAGTAAGAGTAAATTCAATTACTGATATTTATCAGTTTATCGGAAGAAATAATTGGGATGTAAAAGATGATAATTCGAGTTCTGGATGGCGTGTTGATAGAGAATGGAGAAGAGCACTGATGTGAAAGAGAATATTTCGAACTCACGAAGTAAATGCTCTCGAAACATCTTTGGAAGAGTTTGCGAAAGGGAAAACGCGGAGAGTACAGAGAAATGCGAAAGAGACGATTAGCAAACAAATTGCACACTTTCGTAGGCTCCGTGAAGTGCACTTAGAAAGATACTGTTTCAAAAAATGAGAAATGATTAACGATTTTCCAGTATTTGATAAATTTCGGAAAACCGAATGAAAGACGATGATGCATCAGCAAAAATGACTTTTGAAGAAATATTTAGAATTAAAGGGAATGAACGCTTAACTCAATTGTATATTAGGAGAAGTCTCATTTGACATCTTTGTGTGACTATTCAGAGAATCTTAACGAAAAGTTGAAGAACATGCAGAGAATAAGAGGATGATGTTTTAGAAGATTTCCTCTTTTTATGAGTGGAAAATGGAATTTGAAATATAAAGTGAGAAGAGCAAAGAAAATATTTAAGTTTAATTTTCTCTTTGTTTGGAGATTATCAACGGTTGAAATGTAAGTTGAATATAATCTAAACTCTTTCTAGTACAGTTAATTGCTATCATTGATATGCGTCGAATGGGAATTCACGATTGTGCACACAAACATTGTAGCGAACGTTTTGTTTTAATTCCGATGCAATTATTCTTTATCGATTCAAGATTCCAATGATTAATTCGTACGAAGCGATTTCTTTAAAAATGAACTCAACAGAAATTTGTTAATTCACCTGTCTAAGGAATTTGCGCCGAAACCAATTCCAAAACGATTTCTTTCAGTGGAATTAAATATGTTGGTCGTGACAAATGATTGGGTAGAAAGAATGCGTAAAAATGATCCTCATTGCTTCCATAAATGCATTCTAATTAGTTCCATTTTGCTGTATTTGACAGTTTTTGCAAATTTAATTCTATCAGATGACTTACGTAGTATTAACAAGATTTGATTATTTCACTTTGTATCATTTTCTAAACGAATTACCGCATAATAATTATAGACGAAATCGGTCAAAATGAAAATTTATCGGAAATCGAATTATTCTTTATCATTTGCTGTCAAATTGGCCCATGGAAATGATGGAAATTGCACGTTTTATACTTTATTCTGGCAAATTGAATTGTCGCATAATTAAACGGCGCTCGAACAGATTATTTTCAGAAGGACTGTTCATAATTGGAGCATTCGATGAAATTTATGCACTTTCAGGTGTTTGCCGATTTCTATGGATGCCGTTGATTTGCCATGAAATTTTCTTTTTTGCAAAGTTAGAATTAAAAAAGGGCGAACTGTTTTATAAGTGTAAAATAATGAATTATCGAACAAATGAATTTGGAATGAGGTTATAAACTAATCTAGATTTCTTTGAAATTTAATTTTCGGTGGATTGAATTGCAATACCGATATTTCAATTGTGCGCTGGTGATGGTACTTTGAGAGTACATTTTGGATTGAAAAGTGGGACGAATCCGTTGAAAGATATCGTAAATTCCGCACTGCGTCTTTGGAAATCGGCGATGCATTGAATTGATTAATTATTAAGTCATTAATGACCTCGGATTCAAGTGCAAACAATCTTCCCAAGACCAATGATATTGGATTGAAATTCCTTTCTTTTATAGAAAAATTCTTCTCCAAACCAAATTCTGTTTATCTAAACATTCCAGGCAAATCAATGAAAATAAAATTTCATTACTTTCCAAGATCATCTACTCTGCTTTATAATGGAATCGTATTTGGAATATTTCATAACAAATTAACTATTTTAGACACATTTTAGTTCTTTTGTTAATTAAAGGCTATAGCTCAATCGAATGGAATCAAATATTTTTATGGAATGACGTCACAAATATTTATTGAATAATTTTCATTTTTTCTCTTTCAAGAATTCTTCACTTTAGAGTGATATGAAGTAAAGGTGAATGTCAAATATAAAACTACTGTTAAGTATTTGAAGCAACTATTTATAGCTGTTTGAGATTTAAATGGAAATCAATATAATTTGTGGAATAATAACAACAACTCGTCTCCATTTGGAGCTAAATTATCTCTTTTATTATTGAAATCAAAAACAACTGTTTTCGAATCGCATTCTTCTACGAATGAAATACTGAATATCGAGTTTCGATGCAAAGAACTTCGATAAACAATATTCTTTGAAGAAAGATCATTT
This sequence comes from Pantala flavescens, assembly GCA_020796165.1. Classification (NCBI taxonomy): domain Eukaryota; kingdom Metazoa; phylum Arthropoda; class Insecta; order Odonata; family Libellulidae; genus Pantala; species Pantala flavescens. Next base: position 19,335,495 of record CM036882.1, read on the forward strand.
TCTTCAAAATGGATTAAATTTTTAATTGTTCATTATAAATCTCATATTACTGCATATATATTTAACCCGTTCAATTACGAAATGAAATTAATTTAGCATTTCCTTTCACTTTCAGACGTTTGTCTTATATTCGGATAGTTTGCTGTGATTGGTCGAATAAAATCCCATTTTTTATATAGAAAAGTGAAAGGGACTCATTGGATTATCTCACGTAAGAGGAAAAAGAACGGAATTCGAACAGCATATGAATTACGATAAAAGTGATGAATGATTTATTTAATCCAAAGTCATATTTTGCACATAAGGGATTCAATACATTAATGATGCTTCTATTCGTAAACATCGATTTATTCGTAAAATTACTATTTATAAAATGTATTTCCTTTCCTTTGGAGGAGTACCTTTTTTTTGCATTGTCGAAAATCCGATCTTTAATCCAAATTTAATCCATAAATTATTTAATTTAAATCCACATTTTTGGAAACGTTTTACTTTTAATCATAAAAGTGAAGCTTACATAATTTTGAGATTAAATGTAAGTGGGATTGTGCCTTTGCATGTTGCGCGACTTAATAACACAAGTTTTTACTTTTAACCTACGGTTAATTTATGAAAAATTATCAACAATTCCAAGGAAATTACGGAAATATAATCATTTGATTTGAAGCCTCTAAACGATCTGTAATTCGGCATTATCCTCGTTCTCCTCATATCGTTATTATCGTATGTCTCAGGTTCCAACCTCTGAAAAATTTGTTTTTTCTTTCGCTCTTTGCAATTTCCAGATTTTCATATCTCGTTGTGCTCTTTTATATCTTACAATATTTTGCATTTCATACCCAAGTTTTGATTCCATAAATCAAACTTTCAAACAAAAATATCCAACATTCAGAAAGTAACATATTTCGGCTCAATGCTCATCTTTTAAAAGAGATCCTCACACAAATTGCGCTCCAATTTTTATGAAAATTCTTAAATAGTCCGCAAACACAACGAGTTGTGTTTTAATGCGGTGTCATACCCTTTAAAGCAACCGCTCTTTCGCAATCTTCGCATCTTTTTTTAAAACTCAAAAAGAAACCGCTTTTGAGTTTCCACGGAAACCTAAACAATCGTTTTGGGAGTCCGAACGACAGACACAACGCGCGTTGCCCTCAACTGCTTTCGCTCACCGAATACATTTTCCTAACTATTCTCTTAATCTCCGCAATAATTAATTAACTTAAAGCGCATTAAAAACACTCGGGTTTTTTCATGAGCCTCGATTCGAATTAAAACGAATCAATTCCAAATCTGAGTTTCGAACGTAAATAACCATTTTCGATTCTCACTTTGATGGATTCGCTATTTTTAAAATGCAAAATTCGAAAGTGAGAGCAGAAACAATAATAAAGACGAATATCGTAATAAATCATAACAATTGGAATTTTGAAATATGAAAGAGACAAGATTCTGGAGGAAAATAAAAATATTTCGAGAGTTTTAGTACATAAATCATATCAGCGTTTATTTTTATCAGTTTTAATCAGTCTGCGTTTACACTTCTTTCTACAGAAACAATTTCCGAAATAATGAGATAAAACATTAATTTTAACCATGTTTTCTATACTTTGAGTCAATAAATTCGTTCCCTATGATTTATGGCGCATTTTAGATGGTTTCTGTTCCGTGCGTGGATTTGTTTTCCTTCGCATTTAATTTTAAAGTGTGAAATTTATGGCCCACGCCATCCGCTCTTCTGCGTATCCTCAACTCCTTCGCTCGCTTCCATCGAAATTTAATTTAAATTCCACGCAAAAACTAATTTTGGACATTTTGCTTAAACCTTTGATTCGACCTTTTTGTCCATTTACAATTTACACCAATTCGCATTAGTTCCTTTGGTTTCCATTGGAACGATAGTTTTAATTCATCCATTAAGTCATTACTTAAACGTGCAGTTCCTCATCTTTATTATTAGAAATGTACGTCCATCTGTATCAATAATCGACATACAACTTGATCTTTCCTCAATCTAAAGGAAGTAAAATTCCAGTGTATTCGAGAAAAATATATGAAGAGATGATTTTATTCAAGCATCGCTTCATTGTGTGAAAACTTCTGGAAAAATTCCAATTCAGCTGTGAAACGGTTAATGTTTAAATCTCAATCTTCTGTCCCTTCTATCTTAGAGTTCAAATACGTGTAATGATCGAACCCTCTGCCCATTTGCTAGTGGATGTAACGGATTTCGGATAATTTATAGTGTTCGATCGATTTTGGAGGATCAACGCGAAGTTGGCATTTGATGGATCGCAGAACTCTTTTTGGCCATAATTCAACGATGCGATTGCAAATGTCGTTTCCATGGGAACACTTGACCGACACCTAATTCTCATTTCCGGAGAAAGTGTCCACTTTCGAAAAAGCGAACCTAAAAATATTGAAAGTATTTTCTCAATTAAATTTCATAGATAAATATTCTAAACATCTCTTTTTGAACGTTGCTTTATTCATAAGTATTCCTCTTTGGGAATGTTCAATTTTAAATGTCATCACAAGATTCTCCTGCACTTCATTCTTCTGCAAATTTTAAGAAGATAAAGAATGATTTTAATGATGTTCGGAAAAGCGAGAATAAATTATCAAGTCGAGTAAAAAGTATAGTATATTCGACAAAATTTCATTTAGAGATTTTAAATTATTTCATTTCTATCTCGAATCCTTTAATAATTATTTAAATATATATTTTCGTTATTTTGTAGTGAAAAAGAATACATTAAAGAATTCCTTATTGTATTTTCACATTTTTTATAAGTGGTATGTTATATACATTAAATACAAAATCTGCGTCTTATAAACTGAAATCTGGATTAAGAAATAAATCGCAGTTTAAAATCGAAAGTGAATTCGCTTCGAATTTTGCTCTTCCATTTGATGCTCCAGCGAAGGAAAGGTTTTTATTGGCGAAAAAAGAATATTCTCATCAAATGATTCGGAAATAAAAAGTAATTGATGGAAAACACTTTTCCTTGGATGTAACGGACAAAAGTTCGCGAAAAAAAGTGTTCCTTCGCTGTAATTGAGCTTCCCATTGCCAACGTGGAGTGAACGCATTCCAACGATGAGAACTTACGCTTGATTTTTTAATAAATAAGATTTTAACTTAAAATATTCCCTTTATTTTCTATAATTATTAAGACATTAAATGGATCTTATGCACTGATCGAAAATTCGGAGACCAGTATTTCTATAAATTCAGTTATTTAAAGAGAATCCGCGATTTCTCATTCAATTTAATTTAAATGACTCGATTTTACGTGTTATCACAATGAAAGGTATTTAGAGAAATTATTTCTCTAATATACAGTTCGTTTAGACTCTAAATTCTAGAATGGCTGATATATTATTCTTGTTGAATTATCGATAATTAAGTTTTTGAAGCATTGACTTAAGATTGGAGATTGTATGATGAGAGAGCCAATTAGCAAATATCAATAATTAGAAAATAATTTTGTATTGAATAATATACTAGGAAGTAAATTATTTCAGAAAGCTTAATTTATTCAATTTTATCATCGATGTAATTAGAAATTAAAAGAATTAAATGAAGGACATGAGTAGATGCTTAATGAATTTAGAGATTCATTATAGAAGAGATACATCAGTGTTCTTTTCAAAGCATAAAACCTTGCCCTTTCCAATCATTCGATGTACCTTACTAGAAGATTATAGAATGATGATATATAATATGCATTGCGTTGAATTGTGACCGAATGTGTCCATTGCCACGCCTGTTGATGACACCTCACTTCTTCCAATTAATCCTTATTTTAGAAACACCATTTCCATTGGGACACCAAAGTTCTCACTTCACCCTTAAGAAAAGAGTGCACCATCGATTTCTGGCTCTTGACGTGCCTTCTAGCAGCTAAAGAATTTTCCCTTTCCAGTCGATAAAAGATGAATGCCCTCGAATTTTGCTTATTTTTATTTTCACTTCCCTTTTCCCGAAATATCGATGGAAACTTTCAGACAACGGAAACAGTTGCTGACGGAATTGACAGCCACTTGTTCTCATTTAGTCTTTCTTTTATTTGTATTCATTTGTTTTATTCATCTTTCGATCTTTACAAACTCTCAATCATCCATCACGATTCTTGTGAAAGCTTATATACGAATTGAATAACACACACTGATAAAGTATATATCGAAATATAAAATATGCTGATAATTATATATTAAAATATAATATTCACGAAGGTTCAAATCAAAACCTTCTTTTTACACAAATTTCGGAAACGTGAACAGTTTTAATAACATTTCGCACTAATAATTACTAAGAATTTCAAAAGTTCAAAACATTCGTTTGTATTATATTACTGAAATGTTTCATCTTATTCAAGGTTTAAGGCATAAGATTGCTTGGAATTCATTCAGAAGGAGCGCACGATTGTCTCAAGAATGTCTAATAAACTACTGAGAAAGTTATTCAACCTATATATGATCTACTTATACTGACCTACGAGAAGAAAACTATTGTTTTGAATACAAAATGAATGAAAAAAATCAAAACAACGCATATATATATATATTATAAATAAAATTGTGTAACAATCATCTGATTGAACTTCATTGTTAATTGTAATTGTTTGTTTCTTTCGTTGTAACACATTAAATTAAGCATCAATATACATTAATTTTTTTATTTACTTGAGAATTTCTCATGTCCTCCTCAGATTATTTACAGATAACGAAATGATTATCCCATCACGAAATCTCTCCACCAAAATGAGTTGAATTCTCACTTTTTAAAAATCATTTTATTAGAATCATTATCCTCGTGTCTTTATTCTTCCGTGACGCAGTTCAATTGAAATAAAAGTGAGGAAACCTTTTAAAGCTCTTTTGGTGTTAACCTCGGTTGTCGGATTAACTTTATTTAGCGTCATTTTCCGTAAGTTATGGAAGTAAAATATATTTTTCTTGAAAACTGATGTCTTCAAATTTATATCCTATTCCTGGTAAATTGGTAAGATGTTCCTGACCGCTGATTACTAATCGATTAAAATTCATTTCATATCTTCATTAAAGAAAAAATATTCCGAAGTGAATATTTTTTTATAAAATGAGTTCACATAAATTGAAAAACTGAAAAAAACGCAAACACTCTGAGCGTGACGTTTAAATTTCCACCAATGCCCACTTTCCAATCCTGAATATTTCAACTTCGGACGATTTGCCTATCATTGCATATAAATGAAGCACTTGACAGCGATTGACTTTTATTCTGTGCGTCTTCCATCCTCAATCAACTGCAAAACTTCCTCAGAGGAAATCTCTACTTTTCGAAAAAGATTTCTCTTATTTATTATGTTATTTAAATGGATATAAAGCGATGTTATCTTAAATTATAACAATGTAGAATATAAATAACTACAATACATACATATGGAATATTCATAAATTAATTTCTATTACTTTTAATAAGTTTAAAATTTGCTTAATTTTATAAATTTCTAGGATACTTATTTTAATATTTCTAAATTTAGATCATATTTCTGCATTTGCTATATCAAGAATCATTTATAGAGGCTAGAAAAGGATAATGCTTGTAGCGGTCAATTAACACGTTTCTAAGTAGAAAGCAAAATAAGGGACGAACTTAATTTTTCGAAGAAAAATCTCAGTGATTAGCCTCAAGAATAAAACAGACGTCAAATCATCACAATCCATTGACATTATAATAGCTATGCGTTGTTTATTCTGGCAGGCGTAACGTATCCTCTCTCTCAACCTCTACAAGTCCAAGCCACGTTTGCAAGTATTCCTCAGTCTAATTTAGGGCCAAAGCCTAAAATGAAAGGATGTGGATTACTCAATGCACTGCAGCAAATGTTGTATAGTCATAGATAAAGCTTCAGTAGGGTTCCCAAAATTTTAAACTGGGAATAGAATAGGTCATGGATTAAATATTTTGACATCATTCATTGCATCAAAGGGAGTGATAAAATAAAAGGAGCCCAACGTTATTTGAATGAATGCAAGGGAAGAGGTTCCTTAGAGAATGATCATGCTTGTAGCATTCAATGCCAACGTTTCCCTTTGGAAAGCAGAGTAAGGGATGAATTTCATTTTGGGGAGGGAAATCTCAGTGATTAGCCTCGGAGATGTCGAATTAGAAAATAAGGACACTATGGAATCATCGTTGCACATACTGAACGAAGGCGTTTGCAAGACACACAATAACAGGAATCATTAAAAAATGGAAATTCTCAAGAATGGAGGAAAGTTCACATGAACCAGCTGCAAGAGTTATGATACTGCAAGTGCAGTATCATAACTCTATTATTGCAGTATCATAACTCTGTTATTTAATTGCGGTGTATTCAAGTTAGCATAACGTGACCCAAGAAATATAAGAAGTATTCTGCAAGAAGATGCCGCCTCTATGCTCCAAGAGCGAGGGCATGAAGCACAGGAAGGGTTGAATGAAGTAAACAAGCTATCAGCCTGAAATCGCTCGGAGGTATGATAGAAGTCTGCAGAAGTTTGCCACTGTGCACAGAAAATAATTCAGAGGAAACACTCAGGGCGTGGTAACATATTGGCGATACTGGAAATGAGATGCTTTGTTCAGCGACATGCGATGGCAATGGAAGGTCCAAGGACGCACAAAATCATCCAAAGGTTGAGAGATATCCTGCTGGAAAGCTCTGAATTTGCTCCCAATCTACTCCATAGAAAAATGAAGGGAGGAGTAACAAAAGAAAGGGAGGAGAAATGGATCAGTTAAACATGGAAGAAAGACCTAACTACAGATAGAACGGACGCTGATGATGATAATGCTGAATGCTCATGGGCCCTTCATATTGATTTGCATCAAAAAGTAATTTGTTCTTCCTTTGCAAATAAGTCCATTGCATAACTATGCTCGGTTTTCTCGAGGAATAGATTCGATTCAATTGAGTGCAAGGAAAAATATGACCAGTTAGAAGTCGTACCTTAAAAATGTTATCTGCTCACAAATTCGAAGGTTCAAACAATCCCTTCCATCGTCTAAGAATGTGCTCGGCAACCCATCCCGTGAGGACTCATCGCTCTGCTCGCGTAGAGGACGGCGAACCTTGTCGATTCCATGGCATCCTAGAATGGAAGTGTGATGAATGGATTAAAAAAGGGAGCCAACATCCAGAACCGAGGCTCACTGTCAAGGCTGTTATATTGATTAATAACTATGTATGGCTATTAATTCACGTGTCGAACTCTTGAAATCGGTCGAAATTAACATCTTGTGTGGGAGAAGGTTATGGCAGGCGTATGTTTATGAACATTTATACTGACTGTGGCTGAGATTTTCATCTTAAAATAAAGGAACATAAGGTCGGAAGATGGAAAAGCTTGACAAATCTTAGCTTTGGCACGTTCCAGTATGCAGAGATTAGCTCTTTTCTAAATTAAATGTTGAAAAATAAAAATTTATAACTTTTGAAGTACCGCTAAACATTTTTCTCGCTTCTGATTGGCTGAGAGAAATACCACCGCTCTCAGTGCAGAGGCTGTATTGTTAAATTTTATGCCAAACGTTTCTCTATCCGATTTCCGAATGAAGATCACCATAATTCCTCTTTCCTTTTATGTCGACCGCGAGCAATGGCGGTTTTCTTGAAATCGGAAGGAATAAGTTTTCGATGCTTATGAAATCAGTATCCTCGCGCAGTAAGACTCGCGTAGTAGGTAAAAATCATAATAAATACTAGTCTTCATTAAATTTCAATCGGTTACGACTAACCTTAGTTTCATTTTCAAAAATCTTTCTCGAATTTTAGATTCCCGCCGGTGACAATCGCGTCTCGAAGTACCGCCGCGCGTTAGGCACTTTCCACAGCGACCTCACCGTGTCAACATCCTCCCTTTCACCAGTCATTCATTTTCCCTTTTTTCTAATTTAATGCACTCTGTGGAGGATATAATCATCCTCATTGAAACTATGAAGTTACGCCCGAGCCCTCTGTTCGAAGAAACGGCTTCGGAAACTTAATAAAGGCCGCATTGTAACGATAAGTTACGAGCCCATATGCACGATACAGCCGAGAGATGTTGGTGCATTCGTTCAATATGATTGTTATTAGTACTAATCTAGTCTCTTTTAGGTGTCCAAGATATCCTGAATGGGAATCTAGGTACTCGAAGCGCTTCGCTCGGAAGCAATCGGCAAATAAAATTCCTGGGCACATTCTTGTCGTCGAGGGAAAAGAAATATGTTTCAATGGGACGTTTCTCACCTTGCTTAGCTTTTTGACCGAACCTTGCATCCTCACTGAAAGCTGTACTGCTTGACCTGCACTGGGATGACGATGTCGCATTGCCTTCCTCTTCCACGCAATCTAATCAATCTTTAACGTGCACCGCTAACCACAGCACAAAATAACACTGACGCAACCACTTAATCCAGGGAAAAACTTCAAGATTCGATAGCCGTTCGAATGATGGAAAACTGCGTAGCAAAAGCGTGGGGAAACTCGATTCACATATCACTAGAACGGAGACTGCTCACTAACGATAGCCGCCTACTGAGGCGACACCGGAACGATAACTTGGCCCTCTGTCGGATTTCGAATGTTTTCCGTATGACGAAGAACGTCGATCTATTTCAACCTTTCCTAAAATCTGCGTGGAGAATCTTTACGTTAAAAACTCTGTACGGATTCGCTTTTACGGAGACTCTAGTGGGATCGAGTAACATTCCGCGTTAAAATACTTTTCAAGGAGATATCTCGTTCCTTGAAAAAGGAATGAAATTAAATGGCGATGAGTGAGGAAGTGATTAACAATGCGTATGGTAATAACCTGTTAAAGTCAACTAAGTATCTTGCTACGGGAACATATTTCAATACACCTCCTTCTGAAATTACATTTCATGCATCTCGTCGACAATATTCGTAATTATAAAGATATTCTTTCGGACTAATTTCACGATTTTAAGATTCCTAATGAAAATGTAGTTAAATATCTTTCGAGGCTGGTGATTTTTCTTTTATCGTGCGCTCATATGCACGCGATTCCTCCTAAGGACTAAAACTTGGGTGGACATAAGCAGTAGTGTCCGCAATGGATGACAAAAGAACAGAGCAGCTGAGATGGAATGAAAGGAAAAAACTTTGTCACTATTTTGAGGCTTTAAAAAAGAATTTCCTTACATTCCCCAAAAACGAAGGAGGAGAGTTATGTGTAAGGCACATGTACTCTTAAAATTTGGTTGATCTGGCTCGATTGGAAAAAAGTTCTTAAAATTAATCAAGAAATTTAGTTATGATGAAATCTATTACAGCATTTTCTATATGAATGTCCTATCCTAAGTTGAAATTCGGTGAGATAGGAAGAGAATGCCCTTAAGGCCCTGTGTAATGAAAGACAGTTTGTAGGTTTAAACTTTTATTGCAACTGTAACATTAATTACATGGCAAGTTGTACAATCCATTGACATCATAATAGCTATGCGTTGTTTATTCTAGCAGGCGTAACGTATCCTCTCTCAACCTCTACAAGTCCAAGCCACATATGCAAGTATTCCTCAGTCTAATTTAGGGCCAAAGCCTGAAATGAAAGGATGTGGATTACTCAATGCACTGCAGCAAATGTTGTATAGTCATAGATAAAGCTTCAGTAGGGTTCCCAAAATTTTAAACTGGGAATAGAATAGGTCATGGATTAAATATTTTGACATCATTCATTGCATCAAAGGGAGTGATAAAATAAAAGGAGCCCAACGTTATTTGAATGAATGCAAGGGAAGAGGTTCCTTAGAGAATGATCATGCTTGTAGCATTCAATGCCAACGTTTCCCTTTGGAAAGCAGAGTAAGGGATGAATTTTATTTTGGGGAGGGAAATCTCAGTGATTAGCCTCGGAGATGTCGAATTAGAAAATAAGGACACTATGGAATCATCGTTGCACATACTGAACGAAGGCGTTTGCAAGACACACAATAACAGGAATCATTAAAAAATGGAAATTCTCAAGAATGGAGGAAAGTTCACATGAACCAGCTCCAAGAGTTATGATACTGCAAGTTGCTTAATTGCGGTGTCTTCAAGTTAGCATAACGTGACCCAAGAAATATATGAAGTATTCTGCAAGAAGATGCCACCTCTATGCTCCAAGAGCGAGGGCATGAAGCACAGGAAGGGTTGAATGAAGTAAACAAGCTATCAGCCTGAAATCGCTCGGAGGTATGATAGAAGTCTGCAGAAGTTTGCCACTGTGCACAGAAAATAATTCAGAGGAAACACTCAGGGCGTGGTAACATATTGGCGATACTGGAAATGAGATGCTTTGTTCAGCGACATGCGATGGCAATGGAAGGTCCAAGGACGCACAAAATCATCCAAAGGTTGAGAGATATCCTGCTGGAAAGCTCTGAATTTGCTCCCAATCTACTCCATAGAAAAATGAAGGGAGGAGTAACAAAAGAAAGGGAGGAGAAATGGATCAGTTAAACATGGAAGAAAGACCTAACTACAGATAGAACGGACGCTGATGATGATAATGCTGAATGCTCATGGGCCCTTCATATTGATTTGCATCAAAAAGTAATTTGTTCTTCCTTTGCAAATAAGTCCATTGCATAACTATGCTCGGTTTTCTCGAGGAATAGATTCGATTCAATTGAGTGCAAGGAAAAATATGACCAGTTAGAAGTCGTACCTTAAAAATGTTATCTGCTCACAAATTCGAAGGTTCAAACAATCCCTTCCATCGTCTAAGAATGTGCTCGGCAACCCATCCCGTGAGGACTCATCGCTCTGCTCGCGTAGAGGACGGCGAACCTTGTCGATTCCATGGCATCCTAGAATGGAAGTGTGATGAATGGATTAAAAAAGGGAGCCAACATCCAGAACCGAGGCTCACTGTCAAGGCTGTTATATTGATTAATAACTATGTATGGCTATTAATTCACGTGTCGAACTCTTGAAATCGGTCGAAATTAACATCTTGTGTGGGAGAAGGTTATGGCAGGCGTATGTTTATGAACATTTATACTGACTGTGGCTGAGATTTTCATCTTAAAATAAAGGAACATAAGGTCGGAAGATGGAAAAGCTTGACAAATCTTAGCTTTGGCACGTTCCAGTATGCAGAGATTAGCTCTTTTCTAAATTAAATGTTGAAAAATAAAAATTTATAACTTTTGAAGTACCGCTAAACATTTTTCTCGCTTCTGATTGGCTGAGAGAAATACCACCGCTCTCAGTGCAGAGGCTGTATTGTTAAATTTTATGCCAAACGTTTCTCTATCCGATTTCCGAATGAATATCACCAAAATTCCTCTTTCCTTTTATGTCGACCGCGAGCAATGGCGGTTTTCTTGAAATCGGAAGGAATAAGTTTTCGATGCTTATGAAATCAGTATCCTCGCGCAGTAAGACTCGCGTAGTAGGTAAAAATCATAATAAATACTAGTCTTCATTAAATTTCAATCGGTTACGACTAACCTTAGTTTCATTTTCAAAAATCTTTCTCGAATTTTAGATTCCCGCCGGTGACAATCGCGTCTCGAAGTACCGCCGCGCGTTAGGCACTTTCCACAGCGACCTCACCGTGTCAACATCCTCCCTTTCACCAGTCATTCATTTTCCCTTTTTTCTAATTTAATGCACTCTGTGGAGGATATAATCATCCTCATTGAAACTATGAAGTTACGCCCGAGCCCTCTGTTCGAAGAAACGGCTTCGGAAACTTAATAAAGGCCGCATTGTAACGATAAGTTACGAGCCCATATGCACGATACAGCCGAGAGATGTTGGTGCATTCGTTCAATATGATTGTTATTAGTACTAATCTAGTCTCTTTTAGGTGTCCAAGATATCCTGAATGGGAATCTAGGTACTCGAAGCGCTTCGCTCGGAAGCAATCGGCAAATAAAATTCCTGGGCACATTCTTGTCGTCGAGGGAAAAGAAATATGTTTCAATGGGACGTTTCTCACCTTGCTTAGCTTTTTGACCGAACCTTGCATCCTCACTGAAAGCTGTACTGCTTGACCTGCACTGGGATGACGATGTCGCATTGCCTTCCTCTTCCACGCAATCTAATCAATCTTTAACGTGCACCGCTAACCACAGCACAAAATAACACTGACGCAACCACTTAATCCAGGGAAAAACTTCAAGATTCGATAGCCGTTCGAATGATGGAAAACTGCGTAGCAAAAGCGTGGGGAAACTCGATTCACATATCACTAGAACGGAGACTGCTCACTAACGATAGCCGCCTACTGAGGCGACACCGGAACGATAACTTGGCCCTCTGTCGGATTTCGAATGTTTTCCGTATGACGAAGAACGTCGATCTATTTCAACCTTTCCTAAAATCTGCGTGGAGAATCTTTACGTTAAAAACTCTGTACGGATTCGCTTTTACGGAGACTCTAGCGGGATCGAGTAACATTCCGCGTTAAAATACTTTTCAAGGAGATATCTCGTTCCTTGAAAAAGGAATGAAATTAAATGGCGATGAGTGAGGAAGTGATTAACAATGCGTATGGTAATAACCTGTTAAAGTCAACTAAGTATCTTGCTACGGGAACATATTTCAATACACCTCCTTCTGAAATTACATTTCATGCATCTCGTCGACAATATTCGTAATTATAAAGATATTCTTTCGGACTAATTTCACGATTTTAAGATTCCTAATGAAAATGTAGTTAAATATCTTTCGAGGCTGGTGATTTTTCTTTTATCGTGCGCTCATATGCACGCAATTCCTCCTAAGGACTAAAACTTGGGTGGACATAAGCAGTAGTGTCCGCAATGGATGACAAAAGAACAGAGCAGCTGAGATGGAATGAAAGGAAAAAACTTTGTCACTATTTTGAGGCTTTAAAAAAGAATTTCCTTACATTCCCCAAAAACGAAGGAGGAGAGTTATGTGTAAGGCACATGTACTCTTAAAATTTGGTTGATCTGGCTCGATTGGAAAAAAGTTCTTAAAATTAATCAAGAAATTTAGTTATGATGAAATCTATTACAGCATTTTCTATATGAATGTCCTATCCTAAGTTGAAATTCGGTGAGATAGGAAGAGAATGCCCTTAAGGCCCTGTGTAATGAAAGACAGTTTGTAGGTTTAAACTTTTATTGCAACTGTAACATTAATTACATGGCAAGTTGTACAATCCATTGACATCATAATAGCTATGCGTTGTTTATTCTAGCAGGCGTAACGTATCCTCTCTCAACCTCTACAAGTCCAAGCCACATTTGCAAGTATTCCTCAGTCTAATTTAGGGCCAAAGCCTGAAATGAAAGGATGTGGATTACTCAATGCACTGCAGCAAATGTTGTATAGTCATAGATAAAGCTTCAGTAGGGCTCCCAAAATTTTAAACTGGGAATAGAATAGGTCATGGATTAAATATTTTGACATCATTCATTGCATCAAAGGGAGTGATAAAATAAAAGGAGCCCAACGTTATTTGAATGAATGCAAGGGAAGAGGTTCCTTAGAGAATGATCATGCTTGTAGCATTCAATGCCAACGTTTCCCTTTGGAAAGCAGAGTAAGGGATGAATTTTATTTTGGGGAGGGAAATCTCAGTGATTAGCCTCGGAGATGTCGAATTAGAAAATAAGGACACTATGGAATCATCGTTGCACATACTGAACGAAGGCGTTTGCAAGACACACAATAACAGGAATCATTAAAAAATGGAAATTCTCAAGAATGGAGGAAAGTTCACATGAACCAGCTCCAAGAGTTATGATACTGCAAGTTGCTTAATTGCGGTGTCTTCAAGTTAGCATAACGTGACCCAAGAAATATATGAAGTATTCTGCAAGAAGATGCCACCTCTATGCTCCAAGAGCGAGGGCATGAAGCACAGGAAGGGTTGAATGAAGTAAACAAGCTATCAGCCTGAAATCGCTCGGAGGTATGATAGAAGTCTGCAGAAGTTTGCCACTGTGCACAGAAAATAATTCAGAGGAAACACTCAGGGCGTGGTAACATATTGGCGATACTGGAAATGAGATGCTTTGTTCAGCGACATGCGATGGCAATGGAAGGTCCAAGGACGCACAAAATCATCCAAAGGTTGAGAGATATCCTGCTGGAAAGCTCTGAATTTGCTCCCAATCTATTCCATAGAAAAATGAAGGGAGGAGTAACAAAAGAAAGGGAGGAGAAATGGATCAGTTAAACATGGAAGAAAGACCTAACTACAGATAGAACGGACGCTGATGATGATAATGCTGAATGCTCATGGGCCCTTCATATTGATTTGCATCAAAAAGTAATTTGTTCTTCCTTTGCAAATAAGTCCATTGCATAACTATGCTCGGTTTTCTCGAGGAATAGATTCGATTCAATTGAGTGCAAGGAAAAATATGACCAGTTAGAAGTCGTACCTTAAAAATGTTATCTGCTCACAAATTCGAAGGTTCAAACAATCCCTTCCATCGTCTAAGAATGTGCTCGGCAACCCATCCCGTGAGGACTCATCGCTCTGCTCGCGTAGAGGACGGCGAACCTTGTCGATTCCATGGCATCCTAGAATGGAAGTGTGATGAATGGATTAAAAAAGGGAGCCAACATCCAGAACCGAGGCTCACTGTCAAGGCTGTTATATTGATTAATAACTATGTATGGCTATTAATTCACGTGTCGAACTCTTGAAATCGGTCGAAATTAACATCTTGTGTGGGAGAAGGTTATGGCAGGCGTATGTTTATGAACATTTATACTGACTGTGGCTGAGATTTTCATCTTAAAATAAAGGAACATAAGGTCGGAAGATGGAAAAGCTTGACAAATCTTAGCTTTGGCACGTTCCAGTATGCAGAGATTAGCTCTTTTCTAAATTAAATGTTGAAAAATAAAAATTTATAACTTTTGAAGTACCGCTAAACATTTTTCTCGCTTCTGATTGGCTGAGAGAAATACCACCGCTCTCAGTGCAGAGGCTGTATTGTTAAATTTTATGCCAAACGTTTCTCTATCCGATTTCCGAATGAATATCACCAAAATTCCTCTTTCCTTTTATGTCGACCGCGAGCAATGGCGGTTTTCTTGAAATCGGAAGGAATAAGTTTTCGATGCTTATGAAATCAGTATCCTCGCGCAGTAAGACTCGCGTAGTAGGTAAAAATCATAATAAATACTAGTCTTCATTAAATTTCAATCGGTTACGACTAACCTTAGTTTCATTTTCAAAAATCTTTCTCGAATTTTAGATTCCCGCCGGTGACAATCGCGTCTCGAAGTACCGCCGCGCGTTAGGCACTTTCCACAGCGACCTCACCGTGTCAACATCCTCCCTTTCACCAGTCATTCATTTTCCCTTTTTTCTAATTTAATGCACTCTGTGGAGGATATAATCATCCTCATTGAAACTATGAAGTTACGCCCGAGCCCTCTGTTCGAAGAAACGGCTTCGGAAACTTAATAAAGGCCGCATTGTAACGATAAGTTACGAGCCCATATGCACGATACAGCCGAGAGATGTTGGTGCATTCGTTCAATATGATTGTTATTAGTACTAATCTAGTCTCTTTTAGGTGTCCAAGATATCCTGAATGGGAATCTAGGTATTCGAAGCGCTTCGCTCGGAAGCAATCGGCAAATAAAATTCCTGGGCACATTCTTGTCGTCGAGGGAAAAGAAATATGTTTCAATGGGACGTTTCTCACCTTGCTTAGCTTTTTGACCGAACCTTGCATCCTCACTGAAAGCTGTACTGCTTGACCTGCACTGGGATGACGATGTCGCATTGCCTTCCTCTTCCACGCAATCTAATCAATCTTTAACGTGCACCGCTAACCACAGCACAAAATAACACTGACGCAACCACTTAATCCAGGGAAAAACTTCAAGATTCGATAGCCGTTCGAATGATGGAAAACTGCGTAGCAAAAGCGTGGGGAAACTCGATTCACATATCACTAGAACGGAGACTGCTCACTAACGATAGCCGCCTACTGAGGCGACACCGGAACGATAACTTGGCCCTCTGTCGGATTTCGAATGTTTTCCGTATGACGAAGAACGTCGATCTATTTCAACCTTTCCTAAAATCTGCGTGGAGAATCTTTACGGTAAAAACTCTGTACGGATTCGCTTTTATGGAGACTCTAGCGGGATCGAGTAACATTCCGCGTTAAAATACTTTTCAAGGAGATATCTCGTTCCTTGAAAAAGGAATGAAATTAAATGGCGATGAGTGAGGAAGTGATTAACAATGCGTATTGTAATAACCTGTTAAAGTCAACTAAGTATCTTGCTACGGGAACATATTTCAATACACCTCCTTCTGAAATTACATTTCATGCATCTCGTCGACAATATTCGTAATTATAAAGATATTCTTTCGGACTAATTTCACGATTTTAAGATTCCTAATGAAAATGTAGTTAAATATCTTTCGAGGCTGGTGATTTTTCTTTTATCGTGCGCTCATATGCACGCGATTCCTCCTAAGGACTAAAAATTGGGTGGACATAAGAAGTAGTGTCCGCAATGGATGACAAAAGAACAGAGCAGCTGAGATGGAATGAAAGGAAAAAACTTTGTCACTATTTTGAGGCTTTAAAAAAGAATTTCCTTACATTCCCCAAAAACGAAGGAGGAGAGTTATGTGTAAGGCACATGTACTCTTAAAATTTGGTTGATCTGGCTCGATTGGAAAAAAGTTCTTAAAATTAATCAAGAAATTTAGTTATGATGAAATCTATTACAGCATTTTCTATATGAATGTCCTATCCTAAGTTGAAATTCGGTGAGATAGGAAGAGAATGCCCTTAAGGCCCTGTGTAATGAAAGACAGTTTGGAGGTTTAAACTTTTATTGCAACTGTAACATTAATTACATGGCAAGTTGTACAATCCATTGACATCATAATAGCTATGCGTTGTTTATTCTAGCAGGCGTAACGTATCCTCTCTCAACCTCTACAAGTCCAAGCCACATTTGCAAGTATTCCTCAGTCTAATTTAGGGCCAAAGCCTGAAATGAAAGGATGTGGATTACTCAATGCACTGCAGCAAATGTTGTATAGTCATAGATAAAGCTTCAGTAGGGTTCCCAAAATTTTAAACTGGGAATAGAATAGGTCATGGATTAAATATTTTGACATCATTCATTGCATCAAAGGGAGTGATAAAATAAAAGGAGCCCAACGTTATTTGAATGAATGCAAGGGAAGAGGTTCCTTAGAGAATGATCATGCTTGTAGCATTCAATGCCAACGTTTCCCTTTGGAAAGCAGAGTAAGGGATGAATTTTATTTTGGGGAGGGAAATCTCAGTGATTAGCCTCGGAGATGTCGAATTAGAAAATAAGGACACTATGGAATCATCGTTGCACATACTGAACGAAGGCGTTTGCAAGACACACAATAACAGGAATCATTAAAAAATGGAAATTCTCAAGAATGGAGGAAAGTTCACATGAACCAGCTCCAAGAGTTATGATACTGCAAGTTGCTTAATTGCGGTGTCTTCAAGTTAGCATAACGTGACCCAAGAAATATATGAAGTATTCTGCAAGAAGATGCCACCTCTATGCTCCAAGAGCGAGGGCATGAAGCACAGGAAGGGTTGAATGAAGTAAACAAGCTATCAGCCTGAAATCGCTCGGAGGTATGATAGAAGTCTGCAGAAGTTTGCCACTGTGCACAGAAAATAATTCAGAGGAAACACTCAGGGCGTGGTAACATATTGGCGATACTGGAAATGAGATGCTTTGTTCAGCGACATGCGATGGCAATGGAAGGTCCAAGGACGCACAAAATCATCCAAAGGTTGAGAGATATCCTGCTGGAAAGCTCTGAATTTGCTCCCAATCTACTCCATAGAAAAATGAAGGGAGGAGTAACAAAAGAAAGGGAGGAGAAATGGATCAGTTAAACATGGAAGAAAGACCTAACTACAGATAGAACGGACGCTGATGATGATAATGCTGAATGCTCATGGGCCCTTCATATTGATTTGCATCAAAAAGTAATTTGTTCTTCCTTTGCAAATAAGTCCATTGCATAACTATGCTCGGTTTTCTCGAGGAATAGATTCGATTCAATTGAGTGCAAGGAAAAATATGACCAGTTAGAAGTCGTACCTTAAAAATGTTATCTGCTCACAAATTCGAAGGTTCAAACAATCCCTTCCATCGTCTAAGAATGTGCTCGGCAACCCATCCCGTGAGGACTCATCGCTCTGCTCGCGTAGAGGACGGCGAACCTTGTCGATTCCATGGCATCCTAGAATGGAAGTGTGATGAATGGATTAAAAAAGGGAGCCAACATCCAGAACCGAGGCTCACTGTCAAGGCTGTTATATTGATTAATAACTATGTATGGCTATTAATTCACGTGTCGAACTCTTGAAATCGGTCGAAATTAACATCTTGTGTGGGAGAAGGTTATGGCAGGCGTATGTTTATGAACATTTATACTGACTGTGGCTGAGATTTTCATCTTAAAATAAAGGAACATAAGGTCGGAAGATGGAAAAGCTTGACAAATCTTAGCTTTGGCACGTTCCAGTATGCAGAGATTAGCTCTTTTCTAAATTAAATGTTGAAAAATAAAAATTTATAACTTTTGAAGTACCGCTAAACATTTTTCTCGCTTCTGATTGGCTGAGAGAAATACCACCGCTCTCAGTGCAGAGGCTGTATTGTTAAATTTTATGCCAAACGTTTCTCTATCCGATTTCCGAATGAATATCACCAAAATTCCTCTTTCCTTTTATGTCGACCGCGAGCAATGGCGGTTTTCTTGAAATCGGAAGGAATAAGTTTTCGATGCTTATGAAATCAGTATCCTCGCGCAGTAAGACTCGCGTAGTAGGTAAAAATCATAATAAATACTAGTCTTCATTAAATTTCAATCGGTTACGACTAACCTTAGTTTCATTTTCAAAAATCTTTCTCGAATTTTAGATTCCCGCCGGTGACAATCGCGTCTCGAAGTACCGCCGCGCGTTAGGCACTTTCCACAGCGACCTCACCGTGTCAACATCCTCCCTTTCACCAGTCATTCATTTTCCCTTTTTTCTAATTTAATGCACTCTGTGGAGGATATAATCATCCTCATTGAAACTATGAAGTTACGCCCGAGCCCTCTGTTCGAAGAAACGGCTTCGGAAACTTAATAAAGGCCGCATTGTAACGATAAGTTACGAGCCCATATGCACGATACAGCCGAGAGATGTTGGTGCATTCGTTCAATATGATTGTTATTAGTACTAATCTAGTCTCTTTTAGGTGTCCAAGATATCCTGAATGGGAATCTAGGTACTCGAAGCGCTTCGCTCGGAAGCAATCGGCAAATAAAATTCCTGGGCACATTCTTGTCGTCGAGGGAAAAGAAATATGTTTCAATGGGACGTTTCTCACCTTGCTTGGCTTTTTGACCGAACCTTGCATCCTCACTGAAAGCTGTACTGCTTGACCTGCACTGGGATGACGATGTCGCATTGCCTTCCTCTTCCACGCAATCTAATCAATCTTTAACGTGCACCGCTAACCACAGCACAAAATAACACTGACGCAACCACTTAATCCAGGGAAAAACTTCAAGATTCGATAGCCGTTCGAATGATGGAAAACTGCGTAGCAAAAGCGTGGGGAAACTCGATTCACATATCACTAGAACGGAGACTGCTCACTAACGATAGCCGCCTACTGAGGCGACACCGGAACGATAACTTGGCCCTCTGTCGGATTTCGAATGTTTTCCGTATGACGAAGAACGTCGATCTATTTCAACCTTTCCTAAAATCTGCGTGGAGAATCTTTACGTTAAAAACTCTGTACGGATTCGCTTTTACGGAGACTCTAGTGGGATCGAGTAACATTCCGCGTTAAAATACTTTTCAAGGAGATATCTCGTTCCTTGAAAAAGGAATGAAATTAAATGGCGATGAGTGAGGAAGTGATTAACAATGCGTATGGTAATAACCTGTTAAAGTCAACTAAGTATCTTGCTACGGGAACATATTTCAATACACCTCCTTCTGAAATTACATTTCATGCATCTCGTCGACAATATTCGTAATTATAAAGATATTCTTTCGGACTAATTTCACGATTTTAAGATTCCTAATGAAAATGTAGTTAAATATCTTTCGAGGCTGGTGATTTTTCTTTTATCGTGCGCTCATATGCACGCGATTCCTCCTAAGGACTAAAACTTGGGTGGACATAAGCAGTAGTGTCCGCAATGGATGACAAAAGAACAGAGCAGCTGAGATGGAATGAAAGGAAAAAACTTTGTCACTATTTTGAGGCTTTAAAAAAGAATTTCCTTACATTCCCCAAAAACGAAGGAGGAGAGTTATGTGTAAGGCACATGTACTCTTAAAATTTGGTTGATCTGGCTCGATTGGAAAAAAGTTCTTAAAATTAATCAAGAAATTTAGTTATGATGAAATCTATTACAGCATTTTCTATATGAATGTCCTATCCTAAGTTGAAATTCGGTGAGATAGGAAGAGAATGCCCTTAAGGCCCTGTGTAATGAAAGACAGTTTGTAGGTTTAAACTTTTATTGCAACTGTAACATTAATTACATGGCAAGTTGTACAATCCATTGACATCATAATAGCTATGCGTTGTTTATTCTAGCAGGCGTAACGTATCCTCTCTCAACCTCTACAAGTCCAAGCCACATTTGCAAGTATTCCTCAGTCTAATTTAGGGCCAAAGCCTGAAATGAAAGGATGTGGATTACTCAATGCACTGCAGCAAATGTTGTATAGTCATAGATAAAGCTTCAGTAGGGTTCCCAAAATTTTAAACTGGGAATAGAATAGGTCATGGATTAAATATTTTGACATCATTCATTGCATCAAAGGGAGTGATAAAATAAAAGGAGCCCAACGTTATTTGAATGAATGCAAGGGAAGAGGTTCCTTAGAGAATGATCATGCTTGTAGCATTCAATGCCAACGTTTCCCTTTGGAAAGCAGAGTAAGGGATGAATTTTATTTTGGGGAGGGAAATCTCAGTGATTAGCCTCGGAGATGTCGAATTAGAAAATAAGGACACTATGGAATCATCGTTGCACATACTGAACGAAGGCGTTTGCAAGACACACAATAACAGGAATCATTAAAAAATGGAAATTCTCAAGAATGGAGGAAAGTTCACATGAACCAGCTCCAAGAGTTATGATACTGCAAGTTGCTTAATTGCGGTGTCTTCAAGTTAGCATAACGTGACCCAAGAAATATATGAAGTATTCTGCAAGAAGATGCCACCTCTATGCTCCAAGAGCGAGGGCATG
Source organism: Pantala flavescens (assembly GCA_020796165.1). Classification (NCBI taxonomy): domain Eukaryota; kingdom Metazoa; phylum Arthropoda; class Insecta; order Odonata; family Libellulidae; genus Pantala; species Pantala flavescens. The sequence goes on from CM036882.1 coordinate 19,356,759, forward strand.
AAGCACAGGAAGGGTTGAATGAAGTAAACAAGCTATCAGCCTGAAATCGCTCGGAGGTATGATAGAAGTCTGCAGAAGTTTGCCACTGTGCACAGAAAATAATTCAGAGGAAACACTCAGGGCGTGGTAACATATTGGCGATACTGGAAATGAGATGCTTTGTTCAGCGACATGCGATGGCAATGGAAGGTCCAAGGACGCACAAAATCATCCAAAGGTTGAGAGATATCCTGCTGGAAAGCTCTGAATTTGCTCCCAATCTACTCCATAGAAAAATGAAGGGAGGAGTAACAAAAGAAAGGGAGGAGAAATGGATCAGTTAAACATGGAAGAAAGACCTAACTACAGATAGAACGGACGCTGATGATGATAATGCTGAATGCTCATGGGCCCTTCATATTGATTTGCATCAAAAAGTAATTTGTTCTTCCTTTGCAAATAAGTCCATTGCATAACTATGCTCGGTTTTCTCGAGGAATAGATTCGATTCAATTGAGTGCAAGGAAAAATATGACCAGTTAGAAGTCGTACCTTAAAAATGTTATCTGCTCACAAATTCGAAGGTTCAAACAATCCCTTCCATCGTCTAAGAATGTGCTCGGCAACCCATCCCGTGAGGACTCATCGCTCTGCTCGCGTAGAGGACGGCGAACCTTGTCGATTCCATGGCATCCTAGAATGGAAGTGTGATGAATGGATTAAAAAAGGGAGCCAACATCCAGAACCGAGGCTCACTGTCAAGGCTGTTATATTGATTAATAACTATGTATGGCTATTAATTCACGTGTCGAACTCTTGAAATCGGTCGAAATTAACATCTTGTGTGGGAGAAGGTTATGGCAGGCGTATGTTTATGAACATTTATACTGACTGTGGCTGAGATTTTCATCTTAAAATAAAGGAACATAAGGTCGGAAGATGGAAAAGCTTGACAAATCTTAGCTTTGGCACGTTCCAGTATGCAGAGATTAGCTCTTTTCTAAATTAAATGTTGAAAAATAAAAATTTATAACTTTTGAAGTACCGCTAAACATTTTTCTCGCTTCTGATTGGCTGAGAGAAATACCACCGCTCTCAGTGCAGAGGCTGTATTGTTAAATTTTATGCCAAACGTTTCTCTATCCGATTTCCGAATGAATATCACCAAAATTCCTCTTTCCTTTTATGTCGACCGCGAGCAATGGCGGTTTTCTTGAAATCGGAAGGAATAAGTTTTCGATGCTTATGAAATCAGTATCCTCGCGCAGTAAGACTCGCGTAGTAGGTAAAAATCATAATAAATACTAGTCTTCATTAAATTTCAATCGGTTACGACTAACCTTAGTTTCATTTTCAAAAATCTTTCTCGAATTTTAGATTCCCGCCGGTGACAATCGCGTCTCGAAGTACCGCCGCGCGTTAGGCACTTTCCACAGCGACCTCACCGTGTCAACATCCTCCCTTTCACCAGTCATTCATTTTCCCTTTTTTCTAATTTAATGCACTCTGTGGAGGATATAATCATCCTCATTGAAACTATGAAGTTACGCCCGAGCCCTCTGTTCGAAGAAACGGCTTCGGAAACTTAATAAAGGCCGCATTGTAACGATAAGTTACGAGCCCATATGCACGATACAGCCGAGAGATGTTGGTGCATTCGTTCAATATGATTGTTATTAGTACTAATCTAGTCTCTTTTAGGTGTCCAAGATATCCTGAATGGGAATCTAGGTACTCGAAGCGCTTCGCTCGGAAGCAATCGGCAAATAAAATTCCTGGGCACATTCTTGTCGTCGAGGGAAAAGAAATATGTTTCAATGGGACGTTTCTCACCTTGCTTGGCTTTTTGACCGAACCTTGCATCCTCACTGAAAGCTGTACTGCTTGACCTGCACTGGGATGACGATGTCGCATTGCCTTCCTCTTCCACGCAATCTAATCAATCTTTAACGTGCACCGCTAACCACAGCACAAAATAACACTGACGCAACCACTTAATCCAGGGAAAAACTTCAAGATTCGATAGCCGTTCGAATGATGGAAAACTGCGTAGCAAAAGCGTGGGGAAACTCGATTCACATATCACTAGAACGGAGACTGCTCACTAACGATAGCCGCCTACTGAGGCGACACCGGAACGATAACTTGGCCCTCTGTCGGATTTCGAATGTTTTCCGTATGACGAAGAACGTCGATCTATTTCAACCTTTCCTAAAATCTGCGTGGAGAATCTTTACGTTAAAAACTCTGTACGGATTCGCTTTTACGGAGACTCTAGTGGGATCGAGTAACATTCCGCGTTAAAATACTTTTCAAGGAGATATCTCGTTCCTTGAAAAAGGAATGAAATTAAATGGCGATGAGTGAGGAAGTGATTAACAATGCGTATGGTAATAACCTGTTAAAGTCAACTAAGTATCTTGCTACGGGAACATATTTCAATACACCTCCTTCTGAAATTACATTTCATGCATCTCGTCGACAATATTCGTAATTATAAAGATATTCTTTCGGACTAATTTCACGATTTTAAGATTCCTAATGAAAATGTAGTTAAATATCTTTCGAGGCTGGTGATTTTTCTTTTATCGTGCGCTCATATGCACGCGATTCCTCCTAAGGACTAAAACTTGGGTGGACATAAGCAGTAGTGTCCGCAATGGATGACAAAAGAACAGAGCAGCTGAGATGGAATGAAAGGAAAAAACTTTGTCACTATTTTGAGGCTTTAAAAAAGAATTTCCTTACATTCCCCAAAAACGAAGGAGGAGAGTTATGTGTAAGGCACATGCACTCTTAAAATTTGGTTGATCTGGCTCGATTGGAAAAAAGTTCTTAAAATTAATCAAGAAATTTAGTTATGATGAAATCTATTACAGCATTTTCTATATGAATGTCCTATCCTAAGTTGAAATTCGGTGAGATAGGAAGAGAATGCCCTTAAGGCCCTGTGTAATGAAAGACAGTTTGGAGGTTTAAACTTTTATTGCAACTGTAACATTAATTACATGGCAAGTTGTACAATCCATTGACATCATAATAGCTATGCGTTGTTTATTCTAGCAGGCGTAACGTATCCTCTCTCAACCTCTACAAGTCCAAGCCACATTTGCAAGTATTCCTCAGTCTAATTTAGGGCCAAAGCCTGAAATGAAAGGATGTGGATTACTCAATGCACTGCAGCAAATGTTGTATAGTCATAGATAAAGCTTCAGTAGGGTTCCCAAAATTTTAAACTGGGAATAGAATAGGTCATGGATTAAATATTTTGACATCATTCATTGCATCAAAGGGAGTGATAAAATAAAAGGAGCCCAACGTTATTTGAATGAATGCAAGGGAAGAGGTTCCTTAGAGAATGATCATGCTTGTAGCATTCAATGCCAACGTTTCCCTTTGGAAAGCAGAGTAAGGGATGAATTTTATTTTGGGGAGGGAAATCTCAGTGATTAGCCTCGGAGATGTCGAATTAGAAAATAAGGACACTATGGAATCATCGTTGCACATACTGAACGAAGGCGTTTGCAAGACACACAATAACAGGAATCATTAAAAAATGGAAATTCTCAAGAATGGAGGAAAGTTCACATGAACCAGCTCCAAGAGTTATGATACTGCAAGTTGCTTAATTGCGGTGTCTTCAAGTTAGCATAACGTGACCCAAGAAATATATGAAGTATTCTGCAAGAAGATGCCACCTCTATGCTCCAAGAGCGAGGGCATGAAGCACAGGAAGGGTTGAATGAAGTAAACAAGCTATCAGCCTGAAATCGCTCGGAGGTATGATAGAAGTCTGCAGAAGTTTGCCACTGTGCACAGAAAATAATTCAGAGGAAACACTCAGGGCGTGGTAACATATTGGCGATACTGGAAATGAGATGCTTTGTTTAGCGACATGCGATGGCAATGGAAGGTCCAAGGACGCACAAAATCATCCAAAGGTTGAGAGATATCCTGCTGGAAAGCTCTGAATTTGCTCCCAATCTACTCCATAGAAAAATGAAGGGAGGAGTAACAAAAGAAAGGGAGGAGAAATGGATCAGTTAAACATGGAAGAAAGACCTAACTACAGATAGAACGGACGCTGATGATGATAATGCTGAATGCTCATGGGCCCTTCATATTGATTTGCATCAAAAAGTAATTTGTTCTTCCTTTGCAAATAAGTCCATTGCATAACTATGCTCGGTTTTCTCGAGGAATAGATTCGATTCAATTGAGTGCAAGGAAAAATATGACCAGTTAGAAGTCGTACCTTAAAAATGTTATCTGCTCACAAATTCGAAGGTTCAAACAATCCCTTCCATCGTCTAAGAATGTGCTCGGCAACCCATCCCGTGAGGACTCATCGCTCTGCTCGCGTAGAGGACGGCGAACCTTGTCGATTCCATGGCATCCTAGAATGGAAGTGTGATGAATGGATTAAAAAAGGGAGCCAACATCCAGAACCGAGGCTCACTGTCAAGGCTGTTATATTGATTAATAACTATGTATGGCTATTAATTCACGTGTCGAACTCTTGAAATCGGTCGAAATTAACATCTTGTGTGGGAGAAGGTTATGGCAGGCGTATGTTTATGAACATTTATACTGACTGTGGCTGAGATTTTCATCTTAAAATAAAGGAACATAAGGTCGGAAGATGGAAAAGCTTGACAAATCTTAGCTTTGGCACGTTCCAGTATGCAGAGATTAGCTCTTTTCTAAATTAAATGTTGAAAAATAAAAATTTATAACTTTTGAAGTACCGCTAAACATTTTTCTCGCTTCTGATTGGCTGAGAGAAATACCACCGCTCTCAGTGCAGAGGCTGTATTGTTAAATTTTATGCCAAACGTTTCTCTATCCGATTTCCGAATGAATATCACCAAAATTCCTCTTTCCTTTTATGTCGACCGCGAGCAATGGCGGTTTTCTTGAAATCGGAAGGAATAAGTTTTCGATGCTTATGAAATCAGTATCCTCGCGCAGTAAGACTCGCGTAGTAGGTAAAAATCATAATAAATACTAGTCTTCATTAAATTTCAATCGGTTACGACTAACCTTAGTTTCATTTTCAAAAATCTTTCTCGAATTTTAGATTCCCGCCGGTGACAATCGCGTCTCGAAGTACCGCCGCGCGTTAGGCACTTTCCACAGCGACCTCACCGTGTCAACATCCTCCCTTTCACCAGTCATTCATTTTCCCTTTTTTCTAATTTAATGCACTCTGTGGAGGATATAATCATCCTCATTGAAACTATGAAGTTACGCCCGAGCCCTCTGTTCGAAGAAACGGCTTCGGAAACTTAATAAAGGCCGCATTGTAACGATAAGTTACGAGCCCATATGCACGATACAGCCGAGAGATGTTGGTGCATTCGTTCAATATGATTGTTATTAGTACTAATCTAGTCTCTTTTAGGTGTCCAAGATATCCTGAATGGGAATCTAGGTACTCGAAGCGCTTCGCTCGGAAGCAATCGGCAAATAAAATTCCTGGGCACATTCTTGTCGTCGAGGGAAAAGAAATATGTTTCAATGGGACGTTTCTCACCTTGCTTAGCTTTTTGACCGAACCTTGCATCCTCACTGAAAGCTGTACTGCTTGACCTGCACTGGGATGACGATGTCGCATTGCCTTCCTCTTCCACGCAATCTAATCAATCTTTAACGTGCACCGCTAACCACAGCACAAAATAACACTGACGCAACCACTTAATCCAGGGAAAAACTTCAAGATTCGATAGCCGTTCGAATGATGGAAAACTGCGTAGCAAAAGCGTGGGGAAACTCGATTCACATATCACTAGAACGGAGACTGCTCACTAACGATAGCCGCCTACTGAGGCGACACCGGAACGATAACTTGGCCCTCTGTCGGATTTCGAATGTTTTCCGTATGACGAAGAACGTCGATCTATTTCAACCTTTCCTAAAATCTGCGTGGAGAATCTTTACGGTAAAAACTCTGTACGGATTCGCTTTTACGGAGACTCTAGCGGGATCGAGTAACATTCCGCGTTAAAATACTTTTCAAGGAGATATCTCGTTCCTTGAAAAAGGAATGAAATTAAATGGCGATGAGTGAGGAAGTGATTAACAATGCGTATTGTAATAACCTGTTAAAGTCAACTAAGTATCTTGCTACGGGAACATATTTCAATACACCTCCTTCTGAAATTACATTTCATGCATCTCGTCGACAATATTCGTAATTATAAAGATATTCTTTCGGACTAATTTCACGATTTTAAGATTCCTAATGAAAATGTAGTTAAATATCTTTCGAGGCTGGTGATTTTTCTTTTATCGTGCGCTCATATGCACGCGATTCCTCCTAAGGACTAAAACTTGGGTGGACATAAGCAGTAGTGTCCGTAATGGATGACAAAAGAACAGAGCAGCTGAGATGGAATGAAAGGAAAAAACTTTGTCACTATTTTGAGGCTTTAAAAAAGAATTTCCTTACATTCCCCAAAAACGAAGGAGGAGAGTTATGTGTAAGGCACATGCACTCTTAAAATTTGGTTGATCTGGCTCGATTGGAAAAAAGTTCTTAAAATTAATCAAGAAATTTAGTTATGATGAAATCTATTACAGCATTTTCTATATGAATGTCCTATCCTAAGTTGAAATTCGGTGAGATAGGAAGAGAATGCCCTTAAGGCCCTGTGTAATGAAAGACAGTTTGTAGGTTTAAACTTTTATTGCAACTGTAACATTAATTACATGGCAAGTTGTACAATCCATTGACATCATAATAGCTATGCGTTGTTTATTCTAGCAGGCGTAACGTATCCTCTCTCAACCTCTACAAGTCCAAGCCACATTTGCAAGTATTCCTCAGTCTAATTTAGGGCCAAAGCCTGAAATGAAAGGATGTGGATTACTCAATGCACTGCAGCAAATGTTGTATAGTCATAGATAAAGCTTCAGTAGGGTTCCCAAAATTTTAAACTGGGAATAGAATAGGTCATGGATTAAATATTTTGACATCATTCATTGCATCAAAGGGAGTGATAAAATAAAAGGAGCCCAACGTTATTTGAATGAATGCAAGGGAAGAGGTTCCTTAGAGAATGATCATGCTTGTAGCATTCAATGCCAACGTTTCCCTTTGGAAAGCAGAGTAAGGGATGAATTTTATTTTGGGGAGGGAAATCTCAGTGATTAGCCTCGGAGATGTCGAATTAGAAAATAAGGACACTATGGAATCATCGTTGCACATACTGAACGAAGGCGTTTGCAAGACACACAATAACAGGAATCATTAAAAAATGGAAATTCTCAAGAATGGAGGAAAGTTCACATGAACCAGCTCCAAGAGTTATGATACTGCAAGTTGCTTAATTGCGGTGTCTTCAAGTTAGCATAACGTGACCCAAGAAATATATGAAGTATTCTGCAAGAAGATGCCACCTCTATGCTCCAAGAGCGAGGGCATGAAGCACAGGAAGGGTTGAATGAAGTAAACAAGCTATCAGCCTGAAATCGCTCGGAGGTATGATAGAAGTCTGCAGAAGTTTGCCACTGTGCACAGAAAATAATTCAGAGGAAACACTCAGGGCGTGGTAACATATTGGCGATACTGGAAATGAGATGCTTTGTTCAGCGACATGCGATGGCAATGGAAGGTCCAAGGACGCACAAAATCATCCAAAGGTTGAGAGATATCCTGCTGGAAAGCTCTGAATTTGCTCCCAATCTACTCCATAGAAAAATGAAGGGAGGAGTAACAAAAGAAAGGGAGGAGAAATGGATCAGTTAAACATGGAAGAAAGACCTAACTACAGATAGAACGGACGCTGATGATGATAATGCTGAATGCTCATGGGCCCTTCATATTGATTTGCATCAAAAAGTAATTTGTTCTTCCTTTGCAAATAAGTCCATTGCATAACTATGCTCGGTTTTCTCGAGGAATAGATTCGATTCAATTGAGTGCAAGGAAAAATATGACCAGTTAGAAGTCGTACCTTAAAAATGTTATCTGCTCACAAATTCGAAGGTTCAAACAATCCCTTCCATCGTCTAAGAATGTGCTCGGCAACCCATCCCGTGAGGACTCATCGCTCTGCTCGCGTAGAGGACGGCGAACCTTGTCGATTCCATGGCATCCTAGAATGGAAGTGTGATGAATGGATTAAAAAAGGGAGCCAACATCCAGAACCGAGGCTCACTGTCAAGGCTGTTATATTGATTAATAACTATGTATGGCTATTAATTCACGTGTCGAACTCTTGAAATCGGTCGAAATTAACATCTTGTGTGGGAGAAGGTTATGGCAGGCGTATGTTTATGAACATTTATACTGACTGTGGCTGAGATTTTCATCTTAAAATAAAGGAACATAAGGTCGGAAGATGGAAAAGCTTGACAAATCTTAGCTTTGGCACGTTCCAGTATGCAGAGATTAGCTCTTTTCTAAATTAAATGTTGAAAAATAAAAATTTATAACTTTTGAAGTACCGCTAAACATTTTTCTCGCTTCTGATTGGCTGAGAGAAATACCACCGCTCTCAGTGCAGAGGCTGTATTGTTAAATTTTATGCCAAACGTTTCTCTATCCGATTTCCGAATGAATATCACCAAAATTCCTCTTTCCTTTTATGTCGACCGCGAGCAATGGCGGTTTTCTTGAAATCGGAAGGAATAAGTTTTCGATGCTTATGAAATCAGTATCCTCGCGCAGTAAGACTCGCGTAGTAGGTAAAAATCATAATAAATACTAGTCTTCATTAAATTTCAATCGGTTACGACTAACCTTAGTTTCATTTTCAAAAATCTTTCTCGAATTTTAGATTCCCGCCGGTGACAATCGCGTCTCGAAGTACCGCCGCGCGTTAGGCACTTTCCACAGCGACCTCACCGTGTCAACATCCTCCCTTTCACCAGTCATTCATTTTCCCTTTTTTCTAATTTAATGCACTCTGTGGAGGATATAATCATCCTCATTGAAACTATGAAGTTACGCCCGAGCCCTCTGTTCGAAGAAACGGCTTCGGAAACTTAATAAAGGCCGCATTGTAACGATAAGTTACGAGCCCATATGCACGATACAGCCGAGAGATGTTGGTGCATTCGTTCAATATGATTGTTATTAGTACTAATCTAGTCTCTTTTAGGTGTCCAAGATATCCTGAATGGGAATCTAGGTACTCGAAGCGCTTCGCTCGGAAGCAATCGGCAAATAAAATTCCTGGGCACATTCTTGTCGTCGAGGGAAAAGAAATATGTTTCAATGGGACGTTTCTCACCTTGCTTGGCTTTTTGACCGAACCTTGCATCCTCACTGAAAGCTGTACTGCTTGACCTGCACTGGGATGACGATGTCGCATTGCCTTCCTCTTCCACGCAATCTAATCAATCTTTAACGTGCACCGCTAACCACAGCACAAAATAACACTGACGCAACCACTTAATCCAGGGAAAAACTTCAAGATTCGATAGCCGTTCGAATGATGGAAAACTGCGTAGCAAAAGCGTGGGGAAACTCGATTCACATATCACTAGAACGGAGACTGCTCACTAACGATAGCCGCCTACTGAGGCGACACCGGAACGATAACTTGGCCCTCTGTCGGATTTCGAATGTTTTCCGTATGACGAAGAACGTCGATCTATTTCAACCTTTCCTAAAATCTGCGTGGAGAATCTTTACGTTAAAAACTCTGTACGGATTCGCTTTTACGGAGACTCTAGTGGGATCGAGTAACATTCCGCGTTAAAATACTTTTCAAGGAGATATCTCGTTCCTTGAAAAAGGAATGAAATTAAATGGCGATGAGTGAGGAAGTGATTAACAATGCGTATGGTAATAACCTGTTAAAGTCAACTAAGTATCTTGCTACGGGAACATATTTCAATACACCTCCTTCTGAAATTACATTTCATGCATCTCGTCGACAATATTCGTAATTATAAAGATATTCTTTCGGACTAATTTCACGATTTTAAGATTCCTAATGAAAATGTAGTTAAATATCTTTCGAGGCTGGTGATTTTTCTTTTATCGTGCGCTCATATGCACGCGATTCCTCCTAAGGACTAAAACTTGGGTGGACATAAGCAGTAGTGTCCGCAATGGATGACAAAAGAACAGAGCAGCTGAGATGGAATGAAAGGAAAAAACTTTGTCACTATTTTGAGGCTTTAAAAAAGAATTTCCTTACATTCCCCAAAAACGAAGGAGGAGAGTTATGTGTAAGGCACATGCACTCTTAAAATTTGGTTGATCTGGCTCGATTGGAAAAAAGTTCTTAAAATTAATCAAGAAATTTAGTTATGATGAAATCTATTACAGCATTTTCTATATGAATGTCCTATCCTAAGTTGAAATTCGGTGAGATAGGAAGAGAATGCCCTTAAGGCCCTGTGTAATGAAAGACAGTTTGGAGGTTTAAACTTTTATTGCAACTGTAACATTAATTACATGGCAAGTTGTACAATCCATTGACATCATAATAGCTATGCGTTGTTTATTCTAGCAGGCGTAACGTATCCTCTCTCAACCTCTACAAGTCCAAGCCACATTTGCAAGTATTCCTCAGTCTAATTTAGGGCCAAAGCCTGAAATGAAAGGATGTGGATTACTCAATGCACTGCAGCAAATGTTGTATAGTCATAGATAAAGCTTCAGTAGGGTTCCCAAAATTTTAAACTGGGAATAGAATAGGTCATGGATTAAATATTTTGACATCATTCATTGCATCAAAGGGAGTGATAAAATAAAAGGAGCCCAACGTTATTTGAATGAATGCAAGGGAAGAGGTTCCTTAGAGAATGATCATGCTTGTAGCATTCAATGCCAACGTTTCCCTTTGGAAAGCAGAGTAAGGGATGAATTTTATTTTGGGGAGGGAAATCTCAGTGATTAGCCTCGGAGATGTCGAATTAGAAAATAAGGACACTATGGAATCATCGTTGCACATACTGAACGAAGGCGTTTGCAAGACACACAATAACAGGAATCATTAAAAAATGGAAATTCTCAAGAATGGAGGAAAGTTCACATGAACCAGCTCCAAGAGTTATGATACTGCAAGTTGCTTAATTGCGGTGTCTTCAAGTTAGCATAACGTGACCCAAGAAATATATGAAGTATTCTGCAAGAAGATGCCACCTCTATGCTCCAAGAGCGAGGGCATGAAGCACAGGAAGGGTTGAATGAAGTAAACAAGCTATCAGCCTGAAATCGCTCGGAGGTATGATAGAAGTCTGCAGAAGTTTGCCACTGTGCACAGAAAATAATTCAGAGGAAACACTCAGGGCGTGGTAACATATTGGCGATACTGGAAATGAGATGCTTTGTTTAGCGACATGCGATGGCAATGGAAGGTCCAAGGACGCACAAAATCATCCAAAGGTTGAGAGATATCCTGCTGGAAAGCTCTGAATTTGCTCCCAATCTACTCCATAGAAAAATGAAGGGAGGAGTAACAAAAGAAAGGGAGGAGAAATGGATCAGTTAAACATGGAAGAAAGACCTAACTACAGATAGAACGGACGCTGATGATGATAATGCTGAATGCTCATGGGCCCTTCATATTGATTTGCATCAAAAAGTAATTTGTTCTTCCTTTGCAAATAAGTCCATTGCATAACTATGCTCGGTTTTCTCGAGGAATAGATTCGATTCAATTGAGTGCAAGGAAAAATATGACCAGTTAGAAGTCGTACCTTAAAAATGTTATCTGCTCACAAATTCGAAGGTTCAAACAATCCCTTCCATCGTCTAAGAATGTGCTCGGCAACCCATCCCGTGAGGACTCATCGCTCTGCTCGCGTAGAGGACGGCGAACCTTGTCGATTCCATGGCATCCTAGAATGGAAGTGTAATGAATGGATTAAAAAAGGGAGCCAACATCCAGAACCGAGGCTCACTGTCAAGGCTGTTATATTGATTAATAACTATGTATGGCTATTAATTCACGTGTCGAACTCTTGAAATCGGTCCAAATTAACATCTTGTGTGGGAGAAGGTTATGGCAGGCGTATGTTTATGAACATTTATACTGACTGTGGCTGAGATTTTCATCTTAAAATAAAGGAACATAAGGTCGGAAGATGGAAAAGCTTGACAAATCTTAGCTTTGGCACGTTCCAGTATGCAGAGATTAGCTCTTTTCTAAATTAAATGTTGAAAAATAAAAATTTATAACTTTTGAAGTACCGCTAAACATTTTTCTCGCTTCTGATTGGCTGAGAGAAATACCACCGCTCTCAGTGCAGAGGCTGTATTGTTAAATTTTATGCCAAACGTTTCTCTATCCGATTTCCGAATGAATATCACCAAAATTCCTCTTTCCTTTTATGTCGACCGCGAGCAATGGCGGTTTTCTTGAAATCGGAAGGAATAAGTTTTCGATGCTTATGAAATCAGTATCCTCGCGCAGTAAGACTCGCGTAGTAGGTAAAAATCATAATAAATACTAGTCTTCATTAAATTTCAATCGGTTACGACTAACCTTAGTTTCATTTTCAAAAATCTTTCTCGAATTTTAGATTCCCGCCGGTGACAATCGCGTCTCGAAGTACCGCCGCGCGTTAGGCACTTTCCACAGCGACCTCACCGTGTCAACATCCTCCCTTTCACCAGTCATTCATTTTCCCTTTTTTCTAATTTAATGCACTCTGTGGAGGATATAATCATCCTCATTGAAACTATGAAGTTACGCCCGAGCCCTCTGTTCGAAGAAACGGCTTCGGAAACTTAATAAAGGCCGCATTGTAACGATAAGTTACGAGCCCATATGCACGATACAGCCGAGAGATGTTGGTGCATTCGTTCAATATGATTGTTATTAGTACTAATCTAGTCTCTTTTAGGTGTCCAAGATATCCTGAATGGGAATCTAGGTACTCGAAGCGCTTCGCTCGGAAGCAATCGGCAAATAAAATTCCTGGGCACATTCTTGTCGTCGAGGGAAAAGAAATATGTTTCAATGGGACGTTTCTCACCTTGCTTAGCTTTTTGACCGAACCTTGCATCCTCACTGAAAGCTGTACTGCTTGACCTGCACTGGGATGACGATGTCGCATTGCCTTCCTCTTCCACGCAATCTAATCAATCTTTAACGTGCACCGCTAACCACAGCACAAAATAACACTGACGCAACCACTTAATCCAGGGAAAAACTTCAAGATTCGATAGCCGTTCGAATGATGGAAAACTGCGTAGCAAAAGCGTGGGGAAACTCGATTCACATATCACTAGAACGGAGACTGCTCACTAACGATAGCCGCCTACTGAGGCGACACCGGAACGATAACTTGGCCCTCTGTCGGATTTCGAATGTTTTCCGTATGACGAAGAACGTCGATCTATTTCAACCTTTCCTAAAATCTGCGTGGAGAATCTTTACGGTAAAAACTCTGTACGGATTCGCTTTTACGGAGACTCTAGCGGGATCGAGTAACATTCCGCGTTAAAATACTTTTCAAGGAGATATCTCGTTCCTTGAAAAAGGAATGAAATTAAATGGCGATGAGTGAGGAAGTGATTAACAATGCGTATTGTAATAACCTGTTAAAGTCAACTAAGTATCTTGCTACGGGAACATATTTCAATACACCTCCTTCTGAAATTACATTTCATGCATCTCGTCGACAATATTCGTAATTATAAAGATATTCTTTCGGACTAATTTCACGATTTTAAGATTCCTAATGAAAATGTAGTTAAATATCTTTCGAGGCTGGTGATTTTTCTTTTATCGTGCGCTCATATGCACGCGATTCCTCCTAAGGACTAAAACTTGGGTGGACATAAGCAGTAGTGTCCGCAATGGATGACAAAAGAACAGAGCAGCTGAGATGGAATGAAAGGAAAAAACTTTGTCACTATTTTGAGGCTTTAAAAAAGAATTTCCTTACATTCCCCAAAAACGAAGGAGGAGAGTTATGTGTAAGGCACATGCACTCTTAAAATTTGGTTGATCTGGCTCGATTGGAAAAAAGTTCTTAAAATTAATCAAGAAATTTAGTTATGATGAAATCTATTACAGCATTTTCTATATGAATGTCCTATCCTAAGTTGAAATTCGGTGAGATAGGAAGAGAATGCCCTTAAGGCCCTGTGTAATGAAAGACAGTTTGTAGGTTTAAACTTTTATTGCAACTGTAACATTAATTACATGGCAAGTTGTACAATCCATTGACATCATAATAGCTATGCGTTGTTTATTCTAGCAGGCGTAACGTATCCTCTCTCAACCTCTACAAGTCCAAGCCACATTTGCAAGTATTCCTCAGTCTAATTTAGGGCCAAAGCCTGAAATGAAAGGATGTGGATTACTCAATGCACTGCAGCAAATGTTGTATAGTCATAGATAAAGCTTCAGTAGGGTTCCCAAAATTTTAAACTGGGAATAGAATAGGTCATGGATTAAATATTTTGACATCATTCATTGCATCAAAGGGAGTGATAAAATAAAAGGAGCCCAACGTTATTTGAATGAATGCAAGGGAAGAGGTTCCTTAGAGAATGATCATGCTTGTAGCATTCAATGCCAACGTTTCCCTTTGGAAAGCAGAGTAAGGGATGAATTTTATTTTGGGGAGGGAAATCTCAGTGATTAGCCTCGGAGATGTCGAATTAGAAAATAAGGACACTATGGAATCATCGTTGCACATACTGAACGAAGGCGTTTGCAAGACACACAATAACAGGAATCATTAAAAAATGGAAATTCTCAAGAATGGAGGAAAGTTCACATGAACCAGCTGCAAGAGTTATGATACTGCAAGTGCAGTATCATAACTCTATTATTGCAGTATCATAACTCTGTTATTTAATTGCGGTGTATTCAAGTTAGCATAACGTGACCCAAGAAATATAAGAAGTATTCTGCAAGAAGATGCCGCCTCTATGCTCCAAGAGCGAGGGCATGAAGCACAGGAAGGGTTGAATGAAGTAAACAAGCTATCAGCCTGAAATCGCTCGGAGGTATGATAGAAGTCTGCAGAAGTTTGCCACTGTGCACAGAAAATAATTCAGAGGAAACACTCAGGGCGTGGTAACATATTGGCGATACTGGAAATGAGATGCTTTGTTCAGCGACATGCGATGGCAATGGAAGGTCCAAGGACGCACAAAATCATCCAAAGGTTGAGAGATATCCTGCTGGAAAGCTCTGAATTTGCTCCCAATCTACTCCATAGAAAAATGAAGGGAGGAGTAACAAAAGAAAGGGAGGAGAAATGGATCAGTTAAACATGGAAGAAAGACCTAACTACAGATAGAACGGACGCTGATGATGATAATGCTGAATGCTCATGGGCCCTTCATATTGATTTGCATCAAAAAGTAATTTGTTCTTCCTTTGCAAATAAGTCCATTGCATAACTATGCTCGGTTTTCTCGAGGAATAGATTCGATTCAATTGAGTGCAAGGAAAAATATGACCAGTTAGAAGTCGTACCTTAAAAATGTTATCTGCTCACAAATTCGAAGGTTCAAACAATCCCTTCCATCGTCTAAGAATGTGCTCGGCAACCCATCCCGTGAGGACTCATCGCTCTGCTCGCGTAGAGGACGGCGAACCTTGTCGATTCCATGGCATCCTAGAATGGAAGTGTGATGAATGGATTAAAAAAGGGAGCCAACATCCAGAACCGAGGCTCACTGTCAAGGCTGTTATATTGATTAATAACTATGTATGGCTATTAATTCACGTGTCGAACTCTTGAAATCGGTCGAAATTAACATCTTGTGTGGGAGAAGGTTATGGCAGGCGTATGTTTATGAACATTTATACTGACTGTGGCTGAGATTTTCATCTTAAAATAAAGGAACATAAGGTCGGAAGATGGAAAAGCTTGACAAATCTTAGCTTTGGCACGTTCCAGTATGCAGAGATTAGCTCTTTTCTAAATTAAATGTTGAAAAATAAAAATTTATAACTTTTGAAGTACCGCTAAACATTTTTCTCGCTTCTGATTGGCTGAGAGAAATACCACCGCTCTCAGTGCAGAGGCTGTATTGTTAAATTTTATGCCAAACGTTTCTCTATCCGATTTCCGAATGAATATCACCAAAATTCCTCTTTCCTTTTATGTCGACCGCGAGCAATGGCGGTTTTCTTGAAATCGGAAGGAATAAGTTTTCGATGCTTATGAAATCAGTATCCTCGCGCAGTAAGACTCGCGTAGTAGGTAAAAATCATAATAAATACTAGTCTTCATTAAATTTCAATCGGTTACGACTAACCTTAGTTTCATTTTCAAAAATCTTTCTCGAATTTTAGATTCCCGCCGGTGACAATCGCGTCTCGAAGTACCGCCGCGCGTTAGGCACTTTCCACAGCGACCTCACCGTGTCAACATCCTCCCTTTCACCAGTCATTCATTTTCCCTTTTTTCTAATTTAATGCACTCTGTGGAGGATATAATCATCCTCATTGAAACTATGAAGTTACGCCCGAGCCCTCTGTTCGAAGAAACGGCTTCGGAAACTTAATAAAGGCCGCATTGTAACGATAAGTTACGAGCCCATATGCACGATACAGCCGAGAGATGTTGGTGCATTCGTTCAATATGATTGTTATTAGTACTAATCTAGTCTCTTTTAGGTGTCCAAGATATCCTGAATGGGAATCTAGGTACTCGAAGCGCTTCGCTCGGAAGCAATCGGCAAATAAAATTCCTGGGCACATTCTTGTCGTCGAGGGAAAAGAAATATGTTTCAATGGGACGTTTCTCACCTTGCTTAGCTTTTTGACCGAACCTTGCATCCTCACTGAAAGCTGTACTGCTTGACCTGCACTGGGATGACGATGTCGCATTGCCTTCCTCTTCCACGCAATCTAATCAATCTTTAACGTGCACCGCTAACCACAGCACAAAATAACACTGACGCAACCACTTAATCCAGGGAAAAACTTCAAGATTCGACAGCCGTTCGAATGATGGAAAACTGCGTAGCAAAAGCGTGGGGAAACTCGATTCACATATCACTAGAACGGAGACTGCTCACGAACGATAGCCGCCTACTGAGGCGACACCGGAACGATAACTTGGCCCTCTGTCGGATTTCGAATGTTTTCCGTATGACGAAGAACGTCGATCTATTTCAACCTTTCCTAAAATCTGCGTGGAGAATCTTTACGTTAAAAACTCTGTACGGATTCGCTTTTACGGAGACTCTAGCGGGATCGAGTAACATTCCGCGTTAAAATACTTTTCAAGGAGATATCTCGTTCCTTGAAAAAGGAATGAAATTAAATGGCGATGAGTGAGGAAGTGATTAACAATGCGTATGGTAATAACCTGTTAAAGTCAACTAAGTATCTTGCTACGGGAACATATTTCAATACACCTCCTTCTGAAATTACATTTCATGCATCTCGTCGACAATATTCGTAATTATAAAGATATTCTTTCGGACTAATTTCACGATTTTAAGATTCCTAATGAAAATGTAGTTAAATATCTTTCGAGGCTGGTGATTTTTCTTTTATCGTGCGCTCATATGCACGCGATTCCTCCTAAGGACTAAAACTTGGGTGGACATAAGCAGTAGTGTCCGCAATGGATGACAAAAGAACAGAGCAGCTGAGATGGAATGAAAGGAAAAAACTTTGTCACTATTTTGAGGCTTTAAAAAAGAATTTCCTTACATTCCCCAAAAACGAAGGAGGAGAGTTATGTGTAAGGCACATGTACTCTTAAAATTTGGTTGATCTGGCTCGATTGGAAAAAAGTTCTTAAAATTAATCAAGAAATTTAGTTATGATGAAATCTATTACAGCATTTTCTATATGAATGTCCTATCCTAAGTTGAAATTCGGTGAGATAGGAAGAGAATGCCCTTAAGGCCCTGTGTAATGAAAGACAGTTTGTAGGTTTAAACTTTTATTGCAACTGTAACATTAATTACATGGCAAGTTGTACAATCCATTGACATCATAATAGCTATGCGTTGTTTATTCTAGCAGGCGTAACGTATCCTCTCTCAACCTCTACAAGTCCAAGCCACATTTGCAAGTATTCCTCAGTCTAATTTAGGGCCAAAGCCTGAAATGAAAGGATGTGGATTACTCAATGCACTGCAGCAAATGTTGTATAGTCATAGATAAAGCTTCAGTAGGGTTCCCAAAATTTTAAACTGGGAATAGAATAGGTCATGGATTAAATATTTTGACATCATTCATTGCATCAAAGGGAGTGATAAAATAAAAGGAGCCCAACGTTATTTGAATGAATGCAAGGGAAGAGGTTCCTTAGAGAATGATCATGCTTGTAGCATTCAATGCCAACGTTTCCCTTTGGAAAGCAGAGTAAGGGATGAATTTTATTTTGGGGAGGGAAATCTCAGTGATTAGCCTCGGAGATGTCGAATTAGAAAATAAGGACACTATGGAATCATCGTTGCACATACTGAACGAAGGCGTTTGCAAGACACACAATAACAGGAATCATTAAAAAATGGAAATTCTCAAGAATGGAGGAAAGTTCACATGAACCAGCTCCAAGAGTTATGATACTGCAAGTTGCTTAATTGCGGTGTCTTCAAGTTAGCATAACGTGACCCAAGAAATATATGAAGTATTCTGCAAGAAGATGCCACCTCTATGCTCCAAGAGCGAGGGCATGAAGCACAGGAAGGGTTGAATGAAGTAAACAAGCTATCAGCCTGAAATCGCTCGGAGGTATGATAGAAGTCTGCAGAAGTTTGCCACTGTGCACAGAAAATAATTCAGAGGAAACACTCAGGGCGTGGTAACATATTGGCGATACTGGAAATGAGATGCTTTGTTCAGCGACATGCGATGGCAATGGAAGGTCCAAGGACGCACAAAATCATCCAAAGGTTGAGAGATATCCTGCTGGAAAGCTCTGAATTTGCTCCCAATCTACTCCATAGAAAAATGAAGGGAGGAGTAACAAAAGAAAGGGAGGAGAAATGGATCAGTTAAACATGGAAGAAAGACCTAACTACAGATAGAACGGACGCTGATGATGATAATGCTGAATGCTCATGGGCCCTTCATATTGATTTGCATCAAAAAGTAATTTGTTCTTCCTTTGCAAATAAGTCCATTGCATAACTATGCTCGGTTTTCTCGAGGAATAGATTCGATTCAATTGAGTGCAAGGAAAAATATGACCAGTTAGAAGTCGTACCTTAAAAATGTTATCTGCTCACAAATTCGAAGGTTCAAACAATCCCTTCCATCGTCTAAGAATGTGCTCGGCAACCCATCCCGTGAGGACTCATCGCTCTGCTCGCGTAGAGGACGGCGAACCTTGTCGATTCCATGGCATCCTAGAATGGAAGTGTGATGAATGGATTAAAAAAGGGAGCCAACATCCAGAACCGAGGCTCACTGTCAAGGCTGTTATATTGATTAATAACTATGTATGGCTATTAATTCACGTGTCGAACTCTTGAAATCGGTCGAAATTAACATCTTGTGTGGGAGAAGGTTATGGCAGGCGTATGTTTATGAACATTTATACTGACTGTGGCTGAGATTTTCATCTTAAAATAAAGGAACATAAGGTCGGAAGATGGAAAAGCTTGACAAATCTTAGCTTTGGCACGTTCCAGTATGCAGAGATTAGCTCTTTTCTAAATTAAATGTTGAAAAATAAAAATTTATAACTTTTGAAGTACCGCTAAACATTTTTCTCGCTTCTGATTGGCTGAGAGAAATACCACCGCTCTCAGTGCAGAGGCTGTATTGTTAAATTTTATGCCAAACGTTTCTCTATCCGATTTCCGAATGAATATCACCAAAATTCCTCTTTCCTTTTATGTCGACCGCGAGCAATGGCGGTTTTCTTGAAATCGGAAGGAATAAGTTTTCGATGCTTATGAAATCAGTATCCTCGCGCAGTAAGACTCGCGTAGTAGGTAAAAATCATAATAAATACTAGTCTTCATTAAATTTCAATCGGTTACGACTAACCTTAGTTTCATTTTCAAAAATCTTTCTCGAATTTTAGATTCCCGCCGGTGACAATCGCGTCTCGAAGTACCGCCGCGCGTTAGGCACTTTCCACAGCGACCTCACCGTGTCAACATCCTCCCTTTCACCAGTCATTCATTTTCCCTTTTTTCTAATTTAATGCACTCTGTGGAGGATATAATCATCCTCATTGAAACTATGAAGTTACGCCCGAGCCCTCTGTTCGAAGAAACGGCTTCGGAAACTTAATAAAGGCCGCATTGTAACGATAAGTTACGAGCCCATATGCACGATACAGCCGAGAGATGTTGGTGCATTCGTTCAATATGATTGTTATTAGTACTAATCTAGTCTCTTTTAGGTGTCCAAGATATCCTGAATGGGAATCTAGGTACTCGAAGCGCTTCGCTCGGAAGCAATCGGCAAATAAAATTCCTGGGCACATTCTTGTCGTCGAGGGAAAAGAAATATGTTTCAATGGGACGTTTCTCACCTTGCTTAGCTTTTTGACCGAACCTTGCATCCTCACTGAAAGCTGTACTGCTTGACCTGCACTGGGATGACGATGTCGCATTGCCTTCCTCTTCCACGCAATCTAATCAATCTTTAACGTGCACCGCTAACCACAGCACAAAATAACACTGACGCAACCACTTAATCCAGGGAAAAACTTCAAGATTCGATAGCCGTTCGAATGATGGAAAACTGCGTAGCAAAAGCGTGGGGAAACTCGATTCACATATCACTAGAACGGAGACTGCTCACTAACGATAGCCGCCTACTGAGGCGACACCGGAACGATAACTTGGCCCTCTGTCGGATTTCGAATGTTTTCCGTATGACGAAGAACGTCGATCTATTTCAACCTTTCCTAAAATCTGCGTGGAGAATCTTTACGTTAAAAACTCTGTACGGATTCGCTTTTACGGAGACTCTAGCGGGATCGAGTAACATTCCGCGTTAAAATACTTTTCAAGGAGATATCTCGTTCCTTGAAAAAGGAATGAAATTAAATGGCGATGAGTGAGGAAGTGATTAACAATGCGTATGGTAATAACCTGTTAAAGTCAACTAAGTATCTTGCTACGGGAACATATTTCAATACACCTCCTTCTGAAATTACATTTCATGCATCTCGTCGACAATATTCGTAATTATAAAGATATTCTTTCGGACTAATTTCACGATTTTAAGATTCCTAATGAAAATGTAGTTAAATATCTTTCGAGGCTGGTGATTTTTCTTTTATCGTGCGCTCATATGCACGCGATTCCTCCTAAGGACTAAAACTTGGGTGGACATAAGCAGTAGTGTCCGCAATGGATGACAAAAGAACAGAGCAGCTGAGATGGAATGAAAGGAAAAAACTTTGTCACTATTTTGAGGCTTTAAAAAAGAATTTCCTTACATTCCCCAAAAACGAAGGAGGAGAGTTATGTGTAAGGCACATGTACTCTTAAAATTTGGTTGATCTGGCTCGATTGGAAAAAAGTTCTTAAAATTAATCAAGAAATTTAGTTATGATGAAATCTATTACAGCATTTTCTATATGAATGTCCTATCCTAAGTTGAAATTCGGTGAGATAGGAAGAGAATGCCCTTAAGGCCCTGTGTAATGAAAGACAGTTTGGAGGTTTAAACTTTTATTGCAACTGTAACATTAATTACATGGCAAGTTGTACAATCCATTGACATCATAATAGCTATGCGTTGTTTATTCTAGCAGGCGTAACGTATCCTCTCTCAACCTCTACAAGTCCAAGCCACATTTGCAAGTATTCCTCAGTCTAATTTAGGGCCAAAGCCTGAAATGAAAGGATGTGGATTACTCAATGCACTGCAGCAAATGTTGTATAGTCATAGATAAAGCTTCAGTAGGGTTCCCAAAATTTTAAACTGGGAATAGAATAGGTCATGGATTAAATATTTTGACATCATTCATTGCATCAAAGGGAGTGATAAAATAAAAGGAGCCCAACGTTATTTGAATGAATGCAAGGGAAGAGGTTCCTTAGAGAATGATCATGCTTGTAGCATTCAATGCCAACGTTTCCCTTTGGAAAGCAGAGTAAGGGATGAATTTTATTTTGGGGAGGGAAATCTCAGTGATTAGCCTCGGAGATGTCGAATTAGAAAATAAGGACACTATGGAATCATCGTTGCACATACTGAACGAAGGCGTTTGCAAGACACACAATAACAGGAATCATTAAAAAATGGAAATTCTCAAGAATGGAGGAAAGTTCACATGAACCAGCTCCAAGAGTTATGATACTGCAAGTTGCTTAATTGCGGTGTCTTCAAGTTAGCATAACGTGACCCAAGAAATATATGAAGTATTCTGCAAGAAGATGCCACCTCTATGCTCCAAGAGCGAGGGCATGAAGCACAGGAAGGGTTGAATGAAGTAAACAAGCTATCAGCCTGAAATCGCTCGGAGGTATGATAGAAGTCTGCAGAAGTTTGCCACTGTGCACAGAAAATAATTCAGAGGAAACACTCAGGGCGTGGTAACATATTGGCGATACTGGAAATGAGATGCTTTGTTCAGCGACATGCGATGGCAATGGAAGGTCCAAGGACGCACAAAATCATCCAAAGGTTGAGAGATATCCTGCTGGAAAGCTCTGAATTTGCTCCCAATCTACTCCATAGAAAAATGAAGGGAGGAGTAACAAAAGAAAGGGAGGAGAAATGGATCAGTTAAACATGGAAGAAAGACCTAACTACAGATAGAACGGACGCTGATGATGATAATGCTGAATGCTCATGGGCCCTTCATATTGATTTGCATCAAAAAGTAATTTGTTCTTCCTTTGCAAATAAGTCCATTGCATAACTATGCTCGGTTTTCTCGAGGAATAGATTCGATTCAATTGAGTGCAAGGAAAAATATGACCAGTTAGAAGTCGTACCTTAAAAATGTTATCTGCTCACAAATTCGAAGGTTCAAACAATCCCTTCCATCGTCTAAGAATGTGCTCGGCAACCCATCCCGTGAGGACTCATCGCTCTGCTCGCGTAGAGGACGGCGAACCTTGTCGATTCCATGGCATCCTAGAATGGAAGTGTGATGAATGGATTAAAAAAGGGAGCCAACATCCAGAACCGAGGCTCACTGTCAAGGCTGTTATATTGATTAATAACTATGTATGGCTATTAATTCACGTGTCGAACTCTTGAAATCGGTCGAAATTAACATCTTGTGTGGGAGAAGGTTATGGCAGGCGTATGTTTATGAACATTTATACTGACTGTGGCTGAGATTTTCATCTTAAAATAAAGGAACATAAGGTCGGAAGATGGAAAAGCTTGACAAATCTTAGCTTTGGCACGTTCCAGTATGCAGAGATTAGCTCTTTTCTAAATTAAATGTTGAAAAATAAAAATTTATAACTTTTGAAGTACCGCTAAACATTTTTCTCGCTTCTGATTGGCTGAGAGAAATACCACCGCTCTCAGTGCAGAGGCTGTATTGTTAAATTTTATGCCAAACGTTTCTCTATCCGATTTCCGAATGAATATCACCAAAATTCCTCTTTCCTTTTATGTCGACCGCGAGCAATGGCGGTTTTCTTGAAATCGGAAGGAATAAGTTTTCGATGCTTATGAAATCAGTATCCTCGCGCAGTAAGACTCGCGTAGTAGGTAAAAATCATAATAAATACTAGTCTTCATTAAATTTCAATCGGTTACGACTAACCTTAGTTTCATTTTCAAAAATCTTTCTCGAATTTTAGATTCCCGCCGGTGACAATCGCGTCTCGAAGTACCGCCGCGCGTTAGGCACTTTCCACAGCGACCTCACCGTGTCAACATCCTCCCTTTCACCAGTCATTCATTTTCCCTTTTTTCTAATTTAATGCACTCTGTGGAGGATATAATCATCCTCATTGAAACTATGAAGTTACGCCCGAGCCCTCTGTTCGAAGAAACGGCTTCGGAAACTTAATAAAGGCCGCATTGTAACGATAAGTTACGAGCCCATATGCACGATACAGCCGAGAGATGTTGGTGCATTCGTTCAATATGATTGTTATTAGTACTAATCTAGTCTCTTTTAGGTGTCCAAGATATCCTGAATGGGAGTCTAGGTACTCGAAGCGCTTCGCTCGGAAGCAATCGGCAAATAAAATTCCTGGGCACATTCTTGTCGTCGAGGGAAAAGAAATATGTTTCAATGGGACGTTTCTCACCTTGCTTAGCTTTTTGACCGAACCTTGCATCCTCACTGAAAGCTGTACTGCTTGACCTGCACTGGGATGACGATGTCGCATTGCCTTCCTCTTCCACGCAATCTAATCAATCTTTAACGTGCACCGCTAACCACAGCACAAAATAACACTGACGCAACCACTTAATCCAGGGAAAAACTTCAAGATTCGATAGCCGTTCGAATGATGGAAAACTGCGTAGCAAAAGCGTGGGGAAACTCGATTCACATATCACTAGAACGGAGACTGCTCACTAACGATAGCCGCCTACTGAGGCGACACCGGAACGATAACTTGGCCCTCTGTCGGATTTCGAATGTTTTCCGTATGACGAAGAACGTCGATCTATTTCAACCTTTCCTAAAATCTGCGTGGAGAATCTTTACGTTAAAAACTCTGTACGGATTCGCTTTTACGGAGACTCTAGCGGGATCGAGTAACATTCCGCGTTAAAATACTTTTCAAGGAGATATCTCGTTCCTTGAAAAAGGAATGAAATTAAATGGCGATGAGTGAGGAAGTGATTAACAATGCGTATGGTAATAACCTGTTAAAGTCAACTAAGTATCTTGCTACGGGAACATATTTCAATACACCTCCTTCTGAAATTACATTTCATGCATCTCGTCGACAATATTCGTAATTATAAAGATATTCTTTCGGACTAATTTCACGATTTTAAGATTCCTAATGAAAATGTAGTTAAATATCTTTCGAGGCTGGTGATTTTTCTTTTATCGTGCGCTCATATGCACGCGATTCCTCCTAAGGACTAAAACTTGGGTGGACATAAGCAGTAGTGTCCGCAATGGATGACAAAAGAACAGAGCAGCTGAGATGGAATGAAAGGAAAAAACTTTGTCACTATTTTGAGGCTTTAAAAAAGAATTTCCTTACATTCCCCAAAAACGAAGGAGGAGAGTTATGTGTAAGGCACATGTACTCTTAAAATTTGGTTGATCTGGCTCGATTGGAAAAAAGTTCTTAAAATTAATCAAGAAATTTAGTTATGATGAAATCTATTACAGCATTTTCTATATGAATGTCCTATCCTAAGTTGAAATTCGGTGAGATAGGAAGAGAATGCCCTTAAGGCCCTGTGTAATGAAAGACAGTTTGGAGGTTTAAACTTTTATTGCAACTGTAACATTAATTACATGGCAAGTTGTACAATCCATTGACATCATAATAGCTATGCGTTGTTTATTCTAGCAGGCGTAACGTATCCTCTCTCAACCTCTACAAGTCCAAGCCACATTTGCAAGTATTCCTCAGTCTAATTTAGGGCCAAAGCCTGAAATGAAAGGATGTGGATTACTCAATGCACTGCAGCAAATGTTGTATAGTCATAGATAAAGCTTCAGTAGGGTTCCCAAAATTTTAAACTGGGAATAGAATAGGTCATGGATTAAATATTTTGACATCATTCATTGCATCAAAGGGAGTGATAAAATAAAAGGAGCCCAACGTTATTTGAATGAATGCAAGGGAAGAGGTTCCTTAGAGAATGATCATGCTTGTAGCATTCAATGCCAACGTTTCCCTTTGGAAAGCAGAGTAAGGGATGAATTTTATTTTGGGGAGGGAAATCTCAGTGATTAGCCTCGGAGATGTCGAATTAGAAAATAAGGACACTATGGAATCATCGTTGCACATACTGAACGAAGGCGTTTGCAAGACACACAATAACAGGAATCATTAAAAAATGGAAATTCTCAAGAATGGAGGAAAGTTCACATGAACCAGCTCCAAGAGTTATGATACTGCAAGTTGCTTAATTGCGGTGTCTTCAAGTTAGCATAACGTGACCCAAGAAATATATGAAGTATTCTGCAAGAAGATGCCACCTCTATGCTCCAAGAGCGAGGGCATGAAGCACAGGAAGGGTTGAA
This sequence comes from Pantala flavescens, assembly GCA_020796165.1. Lineage (NCBI taxonomy): Eukaryota > Metazoa > Arthropoda > Insecta > Odonata > Libellulidae > Pantala > Pantala flavescens. The sequence continues at coordinate 19,382,739 of CM036882.1, forward strand.
TGAAGTAAACAAGCTATCAGCCTGAAATCGCTCGGAGGTATGATAGAAGTCTGCAGAAGTTTGCCACTGTGCACAGAAAATAATTCAGAGGAAACACTCAGGGCGTGGTAACATATTGGCGATACTGGAAATGAGATGCTTTGTTCAGCGACATGCGATGGCAATGGAAGGTCCAAGGACGCACAAAATCATCCAAAGGTTGAGAGATATCCTGCTGGAAAGCTCTGAATTTGCTCCCAATCTACTCCATAGAAAAATGAAGGGAGGAGTAACAAAAGAAAGGGAGGAGAAATGGATCAGTTAAACATGGAAGAAAGACCTAACTACAGATAGAACGGACGCTGATGATGATAATGCTGAATGCTCATGGGCCCTTCATATTGATTTGCATCAAAAAGTAATTTGTTCTTCCTTTGCAAATAAGTCCATTGCATAACTATGCTCGGTTTTCTCGAGGAATAGATTCGATTCAATTGAGTGCAAGGAAAAATATGACCAGTTAGAAGTCGTACCTTAAAAATGTTATCTGCTCACAAATTCGAAGGTTCAAACAATCCCTTCCATCGTCTAAGAATGTGCTCGGCAACCCATCCCGTGAGGACTCATCGCTCTGCTCGCGTAGAGGACGGCGAACCTTGTCGATTCCATGGCATCCTAGAATGGAAGTGTGATGAATGGATTAAAAAAGGGAGCCAACATCCAGAACCGAGGCTCACTGTCAAGGCTGTTATATTGATTAATAACTATGTATGGCTATTAATTCACGTGTCGAACTCTTGAAATCGGTCGAAATTAACATCTTGTGTGGGAGAAGGTTATGGCAGGCGTATGTTTATGAACATTTATACTGACTGTGGCTGAGATTTTCATCTTAAAATAAAGGAACATAAGGTCGGAAGATGGAAAAGCTTGACAAATCTTAGCTTTGGCACGTTCCAGTATGCAGAGATTAGCTCTTTTCTAAATTAAATGTTGAAAAATAAAAATTTATAACTTTTGAAGTACCGCTAAACATTTTTCTCGCTTCTGATTGGCTGAGAGAAATACCACCGCTCTCAGTGCAGAGGCTGTATTGTTAAATTTTATGCCAAACGTTTCTCTATCCGATTTCCGAATGAATATCACCAAAATTCCTCTTTCCTTTTATGTCGACCGCGAGCAATGGCGGTTTTCTTGAAATCGGAAGGAATAAGTTTTCGATGCTTATGAAATCAGTATCCTCGCGCAGTAAGACTCGCGTAGTAGGTAAAAATCATAATAAATACTAGTCTTCATTAAATTTCAATCGGTTACGACTAACCTTAGTTTCATTTTCAAAAATCTTTCTCGAATTTTAGATTCCCGCCGGTGACAATCGCGTCTCGAAGTACCGCCGCGCGTTAGGCACTTTCCACAGCGACCTCACCGTGTCAACATCCTCCCTTTCACCAGTCATTCATTTTCCCTTTTTTCTAATTTAATGCACTCTGTGGAGGATATAATCATCCTCATTGAAACTATGAAGTTACGCCCGAGCCCTCTGTTCGAAGAAACGGCTTCGGAAACTTAATAAAGGCCGCATTGTAACGATAAGTTACGAGCCCATATGCACGATACAGCCGAGAGATGTTGGTGCATTCGTTCAATATGATTGTTATTAGTACTAATCTAGTCTCTTTTAGGTGTCCAAGATATCCTGAATGGGAATCTAGGTACTCGAAGCGCTTCGCTCGGAAGCAATCGGCAAATAAAATTCCTGGGCACATTCTTGTCGTCGAGGGAAAAGAAATATGTTTCAATGGGACGTTTCTCACCTTGCTTAGCTTTTTGACCGAACCTTGCATCCTCACTGAAAGCTGTACTGCTTGACCTGCACTGGGATGACGATGTCGCATTGCCTTCCTCTTCCACGCAATCTAATCAATCTTTAACGTGCACCGCTAACCACAGCACAAAATAACACTGACGCAACCACTTAATCCAGGGAAAAACTTCAAGATTCGATAGCCGTTCGAATGATGGAAAACTGCGTAGCAAAAGCGTGGGGAAACTCGATTCACATATCACTAGAACGGAGACTGCTCACTAACGATAGCCGCCTACTGAGGCGACACCGGAACGATAACTTGGCCCTCTGTCGGATTTCGAATGTTTTCCGTATGACGAAGAACGTCGATCTATTTCAACCTTTCCTAAAATCTGCGTGGAGAATCTTTACGTTAAAAACTCTGTACGGATTCGCTTTTACGGAGACTCTAGCGGGATCGAGTAACATTCCGCGTTAAAATACTTTTCAAGGAGATATCTCGTTCCTTGAAAAAGGAATGAAATTAAATGGCGATGAGTGAGGAAGTGATTAACAATGCGTATGGTAATAACCTGTTAAAGTCAACTAAGTATCTTGCTACGGGAACATATTTCAATACACCTCCTTCTGAAATTACATTTCATGCATCTCGTCGACAATATTCGTAATTATAAAGATATTCTTTCGGACTAATTTCACGATTTTAAGATTCCTAATGAAAATGTAGTTAAATATCTTTCGAGGCTGGTGATTTTTCTTTTATCGTGCGCTCATATGCACGCGATTCCTCCTAAGGACTAAAACTTGGGTGGACATAAGCAGTAGTGTCCGCAATGGATGACAAAAGAACAGAGCAGCTGAGATGGAATGAAAGGAAAAAACTTTGTCACTATTTTGAGGCTTTAAAAAAGAATTTCCTTACATTCCCCAAAAACGAAGGAGGAGAGTTATGTGTAAGGCACATGTACTCTTAAAATTTGGTTGATCTGGCTCGATTGGAAAAAAGTTCTTAAAATTAATCAAGAAATTTAGTTATGATGAAATCTATTACAGCATTTTCTATATGAATGTCCTATCCTAAGTTGAAATTCGGTGAGATAGGAAGAGAATGCCCTTAAGGCCCTGTGTAATGAAAGACAGTTTGTAGGTTTAAACTTTTATTGCAACTGTAACATTAATTACATGGCAAGTTGTACAATCCATTGACATCATAATAGCTATGCGTTGTTTATTCTAGCAGGCGTAACGTATCCTCTCTCAACCTCTACAAGTCCAAGCCACATTTGCAAGTATTCCTCAGTCTAATTTAGGGCCAAAGCCTGAAATGAAAGGATGTGGATTACTCAATGCACTGCAGCAAATGTTGTATAGTCATAGATAAAGCTTCAGTAGGGTTCCCAAAATTTTAAACTGGGAATAGAATAGGTCATGGATTAAATATTTTGACATCATTCATTGCATCAAAGGGAGTGATAAAATAAAAGGAGCCCAACGTTATTTGAATGAATGCAAGGGAAGAGGTTCCTTAGAGAATGATCATGCTTGTAGCATTCAATGCCAACGTTTCCCTTTGGAAAGCAGAGTAAGGGATGAATTTTATTTTGGGGAGGGAAATCTCAGTGATTAGCCTCGGAGATGTCGAATTAGAAAATAAGGACACTATGGAATCATCGTTGCACATACTGAACGAAGGCGTTTGCAAGACACACAATAACAGGAATCATTAAAAAATGGAAATTCTCAAGAATGGAGGAAAGTTCACATGAACCAGCTCCAAGAGTTATGATACTGCAAGTTGCTTAATTGCGGTGTCTTCAAGTTAGCATAACGTGACCCAAGAAATATATGAAGTATTCTGCAAGAAGATGCCACCTCTATGCTCCAAGAGCGAGGGCATGAAGCACAGGAAGGGTTGAATGAAGTAAACAAGCTATCAGCCTGAAATCGCTCGGAGGTATGATAGAAGTCTGCAGAAGTTTGCCACTGTGCACAGAAAATAATTCAGAGGAAACACTCAGGGCGTGGTAACATATTGGCGATACTGGAAATGAGATGCTTTGTTCAGCGACATGCGATGGCAATGGAAGGTCCAAGGACGCACAAAATCATCCAAAGGTTGAGAGATATCCTGCTGGAAAGCTCTGAATTTGCTCCCAATCTACTCCATAGAAAAATGAAGGGAGGAGTAACAAAAGAAAGGGAGGAGAAATGGATCAGTTAAACATGGAAGAAAGACCTAACTACAGATAGAACGGACGCTGATGATGATAATGCTGAATGCTCATGGGCCCTTCATATTGATTTGCATCAAAAAGTAATTTGTTCTTCCTTTGCAAATAAGTCCATTGCATAACTATGCTCGGTTTTCTCGAGGAATAGATTCGATTCAATTGAGTGCAAGGAAAAATATGACCAGTTAGAAGTCGTACCTTAAAAATGTTATCTGCTCACAAATTCGAAGGTTCAAACAATCCCTTCCATCGTCTAAGAATGTGCTCGGCAACCCATCCCGTGAGGACTCATCGCTCTGCTCGCGTAGAGGACGGCGAACCTTGTCGATTCCATGGCATCCTAGAATGGAAGTGTGATGAATGGATTAAAAAAGGGAGCCAACATCCAGAACCGAGGCTCACTGTCAAGGCTGTTATATTGATTAATAACTATGTATGGCTATTAATTCACGTGTCGAACTCTTGAAATCGGTCGAAATTAACATCTTGTGTGGGAGAAGGTTATGGCAGGCGTATGTTTATGAACATTTATACTGACTGTGGCTGAGATTTTCATCTTAAAATAAAGGAACATAAGGTCGGAAGATGGAAAAGCTTGACAAATCTTAGCTTTGGCACGTTCCAGTATGCAGAGATTAGCTCTTTTCTAAATTAAATGTTGAAAAATAAAAATTTATAACTTTTGAAGTACCGCTAAACATTTTTCTCGCTTCTGATTGGCTGAGAGAAATACCACCGCTCTCAGTGCAGAGGCTGTATTGTTAAATTTTATGCCAAACGTTTCTCTATCCGATTTCCGAATGAATATCACCAAAATTCCTCTTTCCTTTTATGTCGACCGCGAGCAATGGCGGTTTTCTTGAAATCGGAAGGAATAAGTTTTCGATGCTTATGAAATCAGTATCCTCGCGCAGTAAGACTCGCGTAGTAGGTAAAAATCATAATAAATACTAGTCTTCATTAAATTTCAATCGGTTACGACTAACCTTAGTTTCATTTTCAAAAATCTTTCTCGAATTTTAGATTCCCGCCGGTGACAATCGCGTCTCGAAGTACCGCCGCGCGTTAGGCACTTTCCACAGCGACCTCACCGTGTCAACATCCTCCCTTTCACCAGTCATTCATTTTCCCTTTTTTCTAATTTAATGCACTCTGTGGAGGATATAATCATCCTCATTGAAACTATGAAGTTACGCCCGAGCCCTCTGTTCGAAGAAACGGCTTCGGAAACTTAATAAAGGCCGCATTGTAACGATAAGTTACGAGCCCATATGCACGATACAGCCGAGAGATGTTGGTGCATTCGTTCAATATGATTGTTATTAGTACTAATCTAGTCTCTTTTAGGTGTCCAAGATATCCTGAATGGGAATCTAGGTATTCGAAGCGCTTCGCTCGGAAGCAATCGGCAAATAAAATTCCTGGGCACATTCTTGTCGTCGAGGGAAAAGAAATATGTTTCAATGGGACGTTTCTCACCTTGCTTAGCTTTTTGACCGAACCTTGCATCCTCACTGAAAGCTGTACTGCTTGACCTGCACTGGGATGACGATGTCGCATTGCCTTCCTCTTCCACGCAATCTAATCAATCTTTAACGTGCACCGCTAACCACAGCACAAAATAACACTGACGCAACCACTTAATCCAGGGAAAAACTTCAAGATTCGATAGCCGTTCGAATGATGGAAAACTGCGTAGCAAAAGCGTGGGGAAACTCGATTCACATATCACTAGAACGGAGACTGCTCACTAACGATAGCCGCCTACTGAGGCGACACCGGAACGATAACTTGGCCCTCTGTCGGATTTCGAATGTTTTCCGTATGACGAAGAACGTCGATCTATTTCAACCTTTCCTAAAATCTGCGTGGAGAATCTTTACGTTAAAAACTCTGTACGGATTCGCTTTTACGGAGACTCTAGTGGGATCGAGTAACATTCCGCGTTAAAATACTTTTCAAGGAGATATCTCGTTCCTTGAAAAAGGAATGAAATTAAATGGCGATGAGTGAGGAAGTGATTAACAATGCGTATGGTAATAACCTGTTAAAGTCAACTAAGTATCTTGCTACGGGAACATATTTCAATACACCTCCTTCTGAAATTACATTTCATGCATCTCGTCGACAATATTCGTAATTATAAAGATATTCTTTCGGACTAATTTCACGATTTTAAGATTCCTAATGAAAATGTAGTTAAATATCTTTCGAGGCTGGTGATTTTTCTTTTATCGTGCGCTCATATGCACGCGATTCCTCCTAAGGACTAAAACTTGGGTGGACATAAGCAGTAGTGTCCGCAATGGATGACAAAAGAACAGAGCAGCTGAGATGGAATGAAAGGAAAAAACTTTGTCACTATTTTGAGGCTTTAAAAAAGAATTTCCTTACATTCCCCAAAAACGAAGGAGGAGAGTTATGTGTAAGGCACATGTACTCTTAAAATTTGGTTGATCTGGCTCGATTGGAAAAAAGTTCTTAAAATTAATCAAGAAATTTAGTTATGATGAAATCTATTACAGCATTTTCTATATGAATGTCCTATCCTAAGTTGAAATTCGGTGAGATAGGAAGAGAATGCCCTTAAGGCCCTGTGTAATGAAAGACAGTTTGTAGGTTTAAACTTTTATTGCAACTGTAACATTAATTACATGGCAAGTTGTACAATCCATTGACATCATAATAGCTATGCGTTGTTTATTCTAGCAGGCGTAACGTATCCTCTCTCAACCTCTACAAGTCCAAGCCACATTTGCAAGTATTCCTCAGTCTAATTTAGGGCCAAAGCCTGAAATGAAAGGATGTGGATTACTCAATGCACTGCAGCAAATGTTGTATAGTCATAGATAAAGCTTCAGTAGGGTTCCCAAAATTTTAAACTGGGAATAGAATAGGTCATGGATTAAATATTTTGACATCATTCATTGCATCAAAGGGAGTGATAAAATAAAAGGAGCCCAACGTTATTTGAATGAATGCAAGGGAAGAGGTTCCTTAGAGAATGATCATGCTTGTAGCATTCAATGCCAACGTTTCCCTTTGGAAAGCAGAGTAAGGGATGAATTTTATTTTGGGGAGGGAAATCTCAGTGATTAGCCTCGGAGATGTCGAATTAGAAAATAAGGACACTATGGAATCATCGTTGCACATACTGAACGAAGGCGTTTGCAAGACACACAATAACAGGAATCATTAAAAAATGGAAATTCTCAAGAATGGAGGAAAGTTCACATGAACCAGCTCCAAGAGTTATGATACTGCAAGTTGCTTAATTGCGGTGTCTTCAAGTTAGCATAACGTGACCCAAGAAATATATGAAGTATTCTGCAAGAAGATGCCACCTCTATGCTCCAAGAGCGAGGGCATGAAGCACAGGAAGGGTTGAATGAAGTAAACAAGCTATCAGCCTGAAATCGCTCGGAGGTATGATAGAAGTCTGCAGAAGTTTGCCACTGTGCACAGAAAATAATTCAGAGGAAACACTCAGGGCGTGGTAACATATTGGCGATACTGGAAATGAGATGCTTTGTTCAGCGACATGCGATGGCAATGGAAGGTCCAAGGACGCACAAAATCATCCAAAGGTTGAGAGATATCCTGCTGGAAAGCTCTGAATTTGCTCCCAATCTACTCCATAGAAAAATGAAGGGAGGAGTAACAAAAGAAAGGGAGGAGAAATGGATCAGTTAAACATGGAAGAAAGACCTAACTACAGATAGAACGGACGCTGATGATGATAATGCTGAATGCTCATGGGCCCTTCATATTGATTTGCATCAAAAAGTAATTTGTTCTTCCTTTGCAAATAAGTCCATTGCATAACTATGCTCGGTTTTCTCGAGGAATAGATTCGATTCAATTGAGTGCAAGGAAAAATATGACCAGTTAGAAGTCGTACCTTAAAAATGTTATCTGCTCACAAATTCGAAGGTTCAAACAATCCCTTCCATCGTCTAAGAATGTGCTCGGCAACCCATCCCGTGAGGACTCATCGCTCTGCTCGCGTAGAGGACGGCGAACCTTGTCGATTCCATGGCATCCTAGAATGGAAGTGTGATGAATGGATTAAAAAAGGGAGCCAACATCCAGAACCGAGGCTCACTGTCAAGGCTGTTATATTGATTAATAACTATGTATGGCTATTAATTCACGTGTCGAACTCTTGAAATCGGTCGAAATTAACATCTTGTGTGGGAGAAGGTTATGGCAGGCGTATGTTTATGAACATTTATACTGACTGTGGCTGAGATTTTCATCTTAAAATAAAGGAACATAAGGTCGGAAGATGGAAAAGCTTGACAAATCTTAGCTTTGGCACGTTCCAGTATGCAGAGATTAGCTCTTTTCTAAATTAAATGTTGAAAAATAAAAATTTATAACTTTTGAAGTACCGCTAAACATTTTTCTCGCTTCTGATTGGCTGAGAGAAATACCACCGCTCTCAGTGCAGAGGCTGTATTGTTAAATTTTATGCCAAACGTTTCTCTATCCGATTTCCGAATGAATATCACCAAAATTCCTCTTTCCTTTTATGTCGACCGCGAGCAATGGCGGTTTTCTTGAAATCGGAAGGAATAAGTTTTCGATGCTTATGAAATCAGTATCCTCGCGCAGTAAGACTCGCGTAGTAGGTAAAAATCATAATAAATACTAGTCTTCATTAAATTTCAATCGGTTACGACTAACCTTAGTTTCATTTTCAAAAATCTTTCTCGAATTTTAGATTCCCGCCGGTGACAATCGCGTCTCGAAGTACCGCCGCGCGTTAGGCACTTTCCACAGCGACCTCACCGTGTCAACATCCTCCCTTTCACCAGTCATTCATTTTCCCTTTTTTCTAATTTAATGCACTCTGTGGAGGATATAATCATCCTCATTGAAACTATGAAGTTACGCCCGAGCCCTCTGTTCGAAGAAACGGCTTCGGAAACTTAATAAAGGCCGCATTGTAACGATAAGTTACGAGCCCATATGCACGATACAGCCGAGAGATGTTGGTGCATTCGTTCAATATGATTGTTATTAGTACTAATCTAGTCTCTTTTAGGTGTCCAAGATATCCTGAATGGGAATCTAGGTACTCAAAGCGCTTCGCTCGGAAGCAATCGGCAAATAAAATTCCTGGGCACATTCTTGTCGTCGAGGGAAAAGAAATATGTTTCAATGGGACGTGTCTCACCTTGCTTAGCTTTTTGACCGAACCTTGCATCCTCACTGAAAGCTGTACTGCTTGACCTGCACTGGGATGACGATGTCGCATTGCCTTCCTCTTCCACGCAATCTAATCAATCTTTAACGTGCACCGCTAACCACAGCACAAAATAACACTGACGCAACCACTTAATCCAGGGAAAAACTTCAAGATTCGATAGCCGTTCGAATGATGGAAAACTGCGTAGCAAAAGCGTGGGGAAACTCGATTCACATATCACTAGAACGGAGACTGCTCACTAACGATAGCCGCCTACTGAGGCGACACCGGAACGATAACTTGGCCCTCTGTCGGATTTCGAATGTTTTCCGTATGACGAAGAACGTCGATCTATTTCAACCTTTCCTAAAATCTGCGTGGAGAATCTTTACGTTAAAAACTCTGTACGGATTCGCTTTTACGGAGACTCTAGCGGGATCGAGTAACATTCCGCGTTAAAATACTTTTCAAGGAGATATCTCGTTCCTTGAAAAAGGAATGAAATTAAATGGCGATGAGTGAGGAAGTGATTAACAATGCGTATGGTAATAACCTGTTAAAGTCAACTAAGTATCTTGCTACGGGAACATATTTCAATACACCTCCTTCTGAAATTACATTTCATGCATCTCGTCGACAATATTCGTAATTATAAAGATATTCTTTCGGACTAATTTCACGATTTTAAGATTCCTAATGAAAATGTAGTTAAATATCTTTCGAGGCTGGTGATTTTTCTTTTATCGTGCGCTCATATGCACGCGATTCCTCCTAAGGACTAAAACTTGGGTGGACATAAGCAGTAGTGTCCGCAATGGATGACAAAAGAACAGAGCAGCTGAGATGGAATGAAAGGAAAAAACTTTGTCACTATTTTGAGGCTTTAAAAAAGAATTTCCTTACATTCCCCAAAAACGAAGGAGGAGAGTTATGTGTAAGGCACATGTACTCTTAAAATTTGGTTGATCTGGCTCGATTGGAAAAAAGTTCTTAAAATTAATCAAGAAATTTAGTTATGATGAAATCTATTACAGCATTTTCTATATGAATGTCCTATCCTAAGTTGAAATTCGGTGAGATAGGAAGAGAATGCCCTTAAGGCCCTGTGTAATGAAAGACAGTTTGTAGGTTTAAACTTTTATTGCAACTGTAACATTAATTACATGGCAAGTTGTACAATCCATTGACATCATAATAGCTATGCGTTGTTTATTCTAGCAGGCGTAACGTATCCTCTCTCAACCTCTACAAGTCCAAGCCACATTTGCAAGTATTCCTCAGTCTAATTTAGGGCCAAAGCCTGAAATGAAAGGATGTGGATTACTCAATGCACTGCAGCAAATGTTGTATAGTCATAGATAAAGCTTCAGTAGGGTTCCCAAAATTTTAAACTGGGAATAGAATAGGTCATGGATTAAATATTTTGACATCATTCATTGCATCAAAGGGAGTGATAAAATAAAAGGAGCCCAACGTTATTTGAATGAATGCAAGGGAAGAGGTTCCTTAGAGAATGATCATGCTTGTAGCATTCAATGCCAACGTTTCCCTTTGGAAAGCAGAGTAAGGGATGAATTTTATTTTGGGGAGGGAAATCTCAGTGATTAGCCTCGGAGATGTCGAATTAGAAAATAAGGACACTATGGAATCATCGTTGCACATACTGAACGAAGGCGTTTGCAAGACACACAATAACAGGAATCATTAAAAAATGGAAATTCTCAAGAATGGAGGAAAGTTCACATGAACCAGCTCCAAGAGTTATGATACTGCAAGTTGCTTAATTGCGGTGTCTTCAAGTTAGCATAACGTGACCCAAGAAATATATGAAGTATTCTGCAAGAAGATGCCACCTCTATGCTCCAAGAGCGAGGGCATGAAGCACAGGAAGGGTTGAATGAAGTAAACAAGCTATCAGCCTGAAATCGCTCGGAGGTATGATAGAAGTCTGCAGAAGTTTGCCACTGTGCACAGAAAATAATTCAGAGGAAACACTCAGGGCGTGGTAACATATTGGCGATACTGGAAATGAGATGCTTTGTTCAGCGACATGCGATGGCAATGGAAGGTCCAAGGACGCACAAAATCATCCAAAGGTTGAGAGATATCCTGCTGGAAAGCTCTGAATTTGCTCCCAATCTATTCCATAGAAAAATGAAGGGAGGAGTAACAAAAGAAAGGGAGGAGAAATGGATCAGTTAAACATGGAAGAAAGACCTAACTACAGATAGAACGGACGCTGATGATGATAATGCTGAATGCTCATGGGCCCTTCATATTGATTTGCATCAAAAAGTAATTTGTTCTTCCTTTGCAAATAAGTCCATTGCATAACTATGCTCGGTTTTCTCGAGGAATAGATTCGATTCAATTGAGTGCAAGGAAAAATATGACCAGTTAGAAGTCGTACCTTAAAAATGTTATCTGCTCACAAATTCGAAGGTTCAAACAATCCCTTCCATCGTCTAAGAATGTGCTCGGCAACCCATCCCGTGAGGACTCATCGCTCTGCTCGCGTAGAGGACGGCGAACCTTGTCGATTCCATGGCATCCTAGAATGGAAGTGTGATGAATGGATTAAAAAAGGGAGCCAACATCCAGAACCGAGGCTCACTGTCAAGGCTGTTATATTGATTAATAACTATGTATGGCTATTAATTCACGTGTCGAACTCTTGAAATCGGTCGAAATTAACATCTTGTGTGGGAGAAGGTTATGGCAGGCGTATGTTTATGAACATTTATACTGACTGTGGCTGAGATTTTCATCTTAAAATAAAGGAACATAAGGTCGGAAGATGGAAAAGCTTGACAAATCTTAGCTTTGGCACGTTCCAGTATGCAGAGATTAGCTCTTTTCTAAATTAAATGTTGAAAAATAAAAATTTATAACTTTTGAAGTACCGCTAAACATTTTTCTCGCTTCTGATTGGCTGAGAGAAATACCACCGCTCTCAGTGCAGAGGCTGTATTGTTAAATTTTATGCCAAACGTTTCTCTATCCGATTTCCGAATGAATATCACCAAAATTCCTCTTTCCTTTTATGTCGACCGCGAGCAATGGCGGTTTTCTTGAAATCGGAAGGAATAAGTTTTCGATGCTTATGAAATCAGTATCCTCGCGCAGTAAGACTCGCGTAGTAGGTAAAAATCATAATAAATACTAGTCTTCATTAAATTTCAATCGGTTACGACTAACCTTAGTTTCATTTTCAAAAATCTTTCTCGAATTTTAGATTCCCGCCGGTGACAATCGCGTCTCGAAGTACCGCCGCGCGTTAGGCACTTTCCACAGCGACCTCACCGTGTCAACATCCTCCCTTTCACCAGTCATTCATTTTCCCTTTTTTCTAATTTAATGCACTCTGTGGAGGATATAATCATCCTCATTGAAACTATGAAGTTACGCCCGAGCCCTCTGTTCGAAGAAACGGCTTCGGAAACTTAATAAAGGCCGCATTGTAACGATAAGTTACGAGCCCATATGCACGATACAGCCGAGAGATGTTGGTGCATTCGTTCAATATGATTGTTATTAGTACTAATCTAGTCTCTTTTAGGTGTCCAAGATATCCTGAATGGGAATCTAGGTACTCGAAGCGCTTCGCTCGGAAGCAATCGGCAAATAAAATTCCTGGGCACATTCTTGTCGTCGAGGGAAAAGAAATATGTTTCAATGGGACGTTTCTCACCTTGCTTAGCTTTTTGACCGAACCTTGCATCCTCACTGAAAGCTGTACTGCTTGACCTGCACTGGGATGACGATGTCGCATTGCCTTCCTCTTCCACGCAATCTAATCAATCTTTAACGTGCACCGCTAACCACAGCACAAAATAACACTGACGCAACCACTTAATCCAGGGAAAAACTTCAAGATTCGATAGCCGTTCGAATGATGGAAAACTGCGTAGCAAAAGCGTGGGGAAACTCGATTCACATATCACTAGAACGGAGACTGCTCACTAACGATAGCCGCCTACTGAGGCGACACCGGAACGATAACTTGGCCCTCTGTCGGATTTCGAATGTTTTCCGTATGACGAAGAACGTCGATCTATTTCAACCTTTCCTAAAATCTGCGTGGAGAATCTTTACGTTAAAAACTCTGTACGGATTCGCTTTTACGGAGACTCTAGCGGGATCGAGTAACATTCCGCGTTAAAATACTTTTCAAGGAGATATCTCGTTCCTTGAAAAAGGAATGAAATTAAATGGCGATGAGTGAGGAAGTGATTAACAATGCGTATGGTAATAACCTGTTAAAGTCAACTAAGTATCTTGCTACGGGAACATATTTCAATACACCTCCTTCTGAAATTACATTTCATGCATCTCGTCGACAATATTCGTAATTATAAAGATATTCTTTCGGACTAATTTCACGATTTTAAGATTCCTAATGAAAATGTAGTTAAATATCTTTCGAGGCTGGTGATTTTTCTTTTATCGTGCGCTCATATGCACGCGATTCCTCCTAAGGACTAAAACTTGGGTGGACATAAGCAGTAGTGTCCGCAATGGATGACAAAAGAACAGAGCAGCTGAGATGGAATGAAAGGAAAAAACTTTGTCACTATTTTGAGGCTTTAAAAAAGAATTTCCTTACATTCCCCAAAAACGAAGGAGGAGAGTTATGTGTAAGGCACATGTACTCTTAAAATTTGGTTGATCTGGCTCGATTGGAAAAAAGTTCTTAAAATTAATCAAGAAATTTAGTTATGATGAAATCTATTACAGCATTTTCTATATGAATGTCCTATCCTAAGTTGAAATTCGGTGAGATAGGAAGAGAATGCCCTTAAGGCCCTGTGTAATGAAAGACAGTTTGTAGGTTTAAACTTTTATTGCAACTGTAACATTAATTACATGGCAAGTTGTACAATCCATTGACATCATAATAGCTATGCGTTGTTTATTCTAGCAGGCGTAACGTATCCTCTCTCAACCTCTACAAGTCCAAGCCACATTTGCAAGTATTCCTCAGTCTAATTTAGGGCCAAAGCCTGAAATGAAAGGATGTGGATTACTCAATGCACTGCAGCAAATGTTGTATAGTCATAGATAAAGCTTCAGTAGGGTTCCCAAAATTTTAAACTGGGAATAGAATAGGTCATGGATTAAATATTTTGACATCATTCATTGCATCAAAGGGAGTGATAAAATAAAAGGAGCCCAACGTTATTTGAATGAATGCAAGGGAAGAGGTTCCTTAGAGAATGATCATGCTTGTAGCATTCAATGCCAACGTTTCCCTTTGGAAAGCAGAGTAAGGGATGAATTTTATTTTGGGGAGGGAAATCTCAGTGATTAGCCTCGGAGATGTCGAATTAGAAAATAAGGACACTATGGAATCATCGTTGCACATACTGAACGAAGGCGTTTGCAAGACACACAATAACAGGAATCATTAAAAAATGGAAATTCTCAAGAATGGAGGAAAGTTCACATGAACCAGCTCCAAGAGTTATGATACTGCAAGTTGCTTAATTGCGGTGTCTTCAAGTTAGCATAACGTGACCCAAGAAATATATGAAGTATTCTGCAAGAAGATGCCACCTCTATGCTCCAAGAGCGAGGGCATGAAGCACAGGAAGGGTTGAATGAAGTAAACAAGCTATCAGCCTGAAATCGCTCGGAGGTATGATAGAAGTCTGCAGAAGTTTGCCACTGTGCACAGAAAATAATTCAGAGGAAACACTCAGGGCGTGGTAACATATTGGCGATACTGGAAATGAGATGCTTTGTTCAGCGACATGCGATGGCAATGGAAGGTCCAAGGACGCACAAAATCATCCAAAGGTTGAGAGATATCCTGCTGGAAAGCTCTGAATTTGCTCCCAATCTATTCCATAGAAAAATGAAGGGAGGAGTAACAAAAGAAAGGGAGGAGAAATGGATCAGTTAAACATGGAAGAAAGACCTAACTACAGATAGAACGGACGCTGATGATGATAATGCTGAATGCTCATGGGCCCTTCATATTGATTTGCATCAAAAAGTAATTTGTTCTTCCTTTGCAAATAAGTCCATTGCATAACTATGCTCGGTTTTCTCGAGGAATAGATTCGATTCAATTGAGTGCAAGGAAAAATATGACCAGTTAGAAGTCGTACCTTAAAAATGTTATCTGCTCACAAATTCGAAGGTTCAAACAATCCCTTCCATCGTCT
Organism: Pantala flavescens; assembly: GCA_020796165.1. Classification (NCBI taxonomy): domain Eukaryota; kingdom Metazoa; phylum Arthropoda; class Insecta; order Odonata; family Libellulidae; genus Pantala; species Pantala flavescens. The sequence goes on from CM036882.1 coordinate 19,398,120, forward strand.
AAGAATGTGCTCGGCAACCCATCCCGTGAGGACTCATCGCTCTGCTCGCGTAGAGGACGGCGAACCTTGTCGATTCCATGGCATCCTAGAATGGAAGTGTGATGAATGGATTAAAAAAGGGAGCCAACATCCAGAACCGAGGCTCACTGTCAAGGCTGTTATATTGATTAATAACTATGTATGGCTATTAATTCACGTGTCGAACTCTTGAAATCGGTCGAAATTAACATCTTGTGTGGGAGAAGGTTATGGCAGGCGTATGTTTATGAACATTTATACTGACTGTGGCTGAGATTTTCATCTTAAAATAAAGGAACATAAGGTCGGAAGATGGAAAAGCTTGACAAATCTTAGCTTTGGCACGTTCCAGTATGCAGAGATTAGCTCTTTTCTAAATTAAATGTTGAAAAATAAAAATTTATAACTTTTGAAGTACCGCTAAACATTTTTCTCGCTTCTGATTGGCTGAGAGAAATACCACCGCTCTCAGTGCAGAGGCTGTATTGTTAAATTTTATGCCAAACGTTTCTCTATCCGATTTCCGAATGAATATCACCAAAATTCCTCTTTCCTTTTATGTCGACCGCGAGCAATGGCGGTTTTCTTGAAATCGGAAGGAATAAGTTTTCGATGCTTATGAAATCAGTATCCTCGCGCAGTAAGACTCGCGTAGTAGGTAAAAATCATAATAAATACTAGTCTTCATTAAATTTCAATCGGTTACGACTAACCTTAGTTTCATTTTCAAAAATCTTTCTCGAATTTTAGATTCCCGCCGGTGACAATCGCGTCTCGAAGTACCGCCGCGCGTTAGGCACTTTCCACAGCGACCTCACCGTGTCAACATCCTCCCTTTCACCAGTCATTCATTTTCCCTTTTTTCTAATTTAATGCACTCTGTGGAGGATATAATCATCCTCATTGAAACTATGAAGTTACGCCCGAGCCCTCTGTTCGAAGAAACGGCTTCGGAAACTTAATAAAGGCCGCATTGTAACGATAAGTTACGAGCCCATATGCACGATACAGCCGAGAGATGTTGGTGCATTCGTTCAATATGATTGTTATTAGTACTAATCTAGTCTCTTTTAGGTGTCCAAGATATCCTGAATGGGAGTCTAGGTACTCGAAGCGCTTCGCTCGGAAGCAATCGGCAAATAAAATTCCTGGGCACATTCTTGTCGTCGAGGGAAAAGAAATATGTTTCAATGGGACGTTTCTCACCTTGCTTAGCTTTTTGACCGAACCTTGCATCCTCACTGAAAGCTGTACTGCTTGACCTGCACTGGGATGACGATGTCGCATTGCCTTCCTCTTCCACGCAATCTAATCAATCTTTAACGTGCACCGCTAACCACAGCACAAAATAACACTGACGCAACCACTTAATCCAGGGAAAAACTTCAAGATTCGATAGCCGTTCGAATGATGGAAAACTGCGTAGCAAAAGCGTGGGGAAACTCGATTCACATATCACTAGAACGGAGACTGCTCACTAACGATAGCCGCCTACTGAGGCGACACCGGAACGATAACTTGGCCCTCTGTCGGATTTCGAATGTTTTCCGTATGACGAAGAACGTCGATCTATTTCAACCTTTCCTAAAATCTGCGTGGAGAATCTTTACGTTAAAAACTCTGTACGGATTCGCTTTTACGGAGACTCTAGCGGGATCGAGTAACATTCCGCGTTAAAATACTTTTCAAGGAGATATCTCGTTCCTTGAAAAAGGAATGAAATTAAATGGCGATGAGTGAGGAAGTGATTAACAATGCGTATGGTAATAACCTGTTAAAGTCAACTAAGTATCTTGCTACGGGAACATATTTCAATACACCTCCTTCTGAAATTACATTTCATGCATCTCGTCGACAATATTCGTAATTATAAAGATATTCTTTCGGACTAATTTCACGATTTTAAGATTCCTAATGAAAATGTAGTTAAATATCTTTCGAGGCTGGTGATTTTTCTTTTATCGTGCGCTCATATGCACGCGATTCCTCCTAAGGACTAAAACTTGGGTGGACATAAGCAGTAGTGTCCGCAATGGATGACAAAAGAACAGAGCAGCTGAGATGGAATGAAAGGAAAAAACTTTGTCACTATTTTGAGGCTTTAAAAAAGAATTTCCTTACATTCCCCAAAAACGAAGGAGGAGAGTTATGTGTAAGGCACATGTACTCTTAAAATTTGGTTGATCTGGCTCGATTGGAAAAAAGTTCTTAAAATTAATCAAGAAATTTAGTTATGATGAAATCTATTACAGCATTTTCTATATGAATGTCCTATCCTAAGTTGAAATTCGGTGAGATAGGAAGAGAATGCCCTTAAGGCCCTGTGTAATGAAAGACAGTTTGTAGGTTTAAACTTTTATTGCAACTGTAACATTAATTACATGGCAAGTTGTACAATCCATTGACATCATAATAGCTATGCGTTGTTTATTCTAGCAGGCGTAACGTATCCTCTCTCAACCTCTACAAGTCCAAGCCACATTTGCAAGTATTCCTCAGTCTAATTTAGGGCCAAAGCCTGAAATGAAAGGATGTGGATTACTCAATGCACTGCAGCAAATGTTGTATAGTCATAGATAAAGCTTCAGTAGGGTTCCCAAAATTTTAAACTGGGAATAGAATAGGTCATGGATTAAATATTTTGACATCATTCATTGCATCAAAGGGAGTGATAAAATAAAAGGAGCCCAACGTTATTTGAATGAATGCAAGGGAAGAGGTTCCTTAGAGAATGATCATGCTTGTAGCATTCAATGCCAACGTTTCCCTTTGGAAAGCAGAGTAAGGGATGAATTTTATTTTGGGGAGGGAAATCTCAGTGATTAGCCTCGGAGATGTCGAATTAGAAAATAAGGACACTATGGAATCATCGTTGCACATACTGAACGAAGGCGTTTGCAAGACACACAATAACAGGAATCATTAAAAAATGGAAATTCTCAAGAATGGAGGAAAGTTCACATGAACCAGCTCCAAGAGTTATGATACTGCAAGTTGCTTAATTGCGGTGTCTTCAAGTTAGCATAACGTGACCCAAGAAATATATGAAGTATTCTGCAAGAAGATGCCACCTCTATGCTCCAAGAGCGAGGGCATGAAGCACAGGAAGGGTTGAATGAAGTAAACAAGCTATCAGCCTGAAATCGCTCGGAGGTATGATAGAAGTCTGCAGAAGTTTGCCACTGTGCACAGAAAATAATTCAGAGGAAACACTCAGGGCGTGGTAACATATTGGCGATACTGGAAATGAGATGCTTTGTTCAGCGACATGCGATGGCAATGGAAGGTCCAAGGACGCACAAAATCATCCAAAGGTTGAGAGATATCCTGCTGGAAAGCTCTGAATTTGCTCCCAATCTACTCCATAGAAAAATGAAGGGAGGAGTAACAAAAGAAAGGGAGGAGAAATGGATCAGTTAAACATGGAAGAAAGACCTAACTACAGATAGAACGGACGCTGATGATGATAATGCTGAATGCTCATGGGCCCTTCATATTGATTTGCATCAAAAAGTAATTTGTTCTTCCTTTGCAAATAAGTCCATTGCATAACTATGCTCGGTTTTCTCGAGGAATAGATTCGATTCAATTGAGTGCAAGGAAAAATATGACCAGTTAGAAGTCGTACCTTAAAAATGTTATCTGCTCACAAATTCGAAGGTTCAAACAATCCCTTCCATCGTCTAAGAATGTGCTCGGCAACCCATCCCGTGAGGACTCATCGCTCTGCTCGCGTAGAGGACGGCGAACCTTGTCGATTCCATGGCATCCTAGAATGGAAGTGTGATGAATGGATTAAAAAAGGGAGCCAACATCCAGAACCGAGGCTCACTGTCAAGGCTGTTATATTGATTAATAACTATGTATGGCTATTAATTCACGTGTCGAACTCTTGAAATCGGTCGAAATTAACATCTTGTGTGGGAGAAGGTTATGGCAGGCGTATGTTTATGAACATTTATACTGACTGTGGCTGAGATTTTCATCTTAAAATAAAGGAACATAAGGTCGGAAGATGGAAAAGCTTGACAAATCTTAGCTTTGGCACGTTCCAGTATGCAGAGATTAGCTCTTTTCTAAATTAAATGTTGAAAAATAAAAATTTATAACTTTTGAAGTACCGCTAAACATTTTTCTCGCTTCTGATTGGCTGAGAGAAATACCACCGCTCTCAGTGCAGAGGCTGTATTGTTAAATTTTATGCCAAACGTTTCTCTATCCGATTTCCGAATGAATATCACCAAAATTCCTCTTTCCTTTTATGTCGACCGCGAGCAATGGCGGTTTTCTTGAAATCGGAAGGAATAAGTTTTCGATGCTTATGAAATCAGTATCCTCGCGCAGTAAGACTCGCGTAGTAGGTAAAAATCATAATAAATACTAGTCTTCATTAAATTTCAATCGGTTACGACTAACCTTAGTTTCATTTTCAAAAATCTTTCTCGAATTTTAGATTCCCGCCGGTGACAATCGCGTCTCGAAGTACCGCCGCGCGTTAGGCACTTTCCACAGCGACCTCACCGTGTCAACATCCTCCCTTTCACCAGTCATTCATTTTCCCTTTTTTCTAATTTAATGCACTCTGTGGAGGATATAATCATCCTCATTGAAACTATGAAGTTACGCCCGAGCCCTCTGTTCGAAGAAACGGCTTCGGAAACTTAATAAAGGCCGCATTGTAACGATAAGTTACGAGCCCATATGCACGATACAGCCGAGAGATGTTGGTGCATTCGTTCAATATGATTGTTATTAGTACTAATCTAGTCTCTTTTAGGTGTCCAAGATATCCTGAATGGGAATCTAGGTATTCGAAGCGCTTCGCTCGGAAGCAATCGGCAAATAAAATTCCTGGGCACATTCTTGTCGTCGAGGGAAAAGAAATATGTTTCAATGGGACGTTTCTCACCTTGCTTAGCTTTTTGACCGAACCTTGCATCCTCACTGAAAGCTGTACTGCTTGACCTGCACTGGGATGACGATGTCGCATTGCCTTCCTCTTCCACGCAATCTAATCAATCTTTAACGTGCACCGCTAACCACAGCACAAAATAACACTGACGCAACCACTTAATCCAGGGAAAAACTTCAAGATTCGATAGCCGTTCGAATGATGGAAAACTGCGTAGCAAAAGCGTGGGGAAACTCGATTCACATATCACTAGAACGGAGACTGCTCACTAACGATAGCCGCCTACTGAGGCGACACCGGAACGATAACTTGGCCCTCTGTCGGATTTCGAATGTTTTCCGTATGACGAAGAACGTCGATCTATTTCAACCTTTCCTAAAATCTGCGTGGAGAATCTTTACGTTAAAAACTCTGTACGGATTCGCTTTTACGGAGACTCTAGCGGGATCGAGTAACATTCCGCGTTAAAATACTTTTCAAGGAGATATCTCGTTCCTTGAAAAAGGAATGAAATTAAATGGCGATGAGTGAGGAAGTGATTAACAATGCGTATGGTAATAACCTGTTAAAGTCAACTAAGTATCTTGCTACGGGAACATATTTCAATACACCTCCTTCTGAAATTACATTTCATGCATCTCGTCGACAATATTCGTAATTATAAAGATATTCTTTCGGACTAATTTCACGATTTTAAGATTCCTAATGAAAATGTAGTTAAATATCTTTCGAGGCTGGTGATTTTTCTTTTATCGTGCGCTCATATGCACGCGATTCCTCCTAAGGACTAAAAATTGGGTGGACATAAGAAGTAGTGTCCGCAATGGATGACAAAAGAACAGAGCAGCTGAGATGGAATGAAAGGAAAACACTTTGTCACTATTATAGACACTAGTCTATATTTTCACTATAATATTCTTTACTCCTGATGGATTTATCTCTTCGAAAGTTTCAATTTGTATTTCTCGTATCGAGCGACACGTTCCAACTAGTCGTAGTATATATATATATAGTCGTATTATATTTATAGTCGTATTATATTCATGTCTTCTTACTCCCTCTATATATATTACAGGAGATATATCTTCTTGACGTTAATCCCCTTCTTTTCATAGTGTACTTCCGAAGTAGGCCTTGAAATCCTCATTCACCACCCCCTTTTGGTATACTCTCCCCCATTTTTACGAAAAGTTGGAGTAAAGCGGATGGGTCAAAACATTCCAACTGATCCGAAAGGTGGTGGCGTTGTTGTGAGCCACTTCAGAGGTCAACATGCCTCTTCTCCTGTTCTCAATGGCCCAAAGAAGCTACTTAAGGGCCTTACAATACCACATTAATTGTCTCTCCTTTATGACGAAAAAATCAATTCGTCCAAGAAAACAGAGGCTAACACGATTTTTAATTTTTTAAGTTTTCCATCGAATGAAATCGCTGTGAAATGCGTTCAGATCTATTTGAATACATTGCGTTCAAACGAAAAAAGTCAATCTAACGACAAATTGATTCAACTGTGCGATGCACTCATTGAGAATTTTTGAAAAAAGAATTGTCAACGTTTTCCGCAGTTCTACTGAGAAGTTTTAGTCATTTCGAAAACGCAACTGGACAAGGAAACAGGGATGTATTTCAACCATTTTTGAGACCATTTCAACGCTTCGTATGCATAAAGTTCGTGCAATGTCAACAGATACGGCAGAAAAGCGAACAACGGAGTTAAAACAGTATTATTTTCAGGATATGTGCATTGATCAACCACCAGAATTTTGTCTTATAATTGATATTTAAGAAAATGTTCTCCTCTTGGAATACTTTTTAATACGAGAAGTGAGTCTTCTGCCAAAACAAATTACATATTCCAATTAAATACGATTTCATTTCTAATTTGTTCAAGCTATTGTTTTCAAGTTTTTATAGCAAATGACGAAGCTAAATAAATCATCGAATCAACCTTTACATTTTAACTTCAATTTCCTAATTTTAGTGAACATAAATTTATGATTGAGCGTACCTTTAATTATTTTGTAGAGCAAAAACAAATTTTACAAAGAACATCTATATTAATGCGAATACATTCTTCGCTCTTATTATGCAATTGAATTGTTAGTTTTATGTTTTCTAGTCCCGCTGTGTTTCTTTAATAAAATCCTGGAAATATCTCAGTATCTCAATCTCCTCACCATTTCTATAAGACATCGCCGTTGCATTTATCGAAAATCTTTCAAATATCTTTGTTTCTCAGAATGTCGCAATTTTATAGGAACATTATTTTGATGAGTCGGTTCAAATCTAGAAACACGCGGCTTCGGCTTTTAATTCGAACAAAATGGATGATTTATAAATGATTGAGGATATCAGATGGAATTGTGATCGGAAAGAATTTCGCAAAAATGTGATTATTCGACGGGAATTAGACACTCATTTAAAATACCGTGAAAGTCCTTTAATCTTCTTTTCGAAATAGGATTCTTTTGAAATGGCCGAATCCAGCTAACGAAGGAAACAGTTTCAAATTTAATGATCGTGAAAAAAGGTTCTCTTTACTGCTTTCGTTGAGAGCAAACGAATGTTTGTTAATTAATCCGAACATATTTACGTTTGTGATTATATATACATTCCAAAACTCCATTACATGCGCTCGATAATTCAACATATTTTCGATACACAAATGAGACGTAATCACATCGTCTTTTAAGAAGTCTCTTATTTTAAATGATTTTGTTCTTTTGATAGAGTCAACTATACATTTGATTAACCGCTGTTTAAGTTGATTTGAATGTGAAAACATTTATTATTCCGAGTAATCGCGTATTTCTATGTCCGTTATTATATCCGTTCATTGCCAACATTTCATTCATTTCAGCAGTAGAAAATTATATTTTTTGAAAATAATTACTTAATCTTAAAACTGAATTAATGAACAGGAGGTGCCTATGAACAAATTAGTTGTAATTATCATTACTTGGAAATTGAATCTGAAGGAACCGATAAATTTTATCTCTTAATAACCATTCCCTAATATATGTAACGTTTTAATGAAATGAATTAAGGATAGAATCAAAATGTGAAATATAGAACCTATATTTGAGAATTTATCGAAAGAAATTTTAAAATTACGGAATGTTTGCGTGGAAAATATATCAAGGGGTTAATTTGGGTTGGGAATCCCTAAAAGATTTAGGAAAGAAGATTAGGAAAAGTTCGTTTACGGAAGACGTGATCGATTTTTTGATATTATATGCTATTAACCGATAATTAGCGGAAAATAGCGGAACCAATTTAAAAATAGTATCATCATGAACTATAATAAAAGGCTTTTAAAAAAACCCTTGGTGTATAGTATTTACAGCCCCTGCCACACGCCGAAAAGCGTCTTTTATGTATGCAAATTAACTTATTCTTTTGTTACACAACACGAGGACACTTGCGCTTTGGTTATGAAAAGAACTCAAATAAGGAGATGAGATACAGAAGAATTTACATGAAAATAGGTTTTCTGTGAAAGAAGGTGTAGCAAAAAGGGAAATAACTTTCCTTTGTTTCATTCGGAGGTGATACATAATGCACCTCGAAAAGTCCATTATGCTAAAAGTCATCCTCAAGCGGGAAATCCGTCATCCAAACTACACTCGTTGACGATGAACACTTGAGGGTTCATCGTCAACATTGAGCAGTTGTATTAAAAGTTTCGAATGTAGATGTATTTCAGTTTTTATTAGTTAAAAAGTTTTTATTAGTTTCATATTTCGCGTAATGGCCCTTGTCCACAATTTGATACGACCTAAGTACGTAAATAATGTTCTATTTAGCATAGTTCCTAAAGACTCATTAGATTCTAAAGGGTAATGATATAAGAGCAATAAATGCCAATATGATTTTCGACCATCTCTAACATTGCATTTCCTTTTATATTGTCATTGTATCCCTGCGATGGGAGTTAAATGGAGTTTCGTTACGGCAGTTACCAAATCCATTAACATGCGTAAATCCTCTCCCTTATTTCTCTTCTTCCATTAATCTTACTCTTCTCATACGTCTTCAATGCACTCTACAAACACATGCATCTTCAAGTCGTTCGCTTACCACGAGATGGAAATAAAAAGAAGATGGAAAACTAACGCAAACTTTCAAGTTTAAAGGTCTAAATTATTTTGTTTATATAAAAAGGTATACGGAATGAGATGAATGAGGATTGAATGAGAGGCTATTTGAGGGAGTTCAAGAAAACATCGAATAGAAACGAAGCGAGAGTAGTATTTCGAATGAACGAGAGTAAAGGGTTATTTCGAATAAAAAGAAGAAAAGTTAATGATGTGAGAATGGAGGAGCCTTTTGCCGTGCAAATTTCTAAGCAACCGATGCTACTGAATTCAGGAGTAAACCACTTAAATATATATAAATGTAATGTATATATGAAAATTCGACTTTTTTTCAAAATGATTCTCATGTTTAGAAAATGCTATTAAAAATATACAATTAATCGAAGCAACAAATTAAGTCTTAAAATTTCCGCAGCAATATATTGTTAGACTGCTATCAAAGTTTTATGTCATCTAGAGAGATCACTAAACACAAATATATGGACAGACGATCATTCGGTGGTTTATTTGATTGTTTTTAAGTTTCGCTTCGAGCAAAAAATATTTATCGAAAGAATAAAATCCTCATTGATAGCATGTTTACTAATTAAAAATCTGAATTAACCATATTCATTTTAAAATTGCTATTCTAAATAGCAGGCCTCACACGATTTACACATGAATACCTATTTATGAGACTAGTTCTCTTCAATGGATGGATAAAGAAGCGTTTTTTAGATTAGTGAAGCGCGATATGGAACAGTGATGACAGTTTCTTGTGAAAATGTTGGATTTGGTTGGTTTCCTCGCCTTCCCAAAAAAACTGCTTTCGGTGCACATTCCTAATCGGCTGATATTCTCTTAGAGGAGTTCGCTATGTTCCAATGCACAAAAGACTCGAATTTCGATTTTCAATGAAGAGACGTTTGTATGCGTACAAAATGTCTATATATATATATATATATATCTATTATATATAGACGCTTCGGGGGGATATATCTATTATATATAGACGCTTCGGGGGGATATATATAACATATATATATATATATTCATATATATAGGATATTAATGTCAGGCCCAAACCGCTCGGGCCAAGGAGCCGCCGATTTTTTTACGTGATGGCCCACTAAATCTCACTCAGGAAAAATTCGGAAATCCACTCTACCTATCATGGGTTCGATTCTAGGAGGCCTCGAAAATCGACTTTCCTCCGTAAGAATGTATGGGGCCGATTTTCAAATAATTTTAAAAAATACTTTCAATTGAGATAGAACAATGAAATTTCATATGGCTATTGAAATTATATATATCTACGCAAAAATGCTATTTTTTACGCGCAACCGGTCATGGGTTCGATGCCAGGAGGTGAAATATTTCCAAATTTCGAAAAATCGTAGCTCTCTTAATATGAAACCTAGATGATTCAAATTTTTTACACATATAGGTACGCATATAATATACTTTGAAAAAAATCAACATTTGCCTACGTGTCACGGGTTCGATTCCAGAGCGTCCCGTATTCTCGATTTTCCCCGTTAACAATGCATGGGGCCGTTTTTCAAATAATTTTTAAAATACTTCCCATTTAGTTAAAAGAATAAGATTTCATGCAGCTATTGCTAATATATATGTCTACGGAAAAAGGCATTCTTTTATGCACAATTGGTCCTGGGTTCGATGCCAGGAGGCGAAATATTCTCAAATTTTGAAAAATCGTAGCTCTCTCAATATCGTACATGGACCATTCAAACGTTCAACGCGTATAGATACTTACAAAATGTAATTGGAAAAAAATCAGCATTTGCCTATGTGTCACGGGTTCGATTCCAGAGCGACCCGTAGTCTCGATTCTTCCCGTTTAAAATACATTGGCCATATTACCGTATGCTTTTTATAACACTTCCCAACTGCGCAGAGGTTCAAAATTTCACACAGCCATTAAGGGGACAATTCTCATATAAAAGCTATCCTAAGACTATCGTAAAAGGTCGTTGGTTCGATGCTAGGGGGCGTTAATTTTTACTCCATGTGAAATACATAGGGAATTTAGGACTCATTTTAAGGTACTTCCTGAATGAATTTCCTTTTGAAATTCGGGGTTCTTATAAAGGAAATCGTACATAAGCGATAAATGACAGTGATATTCGTAAGATGGCCTTGGTTTGACTCCGGGGCGGGAATAATGCCGCCGAAAGAAATGCATGGGAAATCGATTCAGCGCGTTTTCAGCTGCGATAATGTCCTTTAGTCTATGTTTAGCAACGGTTGAGCAGAGTAATCCTTTGAAAAATTTTATTTTTTACTTAAGATAAATTATTACATTGCTTGCTGTCAGCAAGCACACCTTTACTCGTATAACATATATATCTATTATATATAGACGCTTCGGGGGGATATATATATATAACATATATATATATATATATAGGATATTAATGTCAGGCCCAAACCGCTTCGGCCACGGAGCCGCCGATTTTTTTACGTAATGGCCCACTAAATCTCACTCAGAAAAAATTCGGAAATCCACCCTACCTATCATGGGTTCGATTCTAGGAGGCCCCAAAAATCGACTTTCCCCCGTAAGAATGCATGGGGCCGTTTTTCAAACAATTTTAAAAAATACTTTCCATTGAGATAGATCAATGAAATTTCATATGGCTATTGCAATTATATATATCTACGCAAAAATGCTATTTTTTACGCGCAACCGGTCATGGGTTCGATGCCAGGAGGTGAAATATTTTCAAAATTCGAAAAATCGTAGCTCTCTTAATATGATACATAGAGCATTCAAATTTTTTACATTTATAGGTAAGTATATTATATACCTCAAAAAAAATCAATACTTGCCTACGTGTCACGGGTTCGATTCCAGAGCGTCCCGTAATCTCGATTTTCCCCGTTAGGAATGCATGGGGCCGTTTTTCAAATAATTTTAAAAATACTTCCCTTTAAGTTAAAAGAATAAGATTTCATGTAGCTATTGCTAATATATATATCTACGGAAAAATGTAGTATTTTACGTACAATCGGTCCTGGGTTCGATGCCAGGAGGTGAAATATTTTCAGATTTTGAAAAATCGTAGCGCCCTTAATATCGTACGTAGATCATTCAAACCTTCTACAAATATACATACATACAAAATGTAATTAGAAAAAAATCAGCACTTGCCTATGTATCACGGGTTCGATTCCAGAGCGACCCGTACTCTCGATTTTTCCCGTTTAAAATACATTGGCCATATTTGCGAAAGCATTTTATGACACCTCCCAACCGCGCAGAGGTTCAAAATTTCACACAGCCATTAAGGGGACCATTCTCATATAAAAGCTCTCCTAAGATTATCGTAAAAGGTCGTTGGTTCGATGCTAGGGGGCGTTAATTAATTCTTCATGTGAAATACATAGGGAATTTAGGACATATTTTAAGGTACTTCCTGAATGAATTTCCTTTTGCAATTCGGGGTGTTTTAAAAGATAATTGTACATAAGCGATAAATGACAGTGATTTTCGTAGGATTGCCTTGGTTCGACACCAGGGCGGGCATAATGCTGCCGTGAGAAATGCATGGGAAATCGAATTCAGTGCATTGTTAGCCGCGAAAATGTCCTTTAGTTAGCTTGACTTATCCGAAAAAAGTCTTTCGAAAAATCATAAATTTTATTAAAAGATATACTTTTCGATTGCTTGCTGTAAGCAAGCGCACCTTTACTCGTATATATATACGAGTAAAGGTGCGCTTGCTTACAGCAAGCAATGTAATAATATATCTTTTAATAAAATGTAAGATTTTTCGAAATACTATTCTGAAAGGCCATTCTGAACATAACGTAAATGACATTTTCGCACGGAGCATTGCATTGATTTCGATTTCCAATGCATATCTTACTACAGCATTACTACCGCCCTGGCGTCGAACCAAGGCCAAAACGAACTGTCATTATTGGCTTGTGTAAGATTGACTTTATAAATATTCCGAATATCAAAAGGAAATTCATTCAGGAAGTACCTCAAAATGTGTCCTAAATTTCCTATGCATTTTAAACGGAGATATAGTTAACGCCCCTAGCATCGAACCAACGACCTTTAAGGACATAGTCACGGTCGCTTTTACGTAAGAATGGTCCCTTCTATGGCTGTGTGAAATTTTGAACCTCTGCGCGGTTGGGGAGTGTCATAAAAAGCTTTCGCAAATATGGCCAATGCATTCCTTATGACAAAAATCGAGATTACGGGACGCTCTGGATTCGAACCCGTGACACCTAGGGAAGTGTTGATTTTGTTCGATGTACATTACATAGGTATCTATACATGTACACAGTTTGAATGATCTAAATATCATATTAAGAGAGCTACGATTTTTCGAAATTTTAAACTTTTTCACCTCCTGGCATCGAACCCAGGACCGATTGTGCGTAAAATATTGCATTTTTCCGTAGACATATATATTAGCAATAGCTACATGAAATTTTATTCTTTTAGTTTAATGGGAAGTATTTTTAAAATTATTTGAAAAACGGCCCCATGCATTCTTAACGGGGAAAATCGAGATTACGGGACGCTCTGGAATCGAACCCGTGACACATAGGCAACTGTAGATTTTTTTCAAAGTACAATATGTACGTATCTATACGTGTAAAAAGTTTTAATGATCTATATATCATATTAAGAGAGCTACGATTTTTCAAAATTTGAAAATATTTCACCTTCTGGCATCGAACCCATGACCGGTTGCGCGTAAAACATAGTATTTTTGCGTAGATTTATATAATAGCAATAGCCATATGAAATTTCATTGTTCTATCTCAATGAAAAGTATTTTTTTAAATTGTTTGAAAAACGGCCCCATGCATTCTTACGGGGGAAAGTCGATTTTTGGGGCCTCCTAGAATGGAACCCATGATAGGTAGGGTCGGTTTCCCAATTTTTCCTAGGTGAGATTTAGTTGGCCATTACGGAAAAAAATGGGCGGCTCCGTGGCCCGAGCGGTGTGGGCCTGACATTAATATCCTATATATATATATATATATATGTTATATATATCCCCCCGAAGCGTCTATATGTATAGATATATATTCATATATATATATAGGATATTAATGTCAGGCCCAAACCGCTCGGGCCACGGAGCCGCCGATTTTTTTACGTGATGGCCCACTAAATCTCACTTAGGAAAAATTCGAAAACCGACCCTACCTATCATTAGTTCGATTCTAGGAGGTCCCAAAAATCGACTTTCCCCCGTAAGAATGCATGGGGCCGTTTTTCAAATAATTTTTAAAAATACTTACCATTACGCTAGAAAAATGAAATTTCATGGAGCTATTGCTATTATTGTTATCTACGGAAACATGCTATATTTTACGCACAATTGGTCATGAGTTCGATGCCAGGAGGTGAAAAAGTTTCAAATTTCGAAAAATGCTAGCTCTCTTAATATGATACACAGATCATTCAAATTTTTTACACTTATAGGTAAGATAATTATATATCTCGAAAAAAATCATTACTTGCCTGCGTGTCACGGGTTCGATTCCAGAGTGTCCCGTTATCTCGATTTTCCCCGTTAAGAATGCATGGGGCCGTTTTTCAAATAATTTTAAAAATACTTCCCAATGAGTTAAAAGAATAAGATTTCATGTAGCTATTGCTAATATATATGTCTACGGAAAAATGTAGTATTTTACGTACAATCTGTCCTGGGTTCGATGCCAGGAGGTGAAAAATTTCAGATTTTGAAGAATCGTAGCTCCCTTAATATCGTACAAAGATCATTCAAACCTTCTACAAATATAGATACATACGTAATGTAATTAGAAAAAAATCAGCATTTGCCTATGTATCACGGGTTCGATTCCAGAGCGACCCGTAATCTCGATTTTCCCGTTTAAAATACATTGGCCATAATTCCGAATGCTTTTTACAACACTTCCCAACCGCGCAGAGGTTCAAAATTTCACACAGCTATTAAGGGGACAATTCTCATATAAAAGCTATCCTAAGACTATTGTAAAAGGTCGTTGGTTCGATGCTAGGGGGCGTTAATTAATTCTCCATGTGAAATACATAGGGAATTTAGGGCTCATTTTAAGGTACTCCCTGAATGAATTTCCTTTTGCAATTCGGGGCGTTTATAAAGTCCACCATACTCAAGCGAAAGATTATAGTAATTTTAGCAGGATGGCCTTGGTTCGACGCCGGGGCGGGATTTTAGCTGCTGAAAGAAATGCATCGGAAATCGTATTCAGTGCATTTTCAGCTGCGTTAATGCCCTTTACTTTATGTTTAGCAACGTTTGAGCAAAGTAATCTTTCGAAAAATTTTATTATTCACTAAAGATAAATTATTGCATTGCTTGCTGTAAGCAAGCTCACCTTTACTCGTATATATATATATATATATATCAAGATGGCGCACAATGGACTGGAATCGAAAAAAGCTAGCGAACGAATAAAATCTAACCTAAATATCTACGTATAATAACAAATTTATAATCAGACCTAACATCTTTAATCCTGTTATTTCAACCAAACGATTGCTTAAAAATTTAAATAATAGAAAAACTAGTCGATTGTTAAATGTAATTAGAAAATAAACGTGTAAAAATTAAAATCTACAAAAAATACATACAACAGTTAATCCTAAATTACTAGAATTTTTTTCCATTTCTTTAAAGATTATTTTTTTTAAACTCGTATGTTTCAATGAAATAAGAAAAGTAATTCTTAACGTTTGATTTAAAAATGAACTATACTTCTATCGTAGATAGACTCTTTTAAACATATTTTTTCTATTTAATCGAATAAATCTAAAATGTTTTCACATCTAATGGATTCGATTATTTGGTGTTGAATTCAGTCCAAAGCAATTGACATCAATAAACAATCTTTATTCGGTGTCGATCAAGAGGCTTCATCTTGCATGGAACGCCCAAATGAGAACAGCGATTGGTATTTCTTCCTTAATTCATTGCAATTCCTCGTAACCCAGATAAATTCGTCTATTCTAAGAATACGTAGCAAAGATTAGAAAACTTTTATGGTTTCCGATTTGTCGAATAATATAAGAAGCTCCTGTTGAAGATGAGGAAAGCTGCTGTTGGGCGATGGGATGTCCCAATTGGAAATCCGTTTTTTGAGAACATTAATTCGTATGGTAAAATGTCTCGAACCCGAGATATTCATTAATTCGGAAAACTTAATCTTGTTTTCGAATCAATAACGTCCTTAATTTAAGGAAATTGATTTTAATGAATGCTCTCCTAAAAATCCTCAATTAAATTACGTTATACATTATTGATATCATCCTGAAATAAATACGTCTATGGACTGTATTTTTCAATACCAAACTTTCTGATGAATACTCTAAATTTATAATATAAATACTATCCAAACTCTTTGAATCTGAGAGAATTCCGGTTTTTACAGTAACGAAAAGGGCCTTCGAAATTCCTTCTACGAAGTTAACTAGTGAATATGTTATAATGCACACGGTACGATCTTTATTTACGTCAGCGAAAAAATAGTTTCATCACCAAATGCACACTTCAAAGAAAGTCTTGGATTTTGAAGGATTTTTTGGTTTCATTTTGAAGAGCGGATACATATTTGCACGAAAGACGTTGCTATAAATAAATATGGGTGCATTGCATCAACATTTTGGAAGAGAGAACGAACGGGAACTAGGCTCTGTAAACACAATTCCCAATCCATTATAAGATTGCTTGAACTCCCTTTAAAAGGTTTCTGCGGATTATTACATCTATAATGCAAGAAACATGTAACGATCCTCATGTCCATGATAGATTATCACTTGTATATAATCTTTTTTATTGATTTAAAGAGAAGATTTTATGTAAATTATAAAAAATCTACAGTTAACTTACGAAGTTAAACTTAATATTCCGTCAGATGTATAGAAAAAATTGAATTTACAATAGTTTTGAAATGTATTTCTTATTTAATTGAATATTTGCTGTTAGTAGAAAAATCTTATTCAGGTAGTAGCTATAAGCAGTTTCGGAATCTAAATTATATTCTGACTAAAGATTTTCCTAATACAGTAGACTCTCGATAATTCGAACCTCGGTAATTCGAAAACCTCTATAATTCGAAGAAAACCCTCGGTCCCCCGAGAGAACCTCTATAATTCGAAGAAAATCAATGTATTTTGGTCCCCTCGATAATTCGAAGTGAAGCTAGACCGGCCCACTCCACAATTCGAAAAATTATTCATTTCATGGAAAGTGTCGAGGCAATTTTTCCAAGAACTTGCCTCCCTCCAATGTCTATGATTCATGCTACACCACCCCTGAAATGCTTTAGTGCAGTTTCAGCCTTAAAATGGACCCTATACGTTATAAGTCTTTGTCGCTCTCCAAAAAGAAACAAGTCACCGCGGCTGTTGAAGAAGGAGAAAAAAGAAGGATATAGCTCTTCGTTTTAATATTCCGGCATCTACCTTATCAACTATCCTGAAGCTGAAGAGTGCTTGGAACAGACTTCCAGAAGTTCACATAACTTTTAACGATTATGTTAATATGTTGATTAATTAATGATGTTGTCACAGCGAGTACATTGTCTGATGAAGACATTATGAAACAGTCAATTGTGGTAGGTCAACAGACTTCTGACAGTGTAGATGAAGACGACGATTTTCCGATGGTGTCTTCTAAGGAAGCAATCTTTTTTTAAGAGGGTTGCGTCGCTTTTTCGAACAGTCCGAAATGGATAACATCCAATCTGGTTGTGTGTTTAAAGCGGTGAGCACTTTGGACATGGAAAATGCTGTGGACCAGATTGCAGCCAACCAAGCGACCCAACCGAAAATAACCGATTTTTTTATGAAGAAATGATACAACTTTTTTATAATAAATAAATTGATCCACACGTATTATTATAATATGTATTTTTGTTTCTACCAGCATTCACAATCTTATACAATGACAAATAAAATGTAACTTTCTTCAATTCGAATTTTTACTTTCAGCCCCTCTTTAATTCGAACTCTCGCTATTTCGAAAAACTCGATAATTCGAATTTTTTGTTTGGTCCCTTTAAATTCGAATTATCGAGAGTCTACTGTAATAAAATTAAATGAAAAGATCTCTTAAGAAGGAACTTTTGTAAGAAGTTAAACAATATGCTCCAACTCCATTGCCATGATCTATAATTGAACTGTTAAAATGACTCTCAAAGTGCTTCCGATTCATCCTAAACAAAGCATTATCCAAGTTCTTGAATATGTTTCCAGTAAACGGAACAGGCGATTTGGACCAATCGCGAGTGCGTTAGGAGTGAATGTGTGGTGACTTTCGAAGTTATTGTGAAGAGAAAACAGAGGAGGATTGCTTAATGTTTTTCAATCGAAGTGCTCCTTTTATTAGAGAAAAGATGAATGTTTTGGGGAAGCGATAGAAATGATATACAAAAGAACTGCAACTTATTAAACACAACCATGATTTGTAAAGAAAACTTATCCTTACAAATCATACAATCAAAATATGTAAACATATGTTCATTTCAAACAATATTATAGGAATCTATCTAAGGTCCAACATTAAAACATTGTGAAACTCTTTCATGTAAATAGTTAAATATACAATTGGTTGAACAACGTGCGCTCATTATTGTGGATTCTTAAAATGTAAAAGACAGTAATCTACAATTAAAAATGAACTCTAATCTCAGATGTAATTATTATGACTATTATGGCAGCATATCTCTTTAATGTCTCCGTAAATGTAGGCAGATGAACAAAATATGGGAGCTTATTTTAGGAGATCAAATTGCTCCGAAGTGAGGTTCAATCAAAAGGGCTCTAAATCGAAATATACTCGTGGATCTTTAAATACTAAAGTGGTACTTCATTTCATTATCAGAGATGTCTTCTTTGAATCGCAATTTTTCAAATTATATTCTCCAAAAATTTACAGAGATAAATTTCCGTATCATTCCCTTTTTCCAAAAGACAAAAGATCTCTTTTTTGATATTCGAGGCAAGAAAAGAATCTAAAATTTGTCTGAGAAAGTTTTGAAGAATTCTATCAAAATGAACATTCCTTTCATTTTACATGTTGTAGTCTAGCAAAGAAGAGTTAATTCTATTTCTCTTACAGGAATCTTCGTTTCGTTTTCAACAAAAACGTCAGTTGATTAAATTACCGTAGGAAAATGTTAAGTGCATTAATAAAACTTTAATGAGAATCCGAATAGTCGGTGATGGAATGAGATGTTTAAAATTTGTGTATTTGTACCTCAAATAATTTAACCGATCTATTTATCCTAAAAACTGGTAACCTTGATTATTTTTAGAAGTAAAAACGCTCTATAAAGTGGACAAGTCTTTCGTAACTTGTCTCTGATAAGTATTCATGTCACTGTATAAGTAAGAGACACATCTTTTTGGTTTGTTATATTCATACATCTTCATTTTCAAAAGATATTACCCTTTTTTCATTTAACTAATGCATTTCCTCTCACATCTCAATCTGTCCAAATTCAAAAGCTCTTGGATGTCACCCCAACAATGGGGACAGTGGACATGTTGCGAAAGATGAAGGTCACTTCTCGTGAGAAGAGAATGTTCATGAGAAACGAAGATAATGCTCAGAATGACCCTTATAAACGTCTTTATCGATAATTTAACATTCCATCAAAGAGATGGTGAAATCTTCATGCAACTTTGTATTCATCGATTTGTTGTAGAAAACAGAAGGGATGGAAGAAAGCGAGGAAATGTGCCAAGTTGAGAAGGTCATGAATTCCCTTTATTCGTAATCGATGCTCCAGTTGCCCAAGGTGGCAACACCACTCATTTTTTCGACTCAAAAGAAGGTTGCCAAAGAGATGCATTTAGCCGTTGAAAAACAGGGATAAGTGAGGGAAGTTTACCTCAAGAACTTTTTCGAGTGTTTCTGAGTGGGAATGATGCAAATATCACCGACTCTATCTCTGGAAGAAGATGAATTCTTGGTGAGCGTTAAAAAATAACTGAAAGTTTCGCCGTTAGCGTTGGATGAGGTTTTTAACAATGAATAATCTCGGGGAACGGAAAAGAAACTTAATTGGATAATCGTTTCAATTGTTATGCACAGAAGTATTTCAGTTAGAAACGAATACTTATCTTCATAATTTAAAATTTTCGGTTAAACAGTAGAATAATTCCGTATCTATAACGTGTTATCTTTATTTACTCGTAAATACAATTTACGAGTAAATTTGTGTTGCACGAGTTACTCAGTTCCGTGAATCCCTCAGATTTCTTATTACGAAAGGGGAGCGAAATGAAGGCTAATATTTCACTCCAAGGACACCATAGACAAAGCCTTTGCTGCCCTCATTGTTCGCTGCTCAAATGACGGCCCACCTGCTGGCCACCGCCTCTTGGCACATCTCAAAACATTCGCTTTATTTTCGTCTGCATCGGGTAAATTTCTAGAGATTCGAAAATTTAATTTTCCCTTCGCTTTTTTATTGGAATGAATGCGTTTATCTCAGAGGGGATTCGGAAGTTTACCTTTTCATTTCACCGAATATCATAAATAAAGTGATACTCTTTTTAAAAATCGCATTTCTTTTTTTAATAACTTGAAAAATCGCATTTCTGAAATAAATATTCTATCTAAACCTAAACATTCAGATAAACTTCCGACACATTGAGAAAATAGAATTTCATGAAATCTATCACTATTGCCCTTCAAATAATACGTTCTATTATGTACCCTTTATGCAATATAAATTATCATTTTTAAATTTTATCAATTTATAACAACACTTTAGAGTAAATATTCTCTCTGCCATAAATATTTGTTAAGAAAATCATTTGAACTGGATCATCTCAGTCTTAAATAGATATGTATGTGATTTAAGAATCTTTCGAACTATGAATTGCTCTCTTTGTTGAATTTTCGGCATAATTATCCATAGAACGGACATCTCTTGTTACGTTCTTCGCAGATTTCTTTTAACGTGTGATTCCAAAACTTGTCGTATAAAAAAATTAATAATTTTTTATGTATGTATAAACGCAAAAACTCCTTTTCAGTATTTTTAAATATCAGATGCATTTATAAATTCTAAGTATATATTTTACGGACTTTATGTATCCAGATTTCTGCGGAAATCAATTTATCTTGTCTTCGCGACAGCTTTCCAAGGAGTGGCTGATTCATCTTTCTAAGTTCACGAGATTTCCAGTGAAACGGTCCTATTTTCATCGACCTAATTACGCAGCTCCTTTTATCTATCATTCTAAATATCGTCTCATGATTAATCAATTGATTCATTTAGTGTGTAAATAATACTGTTCTCGTTTCATAGTACCTCGATCGATATCGCTTTTTTTCTCCTTCTTTTAGTTGTCCTTTTGTTTCTAATGTACATTCTCATTTCAATCCTTCGATAGATAAATTCGATATAAATAGATGAGAATGACTGAATGAAGAAAACAAACCGGAAATATTACACTTTAGAGCTTCAAATCTTGAAAAATTAGACAATGAACTTCGAGGGAAGACACTTTGGAAGAATTTAATCGGCAGAATGCTGAAAATTGAACATTTACGTAGGAAGGGAGTGTTAATACTCCGAAGTACCCAAATTCTCTCTTTATGAAGACTTCTATCTAGGATAAGGGACTAGATTTTATTATCCGTTTATGCAATAGTCTCACAAATCGACGTTTAGTCTCGACAATTGTACTACGTCGTGTATTTCATCATTCAAATCTCTGACGAAGTTTTTGAACATTCTACGCCTAAACTCGAATCGTCCACCTAAATTATATTCGACATACATTCCTATTAATATTATTGATAATTATATAATAGATTTTGATTCCATTGAGCCCACAAGTCCCAAATTATTATTATTGTCTTTCTATAAAGTTACGCCTGATCATATTGATTTTATTTTCAAAATAGTATTGTTAGTTTGATTTAACTCAAAATGATTAAAAGAATATAAAAACTTCTGCGATTATTTAGTACCAACTTCGGATGAATCACTCTAAATTGAATTTATAATAAGATTTAAATGAGAGCTATTGTTTCGAAATGATATTCTCATATTTTCGAAACTGATTTATATTCGATTGATAATTTATCGGAAGATTTCATCACTTTTCTCGATCTCTCCCTCAATTCAAACTGCAATTCGTTGATAGAGAATCATTTTTCTAAAGAAGTGCGCTATTTCCTTTTATCTTTTTTGCCCGCACTTCATTCTTTACAATTCCTTCACTTAGCACGCACTATTTTAAAAACGAAAATATTTTCTAAATTTTACTCTTAATCAATTTATGTTTTGATCAATATTTTGCACTCAAGTTCATTTAAGAAGATTTATATCTTGAATCATGCATGATAATTTAAAATAAAGCACCTAAATATACAAAAAATCATCCGAAAATTATTCGCTCAATTCTAATGCTTCTATATATCTTCTATGTCAATAAAAATTATCTCAGAGTTATTCATAATCACAATTTTCAACAGATTGAAATAAGTAAAAAATATCAAATGATTGAGATCCCAACTATGTCCTTCTCTTGGTTCCTTCTTATAACTGCAAATTTAGCAAAGAGGATATAAATGAAAAATTAAAGAATAAAAATATAGTCGATTTCCTCCTCCTTATTGAAGCAGTTGACTTATGAAAATTATTTACTAGTGAAAACTTGTTTACTGCTTCCAAATATTCAGCCGATTACTTTAGAATTACAACAAAAGGTATATATTTTTCGGAAATAATCAACGTATCTAATTCGATGAATCCTTTAGATGGAGGTTTTATAGTCAAGAAAGAATAGTTGACTTTATAATTAAACGAAAAGGATCGACATAAATATCAGTGCGTCCATAAAATTCACATGAATATCGAACATATCGTTCACCTATTTGTTTCAATGAATCCTTTCTATGATTCGTCAAAATTTCTTATGACAAAACTAGTTGAGGATGGATTATTATTTTCAATTCTTTTCCAATATAATCAAACTTTTTATCGCTGCTATTCAATACTAGATAAAACATTGATATCTCAAATCAAAAGAAATACTAGTCCCTAAAATTCTTTAAGCCTAGAAACAATGCGTTGGGTTAAGATGTGGAAAGAAAAGTTGAAAATGGATACAATTTAATAGAGAATTTTCTATTAGTAAAGCAACAACTTGCAGCCTCATTTTGAAGGAAGAGTGATAATATGGGTTATTGGAGTTAGGGTCGGTCTAGGTTCAATTATTTCAAGCACATTCACCAATCAGCAGTAGAGGATAGATTGTTGAATTATCATCCTTTAACTGCGAAAAAATTCACAATTCTCATAATAAGATTCAATAAGTTGACATTGAGAGACTAAAATAGAATTTTAAAGAATTATTTAAATTACATCATTGGCAACTGTAAAGTTTCAGAAGTGACGGAGCTGCGAACGGAACGTGGATGCGAAGACGAGGAATATTAAGATCTGGAGTTGAAGAGTAGGTGCTGAGCACAGAAGAAAAGAAGTAGCATAAGAAGAAGAATCTTCAGGGAGAGAGATTTACAATTTAGCAATTTAGCGAACTATACTTTATGTGCAGCCTTTTGAAGCATTTCTTCTGCACTGGATGGTGCTCCCACAAGTGGATTAGGGCAACGGCATCGGCATATGTTTTATGAAGAGAGTTCTACAAAGTCTTTCGACTACACTCTTGGAAAATGAATTCTAATGTCTAGATTAGATGGGAAAGAAGAGTGAATATCACACCTTTGTGTTTTTATTTATCTCAGTTACAAATGCAGAGGACGTGACGTCAATACCATGAGGACTACGTGACTATATGTAGGATTAAGGACGAATCCAATGAAAATAAAGGTAATTTTAAGTTCTTCTAAGGAATCGGTAAAGCTCAATGGAAAGCTTCTGGAAAAATGATGATAATTTGGACCATCAGTAACAATACGATTGCATATCGAGAATGGATTTGTATAATGCAGAAGAATCAAATTGGAGAGACTCAGAAAGGAACTCACAAATTCTTAAATCAAAAAAAGGAAGAATATTGACGAGTCTTTAGGTCTCCATTCCATTGGAGCGATCTTTATATTATTTAAGTCCTTTGGTATTCTCACTCGTTCAAGGAGAATTATTGCTTCGGAATGGGAATCGATTACTTCGTGTCAAAGATATTCCGCCAAAATACGATATTCATTTTGTTTGTTCTTTTTTATTTTAATTTATCTACTATTTATCATTCATTTGTTCTTTCTTTGTATAAAGAATTGAGAAATGATGAATGAAAGAGAAGAAAGTGAGATTAGTGAGAACAGATTAACCAAGTAAAAGGTAAACTCAGGATTTAATGTATTTTATTGTAATGAACGCTTCTTTATCCAGCACTCTTCTCTATGATAATGAACCGTTATATCTTTCGCTTTCATCATATTTTTTTGATTATGAATTATTAAACGTATTTGCAAGAATACTAAAAAATTCATACATGATTTTTCACAGCTTCCAAATTCTTTTTTCTCTAATCAGCTTTCATCTGCTTTCTTTGGATTTCGATCAAAAGTCGTAATTTTATACCGTTTCTTACAGGCTTATTTTTCAACTTTGTGACATTTGGTGTGAGGAAAATCCATCCTGCACCTAACAAAGGTATCCAATGTCTCCTTACTTCTTTTTTCAAATTCATACATTAGCAGAAGTACTAAAGATATCTTAAGCGTTACCGAATAAACAATAAATAGAATTGATTATCAAGTTAATCATATATTTAGTCAATACTAAGTCGAGTTCCTAATACCGAGGACAAGGAAAAGAGCGAATTATGATTTAAAATTGAAATATTCTCCATTCAACCCCAATTATTAAATCTAAATAGGAACCAATATATACATATTATATAACTATATGACTGAAAATAGTTTTTCTTGTTTAAAGATGAATAAAAGACTTCATATAATTAATATAACAATAAGAAGGGATTATTTTGGAGAAAATTATCTTCATACTCTACAAGCAAAGTTTTGATGGAGATTTTACTTTGTTCTACTTTCTTTTCTCCTGAATAAGGAAAATGAAAAAATTAAAAGGATTTTTTTATATCCTCTCAGAGAATATGAGACCATTTTACGAGGGCAACTATTCTTTCTTTAGAGTGAACGCATCCAACGTAATTCTGCATTTGAATGTCTCCCTGGTTTCCTCGCAGAAATGCAATTTTAAAGCCTCCGACAATATTTTCCGAGAATAGCCGAATGCTATACGAGCAACAAGAATGCGAGCGTATTTTATTCCTATTCAATTAGAAGTTTAGTGTCCTCTCAAATTTAATATCCGCGACTTTGATCTCCCGCATTCCAACGCAAATGATGAGCAAGTCAAAGAGGTATTCCTAAAAAAGGCGCTAAATTTCATTCCATTATTTTTATGCTCCTTTTTTCCATATAAATATACATTTACAGCAAGGGTCATTTAATAATTCTTATATAGAAAATGTTTCATAAATATGAAAGTTAATAGTTTTCATTTTAATTGTGGTTATTATATAATTTATAAAACAAAGAACAGTCATACTTTTTTAGTCATACAAGTTTGTTCATTTTAATTTTTTGCCCTCTGTGAAACAGTGTTAATGAGAGAAATAAAGCAGTTTGAGAAGATAATTCTCTAAGAAGAGAATACATTGAGGATACATTGAACACTGTATTTTGCACCCTTAGCGATAAATACAGAAGACTTTAAGGACTTAATAAATAGGGAGGAGAGTTTAATAATTAATCAGAAACTAACGAATCGGTAGAACTTGATGCAGCATTTCCAGAATATACTCAGAACAATCAGTGGTAGAATCGATGGATAGCAGAATCACGGAAAAAGGCATTTACCAAATGATAATGAATCGGTGAAAAGGAATTCCGTTTCTTCAGATTTTCCAAATGTGAATTCGCTCAGACAACCCTTTGCTCCTAATCTGTCCAAATTGTGAAAGATTAGAGAAAGAATAAATAAAAGATGAGAATTTAAGAGAAGAAAGCTAAAACAAAAGTGCTATGCTGTGTTATTTTATGGTTGTGATGAAAAAACTAAAATGAATGCGAAAACTTTCAATAAACAATCCTTAGGATTGAAAACGCTTAAATTCATCAATACCGCATCTACGATGTAAATATTAGATGTTTTATATCATAAACACCAGATCTCACTTTTCCATGATTCGAGAATTAAGGATCATGAAAATGAGGAATAGGAATTGATTTTTTCGCGAGAGCACTTAATGACTTCCTGTTCTATATGATCGACATAATCATATCGATAAAACGCAACATATCTCCCTCGAAATGAGCAGAAAGAAATCATTCGATGTATTGTGTTCATGTTCCTTTATAGAGGTGAAATTCTAAGTTGTCACTGCAATGATTCCATAACTACGAAAGAATCTGTTCCGTAAATAAAATATAATATCTATAGAATTATATTCATAACTGTCGGATTTTGAATGAATTCCAATTTTCAAAATGTCTGAGAATATTTAAAAAGCGACATTTAACATATTTTTACTTATCGAATAAGTCCCCCAATTTATGTAGAACAGGCACAATAAACACTTTCTTATTTCTTTCGTAAATAATTCATGAAATTTCTTGGTCGAAAATCCTAAACCGCCAATTCCCATAAAATAGAAGCAAAGTAATTTGGAGATTCACACAACAATAAGCATTTTATTAGCGCATAATAATTTTGATTAAAAATTCCCTATGGAATAAAAGAGAATAATCTAATTCGGTTAATATTTAATGAATGGGAAGACATGCATATATTTCCTAGTGGAGAAAGTTGGAGAAATTATAGGGCCTTTCAGATGAACCGAAGGATTTTAATATAGAGACAACCCTTAATTGCTCTTAAAGACTCCTTTTTTTCTTATCCTTAAAGATGGAGACATTGCGTTGAAAAACAACCTTGTCACACACTTATTTCTGTTTCACTCTCTTGTAGATTGTACTGCTATTAGATAAACTTTGGACATTCCTTTAACTTGGACAAAACTTGTTTTCATTATCTGAAATACAGTTAGATATAATTCTGAGATTAATCATCATAATTTATGCTAAAATCTGATTTCGACGAAATTAAAAATTTTATGTTAATCATATAAACAGTCGATTAATAAGTGACTTCATGTACTATGAACGTTATTTTGGATAAAACAGAAATACATTTTTTATACTTATTCTTTAATAAAAGTATGTGTTGAATACAATTTATGTACGTTTTATTTGTTCCAAAATAACGTAGGTAATGAAGTCACTCTTTAATCGACTCCTTTAAAAACTATCGAAAGGTTCTTCTTCTTCATTGCTATTTTCTCAGTAACCGAAAATCATATATTTTTAAATAAACCTCTGAAAATGTAAATTGTCTCGTTTAACGAAAATTCACTCACCTTATTCACTCAAAAATGTTGGTTTTGCAAATGTGAAAAGAAACGAGTTAAAAGACATCGCCCAAACAGCGTTCAAAAGAGGGCAAATGGGGGAAGTGAAGTGTTTACCCTCTCGAGAATGGAAAGAAAAGGAAGTAGAAAAAAAGAAAGATAAATTGTCTTTATCAAAAGCTTTGTCATCGGATGCGGAAATATATCCACAACTATTGAAACACCGAGCAATTATCGATGGAATTGAAAAGTGATCAATTGAAAAGGTACCTAAAAATAATGATTGTTCTGGTGAAAGTAATTTTAAGGAGAAGAAGAAGCTATATCACTTGAAAAGCCTCACAATTGACTTCCGTAGATATGCAAAATGAATATGAATTAGGCTAAATAGTCGAATACATTATTCTTCTTTATTCGAATGGAAGTCATTTTGACTCTTATTAATTCTTCTAGTGGTTGACTTTCAAGTGATAAATATTACAAACATTATCTGTAAATAAAAAAAATTTCATTGAAGAACATATTCTGCTCAGAGATTTTCTTGATACTCTTAAATATCAATAATTCCGCAAATATTAGGCCTTAGAAGTAAATTTTGAAATCGTCTTTCTTTTAAAGCCAATTGTTCCTTAAGTAACGATGAAGAGAGTCAAAAGTCCTTCTTTGGTAAGAGTTACAGCGTGTGAATAGTAAAATGATTTAACAAGTCAATGATAGATCAAGTAAAGTAAAGTTCAAGTTTTCTTAATCACAACTGATTTAATAGCTACGTCAACCACCATTTAAATCTCAATATCTTCACCTCAATAGTTTCCATACAAAAAACCGAAGCATAGCCTATAGATTTTTTTTTATTTCTTATCCGTTTAAAGTTCCTTTCGCAAGAGTTTAAATTAGAGATGGGAGAGTTAAAAAGATTTTCATGATGAGCATTCAGTCTCATTCTTAAGGGTCCCGATTGACCGACAGCTCAATTAACCGCCGCTCGACTGACCGACAGCTCCATTGACCGACTCTCCCCTGACCGAGAACTCACTTGAATAAAATTATTTATTTGTTGAATGAATAGACGTCGCTACGAAAAATGTTTAACATCGTTAGTTTAAAAAATCAGTTGGCAGGCTTCGCCTGAAATTATTTTTCGTTGAACTTTTTTTTTAGCGATGCCTATTCATTCAACAAATAAATAATTTTATTCAAGTGAGTTGTCGGTCAGGGGAGAGTCGGTCAATGGAGCTGTCGGTCAGTCGAGCGTCGGGGATCCGAGCGTCGGTGAAGCGAGTGTCGGTTAGACGGCACAGACCCAATTTTTAAAGCTGAAACTTTATGAATACTGCCGATCCTAATTTTCAAAGATTGTATTTGCCTCAACAACAAATTCTTTCACAATAAGTGAGAATACTCTCTCTAGAATCAAACACTCAATGGCGGACATGGGTTTAGCAAACAACCACCGAAAAGAGCTTTCAATAGAATAACGTGTTCGGGTATCTCTCCTATTCTTTCAAATGTATTGCATAAAACCTTAAAGAATTCGCGAAAGAGATTCTGGCGGATTCTTCGACACAAGTAATGCGATCGATGAAGAGGCAGATAAAGAGTGGAAAGCACGGAAAATATCACAATTCGTGCTGTTTCCTCATTTTCATGGCAAATGACACATGTGCAGCTATTTCCCCATTTATGAAGTAAAGAATTGATTTAGTGGATATGTGTGAATGAGACATTTTTACTCATGGTCTTTCGTAAAGAAAATATATTTTGGAACGTATGAAAATGTACAGAATCAAATTATTTAGAAAAAATTATCACCAAGCTAGGTGTTCGGTGTTGTAAAAAGTATGATCTCAAATTCTAATAATAATCCCTGTTTTTGAAACCGAAATTTAATAATTTATCTTGAAGTTCTTGAAAATAATGTGCTATCGCTCTATTATTTTATTTATATCTCTAATAATACTGTTATTTAGGAAATACCAGAGCGAGATTTTGCGTGTATAACTTTTATGGTTACATGCAGTCCTGTTATAGACCAAAAGAGGAGAGATATTTTCATATTTTATATTTTTATCGTAAAATGTAATACTATACTAAATAGGTACTTAGCGAATAGCGAATATTTACAGAAAGCTTGCTGTATGTCTTAAAAGAAAATCTGGTTGATATTAAGAAAGTTCAAAAACACGGTGAAAATGGAATCTATTGAACAAAAAAATATTAAAAGAGAATTTTTATAATACGATAATTATAATCGTTGTTTTTCGACACTTTTCTTTTGACTAAATGAAACATGCAAAAGCGTGATGACGCCATTCTATGCATCATATTCAGAATAGTTGAATGAAAGGGAGATACTTAGGTCTATTCGTATCTTAACGAACCAGCGAGTGTTCAAATAGCCCTTCTTTTTTAGTTAACTGTATTTATTTGCGTACATACGACCACTCTGTTTGGAATTCTCAATTGGCTTGCGTTTCTTTCCCCTTTATTTACTTTTTCTGATTCAGGACAAAAAGTTCCAAACGGTGCTTTGTGTATGAATAAAAAGCTGACACATACACGTACTGGAAGAAAAAACGTTTTGTTTGAAAAACTTCGCTAAACTTCGATGTTCATTGCAATCGCCTTAATTAGTTCACTATCACATATGCAAAAACTGGCACGAGTGATTTATTCCTTTATGAAACTGTACAGCCAAAACTACGAATCATAATTCAAGAAAATTGAATGAGTAGATAACTATTTTTATTTATCTCGGACTTTCATTAATGCCTTATTTTTTGCTATGCATTTATTATTTTATGATATAAATTTGCTGCATGATAATCCACCTTATGTCACTTTATGATAGTGGTCTAAAATTATTTCGCAATGACGATCGCCTTGTATCACTTAAAGACAGTGAGTGAATAACATTGTGATAGAATGAACTGTCGAATCATATTCAGAAAAATTCCATTTCATGATCTGGTATCCGGTACATCTTTGAAAGGATTATTCCCCATTCTTTGTTCCAAATCAATGACCATTTTTAAATAAATTTTGAGTTACCGCTGTATTTTGCAACGTATCAGCTTTAAACAAATATCTTCCATCCATTTTAAACATTATAGTCCGATAATCCATTTGTTTGTAATTAAAGAAGTAAAAAATCTCAATTAATAACAAAATTCTATAAATATCTACCTAAATGATAATTTCTTCACGCATATTTCCTTTATTCCGTCTAACAATTTCATTCAGTTTGTATTGCAATGAAGTCTTTCTGCCTCAAATTTATGCTTTGAGAATACCCGGTTTTCAATCCAAAATTAAAATATTGCTTAATACACAATTTATTATCATTTTTCATTCTTCGTGGAATATTTTACGAAATCAAGACTCTATAAAAATCTAAATATTTGTGATATTAAAGTTCAAATTTTAAAGGTTAACATACCACGCGTCTCAATCATCGACATGGAATCGTTTTTTATGAAGTTATATGTAAATAAATATAAGTAAAATGAAGATCTTCAACTTTAATTCATTAATTCAATTTTTATCATTAAATTATGAAGTACCCCAAATTTTAAATAATGTGTAATTTTAGGCGGGTGGTCATACAACCTCCACTGATTACATCTGGCTTAGAATGGCCATAAAGATGAATATACAAAACCCTGTTTCTTGAACTATATATATAAATATACACTTATATTTTAAGATTAGAAGCAATTTTTAAATCAGAAAATTTAAGGACAGTAAAATGTTACACTGTAAATCATTTTCCTGCCTAAGAACGGCTTACAAAATTAAATTACATGATATTTATTCATATTATTATTATTCATTAAATAACACATACAGGAAAAAGGAATACCAGGGTAGAGGAGGTTTTGCACAAAAACGCTGTTGTGCTGAGGAATAATCTTAAAGAGAAATGGACTTTTTTCAAGTCCATTCTTACTTAGGACACAGAAAAACAACAGTTACAAGCATTATATTAAAATACAGATATCTGGTTAACTTGATTAAATTATTGCCTTTTTAAATGGCGATTCTGCACAAGGACTATTAGGACTTGACAACAGTTTAAATATAAAAGAGCACAGCTCTAAAATATATTCCAGAAATCATAATGATAATTCTCAACCTTAAAGGTAGTAAAATTGGAATGAATATCAAACTAGCTGGCAAGCATTGTGCTTGGGTGGTTTAGGATCTCCCATTCCATTATCTTTGTAAATCATTTGTTCAATCTATTTTTAATATAATCATTAATTGTTACTTTATTTTGAATGAACATCATCTAACTTCATCCTTTGGTAGTGGCAGTACATAATGCATACATAATATAATGCCAAGTCTTCACTTAAAGGGAAATATTCAATTGCAATTTTGAAATGAAATCCATTATAAATCTGGTGAAATGTTTAAAATTTCCTTATGAAAATCATAGCATCAAATAACTAGGAATGAAGATTAAATACTGACTAGTACTCTTCAAGTCAT
Organism: Pantala flavescens; assembly: GCA_020796165.1. NCBI lineage: Eukaryota > Metazoa > Arthropoda > Insecta > Odonata > Libellulidae > Pantala > Pantala flavescens. The sequence continues at coordinate 19,430,047 of CM036882.1, forward strand.
TTCATGGAATGCATGTCTTATCATGGAATTTTTCTTAATTTCAAGTAAAAAAAAGAAATTATGATAAAAATATAAATTAATCCACATGGAATTTAAACTCAAACTCACTTAATATTTTTCTAATCTAGCATTCTACTATTCAATAGAAATCCTATCTTTATCATGAGATAGTCAATTCAAAGAGATGTGATATTTAAATGACTTCCATTATCTTGCCAAAACAGCTTCAAGAAAATAACATGGTTTGTCTGATAAATTTTATATGATATTTTGCTTTGCTCTATCATTGCGATTGAAAGGACAAAATGAATGAAAAAAAATTAATAAATGAATTTTGGTCAGTAATTTAATCTTCTAAAGTAAAAGAAATAATATTTTTGAGTATGCCTTGATGGGTGAACACATTTTGCACTTTTGCCAATGAATAAATCATCATTTGTCTTATTACCATCTTATATATGATTTTATTTATAAAAGATATTAATGTAATTTTTATTATTGAAGTAAAAATCTCTATTTTATCATTATAGCAAATATATAACAATAACTAATTTATATTGCCTAAACATTCAACAAGAAAATTAAATAAAGTATTCATTGTCATCTTTGAAATCATACTTAGACATAGTGTGTCATAAAACCTAAAAAACAATCTATAAATAATTAATCTTTTTCTTATAGCTGACTTGGATTTAGAGGAATTAGATATGCTACAGCCTGCAAGATGTCGTCCAGAGAGGCTTGAGGCTATCAGAAGGGCAACCCGCTTTTCCAGAAAGGAGATACAGTTTGTGTATCGTGCCTTCAAACAGGAGTGCCCCTCTGGGATGGTAACAGAAGACACTTTTAAGGCGATTTATGCAAAATTTTTTCCACAAGGAGGTAAAGTTCTGTTAAACTCTCTTCCGAACTGGTATAACAAATTTAAAATCATTTCTACAACTCTGGCCTATTTTACAGAGCCTATTTTTGGAAAATCCTTATATTTTTGTACAGGAAACCTTTGAAGGAAATTCATAATATTCCAATTAAAAAACTTATGTTATTTAATTTAATGTTTCAAATCACTCAGAGCATAAGTGATACTAGACACAGATACTAAACCTACTGGAATTTTAGCATGCTTAAATCATAATTCAATCTCTTAATCTAATAGAAAAATAAACTTTAATCAAGTTGCAAATTTATGCATGTCATGGCATCAAATATTCTCTTGAAGTTACTATTCATTTAACATCATTCACTAAAATATGTTCTTCAGCATATTTTTCTGTAATTCCAGTCAAATTCCTATACTCAATATCAGTCAATAAATTTGAAGTACCTTTGCCAATTAAAACTCTAAAATCGACCTTCTTTGAAACTGTTTATACTAAATAAAAAATGCCTATTCAAGGGTTCTGAGTAATTCTGAACCTGAATTAACTTAAAGGTAGAATGGGACTAAATAATAATATAAATAAATCGGGATGTTGTTAAATTTTCTGTTCTGTTTATGCTGTTAGAGCATAAGTAATTATAAAAAACATAAACTTTCTGCCTATGTATCACCTTTTAATTATGAGCACACTCCAAATATACCAAATTAATCAAAAATAAAGTGGTACCTTTCAAAATGAAGCGTGTTTTACAAAGAAGTAAGTTTACTTTACAGAAGTACTTTTTAAGTAGAGCATACTGCAAATGGGCTAATTTAATTTAGCTTTAAAACATCTTTCTGTAATCTATAGAAAAGATAGAACAGTTTTAGTTGTTATTTACTATATCCATAAGATTAAAAGTCTCCTTAACATTTTAGCATTTAACCATTTTATTTCAGACTCCAGCCAATATGCACACTATGTGTTCAACACCTTGGATAGAACCAAATCTGGCACGATTACCTTCAGTGACATTATGTTGGGTTTGTCCATTCTGCTGAAAGGTTCTCTACAAGAGAGACTTCGGTGGGCTTTTAGGTAAGAAAAAAATATTGGGTTTACACTAGAAAATATAGCTTCTCATTTCAATTTTATACACACCTTTGCTTTCATAGCAATTCTTAATTATTAGAGATACCATGTATTTTAATTGTAAAAATAAATTCAGAGCAATTCAAAACATCATATGTTCCAATGCTGGAACCAAAACTGAAGTATTGCCTTAGATAGCTGGAGGAAGAATATCTTTAAAAAAATTTTCCAAATTTTTGCAGCCTTTATGATGTCAATGATGACGGTTATGTTACAAGAGAGGAGCTGGCCGAGGTCATAACAGCCATCTATGACCTGATGGGAGATCACCACCGTCCTCCCAATCATAGAGGAAGTAGCGCTCATGAAGGCAGCATTACTGAACCTGAAACTCCAAACGATCATGTGGATAGAATGTTCAAGGTTAACCTCTTTAAGGTCTTTTAAAAATAAATTCTTTCTAATAAAATAATAAAAATTATAGGAAAACATCAACAACACAAGTTTATTCCCATTAACCTTATTCAATATTTCAAATTTTACTTTTGTGCCATTTTGGACCAGTTAATCCATTATTCTAAATATGCTTCTCAATGAAAAATTACATTATATAACAAAAGGGATTAGATTACCAAATCAAGTTATATACTTAATTTCAAATTTCTTTCTTTGACTTACAGAAATTAGACCTGAATCATGACGGAGTAATAACTGTTGATGAATTTATCGACTATTGTTCAACGGTGAGTATTGTGGTGGTATTTCATTCCTTCCCAAACTTAGATGTTACAATAATTCAAAATACTAGAAAACTCATAAATCATTTATTAATATTTTCAATTTTTAAGAGAAATATTTATGGAATTCATATCTCATATTGTTGAAATCCTCCAGAAAAATGGATTAATTTTCTATGATATCTCATTCAACTTCAGAGAAGATTTTGAAAGTTCAGAAATCATTACTATAGTTTCAATATTGAAGTTGCTATCTGTAAGAAACAAAACTTAACTCGAATTATGTATGATAAATGTCATTAGTTGCACTTTTTTTATTTTCCAGAATGACAACATACGGAGTTCCTTTGCAGTTTTTGATGATCTATGGTGACTGAAATACAATCATCACCCTCCTTTCCACCCACGATTGAAAGCTAGTTATGAGTTGACTGATATGTTAAAGTTGAGATAAAGCCAACATATTAATTTTAGCAGAAGTTAGCAGTTTAAAAAATTCCATGGAAAACTGCGGAGTAACCATATCCTGCATCTTTGTCTTTCTAATGATACAAAGAGAAAAGATCTTAGACCTTTTTATGAGAAGAAGGTAGGAAGAATAGTGATATGTATATACACACACATCGTGTTATTCATGTTTGAATATTTACATCCAAAAATTGAAAAAAATTGAAAATAGAAAATTCGTCAAAATAATTTTTGATGGGAGTATAGGTCATTCAGCCATTCTTTTACAAAATACTTCTAATATATTCAAAAAGTTCACTATATGGTTCGTAATTACACCAAGCAAAGAAGTAGGCATGACTACATGCTACATAGAGTTCTTACCTGAAAATATATGAAGAGATATTCGAATTCATACAAACAAACTTATTTAAGATCACATGTTCTTTAACAAATTCCTTGATAAATTTCATTGTAAATACTAACTTTATAAAATAAAACATTCTTACAAATGCAAAACATGTAATTAAATTAATCCATTTTATAAATATTGTACCTTCTTAACTGTAATCTTTCCTGAATATAAAATTTCTCTGAATTTAAGATTGTGATTAAATAAGAATCTTATTCCCTTCTAATTCTTCAAATTCTATGAAAATTAATTTTAATGATAAATTATTATCTTTAGAATTCCATAAAAATTGTTACCATTGAAATTTTTTCTGAGTATAGAGAGTAAAAGAAAGACTATCAAATTTTTGGACTTTAATAATCCTATTCGAAATTTTCTATTAAATTGTACCTCATATTTCTCTTCTAATATTATCTATCTAAGACTAACTTTCCAATGAGAAAATAACTCAATTCCAAATTAAAATTTCTACTCTCTAAAATATTTCAATAAAGAATAGGTCCTTACCATTTATTAAATGATCTTTTTTTCCTACGTCATGTTACGAATGACTGATGACCAAATAAAAATCCTCCCTATATCTGACCCTTTTATTTGCTAGCAAAAAAATTCATTTATCATTATGTTCATACTTCAAAATGTTTTTCCATATCATAAAGATATCAGTTAATTCAATTACAATCTATACTTATGTACCAAAATTATTGTGTCTTAATCTTTATATTTTATGTATAGATAAGAAAATTGTTTTCATAAATAAGTTTATATTATAGACATTATTCTTCTATGTTACTTTATTGACTTTTGAATCTTTAATATAATTCAATGCATTCAATCCCTTAACTCTCAGATCCTTAATTATTGCTCTATAGTGTTACCACAAACACACATGTGAATAAAAGATTCTTAAGATGGATCCTTTCATCTTATCTTTGGAAACTTGATAGATAATTAGGGAAGAAAAGATTTCTTTCACAGCACAAAATCTTGTATTTAAATAAATTAAAATCTTAAATAATTCCCTGCATTCATCTCCTATTTCATTGTCTCACTTCCCAAAATATATTTTCCTTCATGATGGAAAGACAAATGGGAGAAGTGCTTGATTATTTGACTGATATATTTTAATAATAAAGCATAGAATCACTAGCCGTTGCTTAATGGATAACATACATTTTAGCTTATTGAGGTAAAATAGAATCACAGCAAAAATTTTTGAAATATTATGAAAGTGTCTTATTTAAAGATACCTCTTAAAATAATCATTCAGAAATGGAATAAAGTGAATAAGAATCATTACTCATTAATCAATATACATTATGAAGGCATAAATATAGGCCATGAAATGTTAAAAAACTGAAACCAGTAATCTATGACAATATTTCACTTTTCCTATACTAAGCATTAATCCTTGAGTCACAAATTATCCCTAAATATAATAAGTATGATGATCCTGTTTCATCAATTTCATTAACTAGGAAGGAGGTTCATTTGATTACTTATTGTAATTAGTTGTTAGTACACCTTTACTGAATTTTGACATCAAAACATTTTTATATTAAAATAAAAGGTCAAATTGTATGCTAAATATTTTCATCATTCAAATTTATTTACCGTATTTTTCGGACCATAAGACGCACCTGACCATAAGACGCACCTGGTTTTTAGAGGAGAAAAAAAGGACAAAAAATATTCTGAACCAAATAGTGTAATAAAATATTTAATAGTCTTTATTTTGGAGGCGAGATTGAGACTAAAAAGTCTCTTCTTCCATCTAACCTCTTTAAAAAAAAGTTTAAAGTATCAAAAGAATTAGAAAGAGAAAAATAATGATTATAAGAGAGATTTAAGTGGATATAAAAACCTAAGAAAATTCTTAGAAAAAAAATCCACTGCAGGAAACACCCACAATGAAGGGGTGTGTGAAAAACCTGCACAAACCTACTGATAGAATTATCTAAAAACAGAATACTAAAATTTCAATTTTACAAGATAATCAATGAGTCAGATCATGTTAAATTTGAAAACATATCGTATAACTAAACAGGTAATTAAAAACATTCAATGGTATATTTAAGATGATTGCCGAAAAGAGAGGCAAAGTGTAGATAATAAAATTAGAAGAAATTGGACTGAGCTGCAAAAAAAAGAATGTTTCAGGACAGATGCATAGTTAAATGAATTGGAGGTTAAGAGTGAAAGGAGCAGTAGAGAGAGCGTTGATCAGTGCTGTAGAGATGTGATGACTGTTGATGCGGGAGATAAATTGGATATTTGATTAAGATAAGTAAGACATTTTCTTCTGAAAGATCGGGTGGAAATGGAAGATTTTATGTGGGAGGCAATGGTATTCCAGAGCGTGGTAGCAGTTATAATAAATGATTTGTGATATGTCTCCGTTCTGTGGTTCGGTATTAGTAAATTGAATCTCCCTCTAGTATTACAATTATGGACGGACTCAAATCTTACAAATTCGGAAAAGAGATATTCAGGAGATTGCGTTCGCAAAACAGTGCATGAGAACGTTAGAATGTGTAGTTGTTTGCGAGTTTCGAGTTTTATCCAATCTAATTTTTTAAATGCACCGGAAATATGGTCGAATTTTCTCAAATTAAATATAAATCGAACGGACACATTCTGGATGCGTTGGAGCTTATTGGCTAGATCTCTTGATAGATCTTGGTAAACAATGTCACCGTAATCAAAGTGGGGCATGATCAATGAATTTACTTGTCTACTGAGTCGAAGGCTTTACTAAAATAATGTATAACAGAATTATATTTTATCCAGCGGGTCGGCTGCAGCGGGTCCCGCTGCAGCTCTGATACAAATGCCCGGCATTAGTGTCAGCGTCTTAGTACAGCGTCAGTGTCAGTCTTCTATTCGGACCATAAGACGCAGGCACTTTTCTCCCCACTTTTTGGTGAAGAAAAAGTGCGTCTTATGGTCCGAAAAATACGGTACTTCGTTTTTATTCTAAATCAAGCAAAAATTCCATTTTATGATTGGAATCTGACTGTGATATCTCATTTGCAGGTTAAATGTATGCCCATACAAATATGTTTGGCAAATAGACCCTGTTTTTTACCTAGTCTAGTTGTTTAAAGGATAAACAGATACTCAAATACTATTTATCACATTATTCTTAATTCGCCTATACTAAATATAATAATTCTGAAAAATTATTTTACTGTGCTATAATTTTTGATAGTATTTTAAGTTTTGAAATCATTACACTACCATAGTGTACACAATACCATAGAAAAGTAGAAATATTCTCTTCATCATGACATATTTCCATTATAAATCCACAGAAACTGTGATTTTTTAACATAATAATTATTGAAGGAAAGTACTTGGAGAGACATGGAAGGAGACAGCCTTGGAAGAATTATTCAGACAAAATTAAGAAGAGGAAAGGAATCAGCAATTATGGGGTAATGATGCATACAAGTAACAGAAATGAATGATTGCATTACAAGACACCAGCCTTTACTTACATATTATGATGATTATTGCAGCACTATGTAAGATTCCAGGAAAAGATTTCCTTTTTGTTCTTGAGACAAATACTCTCCCCTCAATTTTTGTCTTTATTTTTTAAATACTTCATCTAATTATGTCTCCTCTTAGATGGATGAAAAGTTATTAAACATAAAATTAAAGTAAAATGTTTGCCTTTCATGAAACTTTTTCTCTATCATTATCTCAAGCTGAGTTTACTCAATTATTGAGAATTGAATAAAATAGGTACTCTCCTTAAACAGATATTTAATTTTTAAAATATATTTAAGCCAGATGATCTAATTCTAATGATTCTAATGATCTAATGATTAAGAATTCTTCACTAGACATTAACCCCAATAAATTTAATTAAAAACTTGACCTGAACTTATTTCAAAGTTAAAATAATAAACAGACTTGATGATTCTCAAATTTCAAATGGAAGAAAATCAAAAGAACTGATAATGATTGATTTAGCTATAAATCCCAACTATAGCTTTACATAGTGCAGTTCATTATTCTACTGAACTTTACTATATAATAGTATCCATACAGCACTAAGACATCTTTGACTAAAAATTACTTATTTTAAAACTAATGAATCTCCTTACAAGGTGTAATTCATCCCATCACATTAGATATTCAAGTTCCAACCATCTGCTCATCTAAGATTTTCTTTGTCAGCATATTATCAAAAATATTTCAAAGAAAAAAACATTATTTTAAGATTACGGCAACTTACCACATAAGGAAGTGTCATAACAACCAACATCATGTTATATTATCTGTAAATACATAAAATAAAGAAGGAACAATGTACATTATTTTTTATCAGACTTGATTGATTGTATAGATAACTTAACTTACTAGTTCACTAACACTAATTTGTATCAATCCATATAAGTACTTTGACTTAATTAATAATTAGGGATATATTGGATGGAAATTTATCTAATTTTAATTGAAAATAAAGGGTCAAAGAACAACTTTTAGGTAAAGGGAGCACATCAAGAATAAAAATTTAGTGTAAACACAAATTCATTTATTCTTTGGAACATAAAATAACCTTTTAAGACATTTTTGCTAAGTTTATTGAAACTACTTTGTTAAATTCTGATAAAGAATCACAGTTCAAAGGTGGTATACAAAAAAATATTTCTAAATTAATAGCTCAAGCAGTAATGATTGATGAAATAACATCTAAAGGACAGTCAATATCATACCAGATAATTATTTTTATATGAACAACTTTTTGAGCTTAGATTTATTAGTGCAAATCAATACATGGAGGATTTTCAAGAATTTATTGGCAAGAGATTATCAATCTCTTGAAGTTTATTTGAAACATGACACTATACTATTGATTCACTCCTCATAAACAAAAAGAATTTTATTACACATTATGATATGAAAGTGGGGATTTTTGGTATCTCTCATGAGATTCATTCACATACATTGTGCAATAAGATGGTAATCAAGAGAAATGAAGGAAAGGCAGACATCTAAGCCAAGTATTTTAATTTTTTAAACTATAAATCTTGGAATGATGTATTTTTAGATTTCCCTCTCCTTGAAGGAACTTCAATAACCTTTAAAAATTTCAAAGAATAAAATCTATTCTTCCAATTAGCTAATTTCAGAGAAAACAACAAATTGTGTTCCATAATCACAAGAAATTGCGATGAACACAGAGATGTATGACCTCATTATTTATGGAATATTTGAATAACTGAAAAAAATTTCCTAATGCTTCCAATGGAAACGCATACGGCAATTGCAAAGTTGACAGTTATATGCTCCACTGTAAAAGGAAATTAAATTGAAATGTCCTAAAATAATGTTTAAAATATTAGAAAAGTAAGAAGCTATGGATCATTATTGCTAAGAGTATTTAACCTCATTCTTGCTGAAGAGATCAACACCTAAGCTAAATTTTTATGAGATATGAAGAAAAACTTACTATTCACCAGGATTTAAAGTCTTTAATATCAGTTAAACAATTAATAAATAAAACAAAACCCTACTTCATATTGTGGAGTCTAATTTAAAATAATTTGGTTTTTACTTCCCGTTAACTACGAAATTTTGGTCATGATATTAAATTCCAATTTTTAAATTTATTGCTTCTCTGCGGGAATGGAAAAATCTGAGATACATAACCAGAGAAATTTCTAAGGTAGCCATGGAAGATGAAAATGTTTGGTACAAGAAGATATTAATTCTCGTGAAAATCGAGTTTCTCTCGAACTATTGATAAAACGGCTAATTTGAACAGTAAATATTGAGCTTTGTCGCTAAAACACGAAATTAACTATGAATTAAGATTGAAAACAGCTAACTGATTATTACATTTTTAATCTTGATTACTAGTTAGTGAAATTTAAAGAGGCTAATAAGGCGCTGTAAGTCGTAATATTTAAGGGATGATGTAGCATCCATAATAAATCGAAACTTTGTTCGATTCACTCTTAACTCATTTAATCCCTCAGTTATTCTATCGGTGCTATCGATTAATTTCCCTAAACGGATTACAGTTAATCGAGATTCATAGTGTGCGCTTTTATATATTACTTATATTATTTGGATATAATGGCAAAAGGTTGTATACATGGACGATGAGTTGGATGATATTCATTTCCAAAAATATGCATTAACTTTTCAAGCTGTTACGGTTATCACTACTTAAACAAGTATGTCAAATTAACCTTTCTTAACTTTTATATTGTACCAGATCTTAGAAACCATATAAACAGTGGATGAAGTCTTCTCGGGTTGTCAGCCGGAACCATCTTCAGGAGCGAAGTCTTTGCTCCGGGAGATGGTTCCAGAGAAAGGGACTGAAACGCTAGACTCGACTAAGAATCATACCGGCTGATAACCTGAGAAGACTTCATCCTGAATATTAGCCGGGAAAGAGCAAGGTCCTTTCATATAAATACTGTATACTGTATTACTCCTCTTATCTTTGCAGATGAGGACGCAAAATTATCTCTCATCCGTCAAATCCATTTCTATTGTTCGTTAATTTTGTTTATTTTTTATAAATACACATACTAAAATTATTCAATAATTACTTAATTTATAGGAATTCCATTGTAATATAATCTTTTGAATGCTCTAATGGTTTTCCTAGTAATTGAGTTATACTGTATACTAACATCAGCCTTTTTCTTAAAAGAAAAGAGAAAAAAAAAGAATGAAGCATTTATTAAATTTTGTTTCCATTTAGAAATTATTACTAACAGTTACTAGAAACATCAGACTGATCTGTATTAGTGATTAAGTACAAAAAATATTATTGTTCTTGAATCTATTCTCAGCCATGAATGTAACACTTTCTATCATTATAAGTAACAAATATACATTTTCTGATTTAAGTCCCTTGTTTACTTAATAGCATCAAGCCAAGGCTAGTACAGTGTGGACAATAAGATATTTGAGCAAATGCAAAATTGGTTGTAAATTAATAAAAGTATATTTTGAACTCCTTGCATTAATTTTTTAAAGTGAATTGAATCTTTTGCAGTACTTTTAGCTTGCAGTTTCTCTATTTTAAACTTTCTTAACTAGTCTGGGAAAACAATTTTTAATTCTCATAAAAAAAACCCATATAGACTAAATTTTTAATTAAAAATGGCTAGTCTATTCTGAAAATTGTAGGAAAACGTAACACAACAGAGAGAGAGATTGAGGTGGCAGAGTATCAATTGTGCTACATATTATGAATCGAGGACCACCTCCTCCACAACAGAGTAAACAATACCTTCTAAGCAAAACCTATTCACCTGCAGCTGAAAAGAATGAAACTGTACAGCCTAGAGGCCATTGAGATTGTATCATTCCTTGTACTCTTGATAATGGATCTATTTTGTAAGAATGTAAAAAATTCAGTGCTATGTACTTTGAGATTTTCAAAATCCATTTCCAATTAGTCCTTTCAAATTTGTAATCCTCCTTAAATCTCTTGAGGAAAATAATAAATTATTCTTATTCCTTAAAAGCATTCCATCACAATGCTAGATTATATCAGATACTAGTGAATATCTGATTAACTGATTCATGGATGGGAATGAATATACAACTAAAGAAAACAAAAGTTAAAGGAAGTAACATAACATGTAATTAACCCCTCCAATGAGGTTGAGGTGCTATTACCTCCACCAAACTTAGCGCATTAATGTAAAAGTGCTTTCTCTGGACCTACCAACATTTGCTCCTGCCTAAAAAAGTAGATTTCTAACTGTGATGTGGATGTACATCATTTTATGATTGGAGCAGATGTTGGGAAGCCAAGGAAGTACTTTCACTTCCTCTGTAAATGCACTTAGTGTAGTGGCAGAAGAGGTAAAGGAACCTCATTCACATCTAAATGGTTAAGCTTAGGCTCCCCACTTTACCCAAATAAGCTTTGTCCTTTGAATAAAAGAAAGAATCCTCTACAGGTTTCTTTAGTTAATTCAATTTATGGTGAGAATTAAAACTTGGAATTGAAACCAGCACTTAAAATTAGTAATGAAATCAATATGAGGTGTGACTTCGTAGAATGCCATAGTAATAAAAGAAATTTACAAAGATATTTTTATTACTTAAAATTAGTTTTAAAGAGTTTTTATACTTATAGTTGTTTAAACATGCACTGCACTTGCTATTCACTTTCATTAAAAAACATGTGAATCAAATAATGATTGGTTCAGGAGTAATATCTGTTTCATGTAAAAACAGTTATACTATTAAAGATTTGCTAATTTACTGAATCTTTCATTAGATATTGAATGATTGTTTCCAACTAGAATTAATTATAAAGCTTAGAGATTTAAAAATATAAGAGTTTCTACATCTATTAGTCAGTATCAATAGATTAAGTCAAAAATAAACTTTATTAGTTAAAAAAGTTAAAGATAAGACCTGATGGTGGTCCAAAAAGGTTATAGTCATATAAAATATCACTGTAATTTACTACATTTTACAATACTTTGCTGTCTACCAATAATATTTAAATAGCTATACTTGATACATTGTCCAAGGGATTATTAATAATATTTAACACCTTTTATTCAATTAGGTTTCTTCTTTTATTGTTAAAAACCAGTTTCAAAAATTAACAATATCACACTCCTCTTTTAGTCAAATGCCCAAATGACTGTACCAATATGCAACTAAGGCATATTATTCTCAACCCAAAGTCAGCATCCACCATCACGTTGGTGCCATTTGATAACCAATATACGAATCCATTTAGTTGATAATATCCATGAAACATTTATCTGATACATTTCTTGGTCCAGCAACAGCTAACCTTTCAATTTTCACAAATTTGGAATATCACAAAGCACACACTGCACAACACCATGTAAATCAACTCCCCCAAAAGCTCATCAGTCCAACACTAAAAGATAAACCTCCACTTCTAAACTTAGAAACTCAGTCTTATGCGGGGAGAAATATATCTATTTACATGATTACATACAGGAAATAGCAAATACACATATTATTTATACATCCCAATATTCACCAGATAAAGATTGTCAAAACAACCAAATAGATCCACCAGCAATTCTTCAAAACAAATGATGAACCTTTCCATTAGCTAGATCCATCTGCATTTTCTATATTTTTTTCATTACCTGAGATGTTTCTTTACAGCAAAATGACACACCATTAACTGCCAATAATTGATTCATTATGCAATAACAAGAAAAATTAGAGCAATAATTTTCACTGCCCATCAATTTATACAACTTAACCACTTCCAACAAGAGAAATGAAATGCTCAGGGAACAATTAAGGAAGCATTAGATATCAGCATAGCTGCTCTTAAAAGTGCTACTCTTCAATGCAGTGAAATGCTGCATAAAGATAAAAGCCAAATAACTCCTTCCCTGACGATTTAAAATCGGAAAGTGATAAAACAAATACAACATTTTAATAGTAAGGCACTAAGTCAGGTATGAGGAGGACTTCATCTCCCTCATCGAATTATATACATAACCATATCATCACAATACACTGGAATCACTGCAAACTACACAGATATATTTATAAGTATTTATATGTAACACCCACCCCGATGGAAGAATTAATAACAAATTGGCAGTAGGTAAAGTTGCAATTTCTCAAATCTAATTCCTGCCAGGTGATGCAACAATATATATTTATATAATCATTAAATAAATGAAAATAAAAATTATACTAATACTTGATGATTAAAAATAATAGGTATTGGACCCACATAAATTGATATAATGATTAATACCGTAATTCTCTCACATTAAAAGTATATTTTTAAAGTGCAGAAGTCTACCATTTTGGTGAAAGAAACGGGTTCAAAATATTAGTATTCTTAATAAATTACTCTTAAAAGGTGAAATACTTTCAGTAAGCTTCCATGCATTAAGCACATTTCCAATTGGTTAGATAAGAGGTAATTTCCATTACCAATCACGACACAAAAATAATATTTATATATTTACAAATTAAGGAAATAAATAATCTTCAAAGACTGATCTTTTACCAAAATATACTACTTGAATGTTGCTATACCAATAGCACTCCTTCAATGATAAATTGTGCATTTATGACTAAACAATTTATATTACATCAAAACCAAAGCTTCCACAGAACCAATAACCTCTCAGAAAAAAGATGCACAAAGTAAAGGACTAATTATATTGAATAGACAACATCGTATTCAAACCATGATCCCTTTCCTGAGCACAAATAATTACAGGAATATGTTGAGCTTTCATGAAGATATTCAATTTTTGTGTCGGAATAAAAGAGCATTTCTAAATTCACCATGAGCATATTCCCAACACTATGAAACAACATACAAGCAAGTAAAAAAAATAATCTTCGTTACAGAACTTGAAGCCAATTCTCATCTCATAATTCTTGAACATTATTGTTAAATTCAATTCAATGAACTTTCAATTCATAGTTCAATTATATTTCACTTGAACGCTTGATAGTACATAGGCCCTGCACCAAGTACTTGCTGAGGAGCTGGCTGTTGCATTCCACCAGAGAATCCTGGCAAATAACCCATCATAGGAGCACCTGCTACAGAAAATAAAAAACAAAAATTAAATTTGTATCATTCTCTAGAAAAACTACACTTGAAACGTTACAATTTTTCTCATATTAGGGAAGAATAGGTTTTTCATTAGCACAAAAAGCATATACTTTTCACAGAGCAAAGAATTAAAGATAAGGGAAATATAGCAACACGACTGGAAGTGAGGTATCCTGTAAGAGACTTGGGTTTCAGTCATTTTGCTGTTTTTCATTTCTCTTAAACATTATCTACATATTATTGCGTGTGTATATATATATATATATATATATATATATATATATAAATACAGCAGAATATATGAGATGCTATTTTTATTATATCTTGGCATAATTTTTTATCAGAAATGATTATTCATCATTATTTTTAGAGTTAGAATTTGACAGGAATGAAGGGGCTGAACTGAAATTTAGACTCAAACCAATGATTTTTAATAATATAAATTGCTTTTATAAATATAAATCATAATTAATTAATTTATATTACTTGGGTTAATATTTATAATTCCTATTACTTCAAATTCTCTATAGAAGTAAAGATAACATAAAAAAATAACATGAAAAAGAAAAATAACATAATAGCAATGGTAATAATTTGAATTTTATTTAATTCAAGAAAATACAAAGTTGACTATATATATTTAATAACCTTTATTACTTATATTTGGTAACACTTCAATTTTTTTGAAAAAAGATAAGTAAAATACAGAATACTATGACATGACAAGTTTCTTCTGACTAAGTTACAACATGGGAAGGATTTATAAGCAATTATAATACATTTAAAACCCCCATTTTTCCCCGTTTAAATAAGGACTATATTTACAACAGAATGGACACAAGAATAATGATTTGAAACTCTTATCAGCAACTATGAACAAACATACCATGTCACAAGCATTGCTTTTGATGTAAGGAAACAATTTACCTGGATAAGGCACAGAACCCATGGCAGCACTTGGAAAAACAGGACGAATGGGAGCTTGACTGACAGCTGGAACTGCAGTACCCATCATTTGGTTCATTGGAGTACTATTGCTAGGTCCACCAAGATTACCTCTTCCACTAATTGACAAGTCATCTATATTTATATCCAAGCCTCCTGAATTGCTCCAAGTACTACCAACCTGCTTCAATCAAAGTCATAGTAAATTATAACTCCAGTGATAACATAAAACAAAGAAATCTTTACAATTATTAAACTTTAAAATTTTCATTAACGATTGAGAATTTTGCTATGACTTGATATCAGTGAAACCAATTGAAACAAATCTGAATAATTATAACGAGGAAAAAGTAAAATCATGACTCAAAGTGCACTGAATCCAGTTAATTATACAAATAAGGAAGGATATGGTAATATAATGAACAATGAGAAAATGGAAAATTCGAGGCAAAAATTTTAGAAACAGAATATCTGTTCACAATTGGTCTGAATTTTATCAAAATCATGAAATTATGAGACCAAAAATGTTTGTACATAATTTCTTAAATACATCGCACGTTTAAAATTGTATGAAGCAACCTTTAAATATAACAAAATTTAATTAAATCCTTAAAATAAAAATTTCCTTTAGTAGTATATGAGTGTATGAATGAGTTTTATAATATGAGATGTTCTGAGGACACCTATTTGTATACTGTACTGTTGTAGAGCCAAGAAATTTTAACTTTGCAAAAATAAATTGTCCATGTTATATTATTTAAGTAAAAGAAGAAAATGAAATGGAATGCTACAATATTTGCATAATATTTATGAAATATATAGGTTAACTGTGACAGTAGTTTCGTAGCTGTCTCTGCATAAATTAAAGAATTATACCAAACAACCCTTATTTGGCATAAATAACAAAAATTAAGTAAATATGGTTTTCACAATCAATATTAGAAAATTAAAGAATTTCATAGAAAGAATCTAAGAATAATGGGATAAATTTCACAAGGATACTTAATGAGCCTTAAGTAAAATTATAATCTTCAAATAAATAACTCTTACTGGTTTGTTTCCAACAGCATTAGTGCATAATTGAATGCCCGAACTGCTTTGGCAAGGCTGAAGAATTGGAGCACCTTTCATCATTGAGTTGTGGCCATTGAGCATTCCTGAAAAAGAAAGTTACATAAATTCCAACTTCATGAAAAACTTAAATATATATTTAATTCAATATTCTATAATATTCCATAACTGTAGCTATTCTAATAAATAACCCGTAACTACTTAAAGGAGAAAATTGTCTAAATCTTAGTAAAAGATATATTCAACAATTTTATAATATACTACATCAGCATTTAGGAATTTCTTTACCTCAAACTGTAAAAAGCTTACAAATTTCAAGTAAACTTTGTTCTACTCAGTCCCAATGCTACTTCAGATGAAAGTTGAGATACAATTGCACATAATGCATACATAATATATATGTACAATTGATAATTTTAATGCCCAAGAGCAGCAGTAACATATTATTGAAATGAACAGCAATATAATCACAGATTTAAATACTTCAAATAATTATTTAATACAGAGAGCAGCTTGAAACTAATATGGATATGTATTAAAGGAACTTCTAACACCACTATCTATTTTAGCCAGTATCTATATTTAATGTTTCATATTAGGAAAGCACTCGATCACTAAAAATGGCAGGTTTTTGTAATGATGTTGATTTTCTGAAAACGGCTGGTTAACTGTGAAGGATCATTTTTAGAATTACCCCAAAGAAATCAACATGGTAGAAGATATCTTCTCTAGATGATTTTCTCCATAATACCATAGTATTTGTATTTCCTTTAGTTATTTAACCTCTCTAACACACTTAGAAAGGTAGGGGATGTAACACAGGATTAATTTTATATAAAATGTCCAGAAACACAGTTGTTCATTATTTGACAAGGGCAAGAAGCATCAGAGTAAAATTCAAAATATATATATCAACCTAAAAATAAATAATCCATTCTTCAATAATATAAATCATATATGACCAATATAATGGCAAGTTTATGTGCAGCAACTCAATTCTGTACCATCTTTCCATTCCTTTTAATATTCTAAGAATCATTTTGAGAGAGAAGTATTCATTCTGTATGATTACTTATACAAATAAAAATATACAATTCATTTTGTTCACCATAACTATTGAAGTTTACTGATGTTTTGGTACAACCAAAGAATTTTCTCATTCTCTTACATCTTTAATTTTATAAGCATACAACTATTAACATTAAAAGTTAATCACATTCAATGTCCGTACATAATTTTAAATATAATCTTTATGCTCCTCTGTAAGCAAAGGTAAACATAAAAAAAGGAGCTAGAATTAAGGCAAGGGGCAAAAGAGCATAACTCGAGTCAAATACAAAACTTCATAAATTGATATATTTCATTTAATAAATGATGGACAAACTGATTGTTATTTAAACGTCAAAGTTTCAATTTCATATTCTCTTAAATAAATACTGGTAAACATGCCATCATTATTATTTTCCACTAAAAAAGGTAATGATCATATTGAAAACACAAAATTTATAAAAATAAAAGATTATTCATCCATATCTCTATGCTCATCTTTGGAATGCTAGTAGGTCCCTGAAATGCTGAACTTTTATTGAAATTACCTGGTCAAATGCCTCAGATTAATTTTTCCATGAAATTCACCACATAAACCTTCTATGATCCAGTGCTTTTCCATTTGAATTGACACTAAAACCTCTCTGTCGAGACATGATTTAAATTGAACACACTCTAACTGTTTAGATAAAAAAAACCTCCTCTCTATATATTAAAGTGTAACATGAAATATGAAACAGTATCTACATTCTCCACTTTATTCAGCAACTATTAACCATGTATTTAAGAAAATTACCTACAAGTAATATCCTTCAAATAGAGTATGAAAGGGATTATGTTATTATGAGCTACATTTCCAAAATTTAAATGAGTTTCTACATATCATAGGTAGCAGATATATAAACACAGATGCTTTAGAGAGTGAAAATTCTTCCATGTATAATAAAGACAGTTTTGGCAAATTACAGAATACATTTCTAGCACTCAAGTTTTTTCAAGGCAAGAAAAAATAGTACCAAACTTAAATTATGATAATAATAATACCTATGAATTAAAAATCTATTGATTATAATTTGAAAATGAAAACTTTATCTAATGACCTCCTTCTAAAGTCCTATTGATTTTTCATAAACAAATGGTAATTTTATATAATTTACTATGGTATATTAAATGCATAAAATTTACAATTCTATATTTAAGGATAAAGTGCAAAGTTAGGATGTTAAAAAATGAGTTCAGTAAAAATGACAATGTATTAACATAACAGCCAGATACCTAAATGCACTTGCTCTAACAGGAAAAGAATTAAGATAAATATGAGGGGATGACATTCCAGGGAAATTTCATAATGGATATTCATTCATCATCAATGTTGGGAACAACTAACACAAGCAACTTAGAAGAATACAGAAATCATTTCAATAAAGCTCTAAATGTGATTTAAAATTCTGACATGCTTTGCATCAAGATACTCTTCACAAAATATGCCGTTTCCTGTAGAATTTTCTTAGAAACTGCAAGTTAAAAAAATTAATTATGCTGATGTTTATAAGGCACTCAAAATAACATAATACATAATTCATAATTGGCATATCAATATCATACTTCTCCAGTTAACAATAAAAACCCTCAAAAAGAATAATAGTATGCATTGTCACAATTTCTTCTAGAAAATTCAGTGGAAATCATATTACCCATTACATGCATGCATTAAACAC
Source organism: Pantala flavescens (assembly GCA_020796165.1). Lineage (NCBI taxonomy): Eukaryota > Metazoa > Arthropoda > Insecta > Odonata > Libellulidae > Pantala > Pantala flavescens. Next base: position 19,448,952 of record CM036882.1, read on the forward strand.
CAGTGTGTATAAAAAAGCTTTGTGCATACTGTAAAGCAGTGAATATGAGGATTTTTCTTCAATAAAACAGTTTCTTTTACTTCCATATTACATTCCTAATCCTTACAAGGGCTTTAAAATAAATTAACGCTCTGAACAACCTTTGCTGTGCTTCACAGTTCATTATTGAAAATTTAGTTTTTTTTTTCCCCTGAAACTGATTTTTAAAAATAAGGTGCATGTTTCATGACAGTGCAAGGTAAGAACTGTTAAATTAAGCAAACAAATAATCAAGCTTGAATACAAAAGAAAATTAATTATAATTAATAATACTGAACTATTTAGCGTGTTATAGTTCAAAATATACATATTTCTAAATAGCCTACCTTGATCTATTACCAGATACACAGGCAGACGTATTACTTTTTTGAATCTGAATAAGGCTCATATAATTTCAAAAGAAGATTCATAATATTACACTATAAAATTTAAAAAATAGTGTTACTAAAAATAATGAGAATTAATATTTTAGACATGCTTATAGTTTATGTCTTCCAGAGTATATTTAAAAATTATTTACATTTAAAGGATATTTTTAGCTTTATTGGATAAAAGATATTTATGCTCTTGCAGAAAAATTATGAATGAATAGATCATTGCATAAAAATTTATTGTTCACCATCAAATTCATTTTTAACAAAGATTTGTAACTTTTTATCTGTAATTTGGTACTAATTTGTTTAAGTTGAATACAAAATTAACAGAAAAACACAATGCTAATCACATATAAATTTAAGGATTAAGCATACTGAAATAAAACACTTTTCATTTTATGGGGTTCATGCATACTTTTCATACATACTGAACATGTAATATCAAAAAACTTTTCTGAGCAGATTATATTAAAATAGTTTAAATGAGAAATTAATAGATAACCTTATTTACATTATATTATTATAAATAGCTTTATTTATATTCATTTTGAAATAAGTTCAAATTAAAAATGAATTTCAGCTTGAACAGTATAACGTATAACTTGGGATTTCACTTATTTGATAACAATCACACATTTGTAAAATTCAAAAAATCTTTAAAAACTAATCTTACAACTAATCAGCAACTTCCATAGAATGTCCATCGTCAATTCCCTTATAAATAAAATAAACACAACTTTGAAGAATGATTTCTAAAATATCCAAGTCCTAACTTTGCCAAAAGCATCTTCCAATAACACATTCCAGCTGCTTTGATTACTGCATGTTAATAGACATGCACGACTTAACATATGCAATCACATTTGCAGATATGTTCCTACATTCCTCATCAGGATCATTCACACACATTTCTGTAAGTAGTCTGATGCACTTTGCAAGTCTCCTATAACTCTCACTGGAAGCTAAATCATCACCATAATCTATGGCATCATGCATAAAAGCATGATGTGGATTTGGAGCACCACTAGCAACAGCAGCTGCAACTGCTCTTGCAGCTGCATGCCTAACACTAGCTTCTGAGTTGCATAACCCCATGCTTGCTGCCTCAAGCACTGCTCCAGCTATTCTTCCCGTCAAACTGGCTCCAGACCCCACAGATAACATAGCCAATGTTCCAATGGATGTCATTAATTGAGATGTAAGAACTTCAAATGTTCCATCACCGTTGTTTCTTAACAAATTTTTTAGACATTCTTGGGCTTCTTTCTCTTCAGGCAACAATAGAGAGAATATAAAACTACCAGCAAAGGTATGAAATCTGTTGACTTTAAAAGAAGCCTTGTTCCTCCCGAGAGCACAAGATCCCCATCGACGTGTTTTGGATTCCACCCTTTCTCTAATGATTACATCCCATGAGTTTTCAATACATCTTAACCCTCTTTGATATTCTGACCGATCTAACTTACTTTCCCTATCTTCCTTAACGTCACAACTTAACTCTTTAGCTGCATCTACCAAAGCAATTAGAGCATCCAACCGGCTTCTAACTGAAGAATTGCAAGAGAAGAATTGCCTGCATAGAAATTTAGACCCTACTAAGGGTTTGGCAGCTGCTACTGCTGACATTGATTTTATGATTAAGGATGAAATCTCACTCTCTGAATACCCAGCACTTCCAAACATTGGACAGTGAAAAAGGGCAAGAAGTAAATCTTCTGCAATTGATGCATCACTTCCAGGAAGTGCTTTCTTGACAATTGTAGGACAATTTTCTAAATAAGCAAAAAATCTGTTCCTGACTTCCAAGCTTTCATTTCCCTCTTTTCCATTAGGGCCCTCAGACAAAATTTCAATTAGGTTGTGTAATGTTGATGGCTGATGATCTTTTGTACTATTGGAATCCATTGACATGTCATAGGGCTCAAATTCATCATCACTGTCTACCTCATTTTCTTCTATATCATCTTTATAATTCTTTCCCCCTAAGATAACATTTCCTCCATCACTATTGGCAGCATCTTCCTTGGAAATAGGAGTCATATTTTTGGAATAGTTCCCGAGGAAAAAACAAAAATCAGCAGGATCTATCTCCTCGATCTTTACCTCTTCTTTACCAAATTCCATATCATACAGCCTCTTTAAACTAATAATCAACTCATCCTGGTTATCATACTCAAAATTTGGCCGTGGCAGTGCCTTATCATCATTTATTTTCATTTTACTTTCAAATGTGCAACTGACTATTTCCCCGGTGATCATTCCCATTAGTCTTACAGGCGACTGAAGGGATTCTAAGTGAAACATGACACCTTTGAACACCTTATTGAGAATCCTACTGAAGTTTTTATCAACAGCTTCCTCATAACTTTGAAGATCATCATCCATGGGAAAGGTTCTTCCATTAAAAGTTTTATCGCTGACTATATTTTGTTCCAAGAAAGATGCTCTTATGCGTGAACAACATGCAATGATAGATGCAGTCACCCATCGTTGTTGTTTTAAACTGGTGCATTTACAAATACTGGAATCACCCCAAACATCAACCAGTTGCACCAAAAGATCAATAATTCTCTTTCCACCTTGATTACCACTTCCTAGATAACCAACTAAATTGTGTAAAAACTTTTCATCATTTACTGTCCATCCAAGTTCTCCTCTATATGATAAAAGGGTCATTCTTGTACTTAAGACAGAGAGCCAATTACGATTGTTAAGGCATTCTTCACCTAAAACAAGTTTAACCAGATAAGGATTCTCACATTGACATAAAATTACTTCTGCTAATACTTCTATACTACTAGCATCTACTTCTTTCAATAGATTAGGTATGATAACCTGGGCTTTGTTGTTGTGATAACATAAATTTACAAAATACTTGATAATCTTTGCAATTCCAAAAGAACCTCTGAAATGAACAGCAATTTTACCTATGAGTTTTGCAGCACGGAAAAGATACAGAGGAACCTGTACATAAACTAACACTTGACATAACTTAGCTAGATGACCACAGAGCAAGGAACAGTAATGATTTGGAACAAATTCCATAGGTATGTCTTTATGCATGTGATTGGCCACTAGAGTAGGCACTGTGACAATCAAATGTACTAATTTTGTCCAGTTTTCCTCTTCATTCACAAACTCTGCAGCTTTCTTTTCATCCAATTTATCTTCTATTCTTCTAGTACAGGCTCTCAAGAGCATATCAAGCAATGAACAACCATTCATTACTTTTCCCATAATCTCAACTAGTCTTAAAGTACTTGCTGGGCATTCACTTTCATGAGTTTTGATAGGACAGCTTTTGAAACCTTCAGCAAGAGCCACTAAGGAATCTTCTGCATAGCCTTCAATAAAAAAATATTCCTGTACAACTCTTGGATGTCCAATTATTGAATGAGCCCCTCCTTTACAAATCCCTTCAACCATAGCTTCTATAACTCTTCGATAATACATCTGAGACAACTTTTGACGAGCTTCACTTTCGTCAGAGCAAGGAAGAAGTTTAGGACTCAGCTTCATAAGGCACCTCCACACTTCCTCAGCTCCTCCTTTCTTAATCTTAGGTAACAAATCCATCACATCATCTTCGCTCCTTTTCCCCATCACATAGAGATCTTGTTCCAACTCTTCAATAGCATCACCAACAACTGCAAGTTGACAGTGAAAATTCTACTCGTGTAACTGGGGCCAGTACAAAGAAAAAGCCATTCCAGAATACAAGTATTGAAAAGGCTCTTAAGAATGACATACATTTGCACAGCGTAAGCAAGCCTAAACTTATTAAGTAAATTTCTGGGAGCTAACACAAGGGAATTGAGAATAGGGGTCAAATCATACCCATGACAACATTCATTTGCACTATACATTCTAGGAGATGATGATGCTTACCAGGCATAGAAGGAAGGCTACTATCCAATGGGGATACAGGGTTACTTTGTGCTAGGGGAAGTGGATCACTAGGGAATGTACTTAGTCCCAGCAGGAGATCCGTATTTGACTGGGTGCCACCTAAAAACCACACACAGATTAAATAGAGGTTCAAAAGACAACACAGCATTGAAGAGTAGAAGGAACACTACAGCACTGAAAAACAGTCTAACACTACAATTAATGCAAGAGAGTCTTAATAATTTATGGATGCAAAGGATGAGGTCAAACAATAAATTCATAGTAGTGAAAATAGTTCAGAACAAAACAAGATATATGCTCATGCTGACACTATAAATAATTACATATTTTCCATCATATATTACTTAAACTGATGAGTTAGATCATCAATAGTAATAAGGGAACTGAGTTTTCATCAAAAGAATAAGAACCTTGGTGAAGCTTGTTTTCATAAGTTTTTCAATAATAATAAAATTCTAGGTTGAACTGTAGGCAAACAATGAAGACTATTCAAACACTCTAATATATGCTTGATTGCTTAACCTTTAACGTACGAGTGGTCCCTTTAGGGACCACAGGCACACGCTTCGTTTCAGGTCTGCTTATTATCACTTTCTTAGCTTGGATTTGGCTAATTTTTTTCTTAGGCTCTTGGAGTGATCCTCTCTATACGCTCATAGCAACTCGTCTTACTTGATATAAGGTTTATATACGTAATCGCTTTCGAAACGATGCTACCTTCTCTGCTTCTGGAAAGCAAACAGTCCCGATATTCTCTAACACTTCATCCTACTTATTTTTGGTGGTTGTAAACACTCTTTTGTATCTTTTTAATCTTCCGTACAAGCAAGTAATCCATCCATTTCCTTATCTCAAAAAAATAAGAGAAAAATGAAAATCTCTCAATGCTTTCCATTCCTTAGTTCTCTTCTTGGATTCTTACTGTGCATATTCCATAGAAAAAAATTTTTATTGCAAATAAAAAAGCAGACAGTGGCACAGTGGTGTTGTCATGCATATACTTTTTGTTTTACTACGCTATCTTAAATAGTTTTCTAGTTATTTAGCTATGACTAAAGAGCTGCAGAGTTTCCATAATTTCAGCATTTAAATTCCCGGCCGTTCAGAGATACATCTGAGATTGAGTCCCGTCTTTTAAAGATTTTATCCATATCCGAGAGCTTATTCCTAGTTAGCTAAATTTAAACTCTAGAATAAGTAAAAAGCTATATTCTGTAAAAGACCTATAAATGAAAAAATTAACTGTCCATGTCTCAAAAGTATTCTTCAATATTACGTCTGAATTTTTAAACACAATAGAGTAGAACAACTGAAAGGCAACTGGAACATACAAGTATAAATCTTAGTCTTGTCAGACTTTTTCTGCATCCATTATCACTTGGTTGGAACTACATAGTTACATTCCTCATATTAGCACTCAAAATAAATATAAGACCTATGCATGGAAAATACATTCAGTGAATAAGACAAATACCAAGACACTACTGTGAACAGAGGTGCATAATAACATCAATTTATCTACATAAAATAATCTAAGGGATTGTACTTAGCTATGCAAATCAATTTTTAGAATATGGTTAACATAACAAACTAAAGGATTGATTTACCCAAAAATACTTTATAAAAATCAACATCGTAAAAATGCTTTTGAAAAATAACTTTCCTATAGTCCGCTCCACAAAATTTGGCATTACAGGAAGCTTATGGGAAATAAATGCATGTAAACTGCCTTAAGGGACCAACCTGATCTCTTCCCAAGAGTCATTTAATCGGTCTAACAGAGTCTCATAGATAAATTAAGATTTTTAGCTCAGTTCAGTCAATTTTTTACTGAAATTTTGGTAAAATTTGGATGAGAAAGAATAATTCTATATATTGAGGATTTTTCATCTTTATAACAAATGTAGTAAATTTTGAAGAACATTCTTGAAACTGCCATTAATTTCATCCTATCTAACATAAAATGCTAGTTATGCATACATAATGCATAGATCTCTTTTTACATTATGAATACATAAAAGTTAAATTTTACCATTTTTTCTTGGTGAAAAATAATTTAAGCGGAACGTAACCTTTGAAAAATTGATAGTGCAGTCTAATTTATACATCACCTAAAACCTTTTTGTTTCTTAAATTACAAAAACTAGTAACAAGAGAAATTGAGATGTCATTTTCATTTACAGATTATTCTAAGCTGATATCTTGAATAAAACTTTAGTTTTTATAGTTATACCTGAGAGCCGGTATCAGATCAATCAGAATTACCCTCTCGGGTCTATTAGTCTTGAGCATAAAAGTAATAAGGATTAAGAATCGGAGCGCAAAGTCCATTACTCTCTCAGGTATTATCATGTAAATTAAATGCTGATTTCTCTATAATTAGATAGATATCACATAACTATTGTAAAACTAGCATTTTAAGTTTTCATTATTTTGTATAGAATTTTGTGTAAATTTCATTATTGTGTATAGAATATCCCTATGTCAAAATAGCAGTACAAGGGATAAGAAAAACATTTTTCAATGTTGAATCAGACAAAAAATTTTTAGTACTTGAATAATCTAATTTTCAATATATGTGGAGTTTTAATTCCAGTAGCTTAATTGTTAAATTTGATTTAATTCAAAACGCTTAATAATATATAATGGAAGATACTTATTTTATAAGAAGTTTACCTTTACTTTGTACAGACAATTTTGGTCCAATTTTCATTGTTTCTTTGCGAAAAAAATTTCTAAAGCATTGCATAAAACTCAATGTATGCAAGAGGGTGGGAATATATAAAGGTATAGATCAAATACGTAAATGGAAAAGAAATTTTCATGAGCTTTCCACAGAAACATGATACACCATTGCATATACTCAAAATAGAAAAATATCAATGCATCAACTTATGCAGCATGTTTTTATCTCATATGCGTGTAAAGACTAAAAACAATAAGACTAGTATGTAGACTAAATTACTAATAAAATGTTTAGTGATATGCTAATTCTAGATTTTCTATAATATTATTTGCAGATGAATGGTTAATGATTCAATTCTCATTGCAATGTTATATTTACTATTTTTTGATATATACTATTGACTTTGATCAATTGTAGAAAAAATTTTAAGGATTTGAATCATGCAAAATAATATTTTTTCAATAAACATCGGTTATTTATATACATATGCAACAAAAATTTTAATGGACTCAATGCATACACTGCATTCGGTGAATAAGCATTGCAAAAATGATGAAGACTGTCATAATAAGGTGATATAGGAGAGGTCCTGGGTATTTAGATCCGAATAAAAAATCACTATTTAAATTACTTTCAGAAAATACTGTGCTGTGACCTCACCTGGAATGGTACCATTGTTTTGGTTGCTCTGAGTGGTCAGATTATTCAATTTGTTATTCCCATCCACAGTACTGGTGTTGTTATTTCCTTCACTGAATGCACTTGTAAAATCAGCAAAATCATCCTCTCCACCCCTGAAAGTGATTTTTAAATAAGCTTACATTCAAAATAAGACGTATTTAAAATGAACATTATAACAAAATTTTCACAAATTGTCAAATTTAAGAATACTTTTGAATTGGATAAAAACAAGAAGGAGGAAAGATAGCCACTACAAGAGAGCTAATTCTTTAATACCAGCTAAATGTAGAAGGTAGAGCAAAAAGGATGATATGAGGGAAAAAACTGCTATTATGAACATAAAAAACAGAAGCTATTTATTGCCTTTTCTCCTTGAGTTTGAAGTAAAATGAAATTCTAATTTCATTATTCTCTTACTTTTTCCCTTCATGCTAGCTTGGCCTTGTCCAAAGGCATTAGTTAATCTCTGGGCTTTGATCATTAACTTATAACAGATTGTAACACAAATCCATGGTTCATCTATATTTACCCTTTAGCAGGTGCAGGCTTTCCCAAAGCGCTAGTAAAATCAGCAAACTCTTCTGACGGAGAAGTTTCACTCGCCCGTGGATCGAAGTCATCATCCTCCACTAAATTTGGTTTGTTTGTGGGAGAAACGGGGCTAGATGTGCCAGATACTGCTCCTAAAAGGTAGTCTTCCTTCTTTGCCACCGCAGCGCCACTAGTTTGCTTCACTGGACTCGTATTCTTAAAATGAAATATAAATTAATCCGTCTTCTAAATATACGTTTAATAAACATTTAACTGATTAGAAATAATAAACACTAGCTACCTGTGATGAAGAAGTTTTCTCTCTCCCGAACGTGGCAGCAGCACCCAAATCTATTTTCCGCGAAGGTGTGCCGGATTTCACTCGACCACTTCGAGAACCTATTTTATCGATACGAGCACCTGTTCCAGAGGACTCTAACCCACTATCATTATCTCTGTAAACCGAATGTCCACCACTCCCCTCTTTCCGTTCACTACCGAAGCCACCATCGGATTCCTCTCCACTATGATTGTAGTATGGTTCTTCATCCGCATTGTTGCCATGATTTTTGCCACCTTTATCACCCCATGCTTCCTCTTTATTCCAACGCGGTACATCATCCCAGCGATCTCCACCTGAAAATAAAAACAAAAAAACAATGATTCTTTGAGCAACTCACATCCACCACTAATATTTTGCTACACGTTAACACTAGTCTTTCGATGGCGCAAACTAAGTATGAACATCTTCCCTAGATGAAAACATCACAAATGAGTGAAATCGCAGCAAACTTAAAGATTTAATTACCATATCTCATGCCCATACTATCACTGGACATTCCAACATATTTATCTTTGTTTTTCTTAGCTTTCTTTCTTTCCTCTCTTAATCTGTCGTCGTCTTGAATGAAGTCTATCAATTCACGGACTTTATGCCTGAAATAAGAGATAATTTCCAACAATTACTTAAACTAATATATTCATAGAAAATTTTAAACAGATGAGAGTTGGTTTTTCAAGCTATGGTTATCTGTATGTCCATGAAGAACTGCTACGTACCTGACGTTGATACCCTGATCTTTTCCAAATTCGTCCACATAAGAATAGTTTTCAAGTCCCCTTAAGTCATATATGTGTTCCCTTGCAGACGTCACTACCCTCTCCGAACCACTTTTCACCAAATACGCCAAAAGTAGCAATGACTAAAATGCAAACAGGTTTATTGTAGACATTCAGATAAGACAATACACGAAACAGCATTAATAAGTGTGCTCTTTAGTGACCTTGTATGTTCTTCTCCAATTCTTTTTGTTATCTTGAAGCATCCTCTTCCAAAGCATACTCATGACCTCCGGGAAATGCTCGAAGGTAAAAGTAGCCTGAGCAATTTCCGTCATTAAAGGTCCTAAAGAAAAACAATAATAAAGGTGAAGTGAATGGTTAAAAAACGAAAAATCTAGCACATAAAAGCTAAAATTTTCAGTACCAGTAGGTCCCCACGCATCATCATTTGTTGCTTCTCTCACTTTTGCCTCCACTTCTGTGTAATTCATTACGACATTCGCTCTAAACAATAACGAAAGACAAATTATCAAATTGAAATCCTTTAAAAGCATGACAAAATTTAGGGCAAATCATACGAGTATAAAAAACTAATGAATACTGGCATAGATAAATACTATGACTTCGAGCAAGAATTGACAGTATGAATATAAACACAAAAATATCCAATAGTTAAAGAAATCAATTATTTTTCCTACACTTTATCTGCTAATTCCCGGACCTTCCACATGATGAAAAATAGTTTATAAGATCAGAGATATCAAAATGATACTTTTCAGAGCTGAATTATCCTCAGATGACTATGGATTATGCATTTGGTCTCAGCTTTGGTTAATCTCGCCAGCTGATGCACTGACTTCCAACATGGCTGTCGACTACGTCACCTATTCATGGAATGAAGATGCGAAGGAAAGAAGAACGGAAATACCCTTCGCGGCAATATGAAATTTTGAACTTGAAATTATACTTCAGAACTCTGTTATGAAATTATTTTCCCCAATTTTCTTTTCTTTTAAACACTCCGAACAACATTAATTTTTCATAAGCTACATTCCAATGACTTACTTATGTCCTAACAATAATTATTTTCTTATTTTTATTTTACGTTCTTTTAGATTAGCTATTTACATTTCTTGATTAAAAATATCTTCCTATAATATTTTCAATGGTAAAATCAGATATTTAGAATTAATTTAAAACTTGAAGATCCTGCAGTAATAAGCTATATCAATAAATTTTCATTTACCAACAAAATGTTCTTTAAAATTGCTTGAATTAAAACTTCAATGATGCTGAAGGTACTTAAGCTTCATGAGATATGAGAGTATGAGATAAATATTAAACATTTATTAGTTCAAAGAAATTTTACAAAACATAACATGAAATAATAAACATTCAATGGAAAACACCATTTTTACATTCCGTAGGCAAAATTTAATACAATTATAACAATTTCTTGAACATTGCTTTTTAGAGAGTTAATTGAATATTAAATCTCTATAATTATTAAGCAAATAGTAGTTCGAAATTCGGCAACATGTAATGGTCCTAACAACAGTGTTGCGGTCAGCTCTTTCAAAGTTGGCCTTCACAATTTCATAGTACCGCCCATCACTGAAAAAAGATTTAATATTACTTACTTTTTAAATTGATGAACACCATCAACCAAATTTTTATGGGCAAGTATTTTTGATAAAGTAAATTTTACTATGAAATTTCCATCAAATCAATTTTATTCTTTCAGAATTGATAATGAAATATAAATTGTATAGTATAAGATATGTTGATTATTTACTATTGATGCAAACAATAAAAATATATAGGAATGCCAAATACAAGAAAAAAGTTATAATAGATTGTAAATGCTGCCAAGAAAAAGGAAAATGAAATTTTAAATTAGATTGACATAAAATAGGGGTGTACCCCTAAAATTAGTAATTTATGATAGTGATAATTTAAGCATTAATAATCTTAAAAAATGGAAATTTACTAAGTAATTCAAAAATGTATTCCCATTATCAAAAGATTTAAACAAAAGATTATATTCCCATTTAGCTATAACTTATACAATAATACAAGGCTTCTCACATTATGGTCGAAAAAAGCTTGACATTTTCACAAGGTTTAAATTAAAAATTGATTGGCATTGAGCTGAAACATCCATTTCAAATCTAAATTACCGTATTTTTCGGACCATAAGACGCACTTTTTCTTCACCAAAAAGTGGGGAGAAAAGTGCCTGCGTCTTATGGTCCGAATAGAAGACTGAGACTGACGCTGTACTAGGACGCTGACACTAATGCCGGGCATTTGTATCAGAGCTGCAGCGGGTCCCGCTGCAGCCGACCCGCTGGATCAAATATTATTCTGTTATACATTATTAAATTCTGTTATACATTATTTTAGTAAAGCCTTCGACTCAGTAGACTAGTAAATTCATTGATCATGCCCCACTTTGATTACGGTGACATTGTTTACCAAGATCTATCAAGAGATCCAATAAGAAAGAGCCAATAAGCTCCAACGCATCCAGAATGTGTCCGTTCGATTTATATTTAATTTGAGAAAATTCGACCGTATTTCCGGTGCATTTAAAAAATTAGATTGGATAAAACTAGAAACTCGCAAACAACTACACATTCTAACGTTCTCATGCACTGTTTTGCGAACGCAATCTCCTGAATATCTCTTTTCCGAATTTGTAAGATTTGAGTCCGTCCATAATTGTAATACTAGAGGGAGATTCAATTTACTAATACCGAACCACAGAACGGAGACATATCACAAATCATTTATTATAACTGCTACCACGCTCTGGAATACCATTGCCTCCCACATAAAATCTTCCATTTCCACCCGATCTTTCAGAAGAAAATGTCTTACTTATCTTAATCAAATATCCAATTTATCTCCCGCATCAACAGTCATCACATCTCTACAGCACTGATCAACGCTCTCTCTACTGCTCCTTTCACTCTTAACCTCCAATTCATTTAACTATGCATCTGTCTTGAAATATTCTTTTTTTGCAGCTCAGTCCAATATCTTCTAATTTTATTATCTACACTTTGCCTCTTTTTTCGGCAATCAACTTAAATATACCATTGAATGTTTTTAATTACCTGTTTAGTTATAAGATATGTTTTCAAATTTAACATGATCTGACTCATTGATTATCTTGTAAAGTTGAAATTTTAGTATTCTGTTTTTAGATAATTCTATCAGTAGGTTTGTGCAGGTTTTTCACACCCCCCTTCAATGTGGGTGTTTTCCTGCAGTGGATTTTTTTCTAAGAATTTTCTTAGGTTTTTATATCCACTTAAATCTCTCTTATAATCATTATTTTTCTCTTTCTAATTCTTTTGGTACTTTAAACTTTTTTTAAAGAGGTTAGATGGAAGAAGAGACTTTTTAGTCTCAATCTTGCCTCCAAAATAAAGACTATTAAATATTTTATTACACTATTTGGTTCAGAATATTTTTGTCCTATTTTTCTCCTCTAAAAACCAGGTGCGTCTTATGGTCAGGTGCGTCTTATGGTCCGAAAAATACGGTATATAATTATCATGCATATGAAATTTAAATATTTTGAACAAATGCTACTTTATCTCATGGAAAAATTATTTTCTTATGAATATATTTTAAACATACCATTAATGATAGAATAAAATTTTCAATTTCAACAAAGAAACAACAATACCAAACTTCCTTGGAGATTTAACTTTGAAACCTACACTACAACTTGAGCAAAGAAACCATTGATCCTTTATCCTGTAATTCTAAGATTGGAATATACATAGTTGAAGAGATTTGGAGAACAAAACAAATAAATACATATTCCAGAACCACAGAACATTTTATGAAAAGGAAATGTTATATAATAAATATTAAATAAATTGGTATAGGAAAATAAAAGAATGAAAAATGTTTCATATCCATGGAATAATAATTATTTATGTACGTTATACTTTCCTAAATATCCTTTTCACTGTTAAAAGAATGTAATATCTCTGACATTTTTGACCCCGAAACTCACCTGAGGACAAGAGCTTTTAGCTTTAAGCACTTTACACGAAGGATATCAATAGCTTTCTGACTTTTGTCAGAAAACCTAAGGTTCTCAGGATCCCACCGAAGTTCCAATCTCTCAAGGTTTGGGCAATTATTTGCAATACCATCCATCAATTGATCAACATGTATGTTCACCCCAAGTCTTTCTTGAGTTCCCATTATAATTATCCTGAGAAAATAAAATAATCAGTTGAGGATATGAAAACTTCAAAACTCTTTCAATTTTTTGAATCATGGTGTATTTAATACACTGTATACTTTTTAATAGAAATAAAAATTTAAAAAGTGAATATTAGATAGAAGAATTTCTGTTTCTTACAATATTTTGTTTGCATTTAATTGCTGATATTTTATAAGAACATAAGAAAAATAAATTTATTTTTATTATGGTAAATATAGGACTAGTATTAAAAAGAGCCATGGTAAAATTAATAGAAAAAGTATTTAAGTTAGTTTATAAAAAATTCCTTTTACTTTTCATTAGTGGATATTAATGAATAATGAAATGTAAAAATATTTTTCCAAATCAAAACATAATGAGGCAGTGATAAATTAAAAAAAAATTACTTGGCATTATTTAATATTGGAAGGACTGATTGCCATAGCTGATCTGTGATGTGAGGCATTCCAGATAATGCAAGTCCATGAAGCTGTTGTCCGTGCCGAGATAAAAATCGATGTAAAGCATCATCACTAAGGTTGTCTGATGAGTCCAAATCTAGAGCAATCAAACTTCTTGGATTTCCCATCTCCATGAAAGCTTTGAGAACCTGATTTCAAATAGAGAATAATAGATATTTTAGAATAAACACTTGGAAGATATGCAATATCTACATAGATTGGCAAGATCTATATTTCAAGATATTAGGTATACTTATTTCATTAACATTGAAATTGATGATATGAAAACATTATTATTGGACCAATAAATCATGTATTAATATTTTTATTATTTAACCCTTGTAAAATAGGTGACCAAGAAATATGTGAAAAGGATTTTTATAAAATTATTTTGAAGAATATCAGTAAATATCATTAAAGGAAGATGGCATGAGGTAAAGACATTCAAATTTTGTAGACACAGATAAACAGGTATTTGTATATATAGAACTGTTGAAATTTCATATGAAATCTAGAAAAGATTTCTTTTATTGACTTTGCCAAATAAAGAAATAATAAATGTAAGACATTTTCTGAAACCAAAGTACATATTGCTTCATATAAACAAAAGGTTAGACATTTGAAATACTTAGCTCAAAACTCATAGATAAACTTATAAGTTAACAGGAAGATGTTGTCTTCACTAAACTTTGATAACTTATTGGTAGGGTAAATAGGAATGTGATTTGATGCAATGAAAATTAAATTTAACAGGTATTCTGTTAGAGGGACAGAAATTAATCCATTCTGATCCATTTTCCATATTTTTCCATTAATCTACATTTAATTTGATATACATTTTACTTAATGCATACTCACAGAATCATTAAAACCATTGAGCTGTCCAGCTGATAAAAATCTTAGAGCTGGAATCCTAGAAAGCATGTCAATCAAGCACTCAGTTGATAGATCTGTGGCTGTAATATCTAACTCCTGCAGCTGTGTCTTCTCCCATTCAACTTGCATTACAAGCTCACTCACTAATTCTGCCAAAATGAGGAGAAAATATTTAAAGAGTCATGATAAAATCAAGTCAAGATGTATAATTTAGTTTTATGTCTAATTGTATTATTTGGAATAGTACATCTGTTTAATCAAAGATGAAATTGTTACTAATATGTAAGTCTTTATCAAATATAAAAGCTAGTCAGTAAGTATAACACTCTTCTCTTATTCAAAATATTGTTTATCTTTTACCTTTTAAATTTACAATCACTCTAATTTTGAAATATCATTGGAGTAGACTTATTCATATATTATCTCATGGTTCTAAATTCATCTATGTATTTAGGAAATATATATATTGTATAAAGAGTTTGTTCATGGAATCGAACATATGAATTAATTCCTGTGAATTAATATAATTGCATTTATTCATAGTAATTAGTTTCATTCTAAATTCAGATCTTATAATTTAGCATAACTATTTCAAAAAGGCCATAAAACTCACACGTATTACCAGGAAGAAGTAATTAGCACTCATACTTTTACAACTTTATCTTATGTAATGGAACTTCTTAATACTTTCAAAGCAAATGACTAGCTTAGTCATTCACTAGACTACTATGATCATGGATATTATATTCTCTAGCTTAAGTCTAAAACTGTGAATTTTGTAATTTTTTCTGACCAACAGTATTTTTGAACCAAATTTTTCCATCAGTCAATAAAATGTTTAGTGAACAGTAATCATTCTATATAGGTAAATAATATAAATTGGTATTTAAGTTTCAAGGAAAGTTTAAGTTTGAATCTTCCTTGACAATATCTATATTCATAATTGTATGTTTTCGTATGCATACTAACTTACGAGTTTGGTTC
This sequence comes from Pantala flavescens, assembly GCA_020796165.1. Lineage (NCBI taxonomy): Eukaryota > Metazoa > Arthropoda > Insecta > Odonata > Libellulidae > Pantala > Pantala flavescens. The sequence goes on from CM036882.1 coordinate 19,464,786, forward strand.
ATAAGCAGACACTTAAGTTTTCTGCTTCTTTGGAATAATGTTTTTAAACTAGAGCCAGTAACTTTTGGACAAAAATTTACTGCAAGACATTCCAACTGCATAAGAAAACAAATAAAATTATATATAACATAAAAAATTAAATCAATCACAAATAAAAATAATTAATTGTATTGCGGATTATATTGACAAAATATTTACAACTGAAAGAATTTTATGCAAATCATAAAAATAAATATACCATGCAAATACTATCTCTTTAATTTTCATAATTAATGACTATAATTTTGGTGAATGAATAAAAATTATTGATATATATTCATAAGTAAAGATATTTTCATAATATTACCTGAATGCAGTTTGAACTGAATGCCTCTATATGACTGTCATCTACAAAATTTATACCATATAAATTTATAACTCTTAGATTTGGAGTAGCTGATTTCAACTTGTGAACATTAATAACTTCATAAATTTCTTCTTCTTCCTCTTCGACTTTTTCATAAGTACCTGTTGAAAGTAAGGAAATTCCAGATTTTAGTTGAATATAAAATAAGTATTCTTCATGATCAACTTTTAAATGATTTTTAATACTTAATAAATCTATTTATTTATTTATATAATTAACCTTTATATGATTGATTAATGAACCTCCCTGTCCAACATTCTTTGGAATTAATATAATTTATCATTGAATATGTTGCAATATCTCATTGATGCCTTGAAAAGATTTATAAGAAATAGATCACTATGAATAAATGATCATAGGAAGAATATCATACAAAATATGATAAATTAAAAAATCATTATTGCCCCAAAATCTAATGTTTGGAGTCAAAGTTAGCTAATGTCTATATCATAATAATCATAACCATATCAATAAATTTAAGCTGTGAAAAGTTCACAATTTTCAGTGATATAGCAGTGAAAATCGGTGCCTAAATTCAAAAATTTTTGCCATAATCATTCATAATATGTTATTTATTCACCTCTAAAAACAAGGAAGGATTTCTTTCATAAATTAAAATAACTTCCTTGAAACCTTATTCTGAAATTGAGTAGAAGTGTAATTTTATTCTAAACAAATTGTACATGATATTATTGCATAAACATTTCATTTAAAGATTACTATCTTGATATTTTTATAAAACTCAAATGAAAATAACTTTGTTTTTGTTTTTTCTTAAACTCCAATTTGCTGTAATGGTAACTTACAATAAAAATTATATATACCGTATTTTTCGGACCATAAGACGCACTTTTTTCACCAAAAAGTGGGGAGAACAGTGCCTGCGTCTTATGGTCTGAATAGAAGCAGAGCAGCAGCGGGTCCCGTGTCCAGGCACTTGCCGAGCGGCAGCGGGACCCGTTAACACTAATGCCAGGCATTTGTATTAGAGATGCAGCGGGACCCGCTGACACTAATGCCGGGCATTTGCAGGAGGCGCGATGCTGCTCTGTGCTGTGTCACCGCCGTATGCTAATGGAGGATAGCATGTAGTAGGCGGTGTTACATTACACAGCAGTGCGCGGGGTTTTCAGAAGACTAGAGCAGTGGTCTCCAAACTACGGCCCGAGGGCTACATCCGGCCCGCGGACAGATTTTGTCTGGCCCACGGAGAGCTAGCATACTTGAAAACTCCTTTTAGAGAACATATTTTTTATAGGAAATTATATTTAGTTTACTGAAGAATTCTAATTTTATGTTGAATAATTATTAATATGACATCTACATTGATATGGTCATGGGCTAACTACTCATAACATTGTTATAGGCTTATTGTTTTTGTGATAAGTTGAATAAAGAAACACAGAATTGTAATGAGTAAAGACATGTATAATATGCAGAAAATTTAACTTCAGTATATAATAACTAACAAATTATTGAAATGAATCCAACTAACATATTATACATTTGAAATAAAAACATAACTTAAAACAAGCATAATGACATGAAATACTAATGAGATTTATGTAATTGGTATAATATGGTTTTGGCTCTCGGAACTTGCTGGAGTAATCAGTATGGCCCTAAGGCTGGAAAGTTTGGAGACCCCTGGACTAGAGTACTCAAACTTTTGTCTTTATGTGTGATAATGGTTCTTAATGCCACTGTTGACTGCTGTTCAGTTTTTATGGTTCAAATATTATTCTGTTATACATTATTAAATATTTTATTACACTATTTGTTTTAGAATATTTTTTGTCCTATTTTTCTCTATAAAAACCAGGTGCGTCTTATGGTCCGAAAAATACGGTAAATGAAATAAGCAATTATCATTTTTACAAGTTATTTTGGGTAAACTACTTTGATTTTTTCCTTAAAATTTCTATTACACAAAAATTCAATCATAATTATTCTTGTACATATATTTCAATGAATATTCATTAACATTTCAAGTTCCACAGCTGCTGAATAGGCTAAACTTCCTTATCTTTAGATGAACTACATGGATATTATGAAGATTATTTTCATACTCACCAATTAAATGTAAAATTTCCAAGCCATTGATGAAATTATATATTTTCCTCATGAAACCCTCCATGAAGATAACCTCTGACAGGCATATACACATATATCTGAGCTTTGTGGGAAAAGCCTAAAATAATGAAAGTTCCTTTTAATAATAATGCAACCAGATAATTGCAACTAGAAGACATATTTACCATTAAAGATATTGATAGAAATTTATTCTAAATACATGATAATCTTGCTTATAGTAATCCATTAATTTTAAATTATATTAATTATTGTGTTTTTAAGAAAAACCAATGATTGTTTATTTTTGGCCATTCATTTAATAACCCATTTGAATAAAGCCTCAGACTAAGAATGAGTAATGAAATATAAAGAAAATAATAAACAATTGTTATCAACGAATATAAAATCCTCTTCAAAACAAAGTTATTGAATTGAAATTCAAAGAAGTAGAATTATAGGGTCCAATTATTTTATATTTGGCTGCTATAAATCAAAGTTAAGAGTAAAATGCAGCAAGTAAAAGTCATTATAAATTTACATTAGAATAGAGTTAGTTATGAAATATTAGATGAAATAGTATCTCATAATACTTGCCTGCATTTCACTGAAGTCATGCAGCTGCATTGCAGTAGAAAAATCAAGTAACATGTGGGTCAAATTTGGGCATTTACTAGCCAATTCATGTAGTACAGTATGCGTAATGAGCTCAATTGGTAGTTCAATATAGCGAAGAGATGGACCAAATCGAATACTACGAAAAGGACATATTTTAATTTAAAGAATAATAACATTATCATGCTCTAAATCAATATTTATTTGCGCTAAATTTGTATGTTATCATATGATAAAAATATAAATACAATAAGAAAATATGATTTTTATATATTCATTTTTTGTTATTATTACTAATTTGATTCTTATCCTTATCACAGAGAAGAATCATAGCTATTTATGGTATGCATATTTCAACAAATATTTTTAAAATTTATTTTATTGCCTCCTCAGCCGGGAATAGAACCCAGGACCCCAGCGTTTAAGTTAATAAGCATGCTAACCCCTCCGCTAATGAGGCCAGCAAAATATTCATTAATGCTTCAGTTTACTTTTTTTAAATTTCATTTTTATTGAGACATTTTAAACTAAAGGTGGCCTAAAATTCCAGTGATTTTATATTTAACTAACTCATCTATCACTATGAATATATTACACAAGAAGAATGTACCATTTTAGTTTTTCTGTAGATTATCAACAGCTATCAATAATTAATTAATCAGCTATTATAATTTGCTAATATTGAGATGATTTAGATTAAATTAGCCTATAAGGACACAATTAGAAGAGATTCGTCTCAAAAGAAGATGAGAATCTTTTTCCTAAAAATGAATAAAATACAGTGAGTAAATTCTAATAGTAGCATCATAATAATTTGATGTGGTCAAGCCTAACTTTATAGAATGACCTCATGAAGAAGGAAGAAATTTTAATACTTCTAAATTCCACAGAGAACTAAATTTATAACTAAAAACATATGTGGTATTTAAAAGTATATCATATTTTATTTTTAAGTAATTATTTTGCTTACCTTATTAGAGCTAATAATGATTCAAGGGAACCAACATGAAGACCAGATATCTCAGGGCGAAGAGAAACAGCTTTCCACAGACGTGTGTCATATGCTATCATTCTCCACTTTTTACAAACACGAGCCATTCGGCATATTTCCCGATGTGATAAATAGGAAAAAATGCTAAGTAAAACTTTGTCAGGTAGTTTATCGATGGTCTGAAAAATACAGATCAAGAAAGATTAATGATCCTCAATATGATAATATAGTTATAATAAAAGAAGTAATAAGTTATAAGCTTCATCTTAAGCAACCTCTACAAATTATTCTACATTATCATTTACCTTTCTAGTACATAAACTATTCAGATATCAACCCATAAAACATATTTCATTTGTTTACAATCTTAGTATAAATTTTCATTTACATAATTGATTGTAAATTAAATAATCAACTTGATGAAAGTTTGAATCATTTTTGCCTCTACTATATAATAATCTGATAGGAACTTTGATAAGATATATGTTAAATGGTTCTTCTTGAATCAATATTTAAGGAATAATTTAACAATGCTAAGTAATGTGTTTTTTTTAGCTATGGCTCATTCTCAATAGTTGATGACTCCTAAATTTATTTAATTGCATTTAATTTGTAAATGCCCATTTTGTTAATGTATCCATTTGGATTCCTTACCAGAGAGAATTTAACATAAATTATAATGGAGACGATGATAGAAAGACAAAGCATACAATTTCTAATTTAGTCCAATGTTCCTTCATTATTATTATATAAAATATAATCATCATTACAAGTAATTCATCAGGTTTCTAGCTTGAAGGTGAACTTAGCAAAATCATCACTCTACCCTTACTAAATTATGTGTATAGTCCAATAATCTTTGCAAAAAACTCGTCTTTCACATTAAGTATGACTTGTATCTTTAATCTTTAAAATAATTTGCATATGTATCTTAAACCCTAAACAATCTTGCTCAAAATATAAAAGAAGATGAGAGAATATGCATATGAATGAATATTCATCTCGTGCATTGACTTTCAATGTGATCGTCAAGGGATCACCAATAAGACGGAAGTAATTTCAAGAAGTAATTATGGATTTTTAGAAAAGAATCTTTTGAACCTTAATATAAGGAGTAACCGAAGAGTCAACCTCAAACGTTAGTTTTAGAACCATAGAGCTAAAAATTATCATTTACTTTTACATAAAGTAATCAAGTCTCATTTGTCATGAATGTTATTTGTGCATTAGAAAAAAACAACTTACATAAACCTCGGCATAAAACTCACATCAGAGACTGATTTTTCTTCCTTTCTACGTAAAACGACATAGGATGATAGATTAAATTAGTTAATGATGTCAGAGTCTATTCATCTCATCATACGATTCAGGCGTCTCCTGAGTATGAATTACAATTAAAATTCATCCATAAAATGTTTGTTCTAATGAAATTAATCTTGAGAAGCTCTCTCTGAACTGCAATATCTTCATAATTTTCACCTTAATTGAAAAATTTAATGCTAAACCTAGATTGTCTTGTCTGAGTTCAGCGGAAAAACAAATCCCGTTTAAATTCGGTATCGAGCAAAATTTATAATGATTGCTTTATCTGCTGGTCCTGCAATAAGAAAATAAAACTTTGACAAAGCGAGAGAAATTTAAAATACTAATAGATGGACTTGCAAAAATATTCAGTGAAACAAAACCGCTGTATACCTCAAAGGAATTGTCAAATGCTTTCCAATGTGAGGGTAAAACAAAGAAAGTAAATGTCCATGAAAAAATGTTTAGTTTAAATATAAAAAATAAATTAATGGAATAAAATACCTGGAGGGAATAAGAATATAAGTTATCGACTCCCTATTAATAAAACATTAATTTTCGAATGCAATAGGTGAAGAATGTATATTTTTATAATAATAATGTAATATAGTCTCTATTTTTTATATGAATTTATCTTCATTTTTTTAACTTAATGCTGATAAGCAGTCAATAAGAAACTCTATAGGTAGTGAGGAAGAAATTAATTTAAATAGAAATTAGAAATGGACACACCAAGCAGATAATTATCAATATAATATTATCATTATTTCATTATAACAATAAGCTAAATATATATTTATTTGTCTTTTCGCAAATCTTATTCAAACGACGATCCACCAGGAGTATAAAACACCTGCTTTTAGCGAATCTGCGTACCGTATTAGCGAATGGGCTCCTTTTTATACTTCCAGACTCGTCGTATGAGCTGACGGCTTGAGTTGCCTCATAGGCCAATTGTCCCCACTAGAAGGTGCAAAGTCATTGACGGTAAATGAAAAAGGAAAAGATGGAACTAACGGAATGCTCACATTGCATATCTGGCTGAGTTTATCATAATTTTCTCTGATTGCTCAAATCATTTGAAACAAGATTTTTAAAATGTAAAATCGTAAAAAGAAATCAATATCACGATTAAACTTTGACCGTAAAAATATTCTGCATTGTAAGTTGATTAATCATTTTGTAGAGAACCGTAATCGAATCAGCATCTTCAGGTGCATCATTTGCATCTTCGTGAAAAATTCTGCTCATAAATTGAAGAAAAATAAAAATTACGAGTAAAGATAAAAAGGAAGCAATGATTAGCACTATAGAATAGCAGATGTCAAACCTTTAAAAAATTAAAATTTGAAAACCGTGAATTATTATAAGAGAAATTAATGGAATCAGGCGAGAATTTCTAATGGAATAAGGATAATGATTGTAACGACTAATGGAATTTAATGTAAGAAAGATTTTCTCATTGCATAATTTTATTATCTTAGACTTCTGGAACAAGGAAGTGCCAACATGATCAATGAGAAACAATGGAACGTTTAGTCAGAGATGAAATTTTACGTAATCGTGGTATAACAAGAAAGAGTAAGTTTTATTATTATTCCAAAGAAGCATAAAAAAATTAATTTTTATAAAAATGGTTCGAGGACCGATCATGGAGAAAAGCATGGTAACTCAGCAACAGACACATAACAGAACAATACTGACGTTTTCCATGGTACCGTAACAAATCTCAGTGGAAGTGCTTCGATATTTTAAATCTACCCGTTTACTAGGGTACGTTGACCTTTATCCTATTACCAGAAACCCGCAGCGGATCACATAGAACTTGAATCAATCTTCAAGCACTTCAAAGGCATCTCTCGCACGACCAAAAGGTATCACGTAATCACGAGAGATAATCGGGACACTTGTTACTAAAATGAATGAGAAATCTTCTGGAGTACTCGATCTTCAAGAGGAGAGAAGGTCAGGGAAACACCTTCACAAGCAAACACCTCCTCGGATGGGAATTTAGCATGGAAAGGGAGTTTGGGTCCTGTTTAATGGGGAGAACGCTATATTCGAGAGGTTTTCTCTATCCCAGTCTCATCAGCACCCAAAAATATCCACTGAAAACACCTCGTTTCTCCCCTCCCCATCCCTCTCCCCTTCCCTCATCGCGTATTTATCCGAAAACCATACATATTTCAGAATTTATTTCGATCAATTGTGAATGCCACCTAATATACGTTCAGCTTTGTTTGAAATACTTTATGGGCAGAAATTTTGAAACGGAAGATGGTGTAAAGGAAAATTCGAATTCCTCTGAACCAGGAAATTATCTTAACTAGGTTCGTGAAGTTGCCGACCGAGGGTGTAGCGATGCTCGTTTCATGCTTTCAATAGGTTATTTAGTAATCATCTCTAGGAAATAATCCTGCGAAAGAGGCATATCCTTCCTTTCAAAGTAATTTTATTAATAAGCAAATAAACATATATTGTTCCGTTACTATGCAACAAAATATTTACTTAAATATACACTGCTAGGATTAACTACTATTTGCTTTTAGAAGAACGCAATGGATTATTCCAGATGGTCAAATATAGAAATATATTTTAGAGAAGGGTATACTTTTATAAGGTGATCCTGATATCTTATTATTCTAAAAGGTATGAATATATATATTTAATGAGAAAATTTAATGAGAAAATCTCGTAACAGCTAAAGAGCGAATGATTTCTTTACAGGTGTAAATGAAATTCAAGTAAAACCTTAAGAACTTAAACTTTCAAACTTAAAACTAATACTCATTGATATATAATGATTTTCCTCTGAGTATTTATTTAATTATAGAAGTTCTTTCTTTGAATTCTTTCTCATTTTCATTAATTCGAACCGAATATATCTTTCAAAGTTTCAAAGCGTATCGATGAAATTATTGTGTTCAATAAGACATTTATTGTGTAAAGTGTGAAATGCCTCCTTTAATTTTCATTTCCATTAAGTCCGGCCTACAAAATTGATTCGGATAAAAAATAGTCACCTGCTTCAATTGGAGTTTGATATAATTCCGCGAAGTTCAATTTTACAGCAAAAATAAGTTGGAGGGGATATAATAATGAATGTAAAAAGTATGACGACCGATAATTTTATTTTCAAGAAACAAAAGAATGCATATCCAAAGCAAAGTAAACTTCGAAATACTGGCTTTTATCCAGATTAACAATGGCTCTAAAAGAGTAAACAGATTAAAATAGAAAAACGAAAAATATCTCCTTTAAAAATAAAATTTATTTTTCTTAGTTAGAGATATCACAATTAAACGAAGTTGTCGCATTAAACCATATAAATATTATGCTACTCCGATGTCATCCGTTTCTTTTATCCTTCTAATTAGACGAGGAAAGGTTCTCATTAAATTTGCGTAATATCCACTACAATACTGAAAACTTGATCCAGAAAGAAATGAGCATAAATATTGAAACTTCTTGAAATAGAAATATGACTAAAATGTGAAATAATGAGCGTTAACAATGTGAAATACGACGAATTTTCGAAGTACATTTTTGAATGCCCTGTTGAATATCTAAGAAGTAGCAAAATTTTAAGGCACTGACGTACAGAAATGAATAAATGTTTCAAAATCTTATTATATCCATTAAATTTATGGCGAAGGGTTACTATTGCCAACTTGGTAGCGAAAACTGACAAATAACAAAATCATTACCGTAAACCTGCAGGGACCGAAACTGATCAAAAGAGGATGCCATTGAGGCTGTAGAAGGAAATAAACGAAATTACCTCGAGATACCAATGCTTTGACATAAGGTCCCTCAATTCCAATTTGAGAGCCAGATTCGGTGACGTCACTTGTCTTTGACAGTTGTGATTTGTCTTCCGCTTTCGATTCGCAACTGAATGCATCTCAATCGAGACATTTTAGGTTTTTATGTTTTCGTTAAGAAATTCGTTTTTCTCAGAAAATATGAGGGTAAAGTAGTGAGGAAAATGATAATATTGATAGATTAGGGTTCGATAATAGACTACAAGTCATGGAAAGTGATTACGATCGAATGATGAGATCTGTACTATCTGAAGACACATCGAAAATGATTTCAAATGTAAGAAGTCCACAATTCTTTTGACAGAGAAACATTTGGCCGATGGCACTATAACTAACTGCAATAGACTAATTAAAATGGATTGTTGGCACCTTTCAGATGATCCACAATGTCCTAAGAACGTAGCCCTCGCAAAAGCGAGAGCATTTGAGCGATAGCTTATTTAGTCTCTTTTATTGAAAAAACAGTACTAAGAAGGAAAGAATTTCAATCGGCAACGATGGCTCCGACTTCTTCTTGAATATGTAATCTTACATTTAGATCGATTAATTACAATTAAGTAAGATTCCGCTGAAAGTTTTCAAAGAAATCATATCTACTTGGAGAGTTTCTTGAGGCTCGTATAAATTATTTCCAAGAATTCAATATAAGAAGTAATTCATTTGTGTTTTCTGCATATTTGATTCGAGTGAATACAAATTTCGAAGTATTCATGTATAAAATTAAAATTGTCAAATATCAATATTTATACGTTAACTCGTCGTTCCATATACGAATATATTTCTCCTATGCAAATTATCTGTTAATTCATATTCATTTTGAAAGGCACTCACTCCTTGTATTTAGGTCATCTATAGAATTAGTCTGTCAGACATAAAAGGGTTGATCTACTTATTAGTGAAGGATGAGGGGAAAAGGAGTAAAGATTTATACGAAAGAAGTGGAATAAAATGAATACGTTTTGTGAGATTTTACAGATTCTATGAGATAACTTTCCGTACCTCCTTCATGAGAAATGCATCGGAAATGTTAAATAACAATTATACGTAATTTCTGATTAACTGTAGAGAAAAACGAGTAAATGTTTCTTTTCTGATGAATGGACGAAGAAGAAAATCTCAGAATTTCTTGAAAAGGATTGAACGTTACTTGACTAAAAAGAATCCGTAAATTATAAAGAGAAAAGAATAAGGAAAGAGGGAATGTGGAACACCATAATGGAAAAGAAAGAATATTTCAGAGGAATAAAAGTAACTAAGACGAAAAGGATAGAAGGGAGGAACAAGATAGCCTATATTTTGCTTTCTATGGCTGCGAGGGTCTATGTATGATGTCTATGTCTATGGACGAATCGGAAAATATAGTTGTCTGCAGAGGAAAGGCTATTTCATTCTCGTGCCATAATTAGCGAAAAGAATTGGTAGGGGATTTGGAAATCGATTGCATCGATAGAAATAAAAGAAGAAGAAGAAAACCTAGAATCAATTGCGATGAATAGAAACGAAACGGTGAAAAATAATGTTAAATTGGTAAATATCTCATCTTTAATACAATTCTATATTTTACTATCTACTGAAATATCCTCATCAAACTTTAGCAACATTCAGCTTCTAATTAAGTGAAGAAGGTCCATTTCTCTCCATGAAATTTCCGTATTTAATATTTGTATTGTATTTATTATTTGCATTAATCTTACATTTTCTTATCGAATCCGCGTATATTGTACTGCGCCTGTTTTTAAATCGAAGTTTCCGAAGTCCACAACTTCGACGGCCACGTGCTTCGCCTATTTTTGGCAAATAACTAAGTCTTCTCACTTTGCATCAAGGAAAGCAGAAGCACGAACCTTTTAATTACAACCAAGGAACTTTTTAACTTTACGATTAATTTCGATAATATAAATATGAAGCATCTTCTCAGATCTTATGATAAGTTAATTTTTCAAGGGAAAAATACGCAGCTATATAAGCAATTTATGAGAGATTTCTATAAACTTAATTAAATTTATTCTCATCGAGATTAATTTATTTTTTAGAATTGGTTCTACTTTCATAGCAAATTCATCAGGCGGTCTTACATTCTATGAAATCGATTGAAATTTGCCTCCCGCTGAAAACTGTTGGCGAAAAGTCGAATGAAAAGAAAATTAGGAAAAATTATGAGGATTACGAACATTTACACGAATAACGTAAAAGGAATTTAAGGACGAATGGAAATTGAAATCGGAAGAATACATTTAGGACAATATAAATACAAAAAATAAGATAAAATAGATTCTTATTCAAACATATGTTAAATAAAGTGTTTAAACAAAAATCATCTTTTACCAGTTTACCTACACGAAATGGATTATTTTCATCGATTTGTAATAATCGTATTATAAGATATAATATTATTCTAGCTTTTTATAGCCCAACAGAAACGAATGATAGACAGGTATAGATTTCTTTCAGGCTCAATGGCCACTATTTTTAGGTAAAATAAATGCAAATAAAAGGTTTCTTTTAGTTTCCAATGAATGAATTTACTCATTTGGAAACTTAAGATGATTTCAATATTTTTAGTTTTATGTGAGGAAATGTAGACGATGAGAATTAAAATTGTCGAGATTAGAATCGAGGCAATTGTTTTTCATAAATATGAAAATGAGTAAAATTGAAATCTCCATTCACCAATTGAATTCTAAAATTCCCTTAACTATTTAATGTATTTTACAACGTATCTAAAATAATCTATGTTCTTAGATAATAATTGTCTTTCCATAAAATCAACAATGACAAGGACTTAAAAACATTTCTTACAAAGAAAATCATGTGAAATTCAATAAAATGTGTTTTCATTCAAAATCTCGATTTCTATTCTCGATTTATTTCCTTGTGATTCATTAAACGCAATTTTGTCATTTTATTCTATGAAACTTACTTTTCATTCATATGGAAACATTAAAATAAATACGAAATACATCTAAATATAACATTAGATATATATTTATTATTTTTAAAAGAACTTGTACCGTTTTCCCGACGAGATGCACGCTCGAGTCATCTCGGGCAGCAGTGGATGCGAAGTCTATGGACAAATTCCCCCAAGCGGTCATTCTTTCACTTCGAAGTAATCCAAATTGCACTAATTCTCAAAAAAAAGTGCTTCAAAGATGCATATGAGATAAACTACGCAAAATTAGCACTTTTTATGTTTCACACACTTCTTTGCACTGCTAAACTCGGAACATTATCATGGAAACTCACGGTTATGGAAACGTTTATTTAGATTGGAGAAAGTAGGCTACGGATTATTTAATTGTCACTTCCGAGATTTTATTAGGGAATCCATTTGCACTTTACGGAACAAGGGAAAATCGTCGCCCACACCAACGGCGGTATGGATCCAAACTGGACTCCTGTCTGGCAAAACACCATCAACTTCCCTTGAGGGAGAAAAAAATCTCACAACGTTCTGAGTGAATGGAAGTCCTGGACCAAAGTTCTCCAAATTAATCGGGAGGTAGTGTGTCCCAGACTGAGCTAGCAAATAGAGCCCCTCAGGTAGATTCCTCCGGTTTCTACACTCATGTCTCTTTTAACAACTGCCTTCTTCATTGCCCCTTCCCCATTTGACCCCTCCCTTCTACCCCTCTGAATCCTCCATTATTCTATCTTCTGCAATCCACCCCACCCGTTGGTTGACCGCCAGCCCGAATTAGGAGCTAGTCTTATAAGAAGAGTCACACTGGAGACATTGTTTGAGATATTTTGAAAGAGACGAGCTCCACTTAATTTCATCCAAGTTCTGAAAATTTTATGACCTTAATCTATCTTCCATGGAAATCTATTTTGCTTTAAAAAAATAGGGACTGCTTACATCCGGAAAAGATAAATAACGTAACAGATCTTGGAATGTTTTCACTATTTTTCCAGAAGAATAGGATAAGAATGTAGGAATACTGCTTGATTCGAAAAAGAAATCATTTTCCCTTTTATTAAAATTCTGAGTGAGCAATTTCACTGTTTTTGAGAAAGAATATATTTTGTTATTACCCCTCCAGAACTTGATATTCATGTGAATTGTTTACATTGACGACCAAAAATAAAAGAACTATTATGAGCGAGATTGTAACTATGATGTCTCTTCTTATGTCTGACCCGTATATACTCTTATATTCGTGTGCATTCGTTTCTTCTGGTTATGAAGGATTAGATGAAGTGGAGCATCAAAAACGATTAAGAAAGAGCACTCTCAAGACCCTTACAAAAGGAATCAGGAATAAAATTCATGTCCGTTACACCTCCTGGAGGAAGTAAAGAGGGTTTTTCTAAGGGATGAAAACAATTGTTCCCTTCTCTTTTATTCTGCAATAGCTTCCCACGAAGTCGCCTTGATTTTATTTAGGAGATGTGAAAAATATGAAAATGGTAATAAAATCTCTTGATGACGTTGGATTTCAAAACTCGAAGAGGTTTGAAAAAAATAATTTAGATTTATTTTTATACAAATCAATTTATCGAAGAACTTCTTTGATGAATATTAATTTCTCTGTATTTCATACATAACAAAAATATAACATTTTATTACTTCTATTTTCTAAATCATTCGATTTTCTAAAAAGTCGCCAAATGTCTTTTTCGAATGGAAAGAATGTCCGTGTTCGAATCCCGTTCCTTTTCCCTAATCCTTAAAAATAATTTTGAAATAAGCTTTTCTTTAAAATCGGGAGTTACTTAGAAAGAAGAGTTGGAATCAACTGGTAGTTTGAATCAAATATAGTTTTGATCATCCAAGCCAACTCTACCCTAGTAAATACTTAGGGATTGATTCATGGATGCGAATCGTGTTTTCCTCCAATTACGAAACCACTTAAGAATGTTGATGCTCTTATTTTTGTCGTCCGCAGTGCGTTCAGTGTTTATTTCACTTTTCAACTGTTTGTTGTGGAATATCTGTAACTTACGGTTAATTGTATTTTTAAAAGAAATAAACTGGAAAAATTAGCTCTAAAATAATAGTGTGAAAAAAATTCTAATAGTAAACGAGTAATAATCAGAATGAAGTACGGCAAAGTTAGGTTCAGAAGAGATGCAGAGACAAGACGAAAAGTTAAACATATTAGCCACAATAAAGTATGAAAACTACGTAGGTTAGAGCCATGGGCATGAGGTATTGGAATCAATAAAATCATCATAGAATCGATCACACTCTAAATTAAGAGAAAATGAATGGCGATGTTTTTCAATTATCTGAGAAAGGATAACATTCTAGATACATATCTAAAAACTTAAAGAAAGCGAAGTTAAGGTAAATTCCTTGAATTGAAAAATGAAAATTATTGTCATATGCTAAAGTGAATCAATAATCTACAATACGGATTTATTTTTAACCATGCAAACCGGTGTTGTTTTCGACAGATTTTTTGAACAGATCTCGTCAGATTCTTTTCCGATTTATCAGAAAAAATACTTTCAAAATGATTTTTGGTTTCTTAATTTCGGAAAGATCGATTCTGCTCATCGTGAATTGTTCTTCATTCTCCGATTCTCCGAAATGATGGAAATCCTTTTTAAAGAACAAACTCACGCAAGTAATTCTATTACAGTTTTTAAATAAAGTTACACGTCTATGGACTTTGGATGTGACATGCAAGATTATTTGATTTCCATCAGAGCACTTGTTCCGCACCAATTAGCACACGATAATGCTAAAGAATAATTTAATTTCAACACAGTCAATTTTATCAGCTGATAGAGGACTGAGTTGAAATTTAATCTTGTGGAGTCTCAAGAATTTGCGCCAATGAAATTGTCGGAGAATGTTTCTAACCAAGAATGAAATGTGTTCTCAGCAATGCAAGTGTTATAAATGAAATGCATTCGAGGAATTGACTTAAAAGTAGTCTGACTAGTCTAACTATAAAATAGTCTGAAATAGTCATTATGTTTGATTACATTAGGTTAAAATACAAAGAAATACATATGTGTGTGTGTGTATCATTAACTCGTACTATATCAGTCTGTCGTAGGTGATATCAAATTTGACCGAACTCATTGATAAAGAACGAAGAGTGGTGAAGGCGATGGATGCAGAGACAAAGGTTGCCTCAGAATGGGTGAAATTAAATTGCCAATTAGTACCAACATGGAACATATGCAGTCTTTAAACAGGAATCTTACCAAAACCACTTGTGGACGCTTTATCTGTGATCGTAGATGTATAGCACTTATGAAATAATAAAGAGCGATTCACAACATCTAGTAAATTAAATTCTTTAGCATTTTTTATATCCTGATGTACGTGATATTTTATATAAGTATTGTGTTCGTTTTTTGCTATAAGTATGATATAAAAAATGAATATAACCATCTACTTTGAATCTGAAATCTGTTTTGCTTTCGCCGTATCTAAATGTAGATTGTTTTTAGTTCCTTCGAAAATAAATTATTAATATGAAAATTCGACAGAAAATTAATACGTGGCAACTAATGATGTAACTAAGTAATATCCTTTATGTCTATATTCATGTGGATGCCCTGAGAGCCACCTTTATGCGTGTGGCAGTGCAAGCAGCTTGACTTTTTTCGCCTTAACGATTATTTTCGCGTATTGTTCGATGGAAGATGAACTTTTAAATATGTTAGTTTTTGCTTCTATTTCCCTTATTCTTGAACTTCTCTGAATCTATTGACTAAATCTGCGCTTTGATCGTCTAACATTCTCGAGTATTTTAGTTATGGATTTAACATATCAATTCTTCACGAGACGCATCGTTGGATCTTTTTCAATCCACTCATACTACTTCTATCTGTCCCATACACTACATGCATAGTGATTCATAATCAATCTCAAAATATATGGAAATAATCGTCCAATGAGAATTCAAGAAAAAATTGTGTTAATTTTGAGGAAAGAATACAACTCTCGTTCAGAAAATTAAGCATAACTTTAATTCTTTTTAACCGAAAAACCAGGATAAAAGGTTATTCTCAATTAACCTTTCGACTATACTCCTATTTAGAGCTTCTTCGCATTTAATAAAAGATAATAATAATTTAGATAAATATATAAATTCAAATGAAAATGGATGCATCGAAGCCAGTTTTTTGGCAGCTGAGATGTTTTCCTCTGAGGGTAAACAATTTTACGGCTCACTCACAAAAATAGGTCTCGTATCGAAAAGAGCTTTCTTAAGGAGTCAATTATTCGATAATTTGCATTATTTCTTTAATTTTTCTCTCTTTTTCTTGGATTTTGATTAAAATAGCTAAAAACTGTTCGAATGATCAATCGAGTTTCTTATTACAGAGCTCTTCTTAATTAAATAACAATAAATAAAATTGGGTTAAATTTATTAAAAATAGTTTGAGCGATCTTAAGTAGTTTTTTGACTTTCGTTTAGACATACATCTGTAACATATAGTTGCTAAACATAACATATATATCATCTATGTACAATGATGTATTGAGATGGGTATTTGTCTTATATGTACCTATCGAAAAAAATTGTCAATGCCGAATGTACAAAAACATAAGCAGATGGCACAATTTAGAAATTAATAAATACCAAATTTCACGCATTAATGTACATAGAATTTGAACCTTGAATTTAGTACATTTATAGATTTTTATCAAAGGTTGAATTACCGTTTTTAAAGTGCAGCATATCATAGTTATGTTGCCAAAGCATTTTAGC
Organism: Pantala flavescens; assembly: GCA_020796165.1. Lineage (NCBI taxonomy): Eukaryota > Metazoa > Arthropoda > Insecta > Odonata > Libellulidae > Pantala > Pantala flavescens. The sequence continues at coordinate 19,481,673 of CM036882.1, forward strand.
GGTAAATAAAAATTGCTTTACCGTGCGAGGTCTCCTTCTCTTAGTAGACGAGTCCTCAAACGCATTCGAACATCTCAGAAGTGACGCATCCAGATTCAAAGTGTTCCAATTAGACATTCGCCGGTCCATCCTCTTCTTGGGAAAGGTGAGGGAACTGCTACGGATGTCTTCACACTCTATGGATGCGTAGAGATTTTATATCCAATGCATTTCATGAGAAAGCGCTGAACATGAGATGAAGCGAATTTTAGGATTTAAAAATAGATCATCGTATTTATCGAATATCCACTCTATGGACACGCACGTGATCATTGGGAATGCGTGCGCAAGGAAATTCTCTTTCGATTGGTTAGATCTTTACTTTACTTCCTTTAATTGTGAGTAATCTTATGTCGAAGCCTTTCCTCTTCAATGAAAGTTAAACCAACGTAAAGAAGAATTAAAATAGATTAATTTAGGAATGGTTATTGATATGCAATTCACTTTTGGGGACTCTGATGTTCGGAAATCCATCAAAATGAAGTGCAAAGAGTTTTCTGATATATATTAAGGATAAACCTCTTTCGAATGGCCGTTGTAAGTTTTGGAGATGAGGAACTGATTTTATAAATTATTAGGAATTTCAGTAAAATTTGGTTTATTTATATCAAGTTCTAGCTTAAATTGTAAATGAAGAACATACTGATAATAAAAGTTATACATTTAACTTAATATTTCGCTGAGCATTCCGATGGTTATAAATCGTAGAGTCGAAATTAAAAATATATCAGAATATAGCCAATAAATTCATTATCAATTGATGGCTATGTTTGAAACACTCTTTGTGATGAATATATCTGCATCACTTTTTGTTTCTTTTCTAGAAGATTACTATACCTTAGTCGGAACCGGTCGCAGTTTAAAATTAAAGGTTTTCAGTGGAACTAATACTTAGTATTATTTTCCATATCAATTGATATTTATGTTCGTGTACAAAAAGATACAATCATTTATATCTTAAAATATTTTGGTTTCGAGATAATTACGTTACTTAATAAATTTAAGCATTTTCTCCTTTTGGAAGTATAATTCTGTTATAACATTTAATCGGTTCTTTTGTGAGGAAATTCCAATTATTTTCAGTATCTTTTATCATACTAAAATTGCGAATTCCATATAATAATGTTACCTGAGAAAATATCTCAAACCGATTGAAGTCAGTACTTTGAACAATTAGATGGGAATTCATTTTTAATTATTAACTCAAAAAACTCAGAGTTGAAAAATCACGTAAAACTGAAGCTTCGCCCAACCACGCGTCTCGCCTTCTCTATGGACTTCTATTTTTAAGTGAAACTGTTTCTCCTTCCTGTTTCACATCGTGAACACTGCCGATTTAAAGTCATCTCAAGAAGTGTACTCAGCGTAAAAGAAACATTATTTTGGAAAAAAATTCAATGAATCAGCGAATGAATCAGCCAATAGCCGCTGAGAGTAACTAAGAACACGATGTTGAGTGGAGAGAGCTGGTTCCATCAGTAAACTTCTAAAAAGTTAATTTAGATTGAAATCTCATTTAAGGAGAATTTAACTCCACATATTCTATATCAGTCTTATGTGAAAATTGGAATGAAACTTCGGTTAAAAATCTTGTTGAGAAGATTAAGATTGATTAACTTAGTTAAGACTGTAGAGATAACAAAGAAGTCGAAAAATCTTACCATTCACTCATATTTATTCCAAACAATAGTACACATTACAGTCTGAATTTCTAAATCGGAAACAGTCATGGATCTTTCAAAACAATCTTCCGACTGAACATTCATTATAGATTAATATCGAAGTTATCTGGCGGGAAAATAAAAAATGAGATATTCTTCGGACAATTTAGGAGATTCTTTGCCAAACAGGCAAATGATCCAACGTCTTAAATACCAAGCCTTCTTCACGATCGCTACAAAAGCAGTTAAGAATAAAATAAATTCTCGTCAAGCTAAAAACTGACTGATCACAAGCTTTAACGATCAGGATTATCACTATTTAAGATCCGTACTTAAATTTTCAAGATCTATGAGAAGAATCATTTTCTAGTCTTAAGAAATTATTCTGATTTTGAAATAGACCTAGAAAGTTTCGAATACTTTACCACCAAATTAGCTTTATGAAATCGAATTGGAATAACAAAAACGCTACATCACGACAGTTGAATGTGCTGTGAAATTATTTTTGAACGAAAATACTGATACGCATTTCGGTAACAAATGAGCGTCTTTTCGAACCATTGATTTTCTGCAAAAACAATCGCAAGTATTCAAAAATCTATGAAAACGACGATTTTGATGCGACTTTTCAAGACTTCCACTCGCGTCCACCGAAGAATTATAATATCGATAAATGCGTTCAATCGCATCTTTTGAACCGAAATCTGCTCAAAACACTTTCTTTGGTGAGAATCTTCTCCACACCACCTCTCACTTGCACTCGAGAAAAATATTCCCTCCCGATTTGGCACCGAAGGTTGACAAAACACAAAGAGAATCACCTTCTTCTTGGCCTCTTCTTGGCAGCCAACCGACTCACTGCCCCTCCGCTCCACCACTACGCCTTCCAAGTTTAGGTACATTCTGATGCCTCTTTTACTATGGCTCGGTGTGAAATCCATTTGAAATAACTACAATTAAATTCAAACTAGCCCATTATGTGATGAACAAAATCATACATGTGAAACGAGATTAATTATTTGAGAAGCTGTTCTTTAATCGCAAGTAACTATAGATCTAAAAAACTCAATATTTTGGATTATAATAAAAAGGAATTAAAATCATTTGTTGCAAAATTTGTTGCAAATAAATCTTCTTAAATTGAATTTAATGAAAGGTAAATAAAGCATTGCATTCTTTTAAGATTCTACAAAATGTCGGATCGCATACAGATTTATTTGTTCATTGAAAATTTAGAAAAAGTTTACGCTATTAACGACTCAAATGAGATTCAATAGATTTGCGTGTATCACAATAATAGAAATGAGAGAAATTAACGGGCGAAAAGATACTGTGTGTAATTATTCATGAATGAGTCAAATGTTTCAAAATAATCTTCTTAAAACTTTCTAATATAAAAATCAAATTTTAAATCATAATATTATAATAATTTGGATTGAATGCCTTGAATTTATATGTTTTTAATTTAGGGATACGTATTTTCCCATTCATTGCAGCTGCTTATTTTACGTGCAAATGAGATAATACGAATTGTATCTATTTAGTTGTGTTAATTGAGTATCAGGTGATCGATTATGATGTTGAATAAAATAAGATAAACATCAGGAATGTCAATTCTAAATCTTATTCGAGATTATCGATTATTATTTATAATCGATTAGGGATAAGGAGCAAACTTCTTTTTAAATGGGCAGAGTAATGTGCAAATTTTCTTCATTTTACAAGTCGCTTCCTTGGCGTGTCCAAACCATCAGCAGGAGATTTAGGGAGACTCGTGTTGGAGGGCCGCACTATTAATAACCGTTCTGAACGGAATGCATACACTCAGATACGTCAGGGGATAGGAATATTCTTTAATCTCTTCATAAGTCAGCATTTTCGAAACCCTTAATTTTTTTCCAAGAAAAGATTAAATGTATATATCCTTCCACGTAACCTTTTGAAATATTACTTTCTGCATCGATATTCCATTCGATTCAGCTTCATTGGAGCTCTTCGGAATTAAATTATTCGAAAACGACCCACCAATAGCGATTTCTCGCAAAACTAGAGAAGAAACATTTTATTGGGAGTAAATTCGGTGTAACTCAGAAAGGAGACAAACTTTAAATGCGCTTGCTTATTAACGCTGGACTTGAACAAGATAGACATCTATTGGAGAAAAAGACACACTCTGCGGAAACCCTCAAAAACCATTTCATAACCAAAACCATTTGGCATGCATTATATCGGAACCTGAAAAAAAGACGTTCTTAAATTAGAAAAGTCACGGCGACAGATACTTCGGAAACATTTGAGGTTACGAATGTGTATTTTTCGGGAGCGTTCCATTCGGAGGCACACGATGGCCATTTCAATCGGTCGAACAAATACGAGAAAAAATCTCTCATCTGCATAAGTAACGAAGAAGTCGTCTTTGAGAATTCGCATAATTGAAAAATAGAAGTTAAATAAAAAAGTGTAGAATGCAGAATATAGAAACCAAGGGGTTGGGTTTTCAGTTAAATTAAATGATAGTTATACCAAAAATATCAAACACATGATTATCCTAAAATTTAAACTGTCAAAATGACAAATTGGGAATTAGACGTGGAGAAATAAAAAATATTAACAATTAATTCTTTCAGCAATATACAATTAGCAGACACTGAGAAGGCTTTTCAAATTTATAGAATTGCTATCATATTATTGTATGATTTCGATTACTTACATTTGATATTATTTTAGATATCTTCATACTCTGCAGGTTCTTTATGATTGTCTTTAATTTCATATTTTTTTGTGAACAAGATCTACATAAATGAAGAAATAAAACTATTTTAATGACTTTTTCTTTTTGATTTTTTAAGTCAAGCATTAATTTCTATTCTTAGTCATGGATTTCCAAATATTGCACATTATTCTGAGCAGTTAATGAAAATTACACAAATAGAAATGGTTCAAATAATCAGCAGTTCCTGAAATTGCATTCAGAGGCCAAATGTGAAATAGAGAACGTTGAATCGCCTGAGAACGCAATTGATCAATCAATCAATTCCCTTCGTCTATGAATGTGATCTTTAAACTTCCAGCTGTTTCAAGACGCACAGTAGTAAGTAATCGCACACGTTGGCAATCATTTAGTGTAATCAATTTCGCTAAATATTGACACAGTTAAAAATTATAATGGGAATAGAATTTGATAGATATGTCTTCACCTAAATAATTTAAAATTATAAGACAGCGAATTTAACGTTTGTTCTATATTAAAGGCGAAGGAAATTAAAACAATGAATGCTAGTAACGAAGCTAATTCCATATTTTTTCAACGAAGAAAGCGCAATATATACACAACATAATGTATGCGTCTTGAGATCTCAGATTAGGTATGCCACAAATAGTATCCCAGAATGCAATGCGATCTCCCTCTTGTAAGACAGTGATATACATCGCCAGACTAGCTCCAAAAAGTGGACTAAAAAGAAAGGGCGGAAATAGCCAGATAGCAAGGGAGCGTCCGGGCAAAAGTGCATTAGTGCGCAGACTCTGAATTTGACCAATCGCGAAGGAGGAGAAGTACTTCCACTAGGAGCAGCTCCAGCATAGAAAAAAGGAAGTGACTAATGTATTCTTTAAATCTCAGTTCAATCACATTGTTAAAGAAATTACTGAAAATAAACATACAACGCATTGCGCCAAAAAAATGAGTGCCTACGTGCAAAAGCATAATTTAAAGGTTGGTATAACTTTTAACTTTTTCCCGGACTCCCTTCTGTGACTAACTCCATAATATTAAAATTAAAAGAATAAAATCTTTGCAACGAGTTATCGATTCCTTCCACCAATTCTCTGGAAATGAACCAATAGTCGCTAATTTTTGTGGAAAATTTAAATATCTATAAATCTGCCAATAAAAATCAAAAAATCCCTTCATCCCTAAATGTTATGATCCACGCAGGAAATAGATTTTATGAGGAAATACAAGAAGATTTACTGATAAATTTAGATTGTCAATTCAAATTTATCTATTAACTAAATGTAATAAAATGTAAATTTTATTACATTTAGTTTTATATTTTTACTAAATGTATGTAGTAATAATATTTATTGTGATAATACACAAAAATATGTATTATTACTCATTAATAAAAATTAATTATAATATTAAATTACAATTTATATTATAATTGAAATACTATTAGCTAAATAGTAGTTTATTACTTAGTTTTAATTAGTACACTATAATTATTACTTAGCAATTGTAGTATTATTACTAATCATACATCTTTATTCTGAAATAATCATAGAAACATAAAACGGTAAAAATGAAAACAACAGATTGAAATATTTAAATTTGAGTATAATTTCAAGGGTAAGCTTAGGAAAAGGAGATCCACTATTGGACGATAAGGTCGGGTGAATACAAAAGTTAAACACAAGTGAAATCATGGGATGTACAGGGGTAGAGTCTTACTCATGTTTTCCCTTATAACTTGGGAGGCATAACTTGGTGAAATTATCTCAAAGTCGAATAAGACACATATGCATCCTAAAAAAATATAAAGACTGCCCTCGATATAACAGTTTAAAAGTTAAGCAGAATTCCACATTGCTACTAGGTAAAACACCTATTCACCACACTCCATACCTAATTCTTAATTTTCGTATTTCCAATTGTATTTTATAATTGTATGTAGTATTAATTGTAGTCATTTAGCAATCCGATATAAAGAAACATTAAGCATTTGAATCATAAGAAGAAAGTATAACAGGTGATGAACAGAAAATTAAAGTCTGTTTTAGAATATAAATCACTAAATTAACACTATATGGACTAATAAATAAAATATTCTCATTGATAAAGATTGAAACAATGAAATACTTTTATTCGACTATAGTTACTTATCGATGCGTTTAATTAAACCCTCAAAAACGACCAATATTTTCAAGTACATTAATTGATAATATTAAAGCTCTAAAATAATGCGACCAAGTCGAGAAGAGCAGTGAATAGAAACATGAACATATAATTAAATACCGAATTTCTCTCATAAAAAAGGCCGAGAAAAAACATTAATCTTTTCTCGTTTTCTATGCCATTAACTTAACGTTGACAATAGAATGAAGAATATTGCAAGTGGAGTACACCACATTCGAATGGAATCACCAAGGCGATAATAACCACTCGGATTGCAACATGTGATTCCACTTCGCGATGACTGCGAATTTCCTTATCACGTTTGACTCATTTTTCAGCGATTATTTCTCTTGGTTTCCGCATCGGCTGCGGAGTTGCCTCGGCGATTCGCACTTTCCGAAAATCAAGATTAAAAATGTCTTAGCAACGAAAAGTAGAAATGTTATTCTTCTTCATAAAAATTATTTTTATAATTCGGAGAAAATTATCCGCTTTTAATGAGGTATCGGATCGTAAATATTTACAAAGATTATTATTTACCTAAAGATTTTGTATATATAAAATATTACGTAATTGCATTCTGTATCTCAATTTTTCGACGTAACGAAACGAGAGATGTACTCAGATGGCACACCTGCAATTGGAACCGACGATCTGCTCCAAAATATCTCTCTAAAGTAGTGACTATTTATCTTGAGACAAGAGATTTCTAAATTCAAAAACAGCGCTTTAAAATCCTACGCCCCGCTAAGGGCTGGCTGCCCTCTCCTGTCCTCTATCGGCCAACCGACGAACCTTTACTTGTAAACACTCGCCAGCCATTGCTGAAGACGGTCAGTGTGCTCGAAATCTCGTCGTAGATAACTGGGAGACCGAAAGCGGAGTAAGTGGATGGATTGCCTCCAATGATACCCCACAACTGATTAGGATCATTCAACTGGAAGTCGGGAGATAGAATTTATCAGTGTATCGTTCTGAGATAAGAGTTGACAAAAGAGTCTCTTTAGGAACAATTGACCTCCTCTTCGAAGGAGCTGATTAAAGCGGGGGAGTTCGTCAGGGCTGACGATCTGTCTCACTCGGACGGTGGGGTCCAGGAGGCAGACGCAGTCCAACTCTTCCTGACTGCTAACGGCTCTAGAAGGTTCGCCGGCATGTTTGACGCACGGCTGTTTTGCAGCCTCGTGCTGCTGTCTCAATGCCTTCATTGTTACGCAGCTGATGTACTGATCTCATCCACCGGAAGGGAGCCCATTAAGGCTGCCGTTCCTATGGACGTTTTGGGAAACGGATCCATCGTTGTCAATTTAGCGGAGGCAGATTGGTTGTGGCTGTATCAGCCCTGGCTGCTGTCAACCCTTGCTTCCACTTTGGTTAGCCTCAGCGGAGTTTTCCCATTAGTGCTCATTCCTCTTGGATTCGACGGCGGGCCGTCAAAGAATGGACACGGTGAGTTTAATCATTATGCATTTGTAATTGAGGAATCGATTCGTTGCTTCGGAATAACTTTCCATCCGATCAGCTGTCACCCTGAGGGTGTCAGCTCATGAGTGCCGCAAATCCCACATCTCACAGTCGCTACATCATGATGATGATTTTTCAAGATGTTGTACATTCATTGAGAGCGTGATTGCTATGTTTATCCGCATCTTGATCAATATTAAATGGAGCCGTAGAGCGTTGAAATAGCAAAAGAGAATATATTTTGGAACCAATTCGGTGGAGTTTCTCGATACAACTGTAATGGGTTGATTAACTGAGCGTGGATTAATATTTTCTCTTTAAAATTCGATACAGCCCCGAAATTTTAAAAGTCATCGACACTTTCACTTTTATAAACATGCGAACATTATTTTGCGGATGAAACAGAATTTAATTTCATCTATAAACTCATTTTCTTTATCCTTCATTTCAAATTCATTTTATAAAATAAGCAGGAATCTGACACGCCAATTGTTGGTGATGGAATGCGTTGCATCTGTTTAGAAGGAACGATGATGCCAAAGGAAGTACTCCTATTCTAACTAGGATTTTGGGAAATTGTTTTGCATTCCTCGAGAACGCTTTTTAATGTTTAATAAACGTGCTATGCTATTTACTGCATTCATCTTAATAGATTCTTGCTCTCTCAATTACGAAGAAATTGAACTGTGAAACACGAGGATCTAATGTAACTACACTAATGAAAGAAATACAGTATGATAACGTATCCTTGAAGAATTTTTCAATAAATTGTTATGTGAAGAGAATTAAATGTAATAATCGGTGTTATGAAATTGAAGCAATATTATTATTTGTTGCATTAAAAGCGTAATGTTTCCTAGAACCGGAGATATGTCTTTAATTTCAAATATGATTCGTAAATAAAAAAAATTCCTTTGTTTCCCTTCTTGTCGACTTAAAAAGAGAAATGTAATTATTTTTTGAGTTAAAATAATTTATGTTCAGAAGAAGACGGTGGATGGTACAGTATCGATGAGTTACTAAATGATACCCAAATAAATTGCTGCTAAATTCATTCTTGCAATCATGAACGCGTCGTGTTGATTTAACCTCAAAGTTCATCTTCTTTGTGAAAATAATATTTACCAGAATCGGAAATATGCGAAAGGGATTTAAAACCGATTTAATGCGCATTTACATCGAACATTCGGGACTGCCTACAGCATGTACGATACATTTTTAATCTTTGAAAATTACCATATTAGTAATCAAGAAACCTGATGAATACCATTTGAACATCAAAAAAATTATAGTACCACATTTTTACAAAATTTATAATATATTTTGTGGGGAATGTTAGAACACGCCTTTGAGAAATTTACCTTTTTGTGCTTCAATTGGAGAATTAGATTGAAAACAAGAGTTGTTAATTATTTAGACACTCGTTTTAAAGTGGTGCGACTTCATGGTCTCTGAAATTCAAAAAATGAAGCTTTTTCTAAAATCTGAAATTCCTTCTAATTCCAAAGCCTTCTATCATATGCTTTTTTCAGCCTTAAAAAAAAACTTACCTCTCAGAATGTGCTTCTCGTCATTTTTTCATCATTTCTATTTCTTAGTGCCGAAAGCATCCTTCTTGCGCAGATTTATTGAAGAGATCAATTTATCATCTGCGAAAAACACAGAAACGATCTCATTATTGCGCAATTCCGCGGAGTGGTAAGCGATGCCACTGTTTATTGTCGTGTCCTTCGAAGCAAAACATCGGCGGCAAAGAATCTTTTCCTCCCACATTCCACTCAACATTTCCGTAAGCGGAACTGGAAAAACGCCATAAAGATTCACAACACGTTTTCTGCTAATGAGCGACTCTGCTATTATTTGCAACGTGTTTGGGTGAGCCTCCATCCATCCTCACTCAATGCGAATATTACGTGCATTTTTATCAGAGCGACCTGTGGAACATTTGATGTCACTGACTCCGGATTGCATAATAATAAATCGAGAATATTGTTGATTTACTTAAGGCCTCTCTAATGCCCAACTGCCCTCGTGGTGTCGTAAGTCGAATGACCCATCAATGAATAATTACATTTTCGACTTTCGAACTCCATTGTACAGCTCTTTTCATAATCTCTCCATTTAGGTGTTTGCGTTAATTTCGTTTAGATTCGTTCTATATATTCGGAATATTATTTAAGTGCCTCCAACGTTGTTGCATCAATTCGAAGGCCAATTGAAACTGAACATTTGACTATGGAAGTGCGAGTGTGGGAAGTTCCATTCATCTTCTGTCCCATTATTATGGATGGAAGGTCAGCCAAAGAATACAGAAGATGTCTCCGGATGGAATTTTCATCTCCTCACTCTGCATTTTTTTCTATCGATTGAGGAGTTCTCATCTGAATACGCATGTTGATCGAAGGGCTGAAATCGTCATTTGTTATTGATGCTTTAGTTTTTCATTTATCTGTTAATAGAGGCCTATAATACTATTTGGTTAAATTTGACTACTTTTTTCGTTTGTACCTGTTCATCAACAAGGTATCTTATCGCACATATTATCTGCTTGTTTTAGTTTGAAATAAAGTTCACAGTTAACAAATTATATTCTTTTAAATGTTTATAATCTATACTTATTAATGTGCTCACTCGTGAAAAACAACTTTAGAGGTGCCAATGAAAACAGTGTATCCTCATATTTTATATTTTAGTGTTTGCATTTACTTATTAACTTATACGTGTAATGAAACCACTGAGCTGCTGTTTCCATAGAAAAATAATTTCCTATCGAACGGAGGCATATTGGCAGTTGTAGTTGGATAAACATATTTTTAAAATGGATTCCGTTATGAGTCTGTTGAATCTTGGCACTTGTTCGTGCAAATAGTTGTCATCCGTTGCCAATGAATCAACCCGGAACTTTGAACTTTAAGCTTTGTTGAATGGTAATGTAGAACGTGATTCTATTGCAGATATTCGCAGCTATTCTGCGTCATTTATGGCAGATATTCTTTTCTCTCAATTTTTGCAGAAAAGGATTTTCTTAAGGACATTTCCTGTTTTGATGAAATTGTTAGAAATCTTTTGCTCTTTGTCACACGGAATTATGTATCTTATTATAGTCTCTCTTGTTATTTGCTGCAACAATTTGTCAATAGTTGTTCGGTGTTGGAGTGATGGAATTCTTCCACCAAAATCTACGATCTCCCATTTATTTAGGGATCTTTGGATTAAAACGGTTGAGAATTCAATCAATTAGTTATGAATGTAACCCTTTCATGAAAATAATCAAAATCTCATTCACTCCGTATTAATAATCGTTGCTGTTATTTATTAAAATAATCAGTGTATGTAATTTTAAAAATGAGTGATATCAGATACTAAATTTTATTAGTTGCTCCTCATAAATCTTCCTCTGTCTTCATTTCACCATTCTTTCTGCGTTCAGAACCACTGAGAGTCTGCGCCTGTACAGAACTCTTACGTAGACTTTACATTTACTGTTGACAATTCGTCCTTACTTTTACTCTTTTTCATGTACTTAGGCGAGAATCGATTCAATTTTATTGCAGTTTGTTTGATTAACGCATTTATATTATTGAATATTACAATATTTTAATTATAGCGTTAAATATTATCAAACAATTATGAATAATATTTAAATTACACGCTTCTGTAAGGGGTTAAACTCACACAGCGATATCTGATAGATATATTGTTGCCATTCTCTGTACATCCTATTGATAGCTATCAGTATCATTTTTACAATGCGTATCTTTAAATATTTTAAAGAAAACTTTATGTAATGTTTGATACCTATCTAGAAAAGGTATACGTGGATAGAAAAGCAGGTTTCTTAACTTCTCATCTGTGAAAAGTGTAAATTATTTTAGAATCGTTGGCTCTTCCCGAAAATGATAGCTCACATCAAAGTGTAATCATCTGTGAAGGCAGTGGCTCTTGCAGATAAGGTTTCCCATTTTCTGCTGCCGCTTTCATCGTTATTCCCAATAAAGATATATCATCAAAAACAGAAATTGATCGAATTTGTTGTGAATTTTGAATATTATTTATATTATATATATTTATTATATATATATATATATATATATATATATATATATATAATTATATATATATATATATATATATATATATATATATATATATATATATATATATATATATATATATATATTATATATATAATTGACGAAAAGATGTGTCATTTTAAAATATACTAACACTTAAAACTCAGCATGGGTTATGAAATATTATGTAATAAATAATGAATAATCAAACAACTCATCCTTAGAATTATCTTATTGTCAGAGTAACTAGGAGGTAATAATACTATAACAAATTTAATAATTAATTTGATGGAAATGTTTTAATATGATATAGTTCTCAGTAAATCAGATATTATTAAAGGAGTTCTCTTTTCATTGGAGAATGGAGACACAAACAGAATATTCAGAATAAGATATTTAAAATATTTATAGACTATTTGATCCTATATCCGAATGGTTTGTTATTCGAATTTTCCATCGTTCCCATTTTTACGATATCACCGCGTTCTAAATTGCACATTTAGTTTATTTAATAGAATACTAACCGATAGAGTTATGAGAGCTTCAAAATTATGACTCATCTGTTCAGTTGTATCTATTGAGAAAAACTAGGCGAATGTCGTCTATGTAAAGAATGGTTTTTTTAATTTAATTGAAAATTATATTAATATAACAGTGATATTCTCGTTTGTCTGAAACCTATCTAAAATTAAATGAGAAGAGCAGCGATTTCCTCGTTAAATCTGCATTTCCACATTATGCACTCGAATTTGCGATGACCTTGGAAAAGGGTGAATCCATCCTCTGCTCTTTAATGCACAAACTCGGAATGGCTCAATCGAATCAGAAATTAAAGAAAATTACGAGTGTGCGAAAATCTTAGCGTAAAACTCTAAAGAATTAAATCGTGTAATTCTGTTTTCGGACGATCTTTTTTCTTATTTTATTCTTTTGCAGTTTTATGGGAACTTTTTCATTGCGATTCTGAAAACGAGACTTGTTGGTGCTCTTTGTGTTCTTAGTCATTTGATGGAATCAAAATATTTCACCGAAAAACTTCGAAATTTTTTCATAAATTTTCTCCGAGATTTAAAGCACCTGTTTCACGCTCCTTGCGCAGTTCACGAATGTCCGCGAGATCTTTTGCCCGAACTACGGAGTAAAAACACAATAGGGCAACTGGAAGACTGTGAACACATTTAATCATTTTGTGTGATTTCTTCGGCGTCTTCTTGAAGTGTTCGAAAGACCGATCGTTTGATTTGAAGTTTATATTCAACAAAAGACCCTTTTTACCCTTTAAAAATTCGATTGTGAAACCTAATTTTTGCGGTAAAGATAGCCATGATTTTAAAATTAAGCCCCGGCGGCAAAGAACGGATATAAAGAAGTATTCTTTTCTCAATAGGGGAATTTCAGAATGGAACAAGTTACCTGTATCACTCTTAAGACCCTTGCCTAAAAATGTAATATTTTCAAAAAGGAATGCTCCAAAATTTTGTAAAATTAAAGTATGTATATATTGGGGATGTTGCAATGTGGGGACTTCTGGACGAAGTAAGGGATTGCTTGACAGGGCGATGTACGCTGCGGTTTCACCCCCAGACCGCTACGGTAGCCGTGAAGGCCTGTCATGAACCCCGAAAAACTCCAGTAAAGACTGTTAGGTGTAGTGTTTAAATTTATTTAGTTGTATGAAGTATTTAAGGAATTGTTATTTTACTTGAGATTATGTTTTCAATTTATGTATTATAGTATTTATTTTTTCGAATATTCTATGATAATGTGTGTATATATATATATATATATATATATATATATATATATATATATATATATATATATATATATATATATATATATATATATATATACACAATTATGTATGTAGAAATAACTGCCACCAGGCTTACAGCCTACTAGCAGTTTAATTCTTATAATAAAAAGAGCGGACGACAATTAGGGTAATAAATATTGAGGGCAATGTGATTTTTCTTTGTTATTTTCGAGCCTTGTTTAATTGACTTTATCTCAAATGAATGCACTCTTTACTATCCTTTTACCATAAGTCTAATCTATACTCAATCGTCTTTTGTACTTTGAAAAAAGGCAATTATAGAGATCTGAAGGGATGCCCGTAAACTGAAATATCCTTCGAATTTATTTCTCTTTATGTATTTATAAGATATTTATGTATACATCAGGAATCATATTCTTTAATCAAAGCAGTCTTACACCAAAAATGAATGAATATATTTATAGGTCGTCTATCATTTTATGCAGAATTAAATTACTGATTTACTCAACCGTTTTATTTTACCGCAACAACTTCATATCCGTCATACCGTCTCAGGTCAGTGCCTCATCACTTTTCAGTTCAACAAGTAGTGAGCTTATTATCAAAGCGTCGGAAATATTTGATTATCTCTTGGTGAAGGACAAGAGTGGCTGGAATTTATGTTCATATACGACCGACTCACACTTATGTGGTGCCATAGTCGCGCGTTGATTGCGCGCATCGAATCGTTCTTATGAGAAGGAAAGTGTTTTGCCTTCGGCAATATTTACATGCTTTCCTCATTTACAAGTAAATCTATGCGAAATCCGTAGGTTTCTATTCAATCGCTTTTGATATCTGTCGATATGTGTAAACTCGATATTTTGGAAGAATATGCTAAATAATTAGGGAATAGAAAATAGTTTGTATATTCTCCTGAGAATGTATAAAGTTATTATCACGTAATAAACTATTAGAATAAGGATATAGTACTTAATTTAAACATCATAATAAATACATTTTTCTTAAAATATGAAATTAATTTTCGAAGAAATGCTTATTATCTAGAAGAATCAGTTATTTTTCCTCGTATTTCGTCTATCGACTGTAATATGAACTTATAAATTCGAGTGCTGACTGTATGTTCCTTACTTATCACTTTTGATCATAAAAGTGTTTAAGTAATGATAAAAGTGGGACTATAAAGAAACGCCCAATGTCTAGAGAATGGAATTTATGACTCCTGATTACAATTTATTTCGATGAATTGTATCCATATCGATGATTAATGGTGGAAAACCAAGAGGATATATGATGCTTGATTCTTTGTCACATTAAATGTCCACAATGTCAACGTCATCATATGTTACAATTTCCATTATTCTGAAAATACGTCATCCGAATTCTTTCCTAGAAAATTCTCTTCCGAAATCCCAAATCGAATTTTCTCAGTTTCGATTGACTGACTCAGGTGGTTTGTCCTCATCCAATCTATTCGGAGAGATAATAGGATAAGTGGTCTTGGATTGTTTCTAACCACGTTGGGGACAACGATTCCTTTCATGAAAGCATCTGGTTATAAACTTTAATGAATTATTTCGATCTCTACCTTAAACTGGTTTATTCTGTGTTTTATGAATTCACATGAAACATCTATGTCAAAGATTGACCACAATATGTTGACCACCACTATTATCATTAGAAAGATGTTGTTTTTCATATAAGATTGCGACTGTGTTCTGGTATCTTTTGTGTCTTAATATTTTTCGTATTTTAATTAATTCACGATATCAGTGCTTAAATCTATAGTTCATGATGAATTTTAACGTAGTTCATTATTTAATTCTTAAATGTTTGTTTCGTACTTAGTATCATGCTATGTGAAGAATCTGTTTACTATCTTTAAATGTTGCACTGTTACTTAGCGTGACGCAGCCCAACTTCTTAAAATATCCGTGAGTACACTTGCCAACGCTGCATTTCTCGACGTGAAAATTGTTGTCCTTGAGAAGCAATGTTTCCTTGTTTTGAAGAAAGGGTAGTGCCCTAAAGGATCTTCGATTATTACTGTCGATATAAGCAGATTGCGTTTTTATCCTCCTAATTAATCTTTAAGACGAACTAAGTGACGAAACGCTGTTGGATCGAAGTTTCAAAATCACATGTTGAATAGCTTCTTCATCTCTATCGGCTAAACTCATATTTACCATCGCTTAAAATGGAGAACATGGTGGAGCGTTTACTCGTCAAAGATGGCTAAGAAGCCAAGTGACCTTGGACCTTTTTGTTCGCTTCAACTTGCATTATTTTTAGTCATAAGCAGAGCCTTCATTCAATGCGAAATTTTCAAGAATCTCGTCTGGAATCAGTAACAAAGAGTCCATAAATGGAAGTCGCCCTGGTTTATTTAGAGAAGACGCATTTTCTAGATCGCTTTTCTCTTCTTACCAATCCGATTTATTTTCTATCAATATATATATGTGAGCGTAAGCCAGAACGCAACGTCCATTATGTTTAATTGATTAATCTTTCTCCTTGCCTGTTTGATTTTTGATTAGGGAACCCGAATTACGTCCCTTACGATCCATCCTATGAAACTATAAAACGCTCTGTATTCCTTTGATAGCTCCTTGAAGTTAACATGGTGTGTTTTCCATGGAGGAATGCCTATGCAGAAATTGTTCCATCGAATGTTTCTCTTCTGTTGACCGGCATTTTAGCTTTTTCCCTTTTTTAAAACCTCTATTTTGGCACAATCATTTTAGAGCAACATCTCTCTGCAACTTAATATTCATGAAGCATTTCAACCGAAGTTCTTATGGGCATAGTTATTTTGTCTCATACTCTTTCCTTTGAAGTGATTTTGAAAGCACAAATGCTAGGAAATCTAATTTCCAGGAATTTCGAAGAAATTTCCATTCTGTGAATTTGAACGAATCGCTCTTTAATTTCTGTGTAGATTCCTGAATTATTTATTTTATATATGCATTTTATGTAGATTCCTGGATTATAATTTGGAATCTGTAGTTCAATGTGTGATATTTGTGCATATTTATTATTACGTCGCCTTGTATTTTCAGCAAACGATGTGAAATCGTAGAATGAATACACTCACATTATGCGATGCTAAACATTATAAAGAAAGAAGAAATATAAGTGAAAGAAAACTAGTATGAAAACAAAGATATTTGAAACTTTCTCTGTTTTTACTGTAAGCTCTTGCGTTTAAATAATTCAAATTGTCATTTATATATATTAATAATATTTAGAGAATTTTTCTTATCTAAAAATCGATTAATGGACAAAATTAAATGATTGTTGTGAAAACTTTTAACATCGCGAAATTTCGCGTCCTCAGAAGCGGGAATATTCGTCACAAATAGTTATTACGCAAGAGAATGGGTACTCCCCGGAGGGTAAGAGGCATCTTCTATTTTCCGACGTTATTATGTTGGAAAACCCTTCTTATCTTCCGCACTCTTCTTGCATTTCCGCTTCATTTAGGTATTTTATCCCTGGAGAGTGAGATTTCGTATATTCCGTTGGATTGAAATGCATTGAAAGCAATTCTCGGGTTAAGCAGAAAAAGAATTAATGGGAGCAAACCACTCACTCTATTCCATAAGCCTTCAAACAGATATTTGGGCGAATAGTGGGAAACACGCATGGAGTTCGGTGGGAGGAAGCATTTCGCAGGGACAATGCCTCTCCCATTTTCGTCTTCTTCGCCTGAACCCTCATCGTGGCTCATTAAACCCCCTCCATACGCAGGCGCAAGTTGTTGGTGAATTTCAACCGATTTGAATCTGAAAGAAAATTGAATCACTGCGTGCATAACAAGTGGACACGGAAGTGGAGGGATTCATTTCAACCACTTGCTGTGACCGTACCTTAGAGACCATTGCAACACTTTAACTAATATTTATTCAGATGGTCCCCTCTTCCATACAATGTTGCCATATTGGCAAAGAACCCTTGAGACCCCTACAGATAAAAACGGGAATTAATTTATAGACGAAGCTCGTAAATGAATCGCTCTCTAGCCATTCCGTTAGTGATATTTTTTATTGCAAGGATTCTTTCTTAAAGTAATGCGCAGATATTTATTAGTCGCGGGTATTAAAAACGCTGTGATCTCTTTCGAGTGTCCTCTTTATCACTCATTGTAATAAGTCAACTGCGGCGATCTGCATCTCTCTTTTCGTTCATAATTGTGGAATGTTCGATTTTTGTTCATTCCCATTGTTTGTATGATTTCCATGGAAAACTTTTCCGCTTTAAGGTAAACAAAGACAACATGGCTGCTAGTTAACAATATTGCTCTTTCTTAGAACTCAGATAAACTTCTAACTACTAAGAGTAGCGAAAGTATGATTTGAATTCGAAAGGCTAAGAAAAAGCGTAGGGAAAGGTTTTTTATGTTGGGACACGATACGGAGGAAATCAAGTGTTACTGATTTCGAGACATCAACTTACACAATATTTTCGCTTTCTGCTTCCCGTTTACCAATCACTCTCACTTTTATCTCGTTTGCCTTTGAGTATCTCCTTAGGACGACTCGAGCTTCCTTTAGTTGTTGACATCAAACAGAATTCGTCCAAGGGTTGAAGGTGAAATGCAGTAATTGGACACGGACGCGTAAAATTTCCATTCTATTCTCAATAACTCGACTCTATGAAATCTTATCGATTCTTAACTATTTGTAAATCGATAATTTCCTTATATAACCAGTTATTTATCGTAGTATTTTTATTCCTAAATTGTAGTTCTACTAATTCAACCTATACTCATTGAAATATAATTACGGTATTATCATCCAAATAAGTGAACTTCGAATTTAGAGATACAATAATATCGTCTCATGCGTTAATAACTAAAAGCAGCGTAATATTTGTACAGTTAATTTACAACTCGTCGACCGGTTTGAAGCTAAGTCAACTTCGATAACATTTGAAAAAAGAATTAATTGAAACCGGTCAACTTGAGTTTCATATTCATGTTGTGGGATTGCACTAATGCAGTATTATTTCTGGTTATTAAATCATGAAGATCCACCTAGTATTGCATAATAATATTCAATTCATCACATGCGCTTTAAGAGAAATTTTTCTTGCTTCTCAGATGACTCATCTTAAGAAATAGGCCATTGGTACTTCGTGATGGTAGTATAAAGTAATTTTTCTCTTTTACCCTTTTTCTGTATACGTGTATATATATATATATATCATATCATATCACGTACGTATTTATATTTGAACATTGGAAGTTTTTCAACACTTTTCTGCATTTCGTTTTGTTATGTATAATTTGAGCTCACAATTTTGTCTTTTTTTAATTTGAGAGCATTAATTTCGTCTGCCTTAGTAAAAGGTGCATTGAGTTTTTGGTAGTCCAAAGGATCGCAGATAAAGAATTTTCGTACTTCGCAATTCCTGGAAAAACTACTGATTTCTTTTGTTGCATGAATCTGTGTTCACCTTTCATAAAAAACAATTTGTAGGAAAATCTTTCGTAAAAAGTGTTATCGGTTCTGGAAATACGCGACGAAGAAACAAATGAGTGAGAGTTTCAAAAGCTTTTTTGGTTGTGCTTCGTAAATTCAGTCTCCATTATTTAATAATTGGAAAGAATTATCGACAATCGTTTTGTTGAGAGAAGATGAACCCGTAGTATAAATTTGATAAGGTATCATTGAAAGCGTAGCGTAAAAATAAAAGTAACCCAAATTTAATCCGTCTGTATTAATACGTTCAGCTGATAAGATTTACTATTTTCGTGTCAGTTTTTTATTCGTGTCAAATCAGTGGTGCTCTCAGAGTGCCATACAATCAGAGTATTTTTTTTTGCTCATTTGCGTGTAAGACCAATTGGAAGGCTCTTTTATTGCGTTCTTATTTTGCAGATTCAAATAGACTCAATAACTGCATTAAATGTGATAATTTTAAAATTAGATATTCTGTAGTGATGCATCAAATTCTAAGTGTTATTTATTATATTTTAATTCGATTACTCTCTTAGAATCTATCGATTATTAACTTTTCCATCAATATGAACACCTAATGAGAAAAGTATTCTAAATGAAATAGAAAATGATAAATGGCTTTATTGAAACTTCTGCTTCGGAGTAGTTGATATAAAAATGATGAATAAATAATTAATTTTTCTATTCAAGTTTCTATGTTCGCAAGTAAAATCAATTTTAAAAATATTATATATTTGATCTTTCATATCTCTGAAATCAGTGGATAATTGAATCCTTTTCGTTTACTCGTTCGCTTTGCAAAAAAGAAGGGAAAGTGTGACTTTTTACTTCAGAGCCGAAGAGAATGAAATAAAAGCGTTCAAAACAATCGCAAGTTTTTTCTGGAATTAAAGATATGAAAGTTATGCTGCGTTTGTTTGATCGGCCAAAGTCCAGAAGAACATCTCTTCTAACGCTGATGGAAACATTCATCTGAGGTGAAATTAAAAGACGGATCTTCATAGATGTTTGGAAAGTGATATGAAGAATCTCCTGATGTTTCTATCTACATTTATGTGAAACCTGAGAAACTGTTTATAAAGATTATCGGAATAATGACGTTTTTTATTGAAACTGTGGAGAAATTGAACATGAGTTCTTTTGAGCTGTCTATGTGTAAAATATGTATTGAACGAAACATCGTAAGCATTGCCGAAGTTTTTAATTTTTGTAAAAGTTCATCTAATACAAAGTTTAATAGAAAAAATATATAGCTCCGTGTGTTAGAACTAAGGTTGTTGTTCCGGAAGGTCCGCCAGTATGAGTAAATATAACAATTTTAGAGCATGTGTAGGGTTTCATCTATCACGATCAATTTTTCTTTTCGCCATTTTGCCTTTATTATCTTCCAAGAACATTAGCTGCCTCTTTGGAAATTGTTTTCATTTCCTAACCTAAAGAATATTTCACTCTAGAATGAGAAATTAGTATTCCTGACTTTTCAAGTGTGTGAATGCAGATGGCCTAAGAGATTAAAATAGCATTCTATCTTCAGAAAGTACCTAAATATTTGTTGTTCTCATGATGCTTTGTAATCCATTTTTACCTTTTGGAGAAGCATTGACTCTAACAATTCTATTTGTCTTATATTGCTCAAATAAATTGTTAATTCGAAAAATATCGACTTCCTCTGACAATTTTTCGTCGGAATCTATTGATTGTAAAGCTAGATAGGAGTGGGAGTGTTTCATTTTTTATTTTGAGTAAAATGCGTTCAATTAAAACGTGTGCGACTGATTGTTTGCAACACAAGCAAATATTAATTTAAGAGAAAAAAGATTAGTTATATCAAAACCTTTTCATACTCCGAATGTATCATTTCTAAGTGTGTGATTAGACACGTAAAAGGCGATTTAGTTGAAGATTTGCTCAAATAATTCGTTTCAAATCGCTGTTTAATGATACAATTCCTAGAAATAGGTCAGCTGAAGACTGCGAAAATCGAAGTTCAACGAAACTAAGATTGATCCTCATATTTTGCGTCGATCGCAAATTTCATTTCGTGTTTGTGCACTTCGAGATGTTTGTGGAACGTGATCATCCCATTACCTTTATACTGCGCCGAATCATTTAAGAAGACTCGACAAAAGAAATGAATTTCAAAACGGAATAATAAAAATGGCCGCGAAATCGGCGCGAGAACATTATTACAACTTCCATTGATTTCATTTTATTCAACATAAATAGCTAATTTTTCTTAGATTACTCTTTATACCCCATGGATACATAAAAATTAAATTATAGTAAATTTTGAGTAACCATATCTTAGTAAAAAATAATTTAAGCGTACCCTTCAAAAAGTTTGATCGTGCAGTCGAATGTATACATCGCCTAAAACTTTTTATGCTTCTTACGTTACGAATAATATGCGCGAGAGAAATTGAGATAAATGTTGTTATTTTAATTTAAAGATTATTCTGAATCGATATTTTGAATAGAGCTTTCGCTTTTAATTTCGTACCCTAGAGAGTAATTGAATTAGCGCTCCGATTGTTAATCATTATTGCTTTTATGCTCGAGACTTGGGAGCGTAATTCAGATTGATTCGGTTCTCGTGTATAAAACTAAGGTCATCGTGTGTCAAGAGTGCAAGTGGTACATAAGTGATACTTTGCTATGTCTTTGTACGAAGAATGCGAGAAATTCCGTTAAGAAATGATATTTCCCTCATATTTTCAGAACTTATTGTCGTTGTGGCTCGTTTGCGAAGTGTGAGCTGCATTCCTAGTATTGTTTCATCATTGGTTTGTCCTATTATCCTTCCTCAACCACTTTTATTAATTCACCAATTCTCTAGAAGTTACTCACTCCTTCCTGCTACTCCATCCAAATGCCCTCTACAAACTTCTTCCTCATTATTTCCTCCTCTTTATATTCGCGCGCAATCCATTCGATTTTTAAAGTGAAATTTGTTTTTATCGATCGGATTCTCAGTCGAGAATCGTTTGATTTCAAATGTTTGTATCGTACATTAGAATTCTATCCAAAATATACATGTATTAAGTCAATTATGAGTTCGATAGCATGTAACAGTTTAGAAGTTCTCAAAATCTCTCGTGAAGTAGTTCCCTTCTTAGAAAGGGCCTAAGAAGAAATCTTTCCGATCTCTCTCACGTTAGCAACGTACACCAGATATACCTGTGAGATAACGGCAAAGATTTTATATATAGTTAACGGTCTTCAATTACGATAATTTTTTTCTTCTATTTATGAAGTTCTTCTCTCTTTTCATATGCTCTGTTAAATATTTTTAAAGTTTTTAAGATGGTTGGTGAAACTGGTTAACAGAAGGACTGAAAATTACAATTCGATATCCATAAAATTTTTAAAAAATTTCTTATGTGCCGAAGTAATACATTTAAAGCCAGTTTAATGGAATTCCTTTTGTGCTTTATAAATCAATCGTCATGAGCATTTAAAGTCCATTTAATTTAATAATGATTTTGATCGGATATCTCTCTTGCTAAATTTAAATATTTACCCGTATATATCTGTATAATATTTTATAATATATATTATTATATATAATATAATTTTGTTTCCAGTTTGTATTATATTTAATAAATATTCTTTTGGATCAATTCAACAAGTGAAATGGAATAAAGTTATCATCTTCTAACCTTTATGTTAGTTATTGCAATTTGGTTACTTCATCTTTGCTAATTGATTAGACAAAAATGCAATCACTCCATGATTGTTCCATTGTAACTAATTGTTGCATTATCTTGTTTGAAACACTTGAAAGAGATTATTCTAGATACAGTTTCCTTCTTTTCATCCCTCTTCTTGTTGTCAAATCAAACTCAAATAATTTTGAATAATTAAAATATATTACGATTTAATAAATCGAAAAAACCGTTGAATTGATTGCCGGCTTAAGAGAGGATTATTCCTATAAGAGCTTTTATCGGTGAACAGATAAGTGATCAAAGGCGACGCAAGGTGAGATTCAAAAACGAAAGGTTTCGATCTCAATAAATGTGTAGGGGAAGAAATTTTTGCGGGAATCTCTGACAATTTGCGATTAAAGTATTATTTAAAAAAAATCACCTGTCGTTGAATGTAAAGTATTCAATATTAGCTCAGAATCTTCTTTGGATAAACCATTTGTAAGTAATGCGTTCGATGATCTATTTGACTTGTGTAATGATAGCGATAATGAATATAAGTTAGAATCTAGTGGCCACGTGTTAGTGTCGTTTATCTATGGAAAAAACATTAATGGATGGATAAAGATCTGCACGTGAAGCAGATAAGCATCTCTGATATGAGGTTATGAAATGCACATCCACTCCATTCGTATTGATTAGGCCCTTTTCTTTATCCCATGAATGAAACTAAGAATGTCTAGAAACGTTCTTCTTATTACTAAAGAGCTAATATTTCAATTATAATTGATCTTCGGTTTTTTCTTTGATTTTACTAGCATCGGCCTAAAATCTATGTTAAAGTATTTATTTTTAAATCCGTTTTATTTTATTGTTCACGATAAAATTATTTTAAACCCTGTTTCGATGAGATGAAAATATTTTTTTTGGTGTGTCTTATTCCAAGTATTTTAGGACGGAAATTGAATTTTGAAAAGAAGTTTTATAAAATGTTGAATTGTTTTGGCAATTATCAGCTGATAGATGTCCATCCGATTATCATCATTTGATAGCGAGGTTTTTAAACGTATTAAACACAGGCGCACTGTTCTATATTTTGGAAAGAATATTGACACCCTATCAACCATTTGCGTGAAATAAACCATTTCTTTCTTCAGTTCTATCGAACATCCGTGACCAAGGAAGAAAGGCATTTTAGCGATGCATTTTTCTTGCATTGTTTTAAACCACGAACAAGTGCCTTTGGTGCACTTCTCGTTATCGGCAATCGTTTTCAGTGAAGCAATTCGGCTGAAAGGTGCAACGACGATTCTGAGCTTTACCATCCTTCAGATCGGTTTATTTTCTCCGAAAAGTTTGAATTCTCCGTTTCTACAGGTTCACATCTATATCCTCAATTATTTAAAACATCATTTCATATTCATAACTTTAAATATTTAATAACTTGAGCTTTTCTCTGAAATATTTAGTTTTCTTAATGTATGCTCGTGTTTAGGGAAAATAATAAATTAAGCGAATGTGTTGCAATATTTCCAATGTACAATTCAATAGAAAGCGGAGGAGTGCCTCTTATCGTTCAATAGCCTTAAAGCGATTCATCGTTTTTGCATTGGACTTACTCTAATACGCGTAAAGAGGAAATGGTGAATCAGAAGTGATATTTGAAAGCGAATCTTTGGTTCGGGCGAAGCGAAAATGCGTTTATTGTTATTTCAAAAGTATAACTTTCGAAGGTCATACTTTTTTCGATACTTTCAAAAACGAGCAATTCTATGGAAAAATCCATGAAATGGAAATATTTCTAGTATAGCCAACATTAACGAAGCCTCCGAAAAAATAATTGACTGCAATTACAGCGATTGGGATTTTTCTCTTCTTTCTTTCCGCCCACATCTCACTTATCACTTTAACGGAATTTATCAACGAGTTCACTGACAGAATCCCCGTCTACGCAGATGACTATTCTACGTATCACGTAAAATTCTGTACTGCTCTAAGTTTATTCGAATTTTGTAAATACTTTTTTGGAAAAGTGGCTGAAAAAATTTAAATTTGTTATATGATATTGCTATATTTCCAGTAGAATTGTGTATTTATTTGCGGTTTTCGTATTGATCCTACTGAATTCTTATTTGAATGAAATTTGTGTTGGTTAAAATAAGATTTTACCTAGTTATCAGGTAATATTACGTAACGTATCATAATAACTCACTAGAATAGAATTCAAGTATTTTGTAGATGATACTTAAATGGAATGTAATATTTAATTGATGATTCTTGGTTTGGCGAATCTCTTTAGATCCTATGTAATGATCCTGTGCCTTAATTTAACGTAGAATGTTCAGTTAATGGAGTATACATAAAAGCTTTCCTTTGAGTAAGAATATCATGTTGATGAAACTGATGGCTCTATAAATACATTAAGTGTAGTCAAAGTGATTGAGCACAAAGGAAGGATTCTCCAATTTCTTGGTTTATCCTCTTCAAAACCACAATGTATCGCAATTCCTTCTTAAGATGGAACGTCGTTGCTGTTAATACCCTGAAATCGTGATTCTCAACAAATATTATGGTTTTTTGTGAAATATTCAAGGTACAGAGCCTGAATTTTATCTTTTTACGAAGGTTATCGATATATTGGTACTTGAACTGTAAGAATTTATCTTCCTTGATAAGGAGTGTTTTAAGGAACATCGTATTAATATCATTTTTCATTAGTAATGTTGTACTTTTTCGAATCGATCGACAGCATCATTCTATTCGGTTGGATGTCTTTCCCAACGATTACTCAATTGAACACATTGTCCATCTGCGAGTGGCAGGCAAATGCACTTCCTCAAGAAACTCCACATTTTCTGTCAATCTGCCTGCTGATCAAAAGTGCGTCTCCTTGGCCAAATGCCAAACCCTGGGGAGAGCTCCATTTATAATAGATTAAGTGCAGTTGACTCGTCTATGAATGGAATATATTTTCTATTTGGGATGAATTTGTTACGTGCTATCCCAAAATGCTTCGTTGTTTTATTCACCACAGCTTACAGTTATCGAATGAAGTTTATGAAGGGAAAATAATAATTGTGAGACACACAAAGTTAATTTATCGAATGAATTTTAAGGAAATTGAAATATTCTGGAATATGTCATGGAGTTATGAAATATTTTGACAATTCTTTGAATAAACTATTTACTGCGGCAGTTATTATTCACTGTTGTTGAAGAGATTAGAGCTTTCAACGTAAGTGAAATCGCAGATGTTCATAAAAATTCAATGGCAAATAATAGGATTAAGTGAATGAAAGCGAAACTAATCACATTGGAAATTGGCTGCGGTAATAAATTATCTCCTATAACTTTTGAATACGTTCACATTTCGAAGCATTTGTTGATGTTTCTTTTGCGCCTTAATTTTTGTTAATTTTTTATGGATGAATTTGTTCTTAATCTGATTAGTTTCTGATGAATGTGCTCGGTACGGTTATTACCACATACCCGTGGTATGCATCTTTATATAATTCAAAAGACAAATAATTTCAAATAATACAATACATAAAACCCTTTAATTCCATCCAAATCATGCGATCCTAATTCTTTGTCATCTGAAAAAATTTAACGTCTCACTAACCAATCAAAATAGCGAAAGTTCGTATCGATATGAAGATTATATTCTCAGTAGAGATGTAGTTATGTCGTACGATATGGCTTTTAGGTTACAAATAATTTAAAGTCATCCATTGTTCACTCAAAATGTTGTCGTTTTGAAAAATATCTCTAATTCTCCCTTACCTTAACTTCATGTCTGTAATTCTATTGTCATGTGGAGGTTATGAATTTGGCTATCTGACAATTAATTTGAGATCCTGGCCAATAATTGAGCAATAGTCATTTTCATCGTGAGAATACACTTTTACTGCCTGATCTGCTATGAATCTCAAATAGAATGGATATTCATTAAGTGGCCTATTTTCTATATGCTCACGATTACAACTTTTTCAAATAAATTCCTTTTATCTTCGTGCATGGCATATGGTGAGAGTATATTCTGTATTTTATCAAGAGTGCGCCATTTATGTATCAACAATGGTTTCTGAGTCAAATAGCTGGAATAATTTCACAGCATTGTTGTATCTTACTAACTAAAAAGGTTTTTTTTTGCTCTTCAGGATCGTTAGAATAAATAGATTTTCTGAAACAACTCGCGTGTATTTTTTCTTCCATAACGCTTTCCTAATCCATCCTCAAAAAGGAATATTTTAAATAATGGAGATCGTTTTATCCAATATGAGAATCAGTTCCTTTCTATCGATCAATTAATCTTCTCGATTATTGGAAATCGAACTCAAGAAAATCAATTTAAAATAAGTCCGCATGCTTTCATTAACAAATATACCGGAAATCATGGCAATTTTCAGCACAGATCATCTTCTCGTTGAAATGCGTAAATCATCATTTAAATGTATCCGCCTATTTCATACTTTATATCATCGTCTTTGCCTATTTAACTTCGTCTGAGTTCAGATCTAAGAAATCTTTTCTCAAATTTAACATTTATTAATTTCGAACTATTTCCCGAAAAATAAAATCGTTTACTCACCGTCACCCCCTTATAAGCTCCGCCAATATTTCTTCCCTTTTTGCTCACTATCATCTGTGTAGTGGCGGTGGTGAGGCCATCTCCCACATCCATGCTCACAATTGGAGATGTTCACTAATTCACACCACCTTCCAAAAGATTACTCCTGAGGCAACTAATTATCTGCTACTTCACCCTTCGTTTTCCCCTGCCTTTTGCCGATTCAGGCCTGGGGATGGATGAGAAGACCTCTGGCTAAATCGGAAGAGCCATTCTTCTCTGCAAGAGGGGGAGGTGATGGCGTTGAAAAATTTATCCCTTGCGCCAATACTGTGATCACTCACTGAGCCAGCCACTCTGTTGAAGCCTTTGTTTGTCTTCTGAGCATTGCGATACGTAATTATTTGTCATATCGCTTTTGAAATAGTTTTATATCGGGTATTGATCGTGTGAATTTAATCTCAACACTGTTTTTGCTTTATTTTTCCTGCATCTTTGTCTAATTTTGCAAGTTTTTCATGATAGAAACTCGATGCATTTTAATCTGCAAATATATAAGCTTAGCATTTAAATCTCATCGATGTTATTTTAACATCTTTGTGTCGTATAGAAGTTGTGCAAAGACTTTTTCTAAACTCGAAGCAGATTTTTTGTGAAAAACTCCATTCGATTAATCTTTAAGTATTCTGCTGGTAAAAGCATCGGATTTCCCCATCTGCATTCGCACGAAATGAAGAATTTGATATTCACACGGACACCGAACTCATTTTGATTGATTCTACTTAAATTTATCGACGATTCATATTAATTAACATGAAATTTTGTGGGAATCTGTTGTATCCATACAATTCCTAATTCGAAGTTTGCGTGGTTTATATTGGAGAAGTAGGATTTTTTTCTATGCGCAGGAGGAAGGAATTATTTTTTTCTGGATTTCAGGATGTGTGTGGAGAGCAAATAAATTTAACGAACGTAAACATGAAAAGGATGTCGAAATGAGGTGGAACTATTTTGTCTAGAAATTTTGTGCTGAAGGTAACCCGGATATCTCTAAAAATATAAGAATAGAACTTTCGTAGAATAAACGACAAATTCAGGGGTAGCTATGATTTCGTCTTTATACATACTCCATGTGGGTATAAACTTGGAATGAACAATAGGATTTTAAATGCTAGAAGACTTTAAACAGAGGTTAAAAGACGTTTTCGTTGAAAACGTCTTCTAACCTCAGTTAGTATTTCAAACCCTATGGTTCACGCCAAGTGTACACCGTCATGGAGTATACTTCGGATAGAACGGAAAAATTTTCAACAATGTGTTTTAAATACAAAAAGTGTTTCATAATTTCAATATCTGTTTAGAAATTTAATGAACTGTAGTTCCTTGTTATTTGCTTTTTTCATTTATGTGCTCATCTATTAAAACTCTTCGAAGTATCTATCTTCGTATGTGCTATGGTTGTTACTCTGGTCGTTTTGGCAGTAATACCAAGGTATAGACTCTAAATGAAGTATTGAGAAAATTCTGTTTCAATTTGAATTAGTGAACGAGGTTGTAAAATAACGATTCGATTGACAAAGATTGAAAGATTCGTGAAACCCTATGATTTAAGGATGACGATTATAGCCTTTTGAACACTTTTAGAATTATTTGTAAAAGAATCCATTATTTATGTTAATTTTCTACAATTTTCACTATTACTATCGGCATTCTTTTTATTGTTTTTAGGGAATCAGCTGTTCTTTTCTCGATATTTTTTATAACTTTATCTTAATGATCCTGTTCATTCAGGTAATCTCTACCAAAACTTTATAAATTCTACCTTTAATTTTTTAGTAGTATTTACTTTTGAATAGTCTAAATTGCACAATAAGTATTGAAAGTGATCAAAACCATTCGATTTTTATTTAATGGGTTTAATCCTTTGCTGTGGATAATTAAGGATTTATTAAATATTAAAATTAGCAACTGATTTAAGTAATAATAATCAGAAGTAATATTAAATGATAAATATCGATATAAACAGATATTTTTATATACAATAATTTTGATTATTAATAAACAAGTTGAATTAAATATTTTTTTCGAATGATTAAGTAAATCCTTAAAATTAAGAAAATACATTTAAAATTTCCCTTAAGTCTCGCTTTAGAGTTTTCAGATTTTGCTTTTCAATCAAATGATAATTTAAAACAGTCGAGAAATGATAATCATTTAATGCTGAATTCCGTAAAAGCTCCTTAAGATTTAGAAAACAGAAAAGTTTTTCCTCTCAAACATCT
Organism: Pantala flavescens; assembly: GCA_020796165.1. NCBI lineage: Eukaryota > Metazoa > Arthropoda > Insecta > Odonata > Libellulidae > Pantala > Pantala flavescens. Next base: position 19,511,545 of record CM036882.1, read on the forward strand.
ATCGCTATTTCTTTGATTTAGATTTAAAGCTGGAATTTTACAACCCTCTTGACGCAGTTACAGATTCTCTTCTTTTTCAAGAATATTGCAACGTTTTCAGGAACGTCAGGTTTCTAAAATGTTTTTCCGATTTATTTAATGGGAATTAATTTAATTTAATCCATTAAAATCCTTGATTATGACTATTCTGTTAACATAAAGAGGAACTTGCCAGCGATAATTTTATTGCAATATAATATATTTTTATTAATAAGCCTGCGAATGTATTTTGATGCAAATTGACCAATTTATCTGTTTAATGCGTTTCATAAAGAACGTTCGTGTGAATATAATTTTCCTTGAATGATTCGGATTTATTTACATTTGATTTCTTAAAAGTATTTGAAATTCTTCTTCTCTTAGTATGAGTTTTTATTCGTTCTTTTAACGATTAACTTCGATCGATCGAAAGAAAATTATCCAATTAATTATATAACATTCAGATTTTTTATCCAAGAGCACACTTCAAGTAATGGTTGCACATAAAAAAGCTGTACCCACCGATTCAGTTTCTCGCTTTGGTCTTTGCTATTTAATCTTTTAATTATTGAGTGCAAATGGTGTAATATTCAGTGAACTTTAAAATATTTTACCCCTTATCGTAGAGATTTCTTAGTTTAGACGCTTTTCATGAGATTAATTTAATTTTGACTTCATTCATGTTCGGAGTAGAATGAAAGGGGAGCACTGAGTGGATGGATGCCAATGGGAACACAATAATCGTTTTTCAAAACTGTTTTCGCCACAACTGAGGTTGTGTGCCAACAGTTTGTTTGTCCGCGGATATTTTATTTCTCACCTAATTATCAAATAAAAAATTTACGTATGAAATATTTATTCGACTTTATTTAAGGTGGTCTTGAACTAATATATGCCTCTTTATGGCTTTTATTACGGCTTTTAATTTGAATAAATACCTGCGCGATTTCTATAGCATTCTTATTTTATTATTGCCCTTTCTTAACAGGTAGTGGAAGCACTTTGAGGGTAATGTTAAGCTTCGCCGTTGGAGGACTCCTTGGAGACGTTTTCCTCCATTTACTTCCAGAAGCTTGGTCTGCATTACCGCCCTCTTTGCCACACTCTAAGAAACTCACTTGGGATATCACATCGCGTTGCAATGGTAAGAAAATATCTCCTCCTTTATACTTCAATATTTCTACGAATTATGAAATATCATATTCCTGATATGTTACACATTTCTAGTGTTTTTTTACTTATTTTATTCATTAGCCAGAAGTTGTTATTAATATGTTTTGGGATTTTATTAAATAAAATTTTAACGTAATATGATGGTAAATAAAATCGCTAATTATTTTAAAGTTGTTTTGTTAATTCTTTTGTAAGCAAAGAAGTATGTACATTTATCAGTCAAATATTTCTTAAATAAAGTTAGATAAAGTTCAAAGCAAATTTGAAAATAGTGATGGAGAAATAAATTTTAATTTTCTCTTAAGTACGAAACAAAACTTAATCTAAAAGCTCTTATAAGTCATATTAACTCGATTATTGTATTATAACTGATATTGAAGGAATTTACGAAAATACAAAATCTCCTCCTTCAGGAGACTGATTCAGTCTGTCACATGCTTGCACAACCTATGCACTTTTTAGAACCATTCATTTTTATAAAATCTATGTATACCTCAGGTCAGCATGTATGGACTGGAATGTGGGTCCTGGTCGGAATGCTTGTCTTCATCATTGTGGAAAAATGCTGTTCCAATGAAAAAGAGGATGAATGTGAAGGATCTAATGATATCATTGATGGACCAGTGAAGCTTAAAGACCAAATATCAAAAACTATCAATAATAATGTGCCTGAAGCAAGTGAAAATCCAGAATTGTGTGATTTTGAGAAACATTCCAAGAAAGATGCTCATCCTGCTCCTAAAAAGGTAATATACTTAAGATAAATGAAGAAAAAATATTAATAATTTTGAAGTATTAAATCCCACTGAGAATTCTATTTCTGTACATGTTCATATTTCCATGATCATACCATGGGAAACTTATTGAAATGTCTAATGTCTAATGTCTTCCTTCATAGCCCTATTCCACAAAGTATTCTTGACTACATAAGATTTAGGCATTTTTAATTGAAATTTCACTCTCAGTGAACAGAGTATATACAGTGGTATGTTTACAATTTTAGAAATGAATATATTGTTCTTGATCTAAATAGAGTTCTGTATTTCTTCAGTTATACATTCACAATTGATATAAGTTGTTATATTATAGTCCTTATGCATAATTCACGATTTATTGAGGTATTATTGTTTTTTATAAGGGTAAAAAGATCAAATGCACATAATTAGCTTCTTCTAGTAAAATTAGCACTGCTGACTACTACTACTCAGCAATGCTTATTTCAATGCCCTTTGATATTGTATCTGGAATATTACTCAAGCCATGCATGTTTGAGATACTTTACTAAAAATATGGAAGTGACAATGTTTATTATTGATTGCAGCATCTCATGAGAAACCCTGAACAAACATGTAATAAGATTTTAAGTAGTTGCAAATTGCATTGATCACTATTGTGGGACCTCAAACATATTTTGGTTCTCATCTTGCATGATGTGCAAATTATCATTGTTTCAATGATTTATGGATATTTTTTATCTTTCAACTGTAAATCTTATGACCCTCATCCCATTCCTCATTATATATTTCCTACTTAGATTTAAAGATTCAGTCCCATTGCTCTAATCGAAAATCAATCTTTTTATTCTTACTTTACTCAATTTCCCATTCTTTCAGTTTTAATATTCTCAAATTAAATTTTTTCTACTTATGAGTTTATTATTTAAGTATAATTAGTAGATGTATCTTTATTCAGAAATGTTTTTTTTTTGTTTCAGAAATTCAGCTAATGTTGAAAAAAAATTATAAATTCTCTTAGTGTTCTTCAAAGTGAGTGATTTTATCATTCAGATATTCTAAACTGTTTTAATGTTTTAGATGAACTTGTGAATGGCAAATTATCTAATCCTATCCTATCCAAGACTTACAGTTCTAGTTTATTTCCCTAAAGATCGTATTTATTCTAAATATTCTGTCAGATAATTATTTGGCTATCATTTTAGTGTAAAGTTTTCTATTTTGTTGTTCTCTATGTATGAGTGTAATGCACATCAATTATCCCATTCTACATTATAGCACATTGCTGGTTACCTCAATTTGGTGGCTAATTCCATTGACAATTTCACCCATGGCTTGGCCGTTGGTGGAGGATTCTATATTTCACTTCGTGTTGGACTCTTCACCACATTGGCTATCTTAGTTCATGAAGTTCCTCATGAAATTGGAGACTTTGCTATTCTTTTGAGGTCAGGATTTTCCAGATGGGATGCAGCTAGAGCCCAGCTGCTCACTGGAAGTGCTGGTGTTTTGGGTGCATTAGCTGCATCCATTGGTGCTGCTGATGAAGCAGGTAACTCAAAATTTCTCCATACTAATATCATAGAACAGATATGAATATTTATATTTTTAACATGTTTCTTTGAAAATAGTATAGATGTGCAAAGAATTTACTTCCTGTAGTTAAACATTTAAATTATAATATTGTGATTTTTAGTAATTACAATGAGATTGCAAAATATTTTGAGATATTTAGATGAGTTTAGATAATTTAAATTAAAACAAAGGTATATTGTTCATGCTTTTAACCTCTATGTTATTGTGTCAGAGTTTGTCTCTCATATCTTGACATGAATCAGATGCTTGGATGCCTTGGAATGTTAGGATTGTCCACGAAAATAATAACAAAATTAATGATCTATTACCTGATGGATGAAATTTTTACAGGTGTCTCATGGATCCTACCCTTCACTGCTGGTGGCTTTTTACACATAGCTCTTGTGTCTGTGTTACCTGAACTAGCCTCTGAAAGCAATCCTAGGGAATCAGCCAAACAACTGATTGGGTTGGCTGCTGGAATTCTCTTGATGGGAGCATTGACTGTATTTGTGGAGTCATGAGTGGTTTAACCTTAAAGATTCTGTGTATTCACCCAAGTTATTAATATATTACCCAAGAACATCCATTTTGTGATACAATTCTTGTGCTAAATTGTGACTTTTTCTTTTATTTTGGAGTAGTCCATGGAGAAATAAAGCAAATACGCAAGAATGGATAAAGATATTGACTGGTGAAGGTGAGGCCTTATGCTTTCACTGCCTTTGTGTAGCAATGGAAGTATTTTTGATAAAAGACTGTTGAGGAAAGGAATTGTGGAAGGATGACCTTTTTAGTGTCTGGCACAATATTGTTTCATAGAAATGGATGAATGCCATGTTTGAATGATGTGTGTTTTTGGTCTTTCAGAGTTCCTATAGCGTAGGAAAGAATTGGGTCAAAATATGATTTTGACTGTGATATTTTTGTAAAATTGCTTACTCTTATATTTAAGTAGAGAAAAGTTGTTTATTTTCATGTCCTTTATTTATAGTTATAAGTGGCATGAAAACTTTTCTGAAGAGCTATTAACCAATTTTAGTCAGTTCAGTGAGATTTGTAAATTTTCTCTTATTTTACCTTTTGTGGTTACAGTTCCAATTTTCAATCTTGTATTTTCCCTTGGTTATCATCATATGAGATGTAATATTAATTTTGCATTTTGCTTAGTTTATTCAATTCTTCAGTGATTGCATTACACCGTAAGCAATTTATTTGAAAAGTGCACTCAACAATTAATTTTATTATATATCAATAATAAAAATTCAAAGTTCTGTGAGTAAAAATAATGGATTCTTAATTAAATTATATTCATGTATGAAATTATGATACATAAACTGTATGACTTGTTTTAAAATCCTGCTATGCTCACATTGACAACACTGGTCACAATTATGTATAAAATTTTCATGTATTTGTACAATTTTAAACCAAAGGTTGACTGGAAATAAATAATGAAAGAAAGGAGGTTTTTCCATATGATGAATAACTTAAAATTAAAAAAATAAAATTTATTGAGCAATATACCTAACATATCTGAATGTCTTAACAATAAATAACAAATGATTCCTGCAACAGTGATTTACATTAAATGCTACACACCTAGCAAAACAATAGACATGAGGTAACAATTGTTACCTTTCACACCTAATCATAACAGCAGGAATTCCAACATCACTAGTAAACAGTCCATAAAGATTACCTTTTTGCCAATAAGGTTCAAATAATTGCACCGATATTCTGGCATTATATACAATTCATGGATATGTGATGCAAAAAAATATGATGACACTACTACCTCAAATTTATTTCAATGAATTTACTAAAAAAAGTACCAATGTAAATCTAAAAATAGGAATACTCCTCTTATATTTACAAATCATCTTAAACATTAATTCACAACATTTTCACTTCAAACATCCATAACAAAAACATGGCAGACTAGTATGATCCATTCTATTCTTTTTCTATCCAACCTCATACACTCTGTATGATATTCAGTTCCAAATATATTTTGGTGAGAGCTATGTAGAATAACAATTATGGAAGCCAAAATTAAATTAAATTTGCAAAATTTCTGTTTTAAGATTAAATTTAGGAAGTATTTATGAATAAACAATTCCTAGTGATTAACATGGTATTTTTTATCAAAATCAAATTAATTATTCAAAAGTTTTGAATTAGATGTTCTAAATGGAAAAAATAAATAAAATCATCCACTTAAAAAATTAAAACACTATGGGAAGAAATATACCAAATTATTCAAAAACCAAGCAAAAATAATGCATAATTCTTAAAAAATTATGTCATGATGAATGCTACCAAGAATAGAAAAAAAACATTGGAGAAAAAATACCTAAATTCAGTATCCTTGTATGTTACAAAGTGAACGACTTCACCAATCAGTACAATGAGCAAATATTACACACCAGCATATTATTCTCATAATTGCTGATGAAGTTAACAAAGAATCTTACAAAACCTTACATTCTTTTCAACAAAAGTTGAGGAAGATGAAGTTTAAATAACTCAGTAATATTTTTTAACAAAAAATTATCACATCATTGTTACTTTGATATAATAAAAACCACATTCAAAATAAAAACTTTCAATCATTATCTATTATCTGAAAAAAGGCACAGTATTTGGTTATTCCTGATAGGAGCCCTATCCTTTAGAAACTTCTTCAGCTTAAAAAGGAAATGGAGATGGAGTTTCAGACCGAGATGGACATGGTGATTTCCATTGAGTAGGAAATTCTTTTCTAAATTTTTCCAATTTGAGATAAACCTCTTTCATAGAAGTTTGGTCATTGTAACGATCTGTAAGGTAAAGAAGACGCACTCCTCCTTGAGAATAATGATCCAATACTCCCCACTTTTCAAACAGTTTGAAAGCTCCACGAACTGTGTCAACAGATATACTCTCTCCTATGTCGTCATAACAAAAATAAATATTAGTTTGCAATTCATTATGTACACTTCAATCCAAAAAAATCTTAGATTTTATGAAAAAGTATAGATTATGTTATTCATTAAATTTCAGTCACTAAAAACTGATGTTTGAGCCTAAGAAAAGCAATATAAGTATTCATTATCTTACCACATGATGCAATTCCAGCTTCAAAGTGGAACTTTATTTCAGAGAGGGCTTGCTTAGTCATTTCAGATTCAATAAGTTCTCCATTAATCAGACAACGAGCAAGGGCTTGAACAGTAGCAATGTACATGTCTATGATTGGTCCAAGAGTTCGCCACCCTACACTCAACAGCCACTGCCCTATTTCATTGGATGCTTCAAAACAAACCTATGAGATAATTAGAATAACAATTTAAAAAAGAGTGACTTTTTAATGAAACTTAACTGACAGAATTTATTTTAAATCAAGTTTAAGAGTAATAGATATTCTACTTCACATGTAGCCTTTTAATATCTGGATAGCATTTTAAAAATTATGCTATATATTATAACACAAGTTACAACAAATTCTGTCGTTATTCACATATTTTCCATGACAAATAATTTTCTGCAGTTAGAATAAAAAATAATACAATTGACTTATCATGAGTATATTCCTATGGTATATAGTTGAGACAAACTTCTCTAAAAATTAACGAGGAAAGGCTTATATGAGTGTGTCTCAAAGAGCTCTAAAATGAATGCTTCTCAACATAAAGGAATGAAAGAAAATTTACTAGTACTTACATCTAATGTTATATTGAAGGTATGAAGAAAATTTTCATAAATTCCATGTTCAATAAAATTTATCTCTAAGTTGTACAATTATGGATACCACACTATCATTGAGATGTAAGGTTTGATGATTTAGTGTTGTTGAATTTTAAAAATTTTAACTGAAGAATATTAAAATTGAATAGGACATCTGTATTTGTATACATAAATTTTACCGATGAGTTTTTAATTTAACTGATCACCTATAGATAATTTAATGTGGCAATAATTTCAATCATGCTTAAGATAATGACTGATAATGTACATAAACTATGTTTGACATAGTTAACAAATTACTTGCAACCCATGTGAGAGGCAACCCCATAAACATACAGAAAAAAGTATAAATAGTAGTATCAACATAAATATAAGAACAAAAGTAAGTTCCCTTGATTAAAATTTTATTATTGGTTTAGAAAGTTTGATTTTTGTTAGCTAAAAAGAAAGACTGAATTTTGAATGTATTTCTATATATTAATAAAATCTTAATTAAGACAATATTATTCAACATAAAAGAGCAGTGCATTAAGTTCACCACAGAAGAAAAAGATGTTTCTTTATAGAAAGTTTTTAATGAGAATGCCAAAATTCTTTGAGAAAAAGCTTGCAATTTACTTGAAGAATATCAGGGATTTTAATAAGTATAAGAGGATTTTGATTAATGTCTACAAAGAGTGATCATCCATTGATTCGTTTTCTTTTTATGTCTTATGATGCTAAATAACAATGAAACTTCAAAATTCATAAAAAGTTAGTGCTGAAGCACATTTTTATAGTACTTACTACATTACATTTATCTTATTTGATGAATCATTATGAATAACTCTAAAAGTTAAGGACATTTTGCGTGTGAGAATAAATAAATCTCATATTATTTTCTGCAATTTGCAAACTGATGCAACAACAATATGCAGATATCATCCTTATTAATAACCACGGCCAGGAGTGGCAAGAAAAATAAGCTGAAATCATATTACCTCATATTCTGTTGGATCAGGAGCATTTTCAGGTAATTCTTCTTCAGAATCATCATGGTTATCAAAATACTTTGCCACACGGTGGCTATAATGTTTATTTTGAATCTCTGTTGCATTATCTGCTTCAGATTCTTCTTTTGAGACCTGTTACCAGAATAGTGGGTGAGATACAACTAAATTATTCCAAATAGCTTTAACACTTAAACAGGAGGGACTTCAGGACACTTCTATAGTTTTTATCATAGTAAAAAATTAAAAAACAGCTATATAAAATAATAATTTAAAATATTTACTAGTTTTTCATTGTTCATTCAATGGAATTCAATTCAAGAATATACATTGATCTAAACCATCTAAACATTAAAAGTAACCTAAATATTTTTCTGAATTTTAAATTGAGTAGCTCACTGGCTAGTTGCGGCAATACTACTGTAAATAGTTCTAAATATTAATTGGAGGGTTAACTTAGGAGTTAAATATACAAAATATCAAGAATTTATAAGAATAATCAAAATAGCAAAATAGGAGAATTAAATCCTATACAAATGAAAATAAGAGTTGAAAATATCAAAAGCATAAGCGATAGAACAAAGCTGATAGAAAATTTAAATAAAATTATTTACAAGAAGAAGAGGCTTACCAGCTTCAGTAAACCAATTTCCACAAGATAATCAATATGATCTTCAACAACAGTTTCTATGGATCCACATGGCCTGTGCCATACTAACTCATATTGAAGGAGATCACAGAGTTCTAGAGTGCGTTCCACTATGCTTTCACGAGTTACTATGCGAGGATTACTCACTGAGAGATTACAAGCAGGTCCTTGCTCCTGATTCTCAGCCAATAAGGAACAAAGTGACCTTACTAGTTAAGCGGGAGTAAAAGATACACAAAATAATTCATATAAATCAAGAATAGCTTTCTATTGTCCATTCTCTAAAATTAAGGAAATTAAAGGAGCATAAAATGTATAATAATACTATAACTATTAAAACTTACCAACAGCTGAATCCATTGCAAACACAGGCAGCATGCAATTAGAGTAATATGACAATTCAATCACATTAGGTAGCATTGTGACTGGGTACACCATAACTTCATTAGCACCAGACTTTTCCCTTATTACAAGACCAGGACCAAGAATATTTATCTAAGATAATAAGAAAAAATTTAAGTGAGTTAAATGAGAATAAATACAAGAATGAATTCATATGCAAGAATTTCTTTGAAAACTAAACACATTTCTGGTAATGGATACATATATTGTAACCAAACGAGGATAAAAATTCCCTTATTTCATATACTATATTAAATATTCTTCAATACATTTTATTACAAGAACCACAATCTGATAGGAGTTGATTCAAAGAGTTCAAAAAGAAACCCTGCATTATTTATGTTACCAAAGTCAATCTCTGAATGCTACTTATCCAAATTAAAGTTTTTAAAAATTAATTATCACAAATTAATTTCTAATAATCCATAACTTGCATTTATAATGAAGAATTTGGAATTTTTTGATTTCATTTGATGACCAGCAAAGAAATACATCTTATTTTCCAAAACGAAGATTACCAGTTTAAAACCATACAACATAAGAGTGAATAGCATTGAGATAGAGTTTAGGCAACATATTAAAGAAATGGTATTTCCTCAATAAATGAAATCTCACCAGAAGAGTTACCTAACTAATAATATCCATACATATTCTTTCGTTTATTACTAGTTTTATACTTTGAATATTATTCATTAAGTTATTTGCTAGTTGCTAAATTCAGTACATAAAATATTAAATTATCAAAATAGGAACATTGAAACTTTTGAATCTCACTCAAGTAAATTAAAACTTTATTCACTCAACTGTTTAAAACTAAGTAGCCACTCACTACTAAGTAATCCATACATTATTTGTTTGGAAATAAGGCATTACATTCTCTGTCTTTCTTAATTATTCTTATTAATTTAGAATTAGAATATATTATTAATTAAAATAATTAATTACAGCATGATTGACAACATCCAAGGCATCTCCAGTATATCCAACATCTCGTCCTTTATCAGCAAGCCTTTCTCTCAATCTATCCACAGCATCTGCAAGTCTTACTAATGGTACTCCATTACGAAATTCATTTAAAAGTAAGAAAGCAACCATGTTTGTAGACATGTATGCTGTAACTCTTGCACAATCTAGAAATCAAGGAAAATCACAAACAATTTCAAAGAGCTTAAGAAATTAAATGGATAATAATCTCTAAATTAACGTAAGGCTTACCATAGATAACATGACGTGCAATGCTTTCTACAGCGTGTCTTCTTTCTTCAGCGACTATGTCAGTACCATACAATGAAGTGCTTGAAGGTGCTTGCTTGATTCCTGTTGTTGACATTGTCCCCTGATATTCACTAACAGCAGAGGAACTTAAAATGGTTTTTCCAGTTCTCAGATGATAAGCATTCATGAGTTCCTACATGAAAAATAATTGAGTACAAGGTTAAGTAGAATTATAGAGAGTACTGTTAGTACACATAACTTTTCAACAATTTCTTAAGTGTAACATGGATTTGATACTTTGTGCATTATAAAAGAATTTATTATTATTCAAAGAAGTCTCTACATCAATCTTGAACTCCTAACCAGAATTCTGAAGATTTAGAATTTTAAGATTAATTTAAGAATTTTGCATGCCTAGTAACTGAAAAATTATAAAAAATATAACTTCAAAATAAAATATTAATCAATCAAAATTAAATTTTTGTCTGAAATTGAAAATTAAAACTATAATTTATTTTGAGCTTAAAATTGAGATGAAGGTTATTTTTGCAATAAAATTGCTTGACAGTGAGAGAAATTAAAGTGAAATCTTTCCATAGGATTTATAATACAATAAATTTATCATTTTAAATAACAAGTTATCAGAAATAAGTAAGATTATGTACACTTTTTTGAATGTATGGTTATTATAAACATACTTTAAGAGAATATGGAGATCCAAAGTCCATTCTAATCATTCCATAATGCGATGTGATTACAGTCCATATAGCACGTACTGCGCTGAAAAAGCTTTCAGGTATCTTAGGCTGACCAAGTTGCTCTCTAACAAAATTTCCATCAACAAGACGGTCATAATTAAGACTTGCTGGAACAAGCAGGGCATCATCTATAACTCCCTCTAGATGAGCTTCAATGATCACAGACAGGAGACCACCTGATAAAACAATTTTAAAATATTGATATTATATATTCTAATACATCCAGGGTTTGGATCAAATCAAGAGATTATTGACTGCTTGTAACTAAAACATTTAATAAAAAACAATTAATATAGACTATTAATATGAATAAATTAAGAATTCAAGTTAAACCTCTTCAACAGGTTTTCAGATACTTTTTACCATATCATCATTTCTGTTACTAATAATTGAGAATATCTCAGTGAAAATTGGTTGAGGGAAAAAATTCTTGGTTTGGAGCAAAGAAAATATTTCTCTTCTAAAAAAATCACTTAAACTTATTGTGAATAGCCAGATGAAAATAACAGTAAAAAATACATTAAGATAATTGTTTCAAAAAGTCAACTTGCAGAAATATAACAAAAAATAAACTCTTAAATCATTTTATAACTTTTGTAACATAATTTTATTATCAAAAGACTAGAAAAATTATCAACAGATTATTATGCATGAGAAGATGAACACTAGCTAAAGATTTTGAAATTATTATAAAAATTCTTGATTATGAATGTATAAAATTATGTACTCTAATTCTAATACATTACATAATGCAATTCTAAATATTCTTCAGCAACTTACTTACCTTTAGGTAAACATGGTTTTCCAGTGCGCGTTCGACCTCCTTCAATGAAAAATTCCATGTTATGTTTAGCTCGAAGGCATTCAGTCATGTAGGAATGCAAAACTGTGCGATAAATAACATCTTTTCGTCCCTGGGTTGGATCTAATTTTCGACGAATATAAAATGCACCAAGACCTCTTAACCAAGCCCTAGTTATCAATAAAATTTGATGGATAATAAGTCTCTTTTAAAAATAATGTTTGAGATGTTGAATAAACATACTCATAAAATAGAAACTACAAACCCAAAAAATGGAATTCTCAAATTATCACCAGCAGCAACAAGGGGGCATTTGACTTCATTATCAAGAAGAATAAAGGAAAGCAGGATGTAGTCTAAATGACTGCGATGCAGTGGCAGAATTATCAACGGAAGACCCTTCTTGGATGCTTCTTTTAGCACTTCTACTTGTCCTCGATGTACAATCACACTACTTAAGAAGCTTGGAAGCATTTTATACAGCAACCATCCTTTGATTCTGTAATTCATGATAAAAATTAGCATTTTCTCAACCAGTTAATTTTGTCATGGTGTTATTATTTCTATTTTGTGGTGGGCTTGTCAGAATCATTTTAATGAAGATATATGTTGTTTTGATGAATAAAGGAGAAAAATAATTATTAGGATCAAGGATAGTAGAAGCTTCCCTTTTGTATTACTTTGTCATTCAACCCAAACAATATGCTACTATATACAACATAAATGGAGGACTTTAGTTAATTTCCATAGAAATGCATTAAGATATAACTAGTTTCAATTTGTATTTCCAGTCATCTATAGAACTAGTCATTTAGTAATAAAATTCTATGAAAGTTAACAAATGCCATCATTTTAAGAGGTTTTCTAAATCTGCTGAATTTTTAATAGATATGCTTTACTATATCATATACCATTTAAAGAATGACATGAGAAAATATTTCAAAGAGTAGTTCATCCTCCGAAGAGTAGTTAGACTAACTAAATATTGATGATACTTAAAAACTTGGATGGAAATGGAATATAAGAGCAATAATTAATTTTAATATATTCCATTTCTGAAAAGAACAACATTAACTATGAGAAAATAATCATATTGCATTTATTCTCGCTATAAACTTTAATATACAAACCTCAACATAAAATCAGACAATTTAGATGCCATATCACCAAGAATTTTAACAGCTCGTTTTTTGTGCTTCTCGAGAATCTTTTGGTACTGCTCCTCATTAGGAGAATCTCCTTCAAAAGCTCTTCTGTCATGAACTTCCATATCCGCAGCCTCCTTAATAGCTTGTTTCAAACGTTCATCTTCAAGAACCTAATCAAGTCAAACCATGTGTTTTGGAAATACAAGTAGGAATTTTCATCAGGGAAAATAGAAATTTTTATTATTATGTAAGGAAATTAATGATTTAAAATCATTAAAGCATTCTATGAGATAACGAAATATATAAAATATATTTGAGAAAAAATAGCAGCATTAAATGTTTAAAGTTCTGAAGATGATTGAAAATCCTACGATCGATAATCTAATCAAATCTTAAATGGACAAAAACAAATAAATAGTAGCAAGGGACCGATAAAAATTTTATTTTTCTTTAGTAAAAGAAATTATATTGAAACTATTTAACCGTACTATAAATCGTATTATAAAAATACTTACCGTGGAAAATATTCGTTTATATTCATACTTTTTAAGCTGCCACACTCGAGCTAAATAGCAAAATGTACGAACAAAATAGCTGTTGTTAGGGCCTTGAGTATCAACTCGGAGAGCATTCCGTATTCCCATACTAGCGAGAGCATTGTCGACGCTAGCACTCTGCAATGGAAATAAAACTATGTTAAAATGATCCTTTGTGGAAAGTCATCTCCTCGATAGATACAGTATGAAAACTGTTAACTATAAACTTGGAATATAATTTTAATTCCTGAAACTATGATTGCGAACAGAAGACTATCTTTAGACATTTTTAACATTTATCACTCCCAGACAATAACTGAATGAATTACTCCCATTTTGCTTTCTAAATATTTAATTCATAATAAGTTAATATTAGTTCACGTTCCGCTACGACCCACCTTCCTCGGATAAAGACTGCGTGATTGCGGGGTTATAAAACCGTAATCCATTACGTTCATCGGGATAACTTTATTACATCAAAAATAACAATTAATATCCTTAATGAATTTTTCTAAGACGATTTATAGGGCAGTGCCCGAGCGATTCTCATTTTCATCCTCAATATATTTAGCTCGTGCGGCGTAGCAGAAAACTTTGTTAAAAGTTCTTGGGTTAGGCTCTGGCGGAGGAAAGAAGAACTACTCAGCGATAAGTTACTGCTGCGGCTATTGTTCTGTTAAGGAAATCATAGGTATCAGATCTAAAACAATTTAAAATATAACATCAAAAGAAATTAGAAGTAAATAATAAATCTAGAGAAATAAATTTTTACTCCATTTTCTATCTCTAAGTGCAACCAAATTCCTAATTATTTCTGCAATTACACTCTGACTCGGGAACTTTTTTTCTATCGCACACGCTCGACTGTTAAGTTAAAATTTAATTTGTTAGGGATTTAATTTCCGTAATTTATCCAGTAAATTCAGATCTGATTTCATCGTGAGTACTAAAGTTATAAATACTGAGTACTGTCGTTTTTCGCCGATTCTATATAACAGCAAATGCCAAGATAATGACGGTGAGTTGGTGAGATTTTCTATATAGACTAACATGAGAGTCGCAATACATTTATATATAGATCCAAGTATCCGAGAGTAATCAGTTATCCATTGCTAAAGCATTTGAAAAGTTCTCTCCTAAACAACCATGTTAAATAAAATATGCCGACTGTACACTGAATACGCACGGAGAAAATATTGTTTAAAAAAATAAATAGAACCGAGATTATTTATATTTTATTACTCCTGCACATATTAATTCCACGGAGACATTAACGCAGGAAATTTATAAAATGCAATCCCTTCCTTGATATAAGTGAAAGACATTCACGCAAACTGAGATGTCAAAAAGAATATCACTCATGGCAGAAAGGTTCCCATGGCAACTGGATATTTTGGGACGAGATACAATCGGAAAGATTAACTGCAATTCTTTTAAAGATTATAAACATCCTCTTATCGACATATCCTCCTAAAGTCAACTACCAATCACCTGTTACCTGCAAGCACACCTTTGTCTTATCAAAGTAAATACGTGAAAGGATCAAAGGCTAGAACATTCTGAACGGCAAAAAATAAAAGACAATAGGATATACAAGTGGAGATACTAAACCAAATGGAATCTGTATTATCAATTCACCACCGCCTCGATTATCACATATAATTCTCAATGATAACAAGGCATTACATGTATGAAATGAACAAATATAGCGATGTAATTTCAACGATAAAACATTAAATAATAACTTACTTGTACTGATGGATCGCACTTGAGGCAGATATCGTGGGCGTTCCTCCCTGGAGGCGGGGGGAAATCAACTATTGGGAATTGCTTCACGTGATATAGGTCTCTCTCTCGAAGCTGAAATAAAATCAGATGAAATCTGTTGAAGCACTTAAACTGGCAATCATAAAATATAAGATGTCAAAGTTTTTCTTCAGAATATGGAGTGTGTTAATATGTAAACTAACGAAAATTCATGGAGGTATGGAAAAAGAGAAATTCGAGTTGATTTATTTATCGAAGACCTCACAAACATACACTTTCTGGACAATTAAAATGTGATTCTAAACTTCACTACGGACGTTCACTAACATTCACGCCCTCCTAAGCCGCGACTAGATCCTGGGTCCTCATCATTAGGAGATTAACATACTAACTACTCCGCCAACGAAGAAATACATAGAGAATATACATACATATAGATAAATATATACACACACATAGTTAAGAATATACATGGAATAAATAGAAAAGCAACAGGGCTGTACAAGTTATAATAGTTTAAATCTATTTCAGGTATCCTGTAATTGATTTATATAAGATTATCCTTGCAAACGCTTGAATTGTTAATTATCTATCTAACATAAGTTCATACTTAGAAACTGTGGAAAAATTAGGTAAAACGATACATAAAAATTGAAAAATTATCGCAAAGTTATTTTGAAGGTGAAATGATAACTTTAAACAAGATGAAAAAATAATAACATTCTAAAAATTGCAGAACTGAAAAACTGAATTCAAAATAAAAATATACTGAAAATTCATGAACATGTATGAAGATGCAGCATCAAAATATCAACATCATTATCGATTGAAAAGGTTATTCACGGATTGATTTTACAATTAGGTACCATAATTTAGTGTGAAATTGGTTTATTCTCATTCTTGATACATTCAATCAATATTTAATTGATACATATCATACAATTATTTAATCAATTTTAGGAGAATACAACAGTAATCACATACAGCTAAATACTTTTCATTGATCTCTGAAGTTAGAATTACTGAAAAACAATTCCATTCGTTGCATTTTCACCAAAAATGAAAATAAGCTGCAAAAACAAAAACTGCGTACTACCAAACTTCAGGATTTAAAGTTAAAGGGAGGACTTCCGCCAGACTTTTTCACATATATTAATGGAAATAATCTAGGATAAATATTAGCAACGCACGACAGCCAACTCGCATCCAATCAATCTCACAAATTAAAATATTGACTAGGAACACGTCACCAGAGAAGAACGCTAAGGACTATGTCGCCACACTAGATATTATTCCTAAAAACAGCTGTCGAGAAAATAAGATAATAAGATGAGGACTTTGGAACGTGAGGAAGGATTGGCAAAGGAGTAGCAATTCTAACCTCTTTCTCTGCTGCCCTAGTGAGGTCTCTCTGCTTGTCTGCTCGCGATGTGGGTCCGTAGAGTTTGAGAGCCGCGGCTGCAGCCGAAGAGCATGGCATAGGTCGATGCAGAAGCGTTTGGGTGTCCTGAACGAAAGGATGGACGGCAGAGTCGTCGCCGCTCAAATTTGGGGCATATATGGTAGGGTTCGTTTTGGGCTGAGCGAAAGCTTCCTGTAGCCTTCCAAGGACGTCCACCATGGTTCTTCCCCTGGAGAAGAAGTAGAATAATTCTAAAGAGCTCATTGATGGGATATGCGCAAATATTTACGGTTACGCGTTTTAGATTCGCTATGGCTACGTCTTTAGAGTAGCATTTCTTGAGCTCATACGATACTTAATAATAGTCTTATGGATACGAGCTGAAAGTGAGAGTTCACGGTAATGAACTGCAGATTGGGAAATATTTCAGGAAAATCACACAAGAAGCAGATACTTAAGAATCTATTTTATCATTTAAACTAAGAATTCTTGCGTCTTCTCGTATATATAGTTAATTATTACATTGATCGTGATTTAATATGAACTTTATAAGAGAATGCCCTAGTAATCACTTGGCTGATCGTGATCAACGGAACAACATATTAATAATTATTAACTTATTTCTGAATTTTTTATACTTACGATACATCCTTAACTCTAGTTTTTCAATTCCTACCTTAATTCCGAGCTGCGGGACTTTTCACGATGATCCAATTAACGATTAAACGAAAATTAACATCTGAAAGCCTTAAAATATTTTCTTTTTCAGGTTTGCCGATATATCCTCTTTTCAGATGTAATTTGATAGTATGCTGCGTTTCCAGGAAGTAGTAATTTCCAAAAACTAATCTCAATAACGATGATGTTCGGCTTTAGGTACATAGGTCTATCGTATGAATGAAACTTTCATGACTGAAAAAGCTTCATTAGTTCTTTAAAATACTTAAAACGGGTCATCTATGGACTTGAACTTCATATTAAAATTGTAAACGCTCTATTCTTTCAATATCGAGGAAATCTGACTCAATCTCAAAGTAGATTTATTCTTAGAGAGGTAAATACTGTTCAAAAATACTGAAATTTCTTTAAATTTACGACTATTAACGAGATGGCTGTGGAAAGGAAATGATTTCATAGAAAACTTCTTAACTTGAAAAAACGCCCATAAAAGAATAAGCAATCGGATAAAAATATAAAGTAGACCATTAATGACTTGAGTAATGATTTGATTTATCTCTGTTCGGTCAATTTTTGATACCCCGACATATTAAGCTGCTTTCGAACAAAATTATTTACCTTGAAGTGGGTTTATCAAACAATATATGCTTGAATTGATTCATGACTTCTAATATTTTTATGATTAGGTTCAGTTACATTGTGCGCATTTTTAAACCACCTGGAATTTCAAATTTGTTGGCGGTCACTGTTTTAATGGATTTGCTCCGAAATTTTAAGATGATTTTTCATAAAATAAAGAAAATGAATCAACATAAGGCTTGTGACATAAGGATTCAGGATTATCAATCCAATAATGGCTGTTGATATCGGACATTTTCGGAAACTTTTAATTGTTGCTTTAAATTAAATGGAATATTCGTCTACTGAAGAACATTTAGTTATAAGTGAAACACATATTTCATGATGTTAGTGCAATTAAGGAAAAAGAAAACCCTTCACCGTATTTTTTCATAAAACATACCGAAAGAAATACCGTTCTTATTTTTATCTCTTTCCAAATAAATGTCTCAATTATAATGGAGACAATAAACAGTATTCCGCATTTTAATAACTTGCATGAAAATTGCGACATTATTAAGAGATTGTCAAAAATAATTTCTTTAAATAACAAACCGCTCAAAAAATGTCTCGAAACAAGAAGACCCAACAAATGAGAAGAGAAAACCACCGAAGTTTTCGTGATTAGAAGAGAAAGCACTAATTTGTTTCACCTTTTTGCCGACATATTCGTAATTACTCGTATCACACTGTCCCCCTCACTGAGCTTGGAGATGATAAAAACGGAACACCTAAAAATGAACAATAAGAAATCTTAAAAATAACTCGAATCGAGATGCATGAAAAAACATACGAAGAACATACGATGAGCTAATCTCGTAGAGTGCCAATGAAGCGTTGAGGCCTGCGTGACCCCTGGCAACCGAGTCCCTGTTTGAGCTTTCACCCCTTGACATGCACCTTTTGCAAAATACGCAACCAAGTTAGAATCGACACTTTTATCAGCTACCATCGAGATTATATTAGCACGGAGAGTGTGTTTGAGGAAACATTTATCTCAATAGTCGATTTTAAAAAAACGAAATTACCCGACGCGAAATTTTTGACATCGCGCTATTTACCGACAGCGTCATAAGGGAGGCCATCGGTACCGAAAGATTTTATCACACGACCGCCTTCATTTCTCACACCGCTCCAACGAAAGAAGAAGCCATTTATATTAATTATTAAAGGACGATCATTTAGTACACTCGATAAATGCTCTTTCACTCAGTCGTGGGACGAAAATAAATGTTAAACCATGATTAAAGTAAACATTAGGTTACGACATTAGTGCTGGCGATTAACGAATGTGTAATTGAAATGCAATCTATATTTCAGGATGAAGTCCATGGACGAGAACGTGTCCAGTGCATGCCTGGTGACGCAACCGTCTGCAGAACCATTCCCTAAAAACCATCGTCTCTCAGATAAGATTATCGGCCCATTGTTTAACTCGAATATAACGATTGATCGTTTCGATAGATATCGAAGGAATCAATGGCAACTGATATCGAAAGGTCAACGACGTTTCTCTTCCGAAAGGCGTTTTATCGCAAATGAATTACCCTCAAATGTCCAAAACATTCTCTAACCATTCGCTCCTTGGATCGGTCGCTGATGTGCCAAAGGACGATGCCTCGCTTTCACTTGAGAAAATAGGACGCAAAACAGCTACGGTCATCCATTGAAAATTCCGCAATTATCCGAACTGCTGACGACTTAGAAATTACCAACCGCTGCACAGACGACATTGCATTCATATTGCAATGATAAAAAGGCGTTTTCCCACTTCAAAAGTTGATGAGAACCAATTATTTTAAAATCAATTATCGGTCGATTAATGTTTGGTTATCATAAATACATAATTATAAATAAAATGTAATACTATGGAAGAAACCCTAAAAGATCTAAATTGATTTTTGAATTGAGAATAATCGATGCGTGTATGATCTACTCTTCTCGGGCTCAATTATTTGAAAAAAAATTACTGTCTGACTCTAGTGTACCACTCGTGTAAAACGTAAAAGCAGCATAATTTTACTGCAAACATCAGAAATTAAATGAGGCAGGTGCTTGTAAGTACAAATGGAATAGTTATGAGAATAACAAAAACAGCTGTTCCCACTCCGTTTTCTAATCTTGCTTACAGAAGAGGCTTCATTACAGAGAATTATCTTAATCCTTAGTAATACTTTAATCATACGAGAATTAGTGATTATACGTAGGACTTTGAAATTTTATGCTAAAGACCAGAAAAGAAATTAAAGCTTCTTAAAGGAATATCAAATAGATATCTAAGACGATACACAATCTAATCAGACGACCATTTCTAAGAACCGAAAACTTCCAGCATAAGAGTTATTTTACATTGAAAAACTTATAAGAGATGTAATATCCCATTGAGCAGTTTGCATTGCTAAACGAATGCTTCCAAAAATACCGAAGGGAGAAAGAATAAGATCACTGTGACTTTTATCCGATAAATAACAATCCGCACTTATATTTCTTTTAAATGAAGAAGTGAAGCCGAAGAACAGGATGTAAGCAGAAAAAATGAAAATTTGAGATAAATATCAACTTTGATAACTATCATTTCACATTCACATAGATAACGGGAAACGTGACCATTTTTTTAGACATATGTTACCTTCAAAAGATTATCATCAAATAATTAGCACGATATACTTTTCACAAACCATCGAATCTCTGAAAAGGCTTAAAACGGTTCTGAGAGAAAGCGATCATCGCGTAATCTAGGAAAGCGTAGAATAAAGGAACTTTCACTAAATAAAACTAAAATATATGTAAAGTAGGGTTTAGCTGTTCTCTGCGACAAAATCATATCCTCACCATCTTGGAAAAGCAACGTTTCACATCAAGGTAAATGTTTCAAAAATGAATAAATTGCAAACCATAAATAATCGATTCAAACCTTAATTCCTCATTACATTAAAGTCCTTCGATAAACTTCCTAAATAATGATTATCACCGATGATGCAATTACAGGAGGCACACCAACAAAAATTAGAAATAAATTAACAAAGTAGTTTCCATGAGAAGAATGGACTAAGTTTCCACGAGTCTTTTGGTGGAAACTTCAACTACAGATCCGAATGCCAATGAAATATAACTATGAAAATCTTATTTTTATATTATTATTATATTAGAATGAACAGATTGAAATTAAAGTGGACTATTTAGCGGATGAGATCATAAATCTGTAAAAATCTTCAAGAGGCACTTCTTTCACCAATAAATATCCATATCGATAGTAATTCTCACCCAATGAACTCATTAACTTGGGCAATTGTGCGAAGAGAGTCGCCTTTTAAATACATCTCCAATAACATACATTTTTGCCGTTTTCCACTTAAAGCACTCCTCGAGCGGAATTTGAAAAAATAAATGGGAACATAAGATCAAATGAGCTGAAATCGAGGAAGAGGTTTTAAAGAGTGAATCGATTCAAATGCACACCACCTCAAACGATTCTCCCAATCGATCATGCGACAGAACAGGTACTAATTGCGACTCAAAACTTATTAGCGAATGTTTCCGAAAACCCATCTATAAATTTGCAAATAAATCTAAAACCGAGGGCAAGTTTGATTATTTTTTAAGAATATCTATCCACGGTCATTTTCCCGATATACATTTTGCTTGCGTCGTTGTTTACTGCACTTTTCGCCTTCCGCTTTAACGAATGATCAATTTGGTTGTACCTCCTCCAGCGAATCAGGGCTCTCCTAACAGTCCTTCGATTCTTGAGATGAAAAATCTCGGGTGCATTAAATGAATATTTTGGAATTGATGAGACTGGAGAAATAAAATCTATTCAAAAATGCTTAGTATAAAAATGATTATCAAATATATATTATGAAATTTTTCGCATCCGAAAGAAGCTGATAAAATAAAATTACCGAACATCACATTCGTATTATTTATAAACGACAGTGGAAAATGTGTTACACAATTCGAATCTGAAGCTCGAATGCAATTCATTAGATTTAAATTAAAGTCAAAAGACGATTATTCATTAGTATGACCGTCATTGCTTAGAATTATTAGTCATGGTGAAAGCAGCAGAATTGTGTTCACTTCGATCAGGTTAACTGTGATCAGTACTCCGGGATGCTAACGGCTTTCAAACTGTACTACGGACAACCGGCTCACAATGCTCATTGCATAAGAGCCTAAAATATTTTCCGAAATTCCTTTGATTTGACAGTGAGCTTTCGGACAAAGAACGCTTCAGATATCACAAACGATCTTTGAAAGTGAATCTACGTTCAATTATTTTCATTCTATCTAATTCATGGACACTCTTAGAATTGTAAGCAGAAACAATTTTATTGCAGAAGCTTAGCTTCTTTCAAGCTAATAAATGAAAATAACTCAAATACGAAAGAGAGCTCAAGCACAATATATATAATATACGAATTATTTAAAATCTGGTGATCATAACCCAGATTTAAAAATCGGAAACAACGAATGGCGATGTAAATGTGTTACTTAGATAGGCGAAGGTTAATAAACAAGTTTCTACTGAAATCATTCAGTGAATGTATACGTCTTACAAGATTAAGAAATTATACGAAGTTTTTCTTTCTACTATATTTAACTTCTACAAAATATATTCCTAACAGATCCTAATTCTATTAACGGCAATAATTTGTTACGAAGTAATTTCATAATTCGTTACTTGCATATTCATTAAAACTTTCGTTTTATTAAATTTTAATAACAGTTTCAAACATCAGTAAATGATCAGTTAATTGAAGTATTTTTATCGAATAGCTCCACGTAATAATTCATAAATTTCATCATCATAAGTAATCATGGAGGGCTATCCCACGATAAAAACAAAATATTACTCAACTCTCTTCAAAAAGTACACAAGAAATTGTCTCGTTCAGATATATCAACAACCAATTAAAATGATTCGATTGTTTTCGAAGAATCGAAGCGAAATAGTGAGGATAACACAATGCGATCGGTAAAAAATTAATCGAGAACTAATTGACCTATGAATCGAAATTTACTGGTAGCACTTCTGAAATTAAAATCTTCTTTGTTCTTCCTCGGTCAAACTTTGACCATGATTTATCTAGTGATTAGATTTGTAGATAAGAAGACATTCGGAACACTTTACACTCAAAGGTCGAGCCGATTAAACATTTTTTATCTCTACTTCATGCTTTTACTTCTTTATGTGCTGTCTCTCAAGTGTTTTCTCAACTTCCATAGGAAATCCACATCAGTGACACTGAATAAATCAATGTAAAAATAGCTAAAGGTGTTTCGATATCATAAAATAAAAGAAGACGTTGAGACGCATGTTTCTCAACCGAAGACTTAACTCTCAACTGACTTAATAACTCAACTTAAGACTACTATAGCTTACATACATACACACAAATACATAAACACATATATATAAGCGTAGAGAGCATTTCGGGAATGTCCATTATGAACTTTGAATGAAACAATTATCTCCTCTTTTCCTAAAACATATTTTATAAATGTTATACTCTGTCATAAGATGAAACATTGTTGAGTTGCTGACCAGCGGAGTCACAACTTATCCAGTCTCTACATTCTCCCCTTCTAACTTGAAACCGTCACAAGTCGATCGAACTTTGAATCTTCTAGAATGAAATACCTTCACCTTTCATTGAGTCAGCATGCATGGTAATACAATTGCACATAAAAACTTGAATAATTTTATCTAAGTGAAAAAACCTGCAATTTCGCCATTTGAGTTATTCACTGTCTAAAGTCTCTCTGACATTAGATACGGCTGAACTCGAGATATCATCAGCTACGAATAAGACATTACTTCTTCAATTATTATCACCAGATTAAGGTAGGTCATTGAAAACGTGCATTGCTCAAAGACAGAAAAATAATTTCGCATGATATTGAGAACTTATAGGTATTTAAAAAAGGAGTTTCAACAGAAATGAACTAGTTATTCATACAAATGACATACTATTACCAATACAATAAACTGCTTCTGAAGGCTATTTACATTTTACTTGTACATAGAAAAAGTGCCGAATATCCTTAAATTGAATTTAACATCAGTACGACGCGATACATAGCTTAGCTTTTCAATATATGCTATTAAAAGAGTGCATCTTTTAAAGATTAAACATTATATTAAATTATTATGTAAATTTCAAATGAAATTGAAAATAAATTTTGTAAAATAGAAATGGTTTCACTGGATTCGTACATATATACGCAACGATCAAATGAATGACTAAATACGAAATACGATTTAGACTGATTTTGTTTTTTAGTTTCTAAAGAAGGAGCTTATTTTGTACTAAAGATATCGTACTTCATACATGTTTTTTTGTCTCAGAAATAATGAAATTATTATTCAAGAGACTAAAGTATTTTGATTATAATAAAACAATTCAAGAAACACCTTTCTGTTGAAATACCAATAAAAATTGTCAAACAAAAAACAACAGACGTGAAAAAATGCAGGATTTTAAAATAGAAGGCCAAATCATTACGCGAATCAAAGGTGGAATCACTGAAAGAGATAAACATAGAGAAGCGGTTGACGTCGTGCAGAGGGTAGGATTCATAATATTTTAATAAAATTCTTTCATCTATATAAGTTTCAATTTGTTACATTCATTCAAATTCTGCTTATCAGACTTGATCAGATATAATAAAAAATTTTATCAGCAAACGGTTTTGTCGCATATAACTAATAATGTGACAGTTTCGTCAAATAAAATTCAAAGATCGAAATTACTGAGTAGAAGAGAGAAAGGTATGCCTTCGTGTAGCTACAAAGAGCTGTGTTTCGAGAGCAATGGTTATCTCATTCAGAAATTAAGATATTTCATAAATCTAAAGTTATGCATAAAACATGTTTGAACTCGAAAGTTCTAACGTTTCATGAAAATTTAGCGTAGAATGGATGAAATATTTAATCTAAAATTAGTAAACATTTCCATACACACTGGATTCCGTTGCTATACACCATGAATCTATTCCAATGCCAAAAGAACATGTTACGAGTATATCTGTACTTGAGCCAGACGAACTCTATCCAAAACTATCGATTTTTCCTAAGAAAAGTATAAAATTAATCATTCAAATGGACAGAATTAGAAGAAACATAGTATACCTATCGAAACTAATTTTTAAAAATGTAATTCTTACGATAAAATTCCACTTTAGATTGAACAGAGATAGTAATGAGTTTTCTGTACTATCCTGAAGTTGGAATTGAAAAATTCAAATAAAAATATTTAAATTTAAACTCCCATAAAAGACTGTCCTTTTCAGATTTGTGAAAGAAATTAAAGGTAATTTTTATAAATTTAAATAAATATTTAGATATCACTCCTAAACAAATACAGCAATATCAAAAACCTTATATTGAAAATAAACAATTCCCAACGAAACCTCTGCATTTACAATTAGAGTTTATACACAAGTTTTCGTGTGTTGTTATCAGCAGTTTACCCGAGGGAAGATCTGACTAAGCTATTAAAAATGACGAATTTCCTACCTACACTCTCTTTCTCTATAATGTTTGAAGTGATCAATATACTATCAGATGAATTACGGGAAGCGATTTATGGATCTTAATCAAGCAATTAATAGAGGCAAATTGATCAGGAGACGCGGAATAATTAACAACTGCGTCCACTCTTACGCATTCATAGTCCATCCCAGAAATGCCGTTTCATACTCTGCGCATATTCAGCAGTTAATAGCGCACATTTACCATCAAAAATAAATGGAACATTTCGTCGATATATTTTCGATACGCAACGAAATCGCAGAATCGACTATCTATAAATATGTAAAATGTCAGGTACGAGTGTTTGTGAGTGTTAAGGGGAAACGATGAAGCCGAGGTTTTTAATAGAAATATCAATTTATTTATACTATTTTAACCAAAAATAGTTGGAAGAACCAAGAGATAGCCTTCTGGGCAAGCAAAATAAGGCAAAATGTTTACATCGTTTTTATCGGGAAATTAAAAGACTATAGACGACGAATGATCATGAGATAATTATTGATGGCTAATTTGATCCTAATAATATGGCAGTTATTGCATTAGTTGAAGCTCATTTTATATTCGCGTTAAATTGATCGCTTTAGTGTAAGCGAAATTTTGTACATAGAGGTCTCAAAGAGAAGTCCGTTGACCAGAAAGGAAATAAAGTTCGCTGTTGTTATTCGTTGTTTCGCTGAGTTAACAGATCGCTTCCTTGATAGTTCAGTTAGTAATAACTAGCTTTTGGAATAAAATAATTCATTTTACACTCAGTTTTCACAGAAATAAAGGATTATAAATTCCAGTTCCGATTATAAACGATTTTGACTTGTAATAGCTTGGAGATGATAATTAAGCGAGATTATATCTTATAAAATACTCAAATTATTTTGCTAAGAATGTGTTTATTTAATGACAAATATATACAGGCGTTATAGTTTCTCAAGCAAATAGTGCTACATGACCAAAAGCATGCGAATATAATGTTTAATTTTCGTTTTATTATACAACGATGTAATAGTATTTTGTCACAACTAGGCTATCGACCAGCAATCCAACACATATGATATTCATAACATTAAAACAAGTAAAATTCGCATGTACGTATGCACTATAAATATTGTGAGCTGAATTTTAGGCGCGTATTTATGAAATGTTCTTACCTAATGCAAACTAAAGAAAATTAAAACTAAATAAAGCCAACATACCAAAGAAACTATACTCTTTTTTCGAGTATCATTTTATTGAAGTTAAAATAAGAATATCCTTTTCCGTCATCAAGAAAAATTATTACTTAAAACTTAAAAGTGTCACGGCAATGTTAATTATAAAAAATATTAATATCGAACAAGCAAAAACTTTACTCCACATACCTGGAATTGTAAATGACAACAAACACAGCTATCACTAGAAATAACTCAACAACCCCGGTCATATTCAGTGCTCCTGATTAGACAATTGCGACTTTCACATTGAGTTTCTTGAACCAACCGCGCACCCAGAAGCAAGCGAAGTACTGTCGAAGCTGTCCATCGGCTACCCAGCTGTACGTTTGTGATAAGAAACATTCAAGGTCTCTGGCCCATCTGTTTACTAATGCCATCTATTAATCTCTTTGTACATTACATTAATTCTATCTGACAGCCATGTAAACAGTACTCTCTCGGTTAAGCCGGCAACATATAATGAGGTATTTCAGAGAAGTCATGTTTTCTCATTAAGAGATAAACCTTTAGGAAGAATATTGCCGTGTTTGAGTCCACTTAGTAACATTCTACAAGACTTTTTTTGAAGAGATGGTCAGCGATTGATTTGAAAGTACAGTTTACAGTTCACAGTTTGAAATAAACAAAGGGAAAGCTTTCAAGCAGCGATTGAGTATTTAAGAATCAAAAAACGAACAATATTTAACGCACAAAAAATTAAATCACAAAATTTCACCGCGGAATTAACGAAAAACATGAGGAGCTTTAAAGTGTGCAATTACGATACATTTCAATCTAAACAGACAAGACAACGTACCTTTTCGTTATTCGTCCGGTTTCTTATTCTGGCTCAGCTTATACAAATGCAATATCACGGAGAATCTAATAACATTAAAAAATATTGCTCTAGAAATTAACGTCTTGGAGTTTAGGAGTTGACCGATCTTGAAACACGTTTTACTGTGCCTGTCATCAAACAAACGAAACGCGAATTTGAGCAAGCGTCGGGTACCGTTTACAACCTTTTACTTCTGACCTATATATACAAGCAGTATCTTCCACCTCCGACAGTTTCAAATTGTCATGCTAATAGGTATTGTTCATTACCTAAATAATGAATATAAAAATACCAACTGCTGAGGTGTATATTATGCTTTTATTGCTGATTCGAAATACCAATAATCTTAAAAATATCACTCATTACAAATGTCTCCACTATGCATACATGTATCCACTAATGGATATAAAAAGGTGGTATTCTAAGTATAATATAAGGAATAATTTCAAGTAAAAATTCAATTTCAGAAACTCTTAATTTCACAAAAAATAATACAATAATAAAATATAAAAAATTATTAAAATATTTAAAAACATAAAATATTACACTCAAAGCATTGGAGCGTAACGCTGATGCAAAATTGTGTACTTAATAAAAAAGAAAGGTACAAAAGATTAATTTTTATCCTTCGTAAAATATTATTTAAAAGAAAACTAGAAATATCTAAAGATTGGGAAATTATACCATATCCAATGAAGGTGCAGGAAGTGTATCTTAGGATATATTGTTAAGTTCGATGCCCGTGGAAAAACTTCAACGAAATGTATCTATTTAGCTATAGTGAACTTGCCATCAGAATAATTTGCGCATTACTCTTAATTACCCGTTAAACGTTCGGTTAGTAGCCGCTGAAGAACTAGTTACCATATTTACTCACCCAGTGGATTCAAAAATTTAAATTTAACATAAAGCCAAGCAGATTTGCTACATTTTTGGACCATTTAAGTCAGTAGGTGAGCTTATTCAATATGTTTCAAGTATTTCATGAACAGTTTGCCGCCATTACGATCGAAGAACGTTGTGAACATTGATTGGACAACGTCACCACATATAAGAATACTATTGGTTTAAGACTTCGATATATCTAGCAGCTGAATAATGTAAATACAGTTTCTCAAGTTTATAGTATTCAAGCAATCAGAGAAGGTTTATGTGAGTGTTATCTGGCGGGATCTTTTCATTTATAATGTTCAAAGAAATTGTGATATTTGTACTATTACTTAACTATAAAAGATACGTATTTGGTGAATCTTTTGGTGAAGAAGATGTGATCAAAAACGATGTCGATGGAGGAGGAGACACTCCTTTTATCCCAACTAAAGATTGGCAAAAAGTTAAAAAAGGTAGGTTTTCTTTAATATATGTTACGATTTTTATTTTTTGAACTTAATCTTATTTCATAATTTATCATTTGCGGATAGTACATTTCCTCTCAATCCTTGCATATTGTCTTGGCTGCAAGTTTCCTTTGGTTTTTCCTTATTCCTTTTTATATCTCATTAGGTCAAGCCATTCCTGCGGGTATTCATTCAAGACTAAATTTGAAAACTGGTGAAGTTGAAGCAAAGCTTCTCGACAAAGATGAGGATAAAGGGACTGCCGTTACTAAAATATCCGAGGAAGGTACGTGGACCGGAAAGGAAAAAATCGAAGAAATGAAGCAGAATATTTTGACGAAGAACAAACTGGAAGAAGTACTAAGCAAAATCGACGATGGAATAGAAATTACAGACGAGGTGAGCTTTTAACAGTAATTTCGTTGAAATTTCCTTATCTAGACATCTTCTCTATCAATTATATTATTCAGTTATTTTCAGTTTAATGTATTCTGTGCAATTCAATAATTTAAAGTAGTTTCATTGAAAATCCTTAATTAATTTGTTTTTCCAATCTGCAGTTTTATTTGGATAGGAAGCAAAGATTCGTTCACCTTTCTTGTCAATAAAATTATCCTACATCAGCTTATAAATGAAATCATATTATCAAAGTAATATTTTCTGATTTTATTATTTTTAAAGACGTAAAAAAGTAGCACTGCACTGTCAAATGTAATCTTAAGATCAGCATGCCTAATTATCTAAGGATGCGTAAATTCTAATTATCTCTTGAAGCAATTTCTTCTGATTATAATTTTTTAGCCAACATAACAATTTGGTTTAAGAATCCGCAGATTACTTTAATTAGTAATTGGAGTTATTGAAATTTGTGTTGGCTTTTTTACCTTTTATAATCCATTTTGATGAAAGCCTGTCCATGATTTCCAAAAAATACTTCATTATGGTGTTAAATTATTTATATCAGATCCCAAGAAAATAGATACTTTTAGTATACACTTGGCATTCTTTAAAAAAAATGGAATTCATAATTGATGTTTTTCTATTTTTCGTATAATTTCCTCAGAGTTGAAAAATGAATAATATGAGCAAGCAATTTTGCAATATAAGCTATTTTTCTAGAATACTCTTCTTAATTTAATAGAATATATTTACTTCTAATTTAGCTTTTCTTGGAGAAAATAATTATAAATATTAGTACTCCCTAGTCAGAGAATCATCTCATTTCTGAAGTTATTAATTATATAATAGTTTTGATCTCTACACTTGCATAGTTGCTCATTCTGTTCTCTCTTCCATGAAATCCATGATCCATGGAATAGTTACGATTTTTCTTATATACCATTCATACTCCCTCCTTCAAATAAATACTTAAATGGTGTTTACATATTCTTGATGCTTCTAAACCTAAATGTTAGAGCTTCTTTGCATACTGATTATCCAATCCAAGTTCCTGTGTTGAAGAGTAAAATAGCAGAGTTTACAGTTTATGATATCTTAATAACTTTTTCAGGATGCTGAAAGTGTGAAGCAGAAATTTAGATCCTATGAAGAGCTCAAAAGAGAATTCAATGAGCTGAAAATGACTATAAAGACAGATTCAGAAGTCATCAATGAGTTAATTATTCGGTTTAAAAGTGCTACGGATGTGGAGGAGATAGTTGCCATTCTTACAGATTTGGAATATCTCCTTCATCAAAGTGATAATGCTGTCAATTTTGCAAAAGATGGTGGTCTAGTATTAATATTACCAGCAGTGAATTCCTCAAATACACCAGTTGCCATTGCTGCCTTAAGACTTCTTGGCTCTGCAAGCCAAAGTAATCCCAAAGTGCAAATCGCTGCTTTAGAAGCAGGAGCTGTTGAAAAAGTACTGCATTTAGTAAAGAATCCTGAAATGTCATCTACTGCCTTATTTACCCTATCTTGCATCATTAGAAGATTTCCACTTGCTCAAAGAACTTTTGTTCGGCATGGAGGACTATCAGTCCTTGCAAGATTGTTTGATGAAGATTATAAACAGATGGCTACTCTTGCAGCAGATTCAAATATAAAAATGCGTGCAAAAGTTAAAGCAGTTTCTTTGCTACATGATTTGATTTTGGAACAAGAGCAGGCAGATGAAGAGGCTCTTAAGCAATATAATCTCATAGGACTAAAAGAACAGATATATTCCTATGAATGGTGTAAATTATTTCCATCACTTTTGACTGCAATAGATGATCATGATGCTGTTGAGAAAGGTGCTGAAGCCATGCTTGCTGTTTGGGACACATGTGAAACTCAATTTTTAAATGCCGCTTCAGTAATTGAAGAAGCTGAAAAACATTACTTAGTCCTTTCTAAACAAGAGACTGAAGATGAGTCATTGGATATGACTGATGGATATTATACCTCAATTGCAAATCTATTATCAAATTTATCCTCTAAAATCAAGAAAAGAAAAGATGAGTTGTAAAATGACTTTATTTTTTGTAACATAGAACATGTCTTAACATGTTTGAAAAAGTTTCACTCATATTGAGTGGTACAAAACTAATGTTAGATAAAATACTTTCAGCATTAAAAGTGACATTTATTTCAAAATTTTGTTAAATTTTCACAAGTTTTTTTTTTCAAGTTACTGTCTTAATGCCATTAAATTGTGGAAAATTGATGTTACCTCCAAGATTACTCTCTGCACAAGTAATTAATTAGCCTCACTAAAAATACTTCATAAAATACAATGACATTGTTCAACTATGCTATGTAAGATTTATCTTATTTTACATCACTGAAAAAGAAAAGAACACCATGAAAACCAGTAATCCTAATTTTCAGACTTTAAAGCACTTTTACAGGACACCATCATCAGACTTACTCTTGTATAAGCTTCTTCATCAAGAAAAAATATATATATTTAAAAGAATCTATCCTCCTGAAGATTCTTCTTTATCAAGAGATGGACATAATAATAGATAAAATGTTTAAGAACCAACAGACAACCATAACTTTTTTAAATTAAGTTGCTATGCCTTAAATAGTTAAGTATATAACATTTACAAAAATTTCATCGTGATTCTTTTGATGTGAGTTTATCGATCAGCTCTTGCAGAGGTGCTAGCTCTTTTCTATCAATAAGATCAAATTCTTGAACAAAAAATATGAAATGTTTGAATGATGTATTTAGATGCGCTTCTTCACCAAGTTGGACGACCTCTGAAAAATGCTGATGATATGTGTGAGCATACACTCTGAACAACCTCTTGAGTATTGTTTTTGCAATGGACAAAAAATTTTTAGGAAATGGAACACCGATTTTTGATGGGAACAATGTTTCATCATCCAACTGGTCTTGGACCCATGTCATGAGGTAATCTATATACTTAGGAGCTGAACATTTTATTGGTTTTTTAACGGTTAGACCATCAGCCCAGTGATATTCATACTTTGGCCCAGCAGACATAATTGGACAACTGTCTTCTGTGCAAAATTCAGTGATAGTACCATATAGCATATTTATTTGATTGAAAAAGTCCACTATGTTCACTGCCACCCATTCATTTAAATCTTCTCCCTCCGGTAACATTACTGCAAGCCTAAGGTTCCCAGAGCCCAAAGTGGCTGCAGCATGTTTCATCAAATCATAATGTTGAGAACCTTCAGGTATATTCTTCTTGGGCTTAAATGTTTTAGAGGATCTACTTCCAAAGAAGAAACTCATTTTCAATTCCTTCGATTCTCTTTCAATGTTCCCAAATATTTACACTTGATTGATCCAAAGTATTGAGAATCTGAGAGGGAAAAGTCAATTACGTGAGACTGATTCTTTAATTTTCATAAAATAAATCACAAATGAAATCTTGGGATAGTATTACTTACTCTGATTGGATCTCACATAATCAGCTAACAAAATGAGGCATAATGAATAGCTGCCTTGAAAATGTAATCTTTCAGCACTGGCTATATTCTGTATGTTATGAAAAGAAAAAATATATATTTAGAGTTGCAGCCAGTCTTATAAACATCTTTAAATAATATTCCTTATATGCTACATATAAAAATTAATACCAAAAATTTTTATAGTAGTCCTTCATTTTAGCAAACCATGAAGAAGGAATTGTTGTAGAAAATTGAAGTTAAGAATACTACTAAAAATTCATAGCTGGAATTCTATTATATGTAGTAAGATGTTAAGCATCACACTAGTGAATATAGAAAAGAATAGAGTAGAGTCAAATAGTATAGTATGTAATGAAACAGAATGAAAATTTTGCAATGCAAATTAGTGACAAAGTTTTATTATTTTTACCAAAAGAGTGGTAAAAAAATGTATGTGTTCTAATCATACTAAATTAATGAAACTTCACCAAAAGATTTTTAAGAATTTCATTAACACTCAAAAATTAGATTAGAAAACTGCATTTGAATCTGATTACTACTTTTGGAAGAAATTTTTATTTCAAAGAGTCATGTAACTGTGTGGCAAAAAGACCTTTGTGTGATATTTTCTTACATAAGTTTGAAAACGCCTAGAAATATTTATACGAATATCTTAGGTTTATAGAGCTGTAAATTTATATATATTAACTACATCTAGGTCAAATTAACTATAATTCATAAAACAGCTTTTATACAGATTTGATTCATTTCTATGGTTAACGTTTCTAGTGAAAGTTCTTTCTGAATAGCCCTTATCATTAATATTACCATTGCTAATTATTGCTAAAAGATTTGCAGGTTTTGATTAGAAGAAAGATACACATGATGTATTTCATTTCCAGCTGCAAACTAAATGTTCATATACAAATATTTGACAGAATATTTTCCAAATAAGCTGAGTTATTTCAGAATTGCAAGTATTTTTCAAAGACGATACGTACACAGTAATTAGAGAAATGTCAACCTCTAAATCAATAAAATATTTTTTAAAATACGCTGAAAGCATAATTTTTCTTGGATATCCTAAAATGTAAGTATTATTGGAGATCACAATTTTAAGATTTTATGAAAAATTTCTGTTTGGAAGATAATCATTATTGGAGCTAAAAGTTCTGCTACATGGCAGAAAGGATAAGGGTGACTGGACATACTCGGACTTCACTAAAGGTAATCCCTTTATGACACTTCTTTACCCGATACTTTAGCTGATAATGTCTGGACTAGTAACTTGAATATCTTTGACAATGAATAAGAAACTGCACCTTTTTACGTTAATGTTTAGATTAAACAAATACCGTTGCAGTCGGACAAAATTAGCAATATAAAAGATCTCTAGCTTTAAATACAGGGTTGAAAAACAAGTTAATTCTCGAATCCTTCACAAAACTGTCACACACCATAGATTACCTCAACAGATGGAGTTTATTTGTGTTACGGCCGTACAACAACAAACCTCACTATCACAATGGCGAAATTCACGACAACATAGATCCTTCCAGAAAGTTGGCAATACTGGACTCAGATTTCTGTAATGCTCCGAGGTCGCAGCAGTAACTCTACGTAGCAAAAAGAAGATCGTTTAGCGAGTTGTTTTCTTGCATGAACAAGGTATTGGAAACATTTCACAACAATGGGCCTTTTTGGGAAAACGCCGGAGAAATCACCGAAAGACTTGGTACATAAAAACTCCATTCACTAGTTATTTGTTTTTAATTCTGATTATTGAATATTATATTTTTATTTATGCTGGTGAATGAAAGTGAATTGTACTCTAATTGAATTCTGATTTCTCGCTGACAGGTGAACGAATGGTGTCATAAGATACGAAAAGAAGGTTATCAATTAGATCGACAGATACGCGGTAAACCTTTGCCTTTAAAAATGTATTAACTAGTTTTTACCTTACTGTTACAGCAAAACATTATCTTGTCACATGAACTATTTTAGCTATACAGCGCGAGGAAGAAAAGGTTAAGAGATCTTTGAAGGAAGCTGCAAAAAAAGGAGACAAAAATGTGTGTACTATATTAGCCAAGGAAGTAATACGAGCTAGAAAGGCTACAACGAAAATATATACTTCAAAAGCCCACTTAAATTCTGTGCAGATGCAGATGAAGAATCAACTTGGTAAATTTAAATAAATTAGTCAATTATAACTAATATATCATAAATAACTATTATAAAGTATGGTAGTAGTAAATTTAAGAGTAATTTCGGTATAAATTTCATACTTAAAATTTACTAAGTTTCCTGTTTCATTTTAATATCGTAATCCAATTTATATTTGTGAAATTATCGTTAAGAGATGCCCCATTCAGGAACTGAATGTTCTTCTTGTTCTTTTGATAATTTTAATTTTCTTGGAAGTTCGAAGAAAATTATTTAGTTTTATATTTAATTTGGTTTCAAGGAATGAAGTATTTAATTTTAAAAATAAAAATATAATCCATAAAGTTATCATCACCCATCATCTGTTTGCAAGAAATGAAATTGATTTATTTCTCAGTATTATTTGTGCATCAAAGAATATCGAATCAATACCTTTTTGTGCTATTCTAGATCTGCTGGTGCATTATATGACCTAATTAGAAATTTATATATTATAATTCCTCATTGAGGTAATTTGATTTACCTATCTTCCATTTAGCTGTATTTTACTCATTTTATTGTTCTTTTTTGAATTCTCAATAATATTCAGCAACGTTGAGAGTAGCTGGAAGTCTCCAGAAATCTACTGAAGTTATGCAAGCAATGCAATCTTTGGTCCGTGTTCCAGAAGTTGCTGAAACAATGAGGGCTATGTCTAGAGAAATGATGAAGGTATAATAGAATCTTTAGTTCAAATAAATTAGTGTCTTTTTTATTCCTGTGAAATTATACTACAATTTTAATGAACTTCAAAAGTTATTTTTTAATGCTCATTTCATATTCAATGAAAGAATTCAAAACTTTTGTTTTATCAACAAAAACAGTAAATTATTATAATACTAATTGTATATTTCTATAAATTTTCATGACTAAAGAGCTTTAATACAATTTACTTGATACTCAATGATGTAAAAATTCTGTATATTAAATATGTCTGGGTCATTTTTTCTAGGATCTTAGATCTTCAATAATCAATTTTTGTTGCCATATGAAATGTTGTATCATTTCTTTGTTGGCTCAGCCATTAATTGAAACTATACTTATAAATATTCTTATAGAATTCAGATATTTTATTAATCATACATATTTTCTAAATTAATTGAAAGTATTAAATTATAATGCAGTTCTGAATTTCTTCGTTAGAAAAGGATTTCCATCTATTTTCTTCATAAAAAGGGATTTAGTTATTCCAAGTGCTTGCAAATATTCAAAAAATTAGTTTGTAAATATATGGGTATAGATTGTTGTTTTCTTGGAAAAAATGTTTCATCATTATATAAAATATTTTATGCAGATTTTGAGACTCTGCTGCACCTTTTGTAATTTTGCCTAGGAATGATGAATTACATTCATTTTCAGGCTGGAATCATAGAGGAAATGCTAGAGGAAACAATGGATTCCATTGATGATAGTGAAGAACTGGAAGAAGAAGCTCAGGAGGAGGTTGATAAAGTAAGAATATCTGATTTTCAACCTTTGTTTCAGTATTAATAATAACATCAGTAATAAATCATAAGAAAAAAATTAATTTCAGAGCCAATTAAATATATTCAATGTAGCCTTTACTTTACGTAACCTCATACTTTATATATCAAGTGAATGAACCAGTATTGTTGGAAACCAATGACAAAGTAGAGAAATATTTCATTAAAATAAATATATTAAACCTAAACATTAAAAAAATTGTTGCTCATTGGTTTATGAGTATCTGATAGCTTGAAAAACCTATGATATATCTCTTGAATTTGTCATTCTGTATGCATTATATTGAATTTATAATAAATGTGTATTTCAATTGGAAAACTCATCCAAATTTTAAGATTTATGACTCTTATCATTTTCTGAATGTCAGGTCATATTCCTTTTTCTTACATCATTAAAAGAAACTTGGAGACACTTTGGTATGAATATATATAAAGATGTTCTGATTAAAAATTGTTTTACAGGTGCTATGGGAACTTACAGCTGGACAGCTAGGTCGTGCTCCTGCTGTTCTAACAGATTCCCTCCCAACAGAGCCTGAGTTTGAGACTCCTACTGCATCAACCTCTAAACCCACTGCAGTTGCAATGGACAACGATGAAGAACTTAAGGAAATGCAAAGCAGATTGCAGGCTTTAAGAAGCTAGTCACCGACCAATGTTACCATTCTCCAAATCGCTTCATAAATTTGCATGGTAAATAATTTTCTTAAGAGCAAGACTGTAATGGATCAATTGGATGATTTATGCTGATAATTTTAATATGGCTGTGTATACTCTTAAATTACTGCTGTAATTACAGATTTATATGTTTAAAAGAACTATTTTGCAATCA
Source organism: Pantala flavescens (assembly GCA_020796165.1). Classification (NCBI taxonomy): domain Eukaryota; kingdom Metazoa; phylum Arthropoda; class Insecta; order Odonata; family Libellulidae; genus Pantala; species Pantala flavescens. Next base: position 19,549,016 of record CM036882.1, read on the forward strand.
GCTTGGAGAATGATTTTTCATTTATTGTAAGATATATAATGTACCTTTTAGTTGCATCAAATACATTATTAGGTTAAATAATGTGAATTTGCACCAATTTTAAACATCATATTAACTCATTAATCATGCAATTATAGTTACTCACCAAGGAGATGGTGTTGTCATCTAAAATTCAAGAGAAAATGTATTTCCTTAAAAATGTATTACTTTAAAAAGAACTCTAAATCGGTATTTAACCTGTAAATGAAGTGTGCATGAATTTAGCATCTTCTGTAAATTTGGCCTTATTTATTTTTGTTAAAATAAATTATAAGCTATTGTTAATCCTTATAGTTTTTTATTTCCTTAGATTTTATAATAATTTATTCCCTTTACACAGTCAGTTCTCCATACATTTGCTCATTGTGTGGAAGTGTTCACTGAGGTGAACTACCTACATTTAACCATTTTATATTAATTTGATACTGAGATCCGCCCGAAGCGTCTATATATAATAGATATAGTGATTGTGCAACCTGAATTTCTTTTATTTTGGAAAAGGTCCTTTAAGGTAGCATCAATGTCTGTTACTATATTATTTAAAATGATGAAAGAGCAGAAACCTTTGGGATATATAGTCCCTAAATCCATTAATAAAATAATAGCAAACAAAATAATAACTAACACATAGTTTCATTTAATGAAATAAAGATAATATAGCAATGTTAGGTATACTTTACGACAATCTTTGAAAATGTAGTAGTAATCAACATCAAAAACCTTTTTTTCCAAAACAATTCTATACCTTATGCGAGTAGATTTGACTGAAGACAATCACCTTCTAAAGTAAAACTTACCAAATTTTTTGACAATATCCTACCCTAGAATGACAATGGGGAAATACATTTGTTCAAGGAATGAGTCTTTTAGTTTATTTCATCCACCGAAGAATATGAAACAATGATGCTAAAAATTGTGGTAATAAGTGACTGAGTGGCAAGGCTATGAAAAATAAATGAGAGCCATAGAAATTCAATGGCTGAAACTCGACATACTCCTTCGCAATCTCGTATATCACAAGATTTTTATACTTTAGTACATTACATACATAACCAAAACGCCGATGAACATTATTGGTTTACTTTCTTGTAATACAAGAACAACAGTTCCGGAATGTTTAATTAATAACCGTCGTATTTAGGAAAATATAGAATTAATAATATTCAACTATTCAGTGAATGGCTTTAAAGGAATGTTAAATGAACAATATTATAGGGTAATATGTAATTCATTAAACCGAATAATAAAGAGGCCTGATTTATTGAGTGACTTAAGATCCCCCGTGATTTTTTAAAATATGCTCATAACTTTCATGATCAAAAAGTAAGTAAAACGCAACCTAATAAAAAATAACGGCTCGCACAGATCCCCTCCAGTCAGAAATATCACGGAAGGAATCCTAACTGAACAGGCAGCGTTCAGCTACAACGGGATTCAATGACGTCTGAAACGGAGTCGAAGACTTGTGGGTGAGAAAGGGGTTAAATGCATGCTGGGTATCTGACGTCACGTACTCTCGCGGAAATGGTTAAATCAAGATGGCAGCAGACCTGCAGATGTTTTTATTTCTGTTTAAGTCAAAATATCGCCGAAAATGCTATTTCCGACAGGGAGTACTTTATTTATTCGTAGCTTTTTCATGTTTTGTGAACTTAGTGAACAGTGGTAAGTGTAGTGATGAACAGTGCGTTAATGGTGGGTGTGTGAATGGAACTTGCGTTTGTTTTGATGGCTGGCAGGGATCATCTTGTCAGTTTTGTGGAGGAAAAGTCAGGTGAGTTGTTATGGTAAACCGAAAAATGAAAGTAAAAGTCTCAAAAATTAAAAAATATACGAAGAAGGAATGGTTCAATATCAGTTTGGTTTTGCGATTAGAATAATTAATTCTGTAGGAAACGGTCTCATTGCTAATCGTTGTCTTCGTTTTAGCTTTTGCTCATTTACCGAAACTGTAATAAAAAAACCTGTATTTTCTAGATTGTCTGAACCTTCTGGATATATCTCTGATGGTAAAGGGAATTATTCGACTGATGTGAAATGCACCTGGTTAATCGACTCTGGAATTCCTAACACCTCCATTCGGTTGCATTTAGAAGAATTTGCTACCGAATGTGGTTGGGATCATCTGTACATATATGATGGTGACAGTGTAAAATCACCACTTTTAGCTGTTTTCAGGTACTGATTTGACTATGTTACAAAGATTATAATCAACCTCAATATTTTTTTGGTATAGTAAATGGTTATATGTGAATAAATATTTTCAGTGGTCTGATGTACAGGCAAGGTTACAGTATCCGACGTATACCAGAGGTAGTGGCGCATTCGGGCTCAGCACTTCTGCATTTTTACAGTGATGTCGCTTATAATATGACTGGCTTTAACATTTCATATAGGTATGTTTTCATTGACGAAAGTAAATTACATCGTTGTAGATTGGCTAATAGTTTTGAAAATTGTTATTTCAGAGCCCTCTCATATCATGATTTAATATGTTCTTCTTACTTGTAAATGTAATGTGCAAAACCTATTATATGTACTTTTAATGGAAATAGTACATAAACACCATTTCAATTTCCATTAATATTTTATGTATAATTGTTCTTGCTGACTTTGAGGTTAAAGCTCAATTGAAAATTATTGTTGTTAATTATAATCTATGCAGGAACCATGAATATTGAATTCATGATATTGTGTTTTTATATTGTGCAATGTCCTTACAAATGTTGGAAAAAGAGCGCAGATAATTACTAATTTATATTTTCCTCTAACATGTGTGGGATTGATTTTTTTGATTAATTTAGGTTTGATTCCTGTCCAAGTGCATTGTCAGGATCAAATTGTTCTGGACATGGAGTGTGTATAGATGGAGTATGTACATGTGATGCCACTTACACTGGAGAAGCATGTGATATACCTATTTGTCCTAGGAACTGTAGTTATCCAAGGGGTGAGTGTGATAGAGAAGGTCATCGTTGTAGTTGCAGAAGTGAATTCAAAGGTATGTTGTGCATAATTGTGTTTTTCATTTTACTTCTATGGTTTATAGTGTATTCTCTTTTTATATTTAAAATCATTTTCTTTTCATGGTAAATTATAAAAAATTGTGGAATACGTGTGTTTTCAATAACAATTACATACATATTATCTGGAGGTTTTGGGGGGTTTCTCCACTTGCTCCAAGTTTCTCTCAACTAGGGCAAATGCCAGGCATTATTGTGTATGTCCCCTTGTAAATGTAGAGCTACCACCTGGTGCCTATTTGTAGATCTAATATACATTAAATAAATATTGTATTTTTCCTTCGAGTATTTTAAGCTTCATCCAACAGTGCGCTGACAGTTTTCATTTGGCTTTGGTCTTTGTAGGAGATGATTGTAGTCAGGAGGCATCTCTTGGATATTGGGAGGCTGTTGTATCAAAAAACTTCCAACCGAAAGGTTCTGCTTCTCATGGAGCTGTAGTATGGCAAAATTCTTTGTATATTGTTGGAGGTGAATCATATGGAAGAGCCAAAATGGTTTATGCTTATGATTTTAATGGTAAGAAAGTCGGGTTGTGGAATTAGATGTTGAACTAAGCTGCATTGCTATAATATCATGGATAATCACTGTTATTTTACATATATTTTCAGCCAACGTTTGGGAAGCCCCTCCTTTATCAGGCACCAACATTCCAAGAAGTAGATATGGACACTCTACTGTTCTGTTTAGAGTAAGTAAAACCTGCTGTCACCTTCTTAATCTTATATTTAATATGCTGATATTATTGATCTAATGGGATATTTAATACAATTTTATGAAAATTTGTATATTTATATTTAGTGATAATAATAGTCTTAGTCTTTATTATTACTGGGATTATTCATTTCATAAAATAATTTTATATGTAATTCAAATATAATATATCAATTTCATTTTTAAAAGTAAAACTAGGAAGGATGGAGCAGAGTGGAATGGAGGATGCTTGGAGTGTTTGTTAGTCAGAATTTGAAAAGCCATTTTCTTTGCTAAAATGTTTCTTTGCAAGAAGAGTTTTCTGTTGCCAGTTATTTATGTGAATTTTTATACTAACTGTGAGGTGTTCAATCAAGAAAAAATACCCTATTAATTTATTTGATGAGCTGTAAATATCTTTAAAACATTAAATCATCCTTATGCCCTAAAGAAAAATCTGTAACTGTAGTTGCTAAAAGAAAAAAATATAATGCTCTCTCTTTTTAAGTTTATGTATATTTTTCATCTTATCATAGCATATTATCTCATTTATGCCTGTAAAAATTTGTTGGAAAGAAATGCTACTATGCTCATTATTCTTTGTTATTCAGAAACTTTTTTGCTATCAATACATGTTCATATCAATATTCATAAAAGAATTAATTATGATTTAAATGCAAGAATTTAAGTGTTATTTTAAAATTCTGTGTAATAATTTTTGCCCCACTACACTAAACGGATCCTATTCCATTGTTATAAAAGCGAAGGTACCAAATATCATTGAGTAAAAAGTCAATTTGGCTTAATTACTGCATTCCTGTCAGTATACTGTAAATACCCAGTTCTTTATATCTCTTCACCTAAAATAATATTTTATTTCAGGACAAGATATACATGTATGGTGGAGTCGAAGAAACTGGTAATGTCTCTGGGGAGTTATGGGAGTATGACGTAAACTCTCATGTATGGCTGAATATTACTGTGCATTTAAAATCTTGTGGCCGAGGAGGAGTAAGCAACGAGCAAGGAATTAATCATACCATAGTTGATGCTTTATTACCATGTGGACCATTAAGGTCATCTGGTCACACAGCCTCTCTGGTTCCTGGACAAATAAGTAGGCGATCTGAGATGATGGTCATCATTTTTGGACATTCTCCCATTTATGGTTATCTCAACACTGTTCAAGAGTATCATTTTGGTGAGTTTGACTTTCAAATGCATAATGATTAAAGGATTTGGACAATTTTTCAGTACTAATAGAAGTTAGCTCTCAGTTAAACTGAAAGACATATATGTTTTTAATGCCATTATAAGTGTAATTTACTTGGTGGGCTCTACTTTTGATCCAGTACGTTTAGGAAAATTCTACTTCCAGGTAGTTGAAAAATTTTCCCCTTTCTTGGGAATGTGAATTTGAAAATAAAATTGTTTTAGCTAAATTGCAGCATTATTAGTCTTGCCATGTTGCTTAATTTGAAGCTGCTTTGTTAAATATGTCTTTTCCATCTATCCCACAGTCAAAAAGTATTATAGAAATCCTGAGTGAAAGGATATTAGTGATCTTTGTCTTTATAAAAAAAGGAAAGAAGATTTTTTTGTGATCTTTGAATGAATTACATATAAACTAATTAATCAAACTAACTGTTTGAAAATTATGATTTTTGTGAGGGAGTAATCTTCAGAGAATTTTGTTTATTCCCTTTTTAAAGTGTATAAGTAATTCTTTCTCATAGATGACCTCTTGGAATTATTTCTTTTGAAAAATGTCCTCTGATTATGAGGATTAATATTTCATATCTTTAGTTCAGAGTGTTATTTATTATTAAGTGATGATTTGATATTTTTCTTTTTGTTGTTGGCAAATACTTACTTTCCTCATTTGTCTTCTAAACTATAGATTACAGTAGTATAGTATTTATAAAATTATTGCTTAGAATCGTCTTACTTGAGCAGAGGCAATTATATCCTTAGTAGTACCTTGAGAACATTCATATTAATAAATTGATAATAATTTGTATAATTAGTACCATTTTTTAATAGAATGAGCCCCAAACATATTAAGCAAGGAAATTTTAGAACTAAGTTTAGGCAAATTAGTTTTTCTCTGACTCAAATAAAACAGTATCCCTGTTTTGTATTTTTGAATTATGTTAGCTGAAAGTACTTCTTAATAAATCGTGGATTGGCTATTTAAATCATGAAGAATTTTCCTCAAAGTTATAAAAAAATTAATCAGCTTTATAAATTTTGGCCAAATTAAGTAGGAAGTATTAGGGTTATATTTAATGGTCTTTTTGTTTAGAAAATTTCCTGTAGTTTGAGTCAATAATTAATATTCTGTATAGCTATTTTTATCATACTAGTTGTTTCAGATTTTTTTATTTGTATTTAAAGGAACTGGAGAATGGAGTATAGTGCAAACCAAGGGTTATCCTGTTAAAGGAGGATATGGGCATGCAGCTGCCTGGGACCCTCTACATCAGCGCATATTTGTATATGGAGGATATGTATCAGAAAGTTCTTCATCACCTCTTCTATCAAGCCGCCTATTCTCATATGATCCATATTCATGGACTTGGTAAGTATTGATGATGTTATGACTACTGATTGTGACTCAAAATGTCTTAAGATGTACTGTTTACATAATATCCTGTAAGTTCCTTTAATGAGTTATTCCTTATAATATTTGACTGTATTTATATTCTCAATATTAGTGGAGGAGTTGTTGTTAAGTGTATGATTCCCTGTTGTTTAAATCACTAGTCACTTTGAAGGAATTATCACATACAATACTGTTATTGAGATTTGGCTGTATGGGTTTTCATTTTGAATGCTGACATTGTATTATATTATTTTGTATACTTATACCAAATTATTCATTACTAATTTATTTAACTTTGTGCATTGCTTGAGTTGTCCAATGATATATTATTTCTTATGCTTTGCTGTTTAGTAGATAATAATCTGTATGAAACATTCAGTTATTTACATTTTTATTGTATCTTTGTTGGTATCTGTAACATCAAATCTGGCTTGTCCATACCAGTCATTCTAATACACAGGGTGCGTCCAAAAACTGTATACACACTTTGAACATAGATAATTTATTTTCCATTCTACAATGGAGTTTTGAATATGGAAAGCTTAGTGTCCAATTGGAAAAATACAAGTGATTTATGTGAGTAAACAAACTGGTGGCCTTCAGCATCAATACATTGTTGAGTACGAGTCAACACTGATTCTGTACATCGTACCAAAGTGTCCACTGAGATTGGGTTGCCTATACTCTTTTGAGTTAAAATATATGATAATTTCAAAAATATCTGCTAGATACCTTGAGTATTGCGTCCACAAACTGCATCCAGCATTAAAATAACAACTTCTTTGAGCCTATGAGTATATTTGGCTTGAACGCGAACAAAGACAAAATTTTCGGGTAGGACGATTATACTTGTCGGTGACGGGAAAACGAGCCACCTATCTGGACAAGTATACTCGTCAGCGTTAGGGAAGTGGTTAAGATTTCCATTTCCAGAAATTTAGCATTGTAGAATGGGAAATAAATTATCTATGACAGTTCAAAGTGTGTATACACTTTTTTGATGCACCCTGTATATTGAGCATATCTAAAATATACACTTCAACTTTGCTCAATAAATAACAATAAAGAGCTTAGATGGGTTTATATATATATTTAGAAATTTCAAAAGTTATGTAAATATAATGAATAATAATTGTTAATTTCTTTTTTATTGGGGTTTTATTTTTTCTCTAATTAAGAATTATATTTCTCCTATCATAAGATAACTTTTATGCTATGATTTCTTTACTTACATTGATTATTGTCTAAGTACGTTATCACTTTTGTGATGTCACAGTCCTTGTGTGGAATTGATCATTTGGTTTTTGTAAAATAAAAATTCACTAATAATGTTAATACTGTGTTTCTTAGGGAGCTGTTAACATCTGCACCCTCAGCTCGCTTTCTACATTCTGCAGTTGTGATCAGAGGCTTGGTGCTATTCTTTGGCGGTAATACTCACAATGACACAGCATTCAGTCATGGAGCTAAGTGTTACTCTTCAGACTTTTTTGCTTATGATCCTGTTTGTGATGAATGGATCACCAATCTTGGAAGTGGATCTTCATCCATCTTTCCTCCAACATCAGGACATGCTGCTCCCCCACGCTTTGGTCATTCATCCATAGTATACAAAGGTGTAGCCTATGTTTATGGGGGATTTGATGGACAAATGTTATCAGACTTACAGTCATATACCCCTGGAAATTGTAGTTATTTCAAAGATGCTGACTCATGTCTCCGAGCAAATCCAGGAGTAAAGTGTATATGGGTTGGAGGCAATGCTGTGGGTTCAGGAAGATTAGGAAGTAACCCAGCTGGGGGTATATTGGATGGTCATTGTGAGGTCATATCTGAAGCCACAAGGAGTCCTAATGAGGGTTCTGGGGTCATTCTCTGTCCAAATGAACTTCTTTATGATCCTCCAAAATATATACCACAGTTAGAATCCGTCCCTGCTGTTTTGACTACTCCACTCCCATCCATTTCACCAGCAATTGCTCCATCTCAACCATTGGATGGTGAAACAAATGAGTTCTGCTCATCATTAAATACCTGTGCTTCTTGTGTGCAAACATCAAGGAGGTGTACATGGTGCAGTCGGACAGCAGTTTGTGTCAATGGAAGTTGTAAGGATGGCGTTAAGGTATGAAGAATGGCTTCATATGGATCATATTTTTTATTGGAGCACTGTCATATATGGTGTAGTATGCTAATGTTTATTTTTAGAAAGGATCAATTTATTTAATAGATTCTTTTATCCGTCCTTTTTTTTAATTATAAGAAATGAAGTTGAACAATGGAGAATGTAGGCTAAAGCTTTAATGCTAGTACTCATTATATGCAATGTAAAAATGTTTGAATCTATTTGCTTTTATTGTATTAGAATATACAATGAAGGTAATCAAATTGGCATATAAACATGTCATTGCCATTTGAATTAAAATGAAATTGCCATTGCATGTGGAAGATGTATTAGTGATGAAATTAGTGAAATAGCAAATAATTAGCCCTTTTAGAGCTTAGAACAATATCTCTTAGTGACAAGCTTTATTCAGAATTATATTTTTTTGTGGGGAACCACATATACTCAATGAACAATCATATAAAACATCTGATTTCTAATTCAGCAAACAAGATTTAGAATTTGAAGTGAATTAGTGATAAAATTCTTATGTTGAATATTTGAAGCCAATTATTTTCCTACTCAATCTCATACTAGTAAGGGTAGTCATGTTCGTATAAGGACTTTTTTTAGCATAGTCATTTTGTGAATATTTGATCATAGCAGATTAAAAAAAGAAATGCTTTGAATTAACTCAACATTTTTCCAAACCTTTCCTCATATACCTCTATACATCCTGTGTAAACTTGTTCATGGCTTTATTATTATTTATTATGTAAAACATACAGGATAAACTCACTTAGATGTGTTATAATAAAAATAGAATTTAATAAACAAAAAATTCTATTAAAGTTAAGGTTCTTAATAACTATATAATTATAAACAAACGAATGGCAAAATTGCGCTATAATTCCTAGTTAAATTTTGATTTGTCAATTTAAGTACTTCGTGCATCTGATATTTTATTGAACTGATTTTCTTTTCCATTTGCTTTTTTGCATTTACGGTGCTCAGTAGAGATGATCAGTAGAAATAAAGTATTAGTTAGATTAAAAAGTCAAACCAGCCTTACCTGTTGTGTAATATGAGAAATTTTCATGATTCTCAAAATTATTTAATTTTAAAATACCTTAACCCCTCTGTGAAATAATTTTATTTATACACTGCAATTTTTAATTTTAGAATAAAGTGTTATTGGCATTATTTTGCCCTGGAAAACTTAATCCTTTTTATTGTGGATGAGGTAATTTTACCTCCTCTGTAATTGGGCTGATTTCAGAAGAGGTAAATTAATACCTAATTTGTATCAAATAGGTAATGTTCCTAGATATATGATGTAGAAGTCTGTAAGTACATACACTCAGTTCTTTACAAATAGTCAAAAATAGATGTTATAAAATAGTCATTGTTTAATATATTCATTGCAGGGTATAACCAGACTGGGTCAGTGTGCTCAGCAGGATTCACTAGTCTGCTCACAGCTTCATAACTGCCAAGCTTGTACTGGATTCTCTCATTGTCGCTGGGATTATGAGTCAAGGTGTAAAACCACTATTGGAGAAATAAATGGTATGTGAAAACTTGCTAACATTTAATTTTGGTTCTATTTAGATGATAATATATAATTTTATGAGAATGTTAATAAATACTTTAATGTTGTTATTTCTACTCTTTTATAATTAGTGCATTTTAAGTTGGAATCTTAGGAAGTAGTAGTATGAAAATTGTATTTCCATATTATATCTGAAGTTTATCGCTAGAGCATCAAATTGAAAAACATCTAAAATAATATGGAAATATAGTATTCTAATATATCTGAAAAATAATTAGTATCTACTGTCTGCAATAAAAATAATAATATTTAGTGTAAAAATTTTATTCCTTTCTATAACCACTGCAGAAATTTAGAACATTTTGAATAACTTGTGGTAGTAATTTGTCTCATTAATTTTTTTGGTATCCCATTAAGAAATTAATAATTAAAAATCATCTTTATTTAAGTTTGGAAACTTAATAATTGTGATATTTTCTTTGAAGGTAATCTTTTTTCTTAATGACACCATTAAATTCTTTCTTGAAAGATTTTCCTCAGCTGATTTTATGTAAACTATCTCACCCTTTTCCTAAATTATCTTATTTTATCCTCTACTTAACGTTCTAACTAATGAAGATGAAATTTATTTTTCAAAACTGGTGTTTACAATGTTTACAATTTGTTGAAAAAATACCATTTCCTTCATTTTCTGTATTAGTTCTGTGATCATGGAGGTACTGCTTTGTGTATTATACTCATGTGTGCAACATTTTACATTACATTTCCTATTAGTGAACATTGGTGCTCTCCTCTATTCATTTAGTCTTAATTTTTTGTATCTGCACACTATGACATCAATTTTCAGTTTGCTTATTGTCTTATTTTGTAGTTTGATCAAAAACATTTCAGGTTTAATTTTAATTGGTTTAGCATTTTATGTCTGTAAATTATGCCACATAGTCATCTGTATTCTAGTGATTCTATCTATGATGGAAGTCTTTGTGGTGAAGTGGTTAGCCTGTTTTGTTCATTGTTATTGTAGTTTATTGTAAGTTATTGTACTATTTATTATTCATGTTGCATATAAATGCATACAAATGATAAAATTATTTGAATATGTTAAAAAAACTGTTGTATCTCAGTATTCTTGCAATCCTAGAAAGAAAAAATTGTAAGGGCCTGAATTTGAGTGTTATTTTATTAAAGTGATTGTTTAAAAATATATCAGGATCAGTATATGAGCTCAAAATTGTATTCATATGGGTTTAATTTGGTATCATGCTGAATATTTATGATAAGTTAGTAATTACAACATCTGTGTGCTGAGAACTTTCATGAGTTCTTAATGTCATAAGATTTTGGCTTCATAAGTTTCATTTCTCTAAAATATGTTAATGATTGGAAAGAAAATCTCTTACCATTCCTAATCTCTAAAGTCAGCTACTGTATTTAAATGAGTTTGCTCAGAATACTCATTATACAAATTTATTTTGTTGTTGCCTAATGCACTACTTCGTTCCTCTTTGCCATCAGTTCTGTAATCAAACGCAACCCTTTCTTTATTTTTTAGAGCATCTTCTGATTCCAATGGGGGTTTTTCAGGTCAGCTATTTTGTGTAGGGTTAATGTTTTATGCCACTAGACACTTGAAAGTGGTGAAAATTAAAAAACAAAGATAAAGGCCATATGTGTAAATAAAGAAATATACCGCTAAGTCTCAGTAGTGGTTATGCCTAGTGTTCCATAAATGGAACACGCAAACTTTCTATCCTCTAACTTGTAAATGAATAAAAATTTTTGTATTTTTTGATTATAACATGGAATAGTGAGTATTCAAGTATTAATAGAAAAAAATTAAAGCTATAGAAGGTAAATCACTTAAGTTGTAATTACCGTTAATCCAGTGGGTGTTGAAAAATCGACTCAAAAAAATAAAGCAAAGTTTTACAACATCCACCTAGCTCTGTGTTTGCTCAGTGACTAATTCCGTGAATTCGGTGATGCTATACATACCCTTACAAAGAAGGTAGGAAGTTTTCACCCACATCCCAGAATTCTTGTAAGCGATAGGATATAAAATAACTGTGTAACTGTCGTTCCAATAATGGAACATTAGGCATAAATGGGTGAATTGTAGTAAATTTGTGATTGTTAAGTTTTGCTGGAATAGTAGCATTAAATGTTCAAAGAGGTATGGCTTTAGAAGTTTCCCATACTTGGTGTATATTTTTTCTTTATCAAACTATTAATAGTCTCTTTTTCCTTAAAAAAAAACATTCCAATTCCATGAGATTGGCTTTGGACTGGATGGTACAGATTTGAAGCTCTGATGGTACAAGTGGATATGATTTTATTAGATTTTCCTATCAAATTGTCATTTTGTATGGAATAATTATCAACAACGTTTGGCAAATGTAGATAATAATATGTTATCTCTTTTCTATCTTACTTATAAACCACTAATTTCTCTGGCAGTTTTTCTTTCAAGCAATTGCAGTGATCTAGCTATGCTTATACCCTTGAGTATAAGAATAAATTACATGCAAGGCCATAACTTTATATGTATAATATTTAATATATAATTTAAATTTAAGAGGTTAAACTTCAACTTCTATGGGTATAACTTTCAGATGAACCTTTCAATGGAATTTAGAAGCTAGATTTAGGTAGTTTATTCTCTTATGTACATAGTCTCTATCAAAGCCTAATCACCCTCTCAATTCTCATTATTGACCCAATTTAATAGTTTATCCCCTCTTTGTTATCTTTGCATAATCTTATATAAGATTATCCTATATAATCTAAGCTTTTATTTCTTCTCTGCATAAACTACAATCACATCCCATGGTTGTCAAGGCGATTGGGAGATCCAGGTTTGAGTTCTGGTCGGACTTTTCACGTCTGCTAAAAACCTGATGCTTTCTTATATTTATTTTATCCTTCAAATTGATGTTATTTTTGTTCAGTACCTTTTATAAATCATATGCCTCATAGTTTATTATCCTTTCCTAGTCTTTTCTCATTTTCCTTCTTTTTATACGAGCAGACAGTTATTTGAAACTGTTAATGTGGTGCATCAAAATCAGTTAATTTAGAATTTTCTTTGAGAGAAAGGAAAGGCAAAATAACTGTTAGTGTATGATCAAAACAAGAGAACTTCAAAGCAATGAGTTTACCTAGGTAAGAAATGGTTCCACTCCTCCTAGAGGTAATATTCCTATGAGTAATTTGAATAACGAAGCATAAGGAATAAGGCCATAGAATTAACAAGGTGGTTGTGTGTATATACAGGGACCTACTAAGAATTATTTGCTAATAATATTTTAGTAAACTATGTATTAAATATTTATCATTATTCATTTATTAAACAAACCTTTGCACCTCATCTTGTAAACAGAATAATATGCTCATTTTGAATTTCTGAGGCTTAGTCAAAATTAATACTCTCTAAATATAAAAAAATGGGCACACCATTTCACTTGTAAACAAATCGAACATTTTTCACAAATGTTCGCTTGTTGCAATAATGTTTTCATAGGCCAAAGTAAGAGTAAAATCATAAAAAGATTCTCATAACACTTCCCTTAATTTAAGATGAGCAAAATAAAAAACTTGCTTTGTGCTTTTGAGCATTGCTTTGAATTTCTCTTGTTTAGATTTATTAATTATGAGCACCACCAGATGAATGTGAGAAGTACATTCACTTTTTCATTTAATGTTGGTTGAGATGTGAGCAATCAAAAGGGATTAGCTCTTACTCATTCTTGTATTTTTACTTTATTTAAACACGGATGGCTTGAGTGGTATTCATTCTCTTTTGTTTATGAAAATCTCTGAATTTGATTATTTGTGAATGTAATCATAATTAATGGCAAATAAATCCATGCACTCTCAATACAGGAAACAAAACGAATGATGTTAGAGGAGGTGAGCCCTTACCTGCCCCTCCTCCCCCTTTGTACACCTCATTTCCACCAACTCCATCCATCTCCCAAGTGGGTCAGTCTGATGATGCTTTAGCTGCTCCTTCTGCAACCGAAGTGATGGTAGATTCTCCTTCTGCAGCTGCTGTTGGAATTGGATCTGATCTGACCGGTGATGTAGTAATTTGCAACACTCCCTGTTCTGAACTCACCTCGTGCATGAATTGCACTGTGGAGGAATGCATCTGGTGTCAGAACGAGGGTCGATGTGTCGACAAGAATGCTTATACGGCCTCCTTTCCTTATGGGCAGTGTCGGGAATGGACCACTCTGCAAAGTAGATGTCGTCCCACTCTTCCAGGTATTGTTTTGTGAATGTGGTAATCATTGTAAAATATTTTATGGAAGACAAAATGGCAGTAGAAAAATAAATGGATGAGCATTATGTGGACATCAAACTTAAAATGTTCATCACTTTTGATGGTTGTTAAAAAAATATTATCTGATGTAGGAGCTAAGTTTTCCTGAAAATGTGTTTGACATTTCATACTGGTATTACCATTGCTGATAAACAATTAACAAATATTCTTCCTCATACTTAGTCATCAGAAAACTGTGGTTTTGATGTGCATGAATCAGTCCCTCTATTTCCATACAGGCGCACAATTGGGCCTGCTTGAAAAATACGCTTTTAAAGCACTCCCTATATGTTAATGAAGGAGGTATTTTTCAGGCTCTTAGTGAAAAACTCCTGCCAATCTTAGGTCTAAGTGATAAAATTGACAGAAATTTAATAAATTATTTAAATACCCCTGATATTATCCTTTCTTTTACTGTCTTGTCATGTCAGAGGAATATTTAGTTTTTTTTCTTTTCTTTGCAAAATGTTTATTATGCTTAAGACAAATTAAGGTATCAAGAAACGGACAATTCTGTGATTCTATCTAGCTCTGGAGTAGTGCTAATTATTATGAATTAACATTGCAAATCTACAGCAATATACTGTACAGTTTATTTCTGATGATGGCCATTTTAGGTAAATCTTCATGCAGCTTCTTTAGAACATGTGAGGATTGTAGGGCTGACCCTGCTTGTGGTTGGTGTGATGATGGATCGGGAACTGGCCTTGGTGATTGTCTTCCTGGAGGATACTCTGAGCCAATGGCTCCCAATAAATGCAAACGAAATAACTGGTACTTCACACAATGTCCAAGTGAGTTTCTTGAAGTAAAGTTAACCTCTTTTGTAGTTTACTTTCATGTAACTGGAAATATTTATAATTAAACAATTTATTTGCTAATGGAACAATATATCTGCAAAAGCACTCTTAAATTAAAGTATAATGGCCTCCAAAGTTGTTCAGTAATAAATCCAATTAATTCATAGATGGCATTTATTTGCAAATATTCTCTCCTGAGCTAATAAGTAAGATATAATAAATGTTCAAGTGGTTATTTTTATAAAGACTTATTTATGGCCAATAATTATGAATGGTCCAATCTTTCAAAGTAATTTGTAATTATTTACTTTTAATAAACTAACAGTTATTTATTTTAAAATCATTTTATTTTCTTTATGCTCTAGCATTGCATTTGAACCTCCAGGATAAGTAATTTTGAAAATAATGCGATTTATCTGATACTTATTGCTTTACTCTGATTACATTCATCATTTGTCTTTACAGCATGCCAATGTAATGGCCACAGTACCTGTGCCAATGGAACTAGTGTCTGTAATCAGCCTTGTGCAAATCTCACCCGTGGAGTAAACTGCCAACATTGTGTACTTGGATACTATGGAAATCCAGTTAATGGAGGGAGGTGTAATCGTTAGTAAATTATATTCTCAAATAAATTTAAAAATATATAGATTAGATAAATATCTCATGTTCAATCATATTTTCCATTAAAAATCCCTTTTAAGTTTGACAGATTTTCATACTTTGGTATTTTTCAGCATGTGAATGTAATGATCAAGGAACTCAATGTCATTCAGAAACTGGGAAATGCTATTGCACCACAAAAGGCATTGTAGGTGATCACTGTGAGAGATGTGATCAACAAAATCACTATTTTGGTGATCCTACAGACCATGGATCATGCTTCTGTAAGTTATATAATTTTGTACCATTGAAGTTTTGCAAAAAACTATTCCTCAACATGCATGATATATTTCACATTCCATTATCTATGAAAATTTTTCTATGAACAATCTATTTTTGCCTTTTGAATTACTTTTACAAAGTAACTTTTCTATTTTTAAATAAGAAATTTCAGTTCTGTAATGCTTGAGCATGATTAGGTTTTATGAATTGAATTAAGACATTTCTATTTGATTTACGATCAAGTTCTAGATGCACAGTGCTTACAATAAATAAATGTTATTGTTAATTTTCATATTGATTTGATGATGATCATAAAAAGTAATTTCAACCTTATGGAAAATAAGTATGCGAAATAAAAATATGCCTGTGAAATGTTTTTTCTTCTATTTTTCATTAATTTCTTACAATTGGAAGAAAATGTCTAATGTATGTATAAAATATTAATATAGAACTCAGTTGGCATAGTTTAATATGAATTTTAGAGTACACCATGTGCCCTCCCTGCTCTATATATTGCATATAGCAAATAAAATAAGGGAAGTAGATGCAAAAACAAACATTAAAAAATTCATTTCTCCCTTGAACAAAGTTGGGTCACAGGGTATCCTCATGAATTAAATTTAACTTTCTTTTAGGAATATTGTGAATTTTATTTTTAATTCATAAAATGAACAGCTTCCAGAAAATTACTTATAAAAGTGTGAAGACTTTTTCCCCAAAGATTTTTTGAATGAATTTATGTACTCTTGTATGTTTGGAGGTTTACATTGATGAGTTACATTTACTTAGAGTTATCTTAAATTGTTTCAACTCATTTCTATTCATTTATAGTTATTCTGTCTATGAAATGAAATTTTCTGTGTAAAAATTATCATAAATACTTTGAAATGCTGAAATTTTCTGATGCTGCACCCAGGTTCAAATCCTGTCTGAGAAGGAAATTTTCTTCTCAGGGTATGGATGTTATGGTAATCTATTGTTAAGTATTATTAACAGATGTTTTAATTTTTCTATTAACAGATATTTGTGATGGTTATGTTCAATGAAATTAACTTAGCATGGCAATTTAGATTTAATTAGATATAACCACTTCCTTGACACACCCTCATATATCTGAAGATACAGTGTTTTTCCAAAAATAAGACACTGTCTTACTTTCATTTTTGGTCCAAAATAAGCGATAGGGCTTATTTTCGGGGGAGGATAAAAATAAAAGTATATTTAAACATTTTTATTAATAATTATTTATTTTACACAGAATACAGAAACTAAAATTTATTCAATTACATGTCATCTTCTTCTGGAACATCGTCATAAATCAAATTCTGTTCTGATTTTCCTCCAAATCCATTTCCTGTTGAATCATTAGCCCGAATCTCTCATGTCTTACAATATAGCTATTAAACATCACTATCAGTTATTTTATCTTATGAATTTTTTATCCAATTCATCCAATCAAACTTCCTGTAATCTTAATTTTACAATATTACCTCGATGATTTCTCACCATTCTGTTTTCAAAATAGTCATTTATTTCTATCCAAAAACGATCCTTAAAATGGCTTGTTTATTGCTATGTCAATTGTCTGGAGGTAACCAGTCATTCCTTATCATGGAATCATTATTAGATCAATCCTCCTCTCAGCAAGAAAGTTTTTCATGTCTTTAGCACGGTGAGTACTGGCTGAATCCCAAACTGGTAAACCCTCAACAGTGGTGGCAACATAAAATCAACCCACTTTCTTATAACTGCTGGAGTGCACCAGGCTTTTCCACTTTCTATTACATAAATGCCTGAAACGTGTTGAATCTGGTCTTTTTTACCTTTAGTGATTTAAAAAGGTGATACTTTCTTGCATTCTAGACAAATCGCTAAAATACAGGTAACACATACACTGTAATATATATATATATATATATATACATACATACATTGTAACCAGTAGAAGGAATGTACATTGAAGAAGAACCCTTGTGGTCAACTGTCGTTTGAGCTCCTGGGCCTAGGAATACTGTGGTCTCATCCATAGCAATCATGTTGGAGAGTTTGTATTTTGAAAAATCGATGCCATCAACAAAACACTTAAATCCAAGTGCATGTTTAATAACTTCTTTGTCTTCCAGCTTGAACAATGTTGTTGATCTCCTTAGAGACAGTTCATGTCGTTGAAGGAAGTTGTCTAGCCAGTGTGATGATGCATTAAATTCTTCTGTGGATGTATCAAATTCAATTACCGTTTCAAGGACAAATTTTTTAATATCAGCCCTGTGCATAACCAAAGCCATTGCTCTCCTGTCAGCAATCCATTCCCAGATACATTCTTCCAACTCAGAAAATAACGGCTGCCAACCTGATCCAATTTTGCATTTTTTCTCATTTCCTTGATCTACCATTTGACACAGGTAATCATAGTCTGCATGCCATTTAAGAACCATACTTAGATACAGCATCTTCTCTTTACAAAAGTCTACAAGATTTACACCCCTGGAGTCTTCCACAATTCCCTTTTTGTACTCAACTGAATAGCTCTTTCGTTTCGTACTCAACTGGGTTAAAAATTATTCACTTTATAAAAAATAAAATTGCATATGAAGAAATAATCAGACTTACAAGAATGAAATGAACAAATGTTGTATCTGCACTGTCGTTCAGTGTAGACTGCTGAACAATTATTTATAATGTGCTCCCCTCCATTCGACCATATGTGCAATGCAGTACTACACAGCGAAACAGAGCGGACATGGTTGTATCTTTAAGATAAATGCCAAGAATTGATTTGAAACAAACTGTAGCGGTAAACAATCAATTTCACAGATTTTTTAAATTCAAACATTTCTCTGGAATACGAGTATTAGGGAAGCTAAACATACTTAATAAACCAACAGTATTTTTTAACGAATTATTTTTACACATTATCTTAACTAGGGCTTATTTTCAGGGGATGTCTTATTTTCGGAAAAACACAGTAGTATATGTTCCAATTGTGACATACCCAGTTATATCTGGATTTTTTTCCAATTTTTTGTTTCCTTAGTAAAACACCAGTTTTTCATTTTCTCCATAAAGGATGTAAGTGGAGAAGCTCTGGATTATCTAGTTTTAAAATTTTATGTTAGAGAATTTTGTAATGAAGCCTTCTTGGTGCTGAAACATGAATTTTCTCTTCACAACTTTAATGATTTGAATTAACTTGTAAATGAATTTCCTTCATCTTAAAAATGAATCTGTTACTCCGTAATTGGTTAACCTCCAAATGGTTTTTCTAAATGTCCTTTATCACCCATTTTGGATTTCCAATATTAATGCAAACCAAATGCGATCTCCTTCACAGCTGGAGACACTCCACATTCAATCCCCTTTGCCTTTTGAGAAGTCCTCTTACCAGCCACTGAGTAGAAGAAGGCTCAAACACTGTTTTGTGCTGTAAAAGCGAGATGGTTGAGGAAAGCCGAGTAAACTAGCCTAGAGAGACTACTTTTCCATTTTTCAAACATATCCTGCATATCACTTTGTTTTCTTTAAGATATGCACTTTAATGATTTTCCTTGTCTTCTGATGAAGACATTGTTTGCAGTGCTTTTTTGTCTCTTAGTCTCCATCTGTACTAGTCTACATTGTTTTGTAGACTTCTTGTAGTGCTTTTCATAGAATTCATTCCGCTATATCCTTGGGACTTATTATATTATTGAAATTTTATATTCATTATGGCAAATATTTTGACTGTTGATTTTATTTGAAACCAAAGAAGCTGAATTCAGTTGCGTAGAAATTATTTTTTGGCTTAATTGTAAAGTTAAATATAAAGTGAAATTTCCATCGTAAACGATATTATTTTCAATTTCCAGATGACCTCACAATAGATTACCAGTTTACTTTTAATTTATCCAAGAAAGAAGATCGGCACTACACACAGATAAACTTCAAAAATAGTCCCCCTAAACCTGATGTTGATGCGGATTTTCATATAACCTGCTCTGTTTTTGCAAAAATGAATATATCTGTCAAGACAGGTGAGATTTCTTGAGTTTACTCATTGAATATCTTATTTTCTGTAATTTTATTATTTATTCTTCCTATATTTTTAAAGTGAACTCACCCTTCAGCTAAATTTTCATTAATAATAGAACTTCATGCTGCTCGATTATTTCATGCTGTAAGTCTCTTTCGGGATTGCACAGGTCATGTGCTTGGGAATGACTGAATACTGATGAGCAAGTGCAAGGAGAATAGTGTGAAAGACACCAAAAATAAAGATAGTGTCATTTAGGAGCTGGACAAGCTAAATCACCACATCAAATGACCACTACCATCCCAAAAGAGATTTTCAGTTATATTATAACTTATCATATAGTGTTGTTTAAAATATCCTTAAGTTTGATCTGCTGAGATTTTTTAGTATATCTATTTCACTGCTATGCTGCTGTTTATTTGTAAATTATATCTATAAAAATTGATTTTATGATGATATTTTTAAAAGCTATCGGTTATTTATCATGGTTATTTTAGTCATTGTTTGGCACTGTTTAAAAATTTTGTTTAATCATTAGAAAAATTAAAACTATTTTATTTATAATGATTCTATGCTTTCCTGGTGGATGGCCTGTAAAAAGGATTCTTGGATTTCTTTCTAGGTGAGTTTGGGAAACAGTTTTTCAGAACAGCCTTGAAGATGATGGCAAAGTTTGTCATCAAAACGTTGACAAAAATCATGTTCCTCAAACTCACCTGGTTTGAAACTCAAGAGTTGTTTTCATGTATTTTTACTTATTTAAAGTAATACACTCCTTTTATTTCTTTAATACTTGGTTCTAAATTATTTTCAGCCAACAGTCCTGAAAAATACCTAGTGACTGATAAAAATTGCTCATCATTCCGGTCACGTTTTGCCAAGTCTGAGTACAGTTTTGGTACAGAAGATAATGTGACGTTAACTACATTCCATGTGTATGTTTATGATTTTCATCCCCCATTGTGGATACAAATTTCTTTCTCACAGTATCCAAAGCTTAACTTACAGCAATTCTTCATCACATTCTCTACGTAAGTATCTTTTCTGATCAATTGTTTGTGAAAACTATAATGAATAACACTGATAGAGTAAGACCCTGTTTAATGTGGGGGATATGTTCCAATAACTTTGAGCGCTAAAAGAAACAGCGTTAAACGAGGCATACATACATATGTAAATCTGTAATGGGGATCAGTGAAAAGAACAAAGAATAAGAAAATTTATCAGTTCTTGCCAAATTTATCACAATAAAATAAAATATTATGCTTATATCTTTATACACCGAATAACTTTGATGAGAACAAATAAATCAATTGTGACGCAGGAAAGCTGCGTTTTTACTGGGATTGCAACTTAGGATAATACTGTTGGAACCTTTTTTCTGTACAGACTAACGAAAGAGCATTGAAAAAATACATAGTATATCTACATATCACCGTTGCTATAAAGTGAACTGCTTTTGGTTGGTGCATGGCCGTTTCCTTTGCACACATATTACAACAAGAATCAATACACTGTGCGAATTAGGGGAACCCCAAAAAAACAGCATTATACAGAAACAGCGTTAGGCAGAGTCTTACTGTAATTATGATAAAAATATTTTGTCATTTCTATTACATATGTTAAAATTTTGAATGTACACTTAATTACTTAATTAAGAAAGATTTTACAAAATAAGTTGATAAATGAATATAATATCATAATTTTATTAGAAATAATGGAAAAGTTGTTCTTTTTTGTGAAAAATGAAGATTAAATTTCAATTAGAGAACACTTGGATAGATCAGTATTACTAGTTTTTACCAATTATTTCTTATAAATTTACTGTATATAAACTGGCACAATTATTTGGAAAGTATTTCTTACATGAGGAAATGCAGTGTTTTAAATGAGGTTACTTAAAAAAGACTATATACTAAACTAAAGCTCAATAATCATATGAATGATTATGAATACATCTTTGTTTAGTTGTATTTTAAAAATTCTGGTTAATATTCAATAATTCAAATAGTTGGTCTGTAAATGTAATATCTAATAATTGCCCTTTAAAATGTCTATTAATCATATTCTTCTTTTAAAACTATTCTTTTATTTAAGTTTCATCAAGGAAATTAAATTGTTTTTGTAAGGTATTTCATCTAACTTGTAAAAAAATTATGGAAATATATACTGGCATGTTAGTCTTACTTTTTTGAATAACATGGAAATTGCATATGCTTGTTATATGCTGATATGTAATAAATGAGAAATATAAATATTGGAAAATTATTATAATTATAAAATAGTTCCTTTTAATGTCTGTGTTATATGCTAATAAATGATACTTTAGTTCAGTTCTCATGGTGAATTTTCGATGATTGGAGTATGATTTAAGTAATTTTGCATAAAATTAATCTCGTTTTCAGATGCTTTCTTCTCTTACTGTTGGTTGCTGCAATATTATGGAAAATAAAGCAGAAGTATGACATGTATAGACGACGACAGGTAAGTGTGTGTGTGTGTGTGTGTGTGTGTATATATATATATATATACTGTTTATTTGAAATAACTTTTGTTAAGAAGTTTCAGTAAAATGATGAATTAATAACTCTTAACAAATAATAATAAAAACAACTGTAAATTTCCACAGAAAATTGTTATATTTGCGACTGGTTTCGTAATATGAAATTACATCTTCTTAATATGAAATTACATCTTACATTTCATATTAAGAAACCGGTTGCAAATATAACAATTTTCTGTGGAAATTTACAAAGTTGTTTTTATTACTATGGCATTCCACAAAGTCACACCTTCTCACATTGATTTCACTCTTAACAAACCTTGTGGTTTTCAAAGAGCTGTTTATAGATAGGTATGTTCGAAAAACTTTGAATTCTCTACCATATAAAATTATTTTATCGTAGAAGACTGTTTCAAGAAATTTGATCTCATTATACCTTCATAATTACTGGTGTGTATCTAATTTTTGTGTGCTTTCTGAATGAATCCTAAATTAAACCATGTTTCTTATCAATTGATATTAACTAAATATCGAATAATGATTGAGTAATTGGAAGAGAACACAAGGTGAACAATTTAACAATATTTTTATGTATAATGTAGTGTAACACTGTTAAATAAAACACTATATTAATGCTGTCATATCAAGACTTTCTAACAGAATGAATTGCTTTAGAGGAGTTTTTCTGCATACATCTCTTCATTGTTATTCATTTATTCATCTTCATTCTCCCAATTCTTTGCAACTGATGTCATCAGTAGCTTTAATAAATCAAAATTAGAATCCTATTTAAACTGGCTATCCATGCTTAATGCATAAGTCTCCTTTAAACCAGTTTTCTAAAATTAAATCTCATATACTTCTTTATTTTTTTTGTAGAGATTGTTTGTAGAAATGGAGCAGATGGCTAGCAGACCTTTCTCTCAAGTTTTGGTTGAAATAGAAACAAGAGATGGTCATCGTGATGTAGACGAGTCAAATGATGTTGAGGGTGAAGATGAGGAAGAATCAGAGGCAAATAATAGAGTTGGAGATTGGACAGAAGAAGGCTGGAGGAGAAAAAGAGGAAACATTCGGGTTCATTCTACTTCTGGAAGAGGAAACAAAGGAAGGCTGAATGCTGAGAACTCTGGTAAACAGCAGTCACCAGTTACAACTCTCCAACCTGTTACAGCAGCAGTTGAGGTAGCAGCTGCAACTCTCAGGAAAAGAAAAAAAGTAAGAGAATTTTCATTTTATTGTAATCTTGGCTTTTGAAAGTAGTGTTGAGCATTTCTCTAATTTTTCTGTCTCTGAGCTGTCTTAACAAATTTTATTTAATTTGAGTAATTAATGTTTACAGAATCAGATATATCAATACTACTCAAAACTTTACTTCTTATATATCTTCAGAATATTTTACTGTAATCCTTATTTTTATATGCTAATTTTAGTGATGGTGTTTTGTTATGTTGCATATTGATTCTACTAAATGGGTTTTGCTCAATGATCTGAATTGTTTTTCCAGTTTGGAGATATTCCACTAAGGAACTTAATTTCTAAAAAGCTGATGTGTAAAAACACCATTTTGGTAAATTTCTTCCTTTGGCTTTAACTAGCTTTGAAGCCCAACTGTCGGATTTGCACCACTATTTTGTTTCTGTTTCGTCTTGCTTTGATTCAAGATCATGGTGGTGAACTTTTATTCATAGTGATGAAACTTTCTAAAACACTCCCAAGTACTTCTGAGTAAGACCCAGTCAACTGTGCTTTTGCTACATGCATTTTGCAGACAGCTTTCTGAAACTTTACAAAAATTTCACTAGATATTCATATGGCATCAATTCTCTTTTGTGTAAAGGTAGATTTTCCAAGACCATTAATGAATTTTTGCTATGATTTCTGCTGATAATTCACTTTTTGAGGCACTTAAAAAGGACCTCAATGCATTAGACATTTATGAGCATATTTAATCTCAGAATCACATTTTCTATTGTTCCAATTAAAGAAATATAGTTAAATAATCCTCATTTACTTTCAATGGTCATTCGTGAATTTTTGTTTGTCAAAAATAAGTGTCAATACTTCTAAATACAAAAGAGCCATATCTTAGAAAGATTTTAAAGAATAAGTAAGCAAGGAGCAAAATTCTATTAGCTTCCTTTTTCTTATTGTTTATAGTTTACTCTTTCTCTTTTATATTGGAATAACCTGCATCTAGGTATTTGAATTTTATAATTTTGCATTTCAATGTTATAGAAATGTTTGTTTTTATTTTTGATTCAAGTTTGATGGTCTTGGCTGTTTTTTCTATACTCATATTCTTAGTTCATTCATATTTAATAAAAATACTAAGAAATATTCTTGGAATGAAATTAGGTTATTATATAAATTTTTTGTAATCTTTTATTATTATATGTAATTTAAGTTGCTTTATCAACTGAATGACATTTTTATAATGTTTGATAAAATGAAAGAATTAAAGAAAGAAAAGGAATCAACTGTGAGACAAATAAGAATCAAATTTGCTGTATATCTTAAAGCACACTTACATCACAAATTTAAGTATTAGTATTGTAAAATATTGTATTGGCATGAAGATGTTATTTTTTGGAAAGTTTCATATATTTATGCCTATAATCCAAGTTTTCTTAAAAAAACAATTCTCTGATTATTGTTTAAGGATTCTCCTAGCCCAATAGCACTTGAGCCATGTAGTGGAAATCGTGCCGCAGTGCTTTCATTATTGATAAGATTACCTACTGGAGGAGAAACTTACACTCCACCTGGTCAATCAGGTAAATTTTCTAATATCACAATTTATTTAAAAAACTTATTAATAAACTAAGAGTTAGAACTAAAGTAACCCATTCTACAAATAGATTATTTAATTCACAAGTCTGTGGTTTGAATAAATAGATGTAAATCAATATACTCGATTCTTAAGGTGAATTGTTAACTAAGTAAGACTGAAGGCCTGTATTTTAACTCATGAAAATATCAGATTTATTGTTTGTTTACATGATAAGATTAAAGGTGAAGGTTTTTCAATACCTTTGATCATATCATATATCATTCATTTTTGGTTGAGAACATCATGGGCAAGTAATGAAATAATGTACTTCTTTTTCATCGTAATTTAGTTGTTCAGCTACTAAATCATGATTTCCTTATTTTATAATGAATCATTATTATTTTCATTTTCAATGTTGCCTTCACAGATGTTTCAAAGAGTTCTTAAAGAAGTATTAGAATGCATAGGATGGTTTTAAGATAAAAAACTTTATTTTTCTCAAAGCCCATCTCAGTTGAAATTTTCCTATTTTGAAACCCTTCTCTAAGCTACAGTCAGTATTTATAGTACTTTATTATTTCATCCTTTCATATCTATCCCATTTGTTTTCTTGTTTACATAGCTAACTTACTTTCTAGTCTATTTCAAATCCTGTATCTTATTACTGTTATAAGATTTTATTATTTGATATTATATTAGATTTTCATTTATTTTATCCCTATTTCCATTTACAGGGCTAGCTATTGCATCTGCCTTAGTCACTTTGGGCAATCCAAGAAAGGCCAGCATTGATCCTACGGGAAAGTCTGACTCTAAAACCAAAACCAGAAAGTCAGCCAATAGTCAGCATCCAGATAGTTGCATATAGTGTATATAGTTAGTGGTTGCATTAACAATCAATTATTTATATTTGAATGGAAGTGTGAAGAATCGCAATTTTGTGCAAATTGTCTAAGCTTCAGTGTATGTATGATTGAGAGAGTATGTTCATATGTGGGATATCATTCCTGCAATTCATTCCAACTTTTGCAATAGTTGTTTTGTTTGTGTTATTCTTTCTTGTAAGATTCTAATGAATTGTAGAGGGTACAACTATACTGAGTTTTATATGACCTAACTCTGGCTGTTAGATCTTTTGATCAGTGTTAAATCTCCGAAATAATGATATTTGGACCACCAATCACCATAACCGATAGATATTCCTTGAAAATCTTTCCAATTATGATCTAATTAACCACTTGAATACTTTGCATTGTTGGTTATCTATTATTTTAGATGAAACATTCAAGTTTTTGGTCAAAACAATCTTTGATAAATTATTCAAATGTTCCTGAATTTATTTTTCAAAATAAGGCAATTTTTGAAAAATTAATCTGGGCCGGTTAAATTTAAAAATAAATCTCTATGTTCCAATCACTTATATATTGTTTAGACTGGGTATTAAGATATCAAGATAATTTTATTGAAATAGAATTCAAAGTTCAAATATGTTCCTTTTATTAATGACTAATTCTTGTTTAAAAGTATTTGTAGTCTCATGAATCCTTTCATTTCTTTGTTTTCAAATAATTTAACCTTTTATCTATAGATTTTTATATATATATCATGATTGGATATTAATGTGGGGAAAATGTTAATCACCTACATAGTATTATCATTTCCTCTAGGTCAGTGGCTCCCAAATGATATTTCCAGAGCACTGCTAGGTATGTGCCAATAACAAACATAAGTGTTTTTGTAATTACATTTCCTGCTTCTTTTAGCAAAAGATGATCCCAGTTTTTTAATAAATTAGTGTTTTATAAAATAGCACTAATTTTTAAAAAGTCATTATGAAATGTGATGGCAGATTCATACTTTTCATTAAGTGGATGTGGTTGATTAAATTGTGAGACTAATAAAATATTTGGGCACCACTGTGCTAGATACAAGGCAATAGTAATTTTAACATTTGCTCTTTAAAAGTGTTGTATTGCGTAGAAGCTGTATAGCTAGGAACAACCCCATTGCCAAATTTAATAATCTAGAATAATAAGACTGATGAATGAAAATGGCTAATTTTTGTAAATCCTCAGTTAGGAGAAATGATGTGACAAGTTCAGTTATAATGGTTTAGTATTCTTAGATTGAGGTAGATCTGATGTTTCATAAAAAGGCTTTTTGAAGGTAATGTTTATAGTCATGATTATTAAGACGGATTTTATTTCCAACAGAATTATCTTGAGCCTAAGCTGTTATATTCATACATGCAAATAAGTCAAGATTGTAAAAGGGATTTATAGCATTTAACAAACCATGCTACAATTAATTCATAATCCTATTCTGAAATGCTCTCTATTATATAATGTATATAAATATCATTTTATATATTTTAGTTCTTTTAGTCAAGCTGAAACTTGGTTATTTTCAACAAATTTTATTGTTGTTCAGTTTTTGCTTTGAAATTGCTAATTTGTTGTTTAGAGATTCACCATAGCAAAAATGTTCAATTTTCAAAAAAAATTATAGCTTCATGAAATTCATGGTAAACATTTATGTGTACATAAATCACCATTTTTGTTTGTAGAATTTGAAACCAATTTTGTGTTGTAATTAACGTTTTAACTTTTCAACTGAGACCTTATATTAGCTATTAACATTGAAATTAGGGTAAAATATTTGTTTTAATATTATTTATATTTTATTTTCCTCATATTTGAACTGTTCAGTATCCCTTTGCTGGACCATTTGATATATCTTGATTGATTTTAATATTCTATGTGAAGTAACTTTTTCTATAAGATCAGTGACTCATTCAGAAAGTATTTTATGCATAACTTTGTTTTTATTGGAAAGTCCTAGTCCAGATGAATTATCATTATTGAAATCTTTTGCTTCAAATATGTGTAGCTATTTAAGCAGGAAAATGTGCAAAGTGTTAAACAGGAAAATCGATGGGTCAAAGAAAGTTAAATTTGTTGACCTATTAGGTCTAGTCACAATAGCCAGAAAACTTTTGCCATGAATACCTGTATTTTTATATCTTTTACTACACATTATAATACATACCTACTGTAGAATGGGCAAATAATACTATGTCCATTGGATTTTTATCTTGATTTATGCTCCTGTAAGATAGCTTATTTGAAACTATGCAACATGTAACAGTTTTGTAACAAATTGTATTCTTTCAAAATTGTATTACAATGTTTTTATCTGAAGTACCTAACCAGCCAAAGGGTAAAATAATCATGACTGTGCAATATTAATAAATGGGTGAAGATATTTATAGCTAAAGTTAAATTCAAGATAATTGGCTACATTTAACAATTTTACTTTTTGTCTCAGGTAGTGGTTCTGTTAACTATGTGATAATTATTTGTCAACTACCCAAGAATACTTCAACTTTAGCATCATGATGTTTCTCATTTTATCATGAAATTATAACATAGTTTACCAGTTTAGGTCATATGTCTCATCACAGAAAGGGGTGAAACTATATTTATTATAAATACTATGTAGTCTTTTATAACAGTAACTTTATTATCTCTCTTGTTTTTTTTTGTGTGAATTTCTTTCTGTTAATTTTTGGTGGGCTCACTACATCTCTTCCTTCTCATTGACATACCATATTACCCGAGCTCTCTTTACAAATATTGAGATGATATGGTTGGAGGTTTATGGATTATGTAATCACTCTCATTTCCAAATATTTCAGTATAGTCACTTAGTGAATGTGATTGTGTGAAACAAGAATTGATCAATGGAATGCATTGAAAGTTTAATTGATGAATATTGGTGCTGATTTTAGTTCTTACGTTTTGTTCTTTTATGAATTTTGTTTGTTTGGTCTAAGCTTTGTATTGTTGGTGCTATGAAGAAGGAAGAAAAATAGTCCTTGCAAGAGACATGGATCTAAAAAAACTGCATATGTGAGTGTGTGCAAGCCTGAGAATAATGAATTGTGCAATTAAGGATTGAATTAATTTGGAGTGATATTATAAGTGAATGATTTATCTAGTCGCTCAATTGTATTTTCTTTTTATCCTCTCTCTAGACTTCTTGCTACATATGTAAAGAGTTATGACTTTATCAATAACTAGGCCATGGGTTATCATACTTGTACATCTACTGAATAGTTCTGAGTTTGTATCAGATTTCCCCTATCATGTATATGCTAAGTTGCAGAAGTTTCTATAAATGTGTGTACTATCTCCAAACATTCTGCCAAGTGAAAATAAGGTGATAATAGTTTCATGGAAAGAACATGCATAATTTACAATTGCAGTACATTCTTATAAGATGGGTGGCTGGTAATGGATTTGTGTTGGTTTATGCTCTGTGATCTCAAAAATAAACTTTGCTCTAAGTGAGTTTTTAAGCGGTGTCAATATTGTTTAAAAAAGTGTGGCTGTTGCTGTGTGAAGAGAGTTATTTGCTCAGACTTATGTGGATTATTTATATCACTATTGGAAGCATCCAGTTAAATAATAATTTAGTGTCATGGACAGAATAAGTCATGGCTATCTCAGAGAAGAATAATGAATGATATTATTGTGCATAAATGAGAAAATATGTAGTAAATGTATGTGTGTTTGTCTTAGTATGGGATTTGTATAATAATATAATCACCAAAATTTCCCATAAATGTTTTTTACAGATATGGTGATGGGTAGGCACTAAAGAAAAAGAGGGAATTGGTGTAAAGAGTGGCATCTCCTGCCCTAGGATATTTAAATACATCTATAGGAATAAAGTTTTTGCATTTACCTTGCTGAAAATCAAAATTTACGGAAAAGCATCAGTGTATAATGAGAAAAAGGCATCTAATTGTCTTCCTCATAATAAATATTTTTTCCTCTTACGTGTTTCTCTATTATTCTTTTCTTTGTCAAATCCCAGTACTCTTCACTTTTTAATGGTTGTTTCTGCTTGAGAGAATACTTAACTGTAAAAATTATTAAAGTACTCATATTTGAATATAAATCAAAATACTTGATACATCGTTACTAATATATACATGTAAGAGAGGAATAACAATGACAAGAATAAAAATAATGATGTTTATTGACAAAAAATTATTTTACCTCGATTTACATTCTAATTAATGAAACCTGAACAAGAGTTTATCTTACATGCAACACTCATCAACACCAGCTGCATTTCATATTAAGCAAATATTTTTTCTTCTCTCCTTTTCTTTGTTACAACTGTGCCGGGTTTATGCTGAGCATCAGGATGATTTAAGAGCTCAGGAGGACAGGTTGATACTGGAGAGCTTAATATTATTTGCTTCAGGTCATAAAAGAGAGGGGAATCTTCTTTGGTTAAGAAAGTAATTGCTAAGCCATGTTTACCAGCTCTACCAGTACGTCCAATACGATGAGTATAATCTATAAAAAAAAGAGCAACATTTTAAAGATCCTCTTTCCCTTAAAGTTTTTTCGGTTTGTTACATTTGATTGAATAGAAATAATTACCTTCAATGCTTTTAGCCATGTCATAATTAATAACCATGGAGACATCTTTAATGTCAATACCTCGTCCAGCCACATCAGTTGCCACCAAAATGTCTTTGGATCCAGTTTTAAGGCTTGCAAGAGCATACTCTCTCTGTTCTTGCCCTTTACCACCATGCAAAGTACAGGCATTGTACTGAAAAAATTCATGTTAGAATTAAATAAGTTAATTAAAATAATAAATTTGAAAATAGCTACTAGGTCTAACACAGGTCTTAATCTATGAATGGTTAAATTTTTCAAATTAACCTGAATATTAAAAAAAATTGATTTCAATATAAACATCTAGATCTAGATTTTTAATGTTTCAATTTTTGCTGATGGTTTAACATCGCAAAATGATTTCAATTTTCTACAAACTCTTAACAAAATATTACAGCATTAGTGCATTATTCTTTTTTAAAATAAACTTACTTCAACCACATAACTAAGGAAGACATATGTTAAGAACCATAAATCACTAATAATAAATTGGCTTACTCCAAGTTTTTCAAGACCTCTTGCCAGAACATCTGCTCCTTTCTTTTGATTAACAAATACAATGATAGGTGGTTCCACACCCCGTCCCAAGATTTCAAGGAGCCGACGTCTCTTATCTGCTTCAGATACCATGTATACAACTTGTTCAGTGCGTTCAGTAGGTTTACCAGCAGATCCAATATACACTACGGCAGGACGACGAAGGTATGTCCTTGCCAATCTTTCTACAGCTGGTGGCATGGTAGCAGTAAACATGACAGTCTATAGATAAGGACATAAAAGAATTATTGTAGTTCATACTGAGTTTAAGATAAGAATAAAAAAACTAATATAACATTATCAGTAAATTATTTAATTAAATGACAAACTTTGACCTGGAAAAATTTGTGATGAATTTTGATAAATGTTTATGAATTTGATGAATGTTTAATAAGACCAAAATTTTGAAACAACAAATATAAGTGCAAATTAAAGGTACTTATTTCCATGAGTTTCCACTTCTGAACATATATTTGTTTGAAGGTTAACTAATAACTATGGTTAAGTCATGGTTTTTCTACATTCTGCCTCATTCGCAGGTTATTTGCCAAGTATACATGAGAATATATAGATTTAAATTTCCAAAAGTCAATATTTAGAAAATAATATGGAATGATGTTAATGAGTACAAAAATTATTTTAAATTACATTTTATTTAATCAATCATTGTCACTTTATCATTTATATTTCAACTAACCTGTCTATATTTACTCTTGGAATTAAAATTAGCCATGAGTTTGGATTCATCTTCTGCATCATCAGTGTCTGGCTTTTGATTGGTGACTGGCATAAACTCCAGAATCTTCTGAACATCTACGATTTAAATAAAATTATAATATGCTCTCTTTGAATTCATATTTTATACAGTTAAGTATTTACCAAGCTGCTCAAATAATTTTTTCTACATTAAATCAAAAATAGAAGAGAAGGCAAGATATAATCTATTTGACATAAACATTATAACATCATGAGACATATAGTGATTCTAAGTCATCAAATTAAACTAAAAAACAGATAAATCACAGGTACTATTAATGAAAATTATTCTTGAATATAATAGCTTTACTTGAAATTGTTTACATATGTTAACTTCAATAATATAAGAAATATTTATTAACTGAGTTTACAAAATAAAGAAATGATAAAATGTGATTAATAAAAATTAACCAACATACCTGGCTCAAAACCCATATCTATCATACGATCAGCTTCATCTAGAACAATGTAGGTACACTGACTTAAAACCAGATAACGATTTTCCAGCACATCAATCAGACGACCAGGAGTAGCGATGACAACCTATAAAACAAAATGCACTAGAAAGTTATCTGACAAGAAATGTGAGTTTAATTTCAATAAATAAAAAGTGAAAATCCAGAATTAAAATGTTTAATTTAAATGAAACAGAGTCCAAAATTACAAATCTTTAAAATATGATCGCACAATACCTCACATCCCATACGTAAGCGAAAACCTTGTTCTTCTCTGGAAAGACCACCCACAACCACAACAGTACGAATACCCATTGGCTGACCGAACTTATTAGTTTCTTCTTCTATTTGTTGAGCCAATTCTCGAGTTGGAGCTAATATAATGGAGTACGGCCCCTAAAAAGAGATATATTATACCTAAATGTATTTCTGTTTTGCAACTTTCTAATTTTTCCAGTGCAATAATATACAAACCAAAACAAATTAAGCAAGCCTTGGACATATAAAATAATATGATCCTAATAAAAATACAAGAGACTTTGAAATATAAATCAAGAATTTCTTTAAAATCTTGATACAAACCTGATCGGCATCTTCAATTCTTTCAATCTTAGGTAAGGACTGAATCCACATGAGTAGAGGAATGAGGAAGGCAAGAGTTTTTCCTGATCCAGTTTCAGCAACACCAATAATGTCTCTGTTCTAAAATAGCAAAGAATATTTATACTTTTGAATGAAAATTTTCAAAACAGGTGAATAAGTCAGAAATAAAATGAAAATGTGAGTAATTTACATCACTTAAATTTCTGAAATTTGATTAGTGGAAAGTGTATCAAAAAAACAAATATTAAGCAGATAAAACAAATATGTCATAGGCTAATTTACAAATTAAAGAAGTCCTAAATATCATAAGTAGTATCTTCAAGCTACATTAATAAATTAACTTAAATGCTGCCTTTGGGAGTTCTCAAATAAACAGACTTAACAGATAAATTGAATTGCAATATAGTACGTTGAGATGATCAGCTAAAATAGAGGTTTCATTGAGAATGAAATGAATGTTTACTTATATTAAGTCAGTATCTCCACCTACTCTTCCAATTGAAGCAAAAAAATGAAGGACATGATAAGTAAAACTTGCTGATAAGCAAAAATAACAATATTCTGAACTTATTACCAAAGGAAAGTGAAAATATCTTGAAATCATCAACTATGTAAACTCAGCTATAGGCTGTTCTGAAGGAATTACGAAAAGGAATTTTTTCAGTAGTTTTCAATAATACTATACTATAATATGATATACCAAATTTAAGGTACCAATTAACTGTAATAGAATGGCACAAATATTTTTAGTGAGCAATTACAACATAACTTATTCAAAGGGTACAGAGCTGTGCAATGTTAGCAAAAATGAATTTCATTATGTTCTCATGATTATTAAAAAGAAAAGAACTCATAAAATTCAATTGCAACAAAAAATAAACAATATACCTGTAGACCAATTGGTATTGCCTGCCTCTGAATTGGAGTTGGTTCCATATAACCTATTGAATCAATTATATCCAAAATCTCTTTGGGAATTCCAGATTCTTTCCAGTTACGAATTGGGTCAGGTATTCTTCCTCCTGAATAGGATGATGGATAAAATTAAGAATTTTAAATGGATAATGTAATAGAATGTTATTTTCTATAATTCAATGAAAAAGTATAAAATCACCAAAGAAAAAATGAAATGAAACCTTTAATAGTAATGTTATAATCTTCCCGGAAAATTCTCCAGTCTCTCTCAGTCATATCATCAATTGCCTTTTCGGACCAATGGCGATCATCCCATCGCTGCTTTTCTTCCTTCTTCCGGAGCTTCTTCAATCGGACTCTATCAATTAAAACCATTAATGAATGATATTCTTTCAACTTGAAGACCTTATCTAATAATGCAAACTAGAGTATGAGGTATAAGTTATGGAATAGTTGTATTCTCTAAAAATCATTTACGACTATAATTTCATATCACTGAATTCTCATTATGAAAGAGAGAAAACTATGTCCCTCGGGATTTAAGGTAGATTTCACCAACAAGTTGATATTATGGGTCTTTTAATTACTTTCGATATTAGAAATTAAAATACAAGTAATAGGGATAGCATTCATTACTTACAAAAGGTTTGTTGAGTGCCAAAAGGTTATGCTTAAACATATCAAAGTTAGTGACTGTAAAATAATTCTTTTTTAAAAATTACCATTCCTTCATCGTCATTTTTAAATGTAACACATGCAAAAATAAAATTATAAATTCTTCAGTTTAAATAATTAAAATTGGAAATTTTGGAGATTGATACCTAAAAAGGAGGGTCTAAATCATTATGTTGAATGATGGTGACATACTAATTGATATACACACAAAGAAAAATACCTAACAAGCAATATTAAACACATGCAAAGTAATTACTTCTCCTGCTCCTTTTCAGCTTCTGTTCTTCTTCGCTCTAGAAGTTCTCCATAAAATTTTGACTGATCCCTCTTTTGTGCTTTGATGTCAATGCCTGCAATATGACCACGACCAAAAAACTGCACCTGAAGGAATCAACATGACCAACATTAGCCCATGGTCAAAAGCAGACATAACTTTGTGCATCCATGCATTATCAGTAATAATTAATACTTTAAAGATTAATATAATATACATAAATGCCGTTATGTATTTTATACAACTATTTGAAAAAATTAACTTAAAAATTTGTTTTAAAATTTACATTCTAATCTGAATATTTATCCTTAAAATTTTATAGATAATTTATAGTTACAATTATTTTCCACTATTATTTATTGGCAGCAAGACAAATTTATATATGTGTGGCATTTTTAAGGCTAAATACATTAGACATACTATTTGCAAGAATCAGGACTCCAAATAAATAAACTACCAACTATTCTCCTGAGAGAAGAAAGTTATGTAAACTTCCTCTTTCAAAAAGGCACATTATAGTTTCTCAGTCCCTATACCATATAAATAACAATGAGTCTGTCATGTGGAGAAAATATGCCACTTGATTCATAGCTCCATTCATGCACCGTAGAGCATACTAGGATTTGTGCATGATTTGCTTTGGGAAGACAAAGAGATTGTACCTGATGTCTCTCCTTATATAATGGGTTGTAATCCACAGATGTGTCCTCAGATGCATCCCAGTCAAAGACAAACTTGCGGTCATTCAACCTCCGTACCCTGCGTTTCTTTTTCACAAGTCCCAAATAACGTTCCTTGATTGCTTCTCCCTCTTTCTCCTTGTCTTTCGGGCCCTGGGCAAGAGAAGTAGTAACAGCACCAGCAAGAGGTGCACTTCCAACTGGAACAAGAGCACCACTGCTTCCAGTTACATTGCTACTGCTACCACCACCTCCATCATCTTCCTTCTTCAGGGGGTCACGTTCTCTGCGACTAATTATTAATTACACTTCACATTAGGAAAACAGATGGTTAAACAATATCAACTGCTTTATCTGTTAACCACATTAGCACAGATATTCCACTTAAGAATGCTGGATAAAAAATTCCACAAAAAATTGCTGAATAAAGCTATTTTGAAAGTTATAAAGTTATTTTGAAAGCATTGAACAAAGCAAAAGTGGTTTATTTAGAAATAAACCTCAGAATATCCAAACCAGGAACTATCCCTGTCTTAGTAGCACATGAAGGCTAAGAACAGGTAAATAAGAGAACGATTGAGATGATAAACTATAAAATAGTCATCTTTCTTAATTATGACTATTCTTTTTAATTAGTATATCATGTGCAGTAAGAATCTAAATACTTAATGGACAACATATTTAATATTTATAATTACATATCATTTTCCGCAAGTGATTTTCTTTGTTACAGGTTATAATAAATTTAAATATCTGCAGATGTCATTTTTTAATATAAAAAGAGACATATTAAAATTTGACAACGCATCAAGACAACAACACATTTAAATATTTGTTCATTCATTATGTTAACATTCCACAAAAAAATGCTTGACCATATTCAATTTATGTTTAAATATTATTTTATTGGTGAATTGGAACAAAATTTCCTGTTACTCAATTTAATGGGAATGGATTTCTTAAATAGAAACAATGAAGTTCAGAAATTAAGAAATAAATATGAGCAGATTTGATAGATATTTAAGTGAACAAACCGATCTCTGTCTGATGAAGATGTCCCTGCTGAAGAAGTTGTACTCCTATGATGATGACTTGAAGCACCTCTAGATGCTTCTCGATTGAATTCAACTCTTTTTTTACGTTCTTCCTCCTGCCTACGGCGTATCTCTTCAACTTCTTCAGCTCGTCTTTTCAAGGCTTCTGCAGCACGCTCTTCTTTAGTGAGGAACTTGGGCTGAATTTTAACAAACGTAAGAGATATGTATTTTAAGCATCGAAAATTTATAAAACTACACTATGTAACACAGTGGTTGGAAAACTAGTTGGCCCAGAGTTCCACTCTTCCCTAATGGCCTCCTAATGTTTCAATTCTCAGCTCACAGGCGATCATCTTAATGAGTTCAATTAATTAACGATCGAAGCTGATATTGTCTGGGAAGTCACTTGAAGATGTGACGTTTATGATTGATCATATATGTTTTTAATAAAGTAATCTTTCGCTGGCCAGTGTACATTGAATAACTTGTTTTCTCTAGCCTAGTGGACCTTCTGGCCCCACCAAACACTCCAGTAGCCTTACATGCTTGCCAACCACCAATGTAACATATTACAATTACTGGTTAATAAATGCAATTATGCTTGTTTAAAAAATAACTATTATAGATATTTATATGCTATATAATTGTCAATAACTATTTCAATTACAATTACCATCTTCTTCTAAAGTAACTTAGTACAAGGACTAAATTTACATTAACACAATAATATAATACATCAGGAACAGTGAAAATAACAAAAGAATTTTCAATGACTACCATCAATGGTACCAAAAAAATGATTTATTAAAATACTTATATACTTGCAAAAAGTATTTTGATATGTTAATATCCATTATACTCCTTTAAATAAGGAATCAGATATATTGATATTTAAATAAATTGTTGCTTATTGCGATTAGTGGAATATCTGTAAGGATTTGAACGTTAAATATAAGAACTACTGAAAGTATGACAATCATCCATTTCAAAATAATATACATTGAGGAACAAGAGGAGCAAAAATATTATCTACCTTGCTACGAGCGGTTTCTTCCGCCTTCTTTTTCGCTAACAATTCCTCCAGAGAGAGAGGCTCTTTTTTAACCATCACTTCTGGCTCAGGTTTTATCTCTTTTTCCTCTTCAACTTCCATCTTCTCTGGCGGCGTACTGTAAAAGTTATGTGTAGTAGATGAGTTTAACACCATGAACAAATAATAATTCTGTAATTCATGGAATAAATAATACCTTGTTTCCTGCAAAGATTTTGTAGAAGCATCTCGGTGACGATGATGACGATCTCTTGGACTGTGACTACGAGATCTTCTATCTTTCTCTCCAGTCTTCTTCTTGTTCCTCTCTCTTTCGCGGTCTTTCTCACGTTCTCTATCTTTGTCTCGTTCACGCTCCTTATCTCTATCTCTTTCCTTGGATCTCCCTCTTTCTTTTCTATCTCTTTCCCTATCTCTGCTACGACTTCTCCTACCTTTCTTTTCAACCCCCATGACGTTTATATTCCACCTGATATAAACAATCAAGGCATGTAAATTTTTTTGAAAATTAAGTCAAAAATAAATACGGTGACTTTTCATTATTTAATTTAAATATGATATTCAGATACCTTCAACTAACAAGTAACCACAAATATAGACAATTCTACAAAAGTTATTTCAATAAATCACCTCACCTTTTCTTCTCACTGTTTACTACTCATTGATGCCGAAACCGAACCTTCAGCTGTTTAGTGTTGGTGTGAAATTTACCTGTAGATGGAGGATTGAAAGACATTATTTCTTAACTTTAAAAATGAAATTGATTTCCATATGAAAATTTTTACAGAAATAAAAACAATTATATATTAACTTCACAACCGTAGCCATATTACTTATATTGATCATTTGTATATAATCTTGATAACCAGGACGTAGGAAAGGGCCGGAAGTCTTCTGCAGTATTATCATGGCTGCTCTTAGTCGGAAATTATTGCGGCTAGCTCCTAGGGTAAAAAAATAATTACAAAGTTTAAGTAATGCGCTATTCAACTTATATATAGTTGAAGGGATTATTTAATATAGTAGTGAATATTTTCGGATTTGTAAATGGTGTTCTTAATGGCATATTTAATTATTAAAAATTCCTTTGTATAGACTATCCTAAATCATTAACGAATTGATAATATCTCAAGTAATTATTCTTTTTAGGCACCTCAGACCCTGTCAAGTTTATGTAGCAAGTCTCTTCATTCATCTTCGCCCAGCTCCGAAAAGGTAGGAACTCGATGAAATAACCATTTCCTTGCAGAGTTCTGTATTCATATTTACTCTATTCTTTAACAGAAACATATTGAAGAAACTCCAATAACCAACAGAACAACATGCACACTCATTCCCGGAGACGGCGTTGGTCCGGAACTCGTGTATTCGGTACAAGAAGTTTTCAAAGTAAGTTCTATGCAGTTAAGTTTGAATTTTCAATAAGTGGACGCTTATAAAAGTATTTATTTAATATATTTAGGCTGCAGGAGTTCCGGTTGATTTCGAAAAGTATCTATTTAGTGAACTCTTGCCAGGAATGAGTGCTCCATTGGAGGAAGTTGTTGCATCCATTAACAAAAATGGGATATGCTTGAAGGGTATTCTAGCATCCCCTGATTATAGTAATACTGGAGAGCTGCAGACTTTAAATATGAAATTGAGGTATTTGAAACCTTTTCAGATCATGCGAAATGAAGATACATTTTTCATGTTAACCGAACATTTAAATTTTTACAGGAATGCTTTGGATCTGTATGCTAATGTTGTTCACGTTAAAAGCCTTCCTGGAATCAAATGTCGACATCAGAACTTAGACTTGGTAATCATACGAGAACAAACAGAAGGCGAATATTCAGCCCTAGAACACGAAAGTGTTAAGGTAATTCTAACTAATCTTCGCAATTGGAACGCTCGTGTAGAATTTTCGTTGTTACTGACGATGGTTCAATAAATATTTTCATAATTACAGGGAGTTGTTGAATGCCTCAAGATCGTAACAGCAGAAAAATCTCAGAGAATCGCCAAGTTTGCATTTGACTATGCCACTAGGAATAAGAGGAAGAAGGTCACATGTGTACACAAGGCTAATATAATGAAATTAGGTGATGGGCTTTTCCTTAAGTGTTGCCAAGAGGTAATTTCCATTTTTGGTTTAATGTTTGATTTATCAATAGATTTCTTTCATTTTCAAAGTTTCTAGGAGAGATAAGAAGTAAGTGTGTTGTCTTAGAATATTATCTCATTATTTTCTAGTCTTATCAGTTAAGGAATGTAATGTATTTAATAATTGTATGCTGTATGCTCATTATGTTGAATGTTATTTCAAGATTTTAAAGGTAATTTGTTTTCATAAGCATCTTCTATTAATAACAATATAAATATATAGGTCCAACATAAGTATAAAAAGGTGATAATAGAAGTATTACTTTACTGTGATTCCTCTTTAGACTGGCGTAGTAATTTAGAGGAAATCATTTTATAGCAATTTATTCTATTTTGTAGATATTTTTTAGGTATTGTATTCTGGAATATAACTTGAATGTGTTCCATAAAATTTAATAGAATAAGTTACAATTGGAGCAAGAAAGATTAATTTTATTATTTCTTATATCTTTCTGATTTTTCACCTTTTGCAGGATTTGTGTAGTCTAATAAACTAGTCAAAGCAGTGGTAATTTTTAGGTATGATATTATGTTATTGAAAAAAGGATATACTCATTGTGAAAATCATTGCAAATACAAGTAAAACAAAATCGATAATCCTATGCTCTTAATGGAAGTTAGTTATCATACCTTAGTGTATCTCTTGCTGTGGCAGAAATTCTGTAACTATAGTTATCAAGTAGTTCTGAAGAATTCTCCCTAGGGTTTAAAACAGGATCAGTTCCTAAGTGTGAACTATAATTGCCTCGGTAGAACATTATCTTTGAACAATGAATTCTCATTTTAATCTTCAAATATTGAGTTTGAGTATTTTCTGGAATAGTATATCAGTTTGGATATATCTGCATTTCTTCCAAATGATCAGAGGCAAGATGCTTTTTTAGTGCAGAGTTATAACTTTTACGCAGTTGTTCATTCTTTCCTCTTTGTTCGAGTTAATTTCCGAGAACCAAGGAGGATTTCTGTTTACTTCTGGAAATGCGGTCCTAGTGGCCCATATGTTTGCAGTTAGATATAAATCAAATTTTTCTTTTAGAACTTATTTTTTCTGATTGATTCTGTCTAATGTATCTGTCATATTCCTTCAGACTAATGAAAATTGTTCTATTGATATCTGTTGCATAAGTTAATCTGCATTTGCAGGGAATATTTTCCAAAACCAAAATGTAGAATCCATAAGTGTGGCTTAGGTTGTCCTTGGGGTAGCTAAGATTGTTATTTAATGTTTAAGCTGCTTGTACTTAATAAAAATCCTACTAATGTTTCCTGATGGTACATAGGTACATGTATGAGGGAATAAACTTAGGTGGGTATGAAGATCTGAAAGCATATACATATATATATATATACATACACATTAATGCTGCTTTCAGATCTTCATACCCACCTAAGTTTTTTCCCTCATACATGTACCTATGTACCATCAGGATATATATATATATATATATGTATAATGTATGGATTGTTCCTTGTGAATAATTTAAGAATATTTTAAGAATAATAAATCTCCATAGGAAGATAGTGAATGTAACTAAAACTATGTATACAAATCAGGCAGTTGTGTTGACAACTCATGAGAAGATTGAATCATATTAGAACTCAGGTTGGGAGGAGTTATATCTCCATTCCCATTTCTATTAATTATAGAAATTGTTATATAGACATTACAAAGTAGAAGACTGTTTGAGCTCTTCCTTGTTTATGATTTGTTGGTTTGGGATGATTGGATATTGTTGCAAAAAATTGATATCCAGAATGAAGAAGAGAGCTTGCGAGAAGAAAGAATTTAATTGAATTGAATGGACAACGGATGATAGTTTTAAGGAATTTTAGATACGAGGAAAGTTGATTGTCAGAGAATTATTGAATGAACATAAAAATTCCCATATTGTTTCTTAATTTAGTAATTACTTTAGTATTTTTAACAAAATTTTCATTTTAAAGACTGGTTTTGTCATGGTGACCACTTGCTCTGGTGGTTTGGATAATAATGGTTGAGTATTGTAGACAAAAACCAATACCTGGAATGAAGTATGTGAAAAATATTGAATGAAAATATCAGAGGATGTCACAGTGATGAAACCAGTTGTGTAAATATAAAAAAATTGTGGAAAATACTGTATTTCTTTATTCTTGAAAATACCAATATAATGTATATGTGTATATATATATATATATATTATTTATATTAGGTCTACCGGAAAGTTCTGTCCGTTTTTAGAATGAAACAAAAGAATAGATTTTTTCATACTTTGAATAAAGTTCATTGAAAATTTCAATTGCCATCATAATTTATGACTTCTCTACAGCGTGATAGCATTTTGTATATCGCATTTTTAAAGAATGTCTTAAGTATATATATATATATATATATTGTTTTTTTTATTGATATTGATCTGATAGTAATACTATATAACAATGATATATCA
This sequence comes from Pantala flavescens, assembly GCA_020796165.1. Lineage (NCBI taxonomy): Eukaryota > Metazoa > Arthropoda > Insecta > Odonata > Libellulidae > Pantala > Pantala flavescens. Next base: position 19,591,363 of record CM036882.1, read on the forward strand.
AGAGAGAGAAGTATGGCTTGGGATCCAATGTAATTTTTATTCTTCCTTTTATTGCAGACTGCTAAGCTATTCCCAAAAATCCAGTTTGAGTCTATGATTGTTGATAATTGTACCATGCAAATGGTGTCCAATCCTCATCAATTTGATGTGATGGTTATGCCAAATCTGTATGGTAACATCGTAGACAATCTAGCCTCTGGTTTAGTTGGAGGAGCTGGTGTGGTTGCTGGAGCTAGTTACAGTGCTGAGCATGTTGTGTTTGAACCTGTAAGTTTAAAGTAGTCCCTTAAAATTTTCTTTAGAATTGTTATTTAATGTGGAATATTTGTTTTTCTTGATCATAATTTAATAGTATTTTGAAGCTTTTTTTATAAAATTTTATAATTGTTATATTTGTAGTACATGTTTAAAATTATCCGAATAAAAATAGAGCTCTGTAAATTAATATTATAATTGTAAAATTTATATAGTGATGTATGAGCATTATTTTTACATGAGTAAAATATGAGGTATTGCCTTTTCTCCATCATTATACAGTAGTACTCACAGTGGTATTGATTTAATGTAAAGCATCGTAATACCTAATTTGATACCATCATATTTTATATTCTTGAAGAGTGAGAAAATCTAAGATTGAGTTACTTATCATCAAAACTAAATTCTTAACTCAATTTCATGAAAAAAGGCAATGTTAGAGAATTAATTTTACTTTTATCATTATAACTTTTTTTATTAATTCTGTAATCATTTATACAAAAGTTATTCATCTATTTTCAGTAAATCGGAAATTGATTTGACTACTGAAAAATTATTTATATTCCTGCAAATTTCTAAATAATCCCGAAGTAGTTCAGTATTACCTAGTAATTATGATGAAAGGTCTATGTATTCCATATCCATAATGGGAAGGTGAATTTTGAACATTTAGTGTTAAAGTAAAATACATCAATTTTTTTTTTTCAATTCTCAAAAGTTTGTTATCCTGGAATTAATGTATTTCATTACCTTATTTGGTTTGATAAAATATTATTGGATGGTAAACATAGTGTTTATAAGTCTGCTGAATTAGCAGTAATATTGGACTATAATTCCTTTAATTCATGCAGGTCAAAGGATTTTAATCAATAACTTCTTGTTCAAGACATTTTTCTTTTTTCCAGGGAGCACGACATACCTATTCTGAAGCAGTGGGAAAAAATGTTGCAAATCCAACTGCTATGATGCTCTGTTCTGCAAAGATGTTACACCATGTTAATCTTCCTGTTTATGGTGATTTAATTCGTAATGCTGTGAACAAAGTACTTAAAGATGGAAAAGTAAGTATTCTTATCAATTGTGAAGACCTAGATATCAATACAGATCATGCACAAACCTAACATTTCCTAAATATTTACTTAATGTAACTATGAAATTAATTTTTAAATATTTTTGTCCTGAAAGGAGGAAAACTCATATCAAATGAACTTTAATTGAATTTTAATTTGTATTATCATTAAGAAACAGTAAATTTAATAAAAAGACGGTTAATAACGGTTTAAAAGAGGTCTCCCTGTGCAGTGATCCCTTGTTTTTCGCTGTTAATGGGGACCTGAATCTTCTGGAAAAGTTGAAAACCATTAAGTATGATTTGCCCCTTAGAATTCTCTTATATGAGGGTACAAGAATGTTTTGTATATCTAAACAGTATTTACACTTCATTAACTTAAGACAAAAATTACAACAGCATATGTATTTACTTAAAGGTGTCAGTGCTAATCAATGTGGTAAATTACAAACCTTTTAACAGTAATAAACATGGATCAAAGTTGCTTTCTGAGAGAGCTGAAGAGTCTTGTGTTGATAGCCGAGGAGAGGCTTCCACTTGTAGACTTGTAGAAGCTTTAGGCTTTTGATCACATCTAAAAGTTTCACTTTTTTGCTGATGATCATAATCATCTTCCTCTTTAGCATGCCAGAGGAAGCATTATGTATATACAAGTAAAGATGCGCTTGCTAACTGCAAGCAATTTAATAATATATCTTTTAATGAAAAATAAGATTTTACGGAAGGTATCCACATTACTAAATATAAGTTAAATGAAATTATTGGAGCGCATGTATACTTTTACATGGACATAGAGTAATCACTCCCCAGAATTGAACCAATGATAATTTACGACAATCTTAGGGACGCTTTTGTTTAAGAATGGTCCCTTTTATGGCTTTGTGAAATTTTGAACCTCTGCGCGGTTGGGAAGTGTCATAAAACGTTTTCGGAAATATGGTTAATGTATTTCTTATGAGAAAAATCTAGATTACGGATATTTCCCGCAGGATGTCTTTGGTTTGATGCTGGGTCAGGAATATTTCTGCCGCAAGGAACGCATGGGATATTGAATTCAATACAATGTATGCTGCGATAATGTCATAGATTTTATGTTAAGCATTCACTTATATAAAAAATCTTTCAAAAAATCATATGTTTTATTAAAAGATATAATTTCCAATTAATTGCTTGCTGACAGCAAGCAATCGAAAAATATATCTTTTAATAAAACGTATGATTTTTCGAAAGACTTTATTCGGATAAGTCATGCTAACTAAAGGACATTTTTGCAGCGTACCTTGCATTGACTTCGATTTCCCATGCATTTCTTACGGCAGGATAATTACCGCCCTGGCATCGAACCGTGGCCATCCTTCGAAAAACACTGTCATTTCTCGCTTGCATATGATTGATATTATAAATACTCCAAATTTCAAATGGAAATACCTGAAGGAAGTACCTCAGAATGAGTCCTTAACTCCCCATGCATTTCTTACGAAGTTATAGTTAACGCCCCCTAGAATCGAACCAACAACCATTTATGACAATCTTAGGGATGGTTTTATTTGAGAGTGGTCCCTTTTATGGTTCTGTGAAATTTTGAACCTCTGCGCGCTTGGGAAGTGTCATAAAAATCTTTCGGAAATTTGGTCAATGCTTTCCTTACTGGAAAAATGGAGATTATGGGTCGCTCTAGAATCGAACCCATAGCATGTAGGCAATTTTTTTCCTAAGTACACTATGTTTGTATCTATACGTGTAAAAAGTTTGAATGATCTAGGTATCATATTAAGGGAGCTACGATTTTTCAAAATTTGAAAATATATCACCTCCTGGCATCGAACCCATGACCAGTTGTACGTAAAAAATAGCATTCTTACAAAGATATACATTATAGCAATAGCCATATAAAATCTTAACCTTCTAGCTCAATGGGAAGTATTTTAAAAAATTATTTGAAAAGGCCCCATGCATTCTTATGGGGGAAAGTCGATTTTTGGGGCCTCCTAGAATCGAACCCATGATACGTAGAGTGGATTACCAAATTTTCCCTAAGTGAGATTTAGTGGGCCATTACGTAAAAAAATCGGCGACTCCGTGGCCGAAGCAGTTTGGGCCTGACATTAATATCCTATATATATTTATATGTTATATCCCCCCGAAGCGTCTATATATAATAGATATATATATATAATACGAGTAAATATGTGCTTGCTGACAGCAAGCAATGCAATAATTTATCTTTAGTGAAAAATAGAATTTTTCGAAAGATTAATCTGCTCAAACATTGACGAACATAATGTAAAGGACATTAACGCAGCTGAAAATGCACTGAATTCGATTTCCGATGTATTTCTTTCGGCAGCATAATTCCCGCCCCGGCGTCAAACCAAGGCCATCCTGCTAAAATCACTGAAATTTTTCGCTTGAGTATGGTTGACTTTATAAACACCCTGAATTTCAAAAGGAAATTCATTCAGGAAGCACCTTAAAATGAGTCCTAAATTCTCTATGCATTTCAAATGGAGATAGAGTTAACGCCTCATAGCATCGAACCAACGACCTTTTACGACTATCTTAGGGTAGCTTTTAAATGAGAATGGTCCCCTAAATGGCTGTGTGAAATTTTGAACCTCTTCGCGGTCGGAATGTGTCATAAAAAGCTTTCGGAAATATGGTCAATGTATTTTAAACGGGAAAAATCCAGATTACGGGTCGCTCTGGAATCGAACCAATAGCACATAGGGAAGTGTTGATTTTTTTCAAAGTACATTATGTACGTATCTATAAGTATAGAAAGTTTGAATGATCTAACTATCATATTGAGAAAGCTACGATTTTTAAAAATCTGAAAATATTTCATCCCCTGGCATCGAACCCATGATCTTTTGTGAATAATTGATAACATTTTTGTGTAGAAACGTATATTATCTATAGCCACATGAGATTTCGTTGTACTACGTTCCCGGAAAGTATTTTTTTTAAATTGTCAAAAATCGACTCCATGCATTCTTATGGAGAAAAATCCGACTTTGGGGCCTCCCAGAATCGAACCCATGATAGGTAGAGTGGGTTTTAGATTTTTTCCTGGGTTAATTTCAGTTGGCCATTACACAAAAAAATCGGCGAGCCCGTGGCCTCAGCAGTTTGGGCCAGACATTTGTATCCTCAATTTTTTTTAACCCCCTAGTTAATTATATATAATAGATATAATAGATACATGCTCTTTAATGGGGTCATGTAGGTTAGCCTGTGTCAAAATCTATCTCTCGTTTGCTGTCTGATGAAGGTGGTTGTCTAATATATGTATATATTTTACTTGTGAATGATCAAATTTCTTTTTCTCAGGTGAAGACCAAGGACATAGGAGGTCAAGCAACTACAAAGGAATTTACTTATGCTGTTATAGCCAATTTGCAGTAAAGCAAATTTTAGAAGTGTTTAGACTGATCTGATCATAGTATTTGTTTTCAAATGATTATATTTATATAACTTATTGCTTGAACAGATTTTAGGTAAATATGTAGATGAATATAAAACCATTTATTGTACAGTCTGCAATATTTGGAATGTATAAATTTTACCTTAAATGACAATACATGTATTTAGACTTCTTGTCTATGTGATTAAGCAGTTTATTGTTAAGGTAGGTCTTTTTGTATTTGTTAAAAATTGTAAACTTTTAAATTAATTGCTTCGAAATTTGAAAGGTTTTCCTTGTATATATTTGTGAAATTTATTTGACAATTATATGGTAGTAATAAGAAATAGCTCTTATTGAATTTTAAACTGTTTGGTGCTAAATGGAAAAGGTACTGTAATGTATCAGCCAAATTGATAAAAATAACTTTATCTTTCTGTCATAAGAAAGGAGACCTTTTTCATTTAATACACAATTTTTAACTCAACTTTATCAGTTTATTACAATAGTTGCTTGATCATTTTGTCGTCTGTAGATCATTTAAAAGGTCTCCTTCCTTTTTGATTATTAACCCTAATAGAATTAAGTTCATTATCTGTTAGATTTATTTAAAACTTGCACACAAAATTTCTTGTCGCTGTAATTTCCTGCTATATGTCAATAGGCTATTTGCAGGTTATCAATGGAGTTGTACTGTAAATTTAACTGACCTTAGTGGCAGAGTGTTAGTATATTGATTTAGCAGTTAAAAGGTTCTGGATTCATGTCCTGACTAATGGGAGTGTTTCTGTTTGGAAGCACACATTCCTGTTGTAACCTCATTGCAAGTGGATATTGATGAGGGCAGTGTTAGAAAAAATAAATGAATTTCCATTGGCGCTTTTTGTAGTTGAGGGTGGACTTTTGTTTTGTAGAGCAAAGGAATCTGAAATTGAGAGAAGGATCTTAATTTTATAAGAAATAGATTATGAAAGAATTTTAATTTCTTTTTCATGGATTATCTATGAGCAGAGACTGATGAATTCCGCGGAGCACTCTTGTACCACATCTCTGGAACCATCTTCAGGATTGAAGATGGTTCCAGAGAAAACCCGAGAAAACTTCATCCACAATATTCCCCAGGAAAGCAGTAGATCCTATACAAAATATGGTTGATTGATGTACGAGTATATTTATGCTTGAATGTTTATTTTCTAATTTAAAGCCAAAAATCACAAATCTGAATGAAATAACATTGTCATTACAGAAAAGTTGAGTTTTATCTATCTCCTCACTGAACCAAGTTTTAATAAAACACGTTTTACACATCCTAACATATATTTTTCATCTCAACGTTATTAACTTCAATAAATTTTTTGTCAAGATTTTGATTTTCATGTGTAAAAGCAATATTTAAAAAAAAAATTTTCCAATCAAATTATAATTTTTACAATGACAATCTGGAAGATATTATTGATGAAGTTTTAAAAAATAGTGAAACTCATAACTTAATATGAACTTCTGTATCATCATCTTTTGTTCCAGAGGAGCACTAGAGCTTCTCTTATTATAGATCTGTTGTCCATATAACATCTATCTTGGATTATATACATTCTATCCAAACATTTATAACATTTCTTACTAGTGATAAGAAGAGAAGATGACCCATACTTTAAGATCCAAGTGATTAGTTAGTAAGGAGGATAGTATTAATATACTAATATATATCAAGTCTAATCAGCTTCGACAATTACATACATTATAAAGTAGAAATATAAGGTCATAAGTCTTTTGATGTCTGATTATGAAGAATGCAAACTAGCCTTAGATTACACTATGTTTCCTTAAGTGGAAAGAACCAATACTGAAATTATAGTAATGATAATCTTTATGAAATGCATTAAGAACTCGCAATAGAATTAATAACTATATACTACATTAAGGAAAGAAACTACTTTTCTGAGTGGACCTTAAATCAGGACAGTAAAATATGAAAGTTTTAAGTTTTAGCAAGTTAAAAAATGGACTGTGTTTTAGCGTATATATATTAGCACCTTTTGTCCTAGCATCGAAAGCCAATGTATTGTCTTGATGTCCTATAAAGGTTTAGTGAAAGAAATTTTAAATTTCACCGTGAAATATTAAGTCAATTGTATGACTCTAATTCAGGTAAATGGAAAACTTAAATTTGAAACTTTGAAGTTATGTAAGGAAAAATATCACGAATGTCATAATCATTAGCCATTTTCAATTTGTCAATGTGTGAAGGCACCTTCATGCATTTTCCTATTTTTTCATTATTTTTTACTGTCCCTTTATTACTCCTAGGTACTTAATGTTTCTGTTCTATTGCTCCTTTGGTCTTCATAGTGTCCTCAAATCTCTCGGTATCAAGTTGAGTATTGCTAATATCTAATATTAGCTAATATCTGTTGTTCTTCTCACTATATTCCCACATCTAGGGACTTTTCCCTAGCGAATTTTCCCTATTTGGTCTATAATTTTGTCATCTTTCTCATCCATGCTTTGTGTCCCTTCTTGTGATTTCAAACATCTAGTGTACTTTTGTGTGGTCTGAATTTGTTGTGTTATATTTGCATTTAAAACCCATATTTTACTTCTGCATGTTAAGATAGGTAGAATACTTTGATTGATGACCTTTATTTTCAGTTCTATCGGTATTTTTGTCTTTTGGATGTAGAGTTTCTCCATCCAAGTTCGATTCATCGCTTCTCTTCATTAATTATATTCCTTTTCTCTGCTGTCACAAATTGTCAGAGGTATTCCATGCAAACATTTTGGTTTCTTCACGATTTATTGGAACTTGTGATGCAATGGAATTACCTTGGCTTTATTGAAGGTTAGCTTCTATTCTGCCATATTTAGTCTTTGAAGCCAATATTACATTAGTGGTGAAAGTAAAATTTGATCTGAAAAATGAGGATGATACATAATCTCCATTTACACTCTGGCCCTTTCCCTCCCAGGCTAATGTTTCAAAAATTTCTTCTGTAACAGCTTTAAAAAGAATGTGTTAAAGGCAGTTACCCTGTCTAACTCCTCCTTCAATCTTGAATACTTCATTCAAGTAGCCCATAATTACTTTATAGTAGTGTCATTCCTTGTCATTTCCAGAGCCAGCAGTTTTGTTCCCTTCATGTTCTTCTTAGTTTACTTCTTGCATTTTGGTTATATCTTTCTTTAAAAACTGTTGACTACTGGAAACTGTTTTACTTTTATGTTCTAAGGATGCTTATTTGTACTTTATTGTGCATTTACCATTCTTGGTCATACCTTAGGTTTGTTTGTTCTTTTCCTGTGTCTTTAATTCTTCTTTTTTGTCTACACTTCTTTCCATGCATTTGCCTGTTTTTTCTCCAATTCATCTTTAATTAGTATTATTCTACAAGTTACATTGAAGTTAGGTCAGGCAATGCTTCTTGTCAGGAAATATATACATATACTAGATCATAACTCCTCCAGTGAGTTAAAAAGAAGAAAAATTACAGCGTAACCACATCTGAGTTAACAGCAGTTAATATCAATATACGAACATTAGATTAACAATTAGTAGATGCTTTAGTGCTTACAGTAAATAGTTTGTATAGGACAAAATATTTTCAGTCTGGGTGAAATTGGTACAACTTCTTCTGCACTCTTCAATTAAGCTTACTATTAATTATGAAAATTCATTTTGTCATTTAACTAGAATTTTTTAAAAATTAGTATTTGAAAATTCAACTACTCGCAAAGATATTGCAAAAAATATCGTGGTTGAAATTCTAAGTAGATAAAATAGGAAGGTAAAACCGAATCAATGCGAAAGAAACACAATTTCGAAGCGGTTGGATGCATAAGCATAATAAACAGGTAAGTCAACAAACGCTCTTAACGGTGTGAACATTTTGAAATTCATGTTTAATGAAACTCGTTTCACCGAGCGATAGTCTTACGAAAATTTTTACAAATGTAAGCAAATTTGCAATGTAAATTTTGAGTCTTATTTTGCAACTTTGTCCTTGAAGCCCTTCTTAAATGGAAGTCCTGTTTGTATGTATCTCAGTCCTCGGTTCAATAATGACAACTGTAGTTAATTATCTTAACTTGCAACTATGTATGCATAAATAAGTCATATGCTTGTAGTTACTATAAGTTACTTATTATTTTAATTAAAAATTATAATACTAGCGTGATTGTATATTTTTAGCCTCTTGATACATAAAAACCTTTTACGAGATGAATTTGAGAATAATCCGCTTATGCTGTTGCGGCTAAAAGTTTCAAGTTTCAAATCACAGTTTGGATTTACAGCCATAAATTATTTATTTCTTTGTAAATGAACATTTAAGGCAGTTTTAATTAGAAGGCTCAGGAATAGTATATTCATTGAATAATATATTAGATTTGACTTATGTATGCCCACATCTGTCCGTATTTAAACTCAAGTTTTACCTTAGTCGTAGAATCACGACTTTTAGTACAAATGAATTGATATTAACTATGATTTTAGTATTTCTTTCCGTATTCACTGATTTTTAACTAATATTGGAGTAATGCTGAATAATTAGAAAATTACTCAATGTACAACGTCTTGTCAAATTTTTTTTCCTAAAATGATTTAAATTCTTATTCACGATTTTTCTCTCTAAAGTTCATTCTCCCAGTAGAAATTGAAGAAGAGCTATTTAAGTATTTTTTTCTTACTTCCCCATCTGGTTAGAACATATTAGTTTGGAGGAGTACCTAACATACACCTGTGACACTACCATGGGTGTATTTGATAACTCCATGATTAAACTATTATGATTGAAAAAACGTCTGTTAAATGTTTAACTGAAAGTCGTTGAGCTTTCTTGTTTATCGACCTCAGAAATAGCTCTGTATCTCCATCATCAAAACTTTATCATTCACCAGAATTAGAAAGTAAGTAGGATTATTTTATTGGGAGGATTTAGATGTTTTACTTTTCTGATAAAATCAATATCATGAAGGGTTTAAGAGGAATACCTGGTTTAGCCGGTCAAAAAACAAATATAATCCCGAAGTTTCATATCGTTATCGAAATATTAAGAAATCTACAGCCCATTTCTTAAGCCAATGCAGCTGAACTTGTGGACGACATTTCTCGCTTAGCTATCTCAGAGGATACTTGAGGAAAACATGTTTTCATGGCTTATACATCTTGTATCATTAATTTTTCAGAAAGCTTTGGGTATCCTTAACGGGACCCGTCCATATGACAGACGATCATTTCCACGACGCTCGGTTCCCCGACGCTCAACTAACCGACGTACCGCTCGCCCGACAGCTCACTTTACCGACAAAAAACTGACCGACAACTCGCTGGAATAAAATTATTTATGTGCCGAATGAGTGGATTTTGTATCTGCCTTTATATTTTGAGTAATAGCAAAGATCTAAGTTTCGAAGAACAAAAAATTAAGTATTAAAACGTCTTTTATTTACTTTATCGAAATATTAAATTAACAAAAGTTAATAAACTGAAAGACTATTGAAATATGAAATTAACAAAATTCATTAGAGGTGTATGTAAAGATATTTACTGCACTTTTCACGAAGATTATTCTATTTGGAAATAATTTATAATTATTAAAAAAGGTAATTTTATTTTCCCTTAATTTAAATTTTTATATTGAAGCATCAAACTTACATTTATTGAGATAATGAATAAATTTCACATTTGTACATCGAGTTATTACATACATGAAAGTTATATATAAATTGAATATAAATAGAAAATAAATACTTAAATATTAATTTAAGTTGAATTCAAGCCTTAAGAAGTTAGCACAAGTAGTTTCAATATTTAATTTTGTGTATTTTAAAAATAGAAATTTTTATATTTAGATAGACAAAATATATTTTTCACAATTAAGAAACCACAATTTTTTGTACAGATAATTCATGAAACTCAGAATTTCGTGAATAAATAACTTTAATTAGTATTTGTAAATCGCCAAAAGTTAATGTCAACCTCCGATTTATAATTTCACGGGGAGCTTTCCAACTGATTCTTTAATCTAATGATGTTAAATATTTTTTGCAACGACCCCTATTCATTCAGTTCATAAATAATTTTGTGAGCTAGTTGTCGGTCAGTTAAGCGTCGGTCAATGGAAATGCCGTTCAGTTGATCCGTCGGTACAGTGTGCTGTCGGTAAAGTGAGCTGTCGGGCGAGCGGTCCGTCGGTCAGTTGAGCGTCGGGAAACCGAGTGTCGTGGAAATGATCGTCGGTAATGAAGAATAGACCCTCCTTAACACGCAACTCAATTTTTAAGTTTTATCGTTGAGATTTCTGATACGGATTTTAAACAACCAAAACCGCTACATCTTGACGATGCATTTTCTTACACTTCTGACAACTTATTGAGAGAAGATTCATTAGGAAGATACCTTTTAGACCTTATTCTAATGCGAAAGAAAACTGCAATTCGACTACATGGCGCCAGTTTTCGAAACATCTAAAGTCCTTTAAAAGTATTATTAAACTCGCACCCTTCACATTTTTGAGGATGCTGATAAATAAACTATTTGGTTTAGATAATGGAAGAATAAAATTTATAAAGCGTGCGGGAATGCAATTTTTGTGCCAACAACTATGAGCGGTTGAAGAGATAGAAGTGCCGCAGCTGAAGCGGTGCAAGGGAGGATCAAATATTCATTATGAGTAAAATATTCAGTTTGAAGACCTAGTAAAAAGCGAAAGGTTTACTATACCCAACACGTTTAGTGGAGCAGCAGCTTAGAAAAATTTATTTATTCCATTCGATAGGTATTCGCAACTGAAACTTTTCTCAAAACCGCGTCTTTGAAGTTAGCACGATTTCGCAAAAAGTATTATATTTATTGAGATTCTTTATTGTATGCTTTTAGAAAATTATTTTATGTATTTGGTGAACCTCAAATATCGATGAAAATATAAATACTAACAATTTTTATTGTCGTAAAGAAACGGAATTTTTTCGTCGAAATTTTCACTTTCAAGGGCTCTCATTTGCATAAATTTCAAAAATCGTTCATTTTTAAGGTTGTTTTCTTTTCATTTTCTTAAACCGATAAGATATACGTATTTTTTTATAAGAGAAACGTTTTATTTACGAAATCAAACGAAAATTAAAGACGCTAGGACGCACGCCGTTTTCCGTGTCATGCGTAAATACCCTTTATTCTCTAAGAATAATTTATAAAAAAATCCTTAAGAGCCGTTAAACCAGGCACCGCCTTAAATCACGGTATTAGAAAACTATTAAACTATGCATTAAATTTAATGAATTATAAGTTTACACCAACAAATTTTAAGTCATAAATTGGTACATTTATTTCCGATAAATATTACACTTACTAACATAGTAAAATATGAAGTCGAACAAGAAATCATACACTGGCAATACAATGATGATGCGAGGATATAAGAACGCAATACGTTAATTAAACTAATTTCAGTCTCATCTTCACAGTCACTTCAGATCACCTTTTTCGTTTTGTCGATCTCTCGTTCTCTGGTGATTCCTGATCACAGCATAACGAAGGCACAAAAATAAATTCCACTTGTTAATATGGACATAAAGGTGCAGATGGGTAGGGCACTCTACCAGGGAAGGCGTACGGGTCTGCGTTGTGCGCTCTGCAGATCTTCTTCCACCTCTCCCTTCCAGTCCTCTGTCCTCCTCCGGAAGGCCTTCTGTTCCCTAAAGAGCCTAATCCGAACACGTCGAATATGGGACTCGATGAACACGCCGCCATCAGCACTGCAGCAAAGAAGAGAACCCAGAAGGTGTGTCTGGCCATCCTTTTCGATTTGCTTTTAAGCGAACGTTCTCCAAGTTTCGGTCTCAGTAATCTGCCTCTTGGACATCGTATATATATACGCCGGTTGCGTGGAGGCAAGGGGAAGGGGTGAGGAACCTTGGAATGGGTGTCTGGGATGAGGGACAAAGATTAAGAGGAAGTGACGCTCGTCTTTCTTCTTTTGGGAATAACTAAGCCGATGGAATTGAAATTTTTCTATCGTCGTCACGGAATTTTAGATGAAATATTTATTACATGAAATACGTACTTATTTAAATGAATTAATTGATTTGTGATTTATATTTTCGGGGAAGTCATTTTCATGTAGTGATATTTCCGAAATGCATATTTTATTGCTCAAGAAAAGCGAAGTATTTGAGCTATCGTTATTTTAAGGTGAGTTTTATCAGATGGTATTGAAATAAAAACAGTCTTCATTGGAATATTTCAGCGATAGCACTTTATTGAAATATTTGATTTCTCCTTCGTTATTATGAATTAAAGTTTGCCATTGTTTTTCAAAAATATACTATTTTTGCTTTTCTTAAGATGTTTAACATATTTTTTCAAAAGGGAACCGTATAATAAGACTCACGAAATAGAAAATATTCACTCAAAAATTTAATTTGACACTCTAGTGTCTAATCCTTTATAATCATACCTTTGGATTCAATGATGATCTTAAGATTCTCTTCCACTATTTGCTAATAATATTTTAATGAAGAAAATCTTCGTAATATTAGTCGTGTAAACAATCAAAAATAAAAATGAGTACAATTTTTCGCAATTATAATAGAAACGCTTCATCCTCTCAGTAAAAAATATTACTAAAATGTCCTTCTATACAAACAGTCAGGATTTATCTCCTACGATGCATTTATATAAGGAAATACACCACTGACGGATTTACTATTTTAATCCAAGGCTGATTTCAATATAATATATGTATCTAATTTCTTAAGACATTCAGTTAGGCTCATTCACAGGTATATTGTTTCGAAATATTTTCGTCTTCATAGCATCCAGTTTATTCAGTTTAAAGGAGAGTTTATGATTTCTCAATTGATAAAAATCATTCCAAAAGTTTGTTAACTTCAATAAATGGATATTGTTCCTGAGCTTGGCGCTATTGAATCAATTTTGGAAATATATTCATACAGGAAAACGAACAAAAAACTGTATGTATAATTTTCATATTTGGGCATTATTTAAAAGTCTTTTACTGTCGAATTTTCAGTTTTGTATTACCGCCACTATTTAGCATACCTAGAAATATTACTCAATTCCACAGTTTCAAAATATTTAAAGCATCTCGAGATTTACAAAATTTCTTCGCGTTTGCCATCTTCTTGACCTTGGCCTTTGTTACTTTGTATTTTAACCACGTCACTGAGGGAGATACACCTGCTTCTCGTGCGTTACTCGTAAATATTTCCGTCAACGACGAATGCTAATTCTGAGCGGTTTTCCCCGAAAGGGATATTATATTGTGTTAGGTCATTCGCATTACAACTCATGTGTGGAGACGATAATATCCCGAGAGAAACCACGAGAATTCTCCTTTGGATCTTGCAAAAAATTAAGACATAAATTGACGAAGAAGATTTCAACACAGTAGGTATTCTTTCCTGAGGATCTATCGGTTTTTCACTTTTAAGAAAAGAAACATTTGAGGAATAAAAGAAGGATATAAGAAACATAAAATACTACCTTACGTTTATTTTTAGTAGTGTCCAAGAGGTTGCATTGGTCATCCATTCCGGATTTTTATGCCCAAGGACCCATTTTCCAGTAATAACAGATAAAAAAAGTAGAATTTCACTTTATTTTCTACAATTTTGATTACAAGAGCATCTTCAGTCATTTATAAAATTATCTAAATTGTAAAATAAATTTATTTAAATAAAATAATTTTAAAAATAAAAATAATTATTCCGACATCATAATATTCAGAACTTTTCTCCATTCCATTGTTATTTCTGTAGAGGAAGGAAGATAATTCTTATTGGCTTAAAATGAATCAAATTAAGCAATAATTAGACTATTTAATGGTATTTTCTTGGTTTTTCCAGAAAAGGAGAAACTTTCTGAGGAATATATAGTTGACGAATATTTTTCTGATTAACAATCCGTTTACAATGAATTCATTCCAATGAATTTTCAACGACAAGTAGATGATAATGAAATTAAATAAATTTTGAATTTAATTTGGATGAGATAATAATAATTTCCAATTCAATTGACATTTGAAATCTTCTTCGAATATATATTTTGTAATAAATAGATTAGAACAAAGTGAAGGCAAAAATAGTGGATCAGATGAATTTTACTTCTTCTAAACAAGGAATTGATACTTCTCATATTAATGAACACATATTTTGAAAAATACATGCCAAAGGTATGGATATAAAAAAAATAAGTTTTTCTGATCGTATTTATTAAATAAGAGTTCTTTCACCTCATGAGCGATAAATAAGACTAAATTTGAAGGTTTAACATACTATGCTACCTAAAGTATCTGCCGCTCTGTTTCGAATACCTCTGATTTTTATATTTGGGATAGTTTTCAGAATAATTAAACCAATGAATTAGCTTGTAATTCTTCTTGCGAAATATATTTCTTAAAAGTTAACCATCTTTTTGTTGTATAAAGTATCACGAGATATGGTTGAACTTGTGAAACAACGAACAAGGAAATTACTCTTTTAACTTAAAAATCAATCGACTCGGATACACTTTGTGTAATCGAAAGATGATTCTTCTACAATATCCTTCTTGATTGGTGCGCTTTCCGAAATGAGATCAAAACGATAATTCGCCCTTTGAATTTATCAATAAAGGACAAGGCGAATAGTTTTATGTATGCTAAGGACACCCTTCCATTCAGCTGTAGTAATCCGTTCTTAGATTTTGATCTGCAATTGTGTTCTGGAAAATCTCCTTCATTATAAGTTTTATACTTCTCTCGGAATATTTCATCGAAGGCTCCACCGAATATCAAACCATCGACTTCTTCGATCATTATCATCCGCTTATCTCCCAATTTCGGTGTAATAAACAAATTCAACAGAAAATCAACATACTTAGTATAGTTAACCTCTCCCAAATATGAATCTCAACTAAATTTTAATATTGATTCAAAGAAATTAGAACCAATTTACTATTCAGATAAAGCTCATTTTCAAAGCAAAGTTTAACTTTCCATCATTTTCACCGGAAAAGAATAGTTTGCTGCAACGTATTCCATTTCGGAGGATGAATGCACCTCTTGCGCACTCTATTATCTATTTAGATAATT
This sequence comes from Pantala flavescens, assembly GCA_020796165.1. NCBI lineage: Eukaryota > Metazoa > Arthropoda > Insecta > Odonata > Libellulidae > Pantala > Pantala flavescens. Next base: position 19,607,177 of record CM036882.1, read on the forward strand.
ACATTCTGTAGGATAAAATTTCGAATCGTATCCAAGAGGATACATAGATAAAGTTAACTCCATGGCCTCCGGATTCTCTCGATCATGGAACATTTGAAGTAACGCGCAACTTTTGTAGCAATTTTAAAAAATATATATTTTTGCTGTTCGAACATCTGTATCGGTAAATAAATGTCCGAAAATTAGTTTATGAAGTAATTATTTATACAAGAAATAACTGTTTCAGAGAATTTAAGAGTATTTGTCGTAAGCACAGTTCGAGGAAGACGGAAAGTAAAAGTACAAACGTCTTCTTGAGAGGTCCGCAGAATGACCAAGGCCGAGGAATTTCAATGCGTTTCTCGATAATTGTGTGGAGGTCCTTTATTTCGAAGAAAATCTGTCACGCATCCTTCAAAAATCTTTAATTTAATCGATAACGGAAAAGTAGAGCGTTTCAAATCTGACAGATATGGAATCCTTGAACGATTATGAATCATCCATCGAAAGGGAGTGTACGCGGAGGTCTGTTTTGCAACGAAGACTTTTCATAGACAACTGTGATCTTGGTATTATTTACGCATACATATTGTACTGCACAGACTTTTATCTTGTTCAAAAACAAAAAATATTATACATAAAAATGAAGACGTACACGAATCGTAGGATATGACAGTCAAATGAAGGTAAGAGCAATAACTAAATTTCACTACATATTTAGACAACATCCTTTTTTCATTTAAGATTTTAGCTGTTAAACCTTAACCCACGAATGCCAGTTATTTGTTAAAATATTTTATAATGAGATGCAGCAGTGGATATGATATATGAAAAATTTCTCATTTAAAACGCAACATAAATATCACACAATTTTGCTCTTAATCGGATATCAGAAGCGACGCCTCACGATGGCCCAACGAATCGGACAGCATCGTTTGGGATACTTATCCGTTAACCTCATTCCAGAGGGCTTACTCAAGGTCACCGCAAAAGGTTCATGGGTAAACAAACTTTAAGCAAATATTTCACTGAGTACATATAGAACCGGTACACGCCAAAAAATCCTCGGTTGTAATAGTTAATAGGAAGGGATCTTACAATTAGAATGTTCTACACAAAGAAGAAAAATTCTATTGCTTGAGAATAGTAACACGTTGCCATGGAAATGGTGATTCTTATCCTTTTGGAGTCCATCCCACAGTTACAAGATAATTTTCACGAGATAATATACGTACTTCAAAAAATAATCATGTGATTGAGACGTAATATTATTCGGAAACTCCTGTTAACTATTCTTCTTTTCAAAAGGCAAATTGATTCCGAAATGAATAAATGCTTTAGGACGATAACCTTAAGCTTTGCAACGTGATTTTTAAATTGTCTAATTTTCAATCATCGTTGTTTTATATGCTCTTCAATTATTGTGTAGTAACCATAATTAGTGGTTGAAACCGTACTTTGCCAAGAAGAGTAACGAACGGGAATCTCCTCTGTAAGCTATTGAAGGTTAATCAGCCATCAACGATCAGCTGGATGAAAGTAAAAACAATACCCAACTATGTCACGGAAAGAGCATTATAATTTGGTACGAAAGCACGAGGTCTTGATTCCATGGAGAGTGTAATTTTGACGGATTTCGAAACTTGCATTTATCTCTCGACAAAGAAATAACCAAGTAGTTCTTCAACATTCGAATACACTTTTAATTTATAATCATCAAACGAATTTTAAGTGGAACAATATTTTAGGACATCCGATTGCGAACAAAGAACGAAAAATAACTTCGTACTCTTGAAACGGAAAATATTTCACGATTTTTACGATTAATGTATAAAAAGAATCGTAACGCAGTGCCAATCAAACTTCTGGCTTTTGTTTACGCTAACATTCTCTAGGATGGAAAGAATGAAATACATGGGAGAATAGAAACATTTAAGAAACACACGGGGTATTCCTTGATTAGGATTAAAATATGTAAATTTAAATCGAGATCATAAGAGAGCTTCATATTTAGAATATGAAGATATAATAATATGAATAATTTATGACAATAATGAGGTGTAAACTTCTTTTATATGTATCTCTATAAAAGAGGAGTTTCTCTACAACTTACGAATTCCCTGCCCTTCCATCGTGTTCCACCTTTGGCTAAGCGAATGAGAGTAAAGCACTGCTTAATATCAGATTATTAATCGAGATAAAATAGGTTGTAAGGGAGGAAATAATAAAAACACTTTAATATCTTTTTTAGCTATGATATACTAATTTTCATTTAAAGTGAGCATATTCATCTCTATAAAGATGTGATTCGTCATTAAAAAATTGAAAATACTTATGACGCTCTAAGGGAAATGTGAGGAGTGCCACAGCGACAAAGATAATATCGGGAGAAATAAATTGCGTGATGAATGCTTACGTCATTAAGTGATTTCAATATAAGAAAATTTCGAATAATTAAAATAATGGATTTAATAATATATTGTATATGATATGGTGCACTTGGTGCACTTTAACGGAGTGTGTGCACTTCGGTATTTACTGTGGGATAATTAAGGGAAAATAAAATTAATATCTGCTATTTAAAATGCATAAACATACAAAAATAAGTAAAAATATATCTGAAAAAACCTAAAAACTCTTGTTTTCTATAAAAATTTCAAATTAACTTCAAAAAGATAATTTTCTAATGATTTTGATTTGAAATCTGTGTTTTTGAATTGAACTAAATTAGTAAAATTAGGAATTTAAATAATTGGTTGGTTAAAGTAAATTTAGAAATTTAAAAAAAGAATCCATTGCATGATTGCACTATTGTGTAAAACTCTATTCTCCACATACTTTTAAAAGATCAATAAAACTCCAGTTTCGGTGAAAAGAAGGAGTATTGACCCGCTGTTACCTGTAATGGACATACATTTTTGATTATTCGTAAGCTGTTTTGATTAGAAAAAGGAAAATGATAAAAATTTCAATTTTTTTCGGATAAACAACTCTTTTTGATTCATTTGAATGTTTTCAAATATGATAAAAGTAGGAAAATTATTTTTAAAGTTCAAAATAATTGAATATTATGGGATAATTGAAAGTAAAAGATATACATTTATATTCTAAAGAATATGATTCTACTTTTGATTGTCGAGCATTTTCAAGCATATGGGTTCATAAAAGAGGATATTTAAATGCATGAAAACTCTCGAAGAATTTAGAAAAAATTCGTTTACCAAATGACTCCTCTTCTGCAATATGTAGTGCCTCAATAAAATTAAATCCAACTCAATTCTGAGGACTGTTTCTCCTTTCATCAAATTGTTTTATTCTCGAACGTATTAATTCTAAGAGCTTAAGAAATGATTCATACTTAGGAATTCCCGTTCTTAATCTTCCTGTGCAATTTTGTGATTCCCCTTTTTAAGGTCGCGAATTGTTTCTGAACCTAAGTATCGGAGATTTGATACTTTAGAGAAAGGCTTGTTTTTGACGGAAGGTCATTCAACGTTCTTGTTGGCCTTCGATACTTCTTCCAGTTGACCATCTCTCTTTCCGGGCTACAGACTCTATTTCAACTTCCTGTTCACTAATTTCTTCCCGAATCTTGAACTGTAATTTTAACTCATATCATCTGAGGGCTACTTATTGGATTAAATTATGATGCATAAGATCGACGTATTTTGATGAAATGAGATGAACTTCAGTAAATGTATCTTATACAAAAGCATCTTTCCTAACATCCATTATTGTTGATGTTATAGATTTTTACTGTCTCCGCTTTCTTTCTTCAGCCTTAGAATTCAAAACTTTGGAGCTTCGGAAGGAAAAAGTTCATCGTCTTTTATAATTAATTAATGTTTCACGGAGAGAAAAAAATGTTTTGGTATCAATAAAATTCTTTTCGTATAATTAAACGAAATAACTAGTAGATTTTTCTTTTCAGTAGAATGCGCGGGTTATAAATATTACCTCCTACATTATCTTAAATAATGTAATGTATATAAGCGAAAATTAGTAGGGATTTATGTTTAGTCTTAACTACATTAATGAAATATAGTAGTTTAAGGAACCAATGCTTAAGTTATATTTTATCGATAGAAAGGATTTCATTGCTATTTTAGCATTATTTCGTTGCCATGGACTGATTTTGTATTCAAATAAACTATTTGTCATTTTCCGAAATCGGGATATATTTGAATTATTTTTCTGATTATTCTTAATATAACTTATCATGGATCAAAATCCAATCGAAACTGGATCGAGGAAATCTTGCGTGTGTTTCTGATGTGATTATTTGTGACGATCCCCCCTCAAATGAAGTATGAACAGTACAATTTTGAATCAATTATAATATCTCTGGAGTTCATTTGAGGATCGGATTTTGTCGGAAATGTTTTAATTTACTGCTGGAAACAATTATCATAATTTTAAATCTTGTTTGTGACTTAAGGATAGTAATCAAGCAATGGATCTTGCTAATTTCTTATTGGATTGGAGAGGATTTTTGTCTTTAGCTCATTTTTGGATGGTATTGCACAACTTTCATATTTAAAAATTTTAAATGCTTCAAAGTCCGAATGACAGATGTCATTATAATATGTTTCATCAAAATATTTTAATATAGTTTTCACACTCTGGCCTACTAGCTTTTAAAAAAAGATTCATAAATTGAATTTAATATAACCTTGGAAATCGTTTATTTCAAATCATAATGTGTTTTATTAAGTTGTCAATGAAAATAATTAAATATGGGAATAAAAAAGAAAACAATGAAAATAATATAATTCAGTGAAGGAGATTTTACATTCTCCTCAATGTATTTCAATATTTGTATAATAATATGCTTATTTAGAAATCTACGGATGCTAATGCAAGTGGATTTTTGTCTATTTATAACATTGAAATACAATCAATTCAATTCTAATTTTAAAATTTAAAACTTTATCAATTCGCTTATATTGCAAAGAATTTCTTCTGAAAATGTAAAACAATTATATACATATATATATATATATATATATATATATATATATATATATATATATATATATATATATATATATATATCATGCATTGGTCATAACTTGAAAATTACTTGAAATATAAGAAGATAAAATAATTAGCACCTCAAACTTTGTCAAATACTTAAAAGCTAGATTCAGGCTATGTAAATGGCAAATTTCCTCACATTAAAAAAATTGTTTTTTCCTTTCAGGATGTGCTTTATCAGTGTATATTTCAAAACTCTCGGTATGAAATTAACGTATCCGTTCCAATTAAAAGGATGATAAGGTTCCCAACGAGAAGCGTAATCAAGTGCTTCTTCCTCAACGACTTTCGTATCTTTGTCACAATTTTCACTCGTACGACCAAAATGTGGCTTTTAATTGCATTTCGCATTTCCTTCAAAATGCCATTTCAAATATAATAGACATAATTAATTCTCATCATATTTAGATATCTAAGAAATGATATTTGTCACTCATATTACATATCTAAGTGAATTTCTGAATCTATATTTAGAACAATATTTTACGGAAATAGATTTTAATAATAAGTAAGATGTACGTAAAAAAACTATTGGACTGTCTTTTTGATGAATGGATAAATCCGGAGTAATTCATTGCGTTACATCCCTTACAAAACTAAATATGTTTGAATTGCAAAAGATTCTGAGGTTCCTTGATTCGATTTCTTAGGAAATCCTTGTTTTATTTTCATCGCTATTTAAGAATATCGTTATTTCATTCATAAAATAATTAAGTTAAAGAGATAAGATATGATAAATATTATAATTTCTGTAAAACGGAAAAATATTATTTAAAAACATTTCTTTAATTTTTTTAAACAGATGCGTTTTATTTCACGATTATGGTTAAAATGATTCTATGCCGATTGAATTCGAAGGACATCTTGTGAACAACTTTGATAGATCTATCCGTTCCAAATTCTAATCCTAGAAAATAGAAAACGCGTCCAATTATTTACGTCAAAGAGATGAACAGCGCTAATAAAAAGGAGCTCAAGGCCTTAGTGAGGACGCCGAGATTTGGACTCTCAGTGCAATTAGCGATACGAAATATTTTCTCTTTTGGGGACGGCGCTATCCAAGAGGACGATGCACAATTGCATTGCTCAGTTAAAGAACATAACTTTTTCTACCGTGATGATTCTACCGTTACCGATTTACTATATTAAAAAGTACGTAAAAAATTTATAACTTCTTATTTACTCATGTTTTTCTATGTAGTTATAATGCGAAATTCCGTAATTAAATTATATTATGTAATTCCTTATTCAAGAGCCGCACATAAGCGTGTATTATTTGTTTTCGTATCATTGTGTATTTTTGTACTAAGTAGCTTTCTCGAATAAGGATTCTCAATAGTATTTTCATCTCTTTCAGCCTTTCATGAACAAACCGATCGGCACTTATACACATGTTTACTTCGTTGTCCTGGAGATCCCTGTCTTCAACTTTTTATTTACTCTTAATAATAACATTTCAAATTACCCGAAAATTTTTACGGATGACGTATTTAAATGAAAATATTTCCTTTCAAATTTTCAATTTGATGAGAAATAAATTTAAAGCATGATTTCGATATTTTTCGTGTTTAAGACTTCTTAAATGCCTCTGGAAAATTCAAAAATTAAAGAACTGTTTATAACATCCCCTTTTTCGTAATTCAATCTGAAATTGAGAACTTAAATATGAATTTTAGCGAAATTCTTCAGGTAATATTTTTCAATAAATTAGAATCATCAAAATAGGCCAAAATTATGGATATTAGGTCATATCTTTTCATCACAACCGTCAAAGCGGATGAATATTCGAATACGCAATTTAATTTCCATTGCTTTGTTAATGAGGTCAGTTCAAGGACAAAATAAAATCCTATTTTCGATACTCGAAAGCTTTTAACTTTTCTTTTTCACACTTCCAAATTAGGAAATTACGTTCTCATCGCTCGTTTGGATCTCCGAGCAGAGAGCTGTCTCATTTTCATCTTCGGAAAGTAATACTTATATATTTATTTGAATGAAGTTATTCCATACTATTTTCATGAATCTATTTCTGTAGACTGTTCATATTACAAATAAGAGGTGAGAAAACTATTTCGAATCCAATCGAACATATTACAGAGTATCGGTTTTAATAGTTACGATTTATGGACGTAAAATTTCTCATTTTCACTTTCGGTAACTCATTTCAACAGAAGTCTTCATTAGTAATCTAAAGATATTGACATCAACGAAAACTTGAAAGAATCGAGAACCGTTTCAAAGATGACCATGCACTCTTAAGAAGGAAGTATCGTTTCATATCGGAAGTTTCAATTTTCAATAGTGGTCCATCCACTTGTTTGAAGGCCATCACCACATGCTTTCAGGCACGTACTGACTTTTGGGGAGTTGATCCTTGGATATTGATGAATCATTTGTTTATGAAAGAATTCCGGTTTATTTCAAAACGAAGTGAGCGTTGGCTGAATTCTCTACGAAATATTTATTGTTTTGTCAGAATTAGATTTCTTAGTGCATTTCGGAAGGATTATCAGATCGATTCATAATTCATCTACTTCTTTCGCTTTACTCTCTTTCATTAACGTGTGTTAAAGAGTTTCTACTACTTTTTGATTATAAGGATATTTATCAAAAGCCTTCAATAATACTGTGAATGAAAAAGATTGAGAAATTGGTTTGAAAAACACTCGATATTTCAATATTTACATCAAATTGTGTCTTTCCAAGGTGATTTCTGAAATATAAAACTTTTCAATTTACTTTAAAATAACTTTAACTGCCAACTTTAAATTTCTAAATTTGGTTCAATTGTGAAAGTACAAAAATTCATCGTAACAAAAGCATCCGATTTTGCTCGGTTTTATTGTTTTGTGATATATTCCAATGCTGTCTTATAAAGAAATATAGACATTTTATTTTCTTAAACTCCTATTGTTGCCCATTTTCAGGAGGTTTTAGTCTCAAATTCCCTTTCAAAGCGAAGAAACGTTTTCAACAGAGTCTATGACAGTTAATTATTACCGCCTTGACCGAACAACACGGTTTTAAAAATATCAATACCTCGTAAATTGCGTAAATGGAAAAGTGTTGCCCAAAACAAATACTTGGAGTATGCCTTACTTTGGAATGGAGATCGGTGGAGATGCAAGGTCAAGGTCTTGCGGGGAAAGTCTGTGGAAGGTCAGTAGACTCACATAAAGGAGTGGCCACTCAATGAGAATGAAGACTTTCTCATTTACTTCCGTGCCATTCAAGTGCGTAACGGCTTGTTCAATTGAATATAAATTCTTAAATGTTACTCTTACGTAATTTAAGTAGATACGTGCGTAATAGATACGTACGTAATTACTTACGTAACTTAAATAAATATATAGGCTTCAGAAATTTTATTGAAATAGTTTCTATAGATATTTGTGAATCTTTAGCAGAAATTTTAATTTTAGAAATAATTTTTCTAGTAAATCGATGTTATTTTTCTAACTTTCTTACCTTGTATCTACTTGAGATACATTTGCAATGATTGACATTAAATGTTAGTCGCCTTATGCAAAGAGAAATGTGGTCTTCAGGTTCTTAAATTCGTATCATATGGAAGGCGTTGGTGGAAGATTTTTCTAAGACATCAGTTAAAACGCTGTTAAGGCCATAATTTCATCTCTTCTTAGAATTTCCCAGAGTCACTGGAGTGCCTGGACATTTCCTGGTAAGACATTGGGTCGGATGAGTGTATCATTAGGGGAATCACTGGATTAGCCGCGGAGGATTTATCAGTGAAACATCAGTGTACGAACAACGGTCGAGGAAAATCCTTTGCAATTGAACGTATCAAACATAGATTGGGTACGATTTGGGTTATAATAATATCTCTATGATTACCGAATGAAAGTTTTCATAAAGCAAAGAAAGTTGGAACTTTTGGAAAAGATTTGTGACTGTCCGTGAACATAACTGCCGCACAAACAGTGAGAAGTGAGTTTTCCAGAAAAAAAAGCTTTTCTAGCAAAAAATCCCCTGACTCTTATCGCGGGATCTAAAAATAGCTGAATCTGTTGAAAAAAACAGCTTTGTTTGTAAATGTAGCGAAGATAGGCTTTTGCATCCCGATTTAATTCATTTTGTGATTTGATATATATCTTTTTTATTTATGAAATCATAATTTTATATGAAAATCGATATTCCTCAAACATTCTCAAATCTTTTCTTGATTATTAAGTACTTTAAGTATGTTCATTTTTTTCCTTCGAGGACTTTTTTTAAAAATTAAGGTTTATTTCTGATTTGAGTGTTCGGAATAAATCCCGTCACCGATTATATTCATTAACTGAAACAGAACACTTTATCTATAACACATTTTAAAACACATATTATAGTTATAGCATTAAATGGTTTAGTAAATAAATCATTTGGTCTCTCTATAGTTGCGAAAAAATCTAAATCTTTGGAAAATATGTATATTTTTTTAAATGCTCAAGTTTTTTTATGATTTCTTGAGAAATGGAGATACGTAAAAAGTGGTATTCTGCTTAAACTCTATTAACATCTTTTTTGAATTACTAGATGGTTTTTGAAATACGCGTACAGTACTTCGCTACTCTTTTTTAACTTGAAAGGCAAATGATTAAATTTACTTTTCTTCCTCAAATACCGACTCTTATGAAAGTGCTCCTTAATGATGCTGATGTAATTCCATATTTATGTCAAGTTCAAATGAACGGGACCAATGTAAAGCACTGGCAGCGGTGATATTGGTATATTTTCAGAGGATTTTATGATAAAGAAATGCTTCTTCTAAAAAGAAATACTTTTACAATTTGAGGAAAACTATTTATCATATCAACTTGACTCGAGTGTTATTTTCACGCAGTGTTACGTAAATGGAACAGCATTGTCTTATATCCATACGCTGGAATTGTGAATGATTGAAAATACGTTGGAATTGTGGAGGATGTTATTTAATGAGAAGGATTTGCCATTTCAAATAGAACAATCGAATAGTCCTTCTGCAGAAGTCGCAATTGCATGAAACGATGAATGCGAAGTATAACATAAAGAAAAAGATTCAAATCCTAATTTATATGTGGATTTTATTACAAATATCTTTGATGAAATTTTACACGAATAACTGATTAATTATTTTAAAATAAATTTCATTCTCTAGGTGTCATTGGCTACTCCATTGGAAATTTTGAGAATAAACATGGGAAACAGCATATCTTGAATTAAATAACATTTTCATATTTAATCAGATAGATTATATATCGATTCTTTGTGGATTTACAAGAGAAGTGGCCACAAGATGATATATGAGGAGTTCATAAAAGAAGGTCAATTCTAAAGACATTATGTCGATAAAGAAATGAGTCTCATACATCATGAGGCTGAATGAAAAGGCGAAACCCATTATATATAAACCTATCAACACGATCTGATAAGAAATAACCTTCAGAACGTAAATCACAATACAAATTACCATTTACGAAAGTAGAATCTGGTTTTAGTATTTGTAAACTTTCGAAAAAAGTGGAAGAATGAAATTTGACGGATACAGTTTAGGTGAAATTTAGGTGAAGTTTATCGAATTTTTACATATTAATATTATTCTTTGAAATATTCCAAATTATTCCTTTTTTATTTGATATTTGAGTCGAAATAGCCGCGGTAACGATCGAACGGGAACGTTTGTCCTAGACACGAAATTCAGAAGATATATCGCTTATATTCTATACGATAGTTCCATATTTTCGTTATATTTAATAGATCCTTTGATTAATTTTGATTTAATTTATTATTTTTTATCTGATTTGATCTTAATTTTTAGGCATAACTTCAAAACAGGGTGTGATATAACATTTAAAATAGTTAACGAAGATAAAACACTTTTTTTGAAAGTATTGTTTATTTTTCAACATAGTCTCCTAGTAACACTTCTCGAAAAGATTAACTTTTGCAAGGTATGTACTTAAACAAAGGAAATTATAAATATTTGGTTGGAAAAGAGAGCTATTGAGAAAAGTTTATGATATTTATGAAGACTGGCCGGTTTAATGTAAAAGAAAGGACTTACATATTCCTGTTATTTCACTTTATGAATGCTTTGTTCGGAACTTAATCTCAATGAGAATAATGTAAATCAATGTTCTTTTCAAAACCACTGAATTCGCGCTTTGCATAACGCGCACATATTTAAAAATGAATTAGTTTTGGTTGTTAAAGATGAAGAAACAATTGTCTTTTTTCATGAAAATCTTAATGTAAAATATTTAGAAATTTATAAATCAGTCACATGGAGTTGAAATAAAAAATAATACGCACAAAATCAATAATTCGATTATTCAATTGCAAAATAATATTTCGCATTAAATATTGAATTTTTTTTTGTTGAAAGAGTTCGATGAGTCAGTTTAGTAGTTTGAAAATTATTCGAATAAAAATCATTTGAGTTTGATAGTAGATAGTTGAAATATATTCCGTAATTTGATAATATTAAACCTAAATATAAATAAGACTTCATAATTTTCCGTTTTCTGTTGTTGAGGTAAGAAAAAAGCTATCGGATGTATCAGTATTCATCTCCATTCGTTGGACAGCATCCGAAGGTTGCAATTCTGAGGATTTGGATGTTTATTTGGCGGAGACGTCGTGGGAAAAAGAGAGAAGTATCCTTGGCAATGGAGTCACAGTTACGACGGGTGTTTGTGATCCTTTGACGTCCAATACGAGTTCAGAGAATAAACCATTTCGGTCGTAATTGAATTCAGTCACGCATCGGAAATGCCATCTCAAGGACCTTTTCTAAACGAGGGTTTTCCCCACACAGCGGCAGCCTGAATTTGAAGGAACAGAGTATTTCTTCCACAAATTACGTCGTTAATTGTAAGATAATTTAGATTGGAAAAGATTTTTAAGACAAACTACCAAGGGCACCTACTAAAGTGCATTAATTCGGAATTTAAATGTTGGCAGTATCTCATACTTTCTAGAAAGATACAGTATTCTCTTTTCACTCCTAAAAGGAAAAAATCGCTTGATTTGATTTTTCACTCATATCTACCATTCTAAATGATATTAAAAACATATTGAGTAAGATACATCATTCAATTGCTTATGGGGTGATCAAGTGATAGTTCATAGGAACCTTATTACATCTTTTTTTACTGGGTACTTTTTCGTATCATATACATAACAACTATCTGATTCACTCTTTTAAGCAGTTACTCATTCACTTTGATATTACTTCATAAGATTTTTTCAGTTAATTCTGCGAAGTTATTATTTATGATTCCTCAATAAAGGTTTATCTTGATGAACGCTAAGGTATAAACCTTTTCGAATTATAAAGTAAATTTAATATTCATCGATGGATATTTTGTACTTAAAATCTAATATTTTTATAACTACTGGAACTTCAGTTTCATATATTAGTATGAAGTAGATTTTATAACATTATTATGACAGTAAAAATTATTATTTGTTTAGAATTTGAGGAGAAAAATAGAGAATCCATTTATTAGAAGCATTTTTTTGGTTTGGTTGTTTGGCATTTGGTGTGGTTCTGCCAAAAGACGTGGGCTGGATGTAAAGAATTTCATTCAATTCACAAGTTTGATAAGGAAAAGTTAGTAGAATATATTAGCCTTTTACCGTTTAAATTCCGCGTGTGTGTTTAGCATTATTTATTAATGTGGTTACTCAATATTTATTTTAAGTAACTTCAAAGAAGACCTAAAAACCGTCGAATTTATGAATGATAAAGAAGAGGACAATATATTCTTGAAAAGTGACACTACAATGAAATTGGTAAAGAAAACAACATGTAATAATATTCATGTTTCGGAGATATAAAAATAAGCTGTTCATAAAGACGAAAGCCTAAAAACATTACAGTAAGGTGTATTTAAACTTTTAACTGAAGGAGTGAAATTTATTTCCATTCAAAATACTATTCTACGGATTCTATACTATAGACTTTTTCAGGAAACTTTCTATAATCGTGTTGAAAGCATCGATTTTGTAATCGTTACTAATGAAATAAACTTTCCCCAAAGTAGGAATTTAGCAATTGCAGTAGGAAAAGAAATACGAAGCTATGAAATATATGCTAATAATGACATCAACGAGGAACTAGCGTGTGAGGAAAAACCTTTTTCTCTTATAATTAGTATGTCATATTGATTGTCTAAAAATATTAGTCTTAAATAAAACGTTATTGGTGCGTAGAATTAGTTGTTAAAATTAGCAGGTGAAGGCATTTTCTTGTTCATTGGCAGTTTTCTTGAATATTCTGATGACGCTTTATGTGTTTTAGTATTTTCCTTTGACATTTAAAGGAATGGGAATAATAAACATATAGTCCAAAACCAATATTTATATATATAACTGAAGAAATTATACTTGAAATAGATGGAGATGCTCATTCTTTGAAATTCATACGTAAATTATAAATTTGAACGTACAACAAATGACCAGGCATTGTTTGTTTGCAGTGAATCCTTCTTTGCCTTTTATTGCAGTGAATGTTATTCGAGGAAATGGTCAAACGATTGGTTCAGATGAAGACTCACCTCTAAGGCATCACAACGTCATCTTGTTGACGTTCCTAAAGAAGGAACTGCTTCCCCAATACCTTTGTCTATGGATGCAACCCTAGAATTAATAAAAAGATATTGGGTGGTGTTCTATAAAACAAAAGAAAGTGAACCAAAAATATAAGATGCCATTGAAGTGGAATTTAGGAAAGTTTACATGGAAGTACAATTGAATGTTACATGTTAAAGTAAAAGAGGCAATTACGCGTACTCAGCGGAAAAAAATTTTACGACTTAAAAAGAAAATTGAGTAATTTCTTACGTTATTTTCAAATAAACAGATTTGGTATTTCTGTATCCTATAGAAATAGTGAGGATATAGCGCGTATCGCTCATGGCGCGCCATCCCTTTTGTGCGAAGGAATTCGCAATTTTTTATTTTCTCAGCGGAAGACCCAAATGATATCTCCAAATGCAAAATGATATCTAGCATCTTCATGTAAAACATCGAGAATCTCGCTTTGAAAGTGGCGATCGATGTTTATTGCATCGCATTAGTTCGTTTCGGTTAACCGCCATTTCTGGTGATTGGCACTCATCCACGCACGGCCTTCCTGCTCTTGGTCGACCAGATGAAGTGATTCGTAGAAAGTTCGTACGTTCCGTATCACTCTCGAACGGAGACTACCTTCAATCGGAATAAATTTTCATTCCATTGGAGAGCCCGTAGTTTAAATATCTATTTTCATAAAGGGTCTGACAGCGTTCTTGTAAATTTAACAAGTAACTGATCCTTAGGTTTAGATGCTCTTTGTAAATTCCAAAAAGATATTCAGCAACCAATCAATTCAAACGTAGCCACTCAAACTCAAGCTCATTCTTTCATCTTCTTCGCGTCTATTGCACAACCACAGGAGTCTTCATCCATCCCTCCACAATAAATTTCCTTTTTTAAGCTCCAAACAAAGCTTCTATCATAATATAAAAGCTTCTATTCCGCTTATCACAATTAAAGAATCTTTTAAAAACCAATCAATCCTGTGCATGGAATCATTATATTTTATAGTTTTGTATATGTATAATATCTTGTGTTATTATTATAATAATTTCTTATTAGTTTCATTTATATATCCACTGTTTTGACCTTTTTAGTAAAATATAACACTACAATCTATATTTAGTTGTGAGTGATAGATCGTCCAATACAATCCATATTTTCTTAACTATCTCTTCTATATATTGAGTTTTTACTTTATAGGGTAATGTAATAAATGTTCTGATTATTTTGAAAATGCCAAAAGGATAAATTAGATTTTATAACTAACAATTTTAATTATTTTTTGGGAAAAAAAGATAAGAAATAATGCTAACAAATGAGAATTGGCTAAATTTGGTGAGAATTTTCCTCCCTTTATACATAAGACCAGAATGGAATCGATTTACTAGATGGGAAGATTGTTTTGTAAGGAATAACTTAATATTTCAAATGAAAATTTTGAGTGACCAAGGATAGTGCAAGATGATATTGAACTTTTTGTTCAATTGTTATGGAACTGTACACATTATATATAGCAAAGTTACACTCATTCGTACAAATACTGATTTAACAATCAATAGCGTTTATGAGTAAAAATAAACAAGGTTGTGTAAAAATCTATACTTCTAAGCAACAAAGGTATATTGTATCTGCTTGTATATTAAAGTGGAATTAGTGTATATTTTGTCGTTTAACTTGCTTGGAAACTATGGTTATTCCTATCAGTATGTAAGTCCTATCAAAATGTATCTAATCTCAAGGTATCTTCAGATTAAATACTAACAATAAATTAACACAGTAAAAATATGGTTAATTAAAGTTATTTTAATGAATGACCCGCAAAGATCATGCATAAAAAATGTCTGTATATTTGATTAACCATGATAATTCTTGATGTTTGAATAACATTAGAAAATAAGGCTATTGTATCCATCTAAGAAGGCAATATTCAAATAGCAATTAGTAAGAGCTTTGGAAGAGAAAATTTTCAATGTTAAGTGAACTGTTAATTATATATCATTTCATACTTGATGCTTAAACCATTCTATCAACATTATCATCTGAAATAATTGAGGATTAGGTTTAGAAAAAGGGAATATATAAAATTTAATAAGTTTGTGATGCTGTAAAATTTAATTAACTTCTTGTTCGTTCATCCAAAATAAATGTCATGCGGCGGAAAAATAGGTTTGTGAAAATAGACCTGTAGGTAATATGCTTGTTCTGTGGAAGAACATTAGAAATAACTAAATAGAAAAATTAAATCACTGAAAAGTAAAAAATAATGGAAATGTGAAGAATACTTTCATAGCTTTTCATGAAGTTATGCCTTCCAATATATATTTCACTGTGAAATATGTTAAGTTATAAAATAAATAATAATTCTAAAGAGGAAAATAACCTAGTTAATGAATTTTTCAAGTAAATGCTTAGTGCTGTAAGTTGCTTGCTGTACTCTGTAATTTAGAATTCTATTTGATTATTTCTGAATATTGTCATATCTAAGTCCTTCGATAACTTTTAATTGGTCATTTAAAGTATATTTTATGTGAGAAAATTCAGGTATTAGATATATTGGTTCCTAGTAATAAAAATAACTTAGTAAATTTCCACAGAAAAAATGGTTATATTTGCAACTGGTTTCGTAATATAAAATTACATCCTCAGGCTTTTACTAAGGATTTACTATTTACTTACTCAGGATTTACTAAGTTATTTTTATTACTATGGCATTCCACGAAGTCACGCCTTCTCACATATTTCATTTATTGATTTCATATTGGTTCCTCCTCAATCTTCAGTTATCGTTAAAAATATTCTAAATATCACTAAAATAACTAATATTTAGCCCATTATTAATTATTTTCCAAGTTGTTAGATGCTAGGAATTGTCTTTTGAAAATAGTTAGAATTTTATGCTTATATCCCTCTTATGATTGTTCTTTTTTTGTGGATTGGTCCAATTCACTTTGTTAAGGACTTGTTGAAGTTGATATACTGATGTGAAATAAGCGGATTGCCATGGTTCAATTGCATTAACTGGGATAGAATTCTGCAAAGTATAGCAAAGTGTTCTTGGTTTGGCAGATAAAAGGAATGCTACACTCCTAATCTTTTATAAGGAAAAATTCTATATAAATATTATTCTAAAATGAAAGAGAAGTCAAATAGCATTTTATAAGCTTCCTTGATAAACATTATATTATAATTATCTTGGAAACTTCCATAATAAAAGCTTCTGAAACCTTTGCAATAGTTACATCCAAAGTATTTAATACTTGTTTAATATGGAGGAGTTGAGCTTTTTATTTTGTCACTTTCATATTATGGTTTCAAATATATGAGTAGAAGAATATGAAGCTATAGCTATCAATTTTTTTTGGAAATAATTTGCTGTGGAGTTAACTTAAATTATGAATTTTAAGTTTAAGTTTTCCTGAATTAGATGCTGTTTGCTCTTGAAACTAACAAGATCCATATATTTTATAAGTGTAATTATTTCATTATAAATGTACACTTTGAATCATTTCAGTTTTTTTCAGTTAAATTTTAAAAAACATTGGCTAACAGATGTCACAATGACGTGTATGATTAAGAAGTTTTGCCAAATATAGAATAAATAGCTTAATTTTAAATGAGATAATTTAAAATTCTGAGATTTAACGGACACAAGAAATCTTGAAGGACAGGGATTTAAATAATTTTATCTTGCTAATTTTTCTAAACCATTTTATAGATATTTTATAAGTATTTGAAATATATATTTATTTCATTTATTCATTTTCAAACCATTTGAATCTTTCATTCCTTTCAAATTAATTTATAATTTTATACATATCAGAACAAAACTATCAAGTATCTAAACTTTTATCTTTCACTTAAATTTTAATTATTTGTAGGAGCTTCTTTGGCAAGTAGGGTTGTTTTATATACATATTAGAAATAACTGTGAAAATAGTCAATGCCGTATTATTATATGATCATATATGTTGTTCTTCAATAATTCAATGAGTGGCTTTATTTCCTTACAAATATTCTTTTTGCCATTTTGATCTTTAATAAAATTCCTGGATTCATCTATTAATGATTTTACGTTTTGTGATTTACCTTTCACCCCTCTCACAAATGTTTCAAATTACTTTAAAGTTCTTCCATTAGGATTAATACAGAGCTTTACTTTTTATTAGGCCAAAATCCAAAATGTATCAATTATCTCTTTTTCTTTTTATCTTTCTTGAACTTTGTTTCTTTGTATTCAGACAGATATTAGCTGTAAATATTTCCTAGTTCTGGAATGGAAAAATCAGATAGAGGTTTATTCCTAAATCAGAATTTTCAATTTATCCTTTTCAAATTGAGAGATACTGAGGTATACTTTTTATTTTCTTTCAGTCCTTCATTTGTTTTCTAGAATATTATTTATTTATTTATTTACTATCGAAGACCACAAAAACATCCACTTTCTGTACAATCACAGTGTGGTTTTAAGCTTAACAACAGACATTGAATTACATACATACCTGAGAGGAAAATTTCCTCCTTAGCTGGGATTTGAAACAAGAACCTGAGTGTTAGAAGGTTAGCTAGCTGTGATAAATAGATGCTATCCATTCTGCCAACGAGGTCGGCAAAAATGTAATTATTATTTGAAACCAAGGAGTTTGCAATTATTATCATTTCCATCTAAGAATATATATTATTTTTATAAGTGTATTTTTTATTATTCTCAATACTTATTGCACTCTTGTATTTATTTCTACCATCTTAGTGATATAACACTAAGATGGTAGTAACTATCAGGTAGTAATTACCATAACAAATTTAATCTCTCTGAGCATAGTTCTGAAATATTTGGGTAGTGATGTAAATCTACTCATAACAGTGACTTTCTGAAATGTTAAGTTTGTAGTGAAACATCTTCTTGGTCTATGTAACTATTGAATACATTTATACTATCTTCTGAGAAAGCATCAAATGTAACGAATCAAAAATATCTGCAAGAAATAATAAAATTATGATGGATTCATTGTTTTCTTAGGTATTTCTTGTTGCTAAATTGAATAGGTGATCATGTATGAGATGGAAAACCCTATATGCTAGAACATGAAGATGTCATACATACATTAAATTTTGGTTAATTTGTTTTCTTTTTATAGTATTGCATAGAAACTATTGCATGAATTATATTCAAAGTATCAAACCAATAACTTGACATTTAATAACATCATTAGCATTGGTCCTCTATCTTTTGACATGCCTGCAATTTGATATGAAACCAAGCTCTCTACTATTGTTTATAGCTTTGAGATCATGCTAATTCTCCTTGTATTTCTTAAGGTTGCCTGCTAGTAGAAATCTTTTCCATCCCTTCCTCTCCTTTGATCACCTCTTTTAAGGTTCATGATTAGTTGTCTGTTTTCTCCTCTTCTTTATAATACCTCATTCACATCAATCATACATTTCTGAAAGCCATTTTCTCATTTAATTTTCTACAGTGTTTTACATGTCCTCATCTAAAAGCTTTTCAGATAATGGATAATTTTTTGTAATGTCTATGTCCTGCTCTAGGATGAACTATTTCAGCAGATTCCTCCTAACGACTGATTGGTTAATGTTATCCTCTTTCTGTTTGTGGACACTTTTACCTTTGCTGCCCTGGATCTAAAATTTTCAATGGGTTTTCCATTTATCATGATGTTTGATTTTTTTTCGTTTTTCCTTTTATTATTATTATTTATTCTCTGTGTTTATTGCTCCACCAAATTCTCTTCTATATTATACGTATTACTTCTGTTGGTCATCCTCTGGAGTTCCTTTTCTGAGTTTCCTAATGTTACCTATTTGTGAGTATATTTTACTAATTTTATAGTGCATCCTCTTATTTTAAACACACATATTTCCCTATAAATTTGGTTAATCGTATTTTTATGTACCGTATGCTGAAAATTATTAGAGATAGGCAGCTAACTGCAACTCTTGTATCCAATTCCACCTTCACAGTCTGATTTATGGAAGAGGAGACTCTTTAGTCTCAATTTCGCCCGAAATAAAGACATTTATTATTATTATTATTTATATAGAGATTTCTTGTCAGTCTTCTGCCTTTCAGTTCAAATTCTGTCTTTTAGTATGCCTAAAAATTTACTTCAGTTTACTCTATCAATGCTTTCTGCCAATCAGAAACAAATACAAAGGACTCCTTATAGTGTAATATAATACTTTTAATTTTTTATTCATATGTCTGCCCAAGTATCTTTATAGCTTACCCGGCTCCAACCGGTTTTAAAATGTTAATTTCTTATCTAGTTTTTTGCAACCTCTAGGTTTTTATGCCGGCAGAACTCTAATAATTCTGATGAACTTGCTGAGTATTCAACTTAACTTCCTATACCCCATCACTCTTAATTATTATATTAGTAGTGCTTTTTGAGGAATTGTTCCTCAATACCACTGTTACCTCTTCCTCCACCTTATTACCTTTTGAGTAAATGAGACTCTATCTCCTTCCCAGTTAACCTCACTAAGAACTATTTTGTTCTTCTTCATATCTTCAGATTCTCAAATTTCCTTTCTCTCTTTAACATCCTAACCGTTCACATGCCAGTATGTAATTTACCGTTCCAATTCGACGTATGATTTCTTTAGGGGAAATCATTATTTGATATTTTCGTAAAAGAGCTAATAGTAATTCATGAATTAAATAATTAGTAAAAAGTGATTTCAATTTTTCTTTACCCGATCGAAAGACAGTTTTGTAATATTTTATGGATTCTTTTCCAATGTATCCCATCAAATTAAAAATAAAATTTAAATATTGTACTTTTAAATTAATTGTAAGCTCACGCTGTATCGGAAAAAATCTATTATATATAATGGTTATACATAATCGGACTTATACCCGTCACAATGCATTGGAAAGTTCTAAAATAAATGTTTGGGTTCTTACGCATCATGGGTTAGGTTCCATAAAGCCTCAAAATAGCAATTTTTTATTTAAGAATTCATGACCCATAATTTCGGATTTATAGAAATAGAATATAAAAAATTCGCAAGATTTATATAACTATATTCTTAGATTTAAATATTAGTTATTAAAAATACGGAATTCAGTTTTTAATCAAATGAATTTGAAAAATCTTATTTGAAATCTTTGAATGTGTTCTCTTATCATCTTGAAAACAAAGAAGCAGCAAAGAGATGACGGCAAAATAATATGATCTGGAGATGCCTAAGTATTTTTGTCTGTTTTCCATTCTCAAAATGTTTAAATCATCCACGCAATTCGTAAAGTGAGATTTCGAGATATTCGGGGGATTTCGAATAAAAGCTGCGAATTCCTCGAGAAATTTAGAGAGAAAATTAAGGCGATCCTTAATCTCAGCTGAGATATTGAGTGGAGTAATTAGCAGACGATTATTCTGTGTAACTTGATGAGGTTAGGGATAATTAACGAATCCAATCTTCTCCGCTGAGAAATCTCTCTTCGTGGTCTTAACGATCCAATTATTCTTTTTCTCTCTTCCTTGTTCATTTGAGAAACTTCTTTCGAGAGAAGCACTGTAAAGAGAATCTACGATTACTTATTTAGCGAATACGAGTGTTATATTTTAATAAATAATTTCTTCTTTTAAGTTTTTATGTATTTGCTACTTAGTGTATGAACAGCCATTTATTTGAGCGGAAATGAACTGTATGTAATGTACTCTTTTATTTTCCAATGAAATTCAATATTATCTTCTGCTTTTCAAAATTTTCATATGCAATATTCTAAATACTCTCAAAGGTACCAACATAACACAAAATGAAACGGATGTCCTGCTCTGAATTTTATTTTCTTCAACTTAATCGCTCGAATGCTAAAGGGATTGTACTATAATGCACTCTTTGTGTCTTCTTATATTTGTTATTGTTTTGAATCAATAGCGGAATGGGCGGGTGAAGAGGTTAGAAAACAGAGGATAAGTAATCTTCGGGCGAAAGAGAGGTAAATGGCATTTTAAAAGGAGAGAAGAGGATTATGCAAAGTAGATGCCTTATTCACTCTCTTTCCCTCTTCACGTGGGTGCCCTTTATCCTTCCTTTATACTTTAAGACAGCTCAAATAACCACACTTCACATCACTCATCCCAGAATTCCGGTGCATATGTTTCCGTCCAAAGGACTTTGAGCCGTTGTTTTTGTTTCTTCCATAAATTATTTTCCCTAATTATATTTGCAACTATCAAAAGGCTTTAAATTCACGAAATTCTGTATTATGTTTCTGCATAAATAACTTCCATCGTGACATTGAAGCGTTTCAATTACACGAGAGCAATGAACGGAATATCTGTAATTCGCGGCAAGAAATAGTACGACTCGAGAAAGTTTTTTTGGACAGAAAATCATTATCGAATTTAAATGTGAAATTCGAATGTATTTCTATAGAAACCCATCGAAGCAAATGACTCTATTCTGAATCTCCTCCTTGAAGATTTAAATTGGAATTAAAGTGCTGCGATTTTGGACGTAAATTTTAGAGGAAAAGAATTGCTCAAAAGAATCCTTGTTTCGCAATCCAGTGAGTGTGGCTTACAGGAGTAATTCCAAGACTCTACTGAACCTTGTAAATCTCTGCAGAGCAAATAGATAATTCGCGACTTGCTCAGATCCTAAAGGGAAATCTTCCATCTCGTTCCCTTGTCTCTAAAGTAAGTGCCTCTCCAAATGAGATTCGGTGTCACTTAAGCCTTTTGTTGAATGCAAATTAAACCGTTTTTCACTCAATGGCCTTGAAAATTCTCCCTTAGTTTCCGAGACCGAATCTCGCGTTCTTCTATGATCATTTAAATTCTTCGGAGGAACAATAGAAAGAGTTTGAAATTCAAAAAAGCCTCGATAAAAACTAAGCCATCTACATCGAGTGATCAGAAAGTCTTTAGAAATTATTAAAAGTAATATTCAGTGTTAAAATATTAATTTAGAAACGTAGAATATATGACCCGATAATTATTAATATTGACTCCCAATAGATGTGCTTACATTTTTTCCAAAGAAAATTGCTAACTGAATATCAGTATGATTACTAATTGGTTCTTTTTAAGAAGAATTAAACTTAAAAGTCCTCTTAATGAACAAAGGTTCATATTGTTTTTTGTCCAATTCTTTTACATCAGCATTCTCTCTAAGATGTTATGCATAAAATAAGTTTTATTTGTGAAGATAATTTACATTTTTAGTTCCACATGAGAATTTTGTAACTTATTACTTTTAAACAACTGTTTTACAAAGTATTTTGACATTTTTATCACTTCTCATTTTTAGGAAATTCTTCGATCAGAAGTTAACGACTCGGTTCGTGTCTTTGGAATATTTTATGCTCCGAAGGATATTAATAATACAATTTATTTCAACTCCAACAAAGTTCATAAGAAAAAAAATATTTTCGTTAAATTGGAAGAATAACATATCATCCCCAGGCGAAGAAGAATACTACTCGATTCAGATGACAAATTTAGAAAATTAGCGGAATTTACATCGGACATGGTGATCATTAGCTCTCTGTAATGTTCTAAATCTTACGGAAGCGGTATTCTGAGAATTTCCAAATAAATTCCGTTTGAAATGCTGGTGATGACCGATTATTCCAGCATTAAATTGAATGATTCCTTTTTCCGCTCGAGTAAAAAGCATCGCAAAAGGGTGACCTATAGAGATATCCTTCGAAGGGAATGTGAATTTGAAGGGAATCGGCTGACGCTAATGGCCGCCATTAGCCCGGAAATGACGTAAGGCTCCTTTACCGCCGCAAGACCGCAGCGCAGGTTTCATTTTCCAGCCGAGTGGAGACGCCACATAAAAAAGGGAAAGATGCAGTGAGCCTCGGGAAAAAAAGGGATTTTTTTTAGATCGAGTGGCATTGTAGAAGGCGTAATGGGCGTGCAAAAAGAGGATGACACATGCACCAAGGAGGAAGGGATTTCCACTTTCGATGGTGTTTACGCCTTCCTCTTGGTTCCCGCTCGATTTCGCTAAACCCTTTCAGTCATTAGGAGAAGAGGGAATGATTATCTTGAGAAGACCTTTCTTTCAGTTATGATTTAATCTCCGACCTCTTTGATCAACGATGCAGTGATAAATATCAGCGGAATATAAGGGAGTTTTCACATTATACTGTAAAAAACTGTTAATTTCAAGTTAGTTTAACACTCATAAACTGCACTGGATAAATCGTATTTAGGTACATCATCCTCCGAAAACCGGTTTGATAGTTTTGTTCGACTACAATCCAAAATTAAAATCTTAAATATTTTCATTGCTCCCGAATGAGAGCGTTCCTCCAACTAAGAGACATTCATGAATTGATCTGAAATGGTTTCATACTGTTCTGAGGATATCGGTAAACATTTAAGTTTCCTTTTTTGGTATTTGTAAAAAAGTTCTGATTCATGGATCGTGATTAATAGAAAATTGCATCGATTATAACTGATGAACATTGAAGATTCATTTCCTCTGTTCGAATGTATTTTTCGAGTGATTCGAATTGCGTTATTCAGTGCAATTGACGCATTTAACAATTAATTGTAACGTCATTGAAGATACACAAAGTGCGTTTTGCAATAATTCATACCCATTTATAGATAAGGAACAAAATGGAAGATAAATCAGCCTGCGAAAGGACATCGATGTGTCTGGAAGGAAAAAATGGAAGATTGATGTGACTGGGGTTGATTGGATGAAGGCAAGGAAAGCGATCCGAATATAAATGGAGAAGAGAAAAATAAAGGGAAACGTATCAGGGAAATTTAATTGCTTTTTCATGATTTCAGAACAATGTAGGAATTATCTCAAATCATTCGTTACTATCTTAATATTGAATGGAAAAAGTTAGAAGATTAAGGACCTATTTTATGATGAAACTTTACTGAAACAAAAATTAATTGGTGCAATCATCATAAATATCTTTCGGTTCCTTCGTTGATATTATAATTGATATTCATGAATATCAATTTTATGAAAATACTGATTATCTTCTTGATAGTCTTACTTTCTGCAATGATGGCTTTTTTATGAAAATCCCTTAAACGAATGAAAAAATCTTAAGATAAATCTTCAAATATCATACCATAATCTCTCTTTTAGATTTTCATTCTCATTTGCTTACGTTATTTGCAATTGAAAAACTATGAGATATTTTGATTAAATACTTGTCAAATTTGCTCTGGTCATTAACAAATATTCCTAACTCAACTTTGAATCACGAATAAAATAGAAGATCGTTATTTAAAGAGAGAGTGTACACTGCAAAGATCTTGCCGAATTGTTTTGATCTCATTTAAGATGTACACCGACAACGGAAGTGTCTATTTTTCATACAGTCACATAGAATGGCGTTCGAGACTCTCATTTTCGAGTGAATAAATTTGATTTTTCCTCTTCTCACCCGAAAGCGTCTTATCGCAAAATAGCGCCATCTCGAACCATCAATTTCCCTCCTTTCGCAACCATTTGTTTCTTACTTGGCTAATGGGGCGCGTAATGAGGCAGGTGGTGGCGCCCTCAGGGGACGGATGGACGTGCAAGGAACCTTGAAATTGAATCGCTCCACTTAAATGGAACGGTCACATTTCATAGAGGAAAACGCTTTATAACCGACGATTACCTTAGCATCGATCGATTACGAATCTCGAGAACGAATCGATGCCACTAATTTAGAGTTGATCATTCGCTTAATGAGTTCGATGATACGAAAGATCTTCTATTAGTAGAGTTCATTTTAGCTAGAGAAGGAGATTGAAATGAATCTTCTTCTTTCAGATTTACATAATTTTTGTATATATAATATACACGTTAGTTTATGTCGAATTGTGATACGTGAATTGGAACTCAATTGAAAAAAGCATTCTATGGTTTCAAAGAATATTATTACATTACAGGTTTATTTACATTTCACTTATTTCTTCTCCAAATTTGAGCCTTATAACTGATGAATCATCAAGTTTTCCTCGTTATATAGTTCATTTTTCATCACCTATAAAATCTCTCCCAATAAAAAAATAATAAATCAGTACGAAAATAAAATTATCGCACAAATGAATTTGAAGTGGCATTAAATTAATCTGTTAGGATTTGATAAATGTAGGATCTCTACCAATTCGTGAGTAACGTATTTTACAAGCGCCTACGATTTTATACAAACTCTCTACTGTTTAAATTTGAATATTTAGGCCGTGAATGACTTTTATGATTCATCGAATATTTAATAAATTAATAATATTATTTCTTTGTCCAAAGAATTAATGCAAAATCTTAACAAATATTAGAAACATTAATAAGACTTAGAAGTAACTTGGAATTTCAAGGCTACGCAAGCATTTTAATTTACGTAAGATGAAAATAACATGTATATGTTTAGTTTATTGTAGTATTAAATGAAATTGGCTCACAACTGAACGATCTAAAGTTGTTTCTAAAGGACTCCATATATGGAAGATACATCACCAAGGGATGAAACGCTTCCCCCATCTCCCTTCAATTACACGCTTCTATCGTCTTATCCCCACCGCCCATTGGCCAATCGCCTTATCTCCACCCGAGAAATCGATTTTTCAAGACCTTTGTGTTTGTTTCTATATCATTGAGCGTATTTTATGCTTCCGGATTGAATAGAAGATGTACCAAATTACAGATAAGTTTCGGCAAATTTTCAAAGGAAGTAGCTCTTTTATTCCATAGAAATTGCATTGAAATGGCTATTTAAGACCATGGAAATTAACTTCATGGCACTTCTCAACACCGAAGGCACCACCTCTCTTGGTTGGTTACTTTTTCTGGAGGAAACATTCATTTGGCCTTTTCTTGGTAGTGCGACATTTCTCGACGCATCTAATTTCAAGGCGTAGAATCGGGTTCTTATTCAATGGAAGTTATATAAGAATAGTATCTATGCATGTTACTCCTTCGGTTTTAAGAATCGGTTTCGGAATGAAGATGATATCATTTATCATGTTTTAATTGAAAATGAAAAATAATATCATTATCTAGACAAACTTTCCATAGTCTTCGTGAACAATAAAGCAATTAACAAAATTTCTAAACATAAATCGTGAACTTCAATTGAAAACTCATAGATTTATTCAGTAGTTCCTTTCTCTCCAAAACCATTTGAAAATAAAAGATTACTAAGCCCGATTTTACTGACATCCAGTATTGAATAAGGAAATAAAAGAACGTCAGTTCTGTTTCCAAATAAGAAAGTATCTAAGAAGGGACATTTAAGAACATTTCGTATTGAACAGATATCGACTATTGGCTATTCCAAATGCATTTAGTACAATGAAATCGTTGAAAACGTTGAACTTATTCATCAGAATTATATTTAGTTTATTATTTATTGTATAATATTATAATGTAACAAAGCAATGTAAAAGTGAAATGCTAGTTTCTTGTGTTGTAACGAATTTTTCCATTATATTATGAGCATTCTTTTGACTGATCGTCAAGATTCCTTTCTATAATTGATGCGCGAATAAATTTGTTTGGTGGATGAATATTGACATCCTATGGTCTTATAATTAGAATTATGAAACTATAAAACATTAAAGAAAAAGGAAGGGAAAGCATTCAATTATTTAAGAGTTTCAACGATTAGAATTATCTAATGAATAAACATTTTACGTATAAAATAGTACTCTTGAGTAATGCAACTTTAGTTCAAATAAAGAGTATGCGATGCATAAAAATCAGAATATCGATGCAAAAGAAGAACTTTTCGCTTTGCGCAGCTCTTGTTTTTTTTTCCGACGTATCGACATTATAACCGGATTATTTCCTTTATAACAAACCACTACGAGACTAATTACAATCTAAAACATCATTAAAATCGTTGAGTTGACTAATGCAGTCGCCGATTCCACTTGATAATTAATCATTTGCCGAATCGTTAAATAGAAATTATAATTTTGTTTTGATTGAATCACCATATGAGAATTTTACGAGAAATTTCGTGCACGAATTCACACGAATTCGATCAAATTAATGACAAATTATTAATTAACGTTCTACTCCGGCAAATTACTGTAATCGAGTAAAATAACCTTTTTATTCATCCACCATCTGCCAAATGGTCACACGCGATGTATATTTCATCGCTTTCATTTCATTCTCGTATAATCAGCGAACTCATTTCCCATAAATTATCATAATTAATCCTGAAAATACTCGTATTATTTTACGACCCGTTTATTTGGAAAATATACAAGAAAATAAAACAATCGAAATATTAATTAGTTTCGGATTAACGTATCTCCGCTTTCATTCAAATGTCATACAATTGTATCTTATAAGTATATTATATATAAAGTTGTGAATGGTTCTCTCATCTTAATGTTCGCGTCTTTCCGGATAATGTGAATATTAAACGAATTCTAGCCGAATTAGATACAGAGGAGATTTAAAATCTGACCCGACAACGGAGTTTGATGCAATGAAGTGGTAGATTCAGCATCCTCTTTTGTAAAATCGTCATCTTTGTGATATTCAAAATGTATCCAGTTTCATTTAAGTTTCCTTAAAATTCCATTGAAATCAATAAGAGAGACAAATTTCACTTCACACAAGTTTGACTTAGTATTTCTTGATAATGAAAGAAATATTTCATTTCTTTTATCCTCACGCAATGCATTAATTCCTTATTTAAAATTGCTTTGGAACTCATTTTGACTTCTGCTCTTCCTACAAAAACTAGTTGTTCATACACGAAAATATTTCTATCTTTAGTTCACATTATGGAATATACGATTATGGCAAATCTATGTTTTAAAAATAATAATCATTTTGGTAAGACAGCAAATACAATTAATTTGATATTAATTTTGTATGAAAGTTCTTCTAAAGTTAACGCTTTTTTGATTCCTTGCCCGTCCTCTCCGTAACAGCCGCTCCCTCAGAATGATGGATCACTTATCACATAGCAAAGGCGCGACAAAGCCCCACCGCCAACAAAAGAGGTGCTTTACTCACATGGAGTAACGAATTTCAGACGATGCAACAATGGAAACAGTTTTAGCTGCGTTGGCATCAAGTCATTTTGGACGCAATATCATTTTACTCTACTAAATTGACCTTATACAGCAAATATACTTAGTGTAGGTTTATTTCGGCAAGTTTTAATTTGAAATCGTCTGTTTACCACGTTTTTTGCTTTGACGTTCATTCAAATTCTATGGCGATGGCTTTTTATGACAAAAACAGCGGACCTCTTCCGATTTATTACTGTAATTATAAAGAAACCGCTTGTTGGCCGTAAGCCTATTGGCCGTTATTTTTATCTACACATACATGCAAAGATGAGAATAAACGTAATAACATTCAATACATTAATAATACAATACATACATGGTAAACAGACAATTTACATTTCGCGTTACTATAATTTTAGGCGTAAAAAGTTACGATTATTTTTATCGCTCAAATAATATTGTAGATTAGAAATCTAAGATTGTAAGAAAACAAATTCAACAAAATTTTTTATACTATATTTCTCAAACTGATAAGCGAAGTTGAGAAATATAGCATAATTAGATTTTGTTTCGATTCGTGTATATTTCTTAATCAATAATAATTATAATGTTATGATATAGTGTTAAAGTGAGGAGAGCAAGAATGAGTGTGTGGGTTTTAACTTCAAACTTATATATATATATATACAAATAAGGAAAATTTTTTAAAAATTTCTCAGGTGTTTTGTTTGTTGTACTCGTTGTATGATTATTTATTGTGTGCTTCAATTGTTGTATTACTGTTGCCACCGCACAAAAAGATGGTTATACAGTTAAAAGTTTTATATAATTTAATCAGCATAAATAATATTTATCATACTAATTTTAAGTGTATTTTTTATTTCAGGTCTCTTGTGTGTGACAAATAATTAAGGGAAGCCTTACAACTTTATGGTGAGCATACTTTATGACTATGTGCCTATATAATATGTTTGCCAATTTCAAAACGTGTAACTTCGGAAAAATTGAGTAATTTTATGCAAAGTTTAAACTTGAGTGCGTAGATATCGGAAATATTATTTTTGGTCGTATATTCTATTTATGCTCTAAAATTCTATGATAGGGGATTAATAAAAGCATTGGATTTTCACATCTAGTTTTATGATCACACCTTTGTTTGAGTGATTATTAGTACAACAAAAGTAGACAAATTTTGCGTATTATTTTTAACTGAAGCCAGACAATTACTTTTGTCCATATTTTGGAATTAGTGAAGCAGTGAATATTAAAAAACAATTTTCAGAGAACATAGTCCACTACAATTATGGATTTTATGAGAAGTGAGATGACACAGATGACCTGGAAATCCATTTAGAAGGGTTTGCTTAGAAAGGATGCGTTCGTTTATAATGACAAAATACGGTAAGAAATAAAGAATTATATTCATAATTTCATCGTAATAGCGAAATTGAATGATTAATGTTTATGATTCCAAGAAAATATATCCTTATACTACGATCATTTATTGATAAACTACTCTTGAGAAATACGACTATTTAATATAGAAGAGATATGAAAATATTAGAAAATTCATTATTCTTTAAGATATTTCACAATAATTTGGAAATTTCGACAAAATTCCCTTTTGTGGTTATTTTTTTGGTTGAGATGACTTAAACTTTAAATAGATAAAAGATATAGGTGGTTTGACGTGATTATGAAATAATCTCGAATTCGATGAACCACGGGTATCCATGGCAATTGCTAGGGACGTGTTTATTTAAAATAGCATCAATAAACATCAATTATTGTGACAATTTGTGTGGAATAATCATTTCCTTCAATGAAAATTACTGTCTTGCAGAATATGGACCATATATTTGGGAAGTAAATATGGTATTTTGTATTCAACTGAGGTTCTCAATAGATTGTTTCTTTGAGATTTTACATCTTTCTGGATAAGAAGGGGTCTGATAAACGCCGAGTTTTATAGAGTTCAATGCATTATTTATTATGATTATTGTTAAAATCACTGCAAACATGTGTCATCATGGCAATAAAGATACACGCATAAAGGGAAAAAACACAAGCCTGTCTAGCATTTGCCGTTGGAGGGGTGACCTCCCTTCGAACGAATTATTCAAAGATTAACAGAATACACGAAAATATTATTACGTGCGATATGTTGAGCATCGAATCATAAATCTAGAACTTGTGGATTGGCTAATGCGTTGCAATCTCTCTTTTGAATGATTATAAATCATTGAGACCTTATTATTAGCAGAATGTTCGAAGTATAAATGATTGCGAATTAGCAACGCGTCTTAGAAATTTTAATTTACGCATTCAATCGTTGCCAAAGGTTTTTAATTCCATTTGAATTCATAGCATAGGACTTTTATGGGTAAAGGAATACGATTTAAAAGGTATTAATCATTTGATCAATTTCTTGTATACGATCGAAATAAACGATCATTTTCAACAAAAATCGCTAATGAACTTGTTGAGAGATACATTCTCGGAATTCAATTAAATCCGTTAACAATGAAATACTCAGTCAAAGTTAATTTTACTTGTTAACGGTGAAATCAAATAACTGAAAACGTTTTTATGATTATTAAGGATGTCATTTACATCCGGAGAGATTCAATTCATTAAATGGATGAAACTATAGATAGAGAACATTTGTGGAATCGTTCAATTCGAAAATAAACATCACATTCGATTTGTATATGAAGTTCAATTAGTTGATTAAAGAATTGCATTTATTGCTTGTTGAATGGGAAAGGAATTTGAAGAAGAGAGCTCTTCAAACAAATAATGTTAAGTTTCATTGTCCTGAATCGATCTACACTGCAATCTAGAATGCTTTTTATTCCTGAACATCAATATTTCCTGGTAATCACTTTGAACGGAATAAGAAGAGTTTAATATAAACAAAAACGTATCATTTTTTCTATTACGTCATTCATTTTGAGAAAGAGGGAGATTTCTACAAGAGATTGTTTCTGAATATTGCTCTTTATAAAATATATCAATATTCTTAAAAATGCATTCAAAAATATATCTCAACGAATTTATTAATAAATGTGATTTCTCTTTTGAATCTAAGAAAATATGATTAAATAGACAGGAACGTATAATTTTATAGTAAAATTTTTCATGGAAATAATTTTGTGAGAAATACTCGGCAATGTACGAATAACGGGAAACAAAGAATTGTAGAAGGCGACTCTAAAT
Source organism: Pantala flavescens (assembly GCA_020796165.1). Classification (NCBI taxonomy): domain Eukaryota; kingdom Metazoa; phylum Arthropoda; class Insecta; order Odonata; family Libellulidae; genus Pantala; species Pantala flavescens. The sequence continues at coordinate 19,638,949 of CM036882.1, forward strand.
TTGTTGGACTCAAAAATTCCCGTTTCCATTATATGTAGAGGAAAACTAAAATATATAAAAATAAACATAACGACGTTGTAAGTTGTTTTTATATCCCAATGGCATTCCTTACATTCACATTGCGGATTAGAGGGCTCACACACCACCTGATTGCCAACAGAAAATCCAAAATTCAACAAGATAATTCCTTTCACAATGCCTTGTCATAGCCCCAATGCCCGCTGTTTGCCACCGATGATTGACTGCGTATTAAACGTTTTTCATTGAGCGAAAATCTGTTTGTTCGATCGATTTCCTTTCATTGAGAGCGACATTTTGGGCCGATTTAGAATTGAGCCAGAGAATCTAATTAATCCAGTTGAACAGGAGACCACGATTATATCATAAACATTATTTTATCGGAACTTTGGGTAACTATAAGGTGTCTAGTCTATTCTTCACTTCTTAAGATACAATCATTTTCAATATCTGCTTATAAATAATTTATTCAAACCTTTCAGACCACAGTTTGAGTACCTCTCGATCAAAAATCCTCCATGGGCTCAATTCGTGACTCATGTTAAACATCCAAATTCCAAGAGAATTGTCTTGATACGTAGAGGAATATACTTATCTTCGATTTAAAGAGTACGTAATGATGTGCCGTATAATCACACGAACTAAGATACTAATTACAATCACATGCGTCTAATTCTTCTGATATGGACCTTCTTCCCGATGCTGAAGATGTTCCTTTATGAATCCCTTTCGAACAATTGATGGCATCGCAAATAGTTTGTTGGAGTTTAGAGATGAGTTTAACACATTATCGCTGAATTGTGCGATGAAATCGCTCTGAAAAATGAAAAAGTAACCTAATTACTATTTCTATTCGAGAACAATTGAAAGCACCTTCGACAAACAGTTCTCGATCGATTATCTTGGGAGGTCCCGAAAATCATAAATCGGACAAATTGGTGTGTTTCAGCCCTTCAAATCTGTAATTCGAAAGGAGGGGTTTCAACCGCCGCGAATTAATTATGTAAACACACACGAAGCGATGTTCGGAACTCAAGTGTACGAGGGGAAGTGTATAGTAGGGGTTCTCCCTTTTCCTCGTAATGCACACAAACTAAAAACACCCTTTCCCGTTATTTAATACATTACCGTTCTTTCACCGCAAGTTTCGTAAACAATCCTTCCAAATGGTGTCTTAGATACAGACAGAAACGGTCAATAACTTCTGTGCTAAAAATTTGAGTGTTATTTTTGTTTATGCAACAGAACTATCATGAAATTACCTTTTTTATCTTAGGTGCTCTATCTTGCCCAGTTGTTGGATGCGTTGAATTACAAATTAAATTAATAAATGAACCTAATAAATGTAGATAAAGTGACAATTGTTATAGTATCCTCCACGTCAATAGTAATTTTCAGTCTATCGAGGATTTCATTAATAAAGCGAAAAGAAATCTTAGGAGCATTGAATTTTAATTCTTGGAGTTGAAAACGGAATAGGTTTTTAAGAATTGAGAGTAAGTTTGAATAGAATGACGAAGAGAAAGGAATGAACGAGCATCGACAACTCCCCAATTGACGTGAAATTGCGTTTCCACACCAACAGATACTTCCTTTCCATTGGCCTATCAAAGGACACCTCAAGCCGATTGTCCTTTGCACCCTTCTTTCACTTTCCCATTCTTTGATTGAAATGTGTCGTTTGTTTCAACTTTTTCATTCTTTTTAATAATTTTTGAAGAGGTTTCTGCTGTAATTGAACGATATTTCTCGTAAGAACCGTCTTAAGTTTTTAAATACAAGTTTTAACGATTAAGAGATCTAGTAAAGATATAAACTTAAAGAAGTTATTTATCAACTTCAAGGTATATTTATGAGTATTATGATATAAATTATATAGAATGTTATTTTATATATTGCAGTAGGAAGTGGATCGAATGGCATAATGACATTCGATCCACTCTTTTGAGTCGTATACGATTCGTGGAAGGTAATGAACTGCTGAAATTTGATTAGTCTATAGCAGTTGAATAATAGATTGAGAGTTCACTATGCAAACTTGGAATATTGAAGTGATAACTCAACGGTTCAATTATCAACGATTTAAGATCGTCAAAGAGTCAGTGTTCGAATTCGCCAGGAGAAGCTGTTTTCTGAGGCAAAGTATTAATTTATTCTTAGGCATATTCATTCTTCGCACATTAAAGTAATTTAGTAATGCCCAATAGATTATTGACAATTCTATCTGAAAGTAAATATTACAAAATATAAAACCATTTATATGTACCATATATACTATTATAATAATAAATGTAAAAAATATATTAAAATACCAAAAGTTGAGAGAGTTAATCCATTTCGTTAAAATCGCGTCTGAATTGAGCACAGATCACCGACGAGGTTTTCTCCGAAGTGAATGCTTTCTAAATAAGTTGAACTACAATAAGCTGTTTCATGACTGTAAATCTAGTTTCTTACTAATAATTTCATTGACGTAACTCCTACTCTAAAATGGATTTACTTCTTCCGTTTAATTAATATTTTTTTATATATTATGCACAGTGTTATATATACATGTATACAAGTAAATTGAATCGGTCTCTGGAAGATTCATAGTCACCGTCATTAAATAACAAAACGAGAGATTCTTCTCAACTCATGGATTACATGAAATGAGATTAGCCACGGAGTCCGAAATACATTTCGTAACATTTAACTTTATCTTCTATTCAATTACTTTCGAGGAAATCATTCTAATTCCGCTTAAACTTCTAATTCTCGGCTCCTAAACATAATCCCTTCTTAGCCTCGTAATTATCATCTTTTACTCGATCCCTTTGTTCTCCTTATTAAAGGTCTCCCTCCTTAAGTACATTATTCTCTCTTCTTTGGCGTGTTTACTAATTGGTCATCAGATTTTACATCGGATTATTATCGTCTATAATAGATGGAACTGTCATGGAATCAGTCTTTCTATTTGCGTTGTTTAAACATTTCAATCTCGACAGTATTTAAAGGATATATTAACGTATCTTTTAACGTTTCAAACTCCTTTCTTGTAATTACACGCGTATATACGCTCAAATCGAATGACGAAATGGTAATTTAAGGACCGAATGTATTATTACTAACTATATTCATAATTATAGGAAATTAAAATTAATGTAGAAGAATTTTCCATTGTGTTGTAATAGCTTAATGGAAAAAAGTTTTCCCTTCTTTTATCGACTAAAATATCGGCGATAGTAAAGAAATAAATAGTTAACTGAGAATATTCGCAGATGATGACAAATAATGTGAATTCCAACATTGAAACATAAGTCGTTAAGTTATATAAAGCTTCATCATTGATTCAAGATGTGATGAAAAAGGGTGATGAACCTGATATTCCATGTGAAGAAGGTCTAATCTTGAATAGGCATCAAGTACACGGGGTTCGGCGGACGAAACATGTATTCTTGATACAACGGAGGGCATTTTGAAAAACACTATGATTATGTCAGTAAAATATTCTCAGATGCAGATTAGATAATGACTAATCGTTAAATCGTTAATTTAAAGTGTGCGATTCCTGTTCATCTTTGGATTAAAAAACAATTGGCGTTACATAATGCAATGTCGAGTTAGATTGAATAATTAGCCCAAAGGCCCAATGTGGTTTCACCCCATGACATACGCTTGCATAATATTTACATATACGTCGATTAGGACACATCTATAACTACTTAATTTCGCCTCAGATTATGATATAGAAATCACGTATACATAATTTAAATCTGGAATGTAAAATTACAATCATGATATGAACAGAGTAACCTCGTCCACCTCTCGTTGAAGTTTTAAACTTCTAGTTAGTTAAACATTGATGAATAAAAAATTAAAGATAAATTGTCTGTTCGTACTTATTATTTCACCACCATGTTTGAACCCTTCCACAATAGATTTCAGAGTCTTTGAGTAAACACAAGATGTCTGCCGCCTTTTGATCGCCGTGTCATCCCCTATTCAGCCGTCAACCCCCCCTAAGTAGGCCATTGCAATTAAGGTGGGGGTTCATAACTTTTTAATGATCGCCCGAGGCCTTTTCTCAATCAGTTGCCATGGAAAAGGGATTCTTGTGAATGAATTATAATGTCGTTTGGTTGTTCACTTTCTGGATTTAGAAAGAAAGCCAATTATCACGTAACGAATTTGAACAGACCTCCTCACTTATCATTTATTTAACGCACTCTGATTACGTAGTTAACATCTCCCTATTCTCGTCAATTAAGTGCACTAAACCTGCATTTCGAAGTTTTCCACTACAAATCATAAAGATTAATCTAAATGATGGTAATTACAAAGTGTTTATATAATTAACTCTTAAAGACTATGTTTGGAAGTGGTAGCTTCCAAATATAGTCAGATATAAAATAGATAAAATCGCCTTGTTCATTGTAATTAATGTACTAACAAAAAGAACTTAATGTGACAGCGTTACCATTTATATTTCGAGTCAAGAGAATACGGTAATTAAAACATATATAATTATAAAATAGTATCAAGAAAATCGGTTTTATCCAAAATGAATTAAAACGATTCCATTTTTGATACTTTGCTATCTGATTTGAGGTGGTAAATGAATACATCGAATATGAAAGTACATAATGAATGAAATCGTATGACCAAAGAAATCAGAACTCTTATCTTAGATTAGATCGTCTTCGAGTTAAAATTTGAAGCGAAGATGATAGTGTAAAAATAAAAAATATATACAAAGTAAAAAAAGACTAACAAACTAAATATCTATTTTAAACGTGATTATCTTCATCTAACATCTGAATAGCTTCTTAAATATTAATATATTTATCAAATTACTTATTCAAGAAAACATGGTCAGACATTGGTTGCGAATGAAAAAGTCGAATCATAATTTACTTAAAAAATTCCGTGATATCCTTTCAAAGCATCTCTTTCATTTGGTTTTTCAAAGGCGAAAAGATAAAATGTAGGAACGCTTATAAACTTCGTGGAAATGTTGATAATTAGCACAACCAAGGGGCTAATTGTTGGCAAACGTTCTTCTGATTCCAGATCTTCTTAACCAAAAGACTCATTTTCTAGGACTGAATTTTTAAAAATTTCATCTTTCTCATGCTGTTTAGCGCCTCCTAATTTCATCCATTAAGGGTCACCGCATTTGTAAATAGCCGCTGAGGATAGCCCTTTCATTAGCTCCTTCATAATTGCTCACTTTGAGGAACGCCTTATCACGTTTATGTCGCTGCCTCACTCAATTACCTGCGCTTGAAATTTTAAACGAGCGAAGTTCCATCGAAGGCTTGTGAAAGAGATGCACATCAAATATTCAGATTTGAGTGTAAACTGAGAAAGTATCTCTTTAATAATTATATGCATTTCTGCCTTAAAAAGAGTCGAATAAGATTGAATTAGTTTCTTATTTCAGAATGATTTATTTTCATGCATCGCCATTAACTTATTATAGAATCTTCTTTCCTTGGGAATGATCTCCGTGAAAATTCCAAATATTGAGCAGAAATGTATTTCAAAAAATTGATTTCTGTGCGAAGAATCGTAAAATTCATTTTATGTTTGGATGGGATTTTCGCGCCATGTTCTTTCAAACCATTTTCAGCCGATAATTCGTCCAAAATATTCATATCTTCTATTATGAAGACTAAAATTTCCTCTTCTTAGCGTAAGTTTTAATTATTACATTTTTCACCCTTAAATCGCTTCTATTTCATTTATATGATTCGCTATTCAAAGAGCGCATTTATGAAATTAATCTCTTAAAAATTTCAAAGATTAAACCCATTTATGATTTATTTCACTAACATTTTCGTTAGCGATTATCTTGAGTTCGCATTTATTCTTCAAATCTTTTCGTTAGCCTTTGACACTTAAGTTTACTATAGTTTATGTTTAATCAAAAATCAGAATAAGCGTTAGCAAAGACATTCGTAGTATTTGAAAAGGGAATAAATGTTTAAAAATCTCTTTTTAGCTCTTTGATTTCTTAACCTAGATTGCAAGTAAAAGTTACACAAATCTCTGATGAATGTAAAATCGCCGTCACTCTATTTTAAAGGTAATGAAGAGCTGTCATTGATCAGCGTAATATAAAAAGTAGGAAATGCATTTCTCAAAGTGTTAAAGGTCATTTAAACTTTCATCGGAAATCACGGTTTCCGTCTTCACAGGGAATATCAAGGAATTTGTTGGAAACTAATCCACACGAATGGATCCAATTAAAATCACCACTGTGGTTACCGACAAAGAGTCCAAATAACTGAAGGAGGACGTCGTTAGACGGTCTACACCGTGCACAAAACTCACGCAAACAGCGAAACAATCCCCATTCACCTTTAGAATGAGCGTCCTTCCTCGTTATCTCGGTGCCTAGCAACGGCAAATAGCGGACAATCGGATTTCTCTTCCCAGTGTATCCTTTTGCGAAATAAAGGGAAGGTGTTTGGCCGCCTTTTGCCACATTAAAACTTGAGGAATTGTCGAAGTCCCTATTTCATTTATGGACAAACTATTCTAAAGTTTATTTTTATCGACACCTTTTGAGTTTAACGTTAAAAAATAAAGATTCAGTTCGCATGATCGGTCTTTAAAAGAATTGCTTTGTTTATATATTGCTTAATGATTATATGCTTAATACTTACTGTTCAACATACCCTCAAATCTTGGGGTCGATTTGATGTAACGACGACAAATAGAAAGCCAATATTTTATGATTGAATTGAAGAAAGATATTGATCGAGTTCTTTACGTATTTGTATTGAAATCTTCTTGTTTTTCCTCTTTCTCTGTCACCTATTGTTAAACGACGAAACGTTGTATTTGAGCCATATTTTAATCGTTAATTTATTTAAATTTTCACCTCATAAATCAAACCTTTTTCTGACCATAGTTCCCCATTCCTCCACCGATGGCGTCCTTTTGTTCATTAGATTTCCCAAATCCCACATCGAATTCTCGGAATTTTCATCCGAGTGAAAACGAAAATAATTGTGCGAGAAATTTTCTTTGCTTGGTTGTGATATGCTAAGATTTGCTTTTATCCCATTATTCTTTTTCCATTTAATAATCTTTACAAGATTTTATTAAAGACTTTCTTTCCTTTCATATTAATAAGTCTACACTTAAAATCTATATTTTCGTCGAAATGAAACAGTGATCATAACGAATAATTAATTTAGTGTATTTACAATTAAGGATCGCAATGCTTACGTAGGTCTGAAATGAACACATCTTTGGAAATGTCCATTTCTAGTTTTCAATAGAAAGGCGTCTTTTTCAATATCCATTTGCTTCTCCTCTTTAATTAGGACCCGAATAAGGATAAGCCGCTGTTTGAGGTTTTTTGGCTGTAATGGACGGTATCCTCTGTACATGTGTGTTTATAGAGGAAGCAGTTTAGAAGTTTAAATCGCCTCGATGCAATTCGCAAGAACTTGTCTGGAAACACGTTCATTAAAATGAATTCTTTTTCATCGTAGCCTTCTTTCAAATTGTTCGTTTTCATTATATTATATAATATATATATTGTATATAATATATATTATATTTAGTATAATTGTAATAATATTATATATAGTAATAATTTAATAATAATAATGTATATTATATTATATACAAATCAGTATTCGATTAATTCTCTGAGTTTCTATAGAGATTACAATTAAATAAGAATAGTTTATATGAATACAATCACTTATTATTCATTATATGCGGTAATTTGAATGAGAAGTTGTGGCATTAGTAATTTGATTCTAGAGTCACCTTTGTATGTTGTTGAAATATAAGTATTTGAAATATAAGTATCACCTCAGAATAATTCTATATTTTTCGAATTGGAGATTATTTATCTCGATACATTACAATTACGAGAAATAATCTTCCTTTTTCTGAGCCTCTTCATTTGAGAGCTCAATTTCCTTTTACATGCTTTTATTATAAGTTATTTTGTCATCTCTATTTTTTCCATTAAGACAAAAAAGAGTGATTCTAGATTGGAGATCACTTCATTCGTGAAAATCCTTAAGAAATAAAAAAAAGTGTTTCTTTCTGAAGTTAAATTAGATGTCATTTAAACAACATTGAAAGGCGGAAACTGAATCCGAAGATTGCTAATTAATGGGAAACAGAGGCCTTGTCATCATCAGTAATGGAAAAGAGATGCTTGGATTAATTATTTCATCGAACGCGTCTAAAAGAGTCATTTCAATCGATTTATCTTTATTTTAGTATTGACAGTTGATTAGAGAATGAAGAAGGAATCCAATTGTAGAGTAGTATTTATTTTCAATGTCTCAGCTAAATATGAATTAGGGGAAAATAATTCATAAATGCTGTGGTCATTAAGTATTTGGGAGTGTTTCAATAATAGTTTTTTTCATTTAGAGAGTTAAAAGAGTTTGACAACGTAATTAAAGACGATTTAATTTCTTTGATTCAATAAGGTATGTTACGAAGTGTTGGAAAAAAGGGGAAGGTAATTGTCCTTTTGTTTGTGATAACAATTGCTATGGAGATATATAATACTCTGGAATTATCTGTTATATAATAAATACTAAATTTTCTATTTCATTTTAGTTTGCTGTACACTTCTTCATTCAGTCACAGCCTTCAATAACAAGTTGCAATTGGGCATTCTAAAAAAATACTGCAATCTCATAACAATATAATAAAAAACTTCAAATTTTTCTAGGAAAAAATATGGAAAATGTTTTTATTAGTGCATGTATAACTTTTTCATGAAAAGAAAATGGAAATTCATAAATTTATTAAGAATTAATTTCTTTTGTTTGGCATGTCAAATTGTAAATCAGAGATTCCATTAATTTATTCAATATTGATCGTTAAACCTTTTAAAAAGGTACATTAATTCTCTTTAGGCTGCATGATTTAATTTTAAACTATATCTTTTAATTTTAGTTGAAAATAAATAATCTAGTAGCGTATTTAAGAGCAAACAGACTAAATGAAGTCATAAAGGGAAATAAAGTATTCTTCGTTCCTTTTAAAGCTTAAGAAATCAACTTTCAACTGCAGGTGTTTCTTAAACTAATTTATTGTTTGAAATTCATCACTAAAGTTTGCCATACATTCATTTTCCTGAAATGCACACGAAAATAGGGACTTTTTGTACATATTCTTCGGTTGACGAAAGAAGCCATCAAATGACGGGGGCATATAGTTGTGAGGGCGGCGAGGCGTGCAGCAGTTAAAGAGTATAAGGAGCCCTCTTGTTTCACAGCCCTTCACGGAATCATTAGAGGAGAGAAAAGCCGATAGACTGTTCCTCAAAGCACACCTCTCTGTGAGGAAGAAATGATCCTGTCACAAAGGGACCGCAAACTCTATTAATAGTTCTCACTCATCTGTCGAACCATCTCAAGGAAACGAACCGCGACTTTGGTCGCTTCCTTTTGGTGCGATCGCTCTCCGTTCTGGGGGCGTGGCGCTGGTGTAGCGGAAGGTCAAAGAGTGCCGCCGTGTTGCGTGGGAGTTGACCGCCGGAAGTGGCTATTAATAAGTGTCGCTCTATGAGCAACTATAGGACAGTCTACGTAATTGAGGTTTTCTTCGGCAACTTTGAAGACTCGATCACTGGACTTTCTTTGAAGGATTTTAATGATTAATATTTTTATGAAGCACTTCATTAAAAGTGCATTTATAGCTGAACTTTTGAAGAGGTCTTTTTATTTTCCCATTAAATGCTTTGTAGACTACCGAGTCCTTTTCGTGGAACTATGAATGTTTATCGCTGGCTACGTTCTCCAAATTATAATTTCAAAAATATTGAATTTTTTGTTTCATTAAATTAAAAATTAATTACTTAATTAAAACATTTGAATTTTCCTGTAAAGTATGCCCAGTCTATGCACAGCAAAAGTGAGGATATTTACATATAAAAAGAAAGAATATTATGCAGCTATCAATTAAATAAATCGTAAAAAGAGATGTTCTTGATCACTGAATTATTATAATTCGTAGAATTTTTATGATCAAAAAAGAAAGTTAAAATGGAAATCCGCGAAGTCCATCTGAAGATGATGTGATCTTGGATAAGAGTTTATTTTGGTCAACGGTTTTAAAGCTTTAAACACGTTTGGTATGTAATGTACATTTACATAATTATTTAGATCTGTTTTCACACAACCACTTTTCCTTCTAATCTAAATCGAGCGTTTTTTCTCTATTCATTTTGTCATTCAGAGGAAAAAGGGACGTATTTTCAGATACCTGAAATTTTGAAATATAGGGAATAACTTTAATATAATATTTATAATTCGCATCAATGATGATTCAATTTATAAGTTAACTAAAGCATTTTTATTCTAATTGTAAATATATTTTTAATTTTCCTTTGAGACAGGAAAAATAAAAATTGTATTTTTTTTCGTGATACCTTCAATATTTTACATCAATTATCGTCGTTTTGTTATTCCATAAACACAATTTCAATGGCTTTTCTTGTAATTAGGTTTAACAACAACTTTACTGAAAAAACAAACTACATTAGAGCATAGGGTTTGAAATATACTCTAAACATTTCTATGAAATAATATATATACTACATTAAAGTTTTGCGGATAATCAAAACTTTACATCCTCATGTAGGGTGATAATTCTTTTGATTATATTTAAATAATTACCATAAAATTAGTGTCGTTTATTTCGTTTCTAAACTCATCCATTGGTAATGAAGAACGCTAAATGGCCATCAAAAGCCGCTTTAAGAAGATCAAAACAATTAATGAGGTAAAAGTCACATGTGCCACTGCTGCCTCACACACAGCGTCTTTTCAAACTAATTTTGCATCAAAGGAACCGCGCCTCACAAAAAAGGTGAAGACCCTAATAAGTGAGTAAAGAGGCCATGTGTTTCCTTCGTACGGTAGTCCTTTCATTGCTGCATAAACATGTTCTTGAAATTGTTTCCTCGTCATTCTACCAAAACAATATTTGTGCAAACATAACGTTAACCTTATATCTTTGAATATTTCATTTTCGTAAACTATGTATCGGATTTGAATGAAAGTGATTCAGGATTTCTCAAAAAAACTGCTGCAAATGGCCTTTGATCATTTGATGGCCTTTTTCGTACCATAAAAAGAATTGGCTACATCATTAGCATATCTATTCTGCATTTTTTATAATTATATGATTTTTTAGAGAAAAACATATCAAGAGATAATAAAAAATGTAGTTAAACTTGTGAAAAAAATGAACAAAGTTTACAAGTGTACTCCCATCAAGAGTGTTGAGTGGATGGATTAGATAGTATCGCTCTATAAATGAAATATCGGATAATCAACATATCGCAATCTCTAATGAAATTGTTGTGGCGCAATGCCATCTTCTCAATTAATAAAGAAAACTGATCCACAAATAACTAGTCTATAGCTGTAAAAAGCAACTGTTATATCATCAAAGCAAATGAAAACAAATACCAAAGAATTACAAACGAATAACAAAGAAATCACAACTAAAACAAATTATTTGATCGTTTCTAATTTAGTTGCTGACTATAATGTAAATGGTAGCATTGATAATGATTGTCTGGCTTATCATACATTCAGCAGGGAATGAATAATCGACTCCATTATTTTTCTTAATTTTCAATATGCCCAATCTTTCTTCATTCAAACTGCCGTTAATTATCTTTAAAGGATAATAAAAACAGTTATTTACTCTCGTCTTAGAGTTAATTAACGGATGAGTCTGACCATACGAGTCGAATTTATGGATTTAATATCCAATTATTGAAAATCAGAGAGGCGTTATTCGATGAAATAAGCTCCGTAGCTAATTAACAGAATGAACTACGTTTGTCGCGGAAAATCCTGAATTAATATTCCATTTTTAATATTCGCAATAACTAAAATGGGTTTTCTTTATAGCGCGTTATTTCACTAGGAGTTGATTTTTCTATACGAAATAAATTTCTCGAGACACAAAGTATAATCACCGTCGGGAATTTTTGAATTTTTCATGGAACGAAATTTTTAAACCCTTTTGCCCTTCTCATCCAATCAGATTAAGTGACTTACCTCCGGAGTCTGCCTCTCGCGTTTAATAAATCACGAATCCCACATTCACGGGGACCCGAAAAATATTATCCGCAAAACGACTTGTTTACCGTTTTATGTGAAAGTCCCATTAAAATGGGAAAAGGAACGCATTTACACTGGAAAAGTGCGTCAAATGGCGCCGTAGTTGGGGACCACCTTATTTATCGTCAAGAGGCATTTCTTTGAACCTATGAGTTAAGGACTAAAAGATTTGCTGTTCACAATGAGTGCGATAAAGAGTGCATCATGGTCTATGTTTTTTCATCGCCTGAATCTACACGACTTATTGTTCTATGCTGGGAATTGGAAATATCAATTCATATGAGTAAAATTGGCATGCAATCGATTCCATGAATCATATTTTAATTTAAAACATTTATTCAAAAAATGCGTTGAATTTACAAAATTCATTCGAATGAAAATAGATGTGAACTTGATAGAGTGAAGAAAAAATGTTTTCGGAATTTCAAACCCGAAATCTTGATGACTCTTCGAAGTAATAGATGATTGAATGTTAGAAGTCAATTTAACATCTAAACTTCACCATCATCCATTACTCCGGAAAAAATCTGGAAATGAATCAATTTCATTCGCGAATGTTTTTTCACATCATACTTGAAATTTCGCGATTCAAAGAAATTAGTTCCGTGAACACGAACTCATAAATGAAATATTTCGAAGCCATCCAATTAATTATTTCTAGGAATGAGTCTTATTTTCGTATTTGGAGAATGTTTCGGTGAAACTTCGCTCTTTTCAATTTGTGCCTTCGCTTTTAGCGTAAATATCTCATTAAAAGCGTTCATTTAGTGAATTAAGATGTTTTGACTTCGAACTAATCGATCGCTTTAATCGATTATCGAATGCATAATTCTTTCGAGGAAATATCGCAGATTCTCCGTAACCACACTTTGTGACCTGCGCTCGAAAGATTCGTCCACTCGCCCATTAGACGGGTATTAGGAGAACCAACCACTCCATTTTACCTCATTCATCCACCGACCCACCCCCCTCTGCAGCAATCACGCTGTGTACACACCAAAGGCCAGCGGCTGTCCCTCGAGAGAAGGGGAAAGAATTGTGAGCCGTGGGCCAACTAGTAGCAGGAGGCAGGGGTAAAGTGAAACGGGGATGGCAAATATTTGGACGAGAACCTTCTGGGGTGGGTCTCCATCACCGCCGTCTCTGGCAAAATTAAGTGGAATTGAAATGGAGTCCCCCAAAAAGAAGGAGATGGCAAAACGGGTGGGATTCTGAGATAGCGGTTTGTTTGCTCGGGTATTAATAATGACTGGAACAATTAGTTAAATATTAGAGTGAATTAAAGGAAAGCTTTTGGGCGGAGAAGGGCTGGCAAGGAATTGGATGTCGATGGAAAAGAGGGGCGCCCTTTCAAACAATGGCGTAACCGTGGTTTCGGCAAACCTGTCCATTCATGAGCACACACAGGATGTGCCACTCTATGGCAGTTCCCAAATGAACTTATGATCTCTCCGTGGAACGTTCCAATGGTTCCTTGTTTACGGAAGGATTAATCTTACCATTATTCACGATGCAGTTGTTGGCAGTTGTGATCTTCTAAAGTATTCGGTTGCTAAGTAGAGACGTAGTTTTAAACGATGATCTTGTTATTTGACAGGATATTGTTAATAAAGCGATTATCGGTCGATTGTACGGATTCAAATTTACTTTCTGATTTGAGACGAAGAAGATTATTCAAACAGCATGTTCTATTTTTAACTATAATATACCAAATGTTTATATGTTGTTTTAACGAAGGTGATAAATATGAATTACGGTCTTATCTAACCTCTTTTTATCTAATGACACATTTTTCTTGGTTGCGCATTTTAAACTGTCGTAACAGAACTCTTTAAACGATTTTTACAGCTATACTTTTCCCCTCAAAAAATCATTGAACTCTGAATTGAAAACCTCTTCTTTAAAAGACTACGAAATCGACGGCCGCTGAATCCTCAAATTAGTGTAAAAAGGAAATCAATTGTTAATTTGAAAATTACGTTATCTTTTACGTACCAATCATGGGATGAGTGGTTTCATTGATATGAAGAGAAGTTTTCCTAAACATTCACTACATAATTTTTAAAAAATTCGTTTATGTGAAGGTTATAAGATATAGAAAATAATAAAAAGTATAAATATGTACATATAAACACATAATCATCCCAAACCATTTCTTCACGAATGATGGATAAAAATATTCATCATAGCAAATCAGTATTTCCTGTTTTCCCTTTACTTTCAATCAATTTATAAAATATCATCGAAGGTTACTTATAAATCTTATAATTTTGAAATAAGTCCTTTAACTTGTTTTCTTTTTTTACGTTCATATGTAAAATTACGAAGCGAAACTTCCACATCTTTTGTTTTTAATTCTCTCAAAACTATTTCATCCCTATCTCTGAATCATCCTGTTTCATGTCATTCGTGAAGATCATTCACCATGGATTAGAATGCGTCGGTGGCAAAATAGAATGAGAAGTGAAGGTGTATCGCTTCGATCCCAATGAACATTAGGTGGGTTTTAAAAAAAGGTCAAATTTTGAATGCCCTGAAAATGCAATTCGGTAAAATTTAACCTTTTCTATTTATTTCTCGACTTAACAGTTCTTCACTCGGATTCCCTACTCTCAGCTTGAGCTCAGCCAAAAAGAAGCCACAGACTAATTTATGATTGCGAAATATTATAACGACTGGAAAATGTCGAATGAAATGCGAGAATAATTTTAAGATCTTTGAATCGATTCAATTCCACCATACACTTACATTTGAAGATGGTAATGATTGTTATGATGTGCCTGATAATTATACATAAAACTCAAAGTGTACATTCTCGAAATAGATTTATTAAATATTTGAACGACTCTTAAAATACCTTATAAAGCCCTCGTTTCTATGGATATGTTTGTTCTACCAATTGGTTGGGCCAATCACCGGAAGCTCTATTTGGTGACTTCGGAAAGGGGAAGTGATGGATTACATGTGATTGGAGGGATCGAACCACAACAATAAGTCTTTGACAATTGAATTACGAAATTGCGCACAAAATCGTTTATCGATTGCGACGGCGTTTTCAGTAAATTCGTTTTGAAAATTCTTAAATCGATCTCATGTTTTGATCATAACTTCTAGTGAATTATTCTCTTATCGCATATGTAAAAGAAGATTAGAGCCAACAAATTTTGAAAATCTATATCAGCAGATCGATAGATTCGTGGTAAATAAAAAAACATAAAAAGGACGCAAATCGAATTTACTCTCCGAATTCACAAATAATCGCAAGAAACAGTGGTAAGAGCCGGGTTATAGTTTATTTATGATTATATATCAGTTGCTGGTTGTGCTTTAATTGTCATAAGTTGATTAAAACTTCCAATAAATGATTTAGAAAATAAAAATATACTTCCATAAATTTTATATATATATATATAATCTGTATGCATGAGAATGTAACGTGAAAATCTTTTTTAAAAGATTAAATTCGATAAAGAGCGAATTCTCTGCATATATGAATTTTAAACATGGCTAAAGGAGAAGCACTTTGTATGTTTATTTCGTTGGGCTGCAAAAACTTTTTCTATTTTTCTGAATCAGCTTTCTTATGCATTCGAATCGATTATCGGACTAAAGTTGCTTTTGTTTGCGTCTCGAGTTGGGCGATGGGAATTTGAGTGGGAACATTGATGTTATTATTATTAATTAGATATATTTAGGGGGAAAAAGTAATATTTATAAATTAAAAGTTTGAAAAGGACATAATGGACATTCTAGAGTAAGAGTGATGAAGTTCTAGAGTAAGGTACATGAAAATTATATGATAGAGAAGTCAACTTTTATGATGTATCCTAAACGTTATTTCCTTGGAGTTTGAAAGACGAGATTCAAACATTATCCGAAAGATAATCAAAGAGATATTTCGCCAATAAATGGCAATTATTCGATGTCAATGAACACGATCAAGGGGGAGACCGGAAGATGGCTGGAATAGAGTGTGATTGTGGACGAAGAGGGAAATACGTAATGTTAGATTGAAAATGGCCGATGAACCCTTATTTCGGCTAAACTTGGGAATCTCAGCGGTTTCACTAATAATAATACTAAATTAATATTTGCTTTGTATCCTTGCGTAAGTTCTCTTCATATATTGAAAAGAGAATAAGAAACACCTCTGAACGAAGGGATCTTTTTATTTTGAGAATCGTTTGCATATTTAAAAGTTTTCATCATATCTAAATAAAAAATTACATTTTACCTATTCAAAGGGCATTTTATAGGTGAGATTCGGAATGAGGTTCTTTCTTAATGATTTTAGGCTTCATGATTCGATCCGAATAAGACATCTTAAGAAAGCCATCGAATTTAGATGGCATTCCATTTTCTTGATTGATTAGCCATGGCAACGATTCCACGCGCATCTGCGATCGCATTTGTTTTTCTCCTCCGGGAATCGCTCGTTTCCCATCGAAAGTGGATTTCGAAGGAACCAAACGAAATGTTTGGAAAAACAAATGTAACATAATCATACTCATGTCAAGGGACTAGCGACTATAACTTGAGGAACATCCTTTATAAAACTTTTTTAAGGTAAGAAAAATGTCATTATTATGTAAATAATTTTGTTTGCCTTTTTCATTCAAAACTATTTAATCTAGGAATGCAAAAAATTGCGCTCATTGTGCATTTCGTAATGAAACACAAAGAGAAGTGAAAATGTGGTTTAGATGCTCTAATGAAATTAAAATAGTTCACTTGCATTTTGTTTTGGGATTCTCGTTGTTTTGATAATTAATTGAGTTTTAAATAATTTTCAAAAGTGATATTTACACTAACATTTCGTAGCATCGATGATATGTTGCGTTGAATCTTCGGATGATTCAGAGAAACTTTTTTGTGCTTTATCATACACCGTTTCTACTCCGATAGTATAATAAATAGAAAAATCATTGAATATTCTTTGCTCTATGTCCTTTCATGCAATTATTAAGATTCAATCGTCAAAAGTGTCTTGAAACTGATTTCAGAGAAAAAGGTTAAAATCATATTAATAATCAATTACTGATAGAATTGTTGCTTGTTATAAATATATAAAGCGTATTTTTGGGATTAAATTTCAACGAATATATTCGTTATAACAAATATTGAAACTCACCATGGATATTTTCCTATTTTTATTAATTTTTTATATAATCAGTTTATATACTTTGAAAAGAATAGTATAAAGTATTAAAAAGAATGAGTATTTTCTACCCATTTCGTGTTTCTAAAATTTCGAATGGACTTTTTCAAGGATTAATTCTTATCTCTTTATCTCCGGAATAATTATTTTCGCGCTCTGATAAATCTCTTCAGATTTCCACAAATTCTCGAGTTTATCGGATATCCAATTTCGTGAGGTAAACATTCTATGGAAATGTGAAAAGCGCCGATAAATCTTTCAAAAGATCCTTCATAAGAATCGTTGTATTTCCCATTCGCACGGATTAACGCGGAAAGCAAACGAAATCTTCCCGATTAATAGCTTGTCCTTGGACGAAAGGGTGAACGGGGGCTCAGCTGTGGGGAGAGTGACATTCGAATTGAATTTAATTGCCGCCATCTGAGTCGATGTCCCTTGAGAACAGGGACCATCTGCGGGCTGACGTCATACTGCCCAATGCATTTCCCCGATCGCAACTATAAGAAGCTATCCCACACACATTTGTACAAATACTAATGTTAAACTATTAACGCGTATGAGGGCTTCGATAAATATCTGTGAACATTCACTTTGTCTTACGAAGAATGAGCATAATCAATTTCTCTGATTAACAATTCCAAGAACAAGAAGAAATTTCACTCAATATATCTATGGTCGAAGTTTTACCTCGTTAAATGATTCTTTTTATAAAGAAATAGTTAAATGCTCAATGATAAACACTTTTAATTGTTTATAAGATATATAAATACTTTATAAACAGTTGAATGGTGTAATTTATCATTGAATATATTATATCTTTAAGCTATGGCTATCATTAATAAGTTTTATTAATAAATACAAGTGAACAGGTATTAAACGCGAAGATACATTTATGAAACTTATGACCGCTGTCAAATTCTGTGTCAATCATAAATTTACATTCGAAGAGTTCGATATTTGAAGAAATAATCATCGAGTCTCTTGTTTTAGCTGTTTAATGTTCATAGGCTACTTTACAATCTCTTCTCACCGCCATCTCTGGGGCTGATTGGAGTCCATCCCTCATGGGATGGCCGATAAGCCATGGGAAATAAAAGAGACGTGGGGATTTTTGTGGACATTCCAAGGGATAAGCGATTTTGTCTTCAAGAGGGGACGATAATGGCTAAAAGGTTGACGATATATTTCGCCATGTGCGGATGGATTACGTGAAGACCATCCAGAATAGAGGCCTCTGAAAGGAGGTTTTAATTTTATGGCTTCCGAGAAATTGTTTTGTATGGCCATCGTAAAATCTCGGCTATTTAAGGCTCAACCAATCCATTGCATTTCTCTGCGATATTTGGGCTTAGAAAACGTGAGTTATTGTTTGTGTTTGAACTCGAATTTTTGGTAAATATATAAATATGAATAAATACAACAATACACTCACTCGTTTGTTGATTTCCCACAACCGTGCGAATAACTGTTTCGATACATATTGTAATTATTGTTTAAAAGTTATCGGTAATTAATGTATTAAATATCTGCATTCATATTTTGAAAGATTCATTTCATAAGTTATGTGGGATCGCGTATGAATAATGTACTTAATACTTGGCAGACTTGTGTCCGCATTGAAAACTTCGAGATCGAAGCGGTATTGATTCAGCCAATACGACGAGATCATTTAATACAAGATTCAATTACTTTTACTTTAATATTTTAGTTAGTATTTCCTCCATTGCAGCCCTAAGAAGGCGGGAAATAAAATATCTGTTCTTAAACTTATTTAGTTTCAGCAAATGTTAATTTAAATGAATCTTGATGATAATAAATAGAAACACACTGATTAATAAAAAGAAACATTCAGTGAACATTTTATACATCGATTTGGCGCATAAAACTTTGGAACGAATGAGAATTAATTATTTTATAATTTGACAGGGTAAGGTTCTAAAAATTAGGTTTTAAGAGAAGATAAATAACGTTTTTCAACAGATTTCTCTCTTAAATTATTGTCGAGTAAATTAGGGCATCTAATTTTAATACCTAAATTGAAATGTATTCCCTTGTTTCTCAGAAGGGATAGTAGATACTCCATCATTTACTTATTTATCAGATTTAGAAAAGGTATCAAGATTCGAAGTTTCAAAACTGTAAAAATGAAAGAGCCAATTGAGTGGAAGTTTGGAGGAGGGGTTTGTGAAAGGAAATTGGCTCAATGGTTTGTGGAGATTCTTCCTGAAAAGTAGCGAAGGGTATCTTGTTAACCTTAACTGCTTCTCAGAAGGTTAAAGAGTTGCTCGGGTATAAATTGCTTCGGTAATAAGTGTGGTAAGGAATGGATGCGCATGTTTAAGAAAAACGCTTTTCTCTGGTTTTCTTTCCACGATAATTAAGCGGTTTTGGTTAAAACTTCACGAATAAGCTTTTTATAAGTAGTTCTCTTCTATTTGTATTATTGAAATTCCTGAAAAGTAATCGAGATTTTGATGAAAAAGAGAAAATTCCTTTTGGGAATTTGAAATTTTTATATTTCGTTTTGACCTGAAAGATTAGATCTTAGATTATTTTGACAGCATATACTCTATGTATAAATAACAAATCCTGATCCTTAAGCAATTGATTTAAGGAGCATTATTTTCGAATAGATCGACGTAAAAATGTTAGTTTTATACTCAATTTAATTCTTCTTCTAACCCATTCTCATTACTGTTTCATCGCAAATTTATTTCTTAAGTTTTATTTATCATTACGTAAATGTCAATTGAAATGGTTAACATTTGAAAACGATTTATTCTTTGATTTCTGCTCCGAATTATTGATTTTACTTATTAATTTCCTAATATGAACATTAATGTCTGTTACTCAAAAACACCAAGAGTAACTTGATAATATTGAAATTTCTCCCCATAAACGGTTTAATACAAACGGTAGTTATGGAATTTCAGTATTTTCTGATTGATTTCAAATGAATCTTTGGGCATCTGAAGCTGAATTGAATAAAAAGAATAGACAATAAGGCTTCTATATTTATTACACAATTATATTTAAAGAAACAGATGAAAATTGGCAGTAAATAATATAGAAAATTGGTTCTTCGACTTATCGCAAAAAGATGTTGGTTGTGTGGGCAGCGAAGGAGTTCTGAATATTTCGTATTAAAATTGTTAAGAAGTCAATAAACCCAAACATAATACCTCTCATTTGTTTTTCATCTTAAGATGATGTTGAAATCAGGCGAAGTTTGTATGTTGGAGGTTTCCTCGTACATGGTAATGGAAGAAGTAAAATGAAGGGAATTTTGCGGACAGCCTGTTTCCAGTTTATTTCCGGTGGTTTGAGAATGCCATCTCGTTTATTCTCCAAGGACTTCTTTTATCTTCACCTCGACTAATTCTTTCATCTCGTCCCTATTTCCACTTAAATTTTCTTCCCCTTGCTCTTCAAAGTTTTCCTCGAGTCTTGGATACGCGACTTTTAATTGACCCCAACTTTAATCTTTTCCGTGATTCCTCAATTATTGCGAAAAATAAAAGAATGGATCCAATTAAATACTGCCAAAAAGATGATTGCTTACAATAATATTAAACTTTATTATGGACGACGTAGGAACTAAGAATTCCTCTTTTATACAGATCCCGGGATCAGTCAATCGATTATACTGTTTTCCTTGGCAATTGGATATTCTATAAGAATACTTTTAGGAAATCGGGAAAATCAGAGTTTAATAAAAAGTGAAAGATAATTTTTTCTATTTTGGTTAGTCTTAGTTTGTATTACTTCTTCAGCTTTTATCTAAATAAACGTATGATATAAAAATACTTTGTCAGTATTTGGTTGTCAGTATAATTTAATTGAATGGAAATAGCGATTAAAATTATTGGTAACACATGAAAAAGGAAAAGGGTTGAAAGAAGAATTTCAGAAGAGAAAAGGAAAGGTCGAAAGTAAGCCGTCTTTGTGCAAATCATACATTTCGAATAAGTTAATAATAATTATCGATCGAAATAATAATGCAATCAATGGATTCCATAAAATAAAGTCCTCTTATTGAAATTCCACTAACTTTGCAGAATAAATTCCAGTATTTCGTTCGGAAATACGTTCAGATTCTTTTGCATAATTATTATTTGAAAGAAAAGCAGTTCATTGAACCACGTTCCCCACTTCGTTTAATTTCCAGAAATAATTAACTGAAATGGAAGTTAAAGGAATATGTAATGCTTCCAGGAGAATCGATGGCCACAAGAATATTTATAATTGGAAATGCAATTTTATTAAGTTAAACGGAGGACTTAAAAAAATTCAAATTAGGATTACTAAGGAAATATAACGATTGAGATGTGGGAGAATTTTTGCCGAAAGCGAAGATTGCTTTTATTAACCAGAATTTCTTTATTATGAAATCTAGAAATTGATGGCGGAGTTAATTATGAGTTCTTTAGTCGAGGAAAATATAATTTTCTCGTATAAAGAAAATGATTTGGATTCTTTTACGTATTTCCAACTTTCCGCACTTCTTTTAATAAAGCTAATGTAATCAAGCTCAACTTTGTGGGAGAAAAACAATCGAAAAACGCAACTTCCTTCGTTTATGGAGAACATCGTCTTCCAATTATTACTATGAGATGCTTTATTAATAATTGTATACGTTACTCAACGGTTTATGGTTATTCTTGAAGAAAATGTGCAGTAAAAATGAAGTTCATTAGGCAAATTTTGCACCATACCAAAGTTTCTAGGAATATTAAAAAATTAAATGTCATTCCAATTTTAAATTTGTTCAAATTAGTAATTGAAGTCCCTCCAATTGATTCTAAGTTGGTCGTTCGTTAATCTTCGTTCTTAAATTTCGTTTAAGAAAGAAAATTAATGGATCGATATAGAATATTTTAAGAATAATTAATAAGCACGTTTCGATAAGTACCATTGTCATAATTTCATCCATATCTTACGCACAGATGTCTGTTAAAACTATAACTGATGGAATAAATCTGAAAACTTATATCCGTTATAAGTGAAATATTATTTTTAAGGAAATAACTTATAGTTTCTTTAAAAATTTCAATTTTAAAAATCTTAATTCTAATAAGTAAGAGCAGATAATGTACCTTCTTTAAAGTAAAGAATAGCGGAACCGAAAATAGCTAACTGAATCGTACAATTAGCGAAAAGAATTGCATGGGATTTTAATGTCATAATAAAGCTTAACAATACTTTAAATTTCGATTAATTGTTTATCATTATCAAGAAAAAAGTTTATTTCCTAATGTCCTTTAAATGAATTAAATTCGGGTGTACATATTAGTAAATTTCAGTAAATATTGCAAATCATAAACCAAAAGATATCATATAAGAGAATAGGTTAATATTATCGCTGTCCCTTATAATACTAAAAGAAGTTAGGACATTGACAAACTGTCTATATTTAGAGGGAATGGCAGAATATTGATAAATATATAGTTATCTTCACGTCAAAAGGACGAGAGATTTCGGAATGAACCTTGCATAATACGAAAGTAATGCGTAATTCTTATAATCTAATTAAAGGGAATACGTAAGGCCTATTTTTAGGCCGAGTTTAATAACAATTCATAATTGTTATTCACAACGAAATTCATATTTATTCGATTAAAAGAGTCGACGGAAAGATTTATGAAAATACCCAAATGTTCTTCAACAAAAATAAAGGAAACGAATGAGAGGAATATAAAAGCATTTTTGAGACACCGTGTGAAAAAGCACTCTGTGAAAATGATATGGAAAAAGGGATTGGGGTGCGGACTTTAATTGAAAATGACAAAATCCCCATTCAAATGGTAATGAACGACTAGGGAAATCCTATTAGGATAAATCTACAAACAAATCGATGGGGAGTATCTCAAGGAAATCGAAGGGAAAGCGGTGGAAGAAGTGGGAAAATGTTAGAAAAGATGCTCATTTTAAAGGACGCAATTGGAGACATTTTGAAGATAAACGAAGGCTTTAAAAGAAAATGCAAATATTCAGTCGTAAAGTTTTTACTGTCAACGTTAAAATGGAAGCGAAGTTCTAAAAGAAATCGAAATCGCTAATTGTGAACCTCAAATGTTTTGCTTTGCGAAATTTTATAAGCCTCTAAAGGCGACATTAATTTCGAAAAAGGATTATGAGTTCTTATAAACAACAAAGTGAAATGAACAAAAAAGTTTTAAATGCGAAAAGAAGGTAAAATGCACAATACCAACTCCTTTACTTGAGATATAAAAATTCGACTAAATTAGTTTATTCAGATGTGTTGTTTACGCAAATATCGAATGTATTATTCTATCGTAGGAGTTTATTAGATACGATTAAAACAATTTGGAATCTCAAATTTAAAAAATCTGTCCATCTTCTCAGGAAATATACCACAAAATGGATTTTATAAGCGAATTTAAGTCTTTTTGACGAATTCGATTCTTTTGCATTGAAATTTTTTCAGAGAAGTAGCATGTACCTTTTTAAATTTTGGAAGTATATTTTCTTAATTAATGGCTTTTAAATTGTATTAAAAAGCGATTATTTTCTTGAATTAAAGCATCACGTCATTCTCTTCATTTGTAATATTCGCTATCGTTTAACTGCTGTAATTTCAACCAAAATATAATCGATGATTCAAACAAAAATTGGCAATTCACCGATGAACGTATGTTTTTTACGGAAACGACAAAAGGGTGATCTGTATGACTTGATTTGCAAGAATATTGTCCATCGAAATATAAATATCTGCAAATAAATTGAATACGCAATAGTTTAAAATTATAAGTACTTCGATTAAGAGTGTTTTTGAATTAATGGGATTCACTGTAATTAGAGTTTAAAAAAGTAGACTTCGATTGGAAATCGTGAGATGATTTGGTGGAGAAGAAGACTCTTAATTCGCGGTCTTTTAAGCATTGGCCTCCAATGAGGTGCATAAATTACCAAGTTAATGGGATTTCTTTTTTTAAATGGAATTTAAAGGAGCTTCTGTAGGGGAGATGATGAAAGGGTGCGGATTTTGCTTCTCTTTTTTTTCGCAGAGGAACTTGGATCGTTTTCCTCGGATGCGTCAACCGGAAGTTTATTTCTTATATTTGATGCCTAAACTAACAAGCCTATCGCTTTGTAATTAACATTTTTGCATTTTCGGTAAAAATAATAAAGCGATAAAATCTTTTCTCGAAATTGATTATATAAAAATCCTCTTTTATAAATCCGTCGGAATTCTCGGGTATTACATTTCGCGAAACATTTTTAGAGTAATGCCTACGAAAAAAGCGTCTGAAACGAAATTTATCCCGATTATATTTTGAAGAACTCCATTAAAAGAATCCCACGGAAATCTCGAATTTTGAGAATTAATGGATAAATTTAAGAGCTTAATTCCCTTTCTATTCCCTTCCGTTATCGAGTTCTTTTTAAAGAAAATATCCAACGCAATCTCTCGTAATTTAAACTTAAAATGAATCTCAAAAAGTGCCTTCTAATCCCAAATTCCCTCTATCGATGTTTAATAAATAGGAAATACTCTATTTCGACGCAAATTTTCATCGCTTCAAAAGCAATGAATGGAAACTATAACGGTTAAATGCGGCGTTTGTCATTTATATTTTTATTCATGATTTTTCTCTTAGACACTCATTGCATCTTCAACACAATCTAGTAGAATTGTTCTTTCACGACTCTGTGTTGGAGTCTTTTGGTTCGTAATAAATTCCCTTTTTATTGTATAATTTTGCGAAAGTCGAGTCCAACTCATTCAGTTATAACAAGTGAATACTTTGGCGCCAAAATTATTCCTTTGGTTAAATTTTTCAATTTCGTGCACATTAAAAGAAGCATCTTCATAATCACCGAAAGGAACCATTTCCATTAGTCTATAAACGGTTTAGCTAATTCTTTATCAGCACATGAACTTTATATTTTCTTCTTTCCGATAAAACACCCTGGATGGCTTAAGATAATTGGGTCTTAGGATTTCCTATTCAACGTCAATTGGAAGTCTCATTTAGGACTCTTTGTGAAGAAAATTGCTTCTGAAGTTTGGAAACTTTTTCTTTTCTGAATCTTGATTGCTTCTGAATGACTTGAGATATTGATAGAATTTAGCACTTTCATGATGGAGACATCCATAGGATGAGTCAACTTTCAACAGAGGCTAATGTTGAATAATACTAATAATAATACTAATAATAGACTAAAATACGCGATAAAGTAAAATAGGTGTTTACACCCCCTGCCACACGCCGAAAGGCTGCTTGCAGGGTACTCATGTAGATATAGATGTAGAAAACTGTTCAAAATAGGAAGATATATGGCCGTTTTAATTCAATTGAGCAGTAGATAGATTAGTGAATATCTCGTTTGCATTTGATGATGAAAGAGTAATTCACAATGAACTCGAACCTTTGTCTTTGTGAGGAATAGTCTTAACTGAATTAAACGAAAATAAATTTTCTGGTTCCTAATTTGAAACTCTGAGGAAATGTTAATCTTAGGCAGTTTATTATTTGTGTGTAAAAATACGATTAGTATATTTTTATTCCAATTTCTTAATATTTCAATTTAATTTTCGATGAAAACTATTGAAATTGACGCAAATAAATGTTCTTTTAAAAATTATTAAGAATCGTAGTCAAAATGAAAAAGCAATTGTAAAATGATAATTCTTTAAAGATAATTTAATTGAGAACCTTTTAAAATGAACTATTATTAGAAATAAAAGATTAGAACAGAAATTGAATACAATTAATTGCTATTGATTCATAATTGAGCTCATTACTTGTTGTTTTGGTGCCAAAACAATTTTAACTTTTATGAAAAGAGAAAATTGAACATTCTACAATAGATTTCATTCACAAGAAAAAATTCATTGCTGATGTCTGAGGCAATAAACAAGCAACGCCTTTGTAAATAAAACAATCGGGACAGTAATTAATATATTTGCGATTTTGTGTTTATAAATCAATATTATTTATAAAATTTTTGGTAATCGTTTAAAAGAAAGTTATCTATTAAATCGATCATTTAATAAAATATCTCTCTAATCTAGGATCCGTTCGATTCAGGTTCACTATTTCATAAGGAAATGAATCAATCTCAAATCTCGCATGAGAATTGAAAAACAATCCATAGGAAAGGAAATAGCCGCGTTGTCAGACATAACTCAGATGATAGTTCACTTATGGGGAGTGAAGATCCTTGGAAACAAGTGAGAGAAAGGGTGCAGATAATAAGGTGCAGCCCTCATTTCGATGGCAAACAACTGAGTCCGATTGGCAGAAAGGGAACACGTTGTTATGTCGCTCTCGAGCATAAAAATAAAGAGGAAGCGATTCTCCTTTTTCCAGAGGAAAGAATCTTCTTCTTTCCTTAGCATGGAAAGAGAATTTGTGATAAAAACAAATAAGTTTGAGGATAAGGTTGAATGTTTCATTGCAGTGAATCTGTTCTCAAAAGTGTAATATTTATTTTGGTTTACATTATGAATGTCTTTTGACCATCAAATTCGTAAGACGTAAGTGACTTTATAAGTACGCGTTTCTCAAACAATATAACTCCGATGAATCCGACAAATACTTTGATATCGTTTCTAAAAAGTAATTTTTTATCATTAAATATTCAAATTGTACCAATCACATTGACTTAATCCACGCTGAACAGGAATATTTTAGAAAAGTAATATTTTCCCAGTCTTAAGAAATTACTTATACGAAAAATTTTTTCCCTTAAGTTCCATCTGAATTAAGTCAATTGAGAGGAAAACATATTTCCGAGAAAAAAAAAACAATTGCTGCTTCCAGATTTAAAAACGAATTTCCCCTCTCTTTAAAGCAAAAACAGAAATTATTGCAATTCTGTTATTTCAATACTTTATCGAAATTCATTGAATAAAATATTTATCTGGTAAACTAATATTTTATTGATTTGTGCTAATAATTGTAGAATAACTGGATATTATTAACATATTCCATCCAAAGTTTTCCAACTTATATTTTGCTATAATTTATAATTATATATATATTTCACAAAACAATATATTTTTTGTATAAGTTGCGAGCATGTATAAGTTTGTTTTCTATAACTTCGAAGCTTTCGCCATCATTGAGTGGATTTGAATGTGTATAATTCATTGCAAACTAATATTTATGTTGATTTTATAAACAATATAATGCATTTCATTGAAAATGATTCGTAGATTTGTAGCAAAAAAGTCGACGGAAACTTTTCCCATCTTACCAATTATCTTTCGTTTCTGACGTTAATTCTCAAAGTATTTCCCATCTGGAGACAATTCTTGAACTGACATATTTAAAGAGTTTCTCTTTTCATCCCATTTTCCTTTAGTCACTTTTTTAGATCATAAAACTCTCAAAAAAGTGTATTTTCATTCTTTTATTTTATCGACCGAATTACCGTCTCTCCATTTATTTAAATAATAAGCCAATAGTTGTAATTTACTATGAAATTGAAACCGTTCGTTTTTGTTTCAAAATATACCCATTTAAAGAAACCTCTTCCACTATTTATTGCTTTTCTTATTTCTACTTTGTTCACTTTGACGAGAAAAATTTAAATGTCCGATCGATGTGAATTTCGCGTCTATTTTGTTTCACTAATTACATAAGCCGTTATTGTTCAAGATGGACATTTGAAAGACATTTACAAATATTAATAACGTTTGAATAAACTTCAAATATATACCAGAAGTATGAAATCAGTATTCTTCCAATTGACTTCGATCCAACTTTTTATCAGGCATATTCTCTTTAGAATGCAAATATAACAAAAAATGAATGTATGTTTACTATTTTAGCAAAACATTCCCTGGATTAAACTTGTGAACTTTCTTAAAATTTGAAAACATTCATAGAATATTCGAAAGTTATCTAATTTGAGAGAATCCAAACGAATTATCTACCGATGAAACGAATTATACGTTCAGTTATAGGAGTTTAAGAGGACTCTCTGATGAGAAATAGTAGTTAATAACACTTTACTCTTTTGGTCAAATGGTTTAAAGACTCTTTGAAATCGATCGGCTTCTTCAAAAGTTGAATCTACATCTCTTTGCTATTCTTAAAACATGCGAAGCGTCCTCATGTCTACGTAATAAATGTTTACTTCTTTCGTTCTGTTAAGAAATAGTTATAGATTGTGAATGAACATGCAAATGCGAATGAATCTGATACAGAAGAAATAGACCAGAGATTTTCCATAAAGATAATAGAGAGGGAATTAGTTAACAAATATTTAGTCGATTGATCAGATTTCTGTGGTCCGAATTTCTCACAGTCGAGTATTTTAAGCTTAGAACTAATTTTTTGATGTCTCAACCAAATTAGAGTTTGGATAAAAGAGATTTGCTCATAATATTTTCATTTCGTCAAAGAATTGGTTTGGGATTTCTTCTGCTTAGGTATTCCACTTAAGGTTCTCAAGAGAGGAAGATAGGAAAAAGCTGAGAAGAAGTTTTCTTCTCTCATGGGAAACCCTTTTCCTCTCATAACACTTCCCAATCCATCCCATAAACCGCCCACTTCATGGGCACATTTACTCGGGGAATTAACTCGTGAAATTTTCACACTTCCTCCTGACGGCCCTCGAAGACGATCCTTGTTTGTGGTGGTGTGGACAAGATTGTTAATCCGAGGTTATAGATGGGAGACGTATATTAGCTCTTATTTACAACACTTTTCCGTTTTCAAATCTCCTTCTACGCATTGCGCTAAAGCTGCGACGGAAGTATTTGAAAGACGTGTTCCACAATGATTCGTACGATTTCAGCAGTCACTTCTTAGTTTGCATCACGGAATGGTTAGAATGAAATTATGTAAAAATGATATTATTTATGAATAATACATCGCTTTGATGGAATGATGTAGCGGTAACTTATAAACATCGAAATAAAATCGATCCTTTTATATATATTTCGAATTTCTAACATTCTTTTAGAGCATGATACTATCCAGTTAGCCTGTTTCGAAACTAAATTGCGGTTTATTTGGGAAATAGGATTTGAAAGCTCACTTTTCAAAAGCAGAAGGTTCCTCTCCATTTACTAACAACGCATGTAATCAACAACCCTTGTCTTTTATTGCCTTCAAACTCACGACATTAGCTAGGCAGATTAAAATGTCGTATCCTTTTGACTATTGTAAATATAATGTTTGCATTCAACGCAATGTAAATGTCCACTCAGTTCGAACGAGATTTCCATTTGAATATTTTAATCTTTACGATGAATTGCCGCATATTCAAATGTAATTGCTTTTTTAATCAATCAGTAAATATATTAAACTATACAAGAAGTAAACGGTTGTTTACTTTGATTAAATTTGCTTTATGAAGATGAACTCTGCAATTCGTTCAATCGAAGGCAATCGGAAGTTTTGCAAGAGCAACATCTCTCTAAAGAGAACGATAAACAATTTGTTTCACTGTTATTTCCGCATTTTCAATGATCGGAAAAGCCGTTTCGAATGACCACTTTTTATCACAAATCGGAGAATATGGATTTGCGAAGAACAAATGACTAAATCAAAGTCCCTAATATGGCTGCGAAGCGCATTTCCCTCGAGGTTTCGCTATCAGCTGACAGATGTCACTGCTGTATCCGCGCTTTATTGTGGTCCGCGCAGATGAAGGGAGGGCTTGTTTGACCGGGAAAATGAACGAAAACCTGGCGAATCGGGTAATTCCATTATTTCGCTCGAAGGGATTGGTGTTAGTGATTTGGTTTATCGGTAGATAAACTCGACGGGCTTTATTTGCGAATTCCCAGCACTGGTATCTTTCAGCGATAAAAAGGGCTGAAATATTTTTTTTTCACATGCAAATATTTGTGATTGGATAGATGACATGTGGAATAAAAGAAAGAGATTTTCGATAGAGTCACACTGATTAAGCGTTGGATTATTTTCTGTTGCTTTATCTCATTAACTGCGATGTAATTCCCATTTCAGCGAATTAAAAATATAATTTCTGCTCTTTCCGATTAAACGACGAACGTCATTTCCGTTATTTATGAAATGTTATCGAAATAGCGCCGTAAATTAAGTTCTTTACGGAAAATTTGCTCTTACTTTTGAATTTTTTAATTAACGGAAACGGAACATTGTTATTCATATTTTCAAAAACCGTCTTCAAATAAATTCGTATTGTCCAGAAATTTCAAATGAATTTATTTTTCCAACTAAAAATTTTAAATTTATAGTGTTTTAGAACTTTTGATTAAATATGACGGTATTATAATATACCTCAACGTATTAAGCATTAAACGCATTATGGAATAACTTTGAAAAATGTAAATTATTTAGCTCTTTTTCTAGTTTCATTCTCCGTTAAGCACATAATACTAATATGAGGATCCTTTACAACAACACTCGCAAATACCATTTTAAAATCGTATTTAATTTATTATATGTTAATAACAAATAGTAAACCTCTATTGAATAACATTTCTTGAGTCATAATAAAAAATTCATTCTTTTATTACAATTATTTAAATGAATTTGGGACTATGTACACATATATTATGGGTTAGTGTAGAAGATCATAGCCTCTTTCGAATGTGTGTATCTCTTATGTTACGATGCACATTGTGCTCTCACCGAATTTACTGATATTTATCCATAATACGCGACCTCTATGTAATCCCCCTTTATTACGCGAGAAATCGTCCGATTAAAAGATTTTTCTCCAATTTCGTGTGTGCCGTCCATTGCACTGGATCTTTGGCAATTAACCCGAATGAACAAGCTAATTTTCCAGTAAATGGTATCGTTTCCCCAAGAGCGGCACTTCGAGTCGGGCGATATTTGCTCCCATTGTGAGCCTCTATGGCTACATTAAATATGCACAGAAATATTCATCTTTTCGGAGGGAATTGTGAGTCACTCCCTTCGACCATCTTGTTTAATTAAAGTTGCATTACGGATTGATGTAATCATCGCTGAATTTTAATATAACATCTGTTAAGAATAGAATTGATAAATTGCTCAAAATATGATTTTAATCCGTTTTTCCAATTTGCTAAATTTATTTATCATTTATTTTTTCACCTTTTGCCGTAAATTTTGTTATTATATTTTATGATGGATTGCGTATGAGATATCGAATTAATTGAACATTTTATCATTGTGAATGAATTGATGAGTTTTTGCAAATTTATCTAATACATGCAATTACATTTCTCAAAAATTGTTACATTTTCCTGGAAATGCGAGATGAATACCAGAAAATAACTTAGTGATTTGAAACCGATTTCGCATTCGTATGTGTAAGACGTACGGACCGGTAATAGTGTTCCTTCGTTTGAATTAATCAATTATTCAATAGGAAATGAAGTTTTTATGTGAAATAATAGAACAGATTTCTCGTTTTTGAGGCCTTATTTTCTACACCATGTTCATATGGTGTTCATGAAAAATGAAAGAGGTGCAGAAGATAAAAGTGAGGATATTCTCTCGGATACAAAATATGGTTCTCACCGCTTTGTGCCTTCAATTTCCCCAAAATACGTCATCCCAATTCTCCCCATACCTATTCACCAACCACATTTCCTCCAAAGCATATCCAACCCCAACACAAAGGAAAATGACGCATGCGCACCACATCTTCCATTCGCTAAACGGGATTAACAGTTGCCTTTAACGCACTCCAACGGAATGTGCTGACAGTACTTGAGTTGATTTCTCAATGAAAAGCTTCATCTACTGAATCCCACGATATTTATAGAGTGAAGACGTCGAATATGAAATTGTCACTAAGCAACAGATTTAGAAAATGAGAGTAAAACTACTTTTCAAACGAACCTGCTGATAAAAATTCTTTACAAAGTTTTTATGTTCTTTAAAAGTTGAAAATAAAAATATGAAACGAAGGCATTAACCTCTTTGAACAGTTCGACCCTGAAATCTTTATTCCTCCCGACATCCGGTGCCTTCGACACTTTCATAAGACATCTTTAAGTGTCCTCTAAAAATAAACACGGCAATTTTGAAGTCGTGCTTCATCTATGGCTTTCACATGAGCGGCGATGAAAAACTAATGGGCCTCCGAAGGAAAAATGAAGCTCAAAGACTCTGAAATAAGGTGTTATTTTAATTTCGAGGAGTAGAATATTTTTTATAATATTTTTAAGAAGAAAGTACAACCGCTTGCGTAACTGTGTTCCAATATCCGTTACACAGGTGAATGCTCGGCAAAGTATAAATGAGTTAATAAACATACGGATGTTAAAAGTGCATAAATTTACAAATGGGAGGTTAATTCATGTTTCACATTAACTTATCGTATTATCACACAACGGGATTTAATTCTTACATTTATTTATCCGAAATAAAGGCAGAGATTTATTTGCGCGATGAATGGAATTCTGTTTTATTCAAATTCGTAGAATTGGAATACATGACATTCTTCCAAGAATTCTTTAGTCGGCATTCTTCGCGCATTTCTTTTGTTTTAATTTGCCTTTCGAAGAATATGGAGGGATCGCTGGAATCTTTTTCATCCCGCGAAAATGCTTTCTTTTGCAGTTACTTTCGAACTTCTGATGACCGAAATAAGAAAAGATTTCGAAGCATCTCAATTGCAGGAATGAAATCCTCAAGTTCTGGGCGAAACAAATCCTCAACAGACTTAACTCAGGTGATGTTGTACCAGGGCAATAAAACTAATTTTTGCTAAAGTAGATGCCAATGTACCAGAATTATCAGTATTCGATTAAATAGTTTATTTTTGTCTTTAATTCCGTAAATTATGAACACTATCCAATTACAATGCATTCTTTAACTCTCAGAATAATAAATACCATTTAAGGCAATTTTTATTATTTTTACATATTCTTGCACAGTTTTATATAAGTAGCCCGGTTTTATATAATGAGAAAGCCTATTGTATGTCAACGTAGTAGGCCTTTAGGTATAGATATTCTCCAGTGTTACTGAATAATACGCAAAAACGTTACTTCTTTAATGATAATGAAATTTCCTCGAAGATATACTTTATATTCTTAAGTATTTCATACATATTCTTAGAAAGAACTTTAGTTGCTATAAATGTAACCTTGTTGTTGTAAAATATTTTGGTGTAAAAATATCTCAAGTTTATTAATATCCAAGTTAATGCCCAGTTATCATATTTGCTGATATTGTATTTTGCATTAGAGTACTATTATACCAAAGAACATATTCTAAACAAAGAGATAATACGATCGAATAAGGAAATCGACGTTCAAGAATTACTCGGAGATCTATTTTTTAAATAAATTTTTAGCGTTTCAACAACGAGCAACTTCGGACTAAGAAAAGGGACGGTCCTTTGGGGAGCGTAAAATGGCGGAGGAATAATAAAAGAACAGTTGAAGGGGGGAAATAACAAGCGAAGGGGCGCTCGAGGACAGATATACGGGGGCGACGACGAAATGGCGTCAAAGGAGAAGGAATAATGAGAGGGAAAGAAACGAGGAGACGAAAAGTAGATCCGTGGTATGTTAAATTAATTTTCTCTGGGGATTTGAGGCGATGAGACGCTTTAATTTCCTCTTTTCCTTTAATTTAAACGGTTTTTAACTATAAAACTATTTCGATGGAGCACTCGTTCGATATCGGTACAGATGGGAAACATTTGATGATGCATTTCGTTTGGGCTATCTCATGGGAAATTGAACGATAGAATGCAGGAATCACATTTGCCTTTTAGACATTTGACTCCAAATTCATTATTTTATTAATTTCAGTCGATAGCATTGATCGAAAATAATAGTGAGAAGTATTTTGTTTTCTCACTTAAGTTTATTACTTAGCATTGAAAATGATTTATTCACAATATTTAAAATGTATGCTACAGACGAGAAATTAACATGAAACCTTAACACTTAAAAATTAATGCGTAATGAGATTTTATAATGAGACTATTTGCTGCCAAAATGATACAGGAAGTGTATGGAAAACCGCTATTTCTTCGCCAACATACATTTGATATGCAGTCATGGGAATTCCCTTTTTATGATGCATTCATTTCTTTAAAAGGAAACTTTGAAGTTTCCTGAAATATAAATGGTTGTTCATACGTTTGTATCTTACCTCAATATAGGTAATCTATCTAAACTTGGTTCCTTTTTTTAAATTACATCGATTTATTGGAACTTAAAAGTATAAATAAGAGGCATAATACGAATGAATAATTTTACTCTCTTTATCATTATTTTCTGAAAGTGAAGGATAAAATACACTCATTTTTTCTAATTAAATAGGAGATTTGTTTCAGCATTTTAATCCATCCTCGGTTCGATCCATTACATTCGAAAAGCATTACTTTCACCATTTCATGGAGAGTGAAAGCGAAGAAAGAATTCGCTTCGATGTAAAGGAACAGCATTCCAAGTGCACTAACGCCATTACGAACCGTTTTTTTTAAGAGTTTCCATCTATAGCGCCATTAGTTCGCTTTTTGGCCGCACCTTTATTTTGTTTATCCATTCGTTTTTCACTCAACTCAATTGTGAGCGCTTTAGCTCCGTTCAAATGTTTCCTTTTGATGGGAAAAACTTCCCTTTGCCAAAATTATATTTTTTACCACTCGAATATCGCGTTTTTTCCTCTGAATAGCACTCGCAAGAGGTAAATTGCTAAGCTAAAAATCAATGGATACACGAGATAAATTTACACGTAAAACTAGCTGCCTGTATCGCTTTGTTTAGAAAAATGCATCTGTTATTTAGAATTCTGATATTCATTTGTTAACTCCACAGTATCATTTTCGTTGAGTGAGAATAATCAAACATTCAGAAGATTATTTTATCGTTTTTGATATTTCAAATTTTAAAGCTTTGGATGAAAATTATGTGGTTCCAAAATGCTTAAGATATCCGACTGAAAATGCAATTAAATGTTTTTAAAAATCAAAATTTCGTCTTACAAATATATAAATTACTATAATTAAAATGCATTTACGTTGCATTTAAGTAATTGAATCCCTAAATCATTATTTTCGAGGATATTATTGATGAGTACCTCCATAAGTTTAAACATAAAAAAATCCTTTAGAGGAGATTATCTTAACTGTCCCAGTGAAATATAAAATGCGATTCTCTCGTACGTACTTCCAAATATACTCTTAAACATGATGATTGGCAATCGGTATATAATTGTATATGTAGATTAGATATCAATATTAACAATTTTATGCATTCATACATAATATATATATTTTATGCAATTTTTGTACATCCTCAATCGATTTACTAACACTGGGGTGTGATCCTTAATGCATATCTGAAAAGAACGAGTTTAAAATGTATAAATGTTACATGTCATAAATGTATATGAATGTTTAGCATGTCTCTGTTTTAATGTAAGTAATATACATGCAAAGAAGCATGGACATTATCGCGATTAAATTCAATTCGAAGTCGAATCCACGCCATCAAAATCTCAAACCATGAAGTGGAGCTTTTCCCTTCGCAACCCTTTAAAGTTTCGTCACGGGTTCCTCTTTCGTGTGGTCCAGGGGTTACAACCAGATCCCGACCGTCACGCCACCTGTCTTTTTTATCGCAGTTTCTAATGAGGGGATCGCTTTCCGAAGTTTTGTTTTATTTCCTCTTTACATTTAACACTTTATTATGGAAGTTTCTCCCGTGAGAATCAAATTAAAGAATGTGAAACATCTTTCATTGTTTTTTTTTACAATTTAATAAAAAACTATCTTAAACTTCAACTTGAGATTTATTCGTTCAAATAATGCTCAATTTATTGTTTGAATTAGTAACCTGATCACTTCGTGCTTAGTTTTTTCATCAAAAATGGATGTCGTACTCTTCTAATGATTTGCATTTCGGTCATGATATGATAGAATGACGATAAATGTTTAGTTTCAACTTCCTTCTCTGCCGAAAGCGTCTCCCAAAAGTTGACAATAAGAAAACTTTAAATTCGTTCTATTTCTGTTCGTTGCTACGGAAATAAACAACCGAATGTAATAAATGCCTTTAGGTCTTGAAAAGGAATCGAAGTAACTTAAAAAAAGTTGTCGATAGCATGAGGGGGATATTCTCCTAAATCTTAGTGCTGAACACCATCTTTGAAGAACTTTTTGTCGAATGTTTTGGTTTCTAAACTCCGAATGTGTATAAAAATTAATGTATAATAGAACGAACTCGCCAATTCGCTTTATACTATGTGAGCTTTATTGTGATGAAATTATATTTAATGCTTAATTATGAAAAACTATAAATAAAATCATTATCGATGAAATAGATAATCAGAGTAGGAAACAGCGGAGTTTATGAGTTCATAAAATTGTTTTAAAAAGGGATTTTGAAACATCTGAAGTCTACAAGATCAAATTGAATAGTTTAATTTTCATAACTGAGAGAAATTTTTACTAAAAATGTATCCCGAGTTCATATAACGAGGGATGTCTGCTGAATGGTCCACTTTCCACAAATTGTTCTTCGAAACATTCAGAGGATGTGCGATAAAAGAACCTTCTTCTTCAGGTATTGAGATGTCAGCGCAAACTAATTCTTTTGCAGATCGGTTCCCACTTCAGTTAGCTCGAGTTCCGCAAATAAAAATGCTGAACATTTCAAAGAACATCTTTTGTGATCGGCAAGTATGATTTTTAAGGAGTATCTATTGTGCAAGAAGACGGAAGGGGAGGACAAGATGTTCCCTCAATCCTCGAGGGATTGGATGGTGTGGAATGACACTGGTGTGGATGGAAGAACCTTAGTCCGGAGGGTTAAAGGTGAAGAAGGAATGAGAATAGAAATTTCACCAGTGTCAACTTTCATAAGTCAGTTTTTTATCCGAACAAGTGCCTGTGAACACAGAAACGATGGCATTTTTTTCAATTTTCCTATACAAATAACACGCCCTTGGTTTACCCTTGACAGACGTGGGATTTCTACTCTTTCAAGATGAAACTGAGAGCGTTTTTCTTTTATTTTTTGCTGCGTAATAATGCCGCAGTTTGGCGAGTGATGATGTTCAGATGTTTGTGGGAAATGGTTTTTAGTTGAATTTTATTGTCTATTCATTCAAGTGGATGCAGATATCGCATCCATTAATAAATTCAACAGTTGAAAGATTTATCTTACCAAAAGCATAGATTGTTTCCATTCGAAAAGCCTTGTATGTTTTGTTTTTATCGCATAAACATTCGTTGAATTGCCTAAGAAAATGAACTATAAACATGTTGAAGATATAGGAATATAAAACTGTCAAATAAGAGTTCCCATGTTCCGTAAGAGTACCTCAACAATTTCAAAAATGTGAATTATAGTTTATGACGAAGTTTCGCCCTTCATCATCGAATATCAGCTCCGATTGTCCTTATAAACATTGTATCTCTGATGTTGTTCTGTTTGGCATTGAATTTTGATAGTATTCATCGTTGTTTCCTCGATTGCAATAATTCAGTTCTTTTTCCAATAAAATGTTCGATTAATTTGTTGTATTGATATAATTATATATTATATAAGATGATAACTCAATAATACACTGTAAATATCGATCTATTATAATTATTAAGAAATAATTACTCAATTTTATTAAGCAATTAAAATTTATATCAGTTCGAGGACTTATGTTACATTCGAACAATTTTATAAAATTCACAGCGTTATTCAATCCAAGAACAGAATAAGTTGCATTCGAATATAAAGCGATTTCACCGCACAAAAGGTATCATCCGAATCTGTCAATTTTCCGCATCAAAGAAAATCACAATCGGGTGCAAGATCATAGACGCATTAAGTGAAACTCCCCTCCGAAAAGTATCTTTTCCGGCCACCCAATTAAGGAGGCGCTCCAATCAATCAGGCCGTCCCCAGTGGATGATCCCTCTGAGGGGGGAAGTTGCGGTCCACTGCTTGTTGCTCAGATGTGCTCCTTCTCATTTGTTTGGCCCAAAAGAGTGGACTCCATTAAGTCCACTGGAGCGTCCTTCTTCCAACGAGCACTTATTATGATCGCAGTCGCTGTAAAATTTAAACGGTCAATGCAGAACATGGTTTTTGGTAAAGTTACAATAGTTCATTTGGTCAACTTTCGACTGCTTCGTTTGGAAATAATTTATTTGAACAGGGTTTTCGATTCATACAGGTCTCTTCTTACTGATGAGATGTTTAAGAAATGTGATCCTTCGGTTTCTCATAAAAAGGATACCCAATATTTCATTTAAGTGATTCGAGTCGTGTCTGTGAGTTTTCCTGAAATTTCAAAGACGAACTAAGAAATGTTATCTACGCAGTCTCTTTGATCAATGAATTTCCTATTCTTTTTATGATATAATTCATCTTTTTTATACTCTTAGAGTAAACTTTCTAATCTCTTCAGATAATTTTCGCTGTAAAGTTGTAATGATAAGAAAGGTATAACAAACAGAGGTCATTGAAACGCATTCCACTTTCAAGCGTTCTTCGTTGAGAATCAGTCGCACATAAGATCAACTTATGATTTCAAATAATATATTCTGAATAAGTATTCGATAGAACACGTATGACAATTGTTTCATCTTATAGCTTGCGAACGTTGACAGATTAATGTGATGCAAAATATAAATACATGAAAAAAGTAAAATTGTTTTTACATTATCGATTTATAAGTGAATAATTCCATAGCTATTATTCGCATGCAGCTCTTTGGAAAGAGTGCTGTTACGAGATGGCAAAAGAACAGAGAATGATTTTGAAGAATCCTTAATAGAAATAAATTGCAACAAATGGACGGATTTGAATTGGCAATTTAACGTGGGGAAAAAATAAATCTGATGAGTTGGGAATAAAAGGCAAAAAACAGGCAAAAGAGCTGTCAACCTGAGTGGGCTGATTGGTGGTGGTTGGTACACGCTAGGTTACACACGTGAAGGGTGTTTGAGAAGGCGTTGCAACCGAGTGATTTCCGAACCCAATTGGGGGAAGATTGTCTTTCACGGTGCTGTCATGCTTCACAGGCTGTTTATGGAAGCATGAAAACCTCGCTAAAAAGGTACCCATTTCGGGTAGCCAAGGACACATTAATTGGGCCGATCGCAACAACTTTTTCCATTTCAGTATCGTTGTCAATTTCAGAAAATGGCGAAATAGAGAAAATATTCCTTTTAAGTCGGGAAAATGCTTTTGTGGAGGCCTCTTCTAATTTTCATTTCGTGACTCAGTTTTTATCGGTTATCATTTTGAAGAACACTTTTCGTATATACTTTCGAAATGATCGTTAATCAGCGTAAGTCCTGTGACAAAGGTTCTTCAAAGGAGAACAGATAAATCCAAAAAGATGCAAATAGTTGTATAATTGCAAATAGTGCAAGTTACATCAATTAATATTCCTCAGCCAAAAGTACTTTTGATTTTCCATAATCTACTACAATAGTAGGAGCATCATAGGTTTGATGTATTCCATATTTGGTTTATTCAGGATACAAGGAAATATTTCATTTTGTATTGTAAAAGAAAAGTATTTGCGATAATAGAGAGAAATTATTAGGTGTTTTTTGTTTAAAACAGCTTTCGGTGAATTAGATACCTAATTGCATAAGTTCAAATGAATTGGCATTTTGTTAAAGAAACCAGAACTTCTATCCGACGTAAAATTTAGAAGTTTAAATGAAAATATTAGCTGTAAATTGATATTAACACTCTCAGATGAAAAAAAGGATCCATTTTAGCAGTGAAATTTTTAAATTATGAAGAATTATAGAAGAAATTTATGCATCCTCTTTCATAAGTATCAGTGAAGTGAATTACATAGAATCTTTGAAATTGTAATGTGTATCTTGTTTAAATACTTCTTGCTTCATTTTGTGCACAATTCCCAAATGTTCAATTTTTTGATTTTATTTTCTGTTATGGGATTTATGTTTTTGAAAATATTACCATTTTGTGCAATTCTCCATTTATCCTCTCTTCTTTTACTTATTTTTATTATATTATAAGATTTTCTTCTCAAAAGATTTGGTCGACTTATCCGCATCAATTCTCCATTTATGATTTTGGGATTAAAGACATTTCGGCGAAGTCCATCCGCAGATTTGAGGCAAATGCAGAGGAACACCACTTTCGAGAGACATTTTCGCGTTAATTGGGACTTTTCTTTTGTATCCACGGAGACGAGTCCTTGTCTAAGATAATTGGTACAATTAGCAACTCCGATGCATTCGGTTGAAATATTCCCCAAAGACTTTTTATGGACAGACGAGCGATGGAATATTTGCCATTCAAAGTCGTCTTTTTGATCGTTTTAATGATTTCAATGTTGATTAGTTATCAACTTCAATTGAAAATGCCATGCAAATGAGGATGCAATCAAATAATTACTTCAGCGTTCAAACGTCAACAATATTGGTACTATAAAATATACACTCGATATTTTTAACCTCACTTTGAAAATTTTTCTATCGCATTTCATTTATTTTCAATAATCTAAGGATTTTCTCAAAACTTATATAATGAAGGACGTGGGTTCATAATTGAAATATCACATTCTAAGAGTTCGAAAAATGTAGTTGAAGCTACTACTTTAAACTGAGGAATATTACAAAAACGTCATCTCAGGGTCTATTGATCTTATTTTCCGAAAAATAAATTAATCTATGGAATATATTTGATCCTCTCAAAGGAATGACGAGAAGAAGAAGATCCTTCATCAGATTGTAAATGGAGCCAATTGGAGGAGATTATGTGAATTGAATCTAGATTTATTGGAAGAATAGTCCAAATGTTAATGAGAAGAAATTATCGGTCGATTTAGGTGCATTTGGAGATAATCAAGAGGTGCGAACATCCTTATATTGTAGATTGTAATTTTATAAAACAGAGCAAAGTGTATTCGATTCAATAAAGGAATTGTTTCTAACCTTAACTGTATATTGCCACCGATAGGAACCTATTTCAAAATTATATTTATAAAAAGAGCTGAATGAAGAGAAAATAAATGTATACAAACATTGCTTCAACGTACTTTTCATGACATAAGAGAGATTTTTTAATAGAGATTTCTGTTCAAATTTCATTTAAAAGAAATACTTCCATGAATTCAACTTCCATGAAGATTGTCTATTAGATCATAAAACATCTTCGAAATGTTAAAATCGATCAGTATATTGTATCAATACGAAAATAATAATTATCTCCTTTACCTTTGATTTACTAAATTTCTCAAAAGTAGGCAGTTCATTTTTTATGGTTATCTATGGAACAATTTGATCGTGAAATTCATTAAGTTTTAAATGCAAAAAATATTAAGAAAACCTTTTATTAATTTGGAAGAGGTAACGTATTTTTATACGAAAATTCACGCCTTTATAAAGGAATCAATTTACCCTCTTTAAGAATAATTATTTCCTCCTTTCATTATTATTTCCATTGCGTTTTAAAATAAAGATTTTGAATATAAAAATAGTAACATTTTAAAAGGAAATACTTTGAACATCTGAATTTAGTATCCCTACAAGAATAGTTAGCCTTTTTCATAACATATTTTAAATACTCAATTACATTCTAATATCTTAGTTAATTAGAGATATTAATTGAGATTTAAGAATAATTCTTCTTGCACATTACTGATTAACTTTTAGAAATAATTCAGTTGTATTACTTTATTTCCTTGTATTTTATAGAAAAATATTGAGTACGAAATTGAGTAATATTAATTTCACCTCATTGAAAGGTTCATTCACGGAGGCAAAGTAATTAATGTGGAAAGAAAAGAGGTCGTACGAATGCCCTTCTAACGCTGGAGGGTTTGTTTGCGTGTGTGGTCTTCGCTCAACTGGTTAAAGGAAATTTATGGAGATAATCCAGTCGCACTGTTTACTCTGTCGCTCTTCACAACTCTAATTCCTATAGTCTTCCTTTGAAGGGGATGTCTGGTCGGAATTCAACGCAAAATTTCTTCTCAATGAAGAGGCTATTCTTTGGACGTTTAATCGTTTTGATAGGCAATCAGCTTAAACGCTAAATTGCCTCTGCACTGAGCAAAGTTAAATTTTAAA
This sequence comes from Pantala flavescens, assembly GCA_020796165.1. Taxonomy (NCBI): domain Eukaryota; kingdom Metazoa; phylum Arthropoda; class Insecta; order Odonata; family Libellulidae; genus Pantala; species Pantala flavescens. Next base: position 19,681,225 of record CM036882.1, read on the forward strand.
GTCGAGCTATCATGTAAATGTTCTTAAATTATCATCTTTTACTGTATATTACGGGATATAAAATATTTTAATTATTAAAACAGTTCTGGATGAAGTTATGAACTATATTACTAATGCATATTTTTTATGCTACAACTGTATATACTATATACTTTCCGGTAGAGATTTAGCATTTACCAAAATTCTCTTCATTAGAAACAAATGCATTGCAGTTTTACATTGCTCTGTTGTGTTTTTACTTTACGAAAGTAAAACATTACCAACTATATCAAATTGAGAAAATGGCTGTGATAAATACATGGTCTTGCTTTTTCTATTATGCTCTTTAGTAAACGTAGTTTAGTTTAATAGAATACATAAAACCATTTTCTGTATTTCTTTATGATCGGGAAATGCATTAACAGCGAATTTAAAACAGCAGAGAGTGGAAGTAATTATTCAATTGATTTTTTTAAATCGAATCAACTAAGTAAATGAATTTAAGCGATGGAACTGCATTTTCAGAATCTATCTCAATAAGAGTACACTCGGATTTTCAAAGGAAATAGAAATCATTGAGTTTTCTATTTGAAACAAGCATTACATAAAATCACTTAGTTGCTCCGAGACTCGAAGCCAGGTCCCCATTAATTGAATTAACGTGCCATACGTATTTGGTGGTTAGAATACTTTCCTAGAAAGTGGGGTGTATGGGTTCGATTCCCTATTCTCTCGTCTTTCGCCTTCATTTCACATTGTAATCCTTTAATTTATTTAAAGTTAATTAAAAAAATATAATCGAAAGAAAAATGAATTTTTCTTCTATTTTTTTGGAGATTCGATTTTATAGTCTTTGTGCCTTAGAAAAATATAAATTTATCAATGCATCAATTTCATTTCCACGCAATGAAAACATGGTGATGAGTCTGTTGTAATATCGTTATCTTAGAAAGCGCCTGTACGTAATTTGGCAGACTACACGTACATCAGATGTGATGCCTATGAAGTATAGATTGCAGGATCATACTTCTTCGACTGCATGTTGAGTCGGCTCAAAGTATTTTTAGATCGTAAAATTACAAATAAATCGATATATTATTTTCAAATGTTCTTCACAAATATGTAAGATCGGTCATTACAATGATCATATACATAACAATAATAATAGTTCATCAAAAGCATGAGGATTAGTAGAGTATCTTATATCTTTTTATTTTACTTGACTTTTAAAAATAGTTTATGGAAGTCGGCAGTAGAACTTCTAATACCTTAGTCTGATTTTGGTGGTTGAGTTAGAATTGTAAAAAGAGATGGAATTTCTAGTTTAATACACCATCAATACTTCCCGCAAATAGGAAATTTACAACACGATGGTGACAAGTTTAATACTTTAAAACTAAAAGATTATCGAGCAAGCTATAATTAATAAAAAGCCACATTCCTTTGCCTTCGTACGATACCATATAGAAAAGCATCGAGAAATATAATAACAGATTAAAAAATAAGCAGATGTTTCTCTGAACGTAGTCGACGACATGAGAAGTTTTTATGCGACGTCTTCAGTTCTCTGCGCCTCCGATGCAAAGAAAACTCGAAAGCATTGATTCCATGGCATCGCATATTAGAGATCTATCATTGTCGTGAATGAAGTGATACAAATTGGACAAAGGGTCATCAGTTTTTCTCATCATTATTTAGTTCTACCAAAGGCAGTAAATGTAAAAAAAAGCTTTCGGGAATGTTTCTAATTGTTAGATCACAGAGACAAGCAAAATCTGGGATCTTTTGGATGAATAGAGTAAGGAAACACGAGCGTTGGTAATTAAATCTCAAAAGGCATTTATTTAGACTGAAAAATACCGGTGATTTGTTTCCCGAGCGATATCCGGTGACCGAATTCGATTACAGAGAGAAGATGCTCAGTTTCTTCGGGCGTTAGTCATCCGTCAAAGGACTTTTAAGGAGAAAATGTGAGAAACGGCGGTATTCCATCATTCGGAGACCAATCTATCAGAGGGATATTAGTTACAGCCATCAACCACTCACGTGCTGCGCTGAAATGAGATGAGGTGTCTGTTATCGCTTTCCAATTTGTCACCATGGCAACGGAAGCGGGTCTCTTAGGAGAAAAGAACGTGAGGGGAAAAGAAGATGAGCATAAAAAATTACGATTGGATGACGACGATTTTTGAACAATGCTCCATTAATTGGGCTCCGTCGGTGAGAAAATGCTAATAAAACAATTGCAAAATCGGTTCCGTCCATCGCAGTTTCAATGTGTTATTGTAGAAAAGAAGATAATGCTGGAAAGAATTAGCATAATCGGTATACTTCCGTAACCAATCAAAATCAGATTTGACCACAAATCAACCACTTTGGATTTGCAACAAAATGTAATTACTAACAACTGAACAGATGTTACATGATTTTGGGTAGTATCGTAGCCCTTTAAAATTGAGTTTATAGTTACACGATACTCATTCAATTAATTTGACAGTGTGAAGTGGATTACTAAAAACTGAGTCTTTTCTAAGTGATGTATATTGAAATATTTAATGGCTATGTTAAATATTGAAGTTTTAATAATATTGCAATCTCATAAGAGTACAAAGCTTCTTTTATTATATAAAGTAGGACTTAAAAATCTGAATGGTATAAAGCTTTTTGCAGACGAATCATCCACGTTTACGAAGATGATTTTCACTGGTAAAGCTCGAAGTAGCGAAAAGTAGTTGTGGCGGTGCCACCGCTTTTCCATCCAACGTATTTAAAGAGAAGATGGTCTTCGAGTGAAATTCCAAAGTGAGCGGCTTTGGCCAAAGAAGCGGTGATTATGCGGACCTTCAATGGATGCTGGCAAATGAGAAAGTCCTCGTGAAAAGGATGCTGTAAAAAAGAGACAATTTATTGTAGATCCGGACATTGTTGAAGCAGCACTATTTCAAGGCTATGGAAATTTACACCGGAAGTAGTAGTACCGTGTCGAGGAATGCAATTGCTGCCATCGAGAGTTTCCAGATGGAGCTTGTTTTCAATGCTTTTGGGCTCTCGAAGACATTGGGCAGTGTTTTCCAAGGCAGCTAATGCATTGAGGCCGTGTCATTTGCCATCCTCAGGAGCATGACGATTGCATTTCTTTTCTTGAATCCCATTCTAGAACTCGTATGTTTACTTATCCGCAGAAATATGAATAGAAAACTCTAATATTTCTGAGAAAAAGTAGATGCGAGTACACTGAAAACCGCTTTCCATTTTGTGACAGAGATTACTCTATTTGCCTTTTAGATTATTCTCAATTATCCCACCGAAGAAAACGATAATTTTATCGCGTATTTTAGTATAAATATATCTATATTTACGTGATTCCATTACAACAGCGCATAATTTCATAATTATATTTTTTTTGTTTATATATACATATTTTTTGATCAACTAAATGCTGTTTAGCATTCAGAGAACTTTGAACAAATGTGTTGCATATCTTTCATAGTTACGAATACTATTTGGATATATGCATAATCCATTAGAGACACGCGCATTACCAAAGAATCCCTGACTTATTCGATTGCTTTTCACACAATCGAACCTTAAATCTTCAAATCAACTACTTTAACAGCCACATGACGAAGTGCAGAAGTTGCTCTGTCAATCATAAAAAGGGATTCCAAAGTAAAAGAATATCTATTTCACGGTTCCATTGAAATTAAAGAAATCGGATCTTACCGCAATTACACTCTGTGAGGATTAATTAAAGAAAAGAACTTATTTGTGCTCCTCAAATACCCATTCCATGTGTCCCTTTCGGGGATTATGACAACTCTCAGAGAACGTCCCCTTTTGGAAAGGGATTCTTGGGAATGGAGAAGTACGAATAATTGCAAATTAACGAAATAGACATTTATTTTTAATATATATATATATATATATACAAATCAACAGTTACTAATAACAAGTTGTGTATTTGTAAATAATCCTTGAGTTATTTAAAATATGTCAATTTTGCAATTGGATGAGATTTGGAGTTAAGCCAAGAAAGATATTCGATGGAATACACATATAACGAAAGGTGCAATCCTTTCTGTTTAGAACGGAATGTAGAATATGATTAGAAAATGAAAGATAATTGGGGAATAAATATATGCTAAGATTACGTGATCAATTCTAGTTCTCGATTGAGAACCATAATATCGTTTTCTGCTTTAACAAAAATGCGAATTCCAAATACAAAAGTGTGCACTATTGATATATGTAAAATTACATTATGTATTCTTATTGAATCAGCACTTTGAGTTTATATTCTGAGAGCCTTAAAAAGCGATTGATAATTCCGGAATAAATTAATGTAAGAGAAGGAATAATGTTCTCCTCTTGGCTAATTGGTTTTCCTCACAATTCGTGCACCGGAACAAAACACAAAAGAATTCGAGCTTCTTTTACAATTCTTCCATCACACGGTTTGGAATCCTAGAACAGAATTTCGTTCATCAATCCTTTTTTATTATATGTCATAATCATATATGTCTCTAGAATATCATTCTTATTATTTTACGCGTCTTTGAGTAGAATTTTCAATATGTAATGGATATATGTAATAGAATATAAGCGAAAGAATAGTTCCTGGATTTAAACAATAACATATAATCTTAACCTTGAAGAGTCTACAAAACCTTAAGAGGTTTGAAACAAAGATTTTTCGCTTTTTAAAATACTGTTTGATTCATATCTTATACAGTTTTATTGCTCAATTATATTTGTCATAACTTTAAATGCACAATTAGAATGACTGAAAATAAATTCGAATTGATATTGAAATGCAAGAGTAGATTGCATCGCTGATTTAATTATTTCACTTTCATTGAATATAAGGACAAAATTTTTTTCCATCTTTTATTTATTAGGTTCTTAATCTAGTGTCGGAAATGAGGAATTCGTTGTGGCAATTCGTCCCCTTTCACACGTGGATTTCCATTCATCGAAGGGCGTTCATTCACTTCTCTTATTCTTTATGTGTCAAATTTGTTTTCGCACGATAAATTTATGCATAAGAATATATTATTTATTTCACATTTGTCACAATATGTCTTTACATACGACTCAATTATTAATTCGGTATGAAGAAGTTACCAAAATCGATTATCATATAATGAAATTCAATCAATAAACTTTAAAATATAATAAAAGGTTAGAAGCAAATAATCATATGGTATTGCTGACATAAAATTCATAAACTAACTCATTCTTATTCACCAATAGATTTCACAACCGTTAAATCTATGTACTATTTCTAGTTAAAATTGTAAATGAGGTCCAAAAATACGTATATAAAGCTACATTTTTGCGTACTCTGTGTTATTTCTCACAATAACTGTGCATCGTATCGAATCTGTTGATGAAATGCAACCCTAATTTATGAATTCGAATATCTTTAGCTTTTGAATGTAAATGAATGTTAAATGTAAAATTGCAAATAAAAAGAAAAAGGTTACTTCGGTGGTTATTTTGATCAAAATTGAATACTCACTGTTTGTATATTAAACTTTGAATCGTTACGATTGAATAGGGAAAAGCAATCTTACATGTCCGTTTTAAAATTCTTTCGCCACTTAATTACAGCTCAAATTGCGCGTCTTTTAATGGATCTGAATCCTCATCAAAGTAATTTGTTAAGCTACTTTAGCCCATACGAAGCGTTAAAGACGCCTTTAATTTGATGCTTTTCATACGCCTCCCATAGCATTCCCGACGTAATCTAAACGGGAGCCCTGGGGGTTTGCCTTGTTTCCCCAAGACCTGAGTGGATTTTCGAATCCAACCCAACCCCCAAGAATCTTCATTCTGGAAACACTCACGAACCCTTCTCTTGCATCACAAATCTCCTCTTCTTAACACCATTCCTTGTGCACACTTCTTTATGTGCACTTTTACGTGCTATCTTAAACTCTTTAAACGAAACAATTCATAAACTCCTTAATTCTAATTGATCATCCACTCAATATGCCGTTTTTTATTAATATAAAGTGTTATTCTTATATTTCTCTTCATTAAATACGATAGGAAGAAGCATTTTGATCGAAATCTCGGATTTCTCATCCGAAAACAAAAGAACATTAAAAGCGGAGACTTGTTAACCATGAATCATGGTTATCGATCGCTAATTAATTTGATAATGAAATAAAATTCATCTTCTTCTTACATTCCTCATATCACGGTATCAATTTCGGAAACAATTCATAAATCTATATTCTCATTTCAGTTTTAGAGGTACAATTATATTTACAGCAATTTGAGAGAAAAATTAAGGCAAATGAAAATACTAAAAAATGAGCCAAACCTTGTTTTTCATTCCTTAAAATCGTCTAATTTTATCTCTTTCTTTCGAAGTAAAGATTGCATTGTTATGTCACTTTTCGACTAAAAGCACTCGTGCAATTTTGGATGCACACGAAGTAATTCTGGAAATCGATTGGTCGGAGTCCCAATCCCGAAAATAAACGACGGCGTGTCAACAAATCTGGAAAAGCGCGTAAACATTCGGCGAATAAAAATGTTGATTAACGAAAATTTCCACCGCAAAAGTCAATATAAGATTTAATTATCGAGAGCTTCTCTCCGCAGATCGGAAAATTATCCAATTTGCCGAAAATGTAGATTATGAAGCTTTTGTAATGAAAATGGAAAAAGAAGCGGAAACGGTGTATAAGAGATGATAACAGAAATTTGTTTTTTTTTCGAAAACATCGATCTCTTTCGAAGGAGCTTTTATCTGTTTCCCTTATTACTCCTTTTTATGTAGAGAAAATTGAAAAATCGGATCCCGGGAAAGAATTTCACAAGAGTGCTCTTCCATTACGGCTAAACTCCTTTCTTAGAAGTGCCAAAGGGCCCACTGTTTCTGATGGTTGTAGCCGAGGGGTTTCTTCGGGATTAAGCGAAACTTGGCACTCTAAAAAAGATGGCACTGCAAACGTCGAGTTAAATCGTGCCCCTGTTTCCCATCTGAACCTAAATAATTTACTCTGGAGCAATTAATTGTCTCCTCGAGCGAACAAACTGATAAAGTTTTCCTTTAATCAGTTTCCAGAAATACACTCCGAAGTCAAACAACGACATCTGAATGAAATTATGTTCGATCGAATTACATTAAAAAAGGAATTGAGTCACTTTATAATAAAAAACCATGAAAATCATGAGGGTAATTTTCGCATTTTTTATGATTATTTTTCTTCGAATCATAAACGTAATAATAAATCCCAATTCGTCACTTAGAACCGTGGATAATCTCATCAAGTGTTTTAAATCAAATTACGCAATTAACTAATTAAGCTCTAATTTCCATTTTGAACAAAATAATTATTACTTTAGCTCTAAAGAAATTGATTTTCTCAAAATGATAATGAATGAATGTCAAAGTTGAAAAAAGTAGATCACTTTAAATTCAAGTTGTTGCGGTTATATTAATTCATTGTAATAATTCGTCTGAAATCAATAAGAATTATCTAAAACAAATGTTTGGAGTTCTATATATTCATAAATAAATAAAAACCTTGAATAGTTAACCGAAATTTTTAATTAAATAAAATATTAAAAAGTCGAAATTTATCGTCATAAATTATCCTATCGCTGGAGATGTAAATAATAATTTAATTTAGGCAGCTAATTTTGACAGCACTCCTCATATTACAAACATTTCAATATCTTACGAATCAATTTCAGGAATTAATTTTCATTTATTCTGTACTATTTATTTTCGGAGATTTAGTTTTATCGTAAAATATTTTGAGTGGATCTCTTTTAACAAGCATTATCTTCCCCTCTTATCCTTCCACAACTGCTGGCTACAGTTCCCAGACTTATGCACAACTCGTGTCTAAGCAATGTACCACCTCCCTTATCGATTTGCAAATCCTATTAACGGTAGAATCTCAAACCCTCCTAAGATCTCGCTCGTGTATCTTTCCGTGCCAAAGCCCGTAAAGATTTCTTCGTATGGAGGATTTAAAGAAAATGTTTAAAATAAATACTACTAAAATCCTTAATTTATATCAATATTCATTTAAATTAAATTCTTTAATTTATCGAAATTGAAGTGCATATTCTTGCTGAAGATGTATTTTCTTTGTTTTTTCGGAAAGGCTAGAAGAACTTTCAAATAGAATGACAGTAAGTTTAACGATATGGTTTAGCAGCAAAATATGCTATGTTATTAAAATGATAAAGTTTTCCATTAATTTTCCTCGGAATTCATGCCGACTTATTCATTGAAACCATGCAATAGAATCAATCTAATGGAATGGGAAAAATTCCGTTATGGAAATAACCTAATTAGAAGTTCGTGTGAACAATTAATATCGACAAAGGGAAATGAAAATCGAATTATGAATTATTTGCTTTCGTTTGAATACTTTCGTCACTAATGTTTTCAACCTTAACTATGTCACTATATTATCCCTGGCCTTCTAATGCATTTACTTCTATTGTCTTCAAGGAATAATGACGTCAGCTTAGCGAGATATTAATTTTAATATTAAAGAATTACTTGGTTTTCAATCTGAATATACTGATTAATACAATCGGGTAATTGAAAGAAAGAGATGTCACATGTAATTATCAGAAATATTGATATCCATATTAATTTCCCAAGAATGAGGGAAACGAATCCTTTTGAATCTTTGAAAATAATTGTTCCAACAATTTCTGTTTTGAAGAAGCACTAGAGAATGCATTTCCTGTGAAATAAAAATGAATCAATTGCTTTTCACACTTTTCACGATGTTTTCTTTTTTCGTTTGTCTTCCTTTAGAATATTATTCTACCCAATCCCCCATTTCTATGTTTTATCTTCCCCAAAATGACGGACGGCCAAAGAAGGGAAACACTTTTGGTGTGGATCGATATATTGGAATTTTATAGTACTTCTTCCCTTAGTTTTTTCCCGTCGATCCGCTTCTATTACTTGCCCACATCCCTCTTTTATCCCACGCTTTCCCCTCATAATCTCCTTCGATATTCCCACCTCATCGGCATTTCTTTAAATCGAGAATGGATTTTTTAGAGAGCTTTGCTGTTTGTGTTTTGTTCCTCTTTTATATCCCTTTCGAGAAGAAGTGTCTTAAATAATTCATGTAGAAAATGCTGAGTTTCGCCACTGAGTTTGTCTCGAGAGAATGGAGTTTATTTGGCCGCCATTTTATATCTTTAGCACTGGAAAACATCAATAAGAGTGATCATACTTTTAATAACTTCTAATAATTTCAAAACGAGAGTGAGTTACACGACTGTTTTCAAAAGCAGTTTGGATTTATTAATTGAAATAAATACAACTGAAGAAATAGTGAAGCAAATGCATACGAAATGGAATCGAAAGCGAGAGAGAGATAAAGGAAGGAGGCGATTGAATTGGAAATCCCGTTTTGAAGGCACTCAGGGGACATTTTCGTGAGAACACGTCGACAACCTCCATCAAAAACCCCTTCCAAAATACCACTTTAACAGCGTTCCTTTCTCTAGCATGGCGGTCGAATTAGTGCCATTATCTGCCGTCAGAGGGCTAAGGAGAGGAAATGAAGGTGTCGCACGAGGATTTCCGGTGCCGTGTCTGCGGTGCAGTCCGTTCCCAGGCCTAAGCCTTCTTCCAAGTTCTCCACCACTTGCCATTTATATTTCCCTATATCCTCAGAGGGATTGTTTTTCGCTTTAAAATATCTTGCTCTATACTTTAAAAACATGAGCGCTTTTAAGAACGAAGAATATATTTATACATAGAAATTTGAGGTTTTCATTTCAACCAAAATATGATCACATTTCAAAAACACGCATTTCAAATTTCAATTAAGTTAAACATATAAATTATATTCAAGTTCATTAATGTATCTTACTTTTTATATTTTGCAAGATTTTCTTTAAAAACTCATAAAATTTCTTTTATTTTAATGAAAGTTCTATACATCAGTCCGTAAGAAATGTACGAATAAGGAACGCATTACAAAACGATACTAATTTATTTTAGAATGCATTGGATCGATGTCTTCTATGAAAAAAAAGAGAACTGAACCGATGTGTCAAAAATTAATAATAATAATTAATTTAACGTAAACTGGTAATATTTTTATTCATACTCGAATTAAAATTGCTCTTCCCGTTCTAGTTTAGGATTTTCCTGTGCCGTTGATTTTCTGTTAGTTAATTTCATCAATGAGTACATTTCAGAAAAGTTCTCGGAATCTTAAAAACTAAAATCATTTTAATCGAACGATAATATTAATTCACTCTCTTCTTCCGAATGAAATTGAAGACTTTTTAGTTCCATGAAAATCATATTCATCTGTTTTCCTCGTTTCAACTAATTACGAGAAGTCTAATTGAAAATGTTGCCATTGTTATTTGAAGATGGAAATTAATCACTTATATTTGGACATGTGAGCGATGAATTCTTACAGAAGAAGTATTTTCTTGTTTAGAATTCTTCCTTTTTGTTTGCAATCAATGAACATAATTTAGTTGACGTGTGAAAAGTGTTTTCTATACAGAAATTTACTCAATTTATCTATTGCTTAACAGGATTTTTAATATAAAAAAAATAAAAATTATTACCGTTTTGATGTAAAGGATGAGAGTAAGAATAACAATTTAGGAAAATGCAATTGAGTCAAATGAAGATTTGCCGTAATGTTTATTTTAGATAAATCGATATTTATGAATTTCTTGTTTAATTTCGTATCAGATTTAATGCTTCTTTGGATGAGACTGGATTGATACGTCTGGACGCATCGAACAAACAGCAATAATAAGAACGTATAATTTATGATATTATTTTGTCACTATTCTATCGAATTTCATCTCATTTAAGAATAGCATTTCAAAAGGCCCGTATCTCGATTTAAAATTACCATTAACTCTATTGCTGCTCAAGTGGAAAACAGCTCAAACGCATATCCAAACGACGGATAAACATCCGAAAACAAAAAAGTGGTAAAACCGGTTGATGGCACATGAAGATGCATTCCTCCCTAAGGCACCATTAAAGCATGCTTATCTCACACGACGTCAGCGGCGGTCGACAATTTGCGTGGCTAATGGACACCATCTGCGATTCCAGCTGCTGTCCCCTCCGAGGACCTGTTTGTTTTGTTATTCATTTATGTATTTGTTGACCAAATGCTTTAATCACTATGACAACGGGAGCCAATCGTCGTTCGTTTATTGCATCGGAACGAGCGAATGTCTTTCGGTTATCACAAAGTTAAACTGGTTCTCAATGTTCGTTTCATCCCTCGAAGTAGCAGAATATTAATATTACGATTAAATACATTTTCTGTTCGCAGAAGTAAGAGCGATTCGCGAAATACATCGAATCGTAGCGGCACTCAAAAGAGGAGGCACATCTTAAATGGCTGTTAATGTGCCCTTTTTTAGTGAACCACCGCCGTATGGTCCATTGTGAACAGGGGTCGCTGCAGGGGTTCTCACATCTGCGCTATTTACACGGACCTGATTATCGCTATGATTAATGGCGCTCTTTTTCTTTGTGAATTCGGCAGCTCTCGTAGTCATATGGCTTGTGTTTACGATGTAATTACAGCCACTGAATGAAGCGCATTTACGTAATATTCGGAATGTAATTTGTTCGTTTGAGGGACATATGTAAAACACGAAAATTTGCCGATCATTTATGCTTTAAGTTCAAATGTTATAACCTGAGATGAAAAGGGGACAAAATGATGAATTGTTTTTATCATCTTTCCATATTTGAACTGTTTATTTTGAATTCATCGTGAATTTCCATTAAATTTATGCAATTCGTTCGGATATTCTTCCGCTATATGCATGCAAAAGAGTAATCAGTCCATTAGAGTAAAATACTAATCAGATTAAACAATATTTGAAAAGGATGATATTTTATTACTGAAACTGCTCATAGACAGAAGGCTGGTTGGCAGTTAAACTACACTAGAGTTATTGATAACTGTGTATTTTTGCAATTTTAAATGTTATTTTTAAGGATTCTCACTCTTATATAAATAAATATTACATTCCATCGTTATTTTTAACGGACAATGGGAAACTGAATTCATTTTTCACGATGAGTTGGAGCGATGAGTCTTTTTACGGAAGTTAGTGTTCACAGCAATGCTCCTCCTTTTAACTTTACTTAACCTTTATTCATAATATAAAAAAGGGAATTGTATATATTCGTAGAATATCTTGGCATTCATTTACATGTTCTCATTCTTCTTTCTTCTTTAAAACGGGTTTTATATTATGAAATGATTCCACAGTTCAAATTCAATGAATTTTGTAATTGATCTTTCAAAATTGCTATTCATACGTCATTTCTTGATTGCAGTTGACTTTTACTTGATTATCTATTTTCAGTAGAAAATGTCAATTCTGCTCTCGAGTTTTTTTTCTGTTCGTAATCTTTGATACGTTGGCATATATAATTATTCATATATAAAACAGAAACATTCCCGCGTTATATTCCATACAATTTATTATGATATTTTGTAATGTCTAAAATGCCAAATGCCTAAAATTCAATAAGCAATTAAAAGTTCTATATGGTACAGTTAAGGTATTTTTAGAATATAATTTATAAGATATAATCTCGTACACTATAGGATGTTAGATTCTAGCAACTTTCAGTGAAAAATATTATTATAAACTTTTAATTTATTTAAAAGCATTTTAAGAGTAATTTAACAGTTTTGCATTTAATTATTTCCAAGAAAAGAGAAATGACAGAAAAGAACAACAAATGAGAAAGTGAAATTAGTAAATGGTTCTGTACAATGACAAAAATTAGAGATCATCGATGAAAAACTTTCAAAAGCGGTCATACGGTGCGTATATTTTCCTGTCTAATGATTTTAGCTCTTCTAAGGAAATGAGGTTCCGAAGTAAAAACAGGACAAATCACCTATAATTCACAAGGGCACGATGGGCGTTGATGGAAACATAACACTCACTGCGTTGTCTCCCGTTTTATACGAATAACTATCGAATATATATATATTTTTTGTTTTTGCAGCTTCTGTCGAACATTTTATCAGCATACGCTTGTTTCAAAAGTTCTCGCTATCTATTAGATTATTACAGTTCTTATATTGTTACCATTCGTCACTTTCATTTGTCTAAATGTTCGTAATTTCCCAATCGTAACCATGGATGTTAATTTACGAGAAAGAAATAATAAACGAGAATTATACTGCGTTATTTATTGGAGAAGTTTACGATCAAAACCTGTTTTAGGAATTTTGATTTTTAGAATATGTTTTTATATTTTGTTTTTCGGTGTTTACTATATACTCTCTGCGCATATAATGTATATACACAATGTTAACCTTAACTTGATCAGTTTACTGATCATTTATAATTCATATGCTCTCTCAATCAACTCAACGATAAAATCATTTATTTCAGAAATATGTATCAGTAATTTATGATAGTTTTCTATTAAATTGTTCATGAAATCGCTTCCGAATGAAAGAACTTGTTTGGTTACTTATTCCAGTTCATTTGATTGCCATCGAAAATCGGAATATATTTTGGAGCCCCCAAACAATTGGATTTTCCACCATTTGGTGCCATTTCATTGGTGTCCATTAGACGAAGCAATCCCCTTCTGCATTTAATAAGGATTCTCGTTTAGAAAGATCCTATTTCACAAGAATAGCAGATGGACCGAAAACCAATGTTCGAACAGAAAATAAAGCATTAAATATTTCTGTTTCTATCAAATCAAAGAGCGCATAATCTTGGTGTACAAGTAGAGATTTTGCAAGCGATTCTTTCTAATCATATTGATATACCATTATAGTGAAATAAGAAGTGCTGATATAAATTATGTGCATTTGACGAATATGCAAAAGATTTTGATAACAAACACGAGTAAATCTATCCCCATGAATATTACACTACAACACGGTATCAGGGTATTCTAATTAAAGAAAAATTCCAACTAAAATCCCAATAGTTTTATCAAGAGTATTTACTTACATTTAAAACGGGTTTTACTATTAAAATAAAAAACACGGTGCCCGCTTATGAAATTTGCAAAAGGAAGATTTCAAGTCTGGACTTTCGCATTGGAGTGCAACTCTGCTCCGGAAAACTTACGATTGAGTTTGCACTTAACTTTTACTTTCTTTTTCGCAAGTAATTTGTAGCACTTAAATCGTGTGGCTGTCGTATGTCAGCTGTTTTCTATTTCAGCTAGAAGTTCGTGTTTCACGCGAAAGTAAAAATTCAAGAAAACTTTTGACTACCAAATCGATAGATGAAACCCAAACATATCATTATTTGAAGAAATATTGCAGATATAGAACGCAAATTAAAGACACTCTTAACATGGATACCATAGTAGGTGTAGATACTATCATATATTTACGATTAGAGATTATATCGAAGCGGAATTTCGCAAAAGTACGGAAAAATCACCAACGTTCTGCATAACTAAATCGAACTCTATGAATTTTTGCGCAACATCGAGATAAGGAAGAGCTGCATTTTAATGGTCCCATTTGACAAAAACGTTGGAATGCGTCCCATGGGATGAATTTATTAAGAAGCGGCAGATGGAAACACGAGAAATAGGGTGACATCTCTCGGGAAGAGCGGTTGTTAGATAAAGGGAGAGCGATCTATGATCATTGTGGGAAGAATCATAGGGGAACGAAGAAATCTCAGGGGGAATTATTTGGGGTGAATAGCGTTGAGGGTTTTATCGTAATAAATGCGTGCGATCGAATATTGTTTTCGTGTCGGAGTTTATGGCGAATTCTTATCTCCGAACCACAAATTCACAGTCTCCGAGAGAATTTATTTCGGCTTCAGTTTATCGGACGAAATATCCGTTCTTTTATTCTAATCGTAGATATTCGATGAATTGGTATTTTATATTATCATTGTATCTCCTATTATGTACAGAGAAGGAGATATTTGTTTATACTTTAATCTATTTGAGAAAAATTCATGAACAATGCACTGCAATTGAAGGGAATTTTAATGGAGAATAACAAGAATATTATATTTCTTGTCAGAGTTTGCGATTGTGAGGAGTGTTATACGCGGATTATTAAAGCCAACGAAAGTTATGGATTATACTTTCAATTGCATATTCCTTATTTAAATGCCATATTTCCCGCGAAAAATTCATCCCAATTATTTGCTTTTATTGACCAACAATTTCGCAACAACTGCAATTCTTTTGAATCGTAAGAAAGGAAAGTGCTTTTGTACAGAATGCTCTTCGAAACAAATTCTCGAATGTATTTTCGCTTCATTAATATTTTAATTGTTCCCTCATTTCGAAGGTCATTTCGTATACTTACTAATTGATGAACTCATAAGTTGTGAGGATTTGTCTTCGTTTACGAGGTGCATTGCAGAAATGACATTACTTCTTGAATATAAATAGAGCATTAAAGACGAGAGCGATTGCAGCGCCTACGACATTCATGTGAACAAGCCGTAACCAAAAGCAATTCGTCAAGCAAAAACGACAATAATAGGGCGATTATTCCGGAAGATGATTCCCCCTCGAGGCGAGCGCCCCTCTGACGGCCGATTCGCTTACTATTAATTCTCTTAACATTGGTTAATAGGGTCTCTCCTCTTTCCTCCATATCGCCTTTCAACTTTTGTTCGATTTATCTCGGCGTTTGAGATGATCCCAAGTTCTCTTTTTACACTACCGATTGTTAGAATGCACTCATATAAATAATGCTCTTCATCTCGACATCGCTCACCTCATTAAAACAACCCAAAAAAGGGTCTTAAACTGGCTAGTTTAATTTTTAAATCTTAGTTCAAATTCACTAAATACATTCCCTATTTTGGTTGCATTTTTCATAGAATATCAGGTAAAATAAAATTGTAAAATAAAGTCATGAATGTTCTGTGCTATCTTTCCTTTTCCTACAAAAAGTTTTCGATGCTTTGGAATTAAACATAAAGCATAGTATGAATCAATTCAAGCACCAAATCTTAGGAGGAGAGAATCCGCTTATAAAACATAGAAAAGACCAATATTTAGTCCTGAATAGTATGAAATAATCGACTCCATCACGGGTGTGGATGTTCTCACTAGATATCAGTGTCAGCTGACGACTTTAAACCCGACATTTCCCACTCGAGAATTAATATCTGATCTCATCAATATACTTGACTCGATAATCTGCGAGTGATGTTTTTCCGCAGCATCTCACCAGTCCTAAAAATCCTCCAGATGGTCCATCCGCCCCTCCCTTATCGCTTCTCATCATCCGCACAATGAGCACGTTAAATTACAACGCCTCGCACAATAGATCCCTTTTGAGGGGGGGAGCCCTCCCAATTGCGATTTAAGTCGCCCTTATTCGTTTATTTATATACGATTTAGTTTGCGGTGCCACTGCACTTCGCAATCTCCGGACGCTGTTGAACTGCTGTTGCTATGGGAAATGCTCCCGAGAATGATTCCTCGAAATCTATTTTACTTTTATTTAATCTCCTCGGTATAGCATTTGGACAACTTTGGGGGATGGCCTTCACAGTAACGAGGCTTTCACTTTACAGCAAAATCCTTTTCGGAAAGGTCAAATTTGAATTCGATTTGGGGAACAATTCTTAAAATAGCAAATCACAGAATTGATTGGTGTCCGATGCAATGGCGTTCGATGGGAATGTGTTTGAGCACATGTTAATAGGGAAAGCAGATGGGCGAATTTATTTGAGGTGAACTCATAGGATACCATTGAACGGGGATAAATCTTTTGTGCTCATTTTATATATTGAATATTTAAATTAATTTCTATTTCTAGATTTTAATATTATAAAAATATTTTGAATGTCCATCGGCATAATTGCCGTGATCAAATGTATAAAAATAAATGATAATTGCATTGAATTCTTAAAACGCACTTCCAATTTATAAAGAAATATGTTCTCGGGAAAACATAGATGTCAACGAAGGTGAGGAATTTTAAGCTGTAGAATAGGAATCAACGGATACAGTAAAAGGTTGACTCAACGCTGTGTAAGAATGCCTTAAATGGGGCTCCTCTAAATGAGGCGGTGTTTGCAGAGATAAGGCGTTCTCGGGTTAAGTGGATTAGCCTCGAGTGCCAATAAGAAAAGGAGACTCTGCGATTTAAAGGAAATATTTTTGCGTTCGACAGTTCGTAGATACGAAATATCAGAAAATGTGATGAATGTGAAGATGGAAAAGAAAGGAGCCGAACTCTTGCTTCGTTTAATTGGAAGACAAGAACATAGGCCATCGAATAACACAACGTAAATTGTCTCAGATAGTGTTATCGCTCATGATAAAGTATTAGTGTCCATGAGTTACATTTGTGAGCCCCATAATTCGAAATAGTAAATTAATAATTTATTCCATTGGTGATTTCATTGTATTAAAAGATATGAAATGGGCTCTAACGATTCAAGGAATAAAAGGATTCGGAAATTGCTTTCGGTCTCTCTCGTGTAAGATACACTGTTGACGACCAACCGCAGAAGGGCAGCTGCGGGCTGTTGATAAGGTCCACTAATCTGCACATTCCGAACGGTATGTTGCTAAAGTATCCTAAAAATGGCAGACTGCATCAAAACTATTACGAAACTTCCGAATATTGGATATATTCATTGGAGAAATGAACTGCTGACATTATGACAATATGATATACATCTTCCTGTGTTTTAACTACAAAAGATATATAGAAAATTTAAAAAAAATATGTTTACAGTAAGTACTGTTAGACACCTCACGCAAAAGACTGTAGATTCGAATGAAAGATCAAATGACTCATAACGATCAATTCATCAAATCCAACTTCTTTTTTCAAATAAACAGAAGAAAATAAAGCAAAACAAACGCCCAACTCGAAATCAACCGGCAGTCTGCATTGAATGATCTAATATGGATATCTAAACATTATTCAACGAGCGCATAGCTTGAAGTGTATGGAATTCATTTAAATCCCTGTACCCTCAACTCAATCACAGAAGTTAATTCCTTCCGGACGTATGAAAATGTAACCTTTCACGAAAGCCGCGTGTTGGGATTTAGGCAATCCCACCGTTTCAATTCATTCTTCCGAATCCCATTATAGGCATTCTTTTGTTTTTTAGAGCGTGCGCAGGCGGTTGTCGTTTGTCACTTGGGCCACGTGCATCGCTCCCTCCCACCGACCAATCAACAATGCCGGCGCATTCGCACGGAACGAGCGCACGCGTCGGGCAGATTAACCAATGAAGGTTCAAATCACCTCTTTAGATACGCATTCGAATGTTTTCAACTCGTTTATTCGAAACAAAGGATTTAGTTCATTGTCTCCGAACTTGCAAATTAACGAGAGGTTATAAAGTATGAAACATTCTGCTTGGTTATTACCCTCGGATAGAGTTAGAAAGCGATTAGTCGATTCTGTTCAATGAAAAGGTAATTCTTCGCAAATTAGTGTAATCATTGGATTTTGCGTTTGATCGCTTAATCATGTCAAGTGTTATTTGTAAGAAGGAGAAATTGATCCAAAATGCTCATCGTCAGTTGACTTTGGTAACAGTGAACTTCAGACGGCATTGTAATATTGTTTTAGTACATTTTAGTACTATCTCATTAAAATTTAGTATATGAATTGTTAGTTAAATTGTGTCTCCGTTTTCAATTGTTTTCTTAAATGAGAAGCATAGTACAAAGATAAACGGACTGTCTGGAAACTATTAATTGTGTTGAATCCTTTGTAACGATTAATCGTGTTTCATTCAAACTTTTCTTATTATTAATTGTTACTTACTGTATATGAGTTTGATCAAAAGTCTAATTAAATATATAAGATATCTACCTTTGATCAAACATTATAATATTTTTTTGATAATTCGATGTTAAACCCGCGGTTATTTCTATGGCTTTGGAATCTGGGGTCCGCACTTCATCTGAGTTCGACGTGATTCATACACATCAATATCATGAGCTAGAAATAATGGGTCAGAGGAAAAAGCGCCTCTACTGCTCATAATGGTTCCGTCATCAGCATCCTTTCCGAGCCTTATCCCATTCACACACGCATTGCTTCCTAATGCATAATGCATTGGGAGGCAGGAGCTCTATAGCAGATGAAGGAATCACAATTATGATGCTAATGTCAGATCACACATTTCCGAACTATTTATTGTTAATGCGAATATATTTTACAGCATAAAATTATTTCATCGAGAATGTCGATTTCGCCCTTCGATGAAGATTTAAGGCACAGCTACCTCTTGTTCAAATTGTTAGTGTTGCAAATATGCGATGATAAAATATCAAATACTAACTCTTGTAAGAGTTGTATCTCAACGCTTTATGCCTTTAAGGTAATATTTTTCCGTATTTTCAAGCGATAGCTTATCCCCTAAACAGAAATATTTGAATTGTGTTCCGCATATCATTACTTTTAATAAAAATTGGGTGATTGATGTAAGTGGATGGATTTCCTGCCAAAAGAAATCGGATTTATTGGAAATCATTTAAATATAGAGATTAGCACGAATGATAATAAACATGATTGTGATGTAATCAATAATTGTGTTAGACTCTATTATCTATTCCATGTATTAACGATATAAAGTAGGAAAACTTATGAAAAAACAGTATTTTATTTAAACAAATGTTCATGCATTTCCATGCTCTTTTTTGGTGCATTGTGTGGGAGGTGTGGAATCCGCCACTGAAAACATCGACAGATGTTCCACGACTTCCGAATCAGTGATTTTATTCCGAAAATATTTAAATCTCGTCGAGGAATTTATTTTTCCGGTATCGTCGCCGAAATACGCAAAAAAATTCCATTTTGACGTCGATTTTAATATAAAAACGCGTGTCAGAGACAGTCTGGTGATGGGAGTGAGCTTATCTCGTGTGCATTTGTTCTTACGGATTCTAAAAGAAAATGCAGATTGATCAACTGGATCCATTGATTTCGATTGAGAGTACTCTGCTAAAGAAACAATCAATCTTAGGATATTTGATATGGTTCTATATTGAGGTTTTAAATTAAGGATATTTATGTTTTATTCCTTTTTTACTCGATCATATTCACTAGATTCTGCTGCTCAGGTCAAGACCTCGAAAATGGCATCCTATTGATCCCATATACTATTGGAGGACCGAGAAGATGTAGTTAAGTGAAATTCGAGATATATATTTAAATATCACTTTCAATTCCATAGTATTTACTGGTATACGAATTTCCAGGTGAAAATCAATGAAAGAAGGATATTTTGCAGCTTTTACAGAATTAATGTGTTCACTTAAAAGAAATCTGAACTGAATGGATCTGAGATTATAATTGACATGACTCCAAGAGAAGTATTCACAATTTGAAGAAGACTTCCAATGAAAAAGAGCGAGTAATGTGCAGCTGAATGGGGCAGAGGAATCAATAGGACTTTCATTTCCGTGAATTAACATGGAAAATACTTGTCCATTGATTCTGAAATAAGATCTATTAATGAGACAACGAGACGATTTTCACAAACAGCCGATGCAAAAGAGGTGTTGATCAACCAAAAGAGATTGCATTTTGGGGAAGTGGTGTGCGATTAATGTCACAGAATTATTTCTCTTGATTTCACCAATCGATCGTACTTATTATTTATTCAGTATCTCTCCAATTTTTATGAATTTTCTTCGTAAAAAGGAGGAAATAATGAAGAACCCGAACTGTAATCCACATTCAATTGGAATATTTTGAGTATGAATTTGTGTGTGAAAATGTAGGCGTTCGTGGGCAAGAAAATTAAATGAATCTAAGTTGATGGTTGTTTAAAGCATTCATTCGAATTTTGTCTATAATTCGAGCAAATTATAAAATAAAAGTTCGATATTTTTTTTACATCTCAATATAATAATTCACTACAACAACATGGAAGCGTGCGATGAAATCATTTTACAGTTTGCACATTTGGGAAATTTTGTTTCTTACAAATATAACGATAAAATGGGTACTTTTAAGTTCCGGTATTTCCATATTTGCATAAAAAGTTGAATAAAAACATTAGCATATCCATAAACCAATCATTTCTAAACATAATTTAATGATAGTTTACTGATACCAGAATATATTCGAGTTCTGATAATATTTCTACTTCTAAAACATGTATTTTTGAAGTTCTTTTTTTCTTTCTAATCCGCAAAAACCAGTTACGAATAATACTGCTTCCTATTTTCGATGCACACCATTCTTTCCACCAACACACGCAGAACAGCCGTTGTATTGCTCGATTTATTTATTGAGTCATGCAAATTGAAAACATTGAGAGGAAACGAAATTAAAGGCTCTCATTTTTATTTCAGCTGGTAAAAAGTGCGATATTCTGCATTCGCGGATTATATGGTCTGAAAGGGCGCATGTCTATAGAAAGGATGAAAAGCGTCATGCGAAATGCATGAAGGGAAAGAGAGTGTCATCTGCACGCGAACCTTTGCAACCCGTTTTTCCACGCCAATGGAAGTTTGGCATCGATCAGATAAAGGAAAACAGAATTATTAAGATAAATCTATTTGTCATTCTATGATTAAGGAATGCTATGCGTGAAAACAGAAAGAATCGATATGTTTTGCTACAATTAGAGATGGATTTGAAAATAAGAGTTGTTATAATTCAAATGTTTGTTCTTTTTCACTATCGCTAAATTATTTTAGCGTTCATAGAAACAAATATAGCTATCGCGATATTCTGTTATTGTTATATTTTGATGACGTATTTGTGCGTTAGAAATTACTTATGAAGTTTAGTATATGTCAATAAGTAGAGTTCGTAAAAGTGAGCGGAAAATTTGCAATATTTACAATAAGAAAAAATAAAATATAAGGAAAAATAAACGATGAATTAATGGAGTTTAAAATAATTTAAATAGAATGCTCACTTAAATCTGGGAATTCAAGTTAAATAATCAGAATGGTTAAAATTGTAAATTAAAAAAATAATTAAAGGCGAGAATATTTCAAAGAAAATAAGTAGAGAATTATGGATGCTTTGAAATGGGAAAGTTGTCATTAAATAGACGAAATAAGAAACTGCGATGAATGAGGGAATGCAGTGCATTCACAGCTTCGGAAAGAGGATAATTACTGTGTGCATGAGGTACATCAACACCAATCCACTCGGCGTCTATCCCATTTCCACGTTTTGTGAGGGACAATGCGTGATATCGTGGCAGCGTGCGTGAGATTGCTAATCCTCATTAATGAGTCGGCGAATTCGGCTTCGTGACAATGTGTCCCTTCTAATTTCGACTTTCATTTGTCACTTGTTTTTGAGTCCCAAAAGATACTGAATTATTTTTACGCGATCGAAAGGCTTTCATTTCAAAATCGAATTTACAAATTGTTTATCCTCTTGAAACCGCTTCGTTTGTGTACAAGTTTACAAACAATTATTATGGAACACAAACTGCAAAGAATATGTAATTTATGACTTTATATACTGCGAATATTTTTTGGGTATAAGATATTACGTTAACTAGCATTCTAAATTATGGAAAAGTATTTGAGTAAGTAGCTAATTTTACGATTTACATTATTAAGCGAAATATTAGCGTCGATATAACTTTAATTCTTAGTTAAAATAAATAGGTTTTGAGTAATTCCATCGTTAATTCGATAGGAAATGAACATATTCTTTTTATTGACTTAAGTTTGGGATGTAATACTGTTTTGAAATAGATAAATAATGAATCATATTCCTGTAATACTGTTTTGAAATAGATAAAACTATTATCAACTCTTTAAATCCATTCTTTATCAACTGTCATTATAAATACACATTGAAAGATTAACTGCACTAATATACAGTCATAACTTCTTTTATCCGGTAACATTCTAAATAATTATTCAAAGCAATGGATTTAAAAACACCGAATACAAAGAGTGTTTTAAGGGATTTCAATTTTGAAATCATGATCTATCTTGGTTATTTATTTGGTGAAGAGAGTACGGCATGACAATCGTAAATGCTTTTCGTCCAACCAGATGCTTTGGATATTTGTTGTGAATATCTATTCAAAATTCTTGAAAAATTCTTACTGACACTCAATATTGCACAATTGAACTCATTTTTAAATCCAGAGAAAAATGAATATGATGAATTTCTTTTGAAATATCTAATATTCGTTAATAATAATAATTCGTTAGATTCTAATAAATTCATCAAATAATGAAGCGGATAAGCAATTCTACATTCGAAGATTATAAATTTACAAATGGAAAATGATTCTAAATATTGTGTATATATGTTTAAGATGTGATTATTCATCTCTGATGAATCAATAAAAAGGCAGAAACAATATTCTACAGATTATGAGGATACATTTTCAAAAGTCAACTTCTTTGAAATAATCCGTTTGAAAGGTAATTTAATCTTTTGAAAGGAAAATTTAATTTCAGTGAAATTTAGGCATATTTCTTCATTCTGCACAATACTATTTAGAAGGAGAATAAATCATGCGAGCAGGAAATTATATGAATTATTTTGCTCATTTCGAGAGTAGCGTATTGAAGGATATTATTTTAATTCAGGAGAAATGAAACGCAGATAAATATTGAATCATATTCCTGTATTTGCAGGACTGGCCATCATATAATAGACGTTTTACAACAATTTATCAAAGTCATTAACACACAATGGTGGCGATCACAATTATTTAGAGTCATGGGACTCCAAGAACAATCCACGAAACAGAATTGAGGAATATCAAATTCTATACATTTATTTACATAGAATGTCCCTCCTTGCGAGAAAAGTTTTTGGAGAGCAATTCTCATCAGTTTCTTTAGAAGGTTCCATTCACAATTCGATACTTGTATTCCAGTCAATACAACCACGAAACTCAGTGTCTGAACACTTTCACTTCCAAATCGATACGTCGAAACTTCTATTCACATCAGCGACGAAAAGAAACAATAAATTAATTGGAAGTAACACTTTTGGTCGAAATAAAATCGATCGAAATAATTACGATTCGATCAATCGAATGTATCGATGTTTGATTAATTTGTGCCGCTTTCATTTCTCCAATTGGATCAGCTTATTGCGTTTATCATTTGTTTTAGAGAATTTAAATTGCAGGCAATGGCTTTAACGATAAGTCTCTAATACTCGTAAATATCAACCACTTGGTGGAAAAGCACTCACTCACGATGAATGCCCGATCGGATGGTGATGGTGGTGATGCGGATGGTGGAAATACGGATATGCCTGCGAATATGGTGCCGCACTTCCTCCACCACCAGCCGTCAGGTAGTGAGGAGGGTGCCCCACGTGGTGGTGGTGCGGCGGCGGATGGTGTATGGAGTAGAGAAGGCCGTAAGAGGACGGTGGGAAGCCTCCCGCTCCTCCCGCACCCGCTGCCGCACCTCCGGGAGGCTGTCCGGGAGGCGGAGGCGGCACCGTCGGGCTGTTCACGTCCATTCCCGGGTTCTGCTTCTTCCACTTCGTCCTCCTGTTCTGGAACCAGATCTTGACTTGCGTCTCCGTCAGCGAAAGGGACAGGGCCAAGTTGAGCCTCTCGCACACCGACAAATATCTCGTGGTCTTGAACTTGTTCTCGAGGGCGACCAGTTGCTCGTAAGTGAACGCCGTCCTCGCCCTCCGCGGCTTGCCCGCCTTTGAGTCGCTCAGGATTCCTTTGCTCTTCTTCTTCAGCCCTTTCTCTCGTTCTTCGTCGCTCATGTCCTCGTCGTCCTTCCGAGGCACGCCTCCACCGCCTTCGTCGTCGTCGTCCTCTTCGTCGTCATCGCCGTCCCGGTGCCCTCGACCTGCGGACATAAGGCACAGCTGTTATGGTTTCCAATCGATATACACAAGATCGTTTGCCAACATTGTAAATTAATGTCCTTGTTGTCTTCAATGTGACCTTCTTAGTCCAAAAGATAAGTAGAAAGCATAGGGTTGTTTAAATTAAATCTCATTGCATGTAATGATGCATTAGTTGTACAGAACCATTATTGAAAGTTATATTTAAACAATTTTTTTAATGAAACCTTAATTTAAAACTAAATTTATGATTCTAGAAATGATTTAGATTTTTTAAGAATAGATTCTACGAGAAAAATCTCTTATTTACTCTCTACGATCGTCTTCAGTTATTTGTTAGGTTTTCCTTCTACTTTAAAGACTTATTCTCTATTTAAACCAACGTACAAGTAAATGTTCATGAAGATTAAAATGCAGCTACGGTTATTCAAGTTGGAACGTAAAGATTCATAAATAGTAAACTTTAGATTTTAAATCGGTAAATTGAAAATGATGAGAGTTCAAATACGCAAATGGTCGTTTGAAAAACCTTCCGATTCAATAATCCTCACAATTGGAGTTAACAGAATAATAATCGAAGCCTCATAAATATTGATAACAAACATCAGAAGAGGTACAAGCTCTCGATGGAGTGCATGTCATGGGGGGGGATAAAGCCTGGCTTTGAAAGAGCTTTTAAAGGCCTGAGAAATGAGGTTCTCGCCTTCGGCACAGGATTAATTCCCTCCTACACAGCCCATCAAACCCTTTCGCCCCTCTTAAGTGTTTTAATTTCCAGTCACGGCAACAGACAAACCCTTGTCGCAAGAAATCCTTGAGGTAAATTTGCATGATCCCTCCTTTAATTCCTCATAACTCCTCCAACATCGTTTCCCGCACGAGAATGGAGTGTTTTGCTTCTAATCTTTTAAGAGGAAGTAATTAAAACGCTAATTACGGAGAGATTCCATTACATGCTGGAAATGCTGGAGCGCTAAACGTCTTGTCGGTTTAAAGTTTCTTCGAAGATCCGAATTCCTCCATTTTGGGGTTGAGAATAATTCCATCGTTAATTGAAAAGTTTTTCGCAATTTTCTTCAAAGGATTTCCCATCTATGCTCAAACATGAAATTTCTTCATTTTGTTAAAACATGAAAGAGTCAACATAAATATCGGAGAAAATTATTATTAGTGAAACAAATGCAACGATCATCGAATTCGATTTTAGAACGTTTTCGAACTTTCAGCATCGTCCCACTGTTTTGTTTATTTAGCAGCATAGTATTTCATCTACCACTCTCTCGTATCCCTAGTAATCTGAAAAATCTTCAAACGCTGCGAACACTTCTTTTCCCCATTCAAATCCCACACACTTTGGGTTCTCAAGCGTATTTACTCAGCCATTGAAAGGGAGTTACATTCGGAGAGGTCGGTTGAGCACTCTAATGTCGTTAATCGCATAATGGAGTCTTACATTAAATTATTGCTCATCTCTGCTCACTTCCTACAACCATTGACTTCTCGGAGTTATTTTTCTACTTCTTTTTCTCTAATCCATCTCTTCTGTGAATCGATTTTTCCGTTTTCATTCAGAAATGAATTTTCCTATCGATTATTTCCATTTCTCTCGAAATTTCATTCCTTCTTTGATCTGAGAAACATTCACCTTTTCGCACTCATTACTTTGGGTTAGATTTGTCACTTTGAGTGAAATATAAGAATACAGAACTTTGCGATTTCCTATTTTATGTCATATCTACTTACACAACTTTTAATATAATGAACACTTGATTCGAGTTATTATATTTATCCAAAAATCGATTCCAATACGCAAACTTGAAAGCAATATTAATCTTCTAAAGGACTTTAGCAAACAATTGAGCAATTACAGGGAAAAGTGATCTCAGAATTGAAAATAAGTGAAATTACGGGAGTTGTTTCAAACAGAAGCGAGAGAGAGAGCGTGTCTCAGGATGTGTGATGTGAAACATTAGAAGATTTTAGGATTAATTTCGGAACATAGGTAGAGAAAAAATAGAGAGTACTTTTTAAAATTATAAGCTCACCTAATTACGTTGGACATTCAAACAATTCAAGAAGAACTATAAAAATCGATGAAATAGTCAACAACTTCGATTATTAAAGTTAAATGCGGAAAATACTTGAAAATAATCTCAAAAGTAATTAGAGTATTGGTATTGCACACCCCTGCCATTGGCTGAAATGCGGTGTGCAGTGTACTTATTTAGATGTTGATGATAATGATAAAAATGAATTGTGAAGTAACTACATCATTCAACTCCACCCATAACTGGATATCCCCGAAATATCTGGAAAAGCACCTTCAATTAACTAGGAGAGAAAATATTTTTCATTCGTTTGCTCTGAAAGTGACATCTCCACTCCCTTTCGGTCCATCGGATATATCTCCGGGAATTCAAAATCTGCATTTTGGGGTTAATGCTCGTCCCCGGTGAAAATCCAATCATCCTTCTCAGAGGAAAACTGCTTTTTATATTACAACTCTTCATTTGCAACGTTTTGGCGAAAACTTGACCACTCTTGAAAACTCACAATGGAATAATATAAGTAATCGAAGAATACAATTCACATGGCAGAGTCCCCCTTTGCAGTGTTTCGTTTCAAATGCAACTAAAGGTCTAGATGGCCATTTACTCTTTTTTCCACAATCACCACTTAATTTGTTGTTAAGGGAAATTCGTTTCTATGGAAGGATAGCTGACATTTCCTATGAGCGTTCAATTCTTAAACGAATCCTGTAAAATATTCTTCTCGTGGCCCCTCAACCGCACCAATCCCCTCTCCACCTGCCAAACCGCCATTCCGCCTGCCTTCCTCTCAAATCCAATCCTCGTGTTAATTAAGGGTCGTTTGATCCAATTAACCGAATGGCGGACCCGCAAATCGAAATAATTGTTGGCCGTATTTTTATCACCTTCGTTTCGGAGATAACTGGGTACTTCTCTCGTTTTTAGATGAAATAGATCATTTGTAGATGACAATGGATCTTTCGGACAGATTTTGCTTTCTGTCATCCATTGATTAATCTAGTATTCAGTTTGGCTTTCATTTAAAGTACTTTGATTGGAATATGTTTAATCATCGATTGAAGTAATTTTTTAATGATAAGAAGTTTCAACTACACATATACTCCTATTATTGAACTTACATTGCTCAATTGCATATGATAAAAACTGAGAAGGTTCAAATGAGTTTTAAACTTTGCATTTAAAGTGCATCATTCATCCGAAATTCGAAGAAACCGTTTCAAAGGAAGACTCACTAACTAAGGGATAATATCGTTTTGTCAAAGGTAATTACAATAATAGAAGATATTGCAATAGGAAACGGAGTCCATTCACCTAGAAGGAATCATTTAAAACTAAGGTGCAATTCATAGCTGTATACTATGCCATAATTAGGTTTTACCGATTTAAGAATAGAAAACTCAGTGGAATAATTAAAATTTTAATTATATTTTTACCTTATTTTTAAGATCTGAAGTAATCGATAAAATGACCTATGATGGAGTTGAATAAGGAAAACTAAAGAGGATGGGAATTTTAACAAATACTGATATAAATGGGAAATATTCGCAGAGAATAAAAACAGTTGTTATGCTATTAACGAGTTGAATGAGAGAGAGATAATAGAATGAGTAACAATAACAATAAACGAATCACTGAAGTTTAAATTTGTAGTGCAATAATTAGAATTAAGCATAAAAACATTTCGTCTTTATTACTCTGCGAAATTGTGGATCACTAAATATATATATCTTGTGTATATCTCTCAGTCCAAGATTGACTAAAGAGTAGAATATATGAAAAGAGATGAATAATAAAGTAGAATGACTTTATAGAATAAAGTATCTATTTGAATACAAAGTAATTGTAAGGATTTATGAATGAAACAATATCCGTGCATAGAACTATATTCCTAACAGATAATAAAAAAGACTGAGAGCACTTATTATTATATAATATTTCCGCCTCTTCTTTCAATACTGTGTCTGTATTTGCAATGTGTCTGTCTGAATCAAACTGTCAAATCCGAATCCTAGCTGTATCTATGATCACATTTTGTGAATGTAAATTCTATTTTCATTTATCCTATCTTTAGACTCATTCGGTCGCTTGAGTAACAAAAGTAATGGAATGACTCAAAATGAAACAAAAACTTAAACTTCGAAGACCGAATAAAACTTCAAAATCGGTTCATTTTAATGTACAAAGAGAATAAGATAGCAACTTCTCATTTATCAAACAAATAACGATCTACATAACTAAGGCGTATCGGAATGGAATAAACTTTTATTCGGGAGAAAAAGAGGATTTTTCCTTATAGAGATGGCGGTAACCGCGATGGGAGGAGCGAACAACTTTCGAGAAGCTAAATAAGCTCTTCTTCTGAATCCACAATGCGCTGTTGAGGAGGGGTTAAGATGGCAAGTAATGGAAGCATCACACAATCCAGCACACATCCCCTGCAGATGCTCAAATTCGCTCGAAAGAAGTTCTCCGTTTGTCAAACAGAAGAAAAGAAGAACCTTTAAACCAACAGTTTTTAAAAAGTGCGAATTACAAAGTCTGCGAATGAAAACAGCCATTTCATTATCTTTTCCCTTTTGTAAATAACAACTTCAAACTTGCGAAGATGAATTTTCTTCTCTTTCCCTCACTTCGTTCTCATTTGCTTTTTAAGTACGAAAGTCGCTTTTTTAAACTTTATCGTCGTTACTTCATAAAAATCTAATCCGAAATATTTCGGAATAGATTAATTTTTCAGCTTTTTCAGAGTATCTCTTTTCTGTATTCTTTATAAACATGAACTCGCAGAAAGTATTGTAAACTCCTTTTTCAATGACTTGTCTATGAAGGGTTTAAGTGTTTATATCTGAAGTTATTGAATAAATTTGATTTAATCGGATGTTTGGAGATTAAAGGTAAAGAACATCAAAGAGTTTTAACTCTGTTCCAAAGAATTTAGTTTAATTCTGATTCAAGTAGAGTATAATTCTCTTAAAGAAATTGTTATCAACCGAATTGTAGACGGTAAATTGTCAAACTAATTGAGCCAATTTATCTTTTTCGCAAGTTCAAAACATTTAACAGTCTACCATTCCTCTTATATCCATAAGATAAATAAAATTGGTTTCCAAGGTTATAACTTCTATCAATTTAATGATAGACTTAATGTTTTGCGTATAAATCTGATAAATCTTTGTTCCAATCACAAATAAAAGATAGTGGATGTTTCCCTGAAATCATTCTATGAAAATAAAGAGGAATTAAGGTAATTGATTAACCCTTATTATATAAAGCAAAATAACTGAACTAAAAGATCACAAAGGAGTTTGAAACCAAAATGATATTTTAATTAGTTGTTTCTTAGAAATAAATAAACTGAAATTTAATTATTTCAATTTATAATAATTCAATATTTGTATATTGTCTGATTTCACATGATTATTTTAAAATGATGGGTTGTATAACTGAAAGCCAATATAATATACACTTAACATACACAGAAATATTCTCCATCCTTTCAATTCCTCAATAGAAAGGAATCCAAGAGTAAAAAATCTTATGGAGTCTTGGGTTTGCTCTTAAATCAGTTAACGTTCACTTGAAACGAATTATACTCGACTGGAAAAGATAAGAGACAGATCATATGTAATTTATCTGATATACTTTGAAGCCTTGGACAGAAAAATTAGCTCTTTTAAGATAAATATCACGGAAAATAGAAAGTTATAATTGATATTACAAAATTATTATAATATTGAATTGAATATCATAATATGTTGACAATTACATCAAATAATCCTTTTTAATAAAGAGCATTGATGTTTAGATTTGAGTGGGGACATGGGTGGGAACATTGATTTCTGTGCCGCCAATTGGAAGGCACAGAACGACGTTTTCAAAACAGATTTATCGTTTTCCCCATTTTGAGAATTTTTAATTCTCACCTTGTCTCTCTTTCTGCTTATAAACATTTTAAAGGCGTCAGTTGAAATTTAACTCTGCAGCTTTTATTTAGAATTATCATTTAACAAATTTTTAGGATGTACGTCCTCGTATCTATTATATTAATGTTAACCCTCTGCGATTGTTTTCTGTTTATAAGTAATTAGAGACATATATAATTTAATATTAATATAATTTAACTGAAGTCATCCGAATCATAACCAACTTTCATTTATTATTCTTTTATTCTTTTTCTACAATTTTTATGAAATACAAAATTCTATAATAGACATCATATCATCATATCTTTTTACTCGTTGGAAATAGAGACATATTCATGAATATAAACTATTTAACCTCATGCGTATGCTGAGTGGGATTTTAGGATAAGATAATGATTTGAGACAGTAAAAATATAAATTCTTGATTTTTTAATTCAGCTATTAATATAGTAATCCATTCATTGATAACAATTCGAAAGGAAAGTAAAACTTTTAGCTCTATAAAATTTCGTGTTAATGTCGTCTTTGAATGATATTCAAAATCATACGTTTATCTAGAAATAAAAAGGCCAAATGAGAACGAATCTCAATTGACGGTTATTATGAGTTAATGCGGAAGTGTATCCATAGCAATAAGAACTAAGAATGTTGCGACTGTAGGAGATCATCTCACCTGGAATTACGACTTGAAGATTAAGATCAAAGCTTGCAAAAACAAATTACCACTCTCACTTGAAAACCGCAGCGATTCCGTTTAAGGCACCCGAAGGAAACCACGCTAACTTCCCTTTTAGAGGGTTCCACTGTTTTGAGCCAAGAAACAAGTGCAATTCCGTTTCCTCACCAGGGCAATTAATTGGAGCGAGACAAGCAATCTCTTCTCTTAAATGGGTTTCCCACAAAAGGAGTTGAACCGATTATACTAACTCACAATTTCCACAAAGTATCTCCCGAATCGACTTTTCAAGGCATTTTCAATGCTTTTTGCATCCCAATCGTGAATGAGAATTGAGCAAAATACTTCCGTAAAATGATCGTCCATTATTCTTTTGAATTCGACGATTCATCCAACAGTGACTTTTAGAAATTTGACGAGAGATATGCAACTTTGAAATTCGTTTAGATAGAAGGTTTTGAATGTTATCTAATTTATTTGTACAAAATCATTTAAATTTAAGCTGCTTCATCAACACTAAGGTATCATTATTCCGCTAAACAGTTTATACACTCAAACGAATGTTTGAACTCAATGCGAACTCAAGGAATGAAGGAAGGAAATAATTCTTTAGATTTTCGGCTCAAAACAATAAAATTATAAGTTAACGTGAAATCGTTGCGATGAATTATTTATTTCCATGAAATCCTGTCAAAAGTTATCAAAATTTAATTTAAATTTAAAATTTCTGTTACAATCAATTATTTTCGGGCGGAAAGTTTAATTGAACATATTCTGTGATTTCGGAGTTTAAAAATAACTCAATCGGTTCAGAACACTTTTTAAAATATTCTATCGAACCAATGCTACTCATTCATATGTTCATAATATTTATCGAACTAACGCGATAAATTTTGAAAACGATCTGTAAATCTTAAATACCAATTAAACGAAAGATTAATCGCTCTCTTTAACCTTCAATTCGTGGACGTTATCTCTGAATTCTCACCATCGTTTGGGGATAAAGAAATCAATTTCCCGAAGAAAGATAACGATATGATTTCCACTCCAAAGATAATCTCCTCTTTTATGGGAAAGCACTGAGAGATGATCTTTCCTTAAATATATATTTCTAGGAGAAAAAGTGTTCGGATGTTTTTGTTCGTTTTCTCTCCAATTAGTCGCGTCATTTATTTCGCGTTCCTCATACGATTCCACTCAAAGAGACGCATCGGCGGGATTTCAGCATTTTTCTGTTTCGCTTATTCGGTCGTGAATTTTTTTCGATTTTGCTCTTTCCAGCTGAAGGAGCGTCCGCTGGTGTGATTTTCACGAATCTATATTCTGAAAACGAAGGAAAGGGAATTTAAAAAGTGACATTTTTGAAGTGCGCTCTTTGTAAATTGCAGATGCGTTCTTTGAAACAAGGACTTAAAGAAGTGATTCTATCGGAAGTGCATGTAATAGATTCAGGAAACAATTGAATTGACGATACATAAAAATGCGCTAGTATAAAGTTACAATCTCATGAATTCAAATAAGTGGTAATTTCAGCTTCCGTCTTCAAAATAAATATGCCTGGGTATATATTCACTCATAAATTTATTTAAATTGAACGGTAGTACAGCGCAAACTCATAAATTATATTTAAATGCCAATTCCATCCTACATTCCAACTAATCCAGTTCTTGTTATACATTTTAGATCCCATATCGAACGATAAATTGATCCTAAGATTGATCTGAATTTAGCGTTCATTTATCTGATATATCTCAATTTTAATGCTGTTTATTTATTTACTTCCTTCGTAGTGAGAATAATTGGCAATAATAACTAATAATGGAAATATATAATCAGTTGATTCACCAGAGTTTTAAAAAAGAAAGAATATCCTCGGAGAGTAACAAAAATAGCGGACGTAATGAATAGAAAGTATTTAATTTAACGATTTCTATATTCAAGAATTAATATTTGCCCGAAACATATGCTATAATCTTATTCATGTTTGAGCAATTGTTTATTTAGAGATACTATCAATTCTCCTGAAGAATGAAAATCTCCTCGAATCATCACAGCAAATACCACTGCCATGATAAACTGTAAATCGTAATAATATTCAGAGCGAGTATTCCTTTTTTGCAGGTATTCTATAATCAAACGTAAGTCGTTTCCGACTTCAAATTTGTCAGCTTTTCCGCATCAAACTTGCACAACCTGTTTTTTGTTCCAATCGAGTAACAACCCGAAATTCACAAGTAGTCATCATTAATTTCCGTTTGAGTATCTTTCCCTTCCATTCGTCATAATTAAAGTAACTCCACTAATTTGCCTTCCGTTGTCTAGGACAGCGAGGACGTAGTCTTAACAATGGAGAATCTCATTTGGGATAAATTAGTTTAATTGGGCATTCAGTGACACAGGTAGGCAGATAAGTGACTCCCCCTCCACAAGGGGGGGGGGGTCTCAAGTGAGAGGGAGTGTCTATGTGGTTTAACGAGCCCTCCGGGATCTCCTGCGCACGCCATCTCCACCGCAGAGCCCTATTAGACGGGTCGATATGCGAGATCTTCGCTCTGAAGCCGCATTCAACTAAATCCTTGCATGAAGGAAAGAGCTTTTGGGCGAACGATAGGACCGAACTCACAATTGACTCTTTCTTGCTCGTTTTTGCTTTTCGAGAATCTTCTGAAGCGTTTGTAGGAATGCGTGTTGAGAATCCGATGTGTTGCTTCGAAAGGAATACATTCTTGTCGATTTTTTTGAAAACAAACTTTTCTAGAAGCAAATTATTCGTGCAAATAAAGCGTAACCATAGATATCTAAAATTAAGGCAAAATATATATTGCCGGCAATGTGGTATAATGAGAAGAATGTATATTCCACCGATATGCAAAAACTAAAGAGAGAAGATTTTGTGGTTCGGACACGAAGAGACAAATATCTTCTCTTCGATGTTTAAAAGAATGACTCACAAACTTTAATTTCGGTTATAATGACGTTTTAATACGAATGCGAAATAATGCTCAAGACGTTGTCTATAATGTTCCCGATCTAAAGACTCCTAAAGAAAGAATCAATTGAAGAGGATTCGTCGAATCGTTGCTTCGAAAAACGTTAACTTTCCGCCCATGTAATGCGGGTTGCGTCAAGCAGTCAAACCACAGCCGCCTGCAAAAACAACACGGTTTGTAATCTCACCCACGCCCTGCCGAAACCCCTATCAAAGCCCAGCTCTCTTTGGTCGTCTGTGTCAACACGGGAGGACCTGATAGCCCCGTTGCCTTAGCAACGAAGCTCCTCCTCCTCACAAAATGAAGTGTGCTAAATTGGCCGCGAATATACTCCCCCAAAAGAACTCAATCGATACTTGTGACGCGATCTTTCTGTATTGCGTTCATAATATCCGTTGCCTTTAATTAATTATTTCCCACAGCGAAACTGCCGAGTTAGTCGCTGCGATTTACTCCCAATTTATTTGGTGAATATCCGGATTTCATCGGTCTATTTATATCTTTCAAGAAAGATTATTATCAGAAAAATAGGTAGTTAATAACAAAAAAGCCAGAGAAATTCTCTTTTGCATTAAAAATATAATTTATTTTAGTGCATCGATGATTTATAATGAAATCTCGAATTCTATGTTCTACTCTCGTTTTTTGTTATGTAACTGTACATAAATGGAGAGTATTCGAAGAATGCCTATTGAATGAATGGGAAATAGAAAATGTATAATGAAAGGAGTATAGTTTTTTGTAAGTAGTAAGTAAGAACATTAGTTTTTATCAGATGTTAAAAGGGTAAAATGATCTAGAAAGCTGGAATAAGAAGAAGAAATGATCAATTTTCTTTGAGTTGTTTGTAGGAATTATCCTGCTTAACGAAATAGAACTAAAGAGATGGATTATCTTATTAGTTATAGGAAACTCAAGTTTTAAGGATTTCTTCCTTCATAAATCCCTGGTACTTACCAAAATGTTCCTATTCAAATATACAACTTGACAAACGTGCTTATGACGAGATAAGTATCTCCCTTGTCCAAGAAGGCCTATCCTTGAATATTAATTTTCAAGTTTGTTAATAGGTAATCTCGATATATTGCACGCATCTGATGTATTTATGGGGATTAAGAAATTTAAAATCAACGATCCTGTAGTTTGTTGGAGAGGTTTTACGAATGTAATTCCATAACATATGCCAAAAGTCTCTTTCAATTTTGCACAAAGAATTTCCTAATTTATCGAATTTATTAATTTTACATTTCTTAGTCATTTTATGTTATTCCAAACGCAATTCGTTGAAAGAAAGACATTAAATTCCTTTTGAATGCACATTTAACATCTGAATTCGGTTATCAGAATCTTTTTTTAGAGTTTCTATTCGATAAGAAATGAAAAGTATTATTTTTTAATTAATATGGTTATTCTGTTAATGAAAAGATGGTTTAATTTATGCGAGCAAGGAATGAAAGAATGAATCAGTGTAATGTTTTACATTTTCATTTGTTTTTGCCGATGAATTACATTCCAATCTTATAAAATATTAATTGTTTATAAAAGCGATTCTTCATTTCCGATTCACACCTATTTTCACGCGACGATTAACATTTTCATAAAATTTGGTTTTAATTCTTAAGGAAAATAAGTTGAATAGAAAATACAAGTTCCTTTATAACAGCGAGAAGTATGCAATTAGGAGTGGACCTCGTTATAGGTGCATATTATTTACCTTTTTTATGTAATACCTATGCTTAATCTAGAAATAAGGTTTCTATTTACTATTGATTTATATGGCTCAGAAGGATATTACATTCCAACACGAAGAGTTTTCTTTTTTCTTCTCTAATAATATCTAAAATTCAGTCGATTGTACTTCTTAATATTTTTATTGATGTGAGCCTTGATATTTTATGCCAAGTATAACCATGATGTTCTTATTATTTATCGTATTCATTACATAAATTATGTGTTGTAATATAATAACGATATTCATATTTTCCCTTTGAAAAACAAAAATGTTATAAGAGTAAATTAGTTGAGTGTGCATCATTTGTGTACGATCTCAAATTCTGCTTTATAAATAATATATCTTCGTAAAGACGATCTAAAAGATTCAGTAACACCTCAAACAGCATTTAATGAGTTTAATATCAGAAATGAAAGCTTGAATTCGTCGCACAATTTCCCACCTCGAGTGGACACGATGCCTTGTGGTACATCCTTCAACGATCGCCCATCGATTAATTAACTAATTGATTGATTCGCCGTATCTGAAGTGTCCATAAAAAAGTAACCATTCATTCGCATCTCCGTAATTCATTTGTCCCACAAGAGTGACAATTGGAAGAGACATAGAAACAATTGAGATATTATTTTAAATCGTGATTTGGTTGGACAGCGATCAATTTGGAAATGATGGAAGAAGAAGAGTCTTTCAGATGAGTTATGACTGCTTTTTGCCCATTTACTCACTTCTGAAATGTGATGATCCATATGCTAAGTTACGGCTAAATATAGTAATAGGATAAGTAGACAATCACAAAATCTGTATGAATTCCATTAATTCTTCATGGACATCTCAAATATGTGTGAGTTCTGAGACAGGAAATAATTGAAATCCCGTCGGTCCACATTCGCCGAATGAAGTAAACAGCTTCAGCGAATCCTACTTGGTAAATAGAATGTTACTTTTCATATGATTTTCAATTGAATGTTGCTTCCACGCATTTTAAAAAGTTTTAACTACTATCCTTAAAAACAAAATGCGAATTACTTTTGGTAATTTAGCAAACAAAATTCATACTGAACGTATATCTAGCACATCCATAAAGTAGTGATAGAAACCATGAACTCAGGAAATATGTGAATTCCTCATTGGTATTATATGTGATAATATAGTTTAATTTTTTGGAAATTATCTATTATCACATCTTCTTTTCGAGGATTAAATGTACGTAGAATCGTCAATCGTAATATTCTAGATTTGTGAAGATTAAATTCAAATGAGAATAAAATTAAAGAGTTTGGGAAACACTTCAGAATTTCAGGAAATTTCTTTCATTTAACCATTTCCTTTCGCCTCTATCACGTAAAATCCTCCATTTGTTTTAGTAATAGGATTCATTTTGACATCGTTTCTTGCAGAAGTAACAGATAACTGCTGAAATAATTCCGTTTCCCTTTTTTAGAGAATAATCCTTGAAATCTAATTACTCCAAAGAACAAACGGAGGAAATGCAGAAACAAACAAGATTAATGAATTCCCACCGATTAAGTTCTTATATCATAGTAGACGATTTGCTTTCCAAATTATGAGATAATACTTTGAATATAACGACATTATTCCATTTCACACATTCGTCATATCGACAGATAGATTCACAAAAATAACTTTGAATATTTCATATTTACTATGGCACCATTTGAATTAGTTTACCATAACCATAGTTTAGGATCTCTTAAATAGCATTTAATATACATTTATGATTTATATAAAAGTGATTCAAATACTAAATTTATATTTCATTAGTAACAATTTAAAAGTTATTAGAACAACTTCCATGCGAATAAGTGAAATCTTTTCATTCGTATAAATGAGAAATTTATTATTTAATGAAGTTACGAATCGACTCTTACAGAAGTGAACGAGAGTGTCAAATATTTTATAGTTTTACACCCTTAATATTAGTATATGTTTTTGTTGTGAATAACAAAGATAAAATCGCATTACGAGAAATTGCTAGAATACGAATCATTAAATTGTAAATCACTTTCATTTCATTATAATGTTTGAACCATTCTGTTAAAAAGATACTATCCTCCCTCAAATGACCTTTACATCATATTATTTTCATTTTCAGAATCATGGATTCCTTGGTTCGAATGCGGATGCAACGCAGCTCGTCATTTGAAGTAATTTGAGAGCTTGGTGAGGATTTTATTTCTGGCGATTTTAGTTCATAACAATTTAGGAAATTTGTTATCGAAAATTTCAAATATATCGTGTGTATTTAGAACAAAGTTTTTGGATGAAATGTCGAATAGTGTCAAAGATTGAATGTTTGAAATTCATTGTGGAATGCTGCCGACCGCTGGATCAGATGGTGTTGAATCTCACGACAGGTTATTTCCGAACGCTCTTCAGAAGTGACGTTTCTAATCCACCTCCTTCACTTCAAAGGGCCGTGGAAATATTTCCTTTCGTCTACGAATAGTCTCTTCAATCGATTCTACTCATTTCAGAAACGTTTGAATGAATGGAGCTTTTTTACTACTCTCTTTTACTACTCTTTAATCTCTATTTTTATCCGAAAAGTACTCTTTTCCATTGATCAGAACTTTTCCTCATTCATCACCGCTGATTAAGCATTATACTTTTCAAGGAACTCTCAGTGGATACGTTTTTCTTTCGATGCAATTATGCGTCTCATCCAAATCGTCTAATTAACGTCGACTCTTTTTATTTCTAAGCAATAAAATTGTGTTACTTTATAAAAAAATTTGGATCGTTTAATAAAATTATTTAATTTTGTGTGAAATCAGAAGGAAGAAATCTTTAATGGAGTATTTACGAGTAATCCTTTCTGATTTAATAAACAAATTTTATAGTCAAAAGAAAGTGATTACACTTGAGAAGGAAAGTTCCACTTTGAAAACGTTAATATCATTAGGAAAACTGTTTTTATATTCCCTTTCGTGATAATAGATTAAGTGATGTTTTACATTCGACCACAATGGATCAAATATTCATCCAAATTGAAAATAAAAACATCAAAACAAAAACGAACTCCTGTTCAGATATATTAATAGTAATATAATTAGAATACTTACTTGCTCTGAAACAGAGCAAGTGCCCCTTGAAAGACAATTAAACTAAAAAATCAGAAATCTAATTTCTCGGGAGAAAACTATTTTATTTGCTACAATTTACAATTTTAAAGCTGTTTGATGAGAACATGTCTTAATTTAAAGTGAAAATATATGTTTCGAGATATTGAAACAACGCATCCAATTTTGAAAGATTAAGGAAAATCAATTGATCAATTAGACGAAAATACGAATAATGTAGCAATGAAATATAAGCTTCATGTACTTTTTGATCAGAGATTAGAAAACACCAAATAGTTATCTACGCTTATGTAAATCGTGATTAGAATTTCTTGTAAAAGTAATCTTTCCAATGTCTAAACAAGCATACGCTTCGATAGATTTTTAGCAAGGAATAAAAAATACTCAGTTTGAAAGGAATATGGATTTTCGATAATGATATTCATTTAAGAGCTTATTGGAATCGCTTGAAACCGATGTAATTCGGTAAATTCTTTTCAATTCCTCTGTCCCTTTGACCGAAGTAAATTACTCACACGATCATGTTCATTGGCTTTGCGATTTGGGCGAAATACAGCGTTTCGTTGATAATAAATGTTCTCTTTGGAAACAAATTCTCGCGTTTAATCTCCTTTGAGTCGCAAACCTCTTTTATTTCACTCTTCAAACCTTTAAAGTTTAGCGAATGGATTTGTGGAAACGAACAATTCCAAAGGATTTGCTTCAATCATTTGCGGAATTGTCAGTTATTGAAATCCTTTAATTTTTTATACGTTTTTATATTCGACCGAATTTATAACTCAAAGGTATTAAGCAGTAGTTTACTATACTGTCTGGCACTTTTACTAAAATATATTTGAATTGCGTTTGATGGATCATTTGTCGACGGTTGGAGTGTTTATATATGTTAGGATGTTGTCGGAAGTATTTAATAAAAACCTCTGCGTTGACATAGATTACTCTTAATTTCTGTCCAATCAACGTTCTATTGATTCATGAATCAGCTATCGAAAGTACTTCAGTTTTTAAGCATAACTCGTGTGCTGTCATATACATACGATATCTTGTGATTAGCGTTAGATAATTCTACTATTCTGTTTCGTTTATCTGAAGTTAGCAAAGGGAATAAGTTCGAATGATACGAATGCGTTATATTTCCCTTACAATATATACGAAAATGTGAATGATAAAATATGTGAGTAATTCCCATTTATGCGGATTAACATAATGGAATTTATATCCAATATATATTATGGGCAGAATTACCCGTTCTTTTGATAATGAATCCACTAATAGGTGTAAAGAGGTAAATACTTGAGGAGGGTTTTGAAAATTCATCGTTGGACAGTATTCGGACGAAATTACGTCAATTTGCATAAACGAGAGATATCTCTAATTATAGGAAGCGGTGGTTGATATTGCTTGCTTAACGAGACACTCCATCGCAATGAATTATATATCTGCTGCTGACTTATAAATCTGTTATTTCATTGGCCCTTTGAGCCCTCGAGGGAAATACGGCATTCCACTTTTTAATTGGAATACTTTTCCAATCTCGGCGCGTCTAATTTAGGACCGATGCAAGAGATCATTATGAAAGTCAATTCGAGATACACTTCGACCACAGTTTTTCAGGTGAAATTGAATATTTATCATAAAATTAAATGATTTAATAGTTATCTATAGAAAGGAACTCTCATGACGATCTGAAATATTCCAGATTAATTTCCATATGACTGTTTTCCTCACTTTCATAAAATACGTTGTGTTGTATGCAACATTAAAGTATTTCATCATGTTAGTATAGATCATAAAAGCAATGTGAAGAGTGAGATTCATAATTCATAATGATTGAAGCCCCAATACTTTCTGTGTTATTAATCATGATTTAATCAAAGCGTGAAACTGGTAGTTTAGAACTAAATCATCCAATTACATTCGAATACTAAATATCCCGATTTTAAAACTTACTCTCACTTAATTCATAAAATAAGCGGTTGTTTATGTAAGGATTGGGGCTCTAATTCAATATAAATATAATAGACGATGCCCAGTCTTTGTGGAGGTGCACATGATTAGAAATTTCTTTAAAATTTTAGGATAATTAGAACCAATCAATAAGAACAAGGAATAACGTTTTAATATCCTAGACAGAATGCTTTATATTATCGATTTCTTATTGTATCGGCATATTCAATAATTTTGATCGTGGAAAAGTAAGACGTTGCGAATTAGACGGAGTCCGTCATCAAGAATTATCGGATATTACTCGTCTCATTGCCGAGCGACATTTTCGCGGATATGCGGAGTAATAATACGGTTATGTTTCATCTTTATTAATGCGAGATAACGGTTATGATTTTCTTGGTGTTTTTTATTAATCCAACTTAAAATAGTTGCTCGGTAGTTGAGTGTGTTAATTCGTATTAAATTTATTCAATAGTATATATTTAGACTATTTGTGAAGTCGGAACAATTGATTTTTTCGACGAATAATGATTTAGAAAATAATATTAATGTGTGACCACAATCTTACATAATTCTAAAAGGAACGCTATATATCTTGAATTTAATTTTCAAACGTAATACTTTTCCACTTTTAACGAAAGAGTTTCGGGGAATTTTTTTTTTAACATTAAATGCAAAAAATTGCAAACCACGACATTGCAAATTCTTCTTCTAACAATCTATTCATCAATTGTGATCGTTATATATTAAAAGACATTTATTCTTAAGTCTTTAGCTGGGTATCCTGAGTATAGTTATGTATAAACCTGTCGAGTTAGAATGTTCATCCGTTATCTAAATTTTAAGTAATGCTTTAATTATTCATTTACTCCTACGTCACCTACATTACAAACATGGGGCTGGTTAAGTTAAGAAATAAATAAATAAATTTGATAAATTAACTCAATGTAATATATTATCGATTGTGTTGTACAATATTTAAATTAATAAGAATAGAATATTTAGTACTTCAATGTTACGAACTTGAATAAGTGAATATATTTCTTTGATCTCGACACCAAAACATGATAATATTGTTAAAATGTTATCATGGATTTACTATTCTGAAACTCCGTTTGTGAGGATGAAATCAGAAATATTTTTTGAATTTGCAAGTGTTTGACACAAGAGATTATTACGGAAATCTTTTGATGCCTCTATAATATCTCAGAGATAGTTAACATATATAACGATTATGAAACTCATCATTGAAATAGTCTTTGAAGGCATATGTTAGAAAAATACTCTCAAAGAAGTGATTCGCTCTATTATATGAGCGTTAGAATCCCGTGAAAATAAATAGCCGAAGTGACTGAGAAAAAAGTTAAATTTTTTCAATAAAGAAAGAATCTACTCTGTGTACGTACTGTATGCTCTTTAATCTTCACCTCATTATATATATTGAGTAACATTTAACTGCTGAGTAAATTATTTTGAGTGGACTTTTTATGAATATTTAGGAGTTGCTGAAAATTGAAATGTTTTTCTAACCGCCGAGTTTGATAGAAATACAGGCCAAACTGAGAAATTCCTCAAACTGTTCATGGGATCGAAGGGAATCGACTCTTTAAAAATAATAAAATGATTTAAATTTAAAAAATTGACTGCTCCGCTTTTCATGATATTTTTAAGAAGATAACATAAATTCAACGCTGGATACATCAAAGTAAACAAAACATGGACCGTTGTAATATTTTTTCAAGTATCATTAAACAGGACTATGTCCAATTTCAGTTATCTCAGCCACTTAAACATGATTTGAGTTCTTAATTATTCTCTCTTTCATTTGATGACACTCAAATAAAGTACGTTTATTTGCTCACCGTTATCAGAACTGGAGAGGTCGTCTTCATCGGGAGATGGTATGTCCAGTGGCCTCCAACATGGCTGTGGATGCGGAAGAGGTCTTGCGCTGGTCACTGCCGCCACGAAACCCGTTCCTCCTCTTCCGGTGAACTTATTCGGATCCAATATGTTCTCCACCGAAAAAGCCAATCTTCTGGCCGGTTGCGGTGCCGGTGGAGGAGGCACCGGAGGCGGAGGAGGAAGGATCAACATGCCCCCTGCACCAACCTCTGCCTCCTCCGAAAGGTGTCTGCTGAGGTCCACCGGCGACACGGGCTCTTCCTCCACTTCTTCGGCGGCCATAGCACTTTCCTCCTTTGGCTCGCAGATCGGTGGCGGCCTCGTGGGCGTCGGCCTCCTCAAATGGAAGGGGGCCGCGTCTTCGGGGTGTGCTGCTGCCGAACAGGCCATGCGGCTCAGCACATCCTCGTCCGCACAAAGTCTTACAGAGCAGTTTATGCGTTTCCGAAAAGTCTTTCGGTCGACGAAAGAATTTCCATCGGTCCTTCACACTGACCACTAACCTCACACCGATCTCGCAATTATTAGCTTCGACTCTGCCGACGGCACTCAGTTCGATACGTAGCACTCACTTGTCAGCGTCCTCGTTGGGCTTTCCATGGAAACGGCGTTGACATGTGCTCTCCCTCGGGCCCTCACATCGACACCCTGACTGAAAACACCCCTCCCGTGGAAAGCCGCAGCATCCCTCTGTAGCCCCCTCTCAAAGATGGCGAAGCGGGGGGCGGGGTGAAGGCGTGAGAGACGATTGGCCCGGCAACCGATCTCTTTCTTCATTGGCTGCCCCTGTGATGCCAGGCGCCGGATGTGTTATCTGCAGGGAGGGGGAGGGTGGAGTCCCGAGGCTGTTAAAGAGGGAGGAAATAAGACGCTTTTTTTTTAAGAAGTTATCTCTCTTGATAGCGACTCATTCTCCTTGTGAAGCCTTCGTGATCGTTCGAGGTCCATTTGGTGCGATTTGGGAACACCAGAGACACCCGTTCGATGCGTGTCTCGATAAATAGGCTCTCCTTTGTGTGCTACCGCAGCATCATCTCCGAGGATACTCTTTGACTGCACAAATTGGACAAATGAAAATAAATATATCATTTATCGTAGTATGATATTTTACAATACGATTGGTTTTGCGATTGCTTCCCATTGGTTTTTCTATACTATTTT
The DNA here is from genome assembly GCA_020796165.1 of Pantala flavescens. Taxonomy (NCBI): domain Eukaryota; kingdom Metazoa; phylum Arthropoda; class Insecta; order Odonata; family Libellulidae; genus Pantala; species Pantala flavescens. Next base: position 19,725,466 of record CM036882.1, read on the forward strand.
ACTTTACTTAAAGGCAATATTATTACAGAAATTTTATTAACTTTAATGTTCAAAATTAAAATACATATTCATTATTGATTTCACTAATTTTGCCTACTTTGCTTAAAAAAAGACCTTTCAACATTTGACTCGTGAATATTTTTAGCATCTTGTATTCAGGTTATCAGCAAAGAGCAGCAATTCTTTTGCTTTCATATATTTCAGTTCTTCTTTATCTACGAAGTACAGGATATATATACTTTTTTATACCCTTAAAGCTGTGAAATTTGGATTATGACTCTGGACCAAAATTAATATTCTAATTACTTAATTTCAGATAATATAATCTTTGGAGGTTGGTTTATGTTAAATGGATGTTTGTAGCATTAAAATTTTCGCGCTTTATGATTTTTGATTTAAGTGTTTAGAATCCATGATGGTGAGGCGTCCTAAGGATAGCATTTAAAGCCAACAACCCCATTCCAGAATGTTCTTAATTTATTCATCGGGTGTTTCAAAGGGACGCTTCGTGGGAGGCGTCTTCATAACCCCATTAATTCACCTTCTAAATAGCAACAACACCAGAGAGCGCATCTTTTATTACTCCTCCAAAAAGAAGCCAATTTTTCTCCAAACGGCGATTTTCTCTTTTAGAAATGATTCTGCATCCTTAATGGTTTACGAGGGTATAAAATTATATATCTCATAGCTCCTGTTCAATACCATGCACAGGTGATTCATCAACTTATTTGGAAAGAATTACTTGTATTCCTTCTCATTTATTTGTAAAGGAAATTGGTTCCAGACTAAAAATCTTAGTGCGTTGGCAATTAAATCAGAAAGTCACTTCTGAAAAGAAATAATCTTTGAAACTCTTTAAAGTTGTATTTAATTTATAGAATAGTTTTTTGCTTTAAAATGTTTTCCTAATAAGGTCAAATAATTAATCCCCTTCATTTGTACTTTTAGTTGGGCATTTCCTGAGAAGCAGAATCTACCATGAAAATGTCTTCAATTTGAAACAGCAGCTTACTAATGTATGTCCTCAATATCTTGAAACACAATTAAAATTCTGTTGACTCATTAAATACTTTTCTTCTCTAATTTTGCAATCGATTCTACTTGTATTTACTTTAGAAAGATGATGGTTTTGTGGGATAATGATCACTTTCAATCGGTATAAGAGATAGTTGTTCTGCAGAAATAGTTTCTATGAAATGCATTGATAGTTCAGGGCAAATATAATGTATTTTTAGTTCTAATTAGTTGATAATCGATCCATAAAATGTGACAAGAGACAGATTCTTATAAAAATCGATTACTATTAAATCCAAGATAAAACTTTAATTTTCTATCGTATAACTTTTTGTCGATACACTTTTTTTAAAAAAATCAAGAATTCGTAGATCTTTGAGTTTAGAAAATTGATAGATTTTCTATCAAAAACACTTAGCTCATCTACAAAAAATACTTTTTAATTATCGTTTAATAAATTGTAAATAAATCATAAATTGACTGATTTGCGTCGAGATTTCACCATTTTCATAATATTTTTTAAAACAAAAGATAACAAGAAATCCTCTTTCTATAGTTACTTAATTTAATTACGAAGTTATCGCTTAAGTATTCACGAGTGAAGTACATTTAATCCGGACTGCAATATACTTTACTTTTAAAAGGTGTTTGAGTTTTAGGAATGTTAATTATTAGCATCCCTTGGCAACCTTAATTAACGACCCTCCGCGAACAGCCAATCGCGTCGTCCCGCACCTCTTTAATATAAACGGGCGATCAGTGTCAGCGGGAGCATATATATAAATGTATGAAGGGTCGTTGGGGTGCATTATGGGAATTTCCTCGAGGGACTGATTCCAACACTTGTGATGTGTGACGCATAACATGCAGGGTGGTCCTATGTGTTCCCCTTCGCAAATATCCTAGAGTTCTCTTTAATTCAGCGCTGATATCGGACGACGATCATCGAATAGCACCTGATCAACGAAGATGGACTGCACGTCGTAAAAAGTGTATGGCAGGGGGAGAGCAAAAAGTATTTTCTCCGAACGTAAAAAACTGAGATTGACTTATTTACGCTCCGAATTTAAATCACCAAATGAAGGAAAGGACTTAAAAATACGAACCTCGTTTTAGGTTTTATTTTATAGAAGCCGGGAAATCACGGGATACGTTTAATTATTCATAACTTATGATTTTGCAATGTCTTCGTATTTATCATCGTCAATACGATGGAACATGATTACGGAAATATCGCACGAAACCTTTACTCGGAGAATAATATCGACGAAATGTAATAAAAAGGTCTTCAAATCAGAGAATGTCTTGGTTCAATCGCAAAATGACCCATCGAAAGAAAGATGACAAAGTCTGCCTTTGGTAGATGGAGTGTTATGCCTTCAATTGTATCTGCGGTGAACCAATGAAACAATTCGAAGAAACATTTCTCGATATCCTTCTTTTTTATAATCAACACGTCGATTTAAATTCCATTCGATGGAAGGAATTTTAATTTAATGGTAAATATCAGTGAAATATTATGAAAAATTAACGATCGTTCTCATTGACGAATGATGCGTTATTTCATTCGTATGCACATTTTTGATTTATTCAATTTATCGAGTTATAATTGGCATGCAAAAAGATGCCCACTTAATAATAATTAAGTTCGAGTTGTGATACAGGAGGAAAGAAAAGGGAATTAACGGACGAAAAAGCGTAGTCTTCCACGAAATGGGTCTTTCCCCTCCTCAAAGAGGGTGAGAGGTCCACGCGCTGGGGACATTAATAATTCCCATCCACTCTTGGATTCGAGATTCAACTCATGGGAATACACGCAGTTGGCCATTCCTGCAGGAAAAGGCTTCTGTACCCCTCTACTTCATCGGTCAGCCTTCGAAACACCTCTGGGATTCCTCTAAACATCGTTTTCTTCGTTATTTCTCTCCTCCCGTATTTCAGATTCCTTCTTATCTTCCATTCTCCAGTAGACGACTTTTCCGAACCGTCTTTCACCAAGTAAATAGGTAGAGTGTTTAATAAAATCATGATCATTTTTCGAGGATCTTTGAGACAGTTCGCTTTCATAATTTGCTTGATTTTCTACGTTTACCTTATTGCTTCCTCGATTGGGTGGTCTCTTTCCATCACACGCTTCTTACTTAATGTCCGTGGATTTTTCACCGATATTCCTTCCTCTTGTCTCAATATTTCACAGTTCCAACCAATGACTTCTGAATGACGTCTTGTTTTTCATTATTATTTTCCACTTCTAATATTTTACTCCTCTTTCCAACCAACGCAACGCTCCATATTTCAAGTGCCAATCGCGTGCGCAGGAGAGCAAAAGAATTTGGCAACGGATATCCATCCTTCTGTTATTCTGAAATGATTAGTACCGAGGAAATATAAATGTTCCTTAATGTTCTCTCTATATTCAGATTTTTGGAAGATTATATATTACAAGGTATTTGTTTAAAAAAAACTTGATATAACTATAACCAACTAAATTTTTGGAAATTTTTTTGCCTTGCAATAAAAACTATAGTTAAATTATCTAGTTTAGCTGTTTAAGATTCGTGGAATATGGTAATGTTTGGCTTCTGTTTGTTACAGTATGTCTACATCATTAAAATATAACTGTTTTCATCTGTAATCCTAAAAGTTTTTAATTAGTAATCGGTTGTGAAGGGAAAGTGAACGTATGTATTTCGGTTTCGTACGAATACTAAAGATTAAGGATATTAAATCCTGTTTATTTCACCAAAATATTTGCTTAAATATACTCTTCCAGATGAGGTCATTGAGTAAGATAGACTTCGTAAGCAAAATAGATCCAATAACGCATCTTATCCAGAGCAACGCACATTTGAATATTATGCGATCGCCATCAAGGCCAAGCTTACGAATTAAAAACACTTTATATACATTTTTTCGAATATTCAAGAATAATTAAACAGAAGTCAAATAAATCATTCCATTTATAAAATTATGATGGCTTAATCCTTCTAAATTCATCTCGGAAAGAATTAATTGTATTCCTTCTCATTTATTTGTATTTGCTTTCGTTAACACACATTTAAGATGTGAAGGATAATTATTATTGCAATTCTACAGAGTTACAACAATTACAACTTATTTTTTGGAATTTATATTAGAAAATTTGCGCTAATCCATAAATAAATAAATATATATGTACATATATGTGTGTGTGCAAAAACTCATAAGGGAAAATAATTAAAATTTATTCCATTACGAAATCAATGTGAGAAGGCGTGACTTCGTGGAATGCCATAGTAATTAAAACAACTTAGTAAATTTCCACAGAAAATGTGGAACTTTTCTGTCATTTTCTGTGGAAATTTACAAAGTTGTTTTTATTGTTCCATTACGATATTTCAATTCCTTTTATGAGTAAGAAAAAGTTGCAGCTATTTGCATTTTAAGGTGAAGAGGTCTCAAATCTTCTTCTCTAGCTGCACTCCACTAGCTGTTGATCCATTTCTAAGACGAATTTCGTTCCTCACGTAAGAGTCTCTACCCTCGCACGCCCTTACATATTCAAAGGGAAGAAAGGTTGAGTCGATGAAAAATCTCATTTGAACTATTTACGTGAATGAAAAACTAGAAGAAAACTATGATGGGACTACGACTCACCACGATATACAATCTAGAAGGTTTAACTAGATTATGCTATATTTTTTTAATGCAATTAGATAAGACATTGCTTTTAGACATCTATTAAAGATGATTTGTTACAACACGCATAATATCTTAACTTTATGCTAGTACTGTTAGGTGTAGTGTTTAAATTTATTTAGTTGTATGAAGTATTTAAGGAATTGTTATTTTACTTGAGATTATGTTTTCAATTTATGTATTATAGTATTTATTTTTTCGAATATTGTATGATAATTATATATATATATATATATATATATATATATATATATATATATATATATAATCTAAAATACAATTCAAATGGATAATGAAATGAAGCAGAGGGTCTCATGTTTAGAATTATATATCTGAACGAATGAAAAGCAAGGACATTATTTTCGATGTATCTTTAATAGAAAGATGAGTTTCTTTCCAGTAGATTAAATCCAAGATATCCTATTACGGCTTTAATTTGAGTTTAGAAATTTTTTATTTGGTCTCTTTATTTAAACATATTTCTTACATTACATCGACTTAAAACTTTAATGAAATCGATTTCGTTTTAACGATTATCATCTACTTTGCTATCTATTTGCTAACATCTCATTCAATTCAAATTAGCAATTTGATAGGAAAGTTATATAAAACTACATGAATTTTAAGATTAGCATTTTGTTCCTGATTTCGCATTCCGCATTCTTAAAAGATGGACTGTTTTCGCACATTTTGCACAAAAATAATGAATAAATAAAAGGAGACATTTCCTGTCATGACTGGTCTCATAGCTGCGAAAATATCCAAGAAAATGTAGCGAAAGCCGGAGAACCATCACTCTCCACTCTCATCCTCCACTTTTTTCAAATCACCCCTAAATTATGGACGTGCCTCGGAAGGATTATGTGTTACTTCAGAAGTGCAGAAGAAAGAGACATGGGATCACAGAAGATAGAGGAAATAGGCAAATGTAAAAAAGACGACGGGTAAATCGAGTTGGGTAAATATTGAAAATTTTTAAACATGAACTACATCGAAATTAGCGAAAAACTCTATCGAGTCCGCAAGGTTTGCAATTTTTATTTCGAGAAAATTCGAATAAAGGATTCGTTTATTTTTACTCTTTCAGGTTGGAGTTATTACTATCTTTAACAAGTTAACAATCGTACATCGAATTAAGCTCCATTATCAAATGAAGTGGGAAAGAGGGATTTTCATTATAAAAGTGCTGAGGTTCATTCGTCAATTAAACTCTTACGTTGCATTAATCTCAATAATATTTGTAATAAAAATCATTTTTCAGCTCCAAAGTATTTTATATTCACGTATCAGACACTCTAATTATCGATATTTTATCTGCACGAACTGAATGGATCGGTGAATAACCGTGTCAAAGATATCGCCTGCTTTTTGAAAATCTAAACATTTATGCGTTTATTGATCCTTATCGAGAGAATTTCATTTGTAATTCGAAAATCTCATAATTCAACACCTGAAACCACAGTTACCAAATCAAAACGGTGCAAAATAAGTGGTATTTGAAATGTGTTATAAAAGGGTCATTAAAATAGTAATACTGGTGCTGTTTGTCTCGCTTTTGAAGCTCCTTTTGTTCGAATAAATATGTCTCTCAAATATCTTGATCTAAATACAAAGAACGGATATTTATTAATGTTATTCAAGATTGCGTCACAACTATTTACTTTGGCATTGTTAATTAAAATGGTGAGTTTATCACAGATAAATAATACGAAAATCATGATTTTAGTGCTTCTCACATTGATGATGGATGCTTTGCTAATTTTTGAGTGAAATTTGTGCGCAATCTCACGTTTTCGTGAATTAAAGTTTCGAGTAAAATTGTATTATCCTTCCTCCTGAATGATAATCTTCTAGAAGTTCAACTGTTCATTAAAACTGCATTTTTCTTTTTGAGGGGATTTCAACGGCGTAAAGTGACGAAAAGCACGCGAACACGGGATATTTTAAAATAAATTATGTTGTCCAATGAATCGTTGACCATTTTGTATTTATTATTATATTTTTTCAAACATACATTCGAGAAAGAAGAATCCGACTCCAGAAATGCGAGATGTTGGAAAAAAGGGAAGTCATATGATCTCAACTCAAAATTAAAGTCTACGAAACGCAATCCTAAGGAATAGAATAAGGAACCGAATGCATAATTTACGTGTATAACGATCGCTTTACAGCTGCTTAAATGGCCTCGCAACGATCCACGTAATCAATGGTAATTAATGCATACATTTTGAACGATCTTTAATCATTTTGAGCGGCCACGTGCACAGACCGCCGTCGGCTCCCTCAATGGCCAACTTTAATACGCATGATAAGCAAGACTTTTCCCAGGAAACCTGTGGGAAACTTGCTTCGAAGATTGGCCCAGTCAAGTGGATTTTATCTAATGTTTAGCTGTTTGCCTTTGGGAAGAGTCTATAATGAAAGGATCCTTCCGCAGTTTTGATAACGGATTAAGTCTTTTGTATGCAATATGTAAGGGATACCGTTCCATTTACTACTCTTAATTGAATCTAAATAAAGCAACAAAAGAGACCTTTTCCGTTATATTTCCGGTGCTTGGATTTTAATATTGCCTCGTTTTAAATTCGCAACCGTTTGATCGAAAGGAAAGACTAAACAACGGCTACTTCTTATGACGAAAGGGGAAATAAATGAACATCGTTATTCATAGATTAGGAAAGGATAAAATGTCGGCCACCAATTGACCGAGTGAATATTTTAAACTCCTTCATTGTTATTGGCTCTTTAATTCTATCAGAAGTGCTTGATTCAATTAAACGCTTTCTATGTAGAAAACCTAAGTAATGATTTTCATTCTTGTGAGGAAGGCTCGTCGAGTGATCAAGAGCAGGATCCGGGTGCGCAATCAAGTTCGAAGAAAGGTATAATTGTTTAAGGATAATGTGTGAATCCTATGAATTCTATTGGATCTTTGAATCTAAATTTAAATAGTTCAGAATTGTGAAAATTAGAAAAAGTTTAGGAAGGTTTACACCGGGTATAAGATAGAAAATGGTCTATGATGATTGACTTATCTATTATAAATGAAGACGCTCGAATAAATTTATTAATAGATGACCCGCAGCTTTACGTACTTGTAATATTTAACAAACAAGATTAACAGACATTTTTCATGACGATATACTCTTATTAGGAAATTAAAACGTGTTAAACAGGAGTGATTTACTGATACATAATATATTTTCGTTATAAAAAATGTATAATTCTCAAACGAAGTCGGAAATAAAAGATAAATAAAAGTCACCTCGAACAACGATAACTGCTCTCAATTTGGACGAAATAAAACGGAGCTTCGCAGTCTTTTGTCTAAGGGTGAGGAGTAAAGGGCTAATACGCGTGAAATTCAAAAAAAAGGCAAGACGAAATAGAGTTCTTTTTCGGTGGGATGAGAAGATTTGGTGGAATGGAAAAGGGTGTGGGAGAAAAGCGTTCAATTTCCCGCTAATTTCCTAGAGGGGCCTTAGCCATTGTGTAGCCCCTCCAAATCCTCGAACCCTTCCGTCCCTTAGGGCACGTTTCCTCACCCCTAAATCCCTTTTCAATCTTCTATTGCATATCGCACTTATTTATTTCTCTCAACAGTTGAGTGATTAGGACCTATTCCTTATTATTCTTCTATTGATACAAAAAGGATCGCATTTAGAGGTGTCTTTAGATGAGTGCAATAGAAGGCGATTTTGGATTTACACGAAATCTCCTTTCATCTAAGGTATTACAAAGTATCACTCTATCGGTTTACTTTTTCTAATAATTATGGGATTATCAAGGAATAAAATTTTTAATGAAACCTTACATTCAGTTGCATTTAGAGGCAACTTACACAGATAAAAAATAATCGATTTCATAGATAGAGTCCCTAAATGAATAATAAATACACGTGAAACCTGTTTTTCCTATGAGTGACAAATCTACAGTGAACCACTTTATGGTTTTATAAAAGAACTTTATACATTTTGTAACAATATAGAACCTAATGAGCACTTTCAAAACTAAACTGCTTGTTCGTTTAACTTAAGTACGTATTCTAAAGTCATATTATAACAAGATTTCCGTCACAATCGAGAGCCAATCGTTAGATGGCTACTTTTAATCCTTCCTTATCACGTTTTCTTTTTCCTTCAAGAAACTGTTCGCAATGTTTCCTACAAATAAGAAGACTACGCACGATTGGAAAGACGCAAGTTGAGCACTCCTATATTCCGTGAGTGAAAACCGAATTTTCCCATTAGCTCACACAAATAGGTTCCATCATGGCACATTCCTAACCTCTGAATATATCAAAAGAAGAGCCCATTTCGTTGCAAGGGCAAGCATTGGTGTTTAGCGTAACTGCTTCGAGTTAAAAAGGAGACCATTTCGCCTTTTCGAGTGCTGACACTTCGGTTGTAACATCTGATAAGCGGATCGAATCGGCGTTCCAATTCAGACCGAATGGGCTTCGGCGTACAATAATACTTCCTTTTTTTGGACGACACAAAAGATTCCCACCGAGTTTTGTAGTCGCACTACGTGAACATGAGTTGCAAAAGGGAAATCAGTCGATTTAATTCCTCATCTACCAAAATTACAATGAAATTTTAACCTTTAGAGAAGAAGAAGTTCGTTTGTACGCCCAGGTGCGCAGTCCCAAATCATAGTTTAGGATTTTCAATGGAATACATGTAACATTCTGATTATTACTAGTACATCTTGTTTAATAAAGGGAAGTAAAAAATCAAAACAATTCTACAATAAACTCTATCTTGTATTATTTAACAGTAGAAATGGTCAGATAATACATCTTATTCGACATGTTGATAAAATGATCGTTGATGGTTTTTCATCTGTCATGTTTTGCTCTCTTAATGCAGGAATCTCATAGTTATTTCTAGAATTTTCCATTCCTAAGGAAGCTACTTTTCTCTTTTTGTCACCACATTCGTCTCTCCTAAGGATTTCATAGAAATAGAAAGAATACGTACTCAGTTTTGCATTTCTTGGTTTAGGATGCCTCAGTTCTCTAACGAATAATAGGATTCAGATTGGAGCTCTAAATAAAAGTCGTAATGAAAACGGAATCAAGCGTTTTCTCTGTCAACATCGGCTGTTTTTTCTGCGGAAAGGGAGTTTATCCCCAAACTTTTTTCCCAACTGTGGTCGCGATAATCCGTCCAAATGAAAAAAGGGAAGTACTGAGAGAGAGCAATTAAATTCCGGTGAATGGAAACCTCCCTCTTTCAGTGTTTTATAGAAAAGACGCCAAAGGACACGCATGTGCGTCCTTTTATTGCGTTGTTTTCCTTCCTGAAGGGATTGGTATCGCACTCAAGGGGTGTCATTGATCTGGATTTGTGGGAATAAAACCGATTAAGATCAGTAGATAATCTTCCCATTTTGCCACTCTTCGATGATGAAAAGGATATCTTTGTGATGTGTGGAAATTGGAACTTGGTCCCAATCCATCAATAGAAAGGAATTTATATTTCGGAGAACTTCGAAAGTGCGGATTCACGATGAAAATAAAGACAATTGGAAACTGGCGAAGGATCTAAATTATTCGTTTTCAACGCAAGAAACTGAAATTATAATTCTCTAAGCAAGTTGAATTGATGAATCAATGATTACTATGCAAAGAAGATCCCAGATCGGTGTACATTGGATAATTGTCTTTTTTGTTCAGAGTACCTTCTGTTACATTCATAGAACTCCAATTCTATATTTTTCCCGTATATTTGGATTAAGGATTTCCATCAAAAGCATCTCAAGTTGCCTTCAAACATTTCTCATTAAATTGCATAGAAAATAGAGGAAACTACTAATGTAAAATTTCAGTGAAAATAACTTTTCGATTAAAATAGAATAATTTAATTTTAAATATTTAGTCATTGCAGTGAATACATTGAGTAAAAGTAAATTAATTCTTAAATACCGTATATCGTGTAATTTTCGGTGCAATTCTAGAGAAAGCGAATAATCTAGAATCCATTCGAGTATTAGAATGAAGAGCCGATGAACGGGAAAATACTTCGCCGAAGAAGAAAAGAGGCGAAGAAGAGGTCTGAAAAGAATACGGAGAATATGCATTCCTTACGCTTCGAGACAAAAAAACGGCATTTGATGAGCAACCAATTTAATCGGAAAATCAAATATTTTGCTATCTTATTTCAAGTTTTATAATTATAAGGCTTTCTAATTTTCCTAAAAGGAATTTCCTATTTAGTAAAGAAATTTTAAAGTTTTCTAATTAAATGATCTGCTTAATATATACTTGGTAATGTATCCGTACGAGTACACTATTAGTATGTTCTGAGTTTAAGATATATATGAAAGATTTTTTTCAGAAAATTCTCATAAATTACTTTTTTAAATGAAAATATTCAATAAGACTGGTGTCGAAAAGTAAAAGTTTGAGGAAATTGCCTTAAAGTTATAGGGAAGTCACCTCTATTCTTGTTCTCATTATGAAAAAAGAAGAGTTATAAAAATGTCATCTGATTATAATATAAATTTCTAACGAATAAGAATTTATTTTGTGAGAAAAGACTGCAAGTCTACGATTAGATGACGTAATAAAAGTCTAACGTATTCATTTAAGGCAGTTTTTGTTAGATTTTCATTTAATCCTTTATCTTCCATAGAAATCTTTCAAATGCTTTCCTTCGAAATTGGGAGGTGGCAGTTCGAGTCCCAGTTACATTTTTCGTCGTTCGATGAGCTTAAATGTATGCGATGTACAATTTACAGAAAGGCTTTCCTCATCTTTAACATTTAAAATTATCTTTATAATTCAGTTTGTTCCGTAATTTCAAATTGAAGAACGGAAAGGCGTGAATTTCTCCACGCAATTTAATTTCGTTGAGGCAGACATCGTGTTCAGAAGACAAAGATGGGAGTCAATCTGCGATTAAATGAAGGCCATGAGTCCGCTCTTTTCGTATCCTCAATCACGGCTCTAATGGATTTTTATGGAGTCACTATTAAAATGGGAAATGAGACCGATTTCTCCACTTTGAAAGGATTTCCATTCGAAAAAAGTCGGAAATCGGATTTCCTTTCTTCAAGATGATTGCTTCGAAAGAATTTCTGCCTTCCGATCCGAGAATATTATAAACCCTTTGTAGTTTAGACATGCTGGTTTAGTTCAAGTATCTTTAAAATTTGCTCATTTAGAAAAATTATAATTAACATTAAGAATAGCGGTGTTTTTTCCGAAAAGTGATTCCTAAAGAAATATCTTCATTTGAGGAAAATAGAAAATAAAAATGCAAGGAAGTTGATTTAAGATATACCTTTAAATATTATACTTAATAATTAAGTAATTCATTAATCAACTTATTCCTTCATTATGAAGATAAAGAACTAAATGTATGTCAGCCATTCAAAATATCATGAGGAACTTTTTAGTAATATTTTAAGAATATTAGTTGGAGAGTTTTCATATCTTATGTAGAATGAGGAATAAAATGTTTGTCTAAATAAGATTAAATTTTTTCTCAAATTTTACATTTAGAAGTATAGGCTTATGTATTTTATGTATTCTATATAAATATATTTAGAAGTATTGATGAATGAAAGACGCAAGGGATGGATTTATAAAAGTGATGAACAAATGCCATTCCTTAAGAATACGATTTAAAGGATCGAGGTCTTTATAACTTCTCTCTTAAATAGATTCCAAGTTCGACTCAAAGTTGAGAGGTTTGCGAAATGGGATTTCTTTCGCCATGGGCTGCTAATTTCCAAGGACATTTAAGTAGTTTGCTCAACCACAATTATCTTACTTAATGATTCAACGGATCCCTTCTACGTTTCGCGAGAGAATGAACGACTTTGGGATTCGCTCATTATAAATGAGATTATTTAACGAAAGATTAACGAACAATCAAAAGCAACTCAAAGTTTCGGGCGCAACAAAACAAGAAGCCAACGATAAATAGAATGCATTCTAAGGGTAAAAGTAAAGTAATCAGGATGGATTAAATGGGTTTGTTTAAATCGTTAGTTATCGGATTATATGACAAACTGTTATCTAAAAAAGGCAAACAAATCGTGATAAATTGTTCGATTGGTGAGACTGCATTAGATTATTGGTGACACTCGGTGCGTTATATGGAAGCAGAAGCTAAAATGGGGATAAAATTAGAAGGGAAAAAGGAAGGAGGTTATGCTTCTCAGTCGAGGAGTGTTTTTGGGAGAAGAGCCAGGCGTGATGAAAAAGGGGAGTGAGAATTTGAGGAAGCTTTGAGTTAAAATTAAGGAAGAAGTGTTTGGAATTTTAGATAACGTTTTAGATAATTTTGGAAGGCAATATATGAATAAATATTAAGTTCTTACATTTATTCATAAAAATTTCAATAATATGGAATTATATTCTTAATATTTTCCGTATTTTTCCCATAATTATATCGTTGTATCAAACGAGAAATGTTCTTTAAGTTAATATTCATAAATGTATATACGTATATTTAGTGTATAGAATCATACAACGAAAGACTTTGCTTAACGATTAAAATCGTTTGCAATTGGTTAAAAACGTTGCTTTGGCGCTGTGCGTTAAGAGATAAGGGGGACCCCAAATGAGTTCGTGGAGCTCTCATTATCCTCTTCTTATCTGTGGAACTTCTCTCCACGCAAATTGCTATCCATTGTCCTTCTCCGTTCGCTATTTTTATGATCATCGCCTCCTTTATAAGCCGATTTGAGAATTTCCAAAAGGCTGTCGATTTAAACTTTAATTAAAGGATGTTGTGTCAGGCGATTTGGAACGGCTTTTTTCTCATTTTTGTGGAGAAGATGGGAGAAGTATTTATATTTCATTTAGTAGAGTGCGAAGGCTTGATTGCGTTTTAGAATATTTGCGAGGAAGCAGTTATTTCGGTTGATTTCGCTGAAATTTGAATCAATCGGCAACGAGGTCAGAAGTGTTTTTGAAGCAATTCTATTGGTGAACGTGAATCGATTATTTCTCCATCATTAAGAATATTACCGTTCAAGTAAATTGTTTATGCCGCTCATGATTGATTTTTAGATTCTGTGGAGAGCAACTCTGAATATTTTCAAATTTTACATCAATATGTAGTACGTTTTAAATCTTCGAAATAAGTACAAATATTCATCATCATCCGTTTCTCTATTACTCTTTGTTCCCCGTTTGTAAAAAAGTTTACAGCTGATTATTCTTTGGGTCTATTCATAAGAAAACATTAATTAACGAATAATTATGTTTAAAGAATTTGAAATTAGTTATTGTAGGATCGCACCTTTAATTAATTTTAATGCATCGATATCTAAGTGCAAATATACTCAAACAGATAAATATTTCTTCGATCCAAAGAAGTTAGGTCAGTATTTTTGAGGGGAAAATACTGAAAGAAAAGTAAAATAACACGCAAAATTAAGACATATATCTTTGATTAAATTAAAAACGATCATTTTATTCTTTGAATACACTAGCATACGAAGTGGAATTGACGAAGGAATAGAAGAAAGAAAAGTACTTTCTTTTATGCGGTAAGCGGAGAAGACTTTTTAAAAATCATGTTTTGAAACGTCATGACAGTTGCAATTCTCTATGATGTTACAAAATTCTATTTCAGAATAATTGGATTCGAAGAGCAAAGATTCTGAACTCGTTTCAAACTCTACTGCACGATGTTTTATCGTTTGCTGTAAATATATTTCTAAAATATATAGAATATTCCTTCTAAATATTAAAATGAAAAGTCAAAGTTATGAAGTGCAATAGCAGCGTAACAATCCACACATTTTGTACATTCCCCCAAAATAGCCGACGGTCGGGCCATTTATTTGAGAACAAGGACCTGACACAAAATCGAGCGTATTTCTAGAGCGGGAATTGCTCTCCACTTGGGATGTTAAATGGCTCATTATATAGTCGTGGATTGAGCCAATTAAACTCCCTTTGAAACGAAGACTCGGTTGGGTGAGACGCACTTCGTCCGTACGAGGGCTCCATTACAACAAACCACATGGAAAGAGGAATTAGCGTTCGTATGATTTCACACAAGAGTTAGTTTTAGAACGTATTTACGACTCATATGTTCAGGTAAAATTAGAAAAAATGCCGAATTAGATACATCGTTCAATCTACGATACGAATCGGTAGCCAAAAACACGTTAGGTCTATTAATTATTTTTAATTAGATTTCTAAAATGGATGTGAATGAACTGAAAAATACGCAAAATGAAAAAAACAAACGTAATCGAGACATTCTGCTAGAAATAGTATTCAGCTAATTCTGATAACTAAATGAATGAAATTCCTGATTATTTAACTGATAAAATTAGAATACTATCTTAATTATGAATATAATCGTGGGTGTGTTAATGAAAATGATTGTATAGTTGAGGCGTTTCATTTTGTTTTGTTGATCCTTAGGGAGGAAATATTTGGATTATAACAGAAAAGCAGCCCTCAATAGGGGCGAATTTTAGTAAATTTTAGAAAATTTGTGGACGATCTTTCATTAATCTGAAGAAATTTTGAAATTTGCGATTCTTTGTCTTATTTGTTGGACTAAAGTACGACTTCACCTTAATTCATAAAGTTAGGACATTCCTGAAAGTAATCATTCACTTTCCACACTTAAAGCTGAAAATTTTGAAGTTTAAATACTTGAAATAAAAAGTTCAGTTTTCACAGTTCCATACTTGGAAAAAATACAAATTCAGCAAAATAAAATATTTTTCAGATAGTTCAATCGTAAGTATGAAATTTTTAATGATCTTTTTAAAGAAAAAGAAGCTTTTTGGAAAAACTATCCTCATAATCACAGTTAATAAATTGATTTTTCCATTAAGAATTGGCTGATTTAGTTTGATCCTAAGTGTATAAAGATGTTCGACTGCTGAAGTGTGAAAGTGGCATCTGTATGACGTCACTCTGAGATCAAAAGACTCTTCAATATTTTGCGAGAGATTTTTTCGAGGAAATGACTTAAACTAATTTAAAACTTTGACGCTCGATATAGCGTATAATTTTCCTCGAAGAGAGGCGATTGTGATGTTTCTTTGAAGATCATAATGTGCTAAGGCTTATTAACCTACATCAAACAGATACTAATATTAGGAGCAAATTTAAGATGTGTCATTTGGCATCTCACTGACTCTGCCCACGTCACACCCAAATCTTACTCTACTCTTAAGTGGATATTCATTGTTTATATCGGTGTGTATCTGTTCTATTTGTCCTGCAATTCGTGATTATTGTCGTTTAAGTCATCCTCCCTTTGCTCTATTGTGTTCTGTTAAACTCTCTATTTAAGTTAACAGTTAATATGAAAAAATACGAAGTTCCGTTGGTTTAATAGGAGTTATTATTACATTTTTAAAATCGATTCAAAAAATATAGGCGATATAAGCTGAAGGATAAAAGAGGATACGTTCTATAGGGTTCTATATATTCATAGCTTAGTTCTACATAGAAGAATTTTTAAAATGTAAGAGCGTTTTTCTCTTTCTCATATTTATAATTAAGTAATGTTTTAAAGTTTAAGAAGAATAGAATAATACCTATGCAAAAGGTATATTGTATATTAAATGTATTGTATTGTATATTAAATGTATAGATTAGGGGAAATATTAAGATGCTTATGTGTTCAAATATTAAATTGAAGGCAGTAAGAAAGAGACAAAATCTACTCTCAATCAGTTATAACGTAAATTTGTGTATAATTCTCACAGAATTGGCGATATTTAATTCATAATACAAGGGAATTCATTCATAATACTAGGGAAAGCAGTTACTCTAATCTTCTTTAAGATGTGTCTTGTAATTATTTAATACACGAATACCAATGACTTTCTCTAAATATTTAAAAAATTATCGATACAATAGAATTACAGAAGATTGACATTAAAGAAGAATGAATGATTTTAAAATACCATATTAATTTTACATAATAAAGATCTCAGCATTTAGATATCATAAATCGGTCAAATTAAAATTTGTAAGTTGTTTACATCTTCCTCAGTTAGGAAGCATTCGTCTGGGATTCTTCTGTCAGAATATTCTATTTAAGACTCCGTCGACGGAAGCCAAGAATTTTCCACGGCAAAAGGGGTTTCGATTTGCCGTGTAAAAGGAGCCGAATTGCTGAGGAGCCTAATTAGTGTGAGGCCGACAACAAATAGCGATATTAGTGGCGTTGGAGTGGGGACATCTTCCCAGAGCCATATGTGGTCCATGGAGTGGGAGGCCACCCAAGTGGGCGAAGGGAAAATTAAAAAGCGAAATCAGAAGAAAAGAGGAACGTTGCGTTGGTGACGAGTTATTTATAAGTAGATGAATGAACTTGTTTACCCCGCAGATGCTCAAGTTATGAGTTAACACCCCCTGTGATTGGGCTGCTTCGTAAAATACATGCAAATGCAATGTCCCTCTGAATTCTAACGACTTATTTATATATGCCGAAATGATTAAAGTACATTTATTCGATAGCTTCACAAAATGTTACTTGGAGCAAACGCAATTTCCTTCGTAATAAGTATCGATAATTTAAGATGGCTCTCGGTACCAAAATATCTTTGGAAATAAAAGCGGTGAGAATCGGTAAAGTGGCATGAAAATTTGCAGAACGGAAAACTCTTCGGCTCTTCTGCCAAATAATGACGCAACTATTCCTCAAGCATTTTACTTTGAGTGTTCTAATTACCATTTCCAAGTTGATTTTCTATTTTAAATCACCGTTAAGCGGTTAGTTTGACAAATTGACTCGTGGAGACAGAACTCTAAATCAAATTACGAGAGAGGAAAGATTATAAATAATTTTCGGGAGTCTTTTTTGAGGCGTGGAAAAATCTTTCAGGGATAATGAATCCTTGAATGGAGCTGATGATTGAAGCTAATTTTGAAGGATTATTCCTCCAATTGGACGCTAGATTGACAAGTGGTCATAGAAACGATATTTAATTGGCGTAAATATTTAATTTAGAAATAATTCTTTCGAATGAGCATTTCAGTATTAAACGTGTTATTATTTTACATGATAAATAACTCAATTTTAACTTCACTCTGATATAAATTTCCATGGAATTTCCAATTGGCATTTCTCATGATACCAAACGAATTTTGAAGCAATATAGACGTGCTTTACGAAAAATATTTATTAGAAAATTCGTTCATAATTCACGCGTAGCTAGATTTTCTTCTTTTTTGTTCTCTAAAGCTAATCCGATTATTTAAGGAAATGAGTTTTTTAGAAAGGCAAAATTAAATTTCTGGAAAAATGAACGAATGTGCAGTGAAATTAGGAGATGTTCTTTGGGTTTTATGATCCATTGCCATTGCACTTTCAAACGCTCGCTTCGGCATTTGAAAAGAGAATTATTTATGAATTAATGCACAAAAATACGTTTTGAGAATTACTCGTTTTTATTGACCCGTTTACAAGTGTTTTTCAAAATTTCATTCATTTCCAATCAGTGAAGGAAAGTGTTCAAGTTTACGAAACCACTTTGCGTGTTCTTTAAAGCAAAGCTTGTAAGATGAAACATTGACCTTCTCAATATCATCCGATGATACAGATTAAAATGTTAAGAAGCAAATCTGAGGATAAGAACAGAATTCGTAAAAATGAAAGCTCTTTTTAGTCTTCAATATAAAAAGCTGTAATAAGTTATCAGTAAAACTATGGTAATCTGCATCATAATCAGTCCAAATTGAACTTTGGACCTAAGCTCATGATTAAAATCATGCTAAAGAAGAAACTTTATTTCCCATTATATTTCCAGTTATGGCCAAATTTGGTATCTTTCGTTATTTTGATATGCAGATATAATGGATAACATTTGGTTTTATTTTTAGAATTTGTTTATAAGTATCTTTGCAAGGTTTCAAAGTTCTAAAAATATTTAAAAATTAAAAGATACTTTTATTTCTTTTTGGACAGCCCTTTTCGATTCCAGCAGTCCATGCTCTTGGAAAATAACACTCGGAAACATTCCAAAAAGGAATATGAAGTTATTCTTTCACTCGTCGGACAGAATTTGATGTAATTTAATGCTAAAATGTATGCAAACTCGCACATTTTTATTAAATTCCGTGATTTTCATATCTGAATATATTTTTGAATTAATAATTTTATATATATATATATATAAGATACTTTATACATGTGTATATTTCCATTGCGATAAATACTTTAGCTTCAATATTTATTTCGAGAAAATGCTAAACACTGAAGAAGAAGAAATTCGATGATTTTTCAACTCATCTCAATTGAGAGATATTCCCAGTTTCCTTCTCTTGCTAATTTAATCTCTCGAATGTATTTGAAACTGTGTCTTTTCAAAAGCAGGTTCTCTGTTGGATATTAGTCTCTTCATTTAACCACATCTGAAGACTATTCTCCGTCTTAAGACGACTTCAAACATCCGAATGCTTCTGTCACGAAAGATGTTCTGCAGATGTTCTTCGATTTAAGGTCCTTTGCCTTCATTAAGAGAGTACTTATTCCTCATCATCTCAGTTTAATGACTTTCACACAAATCATGAAATAAGATTTCAAAGATGTATGAAGTTGAATCTTCTAATGGAATGATTTCAAAGTAAAGATAAAAACATGTTTATAACACGGACTTTGAGGAGATAATTTTAAAAAAAAATTTAACAACACTTTAAAATTATTTTTAAAGCATTATTTGTATAAGGATCCAAGAATATAATCTGATTCTACAATTCCTTTTTAAGAGTTACTCTACTAAACTTTCCGGTAAAATTGAAGATAATTAATTCATTCGCGCGTTGAACTCGAGTAGAAAACAGTGTTAAAAAATATAATATCAAAAGTACTTTTAAAGTTAAATAAATCGTTCTTTAATTCATATGAAACTATAATAATTGAACAAATAGTTATTTTACAATTTTTTGCCTTCGTACTGCATTATAATTATTTTAATGGAAATAATAAAGTCTTCATGTATCGTATGCCATTTTAGAATTCAGGTGCTATATCATACAACCTTCATCATTATTTTGCAAATGATAAAGCTATTTGTATTTTCACCCGATCTTGCAATATTTACACTCTTTGTCCAAATAAAAATAAATCACTCGATTTTCATAATTTTATGAAAAAGAAGCGTTGTTCAAGTGAATAATATTCACAATTGACTCGTTTTATTCAATAACCGTTATCTATAAAACTATTCCGTTTTCTTCAACAGTACATCAATATCTTATAGATTTTCAAAAATTCCGTGTAATGCAATTTAGATGTTTGAGTTTAATTTTGACATCAATTTTAGATTAAAATTCTGCTTATTAAATATCACTATAATCGAACTTCTTCATTTGCACATATACATACATTACACCTGAAAAAGTTGAATCTCTACAATTTTACATTAATTAAAGCAATATCTCTCTAAAATAATAGAAGGATGAAATATTTGTTCACGTATTGTCGACGATTGTGAATAGAAATCTATTTATTTAGATAATGAAAATCGGCTACAAAATGCTTCACCATTACTTTCCAAAGATTTTAGCTCAAATGTTTAGCTTCTTTCCATCAAAATCGAGTATTGTATGATGGAGATCGATTTAACAAACCATAGGTACAATTAATATTTACAGCAGAATTCTAACAGCATATTGGGTCGAACGCGTGATTATATGAATATATTCGTATAGAATTTTCCCCATTACATCTTTTTGATTAATCAAACCTAAAATATTTTTACCTGAAAAAATTAGCCAGAATGGAAAATGACATGGAATACTAAAGATCGCATAAGGTTATTCGAAATGAGAATTCACTTAACCGTAATTAATCCAATAAATCCTTCACTTCCTATTCTATATTATTTCATTTTAGCTGCTTCTAGGCACTTTCCAAAACAAGGCATTGCAGTGATCCCCTTTTCAAACTTTCCTTTTAATAGAGTCCTGCTTTGATTGCATCCCTTTCGCCTGCACTTTTTTATTTCCTCGTCGACATTTTCATTTGAATGTACGACTTTTGAGGGAACACTGCTTTTTCTCATTCATTTTTATCTCTCAGTTTCATCTCTTCCGATGCAGAATTATAGAATAATTATGTTCTTTTAGAGCCGTGAATTTTAAACTAAATCAGATATCCACTCATTGTCTACTACTCTGTTTTTATTCTATTTTATTTTAATCATCAGTATCTCTAAAAATTACAAATATCATCCGTAAAAAATAGTAGTTTACTTAAAAGGAAAAATTACATTTCGAAAGCATATTTTTAACACTGTTTAGGATATTGCAGTCCCAAATTAAATTTTCGTGAATTTATTCCTTCTCCTCTCATAAATATACACTGACCCAGGATCATATTATGAAGAGATTTTATGCATAGAATTTCATCGTTATTATAAATTCTAAAATCTCTCAAGAACAAAATGTATTCGTATCATGTGAATTCCTCAATTAATGGTCAATTTTGTCTCCGTTTTCATTCATGCTCTAAATTTTTCGAGTGTTTCGCATCTTGAATTTCGCCTTATGAATAGATTAATATTCCACTATCCTGATAGAATTATATTTATAATAATAATATTTATAGAACTTCTGCAAATCTTATCTCTTCCTATGTATTTTATTACCCGTTCCCCTACCGTATATCGTGCACAAGTGCTGCTTTTTTGCAGACACGCAATTGAGGGAGGAGATTGAAGTGAATGAAACATTCAAAGGGAAAATAAAGAGGCTGAAGTTGTGGCGACTCCGTAGGGAGCTCTTCCGCTCCAGCGATGATTACATTCTTCATTTTTCATTTGTCCCTCGCCGACCAAATCACACACACATTACGCAAGAATCCTTGTTTTCTTTGGCGAGATTATACACTCGCACGTATTTCTTTTACCATATTCACGCGATAGACCCCAGAATAGATTAGTTATGCGAAATATTAGAAAAAGAATATCATGCTCTGATTATAACTTGTATATTAAACATTTTCCCATTATTTTGCGATTTTATGAATCTTAACTTGAAAATTGTTCACCATTTCACCGTCGCTATTAAGCAAGAGGTGATGCAGCTGATTTCTTGGTTTATTTTATCTCTGGATTTTAATATAAATTTTATAATTGTCTTTTAAAGTAAAAAGGGTTAAAAGGTTAGCTCAATAATTTTATTTGTAACAAGCATATAGTATTTATAACTAGTTTTCCATTCAATATAACTTTAAGTTTAAGAATCCAGGCTTGTTAAAGTGATTTTTATTCTTCCGTGATTAATAATCGTACACAAACTCTTACATCATATTCAAAGCAATTTTACCAATCTAAAGAATTTCTCTCGTGCGTTGCTGTGAACGAAAAATCACAATTCCGTTCTTCGGAGATGAAGTTTTGAGCTTAAAAAGATTCCACTTTGATGCGTATATTGATCCAACGCCGCATGAGATATTCCTCAAGTATTTGCGTGTTTTCGAATCATCTTTATGCTCATCAATGATTCAAGTGTTTATGTGTCTCTACTTTACATACGTTCCCTTATTCCGCCCTTTTAGTTATGAAGGCGTCTTTCCATCTGAAAAACGCATTCGATTATCGGATGTTCTCCAGAAATCTCTTTCGGGATTTTTTTAGGTCAAACTTTTTTACTGTCTCACGAAAAGAAATAGACTGCAAAAGGATTGAGAGAACTTATTACGCGAAACACGATCATTTTTTCCTCCCGGAGACATGTTTTGCATATTTTCTCGACAGGAGGACATATTTTTCGCCATTCCACAATATCTTGCTTCCATTTTTTTCGCACAGTTTGCAAAAGCCATTCGAATATTTATAGCTTTTCGTATGAAAACTGCTTGATTTTTGTTGGCACATCGAAACAGAAATGAAACCATGGAAACAGTTGAATCCTGATTACGTTAAAATTAGCCACGAGACTCATATTCTTAGAATTTTTTATAATCGTTTATTCACATTATTTAACTTTTTATGATTTTTGAAATATTATAGGGAAGTGAAAATTTAAATATTAAGACTAAGTCCTAAATAACTGCTACAAAAAGTAAATGTTCTCAAGAGAATCGATATAAAATGGAATGAGTAATATATATTATTCATGAGAACCTTTCTAGAAAGTACTAAAATTTGTCTGTAAATTGTTAAGTTAGCGTTTTATAAGAGCACTCGTATAATTCATTGAATACAAATCGCAAATATTCTGAGACAGGAATTATCAAATCGGATAAAGCTGGGATCTGGTCCAAATTACAGCACGATAACTAGATTTGAAACGAGGTTTGATTTAATTTATAAAAGACATACAAAACCGTAAAATCTTAAAAGAATGTATCATTATAACTTGAAGTACTATAATAATTCTTGTTTGTGTTTTAATTCACAAATTATAATTTAGTTAAGGTAAAAGAGAACTCTAGCAATTCCATATATGACTTCAATGTGACTACAACGAAATCATATATATTGACAACTAGAAAATTCAAAATAGAATACAAAATAATATAAACACCTAACTTTTAGCCCAAGAGATTTACTTTTTTAATTTTGCCATTTAGTGCAAAATATCAATAGAAAATATAAGCAAAGGGTTAAACATAAGGAGTGCAATAATGATTTTGCGCAAGGAAAAGCACAATCAGAGAAATCTTTAGATGCTATATAGTAAAGGTGTCAAAAAAGTTTTAAATAAGAATTCAAAACTTACTTTAATTATTTTCATCGGGATCAGAAAAATTTTCAGTTAATTTATTTACCAAAAGTATGAATCAAATTTTACTTTAAATCTAGATTTGTTTTATGCTTGATAATTTCCACATTGTAAAGTAGAACGGTGATGAGCACTTAATGTATCTTTCTTTATACAAATTTCTTTATGTATATATATATATATAAGTCACCTAAATCTTTTTATCTTTATTAAATTATGTATTTTAGAGAAAGAATAAAGGAGATTTTCAATATATAATTCACTCAAGTACTGGAAATTATTGTGCAATTAGGATCAATTCACTCAGATTGCAAACTATCGTTTAGTGTTTCTGACGCTTTTTATTCAGACGCAATGATTTAGGGAATAAAACGCCCTTTCGCAGTGATGTCTAGCCGATGAATAAAAATGGAAGAAGACCTTTTTCGTATTTCCCGTTTTACTCATGTCGCTATTTAATGCATAAAGGGGAAAAAGTACTTTGGAGGAGAAATCACGCACACACACCTCATAGGGAATTTTTTCATCCGGATATGGAAGTGGCTCATCTCTGGAAAGACCCGCACCCATTTGCTTTAGCGAAAAAAGAAATCGCGCCGAATTGCTTTTTTTCGAATAACTACGGTTGAGCAGCGACCACCCGCTATCACGTCGAGAACTGCTAGAAATTCATAAAAAAATGAATGTTTCCAAAGTTGGAGGTTGTGTGTTGAAATTGCGGAAAACGTGTATTTTCGGACGTCATTTGTTCATCTTTTCTCTCCTTTCCACCGCTCCTTTTGCTTGTTTAGCAGTTGCCTTTTACTAATTACAGTTCGGTTGCCATGGATTGACATTTTTTCCAGTTGCCCTCCGCAATTCACTGCAGCTCCGATTTTTGGAAAATATCGAAAGATAACGAAGCATTCAAAGGATCTGATTTTATATTTAACGCGTCCAATCTTTCTGCAATCGATCGATGCGATTGGAACTCGTGTTTTTTTAAAAGCATTCCCAATGCTCCACATCGCTTCAAACTTCTTTAAGTAATCATGACGCGAGGGATGACTTTTAATTGCGTGTTTTATGATTATATAATTATACTTGAAACAGCGTAACATTTTAGGACGTCATAGCTTATTACCAAATCGTGAGTTAAGATGGATATAACAAGATTTTGTGGTACTTTTAAGTACAGCAAAAAAATGCTGCGGTACTTTCTGGTAATCGTATAATTTTATTTTCTGTTTCACTTTTACAGTTTATCTTAAATTTAATTATCGTTCGATTTAATCACAGACCCATTCGCTGAGGAAAGCTAATTGAATGGTTTTTATTCATAAAGGTGAATAGGATAATGGTTTTATTTCAATAATTGATAATCAAATTAACCACATCGACGAGCGTTCGCAATCAAGCGTTAAATTGATAATTAAACACGGAAAGAAAATAAAATCGAGAGAAATGATGAAAATATCCCCTCAATTATATTTATTCATATTTTAATGGATTTTCGAATTCCGAGAGGTTGTAAATTTTCGATTGCTTTTCCCATTTCCCTTGATGATTTTTCCAAAACAAAAAATCCATCTCCAACATGACTTGACCTAAATTTTGCACGAAATTCATCCAGACACGAAAACCTTTTTCAAACTCAATCAAAAACCGAAAAAAATTATTTATATTTTTTACGCCCGTTTTCATCTTCATTTTTTTTCGCGAATACTGGACCATTATATTTTGCACCGCCGAACGGTAATTTGCGAAATCCCTGCGGATTCTTATCAATATGGAGCGCGTGAGTGCATCTCGTGGTAATTAACAGGCGGACAATTAAAATCGCGACTTATTTTCATTCTCTAATCACATCTATTCGAAATGGAGCCCATAAAGGCATCAGGAAATATCAAACTAATGCTTAAATATATCATATCTCACATATTTGAACTATCGTCCAATAACGTTCAAAAGAATGCTTCATTATTATGAAATACAAAGCCTTTTACTCATCATCTTATTTGTCAAGCAAACATTGTTCGAGCATTTCCATGAACATACTTTTACTCCCTCATATTTCAGGTTCTAAGATAGTCTCTACATCACCGTTATCCATCTTCGTGTTTTTCAACGATGCCATATTCTACAAATTATTTGCCATAGCAATTTGAATCGAATTGCGTAAATAAAGAATCCAGCTTTTGAAGGGAGTTTTCAAAATGCTCGCATATTATTCAACACATTCGACGCACACCAACTCAAGGAGCAGTTGCTGTAAATTAGCTCCAGAGATAGAGGCCTATCCATTATGCTTAAATACCGCCATTAATTCCTTCGCTCCTAATTAAAGCGCCTTCGCAATATCACGCCTCTGCTGTCGTCAATCATCCCCGAAAACTCTCGTTTCGTCCTACGTTATTCTCCAAGGACGTGTTTTTCTAATTCTTTCAGACGCTCATTCATAAATTTCTATGTCCGCTTTGACTTTATATATTCTTCATTTTTAATTTTTTCTCTTTGTATCCCTTCTTATCACTCTTCTCTATTGATCTTACAATGAATTATATTTAGTGCTACATTTAACCATACTAAGCGTAAAATAAGTATGTAATGGTAAAGTTTTCTGAATTAGGGGAAACCTAAGGCATGGTCGCGTATTGGGACTTTGATATTAGTGTTGATGGCAGCAGATGATGACGAAGTGACGTACGACGGCGTCATTCCTTCTTGTTTGGAGATGCGCACTCCGCCATCTTTGCTCACCAAGGGAACGCCTGGAAACCGCCAATCCATGGCTGTCGTGCGAGAACCGCGTCACTTGATCGAATATTTAGAAGCCTCGGATGCTGTTTCTCCCCTCACTTCATCCTCCTTTTAACTCCATCCCTTTGAAATCGGTTCGTTTATACTAAGCTAATCTTCGAGACATTGAGATAAACTCGGTATCCAGTCTCAGAAGGACCTTTTTATTGCCATCAAATAATTAATCGGAAAGGAATCTTTAATTGATTATTTAATCTATAAGAATTTAGAGTTTATAGTGACATAAACTCGAAAGATTTTCACAGTTATAACGATAAATAATTTAAATAGAACTGCGATATAATGTATAAGAGCGTGATTTGAGACTGATTGTTTACTTGTGCATTTCAATTTTTCATCAGCTTATTTACTTCATTCGTTGTTTTTTGTATTAGATAGAGTTTTATTCAAATGATTCTAAAAATATTTCCCAGATTCTTAGATATTGTTTGAAATGCTTATATAATGACATTTGTCGTATTGTTGGAAATTAAATCTGAGATTAAGAAGTTCAATTTTGCGGTTAAAGCTGAAATTAAATAAAATGAAGCTCTTTGTATATTTTGCAATCTTAATCGTCAGACAAAAAATACCGAGTAATCGATAGATAAAATACATTGTGTGGAAGTTACAAAGAGTTTTATTTTCCTTAAGTAATAACATTACTTTACCCTCCTTACTCAATGACAGAAATTTGAATAGTAAAGACATACATTTATATACATTTTTGTAGTTATTTCTTTTACATACCCTCCTTAATTTAAATTCTTCTTTTTATATTACCAGAGGATAATTAATTTTTGAAACATTTTAACTCAAGGATAATTATTTAAATATTGAAACTTCACTATTTCCTTAAAAACTATGAGTCGAAGTACCTACGATTTCCATTGTGAATTTATATGTGGGAATGGATGAAGTTGTTGCTAAACTTTTCTCTGAGCAAATTATAATGATTAAGAATGTAAATGCAGTGCCTACCAAATATTTATTGAGGAGAAACAAAGTTTAATCAACGACCGAAAGATCTATAAAATGCGCTGATAAGTGGAAGAGAAAAATGCAATTAATTAACCGAGTGTTTTGCGTCTGTTTTGTTTAGCGAAATACGATCACTCACTAGAGATTGATTTGCAATTCGTCCTTTATGTCTTTTGATCACTTTTGATAGATTTGTGATTGTTTTATTGTAGATTTCATTTGCGATATATATCTTGATTAAGAAACATTTAATTCTGTGAATATAACAAAGTAATTATTGGAATCATAAATCATTAAAAGTTTATTTATAAACGCAATTATCGTATTTTGTAGAACTAGATTATTGCTATTTATATTTTCTATTTTTCTGTAAATAATGTTGTGAGGCGAAATGAAAATTTCTTTCTAAATTTCATTTAAAGATAAGACCTGATTCTATGAGAAAGAGCTTTAATCATAACTGAATGTATTCCGTTTATTTATCCACCCTTCAAATTATATTGAAAGGCTTTATTATCTACAAAAAAGTAACGTCGAGGTATATATATATATAATATATATAAGTTCAACATTTGTAAGAATCACTATAATTTAAATCGATAAGGAATTAAAGAAGAAGGTCAATGAATATAATTTTTAAAGTTTACTTATTCATCTCTTATATTTACCTACTTAGATGAAAATTAAGGCATAAAAGATACCATATGCATAAATGGAGGAGTGAATTATGAGAGTGTGTATGGATTTGAGAAGTTTTCATGAATAGAATAAACCAAGTGAGTCATTCTGAGTAACGATTAACAGGAAAATTCTAAATTATAAAACATTTTTCATTTAGGAAATTAATGCTCATGAAACAGTTCCTAAAGTGGATGCATCCGAATAAAACCGATTACGCCTAAGATTAAAATATTCTTAAACAAATTAAACTTTCACCGCCGCCTCAAACGAAAATCGAGGTAATCTTAATAAAAGACAAAAAAATTTGCTACTTAAGCCGCAGAACAGCTTTTCTTTCCGTAAAACGCCAATTTGTTGCTCTGAGAATTATGGGCTCCATAAAAGTGGAAACCCCATTTCTACGGTCCTTCGCATATTAAGTGCACAACTATTTGCATCCCTTAATTTAGGCCTTTATTTGCGGAAAACAGAGAAAAGAAAGCGATTCATTATTTATTAAGAAGGTCTCGGGAATGGCACGTTTTCCAAGTCAAAAAAGACGAGTGCATTTCCTCTTTAGGGGTTATCCGCTACACCAGAGGGTGGCTCCCCCTGTCATTCTGCGGTTTCCTCTTTCAGCCGCTAGGGTGAATAATGGCGCTCGAGATGAAGAGCTCCCTTTGAAAAGTGTCGAGATGTGAGTTTTAATAGAGACACGCCTCCTGAACGCCATTGGTCGATACACACCAACTTGTAAGATAAACGGTTCAAGATTCAAGCCACATCATTCCACACTGACTCATCTTTCATCGATTGTGTGTGCGCTACAAAACCTTACTTCGAGGAATATGTTTTTGATGCTGTTTTCAGACTTTTTGTTTTTCTATGGAATTTTAAGATCATCTAAAATAAATAGGAGCACAAATCTTAGGAAAAGGTAGACTTCACAGCTTAGAGTTTGAATTC
Source organism: Pantala flavescens (assembly GCA_020796165.1). Lineage (NCBI taxonomy): Eukaryota > Metazoa > Arthropoda > Insecta > Odonata > Libellulidae > Pantala > Pantala flavescens. The sequence goes on from CM036882.1 coordinate 19,754,216, forward strand.
GTACCGTTGAGAGCGAATTAGTTTCGAACTGAGATTAAGGCCATTCCACAGAACATACGTTGAATTATGGTTGTACAAAAAGTGTCCGTATCATTCACTAGAACATGAAACGATAAGATCCAACAGCATTGTGGTTTTGAATAAGAAATGATATTCCTCTTAACCGACTTAGAATTTGGAAATATTTTTATTGGAAATTTTAATTAATTTCTTCATCATTTCCAGTCAAATAACTTTCTATACTCAGATCATAACAACTGCTACTGAAAGTAATTGGTGTACATTCATTTTAAATACCCCTCTGAACAAATATAACATATCACAAACTATAAATTAATATTCAATAGGATTATTTAGAGAAAAATGGGACCTCAGTTTTAATGTTACTTAATGTTACAGTTCATAGTAAACTCGAATCTGAATATAATTCAAGTTTTCTTTGTGGATAAACTCATGTCTTTAAATGAAAATAAACATTCCAACCATTTCAACTTCCGTATATAAATTTGGATATGTCATTCAAAGCGTAGTTTTTATAACCTTTTTATGGAATTTTATGTCTTCCGATTTTTAACTTTTCACTACAATTGTTATTTACCTCCGTAAGAATAATGGATGAAACTGTTCCCCTTTTGCACTTAATGCATTCATCTTTATCGCGAGGCAACAGTCGCGTGCGTAATCGGGCAAATAAAATCACGTCTTTCGAAGGAAAATAAATAAATAGGGGGAAAAGAGAGGTTAGAATAAACATTACCTCTTCAATACAAACAAAACCCTTTTCTCTTGTTTCGGAAACCCTCTTATTTCCTCTATCATTTCAACTTTTATGCGCTTCTTCTCATAAGAAGTTTGCTTTATTTTTTGATCAAATCTATAAATTAAGGTTACGAATATTTATATCCAAAATTAAGAGAGCTTTCTCGAATTTATTTCCTTTAGATATGAAGATTGACTTGTTCATTAAAATATAAACTCTCTTTCCTTTTCGAATATTGAACGATTTTTGAAATATTTCTGAATTTTAAACTATTCCCTTTGCAACCCGATTTGAATTTGATAGAAAAGATTAATGCACTTGAAAATAATAATTCAAACTGCTAACATCGGAAAATCAGTTCTCAAAACTAAAAAGCAATTCAGGACTTAATTTGAATAAATGTTAGCGTTCATATTTATGATCGATTGTATTTTGGTTTCAAACATTCAACTTTGTTCTTAAAACCACGAAATCTAGCCAATTTTTACTTCGCAAAAATTTGCAATGTTTCAAATTTTTATTAACTATATAAAAACCTATTTGAGATTTTAAAAAATATTAGATATTAATATTAAGATTAGGATTAGAATCAAAAGCACACACACATATATATTATAACAATATGATTATATGAAATTTTGGTTAACCATAAATACACATTTAATTTTATTCCAAATTTACATATATCCCTCTTAATTAAATCATGTATTGTAAAAATATAAATTCGCCACGTTAAAAGAAATGATGTCTCTGAGAAGTTTCGTGGATTTCTTTTCGTTTAACTTACACATTCGCCATGTGAAATCGGTGTATAAATATTTGAAGGTGGTCTCCTGAAGTGGAAGAAGGTAAACAGCTGAGTGAAGGTGGATGAGAGGGTTAATGAATGAATGCGTAATTATAAGCGCGTTCCAGAAAGAAACTTTAAAACACGTGCTTCAATATGATTACAGGAATTTTATTATTCTCGAACGCTAATAGCTAATTAGTGGCTACTTCTATTGCTATCTTACATAAATGCAAATATAAGTCATCGAGAAATTTTTTATCCCGTTTGTTTGATATTAATTCCGTTGTGATCTTAAGGTCGTTTCAAATTCTTCTTTTGAAAGAAAGAACCTTCTGAATAGAGTGAGAGGTCGAAATGGGCACAGTCGTTGACATGGCGACTGATGGACTGTGGTCATAGTGATTCAAACTCAAACAGGTTGGAATCCATCAACAGCTTAGGGTTTCACGGACCAGTCAATGGTGAGGACATTGGTTCTTGCATATGGTCGAGCATTCATCAGATTGTCTCCAAGAAAACCCGAATTGAGAATATCTCGGAAAAGGGTTCTGAACACAAAACGAAATCCTGCTGTCTCCTGGAGAGACAAGCAAATCCATGTGAATACCTACTAAACGTTCGAAGCAGTCCTTCGGAAGGATTTTGACCACTGTTCTTTAGGACCAAAAAGGAATTCTCCTGATCGACTTTTACTTCCAGAGGAGTTAATTAATTTGGTATTGTAAATCTTGAATAAGCTCATTTAATAGTCACTCTAAATGGGAATTACCGATAAAAGTGAAAGTACGCTATGGCAACAAAAGTCATCGCATTATAATTGAGGTTAAATGGTGAATTGGGCTCTAGAACCAATTTTGATCAATAAAGACATTTATCACTACTTTTATTAAGATACCACAGATAATTGATATTTATCCACTTGTGAGGGAGGCTATCTGCACTATTAACGATTTGAAATCCTCGGATTTAGAGAATTGTAAATATTAATGAATTCCAATTCCCGCACAATCGTATGTAACGCACAATCAATAGCGTCATAAAAATAGTAGAACTCTCATAAGAAACTCATAAAAGACATTTTTTCTCTGCTCTTAAATGGATCATTATCAGGAGTATTTTATCGGAAACAAAGATAATCGATTTAATGAGCTTTTTTTCCAAATTTTGGGAAGAGAATGATTTTTTCGGAAGAAACATCGATTGCATTATATCCGAATTGCCCTTAATTATAACTTTTAATCGAAAATTATTATTAATTACATTTATTAACTTAAAAAACGAGGAAATTTTACGAAAATCTCTGTTTTATTTTCTTTTGTATGGGTCTTTATTGTAATCAGCTCACATAATTACCGTCTATGTTTGACGTTGTTGTCTTTCGGAATAGTTATGTAAAATGAAGATAAATTCGACCATAAATTCGGTTATTTTATTTTAATGGCATTAGAAGCATTCTTAACAAGCTCATTGAAATAGATTCCTGTTTTCCAAAATCCTTCAATGCGAGTATATTAATCGTTACAATTAGTTGTTAAACTATAAATTTTATATAAATAAATTCAGTTGCACATACCATCCAAATTCACCGATTCCAATTTATTTCTCAAAATATTTTCTCCTTAAAAAACTCCGGAAACCTTGTACGTCTACGAGAATAATGGTTAAAAGAAAATTAAGGAGAGAAAAATGTAGCTGACGACTGAAAATGAGAACAAATTAATTTTCTTTCTAACGAGTAGTCAATGTCTTCTCCCATTTACATTTCCCCTTTAAGAAAGGAATCCCGTAACACCTTTTTTTCATCGCTAATTAGAGAAGAACAGTCTTAAGTTGAGCAATAGTTAGAATTTGTCATAATTACGAAAGTCGAATTTTGAGGAAATCATTTGATACACATTTTTTTATCTACTGGATGATGTGATGGTTTTTATTGTAAATAATTTATTTGCAGTAATATTTTATATTTTATAAAAGATTGAGCATCTTTTAAGTATCTCTTTTAGCACAAAACTTTTGAAATTTTGTAGATATTTGAGTGACAAGACATTTTCAGTTTTCATACGAAGTTCAGTTGTCAAGCTCACTTCAATTGAATGAAATCCTTCTCGAAAATATTCACATGTTTTAGATATAAATTTTGCTCTTTATCTGCAGTTTAATTCTTAATTTAATTTTTCATGTGATTTTTGTCGTTTTCCAAAATGTTACGATAAAAAGTGATTCTAGTAATGATTAAAATTCGGAGCCAATCGTGAGACTATAACGAAAATCACAATTAGATTAAAACCAATTTGCATTTAATGAATATCGATAATAGTTTGCGCATTAAATTTTTGAAATAAATTACTGTGCAATCTCGGAAAGTCTGTAAAAATACTTGATTCGCCAAATATTTTGTATATTTCCTTAATATAAATTTTTACGATAGAATGTGTGAAAGTACCAACTGAAAGTACTTTTGGAGGCTGTATTTTTTTATAAATCCCAATTAATATATATATATCTAATTTCCGCTCAGTGAACGCAGTACTTTAAATTAAAAGCTCTCTCGAAACTTTGCATTAATAAAGCGCGTTTCGAATGAACGGAAAGATGCTCACGAACAGAATGGCAATTAAAAGAACGATTCCATTCAAAGGAAAACTAGTTCGTAAAAATAAAATCATGAAAAGATGTTTCCAGAGGGTCAGTAAGTAAGGAAAGGCACATCAAAGGCCGTCGTTTTCATAAAATGTGTGAGACATCTCTAAAAAAATGTCGGGTTACTCAATCAAGTCGCCCAATTAATTGACGATCTCGTGTTCTCAATTAAAGATCTTCTCTTTTTCGAAATAATCCTCGAATTTCTTAATTGGAAGCGAATCAATCAAAATTAATTCACACATTTTAACGATACCTTTTTGAATTATCGACGTTTAATTATTTTAATTAATTAGGAAGCTCCTAATAATAAAGAATCGAGAAAAAAGATTGTTGGGCAAGAATCTGTCAGTATTATTGCTTTATTAAAATACAGCTTTTAACAGTCAGTCCTCAAAAGAATACTTAGAAGAATGGTCATTTGAATTAAGAATTGCATTGCCTTTTTAGTGGATGCGAGTATTGGTTAATAGTTTTCAATCTAGGATTATTACCTGATGACAAGTTACGTAATGCATGAGATAAAATTTTACATCAGTAATTGCGTGTTTGAAATGTATATAGTATTATAAACATATAATTATCAGGTTAACTTTAAAGATAATTACATTATAGGAAATGTGATTTATAGCTCTATAAACAATTAATGACTTATTTCATGAATATCAATCTCCTTTCTCAAGGATATCATTAACAATACATAATGAGAGAAGCATAACGAAGTCTTGCATGATTATTTGTACTCAAGAATCTTGAAACTTTTGAAAAACTCGAGTTGAAATATTCCTGAATATTGCAATCAGTAAAATATTCGCTTTTGATTTCTTAATAACTACAATTTGCAAACATTTAAAATTTAATGCTTTAACGAATTGAAAATTGCTACGACATTAAGTAAGGGTGAAATTCTCTTCTGACACATTATTAATAGGTGAATTTTGGCTTTGTTAAGGGAAGTCTCATTGTCTAATTATCTGTTTGGCATCTTCTCAACCTATTTGTAACTTTCCTCTTAAGATCTTAAATCACTATTACACTCTAATTTCCTTCCTTCTAATCATCGTAAGGGAACAGGAGAATTAAAATTGAGTTTTAAATTCGATTAAATAGAAATTAAAAACAGAAAAGGTTGCATTGAACGTTCTATTTTGAATAAAAATAATTAAAAACTTCCGAAAAGAAATGAGGAATTGGAAATAAACTTATAATTTTATTTATCCCCAACTATAGAAATAAAAATTAAGTCACAAATCCATTATATAAACTTGATATCTAAATAAAAGAAGAGACGGAAAATTCCTGAAACCTTTACTATTAATTCAAAGTGACTTCATTCGAAAGTGTACCCACCCGAGGGCTATTTCCATCCTTTTCATGGGAAATCCAGAAATCGTCTTTGAATGGTGACAAACGATGCGTCTTAGGATATTTTTGTTTTCTTTAATTAAGGTGATTTCTCGAGGTCGGCCCAGAAAGGAGTTTGCGGAGGCAGTAATATGTTTTGTTTCCACAGCTTCCGTTAATAGATGGGCGTGTTGAGGGAGTGGTGGTGAAGACGTTGGAAAATTCGTTAGGGTGTAAAGAGATTCAGTTGGTTCAGCCGTAGTGACGAAAGGCGACAACGGGGATTTGAGGTTCGGGGAATATAATTAGGTTCATGCGTTTGAGCCCGAAATTCATGGGAAATTAACGAGCTCCACTTTTCAAGATTACGAAGGAAACTTATGTGTTATTTCCAGTTTTTTAGTACGCTATTTTACTCTCAAAATGAATACAATTTCTTCAGATATCGCGTGAATATTTTGACAAAAAAGAAAATTGAAAATCTGAATGCGGAATATATATAAAAGATGAGTGATTACTTATGAATAACATTTCTCCACACTCCACAAAATCATAAAATCATCTCCATTGTGTTAAAAATTACATTCCGAATCAGAAGTATTCCTCAGATTTCGTTCTAATTTAATTTTATGAACGACGGTTGGATTATAAGTTAGATTCTAGATACACTTTCGATGTATTACATGGATAATTCTCTCGCAAATAAATGAGGAAATGCCGTTAATTCTGACGCAATTAATGAGGAGACACTGTTCTGTTCTACTGATAAAATAGTGTGTATTTTTAAAAGTTACATTCGCAAATAACGAGGAATTATTTTAGAGTTCCATAATTTTTCTCATGAGAGAAGAAATCACTTCTAGATTCTCTAATTTTTCTTCTCGAGCTGTTCGTTCTTTCTTCTAAATTATTTTCTCAAAATCACTTTGAGTGCCGATTCATTAAGAATTTTACAGAAGTACGCTAAGGGAAGAGATTAATTTTTATATATTTATATCAGAAAATAATGATCAATTTATTCCAATGGCAAATCAAATTTCCTTTCATAATATCTCTTTCTTTCTAAGATCGCAACTTCAATTTTCTTTTGATTAATTTTCGTCGTAAGAATTCTTCTTCCGAAGCGAAATATTCACCGCATTATATCCAATTAAAATTGCTTTCGTCATTATAAATCGATTTTGCGTAAAAAGATAACTTTTTCAAATTTAATCAAGTACGAATTAGAGAGCAAAATTCACGCATTCGTTAATTGAGAAAAAAGATACGTTTTCCTACGTTGAAGTGCACATTTTTACAAGACTTAGATTTATAGAAGTGATCATTTGTCAATGGCTTGATGTATTTTTCATTATGTATCATTTATAACATGCAGTTAACATTTTTACCAGAAAAATATGAAGCTACTATGCAAGAGTATTTATTAATTTCTGTTCCGATTCAACTTTTATTTATTTATCTTTTAGCTTAACATATATTTTTTAGATTTGGAATATAAAGAAATATCAGAGAAATTCTTGTCAATTAAATACAGTTCATTCATGGAATGTGATGTTTCTCTAATATTTGAGGGAATGAGATTTTTAATATTTCATGTGAAACACAGATTTAAACAGAAGTGAAATTATTCATTTCGTTCAAAGACTTAATTCGTCGAAAGCAATAACAGCCATTAAAGGGTGAATTGAATCGACCTCAACACCAATATATTATCCAATGGTAAGCATAAAAAAGCTTTTCCTCCAGATATAATTAAATATTTAACCGATTTAAAGAGAAGAATATTTAAATGGGCGTTTTGTCAAGCGAATCTCTTCTCGACTGCTCATTTGTCATCTTTCCACTGCGCTCACTATCTTGAGGATATTTTTTCAGCTACAGAAGGACATCTGGAAGCCGTATGCCTCTTAATGCTCTCATTTCCTTCTCTAATTGGCCGCTGTGATTTTTCGGTCATTCAGTTAGCGTCCTTTTCCGGTTAAAATACTTTTGCCGATGTCCTATATTTCCGGTGTACGCTGCAGGTGCACCTTTTGAAGCATCGTTTGCAACAAATGAGAGAAAACAACATCTTTATTCCTTCAATTAAGAAGGAAGGTTTATACGAAAATGGCATCCAATCACAGGTTTAAATGCAGTAAAAATCGTTTATGAATATCACAAACAAAAATTCATATCTTATGGTTGTTCTTCATGATAATATTCTAACTTTAAAATATAATGCCAAATACACGCATTCTTTCTTACACTTACTTAACACACTGAAAAATTCAAAAGTTTTAATTTTTAGTGAAAATTTTTGATTTCATATTACATATACGAGTAATTAGGGTAAATATGAATTGCGTGTTTATAATGTATTTACGCCAAAGTTAGATATCTTTGATTACATCTGAAAATAGAATTAAAACAATCATATTTTATGAACCAATTTATTTAATTCGTTTTTAAAAAGTTTTATTCCAATATATTCACCCATTTGTAGTATTTTGAATGATGATTGTACAAATATTCGTTCATTTTTATACATAACACGATAAAGATTTACGTATTTTCCTTTTATTCTACCATATTATAAATTTCCTTAGTTCAACCCTCTAATTCTCAATAGCTTTTATATTTCCCTTAAAAATTTCAGTCCACAATTATGCCATATAGCAAAAGTTTAAATATCTGTTTACCATTTAATAAATAAACAACCCTTTGGTTTATATTAAAAACAGAGAAAATAGTAAATAAAAGTAAATCGCAATATCTTTCACGTACATTCATCCTTACAAAGACTGACGCGTAGGGGATTTGTATGGTACACATTCCATTCGGTTAATGAGAACAAATCAAAGCCGCCCCAAGTCATCAGCCGTTCTCATCTTGTGCTCCCAATTTGTCTCGCTTCCGTTAAGTGGCAGCCGAATGAGCTGAAGGAGGAGCTGTCAAAGAACAGATAAAGCGGTCAAAATTAGAGGAGGCGCTGAAAAGACAGCCCTGAGATTGCACTTCCTCAGATAAATTTTTAATGAGTCTTATAATTGGTAATATGAAATTTGTGCGAGGGATCATGCTCTCCGAACAATGAGGCCATTTACAAATAACTGTAAAAGTTTATCGGAAGAATTTCTTACCCCGAAATCATGGTTAAATTTTCATATACTGAGATGAATATACTGTTACTATGGTATATATATTGTCACAATTTTTTTCTGTAATGTATTATGGTCAAGGTTTAAGTTAAGGAAATATTGAAAATTGCTTAAATGCCCTGCAAGCGTGTGGCAGGGGGTATTTAATAATAGATCCTGAGTATCGATACACTATATTTACGAAGATGCAATAGAAGAGCAATTGAAGCATCAAAATAATGTGCGTTAGGATGAGAGGTTTTAAAAATGAAAATGGTCGACTGAGTTAAGTAATTAGTTCTGATTTATTAGGAAATATGAGATATCTTTTTGAAGGTATGGAAGTCGTTACATTAGTTTAAATTTTTCACCAAAATAAAAGATCTGACAAACAGTTAAAACAAAGAGTGAATTGGTTTATGTAATTGTTATAATTCACAATAGAGTATTCTACAAGTAGGAAGAATTCGTTTTAGTTATTAAATGAGTATCTAAGAAATTCTTCGGCTTGTAACGTTTAAATATAACTTTCCCTCGATTTGCCGTAGTAAGCGAAGAATTTCTTTATAGAAAATACGAACGTAGGGTATCAAAATGTTGAAGGGATCTTGATGACCTTGATGCACACGAAAGAGCGATCTTTATATTCGAACCGTTTATAATTCAAGTGAGGAAGTAATAGCGGTTGAAAATGGTGTCTTGTTGAGGAATGACAGCGCACTTTGGGGAGGCATAGTTGGGATTCCTGGACAAATTGGATGGCGAATTATGTGAAGGCTTCGGAAATGAGGGTGTCACGTTAAGGAGGTGAAGAATGAATTAGCCACGGGTCCTTCAGATTTGATGTATTTTAAGTCTACTCATTTCCACTTTCACCCAAAGAAGAGATAGAAATAGAGTAATCGCCTCAAATATCCAATTGGTTATTAATATATCTATTCGTTATTCTATCTGATCTGTTCCAAAAGTGAACTGGCATTTGCTTTTTTCAAAGTAAAACACTGAGTAATATTGCATTCCATCTTTTGGTCTCATAGCATTCGAATTTGTTTATTCGAATAATGAGTAATATATTAAAATAGGGATTCTTCTTAACATTAAATATAAATGTAACGCAAATTATGTTCTAAACTGTAAATTCTAGGATTTTTACCCTCAGATACCGAGACATTTACTCAAGCAAAAAATCTGTATCCAAAGAGAAGACAATCCTTTGCACATTTGATGTACTGGATTACATGTTCAGTTACTAATTCAATCAATTGTTTAAGGATTTCGTATTGCTCATCACTGTTTATAAAATCTGTGAAAATAAAGAGTAATTTATTAATAAATATAAATATATTTTTATTACACATATAATAAAAGTCTTTTAAATTTACTTCATTTATGAATTCATTCATTCTACGGATATTCCATCAACGATAAATTATAATGATAAAAGATGTTTGATAAGTTCTCTTCATATCGCTGTTTGCCCTTTTAAATTTAGAAATACATGCAAATTCTGCGGATTAAATAGAGCATTGTCCAGATGGTTTGGAAGGGAAGCGATGCGAGGGAAGGCGGTGTGTGGTCCCGCAATTTGTCAACTCGAAAGGCTGTCGATGAGAAGATTTTTTCATTTCAAATTTCCTCTTTTTCGAATTATTGCGAACGACCTTTCGCGAAAGAATTCAGATCCAAAAATAGATCTGAAAGGGTTGAACAACAAATTCATTGATAATTAAGTTATTTAACATCCTTTTAGTGAAAAGGGGGTCCTTAATGATTTGTCATTTCTCAGGGTTAAGCTTAATTTCTTTTACTTTTCCTCTGTTTTTCATATAAATTATTTTTACTTTATAGTTTTCCGATTGAAGGTGCAGTGAGAATTCCTCTGTGAAACAAACTCTTTGAACATTCAAAGAGTTGACTTTGCATTCCAAAAAAATTCAACGTACTTCTTATAATTACCATTGAATATTATTTGATAATTTAGCAGCGCACATCTTACAACTATTAATTGGAATAAACGAGGAGTGCTACTAAATAAACTTAGTGTTATCTGCCGCGTAATGGTATTTCGTTTTTAGTGATTTCTTCTCATAAAAAAGGTTTAATATTATATTGAGGAGCAATTTATTGTAACAAAAACCAAACTCAAGATGACTTTTGCTTATCAAAAAGAAGGAAGAGAGAATTTCTCAAAGTATTTAATTTGGACAGATCGTCTCGAGCCTTTGGCGGAAATTAACACGAAAGTAAACCAATTGACCTTCGATGGAAGAATGATTAACCCAATGGCCTCAGGGAAATTAACTTTTCAATGGTCCGAAAGTTCTCTTTTACAATTGGAGTAAGAACAGCGACATTTGTCATTTTGTCATAAATCAAAGGATCGCGAGCACTTGAAATTGTGTAAAAAGCAAACAAATGCGTTTATATTGATATACTGCTACATCCTAAAATGCCCAAGCGATGATAAACAGAAAAACAATTCCTCCAAAAAGAAATAATAATGCCGTTATTACATCTTTTGTAAATACGAAACACATGGTAAAGGGATAAATTATTTTTGTGGTGACATCAAACCTGAGAAAGAGTTCATCCACTGGTCAATTGATAGTTGGGACGAGAGTTTAAGATCTAGATTAGGACGTGTGCTTTCACCTTTAAATCGAAACAGAGGGGCAAAACCAATATTTTACGCTCTTAGACAAGATGTTTTAAAGTCAAAAACTTCCGCCAAAAAGAACGATATATAGCCGTCTGCACCATAACTCACTCTTGATCCATGCCACGTTCTTACTAACAGGCAATCCAGTGTGTCATCTTCTTATTTACATTCTCCCGTGTCTTTGGATATAAAAAGATCTCTACTTTCAAAACACTGCTTCAGCCGCATTTATTTATATATAAATACACGTTGCTATGGACGCGTGACAGCGGAACAGAAAACATTAAACAGACAAAAAAGAGTCGTAAAATAATCGTAAACATCTCGTCTTATATTTCTTGCTCCAAATAGTAACTTGGCTCACTCTCCTCGTTCACTAATTCTAAGAATATATCATTTGCACTGATAACAAGTATCAACGACAGGGAATTGGATGAATCGAAAATTGAATTTGGTTGCAATGTTTTAATTAATGTTTAATGCCTTAAACATTCGGTAATATATAATATTCGGCTAAGTACTTAAATTCGTCTAATTAAAGTTAAATCAATGCATTTACCCAGATCATATTCATTGATTACCTTGTATCTTTCAAAGAGATTTTCTTTTCAAGCTAAGCTTTCTTTAAGCTTTCTTCGCTATTTTTACATCATTTGGCATCTCTTCCATTTTCCTCTTTTTATTTCCTCTCACTCAGTGTTTCTTCGTCACCTTTTCATTTGCCGTCACCTCTTTCATCTTCTTCTCCATTCGAACATCAATGTTTCATTTCCCTCAAATTCCCAAAAGATTATACAATACTTTCCTGAATGATTATACTTACCTACGACTGATATAATAGCATAATTTTAATAGTGAGCCACTTATTAATGTTTACAAAAGCATTGAAAAATGTCCTTCTGAAGCCCTAAATACATACATATATTTTCTGAGATTTTATGTGAATCATCCATTTGATAGCATCTTTAAAAGAGTTGAACGAATATTCTTGGTCTGTCGTCGAAAAAGCGTATTTATGTCAAAACAGAAGGTATCTCGGCGAAGGAGTGAAGAGGAAATTCAAAACTTTAAAGGGAATGAATGATTTATGCTTCAAATATGTCATCCCCTTTTTGCCTTTGAGATCTCTAATCCCACATAAAGAACTCAAAGAAGGAATTGTGAATATGTTGGGAATGCGTTCATCTGAAATTTTGTGATGACTCAGGAGTTGGATTATAAATTAAATAATAGGATCAAAGAAACTTTTTTCTATATACAATCTCTTTCATACTTCCTATTGTATTCAGATTCCATTATCAAAGTGCACTTCTAAGTATGAATAATTCTAATTTAACATGGGATTTCATTATTAAATGTTTGTGATAATTTGTGACGATGCACATTTATCATCGGCATGTATGAGTACCAGATGTAGTGAACTTCAACTTCTTCTTTCTGTCGAATTAGTACTTGAAGGCATTTGTATCATCCATCTCCATTTGGAATGTAGTTCAGGACGATTAACATCTAACATAAGTCTATCTTTATTGCCTTATCCATTTCAGATATCTACCTTTTTTATGATACGTATAATTGCCCTACTTCTCACTAGTTTCCTATCCCATCTTGTCATTCGTGGCACACAACGTTCCGTTCCTCTATGTTTTGAGGCAGTTTTGGCATATACATATCCAAATAAAGGCATTCCTTTGACCATAAAGACCAGCAGTAAGATATCACCATCCAAATCGCCTCGAACAATTTAACCACCGATGTGAGGATGTGATGGAAGTGCATCTGAAGGAATTAGAAAGATTACTACGAACAACTGAAGAGTGGAGCAAGGAGATCAAATGTAACAGGAATAAGTGTAGTGGGAAAATAATCAGAATCTGAAAGCTTTCAGGGAACGGCATTTATTCTATTGAAAGGGATAAAAAGATGATAAACTGTGTAAGAATTAATCAAGAAGTGAAAATTAAAAGAGCGACAGATTACATTAACGGTGAATAGGCTTTTCTGTTCATTAAACAGAATTATGCCGCAAGCAGCGAGGAAAATTTTTGCCAAAAACTAAGCACAGAACAAAACTTAGAAGAACGCCAATGCAAAATGGTCATGTCCAATGATAACGTTCGTGATGACAAACAGAATAATAATGTCTCTGAATAAATGTTCAACAGTTGATTTCTTTGAAAGAAAATATTTGGATATCGATTTCTTCGGAGGGTGAAACGTGTCTGCATTAGAATCTGCAAAGTATTTTGGAGTAGTCCTCACAAATAAGTCGTCTGTGATACGGACGAGCACTTAAAAGTCCTTCGGGAGAACAGTCGGAAAGTTTCCGAGTGATGTTCCTTTACTTTAGTTGGGCTCCTCCTTGAGAATGCGTGTTGTAATTGAGTCAAAGAAAATGAAAAAGGAACAACGAAATGCGATGCGTTTTGTGAAGAACTGTTAAGTTAAATTGCAAAGCGTAATTTAGATGCTTCGAAGTGCAGGATCGGAGTGCTTAGAAGAGAGGATCACGTGAAAAGAGAAGGAACCGTAAGATGCCCTTATGCGTCTCCCTTATACACGGGCTATTCGGATTAAATAGAGAAATAGATGCAATGATGAATCGTTCCTAGAATTCGTTTTTTGTTCGCAAAAATAATCGACTAGGAAAGTAGAGTCACAGAGCATTCATTCATACGCCGATAAGCGGCATATAAGGTATACTTATAGAAGTAGAATAATCGCCTTGTTGCCTACAAAATCCTTAAGATAGTTGAAAACAAAAGTGGGAATAATAGGGATTCTGTGCAATGAACCACATCTTTAAATTAGAAGAGGATGTGAGTGTCGCACGAACTACATTTCGCAGAAACCTTAGTTAAGAATCTCTTCACATTAAACCCTCGAATTTATATTGTGCATTAGATGATGCAGATTAGTATGATAGTTAGAAAAGAAAACATATTTTCAGGTATCTAATTCTACATTCCTTTTATATTCCTTATTGTAGTCTCCCTGTAGGTGGACCACCCAATTTTCCTCCTTTTCTATAAAAAAGACTTCTGGTTTCATTTTTAATTTCAGCAGCTCATCCTAAAGACTTTGGAGCAGTGCTTTTTTTTAAAGCGTAAGTATGGAAGTTTTCCAATTACTTTCAGAGGCCTTTTGGTCGAATGAGAGGAGCGGTTTTGTACTCTGAAAAGTAATCGGACGATATGAAAAGTCTGCATGTGTTCCTGTTCATTCTCACGAAGTTTTCCTTAAACTTATTTCTTGCATTTCTCTTTGTCTTCATTAAATGCATTAATTCATCTTTGACGATCTTTTGACATTTTTAATGCGTTATCCTATGTCAAGCAATAATTAGAGAACAATTGAATGTCTTACATATAGATCGTCATGAGCCGCTTTGCTTCAAAAAATAGTTCATCTAGAAGAGATGATGGAATGCTCTCTTTTCTAATTTGTATCATCTTCTGATATTTGAAACTCTGGTACCGGAGGAATGCGGTTCCCTGTATTTCGCGACGCATATGTACAACAGTTGCAATTCTGCTTCAGCCATCAACAGCTTCCCTTTGGACCATCAACATAACTCAATGATCCTCAAATTGGTGTTACTTTGCCTAAAGACTTGAAAAGTGATTCAAAACATATTTCCAACATTATGATACACTTTGACATAGGTTCTAATATGGGTATAGTTTCTTTAGACTTAGTTTCCTTAATTTCGTTACCCAATCGAAATTCTTCTTTTCCGTTAGCAACAAACGACCGTGGTTCTACTCATTTGCTCTTCTGATTCTTTGGTTTATCTGGAACTGTGCCAATTTTGGGTTTTAAGCCTTTTAAGTTGTTTGAGCAAAACGATCTTTAGATTCCGTCAGAACGTTTTTTTCTGGAATACCTCATTTTCAGAGGCTCTTATTGAGAATATTTAAGAAATCCGGTCCAAGTTTGGACCCCTGGGTTACACTGGTGTTTAACTTTTTAACATATATTTACAATTAATATATAACAATTCAATTCCCTTAAGATGCGGTTAATCCAACTTCTTAGGAAACCTCAGCTCGCGTTTATCTTCTATATGTAAAGAATAGAAACCCTAGTCTATCTTTGAGTGGTAAAATAGTAGTCCTAAGATGGGTTTCCTCCAACATTCTCAATTTATAGTTAAAGATGGGCATTGAAAGACACGATCATGCGATTAGTTAAAAACAAACCACTTCGCGGCCAAAACGTGATGAGAATCGATTGTGGAAGTGGAATAATGGTGTTTCGCACGCTCTTACGCGGATTGCAGAGTGCCTTCGCAGACAGATTAGCAGTTCATAAATCAAAGTTTGTATCACGAGTGAACACTAACTTAAGTGCATTTGGGAAAAAGAGGTTATTTTATAGTTCACGTTTTATATTTAACGTTTAAATCTTTCTCTTTTATCCCAATGGGATGTCCTATTTATTTAATCTACATTCAGAATCACCGTCTATGATGAGAATGTCTTTTCCTTCGTTTAGATCAAACACAAAGAACGTTAAGAGAGGGCTTTCTAGAGGGATTTCATAGAAATTCTTTGCAATGAATCTTTTGAAAATGGACGATTAAATAAATCTTCTAAAAACACTCGGATTTATGCTTCGATGAGTTTTTACTTTCATAGAAGTTTTTGGGTAACTAAACACATATTCATTTTACGGGAAAACATTCTTAGAGTCTATTCTTCTCAAAATGAAGACGATTCTAATTTTAATTTCTTTTTATTATTTAAAATCGAATGTATTTCTGATTTGCCTTTTACAGTATCGTCGGTGGAATCGTTAAAAGAAGTCTAAAGCAAGTATTCTGAGTATAATATAGGTAGTCAATGATAAGTGAAGCAAATATGTTCAATTATTTTATATGCAATAATATATAATATTCATACCAACTAATATAAAAAAATTTATAAAATTAATGATGCACGAGCATTATAGTTGAGCAACGTGCGGCAAATTTTTTTAAGGAAAACGAGATGATTTCCACAAAATAAACTCCTATTAAACTTCCTATGACATAGATTACATATGGAAGTAGCGGAAAGTGTAGCTTCTCTATTCGAACGGCTTCCGAGTAAATAGCCAAGTCTTGTCAATTAGTTACTTCGCAGTGACCATTAATTGATATAAACCGAGTCTCCCACTTCAATAGATAAGCACTTCGAAATTCTCTCAAATGATTGATAAGCGAACGAAAAGTCCTCTAATTCAGTTATTTTCGTAAATCTTAAGTATTCACACACCAAGTGTATTGAGTTCTGCCAAAAGGAACTCAATTGGGGAGGTGGGTTCAGCGAAATAAATGTTTTTTTAAGAATTCTAATGAGGAATTGGTGTGGAAATGATGTCGTAGATTGGGAATCAGTAGATGACGAATAAGTGCATTGAAATTTAAAGAACTTCGTTGAAAGTGTTTTCAAAATTATGTCCGCACTTTGTTGTATAATTCTGATTTAGAAAGAAATGTCGAGAAAAAACCTTTTTAAAGCAATTTAATTTCGCGAACTCTGAAAAAGAAAAAAATAATAGATGATACGGAAAGTCGTCATCGACAGATGACTTGCAGGATACACATGAAAATGTAGATGAATGCATTTCATAAACGTTTACATAAACTATATGTGCAGAGATAAAACTAAAATTAAAATTAAAAAGTAATAAGTTAAGCTATTTACTAAGAGATCATTCTTTTCTATCAAAGAAACGAATGAAAGATATTCATATGGTCTTATAAAATATTATTTTATAAATTGAAAATTTATCTTTTCTCGAATCGATACATAACTCTCTCTTTCAAATAAATTGGTATTAAATGAACTAAACTGAAAAACAAATTTACTTTAGTCGCTCCCTTTTATATTACCGAATTATTACTTAGAAGGGTTTATTTTGTTTCTGTAATATTTAAAATGTGTAGCACATAATGGATGCCAATTATAATGAGCAGTGTTTTTGGATGAATCACGAAAAGCAATTTCGGGGTGTGAACTGATCGAATGAGTCTCCGATTATCCCAAATACGTTCCAATTAAGCGATTCCCAAGTGGATGGCCGTAATAAAAAGGGAACACGTATCTCTTTTTACAACCCCTGTTCTGCGCGAAGACTTGTCCCCTATTATCTTGGGCTGAATAAAACATTTTCCTTCCCAATTGCGCAGTCCACCTTTTCATCGCAATCATCTAGATTCTGCTCCCTCCGCCATTAAACTTTAAGTATAAACAACGTATAAACTCGTGTGACATCCGTATCATCATTCATAGCAAATTTTTAGCTTTAACAACTTTCAAAGTGTCCATATTCAGCCAAATGTGTATTCATATTTTAGTGTAAATTTCATCAAATATAGCTTGTAATTTAACATTTCAACACGTTAATAATTGCTTTATAAGAATAAGCACTGATACTGTCATACGGAATGTATATTCTTTAATAGAAATATTTACTATTGACAACTATTCATATTTGTGTTTCCAAGAAAGGTTTTGTTACGTAAAAACATCCATAAATTGATATATACTCTACTTTTTGAGTGAGGAATGTAAAATTGATTAAATGTATTTCTAAATTATTTTACGGAGGAATACACAGGCGTGTAGTTGTTGAAATCGAAAGAAATGTTAACCAAACTCTTACCGCATTATAAGGACACTTTTTATAAAGGTTAGAATTGTATACTACCTCTATCTCTACACTATATGTACGATGATATTTAAAATCTTCCATCAAATTCAAAATGCAGTTCTCTCTTTACCTCAACTTATTCACCAACCCCGTTGCCTTCGCCCGTTTTAATAATTGAAGCCATCCAAACAGCTGTGGTCCGACGGAGAGCAGGAGAAAATTGTGAAGTACAATGAGGTACCAAATCCTAGACTTCATTGCTGAATATTATTCAAAATTAACTGATTTAAAATTACTGTTGTTTCATGGTGATCTATATTCTTCCTAAAGATGCATTTACGTAATTTATGAGGTGATTTTTATGAGAAGGCCCAGTGAATGCCAAATTAGTTGCTATTGTTTTTAGAAAAAGGTAGGGCAATGGATGAATCCTCTAGTTCAGAATATCTTATCATAGAATCATGAATCAATTAAACCGTCAGAAACTTTTATTCTTCGTTTTAAGTCATTCTACTAAAAAAGAGCAAATTCGTGGTAAATTTTTGTTGCAACATCTTCTTCGTTTTGTGCTTTTTACTTATCTTACTTCTCCAGGAAATTAAAGGTAATTTGAATTGAAAGCAATTAAACTTTTTAAGAATAAATGAAAATTGCATTAACATCAAAATGAAAAATGATTAACCTTTATATTGGAAAGTTAAGATTTGGGAACTTTTTAATTTTCTATATTAACTAATATGGTAGATATGGATCATATAAACCATAGGCTCATATGTAAATATATTCAAGTTAAAGATGTTTCAAACTTTCTTAGAATCAATCGTTCATTGTTAGATTCGTCAAATTATATAACAATCTTTTCGCGTCTGCAAAATTAACAGAGACAATTACTTTCAAGCATTTATAAATGATTTAGCTATTCGATAAAAATCAACTCTCAGCACATTCCTATACATATTGTACTGCGACCTACTTGATTTACAAAATTCACTTTCTGAAGCTTCAAACCACCGATGACCAAATACACTATTCTGCCCTTAAACTCCATCTATTGGAGAACCTTGTCATATCGAAAACCTCAAGGGGTCTGTGCTGCGCTCTACGGCTAAAATGTAAACTATGTGGTCTCTGTGAAAATACCGCTCTAAGAATCAATTCGGTTCAAAATGGTGAAATTTTTTATTCGATTTTCCTATGTCTATCATCATCGCAGTCATCCATTGTGATTGTGTAGCGCCATAAGTATGGTGATCGGATCTTAAATGGTTTTATCGTGTTTCAATCATCAAGCATTTTAAAGAATAAAGACATACATAAAAACCGGAAAATGTAACTCACATGCAGATATGTTTATGAGTGTACTCATGTTTGTAATTGTAGAGAAAAATTGAAGAAATATTACAATTAAAAAAAAAGTTTAGAAGAGTAAAAGTCAAAAGTAAAAAAGAGTTTAAGACTGAAATCGTTGATTGCAAAATGAATCAAATACTTATCTAAAAGAAATGCTCATTATTCTGTGATAACATAATTTACTTTTTCAGAAGTGATGAAGCCCAAGCTATGAATTAAAATTTTCATACTTATTGCTGATAATTTATGCACACGCCAAAAGTTTTTTATTTAGTTTTAAAGATCAAATCAGGTAAATGAAGTACCCCAATCTCCATGCACTTTGTAAACTTGCGTATTTAGGACTCTTGTCAACGTAGCGCATACATTGTTTATTTACGTCCCATCGCAATGAAGTCATTGAACAGGCGTCAATGGTGACTACGTAACATTTAATAACATTTAAATTTTCCTTCGAAGAGTTATTAATTTTAAGGCATTGAGTTGAGGAGAGGTCCTAGTTTAGAATTCCCATATTTGAACAATAGCATCTGTTAAAAGCTATATAATGTGATAGGTATATTCTTATTGCTTTATAAAAATCAATTTGAAAGATCATACATTAATATTCAAATACTTTATAGGTAAAAATGAAAATAAAAATAGGTCCCTCATTTTAGAGTGAATCATTAAAATGCTTAATGAAGCTTTTTAAAGGGACATCTGAAATGAAATCCCGTGCCTTCGATAAATACAACGATATAACCGCCAAATCCGCGTTGCGTAGTGCTGCCCTCCGTGGCGAATTCGAGTACCAGATTATGTACGAACTAAAGTGCTTTTAAATGCCATTTTAGAGAATCATCAGCATAAATTTACTATAAACTATATACTAAACTATATAATATATATACTGTGCAATATTTTTTATCATCATTTATGAAATGAATAAAGCAATTCCATATTGATTAATACCTCGTCTTTGGTAATATCATACGTAATATGCAATTTTTACCCCTAGGATTAATTAATTTTTTGTTTTCAGTGATGGTAACGTTTTTTTACGAAGAATATTTTATTAATTTTTTAAAATAAATTCTGCTTAACCTTCTGACTGATTTACATATAGTTTCCCAAGAATTGGACACTTTCTGTACGCCGCTTTATTAAGCCACTTCTTTGCTCACACATCTCGATCTTACTGCTGTTTATGGATATCATTGGAACAGACGTAATTTCGGCACAAAGCACTCGCTTTTAGTCAGTAAAGTGCTTCCCTTTGCAGTGTTCTCAATATTTGTTTCATTTCTGGTTCCCATTGTCTCGTTTGATTAACTACATCGAATGAGTGATTGCAGTTTCACTGAGAATTCAATATCAGAACAGAATCACTCGACTGAATGCGCTTCGAAAGTATTCTCTCACTTCTTTCTTTTGCCATCTCAGTTTCATCTCTCAGATCGTATGAAAATCGGGCCCAAATTGGGATAATGCAAAACGTCCTCAACCGAAACGAATAACATATTGCAAAGAGGAAACGAAATTGAAGCCCTTCCTCACTTTGTCTGATGCGATTTCTGAAGACGGGCGGAATGAAAGCGATTTTCTAATTCGAGAAAAACGTACGATTTTCAACGCATATTGACAACTTAAATAGTTTTTATGAAAAACTAACAATGGATTAATATTGTAGGTAAATTAAAATCAAATTTTCAAATTCGAAAATATAATAAATATGTGGAATACTAATTAAAATAAAAACAATTGAATCTACGACTTCGATACCAGAAAATAACTATCAACTTCCTAACTCTAAGGGATTATTCCTTGGTTCATATTCCGGCTGAAATCTTCTTCTCTGAGTGTGCGTGTATTTGAGTACCATTCATTGCACAAAAGAGAATCGGCCCATTTACGAGACAAAATTTGTCATTGACTGGAATTGATCATATGAATCAGACTATTATGATAGTTGTGATGTAGATGATATTAAATAAGTCCGTGAATATAGTGGAAGGAGGAAATATTGCGTCTTGAGATTCCGCCTCACACAGATTAAACTGTACATTAAAATACTGCATTTTTGTGTTACTCAATGAAAAATATTATGCATATGTGTATGAAAATATATTCAAATATTTCTCATTGAAATATAACTATAAATACTATGAATTCTATAATATTCTATTTCTAAAAATGAAATGTCATTCTGTCAATAAAAATAGTTTCCCTTTTGTTCAACAGTGTTATTAAACTTTTAAAACTTACCTTGCTACTTTTTGGCGTTCTGATACAATTACGTCTAATTAAATTAGATCTCTGATTGATAGGTCAATTCGTCGTTCAGAATTAATGAGCATCGATTAAAATAAAAATAGTATTGAGTATTTTAGTTAACTATTAATTTTACATCGTTAATTCAAAATGTCTTCCGACAGATTAAATGGGAAATCGGCGAAATATCCAACTTTAGATTTTTTAAAGTGGACGCTTCATAATTCTACTTTGAATAAGTATTTTTTCTCGAACAGTGTTAATCATTTTTAATAAAAATAAAAAATGAAACTTGTATATAATCTTATAAACATTATCGTATGTCAACGAAAACTGGACACGATTTTGAAAATCCTATGGATAATTTTCTAAAAAAACTTTCCTCGCCGAATTCAGATTGCTTATATATACAGCCTATTATTTAAATTGTTATAAAAGACATAGAGATACTTCCATTAAAAAACTTAATCCATTCTATTCATGGCACACTTTATGAACACAGTATTTATACATTCTAGTTGTGTCTTACAATGCTATGCTTTGAACCCGAATTGACTCAAATTTTAATATAGAATAATTTCTTTATTTTATAGCTCTAAATTAATGCTAAATCATTTGTATTAATACTCTCTAAGTTTCTTTTATTAATCGGCAACTTCGTTACGATTACTATTCAATGCTCACAGTTCATTTGGTTTGAGGTAATTTCAATCATCGTCTCAAGTTTCCATCTTCACAATCTCTTCCCAATTTAATTGTTCGTATGAGAAACACGTGATTTGATGAATCCCTGACCTTAATTCTAAAAGGGGCGCTTGAATCATTCGAGCCTTTGATATGGCATCTTTTCTATTAACGTCGGGAATAATCGCTGTAATCTGGACATTTTAGGACTTTTTATTCTTTTACCTATTCATTTGAACCATTCTACTTATTAGTTGGTTCGATGTATCGTTATGATTTAGTATAAATCACGGAATTGGAAGCAGCTTTAATTACCGACTCCGTGGGGACATGAAAGGTCGAAGTGGCATTAGACGGCAACATGAAAGAAAATAAAGAACTGACTTCTTTCACAAAAGGACGGGTGATGTCGGATTTACAGGGTAATATGAGATTGGGCTTTGGAGTGGGGTCGGGAAGAATCCATTTGGACTACGCTTTCCCCCATATCGGTTATATTTTGTGGCTTCCTATCCTTTTCATCTCACCACACAAGTGTAGCTGATGGTCTATCCATTTTCGCTCTCCTTATAGATCATACTTAAGTATTTAAAGGCTTATGCGCCCATAAAAAGTTCTCGAGTAAAACCCTCGTCTATTTACTTCCTCTCGCCACTTCATTTCCCTTTGATTTGGTCTGCCAAATGGATACGCAATGTCTATATTTTATATATATATATGTGTATTAATGTGAATATTAACTCCAAAAGTGAGAATATTGTTTGAAATTCTTTGAATTAGAATTCATATTGAAACCTTCAAACTCGTTTCCATGGAGAACTATCCACCAAAAAAAATAGATATTAATAATGTGAAATGGATGATTAGATGAATTTATTAACTCCCATTGTATATTCGAATGGATATTAGGAATGAATACTCAAAGGCACGTTCTGAATACGATCACCGAGATAAAGCTTTTATGAATCGATGCATATTGAGATAACATTAACAACGATTATAGCCCTTTTATTATCTCCTAGAATTAAAAGGAAGTTCATATTATTCATTACGATAGCTTAAAAAGTTATTATAATTATCAATTCAAGTGCTAAAATAGTAACTATAGGTAATGAAATAAAAGAAATTAGTAAATATGGGAGTAAACTTACCTGAAAATATATTCTTTGAGAGATACTGATTCGATGTTAAGCTGAAGAACCTTTCTAAATCCAGTTTTATTGGCTTCAAGTGGTCGAAGGAAGTAATTCACGACAATAGATAATAATTTAAAACTAATCAAATCAATATCTGAAATTACGAATTGTATTCGTTAACAAAAAATAAATCGAGAGAGCAACTTAGTTACATTTCGCCCTAAACTAAGCTTTAATATGCATTGACGATTGCAATGACATACATTTTAATAGCAATGAAACTAGGTTGACATTTTTTAAGGACACGTGACATCTACTCATTATCTACACATGAGTGCAGGATTATGAATGTATATTTCAGTGAAAGACTATGATTAGATGTATTGAAATAGCTTACGAATTTATAGCTGTTCAACTCCTTGCAGAATTCCCCTTCCTCTACATCGAAAGTTGTTCATAGAAACCAATATAGTTATATACAATGCTCAATTTATATAATTGGAGGCAAAAAAAATACTATTCTATTGGTAGTGGTATGGAAGAATGACTAACACTCATTGTTTAGAAGGATCTAACTGTCCATAAAAAGGATGAAATTAAAGGTAGAATCCCGAATTTATAAATAATATTTAAGAATATTCTAATAAAATAATGTTAAAATAAATAAATTTCAATCATATATATAATTTATTTCAAAATGATCCATTAGTTAACAGCATTTTAAAACTGGGTGTATTTGATTGAACTACAATACAAATTTTCATTCATTCCTTTTAAGCGTTTTAAAGTCTCTTTATTTCAACATTGATATGTTTATCATATATCACTTTCAATTATTTTCTATACATCTTTTCTACGCAAAAAGATGTTTCTTCAGAATGTGCGTATGTATTATAATTGCTTTTCAGTTTATAAATTCCTTTTAAGAACAATGACCAAAGATAATAGATCTCGTGACGTTTAAAATGAAAATAATAGTTATTTGTACGAACAATAAAATCATATAGTCTAACAATCACAATGGTTTCCCGCCACTTTGAGCTGGCCGATCGATCCGCCATCTAACGAGCACTGTGGTAGGTAACTTCTTCTTCATCCCCTCACATCTGACCTCTTCTGGTAGTTTAGTGTACTTCTAGCGTCTGATAAGATTCGCTAGGTAATCTGAACAAAAATATGCGTCACCCAGCTTTACGTATTGCGTAGAAATCTGCTAGAGATAGGTGGAAGGTGGGGCTTGATACCTCTATTTCCAGAATTCTTTATGGGAATTATTATTTGAGAGTAAAATATATGGATGTATATATTATGTACACAATCTGCTGTATATCTCGACTAATGTTCGTTGAGTGCATTTCCCGAAAACGAGAAACATACCTCTGATTGAAAATACCTTATAAACAAATTGACTTCTAAATGAACAATGATAATAGCGAAAATATAATTTGAGTAGATTTATTTCGAAATTAGTTTGAAAACCTCTGCCTCAGAGTACTCCCAATAACAATTTGTAGGAAACGTATAAAAAGGAATAAATACATATATGCATATGATAAAATGAATAAGTATATGAGCACCGTAAAAATATCAATTGATATACCTGGTGATTGGATATTTTAATAGAAACCGGTCGTAGATAGTTAAAGAGAAACTTACAAAGAGGTGAGATTCCACGAAAAGAAGCTGAATCTATGTATACTCATCTATACATATGGCTTCTAGTAAATAAATTTAATTACGGAATGAAAGTAACTTAAGAAATACGGAAAGGATCGATTTAACGTAGTTTTATTTTCGACAGGAAACCATGTAGAGATTGTGCGGTCAAAAAGAAGTGCTGACCTTTACCTCACACCTATTCTCATGGATACCTTATAAATTAGGCTAGAAACAAAATACGAGGCTTCTATTCATAGCAAACGCGGTTTTCTATCTAAGATAATCCTAATTTTCCGTTAAAGGACCTTAAATACGATTTTTGCTGAGAGGGTAAAAGTTTTTAAATATAGAAAAGGAAATTTTTAATGAACAAAAACCTTATTTCAAAAAACCTTTCGTTTAAAATAAAACACTATGTTTTCAAATATGAATACAAAATTTGCGTTCATGTGGCAATTTGATCACTTTAATGAAAATATGCACTTAATGATTGTCTCCGTTTGATAGTTTGTGTTCAGATACAGTTCAACTGCACAGGTACAAATATGACTGTTCTAATATATATGCAGACGATTCATTGTCAATAATACGTTTTAATTGGAAGGATAAGTGGTAATAATACTACATTATTCCCACTAATTGGTTGAAACGACATGTAATTCTTAAATGGAAATATTGATTTAGATTTAAACACAAATAATAGAACTATAATCATAATTTCGTTTATTTTTAATATGTTGGAACTGTAGATAGATTACACTTCTGATTTAGATGTGTATTTCCTTCATAAATAATGTTGGAATTCATCAATATATTGAGGCAAACATGGATACGTTGACTTAAAGACATTGTCAAATGAACAACGAGTGAACATAAGGCGCATGATACGTATTTGAAATATTACTTATAGCCAGATTGTTACGGACGATTTTATTGCAAACCGATGATATACTTCGGTATAATTTACATCGAAAAGTTCCTTTTAACATTCGTCCATTCAAAAATTACGAGAGATTTTGTAGAGTAATTATTAATAACGATCATAGATCTTAATAAGTAAATAATTAATCTTAGCTAACTCCTTTCAGCAGTTGTGCTTATCGTCAAAGGCGGTTCCGCAGCACAGAAAAAATGCTTTTGTTTCCAAGGTAACGCAGACATAGGTGTAGGGAAAGTATAAAAGGAGAGAGGCTGTGTACAAGTGCAGTTGATTTCTGAGTATAATGGCTGCGACAAAGGGATTCTCAAAATGATGGCACAAGAGCGCCTCATATATTCTGACACACACATAGAACTTGGCTGCCTGCTTTTTATTTCTTCAGCAAAAAAGAAACGCTCCGCATTTTTTATTTCTCCTCCCTCAACTCTTTCGTGACAATCACTTTTCATTTACTTTTTCATGATCCTCCTTTAATCTTTCGTCCTCCGGAGAAGATTATCCTCCTTCATTTTCTATCCATTTGATACTTTAGGTTTATAACATTTTTATACTTCTCTCAAATATGTTTCAAAACAATTGGATAATACACATTACTTCGCCTTCCTTTATCGTAAACTCTTCTTAAATACGCGATTTTTTACGATATTTCCTTTTTTGTATTATTTCATAGAAGACCATCTCGTGTTGAGAGCTTTAAATGATCTCTATAACCTCTAAATCTAAACCTTTCCAGTCGACTATTAGAATTCTCCAGAAGATAGAGGAAGCGATTTCAACAGAACTTCACTGCACTAAATCACAGAAATGAATTAATAAAATATTTTGAATTTTCCAGAGGATAATGTATCGATCCAAATCTATTTCCTCAGCATACATTTTATCGGGAAATGAATGTTCTGCTGGCGGACATTTAAATAAGGATAGAATAATTTGAATTTATCAATCACATTGAAAACCATTTAAAATTTGCTCTTTTCATTCCCTGTTCAATGATTCTATTATTTTAAAGAATGAGATCCGTAATCATGAGTTTAGATTAAACATTTCGTGCATTTTCCTGTGTTAAGATTATCTACGTGATTTAAATTTACCATATTTCCCATATAATCTTACTGATGAGTCTCTCTAAACATATCTAATGAAACTTTTAGGAAGTGATTTGTGAAAAGTATGAGAATTAATGTGGTGAAATAAGCTGTAACTTTGACTCATCAAAAGCCGTTTTTCATTGAAATTCATAGATTTGAATGAATATTTCCTCTCTTTCATGGCTTCTTAACCGTGTGGCGTGGATTTGAAAAATATACGCAACTTCCCTTTCAAACATATCTTCGCTTCCAATTCTTTCTTATATTTGCACATCACTCTTTGATCTCGGCAGAATACTCTTCCGCGAAGTGTTCTTTCATTTTGGCAGACTACTCATTCGCTCCGTTTCAATAAATATTTTTTATCTGAGGAAAGTAATTCAACGATCGTGACATTTGCAAAATTAAGTACTAATCTTTAAACGCATTCAATCGATACGTTCAAATCACATAAATTTGAAATGTCTATACGATAAAAATCGTATATTCGAGGATAAAAAAAATACTAAAAGTATATTTGTATCCAATTTCTATGTCAGACTGTGGTGTTCATAACATTTGGTACTCTCAAATCTTCGATAAAAGTTCGTGCACTTTTCGGACTGAATGGATTTGCGGAGAACACCTGATTTCTATATAATAACACTTCATTTTAATATTAATTATAAGAATAAACTTAGCGAATTACATTCAATGCCATCTTAGGAAATCCGAGGGACTGAATATGCTCCAATGATTTCTATTTTCGCTAGTCATTGTTCATGTACTGCTGAAGTCAAACTCAGTTTTAGAAAAAAGTATTTTGAAGGTAAACCATGATTTCGCAAATGTTAGAGTTTCATTTAAAGCACAGAATCAAAAGATCGATATTTCGCGATATTTCGTCGCTCAACCACTTTAATTGAAGTGCGAAAGCTCAAATCTCTTAAGATCTCTTTCACTCGCTTTACCATCTTCCCCGCATTTTTTCATCTTTCTCTTACTATGATTAAAGTCTGCCGCAATCTACACGTCATCACTTTCAGGTCTCGAGCTGTTACGTTAAGTGGAATTCTTTCGTCACAAAAAGCGATCATGTGATGCTTAAGAACAATAAGAATATCGCTTGTAACAGTTGCAAAGCGTGACTTAATTTGTGGAAGATTCCGTTTACCAAATGACCTCGAGGAGAAGGGCAAAAGTTATTCTTCTCGGTACTTTGATTATACTCTTCCCCTGAAAAACGTAGGGGATAAAATGGGGCAGAAATGAGCGGATGAGGGCGCATTTGACGGGAGTGATTCCACTATGACTGATTACTTGTCGACTAATCTTACTCGTGCTCCCTCGCCTTCGCACATCAGACACATGGCATTTGTATAAGATCCCTTCGCCACCGATTTTGTTTGGAATCGATTCGAATCGCTTTCAGGAGGACATTTGATCGTCTTACAAATGCTTAAAAAGGGAAATAATGGTAAGAGATTTTTTCTTATGTTCACTTAATTCCTGAATTTTGCTTCAAGTTTTTAAGAAAGACTAACTCGGCGATGAAAATTCCTTAAAAAAGGAAGAAATTCTGAAAAAGATACCGAGTATGAATGAAAATGGTAAAATATTACATTGATATGTCAATACGTATCATAAAATCTCTTCAGTTTTTCTGCTTAAGTGAATTACTAAATCGAGATATCTGATTGTATGTGACAGGATAGCTGCATACATGTATTTCCGAACTGATCCAATTGTCAAGTGATTCATTGATGTTTAAGGTAAACAGAACAATTTTGGAAAATGATAACTACGAGAAATTTAAGGTTATGACACAAATATCAAACAAAGTTAGGCTCTTTGTTTAATAGAAGACTCAAAGAATGAAAGCCATAAAATAATTCACTTCCAGCAGTATTGGAGACGAAGGAATATTTTGAGTGTTTACCTAAACTGCTACTCAACGTACTATGGTCATTTTCACTCTTTAACCATATACCTTTACCTTTTCCCATTACCTTCACAGTCGATGGTGTACATTCTCAGTTGATGGGCGATAGCTGTAGAATAAGATTACGTTTTGGTGATGAGATAACATTTATGATTAATAATTTAACTGGAGTCAAACTATTTTGGTCGTAAGAATCGCTGGAAAATGAATTCCATTGAAAGATACGTATTGATAACATGGAGAAGGCAAGAAAATGAGAAAGCTCAAAAAATGATTAGAATGCAAAGTAAACGAATGAAGCGAAAAGCGAGTGTGGTTATAGAGAGAGGAAAGATAAAGGCTGTGCAAGTTATTCGAGTGGAAGGGAAAAAAGTCATTTTCTGTTGTCAAAGCTTCAATAGAACGTAATATCCGAGTCCAGGGACAGTGGTGAAAATGGCCGCAGGGCGATTTTGATTTGTCTCCTCCGAACATTAAAGTCGGACGCCCTCTCTCGGCCTGCAGCTGAACTAACGATTCGCCATTAGCCAACGCGTGCCGATAGAGATGTCCATCATCGGTGAGCTCCATCTTTTGGAAATCTAGAGAAAATGAACGACGGCTGTTTGGGAAATGGCGCTTTTCAATGTAGGTTAAGACATAGAAGAATTGAAACATGTTTACTTACGAAATGGAATAAAATGAATCAGATTAATCGTTGAGTGCCAAGCTCTATCAGCTGAGTAAGAGGAGTTCCAAAATGCTTATTATTTATGTAATATTTCTTTGTCGATGTTCTCATTTCAAATGTACTATGCGACGGGACTACACCACTTTGCTTACAAGGCGTCATAATAGAGTGAAAGGACGGTGTACGTCTAGCAACCGGGTGAACTTTTAGTTCGAGTCTCACTTCTGCTTAAGCTCTGCCATTCAGTCGTATTGCTCATTGTGTATTTTCACCTCCCCTTATTTCTAAGGTTTGGCTCAAAAATAACAGAGGGTTTTGAAGGAACCTATTTGGACATGTTTATGGATCTAAAGGAGGATTTTAAAGTTTTGAGTACTACATGATGCCCATTCCATGGAATCCATCGCAGCTAAGAAGCGACGCATCCTCGAGCAGTCGAAGAAGATACGGTGGGTTTAGGTATTTGAAATTGAAGTTTGAATTGAATTTTAGTGCGTAATT
This sequence comes from Pantala flavescens, assembly GCA_020796165.1. Classification (NCBI taxonomy): domain Eukaryota; kingdom Metazoa; phylum Arthropoda; class Insecta; order Odonata; family Libellulidae; genus Pantala; species Pantala flavescens. Next base: position 19,784,369 of record CM036882.1, read on the forward strand.
ACTTATGCCATAAACTGTCATCGGTTACAGTAATAATGGAACGAGACATCGTTCAATAATTGTCAAATCTTACAGAACACAAACCCATAAAGAGAAATAGAAGTAGTTAGTTGATTGGAGTAAATTCGCCAATAGAATACAACTTTTCTTAAATTGGAAGAGAATCGATGTGGACTACCAATCGAACTGCGAGAAGTACAATAAGAAGATCGACCGATCCATTCACTCAGTAAGTGAATAATATTCGAAGAATTAAGGTTCTTTTAAGATGAAATTGAAGATATTTTTGATCCAGATATACGTAACAGATAATTTCCGTCGTCCTTTCCGAATATCATTGGAGAAGACTCGGACATTATGGTTTAGATCGAAAGATTTGAGGCTTTCGTGGTGGATAAAGGACTACGGTTTCCTTCTACGTTAGAATGGAAAACAGTTGATGACAAACTCTGTCATCATACGCATGGCTGCTCTGAGGTTGATGACACAGCTTGTCATTGTTGACGAATACTATGTTTCCCTTTCTTACTTTAAAGGAAACCCCAGAGTCCGTTGTACATGGTTAAGGTCTTTGGTGATGACTGTCTCATGGCCACAATATCTGTCAAATCTCGTTGCCACGGCAGATAGCGAGAGTGCCACTGTAGTGAGGGTTTGAGAAAACAGCTCTGGCCTCCAAGAATCGTTGTCCACACGATCCTGTGACATGGTGGACTGTTTGAATGTTGGGTTGCGCGGATGAACTGTGGATTGTCTTTGGATGGGTGATAAACAGAAATCCGCACTTTTCCCTGATCGAGCCTTTTGTTAGTTACGTAATAGTGAGAGTTGGTGGTGGCGTAGTAAATGCATTTTGCGTTGAATTTCGGTAAAAAGCAAAAGTGGAATAAGTGGTAAAGTAACGAGACTAGAGTATGCCCTTGAATTTCCTTTTTATAAATTAATTGCTTCCATTTTTCTATCGAGTTTTTAATTGAATTGTTAAATGAATAAATTCTTCTTTGCGACATGATCGAGGATTTCCGAGACGCTGAAGTTATTATTTTTCTGTTTCTATGTTATGTAGATACCCTGCGAGCCACCTTTCGGTGTGTGGCAGGGCATGCACTTGCCTGAACGATTACTCTCGCGAAGGGAAAAACGAATTTTTGAATCTGTTCATTTTTGCATTTCCCTTATTGGTTGTATCCGATCGTAGATGTCTTCCTTGAACGTTCCTCCTTTGAATCTATTTAGTAAATCTACTCTTTTTAATCGTCTCTGTTCTAACGATTCCTGCATCCTTGAGAATTTTAGTTACGCTTTTTGATTTAGTATAATGATTTGGATGCATTAAAGAGCTTAGCCGCTTACATATTACTCAACGAGAGTAACACTATGAATTCTACTTCAACCCCCGCCTCCAGCGGCTTGCTGCATGTTATGAATACGCTGAATATATGACGTAATTGTTCGGGCACTGTTTTTCCAACTTAAGTTTTAGATATATCCTTGCACCGACTTTCTATTTAACGTACTACGACCTCGTTGGGTTTATCGTGAAGTGATTCATTCCCACAAACCACTCATCGCTTTGTTTTCTGTCGGTTTATTTATTTTGAGAGTCCAGGTGAAAACAAATTCTTTCCAAACCGTAAACATAGAATCCCAAGGCCGAAACATTCCTCACTTCAGATTCCATTGACTGACTCGGGTAAACACTGTTATCTCATAGAAATGGATAAGTGCAGCAAACAGCAGCTTTCCTCAAAGCATTCTCACTTATCTGGACGAAATACAATTCAATGCAACCTAAGGAATTGACCTATTGGAGTTAATTGCAGCCCTATTCGTTAGTATAAAATATCTATAATGTATGTAAGATAGTATTCTCACTTCCACTTGAAATGATGCAGGTGTTAGATTCATGGTATTCACATTTATATTCGAAGCAATTCAGAGTAATGTGTTATTCTCAATCAAACTTCTGACCGCTTCATTAACTGTTAACGAAGTTTGAAGCGTAGACATTTCTCGAATTTCAGTCAACGTCCGATTAAAATCGGACATCTTTGTGACGCCAAAGACACACCGTCCGATGTTCTGCTTACGAAGACGTAACAATGGACGATTAGCAATAGTTAAAATAACCAAATTTCGCTGATATCTTTGACTGTTTACTAATACTGGAAAAGTTTCCATCGATTGGACCGACCTTCCTTCCTCTCGAATGTCTGCATCGGATGACATTTCCATCGATGGAATTCCTTTGATCGAAACAACGATACACCTGAGGAGAGTGACTATTACTGAGGCCTCAAATGCGGCGAGATGTCGTTGCAAAATATTGTTGTTATTGCCATTATTTCATTTTTACTTTTTAACGCACATATTTCATCTGCAACATTTTAACTCAAAATTTTAATACTTTCATGGTTTCTTTTCTTTTCAGTGTTTCCAGTAACAGATGTTTTTTTCGCTTGGCTGAGATTTTTGAGAAGATTTTTCTTCACAAAACATTCTTTTGTGAATATATTTTTGAATTTGGTTCCAAATATTAAAATGCAATTGAGTTTATGCGGTAGAGTAAACGAAGGATTCATTCTTCCATATTTACTCTTCACAACTTCTATAAATATATCATACAATTAATTCTGCAATTTGAGACAAAGTTTTTAGAAACCAAGCAATTTCAGGGATTCAAAATGATAAAGGCGACTTCTTTGGACCCACTTATTTAACCTCAAGAAAATAATATCAAAGATTTCAATATTGAGTTGAGAAAAAGTGATTTAGGACTTTTCTGATGGATTTTGTCCTTAGAGTATTTCCAATCAGTTTTTTCAAGAGATCATTTAATCGATAACCTTTCGGTCATTACGAATGCCAATGGTCAATGCCAATTGGACCTAAAGATGACGACTGTTGTCATTAAACAGATCTCTTGAAAAGACCTGTTTGGAGAGCCCATCGGAAATAATCGCCTTTAAAAAATACTGTGAATCGCATACATTCAATCGGCAGACGCGTCTATAACAATGCAGAAGAAAGCATCAAGCAAATGTGAGAATGAAGGGTAGTTAAAGTATAAGACGCACCTCAATTGATACCCGTGAAGAGAAATGACACATGAGCAGTGAAAATTCATTGCTTTATATATCCGTGCGTAGGATGTGATAGATGAAAAACTCACAAAATAAACAATAAATTCAACTCAGGTAGTCTTTGAGGTATAAAAAAGATTAAAGATTACAATGATTATTCCGCAGTTTAGTCGCACAAGAAATAGCTCGATGGCTAAATTTGGCATTGTGTCTTTATTTTAGTATATTGCGTGAAAAAGCAGTGAAATTTTGTATACATAACGCTGCGTCTTATAATCTTGTACATACGGTAAACTAATTGTTTTAGTACATAGAACTTTAAGTCAGTTTTATTATTCGATTTGATGAAAGCGAACAAAATAATGGCCTCATTTTTTAAATAAATGAGTAGAATAATATTTTTTGAAGAGAGTTAATGATTGATTTGCTAATATCAGTGATGATCACTCAATATCTTATACGTCATTATGACTCACTTTTCCAATGCTTTCAGTTCCAAGGGAATCGGAATTATTGTTCGAATGGTGTTGAGAAGTATAATTATGTTTCTGTCACAAGGACTAGAACTTGGTAAATAAATCACATTGAGGTATGCTTGATGGCGCAATCGGTGTAATGCATCATCTGTTAAGGTTTTTCTAGGCGATCTATTTATCATAATAAATATCATCTATGAAATAGTGGACAAACTACTTCTTACTTGTCCACATAAATCCATGCATCTACCAAACCACAACTTTCGCTTTGTAATAGGAGTGCCATAGCAGAGCGAGAGAAATAATCGATAATTTTCCGCAGAAGAAATCAACTTTAGAATTTGTTTATGAACGAATTTGCCTATTTTCACTCAGGATGTTCAGTACAACGAGGTGAGCGCATTATTTAGGAAACCTCTCGATGTGTATTTATTCGACAGATTATAAAATTTGTCCAAAATATTCATTTGTTTGGACTAATGACATTAAAAACTGATTCTAACGCTCCAATGCATCAATTGGGCTTCGAGTTCATGTGTGCCTTCTTAAGATCCTCAAAAACAATTTTGTTTCGAATCGTAAATTCCCGCAATCGATTTGTGCGAAGCCCCGAAGGATAAGTATTTCCCTTCTCAACGACTATCTCTGTGTGATATACGGCGAAGGTCCTTCAAACGACGCTTGTGTTATCCGGGAAAGCATTTCACTGAGAACCACTGATCACCATTACAGTCGAATTCGCTCCTGAATTTACGGGAAAGGAATTCCATAAATCTCTGCCCTCTGGCGGCAATCTCTCCAAGCAGAAGAAGAACTTCTTCTCGCGTTTGCTGTATTTCCTAGGGGAGCGAGTAAAATGGCGTCTCCTTTTCTGAAAAAGAACCAATTACCACTCGACGCCACACGCGTGCTCCGTTCACGCGTAATGCGTTTATCGAAGGCGTGAGATTTCAAGATGAGGTCTTAATTCGGATCGAAGGAAATGGGATTTATAAAGAGTGGAATCTCTCGGCTCTTCTGATGAAGGTGAGATTTAAATGATTAAGTCAATGAGAAAAGAATGGAAACTCTGTGATTTCAAGATTAAATGATTCTTTTCAATCATACGAAGCGACGGTACTTTTGTTGCAATATTTTAAAGATGTGATAAATTTGATATAGTTCAGCTAAATGTTCGTAATGTACTAAATCAACGAGATGTGAGTAACTTGGACCGATATTTTTGAGAATTATACTAATTATGTGTTAGAATTGAATTATCGACGAAACTTGTCGATTTCCAGAAAACGCACTTTATTAAGATCATGAATCTTTGAGATGGATTTAACACTTAAAGGTATTAAATGCATCTACGTACCCAACTCACTAAATACTCGAATCATTTGCGATGTTAATTTATTAGACCTCTGTAAAGGTGCATTATTAAGCAAATATCACACAATGAATTCATCGAAAAACATTTTAATATCCAGTTCTTGAACATTATCCTATGTCTTCTACAAAAAGTCTTATAAAGTCTTCTAAATCTCTTCAACATTACGCAAACATAAAAGTGCTTTAACTTACTGTTACTGCAATTGAATTTTGTTACTTTATATTTATCCTCATACTTCTGAGTCGAGATTAGTTATTTACTCCTTTTTTAATTGTCACTCCTATAACCGTTTGACATGTGATGCATTCGATTGACTGAGGCAATCCTCGCAAGTGTACAGCAAACGTATTTACTCATCTATTTTCCGCATCAAATGATATTCTTCATTGAGAAAGATGCGTCACTTTCCAGAACTCCTTTATTCTCCTGAGGAATCTTCCTTATTTGAATTTAAAACAACATCACGTTATTCTGATGGAGAAAAACTGCCTTTTTGGACGGATGTGGGAGTTGGAAACAGTAATAAAGGGAGAGTTATGTGTGAGGAGAACCAATAATAAATGTAGGAGTTTAGCATAAAAGGGAAAATAGATTATGAGAGATGACTTTGGAGGAAACGTACATTCAAATAGAAGAAGGTGTTGAGTTGAAAAAGGATGAGTATTTATTTGACGTAATCAGTTACAGGAAATATATAATATCCACTGAGAGGAAATGATTTTACGCATAATGTATTCTCGAAATGATAATATCATTATTTTTCCCGTATTAGCAAGTAGAGGTATATAACTTCGGAAGTTATAAGGATTTCAATTGCCCCACTGAAATTCGAAGTGCGGTTCGATTCAGTTTAAGATTTGATCCCTTCTCGTTTCTGTTTCTTCGGCGCTTAGTATTATGTAATCAGCTCAGTTTCTTTATGTACTCGAAGCAGAGTGCTTGGAATTGTGTTGATCATTTGAATAATAAGAACATCAATATCCAGTTTAACTGCGATCGCACCCTTTCCAAAAACTAATTCGTCTTATTCAGATCGAATTTCAAACTAAATGTTGGGACGGAATCCTTAATTTCTATTTACATGCGAATGAAATATTCTAAATTTATTTACAGTTAATTTTTACTGAACTATGTATTGTTATACTACAGTAAGAATACATTCAGATCATCTTCCATAAGAGGAAATTCATCTTCAAATCAATGGCCATCTCAAAAGATTCGAATTGAGGTTAAAATTGGCGACTCGTATTTTAGTGATCATGTGTTCAATTTTCAAATGACGTGCGACGGTCATTAAAATGCATTCGGATTTTGAATAGATTCCACAAATGTTCGAAGAAGGAAAGACCCTGCTTAAAACCCTTCTCCTCTTACGGAAGCCATTCTCGGCTCCCAAAGGGCCAATGTTGAACCCAAAGAAAAATTGAGGTTTTCTTCGGAAAAGAACTAACACACGATCAAAATGTCCCTCCGACACCGCACATTTATGTTCATTCGTGCGCTCAAATGGGTGTGTTTTAGAAATGAGGTTTAACTTCTCCGCCATAGTTGTGAACAAACTTGGCGAATTGTGTGATTGTATAAATAAGATCAAAATATCAAAAAGAAAATTTTCCTTTTTTCGGTGTTTTTAGACTTTGGTTTTAAGACGCCATCGTCGAGTACAGAAATATTCTGTTCAGATAAGTTTAAGGGAAAATGAAGAAAATGTGAAGAAAGGAATTGGCAAAATTTAGTCATTTTCCTTTTCAAAATGTTTCACATCCAACGAATATTGATTCTGTGAGGTTACGAACAATCTGAGATGCTTCTAGAAGATTGTGAACACCTTTTGAGTTTCTTTGCGCCCTATTAATAAGTTGGAAAATTGTTAGATGATGTCTAAATTTCTCATAAAACGAAGCCGATTTAATTGAATTTCTATCGAAAATCCTATTTTACGTCAATAATTGAAAATGACGGCGAATTTTCAAAAAGAGTAGACATTCGAACTTCTTTGGAAGAAAGAAGTATTTTCTAAATGTTTCGCTTACAAATTACGAACGATTTTTTTATCCAAGGATATCCTATTTATATAATAATATCGAAGGCGGGAAACAATCTATCAGAACCAGGATTCGAACCCGGGTCTCTCAACTGTAGCAAATTCTGTAAGATTTCGATTCTAAGCAAAAGTATTCATCCACATGACTGAGCTGCGACAAGAATATTTCTTTAATAATAAGTAGATGACGGAGTGAAATTTCGAAAACAAAGTGTGTGTTTCAATGTCTCTTTTTGTCATTTCTCCAAGGAGGCCCAATTTGACTGCATTAATCCCGCCACTCGATCTCTTTCTTTATTTGACTTTAAGCGCCATGTCGTTGGCAGCAGGTGGAATACACAGGAGACACTAACTCTCCCTAGCGACCGATAAATTAATCACGAGTCGCAATGTGCCACAAACGCGGGCATTAGGCTAAATCAACGCACTAAATCGAGATGGATTATCGAAGCAGACGACGCATGTGCGGCTTTATATATATATGAGGAGGTTCCCCGGAGATGGGGATTTGGAGGGAAATAAAAGGCGGAGGGAAAGTTAAACCCCAAGTTCATTTTCTTCGCACCACGTTTTTATATTTTCTCGAGAATATTTCCCATTGCCTTTTATCATTCGAAATGAAAAAAGTAGATTCGATTCTACGAAACTGTTCCCCTATTTCAGCTTTAAAAGTAAACCCATTTTTTCTGCAGATGGTTCCACAGGAGTTAGATGGAAAGAGAAATATTTAAATATTGCAATAAAGTTCTATTCACCATGATGTTGGATTGTGAGAATTATAGCTGCCGAGTCACCATTGCCGAATTTCAGAATGCTTCATATGTTCAATGTGGTATAAGTCGAGTTTTCTTACATTTGTTCATTGAATTTGTTTTATGATAATTCTCTTTCGGATATTCATTCATCCATTTCATGCTTTTTCAAAGTCCAAGTTCAATTAAAATGAAAAGCATTTTGAAAATTCAATAACTTGATTTAGTCATCATTTCGTTGTTCAATCTTTCTTCGCACAATGGATAGTTACGTTTCAATGTTTTTCCGCAACATCATAATGTCTTAAGGATATCCAAATTCCCGTCTCCTATAACATTATTTCTTTCAAAAATGACTATTCTATTTTATTTCGACTCATTTGGGAAAATTTAATCTTTTTCTTATTTGGAAGAAATGGAAGACACAGTGAATGCTCCATAAACATATGACCATTTATGGAAAACGCAGAAATGTGGTTAAGAGTAAGTTGATAGTATTTTAGTTTATCATTGGCGTTGTTTATCCTTTTTTCTATGGTGTTGATAAAATAGTTGGGGAGCAAAGAACACACCTGTGGTGTGTATGTGAGTGTCGCATTGGAAGGGAAATAGTTTTCGTATTTTACGAGTGGGATTGGCGGCTGAAGGGGGATTTCTCACAAGATTCGCTTCATATTCTCTATCACTTTGGAAGCCATTCGGAAAAGGGAATTTCCTTCTCCTGTGTTTCTTCTCTTGTAAACCATTGATTACTTTTTCTTTAAAACATTATTTGTGTCGCTCGAGTTTCACTTTTGATGGCGTTCGTGACTTTTAGTAGTTTGTTTTATTGTATAAAGATGTGACTTTTGAAGGAAAGAAGTTTCTGTAAATTCTATAAAATTTCTATTTAAATTCTAATAATCATAGAATGCTTTAGTTCTTCACTCTGATGAAAATAATCTCATAACTTTTGAGAATAATGATAATCTTTTCCTTTAAAATTCATTTTAAGCGATTACGTTGATATCAAATCATAAATAATCCTAATATACATCTAATTCTTTATTTAACAATAATTTCATTCAAAATCCCTTCCATTGAATTAAAATATACATTTCATTATAAATCTTCTTTGAGTTAAAAATTGATTGTTATGAACAAACATTTCATTTTCCTACAACTTTAGACATAATATATTTGAAGAGTCAAATATGTGGAAAATAATTAATGATAATATAGTTTCATAAGAGCCGGCGTATGGCAGGGGGTGTGTAACAACGTGATTGTCAAAAGAAAATAAAGTATTCGTTTTCACATTCATTCAAACGTACGGATTTCATTTAATGGAGAAACTTCTTCCATTTACGTGTGAATTACTTCTATTCTGAAACATTGGATAGTCGAGACTGTGAAGTAAGGAATGTATCTTTTCTCAAATGACCCTTTGATGAGAAAACAAAAAACTCTTGGAATTGAACAAAAGAATCAAATTTGGCTGAAGTACTTTTGGAGCGAAATCTCAAATGAAACTTTATGCGATGTTCCGTATGTCTCCTGACATTTGAAAGTGAAACTTTGGTGTCAAGTATTGAAATGATAAAAAAAGACTAGAAACGACGAGATCTCTAACATTGCATTCTGGGAAACATAAGGATAGAAAACGCCAAAAATGAGTGAAATGGAGTTACGAACACAGCCGAAGAGTTCATCGCAATGGATGATGGGAAAACGAAGCTCAATCGTCGGACGCAAATATTTCGGAGCTGAAGTTCAAGCGACCGAGGAAAAGGCCGAAGGATAGATCGAAGAGAGATCTTTGAAGGATCCTTGGAGAAGCTGTGAGAACCGGAGGTTGAGGATTCTCTGACGTTGGATCGAAAAGTGCTGCTGACGACTTGTTTCCTCAGAAAGTGATAAATAATGTTTGTTTTTGATTTGAAGAGAACACACTCATAATTTTAATAAGAAGGATTTATATATTTCATAAATATAAAACGAGGTACTACGTTATTACTGCTTCTTCCTTTAAAAAACAGTTTCTTTAGCGTTTCTGTAAATATAGTGTTATTTGGTAAAACATCCCTCGCTATTTCGCTACTTCGATATTTTCTATTGACCCATCGCAGCGATGCATTCTCCGATATTTCAGAACATTTCTTAAATCGAATCGTCGTCTTTTAAAAAAGGCTTTTGACATTAAAAATGCGAAAATAAAAAAGCATCTGAAAAGGAGATCATACGAAGGATGAGAGAGCGGCGGTCACTCATTACACTGATTGCACCTTTTCAAAGGACTCTTTTATCGGAAATCCAATAACACGCTGTCACGCTTACACATTTACATCGATCCAAACATTAAGCATATTGTTTCTTTTCAAATGTGTTCTCTCTAATGTTTCCCTTTGTCCGATGAATTTCAATCCTTATTTATAGATCTTCTCAAGTTCTTCGCAATCTTCATTTTATCCTTTTTTTTACTTCTGCTCTTTTTCCATTTCATTTTCACACGAGACTCAAAGCTTTTTATCATCTTTCGAATACTTTTCCAAAAAAATCGGATTTGCATATCCATAATTGCGATTATTGATTTTATATAATTTATATGTCATTTGTGTTGTGCAGTATAGGGTCTCTATACTTAGAAACAACCATTTTCTATTCCTAATGAGTCTTATTAATTACAAATTTGCCACCGAAGTAACATTTATCAGAGAAGACAATTCGACAAAAGAGTTCAAACGATATAAGGGCTGAACGTACTTTAATCACTTTCGTTGTGACGATTTAAAAAAAAGATAACGAAATGAAAAATTATGTTTCAATGGTTTTTAATTTTATCAGTGTAATCTGATCGTTTCCTGTTAAAGAAAGACGTATTGCAAACTTTCATCGGATATTTATTTTAATACCGAAATTTCGAGATGACATATTAAAATTGTTATTTCCGACTTCTGTCAAAATAGGTTACTTCTATTATTTTTATGATTCATAACCTTATAACTTCATAAGATAAATACGCCTATCTTACTTTCAGAATTTCGTTAACCTCTCTTTGAGGGTTGCCAATAGTTGCTGAAAACGGTTGCATCCATCCATTCATTGAGGAAGTGCTTCTACTTTTTCTGTCTTCTCCGATATAAATACTTTGACTCGCAATAGATAATTATAAACAGTTTAGTTGTCGAGTGGTTAATATAAAGTGGCTTGATCTTTCTTAAGCTATTTAGCGATACGTCAAACGCGAATGAATAACTATATCTCATACAAATCATGTTTTATTTATTTTTGGTAGTTATTTGGTTGTTGTTTTTATTAAACCAATGAAAGCTCTATGCCGGAAAAGAAAGCAATTCTGCGATTTTAATGTAAAGTAACGGTTTATTTTAAGTCAAATTAAATCAAATGGTTCGCTTATCAATTAAATTGTAAATTAATTGACTATAAAGTATTTTCGATGGAAAATATCCACAAATTACGCGCTTCTAGGTATCTGCAATTCATTGTTATGAAATAAATCAAATTTCGGACAAATCGATTACAAATCCATTGAAAAATAATACCGATGCCTTATTTAACATCTCCTTTTAAAAAGTCTCCCTCTATCGCTGCCATTCTTCACTCACCCTTCCTAAAACGCCCTTTTCATCTTTACTCCGTATCTTTTTCATTACTCTCTGTGATTACGCTTCCATCGGCCGTAATCAGTGCGAAAGGGGCCTCTCTAATAGCTTCGAGTGAAGAGCCGTGTCAGGCAAAAGGGGGTGATGACCCTATCCATTATTCCAAACGGGGCCCTCTATTTCTATGCCTCCATCTTGTTATTCTTACGGAGCCTTTTGTAGCGCAAGTGGTCTTTACTGCCTCTAAAGCAGACACGTTTCACTTGCGGCAAACATTTGGAAGACATCAAAGATTGCGACGAATTATTACGTCTTCGGGTTTGTCAATCGGGTGTCCACTTTCCGTTGGAAGAATCGATGCACGACGTTGTTTATATTTTCTTGTTGTTTCCACGGCAATCTTCCGCACATTGAAACATTTTGCGCATCGTTCGCCGCCGACTATCGTCGACAAGTCGGAAATATTAATGTTGCATATATTGTACGAATTGTTGTTTTTAATCGCGAAGATGCTGTGAAAACCGCAACCGGCGATTTTCCAGATGAAACTTTCCCACTGCAACATTTCCTCCCTTTCCGACGCATTGTTCGCGTCCCCTCTACTATTTGACTCCCCTTAATGCAGCATAAACTTTCATCATTTTGATGACGTCAATTAGCCTCCCCTCATATGAAAGAGATGTCCTATCTGCGGATCACTTTAAGTCATTTACAACAAATAATATTACGATGGTAAATAGCGACGATGATACTGAGGTTTGTCTCCTTAAAAATATAAACAATTACGAGCAAAGATGGTTGAGCGTGATTTTCCAAAGATCAATAAATAAGATTGGAAATGGTGATTATTAAAATTCATTTAAGTGAATAACTAGAGATTCGTAACGGATGCAAAATATAAATAAAAGGGTTTGAAAATAAAAATAATAGAATAGGGGAGATTTATGTTTATTATTTACTCAATAGATTATTCGAGGTTCTATGATAATTCTCATTAATTTACGATGGAGAAATAAACTTGCATCCTATTCCCGTACCACATTAACATTTATGGCACGGGTCTAAGTTTAATGATTTGATCCTACCACAAAGTCACACCAGAATCGATAGATAGTGTTACTCATTCATTTAATTCGTTGTTTAGTGATGTGGTAGAGAGCAATATTCGTTTTATCATCTTATAATGCGTTCTCTACACAAATTTCATCATCGAATTTTGATAAAAGGCCTCTTTTTGAAAGGATCCATGGATTGGTTCTTAATATTAGAACCCTTCGATCAAAGCTCATTCGCACGCGGGTGCCATCTGTCGAAAGGGCATAATAGAGGATCCCTTTTCAAGCTCCTTACTCTCCTCAGATACATAGTCTCTTCTCTCGGAGACGCAATTTCATCGGTTATCTTATCCACCGATGACGTGTCATCATTTGCACGTTCTTTTCATTACCCAAAGGTTTATATAATGAATTATGCCTCCGTTTAATTCTCCCGATATTCGGAGACAGTGCTTCGAAAACCATTCATCCGTTAGTTTCTATAATTTTCTGTAAAAGGATTCGAAATTGTGAATCGGAAAATTTCGCACATTCGATGCGTCCATGTCGTCATTCGGATGCGATTGAGATGATGTTTCACAATCTTATGAATAGAGAACAACATGAAGATTGAATTAATTCGAATAAGATGACGAAAATTTGACTCTCGCAAAATGATCGGCGAAAAGCTTTTCCTTCGTATCCCTTTTATCACGGGCGCTCCTTAACCCATCCGTTATTTACGATCTTTTTTCAAACAACGGCTGGATTACAGTCATGAGCTGGCAAATGAGGCAAAAAAATATTTCCCCCTGCGAAGGGGGACAAGGGTTCGGCGAAATCCCGTTGTGCCCACGGGAATATCCCTCAATGGCCATTAAGGGCATATGTGCTATGAACACGTCTTCCCTTTTATTAAACATTCTGACTCGAAATCTCCTTCAATCCACTGTTCTTCTTGCTAAAGATTTGAATTATTTTAACTTTTAAAAGTTAAACTGAAATATTTAACAAACGAAGTTTGTATCTCATTTTGATATTGTCAAAAAATGAATGATTTCTGTTTTGAGGTAAACATTTCACTATTCCGAACCGATGGAAGAAGGATAATTCCTCCCTAAACACTAAACCTGTATTTGGATGTGAAATAATCTTACTATTGCTCGAATAAAAGAATTACAATTATTTATCATTTATCTTTCAAAGAAACGATGGAATGAAAATTTCAAAAGAAGAATATTTACTAAACAATAACGTGAGAGAACTAATGAATTCAATTAAGTAAACATCGTCCTCTTATTATTATATTTCATCGAATATATTATGAGTTTATTAAGAAAAGGATGTCCTATTAATATTTAACCATCGTTTATTGCTAAAGACTCAACAATATTTCTTAAAATTACGAGAATGTCTATTTGTCATTAGGAAATAGTTTCTGCTGAAATCATTGGAAATTTTTAACTGGTGAGAGTATTTACCGCTTCGGAGGCTATTTGCAGAGCATTGGAGTGCGTGTGATCGATCCGAGTTCATCAATCATTTCGGAGACAGTTGGTCGTCAATGAAGAGCCGTGCTTTCGTCCTCTTCATCTGTTGATAGCCAAAGATTACAACTTTATCTAGTATATTTATCAAGGATGCAAACTATCTCGGGAATTTCAATCGAGAATTTAATATTTAATATAATCGAAGAAATGCTTATTTAGACGAAATAATTTTTTTCAGATGTAAATGGATGGAATTTGATATAACTGCCGATCAATGCAGAAAATTCTTTACTCGACAAAATAGTAAATCTTGCAATAGAGTTAGTATCTCCATTTCATACCCGTTTTTTTCGAATTCCAAGTAAAACTAAGAATTTTTACACTAGCTTCTGTTTATGGCGCGATTTCATATAATTCATTTCCTCTTTCTTCTTGACTCTTGAAGTATTTCAACTTTTTTAAGATAAATTTAATAAAAATATATCCACCACGATACTGAATACGAATAAGAGATACATTTTTACTAAACTCAAGGAAAGAGTGGCAAGGTAGTAAGTGGATCTTCTGCTCGGAAAAGGCAAAGTCCTTAAAGAGAAGACTGCATATTTGCATTGGCATATGGCAACTTCCAGTTGCATCAACATTTTTCGGTTCCCGTGGGTGAACACGTTGACCAAATGATGTGGACACTCCATCCTTTCACCTCGACAACAGATCCTCATTACATCGTCCCCTTGGATACACTCAATCATCCCCCTGACAACCCACTCTTCCCTTAAAAGTCGATCTAATCCTCGGCTGTAAATATACTCTGACGTAAATCGGTGGTAGCAAACCTCCAGGGAGCGAATGCTTCCACACAGATGAACTCGCTTTAATGCATCCACCACAAAATGCATTTCTACATTAAAGAGCGCTAAATTAGCACCTTTAGATAGTTTTATTTACTGCAATCTTATGATTAATCGTGTAAAAATCGTTCTTATTCATTCACGGCCAAATTCTCATCGATCGGATCAAATGAAAAATGCCTATTTCCACGAATTATATTTTGACGAACTAATTTTTCTTTCTCTATCGAAATATCGTCTATTTATATTTTGAGTTACCGACACACGATACATATAAGATGAAGTCTATAAATCGCAGCGAAAATTAAGTTCTAAATTAAATAGGATTTGTATGGAACTGCTAATGCAACACTTCCATATCGATACAGATTCATCCATTATCTTGTTGAGCAGTGTGTTGCTTCCGTAAACGAATTCACCCCATCGAGAACCGGTTCATTACGCCTACCCTTTGGGCAAATCGATTTGAAAATGGTCCTTAATCCCTTCCTAATAAGTAGGGCGGAGTCCTCCCCTATTTACCACCTCTAGAGCCTGTAAGAGACCACTTACAGGATTACATGATGGTACTTTGCCATTTGCTTCTTCCCCACTGTACCCCGCTGTCACCTTAGAATTATCTCTTTTTTCATACGTATGATGAATAATTCGGTGCCGTAATACCTTCTCCGGATTAAACTAACACCCTATATTCAGTTGCGGGATTTTCTTTCATTTTTGCTCCAATCCGAGCTCAAAGTTCAATCCCCACGAGTGCTTGAGATGCAATGCATCGGACCTTTTCCATAAACCATTATAATTTTCACTACTATTAAACCTTATTTAACATGATATTTAACAAATTGGAAAGTTTTATAAAGCAAACTTTTACCTAAACACGCTATGCCCCTCCGTCACTTATATTTGATTTGTATCTCTGATATTTGCTTTTGCGATGTTCTGTTAATAGTTATAGTCCTTCTGAAATTCGCGACAATTTGAAAGAATTTTAAAATGCATCTATGAAAGAAACATAAGAAAGTAATGTTGTCTTCTTTTGTCAAAGAACATATATCTGTATTATCCTTCAACGGGTTTACATCGATTCATTTACATAAATACTTGAAAATAATACCCATACGGAGTTTTTCACCTTATCTTATTCATAAGAAGGATTCGTAAATAAGTTGCACATTTTGAACACGAAACTACACATTTTACAAACAATGATTTCTTTATTTGCATTATAGCTCATTGTTAATCTATAAAATGCGTCAAAATTCTATCAAATCCTCATTGTTTATAGCTTTGATAATATAATATTAATTCGTGTAATCCGTGTCCCTTGAAAACCTGTGATCGAATCATTGTATTTGTCACGTTCGAATCGTTTAATATATTATAATAGTCTCTATGAATCTTATTATATTTAGCTTTAGAGAATTTCCGAAAAATCAAAGTTCTAAATGTAATTCGATAGCTTAAAATGTCCGGCAAAGAGTAATTAGTTTGCAATGTGCTCTCCTTAGCACGTATGCAGCAGTCGATGGCGATCAGTGGGCCAATTGAGTGATTTGACAGATGCTTTAATTTCCTGAAGTACGGCTCCGTTTAAATCTCTTCGCGGTGAGTTATGTGCGCATTTGAGTTACGCCACTTCTATTAGAGCTCAAGTGGAATGATTCCTTCCTCTTCTAATTACCCCTCGTTAATGATTTAATGTCGTTCGACAATTTTAACTATGCACTCTTCGACAGTGGGAAGTATGTTTGCTGATTCTTAAAGCCTCTGTTTGCCAATAGCTATTAAATTTTAACTTTTAAGCAAAATGCGATTATAATCTCTTCGTTAACTTCAGAAGTGAAATCTTCCGATAAAATTTTACATTAGAACCGCAGTTTTGACTGATTATTGCATCACCTGAATTAAACTTTAAATTCTTATTTCTTTGAAATTCGTCCGCAAACAGGGATTAGTGATAGCGATTGCTTATTGAATCAAAGAGGACTCTTAAATGTACTAAAAAGAATGGCTTATATTTATTGAATAGATTATACGTTTTTAGATGAATTTTCATAGTTCATCGAAGGAATTATAAATATAAAGCATTTAATTTCACCAGCGATGTAATGTACTTCAATGAAATTCGTATAGAAATGAAGTACTGTGTGCCTCAAATGAGAAACTCATTCTCTTCTCGATTGTTCAGTTAATATAGTCATTGCTTCCGATATGTAATATTATAATATTAGTCACTCATTTATTATGCGAAGTTAAAATCTATGGACCATTAGACGGAAAAGAGTTTTAAATGCAAAAACCCAAATGATCATCGAAACTTATTTAACCATTCTCGTTATTATTCACAGCAAAAGAAAATTCCGCTGTCATTTTATGATGAGAGTTATTAAACGTCACTTTATATTTTTCTGTCAAATGCACCGCAAAATGAAATTTTATTTTTATTTCGATGTGAATTCACATTGAAAAAGGTGCAAAAATCGTGAAAAGCTTTTATGAAATGCTCATAATTGTGCGTTCGAAGAGATATCAGTCAATTCTTATGGACGGATTCTCTTGCACTGAAAATCTATTTTTATTCCTTCATAAGCAGCAACTATTTATGAGCTGATAAATTCGCTATTTTTAAGAATTTGCTTATCATACATGTGAACATCACGTACTCACGAACATTTTCATATGACGGTGGAATTTCTTTGATTATTTTATATAATCACTCCAAAATTTTCATAATAATTTTTATTAATCACTCCAAAAATTCTTGCATGAATTAGCTTGGTTGTTATTTTAAGATTTATCTGAAATTGCTTGGTAACAAGAATTTTGTACATCGTAATTTGTGAGAGAAATTAATCTAATTAAATTCAATGCAATTTAAATGCGCCTAATTTTAATATCTGTATCAAAACTCTTTGCACACTTCGATTAGCTTTAACCTAAGGCTATATTTAACTAACCTTTCATTCGTTATAATATTTTAAATGTGCCGCTGTCATGAAATGTCATTAAAATGCTCGGTTTTACGTATCATCGAGTGGTTGATCGTATTTTGTTCGATGTTTAAAAGCCTCATTACCATAGGAGCGTTGGTTTAGGGAAGATAAACAGACGTTTCCAATGACGACAAGAACATTGCCCGAAAGGCAACAGTTCTAGAAGCTCCGAATTAGTAAAGAAGAATTTTAATTCATTTACTGCTGAAAAGTATTATTTCATTATTTACGGATGTTTACTATCCAAATGGATTCAACGAATCTAGGGAGCTTACTTCGCACTCATGATATTCTGTTTTCATACGTATCCTTGGGCTATTGAAGTACCTCTCGTAATACTTGGATAAAGATTTTTATCATGGAAGAATGGAAATAATTCCTTTCGATGGAATAAATATTTTCAATCTTATTTCGTAACCATGCATGGATCGATCGGATGACCGTGCCCTCAAGAGGGAGGGTGGTGACATTTTGAATGATTGTGATTAATGTCTTCCGAATAAGCGCTGAAGGCAATGCTATTAACCCTCGCACTTGCACACGACACTCCGGCCTAATAATGCAGTGCCATTAAGCAAATTACCGCCAAATCCTCCCTTTGCCGCCAATGGAGAGTCTTAGCGCATGCGCTCTTCCTTCAACACGCGATCTTCCGACAATGGCGTCCGTTCGTGTTTGGATAATTGGTCTGTTTAACACCATTTAAAACGAGAGGAATTTTCAAACGAATCCTTGAGATGATCGCTTTTATATAAAGTCGGATTAGACGTTAGGGGGGTACGTTAAAATCGACTTTTCTTAATTATATATTGCTGAAGGCCTTTTAATCGATATGATAATGGGACGAAATTCCACTTTTCGCTCGTTTACGAATAACGTCTGAAAATAAATGTGAAGTATAGCAATGCATCCATACGAGTTCTACCGAATAATCCCAAAGGTTTATTCATAATATCTTACAATTGCAATCTGTCGTTTAGCTGTAGTTCGAGTTTTATATTGAATTGAAACGGCCAAACGATCCGTTTGAAAAATATTTCGGTTTGGCATAATTTTCAGAAAACCGCGTCTTACAAAACTCTCAATAAGAGTTTCGATTCAATCAACATTTTAATTGCGCCCGTAGATTAGTGTACATTAAATTTGAGTTGCTGAACAGCTTCTTCGCACTCACATTGCTATGTGTTCGAAGGTGCTTCTCTCCTTCATCAGTGACGTGCATTTATTTTGTTGGTTACCATAGTGACCTTTGAAGATGATAGGTGTGTTATGTAATTTAAAAATAAATTTCATTGAAAATGTAATGGAACTATAGATTGTTAGTAGATCTCTACTTCTTCATTGAGATTAAGAGGAATATCGCTTTAATGATTCATATATTGGATTAAAGGAAAAATGATTTAGAATCTCATTTTAATCTCTTAGGATATTTCGATACCGGCGCTCGTATCGAGACACGAAGGGGTGAATTATCTGAAAATGACATGTTTTCTCTTGTGTTTGCGCCTATTCTGATGAAATTTCAAATTATAGTCTCAATGAACAGACTTTTTAGTGTTTTGGCTAAAAAATATATCAATCATAGATTTAAATTCTTTCTTTCATCAGATACACTTTTTCCGATCATTTTTTAAAACTTGAGCCATTGAGTGATGCATTCGAACATCTGATTCTGTTCTCCTTTAATTGAATGAAATAGAGCAACTTGAAGAAATCAAGAATCTATCAATTCTTTTCATGTATCTTTTATAATTGAAATATAATGATAATAGAAAAAGAGATTTAAAGTGAGATTCTAAGATCAACTCAAATCAAAATATTCTTTATAAATTGCTCTATCTGAAGAAAGCGCGCAAATAATTTTTTTTATTGTATTTGTAGATAAAAAGTAGGTTTGTACAAAATTCTTGAATATTTTCAACTTCCAATTTTATTCTACTTTTTATTAGCGATTGGGCAGCGAAAATTTAAGTTGAAGCCAAGTCTGTTTTGATAATTTCGAATGCCTTTGGGAGATGAAAAATATCTTTCAATAAAATGTGAGCACACCTCGAATGAAATCCTTGTATCACACTCATGCGAAATGTTTACTTCGTAAGTCCTTTTAAACGGAGTCCTTAAAATCCACTCGGGTACAAAACATAAGGCGTACACGATTTAGCAGCGTCCAATGAAGATTGATGGAAGCCACAACTCATCCGGCGATCGGAAAATGGCTTTCATTAAGTCCATGTGTTCTCGTTTTGCTCTTCCACGCATTTGGACCAATCGGAGGTTTTTCAAATTGGGATCCCCCTCTTACTTATGGGAAATTTATTTTGTCCGTGATTTTATGCTTCGGCATAAACATATTTCCATGTTTTTTTCATCAGTTCACAGAACAATTTATGACTGAAGTATCAAATAGTTTTAGAGTAGAAAATGGAACGCTAGATAAACTCAAACTTATAATATGTTTCGTATTACCAATGTCCATCAAATAAAACATTTATTAAACCGTATCAGTTGAAATGATGGCATTGGATATTGTTTCCAGAATTCGGAATGATAATAGAAACACCTATAATATTGCAACTATGATTACATCTTATTTCATTAAAAAATTATATCCTTTAAAACATACCACTAAAAGCATTCTTATAAACAAATGACACTACTAAAGCATTCTTGTAAACAAGATAAAGATGACGAGTACATGAAAATAATATGAGGAGAAGCAGTTTAGATCGAACTTGATTTTAGAATATTTTTATCGGTTGAATCGGATTACAGGAACGTTCTCTCTCCTCATGAAAAGATTTAGATAAATTATTTTGTTGAATTTTGTCTGAAATAAAAAAAAGATTCTATCATATCACCTGATTTCAATTATAGAATTTTAACATTTTAAAAAGTATTAAGTGCTAATTTCCTACTTATCGAACAAAGGAGTGTAAACAGTGAAAAGTATGCGGTCTCGAAACCAGATCTCGCGAGTGCAAAATAAGACCGGTTTCCACAAGAACCACTTTCCCCTCACTCCGCCGCAAAAATCCTTTTAAAAACGTTTTAATGGAAAAAGTGGTTTAGTTTAGACTAAATCGCACTTAATATACGATTGATTCAGTGAAAACCGATTGATTTACCGCATCATTTGATGGAAAAATATGTAAAAAGTGATGCATCTGTTCTGGAAACGACCTTTAATTAATTGCCTCAAAACATCGAATTAGTCACTTATCATCTCATTTCTCAAAGTTTTATACTCAATTTTAGAACTTTAATTATCGCAGATTTAAACTGAAGTCGCTAAGCCTAAATCGTCTAACCTGGAGCATCTCGCCATTCCATTTGCTCTCTTCACTTGATTTCCCACAAGAGTAGAGGGGGGAGAAGTGACCACAGGGAGTAAAGGGAGTGAACATTTCAATCATAGAAGGACGATTTCCAAGAGCTTAGTTAATTTTTCCCAGAAATCATAAGCATGTCTAATTAATTTTCTAATTTGATAGTTTTAAGATATTTTGAATAAATATTATTTACATATTTTATCATAAAAGAAGTGGCTTACTCTCTTCCTCCAAATGTTTTTTTTTTTCATTTCAATTTATTTTTCTCATTAAAACGAACGACATTTAAATATTTTTATTCCATTTGCAGCTGAAATGGCTAATTTGAAGTGAAAGCAAAAGTATGAATGATTAAGTATACTGAAGATGACTAATTTTGAAGGGAAAAAGGAATGACAACTAAACAATTGCAGTGCAAATTAATTCTTAACCTAAAACAAAGTGGGAGATTAGACTCTCATTCGATTGCTCATACGAATGGATGTCATTTGAAGGAAAGAGAATGTTATTCGGGTTTCGAAATAGCAGAGGAGTTCTTCGAATAGAAAAATAGAAATGGTAGAACTAGAATGCGGATGAACAATATTGAGACCTCATGTTCCTTAGAATATTTTAGAGAAAACGAAGAGCATCGTGGAAAGTTATCGAAGGAAAAAATGAGAGTAAACAAAGACGAACAAGAAATGCTCGAAAGAAAGATTATTAATGGATACAAAACATATCATTTGAACTAAAATTAAAGTAATGCAAACGAAGAAAGAAGAGAGTTTACTGCGGATTAAGAGTTCTTAAAAGGCGGAAACAAGAAATAATGAAAAGAGGGAATCGGTGTGAGTGTTCGGTCGCAAATGACAAAGTCCTGGTTCAAAGTGCATCTTGTAAAATCCTGAGTGGAAAGTGTTGTTGTAAAACCTTTTTTCGTACCGACAGCAAACCTCACGGAGATATATGACGACTTTTTTGTCCAAAATGAACGGAATGCTCTCTGAACAGCTGTAGTTTTGTTATCGTCTGTTCTTTTGGTTCGTTTTTTGAGTCGTACGTCAGATATTTTAGGTCAACTTTTCGTTTGCCATGAATTCTTCTTTGATTATTACATAGGTATCAATTAGGATTGCTTTATTTTAATAGAAACACTGAACTGTTTTCATATTGACCAACTATTCATTTCATATCAATCAAATTGCCTTTCGTATTTTCCCTAATAATGATCATTAATAAAAACAAAAAAAATAAATCTTCATACTTCCATTTCAATGTTTCAAACTTTCTGCTTGACTCGTTAATTTTTGTCATTCCATTCGTTAAAAAATATTTTTCCTTTTTTCTAAATACATCACTGAAATAGCTTACATATTTATCTTGTTGATATTTTTTTAATTTGCGAAAATTTCATATTCACTTTTCTTTTTGATGAATTCACTTTCTGTCTATTTATTCTAGGATATTTGATTAAACATACTTTTGTTGAAATAAATACTAAACTACTAACTATCGTACTAAAATCAAAGAACAGTGCTTAAAATACTAATCCATTTAAAATATTAATCTACTATTTTCTGAGATATTAACGTGTTCGTATTTCGATGGAAACCCGATTCTTGGGGTATAAATGAGTAACAGTAGATTGGGAAATAAATATGACTCAATAGAAACAAAATTATTTAGAAATAAATACTCATGTATTGAACACTTATAGTTATATGTGACTCTTCACGTTTAAAATTCTTTCATATTGTCTTTTTACACTGTTTAAATTATTTTTCTAAAGTATACAATAATCACAAAATATAATAGATATGGAATAAGTCCCCAACAGAGCTATTTTCCTCAACAGAATTTACTATCTTCACATCCCCCTAAAATACCCCATAACTTTCCACAATTCGGTCTTTTGAAGTCTCGATTGCTTTTCCTTTTACTTTACGTCATCTTATTATTGCTCTTTCTGCTCCATTGTGTCGGTGCAGACAATCATGACTACGGCGTATCCCTTAACAACGAGTTTAAATAACAACATAGTTCAGTGGCTGGTGCAACCAGATGCGGGTTCGAGTCCTTTGTCACTTTTTTTACATCTTTTAATTCTTGAGAAAATGAGAGCTAAGCATACATTTACTTCTCTTCATGTCTCAGAATGTTATTGTCTAACTGTAAACCCTTTTGCCGCATTACGTTTGTCTGCTGTTCTCATATTTGGCATTTCCTCATTTTCACTCCTTTTCGTCCAAAACATTTGTTTTAAGAAGTCAAAGGATTATATTTCGTTAAAAACTCACGTTTTACTTCTTTTACAGTTCACTAGAATGGTCACGAAGGATTTTTTTTTCAATTTTCAATATGACTTAAAGGTTAATGCGTATCTTTGTGATCCATCTGTGTTCCAATTCTCTACAATTGCATTTCTCCTTTTGCCTTTTCAATAACAAGGCACTTAGACACAAAGAAAAGCCTACTTTAATTTTTGTCTTCATGAATGTCTCCACAGATACTGCCATACTCACATTGGAACTTTAAGTTTTCAGTTCTAGTTAGTAAGTTTTAAATTTTCAACTACCCATTCATTTTGGATTGAGATAGATTTCATTCTCATCTCTTCCCTAAAAATTAAACAAAATCATATGTTTGGCCACGTTTGACGACAGCAACTTTGCTTCCTTTTTCTTTTAAAATTATTCGTTATTTTCAATCTAAGATTATCCGTAGGTTAAATTGACGAGAATCCCCCCTTATACATGTATATATATATATATATATATATATAAATATAAATTTCCCCCTTATACATAAATATATAATTAACGTATACTATATTAAGTATTCAAAATTAACGTCTCAATCAGCAGAAGGGAGAAGAATAGTTAATCAATAGCGAGTGGTTAATAATCGCATTGATATTTTTCGACAAAATGAATCTCACTAAATTAAAAATTTGAAATAAAAGGTCAATAATCTTTTATAAGTTTTCCGTAACTTCTTTGGATTGATTTATCATTAGAGAGACGTACTTTCAATTACCAAGGTTTTAAATTGTTTTAGGGGTAGCCTCGATAAATCATTCCACGATACTTCAGAACTGTTTTATCAGTCCAAGAACATGAAATAGAGCTTCTATGGATATAGACTTTCCCTTTACCGGTTTTAATATATGGGTTCACCATAGGAGAGGTGTCTATCAAAAAAAAACCAAGCGACCGGAGAATTCCACACAAGCTATTGAGTTACGTGGGAAATGGTCTGGTACTCGCATCCCGCCATGTCCTTAATGGGTCGTAACAGTCGACTTCAATGTCAGCCAATGAAGCCTTTTCGGTGCTGTTAATCGAAAACCTTTTCAACCCCTTCGAGGGTTTTGCATGGGAACCCGCATGCTCTTATCACGGTGGATAAACACGCGTATGGAAACATACGCTAAGAGGCCATTTCTGAAGGACATTTCGTGGCGCGTGTATATCGGTGTTCAATGGCCGAGTAATAAAAGTTTTTTCATCCAACCCTCTTCCAACTAGCATCCACTCCAAACCATGGCTCACCTTTCCCCATCAACAATCGCCACTTTCGGACGAAATACTTACGCGCGCGCCGCGCTCACAATGGGCAGCCATTGTTACGTTTAAAGAGGCAAAACAAAAGAACATCTATTGTTGTCGAGAATATCCTCTTTCTTCTTTTACATCTTTCATGCATCGCCGAATGAATAGAAGTGGATTAAATTGAGTTCCGTTGAAGTTTTCTTTCAATTGCACGATCACATTTGAAATGCTCGTTTTTAACACACGATCACTGTTTAGAATATCGTTTTCAATTCTATAACATTTGACTCTATGTAATAATCGAAATTGCAAGTTGTATATTTCAATGACTTTTAGTATTAAAGTAAATTTGGTCAAGCGTTACTTTGTGGAATGGTAACATAATGAATAAATAACTCTGTACTCTTCACGTATAACTTAGTACTTTTTTTTGTAAATTGCCGAGTTAATTATTCATTACTGTTAGTATCAAAATGATTTTGTGAATTGGGATTTTAGAGGAGTATTTTTTCTTTCCCAATAATAGGAACAATTCTCAGCCTCGAACATACTAACTCACTCGATTTCATTTTTTAAGAATTATCCTATTTTGTTTAAATTTCCGACGAATTGATAGTATCGAATATTGTTTCTAAATCCATATTATTATAGCAGAATTCACCATTGGGCAGTAGCTGAATTAGCACAACAATTACACAATTTCAACGATGAGCTTTTAAAATTGAAAGCCCATTTGGACATCTCGGAGGATTTGGCTTAACAGGGGTACATAATTAAGTAAAGAGTTACAACCCTCGCAACTGAATGAAGAGTGAAAATCGACACCTGGATGAAGTAGACCAAAGTGAAGATCACGGAAGGGCAATTACAGGAGACGAAAGAGGTTTCTGATCAAGTGCAAAAATAACGAGTAGAAAATTGTAAGCGTGTCTGAGTGTAACCTTTTATATAGAATGATAGATAATTCAGGCTTCTATGGCAACTAAAAATTAAAAAGCTGAATTCATTCCTGATTCTAAGCACAGAACATAGACGGAGGCACACTAAAATATCATCGTGAGCAATTTCAAACCCTTAACTATAAATCAAACAAAAATGAAAGTAGTGAATAATTATTTTGCAGCGCAAGAATTGGTTAAAATGTATGGAAACGCTCTGAATATAAGCACAGCATATTTCTACAACGGGGAATGAGTAAAATGAGAAAAACAGTATAGATCAACGGAGTAAACAGAAGGAGCGTGCAGAAGCTTTGCTGGAGATACTACGGAAAGTGCACCTATGTATTTAAATGAAGAATGTCAATGGAAATGAAGAGTAATTTCATTTCCTATCATCATCAAATGCTGACTTATGGAAGAATAACTTTGAAATTAAATTCAAAAATAACGGATGGAATAAATATGACACAAACAGATCATCAGCGCTGTAGCCGTTATTCGTAATTTTCCACGGCATCTAACTTAACCCTCTTGATTTTTAGGAAATATTTTTTGTTTATAGCAAGTGTTGCAGTGCAATGAATTGTTGAATGTTGAACTGTTGTTGAATTCATAACTCCAATACTTTTTGGCTTTTGACCATTGATTGTCAAGAGGCATATTGTATCTCCAAAATCTTCATTCGTCTTTGACTATTTATAATTGGACATTTAAGAGTTATGAATAACTATCCTTGAAATACTTCCCTGTGCACGCGTCGACCGCTTTTATTCAACTCCTCGAGGCACGTCACAATATGGTCAACTCGACAGCCCATTAGTCTCCTATTCTTCGCCCTTTTACGGTCCTTCAGAAGTAAGCATCTGATTCACATGCGCTACAAAGATCTTCATTTTAATTGTTCTCTTTTTAACTCTCTTTCCCATGAATGATACGCAAAAGTTATGTAAGGAAAGCCATGTTGCTTGCACCCCCTGCCACACACCGGAAGGTGGCTAACAGTGCAGTTCACGCAACTATTACAATTCTCTGATAGTCCCTCCAAATGTTTGTGAATTTCGTTAAACATATTTGATTTTGGATCCGTATCATATTGTATACTATATGGAAAGGAATAAAATGTATTTACGTAAATAACCTTTTATTCCTCATTCAGTCATAAATACGATAGGTCGTTTATCAATCTTCATTTTGCATGATATTCGCTATTTTAGAAATAATATCAGTAAATGTAATTAGATATTTCTCATGGCTGATAAACCCCGAAATGTGAATACAGATTCTATGAGATTTAACTCTGCAGTCATAATTTCATTCCGTTTTTAAATATTTTTACACAGTTCGAACTAAACTAAACAAATTATAGAGTAAACAGTGGTAAAGCATGGGCAAAACATTCACCTCATAAAACATCGTTTACAGTATTATCGAACTTTTGTGATAAATAAGTGCAAAAATTCAACATGAACGGTGATAACATTTTTATAGATGATCATTTGTATATTTAGCCAATAAAGTAACAATATGCGTAGTTTAAGTGGTGAGATGAATTTCGTATAGTATTTTAAAATATAATCTATCATAAAAATTATGCAATTTTAACGAGTGCGGAATTACGTATACATAAATATACTGATCCCCATAAGAAATCGGTTATTACAATGATCAGAGGAAAACATTGTAACGGAGTAGAGAATGAAAAAGGGCAGTTTGGATCCACAGCAATGAGATTTCTCCAACGCCTTCGGTTCGACACCCATTTACGACCTTCAACTGTTCTACTGTGTTAATTACCTTACTCTGTGCACTTTAGCAGAGCGATGCTCATTTTTCAGAGGCACAATCCGAGGTTATAACTTTTCTATTCTTCTTTAGCCGCACATTAATCAACATTTTCCATTTCCGCGTAATTTGACTGCCTTTTGGGAATTAGGTGTGCGGGTAATTGATGCGAATTAATTCTCCCAAAGTCAGCCTTTTTTAACCTCTGAATGACGTCACACCGTCATCCATTAACTCCTTCGCACGCAGACCTCCGGAGAAAGGGTTTTATAACCGTCGGAGGAAGGCGAATCGGAATAATGATAATATGCATTAATCCAACATCTCTCAGGGATACAGTCATCCGCGTAAAAATGGCAGTAAAAGTCATCCTTGGTCAGATGGCGTTACACAAAAAAGCTCTCAAAAATCTTTGCTTTAATATTCCCTCCGCCGTTTCCTTTATTCGACGGAATTGAACGTTAGCTTTTTGAGATCATCTTTTGGCGAATTGTTTTACTCCGTATAAGTGAAAAAATAAATTAATTTCTGTGCGATTTGCAGATACGAAGCACTCAAATTTATGTGCCGATGTGAGTATCAATTTATCCATCGAATTGCAATTTGATCAGTTGAGAAGATTGTGGAAGCAAGAGAAAAAAAATGTCTCTCGTTCAAATGGTGAAGTCCCTATGCCTTGTGCAGATAATCATTTCGTGCAATGTTATTTATTATTGCTCATATAATATAAATCTGAGGTTAGTTATAAATGCAGATTATAGGAATTATTTTATGAAATAAGATAAAACGTACACCGAAGGTTAAATAAATACAAATAATATTTTATCTTAATAAATAGCAAGGATAGCTGGGATATCTGTAATACACCGTTACAAGCCTTTTTTTAGATTTTAATGTATTTTGCTAGTGGGAATATCTCCAGATAACGCATTTTAATTATCCATTATTATTCGCATCTATTAAATTAGACTTTGCCATCGGTTTTCTGTTCCTATTATTTTAATTTACAATTATCAAATTCAATATAATTAGTTGTATGAAATGACCACCATGTTCTATTGTCTATTCTTATTCTTTCTCTTCTCCAAAACATTTTCTGTTCACTATAATTCTTGTGCACGTTTGCTATGAAAAGGGTATGCGATGAGGCATTTAATAATCCCCTTCAACCTCGTAACTTTCATCAAATGTTTATAACTATTTGTTTATACCCTTGCTACCAGAGTATTGCTCTACCTGTAAGGATTTTTTTGCAACAATAATAATAACCAGTAAGAGGAGCTATGTCTTAGACCGTGTTGTCTTTAGGTAATTTCCTTCCCATCTACATGAATGTTAAGCTGCTACTATTTTTTCTATTATATCATAGACTTGTTATTTAAAATTTCGATCCACTTATTTTTAACTGATGCTTATGACTCTGTTTTCTAAATTATAATCACTTAACTTTTAGTCTGTGATTTTATTGTTTATTCAGGATTTACTCTTTGAACAGTAATGCACCATTCACCGGTAGAGTTATGGGATATTTCGAGCACCTATCGATTCTAAATTTATTAATTTACTCAAATTTCTTAAAATTACTGATTCGATGATTCGTTTATAATTTGAGATCCGTCTTTGAATTACGTTGCTGTTTTGGGAAATATCGCAGAATACAATCCCCTTAAATCCACATCCATTCGATTAAAATACCATTACTCTAATATTTTTTAATGGCAATTCATTATATCATATGCTTTCCTGTTTTGAAGAATCCCCTTTTTGCGATGATCTCTTGATTCCACTTGAGAAATCCCCTAAACCCATGTTCTTGTCATTATTCTTCCCTATCATCTTCTCATTCAGGAACCCTCTCGCTTCATGAGTAAGATCTGTTCTTCAAATCATGCGATCACAATGAGACCGTCACTTTGGAGTCTTCGGGTGTTAGGCTTCCGTTTAACCGATTTTTGATTGAATTCCGTTGCGTTCATTTAAAGTTACTGTTCATATACAATAAAATCTTAGTATCCTCTGAACCGCAAAACATAAAAGAAAAGCAGTTCGCAAGTGTACCTTGATTCAAATCGAATATTGATCAATTCAGACTGATAAATAGCATCCTAAAGTTTCTACTAAAAATGGAAAAATGTCCTTTATTATAAAGACGTCTACTGTTTACCTGAAGAATACCTAAAAGTTTACAGTTCTCATAAATAAATCAGTTGTTGTAAATGAAATTAAAAATTACTTTTCCACGAGCGATCAAAGTCAAAATATTATTTTCACGCCAACATTGCTTTTAGCTCAGAAGCAACCCTTTACGACGTCCATTAAAATTTTATTCCTTTTAAACAAAAGCGTTAGACTTAGTTAGATGAGATCATTACATCGAATAGCTTCCTCTTTTACTATTTCCATTTATTATCTTCACGCTGCCATTTCGCACCTCCGCCATCTGCTCCGCGCATTCGATCATTCGAATGTGTTACTTCCTCATTTCGGAGCAACTGACGCAACTAAATGACCATCCGAGTATTTTAAATAACCTTCAGAAGGTTCTACGAATATCTCAGAACATCAAGCCTTTTGCTTGAGAATACTGCGGAAAATGATTATATTTTTTGTTTAATAATCATTTTTTGTCGAAAAGAGACATTCATTATGACTTCGGATGACAAAAATTTCCTTTCAACGTGTGGACAGCGTCTGAGAATGATATTCAGATGACACCTCTTCATTAGAATATTTTTCTTGTTATTTCAACGCCACAATTCCATTAAGGCAACATAGGGAGTCGTAAGGAAAAACTTTTATGGTCTCTCAGCCGTCAATCAATTACATCGATAACGAGTGATCGCAAAATGGAGTCTCTCTTTTTGGCGCCTCTGCGTCGGATTGCATTACAAACCAAAAAACATCGTGGACACGTACTTTTATCATTCGGCAGTATTTCTTGTTCGCAAATGCTCGTTATAGATTCTCTCGGAACAATCGGAACGAGTGAATTTTTCGAAGAGAAAGTAATGCATCCAAACATCCGCCAAAGTCATTCCGTTTTTTATTTCGGCCCATTTTTGAGAGAATCTTTTTGAAAATCACCCTCTGCCGAAACATACTCTCCAGACTCCGTTTTATTCTCGTTTTGCCTCCTCCAGTCAATGCTTTTTGGGAAATAACTAAAAAAAGCCTTCTCCATCTGCATTTCCAACTGAACAGCCGAATAAAACAACCCCGCGTAATTGCAAACCATCTTTACTCCTTTGTCGAGAGAAAATCCACTTCGCCAATTTCATTTTGGCTCTTTCTTTTATATTCCTTCTCTCGCTTTTTTGTTATTAATTCGTCCATTTCAAAGGATCTCACTCTCCTTAATATACGGTTTTCATTTCGATTCTTTTCAAAATAGTTTATGTTACACATATTTCTGGATAAAGTTATTTGGATTTCTTTCTCGTATTTATTCTAGCAATCTCTCTGTACTTCACAACGCGTATTTTTATATTACGAAACACAAATTCTAATATCGAACACATTGCGCAAACATACGCTTCGAGTTAAAATATTCTGATGCCCATTTATAAAAACGTAGAGAAAATACCTGAATGAGTTTTCAAGAATTCTCTATTCATTTTGTTTGTTAATTCAAAAACTGCTGAAAACACATCTCCCCTTTCTGCTTTCATAATTTCTTTCTCAAAAAAACCTTCAAAAGGGTTGGCCTTAGAGGGTCGTGTACGAGCCATGCGAGCGCTCTTTTTTGTGAAAAGAGAAAGGTAAAGTGAGATGCAGAGGGAATAAAAAGCGAGATTTAGTGTGTACAAGAGAGGAAGTCGAGATGTGAAGTTTCGAATCGAAAAGAAAGAGACAAATGCAGTGCTAATTAGCGTTAGATACAAACTTAATCGTTATTTTACGAATTTAAAGATCTATGACTTTTGAACATTAACTACTTAGAAAATTTCTTATTTCATGAAAAAGCTTATAAGAAGATTGATTTTAATTTTCATCAAATACTATTTAATAATATTGTGAGAATCTAGCAAAAGAATAAATCTAATCTAATGCACAGTGGAATCACTGAATTTTATTCCGAATTGAAAATGAAAGATTACCATATTGACAATCGCCTCTTGGCAGAATTAAACATTATATATAATAACATAAATGTTACAAAGTCAGTTTTTACAAAAAACTGTTCTATTGTGTTTTCATAAATGCTTCTTAGTTTTGATTTTCCAATTGTATGTCTAATCCACAATTCGCGTTTCTTTTCCTTATTTTTCTAAGTAAACAGAGTTGATGCCCACCAAAAGGATATCCACCAGTTTTATTAACCATTCTATGCTCATCTTAAATGATACGCAGAGATTCCTCAAAGACTGTCAACGAGGAAACCCATTTGTGAGACGTGAAATAGTCGATACCTCTAAATATCACAAAAGATGCCAATAGCTTTAAATGGATCACAGAAGAGAACAAGGAATGGAACATAATCCATTAATAAGGGAAAACTCG
The DNA here is from genome assembly GCA_020796165.1 of Pantala flavescens. Taxonomy (NCBI): domain Eukaryota; kingdom Metazoa; phylum Arthropoda; class Insecta; order Odonata; family Libellulidae; genus Pantala; species Pantala flavescens. The sequence continues at coordinate 19,816,154 of CM036882.1, forward strand.
GCAAAATGAGGAATCGCTAATACATGCGTGTTGGTTTACATCCGCATCGGAATTTGAACGGATAATTATGATGCTATATTTATATTCTTAAAGTTTCTTCTGTCTATTTTCATTTTGTTCATCAAACATACTTTTCATTTAATACTTCAGTGATAATAAAACGGCAGCATTTCGTTCCATAAAATCCATTGACGATCCTTATCTTGGGCTATAGTTTCAAAAGGGAGTGTTTGCACTAATGCTCTTCCCACACTTCCATTAAAATGTTCTCTTCTTTGCCTCATATTTCCCCCGAATAAAAAAGACAGGGCAAAAGGGGAGATACGGACTCAAATGAATCCCCATTTCTAGTTTTATTCCTTTTCACCATCATTCTATTTTCTATGACATTCAAGTTCCCATGAAATGCTGAAGATGGAGATGAGAGTGAAGTGTTTGTGGATTGACTAATTCCTTATGGAAAAATGCGGAGGGAAATGATTCGTTTGCGAATAAAAAGTCTTTTGCCATCTCAATTCCGCTCATTACTTTGCCTTTGATTATGAGGTGAGGAGTGCACTCCGTCGTTTATTTGAAAGAGTACCTCGTGCAGCAAAGAACTTATTATCATAATTACGCGCAATTTCAAACGTTGCACATGTATTACACATATACTTTTCGCAGCAAATGGAGGAAAATTTTAAAATGTGACAATTCCGATGGAGTTTAACGAATGCCATTTTCGTAATTTACGAGTCGTTGAGGTTTAAGTTTAAATTACAAAATTTTAAAACGGTTTCGCCGATTGTTGACGTTCTGCAAGAAAGAAACGATCACTTATATTTCTGTTTCGTATGTCGTGTATTTTGTCAGAGTATTTTACTTTAGCCATTGACTGAAACTTAACCATTGCTATCGTTCGCATACTCAGCGACCCTTCTCATTGGTGTTTCTCTTCCATGAACAGACATTGCAGCATTTATCTTCCTTTTACTACTTTATATTCTGAAAACACGACAATGATAAGATGAAAGAAAATACTTTCTCGCCCTTAATTCTAATTGAAAAAGTCATAAACTCAAGGTAATGAAAAGTATCACGAGAGGTAAAAGAGTAAAAATGAGGATTTAGGAGTGATAGACGGGCGCCTGCGGGGGCAGTTCCAAAATAGGTACAAATCCTCACAAGAAATAAACAAAAAGGGGAGACTTTTGATTCTAACGGAGGTAAGTTTGGGGGAAAAGGTGAGCATTAGGATGAGTGAAAAAGGAAGAGACGTCCTGAAAAATCGTAATGAAAAGCGAGAATTAAAGGCCGAGTCGGAAATATATGAATTTCCAACTCATAAACAAAAGCGCGTTGAAATACGTACCAGGGTCTCATAAATCACCCAAATACTCATGCATACGCTACGGAATATAAAAGAGTGCATGAAGAGGAACGTGGAAATTAGAATGAGAGCGTGTTTTTCGAAACGTCCAGAATATTTTACGACTAATTGGGGTATTTTGGGAACGGAAAAAAAGCTTTTCGTGGCAATGTTCTTATCGAAGGGAATCGATTCGGAATTGTACGTTTCGATATATATCGACGGGGATATCGATCGAAATGCGGTGATCTGCGAAGCGTAGAAGATTATTCGAAAGCTAAATACAATTAATAGATAGGCTGTGTTTCGTTGGAAATTCGGAAATAATATCCTATGGGAGAGCAGAGAATAGGTTGGCAAAAGAAGGAACTTTATTGTAATATATAGAATAATGTATATAATATTATAGAAAATGTTCACATATAACGGTTCATTATTCTGAACAAAGAATAAGACTATTTGTTCGAAGAAAAATGCTTTAAGAATCGTTTTTAGAAGAGAGGATGATTCTTAGGACAAAATAAATATGATATATATTTTTATATTTGCCCATATTACTCGTTCTAATGCGGACAATGCAAAGTCTACTATAGTCGAAGTATTAATTATATGGACTTTGTGTATCTATTGCTTAGCACACAATTATTAACACAACCTACAGGAACTGTTTTTGTTTCAAACTAAGCATAATTTTAATTACTTTAAGTGAGATTTTTTGCGTGTGCATTCTTAATCTACAAGAAAAATATAAAATAAGGTACTCAAAAAACGGCACTTTTTCCGAGTCCCGCCGCTTTTGCGAAACATAAAAGCCAATTACAAGGAAATACTTAAAACAATGCAATTTTAGACAGAGGGTCATCTTGACAAGCTCCATTTGCTAACACTTTGAATTTTCAACACATCCATAATATTGCGGTTAATCGGCATAAAAGTTTAAAATCAATCTAGTCCTAGGATTTTGTTATATTAAAGTTATTAGTTTTATTAATTCTGTTTACTAAAGTAACTTTTAACTTTCAATTTCTTATAGGCCACGATGTATATCGAGGAAACTTCATCATCCTACTTTAATTAGTTTAATCTTCCGCAAGTTAACTACAATTAATATGTATATATGTTGGTGTAGAATTGATTATCGTAATATATTTTGATAATCATACAAATACAATCATTTATGTTTTTAATTTTACCATGAAAATCATTATATTTTCTTGCAAAATACAGAAAATGTGTACCAAATAAATGAAAAGTACCAAATCTCAAAACTTGCAAAAAAAAATTTCATAGCATACAATCTTTCAAAAGGCTGTATTTAATTTGGTGATGTTTATAATAATAATTTTTGTCAATCGAAGCAAATAAATTTGTCCAAAGAATGCTCAATTATTTCGATATAATCGATAAGCGAGTTATTCGTTAAACACATCAATAAAAGTAAGAAAGCTATTCATAACAGGCACACGAAGCGGTTGAAATTAATGTAAGCGTATCCAAATAATAAACATCTGCTGTTGCGTGTGGTCGCTGCAATAAATCTTGAGTCGCCATCTGTGGCGTCAAATAGAACTCCAATAAAAGAGGTGATGCTACCGAGGAACATTCTAATTAAATAGAAGAACCTTTCTCCGTAATAGAGAAATGATGTTTTAATTAGGAGAAGAGGATTTTGGATGAAACGAGCCACTTTCCGAACGAAAGAGCTTTTGATCCGGAAAACGGAGTATCACTTAAAACCATTCTTCGTGGTTTTTCCACGAACGCTCAATATATCCGTCTCTGTCATTATAATTGTGTGCTCCTCCATCTTGTTTTTGATTAAATTGCTTTTTTAGTCCATCCTTTACTTGCGCTTTTTTGCTCTCATTTGTTTATTTACTCGATTCAATAGTCGCATTGAAGCTTACAAATCGAGTAATTTTTACCGTCGTAAATCGTATGTTTTCGTACGAAACGATTTGAATTTTTTCGTTCACTAATTCACTCTTTTCGATTTCTTATTATTTTTACTCTTTTCATTAAAATAATGGGGCACTTAAATAAACTTTTGGATACCGTTAACTTATAATATACAACTATCGTCAAAAACAGTTTTTTGAATAATAATTACTCAAAAAAGAGTATCCTTAATAATTCTCATTTTTTTCAAATGAAATATATTTACCGATTTCTTCATCGATTCATTTTGTGATTTAAAAGAATATAACAATATACTCAGAAATTTGAGATTAAGAAAATCTGTTTCTTCATAGGTACAATTTGTTCATAAGTATTTCGAGTCCTTTAGTCGAAATCAAAGTTTTCATTTCTCAGGCGAAATTCACTTCATCTCATCTTACGTTGCACGACTTTTACACTACGCGACTGGTTGTCCGTGTTTATAATTATGAATGTAATTGCGAATTTTTAGTTCTTATTTATCTTTCAAAACTGTTGTTTACTTGTTATGACGTCACTGAAAAGGTTGCTCTTTCGATTCCATTTTCTGTTCATGATTTCATCTGAAGCACATTCTAAATGGCAATCTTCTTATTGAGGAAGAAGGAATATAGTTTACCATAAAAATCAATCGCAGAATTTTGTTTATGATTATCGCTTCCGAATGAAATCGCTTGCTCTTTTCGTAGAAGTTTTCTAAGCGGGTTTTACTCCTCAATGAAGAATTATTATCTTCATATTAATCATTATTATCATCATCATTAATAATAGCTATCATGTTAATTCTTTTAAATATGACTCTATCGATAATGTTTGTCACTTTAGCTCTATATATGTTTAAGTTAATTTTCATCTTTATATAATAATTTTATATATTCTTCTCTTAAATTAACCATTTATTATTGCTTAAATTCAAACAAATGGGTGTAAATGTAAGGTAAATATAGAGCCATTTTTTAATCCCCGAGGATTAAATACTAATAATAATATTTTTGGTGGAAAAAGATAATAATTTTATTTAAGTCCAATATTTCATGAATTCAATTGTACGCATCATATGATGAAGACATTTATGATATTATTCGCAAATTCAGTTTAGATCTATAGTATATATTTATTGATTTAGAATGCTTCAAAATTGTATGAATCTCAAATTCCAGCAAAAAATTTAGAAATTACAATCCGCAAAATAATATTACTGGATATATTTGCATGTATTTTTATTAGTTAGTGCCTATCGATTCGCTATCAGATATATTCTTACATATACTAGTTAAAATTTTGGAAGGAACGGAAAAATTTGTTCTACAATTATTTTCTGTAAAATGACTTTTGGTATATAAAATGTTAAATAATTGTGGATTTATACTTTTTTACGAAACATTCGTATTTGTAATGTTTTTGTTTGAAGTGCAAAAACTTGATTGTAACGTAAAATACCACAATTTCCTCTCTAAATCATAATTTAAAGTTTGAGAACCGCAATAATTTCGTTACTTAATACTTGCTGTTAGCGCCCTCCAGTTAACAGCTCATTTTGGGCCTCTCATTACGAAATGGAGACCTGCGATCAGCTAATGCTACCCAAACATTAGGTGAGGTGAAAGCAATTTCCCCTTTTGAGTAGTTAACCTCAAGCATCCCCTTTTAAGACTTTTCACTTAAATGGAACCAATGAACAGCTCCTTGGAGCATTTGCCCTCACTCAAACCGCCATCAAAGAATAAAATATATATATATATATATATATATATATATATATATATATATATATATATATATAATTCCTCAATTTATAAGACCATATTTTATGATTCTATTTCTATTCTCTAGAATTTTTAGATCCAATAAGATTTAAATTGCCTGTAATAGAATTTGAGCGAATGTTAAAGTATTTTTTGACATATTTCTTCTAAAATCTTCCGCACAACTCAGTCTTTTATGATAAGAGGATCTTCTTGAAGATTACTTGAGAATTTCAAAAGTTTTAAGTTATGCTGACATCAATCGATTTCACATCAATTTCAAAACAAATTATTTGCGATTTTTAAAAATATAGCTGGTTATCATTTACATTCATCTGCTTTCCCAGTATTGGCGTATGAAAACAATGCGAGAAACTGGAAAGATTATGATTACCATGTAAATGTAGGAAAAAATGATAATATATGAGAGCAAAAATAATTCAAATGCAATGAACTATAGAAGATTTGTGAATTAGAAGTAGAAATAGAAGGAAAATTCTACATCTCTTTTAGAATTGCAGACTAACTCGACAGTCGCTTAACCAATAGCTTGACCAAGAATCGCTTTGTATTTCAAAGTATACACTTTGTATTTCTCACCCTTTGTATTCAGGTTCTCTTACTTTAGCAAATTCCTCCACTTAACAATTTTCCTCGGAAGCTTTTGTGAAGAGCCCTTACCCGTCTTATATTTCATGGCTAACCAACTCTCATCTTATCTACACCGCAAAACCCACTCTGATGTGGAGATAGCCCTTTTGGGGAAGACCATCTTCTAGTTTGCCATCTCTTCAATCAATTGACTCGATCTTTGCTGTGGCGGTTACTTTCGGAAGTCCAGGGATCATATTCCGCACAATAGCAATTTCTCCTCTTAGAGATGGACGTCTTCACATTGGGTAGATGCACCAGTTTGTGGTAGATCAAACATAACAATTATAATATCGAGAATGTTTTAATGCTGTTCATATTTATTTTATTCGGTTCAGATTTATTTATTTTGAATTTCGGATTACAATTGTATATATATATATATATTTTTTTCTTTAAAACATGATTATTTGCACTCAGAAATCTTTCCCTTGCCTTTTTTCCTATCACTTGGAAGAATGACGAATCCTTGAAATTAAATCAATATAATCATAAAATATAAATGTAGATATGAATTTTCTTCTGTATTTTGTACACATTGTTTGATCAGAGGTGCATTATGCCCTCACTCGCTCGGTTCGAGTATATCGCAATTTCTTAATGTTTCTTGCTCTTGCCTTTAAAAATGTACCGCATTCAACGCTGAACTAAGAATATGGTACAGAACTAGTTGAATAAAAACTATTTTTCCACTAAGTTTATAGTAATTTGTATTTTAAATCCTTCCGCTAAACAAAGCATGAATTTCTAGCGTTCTATCAATATCAACATGTAATCTAAACACAATTAAATCAAGAATTGTCCTCAAGAAAAATTCCATATTAAAATATAAAAATTATTGATGATTTCAAGGATTTAAAATTCGATCAATATTTACAAATTATATAAATATGTTCGTTGTTTATAAAGTTGATTCATTCTTTGAAAATATTTAACTAACAAATTATTTCTCTTTTTATAACTCATTTGTTCCATTGCTTCTTGCCGATATCTTAAAGAGATATTTTTAAACATTAGTTTAGTTATTTTCTATTCCTTTGCATTAAATAGAGCTTTTTCAATTTCTTGCCCCTCAAACTAGTCGTGCTTGGTTCATGTTTACAATATTTCTTTCAACATGAGTCAGACACAAACATTTCCGTTATTTTGATGAAATTCGGAAACCTTTCGCTTAATCATACCGATCGAAATATTAAGAACGAAATCCTCTTCAAATGCCATTAAAAACTTCCAAAACGAAAGGTCTGATGGAGAAGTTCTCTCCATTCTTCTCCGAAGGAATTGTGGGAGTTTTGGAGGATAAAAAGAGATTGATGTGGTAAACGAAACAAATAAACAGGAGGCAAGAAGTCTTTAACAGATGACGCCTCTAAACCCTTTGTACCAATCTTCTTCTTTCTATGCTCTACAAAAATGCAAACAAAAGGAGAAAAATGTTATCAAGGGATGAGGAAATTTGGGGCGTTCATGGCTTCTTTGCAGTTGCTCTTCTCTCAACATTTCCACGAAAACTTTCCAAGAGGTCTAAAAGTTTTCGGGTGGCGGTTTTTAACTAGCGGTTTGAGGAAGGAATGGTTTGGGGTGCTTTCTTGCTCGTCTTCATGTTTCCACGGCTACAATTTACTCTTCCAAGAATTAAATTTGTGATTTCTACGTGAAGATGAAGAGAATACCACTTTTGCATATAAATGTCTCTTTATATACATTTTACACGTTTAGACGATAATAGAACAACAATATCACATCCAATCGTCTTTCATTGTACAATCATTATTCTTCTAAATACTTCTCGAAGAATGATTAAATGTCTGTAAATAATAGTAATCCAAAACTTGGATGACTATTATTGAGGAATGTATAAAAAATTTAAATGTTACGTGAACATTTAAAATATAAAAAGTATCATAATGATGTTACCCATCCTTTGTGTGACTGATTTTCAATAAAAATTGATAGAAATAGAAATTTAATTCAGCGATAAAAAGTTATAGAACATCTTAAAGTAAATTCGTAATAAAACATAAAATGAATAACTGTTTTGCGATTTATTAAATGAGTTTAAGGGAATTCTATTCCAAGATTGCGCTTTATCAGTTTGGAAGAGAAATGTATTGTTTATCGTGGAAGATTCCAATGGGAAGGAAGAAGTTGGGGTTCGAAGAAAAGGCGATTGAAGGGCTTCTTCTTTTAATATCTAAATAAAAAGGGCGAAAACAAGAGGGTGAGAAGCAACTCTTGATTCCACGCCTCGAGGTTTCAGAGGCGAGAGGAAAAAGACGCCCGCTAACGTCTAGCGCCACGCCTTGGGTGCGGCGGGGAAATGAAGCTTGAAGAAAAGGCCAACTCCTCAAACTCTCTCCTTACTCCAGAAGAGTGTTTCTTACTCCTCAGAGAAATTCCCCTTTTGTCCTCCCTCCCTATGCGGTGTTTAGGAGTTCATTCTCTTTTTATGTTCTCCAAAGAAACCTTTTTTATTTATTCATCCGAGTGGATTAGATTGTCTCTATGTTACAGCGCGGGTAGGAAAACAAATGAACAGAGGAAATGGTTTCGATTATCAATTGAAAAGATGGATGAGGGAAAGTTATATTATTTGCAGCGGTCACTGCATTCATGATTTCTAGGAATTATTATTTGAAGATGAGGAGAGCGATTTTGAAATTATGATATCGCGGCAGTTTTACGTTCTAAAAATCTGAAATTTTCGCATTTATTTCTTAAAAAATTCATTTACATGAAATTATTTTCAACGTATCTGAATTTACATAAAATATTCTCATGTGTTTGTTGTTTACAAGCCAAAATTTAACATTTTCCAGATTATTTCCGATTACTCTTTAGCTAGCAGTGAATATTTGTTACTTACTAAGTAATTTTATTTTCATAAATGCAATCTGCTCGTATTCGAAGTTTTCCTAATTTTTTATCGCAATATTATTATATTGTAGGAGTCAATATTGTGGTTCCTTATTATGCAATTCCCTTCGTTTGTCCTAACGAAGTACATTAGAGATCTTAGGGATTTAGTCATTTCAAACTGAATAATGTTATTTTGATTATTTTCAAACTAATTGTATCAAAAGGAAGTTATGAATACATTATTGTAAGCGATACAAAATTGTTTCCTAACTTTTTGAACGGAAAATTAATTAGAAAATTAGAAATTAGAAAAAGAAAAAATTAAATACGATAAAAAATTTCTTTTTCTGATATTTCACTACATTTAGCTATCTTTTAAATTTTCTTTTTTCAAGAGAAATATTTCCTTAAAATAAATTAATTATTATGCTATTCATTAATATTTCGCATTTTCTTATGGTTAGCACCAATCGAAATATTCGGTTGAATGAATTGAAGTAATGGAGAAACAGATACGAAAATAATCTTTCTGATTCAATATATATGTTCCATGTTTCACATCTAAGAACAATGATTGCTACAATATCTTTTAAAATAAATTAGAACGATGTAGTTAAGACAATTGGAAGTAATTATTTAAATTTAAATATCCTTTTGGAGTGAACAGAAGAGATTATTTACCTATTGCGGTGATATAAACGTAGTTAGCTTTAGTCGCAAACGAATAGTATTACTGAGTCATAGAAGAAGTGCAAAAGCAAGAATCCTTCCGCCGTCATCATTCATTTCTTGAACGGTTATCGAAAATCATTTCCTCCACTTCAACGTTCGGCAATCAAAGACCTTTTAATTATAAACTCGTCGTATTCTCTCTTTTATCACAGCGTTCACCTTTTCATACACCTGTCTTAGGCTCAAAAATTAAACAACCCTTCTTTAGCATCAATTCCTCTGGTGTATTGTTTTACGACTTCCGACCAATCTTCGTAATACGTTTCGGCCGAAAAGGGAGTGTTATTTTTTTGTGGATGAGTACGTCCCCTTCGGGTGAGAAGTGATGAGGATTCGTATGAAAGGATAAGGGGAGGGAACCCTAGCATTGTTGGACTGTCACAGGTAGCGCTGACACTCCTTTGTAAAAGGGTCGTGTGTAAAGGCTCTTTTCTGAACCCCTTCCACTCGTTTCCCTCTTTTATTTGCCTCTTCTGCGGGGGCTCCATTTTTCATGCGAATGAAACCAGTCCGTGCGAAATGCATTTCCGATTTACTTGTTTAACAAGCCTCTTTTATTCGATCGTCAAAATGATCCAATTTAAAGTCGGCAATCGGTTGCACATTTGTGCTCAAAATATCAAGCGATCGAATGCAGTCTTAGCCATATCTCGGAAGCTCATCAAAAGAGATTACGAGTTTTGAGCATTACATCGTATATCTAGTGCTTTAAAAAGAATGTCTCGTATATTTTTATACTTTCTACGATTTTTGTTCATCTCTGCAGTCTATGCAACAAAATCAGCACATCTATCGTTCTTTCAAAAAGAGTCGCAAAAGCAAGTGAACAGTGGCAGTGCCCATTCAGTAGATCGATACATTACAGCGATTATCTGCATTCGAAGCTCAATAAATCGATTTTACTCTTTTTCTGCAATCGATACATTTTGAACTTTGGTTTGCTGTGACGTTTTAACCTCGAACATTATGCAATACACGAATCGACTTCCTTTTTATACTCCGTTTACCTGTTGCGAAGAATTCTGAAAAATTTACGAAAGTGAATAGAAAAATCTTTTTCGCTATAATTCTCTTCTAAAATGGTTTACAATTCCGTAAATTTCCGTAATTCGTTTTTATTGCTTCGATATTTCTACGATAGAAGCTGTTACTTCCATTTTGAAAGACGATAGATTGGCTTTCACTCGAACCAAATTTGCAGAATAATTTATTTTTTGGGAACTAAACGATGATAAAGGCTGGAATAGAGTTAATGGCCCTCCAATTTGTCCGTCCTTTCAATCCCTTTGATGAGATATCCTCTTTCTCCTTTTATCATGTAATGGTCCCTTGACCCAACAATTTCGACCATGTTCTTTGTTCCAATCTCACTCCGTTTAAAAGAGAAAAACATTCGCTAAAAATAGCCAATTCGTCGGTCAGATTGAACATTGCAAACATAAGTTTGCATTTAAAAATTTTTAGATCAATTTTTTTATTTCGTTAACGAAGCATTATCATTTACTTTGACTGAAATTTACAAACTTTTTTTGCGTATAAATCCATGCCAAATTCTTTAAAATTTAATATTTTTTGAAGATGAGAAAATATTACTTTAATGTCCTTTTTTGGTACTTTTTCGATATCTAATTTTCTTACGTTGTAATTTAACTTTTCTGAAAACACGCAGCCATTCAAGTTATCGAGGAAGATTGCTCATAACTAAAAATACTAAAGTTTCAGTCATCTGATATTATTTCATTGAAGTACAATTTCAAGAAAGTGTTATTTGAAAAGAGATTCAGTTCTCAAGCAGGTTATGATTTTCATAATGTGAAATTCGCGTACATCTCTGGTACTTTTTTGATAAAAACTTACCGTTTATAATATTCAAATACATTTCGTGCATTTCACCATGTGCATGGTAAATTTAAGTATAATTCTTCAATTTTTAAAAAAGAAGAATATAGTTCATAAATTACTTTATTATGTCCTAAATGTTTTGATTTTCAAATATATCAACAATAATATGTATACGATAACATTCTTTTTGTATTTAATTCTCAGAAGAATTGAATACAAAAATCTCAGTACGAATTAAAAGTTTCTAAAGAAAAAAGTAATATAGCAATGTTTAGCATATATTTTCGTGATCTGCTTTTTCTAGGCAAAAGTTTCTGAGTATCTGTAATTTATTTATCGTAAGATTCCAGTGCATATCGCAAGCCCTTCAATTTAAATACTCTAATTAGGGATTATGTAAGTTGTAAAATTTCATTCACATAATCACAATGTATCTTCTACTTTAAATAAAATTATATTCTCAATTTCGATTTAAGAAATGTTTTTCTATCTCCGATTCTAGGAAGAACATTTAGCTTACTTAGATGAAAAATTAAGGTAAATCATGTCAGATAAAGAAAATCCTCTCTGTGAAGGATGACTACTCCATGGGCGCAGTAGCTGCACCAAATTCATAAGCCGAATTAGATGTCTTCTGGTTCACTCAGCCGTTACTCTTCATTTCTCAGTTGACGTTAAAGGAGTAATTAAGTCCTCAGAAGGTTTCTTGAGCTGACAATCGCTGACTCCTTCGAATGGGAAAAGGGATAAGCCAATAAACGATGTTTTCGCTGCGAAATGGAAACATTTGAAGGTGACAATGGGAAATAAATGAGCAGCGAAATGGTAGCTAGGGAACGGGATAAAGGGTTTGAGGTTTGGGAAGAGTTAGAAGGATTAGAATGTTCACGGGGAGAATCAGGGTTAATGCTGTTAAGAGAAGAAAGGATTAAGCTGAGAATGAAGATAAATCACCCAAATTATATCCGTTTTATGCCAATATTTGTACCCGCATTTTAAACTTGCAATTATTGGTAAATTACATTTTTGATAAATATTTATAATTTACGCCTTAACTTAATTCGGTACGGCTCTAAGTAAAATTATCAAAGCATCGACTACTAAATGCAGTTTTGATTATTTTGGAAGAATAAAAACGATATTTATTGCATCAAAATCGAATTCAATCAACTTGGTAAAAACTTTCATGACGATTTAATTTTCATAGTAACTCCAACCAACTTATTGAGGATGATATTCATCTCCCTTACGATAATAAATTTGAAAAATATGTTTTATAAGTACACTGTTTAAATAATTTATCTATCATATATGTTCAGCAAGAATAGTAATATGAAATACTAATTTAAGAAAATGATTCTTCCTATTCCATGTGACAGATTCATGCTCCTAAAATAGAGCTTAACTTGACGCAAAGCGGGTATTTATTGAGAAGCACTTAAAGAATTTGTCTTATCGATTCAATTCTTTCTTCACTGACACCATTCAGCACCTTCAAAGCTTTCGAATCCATTAGAGGTCTTCTCACAAAGATAACAGTTTTAATGGATCGTAACTTTTTAATTTACGCAAAGAATATCAAATGAGTCTATGAAATTTTAAAATTATATTGGAATATTGGACTTGTTGGAACTTGGAAATAGAAATTGAAACTTGCAAATGTTTATATATCGCCGCAATACTAATAACAAATATTTATGTGAAGCTAATAAACTATTTTTTATTTTATTATATTCATAAACATTATAGAATTGTGCATAAAGTACTGTCGAAATATTTATACTTTTAGTTATAAAAATATTAAGTTATTAAATATTCCCTTTAATTAGATTTCGGCGATTGCCTACCATAGAACAGCATTAGATTGAATGAGTTAATTTTATTTCTTTTCTCTCAGTTTCCCACTTCTGTAGAAGCTGATTCTTTCATTTCTACCCTAAACTAACACTCCCATAATCCAATTTGAACCCTCCACAAATTCCATCCATTCCATTCAATTTCTATCAGCATAAGTCTCAGATGTCCTGTTTTAACATACGATTTCTCGCTCATGAAGGGTTTCTATAAGAAATAGAGCATAAAATTGTTTGCACGTGTTGGCATGACATTTGGTTCTTTCGATAATCGCAAACATCACGCGAGGATTTCGTAAATAAAGCCTTTACGGACACCAAAATCGAATCTAGATACAACGTAAACAGAAGTTATCTACAGTTGTGCAATACAAAACAAGGCGTCTAATAAGAGCAAGCAAGAGACATGCGCTCAAAATATTACTTTCATAACACATCAATAAATATGTAAACATTCATTGAATAAGAGATTTTTGTTACAGTGTACATTAATTAAAAAATCAGTGAGGATGTCTGTGATGAAATGATAAATCAGATTATCATACTGAGTTAGTGATTCAAGGAAATTCTTGGAAATATCATTCACTTCTTTAGTATTTATCTAACGGAATATTACAAAATCTTCTAAATTTTATTGCTTAAGTAAAGGTTCAGCCCAAAGAGTAAACCGAAAAACAACACCATTCAAAGATATGAACTTACAGTTTCCTTAAATATGATATTCGGTTGTATTTAATTTAATATTCCGATGACATTTCCTGCTTTTCATTTATAGAAATAATTAATCAAATTTCAAAATCGTTGAATTATACTTTGAGTGCGTTATTTCACTTAAACGAAGAATTGCTCAATAGAATATATATTAATATTAGAAAATTAAATAATATCCTGTAAATAATGAAAAAATGATGTTTTCAGTTTCATTCTTGAAATATTTGTTTTATTGTTGTGGAGAGGATTTTAGCGGAAAAGGATAAATTTATACGAACGAAAACAGGATTGAATTTTTTAATGCAAAGGTCGAACATATTTTCAAAATATTTTGAGACCACTGATGTATATTTTAAAATTCGTCTATAACTTATTCCAAATGAATTGGCATCGAAGCCTTTCAAAAAAGGGTCAGTGGGTAACTCTGAGATCTTAAGACACCGATTTGAGCGATTCATTCGAAATGCCATTTAAATATTTTCCTAGAGATTTGACGAAGAATTTGCAACTCGATAAAGGTATTCAACTTGGTTCTGAGTTGTCACGAATTACGATACGGATTATGTTGAAATTAGACATATTATTATTAATTAGTTAGACATAATAAATAAAAACAACTTCGTAAATTTCCACAAAAAATTATTCTGTGTAAATTTACGAAGTTGTATTTATTACTATGGCATTCCACGAAGTCACGCCTTCTCACATTGATTTCAATAGCTAGACATTCCATAGAATTCAGTTGAACAAACTGATAAATATTAAAAAAGAAATTCAATCAGCTTTGTTGAAATTATTATTATTAATGCATTATTTAGTGAATAGATTGGTTATGATATTTGTCAAGAAGAGGTTGTTTTATTTCTTACAATTTGATGAATGATGAATTTTTGAAAAATCATTTCTAATAATTAATCGTAAGCGTTCAGCATTTTATAAAAACGCAGAGTGAATTTTACGAAAGAAATTTCAATCGAGTTTACATTAATATCGATACAAAAATATGTAACATCATTCCAGACACATGGTGCAAATTTATGAGAAGTTTTCATAATCAACCATAACATATAAAATACTTTTTAGAAAATAAATATTGAAAATTAACTATATATATATTTTATCACTCAATCCTCAAAAATATGCTTTTTATGAACTTAAAGTTGTTCTGAGGTTCTCAATGATAAAGGACTCAGGATTTAAGAGTGGATATTTAATCTCGTTCATTCGATAAATAGATAAATTAGGTATTTTTCTCAATAACATATGATTTTATCATTATATTGTCATCGGAAGATTCTTGGGATGTTTAGAATCTTCTGTTCACATCTGCTCCACGCAAAGATCGGATCCATTAGGTGGCCGTAATTACGCTCTTCGGAGAGAAAAATAAATCGGAGGCAGAAAAAACCCTCTGTCACCTGTTCTCCCAAATGAAAATTCTCCGGAATTAAATCCCATGCGCTTTCAAAATGGTAATTAGCTGTTACGGAAATAGCGAATATAATACGGCGTATATTCTGAAAAAAGAGCTGAAGTAGCGCATGAGAATTTGAGATAAGGAATGTGTGCGAATAAATGAATTCACTATTAAATAATTCTCGTTAATGTTAGCTCTGCAATGAGATGCATTATAAAGGTAAACATGCATGGTTCATAATTCATAAGTAACGTACTAGAATAGCATTTCAGCCAAAATAAATGGGTATCGTACTTACCTGTTTACATATTTCTTGCTAGGAAGAGATTATTAACTCTTATTGTTTAAATATTTTAATGCAATTGATATTATTTTCATCAGATTGAAATTATATAACCTTTTATTGTACTTCAGACCATAACATTTACACCATTAATTATTAATATTAATTTTGACAATTGCGCATTACAAATCCGGTGGCAGCAACAAACCCACCTCCATCATCAATAACTAACTTCGTCAACTTATTATATTTTATAAGCTAAAAATGAGTGTTTTTTGTATAAAACAATTGCAAAAATTCGTAAAACGCAGGTACATTCAACAACCCCGATACTTTCCAACACACAGTACTTGCACAATAACTCGATAACAATTGCTTCCCAATCAATGATTATAGACCCTTTATATGTGTGTAATTTAAAATTTTTGGTACATCATTATCCTCTTTTTAATGCGATGTAAAATGTCGTTTCAAATTTTTCAAAGGTTTTGAAAGATTGCTTCGATAATAGGAATTCCAGAAATTCCTCCTTTTAAAGTTCCAAATAACCTAATCATCGCAACAGTGAATTCACTCAATAAACAAACATATTTCGATTTACAGAATGAATAATGTTTTAGTGCAAAATTTGAAATAACTATTTAAAGGCCATTCGATACTTAACGAAGCTCATGTATGGTACACCATTCCATCGTCGAATGATTGGAATTTAATAACAATATAAAAGGAAAAATAGATTCTGGATTGTATTATGAAGAATATTTAACTGAATATTCTGCTAAGTTCTACGAAATTCAAGAACTTCCAAGCTTGAGTGAATTCCAAATATCAGGAAATATAGATTAAAGAAATAGTATCATGAGTGAGAATATGGGAAACTTAAAAGTGATATCTTTCAAAATAGAAAGCCTCTGAATTAGGTTCTGAATCTGAAAGTATCAGGTAATCGAAGTGAGTTTCCATGGTGAACAGAGAGAAGTGAGTGTAGAACTATTTGCAATGGAATCAACAGAAAACGAAGAAATGGGTTTAAGCTCCGATTTCGAGTCAATTTTACAAAATATATTAAATGTAAATTACGGGTTTTATAGCTGAGTGGAAGAATTCCAAAGAAGAAGCGAGGAAAAAGTTCGTTGAAAGGCTGAAAAAGGTGTGTGAAAGCACACGATAGAGAAGACAATTTGTAAGGATAAGATTGTTTAAGGTGAAGCTGAAATGAAACAAAAGATACGTGTGATGGGAAGATGAAGAAGGTGGTTGAAGGTTCAATAGAAAGGAAGAAGAAGATGTGAAGGAAAAACCATTTGTGGATTTGAATCGGGAAAGATAAAATACGATGGACATTCTAAAAAGAAATGTGGGATAATCGACGAAGTTATCATAGCGCATAAATCCAGATTCTTAATTGTTCGATGGAATTAATTTCTAAGTGTTGGAGAGAGTAAATAAGCAATTAAGGGATATAATTAGAATTGGATTTTTAAACTTTGTCAAAAGACTTATCGATATACTCGTGTGATGTAAAGTCGGAGAATGATGGCTCAGAAAAGGAATACCTTTAAAGGAATAGGGAGAATGCTTCCTTAACAATTTTAGATAAGAATACTTTATCATTACTTTAAGTGATACTTTAAATTTTAACGGATAAGGGAAGAGAACAATCAAAAGAATCAAGATGGCTAATCACGGTGCATTAAGAAGAGATTTAGAGATAAAATGCCTAAGAACTTTGGTAAATCATTTATTATTATTGGCTACTCAAATTCTCCTCACGTTAATGTATATGTTACCATATACCTTATGAGGGTATTTGCTATCTGTTATACTGATTCCGTGGAGATGTTTTGTATGGCGCGTTTTAAAGGACAGAGTGAACTGCTATTGGACGACTCCGTTCTTCTAACAATCGCAATGATAAATGATGCAGAGGATGAAGATATTACTAATAATCACCCAACGTTAACTGAAGAAGGTTACGCTAAACATATAAATATTATAAAGCATAAATTAATTACTTTGAGCGATTCATTTATTTTAGAGGCGATTCAAGGTCAATTAATTGGTAATTATGATTCGATTTGAAAGGCTTATTATAAAAGAAGTATCATATTTTCATAGATAATCGAGAATAATATCGTTTGGTCATCGGATAATCGGTATAAATCGAGTTGATAATCTTATTGTATAATTGGAAAAGGAAATACAGAAGGAAAAATGTTCCGAATCCTCTCTAACTGATGTTTCGTAGATTATTTCCATAACCGATGATTATGTCGAAGGGACGAGGAAAATATAGCATCCCCTTAACGAAAATACAAATTATATTTTAGGAGACAAAGGGTTGATGATAAGGAAATATGCAGTGAACGGTCGACTTAAACACGGGAAGTGGCCGTTCGCTTATCTTAGCGGATCGTCGTAAAAAACCGACCTCAGAGCGCATTCTCCTATCCACTCCCGTGTTAACATGTTTATTTTGTTTCCTAATTAATGCGGTCGCATGAGAAGGTCGCTCATCAATTACTCCGCCACGCGAACCCATTCTTCACGGTCGAGCTTTTCTCCATTTCCCCTCTCCTAAGTGGTGATTGTTTGGCTAATGAAATTATGTCGCGTCATTATTAACAGTGGGCATGCGATGCACATGGCGTCCAAAGGAGTGCTATCGGAAGTTCAAGATGGCACACAACACGATAGAAAGCTACTTTTTTGCTCTTAAGAAGCGAAGCTAAAGATTGTCAATCTAGGAAATAGTTTAATCTCTACAGGTATTGGTAGACTCTGAGTAATTCCATTGCACCGATTTCTCTTTTCTTTAATCATTTTTACTTAGATTAGCCTTTAAATTATAATTGTTATTATGTATTTAGTATTCCATCGCTCCTTTATCGCACTCTTAAGTAAATTAAGGAAAGTAATATGTGAATAAACATTTATTCGATGTAATCGGTGTCGATTGGCATGTAAGTATATCATAAATAATCCGGAATTTTTTACTTAATCCATTTTCTTTTGTTTATTTCACATAGCCCCGACAAAGATCTATGTAAAGGTCAATTAAATGTGGTTTCCGAATCAACAATAATACACTAAAATCCATTTCTTGGGAGAATAATTTCCTCCTCGGGATTCGAACCCGGGACGTTAGGTACAATATATTAATTACTATCATTTTCCAGATGAAAGAAGTAATATATTATATTCAATTACTCTCAGTGCTATATATGTATATATAATGAGAAGAAGTAAGGTATCCTTTAGTTTAAGAAAATATCAATTTCTAAATGTTTATGGAAGATGTAAATTTCAAAAAATAAAATGTAGCATAACATCAAATCTACGAGAATTTTTCTTTTTTGTGATTATTTGTTTCAAGCTCATTGTTCTAAATTATAACATCACTTTTTGATGGGCTTTAACGAGTTATAAAAAGACGATAATTCTTTGGCCTCTAAAAGTAGATGGTCATGAAACAAACCTGAGGACATACCGACAGGACAGGTTTGTTGTAAATCGAATGACAAAATTTTAAATTAACTACAGAATAATGATCGTAAAATTTTCAGGAAATAACACAAGAAGAAAAGATTTCAAAATATTTGCAGTGTCTTTTTCCTTTCGCTTCAATTTTGTTATTATTAAAATCTCAAATTTGAGTAAACATGATTCCATATCGTTTTGAATTCCAGTCAAATTCAAAGAATATTGAAAGTATACATAATAACGATACAAAACACCTATATCGAATCAAATCGTATTTAAATTTTGAGTTAATTTTGAACGTTAATTCTCCTTTCGCATGAGATAGTTTCATATTCCATCTGCTTCATGCATAAGTGAGCTACTTCCATAATGAACGACTATCTAAAGAAGATAACGATGAAGTTTATGGATCTTGGGCGTGTCTTTTTTGTGAAAAGCACATTTAATTCGAGAGACGGTATGTGAATGCTATGTTGCCAAAGAACAACTTCAACAATACTTTTGGTTACTTTTTTCTGTAACATTACATAAATAATAACTTAAATAAACTTTTTCTTAAAAAAATTAAATATCGATATTCATTATAATCTTTTCACATCTAACCATAAATTGACTTTGCTATGTGTCGTTGATAAAATAGATAAAGGGCTTGTGACTGTCTCTTATGGTTGCCATTCAATATCACAATAAAGGCAAAGATAAGTTTACAGTTCTATTCAAAGTATTAATTAATAATTGATTGCATCTAAATAATTGAAGATGGTATAAGTTCTAGTGAATTTATTACCCGTTATGTGATCAAGATAATTTCAAAGTAATTTATGTAATAACATAATTCTTTGGTAAAATTTAGTTTTCTCTTTCATACAATTATGCAGTGAAGGATTTTGATGCTTGTAAGTCTAAGAAAATGTCCACAATATAATAGCTGTAGTAAAGTGGTAATTTACGACATATTATTGTTCCTACCGACGTTTGAATGAAATATTCTTAAACCGCTCATTTGTTATAAATAGCTTATATTTCTCAGTGTTTTAATGAAAGGCAGCTTAAAAATGAAAATCCAACTGATTGCTATTTATAAACGATCTGAAGCTGAAATAATAGACGGTTGTACGAACGATAAGCATTAAATATAAAATATCAGTTTGGATTTCGATGATTTTTGGTATCAAAATTGGTATTGTTTTAATGTATCCATAAAAGGAAAAGCGATAAAGATAAAAGTCGATGGGTGCTAAGTTTAAGAGGACACTTCCCTTATTTTAACCTCCGAAAGCGAGCGTTCGCTAATCTTACATCGCTAATTAAGAGAATTTGCATTTTATAATTAAAAGGGGAAAGTGATGATAGGTTGCAGAGTTCTGTAATTTCGCAGAATCAATTGGGACTTTTATAACCATCGCGGAAATGTGCTAAGTGACGAGGAAATATCGATGGGTCGATATAATCGGATGAAATATTGCCTCCTTATCGCGATCGCTAAAAGCTTCCTCGTTCGTATGGAAACGGCACATGGCTTTATTGAATAAATAATAAGTTTCTCCATTAAGTTAGTGCTACCAAAAAAATTAACCGTTGAAGTGATAATTCGCGAGGGCGTTGTCAATTGTTTTCCCTTTTTAAATGGACGGAAGTGGAAGAGGGTTTGGAGCGTTTCTGGAGTCTTGTGAATTTGCAAAATTTCGCTTTTCTTCTGAACATATTTCCAATTCCATAAAGTATTTTATAAATCTCAAATAAATATTAAGAGGTGTAATTTATTCACCGGATAGCGTAGTTTTACTATTGTGCTTAACATGATTACAAATTGGCATCCATTTTACTTCCGTTAAATATTTATCTTAATTAGTTAGTAGCGACAAATAAGATAGTTATATATATTATTTTCAGTACAACGTACTATATTATAGAAGTCTTAAATATTCTGATATAATTACCATCAAAATATTGTCGAAACTCTGATCGGAATGTGGTAAAGCTTTAGCTTTCGGATTTTTTAAACTTTGATATTCAGTTAAAGAATAAATATTTTTATTATTTTCATTAAAAAGGGCAATAGCAAAAGAAAGAACAAAGATCCTTAGGATGAAAAATAGACTACCTTCAAACGGAAATTCACATTTATAATTCTTCTCATCGAAGGAAACAAATTTGGATTAAGTATTCGAGGAGATCCGTCCTCGACTCATGCATCCTATTGTCGAAAGCCATTGGATGAACTGAATAAAATTGGAGAGTTATTTAAGTAGATATGGATAATGGAGCCACGGATGGAGAGAGCAGATGAAATAGACAAGAAGGATATTTGATGAAAGAGGACATAATCTTCGTCAAGAGGATGGAGCAAATATGATCAGCATGAAAACAATGATTCAGTCATATTTTATAAAGATACATCTCTTTTCTAGAAATTGACAATAAATATTCTGCATTTCCAAACATATTTTTGGCGAAGAGAATTGAAATTAGCGAGGAAAAAATAATATAATTTGCTCAGAAATATGCGAGAAGATGAATAAAACTATAAGCGATAAGAAAACAGAAAATAATTTTTAACAATATAATTAAGTGAGCAATTTATTTATGATGATTTTATTGTGAATGAGATTATTGTCGTCCGTTAAACTATAAAAGTTCGGAATGATCATAAAATTCTTCCTCCAAAACAATTCATTTGTAAATCGATTATGGGTTCGATGACAAAGGGGGTGAAAGTCCTCTTCATTGAGCACCAATTTAATGGTTCGAAAACAAAAGTGATCATGAACTAAGAGGAGATGTATCAGGTAACAGAAAAGATAAGAGGCAACGGAACGCGTTCGTCGACTCAAAACGTAACGATTAAGAAGTGTAGAGTCGTCGTTTGACAGTGGAGTGGGAAATGAAGATGAATTCGCTGTGAGGAGGAAAGATAGCGGAACAAGAAGGATAAATTAAACGAGTCAGGGCAATATGTTTCCCCGAAAAAAGGATGCATTATTCCGAAATGAGCGGCAGAAGGCCAGATAAGGCAACTTCCGTACACAAGGGCTTTCATTTGCATAATTATCAGTGGGCGAGCATCGGCCGGAAGTGTGTGTCAAAGCAGTGGAGAGCGGCAATCGTAGGTAATGCACGGCTCAGGAGCATTTAATTTGACAGGAGTCCATTAATCACTCGTTTGCCACCTATTTGGCGAAGAAGCGCTCTTCTTAAAAAGAGTAGCAATTTATACGGAGTAATTGATCGTTTATGGCATAGTATGCTTACGTATATGTGCATTCGTAGAGAGCATAAGAAGTGTATTAATGACCTTCTCATTATCACTAGAGGCAATGAGGAAAAGGGTTGTATTTAAGGAAAATATTAATTGGGAGAATCCACGCAAGATTAATAACTTCAAAAGAACGGATTTTCTCGGACTAATCCTCAAATGCAACAACTGTTCCTAAGCATTGACGCGCAGTAAAATTTTTATATTAACAAACCCATCGATTTTAATATTTTATTCCCTTTAAAATAAAGAAATGATGAAGTTACTCGTAAACATACAGAATTATAATCATTTAACGCAATGAACAACTACCAAAATATAAACAATAAATGATGCAAAGTAGATTAATCAACGAACGATCAAAAAAGTAATAATTTTCAAGAATTATAGAAATCATCGAAAACTCGAAATTATGTTTAAATTTCTCCAGTATTGAAATTTTTTTCTGAACAAAAAATCAATATATATCGTTTTAATTCTGGAATATATTTTTGATTACCTGATGACATCTGTTGGCCTCAGCTAAAGGATATTTTATTCGAGGAAGTTGGGAACTTCGTGCGCATAGATAAGGATCTCCATTAGACTCTCATTTGAAATTGGAGCGTATCCCGTAACAAGTGGTTTCCATGTTTTCGCCCAGAAATCCTCAAATCGGTAATTGAAATTCCTAACATAAAAAAGTTTTTTTTTGGATCCGGTTTGAGAGGAAGTATCGCCTTATCGCGGTGGTCGCAAATTATTTTTTCATAAATGGCGTTAGTGTATTTTCGCGTGTCATTTGTCGCGCGTCGGCGATAAAATACGTGAGGCGTTGTTTGCGTTAAATTCGATCCGTTGCCTTCATAAATGCAAATGGCCGCCTACATTTCCGATTAAATGGCAAACTCGAGGCTGTTGAGGACTTGAAAAAAGTAACAAAGGAATTCAACGTAAGGAATTACTTCGTTTGAGAATTATCTGATTTCCCCATAACCCTTGAAATTCTTTAAGTCTGTCTAGATAACCCTCAATAGAACCCTTACGGAAATCACATAACGGAAAAAAGGTCTATTAAAAAGTCTAAATACTCTAAATTTTTTAAATGTTTTGCAATACGGTTGATATCGAAAAATTCTAAGGAAGTATTCTATTATTCTAATAACTTGCTTCGTTTACTGAATATCTCTTACAAAAGTAATCAGACACATTACAAGAATATATCTTGCAATATACGCAAAATATAAGTAGTTTTAAGCATATTTCCTCCTCTTCATCCAAAGCCCTCTTTTCGAACACCGAATCCAGAATTGGAATGGACACAAGAAAGAGTCCCTGAAATTAAGAAGACGAAAAGGTCCAACGTATCGTAAAATACAGTACTATTCCTGTACTATTCTTTCATTCCACGAAACTATATAAATTCGAACATTACCAGTTACTGCAATCACGAATCAGTTATATGAAGAGTTCCGTAATTATCTTGATCCACTCATTCATTCTTCTTTTGTTTGTGATGATAAATCGAAAAAGTCTCGGCACAAAGCAATTGTACTCTGCTTTCAAACTCATGACTTGATGCCCCCTTAAAAAGAAAGTCGAGCGATAAATTTGTTTAACCACAAAGCCGATGCTTACAAATCTCTTCCTGTGCACATCTCGTCGCTAATGAGTCTTGGACGGAAGCCCTTTTCATTGGCGTGTCTACGGAAAGAGTCTGCACAACTCCCTTTGACGTCTTTGTCCATGGCCACGGATTATTTCAGAAAGATGTATGGCAGCGATAGCCTTGAACATCAGTCAACATTATCGTAAAAAGAAACAAATCACTTACAATTTTAATTTATCAGGAATAATTGCCGATATAATAGCGTTGATGTTTATTTCCAGTAATCGTAAGGGAATCATAACTAACAAATGCAGTTTTCATTATCTGAATCCACCATCTCAAACACAAGTTTAAAGCTACTGCGATATTCCAAGTACCGAACTCGGGTTGATACTTGATGCGAAATACAAATAAATATCGCAAAAATCGAAACCCGCAAATTGTTGGATTCAATTGAATCGGCGTTCGTTCCACAACAGTTGCACCGAAAATTTTGAATTTGTTATCAAATATGGATAATGAATGATCCAAGCACCGAATCGCCAACTTTATAAATAAGGATTTACGTACCAATGGATGGTGAATTAATTTATGATCACAAATATACAGCTTCGTGTACGACTTCGTAAATTTTCATTCCAATCTCGAAATAGCGTGAATATTTCTACCGAATGAAGCATTAGAAGTCTTTGCCCAAAAGCGTATTGCATTAAAATTTTACAATAGATCGTACTTATAAAAGTAAACCGATCTGTTTTGAATTTGAATATTCCAAAAATATGAATGAAAAGGCTGTATCGAGCGACCAAAATGTCTCCTACGGAAGTCTAATGCTTTTGTCATATGTTTTCAAGGAATAGGATCTGAAGGAGAGCAGAATAGAAGGAATAAAAGAAGGTCCCTTTCCCAATAGTTTTTCTCCTTTATTTTTTGTGAGAAAAAAAGGTGAATGAAGTGGATAAATAAACCAATCAAACTGACAAGTGTCAGCCTCTTTTGGAACGAGTCTCGGATTACCAACCCCTCCCCGGCCGAGGTGTGGAGGGCCACTGGAATTAATTATCGTGTTTAAATAAACACTTAAAAGTTATTCTGGCACAATGTTTTTTATCTTCCGCATCGTGCGTATTATTTTAAAATAGAAGAGAAAATATCGTCTTTCGAATGAAATCTTAGTACGGTTTGTGAAATTTAAATAAATATATTACATTCATTCGTTTCCAAACTTTGAATCAATTAATGATTCGAAATGAATGAAAATTACCGTCTATGTACTGGACGCTTATTGAGCGAATCAATTTCAAAACAAATGACTTAAAGAACATTTATTTAATTAAACGCAATCGATTATCCTGTTTTGTTGAAGGAAATGAAGTTCATCAAAGTTGACATTCTCTCTTATTGTTTTCGCTTATATTCCTTAGAATCTTTGGTACATTTATTAAAATAACCTCTGAGCATGGCTTCTTATCCACTTTTTATACAAATAACTTGTACATGGAAATATATTTATTTTAAGGAGACTTTTCTTCGGAAACACTTTATTTATCCGATCCTTTGAAACTTTCTTTACCTTGGATTTCAATCGTGGAGTTTGAACAATTTCGTATTTGCGCTATTTGCGGTCACTATGGTTACCAAGTTCATCAAAATAAGCGATGGACTTTCAACAATAAACTCTTTGGTCGTCACAATGATCATGGTAATCGGATTGCTTTTACGCCATTAACCACTCGATAAACCTCGAGAGAAAACAGGAACGATCTAATTCCTTTCGGATAAAAGATCGTCTTACCCCTTATGTTCGCTGAAAACCCGTATGCTCGGGCCAAATGTCCTTTTATGAGACTGAAAAGGTCTTCTCCTCTTACGTCTCTTCGTCCAACATTCTTCAGCCCCACAGTGGCATGCCCTCAACAAAAACTCCGATTAAAATAATTAAAACGCTCGACCGATTTGAAGGCCGATTAAATGCGTTGGTCATTTAGTTTGTGCCATTAACGAAAATGGCTTAATGAGGAAAAAAAACCTGCATATTAAATGATAAAAGTAATTTTTACAGCGTCGTAGTAAATATCTCGAATAAAGAAATGTTTGAATTGTCGTTCAAAATAATCTCTCCATAGATTTTTTAATAAAACAAGGATAAGATGATAATGAACGGCTAATAATCTATATTCCCCGCATTTTTTATTTTTATTATATTTGTTCGAATCTTTTTGTAGCCGTTCGCAGAAAAAGTATCATTCTTTTTCCGAGGGATTCTATCAACTTTTATTAAATGCACAAGCATGGATTTCCATTAAAATTCATGCTACGAGTAATAAGAGTGCAAATAATTAAATCTTAATTTCACACCCTGATTCCGGCGGAAATGAGAATTTTCCAAATGTGAACATTCGTATCCGCAAATATTATCAATGCGTTCTATTTTACTTCCAATCATTTTATTCCCTTTTTCAACATTACCCCTCGTCATTCCACAAGCATCGGTTTCTCATTTAAAATCAGAATTGGTCATTTGCTTCATAGAAATATTAAAATTGCTCTTTCAGGCTCCACTTTTTAGTATTATTAGAAAGTTTTCGATCCATTTTACTTCTAGTGATATTAAAAAAAATCCTTTCATAATCAATCAACTCGATGTAAGAACTAAAAGTTGTAAAATCATGAGACTCTATCGCTTACAAGATGAGTTCGTATAGATCAAGAATTGCTTACTGAAAGTAATCCCCATCACTCAGAGAACCGATTTCAATTCCATCTAAACTGAGTAACTTAAGGCATTTTGCTAATTTCGAACAATGAGGTCGAAACCGGTTTGAGTTTTTTATCGGTTTTTCGAGTCCTCCTCGTGTTTCCAACACCTCCCACTCAATTAGAGTCCCAAAGAAAAGGATTTATTTTTTCCTAGTCGTGTTTTCCTGTCCACCAAAAGAAATGCTTTGACGAGTTGTCGCCTTCGACCATATGTTCCATTTGAGCGCGTGTCTTCATGAATGCGCTCGGCCCCGTTTCGAATTAAGCTACGCATAGTGAACGAGTTATAAAGGTTTTTTGAACTTTTCATGGCGTATGCGATATTTGTTTTTTGAAGTATGCTTTTCTACTTATTTCTGTTACTTGCAATTCGTTCAGAGCTTCTTCGGTGATTATGCATTTTATTTGCATTTATTATCCTCTGCAAAAGTATTACAATTTGACATCCCTATTTTTAGAAATATTCTAAGCACGAAGACAAATAAACTTTATTACATTCGATATTATGAATAGCATGTTTAAAAGAAACCCTAAGAGATGTTAATATGCATTCTAATTCTAACTTGTGGCTACTCACAACTTGCAAGAATCAAATTTATTAAAACTCAAAACATAAATTGGATTTCAATTTTTCAATCAGAAACCTTTACTACATTTTCGGCAATTTATGGAAGTTATGTAATTTAAAGAAAATTATTAGATGGAAGTCTTATTTTCAGCATATCTAATCTTGAATCTCCAAAGGAATAATGCATAGATGTATTATTTGGTGAAATTCTCATTTATGTATGTAAATAATTGTTTTAATGAGTAAATACATGTAAATATATTTAATCGACCTTCGTAAAGATGCATGACTCTGGATGTTTGGCGTTCAGAATGCAACTAAACCTTCATCCGTTAAGTTGGTCACATCGTAAAAGAATGACTAAGCGTTCAGTGGTGTACGAAAGTAATGGGTTAAGAGAATGCGGGTCAGAGATCTTTGGGTAGATTTTTCCCACTTCATTGCTTTATTTCCGACCCGGAACACTTTCATAAAAGGCCCGAGATATTTAGATTAGGACAATCGGAACCGCAGGTGCCCTTCGACCGGAAAATGCATTTGTTGTGACGGAGGTGGATTAATCGACCGCTTATGTGTTCAAATGGATTGATTTGGTCGGTTAAAATTATCTTCAATACGATATTCACATGTGCTGATTGCATTAGGCGTGTTTTCGATACAACCATTATCGTGTCCTCAGAAGTCACAGCAATTATTTAAATTATTTCGGAAGATATTTTATCTGCTAAGAAAAGTTCCAAATAATCAGTTTGTGCTTTTCCAGAATTTGATTTTTTCAGCAACAAAATACGCGATGTTTTAATGCGGAATTACAACTATTTTTTGGTTCGAATACTGAATGTGCAAGTTGATAAACTAATTCGTATAATGTTCTTGTGAACACAATAAGACGCCTTTACATTAATATTTATATCGTAAGAGCAACTGGTTGGTTAATTTTTGATACGTGTTTGATTTTATCGTATTATTCCACATTTCAATGTCATTGAAATGACTTTTGGAGTTTCGTGATTTTCGAATAATTAGTTTCTTGTAATGAAGTGTTAAGAATTCCACGATTGCTTCATCATATAGCGTCATCGTATTCCGCCACAAAACATTATTATTTAAATAAGTATTCTTAGAATTGAAATATTAGTTGTTCGATTCTTTTATTGACACTAAGTCACATTCGCACAACATTCACCCAATATCATTATACGAAATTTATTTTAATTCACGGAAAAGGTCCTATGATTGAGGAGAAATAAAATTCATCTTAAACATAAACGCATTATTTTTTGCATTAATTATATTATTAAAGAAGGAAGTTCATTAAACTACTGTTTTATAAATAAATTCATAATAATAATTCTATCATATAAACTCTTTAATTATCACATCATCTAGCTTTATAGATGGATTTGTTGGTAAATTATTTATAATATTTTAGTGCCTACGCACATCCCATTAAAAGTTGAGAATCCACTCTCGTGTGGAATCTGAGGGATTAATTTACTCCCGAAACACGACCTCAAGGACCATGCAGCAGGACCTTCCTTTGTTTATGACGGGGATAGGGCATTGTGTGGATACGAATTAATAGGCGAAAACGCTTTTTTCATTTGGCGATTGAGGCAGATCGCTTCTATTATTGCGTGACATCCAAGCTGCAGACGTCAGATGATGGGAAAAGGGGGGCAGATGATGGGGGGTGAAAATTACGAAGGGGCTGTGAATGGGAGTCAACCGGTCCTTGACGCGCTTCGGTGATTGATTATTTTCCTTATTGAGACGAAGGGGGGGTATGTTAGTGGTCACTTTGGGAGGGAATTGGCGGTCTTGTAAAGATGTTTCCTTAATACCCGTTTAAATTCACATCTTTCCCGAAAAAAGCGGTCACATGAATATGTCGTACGTCATTCATTGTGTCGTTCGTCTAACGTAAGTGCTGTAACTATAAATACATTACGTTGTTTTGAAATGGTTTCACATTTGTATGGATGAGAAAGAAATGGATCACGATAATTACATTCATACGATGTCTGATTCGTACGCATGAGTTAAAAAAGGTTATTACTAACAATTACATACATCGGGCGTATTTATGAGTTCATTTTAGAGAAAGGTAGAAAAATATTTGCTAGGAATATTCAAATATCTTTTACCTCCATTCACAGAGCAAAATTTATCTTGAATTGAATGTCTTAGACAATATATTGATTCGAAAATTGCAAATTGAATCTACAGAAATACTTTTTGAAAAGTTGACGAAAAAACCTTTTATAATGTTGATAAATGGGTGACTAGGGATTAAAAGTTGTCTTTTCCTTGTGTTCTAATTAAATTGTCTAGAGATAAACTTGGGATTGATTTGTTTTGAGCCTCATTTTAATCAACAAATAATGTCTCAAAAAGATCAACGCTTCAAAGGGCCCTTGATTTGAAAGGGATATTCAAAGGGAGTCACTATTGTTCCTTTCGATTGTTCCCGAGCACTTGAAATTTGAAGGGTCATACGTCGACTCTTTTGAAAACGACATTTCAGGGATAAATTGAGAGAAAGAAAAATCAAAGTGAGAAGTTTGAGTTTAGTTTACTTTCATTGGAGATTATTTTCCTATAAATCGTTAAAAATTTTAAAGCAAACCGAAATATAAATCCGTTTCCAAAGCATAGATGAAGTATTTGTTTCGTATTCTATTTGTTTGGCAATTATCAACTCTTATAAAATTGAATTTGTTTCATACATAATCTCCTAAAATTTGTATTCATTCGGCAGAAGGGAAATCTCATGGAATAAGAAAAGTCATTAATGGTCTCTTTTAAATGAAATCAGCGTATTTAATTGAAAATTTGTACGTTGATATTTTCCAGTACTTTATGTTTACGAATTCGATCTGTGATGGAGTAAATATGGAACTATATTTCTGAATGTCATTTAAAAAAACGTAGCTGAATTGAAAACTGAAGGTTTATGAGTTAAACAAGAAGAGCTATTTGCCCAAAGTATTTAACATGGAATTCGATATGTTTACTATTCTATAACAACGATACGAATGATGAAAATAAAATAATGTGTGATTTTTGTAAAACACATTTTGAATACTTTGGCTCAGCACTCGATGTAAAGAGGAAAGAATACTTATTATTATTTCACTTTTTCTGAATTAATATTAAATTCTAATAACATTATTTCTTTTGAAAGCAATCTGATGTTCAACGCTTAGCGCTGATTGCAAATTATCATTTTTAATAAGGTAAATTCTGTTTGATAAAACTGTTTTCATATCTCCATATGCATAAAAGCTTGCTCAAAGAAATTAGAAAACACCAGAAATAAAAGAAAATACTGAATAATTTGCTCAACTCATTTTACGAGCTGCGAATGATAGTGATTATTAACGTTTTTTAATATTTTCCTATAAAAAATTGGAAATATTAAACGTATGTATTGATTTGATAATTACCCAATGCTAATACTGCTAGACATATAGTAGTTGATCGGAAGTTATATTTTAAGTAATATTTAAGCTTATACATTACAGTTAAAGATTCCATTTTTATGTCGTACATATTCATTAAGAATCGGAAAATCCGATATTTTGGCCAAAAAGGACGTATTTCATGCTAATGGAGAAAAAATGTACAAATTGGCCAAAAACGCTTTGGGCAGCGGGGATATCGTAAAAGATGACAAAGCTTCCTTTTAGCAAAATCGCGAACCAATTACGGTGCGGTCATTAATTTTAACTGTGATAGATTTACTGCTGGAGAAGATCGACGCAAATGGCGTTCATTTATAACCGATTGCGTTCTTTCAGTTTATATCGACGCGTCTTTTGTGGATTACAATGGAAATTGGGTTAATGTGTTTAATCAGCAGTAAATGCGGAATTGCTCGTTTTAAATGCAGTCGGAAAATTATGAAAAACAAATCTTCTGCTATTTTAAATTCTTTTGAATGATTTTTCAGTTTTTACTTCAATTACAGTTTAGACTTATACAAACTTCCTTCGATAGAGATTTGGAGAAATGTCTCTATTCCTTATTTCATTGCTCATCTGTTCGATGATTTCGGAGGTCCTTATTTCTCCAAACTTTGCTCTAAAAAGTTTTTTGTGAGAAAATTATGATCTTTTTTCATTTTTTATAAAAACAGAAAGGAAATGACATCAAATTACCTAAATATTTTGAGATGTATTTATTATATGTTCATCTTCACTTTGTAAATTTTCTTTCGACACGTTATTGCATAATATTGTGCCTAAAGAATCGTTTCTTTTAAATTATTACTGTTATCTCAATTATAACTCTTGTTGATAATGTTGTTAAGACATAATTAAATAATAATTGATCATTACGTTGTCGAATGTTCTAATCCTTAGATTACCGTTATTCTTTTGTTTTTCGCTTCGCAGTCCTTCCGCCAAACAATTCCATTCGTGAAATGGTCGTATGAGGATGAATGAAACCAGTAACGCGTACATTTGCAAACTGAAGTTAAGTGATCAGGTTCGTTACTTAATCGCCGCACACCATCATAAGCTGCCTCTGGTCGATGATCGATTCGCTGTCACGCCTTCTTTTTTTATATTCCGACCATCAATTACATCCATTTTAAGCCGCCCTTTTAAACGCCTTCGGAATCAAAGTGGTCTTCCAAAAGAGGCGATTCTGTTACTTTATTGTGGTTGATAGAGATGTGTTCACCGCCGCATGACGGAGGGTACGTTGTCTCTGTCCGCTTGACCATCCTTCAGGAGCCGCCTTCTGTGCCACCATAAGGCGTCCCCTTTTTAAAAGCGTCGTTTGGTTCATTACCCGCCACCATCCATTCGTACCATTAGGGTGATAAAAAAGTGCTTAAATCCGTTGGGGGTTAATCCCATCGGGTCCATGGTTTTTTATTCGCCATTACGGAGTGATTTGGTTTGCATTTATGGGTTTTTTTCCGATGGAGGGCTTTTTTGAAGGAGAAACGCAAAAATCGAGATAATGAAAATGTATGGAAGTATTAATTTGTAATTTGCGTCACACCCAAGTCATTCGGATGGCGGACATTTTACGGTTTGAAAAACGAAGGAATATTTGCAGTTATTTGAAATGAATGCTTTATTGGCTGCAGTGCGATCGTATCTTTATAAACAAAGCATTGGTGTGGAATTGGTTACTCTTAATTTCTTATTCTCTATTGGGTTGATGGTAGAAACCGATGTATTGAATATTTCGGCATTGAACTAATAAGCTCTCAGGCTACTATCATTGTAATGTGAACATTTGTTTTTAATCGTGGATTACTGATGGAGATCTCTTATTTAGTATTTTCGTTTGGAACATCCTCTTATTTGTCATCGGAAAGGAAATGTGTGTTCGAACAGAAGGCGTTATCGTCTCTTCGAGTTCCTTCTTATTCACGCTACAATCAAATGATTGCACTAATATATCAAATAGTTAATATATATAGTTAACTAAAAGGTGATAGCGAATAATTCTCCTGAATTTCTCTAAAATCCTTCAAAAATAAACACAAATCACATGAGAATTGGAACTTAAACTCTTTTGGTATTCTTAAAACTAGAATCTCCAATGTATTCGTTTGCTCATTTAAGAAACCTTCGCCTCTTATGAGCGCATAAAACTGAGACGAACTCTTTCACGAAACGTGTCTTCATCAGAAGAAGAGTTGTTGGACGAAGCGTTTCATCTTTTACGTGATAACAACCCTCAAGAGAAGGGGCTTTGGATGGACGAAATCGCCTCCATTACTTCAGCCTTTCTGCAAAAAAGAATTTTCACTCTCGAAAATACTTTAACTTAAATAAAAAACATGGATTTTCCATCCAAAAGGGATTCGGAAAGCGTTTATTATTATTTTAACATCTGAAATCAATTTTAAGACTCTTCATATGCACAACAATGAAATTTACGTTAAGACATTATTTTCAAAGTAAATTTTCATTTAGCAATGAATGCGATTACATTAATGTATTTAGAAAAATCCGTCTCCGAATAAATAGATATGATTGCAGAGTCAACTTTATGTAGTGACGAACGCGAAGAAAATCAATCGCGACACAGTTGTTGGCGATAATGTAAAAGCTTTTCCAAATGCCGTGACAAGGATTCTTGATCAAAAGGAATGTCGCAAAGTGTAAATGCGGAGAATTCAGTGCAGAAGAGTTAAAAGGGTATCCATTGTATGTGCAATAGGAAAAGTGATTTTCTGAAACCCTTCAATCACATTCTTTCGTCTCTGAAAAGATATTTCTTGCCAAGTGGAGTTTTCCACTCCTGCGCGACCTATTTTTTCGATACGGGAATCGTCTGAAGAGGTTTCAAAATATACATTTCCCTTATCGATTTAAATCGATTTAAGATTATATCTAAATAATTATATCTGAATTATTGTGTGAAAATGCTTATATCTATCAAAGGCGATGAGGGTCATTCATTTTCAATTTCCTTTATATTGTTAAGAACAAATTCAAATACTTTTAGCCTTTACAGTCAGTGTTTTCAGCATTCGAAACATTTAAAACCAACAGTGGAAGGGTCTATCATTCAACACAATTCAGTCATAATTATTGAAAAGGATATTGCAAGTTTCTATATTCTCTTTTTTTTATTCGCCATCTTTGAACGACGGACGATCCAAAATATAAACAGATTCTTTAAATCGTCTAAAACGGAGCATCTGAAACTTTTAGCGAAGGTTTCCTGAACAAAATAGAAAGTCATTTCGTGAAAAGCTAACCTATGATTATCTTGTCGCGTGTTCTTGCAGATATTTTATTTTAATAGAATTTCGTGTTTAATTTAAAATTCGAAATGTGTCTGTTTGAGCAAACAGAGCAGCTTTTGGACTCCTTTCACTGCATTTGGAAGATATAATAACCATTATGAACCATAATAATTGGTTAAGAATTGACCTTTCATTTAAGTGAAGCTCATTCGAAGCGTCAATTAACAGCACGCCATATCGAAATAGCTCGAAGCACATTGTTGCGTGCTTCCATCTTGAACTCATAGTTTTATATTCGAATTCGATGACCAATGGGTTCAAAAACTTTCGAATGGATTAGGCAAATTTAATGTTTTGTCAATTAGATATTCCAAATGGGAAAATGGGATGGAATTTTTTATTTAAAAAACCCAAATGTTCTACAATCTTATTTCAAAAGTAACGCATTCTTATGAGTAGCTGATGTTAATCTTTAAATTAATGCATAAAAATTAAAAATGTATCCTACAAATAGAAATTATTACACGTTTATCCATAGGAAAAATAATTGTGTGAAAAAATAATAATATATACTCCATATCTTTTCGTGGAAGGATGAGTATTAGTAGCGTTCAAATATTTTCCATTAAATAACTACGTTGTTTAAGAACAATTATTATTTAATATCTTCCGTTTCCAATGAAAAGGTAAGTATGGTTTAAATGGGAAGAAAGTGCTTTTTCTTGTAATTTTTCTAAAGCATTCATATTAATATATATATAGCGGTTTTAATACTTTCTTCAGGTAAATTAAAAATTAATTATGAGAAAATAGCTGCAATACGCTTCCCAACTAAGGATTAATTTTGCAATAGCGTCCGTCAATAATCGACAATTATATTACAATTTTGTAGAATGGACAAATTTATCCGATTTGCCAGAGGAATATGTGCTGCCGATGCGTCAATTAGTTTTCTTTTATTTTCAATCGGTGGAATTAACATTCTCGAATGAACCACGAGGATGCGAATATCTCAATCAAAAACCGCATCCGAGCGAACAAACGCTAACACGAACGCTC
The DNA here is from genome assembly GCA_020796165.1 of Pantala flavescens. Classification (NCBI taxonomy): domain Eukaryota; kingdom Metazoa; phylum Arthropoda; class Insecta; order Odonata; family Libellulidae; genus Pantala; species Pantala flavescens. The sequence goes on from CM036882.1 coordinate 19,850,971, forward strand.
CTTAAACAAGCGACAAACGGCACGCGTATCCTGTCGCGACATCTCTCGAGAGAAAAAAACAACGAATGCTCATTTCTGGTGAAAAACCGCTCATTATCGAGATAGATAAAAATCTCGGGCGCCTCATTATCTAAACATGTCGGCAACAGTAAATATTGTTTTTTCTCGGAGAGGGGGTTGTTAAAGGGAGCGAAAGAGGTTGGAAAGGAAAACATGGGGAAGCGTGCGCATTTTAATTATCTACGCCTGCCAACCTCTAACAGCTGTCATCCGTCCACACGCACCTCACTTTTTCCTATGAATTTGTCGCTTATTCCGTCTTTTTCCCATCGATGCCATAGTCTATTTCGCCTTTCATTCACTCATCGTTTATATTTCACACTCGGCTATCAACCATATCTCCACGTATTTTCTTCACCTGACAACCGTTATTTATGCATATAAATATCAACAAGTTGTCTAAATCTCTCCATTGGCTGTTTTCATCATTTCGAATAGTTATGTAGCTTTCTTTGAGGTTGTTTTTTCTTAATTTTCCGTCTCGGATTAAATCATTAAACTTAAATTTACGAAATTCCAATAAAAATAAAAAATCCCTGCAAATGCCCATCAACAATTTCTCTCACCACCGTTTCGTCTAATTCTTCTTTATAACTTAAGAGATATTAGACTATTTAGTTTAGTGAAGAAAGAAGGCAATCCTAGCCTAAGGGGAATGGGAACAAAAAAAGCAAACCAAAATGCAACATTAAAACCCTAAATTGTAATTCTATTTCTAATATTACCTTCTCTACATTCCTCGACTGATCATAACCGAGGAATTCTCCGGAGCGTCGTCCACTCAATTATCCGAGGAAATCGTCGTGTGTTTGCGTGCGCTCTCAATTCCACTCCATTTGCAGACGCGTGCACTTCCCCCCTCTGTTTGATGCAACTAATAGAATCTAATTTGTCACTCAAGGCGTGTTTGATTGACACGGAATGCAGCCATTATGTCGGAAGTTGATTATCCGCTTCTGTTACACGGCATGAAAAGTAATCATGCGGTTACTTTTCGTAATTTCGTTCACTTGAATAGAATTGCGGATGGACAAATATTGCTTTTCCCGATGACCTTTGATTTTACATATTTATGAACTCATCGCCCGATTTCAATATCTTTTGCCACTTTGCCAATACTTTCATCGGAACTGGGAAGATAGCGCGAAAATAAAATATTACTCTCTCTATTGTATAATTAGGGTATTGACATGATGGCTTTGGGATGACAGGAAATAAGCTCTTAATGATGTTCGCAAATTTCATAGACCTGAAATTTCAGAAAACGGTCAAATAAGCCATCCATTCTCATATTTAGGATGTTTTTAATCGCATCAACAAATAATTTTTGCCTATTCCAAAAATTCACTTTTAGCAGCAATTCATCCAATTGACAAGAAAGCACATTCAAAACTTGAATCCGCAAAATGCGTTACAATTAATGTTTTTGATGCGTGGAAGTGATATGTGGTATAAACGGCTGCAAGGGTAATGAGCAAATAGTATTCTTTTTCATCAGGAATTTAGTGAGGTAAAGCGTAAATATTTTGAGAAAGAAACCAAATGATGAGTACCAAATGCCGTTTCGTGAGATACTTTCGACAGAAGCGATAGAAGTATAATTATGAGCATTTAGAATTTGTTGAATATTGAGAAGAAACGAGAAATGACATTTCTGTGATCGTCGCTTCTGGAACACAATGATAGCGGTCACTGAGGCTGTCGTGCGGAGGGTAGCAGTTTGTATGGCAACATCCCAATTAGCTTTGTTCCAACGAAAAACTGGTCTCCTTACTCTTCGGAGTCAACCCTTCGTCTAATACCACATGGTCCCCATTGGGGAGGTCCAGTGTTGCCAAAGTTCCAATATCGAACGTATTCCGTTGACCGAGTCCTCGCATGAAATGCCGACAAACAAAAAGAAACACCTTGTACCGATGATGTCCATTTAATTAGAAGCAACCAAAAGTATCATTATTATCGAGTATATAGAATAAGAAACAACACATTTCACATAAATAAATCTTCCGCTATTCGGTTATTTATGAGATTGTCAAAAAAAGTCTCGAGAACATCCGAAAAGAGATGAAGAGCCTTTGTTACCATGGATTTGTGATAAAGGCTTTGTTATTCTCAATTCCTGATATTATTTATTTATTATGTAATAAACACGGGTTTAAAATTGACATTTATCTAATTTAAAGCGATTTTCAGTGTTTATTAAGAATTTTCGCTTAACGAAGGCCTATTTTCTCTCCATCATTATGAACAACGCTTCGATCGATTCCCGTAATGTACTCGATCTAAGATATTCATAATAAACGATCTTCCATTTGAATGAATCGCCTTCAATACGAGACTTTGCTATTCACTGTCCATCGACTGAAATCAGTGTACATCTATTTCTCACAAGAAGCAGATCAAAATCGTAAATCAATTGCAAAAATTGAGTCTCTTTCGGTGAAATATAAAGGAACTTTGAAATTTAAAAAATATCTATTGGCTATTAAAAGTACTCCAATACACTGTTAGTTACTTTAAAATGTGTTTGGATCTCATAAACATTGTGTATGTTTAGGAGGAATGAAATTTGGGTTCTGAGGAACGCAAAATACTTCGGGGTCTTTCGTAGAACCGGTTTCGAATTTGCTTGGAGGGCTCAATGGAAGCCACGTCTTCCGGATCAAGATTGTTTATAATCTCCTTTTATTCGTTTATTTATATCGAAAGCGTTTTATTTCTTCAGACGGAAACATTTGATGAAATTGTCCCCGTGGCTCTGCCGTGACAAAGGGATATCTTGATATCCTACGGAAGATCTATTCTACGAAAGGAGATACAAACACGATCTTGTTAACGAGAAAAACGATGAAATACTGCAGAGATCGTTTCTCGGATTGCTATTCCTTCGTTTGTGGTATTACTGTTTGAAGGAGAATTAAAACAATTGCTTCGAATCGAGGATAAATAAATGGATATTTGAAACTCGACAGCTGTTATCTATTATTAGCCTCGTCCAATGTTTATTTTGTTCATAACTGACTAGCAACCAATAAAAAAGCACCCCACTTGTATTTATTCATTCGTTTTTACGAATCTTGAAAGTTTGAAGAAAAAAACGGTTAATTATTCAGTAATACTTATTTGTTACTATAACATTTAGTTTGTACTTGTTTTGCGTCACTCAATGTTAGTAGCAGAATGAACATGTTTATGAAGGGAAAAGAAATATTCACAGATGAAAAACTTAAATTTATCGAAATTTGAGGTATTCAAATTGTAAATGAAAATTTACAGTTGACTATGTCTATTAATGTTTCATCACAAGCTTAGGATCTCAGGCATTTCCAATAATCACTATGTACCCACTGAAGTACTGAGAAGTAACAAAATGATAAATTATTGACTAAATCGTCATAAAAATCTCTTCTCTAAACATCTCCGTCTTAATGCGAATGAACATTTGACTCATTGGAATCGAATGGACAAAAGGCTTTCATCGCAACGAGTGTCGGGTTTTCCCTTTTATTTGCGAATCCGTTTTGGAAGTTTTTCCGCTTTTATGACACCCGAAACTTTGATCTCCCTCTGGTTGAGTCGTTGTGTGTTTCCTTTTGAAACCATGATCTGCTCACGCTCACCTTTCCAAAAATTCCGTCCAAATGAAGAGATTCTCGTCCGAATGGTCAGCCATACCAAAGGAAACGATTTTCTACGTATTCGGTTACAGGGAAAACAGATTTCTTTAGGTATCCGTTAGTGCACGATTTGCTCTTAATCCAAAGGAAATAATAATTACCTAAAACAAATTTTGGTTATCTTTTGTAGATTTAATAAATTCTAGAAAAATGTTATAAAAATAATACTTTAAAAATAGATACTAGTATTTATAGATAATTAAACCAAAAAACTATACTTAGCTAATTAGATTAGATTAGCTATCAATCAAAGAAGATTTAAAATCCATAATACGTCGATGTGTCATTGTTTACAACCATGGCGTACATTTCAATTCAAAGATATATGCATTAACGTCTGTCGTTTGTAATGATAAGGGAGCAAAACCCAATGCAAAAGATACAAAGAAAAGAGTAATGAAATACATATAAACTTCAACGTAAGATTTTAAACAAACAACAAACTTTAAAGTTCATGTCGTGACAAATTGACACAAATTTCTCTGTTATCCCCTTATTCTTATATCATCTTATTAATATCTTCTTCAACTTCATTTTGTATAATTATTAATATAAGTGCATATGAATGGAAGAGTATTGACCTCTACCTTCTTCAAACATTGGATATATTCTTAATGAAAACTGTTCTTTCATTTGCCAAAGGTTGTAAAATTTCTATCCCATGTTTAATATTAAGTAATCCTTGATCACTAATCATTCATGTCTTTTGGATGTGATTTCATTTAAATGTTGTGGAAATAAATTATAAATCATCTCAATCGGAGCTGAATCATACTGATTCTCGAAAACTCTTCTGTTTTTCAATCAATTAATTTTTTGCAAATATTTCTCCTCATTCAACTGAACGAAAGGCAAAATTTCTTTTATACGCTTATATTTTGTAGAACTCAATATATCACATTTATCTATAATTTTTTATTAATTATTATTAATTAATTTCAATAAATCAATAATAATTCTGAAAATTCTGGCCCTAATAGTAGAAGAGGCAGCAGAAAATCAATAATCTTCTTTTGCTTATTCTGGATTTATCGAATTATCAAAAAGTATTTTCTAATTTTCGAGTATTCATTGAATTCCAACTTTCTATAAATCGTATACTTATAGACTATATTTTTTCAGCACTTATTTGAATAATATTATTAGTATAAGTAACATTAATAATCCTTTTCCTTTTTATATCGCAGAGAATTGAAATTGAAAAGAATGAAATAGCTATTGATCAACATTCATAAGAAGGGAAAGCAGATAATAATTTCCGATAACAATTTCAGACAAATAATTGCGGAGAAGAAATAAACGTTTTCATTAATCCCTCAAAAGATTTTCTAACAATTCGGAGATGCATAAATTATGGCATAAAAACGAGTACACTTATGATACGAAATACAAATGATGATTTAATTATGAAGACAGCGTTAAATGCACTTCAAAAGAAATTATGTACATTCAGTAGCTATGAATAAATGGTGAGCATAGAACAGGTTTTTATTTCGTGTGAGGGTTTAGATGGTGGAAATTGCCCACCAATGCGTGCGAGCGAACTTCCTGAGGCAAAGTGGGGAAGGGTTAGTGGATCCTTACGCATGAATGACATCACGTGCTACCAGTTCATAGCAGCGGGATCTCCTTTGGTAACGCACACTCTGCGATCAAAGATTGCCGAAAAAAACTCAATGGAAAAAGAAGTCAATATGCACATCACGGAAACTATTGTAGATGCTTATGTACTACGAAAACAACATGTCGAAGACAAGAAAAGTTTATTTATAAAAATTCTAGAGCACTATTAATATTAGGTATATTTCTTAACTCAAAATGAAGGAAGCGCAGTATATTTCGCATTCAAGTGTATTTAATGTCAGAAAATTTTCGTTCAAACCAGTTTAATTTAATCGATGGCTGGTTTCCCACGATGTGTACATGTACATGTGTACAATTTCAATCCCAATGAAAGGATTTCGTACACTCTTATAAAAAAGTCAACCATTTTTGTAGAGATAATCCATTCAAAATAGATAAAACACCTCAATGTACAGTTGTGTGTCTTTATTTGTGATTCTCATTTGCAAATGGAAGTTACACATATTCTGTAAATTAGTGCTAATTTAAGTTTTTCTTTCTAAAATAATGTAATTGTTATTAATGTTTATTTCAAGGTGATATTTTAGAGTGACAAATTTATTTATATTTTATCATGAAAGAAACTTACTATTCCCTAGTTTGTCATTGTATCGCATCATTTGCAGATATGCAAACTCTTTATAATATATAAAAATGTGGTTGACGATGAGAATTTTTAGACCAAATGAAAAAAATAATTTTGATATCAACAGACTTCAAACGATTTATTCCATGGATCCATTTATTACACACATACACTAAATAAAATAAATTACATGCATCAGATAGAATATGCATAGAATAATCTCCGAATGCAAATCATACACAACGAGCAATTTATAATACAATATGTTCAGATTGGATATCGAATTCCTTGAGAAAGTTCATCTTCATCGGAAGAATTCACACCTTTTAATCGCGTCTTCACAATTAAGAGTTCAAATGGACTCACAAATTCTTTTTATAGAACCTTGAATGACGTAATGCCTATAGGAAAATCGAAGAGGATTCATTAAATCCATAAATCAAACTTATTTCATGAACTCATCCTCAGAATATTAACGTTGAAATGGTTTTCATCACTCAATCATTTATGTTCATATTTTCTCATTCTTTTGAGGGATTCATCAATTTCAAAGCATTTTAATCAATTCCTAAGACCACAGCGCTACCACATCTCCAACATCGTATCAAACCAAAGGTTCATTTTGCAACCACGACTAGAATTCATTTCTTTTGAAGACTTCGATTTCCCATTCATCATCTGAAGTTGGGACTCAACAAAATCGAGATACACTTATAATTTGCGTCCGCCCTAACATCGGCTCACAAGTCTTCATTCTCTATAGAATACGCAAATGTTAAACACTCGAAATCTTTCTTTAAGCGACAGAAAGTTCTTCGATAGTTTTCAGATGTATGTACACCAACGACATCATTTCCACTGCCACGGGAGCAGCCCGCCGAAGGGCCTTCCTCAGACGAGGCTGGAAAGTGGAGGTCTGGACACGGGACTCGATGGGTATGGCGAAGAAGCTGCACCGCCCGCTCCCGGATGGTGGTGATGGTGGTGGTGGTAGTAGAGCGGGGAGAAGGGTGCGGGGTGCGGAGGGGGGCCGCCCGGAGGGGGCGGTCCGGCCGCGGCCGCAGCCGCAGCCGCCGCCGCCGCTATCCCACTTCCGGCGCTGCCGCCACTTCCGGTTCCTCCTCCGTCGTGGTATAGAATGGGCACCCGGACGAGCCGCTGCGCCGCGTGGGCCATGTTCGCCGCCTCCAGTTCCGCTGCCAATTGCCGCTTCCACTTGTTCCTCCGGTTCTGGAACCATATCTTCACCTGAGTCTCGGTCAAGTGCAGAGAGGCGGCAAGGCCCGCCCTTTCCGACGAAGACAAATAGCGCTTTAAGTCGAATGTAGACTCCAGCTGGAACACTTGACTCCTGGAGAACACAGTCCTAGTCTTCTTCTTCCTCTTTGCCCCGTTGCTGGAGTCGCCGTTCGGATTCGCCTCCCCCTTCCTTTTGCCGTCCTCCCCCTCCTCCGACTCCTCCCCTCCTCCCTTGTCCTCGTCCTCCTCCTCCTCCTCATCGTCCTCCCCCAGGTGGTGGCCTCCGACCGGCGGCTGCTGAGGGCCCACCGGGGACTTGGGCCGGTGTAGGTGCAGCGAAGGGTGTAGGTGGCCGAGGAGGAGGTTGGAGGAGGATGGGGAGGAGGACGACGGGAGGAGGCAGTTGGAGGCTGGGGAGGAGGATGATGAAGATGCAGATGGAGATGATCTGTGGCCAGCGTGTGGGGAGGGGGGAGGAGGTGATCTGGAGCAATGGTCCACTCCAGGTGGTGATCCCGGGCCTCCCTCCTTTGTCGCCCCTCCTGTGGACATACGGACCATTAGATATTTCATTCGGGATATCCGAGGGCATAAACAACTGCCGAAGTTATTATGAGTCGGACTATTAGTCACAACATGTTTACGTTTATAATAATCACAAATATCTTATTCAAAAATGTTTTGCACGTATTTGCAATATATTATAATTATCGTATATATTTATCGTTTGAATAATACTAGAATATGATAAAAAACTAATAATTACTTTAATGCATTGAATTTTGCCTAATATTTCAGTTGTAATTCTTATTAATAATTTGTCATGGATAAAAGAAAGCTACTGAAGACACTGGTATCCTTTATTAGCTCTATCGCCCATTGTTCCAACTTGAAAAGTCTTTGCCCATCTGAGTTGATGTGTCAATACGTTTCAATAAATTCCTCCTTGGATGCACTTGAAGAGTGTCCTCCAGTGCCTCTCTTATTGAGGGCCGATCTCAGTGATCTTCGCTGAGGGAAAAGAGGGGATTTATTGCTAAAGTGGAATCCAAAGTGGTTCTGAATGAGCGATTCTTGAGTGTGCGTTGAGGTGATGTGGTGTAGAAAACTTCAAGAGCAACGCTCGTAGCGCCTTTGGGAAGAGCGATGGGGAGTTAACATACAAACGCGTATCATTCGGATGAATGCGATTAATATTTAAACAGCACGTTTAACATGAGGTTTAAGATAAATTTTAAACAGTTTCATGGAAATATAAATTCTTAGAATTGGTGGCTAATATTGAGAAGAATTATGAAATATCTTCTGACTCTTTTAGTTGAGAGAAAAAATTGAATGTTTAAATTAGCGCAAATATGGAATCTATTGAATCAAATAATACTGAATTTTCTTCATAAGGGTATGACGCGCATTTATATAATGAAATTCCGAATATATGCTCATTTCTAAAATCTTTTTAATGCAAAGATTTCTTTCGAAATGATGATTTTGGGAAACGAGTTGAATTACAAAAAAATTCTTCATAATTATCTGTTTATTTTGCAAATATAATCGCAACAATTTCTGATTTCCTTATCATCTTCACAACTTTTCTTTGCCCTTTTGACTGATTATTGAAACTGAAGTAAGCTTTTTATATATTCTAATTGTTGTAATTCCATATTTTTAAGTAAATATAAATATTCTACTTTTAGTAAAACAACTATTTCACTTTATAAATTGCAGTTTACATGATTTACATATTTCATAAGCTGTGTACATTTGAAAAACAGACTAATGAACCCCTCGCTGTAAATCGCAAATGTTAACAGATTTACTTTCTTAACGGGAAGCAAAGGTTTTTTTATTTTCACACCAATTAATCACATTTCAGGTAGTTTGTCGAGGGTAAGGAAAATCCTCAAACATAATCCCTAACATGCTTTATTCTTATTTAATTGGCTATTGTAAAAACCTCGGAGAAACCTTTGAAGGCGAGCAACCTTAGACCAAAGGGAAACACGAGAAGACGATCGCAGGTGAAAACGTTGTATCATTTGATCCCCTTTTGTGGAAAGTGCGCGAGTACTCGAGTCTTTTTTTTAATTGGTTGTCTTGGGTGGCTTCGTTAGTCATGCGTGCCAATAATGCGATTAGTTACCCAAAGAATAAAGCATGCGTAAGCGAAAGACGATCAAACCAAATCGTGTCCTCGCAACAACTTGGAGCCACCCTCAAACACTCTAAAAAGTGAACACGACTTTCTTTTCTTATATTTCATTGTCGAATTCTCTTCGTATGAATTTTTATATTTCAGGGAAAGGATAAATTTCTATCGAATTTCCAAAGTTAACAGACTATTTTCTCTTTAAACTCTATTTCTCTGTTTTATACGATTTATCCGTTCATGTATTTCCTCCTCAAACGCTGAAATCATTATTGATGTATTCCCAAACATATAAATAAACGGTGGGAGGGGGCGCGTGTTTCGTCGACAGGAAAGACGTTTTATTTGAAAGGCTTCGCCTGCATTTTTGGTGGTTTTTCGCTCGGCTGCTCTCTTACGAAAGAAACCCTTCTGCGAAATACGACCATTGCTAACAATTTTTAAAACATCACTTTGATTTCGAGTTTTACCGAAGAATTTATTTACAGAATCGGGTTTTTATTAGCCGAGTATGAGATATTCTCAGCCCACTTTAATAAGTCCGTTAAATGGTAATTTAATCTACTGATATAGAAATGTAATAAGATATTTTGCGACTGGATTTTATAAAAAGTAATAACTCATCCTTCTGTTAAACCTTAAAATCGTTCTAAAAAGTGTTATGTTTTCCACAAAAACTCTCAATTATTCATTTCGAGTGAATGGAGTCTCCATTGACTTTGAAGCAAGTATTGAGGACAACTCTTTGAAAAGGAAGGATTTGGAAGCCTTCTATGGATGATTTTTAAAGCGATCTTACAAGCCACTTTATCGCAAGAGAATTGAAAGGGGCTGAGGATTTACATCTTAACCCAACTGCTCCCTATTCAAGACCTGCAATGTACAATCCCAAGTAATCCAATTAAGGAAGGGCTGCCACAGGTAAACACCTATTGAAGCTAATGAATCGAAAATGATCAGAAATTGGGATTTGGTAGAAAAAATAAAAAGGATGCCCTAAAATACTCTTGTGCCCTTTCTACCGAAAGTAATTTCGTAAGGTATTTCCTGTGCTGTTAAGAGATTCTTAGGAAATAACTCTTCAAGTTTTTAGGAAATAAATACCTATCTATCTACCTAATATCTAAAACTCAAAATTCTATGTAATCGCATGTAAATGCAGTTTTAATATTTATTCATAGGAAAGTGAATGCTAGGCAAAATTGTCGATGACATTAGATTTAACATTCATGAATTATTATATTCGTTTACAAATATGAACATTTTAATTGATACCTTTTTGAGAAATGCGTGAATTTCGTGGTAAGAAAACAATTCTGGTTCAATATTTATTTGTCGAGGTATTATCTTTCATTTTCATTTTGAAATAAAGCAATGAAAATTCGCATTGATCTAATCTAAAAAAAGACAAAAACTAATGATTCATTATTCTCTGATTGCTAAAGACTCGTTGCAATTAAAACCTTTGATAAATTAAATGCACGTGAAGAGCACACAATTAACGTTTTAAGGAATCGACGATGGTTCAAACTATTTCTTTTTTCACAGTCGTTTTAAGAGATCTCTTGGATAAAAAAATACCAACATTTGACTGAGAAAAACCGTTCATAAGGGGAAATGTGAGAAAAACAGTTCTGAAAATGATGCGCATGAGTAATATGACAATCAAAAAGAAACTTCAGTTTCATTTAATTCTGTTAATCAAGGAAAGTTGAACTTTCGTTTAATTACTTAAGGAGAAAAAATGATTCATTAAAAACTATAATTCTGCAAATTCCATTATTCCGAAGTCTGATTTTAAATTATTGGTCCAATTAAATACAATGAATGATTATGAATTATATTTGAAATTAAATTATTAATGTTTCATGTACAATGTCTTTGATGTATTAACATGTATAAGGAGAATGTTTTATGATCCCTTAATAATGGGACAGAGTCAATTGGTCTTTCATTTCTCGAATGTCCGCAAAATCAGGTCAACATCCGGTAGAATAATATTTATGTCAATTTTAGAAGGGTAAAATGATAAATAGAATATAAGCAAGCATTCTGCATGATTTGAGCTTTAATCAACATTCTTCTTAAAGAATTTTTAAGTTCCATGTTAATTTGATAATGGCGAATAAATAATATTTGTCGACAATTTCTACTTTTAATCTTTTCTATCGACAGCAAAATTCGAAAATGCTGCATATGAGACAAATCCGGTCAATATGAGTGTATGAGTCAATGTCAGAGTAGTTATTTACCCGAACTGATTTTAAGGCGAAGCCGACAGAAGGTAGAGAATTTTCCTGCAAAATTATCAGAACACAATAGGGAGAGAGATTTGTGGGGAAAGTGTGTTCGTTGGGGCGTATCCGAGGTGCAACTAGAGGAGAAGTAGAGCGGTTGGTTTTAGCAGTCCTGAGAATATACTGGGCTCTCATATGGCTGCTTGAGGGGTTTCCATTTGGGCGTTCGTTCGTCACCTTTCCATCATTAAGTTCCCTTTTATCTGCTAAAGGCAATAATAACAAATTAATATACTTTGGCCATAATAATCATCATCTTTATAATTCTCGCATAGAACAATAATACATTCATTTGAAAGCATTTGTATGCTTTTACAACAATCTTTATTTAGTATCCGTTGGCTTCTTTCATTTCCTCATCACATAAAGTTCAAGTGAACTATGCAATTTCGTATTACTTCTCAATTACTCGAGAAAAAATAATTACTCTCATTTACTCAATGTGTTTGTTTTCAGTTCGTATTTTATAAGATCTTAATACTTTACCATTAGTTCGATTTCTATCTTCATAAAGAATCACAAAACCGTACATTTTCTTGAGATATTTGAAGTAAATTTACAAAAGGGGAAATTTAGGAAAGCGCAGAATTTCAAGAAGAGTAATCCCATGAATTGAAAAATATTCTTTCTTCTGCAAATGCTGAACAGTATTTTGAGAATGCTGTCTATTTTTATTCTATTTACGGCTTATTTCTTGGTTTCCCCGTGTCCTTCTTTTATTTATATCCCTTGTGCGTGTCCTCTTAAACAGAAGAGAGTTTTTCTCCTCCAATTCCTCTTCATTTTCCATTTCCAAAAGGATCTTTATTAAAGACGACATTTTCTTAATTCCCATGCATTAGAAAATGTTATTTTGCTCTTTACAGTAAGAAGAATTTTACTGCAGGAATATTACTATTCGTCTTCAAAAAGGTTTTACTCATTATAGATGAAGATTGTACGCTTTTACAAAATAAATTACATACATCATTTTGTAGTCAAAGTAACATATTCTAATTTATAATTGTAATCCACTACCAGCGAACTATGTAATTTAGGATTAAAGTATTATTTTAAAATGTTTATATCATCATTTGGAGCAAATAAAAGTTACTTGCGAAATTGAAATTGAAATTTAAAAATGACGGAAACGTATATAATTTATTTTGTTACATAAGTGATTGAGAATAAAGTGCAAATATTAGAGCGTTTTTAATTAGCTGATATAAGTTGATAATTGAATTAATTTTGAAACAATTACGTTGTAAATAATAATTAGAAAATTAGTGTTTAGTCTGTTCTATTGACTTCGAGGGAAAGATCCAAACATTCAGGAACAGTTTAAGGAGATATTGTAGGTTTTCTCAAGGAAATCCTCAATCGCATCTGATAGTTGCGCTTCTCGAGTTTAACGCAATTTAATGCTCTTTTGTGTGCGCATATGCGTTTTATTCACAATTATCGAAAACAGAACTTAAAAAGTCCCTCCTCGGACTTTAAACAGAAGAAGGCATTACATAATTACGTTATCTACAAGAAATATATTCATGTAAATAATCCGGAAGCCTTTAAAATTTCCGCTCAAAAAATGCAAATGCTGAAAATCAGGTGATGTACTCCACCAGACGTGATGCGGTGCAGAAACCACTGTTCACTTCGCCTATTATTCTATTGAAGTGAATTAAAGTATGTGCCTAAATTCACTGGTTCAGAAAAATCAGATGTTTTCAATCGTTTGTTTAATATCCTATTTCTTACTTAAGTTCTTTCTCTATATATATCCTTTCTTAGTTTAGTAAGTAAGCTAAAGTTCATATTTATCCTCTTAAAACTATTCATTATTTTCTTTTTAATATTTCGAGAGTACAAATGCTTACCTAGCACAGCAATCGGACGCGTGTGTATCTCGCGCGACTCGCACACGTTACGAAAAAGGAAGTACGAAAATAGCTAATCGCGGAAGCCTATAGAACTTATGATTCGAAATAAATTTTCTGCTTCATTTTTTGAGCCAAATTCCTATGAAAGGTAATATAAATGGCTTGTATATATAATTAAAAATTAGCATATTTCACAGAAGTAAAGCATTTTTGTTATTTACTCAAAACAATTCGATACAAGTAAATCCTAAGAATTGAGTTTAAAAGCTCTATTCGGTCGACGGAAAATTAGTTTCGTATGATTACGCAAAATTGGCCACAGTTTATTGCAATGAATTTGCGGAAAATTTAAAAGTATAAAATATCGCAGAATATTAATTAACGCAAATGAACGGTGTCTCATCGTGCAATTGATAAATCTTTATCCGGTGTCATTTGTTGAGCGGCAAATGGAAGGGTCATAGACTTCGGAGGGACGGACGCTTCCCTTTTGGATCGATAGTGGCGCCGACGCCCAACCGACGCCCTGCGGCCAATCGCGTGCGAGGGGAAGTGGCTTATGTCGCGAATAGCTACTATTAAGCCCTTCTAATGGATACACAGATGAAAAATTATCCGGAGTTTGTCTTCGTTTAGCGGGAGATTTTTTTGATCGTCGAATAATTTTAGACGGAAAACATGTGCGAATCCATTCTCGATTAGTGGAACGCGTTAGATATATTATCAATGGGAATTTATCGATTCTTCGGATTCCAAAACACGATCTTTTTCTATGAGAATAATAGCTCACCTTGAGGCGTTGGGGTGCGTCTAATGGTTGGGATGTGATGTGGCTGAAGGGTGTGGTCAGCGAAATGCGGGTAGTGTGGATGTGGGTGGTGGAGGCGAGGAGCGCTTCCTCCCCACGTGTACCATGGAGACGCCACTTTGCCTCCACCACTCGATTCAGACGTCGGATAGGCGAAGGGGCTTCTGGTTGGAGGCCCCGCCGCCGCGGCCGCCGCTGCTGCTGCCAATGCCCCGAAATGCGTCATCAGCCCAAGTCTGCAAGGACAATACGTCAATTAGGGAGGATATTATATCGTACAAAGTGCTCCTAAGTCATAAGAATATATAAAATTAGCCAGTCGATGGATGTAATGATCTTCAGAATGAGTCTTTTCGTTGAAATAATGCTCATGTGTCCCAAAAATTTAAATATTTTCCATTATATTTTGAATTTATATGGATATATATTTTACTCATTAGTGAAATCGTAGTTATATAATAGAAAACAGTATGAAATAAATAATATAAAAATTGGTATGGTCAAATAAAGTGTTTTGAGCGATAGGTGAGTTGTGGATTTAGGATTTATGTACGAGATAGAGTGGCACTGCATTATCAATTGCATTTGGGCTTTATGAAATAAATTATTCAAACATTTAAGTCATAAATCAAGATAACCCTTTGTGTATTTGTACTTTTTGTGACTTCATTTACCTTAATTATTTGCCTTAAAGTTAAATCACTCAAAAGAGCACATATAAATCACTATTTTAATGCATTTATTAGAGTTTTCTTACTTCTCTTCAAAAAGATTTCCAGAGCCAATCACTTTAATCTTTTGTCTCCAGACAATCACAACTGAATCCTAAGTAATCCATAACCTAAACGTCCATTTCGCGTAATTCATGTGTTTATTCAAAACGTTTATTTTTTTCCAAAATTTATTAAATAAATACTCAATACTTCTTAAAAATAAATTATAATAAGGAGGGTTTTTTTGCGTAGAATCGATAAATTGAGAAATATTCTTTCTTTTAATGGATCGAAAGCAATTTCAGTTTTTGAGTTTCACACCTTCGATATGAAAGATATCGAAATATCCACAAATTAGGTTTTAATTTCGATAGCATTGACTTTTATGACAGACACTGGAAAAGAAAACAATAAAATGCATTAGTAGGCGTAGAAATTTCACTTAGAAAATCAATATTTCTAAAAAATTGAATTTTGAAAATTAGACTAAATTGGGTACAAATCCAGGTTAGTTTTTTTTCTCCATTTCCGGTTTTATTTTGATTATCGGCTGTCTCATCACTTTTTTCCATTATAATTTCCGAAAGTCTGATTGGACAAATAAAAAGCAACGAGATGTTAACAAGAGATGAATTTTTCTCGATAGCTGATAAAAATCTGGGATCCATGCATAATTGCTTCCTCTTGCGCTTGAACGCTTTCATTAATAATTCCCTTCGAAGAGTTCCCTTAGAAATCGCTTCCCACGAGACAAAGAACGGATGACTATTTAATGGGTTCCCTCTTAGACGCAACCTCAAGGCACTGTTCCCCTTCGATCGCCAAAAAAACATTTCCCTAACTTCCAGAGGAGGATCTTTCCTGGAGAGCTAATCCTCTCGAAGGCGCTTTTTGCGCGTTTATAAAAGATGAGGGTGACTAAAGTAATCATCGGAGGGTGTTGTTGTCGAAGGATTTTGCCTCTTTTTATATCCGCTACTGATTTTTTCCACTTATCTTCTAATCCCTTCCTTTCTTTTTTAAGAAAGGCCCTCTCACGAGTATTAATTATTCACGATGAAACGTTATACCCTCCTTTTGGTCACCTGAGATTTCTTCAGATGAAACGAGAATCGGCAACACCTTCAAAATTGCTTTCAGAGACGCTTTTCAGTTGTTTACGAGATTTCCAATGTCCGAAAATGATTTCGCTTTTATGGAATAACGAAATACTAAGAGATCCGTTGAGTTTCTAATGGAAGTAAATGTTTACTGAGAAATAAGGAATTCCTAAATTAATCGACTTTGCATCTGAAGCTCCCCTCTTTCATTTGAGGGCATTTAGATGTCCCTCCGATTGAGTAAAACCACTGCAACATTCATCTCTCGGAAAATAATGAGAAACGCTCGGATTATTTTACAGTTCCTTCTTTATACTTTCCCTACACTTACTTTTCTCTTGATTCATCGGAATTTTTTTACTTACAATTAATTCCTCGTGTATAAATGCATTTTAACTTTTAAGTTTACCATGATCCGCATTCGTTCAGTATACATCTCATCTATATATATATATATATATCAATAAATATGAGAAAAGGAATTTCTATTATGTTTAAAAACGCAGTATTATATGAATGCATCCTGTCGAATCACCAACGTAACGTGAATTTAAATTTATCGAATTTGCTCAAAAGTACATTTCATAGCATCTTTGGTATTTTCTTTGTCGCCCGATATTCTATTTTTAACGATCCCATCGTACATTACCTTCCAAAGTATAAAAGACTGTATCGAACGTATTTGGAGAAAATACAACCTTTGATATTCGACTGAAGCCGTATGCGAACTTGCTTGGTTGCCCAATGGAATTTGCGTCCCGTATCGCTTTAATAAACTCCTGCCTTCGGCCACTCACTTTATTTTGCTTGTTCAACTTATCAAACGTCGATTTATTTTTTCAGGTATCCTTTAATCCACATTCAATCCACCCTTAAAGACACGAGCGAAAAAACACATTCTTAGAGGAAGACATTTATTTGTTTTTCCCCTAAGTTGAGCAAAAACATATAGAATACCGTTTTCCGATCGTCAATTCCATTGAATCTGAATCTCCATTTTGTGGACTAAAAAAATTTATTTCTAATCCTTTCAGTGCTCTCTAATACACAATATATAACTTAAATTTCGAACTTCATCAAAATCTCGAACATAACTCACTTGTATTAAATACAACTTTTACATCCCAACTGATTCAATTGCATTACCTCCATGAAAATCGGTGAGAATGAGTTCCTTTGTCAGCCATGCATATGAATATTATACACGCAATTTAATCAAAAATAATCGATTGTCTTTAGCACAATTCCGCATAAATTTCTGCAATCGGTGGCGAATTATTTGTCAATTAGAGAGAAAAGATGTAAGGATTCTCGGAAAGTGTGTAGGAATGCAGTTGTTGGGGAGGTACAGTTCCGATATTATTGCAAACTCTGCTCATTTGTTTTGACGACCGAAGGAATCCTTACGAGTTTATAAAAGCCTCATAAAAATATTAGATCTGATTTCCTCCATACGACAGATATGTATTTGGAAAACTATAGGAAAAAGGTTACAAATAAGATTGAGTTGGGATTGGAAACACACGAGATAACAAGACTATGTGACGAGGATGATTGGCATTACAATAAGAGAACGAAATGTGGCAGTACGATTTGTATTCGCAGGAAGTCGGATTGTGCTATTGGATCATGAGTGGAATTCTGCTTAAATATCGGGACGAATCGTTTAATACGATTTGTTAAAAAGGAATTATTCTCCCTGCAGATAATAATAATGAACAATTTCTTGATTGCTCGATTATTATAAAAATAAGTATTTCTATTTCATATTCGAACCGATTTCTGTTGAAAAATTAACCCCCATTAATGATCGGGAAAAGTCTCCTGGGATTTTCAGTAATGACGTCTTAATTAATTGACGACGCTTTTTATGGAATCAATTACGACCAATTCAACGAAAGGCCGATTTTAAAATATTGTCCCTTCAGCTTTTTCCATTATGGTTTCAGTCTTAATTTGGGCATTTATCCATTTCACCTTCTTTATTGGAATGACTAACGAAACAACGCAGAGCAACTTGCCGAGAGCTGCTATTAAAGAAGAGACAGATATACATCCTTAATTCAGACCCTTTTGAGTAATGATAACTTGTTATTAGAAAGACAATCAAGAATTGTTTCTCGATAATAAGCAGTGAATGAAATGTCTTTAAATGATATGTAATCTCCCCCTGCCATACGCGACCGATAGATATTAGTTAAGAGCTGAAGATATCACATGTGAAAGGGCACATATTCGCTGAAGGATTAGATTTGAAACTCCTCATTATGGGATTCCAAATGAAAATCACAAGGGCCCATTTCAAAGGAGAAGAGCAAAACTTTCGCCCGTGTACTTACCACAGACAAAATATACTACTCAAAACAACATTTGAAACAACAGAAACATGTTGATGAACAGCAGAAGAAGGAAAGATAAATATTTTGGCTGAAAAGTCAGTTCTCAAGTGTTTTGAGGTGAGTGAAGTGATGAGGATTTTGTCAGCAGATTATCTTGGCATACAGCAATTACTGGTGTATGCTCTACTATCCTCCTGAACTATTCACAACAAAATATATGCAATAAAAGTGAAGTTTTCTTCTTCCTATCATTGCTGGATAGCAATGATAGGAAGAAGAAAAAGTCTGAAAGGACTTTTGCATCTTGAAGTTGTTCTAACATCCCTCTGACGGAAGTAGCACACTATGCGGCAGAGTCTGTGAAAATTGCATTCGAATATCCATAATGGAATTTGTGATTGTTCTGGCAGTCAAATAGCTAGAACAGCGGTAATTGGAGGAACCAGGTTTGAGATCCGGTTTTGTCATGATCAACAGCCGTTACTTCTTGAATTTTAGGTATGAATTACATGCCATCTTTTATCGAAGCAGAGAAATTTCCTTTTTTGGATTCACTTTAAAGATGTTCAAAGAATGCCTCGTAGATCTAAAGTGATCTTTTGAGATGATATTAAGAAATTGGAACTTTTCATTAAAAAAGGATCTAAACACAATAAAATTGGTTTTAATCACGCATTACTTCTTCTACTAATTGATTTTTTAAAACCATCTCATTTTTTGTAGCAAATATTTTTCCAAGAAATTTAAATTAGTTTGAAGGAAAAATAATTACGAGAAGGAACTGCAAATTTTGCAAATTTCCATTCCTTCTGAATTGTTCATTATAATGTTGCTCTTTTCTAAGCGATGAACAAATAAATAAAAATAGCGAATAATCATTTTATGTACAGATAAAACAATTACTGAAAAAGGAAACCTTTCATAAATATGCTTTCTTCTATCGACGACTTACTTTGTGTTTTTTTCACATAATTTTCACATAATTCATTTTTGTTATTCGCTTGTTAATTGTCATGAGACAATGCAGAGATGAGTCTACGGTAAGCTCAACTGCTGGTTAGAAATGGAGGTGGTAACAAATAAGTACTCCACCCAAATTGTTTAACTGAGCTATTTTGCTAATAAAGATTGGCCCCTTCTGGTTCTGGTCTTATCGTTTAAATTCGTAAAAGGTTGGTAATTTATTTTATTTCAATTTACACGATATCAAAATACGGTGATAACAAAAATATCTTACACACTTTAAACTAATGGAGAGTTTTTTTTTAATAAGCGCAAGTATGGAAATTATCTCCAATGTTAAACGCGCTACTCTAACAACTTTCATTTATTAATGCCGTAACCGATTGTGATGAGTTACATCTTGTTTACGAGTTTCATCCAAAGCTTTTGTCGAAAGACGATTTGGCGCTTTTAGCTCACAATTCCCTGAAAAGCCAGCAAAGTAGAGTCTAAATAAAGAAAAGTGGGATTTAAGAGGAATAACTTCTTATTCTGGGGAAAGAACACTTCTGAGATTAGCGGAGACATCGCAGACGATTAACTAGTATTACGGGAATATCTTTGGAGGGAAAAACAGACGCGTGTTTCTTTTCCAGGGCTGTTTTTAAAAGAGACAAAGTGGAGGAAGAAAAGGGATCTGTTTTTAAAGGGACCCTTTGGGATGAAGTGTCTTAAGGTGAGAGAAGAGGGTGGATGCAGGAAATATCCTCCTCCCTGCATAAAAGATTAGCGGGACTTTATATAGCGCTGAAAGATTGCTCGAATCCAAAAAAGAACTCCGGTGAGGAATGAACGCGAGGAAACGGAGTCTCGCACCTTTCTGTGTAATTATTTTACGCGCTCTTGGATTGTAAGCAATCCCCGGCGGATCTGAAGGATTTAACAACTCACTTCCGCAAAGCGAAGGAACAAAACCTTTGCGTGAAAACCTCGAACGGTGTCTTCAATTGCAATGACAATGGATGAGTGGTCCTGAATTCGCTCAAATTAACATTTCCCTTCTTTTTATAAAACTCTTAATTTAAAGCTCTTGTTTGTTCTGCGGAGGCATTGGATTCAAAACCCCAAAATGAGGAAAATGCTTTCTTCGATTTGCGACAAATTTCCTTTGGATTCTTTAACAATGAGAAAGAAATATTTTCATCGCTACTACTTTAGATTTTTAAAAGTAGTTTATTACTCAATTCGGAAAAGGTCGGATATTATGAGCGATATAAAAACCATTTCATAGAATTCATACAAAAACATAATTAATTACCAAGAATACGGAAGTATGTTTAGTACTTAATGCGATATTAGAAGAAAGTAAAAAAGCAAAATACTCTTAAAAGAACTCCATATTAAATAAAAATAACTCAGTATGATTTACGAAAATTTCCCAACCGCGCTTTAATGAGATGAAGACAAAAATCAATGGATTCCCGACCATAAAACTTCGACCGACTTTTATTCGAAAAAGGGTAAATCCGATTTACTTTAGACCACCTCAAGAAAATTATGCATATCTATTTTATGTGAACCATTCATACCAAAGGTTTCATGCATAATTCCCACTTTTGTCAAATTTCTTTTTTACGAAATTTATTGTTCGTTCCATTGTGATGTGGGATTAAACGTTTCTCATTGGATGGCTTCCGATACTACGTCATACGCTTTTTCAAGAGATCCTCTTTCAAGATCCATTGTCTCTCTCTACGTAAGAGTTCCGATTAAAAAGCTATAGAAATATTGGATATATCTATTTACTCCAAAGCTATTTTCTTAATCTCCATATAATTCAAGCCGTGCAGTGCCATTTTGAAAGTGAAGAAGAATCATTTATTGATCATTTGAAGATGCGGCAGAATCTCTATGTCCCATGAAAATAACGGTTGAACGATTCGTCAACGTTGTAGATTGACGTTGTAGGTCGATATAGTCGTTTTGGGCTTACATTTGAAACCGTCTCTTTCTTTACATCTCCAAATAGTATCCTTTTGCTTTATTTTTTTAATATAATATGTTTCAGAATCACTATTTTACGTAATTTATTCACCTTGCACAGTAAGCTTTCAGTGCTTCAATCTACTCTCGTATTCTATCGAGATGGATCTCGTGTTTAATTCGACTCCAAAAGTACATAATGTAGTACCCTTTGGATGTCTCTTATTTCAACACTCTCCCGTTCATATGAAAGAGTCTCCAATATAATGTTCCGTCCCCTTATTCCATTGGCCATTGGAATCTCTGTAAACGATTCGTTGATTCGTGGAGGGTTGGCAACAAAAGGAGCCCTTCACGAAACGAAGAGGGGAAATTGAATAATGGGGAGGGATTCTGTAGGTTTTTTTTGAGTGGTATCCAACAGACGGTTGCGATGGAGACCATGTTGATTGGGAGCCACTTATGCACTCCTTCATTTGCATCTGAAGAGATACTCCCGAAATCGTTATATGCAAAGCGTCCGTTATAGCAGATATTGCAGGAATTAATAATTCAAAGGAATTACAGACAAAAATGAAACGATTCGTACATTGCGAAGCTTTAATATTTGAGGAAAAATATTTACGTTTCTTTTTACGGAGTCATAAATACTTACCCACATTCAAACTTATGTGGGTTATTTTTTGATTGATTAAATGAATTGTTATTTTAAATAAGTATTTTAACTTTTATTAAATATTTATTGATTGATCTAATGTTTAGTCAACCGCATGTTTCAAGAAAATTAAATCACTATTCTATGTAACGTATTACACGCAGTTTAAAAATATCACAGTCATAGTTGGAATCATAATAATATAGAATCAAATTACATTTGATTCCAACTATGCCTATTCTGCAAAATGCATCTTTGTCTTTTAGAATTACGATTAACTCGATTTAATAATAAAATCCCGAAATTCAGTACCGCCATCTTGACGTGGTTGAGGAAGAAGAACGGAAAGTACTTAAAGAGTTCCAAAGGGACGCTTTTAATCTCTACACCATTTGTCTCCCATTGAATTAATTGCAGAAATGATCCTCACATGTTTTCGTTTGACTGGGCATTGCCTGTTTCTCCTTATTCTGTCCATAATTTGTAACAAATTTAGCGAAGAAGTAATTACCAAAAATCTTACCAAGACAAATTTATAATGAGTATGCCGGAGATTTGGAAACAAATGCTTGTTGTATCCTTCCGTAGATTTGTACACCTCTTTTCGAAATTATTTCACATGATTCTATTTTTTGATTCTTTGGTGTCTTTATCTAACGGCAATTTTGGTGTCATTTGCAATATCAAGTATTATTATATTCGTTAAGTCTTTTTGGGTCGATTAAATCTTTATAGAGAGTATTATTAAGATGTAAGATTCCTTTAGAGTCGTATTTTGATACTTTTTGATTTTAATTATTTATAAAAAATGCTTAACCTTTTATCGTTGATATTCATAAGAAAAAATCTCCATAAACATATATATATTGGATTGCTGAAGGCTTTTTATTTTGCTGTTCATCGGATGAGGAAGAAGTGGCCACTCTGATTCTGAGAATTCTCGTTATTGATTGAATGGACTCTTCTTCCATTTCATTTGGAAATTCATATTTAAGTGTATAACCTCAGTATAAGACATAATAATAAGCGAATAATCCGCAAACGAAGAGATCATAATAATTCTATGAGCATTAGATATTCAGATTTATATCCAATCAAAATCGATATTCCACAATAAAGAACTTTTAGAAATTCTTCAATTTTGTTAAGTTATTAGAAGTTTGAAGTGCAATACTGGATTATAGGTGTTTTAGGAAAACTCTGATTACAACGAGAAAAAAGTAATCCATTATTAATACACGCGATAGATATTCTCGAAATAACGCTTTAAACATGCTCAAATGAACATTAGGGAGATTCGAAGTGTATTTACTCTAAAATGTTCAGAAATATTTAACAAATAAATAATACAAAGACAAATCTTCATCTTTGACTGTAAAACTTCTTATAATTTTTCTTATCACCGGTAAATTTAGAGAAAGGGGAATTTTCGATCGTAAAATTGTAGCGTAATATTTTACAAGGTATTTACCCTCCTTTAAGTTATTTGTGCAGAGACTGTGTGCCAACGTTTTAAATGGAAATGAGGGCTTGTAAACTATGAAATGGTTTTAAGAATTCCGGCTATGCACTAACGCGAAGTTTCTGTTTCAAATCTGTGTTGAACAATATAAGGAATAAAAATAATCCGTTAACTACTTTCTTATTATTTTCTGTGCGTCTTAACTCAAATTCTGAATCCAGAGTACAATTTTATGGATTTACTGCGATGGACGGATGCTGTTTTACACAAATTCATAATGGAAGTATGTCACGGATTTTTATAGAGGAATGTTCATTGTATCCTACATAGATTGGCTTCACAATACGCCATTCATCTCCGTTTACATTGTGGTATTTAAGCTGAATATTTTGGACTCCATTAAAAGAGCAAACCCTGAACCAATTTTCTAAACCGTCACTATTTGTACTCCGAGAGACTTCTTCGATGGGACATTCTCCAACTGAATTTTCCTCTTCTTTTATTCCGCTTATGTAAGTGCCTTCATAAAGAAAATAAGCGCCTTTTATTACGAAGCGGAAGGTTTTCGGGATTCCGAGGGAAACAGGAAATTTGGATTGCGTTTTGAATTTTCCTGGAAAATGTATGGGTTCAATGGAAAAGAAACGAGCGCATTACAGATTTATTTTCCTATTTTATTGAGATTTCAATGAATGAAACGGAGACATTAAATAGTACACTCGAAGAACTGAGATAAACAATCAGCGTGTATTAGAAAAGTTCAACAGCGTTAAATGAAAAAAATATGAAAACCGTAATTTTTCTTGAGAATGAATTATGTTTATGTTTTAATTTCTTTTCCTGGCACACCATCAGTCTTTTTAATACTAATCATTATTTTTCAAGGAAAAGATTAACAAACACATTATCTGCATCATTATCTAAATCCTTAAGTAATATATTTCCCTTAAATATTAACGAATCCTTGTCTTTCTTAGCTTAACCTTCTTCCTTGAATCTTCCGAAGTTGCACTTCCCCTCCTCCTATTAGCACACTGCTTCTTCGCAGCCGATTATTCATGATTGAGTCCTTGGCAACGAAATGATTTCGCCGTAGTGTCCATGGCGGCCAAAAGGTTTTTCTCTTTTGAGGGGAATCCATTGTTGGCGAAAGCAGCTTTTATCAGGGTTCGCGATCAATGCGGGGGGAGAGGTTTTTTTAGGGGATCTACGTCTCCACGGAATCAATTCCATCCTTTTCTTTGTCCTCCCCATTCTGTGGTCTCGATTAGTCAGTGGAAGTAAACACGAATGTTTCGATGCGTAGAATTTTTAGGAAAATATTACTCTCGCTGATAGTTCGTTTGAAGATGAACATGTGATAGATTCACGAACGTTGAGAAATAGAATTAATTTTTTATAAATCATTTAAATGAAAAAGTAGATCGAGAAATATTAGGTTATATCATTGGATATGAAATAAAAATATATGGACACAATTCTAATGAACAAAAAAATTTTTCCAAAGATAAAATGCAAAAATATTGGTATGAATAATTTTGTGATCAGTAATAACTTGTAAAAGGCTCGCTACTTAAATTTGGAAATTTTATAGAATAAATTAGCGAATTGCGAGTAAAAGTTTAGTTAAAGTAAATGAATCCGAAGACGAAGTAACCGATCAATTTTGAATAATTCAAAGCATTAGATAATTAGTATGCAATTTTGCCATTTCATTCTAAGCATGGATTTTATTCTGTGCATTATCTTTTTAGCAGCACTCCCTCCTTTTCGATATTTTCTTTGTGATTTCCTAAGATAGGAGGAGCAGCGATCGCTGTAACAATTTGTTTCGAAGGCGTACAATGGATTCGCAGTAGAAAAGCTCTTTAACATTTTAGGAAATGGGACGCTTTAGGAGAATAAACGCTTCACTACTTCTGTTTAAAGCAAACGTCTCGATTCTAGCCGATTCGAGGTTCTATTCGTTTGCCATCCGTTGAGAGATGAAAAGGTTCCAGGAAACAAAAACCTCATTGAGGTCGGTAGCAATTGTTTGCTGATCGTCTTTTGTTATCGGGAACTCCGCTTGGCGCCACCGCTTAGCATAGGGAAGTTTAATTGGCCGCCGGTTGGAGGCAAGACCACCCACATCGAATTCTTCCGAAGTCGGCTGATCACTGTGAAGCTAATATTTCACCCAAGATACACAGCACTCTTATTGGATGAGAAATGCATCCTCGTTATACTACTCTTTCCCAAAAATTGAGTTGAGTTAAAAATTAAAATCGTGTTGGTATTCCATCCATAAAACAAATCAAGCTAGGTTATCACTGTTGTATTTCAATTAAAACCGCAATCATTCCAATGTTTAGCCCCTTTTTAGCAATTATATTTTATTTAAGACAACTCATGGAGTATACGAATGAAATTCATTATGTAATTTAAATGTTTTGTATATAGAGACACGTCATAAATCTGAATTCAGCACAGAAAGAAGTGAATGCGTATGATTCCTAAATGATATGATTTATGGTCCCTACCAATCCAATAAGCTTTTAAAAAAGTAATTGTGGTTTAAAAATCGTTATTGCTTCTAGATATTATTTTTATGGTGCATACGAGTATATCTTCTTGTGGATTCGTAATTCATACTAGATACTGAAAACGTTCCATAAAATGTTCTTTTCCGATACATTCCAAATTTAAATAAGCATTAAAGTAATAGGGAATAAATCTTGAAGCATTGTGGTCAATTGCCAAGTTGAAATGCTCGTCCCGACCTGAATAAAGCGTTCCATAAAATTTTTATCGCTCGTAGAGAAATTCCACGAAGCTATTTCCAAGAGTCTGTGGGAGGCAGAAACTCTCCTGAGATGAATTAAGCTCTTATTATTCCGCTAAAAGGCACTTCAGCAAAAATAAATATCCGGAAAGCAACTTGGATCAGCGCAACCGAGAAAATATGTTTGCGTTAGGGAGATATTCTGAACAGAAAAGACGTTCATAATAGGAAGGAATTTTTATTTTCTTCCAAATTTTAACCTTTTTAGAGAAGAGGTAAATATATATTTTGCTTGAGCCGTATTTATCTAATAAATAAACATTTGATTAGTTTAGAATTCCAAGAAAGAATTTTTCCTACGATATTTCCTAGGAAACTAGCAGTTTCCGTTATACGATGAACGATATAATAATATATATATATATATATATATATATATATATATATATATATATATATATATATATATATATATATATATATATATACAATGAATTGATATTGCAGAATTTATAAAGACTAAGCAGTACAACTGCTCTTCCAAATATGTATAAATATGTACGCTTCTTGTTCATTTCTTACAATAATTGTTCACTTTCAACAAGGAAATAACCCCATTTCAAACCTACCTTTAGTTCGAATAAAATCTTATAAAGAAATATGAATTACAAAATTGAATTTACAATCTATAGAATCATGCAGACGGTTAAACAATTTCACATAAATTGCACATAGAATAAAGATTGCAGATGGACTTAATCGGTGTACTATGAAAGAGGAGGTTTATAAGGAGCCCTTCTCGTGTAACTTAATATCCGATGGAGAGAGGAAAGTCCCCTAAAAGTCTCAGAAAAACGAGAGAACGTTGTACTGCCAATTCGACATAATTGACTCTGCCGTATTACATTGAAAATCGGGAAGATTGCGGTGATATACGAATTGGATGAATAGAAGCAGATTTTCCAAATTCCGCAATTTTCAGGAGATTTTTCTTTTCACGCCATTGAGTCTATAAAATTCACACATTACATGCTCAAATCTTCGCTGGCATTTTCATCCGGATTTGCTTTTTGATGGGGATTTTCTAAGGAAGCTTCGAAGATATTGTGAAGAGACGATGCGTGATGAATGCTTTTGCGAAGATACACACCAAAGAGAATACGAGGAAAGTGGAGGTTTCCTATTATTTTCATCTATTATCTAGAATAATTTCCAATTATTTTCTTCTATAATCTAATATAATTTCGAATTATTTTCTTCTATAATCTAATGTAATTTCGCATTGTTTTCAAGTATAACCTTCAAAATGTTAAACAGAAGTGAAAAAAGCGCACGCTTTAACGTACTAAGTTAACGTCTATTCCATCCTTCTATATCCGTCTATGAACTTCAATATTAATTTCGATAGCGAATAGCTTAAAACGCAATCTTGACCACCAAAGTATTGTAAATTAATAAAAAATATGTTTGGGAACTTATGTTTATAAATAATTCCAAGAGGTATTGAATTTTGAATAACAAAAATTTGGGAAATAATTATATATGATCGCTTACAACATAAATTGCACTCTTAAAATTTTTAAAGACGTCACAGAAATAATAAAATTCTATCCAAATGCCCGTGATTTCGAGAAAATCACGGGATATTTAGGAGAAAGTAGCGGATTATGTAAAATCATTTTAGAATAATTTGCTATTTCAAGAGTCGAGCATCAATTGACGGTAATTCCGTTTTCCGAATCGAGTTCATTAAAGACGGAAATTTCGGATACTGATAACCAGTGTAATACTTATGTATAATTTCTGGAATGTGTTTGGCTCATCAATCGAAACGCATTAGCACCCGACTGAGGAGCGCTATGATTGGGAGTGAAATGTTTGTTGGGGCGAAAGGATGCGGTGACGGGTTCGTTGCTTCTTCATTGTACAGAGCGGACCAATTTGAGATGAGAAATTTGTTGTGACGTCCCCGGAAAGGGCAGATGATGCCTACGGAGGGCCATTCTCTCCATTCGAAGGGAAACTGTTCTTATCGGGTCGTTTTATATACGAATTATACTGATTTAGTCGATTTCTATGAAAAGAGAAGATCGCCTCTCTTATTAGATATACAATTGATCGGACGAAATAAAGTCCAGAGTTTTCGTTCCGAGTTCTTTTATCTTCGTTAGTGTCTCTTAAAATCCGAACATCACATATTAATTGAAAAGGTAATACTTAATCACGGCAAAAGGAGAAAGATGTCAGATCTGATAAAGTTAGTGCTTGGATTGGATTACGATTATAAATGTATTTTGAGTTTAAGTTAAGACATTCTGCAATATCATCGGAAATAAAAAGTAACTCTTCGAGCAAATATCCATTATTTGAAGCGATCGAAATGTTTGAAACAGATTATAACAAAACAATATGACTACGCAAAAGGAACTTTGATAAAAGACATACTAGATAATAGACCGTATTTATAGATGACTATAAATAATCAGTGATACAAGGATCTCTATTTGTAACCATAACATTAACGGAGAACTATATAAGCCGTGTTTTGATGGAAGATTGAGTAACTGCCAAAATTATGGTAAAAATTATTTCATTCCTCGAGTCCTGGTACTGTTTACACATCGTTTGAATTCGCAATCAGCAAATGCGGTAAATGATTCAAATATTTCCAAAACTAAGTCTTGTCTAAAACGTAGCTTTCCGATGTCAGGTCCAATTTCCTCTTTGGATAGGATGGATTTCACGTAAACGTGTGGAAAGATGATCGGGTATCGATAAGTATCGGGGGTTCGACGAAGCGTGAAAATATTTGGGGAGGTATCGAGAAAAGTATGTTTTACCATCTGATAAGGGCCACTCGAAATTGAATATCTTTTATGATCCGTAAACAATTTGTAGCTTCAACTTCGTTCAGGTCGCAGCCAAAAGTGTCTTTGTTCGTCGTATTTCGATTACCGAAATAATAAATAATCGCTTCGATAAAATTCATACGGAAGAGTGAAGAAGGACCAAAACATATAGAGGAGTTTTTGATCCATTAGTTTTCTTTTAAAACGTTTTAATGGAAATTTATCGACCGTTTATTTAAAAAGCAAGGACATTTTCCTACTTCAGTTTATTTGCACATACTCGAGGCAATTTTTGAATATCGCTCCGTTTAATTCTGCTTCAAAAGCATTTCTAAAACATTTTTCGCTTTGTCTCAATTAGCGACATAGATGTTAAATTCGAAAAACATTTCCTGCGTCAATTAATCCTCATACGTTTAACTCAGCAATGAAAAGAAACGTTTGCCCGGGGATACGATGACTCGTTTTCCGCTAATTAACGGAAAATAATTGCGACATGGTCCCTTGTTTAATTAATTAAATTTTGCCTTGACAGAAATTCGTGCAACATCCAGATACTGTGTCGCAGAAAAATGATTAATTTTCTCGGTTGATCAACTTCGTCGAGAAGATGAATAAGCAGAATTGAAATTCAAACTGCGTTTTGCCGGAATTAGTGGTCCAAATTTCACATCACCCGAATATTTGTAAATAAATACTTAATATCCTCATAATTTTGATCGGTGTTAAGGTTGCAATAAACGTCTTTCCGTTAATTTGAGCCAAAAGATTGCATATTACAGTCATAAAATAATTTTGAAAATGGAAGTTCTGTTGAAGAAATGATTCTCACATGTTTCTTCAAAATTTATTAATTATTGCAATATCGAAAAACTATCAAAATGTATTTTCATTTTTCTTCTCTTTAGCCCTGAAAAAAAATCAGTCCTTATTAGATAGCTCGCATGACATCTGATATAATTAGAATCAACTTAATCAGAATGTTTATGAAGTTTTTTTCCATTCATTCTGATATCGCGATAAAAATCAAAATTTCTTTGATTTAAATTTCAGAAAATCTTAATATGCTGCCAAACTATTAAGGTTAAAAAGTATATGATCTTCATTTTAACAGTTATCGGGGACTGTTTAGCATTAGGATTTTTTTCTTTTTAAACTGAATTAATGTGCAAGGGATAGCAAAGCATAATTAAACCATTCAATCCTCTTTTTCATTTTATTTGAAATATAGAAAACGAAAATTAGAGGAAACAGTTAAAGGAATAGTTATGTTTCCTTAAATAAAAGACGGCAGTCATTCAATGAGGATAGTACATTTACATAACATTGTTTCTCATTTGATCGATATTTGCAAACAATTCTTATTTTATGTGAGGCAATCCACATTGAATATGAATCATATATCGACAAGATTTCGAGCAGAGTGAACACATGGAAAAGTGCAAAGAAATCCTTTTGTATACAACTCCATTAATTGTTCTATAACGACGCGTTGTCTGAACTAATAATTTATCCTGGAATTGCGAATGAATCCAGGATTTCAGTGGATGGACTTAGGAACCGCGGATGTACTCCACGGCTGCTAAGTACCGAGGCTGAGTAACAATTCGTACGTAAACTTACTTCATAATTTGATATCTTCTGTCGCCTTCCTTTCTATCATATCATGAATTTATAGGTATTTTTGCAGTAACATCTTCTACTATTTTACAATAGCTGGCCACACAATATGAAATACATGAAGCAATCGCATTAATTGTAAAATAAGAGAATACACGAATGCTTTGTTACTTACATATAGGTTTTCTTACAATGTGGCAGTAATTTTCATATTTATACCGATAAACAAACAATAAATGGAATATTTAGAAGAATCCCTCGAGAAAACTTTGAGGTACAGAAAAACTCTTCTAATATTTGCAATTCGCTAAATCCTTAAAAAAGCACAATGTAAAAATCTTCATTTATTTCAATATTTAACTATTACCTTCAACTTCAATAAAAAATGTAAGTAATTGCCAATGAACAAAATCTACATATCCAGAAGTATAGGAAAGATATTTCATTTTCTATAGATATATGTACTCTATAAACTAAGCTGGAAATACTAATATGAAAAAATATTGTGAGCGTGGAAATATTCAAATATTAATTGTACGAATCCAACTTTTCTTTTAAGGAATATCATTTTCGTAATAAATAACCGGGAAATAATCAGGAATATGTATTTAAAGAAGTCACAATCTCTGGCCTATTAAGATTCGTAGTACTAGCAAATCAAATCATAATACATAATAAATGTAAATGTAATATTACACATGGAATATATAGATAATTCGTGAGCATGCACTTTCTTCATCTATATGGACAAATAATAGTGAACTACTTAATCGTTAGTGTATTAGCGAATCGAATAAAGCGAAAGAAGAGTTTATTTCCCGGATCAAGAGTTTTACGGAACTTTCTCGGCAACTGAATATGGGTTTGAAACATCGTTTGCGAATTAATCTTACGAAAGTTTGATAAAAACTCCGCAATACCAATGCAATGAATTCATCCGAGTTAAATTCATCGTAATACTTCGGAAAAGCTTAGAGGATTCCCTCCATTTGAAGCCGAAAGAAATGTATTCTCTACAAACGCTCGTTTAACGAAACTGAAATATTCGACACAACATTGAATTGCTAAGAAGTGATCGAAGCCTCACCTGGACAGCATCCCCGCCTCGGCGGTGCAGGGCGGCATGTGGTGGTGCGGGTGCAGCGCCAGAGGCAGCATCGCCGCGGGAGAGCGCGGCAACACGCCGGGAACTGCGGCGAGCGCAGAGGCCGCATTGTCCGCATCTTCGCCCTTTGGCTTGGGCTCGGATCTGCTGAGGATGCTGGAGATGGAGAAGGAGGTGTAGGAGGTCGGCGGAGAGGCGGTGGTCTTGTGCGGCTGCTGGAGCGGCGACGGCGGAGGGTGCGGCGAACACGAGGCCGAGGACCTGCTGCTCTCGGGACTGCTAACCACAGACACTTCGACGTCTCCCGGTTCGGTCATCTTCGCGTCTTGAGCTGCGAATCGGACGACGGCCAACGCTTCTTCGCAGTTCATGCGCACATCTCGGCCGTGCCAACAGTCCATCAAGAGGATTTCATGCGTTCAAATTCCCGATATCCTTCGCACCACACACGCACACGCTATCCCCAGCGATCGTCGAGTGTTTGGGAGCGGAAGCGGTCGAATGACAGGGGTCCCCTACTTCGCCATCTTCCGTCGCATGGCGTAAATGAGATAATTACGCGTAGCTGCTGGTAGTGTGTATCGAAGGCGTGCTGTGGAAGGAGTGCATTTGGAAGCGGAATGTAAGTGGGGTTGGGGGGAAAGAAGAACGGTAGGAAGAGAGCAAATGGGATTGGTTGGCCAAACAACACCTCTCGCAAAGGAAGGGGGATCCGCCTGAGGGGCCATGAACCGGTTTCCTTATTGACTGCCCCTAATCGTTTGACATGCGCCGTGGCTGCGGTGGGCGGGGCCGCTCCCTCGCATCTGATTGGCCGTCCGCTCGCAGTGGGCGTCGACCGCCGCCGCTTTTCGAATCTCCATTTCAATCTTACGACGACCGCTCACCGCTACGGACATCCATAAGGTACTTGAAAAAGCCGCTTTCATTGTTCCGCTGGATTTCGTTTACCTTTAACAATGTGATTGTCGATGAGATAATAAATACGATTCTACTGTTTTGTTCCTTTATTTTCGTTATCGATTTTATTTTATAGATTAAAGTTTGACATAAATAATTTTTTCTTTCGTATCCTTTTTCATGGAAATCTTTTTAAACTTAGATTCATGTAAATCTAATAAGTCAATGAAGTAGTTTCTAGTTCCACGTTTAATTTTTAATAACGTAATGGCGTTTAATATAATATTTATATTGACGTTATAAATGTTTAAACGGGAAAAGTTAATGTGTTGAAGTTTTTGTCTGCTGTGTGCCGAAATGGATGGATTCTTAAAAAGGGAAATTTTGCATTATGAGTGCGGTTTGTGGCTTCTTTTTGAAATTGAATGATTACTGTTGATTTTATGCTCCACGTCTGAACCACTCATATGTGATAATTGGAAACTCAAAGAATATATATCTTTTCACAAATCAAAGGAAACCATCCCAACAATTCCAAAAATTTCTTAGAAAGTAAAATACTCAAAATAAGGAAATTCTTCTTCGAAAAATAATCAGTCTCAGAAAATGTTCGATATTTCAAAAAGAAATCTATTTTTGTGTGTCTCTTAAATAGTTATTGACTTCTCATTTCCTTCGAATTCAATTTCCATTGTAATTATTATCAATTTTTTAAAGCAGAGATTTACACTATTGCTGTCTTCAATCATTTTCAGCTATTCAATATATTTATAAAACTGCGCTCAAAAAAAGATGTTATTTTGGAATTTATCTTTCATGAGTTATAAATCTTCATCTCAATAAATGATTCTTAATATTTTAAAATATTTTTATCTTCAAGAATGAGAAACTAACACTGTTTTGGAATGCTGTAAATTACAACCGAAGAAGTAATTAAACGTTTAAGTACTGCAAAAGAATCAGCCTTAGAACGTAAAATTTACAATTTCTTTACGATTTTATAAAAATCGATCCTTCGATCGATATTCTCTGTCAGTCAACTGAACAGATCCCTTAAAATAACAAATATTGAGTCTGAGTGGGAATTCCATTTAAATACATCTATTTTCCGAAAATTGGAAAAGAAAGAAACAACGTTAATTTTGGGATTGGGGAGGGAGGCACAACTCTTATGTAAACAATAAAAATGAGCGAAAGAAAATGTAATCCGATGAAAGGGAAGAAAAAAAAAGTCGAAAAAAGAAGGGAAGATGATTTATGTTAAGCAAGCGTGTCCATTAGGGATTCCCTGAGGCGATTGTTAATTGCAGTTATTTGAAGGATCTCCGTAACATAATAGGGAGATGGCAAATCAAGCGGCAGGAATTTGTGAGGAATTTTTCGATGGCTGTCATATGACCTGAGGGCAAGGGGTTTGAGGCTTAAGTTGCACTTCGGTGAAATAGTACTCCACAGCAGAAAAAGGGTCGGATTGGAAAGGGTTCGGGAAATTAAAAACGCCTCATCCACGGAATATCCATCGGTTATAAATAATAAACTTCTCTGCTTTGTGATTCTATTGACGATCTGAAGTGTGAATGATAGTGGTATTCTCTTCTAGCTTTTGTTTTCAGCTTCAGAAAATTTGGAAATCGGAAACGTGAAGTATGTAAAGTTTTAAAAGTAAACTTTTTACTCTCGCTACAAGTAATTCTTTGTTTTAAAATACCTATCTCCGTTAATTCCATGTACTAAGCAGTGTATATCTGTTCGATAACTTTCCAACTATTATTTACAGCTCACTACTTCAGCCTTTCGAACCGCCAACCCCTCCGACACAAAAGGGATTAGAAGGGGTGAAGTGTACTATTGTAGTAATTAACTCGAGGATGGTTTTGAAAGACGCTTTCCGAAGCTGTTATATTGTTTGGGTTTAACCAACGACCGCTTCGTATAAACAGCTGAGTCAAGTAAATAACACGATAGCGTTCACGATTTAACATTTTAAAGGAGAACAAATGGCAAATTTAACACTATATATACCCATTCATTTACAGAAAACAGATTTTAGTCCTAAAGAAAAAATATTTAATCGTGAGTAGAACAACTTGAAGAGCGAGAATGCAATATCTGGTGGATTATCTTCGAATTATAATCGAAACAATTATAGGTTGAGACTTAGGGTAGCAATTGAACTTTTGCCACGAATTTCCGTGCTCATAACGCATAAGTGCCACTTTAATTCTTCGATTGGATCATAATCTTTCAAATAAAATTGTTAAAGAGAAATATTCATTTATCTATTTATGTATTTCAAATGAGTATCGATAAAAAATTTTATCCTATATATTTATAGAAAAGTTCCATTAAATATTTATTTAGCCAATAATTGAAATTTCAACCAAATGAACTTGTAAAAAATTCATATGAGTTTACGTATTATATTTAAATTGTTAACTATATTTTTCAAAAACTGAATATCTGTTTGTATATGATCTATGGAATTTCATAGAATGCTTAAAAGATATCCTTTTAATAGGTTCGCGAATATTTCAGTTTTTATGTTTTAAGCTATGTAATGGTTGCTGAGATTCTTTTACTAACAAAAATTTTATTTGCTTTTAGCTTGCGTATGTTAAAAATAACAATAAGTCACAACTAATTGAATATTAATGAAAACTGCTTCAAATAATTATTGTTTAATAGAATTATCAATAACTTCTCCGCTTTTTGAAATGTTTAAGATGGAGTATTATAATATAAGGTAACTTCAAAGATTATTTTCTTTCCTGAAAAACGAATGAGTCGATTGACTCTGAAATTAAACTGTTAATTTTATTTGGGAAATTCGCATTTTCTTCGTTGATCCTCAATTCACGGCTATGATTTCGGTGCCTCAAAAACGTGTCTCAACACGGATAACTTTTCAGTTAAAAGCGTTCGAATGACCTTTTCACGAAAAAACATCAAATATCCCTCCCCTCCTCAAACAAACGCACTCGGCACATAAATAGGTATGGGGTGTACAAAGGATCGGCAGACGAGTGCATCCCGAAAAGTTATGCGTCAAAGAGACAATTGAACGAATATTGTGCGTCAAATACATACACGACCATACATCGCGGAGTTTTTTAAATGGCGAAAAAAATACAGCAAATCCTCGAAATTTCCACTTCCCGACCGACTTTGTATGGTTTCTAAAACTGTTTCTGTTAACAAAAGAGTTTATTCCCATGGAGAATGAGGAATGTACAAGTGACGGTAAGTCTCCGGGTAATGCATTTGGGAGACTCGTAAAAGAGAAATATGGATTTATACGAGAAATCTCTATGACTCAATTACAGTTTCAATTCGCAACGCAGTATCGTCTCGCGTATCTTGAATTCATCTATCTCATTCGAATAAAAAGAATATCATTCAATATGTGTATGTATTTCCATAGTAACCAGATAAAATCACTATTTACATGGGAATTATTCATCAACTCGATCTGCTACGTAAATTGTTATTAAATAAAATGTTATTTTTGCTACGAAATAAGCAAATTACCTAATTATACCTTTGTTAGTTATTTTTGTTGTAGACTTTAATTTTAAGGGCATTTTTATGATTCTATTAATTTTCAGTTAAGGCCTTAATAGCACAAAACCTTAGGAGATATTAGTTGTTTTTTCTGTACAATCAAATCGCAAATAATGTAACAATATGTAAAATAATAATATAAATTAATAAGATACCCGAATATGACGAGGAAAAATATTAACCTGATAAAATCGAAACAAAAGATTTCATTTCTCTGTGATAAGAGAGGTTCAACGTATGAATAGATATGTTAAATAATCGATAAATTCAAATAAAAGTTTCACTTGTGACCTTATTTCTCAATTGAATGGATGGAAAACTTTCGCACACCATAATGAAGCAAGCGAAGATAATTAAATGATTGATTAACGGATAAATATGACAGTATCTAGCCAACAACTCGATACTCAGAGTAAAACTTTAGAAGAGCACTCAAGTGTTTGCAAACCCATCTGTTTTCATTAGGCACTTTTTCGCTCTGAACTTTCCTAATTTCCAACGACAACCTATAATTATAAATGCAATCTCATTACTTCAGAATACTTATGTAATTTATGGAACTTATTTAGTCTACATGTCCTTGATTATGAGTTCTAAATAAAAGGATAATATCTCCTGAAAAGAATTAATATATGGGATACAGAAATACCTCTCCTCAATACGTATTCCCACAAGGCATCTTAAAAGAGCTCTAGAAACATGGATGTTTTTATTTAATAATATGAAAATTTTAAATCGCTTGTGTCGTTTAAAATTCGATTTGAAATGTGATAATTTAGACTGTCCTCATTTCTATATTATGTTAACTTTTGTATGGATCTTTTATTTTAAATTTATTACCTTATTATGTATAAACATATATATTTTTTGAAAAACATCCTATTCTTGCCTTATATATAAGATTTATCTCCGTTAAGTTGAGAAGAAAAGATCCTTAGCCGCATTATTTTGGAATAAATTTTTATAGCTAAAGTTCATCTATAGTTACTCTCTTCTTTTCAATTGAAAGTTTTTCTACCAATAGTTTATTAATAACATTCGTGTTATTTATTTTAACGAGATTATACTATCGAATCGATATCCAAATTTATATTTAATAGGCGAAAGCTATAAAAACCTTACCCAGTGTTCACTTTGGTTTCAGCATAACCGAAATGCACTTTAAATTTATTAAAATAGATATTATATTTAATTTTATAGAATGTTTCTCCATTTTATACTGATTTCCTTCAGATTTCTGATTAAGAATTGTTATATTGCAGTATTAACGAAATTGAATTAAGCAGAAAATCATAAAGAAAATGAATTAGAAATTATGAAGATACACCAATGACTTGCTTCGGATCTATGATTCGGAGTGCGATGGAGGATTTGTTTGCGGTAAAAGGCACTCTTTTCCAAAAGAGGTGGAACGGAAAACGTCTGGTTGTTGAGGTGAAGGGATTGGTGTGCTATGAAAAGCCAATATTGACTCCACTGCTGTGAGGATTACTTTAAATTCCCTCTCCCTTTTCAGGACTCTTAATTATCATACTTGCGACTTTTTCACTTCTCTCCTTCTTATCGTTCTTCTTTTTTTTAACTCTCCAATTCTCACGAACAGGGGCATAGAAAAAAAAAGAATTCATCGGATTTCTGCGGAGTAAAAAGACATTCATCCGATTTTCCATGGAAAAGAAACTTCTCCAACGCCCCTCGGATAAACAATCTACGTATTATCTCGGTTAAAAAAAATCCGATGGGTAAATTTTAAGTCTCGACAATTGTAGTCCTATAAGTACTACGAAAATCGCTTTCTTCTCGTTTGAACCAGATTTTACATTTTAATGTGCATCGAACTACATTCCACTATTGCAGGATTCGAATATTTAATATACTCGAAAAAGATAACGGAATGTAAAACGAGCATCGTAATCAATTATATATGTAAATTAACATCTTGTTTCTATATCCCAATTAATAAACTTTAAAGTTTCTCATTAAGATTATTAACTTTCATTGCCTCTTAATCATGATTCTTTGTTCATTTATTAAATTAGATGTCTTCCGTTTGAAACTTACTAGGAATTGCGAATAAAGCGAATGCTATATACTGTGGATTATGGTTTTCACATATTATATTTATAGATTTATTTGCCTATATTTAGCTTTGGCAGTTTGAGTTTATTTTGCTTTAACTATTATAACAAAATAGTTTCAACATTTTGAATTAAAATTAAATGTCTTGGAAAATACAAATACTTCCTCTTTTTTACAATAGGCCCTCGAGAAACTTAACTCCTAGTGACTTAGAGTTACAGCTGCAACATTTACTCCAAGTTATTCAATAATATTTTAATTGAGTAATAATATATTCTCACTTTTATAATCGCTGTTTTAAAAACTCGGTCTATTCACGGATACATTTAGCAATTCCTCTATTTGCGCTAAACTCTACCATTTTCGTTTAATTTACGAAGCCTTCCCCATTACACTCGTCCCCTGGGGGAGCTCATTCTTCCTGACCTCCCTCTACTTTGAACCCTTCTTTTCATACTATTCCATGATTTCTCACACATTTTATATGGCACGTCGCTTAAGGGTTTATCCAAGAAAGGGGTTCAGAATGAGGGAAGATATCATTTTTTTAACGTCGACCAAAATCTCTTGGAGACCGAGTGAAATCCCAATTTTTGAAAGCAGTGTTATTAAGAGGTCATTTCTTTCTCGGAAAGAACAAGCGGTTTAAATGTGGCGAATTAAGTTTTGGAGTAAAATGTGTTCGCGGAGTAAACTTTTTGACGCGAGGATATCTTCATTCGAAACCTCGTCAAAGCGCTCGAGGCCTAATATTATATTTTTTGGGGATTTTCAGATTGAAAATCACGCCCAGATTAATTCCACTCTTGGATTGCGATAACAAAAGAATGGGAATAAAATAATACGCCTTTTCTATTGTTCGCGTATAAAAGGCTGAAAAAGGCACTTCCAAATGAAGTGTAATTTATTTCAATTGCGTGTCCGAATATGTTTTTCCTTGGTTATGCACTTTCCCATGAGTTTAGAATGATTCATCCGTTCAACTGTCTTTGGTTGTGAACATTCTCATTATCAAAAAAAAATCATACCAAGAGTTCGCCATATTTTAAAATCTCTTACAACAGATTTCGTAATACTAAAGATTGAACTCATACAATTCTTCATTATTTGAAACCGTGTAAGTGATACGAATATTATATTATATATGTTCGGTCTAAAATGACCTATAAACGTTGAATATTTCACTTATTGAATTATGTAACTTTACAATTTTTGACGAACTTCTTGCGTTTCTCTTAGCGCAATTATACGTTTAATCGATTCCGAGTACAAAAAGCGGTTGTATAATAAGATATTTGAATGGAAAGATCAATTCTTTTGGCTTAGAGAGTTTCAATTCTCTTGGCGAGGACAATGCGCAGAAGCCCTTGGGCGACGCGTTTAAGAGATGGTTGCCTAGTTGCAACAATGGAAATGAACGGTTGATTTGGAATTCAGTTGTGTGACGAAATGAAGAAGTTCCACGCAAAATAGAAATCAATTTGTATTCCGTTTTATAATGATTTCAACTTTAAATACATTTTTTGCGAAATTGTGCTCTGTCTAAAAATAGAAATATCTGACACAATCGCGTGGTATTCTTTTAGGTAAAGTAAATACGAAGAGAAAAGAACTCTGTTTATATTTACGGTGCTCTTTGTTCCAAATCACAATATATCTTCCGCAGTGCATTTTCTTTTTATTGATACTTCAATGACAGTTCTCCTATTGAAGTGTTTAGTTTTGCAAAATCTTTGAAGAGAAATCGTCAATCAAATCAATTTGCGTAAAAAAGGAAAAAGTGAAGAGTAATTATCATTTTAAAGCCTCAGAACTGTTCAGTTGACCAAACGTTCGAGAATTACACCCAACGATAGAGCACGATTTTCAAAATCTTTCGCAATAATGGCCAAAGCACACCATTATTAACTCCCTTCATAATGCGTAAAAAATCATCCATTTATATGAGTTCGTTAACTTTTCAGCCCTCTTTGCTGAGACTCGCCTTGGGCTCGAATGAATACACAATCAAAACGCAACTTCACAGAAGTTGGAGCGCCGCAATGTTTGTTCAAAAAAGAAAGAGGAATATGGGATTTGTGACAAAAAAGACGTTTTATCTGCTCTTCTTTGCTCTCTTCAACTCTCATCGCTTTTCGTCTTATTTGTCATTAACATTTTCCAATGCCGTCTGAAAATCATTTATGTTTCCAATTTAAAAACATATCCACGAGTCATTTCTGTTAGAAACATTCTCCTCATATAGTTAATTCGAAGTTTTTTCACTCATTTTGTTAATTTATGCTTTAGTATAAAAAAGCGAATCATATTCATGAAAATATGTTATTAAACCATTTGGGAACGAGTTATTATGCGGCGTGCAAAGAATTTATCTAATTGATGAATGACAGTGTGTTAATTTGTGTTAATGAAGTTGTGTTAATTCTTCTTTAATAGATTCTCACAGCATTTATTCTTATAGTTCTTAGAATACTCATCATTTGATAAAAGTACTTCGGAGTCAATAAAATAATACGTCACTCATAAGAGATATGAGAGCAGAACATTTAAATTCTTTGTATTTAAGAAATTCTAAGTTCAATTCTATCTTCGAATGAGTCTCATACGAACACAGTTTAGCGAAAAATGGCAAAGAGAAGATAAAAAACAGAAGAGCACCTTCGGGTGCATTTAAAAGAGGAAAAAACAAATGCGAAACGGTTAAAGACGACCGGACAAAAATATCGAAATATTTGTCTAAAAACTTCGAATAACAATTGCCGGACTGAATAAAAAAGATGAAAGAGATTTTTCTCCCTAAGCTTCCATCTCCTTGTTGTATTTTTCCTTCATTTTTATCCTGGAAATTGAGATTATGAAAGAACGCGATATTTAAGAATTCGAGAGAGAGTTCATAAAAACGTGCTCCTCAATATCAAAGGTTCTTTTTTTCCATAAGAACTGAGTTCAGAGGTAGCGCATTAAACCCACTGTGAAGAAGAAGCGATGGGCTAGGAAAAATAAAAGGAGATGACAAAAGGAGGAGAAGTTTATGAAAGAGAAGAAAAAAGGCAATCATTGAACTGAAAACTGTTTGAGTGACACACGGCTGATGATGGAGTGGCAGTGGGACAAAAGAATCAAAAAGGGGAGAGTTTAGTTAATAATATGCGAGTCTTTAATATTTTATGTCCTTCAAATTTGAGGTTTCGGATTTTTCATGGATTTTCGATTGTTTCCCTCTGAAAAAGTAGCGTTGGAAGTAAGATGGGAAATGTAGTAAATGAATATGAAAATTATTAACTAAGAATTTTTGAAAAGGATAAAGTTTTTTTTTAACTCCTGTACATCAGTTTTTCTTGTGAACGTTTTCATTTGTTAAAGGTGTAAATGGAAAAAATATTTAAAATGTTTGAATAAATAAATTATTTCTGCACTTATATATATATATATATATATATATATATATATATATATATATATATGTATATATAATATACATATATACCTTCTCAAAGGAAAAAGCTCAGAATAGATTGATTTATGTGGTTTTTATGATAATTCTTAATCATATTTATTAGAAATTTGTGTGTGTTATATTAGGAACATGAAGCTAATTTACACGGATATAAAAATATTTTCAAAAACAAAAAAATCTGTTAAATTGACAGGAATTGGTCGATTTGAATTACTTCTATTTTCAAGTATTTCTATTGTCAAATCCTTGTTGTATATTAAAACGGTTAATGAGTGAATAAAAAACAATGATTGTTTTCATTGATTCATATTTCATCTCTCTTAAAATCTAAAGCTATTGTTCAATCCATATCCAAAATTTCGCATATTTTAATGTTTCACGTTTTTATATTTCTTGCAAAAATAACCGTATTAACGATTGTGGAGATGCGAACAAAAACGAGAGACTTTTTATTTCGGAATACGAACGTTGGATGGATGGAAAAAGAGGATATTTGTGGCGGAAAACTTTTTATTTGCGAGCGCATATGGAAATAAAAACAAAATCCCTAAGAAAGTGGGTATTTTTTTGGGAGAGTATATCTTGGGGTAATAAGAGAGATGTATTTTTCAAACTAGGTTGAGGGTTTTTAAGTTTCATTTTCCGCCTGACATAATACTATCTAGAGATACTTTTAGACATTAACAGGCGGAGTAAAATAAGGGGCGGGATGATTTAAACTATCAGATGCAGCCTCTCGCTTGGCTAAGTTCCAACTTATTATTTTTCTTTGCCATTTTCAGAAGAAAATCATCCAAACATTTCGAAGTCATTCCTGACAACACTCCAATAGAGTTCACATTTTCAAAATGAAAATTCTTCACTTTTTGAAAATACACGAAATTTGCCATTCGCAGTCCGTGCATCGATCGCCAAAAAGGGAAATATATTAAGGATATGAGCGAATTATACGAATATTATGTAATGTAAACAATAATTTTACATCGATCATAGTTGAAAATAGTTTGTAATTTGATTTTACATTTCTTTTAAATTCAATGGCCAGCATAAATGAACAATATCTTCTTCTTCTACAACAAAATGTTAAAATAAAGCATTCGTTTGAAGTTGATATTTGGAAGGACAGATTAACTTTGGTTTATTTGCTTTCATATCGAATGCTTGCGAAAATATTTAAAGTATAAAAATAATTAAAATTTCACGTAATTATTTTCCGAAGTTTGATTCTAAAATCAGTATTTATAAGCAATAATTATATGATTAAAAGAAAACTATAGGAAGAGATTTTTGCCTCAAAATTATTATTTTAGCATATGGTTTTAATATATTTAGGTTGATAAACATAAAATTTAATCACTAAATTTATATTCTCTATATGTTTCCCAATCACTATTTCTGAAAAATACTTCTAGCGTAAAATAATTGCGTAATTTATTCTCTAAATGAAAATAAAACGAATCTGAAAGTTTCACAAATTATAAGAAAACATTTCATGTTTAGTGCTTTATAGCTTTCTAATTGCAAACATAATACAAGATATTCCAACAAGTGAAACGAAGCAATAAATGAATATCGAAAATGGGTGAAAGTGGTAGATACTTGAGAAGGGTATGAAGATGACAAGAGTGAGAAAGCCGTATAATTGTTCCATCGATTCGTAAGCCCATGATACACATCCGTCTGCTCCCTCCGGAATAATTTCAAGAAGAAAAAAAGGCCTCTTTTGTGTATCCCTACTCCTTCAGTCAGACAACTCTACTTTGATGCTGCACTTTGCATTTTAATCACTACGATTGTACTCTCTCTTTTATCGGATATTTAATAGATGAATTGCTCTGTTCAAACGATCTTGCCATAATATTTTACAGTTCATTAAATAATTTCACACTCATATTAAATGTGTTTTCTTTTCATTATAATCTATTTCCATAATATCTTGCTACACGAGTCCAAACTTTACTTCCCTCCATATAAAAGTCACTATTTTCTCTCTACAAGTGAATTGGAGTTTATATTCATAAAGATTTATAATAATATTCAAAATATTCTCATTTTTCTCCTGTATACAGATAAGAGTATTAGGTAAATAAATAAAAATGAATTATTGTGAATTTCTAATGAAAATGGAAGTATGCTTCTATTTCTAACAACAAATTTTGTATGAAACTAGTGGGTTTATTAGGTATAGAACATATCATGTTTCTAATGAGGGTAGTCACAGAAATAAGAAAATATTAATTATTCGCTTTTCACTAACCATTCTTTCATTTACCAATATTCATTTTGCTCCTTTCACTTCTTTCCAAAATTACTCTCTTTATTTTTCATC
This sequence comes from Pantala flavescens, assembly GCA_020796165.1. Classification (NCBI taxonomy): domain Eukaryota; kingdom Metazoa; phylum Arthropoda; class Insecta; order Odonata; family Libellulidae; genus Pantala; species Pantala flavescens. Next base: position 19,895,124 of record CM036882.1, read on the forward strand.
GCTCACATCATCACAGAAAGTGATAAAATCCAATTTCTGTTTCGCATTTGTAGTTCCGTTAAACACAGCTTTTGTTAATCAACAAACGAATCTTTTTGGAAATGTCAAACATTTTCTTTTTCAATTTCGTTAAAATAGCGGATTTCAGAATAGAAAATCTTCACAAATAGATCGTTTTGTTTTGATGAAAAATTTTTAAAACGATTTAAACACATTTATATGATTTAAGTTACAAGTGTCAAAAATTGTTTAAATTGGAGAAAGAATCAGAAGAACACAAATTATCGAGTTTAATGAATTGAAATGGATGTTTAGATGGTCTGTTATGTTCCGGAAATTGATCTCAGTACAGCCCTCTAAATGAGTTTTTGGGTCCGAAGTTTCAGCAAATATGTCTTCGAAGTTAAAAATCTTATCGTAGAGGATGAAATGAACTAAATATTTGTAAGTAACTCATTCCTATAATGTGGTAGATTTAATTTATAAACATAATATAATTTAATTTACTCATTTCAATGTGTGCATATTATACTCTATATATAATATTTTCAATTCTGTTTCATTTTGTACGTGGTGTATTTGCACCTTTAATGCCCAAAGACGGTAGAGAATACGACTTAAATCAATTACTTATTTAGATATAATAATTATAAGCGATTTATCTTATTCATATAAAATCTTCCTGATTTCTTATATAGTTAAAAATCTCATCACAGGAATTTTAAATGCAGTAATTTTTAATGTGACAAAAACTCTTTGACATGAACAGAATTTGGTTCAAATGTTAAAAGTCTGAAAAGTTTTTCTCGCTTAATATACGTTCTCGAGTGAGTGTTAATCCACTATTGTGAATACATAATGTTCGTTTGAAAGAGACAACTCTGAAGAGCAAGATTCACAGTCCTAATAACCCTGAAGAGTTTCCATTTACTTGAGAAGGAAACAATAAAGCTTTGCTAATTAAGCGACAGAAATAAAATTCCAATTCCAAGTTTATACACAAAGGGAATACATCATTTCATTTATTAATGTAAAAAGTCTTCTTTCGGATAATGAAGTGATGTTTTACATTTCCTCCCGAAAAAGAATTCGTTCGCTCGTTTTTCATTCACACATACACACCGTTTCTTTAATTACTCATGTACTTCATCTTTAGCAGAAATCTACTCCCATAAGAAGTCTACGTCGGATTAAAAATTATAAATCTAAAGAGACTAATGAATATGAAGAGTGAAATATTATTATATAAATCGGAGATCGGAGAATATTTTCAGTAATTTTTTGCGTGGCATTTAAAAAAATAATTATCGCCCGAGAAAAGATTTCAATTGAGCATAGGAAATACCGAAATATTAAAGAGAATGTGATTAGAGAATACGCACCTACATTGTACAGCCATTCTTCTGTTTACTTCATGTGCCGTTGTTCCAATTCTGTTACTGTGCGTAATTAATGCACTTATATTTCACTTCTTTTTCATCTAAATCGAGAGAATTAAATATTTAAATGGTCTTCAGCCAATTAAACTGCTCAAATGAAGATGTGTCAACGTCCTCAAATCGATAATCTGATTGCTCTTAATAGAGTTTTTCCATTTGAAGTTGTCTTCTACGGAAGCTTCAGACAGTTTACAGAGCAAGTGATTTCCGCTACTGCATCCTGATATTCATCATTTCAGAGTTCCCGATATTAATCCAATGAAAGCACTCTCTCCTTGTTAGCACTCCTTTGGCAAATCTCTTCATTATGATTGTTCTCATCGTTTTTAGTGAGAATTTTTCGAGTCTACATTTCCTTCGGATGCAAATGAGTACCTCTCACTTCCATCTCAAGTTGATTCCGCACATTCATCGGCTGAAATCGATAGCGTATTATACAGTAGTCTATTCACTCTTAGAGAATATATCGCATTCTGTAACTGCTTAATTTTAAATTATCTTTATCTCTAATATTTTGGTGGAAAACCATTTACTTTAGGAAACTAAAAAGATAATCAGGATGTAGTATTTAAATTAGAACTATTGCTCTCTGTTCATGAGATTCAAATTGAATTCGTGCCTCAAATTTAAATCGATCATTCGAAGCAATTTTCGAACATTCTTGAGCATCCTATTATTTTATGTCGTAATTATTTCATGCGCTCTTCTGCGAGACGGGTTAACAATTATTTTAGTAAAAACTTTCGGTGATAAATAGAATCACAAAGGAAAATGTTTAAAAGGCAATATTTCATTATTCGATTAAATCTATGATGAATCAATTACTGCTTCTACGCTATGATGCTACGACATTTCACAGCTATTTTTGTGTCACATTTTGTTCATTATATTGTTTAAAGTGCTATTCAAATGGACGAGAGTCAAATTCGCTGTTATAACCGATGACGTGTTTCATTGGTGTCGATTCCACGCTATCGACACCGTCGAATTGATATTCCCAAACCCTTCCCTTAATGAGTCACCATCTTTCCGGAAGCTGCAGACTTCATTATTTTCCCTTTTATTGTTCTCTTTTCGCTCCACCAAATCACTCGATATCACTCCATCCGATGGGAAATCCTCCTCTTTCTCAGATAAACAAATGCTCTCATTTTGTATAATCTCAGACATGTCTTCACATTGTCACATTTTGCCAACATTCAAATGTTTCGCTTTTCATACGGAAACTATAAATTCGAGAGGGAATTTTTTACGCGAGAAATTGGGGTTTTTTTCTAACGAACCCCACGGAATTTGAGTTCAGTCGGAATGTTCGTTGAACGCTTAGATCGCAACTTTTAAAGTGAAGCGATAGAATTCCGATAAATTTTAATCGGCATACGCTCATATAAAACGCCTCTCGAGTGGCTTCGAAGTCAAAGTATCAGAATATGGGAGATGCATTTAAGGAAACCTCTCACGAGGTCATTCTTCTCGGACCGACAATCGCTACTCCGCGTGAACCACGACAGGGATCCGAAAAAAGGATATAGAAAAAATATTCGGAGCCAAAGGTTTCCGGCGTCGTCTTTTCAGAAGGTTTTTTATGTTTCGCCGGTTGAGCCTTTCGTGTTTGCGCAATTGTGCATTCGATTGTTGAAGGGGACACTTGGGAAAGAAGTACAATTCACACCACAGGCCTCTATCCAAAGAGCCCTTCACAATAGCATTTGAAACCAATTTTAGGCATCAAAAGTAACCCTCAATTTGGATGGGGTTAGAATTGCTGTACTACTGGTTCGATTATAAATAGATCCAGAGAAAGAAAATCATTCACTTACTGCAGAAGGGGGAAATTTGGCGGTATATCGTATAATGTTTGTTTAGGTATTTTTTCTACTTTTATTTTATCGATCGAATCTCGATAATAAATAATATTTGAAACGATTGAATTCAACCGGAATTGAATGTAGAAGAGGTGCTCTTAATTATTGCGAAGAAAAGCACTTTTAGCGAACACTTGATCGGTTATCAATAAAGTTCTTTTACAGATAGTTCCAAATTTAAAAAAATAAATTAAATTACCTACAAACTTAAAAATTCTATTACTGAAAAGCTGTTACAGAGGAAATAACTCAATTAACAAATATATTTAGTGCTGTTTATAAACCTCCAAATTGAATACAAAAATCACTTCGCAAAGTGAAATCATTCCTTCGTCATCGATTTTTCTAGAAATAATTTAATTCTGTCTCATAATTATACAATTTCATTGCATAATCAATGCTGTCAACTGCTCAGAATCTTTTTACGAAATCTTTAATTCCATTTACTCGTCATCAGGAAATATTTCGGGTTCGAGAAATCAAAGCGAAGGTTTATTATTAAGGTGTCGATTGCCTATTTTCTTGGCTGAATTACACAATTCGAACCTCTTTTATAAACTCGATAAACTCCCTAATTCAATTGAAATTCAATCTTAGGATTGGAATTCACCTTTATTTATTGGAATTAATCTTTAAAATTAAAGTCAGAATTATTTCTTCACATTTTATTATAATCTCCTCCATTTTTCTTGTATCAAACCGTCTCAAATAGTTCAAATAAGTACAATCAGATGTCTATTTGTATTATCATAGAGCGCAACGATAATTCATAAAAATCAGTTTTGCTATAAAATTCGTACACACGACTTGTAGACGAATTTGTGCAATTGGAGATTTCCAACCGAGTGCATTGAATAGCATCCGATTGAAAAAGTAGGAAAGGATGCAATAGGAGACATCGGTTTGAAAATATCCCAGAAACGGGAGATTTATAATTGAAGTTTGGATGAAATATGTTTTTTCTGGGCTTTGGACACCCGAGCACGCATTTCACAGGCTTCGGAGGTGTCGCCGTTACACGTCTCCCAAACAACCGCCTTCCGATCCACACGTGTTTCCCTTTGAAACTGCCTTTTCCCGTTTTAATCATCTTTTTTGGTTTTAAAAATTTGCAAGGATGTAATACTTTTTAATTATTTATGATTCGCACTCGCAATAAATCTTTATCTTTTGTGATTACGGGTTTTTCTGATTATGGACTTTATATAAGACTATAAAAATAAGATATCGAAAAAATATGTTTGATCAAAGTTTATCTCTTATATTAAGTTTTAATTTCTATGATATGGTTCGATCGTTAAAACTTTTGTTATAATAATTAATGGCATCAAAACTTCGGAAAATGTCAATGCCTGTTCAGCGTTATTTAAAAAAGCTTTACAAATATTCCAACAAAACTACATTTTGTCGAGAGCTTTCAATAAGCTTTTTTTGAATATTTTGTCACCTCCGTTACACTCCGGTGTAAAGATCTTTTGTCTCTGTTTGTGAAGTTAACTTGAAACAGCCATCATTTACTCATGTTTCGGGTAAGTCGTCCGCAAAACTTTTATAATCAAAATTTCAACGGAACTACATTATTCAATTTTGTACGTTTCTGTTTTCTACTCCGTATACCACCTCATATTAAAAAACCGATCGTTTTTTTCCCCTCTGACGAAACAACTCCCAACAAATTCCTACATTCGCTTTGCAACTTGGTTGCCCCGAGCGATCGACTCTACATGTGTAACTCGTTTTCACTCGAATGTAATTGAATAGCACCTTTGAAACGGATATTTTGATTTCGAGACTTGAAGTTTTATCGAATATTTAAACTTACATCTAAACTTGTTTTCCTCGAGTAACATATTCCTTCGACAATTCGATATTTTTTCTTTACGTGATAGTTATGAATATTAAGTAATAACGATCAATATATATTTCTTTTGTATTCTACTATATAAAACAAAAATTCTTTTAATTATATTTCATTAAAATTTTTAAATCTTCTTCATTCGCATGCAATTTGAGAATTCTTTATTTCTGTGTTTAAAATTGTTTATTGGATGTACTATCCTCTGCTCGGTATTCATTATCACTTTAGTATTTTAATCACTTATCTTAGAACAATCAATGGTCCTTCAGTGGCGCCTTCGTAACTTCCCAAGGATTTGAAATTCATTCCCAAATTCACCATCGGTTGAGATGTTTCTAACGAGACATTCAAGCACACAGTTTATGACTCAAATTTGGACATATATTCAGGAACTATATTTTGTTAAGAATATTACGCAAAAGTTATAATATTTTCTACCGTTTTGATATTTGAGAAACTATTCCAGTTACAATTTTAAAATTAAGAATTTGTAAATTCTAAGCATGTGTTATGAAATGTTAGTAATTTTTAGCGCGGGAAAGGTTTATAGATTGAAGTTTGCATTCCTTTACGTTCCTTCTTAAAGTGTACTTTCTATTATCGTTTTTATTATAAATGTTCGCATTGAACGTGCATCGGATTCCTCAAACCACTTTCTTGTCGTTGCGAAAACCGAAAGAGCACTTCAAGAGCGAATGCCGAAGTTCGCTAATCGGACAAAGAGAGACTTTGGATTGGTCAGCACCGTTAATCCCTCTTCCATGAATGATCCTTGGGACGTGACCGACTGGAATAATCTTCCTTGCGGCTATTTCCGAAGCTTTTAACATCTTCTTACCTGCGCTCCTCCAAAGACCTAAGATTTGTTTTCCGACAAATTTTTTTGAAGTTGCATTCCTCATTGTTGGAAGCCATAGAGTGTCATCTTTCACCATAATGTACTCTCCACCGTATATTTCCCATTTAATTTGGCTTCTTATCTTTCGTTTAAATGAACCATTCGATCAATTTTTACTTCAATTGATGTTCGGCATATATTATGCGCACTGATTACTTCCAAGTCAACGTTTTATTTGCGTTTTTCATATGTTAGAATTACGTTGCATAATTATTATCTACTTAGGCGTAGTTGTAGGATACCATGTTTTATGAAGTTAGCATGCGTAAGACATCTGTAACGTCCGATTCTTAATTTTTAACCGATTATCAATAGTTGAAGTGCGTTCATAAGATCGATGAGATATTTTGTTCTGCCATTTCATTGATTTATTCATAATTAACCATTGATAAATTATGTTATGACTTTCTTTTCTCTCTCATTTCCTTCTTCTTGACTTTGCACTCAGCGAGTCTCTTCTAATTAATAAGTCCTATATTCGAGCAAAGTCAATTTGGAATAGAAAAGCGGGAATTCTCATCACTTAAATAAAGTTAAAACAAGCAAATGCGTGAATCTTATAGTTTCTATTGTTTGTTTACCAGTCGACTGCTAAGCCAAGAAGTGGGGTAAGAAATTAATAACCCTAAGATTTTACCAACTCTTTTATCTTCTCGATTGAATTTAGTATCCGAACACAAGATTTGATGGGGACTGATAATTATTGGCAATTAAAGAGAAAATAGAACCTCTGGTTGCATCGGAAAGGCGTAGCCTTAGAAGAATTGAATTTAATTAAAACCTTTTTCTAGAAATTTAAACATTTAAGATTGTATAAATTGGCTCTTGAAATACCGATGGATTTTAGAATTTAGAAAGGTTAATTAAAATAGGTATAATGCTCAATATGTGTAGGCTGTGATCCCTCGTTCTTCGCGGTTTAGGGACCGAAAAACCGCGAAGCAGGATTTTCCCCTTGGAATTTTCGTGCGCACGGGTAAAAGGATGTTTCGGATATGTAAACAGTATTTATACTTAACTCGTTCAAGACAAAATTACAAAACGAATTAACTTAAAGGTGTTAATGCTATTTAATTACAATACCGTATACAGTAACAAATGGTCCAGCTCTGCTGCGACAGAGTATCTAACCGAGAGATGCTGCGCTCCAAGGAAAATTTCGTATTCCCATGATACGTACATCTCCTGACAAACCTTTATAGGCATCTTGGATATTTTTTTACAGAATATCGAAACTAATTACAGAGTGTTATATTTAATAAAGTTTGTTTTTTTTTCTATCAATAAATAAATAATCTGATGAAATTTTAATAATTTGTATACGTGTGTGAATTTAATAAGAAATAAGATAATTCTCAAAGAGGATACTGTGATTCCTTGTATCATTGTTCAGGAGGGGAATGGTACAATGTAAATCTTCAAGTTTCCGGAAACTTTGCTTAAGAGAGCATTCTTTGCTTGAGCTGAGATTATGTCTTCATAAGCTAATTGTGGATAATGTACATGAATTTAATTGATTGACCGTGATCATTCTTTTTTTTATGCTAAATAAAAGTACCTACTCTTTGATGTCGTGTACATTAAAGAAGAATATAGAATTTGATGAAATAGGCATGGGGACAAATCTTGAAATTTGAATATCATAAAGATGTGATGAAAAGCAATTGGTTGTTTTGTAAGGAATTATTAGTTAACAGGAAAGAAAAAAAGAAATTCAGGTAATTTCGTGAAACGATGAATCTAGATTTAATATCGTACAATATTTATCAAATACTGACAGTTACTTGAACTTGATTGATTGTACAATGTATGAAAACCTGAGAGAAAGGAAAAATGAATGTAAAATTTTTTAGAGAAATTCTAAGTGGCTAAACACTATTTACTGGATGCATTGCTTAATTTAGGAGGAAATTTAATTGAATAATTTTTTTTGATTCGATTTCCAATTATTGGTGGAGTTAAAACGAATATGTTCTTATGATCGAGGGAACTCTCTCGGAAAATAATTATCATCGAGTTCTCAGATTAAAAACCATTAAATGAAATGGAAAACTCTATTGATAGTTCTAACTGAATTATTCCACGTATCAAGAGTTCAATTTTATCTTCTTTTATGGCTAAAATAATTGCATAGAAGAGAATGTTGTTTCTAGACAGCATATGACCAATTTACTTCAATTTACTCAAATTATGTGTAGAGAATCTAAAATTAGAAATTCTGTTTGCATATTCAGAAAATAAATTTGCTTATTCTATATTATATTAAATAGGCTATATCAGATCTATATTCACAGTTAAAATATTAACGCTGTTTCGCATCATTTCATAAAGTTTGATTTAGAACGATTTCATTTTGGGTTCAATTTTCGTATCGCACGAATTTTAGAAAGGTGAAACATAAATTAATATTTGTCCTCAGAAATTGCCACTTTCGCGAATCGACCGATGGGCCACCTTCGTGCGAATCAGTTTTAGCAATCACTGCGAAAATCGCGCTCATTTCAGAGGGTGAAGCTGTTGCGGATTGAGTTACCGCACTCGAGATGTTTGCTTCTCACTACAAAAACCTTCGACACTTCTTAGGTCTCATTCCGTCACCTAAACCTACATTCCCCCTATTGAGAGGCAAATACCTTTTCGTAAGTGGGCGTGCAAATCTTTCCCGGATTAGGAGCTCCGTGTTGACGCCCCGTCTGCACTTATTTCCCGCCTTTGTTGCCAAAAGCCACGGCGGCACAAGAGAGAGCTTTTCGTGGAATAGCTTCCGAACAAAAAGAAGAGTGCTTGTCGTCCACTGATTTCTTGCGATACCGCGGGTCTGTTTTCCGAAAACCCATTCGAAAGGTCGTTCGGGTGACATTTGAAGAACTCTCGGCGAACATCAATCGTATGAGTGCTTAACGATGAACTTCTGCTCTCATCTTCAGCCCATTCTTTCCTTTGATAATATTTTTAAATGATCGATTGATTTCGAATATATGATAAAGAACCCACCGCGAAATATTTGTAAGTTAAGTATCAAATGCAGGTCTTTCTAATTTATGACTTAATTAAATTCAAATATAAATTTGAAGTTAAGGTAGTTGAAAAATTGATGCAAAATATGAATATAAAAATGTCTAATACTTAAATCGGCTTTGGCTGAGTTTGTTCAAATCGTGGAGTTGTAGAAAACAAAATGTATTCGATTAAGTTTAGGAGAGAAATTCGTGACTCTTTCGGAATCTTAAGGTTAACATGATACCGAATATTTTACTTATTGACTTCATATTCCACCGTTTATTTTAAAAAAATCATAGCTTTGAAGACTGCTGTGCACTGTGATTATTCGAAAGGAGAAATTATATGACCATCTGTTGATCTTTACCTAACATTTTAAAGGCATTCGACCAAAGCATAAATGTGCAGCTGCTATTTCGCTAAAAAGATCGTGGTCCAGAATTGCAAAGTTCAAGAATAGAATTGGCGGAGTGCACGCTTTTGGAAGTCCGTTGAGGCGGTCACGGGATGTTTACTGATCATCATTTCGCTTTGGGAAACGCGAAGAATGGATTCGAAAGATAATCGGATTTCGGACACTCATGCGTCATAATTCGATTGAAAAGATCGGAAAAAGTGCGGTTTTTAGCCGACGATATTTATGACTTTTGCGCAGTTGTAAAATAAAATGACCATTAATATCATCGAATAGGTTTTCTATCTTTGCTTTTATTATTATATGAGGGAAAAATAAAATAATATCGAAACTGGCAGCTGATGATGCCCTTAAATTTTAAGACCAAAGTCTTAAAATCATAGTTCAATTATTTTATCCATTTTTCAAGTATAGAAGACTATCACGATGTAAAGACGAAACCCATAGACTTTATATTTGACAATTTGAGAAAATTGAAATTTTTCTTCGACTGCCCTGTCCACTTTTCCAAAGAATTAATAATTACTAATAAATATTCACTAGAATCACAAGTATGGTATATTTATATATTGAATTGAAATTATATTATTATGTTAATTTGAACAGTGAAAAAGATACGTAAATATTATTTTGATAAGAATGTCTTTTTATGTTGTGCAAGAGAATTTCAGTGTTGTAGAGATTCACTTGAATATCGCATCTGTCCAAGAAGCGGCAGGTGTGAAGTGGTCAATGGCTGCAGCCGTCGTTTTGCAGGTGCGCTTCTTAAGGTCTTTCCATCGCCTTTTTAAAGGATTCTATTGCGATCGAGTAATTTTTTAACTTGCCTTATGCACCAATTCTTCGAGAAAGACCTGTGATATATGTGAATAAATAGTAGATGCTTCCAGAAGAAGCTAAAAATGAAATGGACAGCCGCAAATGTAATGAATATCTTATGAACTACGTATAGTGCGATGGTTTAGGCTTTGAATAGTTTCCATGATATACTGTTTCTTTTGGTGTCGAATGTTGGATTCACCACAACTACTATCTTTGTGGCTTCTTCATGCATTCGCTTTGAAGACTTCCCCTAAAGGAGAAGCACAAGGATCTTTATGTCTTGATATTTTCATCTAATGCATCTCCACCGTTAAGTTTATCTATTCTCTGAAGTTCATTTTGAAGGATTGATACTGCAAACTAACATTTAGGGTAGTTCCATGATTAATGTACAATTTCATCTTTTATTAAAATTATACGTTGACTGATATATTGATATTCTCTGATAACATAGTTTCCATTATCATCTTATTTTTGAGAGAGAAATCTTCATCACTCATCGGAACAAGGGTAAAGCACGGGTTTTTGGATGGCTTCGCTGATCGGAATAAAAGGAATCAGCTGATATTATGATAAAGTTGGCAATCATTGTCTTGGCTAAATTAAAAAGTAAATTTCTTTGTTTAAGTTTTAATTCAAATCTATAATGACACTTCAAGACATTTAAAGAACTATATCTTATCCATCTTATAATCAATACTTTAAATTTTTAACTTAAATAATTTTCTTAAATAAATTCGCTATGAAAGTGTTTTTATTTCAAACAAATCAGAGATAGTAGTATAGTATTTATAGTACAGAAGTAATTGTACCAAAGATGTGAATTATAGAAATAAAAATAACTATTCCGCACTTTCTTGTGTAAATCCGAATAAAAGATGTGTAAGTACTACTTTAGAGGGCGACGGAAGGCTCTTGAAGTAATGTTCCTCAATTAAGAAAGGGAAACTATGGATCCGAGGATGAGAGATTAAAAACCGGGTGATAAAAATGTTTTTTTTTAATTTTCGGTATGCAATTGAATGAGTTCCATTGAAAAGGCGCCTTGAGGAAGTGACGTCAGAGGAAGGAGGGAAAGTGAGGGAAAAAACATGTTGCGGCAGATTGCAGCGCCGTAAGCGACGGGGGAGTGGGAAAATATTAAAAAAGCTCCTATAATTTCTCCTTAAAGTGCAAAGAAATGTCTGCGGGACTGGACGAAGGGTCGTCCTCTCGGAAATAAAAGAAAAGCGATATTTTCTGGTGCGAAAATAAATCAGTCGGCGGTGAAATCGCGCATGCGCAGAATTACTCTTGAAAATTATAGTTTGAGGAAAGAGATTTTGGAGAAACAAAGGAAATTGGAGGCGCATTGAGATAAAAGGAGATTAACTAATTGGGATATTGAAAAAATAATTGAAATCTTAATCCAGAGAATTAAAAAAATTAATTATCTTTTCGATTTTAAATTTCACTTTTCCTTCAGATTATTTCATTTTTAACAGCTTCTTCTATCAATCTAAATAATTTTAACTGTAAATCTAATCAACAAAAACTTGTTTGAAGCGAAGCAGATATTTTGATGAAGAAATAGCATTGAAAAAGAAATTAATAGATGAAACTCAGTAATTATGATAACTAAATGGATATACGTTAAATGATATAGATGTAAATAAATATTATACCAACAAGTATTGGATTGAATATAAATAAGCTCTTTTATATTGAATAATTGATCGAGTCTGATCTCATGAAAAGTGTTAATAATATTATTCATATTCAACCAAAATTATATTCAAATTTTTTTTACGAATCTTTTATTTGCAGACATAATCTTTTGTCAAATATAATATCGCAGTAAGTAAAAGTTTACAACTGATAATTAAGTTTAAAGTTAAGAAAGTTAACTTGGAAATACTATATTATGTTAACATTCAGATTAATTGATATATTTATTTCAATAATAATTATAATCTTCATTTTGGACAGTATTATATATTTTTTTATATCAAATAGCTTGCATAGAGAATATATCTTCAGAATCGAGCACTTTGTAATTACCATAGAGACGCAAAAATAAACAATGTACGTAAATAGTAAATTGAACGCAATATAAATATGATTATTTTTACTAAAATCACTCTCATTTACAAAGTGGTCGTTTTCTTCTGAAAGTGAGCTAGCAATAATCTTTAAAAGGGGAATTCATTTGAGAAGTGAGAATAACAAAAACGGCTGAAAATATAACCCAAGGGATCTGAAATCCCTCTTTATTCTTAGTTTTCGGATATCTTCGTTAAACGTCTTCTTTTTTCGATCCCTCATCATCTGCCTTTTTTGTTCCCCTTTTCAATCGCATGATTTTCTTTCATATGACATTGGAAATGTGTCTTTCCGTTTTATACTTTTCCTTTCTTAAGATCTCGATCACCAATTCGTCTCTCCACTTATTCTTTTGCCTATTTCGTGTATGTGTTTATCATTATAGTCTTTAATATTTTCCATTTATATTGAAAAAGGTACCTTTAATAAGTTAGCGTATTCAATAATTATTTTATTAGTATCGCCTTTAATAATGCAATCAATTTAAATTAAATTTAAGCTTTTTTATTTTAGAATTTTCATAGAGTTTCTTCCAATTCGTTGCTATTACTGTTATCTTTCGTAAGAAATATATTCTTATAATCTCGTAACTTCGTTGGTATTAGAAATTTCTTGTAAACATTTAGTTATTTATTGAGTAATCAATTCAGGTATAGCATTTCTTCGTGATAATTATCCTCTATATAGAAAAACTACTTAAGATTCCTTTCCAAATCCTCAAAATGCTCCTAAAGTTAGTTTACTGCGAAGAACGCTATTTTAATTCCTTATCAATGCATTTTACAGTTGAAATATTAAAATCATTACATTTTTTAAACTTCAAAGACTATTCTTCTATTTAATTTCAATTATTTTTCTCGATATTCACATTTCATCAATTAACGAAATTGTATCTCATATCCTTTACTATTCCTTCCTTTCATCTCTGTTTCTTCTTTCGTTGCTCAAACCATCTTTTCCAAATCCCTTGGGGCTAAAAACTTTCCCCAAATTTTTTTATTTCTTTGGTCCCCTTTTCAAAAACACCTCCACCGCAATCTCCGATGAATATTTCTTGTCAGCGTATTCCAATAACTCTCCAGCGCTGTGTCCAAACCGAATGGAAAAAAAATATTCGATATCTCCCCCAAAGGAAACACACCAATTTTCTTTCCAAAGACTTTTTGGATATTCCTCGAGATTCTTTGGAAAGCCATCTAATAAATAATAATTTTACGGCAATAAAAGATATGGAATCCATCGCATTTCACATCGGAAAATGTAAATCTTTAACTTTAGAGGGAAATAGAATCGGATCGAAATTCAGATCTTTCTATCAACTCATTTACTTTTTCCATGTTACTTTGGAATCCATCGCTATTTAAAGAATTCGACATTGTAACTACGCATTCTATTCATTCCTAAATGAAAACTCTCTTTCTAAATAACCGATTAGTAAGATTTATAAGTATCATTATCCGTTGGGAATATTGATTATCATTCTTGTATCACATCATATTCAAATTCGTATAAAAGTAATCAAAGAACAACTTTGTGCTGAAAATAGGTATATTAATATCATATAAAAAATCAAATTCGTATAAAAACAAATATTTGAAGAGAAAACGAAGGAACTCTTAAATATTAGAAAACAAAATCTTTTTCATTTCCTTCTTTTAATATCGATGTTCTTAACTTCTCTAGATTTCGTGCTTTGACAATTACTACGCGTTATATCCTTTCAAGTTGTTTCAATGGAGGAGAAAAAGCTTTACTTTAAAAAATATTCTTCTTTTTTCTCTTTTTGTGGTCATTTGCGGATTTCTTTCTCGAGAGAGAACTGTGAAATATAAGTAGAATAAAGCGCAAAATGAAGGAATGCGAATGAATGAAAATAAATTGATATCCAAGGCAATCATCTATAGAGCCTAACTCCATTACGTTTAATTTAGATAATTTTTAATCTCGTCCTTAATCTTACCCTTCCTTTTGGATGCATTTCTCAGTTCAGATTAGATTGGACTTCATATAAGGAGTTCTTTCTCCATAAACCTTATCCATCCTTAAAATCTCTTCCCTCGGCATTCATGTCTCTTTTCACTAATCAACTTAATGTACAAGACGTAGATTTTCTTCTTAGACTTCCTCAGTGGACTCCATCGTGGGGATCTTTTGAAACGTGTCCGTATGCTAAACCACTCATATTTTCTTTCCACGGTCAACCGCGCTCCCCCAGCAAATCCCCTTGCGCATGATGTCAGCGCCAAAGTTAATTTGCGTATTTTACATTAATTACATTGTGAAATATGAGAGAGGTTCTTAAATTTTCTATTTGACGCATTTAAAGCGATTTTGGCGCTATAACCTCTTAATTAAATTTTAGACTCTTCTAAGATTAAAAATTACACATTTTGCGATGGAAGTTTGGCGAAGACTCCTGCCATTATAAATGAAAAGTAATTTTCACTTAAAGTTCTATCCACATCGTCATCGAACCCTTTTTACATATTAAACTGATTTCGCAAACCCTTTATTGGAATAATTAGCAGTAAACCTTCACTCTTAAAAAGTAAGTCCTCTTTACAATCTGAAATTGGCCCTTAACATAAACAAGTCGAGACGAAGTAAATTTAGTTTGATTAAATAACATATTTTAGGTTATTTGAATGCTGTGCTATCCTATCTTTATTCGACACTTCAATAAATGTCTAAAAGAATGTCTTCAGAGCGCGTAATGATGTAACAAGATAATCCAAAAAGTATACAGAAACATTTTTATTTTTCAAGGGTGAGTACCAATCATGCATCCCAATTACACTCCTCCATGTTTTAGAATCAGCGGAGATTTTAACTCCGATGGCCAAATATCTCCGCTGCAAAGTACGGTGATCTGAAGGAAGCTCCTCCGCAAATGGATGATCTCCTTTCATTGAGCAGATGTCTTTCATAAAATTAAAAACGACTTTCGGATGGTAAATTAAGATGGGCCGATTATTTTTCTTCCTCGAAGCGATCGGTTGATCCGTCAGAGCTATTCATCGGATACCGAAGAAGTTTGCGAAGAGATGCTCGAAAGGGACGATTTTCTTAACGAGCGATAAAAATGAAACGGCTTTGAAAGATGCCAATCTTGTGATTCAGGAAACTCGTTAAGAATTTACGTAAATGCTATTCATTACAAATTGATCAAGTATCAACTCGTCGTTTCATTTCCTATCTCTTGTAAAGAACCTTTCATTGCAGACACTTTAATAGAAGATGCATCATTAAAGAGCTATTATGAACTATAGATCGTTAAAAGTGATTCATCATTGTTGGCTCGCATTTCCCGATGTTCTTCTATTTAATGTCTAAGTTCTCTGTCGATTTACAATTATTTATATTTATTTTTAAGTTATTTAAGTTTAAGCCTAAGTTAGACGAATCCGTCGTTGTTTTTTCATACTTTGTGTAGATTTTCTTATTATTTATGCTTACTACGATCGTTGAAGGTTTATTTTTGTGTCCTCTCCTCTAAACGACTTAAAACTGATCGCCGTAAACAAGTATTGTAACTTACCAAATGTCTCATTTTAAATAATTCTACTTTGAAGTTCAAATCCAATTTCTTTTACTTGAAGGAACAGTCTTGTTTTCGAATAAAATAAATCTTCGTTTTTATTCTTATCTTTTCATTATGGATCCGTTTCTTTTATCGATTCACTGGCTGTACGGAAGATGTACGTTCAAATGAAGGGAAGTTCAAACCACACTTTATTTAAAGTCATTTGAACATTAAATCCGTTTCAAAAGTGATTTCCGATTTGATTCAAAAGGCGAAATGTTTGAGAATGCAATAAACTCTTTTCCAATGGAATTTTATAATCCTATTCATTTGTGCAAAGATTTTATAAATGAATGTAGAAAATTGTTTTCGCATATTGTTTTAATTCCCTTCGACAACAATTGAACAGAAATAATGGACGAAAAGTAATTAATTAACGAGCAATTATTTCTTTTCACTGTTCTTTCCATTTCGTACGTTGTTATTAATATTAATCTTACGAAACTCGAATTATGACGTCTTTATAATATTTCGAGGAAACGAAACAATCTTCGTTGACTATTTCTTTGAAAAGTATTCACTCGAATCCCTCAAATGCGTATCCGAATGGACCCTTCTTCTCATTACTAGAGCGAATAAAAGGCCCACTTTTCGATTGAGACAAAGAGGGCGTGCGACATACGCTACCTCCATTCAAAAACTGTTCTTCTTTTGTTCCGTCCGCATGTGAGCCATTATTTTTAGCTCTTCCTTGCCCCCCCCACTTTTCGCTGCACGATCTTTCCTCCTTCTATTGTTTTCATACCCCATTTTATTTCTCGCATTTTTTACATCCTCGCTTATTACAGTTATTGGAAGCGCGCGAGAGGTCGTGAATTGAAACAAGTGGAAACGATGAGACGAATTAGTGGGGAATACCACATATGGGAACTTATGAATATCCAATTAATAGAATATTCGCCACAAATGAAACTGAAGGGAAATTTAATAAGAATTGAGGACAAAAATATAAATAATTGTAAATCGACAGTAAATGAATAAAAAGAGCAAGAAATAAAATCATTGATTAACTTTAAGTCGTAAGACTTAGGCGTTTTGTTTTGAATAATTATAATCAGTTTGACGATAAGTTCAAACAATAGTTCAAAAGCAAGGAAATTGGGTCTAATTGTCGTACCACTTAAATTTCACATGATTAAGTTTAAATTATCAGCTCAACGAAGAGTATTTAAACTTAGTGAATCTAATATTTCTCATTCCTTATCTTCAAACATCATTATTTCCGTTTTATACATCAATAATCACTTATATTATCTTATTGATTTTATGCTTTTCTACCCACAAATCAGGCAAAATAATTAATTAGTTCCGAATACATTTATATAAGGATTACTAACTAAAAATTGTTTCTCAAGTATGTGCTTTTATTTGCAGGGTTTCATTGTTCATTTATCTGAGATTTAAATCGAAAAGGATACGTATAAATAAAGCTGAACGTTTTGAGATATTTATTCAAAAAAGGCGTCGGGATTTCAAATCTGTTTCGTATTGGTTCGAAATGTTTGAGAAGGAAAATTTAATTATAAAAGTTTTAATTAACTCGAGGGAAAATTTCGTTTTGTAAAAATTATGAACTTTCCAGAAATGGAGAATGACGCGAGAATCAGTAATAAGAATGGAACGGAGACGATGTGGTTGCTAAGAGGCCGATATTTATCAACCGATGCCCCGAGGGAAGTCATTCGGGGGCTTTTTTATGCCAAGTTTATCGATTCTACTAAATGCATAATGAACTCAGTAGAAAGTGTATTTAATCCGTACCTTACAGTTTAAGAGGAATGAAGGAGGGTTAAGAGTAAGAGATTGTTGGATTTTTTAATTATATCAATTCTTTAGATAAGTCTTCCTTGGAGCTGAAATATTTCTTATGCAGCCATTTTCTAATAATATTCTAAAATATTATTCATAATGTTTTCATTCGAAAATGAAAATAATATTTCTAAATTACTTTAAATTTATCAAAGGAAACAAATCTGATATTATTCCATTTGGATGTAAGTATTGAAGTATTAGTATTAAAGTAGGTACCTTTAGAGATAGCATTTTTTATTCATATTTTTTTCTTACAGTCATAATTTTTATTTTTCTTTTATTCATTCGGTATTAATTACGAAAATACTCCTTTTAGAGGACTCTTAAGGATTTTAATCGATTTCATACATTCAATAATCCTTTGCGTAAATGTAAAGGAATGCTTAAAATATTTTCCTTTCTTATTAATATTTATACAGAAATATTAATGTAATTTTGACTACCTCTCTAAAAATGATCATAAACTGGTGAACTAAGGAAATGGGAAAACGTTCGCTTAATTATCTTGATTTCTAACTCAGTCTCGGTGTTGCATTTTGGGAAAAAAGTTGATTAATGTACTCCACATTGAAATCAATTCGCGCATATCTAAAGTTAATCTGATTCCAAGGAAATGTATTTGGAGCAAACGAACATAATATTTCGCGGAAGTAAGCCAATAACTCGGAAAATTAAGATATTTGGAAGGGGATGAAAGTGGATTATGAAGAGGCGCGTGAATATAAATGGCGAAGGGTGATCCTTTCAGAGGTATTTTTTAATTACTGCCTCAGGGAGTGCGCTCTTTCAACGACTTAGAGTCTCATTGTGGAAAAAGATCTGTTTATTACTGTAATAGATCAATGATCCAAACGTAAATTAAAAAAGCCTCGGTATTATGTTAATTAATTTTATTAGAGGTTTCTTTTTTCTCGAGGGCGTTTTGTTTAGTTGCATCGGAAGGTTCGACGCGATTTTTCAAATAACGGAATTAATCAATTTCCTTTGATGCGCGTCTCGTTTCATCATCTGACTTTGGCATTTGATTTAATTACTCCTTTTTCTTAAGACAATACGAGTCTAGTATTTGGTAACATTGATTTTCAAAATCTGATGTTTAGTACTTTAGTGTAACAGTATATATCAGTTACAGCGTTTTGTCCAAGAATAAGATGTAAATGTTGGATGACGGAAACTTTTGAAATTATTTCCGGTTTATTTGGAATGGAAACAGATGTGGAATTCTACGAATGGATAGAAAACGAGCCATCATCCTTATCTTTGGTGGGACCACTGAAATGGAGGAGTTCAAAAGGACAATGGTTGAAGTAGTTGTGAAGTAAAGAAGAGACATGATCGGGTGAGATAATGAAGATAAGCATAATTAGGGTGTAGGATTTAAAATGGCTGACGATATATAAATATTTATTGTTGGAATAAGTTATCAGAGATTAGCAAAGCACAATTCACTACTTTTTATATTTGAATCCAGATGTGCTTTTAACAATGCAAACGTTGGATTTATTTACTGTCACTTTGAGATGGAAACCTCCTTTTGTACATGGGAAAATGAAATTGTTAACTGCATTTCAAATACATTCGTTGTGGAATTACAATTAATCTCTGTTCTTTGGAATATCTTAGAATCCGAACTCAAATTATAGCGAATCCTCGATAATTTCGAACGGGATAAATAGACTATCGCATTTTAGAAATCGACGTAACGCGTTTATCAACAAAACGGCTTCTTTAAGAATCGTAACTCATCTGTTTTCCCCTTCGCGTCTCCGAACAATGGCGCCACACACATCCCCTCGCGGCCATGGAAATTCCTCAGCCACATTGAGTGAATAAGGGTCGAATGAATGGAATCCCCTTTTTCAGCCACGATTAAGACTTCGCTCCTTTTTCTTCTATCGATTCTTTTCAAACTCTATCGGATTTTTTCGAATTCCACAAAGCATCTGAAACTCCACTGAAAATATCTTCATTCAGAGCAATAGATCCCTCGTATTCCATAAAATGTCTGTGAAGACCACTTCCCCTTCGTATTTGGAACTATGTGTTTGCAGTTTTAAATATTGCTGTGATCAAATGCATGGATTATGAATCTAAGAGTATTCAATTAGAAGAGAAAGGAAATTTACTCTTAAGATCTCTCGACAGATATTATTAAAAATGAATACTCGAATGTATATTAGGGCCATATTGTATTGGAATAATCGAGAAACGATCGGTAGCTCTTACATCCAAACAGTTATCGAATTCGAAGAAATTCTCATTCCCAATCTCCTGATATTAAGATTATGGATATCCTTATTGTTCCTTTTTCCAAATGCAAATTAAATGATTTTCTGGATTCTAGATTTAACAGATACTGAAGCAACAGAATTTCTCTCTGGTTGAGTGCGCTAACATGATTATCACCTTCCATTATGAAAAAATTCAATGAAAATATATTCTATGCAAACGGAGTCAATCATTCATTTATATCATTCATCGAATACCGAATATCTCGTATAATTTCAAAGGAATGAGCCATCAATTTTTCTATCTGTATATTTTTTGATCGGAATTGCACAATCATTTTCATTGAATTACGTGTCTCGATTTACCCTTTTACGAAATTTTAAGTGAAATGTGAGTGATTGTGAGAAGAGATTTATTTCTCTTGGTGTTTGGTAAAATGTTGCAATATTTTTCACTGACTTTGGAATGTCGATTCGAAAAGTGAACATATTTATATTTTGAACGAAAGAGAGTATGAATTCGATGTTAATATTTGAATTCTCCCTATAATTTAATCTTTCCTAAAAATTCGATTAAAAACTGGAATTCGGTCATAAATTACGCACGATAAGTTTAAATAAATTATAATAAATTTTGCCATAAACTTTTTCGTTCTCAATTAAAATAGTATTGAAAAATATTTTAGAAATATGAAGTTTGACATTAATACACTTGTGAAATACGTGTATAAATCGAACTTCATCCGATCTTCACTCATTGCACTATCTTTGTCTCATTTAAGTACAAAATTATTCTTATTTTTACGTTCATTTTCTGCGTGGAATTTTTCTTTTAATTTCAAGAGCCATCATAATAAAGGTTTTATTTTCCGATGATCTCCTTTCAAAACATTTCGGCAATTTTTCAGTACCTTCAGTATTTTAATGGAATAGAGAAATTTTATTACGAATCAAGCACAAATTATTTCCTAGTAAACACATTCGTATACATCTACAAACTGACAAATTAATCGGTAGAACGTTCTGATGAGAGAAACGGAAATAATTTTGCTGTTTTTCTACAGACGGATCGTAAATGAGTGTTCGAGCACATATATGCTGATATTCGTCTAAAACAAATTGTTTTTACGAATCTTTTATATGATTTTGATCAGATAGCAAAGTAACTTATATTCCGCTTTTAAACAAATTTCAGATGAAGGAGTATTATTTTTAACAAAAGATAGTGAATGATCTAACATTTTTTAAATTTTAATTTTTGCGTGATTTCTAATATTTCGCATCGGAAGGATAAAAACTAATCGGATTGGGGCATCACTGCTTCAATGGAAATTTGAGGCCAGACTTTGTTTAATTTTATTTGATTATTTCGTTTACTACTAAATCTAATCACTTTGTTTTAATTTGAAGTGGATTATTAGAAGAGTGACGATTTTTCTACTTCGAAGCTTCAATAAATTTGTTGAGAAAATTTTTATAGATTTTGACTGTTTTATAGATAATTCTTTGATGTGCATCTTAAAAGACTTACCTTTGGGGTGTTTCAGAAAAAAGGTGAAATACTTCATAGAAATTGTAAATGAAATTATTTCATATTCGTTCTAATTCTAAATTTGGACGGTGGAATCGATTACTGTGTGACCTCGAACAGTTCGATAGATCGATATTCGCCAACCCTTTATCCCTGTTCATATCGCGGATCCCAGGAAATTGGCTTCTTCAGATTAGGGATTAAAAGGAAGTCGATAATTGAGCAGGAAGCAATTTTGTTGAAGAAAGTGGATGGTCAGTTTGACCAATCCCATGGTCCACTTCATCCTCTGCTTCCAATTTCTACGAAGATTTCATTTCTTTCCAATCTCCATTTACATGCTCTTCAAACTGATCTCTTAACTTAAATGAAACTACTCAGGGATTTCTTTTCCATACATTTTATCAAATACTCAACAGATTTGTACGTTAATATCTCATCGTTAAATTCCAAGAATTACTGTTATTCTTCCATTGAAAATAGAATTATAAAATACGAATGAACTTAAATTCTTTTACTTCTTTATTCATTGATCCGTATCTATCCGTAAGATGCAATTTCTATTAAGTGTATTCTTTTCACAGAGGAGACTCCTATCTAATATCATTCCACTAAAGTCGTTAAATATATATATTTATTTAATATAAAATATATATAATTTCAGTTTCTAAAACCTCAATTTATGAGTAATGCGTAGACTCAAAAAATATAAGAGTATTTTAATAAATCTACGAATTTCGTAAAAGCTTTGGAAAATTTTCACATCGTGGTTTCTTTCAAAAGTATATATTTTGTGCTCTAATATTATTTCCATTTATATTTACTAGATTTTATAGAATATAATTTAGTACAGCCATATTTACTATAGAAACATATTTAATAAAGATATTGTAGACTACGAAGTGCAGTCTTCGATTCTTTCAATAGTTGGTTAGTAATATTCTACAATGATATTCGTGCCTTTTTCATAAATTATATAAAAAAGAAACCATAAATTTGAAAATGAATGAATTGATAGCATATAATTAACATGAACTTATAAATGAAAATTCTATTTTCAAAATGAAATATTCACTCAATACTATTTTTCTAATGCTTAATCTTCTCTCCATTATCTATTTAAACGGAAATATACATTTCAATCTGCAAAACTTACATCTCAAATTCAATATCCGTGGATCTTTTCTTAATAATTTTATTAAATTTAACGACAAATTGTTTTTACGCCTTAAGGCACTTTCCAATTATTTATTTAATTTCCATTCTCTTCTAATTAAATTTCGTATAAAAGACTGAAAATAAAGCTCTTCTAAGGATTTAGGGATTATTCATTCGCAACTTTTGGATCATAACACGTGTTAAAGGCGCATCATCTCATCCGAATATTATTATTTACTCTTAAATTAATTAATTTCCTCCGTAATTTATTAATTGACATCTCAATGAATCCCTCGTTCTTCGGCGCACATCCTTTTATCCTGAATCCTTTCTCTTCAGATAAAACCCCTAAAATAGTCCCGAAAATACCTTAGCCATACGTGAAATGAGAGATGAACCATTTATTTGGAATTTTATTTTCCATATTCTCTCATAAATATACCACAAGAGAATTACGATTCATTTACTAAGAATGAAATGGTATTTAAAGATATTTTAATAAGTGAAAATTTTCAATCGGATATTAATTTTCTCATTATCTCAATGAACCTAATCATTCGCATTTTAAAATGGTGCTAAATATTGACATTTATATCTTCCAGTTTTAACTTGCTTATGATTCGGAGGATTCGAATGAATTCTCAATTGAGTATGAATTATATTGAGAAGTGCAATTTAAATGAACGCTGCTGAAATCTATTTATTAAGAGATGTTTATGATTTATTCGTTCACACTCAATAGCCATTGAGAGGTACAATCGTTATAAAGCTTTGAAAAATACTAGACAACAAATTAAAAGGAAATTTAAACCAAATCATGTACGTAATATATTATGTTTGATAGGAGCCAATGATTCTCCAAATAAAGTCCATTTAGTTCGATTACAATTTATAATTATCCAGAGATCAGTCTCTCTCTTGTCTTCCTTTATTATTTCTAACGTAGAACTCTTCGATATTCACGCGTCAAAAGAATATCTTCCCTTTAAAAGATCAGCTATCGCACATTCTTCCTTCTCACGTCCACACAACTTCTGCCCTCTGATGGCCACTGCAGTAATTACTCCTCAATCCCAAACAACTATTCCGTCCAGAACTCAATTCTGTTATCCTAAATTTGATTCTAATCTTATAATATGATTTTCTAACACCGAATTTCTTTCATTAGATTTCTTATCCCTTCATTTCACTCTTATTTCATTGAATGTAATCGAATTGTTTTTCAAATTTTAGATCGATACTCTCAAATACACGTCTTCTATTATATCACAATCAAATGCCAAAATTCATCCCTGATTCTGATTGAAACTATTGATCATTTTGAATATGAAAAACATCTTCTTCCTTATCTTTACTCTCTCGTGTTACTTTTTAATTTAAATGAATTTGATAGAATTATTATTACAGACAGGGATTATTGAAATCCCTGTCTGCGATGTCATATTAGACCTTCACTCGGAACCTGTTTTTCCAGCCTTGATACATTCACGAAGAAAATATATATTGCACTGCAAACATTTTTTTAAAAATTATATATATTCGAAACAAAAAGCTATTTGAAATTGGGCACACAAATGAGATACTCATTTTGATACTTTTTCAATAGGAATTTTTCCGGATTCCCCTTAAATAAAAAATATTTTTGAAAAATTCAGAAATAAACATCTTTTGCAATAAGTGAGACAAATATATTTGTAATTAGTTATCTTTCATTAGAAAAAAGAGTAATCAGCCGTAAAATGTGGTTAAAGTTATCCATTTAAACGGCTACAATCAATCTGTTATATTCAATTTTTTCGAATCGTGAATATTTCGTTTATATTCAACTATAACGCCATTTCCAAATAAAACCAATCCGATGTTAAAATATATCGATTGTAGTTAAATTTAAATTATAGAATTACGATACTTCTTCTTTATCGCATACCTTCTTCTCATAAAACGTGCGAAATAGTCGTTAAAATAGAGTATTGCTTCCAAAAATCGCTTCTAAAGTAGGAATTGTGGTGGAGTTTAAGCAGAAAGAAACTGGCAAACAACTTCATACGAAGAGTTCATTTGGCACAAGAGGATTAAGGATCGTTGACCAAAGACCCTATTCTCCTTGTTTAGGTCCTCTAATCCTTGAACCCTTTCCCGCTTTCAACTCACGTTCTTCTCCTACCAAATTTGACCGAAGTGGATTCATCAAACTCGCAAATCGTTCATTTCGTTAATATTCATGCGCAATGATATATTTAACAATTTAAATTTGCGAGTAGAATTAACAAAGGCTATTCGGGAAAGAGGATATGTGGTTTTAGTTATAATCACTTGGCGAATCTCTATGTTACAACTGTATATGGAAAAGCGGTGAACGATGAGTCTGAAAATTTTATTTTCGTTCTGTCGTATTTGATTCAATATTCATGATAATTCATGTATGATTGGAATATTTGAGTTGTAAATTGGCGATTGAAACAATAAGCGAGGAAATTTACCGAATTTTACTGTGTAATTCTAATCGAACGAATTGGAATATTGACGCAAAATAATTCAACTGAAAATTTCCAGAAAAAGTAAATTATGTGAGATTTGACGACATATGTACTTCAAATATTACATTCAACCCAGCGAAATCCTTACCTCGAATTATTTTTAGCCCGTTCTTTTCCATGAAATTTAGAAATTCAACTGGAAATCATTTGCTCAATTTTCTGATGATTTGCCCCCGCATTTAATATGGCGCATAGTTCGTTAATATCTTTCTGCCGTCCGCTTCTCTCAGATCACTCCGCCAACTATTTCTGCCCAAAAATCCCCACTAAACCCCTATTAGAGCAGCCGACGGATTACTGGGGTTTTAGCTCAGGTCGTCCACTTCGTTTCCACAATTCCGTGCGTTTCCCGTACTTCCACCGAATACTTTTGTTCAACGAGACATTCTCTTTACTTTTATAATTCATGGACAGGAAAATTACTCGTTCTAATGTGGAATATGCCAATGCATTACTTTTAACATTTCAGAGGAATTAGAAAATTTTTATCGTTGAAAATAGTTATGGTTGAAATGTACGTTCCACTATCATATAATTATACACGTATTATACTCTACTAGGGTATACTATTCACGAGAACTTATTTCATTTTCTTCGTTAACTCGAGCAGAAATATTAGAATATTCCTTCCATTACTCCGATAACTTCAGTTTGATTTATACAGCTAATAAATAGCTTTTTTGCTCTTCATTTTATTTCGACGAAGATGTATATATTATACAAACGAAATGATTACTTTCATAAAGAATAGGTATATTTTATAAAGTCCCTTTCCCCAAGGAACGTAATTTCGCATTCCCACTAAATCACAACTTAAAACTAACTTCTCTGGTTTCGTGTTAGAAAGCCACTCAAGGCAGTTTGGGAGTACAAGAGTATCTCTTTCCTTACGAAATACGGAAGGATGAGTCGTGGTCAAGAAATTTAATGGAAAAGGTTTCGTTGAGCAGAAGTTGGGAATTCAAATGGTATTCATGAAAATGCCACCACAAGGCCTCTCAATCAATCTCATATCATTTACTGTCTTCGGTTTCCATTAAAAGCATCTGACTTACACTTCCCCTTTCTTAGGAGAAATTCGAACAGATCCGAAAAATTATATTTCTTCAATTACAATGAGTCTAAAAAGATGAGCTAAGATGAGCTTTAGAATAGTGTTAAGACAAAAGCGATTGAAATAATACAGTGACAGACTCGTATTAGAGATGAGACCACTTTTTAATGATGAATCAGAGTTATGATGATAATCACGTGATCATAGTTACACCACACCAACGGTCGTATTCATCCTCAAAAAGTGGAAAATTTAAAAGCCTACACGTAAATATCTTTCCACAAAGTTATTCATTTAGATATCATTAGTGGTAAAATATTGCAGGAGATGTTTTTCTTCTCACTTTAAATTCATACGTGGTTTTCTATTAAACACCAATTATAAAAAAAATAAATTTTAAAGAGTTCTTGTATTTTATTTTCCAAACATCGATTTCCCAAACTATATAAAGATTACTATAAATGTTCATTTATAAATTTTTCTACAAATTCATATTGCGAGATATCGATGGCTCAATGTTAGGACTCGAATATACATAAATTAAGTGTCGAAAATAACTTTTTCGAATCCTTATAGCTAACAAATGGTATGCAAAAGAATTTTACATATGTCAACGAAATATATCCATCCAAATGTGAGTCTGTTTCACTAACTTTTTATTTCTTTTACGGTTAAATAAACATCGAGAATGTATGGAAATTTTGATAAGAAATTATAATATATATTTAGAGAAGGTTTCAGAGAATTAGATTTAGATTAGATATTGGAGGTAATGTATAACGGAACTGCACATCAAAATAGGCGCACTATCAAAATGAATTCTTATATATGACTGTTTTTTTGTTTGTATCTTCAAGTACAAATGTAATGAAAATGTTGTTTACTTTAGGAGTTCTCCTGGAAACGGAGCACTGCTTCGAATCGTAACCACGGGGAGTTAATAAACAAACTCCTTTATCCGATTAGGAGTTCCCATTGCATTAAACCTCCGGCGATAGGTAAAAGATCTCGGCAAGAAGGGAGTAACCACTAAAATAAGATAGACAAGGAAACGCTAATGGTTTGCGGAGAAACAGCTAAAGGCATTATGGAGGAGTCCTTCGTGTGATGACCCAATCGGCGCCTTTAAAACCCTCCTCTTTGACATCAACCGGCTAATGTCCTCCCACTCTTTAATCTTTCCCAACCCATTACCCCGTAATAGATGGCTGAAAGCCTATCTGGACTTGGCTAAAAGCCATTTAATGAGCGAACAAAAAGGAAGGGCAGCGGCTCGTTAAGGGCGACGAAGAAACGAACGTACACTCGTTCAATTGCTTCGATAGACGCATCACGAGTTTTGGAAATATCGTGTTTTTCAGCGTCGCCATTGGCTCCCGAGGGAGTCGAATGGGTCAAACGAAGTTTAGATAGCGTCGAAAACCTTTTCCGTCGGCCATCACGTACTCTCGGCACCTAATTGAGTTGGACTCTCCCCCAATGCGACGTGCTCTCCAAGATCTCTGCTGTTTCGTTGTAATGGGCGAGGAAATTTATGCGATGGAGTGGCCCTTTCACCGAAATTAAACGAGCATGCTTTATTTTCCACGTATTATTATCATCCAACTACTGTGATTTTTCCGTTAAAATAGATTAAAATGGACTGAAGACTGTCCGTTGGATATTTTCAATTTGCAGCCACTCGAAATATTTCGTTTTCTTTCGTTAAAATCGAGTGGACATAGATTCGAATGCAAATCTTTGGAAGTCGTAACTTAAAATGATAATTCGAAAGGCGAACTTCTTTTATATGCACTGCGATATTTCATTTCTCGTACACATGAGACGACTTATTATTTGGAGCAGATTTCATTTTATGGCGTGGATCTTTTT
Source organism: Pantala flavescens (assembly GCA_020796165.1). Classification (NCBI taxonomy): domain Eukaryota; kingdom Metazoa; phylum Arthropoda; class Insecta; order Odonata; family Libellulidae; genus Pantala; species Pantala flavescens. Next base: position 19,923,278 of record CM036882.1, read on the forward strand.
CCCATAGTATATTATATTTATAGTGTTTAATTGGGGAAACATAAAAAGAATTACCTCAAAACAATTTTTCTATGATTATTAATTGATAAAAAAAGTTTTCGATTATAGAAAATTGTGAAAGATTGGTAATGACAAAATACAATACTCGAATTTTCCGTACGAATGAGAAACTCTCATCACAGGATGTCTCGAACGGCACTTTTGAACAACTCCTTCCTTCAATCTCATTTAATTCTTTTACATGACTTCCAATTGGTGAGTATCCGATGAACTATCGTTGCTCAAAAACGCGTTCGCTTCGGCCAACTTATCCCATAACAGATCAGCCATAAATTTCCGAAATATCGCTTTCATCTGAGTTCTCTTTTTTGCCGAAGAAGCGACCACTTTACCAAATTGAGATCTCACTTCTGAACGACCGCACCCACTCTTTGTCTTCAAACCCACTTCATATTGATTCAACTCATTGGAATATAGAAGCAATTCCCTATGACATTATATATGGGGTTTCCGATAAAAGAACATTTTTACAGATCGCGAATTGCTTGTATTTCATGGTACTGATAACGGTTAATTAGATTATCATTTAATTATTCGGATGAGACCTATGAAAGCATTTGAAGGGAATATTATTTAAAGTAAATTGTAGAAAAATCTAAAACCGTTTGACGTTGAAGTCATTCACTTTCCATTATTAACAGTAATTATAGTAATAAAAATATTGATGAATTTTAAAATTTTAAACGACCTTATAATAAATGCCTTCGTGTGATGCATATGTGATTATCGTTTATAATAATTTTATTGTATTCGTATGGAGAAGGGTTTTTGAATGGGTTATCTATCCGATTTTAATAAATTGGATAGTGCTATTGTGGTTATTGTATTCATTTCAGTTATCGCCCAGCAACTTCCAAAGTGCATTGTTTACTTATTCTTTGAATGTATACCTCCCAACACAGTCCTTGGATTACATTCGATTGTTCCGCTGCAAGAAAATAATCGATGGAAATCGATACATCGTATTAAATCATCTGATATCTTCTCAAAAATCGAAAAAGTATATTGCGATTAAATTATAAAATGAAGTCCAATGAGGCCACAAGATTTGCATGTTTTAGAAATTTATAACAGATGATATTTGGATTTAAAACGTTTTGCCGAAATGCTAGAAGGAGAGAAGCTTAGAACAGCTCGAAAGTTTCCTCCGTTTGTGACGACATTGGAGTGGAATCCTATTTTGTTTTAGCTGCAACGAGGGCACCGCCGTTTGGGAGCGTGTGTTGTTGTCCGAACTATAGAGAGCAACCAGCGAAAATGGCCTAAATTGATTTGCGCCAGAGTGTCTGCATTGATAATGGACGCGATTGTAGATAAGTCTCAAATTGTCTTGAGATGTTAAGACATCCTTTGCATCTCTAGGATAATACGGTCTTTTAAAATTCATTCTTTCAAAATTATTTTATTCGAATCTTTTGATGGTGTGATCGATAGTTCGTAAGTCAAGCAAATCCTTTCTTTCTGTTTACTAATTAAATGATTTCTTTAAATGTGATTAACTATGCATTAGAGATTAGTTTATAAGCACAATGATTCTTGTTTGGGGATAAGTAATTTCGAAATGCATTAAGCTGAAGGTGAATCGTTATGTTTAAATCACTCGTCTACATTGAATCCCTAAAATCAAATATTCCTAATTATTAAATAACGTGCGATTTACTTGAAATTTTCTACTGAAATATTTCCAATTTTTTTGTAAAAGATGCGAATACTTCATAGTCTTAAAGAAATAAGTAATAAAATAGAGAAACTAAAAATAGAGACTTTTACTCATATTCTTAACCAATGTTTAAATAATAAACATTGGCTCATTGAAAACGTTCAGCTATATAAAACCCATTCAAAGAGAAGTCTATTTGCAAAATGTAAATCTGCACGAACTTCAATTCCGCATCTAATAAATAGAACAGTCGATGTGTCAGCGTGAAAATGGAGTCCCAGGGGAAAGTAGGTGGACATTCGCTCAACCACTCCAATCTGGCGTAAAACACACTCGCCATGGAGCTTCTAATGTATCCCCATCAAAGTCCCCTCTTTGCGAATGCAGCGACACCTCGGCGGAAACCCGAGAGACTAAAGGGTTAACGAACGTGGCTTCATTTTTGAAAGGGGTTGGCGGAGGGACAAAAAAATTTATCACGCAGAAGAAAGTAGATTGACGTGAAGTAGAATCGATTCCCTAGAATTGACCTTTAATATCTTAATGAGAGCACATCATGAGATGAGTTGCAATGAATGCGAATAAAAACAGAACTTCCTCATTTCTTAGATAAAAGTTTTTCTTTACTGCTTCAAAAACAGGATATACTATGGGATTGGGTTTCGTGAAAGATAATGAAAAGGATCACTTCCTCTTGTGACGTGTTCTCAAGCCATCTTTAGCTGATTATACGGAATTATACAAGTTATCCTTTTCGTTATTTAGTCTTCCTCGAAGTAATGGCCCGTATTGAGTTTAGAGAAAATTTATGAGAATGAACCTTTTGAAAATAGAAACCGAGTTTTATGATAACTTTTTTGTGACGTTTAACATCTATTTCTATCGATTTATCGAAAATTTCAAAGAAATGAGGTTCCCTTCAAAGTGTGCGAAATCTTTCCTCGTATCAGATCTTATCCAAACAATCACAAGAAGACAAAGATCATAGAGAATGCTTCAGCTGACAGATAATCTGAGATAGCGGTGGTCTGTAATGGAGTTTCCTCATTCGACCAATCCAATAAAGAGGTACGAAATGTCAATTACTTTGTTCCACCGAAGAGAGGCAATGATAAGCCTCATTTGAAATAAATCGATAATCCTCACAATAAACAAATAAATTCTTCCAAATTCGAAACACAGGAGAAGACTTCTATTTTAGAAGCGATTCCTTTGCTCTATTCTATTGACCGACGTTCTATTGAAGGTTTCCAAGTATCTTCTATTGTGGTTCGAAACCGTCTTCCTATCGCCATTTCATTTTCGGAATTGCGCTGAGTGGATTTTTTAATATTTTTAAATGCGCAGTCGGAAAAATACGTTCGAGAGGTTTGCTTCGGTTGGCTACATTATATGGCCGCCTTTTTATGATCGCGGAAAAAACCAGGAGTTTCATCATTTGCATCGTAAGTGGTCATTTTCGATAGTATTTCCATCGAACATATGAATGAACGACGGCATTTACGAGTAAATTACATTAAGTACCTCCATGCACAGAACTATAAAATATATGAATAAATTCTGAAATATATAAACATCGAATGAATAGTCCACGCAATCATCGATCACAATATACGAGTTTGGACGAAGTATTCACTTTTGTTAGTTTACTTTTAAATAAATCTTTTGGTTCGGAGAATTACTTACCATGAGCACATCAAACCAAATAGTATAAATACTTCGTATTATTACTATACAATAGGGGAAAAACTTTCAAATGCAACCATATTATTAGTCTCGATACTTCTATAAAACATATCATAATATAGCATTATCATATATACATCACGAGAATATAAGGAAACACAGAGTATGAGGGTGTGTATTAAATATATACACACAGATATAATGTAATTTTTTATTAAAAATCAGTTTTCTTATTTTCTTATTATAGTGGGTTACCAAAAAAGATATATCTAACCTTTCTATTTTATGATTTTACACATTTAAAACCTTCTTAAAAAACAAAATGTGAAAATCGTGAAGAAGTATCAATGACGATGAAAATATATCGAATTTTCTCCATCTGTGCTGATTGATTCGGTGACTAAATGAAGGTTTAAATTGAGAAGTACCCGAAATAGAACAAGGTAACTTCGTAATTATCCGTTGAGGCAATTGTTGTAGCTTGTTGAAAAGTTCAAAAATATTCAGCAAATAAGATAATGAAATAAGATATATTGCAAAAAGTTTAATTAATATGAATGAGGGTCTTCATAAAACTTTGTAAACAAAAAACATCTTCTCTTATGAGACATACAAAATATTTCTCTTTTACACTACTTTTTAGATCTGTTTTTAGTATTTTTAGAGCCTTATTATAAATAATTATATGCAAATGAAAACGCTTAACGAATTTTCACTGTTTAAACTCAAACAGCAGAATTTTGTTTAGCCATTCAATACCCTACAAAAATGCATGGAGTTCCATACAGATCCCTAATTGATTTTGAATCAATTATTTAATTGAAGGACGATATCATTGTAAACTGGCTACTGCTATACAAATCATAAATTTATTACTGAAAATGAGATATTGTTCTTTCTTTTGAACAATTCACGAGAACAGCATATTTAATGTTCCTTCGGAGCGAACCAAAGACACCACAAATACCTTCGAAAACATTCTTATAATCACCTCACATTCATCGCATGAATTAACCATTTTTATCGGAATGGAATCTCATCTCAATGGAAAATACTTTTGACGCAAAATCCAGGAGATGGCAGAATTATACTATCGTTTTCTTTTGGTAAAAATATATGATGTAAAAATGTTTTATAAAGATTAAATCTCAGTTTACAGGATTAAAGTTCTATACAAGATGAGTGTCGCATCTAATTTATGGCATATATTCCGACGACCGTTTCCCTCCAAAAGGCGTCATTATCGGACGTGGACTAGTGGAAGTAATAAGACCACACACAGTTTTTGCCGACCGATTAGCGAAAAGGCACAAACAAATAAAAACACGATATTTTTTAAAGTCATCGGTAAGCGGTCAACTTCCATTTGTCGGAAGTGGTTATTCGGCAAAACAAGAAAAGGGTCCTTAATTTTTGTTTGCCTCATTTCTATCGCTTCAAAGAAGAAACGGAATGGGCCAATTATACGCTTGGGAAAGAATGCCCCTCTGTTGCATTGTCCCATCGGTTGCACTAGAATCAAAGATATGCACAGTTAAAATAGCAAAGAGAAATAGAGTAAAAGTAAATTCTTCTTAAAAATATCAATAATAAGTAGAAAAGCAAAGCTCGACTTCTGCATACACAAGATATACTGCATAAAAATAGAGAATTTTTCGATAATCGAAGAACTTTTTAAAGTGAAACTTCAGAGAGATTGGTTTCAACTATCTAATGTTCCATACGAGTATTAATTTTTTATCTCAATTCTCCCTGCATTTATTAAAATCTTAATCGAATTTATTTTTAGTTATTTTTGACGTCCATTCAAAAAAACAACGAATAGACATTATTTAAACATCTTGAGGAGGATTTGTGCTTCATATGGATCGGTTACTTAAAATGTATTAATAGTAATTTTCAGTAATCCATACACATTTCTAAAATTCTGGATCGGATCAAATGATTTAAAAAAAGCCATTTTTCTAAAATGCAGAAGACTATCTTCTTCGTGTCATCGTTAAATATAGAATTTCAACATCATTTATAATCGGATCTCGAATGTTATTTTTCGGTGTATGGACAATGTTACTTAATGTGTTTGTCCTTCTCTCCCAAGAGCTTAAAACGTTCCCACATCCCTTTGATGGCTCCCCCCCACCAGCAAATCGACGGGGGAGCCTCGAACCCAGTCCCCTGAAGCCGCCATTTTGTCGTTGCATTGTTTCCAAGACCTCCTGCCGATTCGCCCCTTTTTCAACGCATTATGCCGACATAAAGGTAAATGTTCCCACGATGTTATACCTTTCTGCCGCATTTGAATTGGCGGCCAAATTTGATAGAACAGCTGAACCCAATTAGATATGTTATTGCATCGATTCCCCTAAATAATGGCAATTGTCATTTCACCCATGGTTTACGCACAATCTGTAAATTATTCGAAAGTCAACAGCTCTAAGACAAACTCGGAATTTTTTATTCTTTGAACAAATTTCATTTATTCGGTCGAAACCATAATTTATCCCAATTTCTACTAAAATCGTCATTTGTCAAGTGTTTGGAATTCTAACGATTTATAATCTTCTTTACAAAGTGAAATAATTTATTGTTACTCAGTTAAGTGTTTGTTATATTATAATGGCGATTTCTGATTCGTTTCGATAAGAATAAATTAATTTGCATCGACGTTGTTCATTTTCAGGAGACGTAGATTGAAACGATCGCAATAAGAATGGACCAAATGAAAATATAGGAAACGTCTTATTCTTTCGCATTTAAGGAATCGGTGATACATCTTTCGAATAGACATATTAATGTTTAATAAAGTAAAAAGAAGACTCGACTGTGCTATTGTAAGGAACGAAAACGTGATAACGTTTAATACATAAAAAGATTAACAAAGTGAATATGCTGCGAATTACAAGAAGAGATACTAAAAACGCAAAGCTTATTAATGCCGATATAGATTTTTCTCTTTAAAATTAATTTCGATTAAATCACTTTCGAGGTAAATGAAGGGATTTATACACATTTTGGTGTGAGTGCTTAGGACATCTTCATGAGGTTATAATCAGTATAATAAATAACATAAAAGTGCTCTTCGAAACCTCAGAATGGAATGAAAAACAAGAGTATATTGTTGATGAAATCTCGTTGTGTGTGTGAAACATTCTCCCGATGATTCGTTGTAAACAATTGTTACGGATCACGTGACTTTGTTGCCGAAACGGGTGCAGCTACCCAATTACCCGGAGCCCCCGCTGCGCCCCCCCCGTCGACACCACGGCCTATGATACTTCGTAAAAGGGGAGTGCGGCTGTTAAGGGAATTAAACAAGTCTTGTTTGTCCACACCGATTTGCCGTCGGCTCCCTTTCATCTTTTTCGGTGAAAAGATGCGTTTGGGCTCTAAATATGCAGTACCCGTCGGTTTAGAGTCTTACCATCCCAAATGAATAATATAAATATGGAGTTCCACCCTGAAAAGTTTATAAGATCCTATTCTGTTTATTTCAATTTGTGGATCCTCAAAATGATCAAATTGTCTTAAGTTGAAGAATGTTCTCTAATGAATCTCAGAAAACCATTTGATCGCCGTAATAAGATAAATCTTTGAGGCAAATAATACGAAAGGGGTACCACCTTTCCCTTCTAATGGGTGTTTGTTTGGCCTCTAATAGGGACGCCCTGAGGCATTGATCAGCTCTGAATGGCAGCCCTTTGTTTCCACTCCTCTTCATTTACTTTTTGTTCAAAATGTGGAAGATAAACGAGTTAAATCTGAACTTCTTCCTTTAATTTTCATTCGAGGGAATCGATTTAAATGGTTCCTGCGGATATGTTTAGGTATCTGCAATGCGTGATTATGTAAACATGGTGCAATGGTTTGTCATATTAAGTTTATTTGATAACGCGTTTCATATTTTGCAATTACTAAGTTCCATAACTCATTCCATCCACTCATTAGCTCAAGGACTATAAAGCTGTAATTCACGTAATAAGATATCATTACTCTTATTAAATAGTTTCTATAGAATTTGGAATAACAGTTTCGGTTGGACGTGATAATGAATGCATCACTCATAAATTTGTATAAATATCATCACATATTTTAAAATTTACTATCACTTGGTAAAATTTAATCTAATTTAAATAGCATACAGGTGTTACACGTAGTTAAACAGAAATGAAAATTAACGAGATGACTGGAGCTCGAACCCAGGTCTCTCAGAGCAAGTGCGCTCACCACTACGCCACCGTTCAACGCGGGTTCGAGTCCCAGTGTTTCCCAGCTCCGTGTTGGGAAAAGTGTAAGCTTCTAGTGCTTAACCTTATCATAAAATACCGCCTTTACACAACTAACTTATCTATATCTTCACCGATATGTGATTGTTATCACAACTTTCTGGTAAACATTTGAAATTATCGTTTCCAATGAAAATAAAATTCAAGTTTTTCAATCTTTATTATGATACACAGTTTCAAGTCTCTCTAATGTACATGATAAATGTATTATCATATCTTACATTTTATATGATGATAAAAATCAATATCCCATCTCCCATTATGATGTTCTTTGTACAGAAATGCAATACTATCAAAGGAAAGAAATACCAATTGATATACCAAAATGGAAATGAGAGTCAGCGAGTGTTTGTACATTGAATGTGAACAATTTGATATTCACTTGAATACATTTTGTTCGAAAGAGTGTTTGAGTTTCTTAATGTTCGTCAGAGGAGAAGTCTGACGAGAAAATCCTCGAAACAGTATTAAATATTCTTCTCATAATTAACCGAATAAAGTCAAAATAGAAGGGAGTCATCTTAATCGCCTGATATTTTTTATGCAATAGTTATCTTCAATGCTCTGTATCAGAATAACAAAAAAGAAAGAAAAATGTACGTAAGGAAGCAGACGCTGGATCGTAAATTATTCTTTTCGCAATAACGCAATTCATAGATTTGAATTCATTGAATACAAAAAGATGCCTATTCCGTGAATCAGTCATTTTTACAGGATACTTATGAAAGTGAATTGTAAGAGTAAAAAAGAAACAGTTTTTCAGTTTTGAAAAATAATTATTATCATTTTATTTTAGGAGTTTATTGAATTTAAATGTGCATCAATTAAACGTTCTTCTCCTTTCGAATTTTAAGGATTCCAATGTCAGTTAATACAAAATGCTTGATTGATACCAAACATTACTTACAAATTAAGATAAATAAATGTAATGCAATGTTCATTTTTCCAGTTTACGCAATAGGTGAGTGGATCATCCTTTAAAATGGATACCATTTCCCTGAGAAGCGATTATTTTCACAATTGCATCTTAATCGGAAAGAGATTAATGTTTTTACTGCGTTTATTGGATCTTCGCGAGATAAGTATTTTGTTTTGAAGAATCTGGAACATGTTACGTTCAGCTGTAATCTGCATAAGTATTCTTTAAGGATCTTATTTTGTTAAAACCTGATTAGAATAATTCCCTAAAATCTTTTCTAAATCAAGAATATTTCTTCATTTTCATAGAATCACACCACTTGTACGTTGCATTTACTTTCAACAGATTAGAATTTATATTTTGCGAGTAATTTAGTAGAGGAATAAATAAAAGTTACCATATGAACAGTAATATCTTATGACTTTATCCCTATTTATGAAAATTAACTCGATTTTATGTAATGTTACATATTTCCTTCTGCCATACTGTGGTTCTGTTTATGTCATAAATGTAAATGTTCATTTTTATTTTCCTCTTATCTTTTTCATTATGATTATCAGAGATAATAAAATTGGAACCATATTTTAATTTTAATTGTTTCAAGCTGATCCAGTTTAAAATATAAAGCGATAGTTGTTGTATGAACGCAGTTAATGGTATATGGAGAAATTGTAATAGATAACAGAGCATGATGTGGTGACAATAGAAGAAAGTGGAGTGGAAATATCTCATAAATCCGTCAAAGAGAATCTCTAATTCGACCAACGAATACTCTTTGAGATGGAAATAATAAATCTCTTGACCTCAAAGTATTTGTTCGTATGGTGAGCTTCCTCCTGTTATTTTGAGATTCTTTGGCAAGGAAAGAAAGTATTTTTGTATTTAAGGAGATTTCGATACAAATAGAATATGGTTATTATCTAATTCATGCTCTCGTGCAAATATTATGAAAAAGAATTCGTGTATATGAGAAAATTTTACATTAATTCTGTATTCTCGATGAATTGTTTCGAGTATTTTAATATCCGAAAAAAAGTGATATTTTTATGAATTTATCACTCTTGTGCGAAATTTTAAACTCATTTTATAATTCTCGTGACACCATCTCAAGTTGAATAATAAAGTTTCCTTCATTTTGTTTCCTCTCTTCAGTTTGATCGCCATTTGTCTCTTAACGAAAATATTTTCAAATCATTCGAACGAATTTATTCATTCGAACATTTTTAGGAAGGATTCATCCCAAATTGTATACTTCGAAAAAAGAAGATTTGAAGAGGAAATAGATGTTTTACTGATTCATAAGAAGCCTATGATCAAAGGAAACAGTTAGCTTTTTCTAATAAATCGCAAAGAAAAGACCAAAATTTATTTTATTTTTAAAATTATTCCAAAGATTTCTCCATTCGATTCATTTTCATTTGGATGTAATCGAGTGAAGTACTTTTTCGAGAGGAATAGTTGCACATTTGTACAAGGTTTGCAACTCTCAAAAGAAGTATATTTATCAGCTTTCTTAGATTTTGAAGTGAGTCTTCATATGTTGTCGTCTTGAAACAGTTGAGTTTAACGGTTTCTGTGATAGATAAAGGTATTTTCAAAGGATACTTTTTATCCGTGATGTGCAGCCAACAAAAGTTTCTCATACTGAAAAATATTATTTAACTACTTAAGATCTGAATTGAAAAGAGAACCTTGATTATTATAAATACCAAAGAATTATTTAGTAATCTATCAAATTGCTGTAACATTTCATTAAATTTCATATTTTTCCACAAAATTGATTCTCTCGCAGTTGCGTTTCTCTTTTGTTTTCGCAGTCAACGATTTGAATTTGTCGAATATTTCGAAAAACGTCATAATAAATAAATGATTATTATAATGTTAATAGTAATCTTAACAGTAATTGAAATTTCTTGGTGCTTATTTAACTTCGGTGATTAGTTAAGTTTGTTAATTGTTCGAATGGTTCATTCATAAGCAATTCATTACATCCATGGACCCGTCATTAGTTGCTCTCTTATTGTTCCGAGTTGTAAATGAGAGTCCAAATTTTATTCCGAGGCGTTGATTTGAACCCGGTGCCCTTAATTACGAAAACATCCTTTATTCATTTTAATGCGCTCTGAACATTCGGAAAAGTTAAAGTAAGTTTAGGCTCATCCTAATTGGGAAGAAAAAGCGTTCTCATGCATTCTCAAGTTGTAGCATGATTCTCTCTCACAGGCCTCAATGAAACTTTTTTAAACCGAAACCAGAGAAAGAAGAAAAAATCTCTTACGAAGAGAGAAAAAAAGGAAGATTTCCCCTAATGGGTTTTCATGGAAGCTGACAAGGGAGAGAAAGGTTATCCATAAAAGATCCAAAATATATTCACGTATCGCGTGCAAATCCGAAAACTTTCGGGTGAAAAAGAATATTTCCGACGTTTTCCCAAATATGTTAGCATTCTAACCCTTCCATACAGAAATGCTCTCTGACTTATTCCTTTTGAATTCTGCTTTATTACTCCATTCAATCGTATGTTGTGAAAGACGGATTCATTAGCGCTTTCGGCCAATCCCAATGTTCATATTATGTTTAATATGTGTAATTCTGCATTTTCACATTTCTTTATCTAGTTATTTTGGTATAAATACTAGTCAATGCTTCTCTTGCTTTCAACCTCTCCTTGTATATGTATGAAATAGTGAACTTTTCTTTATAAGTTTATTATTATTTGAGTGAATCGAATTGTAATATACTTTAACTTTCTCTTCTTTATTATCTATACATGCAGATTTACTCATATTCAGACTTGAGTAACATAAATGACGTGAACACAATGATTTATAGATTTTTATAGTTAATAAATAAAATGTCCCTTCCAAGATATTTATTCAAAAATAAATATAAATCATAAGAAGTACAGCATTATGGAAGCATAAATTAATAACTGTTTCTCATTCTGTTTTAGAATTGATCACCACAGCGAAGGAATATGATTATGATAAACATGATAAATGTACGCATTAAAAGCATTTTTTACACGCGTTAACTTACACATATACGCATTAATTTGTGTTATAATAAACAGAATGAAACCAAAGGAAAGCAAAAGGAAATGTGATTAGTATGAGGACTGTATGGAAAACGTAGAATGTCAATTTATCACGTGACGAGTGCTTTAGAAAAAGAAAATTTTTACTTCCAGAATACGGATACGAAGTGTATTTCAAAATGTGACTCCACGAGGCCTATATTATGCATTTCGGAGATACTATCTCGTTATTTCAAAATATTTGCCCTCAAACATCTTCGGCGGTACGCATATCCAATATCTGTGTATTCACACATAGTATCTTATATAGTTGAAAACATTTATTGATAATTCGATTGCGGTAATAGAAAAAGGATTTTCGTGCGGCATTTCCTTCTCTATGAAACAAGATAATCGCTTGCATAAAAGGTATATAAATAGATAAAATACGGCTAAAAAGGAGATAATGCCCATCCTCTGAGATCTTTGGATTCTTAGGCCATTTCCCTTCCCACAAATGGCCGCTTCTCACAGAAGTCTGCAACCCTCGGCTTACTTTTTTATAAGATACGATACTCTTATCTTCTTCTGGAAAATAAAGCTTCCATCTTTCTGAGGTTTTTATGCACGTACATATGAAAACACAAACAGGGAACCCACTCCATATTTATTCATTCCATTTCCATTTTATCACTGGTTTCCTTGCAAAGAGCTTTTCCTTCTGAAAAGATTAGAGCTCCTCTTGATGCTCTCAAGATTTTAGGACATCGAATACTCGTCCCGGTGTTCATTTCGTGCGGATTTGTCGTATACCATACAGATCTCTGATACCCGGAAACGGTAAATATTTCATAAATATATTAAATATTCATATTTTTCAAATATCATTTTCCATTAAAACGCTAAAAATACACAGATTTCGAATTGATTCAAATCTATTGACCCTCGATTTTCCTTCGTTAAAAGCAAAAAGAGTAAAAGCGCTAAAAACTAATATTTCGCCGAATTTCAAGAATAAATGTATATATAATATAATAAATGAATAAAAATAAAATAAATAATTTATTTATAAATAAATAAATCGTATTCAAAATATTTCATCAAATTTCAAAGAATTACGTTTTAACGTCAAAACAGTCCTTTCGAAACTTCGTTATTAAGAAAGAGTGTTATCAAAATATTATGATTCTTAAATCGAACCAATTGTCTTAAGTGTAAACAAAAACTTTTATTAAACTGAAATTTTCAATAAAAATTTTTAAACTCTTGCTCAAGACATGGAGTTCTTCCTGTTTCTTAGAAATATCACATTTATTGCTATCGTTTCTTAATTTCGAGCGATCATCATTCGCATCGGTAATTAAATCTCAACTATTTTTTATAAATGTGCTTGTTATATAATAATTGAATTATATACTTCTCTGGTATTAAAATTATAATTATAGACAATCTTAATCATAGAGAAGTTTATAATACTCTGTTCAGGTCAATTTCGTGGTTCAGATGTCTTCAAAGGAAAATGAATGATATGAATTCGAAATGAAAGGGAATTTTTGGAGTCCTTCTTATAAAATATCAACTAATCAACTTATAAGATATCAACTTCAAAATGGGATTCTTGTTGAAGGAGCATCCATCTTTAGATAAATAAATCTTCCAATGCAATTTATTTTGTAGATAGCGTTATTTGAGGATAGATGTCGAAAAATTGACATAATATCTAATCATATATTTTGAATATTAATTTTTAAAGAACAATTCAGCTCCGAACAGACGCTACGCACATCAAAAACTCCTTTTTCGTGGAAAAATTTTAATCATTTTCTTTTCATAGATTACATTTGAGTGCGTTTGTATCCTATTCTCGTGATTCCTTTTGCCAACATATCTCTTTTTTGCTTCCATAAACTCCCATCGTCTGATACCCAAACTTCGACTGGAATCGGGATTACCAAAGCTGCTTTTCTCTATTTTAGAACCCTTATTCTCGATGAATATCAGGGATTTTATTCAACGCCTGTTGTAACTCATCAAAATAAAATCTTCTAAATACATAGTCCTCTAAAATTAATTAATAACTTTGTCTCGGAAAAAGATTTTATTTGCTTAAAATATTCATCTTCTTTGAGACAAGCAAGAAACTATTACACTTCTAAATCGTGTGTTAATAGGTATTTGTTTATCTTTTTGGTCGATGACTATTCTCTTTATTAATTAAAATGTATCGATGAATGAATATATTGAATCAAATAAGTGATGAATAGTTGCTTTTCGAATCCATTTTGAGCGTTGCAAAATAAAAATGTCTCATATCTGGAGCATATTGATAATTCAGGGTTAAAAATAATCATAGTTTTCCGCATTGATATATACTGAAGCATGTTAAGCTCACTTTATTTATTTAATTATGCATAGATTTTATTTTTAAGTTAATATAACATTCCCATAATATTTTGTAAAAATATATTTAACTTTTATGTTTTACTCGAGAATAGAATCATTTGTATATTTCAATTTCATTTGACTTCAAATGACCAAAGATTTGGAAGGATTTGATTAACTCCTGTTATTTCAATGTCATTAACTGCATCTTCTTTAGTTCCATTCTTCTTCACATGGCATAATATGCATATGACTCAATTTTTCCATTTAAAACCATTCAGCCAAATTCCAGGAAATTACGTCTGCAAAAGACCAAAATCTGTACTAAAAGACTTTTCAGTAAATATGCGGAAGAATATTATTCGAATTAATAAGACGATTTATAAAAAGGCATCAGAGGAAAGCTAATTCGTCCTATTAACCTTTAAAATTACGTTAAATAAACGGAAGAATTAACTTTCTTTCATCATTTCGATTCTTCAAGGTTTTTGTGGTCAGCGGGTGTGAAGGCATGACGAGAAAGAAGATGCTTGAGGGGAATTAGGGAAAGGCACTGAAAAGCCTTCGACTAACTAAATGAGATGATGCCGTTAAAAAGAGAATCTTCTGAAACCAGCCGCCACTTCGGCCTGCGGCGCTGTACTCCCTCGAGGCATAAAAGCCACCTCTTCAATGCATCTCCCCCACAAACTCTCTTCCAAATAACCACTCCAAAACTCTCCTTCCAATCTTATCGAGCTCCCCCATTGAATTCCCTCGTGTTTGGCACCGCCCACGGACCACCCGCACCAGCGCTTCCATTGGTGTCTTTTAATGCGAGAATACATTACGATGGCCATGCCTATTAACAGGATGACTTATTTTGACGTCCTTTGATTTTCTATATTCTCGTCTATTCGAAGGTCGATTTCTATCTCCGAAAGCATTTTGGCTCAATGATGTCGTTACAGAATCAGCACTTTTGGCGAACCACGCCAATTGCCGTGATTTCCAAATATCTCGATTGAGTTCGCTGAAGTCAGAAAAAAATAAACTCATAGCTCAATAAATAAAACTTCAAAATCTTGTCTTTGAACAATTATCTTCGTTTTTCCATCTTTTATGCTCAAATATTATTACAATTGCGTTATTTTCATTTAAAATTAATCTCATAAGATATATTAATGATTGAGAGCTAAACTTTACGTATTTTTGATCAAAATTCGTTTGTCGAAATTCAAAGAAGAAATGAGTTTTTTGCTATCTAAGATTATGCGAAGGAAAGCATCTTATGTTTGCAGCGAGAAAATTAGTGGAAAGTGCAGTCGCTTTCGTCAATTAAAGAAGATGGTGCGGGCCATTGCTGTCTCAGTTCCGAAGGAAGAAGAGCGATTGGATTGGGGAAGTTCTCTGAGAACGATCCATTTGAGGTAAATGGCAAGAGGGTATCCCTTCTTATCGATTCAAGACGCTTTCATGTTCATTGTCTTGGCCATCCAAAGAGCTTCCCAAACACACTCTCTGGAATCACCGCTTTTCACCACTGAGGAGTTATGGCCAAGATGGCGACGGGGCGCACTAATGAAAACGTATACTCGAGGAATTTTCCAGAATTCATCGTTGAGATTTATGGGAATAAATATGGAGGGTTAAGAGGGCAGATAAGAAAAGTGAAGATTTATTTTGCGAAGAAAATGAAGGGATTTGCTTGTTTATCGGGAGAAGTAGATGCTGTATTGGAGCCTACTTTTTCGTACAATTGAAGTTTCTTAAGAATCATTAGATATATTAAAAAATAGTGTCACATTAAGTAGACTTACGAGATTTAGATTTCTCTAAACATTCTTAAAATCTTTTGAAATAAAGATGGTCTAAATAGTACAGTTAATAAATAGTCTTTGAAGTCGGATATTCCGATGTATAAGCCATAAACTAACCGCACTAGTTGATCATTAAACTTGGAACCTTCATTGTGCTATTATATAATAAAGACAATCCATTAAATATGTTAAATAAGATATATTTAAATCTTAAAGATTTGGTCTTTAGAGAGTATTATAACGTGAAAAGTATTCAAAATATAACAGTTCTGGAAATGATCGATTTATCTTCACCAATATTATTCTGATTGATATATTTGAAAAGTATATTCTCCGTTTTAATTAATATAAATATCATAGCAACCCATATTATTTCTCCGTTCTGTATTGACGCCAGTATAAGAATATTTTATTTAACATATAAGGGAGAGCATCTAATGCTCGTAGTTAACATCGCAGTATCCATTACAGAAAGGTTTGGATGTGTATTTATGAATATTAACTTTTCAAAGGAAAATTGATCCAATAAAGAAGTTGTACGATTTCTGGAATAATAATGAAACGGATTCGTTGGTCTTTTCAGTCTTCAATGGCATAACTGGATCGTTCCGCGTACGATTTCTCGGCATCATTATGTAAATGATGATCATGTCCCATCGAAAAGAGGCCTTGTACTATAAAATAAGCGTGATTAACGATCTTCTCTTTTATATCGATCGCTCTAATTGGGATATCGTTGTGGAGATTTAACGCCGGAATAAGATGAAAGGGCAGTGGGGAGAAAGCTTTTTGAGGGCGGATTACATCGCGTTCTGTAAGTAATGAGAGGGACAAAGGGAGGATGCTTTGAATGGGCGAAGAAGATCGACTACATCTCGTGCATTCCATCGAAACGAGAGCGTTCGAATGAGAGACGCGTTCGAGAGGTGAGCATTTCGTGTTTGATGGCAGGTAAAACACACCACGTGACTTTTATCGAAGACGTTCGATTGTTTCGGCCGTCGGCCCTCATTTGTTTCGCCCTTTTATCCGATACATGATGGACACGTGCCTTTGTTCGTCCAATGGGAGACACGCGTTAAAAAGCAACAAAGGAAGGTGGAAATAAATTCTATTTGTAGAATGAATTTAGGAGTAATCCTATACAACACTAAATCTAAGTAAGTTTAAGTAGAACAAAAACGTCGATTTACTTAAATCAATGAAAACCAAGTGATGAACGAGGAGTTTACTTCATTCTTTAATATATATATATATACATAAATAATTTTGTCGAAAATTTAATTAGTATCTTATCATACAAACTACACAAAAAAAATTTTGCAATATTTCAGTCTAATTTCATTATGAATGTCTAAACACGCTTAGAAATCAATAAACCTTAGTTTTCGTTAAACATAAGTTTAATTCTCAGCTCGTACTTCATTGAATATGCCATTCTTAATGCAATACATGTAAAAGTGTCTAATAACTGCGACCGAATGATTAGATATTAAAGTAATAGGAAAAACAGTTGAACGAGAGACGTATCTGCATATCTCCTTCGATTCCTCCGAATTCTAGGACACCTGACGCCTGCATGTGCCCATCCATGCATCGACGGGGAACTCGCAAAACCGAAATAAAATGGAACAATGGAGCGAATCAGTGGAGAGAAAAGGGGTTTTTGCAACACATGTTGCTAACTTATTGAGCCGCTCTTATGCACGCCGCCCGTTTAGGTTTCCAAGATTAAAACTCGCCCGAGCGGAGCATCCATGCGTGAAATGCCTCCGATTCCATCAACATTCAAAACATTTCAACGGAGGAATATTACGCCCTGCTAGCTGCATCAGATTATCACTTGGGTTTGTGGAGATGAACACAGTTTATCCAGGGGAAGGAGGATCCTCCAGGGGCCCGACCCTAGGGGGTCCCCCCTAAACGAGGCCTCATTGTCGGCACATCCTCTTTAGGCCCTTTGTCGGGGATATTAAATGCACCGAAACAGGCCCGTTGACCGGGGCCCCCCATTATCCAACACGAGGCTAATTCGAACGAAAAGCATTTTTTTCCTCTCCAAAGTGTACCTTTTTCTAAGAAATAGATCATTCTTACAATTCCCACTCCCACAAGTCAAGTGTGTGATTTCATATATAAATTTAGTGCAAAAACATGTTAAATGTTTATAAAATGATATAAAGATTAGATGATGAAGAAATCTCAAGTCATTGTTGACGTATCTCAACACTAATTCACATTATATATGTAATCCTTCAATTATTGAGCTTTTCCGAATTTAAATTATTTGTTAAACTTCACCTAGAGTTTATTTAACCATAGTTTATATTACATACGATCCGTGCTTCCTAAATTGCTACAAAATATCCTCTTATAATTATTTCTCATCAAACTGAAGTGATCTTTAATATTTCTGTTTAAAGATATGTTTGTTTATATACGTATTTACTATATATATACTTCATAATTATTCGTAAGATTCAATTCAATTCTAGAGATTTGATATATGTTATATCTATTTCAAAAATAAATTTAGAATTCTCTTTAAAATTTATTTACGGAATTGAGTTTCACGGCCTCAACTCAATTAGATATTATAATTTAATCATTACTTATACTCTACTATTTGGTTCTTGTGCGCGTTAGCGTAAGAAAATAAGTGATCATGAAATCTCTTTTGCATTCTTCTGAAGAACATTTCCTCCAAAACTTTTTTAGACTAATATTGAATTAGAATCTGTTTAACATCCATCGAAGAACGATCAAAGGAATTTTTGTTTGACAATTTCAATTATTGCAATTTGGTCATAGCGAAATACAAAATCAAATAGTTCGTTTGTTCAATCGATATTCTGAATGAAAATTCTCATCGGCACTTGAAAATTGTGCTCTTGTTTTCGACATCTTTTCAACTTTTGGAGAATCCTCGTGTAAATGTAAATTTTTGGAACTTGACGTTTCCATAATGAAACCTTTAAAAGGGAAATTGGAAAAGTAATCCAATGGACGGCGGAATGAGAAAAAAGGGCACAAAAAATGAATGTCAAGATGAGACTAGTTAAATGAAGAATCCTTTGAGATGATACTCTCTTTAGCATTTCATTTACGTCTAAATGTTATAACAGTAAGTAAAATATAAATGCTGTTTATTCAAAAAGGGCATATCACTAATTCATCTATAAATATATATTCATAAATATCTATCTATGATAATCTATAAATAATCATATTTCATTTCAAATTCTATTTAAAATCATTTAATGTATTCTTTAATTTCATTCTTGTATTTATTTATAAACCATCTAAATATTTTATAAATGATACTTTACGCATTTCATGTTCTTCGATGTAATTATTAAAAGAAGAAATCGTTCTAGATCGACATTTATCAGAACAAGTTGAATGCAATTTCAAAAAATTTGTTTTTTTTTTGACTTTTCCCGACATCGATGGCAGACCTCAGATGCCAAGGTCCCGGGTTCGAGTTTAGGAATTTGGATGATATAAATATTGTCTCGCAAGTGGATGTGTATTGTGTGAAATGAATTCATTGGGCAAAAGATACCGAGATTGTTTCTTAGCAAATATCATTTGACGATGAAGCAAATAAATAATAGTTTCCAAAGAGAGAATAAATCGGCCAAACAAAGGATGTGAAATGAAGAAACAAAACAGCATCGATAAAGAGATGGATTCCCAAACGCACCGAAATATATATATAAGCCGAGTGAGAAATTCGATCTCCTTTGCAAGGAAGAATCCATCTTGGTGGTAAGTAGGATGATAAAAGGAAATATATTAGGCGGTGAAGGATTTTCACAGTTGAGGGCTTTAAGACTTAGGGGTGTTAAAATCAGAGGGCGGATTTCAAATTGGTAGGGAGACGAAGGCGCTATTCAGAGCCACCTAGCGTGAACAGAGGGAAAACTCCTTAAGAGGAAATGCACGCTTTGGATGGCAAGTTTAGCCTCTGGAAAATGGAAAGGCAGAAATATGGCTAAGATTAGATGGAATTGAATGGGCATCTCTGAAGGAAAATAATTGAGGAAACTCGGTTTCATTACAAAAGATGTTTGTGAGAATTGACGGCTTTTTCTCGGAAATCGATATAAATGACACAAATATCTTTAGTCTTTGTAATTGTAAAACATGAAGAGTATTTAGTTAGATTATCATCCAAGGATGAATGATTACTTGATTATCTTAAAAATATTTTCCTTTTTCATATTTATTTTTGAATAGAACATCGATTTTAACGCCTTTTAAGCAAATAAAATCCTGATTTGTTGTTTTTTTAAAGATTTCGATGCTAATGGTTTATAAAGTTATTTAGATATGGTTTATTATACTTTCAAGTCATAAATTCAGCTGTATTTTTTGATTGGGCATAAATTGATTGTAATGAAAATATAATTATTTCTAAATGTTCAATTTACTGAATGAAAAAAGTTTTAATAGTATAATAATAGATTCAATCGATGAAAAATTACGTAATCTTCAAACGTAAATCAATTTGATTGAGTTAAATTACTCAAGATAATACGATATCCCTATTGTAAGAACTACATAATTTCCTAAATACACTAGTATTTCATAATTTCAAAACTTCATGTACTCTAATTTATGTAAAAAATACATCCTACCTCAATACATCTGAATTTTATAGAAACAGAATTTTGTTATTTCATATCTCATGCGAATAACAATTATGACAAACTCACAAAATAACTACTTTTACATTCCGAAATTGACGATGGGAAAATGTAAGTGTACCAAACTCTGTTAAATACATGTTTCAAATCCTAAGAGTTACAAATTTCACAATTTTTATATAAAATTGAAAGTTTTGATTATAAAATGAATGCATTTTGAGACTCGAATTAATGGCAGTTGTTCCACAAAAAGTTCCGATTTCCTATCAGAAATCGTTGACATTTGAAGGACAAAATGTAGTGATTTTTTCTCCTGTTAACAATTCCTTATAAATAATCCCTTTTAAAATTCAACGCAAATGCACTTATTCTCAATGGATTTTAATTGGCATCAGTAAATGAATTCAATTCCGCCATTGGAAAAGCATCTTCAAGGAAACTAATTGGACATTTTTTAAACCGATTTTTCGATAAATGTTCTTTGACGCCTCATATTAATTTGTAAAGAGCATCTCAGGTAATTAGAAAATTGGCGCTAATTACAGTCCATTGTTGGCGTCTCTAAGGGCAACACTTCGCGACCGTTTTGAAAAGAGAACTCCCATTGAAAAAGGTGACGGAGGAATGGATTCCAACGAATGCGTTGGCGGTGTGCTAATTACCACTGCATTCAATCAACCGCAGACCTCCCATTGGTTCACCTCAAAGCACTTGCCACCACTAAATCAGAGCCAATTAAAACGTCTTTGATAATGACGGGGAGTTATTAATACAGAATAAGGTCACTTGGACCCATTGTGATTGCAATGATATAAATACGAATATAAATTAATCATACTAAGCATTACGATATTTCCGAACTACAACAAAGTTTGTTATATCGATCGTTTAATCGAAGGAACAAAAGAGGTACGAAAAGCATTTAGGGAAAATGACGAGCGTTTTTCGAAGAAATGCGGATTACGATCATTTTCGACATCTCACTGATTCCATTGAAACGTTCCCCTTCTTAAGTCGACATTTCGAATGATCATTTCCGTAATTGAGGAATTTGCGATTACACGACGTCACTTAATTGCGCTCCTCTTTTGTTCTCCGCCATTTCCGGAAGCACTCTCGTATTTAACTATTAACCGATATCTTTAATCGTGTTTCAATGGAATTATTATCTCCTATAAGAAGTGTTCTTTGACAAATATCGTGGTTTAATGTCTTCTCATCGCTATTTCCGTTTCAATCCCATTTCTATTATTATCGAGAAATTGTCTACACTAATAATTATATACTTTCTTTTGCCCAACATTTTTAAATATATTTTACATTTTAGATTACAAATGTCTCTCTAACTTTGAATTTCCCAATGGTTTGATGCACTATTTTATTTTAGACTTTTCATGGATTGAATTGAAATCATCCCTCGTTACATTTTGATGCTTAATTATAAGAAAAGAGTCCAACTTTCGATTTGGTAATGAAATTTACGAAAAAACTCCTTCATTTCAATTATGTCTCTTCTTTGCAAATTAAAAAGGTTTTGCGATATATTCAATGCAAGTTATTCGGTTGTATTGTGCCAAATCAATTGATAATTTGCCGAAGATTCTCGATGAGTTGAAAAAAGAGAACTTCACAAAGGTTTCCATCAAATATTCGATTGTCATTTATCTTTTTCGCATTTTGAACTTTTTACCGTCAGAGTGTTTTTACGAATTTATATGATTTATGAAATAGAGTTTATGAAAATATTATTTAATACTTTTGTGAATTTAAATAATATTTGTCAATCCTTTTATCGAATATTTGTATGACGTTCGCAAGAAGTGTAGAACGAAAAGATCCCTGATTTGGATGCAAACATATTAATTTCTGATTTGCTGATACGCGTCGATACTCTGCTTAATGAAGACCTCCCAGATGTGGACCACTTGCATCCGATGCGGGCGCTGTGCCCTCATCAAAGCAATCACATCCTGTGCATCTTTTGCCCCTATTCACCATCTTCACTCATATCATCGTTTCATCACAAGAAGAATGGACTTATGATTCTTGCGCATATTTTATTTCGGAGATTCTTTCTAATTCTGTAAACTTTATGATATAATGCCAATCTTTGGTCAAAAATACAAGTTTTTTGGTATTATTGATAATTTCTTATATTTCATTTTTTGGTAATTTTGGTAAGGTACTTGTAATAACAAAGATATATAACAAAATATAATTTACTGTATATAAACTAGGATTAATGTCAAATAAGGTCTGTCTCAAATTTTCATTTCGACATGTTCTCCTGAGATAAAATTATCACAATTAAACTAGGGATTTACTATAACATCATATGTATATTTCCAATTTTATTTATTATGAATGATTTCGTAATAAAATTTATTCTTTTCTGTCCTAAAAAACTGAAAGAGCATTTACATTTCATATTAAATGTATCCTAAATAATTCAAACATTGTGATTAACATTATCTAATTTATTTATTCAGGAAAAAGAATAAATATTTCCATAAAAAATATTTCTAATAATTCTTTACTTCGTTACATCTTTCATATATTTTGTTGTTGCTTTTTTTACAAATCTTTGTCTCGAGTTAGCTAACGTACGTTTCACTCGCTTCCCCTTATATACTTGCCGCACATTTAAGATGGAGTCTGATAAAGGCAAAGTAGCACCTCCTTTTCCTTCTCTTCAATGCGCTACACGAAGGGTACACGCTATTTTCCGTCGCTTTGTCGTAGATTTGTGTCCTCTCACTCACCCGTTACGTAGTTTCGCAGATAATCCACTGAATCATATAAATTTATTCATCTTGATATGAGTAAATTGATGTGAATAAGAAAGGGTCCAATCACACCTCCTTGAGGCACTCATGAAGTAGCTTTTTTCGAATTAAAAAGGTCAATATCCTTTAGTTTAAGAAATAATCGTAAAATTAATGGAAACCTTTCGTGCAAATTCCCTTACGAAGGTGTGGGCACTTCTTCTTCGATAGCTGTCCATAACTACCACTCTTTCACACTAATATTCAAATGAACTGAATGAGCGCAGTCTAATCAGCAAATGATGCATCGCTTGTGCAAAGAAATTGAAAAAAACATTGAATGTTTAGGTGAAATAAACTCGTTCTATAATCTGTCAAACAATAGGCATCCTACGAAGAATAAATACTCGATGAATTATTTTCGAATTATTAACAGTCGCAGACGATCATTGATAAATGCCTGCGAAGATCCTTGGTTCGATTCCAGGCGCTATAGAGAGTTTCCCATATACGCAATACGATTAGAAATACGAAATAGAAGTGAGTATTTTGTTAAAAAAGGAATCGTAGCAAATTAAGAATTGAGTAATAACACTATTTAATAATAATTATTTCGGTTACAAATACTAATTAAGATTTAAATAAAACTTAAGAAAAATAATAGGAATGACAATTTTGCCAATTTTTTTGATTACTTCTCACCAATTCAAAATTTTCTATCTTAAAATTCTAATATTTATTTCTCTGTTCCGAAAGCGAATATTTTCTCTTTCTTTGGCAATATTCAGTTTCATAAATACAAAATATAAATATACGGAGAAGTAGTTCTATGATTAAGCATTTAATAATCTTTGACCGATGGAATATCGATGGCAAAAAATTGTCGCTTGAGTTTAAATCCATTGAAATTGTTTTATTCAATCGCATTTTGTAGAAACTCGCATAATTTACTTATAAACGCATAATTTGGGGGAATAAGTATAGATTAAAGTATTTGAAACATTTTTGTATTTTAAAATTTCTTCAATAATTATTGGTGGATAGTAAAAATAAATTAACTTAACCCAGCAAAATTCAAAAGAATATCCAAATTTAATGAAAGTTAATCAAATTGTGAGTTAATAATATGAGGTCGGTATACTCCTCTTTTATTTATTGATCTCCAGTACTTAGATCTTCTCTTCCTTTCTTCAAATTCGCTACATAACACAATAACCATACCCAAACCACCTTTTGACGTGTGGCAGGGGATGTTAACCATAAACACTTACCCTTTACTTAAGTCTATTGTTAGAAAGAATTAACTATTAAATTAGGATCATGCATTTCCGTTATTTCTCTTTAAGATCCTATGTCTTAGTATTATTTCGTGATGCTTTTGCTTTTTTGTACCATCAAAGTAGAACAATAGAATTTCCGTGTGTACACATTTCGTCCGCTTAAACGTACATGCTCGACGAGGACGGGCTCCAAACCAGAGGGCACTGATGTTGTCATAACGGGAAGCTTACTCTCAAAAATACTGATTTCTGATGAGAAGAAATGTTTGTCAGTTTCGGAAAGCATTCGATAGATGAAACTGGAATGAAAACATCTCCGATTCAAAATGCGAAGGTGTGATACCAGAATACATTTGCACAAATCGGGTGCTTAAAAAAAAGCGAATGAATTTAAGACAATCACAGACAATATGAGTTGAATTCGAAAGGAAGATGAACTATGGAAGAGTAGAAATCGGGATAGTTGAAAAGATATGGAAGTGGAGATGGAAGTAAAACAGGATTACATTGACGAGTAATGGAAAGCATAAGAATTTGAAATGTTTAATGAGACATCTTGAATGGACGGAAAAGAGAATGGATCGAATGAATAACAGAAGTATTAAAGAATAAAGAAATGGAATTATACGAATCCTCTGACGGAAGGGATGTCAAATACTTACAAAAAACAGATACTCAAGATAATAGGTGAAAATGGAGATAATGTCTTAACAACAAAGACCGAAAAACTAATTATTTGTTCGATTTACCATTGAAATTTGGTAAAAATGGAGAGATATTTCTATTAAAAAATTAAAAATACGATAACTACCACATCAGAGTTTCTTTCTCTCATATAGCTAATTTTTAATAATTTTTAATATTTCATTTCAAATAAGGATCTTACAATCGTATTTTATAATCACCCATTCTGACGTTAGTTTATATGGCGTAATAAAAGTAATACTATTTTCGGAAAATACATTTAAATCACAGCCATTTTCGTAATCTAAGAATCACCTGGAAAAAACTCGGTATCTTTTTGTTATTTCGAAGACGTATCATGAATAAGGAGATGACATTTTCCATAACTGCGTTTGACAGATGTCCGAGGGTGGATCTCTCTCGGGAGAATCCAATTGGATTCCTCTCACATTGGTCCTTTCCTCTGAAGTTGTCCGTGACTGGGATCGGATTTTCTTTCCGTCGCCTTATTTGCATCGAAATCCGTTTGGGAGATGAGTTTGTCGCCTTAAGACGGAGATTGGATTCGTGTTGATTCGTGTGTTTCAGACGCGGCTTTTTCGAATGCGAATTAACACCGACAAATGTGTCCGTAAGTGAATAATGAGGATCATAGACGACTGCCAAAGAAAACCATTTCGAAAGAAAACAAACTCGAATAGTCCGATATATATATTTCTCTTTTTATCTCAAGTACACTTCCTATAAATAGATACTCTTTTCAAAACTATAATTCTGTTTAACTTCCAACGTAATCAACGAGCGATGACAGCAAATCAAAGGAGCAAAAGTCTCTGCAAAACTACGAATTAATGAATGTGATTTATTTAATCTTTTTACCGAAGAATTGGCACTCGCATAGAGTATAATGAGATCATTTATAAGGTAAATGGATTCACTTTTAATGAATATATAAATGGTGGGAACCCAATGGATGATGCAGTTGTCTTAGAATTCGAACTCACGATGTGTTGCATAAATGCCATTTCTTAACGAGGAAATAAATTCTGGACGTAATTTCGCAATAACATTTTAACATTCATTTCCATAACAATTCCCGCTTCTTATTAATTATTCCCCTTTTTTTAGAAGACTTATTTATAGAACACGTTCGTATTTACGAATGGATAATTTACATAATCTTTTCCTCATTTTTAACTTTCATTTCTAACATCGTCTTTCTAACGTCCAATTTCGATTATTTAATCTGCAGCGTCGATTCACCGCATCTTCTGCAATTCAAAACTCCGTTTACACGACGTTAATCGTAAACGATTTCTCACCTTTCCGCACATTCGCTGGATTTGGAATTTCACTTTGGAATTCCGTTTATAACTGGGATCGCACAAATTTGTCTTATTTTAAAAAAACTGATTTATATTCGTCTAAATATTATTTCGTGTGCCTTCTCCGCCATTCCCGTTTAATATCCCATTTCTCTTTGAAAAATGTGTTCTTCTCTCAAAAAGTGGAATTAAGGCGATTGCAAAATAGTTATTCATAATGGGAATAAGAAATAATGAAATCATGGATAAGTTCCATTAGATAAATAATAATTCATGTTCCAATTGCTATTATCGTCATTACAAGAACCATTAATTCAAACAGGCGATTCGATGTTTGAAATGTTATTCGTCGTTGGCTGCAGTTCGACAATATTTACGCCAAAAATCTGTGGAGATCAAACCACAGTTTGGACCATTTCAATGGAAATGCGAAAAGGACGTCCAAAAGTTAAATCGAGAGAATTAAAAGCTTTTTTCTTCCCCAAATACCTTCTAATGGAGGAATGCGTTTCCAGAATATATTGAACAAAAAGGCGATATCCGCTTTGTTTTTGTTTTTCCAAAGCACTTTTTTAATTCCTTTTTTGTCTCCATGACATTCGGTGTTGTTCAGTGAAAAAGTAGTCCGATCCCAAAATCGAGTGGAATAGTTCAGAGACAATAAAATGCATTCCACTTTCACTTGTTCGCTAAATAAATCGCAAAAATAATAGAAAAGCGATGTATAAAAACTGATATTTTGCGCAAATGTCTTCCCAAAATATAAGTATTAAACGTAAAAGGCAATAACGGTAAATAAGATCTTTCCAAGAATATTATAATATATTGAGTATTATAATTTATATTAGCACATTGAAGATTAAACAAGTAAGAATTTGATATTTGATCTCAGCTAAAATTTTACGATAACTCAATATAAACGATACCTTTTCATGAAAATTAATCGAAGCAGATTTCATACACGTAGCACTTTCCGGTAGCAGCTTAAGTTGATTTAGAGAAGTTGTTATTTTTCTATATAAACGGTCTATTTTACAATGTTAATAGAAATACATAGTTCCGAGTCCTTTAGAAAAGAGGAACAAAATTCATTTTAAACGTTAAAATTTCCGATAATAAGAAGTAATACGTGAAATATTACTCCTTAAGTATACCTTATCTTGCATAACTTGATAAAGTAGACGTAAATTGGAGGCAAAGCGGCTATAGAAAGGATATTGGCGTTTAAATGAATCTTCTGAGAATTGAATCAATATATTTTCAAAATAAACTAAATTCGTAAATTGAATCTTCTGCAATCGAGGAAATATTTTCCGATTCAGTCAATGGACAACCAGCTTTTCATTCTTAACGGGTTCCCTCTGAAATTCAAGGCACGAATATATTTCGCATGCATTCGCTCGATATGTATCAAAAATTACATCAAAAATACGTGGAAAAATTAACGAAAATAATACCTGAATATGAAAAAATATCAAATATATGTGAACTGTATGAAGTATCGGCAAACAACTCGTTATGATAAGCTTATTAAAACTACAAAATAATTATAAATCGACAATCTCTTTGCCCTGAAATGCTTAATTGAAACAATGAGTCATAAATAGGACTTGGAATGTGTGGTTGCGACAATTGCTTGAACGTAATGAAGTTATACGCGTCTTTTGGGGTTTCCCAACCTAAAGTTCAAATTAAGCAAAAATGGAATCGTTTGGGGAGTCTTTGGAATGGCTGTTAGGGCAAAAGGGGCGAGTTGGGTCTATCGTCGTGGGAAATGACCTTCCATTCATATCCCTCGGTCTTTAAATCATTAATAAGTGGAGAATATCGTCTGATGTATAGTCATTTTGAGTGAATGTGGAAATGCGCTTTCTTAAAAAATCAAGTAATCGGAAGTTAACTATTTTTGTGGTTTAAAATAAGTTGCTGACTGAAAATGGCGGGCTGTTAATCAAGCAATGAATACAATGCTCTGTCTTAAAAGTATCCCGTAGCCGAGGGTATCGAGTGTTATTATTTTAATTGAGTATTTAAAACATTACATAGTTACTTACCCATACTCTCATGGAACGAGATCTGTTAAAACTGCTGAAATGCAATTCTCACGGAAGATTAAGCACAAACCATAAGATGATGTTGAAGATGCTGGATACCTTTTTGATTTCATTCAAATATATTCTCGACATTTAAGACCTTCTTTCTGATATTCCTAACATAATATAGATATTTTAAGAGTGACAATTGATCTCTTCAAAGAGACTAAACGTTAAACAGAAGAGCTCATTATCAATCCCTCACAGGCATTTATTTTTCATTCAATAGCAAAAGTAATTCAAATATCTTTGTTTGTACGCTATTTCCATAAGTTCCCTATCGAGTATATTTCATTATAAACTATTTTGCATTAGTTAAAAATAACTGAGGTCTTTCGGAAATATAGAAAAATACACGATTTGAACAATTATTTTTTTCGAAATGATCACTATTACAGACAAGAATGTTGGTCGTACGAGTGTTAAGTTAGAACTTGCGAGTCACCATCGGTGTTTGGTGATGAAAGAGTTGGCTCGTATGAGAGGAATACGGGATAAATAACATTTCCTACACAAAAGGCCTATAATGGCAACACTTCACTTAATGCTGCCAACAAAATTCCCACACCCTTCCGCATGTACCCTAGCAACACGTCATAGAATCACGTGACACGAGGGGCGTGGCCGCGGCAGCAGATTATGGCAAAATTCCGTGTTCAACTCCATTAATATTAATGCGCTAAAACATTAACGCATCCGAAGATATTGACAGAGTGAAGAAGAGACGTTATTATGGGTTCTTTTTTATGATAGTACACGAGTAAATGAGGTTTAATATTACAGAAAAATCCGGAAAGAGTTGTTCAATTTACAGTCGCATTTTATAGAAAAATTGCTTCTAAAGATTTAGGCAAATTGATCGCTTTGATTATTACGAGTAATTTTACGCCATTTCTCGATTCTTTCTTAATCTCTTATTTATAATATGAAAATATCCTTATAACGGATAGCTTAGGCTGAAAGTTTTTCAGATGTTGCTTTTTACCAAAATGGAAACCGATCATTTTGTCCTTTCAAACGATTTTGGAGTTCAGACAAGCATAAAAGTGCCATCTTTTGACAATTGCAAAAATCGACCACAATGACGCCTCTTATTGTCGAGAAATTAAGCGGATGCATTTATTTAATGAACTTCAGTTAAACCTTATAATGTATATTTGCATTATTTTTCGATTCTAATAGTATGGAAAGTCATTCTTCATAAATATTATGGAAGTCATTTATATTTAAATATGAAATAGCAGTTCGTAACCTACTTCAATAGGCTTTTAATTAATAAGTTCGCATTTTTAACTACAGTTCGGAGGAAAGGAAACAAGATAATCAACCATTTAATCGGAAGCTTGGTAAAATAACGAACCCTTATTTTAGGTGAGGAAATGATACTTATGGAACCAAATCTAACAGTTTTGGGAAAAGCTATAAAGTGACTTATTGGATTTTACATCTTCTGCGAACTACAATTTGAAAGGAAAGGAATTGTACGTCAACGGGATATGATACCAGTATTGTGAACCTGTTACGATAGAGATACATTTTAACTTTGATTTCTAGTAAATGCGTTTGTCTTTCTTTTTAATGGTACTTTATTCGCAGACATAAATAAGAAAAAGTTAAACATTCCTTTCTGCAAGACATTGACTTATTATTCATATAATTGATGTTTATACTTAATCATTTATGGATGAATACCTTTTACTAAGAGGCATCCATTGACTACTCTGATTTCCATCCAGAAAGACCGCATCATATTTGTTCACCACCTAAAAATACGTATTAACCTTTAAAGATACAATAATCATGTTCATTGGTGAAGAATTTAATATCGGATTTTCTGATTTGTTCATGGAATTTATTTCATCATAGAGATCCGTAAACTTTAACTTTGCATATGTAGAGAAGAATTTCTCAACGGATCGAAATAACAATTCAGCGTGACCCAAACGAAATATTTATATCGAGTCATTCTCGAAGCTATAAAAGAGAATCGATTTCAAACTTGTTTATTTTTGCCTTGTGCCTAAAATCGCTTTTGAAAAAATTCATTTTGGCTGCTTCAACCAAAAAGTAAGCGAATGTCAACTGCTTCATACTTCTATTAGACAAACCGTTATACGTTAAGCATAGTTCTCGTAAACGATTTAGTAGTACGGCCCAGAATCCACCTGATTGCTTACTCGATAGGTTACCATTCGCAAGACATATATTTTGGTCTCTTTTGCCTCTGATTGGACAACGAATGATCCTTTGAGATGCAAATTAGCCGCGAGCGATTCATCAGACGGTTCCTTATTTCGAAAACGTTTAAAAGTAACAAGGTAAAGAAAAAAGAATATGTGAGCAGAATGAGAAGGGAATGTTGACGAAGATAAAAGATGTAAAGGAGAGTGCAATTTGAGTAGAACATTGCAAAACTGAAAAGTTTCTGAAAGAATTAATGGAATGGTGAGCATTCAAGGCTTTATAAATAAAGGACCAATCGAATTCCAGCATTTCGTTTAGATATTCTGTTTTCCGTTCGTAATCGTCTCAGCCAATAATCTTTTTCGCTGAGAAGGGAGAATTTCCGTTATAATTATGTGGAAAATTTATATCTAACACCTTTGATGCATTCTAATCAACGTGTGAGAAAGCGTCATATAGAAATATGACAGCGTTCTGTGTATTCTTTTTATCAAAATTATCATAACTTTTATCTTAGGAGTCAATTGAAAAATAAGGTTTCGTCAAAAATGAAACTGATTTGGAATCTACGCGTGTGGAATCCAAGATAATAATTCATTTTACCTAAAATCAAGATCGAGTCAAGAAAACGATAGATTTTTTTCTTTTCTATGCGATTAAAGCATCTTTGGCAGCAGATATTGCACGGGGGCTCCTTCTATATACTATACATATCAATTCTCGAAATCGCTATCTTATGAATAAAAAACTGGAGGAAGATTACTCGATTTGTAAACGCAGCAGATGATAGAGCTAGTTAAAACACCATTTATAAGACGTTTGAAAAAGTAATACTCCGAAGGCGTTTGATCTTCCAAATTTGCTGATCCCCTTCCCAAGCGCTTATCCCCTCCCAATGATGGCGTGGTTTTAATTATCCTCGGGCCTATTATTCGGGAGGCCCTTTGGGGGACCCTAAGAAGGGATGATTGGAAATGCGAAATGAATGCACAAGATTGCAACGGGGATCGATCGAGACAAAGGACCCTTACAAAAGAAAATGATTGGGAATATTTCACGACTTTTTGGTGTAAAACAAAATTGGGTTCGAAAGGAAGTCTTTCTTATCGAATAAAATGTGAATAAATCGAAGTGAAACTTTGAGAAGGTAAAAGTTGAGCTAAGGCTGCGAAAAACACAGAAACAAATTGTGCGGGAATAGATGAGGAAACATCACTTAAGGGACAAAAGATGTTTACTTCAAAGTAATCGCTCAAAAGGGAGAGAATTATGCTTATGTATGTAGTAAAATTAACTATGACAAGTAATTAATGGCATCAATTGCAGCCAATAAATGTATAAATTAGAAGACATTCAATTCTTCGATATAAAAAAATATTTTTTTCGTTTTATCGCCAATTCAAGTGTACGGTATTCGGAAATCCAGTTTTTTTTCTCTTCTAAATATTATTTAAAACATTTCTTCCCAATTTTTCAATCCTAGTTCTACGAGAAATATTTGTACTTCAATTAGTTTTGTTTGTTTATTTATTAATGAATCACTCAACAGGTTTTTATAGAAGATATTAAAATGTATCATGTTCATCCAGTATTTTTGTTATAGTAGTGCTGGGATTTAATATCACTTTAAAAGGCAAGTAAATAATATGCAATGGGATGGAGGAATGTGTAAGGAAAAATATCTTTGGAAAATGATAGTCGACATTCCGCTTTTATTCTATTTAATTGAAGCATCGACTTCTTAATCGATTGCTTGAAAATGATAATTTGATGATTTTTCGGTGAAAACCTTTTAAATAATGGAATACGTCACCGCACAAAAGCCTCTTTACTATTTGTAAACATTAAAAAACGTGAGTAAATATGAATGGAGTGAAGAAAGACGATATATGGGAAACAATAGGAAAATATCGGAGAGAAAGGAATGGAAAAAGGAAAAATTTGAGGCCTTTGAAAAACATTCGAAGGGAAGATTTAAAAGGGAAAAAAACTCTCAATCGTGAAGGAAACTGCTTTTTTAACATGCGTTTAATGGAAAAAGGAGTCACTTGCCAACTCTTTAATGGAAAAAGCAACCTATTTGGATGAAAAAGAACACTATTCTCGTGGATTCATAAATGAAAGAATGATTGCTTTTCTGAATAATCCCTAAAGGACATTCTTTGCCAACATGTTCTGGAAATGGCGGTGTAAGCAAACGCTTCCTCAATTGTAAGTTAACAATTAAGGTGAATACATGAATGAGATAAATTTGAAAGAATATTTTTGCTTTTCTTTCGGTGAGTAATTTCTTTTAATCTTGATTTGATAGTTTAAAGTATGGTGATGCAACTGTCGAAAATATTCGAAAAAGTTTACATTCTAAGAGCGTTTATTATAAATAACGTAAATTTATAAACAGTGGGAGAATAATTTTAAAAGTATGTAGTAATCCTTCTCTAATAAAAAATTATATTTGACTTCTTCAGTCGTTGAATTTCTGATTTTGTATTGGTCTGTAACATAGTGAAATGTATTTACATTTCATGGCTCTTCAGGAAGTCTCAAATTTAATATCGAGTGTAAGTAAACCAATATCAACGTCAAAGACTTCAAAATAAATACCCCATTGGTTTCTCTTTGGCCAACCATTTAAAGCCTTCTACCAGAATTTAATATTTCCCTCTTTAACAAGTCATGAAGTCTTTTAAATCCATTGAAGGTTATAAATTAAAAAACTCCTTTTCATCTCGAGAGAAAATCATTTACACAAAGCCGCGTATATATCGCGATACTTATCTATTTGATATCTTTGAGCCATTTATTATTTACTCCAATTGGTGTAAAGTGCAATAATACATGTCATTAAAGCTCTCAAATTAGCTATCAAGGGATACTTAATTGGGCATTTAATGAGTAAAATGTGTAAGTACAATCGTTGGTTGTAATTAATAATTAAAATCGTCAAATTCCGCTCCATACAGAGAAAGAAGCCAAAGAAATCCTCACAAAAGAATTTCTTCTGAACTCATAAAGCAATTGGTGCATCCCCTTGATCACCTGTTATTCAACAAATGCAAGCGCCAAATGGGTGAATTGTAACAATATCACGGTGCATTTGAGGCAATCGAAAAACACGTCATCGACAATATATAAAAGAAAGAAAATTGTGGATGTTGGCTTCAAAAGACGAAGACATAATAGATTTTATTATATTTGAAAAAAGGTTTAGGAAACTAAACAAGAAACGCTGAAAATGAAGCACATCAATACACTTTATATCTGAAAAATTTATGAATTTCATTTTATTTTCAAGATTACTGTATTATAGATAGCCAATTGAAATTCAACCAATCAATCATTTTCTTTCTACTAAATTATAAATGACAGAGGATGAGCTCCCAATAATATTTCATTACTATGTATTTTATCATTAATATTTCATTTCATCTTTGTATCGCGTATTCGATTTATTAATTATGCGATGTGACGCCCCTAATTCTTAAAAGAAGAAAAATCATGGCAAAGAATATCTTATCATAGCCAACAATTAAACGTTTATGATTTTAAATTAAGTGTGTTTCAATTTCAATAATAAATGATGAGTAATTATTCTAATGTTAAGAAAAATGAGCAAGAATAGTTTAAAACAAGACACGTGCATTTCGAGGCTTTATCAGGAGACACCGCGTACTACTTTTTAGGATGATTCAAATCATTTTAATTGCTAATGAACGGAAAATATCTCAGCATCTGAATGAGATAATCACGTTTTCCTGAATCGATTGGTTTCTTCAAAACAATCACCGTTCTTGCATAAGTAGATAAAATTATTGAGAACATGTAATAATTATATTTTTAACTAATCATTAGCATATCTAAGTCTTCTTTATTTCTGCTATGAGAGTAAAATGATATTGATTGGGACGTGAATTGATTTATCATCAAGAAAATTATTCATAATCAATAATTAAAATAAATTAAAGGAAAGCCAAGTTCAGTTATTGAAGACTTACATCCTAGTATCGGAGAAAACAGTTCTTCCTAATAAACCTTTTAGTTTCTGGAAAAGTCCAATAATTGCTATTAGTTGCTAAATAAACAGATAAATAGCAAATACAAGATATAGAATATAAGATAATGCTGACAAACGAAGGCTCGGAAATTCAAATTTGAATGTAGAAAATTAATTTAATTTTTTCCTCACAAAGAACAATTGAATTGTTTATAAGAATTCACAAATTCATTTAATATTCATTTAGGAACAAATTGCGAAAAGGATAGACTTCTTTTCATCGCCATTACCACTAAAACAAATTTTCCTGAAAAATTACGTTCATAAAATTTTGCAAATTCGTTTCATACTTTCTTTACGCAAAGAAAGTGTTTAATTCTCTTCAAAATTAATATTTATAATGATTCTGTGGCACTATTTATTTTAATTTTCATTACATGAACACGGGGTGGATACGCATCTAATTTACACGTTCCAAGCACTCCTCCATGACCACTTTCTTTACTGCCCCAAACGAACAATGTCCCCTTTTACTCTCTCATTTTCAAGCCGTATTTCCTTCAATTTACCAACCGAACAAGTTTCCTCCTCCCTTTTGCCAACCCTATCTCTTCATTTCCAACCTCTTGTTTCCAAACAAAGGTGTCAGCTAAGACGATGCCCACTCTCCTTTTTAATTCATTTTAATTAGAGGAAAAGGGTGTAATAAGGTTAATATAGGAGTAGACTTTAAGAGAGTCTGGTAGGAAGCAGTTTTTTTCATCAAAGAAGGGTGGAAATTTAAAGCGAAAAACTATAAGAATAACGCAAAACCATCTCGTTTAAGCGACCATTATGGGAGATGTTTTAGGTGAAGAAAAAGACTCTGGGAAAGGGGTAATGGGCGTAAATTTAAGGGAGATCGCTTCAAATAAAGAAAACGGCAGAAACGAAGCGTTTGTTCTTTTCGGTCTATGTCCCGGGAGTTTGGATTTTTCTCTATCGATAGCAATATTGTGCTTATTAATAAGGTTAAGAGCACGAGTGGTCTGATTAAATCAAAATCTATCTAGGAGGTGATTTCACTTACATATTTATATAAGTGTATGAGAGAATTAATAATGCAAGACTAGTTACAAGCACCATCACCTTAAGACTAGTTACAAGCATCATCAGGTGATGATGCTTGTAACATAGCGAAACCGGTCGTTAAATAAAATTGTGTGAAAGAATACGAAGAACATTATTTCTGAACTAGTCTGAGATTTATTTCCTCGATGTTACACCCGAACACATAGCTTCATTAATTATGTAATTTAAACATTTGTAGAAATGTCATTTAATGAATATTCTTCGTACTTCACCCACGGGTATTTTAGGTATGATACTAAACTTAGAAGAAGTTCAAGATAAATTGAATTTACTTCATTTTATTAAAAGTGGTGCATTGTATCTTGAGTTTGAGCAGTAACTTTGTATTCACTCTTACTCTTCGTGATCCCATCATTTATAGTTTCAGAGATATGGCCGGTAATTATTAAATTTTAAAATACTGGAAATGAGTATATTATGAGTATATTCATATGAAGTTAAATGCAGCTAACTGCTTTTATTAATTTATTTCAGTTTTAGTTATCCGTTTTGTAGATGGAAGGTTCTTTATTCCCAATGATCAGTCTACCATAATATACAAATCCCCAGTAACTAAATAATTTACAGAATACTTTTTACTATTATCTAAAGATTTTTTACCAATCGCAGTTATTAAATCTGAAACATAGGGTATTGAGTCAGTGTTTCCATTCACCTGCAACATAGAAGTTTCAAAAGAAGAGTAGTTTCAGATTGGATTTATGTGTTTAGGTTTATAATTTTCAAAAGAATATCCGTCCATTTCAGAAAATAATTTTCATACTAAATAGCTATTTTGCTTCAAGACAACAAATTAATAAAATTTTCAATTCTTCCATAGAGTATTCTAGAACATTACACGTGATACCTGGGTCAACATTTCTTATTCGCACTCAAACTTAAAAGTAAAGTGGAAGGGGTATATTAATATGTGTATAATATTAATTAATTATACCAGATATGAGGTTATCATAGATCAAAACAATATGTAAGATAACTTTCCATTAAAAATTAAATTATTTGACTTAACAGCAGATGATATATAGTTCAAACAACAAAGTACAGCAGAAATTGACACATGTATCATTGATTGAAATTATTCGTTTTTGGTATCAATCTTCCTTTTCATTCAACGTTTTTCAGAACAAATAAATACCACAAAGGCAAATCTTAAACTTCCTTCATGCTCCTATGTCATTTATCTCCCAATTCAACTCTTACTCAATCCTCTCTATATATTCCAATTTGTCATTTATTATCAACAGTAAATCTCTCCTAAAATTACTCAATGTCTCACCATCTTTACACATCCTCAAATATATATTCAAAAGAACACTTACCCCCTATGTTGACAGGTTACTATCATTTTAAATTTTATATAAATAATTTTACAATAAATTTCAAATACACTTTAAGGCAATAAACTGCGTGAATAACTAATATTAAAAACAAAGTTAAAAAAACTACTATCGAATAAAAAATATTATATGGGAATTTGATACCTTACAAATAAAAGCCTATACCATTATTTTCCTAAAATAAGACAGGGCTTATAATAATTTTCATTCAGAACTATGACTCTATGGCTTATTTTTACAGAATTCTTTTTTTAATAAATAAATAAATGAACTTACAAATTAAAAATTATAAGATTTCTAAATCAATAGAAATTAAGAAAAACAATTAATTTACTTACAGTTAACATGGTGTTTATTCAGAAACTTATTTACAAAAATACCATTGTGTCATCAATCTTTGGCATGTCTCACAAGTTAGTTTCTGAAAAGTAGATATTTTGCCTAATACGATGGAAAAGGTTTGCAAGTTCAGCAGTCAGTTCAAATAACTATACAAAAATGATTGTGTACTTCTTTCCTCTTTCTGCCACTATCACCTGGGGCTTATTTTAGTGTAGGTCTTATAAGGGGCCTTTTAGGACTGTGGTGCAGGATTTTGGATAAAACCAGTATGAATATGTAGCTTAGACATTACTAATAACAACCTGAAAATACTAAGGACCAACGCTCCCTCATTTCATTGTAATTAATGTTTAAAAATAGTTAAATTAACATCATCAAAAAAATTCACACTAAAGCTTATTAAAATTTTATCGATTAGTTTTGGGAATAAATTTTGTTCTTTTTTTCCCAATTTTTAATATATTACATGTGTATTACATTATATATTGCATATGTACTTGACTTTTTTATCCATGTTGCCTTTAGGAATCATTAACATTCTTTATGTTAATTTTATTATCTATGTATCAATTTAAAAGAATAATTTCATATTTAAATTCTCATTTCCAATAGCCACATAGATAATTATTAATTTTGTTCTTATTATGTCTTATTGGAATATATTTTCCATGTTATTTGTTTTATTAAATTCTATATTTCTGAGGCTGGAAATAATATGACAAAAACTCACTGGACTTCCTCCTTAATATCTTTGGCTGAAGAGAATCATTAGACACACATTATTACGTTTTAGACTAATGATCTGCACAATATCGAACTTGAATTCTATTTCATAATCTTTATATAGCATTAAATGAATGACTTATCAAAACACTAAGATGTCTATATTGCAGAGATTTTACCAAAAGTTAAAGTGTTAATTAGTTGAAGTTTTTTTGTTATTACAAGGCTATAAAACAAAAATTTAGTATCAGCTCTCTTTTGTGAAAGAAATAATGAAAACTCTCCAATTCTCAAGAGACTTTGAAGGTTTTTAATCCAGGAGGGAATCACCTGTAAATGTGAGAACTCAACAAACACTTGACCACATCAGATTTTTTAATAGAAAGAAAGGTTAATAAGGATACTAAATATGTAAACAAAGATGAAAAATAATTTTAACCATAAAAAGCATATAAAATTGCAAAATAAAAAAGGAGCATATGGATAATGAAATGAAACCAATAATAATAGTATAGTTTTATGTTTCAACAGGAAAGATAATTCTTTAATGACACTCATAAATATATCTCAGTCATAGCATAAAAATTTAATACCACTTATTCTTCATCAAATAGTTTAGCAACTTAAAATTAGTTTGACTATACTAGCAGTAAATTATTGAGATGATACAACACCATCATTCATTTTCACATACTATTAAAGAGATCTTGTCCAATCTCAAAAATTTTAGAGCAGCAACACCTTTATAATTCATAAAATTAAAACAATAAAACCAAATTACCTACTTTCAGTGGTTCACCATTACTGTGACCTAGAATAGAACTCTGCGACAGTAAAAAATTGCTGCCATGAAGAATGAATATCCAGATGTGATAACCAATATGAGGAGGGAATAAAAAATGAGATATTAAGCTCCAATACTCCTTTAATAAAAGGATATGAAGATATCACTGAAGAATTTATCATTGTAAATGGGGTCTAATCTGTAAAGCATATACTAATTTAAATTACCCTAAATAAACCCTAAAGAACATATTAATATCTGAAGAAAAATTTGAGGAAAATATTCTTTAGGTTAGATGTTGTTAAGATTGTTTATAAAAATAGGACTAGTAAATCTTTTTTCCAGCCATTTGAAGTACAGGTAAAATCAACCTCTGGATATATAAAACAGAATTGTATGCAAGATAATAAATCTTGCGATTTCCTTTAGTAAATTATATTTACCAATAATTTAGATTAGTAGTTTGAGAAGTTGACATTAACGATTTTTAAAATTCTCTTTCCCTAAGCACAATATTTGATAATAATATCCTAAAATATATTATCGTTTAAATAGGTGTCTATACACCTTCCACATGCCAAAAAGCAGTTTTCTTGGGTATTCATGTAGTTATCAATGTATACTACAAGTTGGGATGAAGGGGGAATCAAAAATCTGGTATAAAATGAAGCAACAAGTAGTGATAGGATTTCAGAAGAAAATCACAAACCAACAAAAAGATGATGAATCAAAAATATAACTAAATGTCAATTACATGTATGATAAAGGAGAATAATCGGAGGCATTCCCTCATGTTTGGATGGTACAGATGGATAAGACTAATGCTTAGAAAAACATCTTTCCCAGTCCTCTGACCAAGATTATTCAATATAAACAAATAAAACATCAGTGTAAACCAGTAAACAGTTTTCTATTTCAGAAATTGATGGGGAGTGAATGATGGAATAGGACTGGTAAGAACTGAAGGATGGACTGGACAGAATTATAAGAAACATAAATCTAATGCATTGTTATGGGAGTAATTTCGACTTTTGAGCCTCCTAGAATCGAACCCATGATAGGCAGGGTCGGTTTCTGATTTTTTCTCAGGTGAGATTTAGTGGGCCATCTCGTAAAAAAATCAGCGACCTTTGGTACAATATACTGACCTCTATACTCAAAACTAAAGGAGTTGGCAACTAATCCAACTAAAATGCTTTTTAATCTTTAATTTTCATTGTTAACTTGTGGAGTTTAAATAAACTTTTTATTACTGTGAGATAAAGGAAGAATTAGCTTATTTGATAGTCATGCAAAAATGTATGAATTTAAGTGTTCAAATTTTCAGCAACGAATAATTTCCATATTCGTTCCACATATATATATGTGTGTATGTGTGTGTGTGTGTGGAATACTCTATATTATATGGAAATTATTCGTATATATATGTATACTATATTACTTGTTATTAAGAATTAAAGTTTAATTAAGTTAATCCAGTTTGTGGGAATAAATATTTAAACTGCTATTTTTCATATTAGAATGCCTTGCAGTTGTTCATAGTGAAGTATTAAAATTCAAGAAATGTGACAATTGGACAAACAACTTTGGTGATTCTCCAAGCAAGAAAAAGATAAGTCCAATATATGATATGATTTATATATATTGTTAAAGAATCTGTTGTGTAATACAATATTGTTTTCCATTCTGTTAAAGGTGAAAAATTCTGAGGTAATACCCTGGCCCACGGCATTCAATGGATTTCAAATCAAATTGTAATAGACAGTGGTCTCCTTGGAAATAATGTGAGAAAAAATATTATTGAATATAAAAAGTATTTTCTCATTGAGGGATAAAATTAATATACCTGCATAATATTTTGAAGCTATACTTTTTATATTTTTTTCAAATATTACAATCCAAATATTATATTTTTTACAGACTGGTCATAGTTACTGTTATGGATGATTTATAAAACAATAATCTTCAGTTATGAGTGCAAGCACAGGAGATCTACAGTTTTGATGGTTATTGCAAGTAGAAGGAAAGGTCCATTAAAGAGTTTTGTATCAGGTTTTTTTGAATGAGATTATTATAACATCATATATCTGTGCTGCATGGAATTTTAATTGGTATTTGAATTAATTTTGATACCAAGCTATTATCTATAAGCATATCAAATTAGCTATTATCAAATGCAATCTTTCAATATCTTGTCCAATTTATTGTCAAAATATTGTTCCAATTTATCTAATGGATCCAGAGCAAAGGATTCAGGCCCAAGGATACCAATTTTATGGAAAGAGAAGTTAGTAAGAAGAGTCTAGGATTGTGAAGAATAGTTTTAGAATAGTAGTAAAGAATAGCAGGAAAAAATTTTAGTGCTTCTTATTCTATTTTCAAATATTCCACTCCAGACATTTTTTAATGCAGTTCTTATGATTGGAATTAAAGATTAAAAAGACACACAGAAGCATCAAGACTGTTGCAGAACTTTGAAAAGTATGCAATTGAGCATGGGTAGAAAATTTCCATATTCTTGATCAAGGACAGTTTACTATATTTTGAACATATTTTTGTATTAGAATACCTTGCAGAAGCAGTAGTAGTTAAGATAATGAAGTATTAAAATTCAAGTTCAATTCAAAAATTCTTAACGTTCCGAACTCAGAGGTACGTTAGCAGAGATGTCTTCTCCTTTTCTTATCTCTTTTAGGCCTTCCACATCTTTCTTAGTGACTTTTTTTTTGTTCCTCTTTATTGAACGATTTCCTCATCATTGTTTCTTTTTCAATCTCTAACCTAATCATGAACATTTGTCACTATTCTTTCAAAAAATAAATTGCAAATAGTATTTACTGTATTCAAAAGAAAATAAACTTTTTCAAAGAAAACAGCTTTTATTTGAACAAAAATGGAGCATAGAGGAAAGTGAGTTCTTGGAATTTTGTTGAATCTAAGAAAATTTAATGATAATGAGCCACAATAATCAATTGATTGGATAAGCTAAAAGATAGAGGTGTATGCTGGTATAATTTTAGCCAAAAAGAAAAATTGCACAGTAGATCTGGTGATAATCAAAGAATGTGAAATTAAACATATTAATCAAAGTATAATTTTCAAAGAAGAAATAAGGCAGAGGGATAAGGGAATGAGTTAGAGAAAGGAAAGGGTGGGTTGTTATTGTAGGTTTGGTCTTATCTTGAGAGATCTTTTGTGAAGAGTACAAGGAAATAAAGTAATTAATGCAGAGAAATGAATTTTTAAACAACATCCTCAGAGGCACTTTGAGCCTAAGATTCTTTGTACAGCAATGGAAATTATTCTTTGTCCTTATTGGATACCAAATATTAGCAAAGGATCTGTGAGGAGAAATAACAGAAGGCTTTAACAGTATGTAGCTTACACTTATAATATTATTATGGAAAGGATGACTGTATTGTTTCAGAATGATGTTAACTTTTTTATTTACTGATATACTAATAGTTTTTAAATTTAACTCAAATTTCCCTGATTTTATTTTTTAATAAATAACTTTCTTAATATTTATTTAAAAAGTAAAAGAGGTCATGACATAGTGATTGTACTAAAGGCTCTCTATTGGTAAAATTATCTATGAGGTTTAGATTATCAGATTGCATAAAAGGTTTTAAGGTTCATCTTCATTTAACATTTTACCTATTCGTGGTCTTTTCTAGTGTTAAAGTGTTAGTGTTAATAATGCTGTAAAGCTTCTTTACCAACATATACCTTGCTATACCCCTATTTTTTGCTCATCATATTCATAAAAATAGCAAATATAAAATCAAG
Source organism: Pantala flavescens (assembly GCA_020796165.1). NCBI lineage: Eukaryota > Metazoa > Arthropoda > Insecta > Odonata > Libellulidae > Pantala > Pantala flavescens. Next base: position 19,966,166 of record CM036882.1, read on the forward strand.
AGAAGCATCTTTACTTACAAGAGTGCTATGCACATTCTTTATGCAAAAGAACATGTTTTCTCAAATTTTGTCAAAGATAGCAGTAGTTCACAATTGTTTACTTTTAGTACTAATTTTTCAGTAAAAATACATTGTGCATAGTAGTATCAAATGAATCATATTGCAATTAATAATTTTTTAATTACTGTCCGTGTAATATGTAAAGTTAAATGTGAAGTAATATACACTAATTAGTTATCTAGCATGATAATATTTTAGAAATGGTTGTTTCATTTATTCAGATATAATGCAACTCCACACTATTTATACATCACAGTGGATAAATATATCATGCATATATTATTGTTACTTTATATAAGAATTACTGATAAAATCTTTAGATTTATAAGCTTAAATAATTTTCTGATTCTTAATGTTTACAAGATAATTTGATGTTCTGTTTTTTTCATTTTAATGAACCAAAACTTAACAAGATAACTAAGTCAATAATTCTAACTGTTCATGGACATTACAAATTCATTACTATCCTTATCATTTTCAATCTATTCTGTTTTGGTCACTTGTCATTGTATAAGTTTGAATGCTTAAGATACCAAAATATAAATATAATGAAATTCATTTTGTGTTTTTCATGAGTAGTTTACATGATAATGCTTTTTTCTTTACCTTTGCATATAATATTTTAATGATAATTTATAACATATAATAGGATCTGTATTCCCTTATCATGCTTGACAAGAGCATGAATATAAACATTTGCTATTAATGATCAATCAAATAATTTATCAATGTATTCAGTTTTTTTAGTATAATCATCCAAAAAATTTTCTAACCTTAAAATGTATTGTTCTTGAACTCATTGGGTGGCTCAAAAGGTCTTGTATCAGATAAAGATAAAGAAAAAAATAGAAAGGTTATCAGAAGTAGTAGGAGGTTTAAAAGAAATTTTTGGGAAATTTTCCCCTATAATATAATTGGTTTTAACTATTTTGTTATCTCTATGGAATGTTTCCAGGGGAAGAATCTTTCGTTATGTTAAATGGTTCGTTCCTTTATTTTAATTTCGCTCCTCATGTGCTGCTAAGTTTCACTTGTAGACACAATTTAAGAAGGAAAGTATATTAGTTGCAACATGTAGATGCTGCTCATGACATTCTGGAAAATTTACTCTTTTCTTTTGCAGATTCATATGAAAAATGTTTTTTGTGGATAATAGAAATAGATATTTATGCAGTGTTTTTCTCCTTTTACTTTTATAATGAAAAGAATAAAGAACAGTTTTCTAAGGAATAATGAAGTGCTAGTAAAAAAAGTTTTAAGAAGAAACAAAGATCATCCTGGAGGAACACTATTTAAATTCCTTTTCCTTGAAAGGTATGGATTAAAATTTTACATATAGGTGAAAATAAAGACATAACAAATTTCAATAACATATAACTTGCAATTTGACAAATAATATTGAATGAGCAGTTGTTTGTGCAAGGCGATTAAAATAAACATGTACCTAAAATGTAAATATTTAATTTTGATATATAAATTTGAAACAAAAATTTTTTGTTTGGAACTAAAGTAGGAAAAAACCTTTTAATGTTGCCTGAATATACTGGATGATCTATTATTAATCATAAGAATGTATGAATAGAAAGAAAAAATTTCTATTGCGATTACTCAGTAGAGTGGCTAATGTCACAACTGAGATATTTTTCATTATTTTGAGTCGTTGAATGAGAAATTAATACATAAGGCTTTCCTTTCACTAAAGCAATCTTATATGCGTACAGATGACAACTCTTCTATCGATGTCAATTTTTTTTCAGAATTCGCGTTTAAGTAAGTGAACTTTTTTCATAAATAAACTACATATAGACCACATTCAATCAATTAGGTTCAACTCAAACTTATTACAACAATTTTTTTTGTACATCACCACAAATTCTGTTTCTCGCCACTATTTTAATTAGTCTCCACTTTTTTTCGTCACCATTATTTTTATTTCATTGGATTTTATTTTTCTTTACCACTATTTTTGATATCTTGGACTTTATTTGTTCCTCACCGCTGTTTTTGTTTCTCTCGACCTTTTTTGTTCGCCACCAATATATCTGTTTCTTTTAATTTTTTTTATTCGTATCCACAACTTTTGTTTCTCTTGATTTTTTTTCCTCAAGATATTTTTTTTTTGTCACCACTATTTTTTTTTCTCTCAACTTTTTTTGATCGTCACCTCTATTTTTGTTTATTACAACTATTTTTGTCCGTTACCACTATTGTTGTCCGTGGACACTTATTTTCTTTTTTACCACAATTTTTGTTCGTCACCACTATTTTTTTATTACCATTATTTCTTTACGACAACATTATTTACTTTTGTCTTTAATTTCTTTCTTCGTCACCACTATTTTTTGTCACCACTATTTTTTGTCACCACTATTTTTGTCCATCACCACTATTTTTGTCCATCAACACTATTTTTGTTTGTTACCAATATTTTTGTTTGTGACCACTATATTTGTTTCTTACCACTATTTTTTTCCGTCAACACTATTTTTGTTTTTTACAACTATTTTTGTTTGTTAGCACTATTTTTCTCTACAATTTTTTTTGTCAACAATATTTTTGTTTCACTTGAATTCTTTTTTTCTAAACACTATTTTTGTTTATTTCCACTATTTTTGTGTAGTACCACTTATTTTGTTCTTCACCACTTTTTTTGTTTCTCTTGACTTTTTTTGCCTGTCAACACTATTTTTGTCCGTTACCAATATTTTTGTCCGTCAACACTATATTTGTCCATCAACACTATTTTTTTGTCACCACTTTTTTTGTTTCTTACCACCATTTTTGATTGTTTCCACTATTTTTGTCCAACACCACTACTTTTGTTTGTTACCAATATATTTTTTTGTCACCAATATTTTTGTTTCACTTGAATTTTTTTGTTCGTCAACACTTTTTTGTTTATTTCCACTATTTTTGTTTAGTACCACTTATTTTGTTCTTCTCCACTATTTTTGTTTCTCTCGACTTTTTTTGTCCGTCGCCACTACTTTTGTTTGTTTCCCATATTTTTGTTTGGCACCTCTATTTTTGTTTGTTACCACTTTTTTTGTTTGATACCGCTGTTTTTGTTTGTTACCATGATTTTTTGTTACCATTTTTGTTTCGTACCACTATTTTTGTCCGTCACCACTTTTTTTGTTAGTTACCACTATTTTTGTTCGTTTTCACTATTTTTGTTCGTTACCACGGTTTTTTTAGTTACAATTCTTGTTTGTTACCGCTACTTTTGTTCGTTTCCACTATTTTTGTTTCATCACCGCTATTTTTGTTTGTTACCACCATTTTTGTTCGTTCCCACTATTTTTGTTTATTACCACTATTTTCATTCGACATCATTATATACATTTCTCTTTTTTTTCTTCGTTACCTATTTTTTTGCTTCTCTTGATTCTTTTCTCTAGATATATTTTTTGTCACCACAGTTATTTTTTCTCTCGAAACGTTTTGTTCGACACCACTTTTTTTGTCCGTCACGACTGTTTTTGTCTTTCACTTTTGTTTGTCACAACTATTTTTGGATGTAACCACTATTTATGAAAGTTACCACTCTTTTCGTCCGCTAACTTAATTTTTGTTGCTTACCTATATTTTTATTCGTTCCCGCTATTTTTGTTTATTACCTCTATTTCCGTTCGAAAACATTATTTACATTTCTCTTTAATTTTTTAATTCGGCGTCGCTATTTTTATTTCTCTTAATTTTTTTTCCTCAACACATTTTTTGGACAAAACTATTATAGTTTCTCTCGAAATTTTTTGTCCGATACCACTATTTTTGTTTGTTACCACTATTTTTGTTTCCCTTATTTTTTTCTCTTCCAGATATTTTTTTGTCACCACTATTATTGTATATTACCACTTTTTTGTTTCGTACCACTTATTTTTTTCCTCACCTTTATTTTTGTTTCTCTCGACTTCTTTTGTTTGTTACCACTATTTTTGTTTTTCACCATTATTATTGTTAGTTTCCATTATTTTTGTTTCTACCACTATTTTTATTTGTTAGCACTTTTTTAATCGTCATCACTATTTTTGTTTGTTACCACTATTTTTGTTCGTCACCTCTATTTTTCTTTGTTAACACTATTTTTGTTTGTAATCAATATTTTTGTCCATCACTACTATTTTTGATCGTCTCCTCCAATATTGATCGTCACCACTATTTTTGTTTTTCACCATTATTATTGTTAGTTTCCATTATTTTTGTTTATTACCACTATTTTTATTTGATAGCACAATTTTTGTTTGTTAGCACAATTTTTGTTTGTTAGCACTATTTTTAATCGTCATCACTATTTTTGTTTGTAACCATTATTTTTTTTCGTCACAACTATTTTGATTCTATCGATTTTTTCATCGTCACCAGTTTTTTTGTTTCTCTCGACATTTTTTGTTTGTTACCACTATTTTTGTTCGTCACCACTATTTTTGTTTCATCACCGCTATTTTTGTTTGCTACCACTATTTTTATTCGACATCATTATATACATTTCTCTTTTTTTTTCTTCGTTACCTATTTTTTTGCTTCTCTTGATTCTTGTCTCTAGATATATTTCTTGATACTCTAGATACATTTCCCTTGAATTTTTTATTTTTTATCATTTTTGTTTTTTACCATTTTTGCTCGTCACCACTATTTTTGTTTGTTACCACTATTTTTGTCCGTCAACACTTTTTATGTTTGTTACCACTTTTTTGTTTGTTAACACTATTTACATTCGCCTCCGCTATTTTTGTTTGTTACCATTTTTTTTGTTACCATTTTTGTTCGTCACCACTATTTTTAGTCATCACTATTTTTGTTTCTCTCGGAATTTTTTTTCCGTCACCACTATTTTGGCTTGTTACCATTATTATTGTTTGTTACCACAATTTTTGTCCGTCACCACTATATTTGTTTGTTACCTCTATTTCCGTTCGAAAACATTATTTACATTTCTCTTTAATTTTTTAATTCGGCGTCGCTATTTTTATTTCTCATAATTTTTTTTCCTCAACACATTTTTTGGACAAAACTATTATAGTTTCTCTCGAAATTTTTTGTCCGATACCACTATTTTTGTTTGTTACCAATATTTTTGTTCGTCACCATCAATATTGCTAGACAACAGTATTTTTCTTTTTTGCCATTATTTTTGTTCGTATCCACAATTTTTTTATTACCACTTCTTTTGTATGTTACCACTATTTTTTTTTGTTACCACTTTTTTGTTTCTCTTGATTTTTTTAACTAAACTAAACAATGATGAGGAAATCGTTCAATGAAGAGGAACAAAAAATTCACTAAGAAAGATGTGGAAGGCCTAAAAGAGATAAGAAAAGGAGAAGACATCTTTGCTAATGTACCTCTGAGTTCGGAACGTTAAGAATTTTAATAACAAAATAAATTTATTGATATGGATATATTTTCTTAACCCATTTAATTGTGTTTTCTTGATTGTCCCACGACTCGTTGCTCGACTACGTGAATTCTCTCTTGTTACCAGTTTTTGAAATTGCCTTTATTCATGGCGGCAACTCGTTTGAAAACTTTTTTGTCATTGTCAATTTATATAATACCTTAATCCCTTGTTTAGTTTACGAATTTTATGTATATGCAATTAATTTTCAGGCGTAGGTGGGGCTTTTTTTGTTTCGAAATTATTTAAGCCTTAAGGCTATTGTAGCGCTCGTCAAAAACGGCCGTTTTAGCCTGTTTCATTTCTTTAATTACGAGATTAATATTCATTGTAGAGTTTCCGGTTTTCAGCTTTTCAAGAGAAATAATCGAAATTACTTTTTGTTATTAGAATTTAAATTTAAATCCTTTTATGGACTTCGAATTCTTTGGAATTTGTAAAAATTAGCTTCTTTTTCATCATAATTCACTCGCTTACTATGAAAAAATTTGTAAAAATAAAAAAACTAGACTAGACATCAAATCTTGCTCTAACGGTATGTGTAAAAATATATGGGGGTTACAGATCAAAATCAGCTGTAATTTGTGTATTAGAACACCTCTGTCGAGATAGCAGATCGCGCGACCTCTACATAGCTTGAAAGTAGGAGAAAGGACTTGGAGGGGAAATTCTCCGAGAGAATGCAATCTGGGTGGCAGCCGGGTTCTTATTTTTTTGAAGTGAAGTGGTGAAGGAGACGAAACTAACAAATGATCCTCCCTGTGTTCTGTTAGTTCTCCAAGTTCTCCAACTTTTCGTGCTCTGAGACGAAGGCTTTCATTTCGGAAAATGTTGAAAGACTTCAGGATATTTTCGATGAGCCCATTATTTTGACGGGTAAGTCAATAAGTAGAATATTCACTGGTTAGAACAATGTTAGAATATGTTCATTCCTCCAATATCATCATTAGCTCGGATATTGAAGCTGTGACAAATTCAGATTCGTAGTTGAATGTTGACCCCCCTCAGAAGGTTTCTGATACTGGTGGCACTAATCCGAATTGAGAGGATACGAATTTAGAGACACTAAATCAGGACTCAGATTCCGCTGCAATATTATGAAAACGATTTCATTGTGATGATAACTCTGAAGATTTGGCTCAGCTTACAAATGAAGTTACGGAAGTTATACTGTAAAATATTTCTATGAAACTTGTTTTATCTGCTCCTGGTCATTAAATTTTTTACCGAATAGCTTTCTTTATTTTGCTGAAAATAATTGATCCTGACATGGACATCGTCAAATAACTTAAATAGTTATAGAAAGTTCAAATAATATTATAACTCTCCAGATATTGATGCCAAAGCTTCAAGCTCAAAATCATTTCTACAAAAGTACAAGGATTTGATAAAAATTCTTCAGGAGATAAAGTATACCAAGTATCTTCAGAGCATTATTAATTTTATTAAGAGTAATTATGTTTACTTTTAAGTAAATAAACTTGGAGGGTTGTATTTATCTTCAATAATTAAGAGTTAATTCTAGTGGATCAAAATTATATATATCAAATATTGATGAAAAATTACATCCACTTGCAGAAAATAAGTTGCTTTTTAAGGAGAGAATTATAATAACTAATTTATATAATATGCTCTAGCTAGGTTACATTGGAATTGGTTTAAAATCATTCACTGATGTATTTTACTAATGTTTGATATAGTGGAAAATTCATTTGTCAAGCAGTTGCTCTTTATAACTTTGGATTGCTTGCAAGCTCAACTTTGTATTACCATTATGCTATAAAATACTCATAGGGTGAAGTAAATGAATATATGATATTAAGAATCATAAGTAGCTTATTAGTTGTGTTTGACTAAAAATGCTCCTAAAGGATTTGAGTTTCATTGTGATACTGCAGAATCACAAAACTATTCTGATAGATTTTGTTATAGCATTAGATTATATTTCAAATGTTTTGTTGGAATACACTTTATTTTGCAGAGTCTGAAATTATCAAAGGGAGGTTAGAGAGAAAAAGATATTAGATTTCAGTATATAAAAGATAAACTGAAAACTCTTAAAGTGATAAAAAACAGAAGTTTGAATCAGACAAATTTTTCTGAGGTATTAAAAACAATGCTGAAAGTTTTTAGCATTTCTGCTTTAGTGTTGTTTAGGTTCTTGGAGAATAAATGAAAAAAGTACCCATTTTTCACCTTTGATTAATGCTGGAAGAATGTTGAATTTTAGACTTAGATTATGTAGAAGAACTTCTGACTAGAATTAGATAGAATGTTTATGATTTATGGATTCTATTTTACGTATAATTATAATAATTACAAACTGTTAAATATGTAAGTTTTAGAAATTTTAACATCTCTTTGTTTGATTTCAGTGAAAGAAAACAAAATGTGCTTATATACAATATTGCTAGTTAACATAAATAATTTTGTGTATTTCAAATTTTTTCATATTTTTATGTATTCAATTTCTTTAAATGTGAACAACTTAAAATATTTTAGTCCTCTCTGTGAGAAATTCCATTTTATATTGATGTATTAGAAGGCTAAACTGCATGTTATGGATGAAGTAATTAAAAAATAATCTCAATTAATGTGAAATTTATCAGTCAAAAAGTAGCTGCAGTTTCATTGATAAGTCATCCTTATTGATATTTTTATATATTTTATATAAGAACTATAATTCAAATTAGATATATTAATACAAATCTTAGTGCGTAAAAGTCTGCTTTTCATATGTGCATATTATATGTTTAATTAAGTGCTATTTTTAACAATGGGTCACATTGTCATTGTCATTGTTGTATCTGATATGCAATGTATCTGAATAATAAACAGGGAGGAATATCGTTTGAAATAACTTGTGTTAGTTAACTGATGATTTTATTGTTCAGAAACTCTTATAGGTTAGGAAAAAAGGACAGTATAATTTTTTTATGGTTTTATTAAATTGCTATCTTAATTCTATATTTAGTTTGGGTGCCATATATTTTCTAAGACAATTATTGTCTAAGTCTTAATTTATTTGTCTATTTGTGAGGTATGGTTTAACATTATGGTTTTCCCCTTTTGAGAGCATAAACATATTTTGTATTCATTTGCTTAGTGTTATTAATAGTTATAGAGCCAAATATTATTGACATTAGAGACAAATATTATTTCCCCCTGCCACACGCCGAAAGGCAGCTTGCAGGGTACTCTTGTAGATGTAGACATACTAATCTGAGGTTATTCATGAAGTTTCACCTACCATTTAAGAAGAAAGGTTTATTGTTTTCTAAAAATATTATTTTAAGTTTAATCCTTTTCTTTACAAAACTGAAGTACTATCTTTATCCTAAATAGTTATGGATTAGAAATCACAACCAAGTTTCATAGACTTTTTTTTTTAAATCAATAGATCAATATCCATTATGCATTCTATGAAATCAAAAATAGTTCCATGGTTCTATGATCCCAGCTAGTAAAACATTTTTCTGTTTAATCAGATCTAATTAATTATAATATTAATTAATTGATCATTAGATGTTTTATAGCATATTAGAGCTAGTTATACCGTGGTAAATAAAGGTCTTTTAAGCCTCCTTGTATACCTATATGAAAGATTACTTTAAATATTTCAAGCAATGAGAAACTAGTATTTATATCATCAATTAAAATACAACTTGGTGTTTCACTGTACCAACAATTTTTATTACATCATCCAATTCATGGATATATAAAATCTCTGAAAATGCATTATCATGGGAATAGGAGTGTTGGTGTGCAACTAAAACTGATGCATATAGATGTACTGTAAAAAGAAACAAGTTATACTTCTTATGGAACACTTTGTCTATTATCTAACTCTCTTTCTTTCTCTCGTCTATTAACTAATTCTTTCATGCATAAGTTTAAGGGTTATAAGTTACATTTTGTATTTATAGAGTCCTATTTAAATTCTAAATGACAACCTGAAAAATCAGATATGTATGTGTGTAGGATTATTTTCATCATATCAATAAAATATAAATAAAAATGTTATAAATGGTGTTGCATATGCATAATGCATAGCATAGCATAGTGGTAGAATTGGAACCCATATGATGGTTTAACTCATATGAATCCATTCAGTTTCTAAAATACATAAATACATAACATAATAAACTCTTCTAAGTGAAATTTTGTGTTTCAAGAAAAATTTCCATAATATTCCAAATATAATTAATGTAACATAACCTGTAAAAATTTAGTCTGATTTTCTATATATATTAATGCTACTTGTTGTTTGTTGTAAGACTTAACTATATGTATTCCCTTACTTCTACTACCATGCACTTAGCATTCCCCTTTCTTAACGAATCATCATCATCATTATAGATTTTTAAGCATGGTCTGGTACGAAAGTAAAGGATATCTTCTCAGGTAATTTTTTCACTTTCTTAAACAAATGAATTAATGAATGAAGTGTTACCTCTTGTATCATCTAGATTGATTTCCCTTCCACATAGAAAATGATTCTTTCAACACTCCTGCTAATTCATTACTGAACTCTTGGGGAACAGGAGGGATTTGTAAAATAAACTGATGAATTATGAAAATGGAGTTCTGCTATTATCAACTGTATTTATAGATACACATATTTGATATTTGAATGAATCAATGTTCTATTTAGTTTTAAGTATACTATTTTTAAATTTTGAAATGAATCTTCAAAGAATATCTTTATATTATTTCCTTATATAATGACAAAGATTAATGCAGTAATTTTCCTGAAATATTTTACCACTTTCTATGCCCATTTCTTGTATAGAATTAATGCAAAGGAATTTCATACAAGTAGCTTAAATTAGGGTTTTTTCATTCGCCTTCTTGAAAAACTTGGCTTTCAGCCCACTAGCATTTCCAACAGTTGTAATAAACTTGCAAGGCTTGAGCAGAGCCTAAGGTTTGTGGGAAGAGATTATTAATCCTATTTCCTTACATATAGAAGAATATACAACCAAGTTGGCTTATGTTATATAGAATGGTTGATCTAAGGTGTCTAGGTAAGCAATTGAGCGATTTTTTTTCTGTCAAATGGTGTGCTTAGAACAAAAAACTGGAGACCCTTCCTCAAGGATGAGCAAATGAACTGTCTCCTTTTAATAGGTTTAATATTAGAGTCTCAAACCAGACAGACAGACAATTTCAATGACTAACTTTCCTTGGGATTAAAATCCTATCCACCAAATAAACTCAACTCAAACTTGGTGACTACTCTGATGGTGGATTATGCATTGGTGATCTGTAATCAGCCACTCATTCAAACACATCTACTGTGATTTGATAAGTTATTCTGCAAAATGTGCCCCCAATAAATGTACATAAACACAGTTCTTTGTTTTCTGGAAAAAATTCAACTTATATTAATAATCCCTCTCTCACCAAGAATTTATGGATTTCCTTAATTGCTAAGAAAACTATCCAATGAGACTAATAGTTTCCAAAGTATCTTTTCAACATCTCACATATTTGCATTCAATAACGTTATTTATTTGGGCAATAAATTTTATCTCAAATACAGAGTAAAGAACTTAGCTGAATGAATGGGGAAAAAGTCCCATAAATGCAAATTTATTGACCCTTAATGTGAATAATTAGGGAAGTTGATATAGTCAGAAGTGATTGTGATCAAAATTACCTAGTTGATTTTTCTAAAATAAGAAAAATGAAAGATTCAGTCTCTAATGTCATTTATCTAAACTGCTGGGCTTCAAATAATGCTTTACAATAAGTAGATATTCAAAAATTATTTACATTATAGTAAAAAATTATGAGAGAGATGTATGAAAATTTCATTAGCATTACTTAACACAGTATAAAATTGAATATATCAATCCAATGCAAGAAGAAATATAATTCATACACAACAATCACCATAATGTATTCAGTTAAAATATATTTGTTAACTTTTCTTCTACTGTGGTAATATAATTTGCTATACAGGCATATTAAATATTTCAAACGAATTTTAAAGAAGATTGAAAAATAAAGGTGGGTGAATAGGAAGAACATGAACTGAAAAGGACCTGTACTGAAGTTCATCAAGGAGATACATTTGCATAGGGTAGGCTTCTATATTAGCTGAACATCTATATTTGTTCGGTTGATTACATAAAAAAATTATAGCTCCTTTCCAGTTAATTACTTTAATTGTACTTATCACATTTTATTAGGAAATAGATGAAAATAACGTTTTTATGTACAAAATACACATTTTGTAGAGAAATATTCAAGTAGTCAAATTTTTTAAAAATTTATACAAAGTGGAGAAAATTAGTTTTTATGTGCTTCATTTAACGCTGAATAATCAAGGAATAGCATATTGCACAAATAAAGGTTAGTGATTGATTCAAAGGAATCTTTACAATTGCATTATAGTCTTCTATTGATGTACAACTTTAAATAAACCAAACTGAAAACTTTTTACTTTTAATTAAGTTTTGGTAATATACTTGTATGAAAAGGTGAAATTAGATTTTCAAATGTTTTAATTTAGCAAGGGACAGTTTCAATTGTTAACAGAAATTTACAAAAATCTACCTGATTACAGTACAACTTACATTACTTTACAATGAAAACACACTGATATCAAAAAGTATGAGAAAAAGTTTCCCGGCAAAGAGAATGACCAATTAAATCATCCAACTTATGGATGAAGTCTCTGCTCGGCATATTCAACTGTTCCCTGAAGAATCTTTTTTTCACAAACCCTTAGCTGAATGGCAAGTCTCTGGCCTTCTGTCAGTACTTGTGTTTTATTGTGGTCATTTTCTAGAAGAATTAAATCCTCCTGAAAAGAATAAATTTTATTCTTGTAAACTTTTGAGCTCATAAAAATTTATTCCTGATATAAGAGGGAATGTAAAATATTAATTTTCAGGAATTCATACCTTAATATTCCAGGAAGAGAAATATAATAATATTGAGGACTTAAATAATCCCAAAAATGTGGAAACTTATAACTTTATCTTACACAGTTTATTATTTGACTGGATTCTCCAAAGAAAGCAACTTAAAGGCATTAGCAAAAGTAACTGTAGTAAATCATTAGTTTAAAAATCAAACATTCTATTTACATAAAATAAGTTACTCTATACTAAGACACTAAGGGTTATTAGAAAATTCATTTCTTCTTTTTGTCAAACTTTCCACAGAATTGTGATCTGACTCTTTTATTGAACAGGTATGTAGAATGTCTATAATTCCTTATTAAGCATGTTCTTTCCAGAAAAATTATGGGAAATATGGTGTATTACTGTGAAAACATAACAATATTCAAGCAATATCAAAAACTTGCTTGACATTGATAAATTAATAATTCAATGTATATCTACTTTGGTAAAGGTGTCTTTTCTGAATGAATTATAATAATATATGCTTGAAAAATTAAATATTCCTGAAAACTGCTCATAGATGCTTATGAATCTTTCTAGCGACATTTTTTCCTGACATGTTTTCTCTATTTTCTTTAAGAAGCAATAAGATGAATAGATAACCTTTGCCATATATTTCCTAGAATGAATTTATTCTCATATCTAATCTAAATTTAATTATTTAGATTTTTGTATTCACATTAAACTAAAAATATTTATTCTTCAGAATACAATAATGCCACTCAATTTTGAATTCTTAACAGAAAGTTAAAGAAAAAGAACTTTTCAATAATAGAATAACAGGCATGAGAAAAATCTGATGTTATCAGGACTTAAACACCTAACACACACTCATTAGCTCTGACCAACTGAGCTCTCATAGAAGAATATTCCCATTTCCTGCTCAGATATACTCCGAAGGTTTTGTATTTATAGTTCTTTTACAGTGAAATCAACTTGAAATCTAGAAGTTAGAGTTCCAGTCCTATACAAAATTCACTGAGCCAAGTTAATTTCAATGCAACAATCCCTATTACTTAGCCACGGGCCCTTTCGGTTTAAGCTGCCTTACACTGGCCAATTTCTTAAGGGCCATATCTTTAAGCTAACAAACAGAGGATGATTAAACAAGTTATTTATCCAAAATTTCAAAAGAGAAGATATACAAAAAAATCAAGCCTAAAAATTTTGACTGATTAAGTTACATAAACCATCCATTAATTTTTATTTAAATACACTCTTTTGAAAGTAGAACTTGTTGTTAAGTAAAAATTAAACAGAAATTGAACATGGAACCAATAGAAATATGGCAGACAGGCTATCTTTTTCATATTGAGCTATAACTTTTCTATGATTAACAATGAAGATGAAATGATTCACACTTCTTTTCTACTGCAAATATTGAGTGTACAACCTTGAGTGTGGTGGAATAAGATGCCAAAAGTAATCTGACACGTGTCAACAAAAAATTCCAAGCTCTGGATTCCACTTCAGTGTCAACAGCACAATCTGGATGCACCAAGTCAGCAAAGTGGTCACTATTCAACCAGTGCTCCAATTGTTCTGAAAAGTAGAAAAGAATGAAATATAAAAAGAAAAAGACACACACTTTCAGATATGATTCTGCAGTATAATATATTATTATTGCATATCTATAATATATAGCTGCTTCAGAGGGATACATTCATATACGCTAATTTTTTTGCATGATGGCCCACTAAATCTCACCAGGGAAAAATTCCGAAACCTACTATACTTGGTTTGATTCAAGAAGACCCTAAAATCAGACTTTCCCCTGTAAGAATTAATCGATTTTTGAAAATTAAAAAAAAATACCTTCCAAGCACATAGAACAATAAAATTTCACTGGGCCTTAGGTACTGATTGTTTCTATAAAAAAAATACCATTGTTTCGCAACGAATGGTCATGGGTTCGATGCCAAGAGGTGAAATATTGTCAAATTAAAAAAAATCATATCTAGCTTAATATGATATATAGATCAATCAAACTTCGTTAACCTAAAGATACGAATATTGTCAACTTTAAAATAAATCCACACTTGTCTATGTGTAATGGGTTCGATTCCAGAGAGACGCGTTATCTCGATTTTCCCCTTAAGAATGCATGGGCTAGATTTTCGAAATATTTTTAAAGACACTTTCCGAAGGAGTAGAAGATTTAAATTTCACACGACCGTAGATAGGCCTCGTCTTTATATTTATTTTTCGTAATAATGCTGTAAATGGTCATTAGTTTTATTCTAGGGAAAAATTCTGCCTTAAGAAATGCATGGGAAAGCGAACTCAATAGAATATACGTTGCGAAAAAGTACTTTAGTTTACGTTTAGCAATGAGTAAGCAGAATAATCTTTCGAAAAATCTTTTTTTCATCATTAGATCATTCCTATTAACTGATTGTTTGCTATAAGCAAGCGCACCTTTACTCGTACAGGATACGAAAGTCCAGCCTAAACTACATGGGTCACGGTGCCCGTGGCTCTTGTAGTTTAGGCTGGACTGATTTTTTTACGTGATGACCCACTCAACCTCACTTGGGAAAAAATATGAAACATACCCTACCTATCATGGGTTCGATTCTAGGAGGACCCAAAAATCGGACTTTGCCCCGTAAGGATGCATGGGGTCAATTTTCAAAGGTTTTTAAAAAATATTTCTTGTTTACCACAAATATTCAAAATTTCACAGATCTGTAGATATCTAGCCGTATCTCTACATTCAACTGCTATAAGTTTGATAAAAATGGTCATGGGTTCGATTCTAGGGGGCCTTACATCCTTAAGAATTACATGGTGTCTAAAAAGTATCGGGAACAATTTTTTCCCGGCGAGACTTGTCGCACTGCACTAAGCAATCTTACGTTAGTAGTGCAGGTTAAGACCTTCAAAACGAGATAAGGGTCAGTTGACTGCGAGCCTTTGTTCAGGCTATATCGAGTATTTAGTTGACCACCATCAAGTGACTCGGTGTAGGCTTAAAATGCAGCAAACGATTGGATAGCGGTAAGCGATGAAATATTCTGTTGGATTAGGGAAATTGGGAACGAAAACGTTGAGCACGATTCGCCAAGTCTTCAAGCATATCACGTTAAAGGAATGTATTTAGAAGAGTTTAAAGGTTTTGTAACAATATCTTAAATAAATCTATTTTTCTGAAACTTTTCCTGATGCTTTTTAGACAGAACATGTGCATGGGAACTTCAGAAAATCTTTAGAGGCTTTTTCTGAAAGTCTTTTACTTAGAAATTTGTAAAATATTTAGACAGTGATACAAATGCGAATAATGAAGGAAATTATCATAGATTGTCCTTAGTTTGAAGCCCTTGGGCAGGAAGAATGCTACCATAAGAAATGCATGGAAAATCGAACGTACTCCAAAATACACTGACATATTTATTTTGAGCTTAGTTTCAACAGTTTGAGGGCATTGTACAACTTATATATAAAAACAAATCCCGACCCTGAAACATACCAGCTTGTGTATTAAAGGAACTTGCGGAAAGCGTCGCTCCTTTTCTGAAAGTAATATGTATTTGAGAAATCTCTGAGCGTAGGTGGGGTCCCGAATGATTGGAAAATCGGGAGCGTCCCTCCAATATTTAAAAGGATTCGATGGCCCATCGAATGATATTACCTATCTCTCTAATTCTAAATTCATTATTAGGAGCCGGTTTACGTGAGACACCATCTTGCTAGTCTCAGCATTATTAGTCACACGAATTAAAAGTTGCTGGTTTCAATAGCGATATAATAAAATGGGTAGAAAACTTTCCCTCCAACAGAGAACAGCGAGTAGTTCCAACTCCGTGAAAGTGACCTCGGAAGTACCACAAGGTAGAGAAATTACCTTACTTTTGTTAGTATACATGTATATTAACGATCTTAGTAGTCTCATTTATACAAAATTGGATTTTTTGCAGACGATAATATAAGGTGAATATAGAGAAGATATTATCTATCTTCTCTATAACATCTTAAAATGGTGCGATGACGCAATTGAAGCTAAACATAGATTAATGTTAAGTTATTAACTTTTTTTAAAGGAAATCCGCTACCGAATACTTTTCATACAGCCTCCAAGGGGAAAATATAGCGATAGTAGATATATCTTGGAGTTACCCTAACAAATAAATTGGAGTGCCTACATATGTGGACGAGCACTAAAGGAACTCGGTTCCGTCAAGAGAATTTTAGGTAGGAGCGTTCTCAAACGATGTTACTTCACGTTAGTTGGGCCTTACCCTGAGCAGCATATAATACATCCGATAAGTGATGCATTAGAGAATTAGGAAAGGTACAACGAAAAGCGATACGTTTCGTAAAAAATTGTAACAATATAACAGTGAGCGTTATACAGATGCTCTTTAGCATTAGATGGAAATCGTTCGAAGAAAGAAGATCTATACAAAGAATTAAATTACTAAATGAATTCAGAGGTCCTTTTTAGAAGACGTTGTAAGTATTATGCGTCCTCCGTGATACGTAGTCGATCTGATAATGCTCCATCAGCATTGATCAGATAATGATCAGGGAAATAGATGCCCGAACGAGTCGCTTCAAACATTCATCCCCTGCCAAACGCCGAAAGGCAGATTGCATGTTGATGTAAAACCTTTTTTAATCCATTATTAGACGTATCAACTGACTGCTTACTGTGAGCAAGCCTTATTTAACTAGTATAATACATTATATGTTTTTTCGCACATAGTGTTTCTAAAAGAATAATGGATATTAATGAAAAAAAATAATAAATAAATGATAAAAATTCATACAATTCAATGTGCTTGTTAGTAATAGAATGAGACTCAAAGAGACTAAAATGAAGGATAAATAGAACATTATCGAGTACTTAGAGCAACGTTAGAAGGGTATAATTGAATTGAGAAGCTCAGAATACAGTAAATATGAAAGTATAAAGGGGAACTTGATAAATATGAATATTATGATAAATAAATATCCATAGCTTCATGCATCACTTTTATGATGGAAATATGCAATCTTAAATATAACAATGAAATAAACGTCCTTACCTTAAGGAAAAACGAAGACCAATTAGATTCTCATCAAAATCTTTCTTTTAGAAAAAAATTCTTTTTGGTTTTTCAAATTTCCAATTTTTCAAAACTAAAGTTTGATGGTGATATGATTATGATAAGAGCGGTTTACCTAATCTTTAGATGATGAGACATTCAGCTATTACAGAGCTGAGGAAACAATGGACATGGTGGAAGATTTCTGCAGTAGAGAGAATCAATAGCCCATTAATTGAGCTATTATCAGAGTACCCAAAGTAACAAAGGTTATGCAAAGGGTAGGATCATATGATGCCCCATGAAGTTAGTATTTTGTAGAAGAATATTCACAAACATTAAATTGTCCTAATATAGTGTGTTTCATCGATATGATCTTTTGAAAATTCATCAATAAAATTCATTGCCTTCAAAATATATGTATACAATATAGTCTGTTTAAAGAGAAAAGAGGTAGATAAAAAAGAACTAATAAGTCACCAAGAAAACATTTACTGAAAATAAACAAATTTCATTACTTATTTACTAAATTAATTGACAACAGATTGAACTTTCATTAAAATGAAATATAAATCTGTCACCTTTCTTCCCAGATATATTATGTAATATATCTGGGAAGAATGTTAATAAATTCATCAGCTATATTTAATTTATTCCATATGCACAATACTAGGGATATCCAAATATTTGGAATGAAGCAGGCTGACTTAAACATTAACATAGGGTATTATCTAAATTTAAATCATCACAGTTACTCGTAGGAACAATACCTTTAATTTACAAGATGTAAAATAAAATTTGATCCCAAAGCGGTTTTTTAAACTATTAAAGCTGCATTAGTAAATGCAAAACATTCAATTTCTAAAATATATTGCATAAGATATCAAGTCTCTGTAGAATGATCTAATGATAAAACCAACCTTTTCCCATAGCAAAAACTCTGAGGAAGGCTAGTAGTTGTCCATCAACTGGCTGTGGCTCAGAAAGTAGAAAGAAGTCAGTGGGTGGAGTAGCATTTGAGAAAAAAGCTAACTTTTGAGGAATTTTAGATAGCTTTGATAACAATGCTGTCTTTAATGGATACAGAGGATCTCCTTTTGATACTCCTAATTTAAGAGCTAAAGTATCATGTTCATTGTTAGGGAATACAAAACCATTGTGGACAAGAAGATCAGAATTTGGTCGAGATCCATAAAAGATAAATATTTGTGAACCCTTTGGGAAGGGGCGCAAAGCACGGCAGATGCTTCTTCCTTCATTTTCCTCTTCATAATCAGTAGATAGCTAGAAATATAAAAAGATAGATATTAAATTTTTAAAATTCAACAATGAAAAATATGAGTTAATAAAGATTATTCCACTTATCATGAAATTTTCAATAATAAACATACTTCTCCATTTGTGTGATTGCACATGTCCCACATTGGAATGAAAGCATTTACAAGAGCAGGTCCTTTAGTACTATTACATAAATCTTGGTCAGATGATGGCACAAAATTCTGACGAGTCATTACAGTCGAAACTGCCCATCTGAAAACATTAGAAAGTTCAAGAAATCTCAGTAGAGAAAAGATTTATTTACATGAGACAAACTTCAAAGAGACTAAATATACTGAAAGTAAAGAATATGATTTCTAAATACAAATGAGATAATAGAATTTCTGAATTCATGTTTATCAATACAAGATTAATTGAATTATGATTAAATAAGGGCATAAATAAGAGGTGAACAAGTCAAAAGACAAATAATTAACCCCCAAAAAAGAAAAGATGCTTTTATTCTCAATTATATTCTCTCTTAAGCTTTGAAAAATGAAAATGTTGAATGTAGGTACAAACAATTTGAATATTGCCAGATGTACTTAAGATGTTACGGTAGAATTTTATTGTCTTATAAGAGCTACTAAACTACTAACTAACTTGCAACTAACAATTTCCTAATAAAAATATAATTGTAAATGTTTTAGCACTTAGAAGGGATGCAAATACTAAATTTATAAAAAATATCAACAAATATATTACATGGGCATATGAAGCTTTAAGATGGTTGTTGGTGGATGAAAGCAAAGTTGTTAATCAAGCATGTTTGGGGAAGGATAGCATATATCCTAATTATAAAGTATCTTACAAATCAGGGTAGCCAATTGGAAATGTGACGACCCTACTAAGAATTCAATCAAACCATTAAAAAGGATAGTAGATGGCCAATATTTGGCAGGACTCACTCATAATAAATGGAAATATTGACTATAATATTATTTTTAATATTAAAATATTACTAAAAATACAATCATGGCAAAAATATTTTACCTCAGGGTAAAATACTAGATGTAAGTGATAAAAATGGTGAAGTTCAAATTCCATCAAATACCAATAAATTGAATTATCATGTATAGCCTGAATATTTTGCACTACAGTCAGTCTTAAAAAAATAAAGCAAATAAGTTAATACAATATATAAAAGAAATATTTTCTATACTTTTGAAGGTTGATAAAGTTGAAAATCTTAGCATTAATTCTTACCATATTATTTCTAATTATTGCAGAATTTCAATCTTACACGGTGAAGTAGCAATTATGGTTGGAGTTAGAATTTATGCTTAAACAAGTGTTAAGTGTCCTCCATTTAAAATGAATGTTTGGTAATATAAGTGATGTATAGTAATATATAAATAAGATATAGTAATTCAAGTAATTTGAAAAGCAGTAACTGCTGTTATATCCATGAAATTAATTCAACTAATTGAAGAAGTATGTCATCATACCACAAACTCTCACTAAATATATTAACGGAATATTTGAATCAGGTATAAGTTGAAAGGAACTTATGCTTGCTAAAGTCATTCCTATATACAAGAAAGGTAATAAAAAGGCACCCTCAAACTACAGACCAATAGCAATTATGCCACCAATAATTTCATAAATCATAGAGAAGGTATTCATTTCAAGGTTGAATAAATATTTTGAAACTAAGAATCTGATAAACAAAACTCAATCTGACTTTGTAAAAGGTAGAGGAACAATATTGTGTATATTTTCAATTAATATGACATATGGTATTCTAATATGGGGTTATTACATTCACTAGTAAAATATCTATATTATGCAAAAGCAGGTAATTAGACGAATTGCAAAGATTGGAGGAAAGACTTAGATGAAAGAATTGGAAGAAGTCCTTCATTGACTAAAGTATGCTCACAATGGCCTCCGCACATATTTATGCCTGAGCAATTTAGATTCATTCTAACTAACTACTAACAGTAGCTTTGAGGTAAAAGGAGAGAAACATAATTACTCAACTTATAGATGATTCTTCTTGAGAGCTCTGTCACACAGACTGAACCTAGTTTTAAAAGATATTCACACACTTATATTGTGAATATTCAGCATTAAGAAAGATCTAACAAGGGGATCTTTAAGACTGCGGCACTGAGTTTTCAATGAAATTGGTATGGGTATGTAGCTTAGACATTACTTATAACAACCTGAAAATTATAGGGGCCAATGCTCCCAAGTTTCCTTGTAATTAATGTTTAAAAATTGTCTATCCTAATCTCTCCCTATAAATACACCAAAACAACTGCTTAACTACTTAACTTCAAAGTGCTAGCGAGTTGGATTGCTAATATTCATGGTTCCAATCTGGTTTGTACTTTTCTTTTTTCTTTCTTCTATTACTATTTTTTGGCTAACATTTAATCAATTTTAATGCTGTCTTATGGGAAAGCATATTTTATTTAGCATATAATTTTAACAGAATACAGAAAATTTTCAAGAACCAAAACTGATGGATGTCCTCTCACCATGTACTTTTGTTCCCTTTGGTCCACTGTGCCTCATTTTGGATATTATGGTTATATATTTTTGTCTGGTTTTCTCTAACTAGTACTGTCTAGTGTGACATTATGATCTATCATCTAGCTAAGGAGAATAACATTTTCATTCACTTCAATTATTAAATTATAAATAATTGAAATGTCATTACACTTTCTGGAAAAAGCTGATCATTCGCTGTCACTTCTGTACCAGGTTTGTAGCAATTTTGACAATCTTCAAAAGATTAAAGGACAGATTTGATAGTGGCCACAGTAGAAATAGGAAACAAATCTTAAACATTGAAATTTGAGAAAATGAAAGGCAAAAGGTTTGCAACTCTTGAATCGGCATGGATGGGTCCATCTATTTCAAACCAAACGGAGGATATTTAAATGATGTTTATATGTTTCAAATGATGTTATTTTCAATTAAAACACATTCAATTAAAAGTAAACTAAAGTAAAGAAAAGATTTGCCAGGAGAATTCTGCAGCACTTAAAATTTGATTCTTGTAATTAAATAATACAACTCTCTTATCACAAGAAGAAAGTTCACCTCAGCAGATGAGGAAATACACTGAGGTCTATATACTACATATATATATATACTACACATCCATGGAAAATAATTATTCACTACTCATCAATATATATCAACTGAGAATATGAACTCTCAGGTTTTCCATCAATTTATCAGAATGGCAATTGATACAAATTAATGATTCCATTTAATGGACCAAGCTTCCATCAGAGCGATTTTGAATATTAGAAATAAATGAACAATAGGTAGCATACAAAGTTAGGTTTCTCATTTCAACTCTCTTATAAAACATGAATTATAAACGATTCCTATACCACATGATAGAATGCATAAACGAACAGACCGATTTGATTTCTCTTTATTTCGGAACTTGAAACAAACCAGAGGCTGAGGGTGTTTGTTAATCCATCATCAAATCATCATATGGAATACCAACATAAATTTGGTAAACTTCAAATTCGTTCAACTAATGGTTAGAAGAGAGCATGAAGAGGCCCAAAGGACCGATTGAACATCTCCAAGAGTAACGAGGCAAAGAGAAGTAAACAGAATTGGAAAATGCTTCGAAAGGCCTAATGTCGGATTGAAAATGGCAGACGATTAACTGTACCGTTTATTCACTAGAAATTTATCACAACGGAATTGTTAAATCAGCAAGGATATTTGGTCGAAAATTCTTATGCTTGAGATGTTGATTTGGTACAATTCGATTCTTTCATGGGAGGCGGAAGAGAAACACACTCTAAAATCTAGAGACTTCGAGGAACTCTAGCCAACATAATCTAAATTTACTAGCGCTTCGCCCACAAACATGAGACGAGTATATCCCACAGTCCCCAAGTAAAACAGTTCAATTCTCGACACTATTGCAAGATTATCCAACAACGCACATCTTATTCAACATATCTTAATGGAACAAAAGTTTCGCGAACTTGCGTTCTGTTCTGAGACGATATCTTGAACATAACTATATATTTTTAGTTTTTGTCTTTTGTACGCGAGATTGAAATTCTGAGGAAACATTCCACATTTCTGGTAATCTGAGATTTCAGCATATCAAATAAACAAATACGAGTCCAATACGATAAAACTTTTTAATCTCGGTCTAAAGATCATAAAATTAATTAAGGAATAGATAAAGGAGCAAAATCTAGGATAAGAGCAAACTCATATCCCACAATCTATGGCGTAAAGAATTGAGAACTTAATTAATCGGGCATTGAAACCTTAAGACATCTTATTACATCCAAGAATCGATATAGTGAAAAAGGAAAGATTTCTATATTCAGACGGAGAAAAACCTACTTCCGGAAGAAGTGGTTGCTCAACAAAGGCTAAGACAAAAGGAGAGAAGAGGAAATAGGATTCCCTTTTAGAGATTCGATTTCCCTCAAATGTCATTGTTATGTGTGAGAGATAACTTTGTCTGAATTTCTCCTCAATATACACTTCAGAAACATTCAAAGTAATTATGACGAGCTGCTTGAGCACCATCACGTAATTGTGCATTTATTTTAAAAATTGTTAATCTCAAAATTATTACATTGCAGAACGCGATTATAGGACATAAAATTCATCATTTAAGTAAAATTATTAATTTTACTGCGTTCTTTGAATACAATTCAAAGTTAATTTCCAATTTAAGTTTATCAAGTGAATAAAAAATAATTCTCAGATGGTTCATAAAAACCGATTAAATTAGATCAGAAATCGGTATTTGACGGTATTGGTGTTCAAATAAGAGGTTAAATTTTACGGTAGTAAACTTAATAAATAACTCCGATGAAGAAAAGAATACCAATTGCCATATGTAAATTACTAAGGAGATCCATACATCAAAATTATTACATTGCAGATTATAGGGCATAAAAAAGAGGTTCTTGGATTACGAATCTGATGAATACAATCAGAAACGTCGAATAAATTTGAAGGAACGTAATTTCATATATTAATCTTAGGGATGACGAAATCTCCAAACACAACGAGCATCCCTCAAAGTGAGTACAAAGGACGACGTTCCCGAGAATTTCCCACGAAAAATAACCTCGGAGATAAATGAAAAGTAAAAACACCACTTGTTATTATTCAATATTCCATTATACTTTACCAAGCATTTTACATTCGCGTTGAATGCGAAGACAAGATGCTAAACAGTTTGCAATTAAATGAGAATAAACGTCATTACACTCTCTTTTTAGACGCAAAAAAGAAAGGCTGAATGTGAGGGCACTTCCACAACTCTTTTCTTAGCAGATACCGTAATCTTTAAACTATTCCCAGCACTGTTTGAGAGCGCGAGAGAGAAATATGATCCGAACAATTGACAGCCATCAATTGCGTCAAAATGAGTCAAATCCGCAACAGCCACAGTGAAATAAATACGGGATTATAAGAAAAAGGACTGATTTAACCACTTTCCCCGAAGATTATTTTATATTAACTATAATTGTAGACTTGGCATTGAGGGAGAGATTTAATCGAGCAAATATTGTCTTTTTATGGAGAGTAAATTTGCTAAATGAAAAGAATTCTTTCACCCGCTCCACTTAAATAACTTTATGCGGAAGACATTTTAAAGAATGGCACCTAATTCGAATAGATTTGATGATTTGATTACAATGAAAATTTTTATTAAAATAACTGATATTTCGTATGAAATAAGTTCAAAGAATTGGATGTAAAATGTTCGAGATTAGGAGAGAAGCTTCAAATAACAAAAGGCCGATTGAAGTTAGTAAAAAATGACTCTCCCTTTAAGGTAATAATTAAAAACAATGAACAGTAAATAAATAAAGCCTATGAATCAAAAATTCGATTGAAAGGTCAAGAAAACTCTAAAAGTACTTCCGAAATTGACTTATATATGAAGGAAAATATAGGAAAAGATTTTTTGGGGTAATTTATTTAAATTTAGAATAACAGAACTAAATCTGTTTATCACAGAACGAAACATAACAAGTTCGCAGCTACACTCGTTTCACGACATTTTATGTTTGGCACGGCGAAGCTATACCCAATATTTACACCTATGAAGTGGTGTTACAATATCAATATATTACGTATTTGTTAGAGATATAACGTACAAAAATTAATTTAAAAAACTATCAAGAAGCGTAGTAAATAAAATGGTAGTGAGAGGGAAAAACATATGCTGAAGACTTAGGATGAGTTTTTTAAATGTTTACCGAAATTTCTCTCGGAATAATTTTACTTCTCAATGTATCATTAGATGAAAATGATACACGTCTCATATCGTTTCATCGAATGATGTAAGAATTTCAACCGAAATAAGAGCGTGGATTGCTGCATACAATTCAATGGGTTATTATTTCGACATTTTCAACTTTTATACGCAATGGTTACATACACCGCATTTAAGAACGTTCCCATGGGAAGAGATACATTAGTGGAGCATTTATGTTGCCAAATATACGAAATGGAGAGTCTCACGGAGATTGAAACATGGATTCAAATATAATTAGAGTAACACATTTGGGTTTATTTCGAAGTATCACGGAACCAACATTCTAGATATCGAATTTTACAGAAGTTCTTTTATTTAAAATGTATATTCCTTTAATCAATTTAAACAATGGCCTTTAGATCTCTTCGACATACTTAATTTTTTTACAGTCACGGTGATTTTGCAAACAAATTATGAATACCAATCCCATACGAAATTGAGTTCTGTCCTAACGCGAAATTTGACGTTCAAAAGGTCTTTTCACTTAACCGGAGTTCTTTGTGATGAGTACGTTAAACAGAAGTGGAAAATAGGGGAATGGAACACTTTTCGGACACTTATGCAAAACACTCAGTCGATGAAATTCTCTTTCCATTTTTAACCTTAAAAATTGAAAGTGGTTATTTTTATCTTTTGAATTAAAGGCGGACGTCTTCTTTTACTATTTCTTCGTTTGCTTTAATAAAAACAATATCTTTACGATCCGATGCTCGTTAAATTACTTCATGCGCTTGTAATGACAAGCACTCTTTCTTTTTTTCTTTCGTTGAGAGATATTTGTCCATTTTACTACAATCACGGCTCAAGGATTTTCTTTCACTTTTAATATTACTTTCATAAATTAAAGCCTAAACTGCTAAGATAAATTTACGCGAAAAAAAAAACTTTCATTTTTAAAGGCAGATTATACACTTTTCGAGATAAATTTACGAAGTACAGATACATCTCTTTAGTTGCTTCGAATAAGATAACTACAAATGCGATACTCAAAACTTTCTTCTAAGGATAAGGCCAACCAACAAAACCATCGTTTTCATCGTTGTACGGCAAAATCACGTGAAAGGGAATATTGAAGTGGTAACGGAAGGGATGTCCATAGTTCTGAACTGGATGCCAAGATATGTGAAGATATCACTTTCTTAACAACGAGAAATTTGGATGCACTCTCAAGAGGTTTCTCTATCCGCTTTAGAAGCAAATCACGCCCGTGCACATAAAGCGAAAGAATTTGTCTGTGATTTCGCGCCGTTTTCGTTGCTACTTTTTATGCGCATATAATAAACCATCTCGAGAATACAAGAAAAAGAAGACAATTGAAGAAAACAAATGCAACAATAAGGAGATACGATTTATCAATTAAAGGCAATGACAAACAAACGAGATAAGTAAATAGCGGCTTAATTTAGAATTGAAGGGTCAAAACGGCACAACATTATAAAGTTTAATAGAGAAGTGATATTTTAAACCAGAAGCGTTCTTCGAATAATTCAGAGCTGCCTTACTGAAAATGTCTCTCCTCTTGAGAGGATTCCCAATAGACATAACCGATGTCATAAACGCTGTGGAAAGAACTTATCGGATAGTTCATTCCTGAAAAGAGAGTCTCTGCATTTGATGAGAAGTAGCATGGTTTCGAAAGGGGAAGAGGGCTTTCACCACCAACACCAAGAGAGAGGCGTTCAGTCGCACGGCTGCCTCTTCAACGCGAACATGTAAAAGAGCGACGCGTTCATGCACACGAATCGGATACACTGAGTTGAGCGATTGTCCTCAAAGGAACAACTTCGGATTCGGGTGCTTCAATAAAGGTAAGTGATTAGATATCTCATTATGACACTAATCAATCTGGTGAGGTTTTTTTGAGACATTAGAGTTTATGGCATTTTTTACTTCACAAATATTTGAAATTGTATTAAAGAAAAAGACGGCCAATGAGTCAACCCTTTGGGATTATAGCAATTGAGAGAAGAAACAATAAGCAACAATGTATTCTTAATTACATCTAGGTCACAAATATTTTGAAACACTCCTCATAAGCGAGATTAGCTATATAGTATTGTTAATATGAAATTTATTTCTTCTCACCCGATGTTTAAGATGTAGATCAGATACGAACAGTTATCGCACTCAACGATTCTCAACATGAAGTCATCCTGAAGGCGTTCAGAAGTTTTTCTCTAAATGATAAATCTTTAAACACGCTGAAATATTTCTTAACGTGCGTACTAAGCGATGATTTTAAATGTATCGCATTAAAAGGATCAGCACGCTGAGGAAGTGCGGTCATACAACTAACATCATCGTACATTTCGCTCTAAATAGGTTCGAGAATAAGGCTTCCATTTAACACCCACATTCCATTCATAAGGATTAAGAATCTTTTATATTAATTACAGAAATCGAGTTTTGAAGAAGATCCCCTCTGACACGGTTTCCATCGTCCCACTTAGACCTTGAAGAGAGAGTATTTCCTCGTTCAAAATAACGAATCAAAGTAAATCGAGAAAGTGTCCCTAATACAATATGACCCAGTACTCACCGCCAATGATTAGGATTTCTCAGAAAATGTGCATTTGCTTAATTACTTAATGTAGATTCGAAAAAGGCTTTATACATTGTTTTTATCATATATGTTGAAAGATTGATGCTTTGGAACGTAATCTATAACGCATTGTTCATTTCTTTGAACCACCGGGAATTCGTAGATAATCTTGTCACACACACTTCCAACTTTCCCCTCGTTTCAATTCAGCTTCCTATAAATTTTATTTCCCGAGTTAAGTGCCTCCAGTTTTATTCTTTCTTACAATTAAACAATCATTTTCACCCGTGATTTTTAACTGCTCTCCTATTTCTTAAGGAAAAACGTGTTGAGTTGATAATTCTGCACTTTTCTCATTTACAGGCAACGTTTACCCGATTTCGTCTTCTAAATTTATACTAAATCTCAGTTTTAGAATACTTTTATTCATTAGTTTTTTTTATTTCGTGCTTGAATGCATCCTTCACTTCTTTAAGGTTAATTTAGTTATACCAGTATTTTTAATATATGCATATTAAAATAAAGTAAGGATAATTTCATGGTGATAACTGAATCCTCTTCCATTATTTCAGTGCATAAATCCCCGATTTAGAGATTACTTTAATAAGTATCTATTATAATATCGAGGACGGAAAGTAATTTTAGCACGTGTCTGTATTTGTTGGTGATTTCAGATAATTGTGTACATATAAATCGTGCCATAGACTTAAATATCTAAAACGATTTAGGTACCTCGTAAATCATTAAATCTTCTTGTACATAATTTTAAGGCTATAAAAATAATAGAATAAATACCTGCTGCTGTTTTTTTTTCAGACATCCACAAAATCAATAATGAAACAGGCGATAGTAAATCATTTACCGTATTCCCGATTTAAACCGTCACGAAGCACTTGCTCTCTGTACACCGAGCAAGCGTTCCTTCATTCTTGATACCCAGATATTCATTATAACTCTATGCTTAAATATTATGGAAAACATTAATCCTTTCAACATATTCCAATGAAATTACCGTCACCAGACACTTAAAGAATTTCTATTAAATGTAGCATTTCTGATGTTTTTAAGTTTCACAACTAGACGTACAAAATCTCTTAATTAATTTCCTAATAATTTTCAAAAATTCATAAACGGTAGAATATCGCCAATCTAAAGGTTCCTCATAATTCGAAGTCTCATTTTGGAACTATAATTGAAATCATTGGGAAAAAACATTATAAACTGTTTAATAAGGTTGTACCTACCGAAGAAGAAAATAGGTTGTATCGGGAAAAATACAATTATAAAAACAAAGTAACTCGGGAAAGCCAATTGAATTTGAAATTAAATAACGAAACATAATACGAATAGAAATAGAAAAATGATACGGAAGAGTATTCTTTTATTAACCTTGATTGGGCAGAATGGAAGTAAATTAGATCACGTTAGAGGTTCTTGCCTATAATTTTAAATATAAGAATAAGTTTTAAGAATATATTATATCCTGTACTTTTAGAATTTAGGGTGTTTTCTTATAGTGTAGTACAGAAATAATTTGCAGCATTCAATATCAAATTAAGTGTTTTACATAGTGCTCAATCTTAGATTATTGAGAGTAGATTTCGTTGCTACGTATGTTTGTGTTTTGAAGTGACAGATAAAAAACTGCGATCAGCCTCAAAGATCACTCGTATATGAGTTTTCGTAAATTAAAATTTGAATCCGACCAATACTTTAAAATTGAACCGACGATTTATGAGAAATTTATAAGATTATCAATCATAATTTAATTAAGTTCACGTAAAATGTGAAACACCTATTACAGAATATAAAATATTTACGTTTTACTTTTTTCACCGTCAAAAAAAACGGAAAGCTTTCCATAAATTTGAAGATACATTTGTCTCTCTATAGATTAAGAATTTATGATTTTAGAATACCAATGATTTTGAGAAATTTCATCAGTTTAAAAAGTGTTCCTTTTAATAATAATAAAGTAATAAAATAACGAAATTTTCTTTTAGTAAATCAATGCTCACAAATCAATTACATCTATAGCTGAATGCATTTTATTTCCTTAGAATAATATTTCCGCTTTACTTGGATAAATAATTTCATAGCATAAAATCTATTTCTTAAATGAATTTACTCAAAAGCGCAGAATGTCCATTCGCAGAGGACGTATGTTTGACAGATGAACTCGATCTCTACACCTATTTGGCGGATCAACCGAGAGTGGGAGAAAGTGTTGCCAAGGAGAACAGATGCTCCGGAGACATGCGGAGGGGAAAGTAAACGCTCCAAACTTCATTAAAACATTCGAAGTGAACAAGTGCTTCGGATGAAAATTTAGAAAGCCTCTGATGGAAACTAAATAAAGGAAAAGCTGACCACGTGAAAGGGTGGACGCATTTCACATCGCTCCCAATTTTAGGCACTCGTAATAATCTCACGATCAAATGAGATTGAAAACTCGAAAATTCACTCTGAAATTTGGAAACTTCGATTAGGAAAAGTTTTTCTCTTGTATTATTGATGAACATTCATCAATAAAAGCTAATTAGGCTTAATTCATTTTTAATCTTCGGTCACCGTGACCAAAATAATTTGGAGAAACCTTAACCGTTATTCGGCTTTGATTTTAGGCAATAATCTGCTAATCCAAATATTTTCTACTCATCTAAATTCATTCAACATTTTACTCGTATCTTTCTTACGCATTCTATGCACAAAAAAGGCAGTTACTAACCTCTTAAAAGCCTCTCAAATATTTTCCAATTTTTGCAAAGTTGAAATCTATTTATATTCGATAACAAAATTATTCACATGTTTTTGTTTCATCCATTTTCAGCAATATCATCTTCAATTTATAAAATACACATTCGCAATACGACGAGTATTTTTTGTCCCCTTTTCTTTTAAATTCTTTTTTGATTATCCTTTAGTTGCAAGGTTTTATTAAATATTTTGAAGTTAATTCTTATGAATTGAGGCAAGGTGTTTGAACTCGTCAATAAAATTTATATTCTATTATACACACTGATTTTAACTTTGATATTTTTCATTTTGAATATGGAGTGTTTTGGACTTAGATACAATAATCCGAAATTTTATTTTCATAACAAACGAAATTTTAGTGAGATTGCGATATCAGTGGAAAATTAGGGAATACAAATTTTATAAACATATTCGAAACAGTGAATGC
This sequence comes from Pantala flavescens, assembly GCA_020796165.1. Classification (NCBI taxonomy): domain Eukaryota; kingdom Metazoa; phylum Arthropoda; class Insecta; order Odonata; family Libellulidae; genus Pantala; species Pantala flavescens. The sequence goes on from CM036882.1 coordinate 19,996,894, forward strand.
GAGACTTTAATTGTACGAGAGGAAGATATGGGGTTTTAATCGATTTCAAGAGGAGAAAGCGGAAACGGGGGCAAGGCCGTTTCCTTAAAGAGAAAGTGGATCACAAAATTACTCCAAATGTGGATCCCCTAATGGAGATGGGCACTCGATGGTGTTCATAACGAGATAATCAGCTCATAAATAGCAATTAAAAGAGTAAAAGAGCGATTGTTATATTGCGTACCGCACATAGTTCCAGATTAGAAAGTAGAATACATCAGATGAAAGACGTCCGCACGAAAATCATCGTGTGATCAAAAGATTTATTATTTATAAGATTGAGTTTGTATGCTTTATCGAAAGGAGGGAATTTTATCCTTCAGTCTCACTGACGCATTGCAATGATCTACTTATCAAGTAATTAATAGGAATAACAATGAAAAATGGATACCAAAAGATGATAATTCGCATGTTATATTTTATAATTGCTTGGTTACAGATAGTTTCGGTGTTTCAGAGAAAGTAACCAGATGAAGAGGCATTCTTCGATGCGATATAACGTCTTGAACAAGTTCTCCAAATAAAATTTTAAAATAAACAAATAGGCTTCATTTCATTATAATTTCTTTGCCATTTAAATCCGAAAAGTAATTTTGTGTAACATTATAGAACAGAATAATCCATAATTGAATTTTAACTTAATAATATAAGCATGCTTTCGCCATTCAACTAATTCTTATATCACACATAATAGCGAAATAAATGATACGAAACTATCACCGTATTAGTAGTTATGTATTTTGCACTATAATGTACTTAGTTGGAAACATTTTCCATAAACTTGGATACTAATCATTTCATTTCAGTACACCATCGGCTATATTAAGGGCTGATTAAGTTCATATCACCGCTCAACTTCAAAAGACCTCTTCTTTAATTAGAGGATTGAATTCTCTAAATCATACATTATTTTTTTAATATTTCTTTAAATGGTTCCTAAATTTACATCAATTACTCAAAGAGGACCTAAAAAATTAGTACCCTGATAACCGATTAATTAAACTGCGACAATTCATTTTACTTATTGATATCTGAGCTTGGAATTTGATTTAATCGGCAGATAACCTTCTCAGGTTAACTACGATGAAACAGAAGATCATTCACTGAAAGTTATTGCGGTTTTTTCACGAGTAGAATCCATGATATCCATCCATCGCTATACATTAGCATAAAGTTTTCATTAAAACCTTATACTAAGAAATAAAAAAGAGTTTTATGAAATTTTATTAAAATATATATTGAAGACGGAATAAATGATATTCACTATCAAAGCTATTCGAAAAATAATCTCATCCCAAATTCTTTTAAAATTCACACAGTCGCTTCGTAATAAAGATACGTTCGAGGTTAATTGATGTAAAGATTTGAAGGCTGAAGGGTATTAAATTGTTGTATTAGACTATTGAATTGAATAAACTGTATTGAGTGGTCTCACATAAGAGAATCATCTTTAAATTTTCCATAACCAGCAAATGATTATCTTAACAATAAGAGAACTAGTCTAACTAATGTGGTCAAATTTTTTCGAATTCATTGCATAACCAAATGTTTTTTCTTTAATTTTGCTCCTCAACAGGATTTGAAAAGAGGAAATATGGATATTCTTTGGCTGATTCTCGCGCTTGCAGCGACCAAAGGGACGAGGGCCTTGGAAATCCCAGAGGAGTGGATGATGGATGCCACAAAGGAAAGCTGGTGAGCATAACAAAGAGAAACCCATCATGGGAGAAAGCAGAATAATTTCACCCTCACATTCATGCAGCCTGATAATGTTTCGGTTTTCACAGAAAGAAGATAACTTTCTCCTAAAAATAGACTTTCTTTCTTTGAGTCAGCGATTATGGAATAGTTCAAGAAAAATTCATCTAGCTTTTTAATCGTAATGTAAAAAGCGATAAGAGTAATGGATCTTTGAAGATACGATGAATGACAAACATCAGATATATTAATAAACTTTTAATTTAACTACCATATATATATATATATACTATTGAATTTGTTAAATTGATTTGAAAAGTTGAATAAATTTCAGAATCTCATTAATTAGATAGAAATAATTTTAAGCAAATAAATCGTTTTCGAGAGCACTCCGAAATATTTCGTTTGATCGTACCTATGTACAAAAATGTTTTATTTTCAAACGGTGTTTAACAAATTGATGATTTTAACTCGTAAACAATACACTCAATATACAAATTTAAACGAGAGCGTTTGTATCTCCACAACGAAGTTTTTAATAATATATATATATTAATAACCGCAACGATTACAGTTCAGTAAAATAAAGTTGCGTACTTTATTTAATAAGCATTTACTAATGCATCGAGAATTGATCCCTTCGAAATCTAATATCAACTTTCTTTTAGGTCCATCGATAGAGCAGATAGTCCATCAGAAGAGCAGGTTTTCGGCAGTGAGACAGAAAATCGAAACGTTTTCTCAGCTGATAGAGTACGATGGACCCCAAGCAAAAGCAGATTCCAACCTTCCAGAAGGCCCGAACTGGAAGATGAACTACCACTGGAGGAGCACCAAAGGCGGATACAGCAAAATAGAGGTCGAAGACCAAGATTAAGGCCAGGGACTCAACTGGAAAACCTAGGAGGGGGAATGTTAATGGACGAAGATGAGTACCCTAGGAATGTCGGAGGACCGCAGATCGTCAACAGCGGCAAACACTATCCATTCACAGATCTTAAATCCCTGTTGAAAGCATCCGGTCCTTCCAGTCTTAGCGAGGTTCTTCAGCAAAAGAACCTTTCGCTCGAGGATTTTCTAAGGGGTAGCAGAAACGCTCTGTCAGCGATCACTTCTTCGTTGGACAAACAAACTGAGAATCTTCAGCGAAGGAGACCGGCGCTGTTCACGAGACCTCCACTGATGAGACGGAGAACTACCACGACCCCAAAGTCAGAAGAGACTACGACCACAACACCAATCTCAAGCGGAGACCCGAGCAGAGACATCCTGGAGCTGATTTGGCGAGATGACGAAGGTCCGAGCCTCGCTGAAATCTTATCTTCGAGGAATATGACTGTCGAAGACTTGATCGAGCAGAAACAACGGGCAGCTGGTAGAGAAGACATCAGCGAACTATTTGGAGGAGTCGATCAGGAAGAGAATAAAAAGGAAGAGACGAGAAATTTTGCCGATTTCGATATTCTAGAAACCGATTGGAACCAAAATCACTACGGTGACATGAGCGAAGAGGAGGATCAAGAAGTGACGCAATCGAGAACGATGTACCACGTCGTCGTGGGTGAAACAAAAGTGGCAGAAAAGAATGTTCCGCAACGGCAAATTTCATCCGACAACAGTTATCTAAAAGTAGTGCCGAGTGACTATTCGACAACGACAGAGGAATCAAAGATGTCTGTGACTGAAGAACGCGAACTTGCAAGTACTATCGAATCTCAGAAAGCAAACAGAAAAACGCTTAGTATAGTCCACTCTTCCGACCTCCCAAAAGAGAATTTGCACCAAGAAGAATTTCGTCCCATAATAAGAACACGACTCGCCATGACATCAACAAGCAAAGAAAAGGATATCCATACTCCTACTAATTTAAAGAGTGTAACGGAAATGAACTTAAATATCGTAGAGGACGAAGTTGAATCAGAGCAAGGTTTACCAATGGGTGTGAAAGGTGCCATTATTGCGAGCGGTTGTCTTCTGGGGATTGCTTTGTTAATATTCCTTGGCATCTTCTCAGTCTTTAGATACAGACAGTGGAAACGAAGGGGTGGTGCGAGTCCGTATTTCTGTGTAGCGATGCTGGAGGCAGGAGAAAAGAAGGACAAGAACGCATGTTCGAATGGATGGACCGATAGTATAGACTCTGCTCAAGCAAGATTATGGAGGACTCTGAGAAGGGGTAGGTGCCGATTGGACAACAGAGAAGGAGGGCATACGTAGACTACGAAACTTTGAACGATTACCCATGACAGACATCAAGTGATTTTTCTATTGTGACAGAACAATTTGCTGGTCAATGCAACCAAGTAACAGACTGAGTGCATCATTGCATATTATTTGTCAATGACAAAGCAGAAGCTCAGAGATGAGTACTTGAGCAAATAATGTTTCCTCTCTAATTTGGAAAAGTGAAGTGAATTTTAACATATTTAGGGGAACATCTTAGCATCGTGAGGTTTTATATTAGTGCTGAGAAAGACACCTTAGATCTTTATATTATCATTGTGTGTGCTTTTATTTATAATGCTAAAGTCTAGGTCACTGAATATCAACTAACTTTCCATTAACCATACCTAAATGATAAAAATATGAGCAAAAAATTTTAAAAATCAACAGCATGTGATATTTTCCACCAAGAATTACAATTTAATGTTAATTTAATAATAATGTTACAGCTAGCTTATTTTAACTCACCTATACTGCTCATAAGTGAAAACATTCCTGAGAAGCAAACTTGCTGGATCATCCGCTGTCTATAAGTAAAGTAAACAACAAATTTACAGAAGAACAATGAACTTTCAAATTCTCATTACTCATTCAAGTGATTAAATTATTACAAAGAAAAGATGCTTCACATACCCGAAACATCATATGAAAATAGGCATATTGTCTTGCAATATTTCTACACTGCTTCACAGCTGTTTCTAAAATTAAAAAATATATATAAATAGTTATTATTTAATAAATGTTTCATTACTATGATAAAAATTTGTTTCAAGAATGTGAAGAATTAAATTTTACATTTACATAAATAAATAAATTAAAATGAAAATATAATAAAATAATGAAAATGATCTAAATTGGCTACAGAATTTAATTCACAAAGGATGATATAAAAATATCATTTAATTTATGTTCATCCATCAATTAGAAGGTTATAATTTAAATTACAATAGAATTTATTTCTTGAAAGTATTTGCAAATAAATAACTTAACTATGAATGCTGACTTAAATTTTCATCCTAAGAAATAATAGTTAAGGAAGAATAAAAAAATAAATAAGAAATGAAAAACACTTCACAGATTGACCTATAAGAAAGGTCTGAAAAAACTGACATACATTTCATGCTATTGTACAGATGTATTCATAATTTGAACAGAATATTCCCTATTTTATATTTTTTAAACAAAATCTATACACTTAAGAGGCCAGCTCCTTATCTCATGCAATTAAAAGGTTCAATAGGTGCCATAAATGGAAGATTTCTCTAATGATAAAGGAATGTACAGAAACAATTTATGATCAACTTTTAGAATGGTGCTGACATTAATGAAACATAGTTCCTAATTCTTAACTCTGAGCTCATTAAACATTGATACAAGTAAATAATTCTTCAGAGAATAATTAGTAATTCAACTAGTAATACTTAAATGGATAAATTTCTTAGATGTAAACTTCTTAAACAAGTTATAATTAAAGAACACATGACAGATCAGGTTTTAATCAAAACAATTCCATAGATTGAATGAACTTATATAAACATGCAACACTTATACCATGCATTAACTTGTTAGAATTGAAATCATAAATATCATGCCCTACAATTACTTATCCAAGGGAAAATTAACTAGCAAAAAACAACAGAAAATTTTTGATGAGATGTTGACAGAAAACATTAAAATGATGGATGCCTAAAGTTTCTCTTGGCTCCATACCAACAAAATATTGCTATGGAATGTAAATTTGCCCTTTATGTATTCCATAATGCAATTATAAGTTGGAAGCCACAAGCAAAAATACTACTTGTTCCAAACATAGACATTCCATTCCAGGAATACAATTAATGTGTTTCATACATCTAAATCTAATTTTCCCTGTCCTCCATGTCCAAGTAGTTAATAAACTTAGAAGATCCAGTCTAATCAGAGGCAGGATAAATTCTAGCCAAATCCTCAGATTTTCACCATGATTTCAACATCTTCCAAACTCTGGAAATCCAACAAGATGAATATTCAAATCCATGGAATATCTAACTTACCTCAAAAGATCTGAATAAATCATTAGTAAATTAAGATCAATTGAAACTCAGAGCTGAATGAGAACTTTTGATTGCAGTTATTTCTTCTAAAATAATTCTGCACGAATTTTTATAAAATTACTCAGTTATGAAATTATATAAGGTCTTTAAATGATCCAGAACAATAATATTAAATATGATAAAATAGAATTTTTTACACAATATTAACTACTTACCTAATATCTGCAATATAGAGCATGCACCACACATCTAAAGAAGCATCTATTATATTACAATGTGCACTTTATGCATTAGAGCTAAAAACTGATACTCTAAATCCTTAAAATTGTTAGATAAACATAATGTAGAAAAATAATTTTATTATTTTGAAACAAGAAAACATAATAGAAGGAAATTAAAAAATTACTTAATAAGCAGATAAAATTATTGCAATTAAATTGTAATTATTTATCTCTAAAGCTTAAACATGCATACTATTATATGTATTTTACCTGGTACATCCCATGCCTACAACTATTCATAATTTCACTATTTTGGAAAGAAAATAAAAAGACAAGTATGTGGAAGGAACACTCCTTCAGGATATAAGAACTAAAAATGCTTGAACCCAAATATATTTGTCTTTCATGAATTTAAATAAAGACAAGGTAGAATATTCAGTACAGATATACACTTAATACTAATTTAGCTGATGCATACTACAGTTGATAACACTGACAATTTAATTTTTGTTTTATATTTATTCTTGACTTGCCTTGACAATTATTTTATCAAAAAACTTCAATAGAGAATTCAAATCATAAAATGTAATGATAGGATATCTGTAGTGGGTATACCTAATTGAAGAAAGTTCAAATTAAACATCCCGAGCATGCTATAGAATTGGATTGCTAATGAAGTCACTGACATTTTCAATGTGAACAAAGAGGTATATTTAATATTAAGCTACAACTTAATAAGATCTCTAGATTGTTTCTGAGAAAGTTTAAATGGTAAAATACTGTAAAAGTCCAAATAGAAATTAATGTCCTTCTGAAATTCTATTAAACTATCTATTCTAAAAAGTAAAAAATGAACCATCCTGTAATTTTAGCTTCATATTACATAAAAAATATTATAAATAAGAAAATATTCTAAATAAAGCTCAAGTTTGATTATATAATGCAAGTATATTTTTAAAAGTGTTTCAAATGTTAGTGCTTCGATTGATATTGTACAAAATAAAAAATAACTCCCATTCAAACATGAAACAATATTTCAAACTAGGTTCCCTCTATTGAAAGAGATATTTATTCTTATCATCATCCAAGATATGATTGCATCAAAGTATAAACTATCTTATTCTTTATACACTTCAAAATTGAATTCCATGACCAACAAGGAGTGTATCTAACATATTCTGACATGCGCACACTGCTATGAATTACTTCAACAATAATCATTTTAAAATCAGTGTTATTTAAGGATAAGAATAAAAAATATACTTCTATATTTAATCATTACCTTTCACAGTTAACAATAGAGAAAATTATTATTGATGATAAAATTAATTGGAAATATGAATATTCCAAATAGTAGGATTATGCCTTGTATGATCGATTCATTTATTTGTCTGAGCTCAAAAATTGTAATAAAAAAATAGATACTGATCTTAATCTTCCAGACTAAATAGGAATGATATCCTAGAGAATGAATTTATCATATTGATGCCCAACATTAAAATTTTGTCTTCAATAATTATGAATAAAAATAAAGGATTAAACTAATGGATCATTTTTCCACTAAATACAAAAATTGTTTACCATTAATTATATGTACTTAACAAGCAGAAATTTAGGGTATGGTAGGAAATTCTACACAGATTAAATTAATTTCTAAAACAAATAGAAAAATTAAATTACGGTGGATTACTATAAGTTTTGGAAATCCATCTCTAACATGACCTACTACTTTTACAAGTAATACAGATGTCAGCTAAAAACGCTTCAATAAAACATTTCATATCAGCCTTCTAAACATTTTAAAATAATTTTTCGATTACCTAGAGTTGGAGATCCTTTCAACTCTTGAAGCTCATTTGGTTTAAAGTATAGTACTGTTGTATACCTTGATGGTAAGGTAGATATATATGGTTTCCAAAATGAATCAGGACTAAACTTTTCAACTAGCAATGCGAGTGCCAAAGCTACATTTGGCATATGTTTTAAGACAGCATCTGATTTTAGAAGAGGCCCTGCAACATTTGAAAATTACTTTCAGTTTATAATGAACAAGCAGGAGATGAATAAAATAAGAATTAAAACTTTATAATAGTTAAACGTCAATCAAGCATTTTAATGATATATTTGTCATGGTATAATTTTAAATGCGGGAATACACATAATAATCGTTTTAATTTCGATAAAGATAGATATAATTATATAAAAATATACATTAATATAATATAAGATTCAATTAAGACCAATATTAATGCAAATACAAACGTTTTCTTTCATAAATGAAGATATAGCGTGTGATTTATTAACGTACCCAAAACAGAAGAGTTCGCTTGTTCTGATGTGAGCATTAATTTTCTGGGAATTGCTAAAAGTAAATCTCCTCTATCAAAATCCTTCTCTGCCATTAGTCCATACTCATAACCTGGAAAGTCTGCAATTTTAATGCCGTCTATTTTCGCTCCATTTCCTATAAGCCAATCACGAAACTCTTCGAAATGTGCACTTCTATCTCCCATTTTTGGTGTAAGATGTTTTTCGATATTTTGTATTTTTTCCAACAGTCTGTTAATTTCCAAATAAATTTCCCATTCTTTGGACGCGCTACAGGCGGTTTTTACGCTACTGGCCACTTGTGAATAAAGACAACGCATAAGTATAAAAGTACACCAAATTTAAAAAATATAAACCACTATTACGTGCTTGAGAATGCATTTTTTACCTGCGTGCAGAGTTTCCACAAGTTGATTTAACTCGTTTTGTTTTCTTGGTGTTAAAATTTTTTTGGAATCCGATTGATTCCCTCCCTCCCCCTTTACAAGTGTCTTTCCTTTCGTAGCTGATTTTCCATGGCCCTTCTTACCCATATCGAACTACATTCAACACCGAACGTAGGGAGCAAAGTTTTGTTCCTCTTCCAATTACTATTTATAGGGAGCACATATACACTACCACTTCGTTCATCTTTGATACCAATTTCAGAATGCGTTTGTTTATTTTCTCGAGAAATTTTTTTAATCGTGAAATAGTTTCACGTATAGACTCATGATGTCACTACAGTTAAAGATGCCAGTGCTGCTAGGATTCCTGAAGTGGCTGAATGAAGAACTAGAACACGAGTACAAATCACAAGCGCATAAGTTTCCATAATCAATTCATTTTGTAATATTATTTCAAATGGGTATTTTAGAAACAATAGCAATCATTTAATGCTGGAGTTTTTAGTTTACTCACGAAATAAAGTTAATAATTATTCTCGGGCTCCAGCCTTAACCTGTGCAATTCTGTTTCTTCCAAGAGAGCGAACAAACAGATACTCATTAAGAAATGGTCCATACCGTTCGAACTATTATTAAAATTCCTTAAAAGCTTTAAATAGACGCTTCAATGTCTATTATACTCGATATAAATCTATACTATCTATGTTATACTATTATATTCGATATGAATTAATGTATGACTAAAATAGGTGGTAATAAGTGTATTAAGATTAGGGTATATAAATAAAATTATTGAAGGTTTAAAACGGTAGGGAGGTTTTTAAAAGTCAATTGAGACACCGACATCATTGGGAAGAAGAGTCATAATTTTAAGATTAAGACTACGCGATAAATAATAGATATAGCGAAGTATTCGTTTCGTAATATGGGTATTATCGAATAGAATAGGTTAATAGAATCACTCTTAGAGCATTTACCAGCAAACACTAAAGCCTTCAAAAAAGCTAATTATTTAAATAGAAAAATAGATAAGCCTTTGTAAGTTGTATTTTAGGTAGCGAAACCTTTTTAATCGTGATAATACTAAAATAAATTTTTATTGTAAAAATTTGTGTTTCCATAATATTTTTTATGAACCAAGTAGAACAATTGCCACGTAGTTATGATAATAAAATTAATAATATAAGTAAGGTATGAATATATGACGAATGATTAAATAAAATTTTCAATAAGCTTCGACCATCTCTGAATGTGGATTACACTAGTGAAAGTTGGGTTGTAAACTGCAATCGGGAGATAAGTACAATAGTAATCATAAAAAAGGAATTCTCAAATTTTATAATGCTCACACCCTGCTTAAGCTAAATTTTCAATCATTAGGTCATATATTTTGTATTAAGTTCGATTTTCCATGCATTTCTTATGGAAGTATTCTTTCCGTTCAACTAAGGACCAAATTTGTTTATATTGGCATTCATATATATCATATCATAGTTTTTGAAACTATTCTCAATTTGAAAGTAAGTCCTTATCAGGAAGAGCCTCAAAAGATGTTCCGAAATCCCTGATTTTACTCCTTACGGAGATAAAATAAATGTCCTCCCATCACATACCAAGAAACGAGCTTATCTTACGAAAGTTTACTAATCTTTTGTGATGTAACAGCCGTTTGCCTCTCCGATAAGTTTGTCTGAATAATTGCTAAATATCACTTTTCGTGTATTTTAAATGAGAGAATTTCGGAATCGAACCCCTTTCTTAAGACGCGTCACTGCATCTGTTTATATGCATTTTCAATTGTCTTGAAAGTGCTCTACAAACTATCCAAAAATCTGGCCCATGTATTCTGATCGCCGTAATTAAAATTGTAGGATCTCTGGTATAGGGCCTATAATACCAGATATTTTTTATCATTTGCATTCAGGGTCCGTGTCGGCTATCTTCCCAGATGAGGTGGAGGTGGCCATCACGCAAAACAATTGCCCACGTTGATTATGTTGGACATCAAATATATTTATAAACCCAATATCCCCCCCGAAGCAGCTATCAATTATATGAAGTATATATTATACGGACGTCACAGACATCCAGACCCTGAGAGGAAAATTTCCACCTCAGCCGGGATTTGAACCCGGGACCTCAGCGTTTGAAGATTAGCATACTAAGCATTCCGCCCACGAGGCCGGAAGATTTTTTCACATGTGTCTGTTGCATCGGTCCTCTCAGTCTTTTTATATCTCTCGGTATCCAGTTGAGTACTGCTGACGTCCATCGGCTCGCAAATGTCCTGCCATTTTCAGGACTTCTCTATTACATCCGTAACTCCTGTCATCTTCTTCACCCATGTATTCTTCTCGTGATCCCAAATCTTCCACACTTCTTTGGTCTAGAGTCGTAGAGTTATTGCTGCAGTCAGAACCCATGATCACTTCCGCACTTCTACTTACGTACTATGCAAGCCGTCTTTCGGTGTACGGCAGGGGATGTAAACACCTATTTTACGTTATCGCGTATCGTATTTTAGTCTATTATTATCGTATATCGTGCGCGGGAAGAAGGGAATCGATTCGTCCTAGAAACTATTTGGCGTAATTTACGTGCATTATCAGATCGGCCTAGGTAGCAAAGTGGTCGCATAATTTCAATCACATATTCCGAAAACATAGTTTTCTTAAACTTATCTAATAAACGCAATCCAGCTGCAAATCTTCTACCTGCTAATGTTTCGCAACTTGCGTTTGATAATAATTTGGTTACGCTCGCTTTTTGATCGTAGCAATTCTTTACAAATCGTACCGCTTTACGTTGTACCTTTTAGAGTTTGCGGGTGCTAATTTCGTCCGCGGGATCCCAAACCTAGATGCGTATACTAGTTGTAGTCTAACTAATGCGAAGTATAACTGTTCTCTCACTTTTCATTATTTCTACAAACAATACGCCTAATGAAGTTTTCTATTTCCTTTACCGCATATATTTGTGCTTGCTCCAATTTACGTTATTAGTGAGAGTAATCCCGAGATATTTAACCGAGTCTATTACTTTAATATCCGATTCGTTAACTTGGTACGCTATACTCTGACGCAACTGTTTATATACATTAAGAATCGAAGAGGCCTAATTACACTGCCCTGTAGAAAATAATATCAAAATTACCTAACTTTGACTTTATTTGAAGTCGCGCCATCAAGTACAACCTGTTGTTCCCTATCGCAGAGAAAATCCAGTTAACGAGTACTTAATTCTATCTAAAAATTTCATGAGTGAGCTAACAATGATGAACTCCGTTACTTTTCCCGTCAGTGAAGTTAATGAGATGGGCCTGTAATTACTTGGGTCCACTTTCCCTTTTTATAAACGGGCGTAACATTGGCTAACTTTCAATCTACGCTGGCTTCGTTAATCGAATTGCAAAAGACGATTTGGAGGTAAAGGGCTTCCTGCAAGTTCTTTTAACACTCTAGCCGGGATGCCTTCTGGACTCGGGGATTTATTTTGCGTATGAGTTCAACGATTCCATTTACGGTAAAACTGATATTCGTCATCTCCATTTTTGTTTTTATCTCAGGTAGGGTATTTACGCTGTTGTCAGATCTAAAAACGGTTCGGTAAAACTTATTCAAGACATTCATTTTCATCTTTGGATCGCCAGTTACATTTCTATCTGTGCCCTTTAATGAAGTTACGGTTTGAGGTTTTCCTTGCGTCTCTCTAAAGTATGACCAGAATGCTTTTCTTTAAAACTATCTCCGAGAACTTTTTGCTTAAAGTTGCGCAATGCCTTACGAAACTTTAAGCAACTTCTCGGACAGCATGACACGTTTGTTTCGGATTTCGCCAGTTTATACTTTTCTAATAATGACGATCCATCTGCGCTCCGATCCGACTGGTCTATTTATATGGCCCTAAAACGCACGTTAGACATGTACAATGATTTGATTGAAGAGCCTCTTTTTCTGTTCCATCGGTATTCTTCACTTGAGGATGTATGAGTGTCTACCAAATACAGTCCAACGCAGTTTGATTCTTCGGTTTACTTTATCAATTCTATTATTTTCTTCAGTTTCTTCGTGTAACATTACTGAAGCAGCGGCATTTTTGTAAATGTTACGGAGAAGATAAATGTATTATTCTTCTACCCTTGTCTCTCTAGGGCTTGTATTATGGAGGACATACCGAATCAAAAGCCTGTGCATAGTCCACAAAACACAGTACTAATAGAATATCATAATCATTTGTCTCGTTGATAATTTCTTATGGATGTGGTCTGTCGTATTGAAACCTCTTTGAAATCCGGTTTGTTCTCTCGGCTGCATAGCTGAGAGTGTCGTCTTAAAATGTTCGCCTATTATCCTCATCAATGCATTGTGGCTAACTGGGAGGAGACTGATTTGGCGGTAGTTCTCGAAATCCTCCTTTCTTCCTTTGTATAGAAGGTCAATGGTTCCAATCCTTGGGTATTTTCCTTCTCTGAGGCGGTTAGTAAATGGTTCCGATGGAAACAATTTCTGTTTCTCCGAATATAAAATATTCCTCCAATACTCCATCTACTCCACTATCTTTTCCGTTCTTTATCCTCTTAATAGCTGCAGTTACTTCTTCTAGTAGAATGGAAGGTACGATTCTTGATTTTTTCTTGAAATCTTGGTTTTCCCCTTCACCGTTTTCTGTTTCCTTGTAAAGGTGAATTATTTATATATTATATTCTTTTACAGTCTTCAGTATCGTATTTCTTTCGGTTGTTGTTGCGCCATCTTCTTTTTCTTTGGCCAAAATCTGTTTCTTCCCAATTGTTAGGCGTTGTCTGGCCTTCTTCATGCTTTTGCCATTATCAATCGCTCCTTTCGCAATCTTATCGTTGAAATTCCGTCCTCTTTAATTGCCCTTCTGATCGACTTGCAAAGGTCGATATACGTCATCTCTTGGAGTGTGTGAAGTCTTCAATTCCTTCCGTCGTTTTTTCATTTTCCAGATTTTGTCTCTTGTTTTTATCTTTTGGTTCTCGCATTCCTGTACGGTATAGAGTTAGTTCACCGATATTTAGTCTATTTCATTTTTTACTCCATCAGAATCTCTCCATGTCCACTTCCTAACTGGGTTTTTTTGAAGTAAGCTACGTACATATCGCTGCATTCTGCAAACTGTACTAGGTGGTGACCTCTTTCATTTCTCTGTCCCATACTGTACGACGACAGTATCATCGGCTTTCCACTGACCTACTCGAGTATTGAAGTCGCCCATAATTAATTTAAAGATGAGGTCTTCCTTTTCATTCTCAGAGCCGACTGTCCGGTAGAATTTTCAATTTCCTCTTCGCTGCTGTTGGTGAGTAGACTCGGATAAATCCTGGCTAACAGAGTATCGCTTGTTGATCTTGAGTTCTAGTCCACATAATCTATCAGATGTACTTACTACTTTCTCTGTATCATTCTTTCATTTTTTGTTAATCAAGAGGCCAACGCCGTTAAGTCTTCCAACCTTCGTGCCACTGTAATAAAATAAATGATCCTCTTTAAGAGTTGACAGGTCTTGAAGCTTTCTTCTAACTTCGCTGAGTCCAATAACCATTTTATCTGCTTCATTCTGTAGCTCCAGAAGTCGATCATCGCTCTTCAGGCTGCGGCAGTTGTATGTTTAGTATATTTATTTAGTGTTATAATGCTCTATTCTCAATGATGGACCCCTGTAATGTAACACCTCCCAGATGTCCAAATGGGTGGTGCTTTTACGTCCGGATGAATTTACAACTCAGAAGCACGTCAGGAAAATTGTAAATATGCTTGGGGGAAGAAGGACAATAATTTGCATGGCTGCCCCAATGCCGGTTGGTGAATACCACTTTGATTATTTGGCCGGAGATATTTGGCTGAAGCCTTCTTAGCATGGTTAGTCCTGAGCCATAATTCGCCTCCCCTCCGCCCACTTGAGGCAATGAACTGTGGCAGTTGAGGAGAATATATATGTTATATAAAAGATCGGTGGTCCTTCCAAACTTTAAATTCGTACTCTATATTTACTCATTTATTATCATAAACCACACAAGCATTCACTTTCTGGATAATTAAGGTGTGATTCGAAACTTCCCGAAAGGAAAATTCCTCCTCAGCCGGGATTTGAACGCGGGATCTCAGCGTTACTTTAGAATCCTAACCTTTCTGCCAACGAGGCCGGGGATATATACATATATGTATGAAAAAATATGTACACACCCATCGAAGCAGCTATATATGATGAATATGTATAAGGATATATGACAATCAAATGTGCTAGTCTTTCAATAAAATAGTGTAAAATTTCACGAAAAATAGTCAAAAGCGAATATACAACCAGAATATAAATATAATAGTATTGAATATAATTTTTTTCAACTTTAAAAGATGACCGGAATAAACTTTTGTATATAGAGAAGACTAACATGTGTTTCTTTATAGCTCATTACCAATGAGTGAAACTCCGTAATTGAAGTATACAAAATCAACTGCTTCGTTATTTAGAATGTTACGGCATAAAGTGCTGTCGATAAAGGACGAAATACTTTATGGATGTTGTCCTGAAACAAATCTCCTCTCACATTTTAATATAACATCATACATTTTCAGTTAAAACTTAAGGTATCCACTTTAATTCATCTGTTATTTCCATTTGATAATTCATTAATATAGCATAGTTGCTAAATTATAATGATGTCTCTTGATATTGTTTCCCTTATTAAGTGATTTACAACTAAATCATGAAATTTTCTGCAAAAATAGCATAAAATGAAATTCTCTAGGAAAATCTCAAGATCTTGGTTTTATTTAAAAGCTTTCTGCCTCTTATTCAGTATCAGCATAGCAATGGGTAAAATTTTTTAGGATGTAAACTGATTTTTAACATATTTAATAATGTTCTTTCGTTTGTCATGCGTTCCTATTCAAATTACAACAACCACTCGTTCGTAAAATAAATTCGATGGCTGTAGGCTTACCTTGTTGTTAATAGTAAACATTTTGTAAAAGAAACTAGTACTCTCATATTTCTCATATGTTTGAAGATGAATGCCGGTTTCGACGCCGATCAGCCACCGGATAATCTCTGCTTCGCATATTTTTTATTATTTTGAGAAGCAAAATGGACTGAAACAATACTTTCAAATATCCATGAACATGCATCTACGTACAGAATGACTAACTTCGAGCTAATAATTACTTAACTGTACGTAATTTTAATCGATTCCTTTAAATTAGAATAATTTTTGCCAGTCATACGCTGAAAGGCGGCTTTCAGGGTATTTATACAGTCGTAGATGTGTAGAACGGTAACAATACAATGTTAGAATATAAATTTGAATTATTAATAATTAATTATTTATTATAATTATTAAGATTAATATTATGAAATAACCGTTTGTATTGGTCGATACTGTCACTCAATTTTGAAAATGAAATCTTAAGAGACTTAAAGAGTAAAGGGCTTGATTAAAAAGATATCAGCATTCTTAAAAAATCAAGTAGTAAGTTCTTCAAATGATATATGAATGGCGACTTATGGCCACATAACGTGATGACGGCAGAGCGTATATATAGATCTGCCGAATTAAAGAAAGGAAAATGGGAGTATCACGTGATCTCTGATCATCTCGGAATTTTTTATGGACGCGAAATGCGAGGATTCAAATATTGAATCTATGCAAACAGCTCTATTGATGGCTATAAAGCCTAAGACGGATATCGGCTTATAGATTATAGCACATAAAAACGCCAGATTATTAAAAATATATATAAATCATATATATATATATATATATATATATATATATATATATATATATATATAATATGAATTAACGGCTCTAGAAAGATAAATTACCCTCAATAAAAGATGAATAGCATGTTATAGTTATTTTAGATTTATTTCGGCATTTTATTTATAGATATTTCTGTATTTTAAAGGTTTGTGTTCAGTTCTTGGTTTTTATTCGGACGTGATCAACTTTTTAAGTACGATTTCCTTTAAAAGAGTTTTTATTGGATTAGAACAGATGAAAATGTCTTCATTTTAAAAACTAAAATAAATACCCGATAAATGTGTGCAAGACTCTACACGTAGGTATTTAGCTTAATTAATTCGTAGATAATTCGTATATAAAGAATAATTTATACTTCGAAAATACTCACAAAGTTTAGTAAAACGGTTTCAATTAACTTCCATAAATTTTCTTATAATTGATCGATTAGAAAATGAATAAATCTTATTGAGATGTTGTAAAAGATAACTTTGAACATAAATCGTTATTTTAAACAATAAGCGTATGTTTCTTGGAAATGTATCCTTCTATGTATGCAACTACCGCCCATTTAATGATCGGTATTCGGTCTATGCTTCAGGATGCGGACTCAAATGGCAAAGCTATGAGATCATCGCTTGGATATTACGTCGCTTTAGGTATTACGCCCTTCACATCCCACTCATGAGTGTTTCAAGCGGTGACGTAGCGTACGGCTATTTAATACGTCATTGGTGAGGTGGTGAGCCCAACCCACACGCCTTCCAACACACGCTCTTCTAAGAACTTTGCCGACGAGAAAAAAATCTCATAGAGAGATAAATGCGACGTAATTAAAACAAATCGAGACCAAAGATCCTTTGAACTTTCACTACATGCAGTTTATTTTTAGACGATAACCTAATCGAATGAGTTTGTAGCCGTGGGAATGCGTTGAGAGAATGGGACATCTACTCTAGACATTCTCATTTGACCAGGTAAATATATAAGTAAAAGAATCGTGAAAGATACTAAATAAAAATATTGAGCTATAAGAGTAAATTACGATATGAAATTATATATTTTATATAACAAATTTATATTTATTTTCAAATGAATTTAATATTAATTCAGTATCATTTAGAATCTCTTCCTATTTCTATGATTTGTTTGTTCATTATACGTAAAATAATCCGTATAAAATGTATATAAATAACAATAGAGATAAATCTCTCTTAGAATGAGATTATAAGCATTCTCATACATTCATAAGCTAAGTATATTAAATATATTATTTATATCAATGAGAGTTTTATATGTGTGTGTGTATACGCTTAAATTTACTTTCTTACTTTGATCACTTGATAAGCCAAAACGATCCAAAAATCATTTTAAAAGGAACATTGTGTGAATAACGCTATTTCCATTCATATACGGTGATAAAACGGAACAATCATTTTAAATTTTAACTATGCTGTTTGAAGAAATTAAATAATTAAGATCAAAGAACCGAACAAATTATTAAGGTAATAGCAACGACGAAATTGGCCTCACAAATTTTGCATCAGGCTATCTTTAGCTCACAAAAATCCTCCCAGATGATTATTTCAAATGCTTGGCTCTAATAAACACTCATTATAATTTTTTTAACTATTTTCTTTCTATTTTTCTTTCTGTGTTCTTGATCATTAGCCATTGCCATTGACTTATTGTCTCAATCAACTAATTCCATGTCTTATTTAAAGCGTAGTGCAAACTCAAATCATTTTTAAATCGAAATATGCTAAAATTATTACAAATTAAACTGCATACTAAATATTATGATATTCAAGTTTAGCGAATTTAAGGCTAAATGGTAGTCTTATTGTCGTTTTGAGAGAGGTCAGAACTCTCTTTGTTTTCTAAGAGAAATATTGGGAATAAATATCAAACACAAAAATGAAAAGGCTTTACTTTCCTTTGTCCAAAGGAACAAAGATATATTGATCGATAAGGTTGCTTATTGCTCGAAACACTATTACCACAAAATCATTTTCTGATCGCCTTATTTGTATGCTTTCCTGATTATGAAGCTGCGATTGATTTGATCAAATGGAACGAAGATAAAAGACAAATCATTAAAACAGATAATTTTATGATAATTAGGTACTTTTAGTTTTTATTAGTATTTGCATCTAATCCATTTATTTAATTTTTATCATTTAATTATCTTCAAATTTATTTTCATAATCATACTTGTAACCCACAGCCATCTTAGATTCTATACCTTTGGGTTCTGTAGGTTCAGCATGTTCGTGTCTAATTTGTACCGTTATTATTTATAAACAACACTAATATTGATTACTAAGTGTATTGTAATAGTTTATATTGATATTGTTATATATAAAATACTTAAGAATCGATAAGGACCTCATTCATCGCAAATTTTTTATTGTGATTGAAAATTTTGTGTACTGTTTAAATAGATCATGCGAATCTCTCCACATCACGAATCCTATTTTTAAGTCTTCAATTTTCTAGAGCCGAAATCATTCAGTGAGACGTAGATATCGGCAAACGAAAGTAGAAAAGTGATGTTAACGAGAATGATTCAGAATGTGCTTCCATTGAAATCTTTGAAGAAGATCCAGAGAAAAAAAAGGAAGAAAGCTCAATCCTTTCGATATAAGAATTAAAATTACGCTTTTTAAAATCAGAATCCGTTTGAATGCAACTTTATTTATATGCAAAAATCCACACAGATATCTGCAGCTGATTTGGTTTATATCATCCGAATTCATTGGACACTTTTCTCGAATTTCATTTATTTTCATGAAATTTTCAAAAATCTAAAATTGAAGAGTACTTTATTTTTTGGAATGTATGGAATTCATTTACGAACTTTTAAGCTTTTGAATCGTTTTTACAATTCTTGGAATACGTTATGTGATTCTAAAATATATTGAATAATTGTAGAAACACCAGATACGTTTTTAAATTCAGGAAAGAATAATTTTAAACAAAGAAAAACGAATAAAATCCGCGAATTCGACTTGTAAACTCATATTCATTGTTATTATAATTATTATATTTAATATATATATAACATCGGTGAACATTATATGTGTATAGTGAGTTAATGAATCAAAAGGTTTTGAAAGGATTAGATCGAAGGCATAAATATGGGAACAGCGTTTGGCGGTATAAAATAATAGTTAATTTTCTATCCTTCGAATGAATTGCCCATTCATCATCAGCATTCTGAGGAAGAATTAACACCCCATTCATCTTTTTACCGTCTTCCGTAATGCGGTATCCTTCAAGAGACATAATTTCCCGGAAAGCATGGAGATAGCCGTATTCTATCGGATGTGGAAATATTACACACGAGATAATAGCGTCCGTATAATGGTTACGTGAGACCACTGGCATCGACAGACAGCTTGACAACGAAAATGTTTTCGAGCTCAATTCTCAAGCAAACGATTAATTGAAAATGACGATTTTCTTAATCTAGATTAGTTCAGAACTCATAGCTTTTATTTCTTAACCTAATTAACTAAATCATTCGCTGGATCTATATAAGATAATCGATTTACAAATCTCGATTTTCAATTTCTTCAATTTCTTGAGAAATTGGGATCAACTAAAATGTATATATAAAAATTTATTTATTTTACATGGAAAAATACTCAAAATTATTTTATCGGGTGCTTGAAGTAGATGAATATTAAATTATAAAGTAATAAATTTTGTGCAACTGAATGTCTATTCTCGAGATTTGAAGTTCGAGGAAAACCAAGTGTTTCCGAAGGAAATTTGAAAAATGAAAACGATCATCCAAATTTGAATATTGTTGATCTCCCAGAGTGAAGCGACATCAAGTGTGTTCAGACAATGCTGGACGTGGTTATTGTTCTCTTCGGAGACCACGCCCTGAATTTCAGGGTTGTCACGATTGCTTGTCACTTGGCCATTTCAAAAGAAATAAGTCTCACTTTTGTGAATGATGAAACTCACAGATTCTATAACAAAATTCTCCTATGACTTGACAAAAATCTTATCGATACATCTCTAATAGAAAATCCTGGAATGTACATTGGAAACCATTATATCATCTACGCAAAAGAAGATTGAAAGTTTGTTACACCAATATGAGTAGTGTGCATTGCATGCATTTGTTCACCGGAACTTGCGTTCAACTGTATTATATCGGCACAGTATTTCCTAAGATCTTGGGAAAATTTAATTTCTCATCAGGAAACAAGTTTACTTCAATGAATTATTATAAAATGGGATCAATAAGTGTAACTTTCTCAGCTTTACGATGCTCTACGTATTGTGAATATTATGTTCACCGGAACAGATTTTATGATGAGAGAAATTAAGAGTTTTAGTTATATTATCTATTCTTTTTATTCTTTTATCATTAGAGAGTAGAATTTGAAGGCATTATGCATACCATAAAAAGTAAAAACAAAAGAGAGAGTGAATATTTATATTACTCTCATTACATATTTATTCATAAGAAGTGGACATTTATATACATCATTAATTCTCACATTCAGGAGTGCGCATGCGTATCAAAATATCAATTAGAAGTCGTTCAATTTATTTCGCACTCAGATAAATGTATTTTGTATTTTTTGGCCAGCTTTTTTCGATTCCAGCGGTGCGATGTAGTGATTCGTGTAGCGGCAAAAGGTTTGAAGATTATTATCACTCGCACATACAAATAATTTCCTCAGTGAATTGAATAATGTCCAGCATTGATAATTTCTCGTGATGAGAAATAGGATAGCATTCGCTCGATGCACTCATTGACAAATATTAGGATACAACACAATCTTTCGTCAGAAAACGAAGTTATTACTCACGTTAAGCATTGATGTTTATTTTCGGCCGTTCGTTTGTACCGACTAAATTTAAGTCAAGATCATTTCAAATTGTTTTTGTATAGTATGCTAAATATTTCATATATATATATACATATTATGCATATTAACCGAGGGTCCGGTACCGAGTATATTCTGGACCATGATTTCAGTAAATGTAACATTTACATTAATCCAAGTAGAATTAATGACTCATTTACTAAGAGCTTTCCATCCAAAACTCCTTTTAAGTGTTGAAATATCCCAAAGCGTGAGTTTACCTTTCAACAGATACATTGATCCGAATGAGCATCGCTATCAGTACCATCACAAATTGCACTTGTTTTGCCCAAGACTTTTCGGATTTCATTACTTCCCACTTTTGTCATTTGTAAGAAAGAGCCTGAGTAACTGACTCTTCTATATTAAATATCTTCCATTTTATTGCGCAGAGTGATTTACACAAACTTGTTTTCACTCGAAGAAATACGCATATACATGTATTAAAGTGTGGGTCGAATTGTTTTACGGTATACCGCCATTCACAACGTTCCTACATTTTTGTTCAAGTAATTGGAATGGGGAGATGAATAAGTGGAAAGGTATTGCAAAGTATAGGTTTTTAAGTTATCATCAAGCAAATGTAAAGCACGATAATTCTAAAATACACGTTTAAAATCGTATTAATATGTTACTTTTCTTCAAATTATCCTCGAAACGTAACACGAGCTAAGGTTGAATAGTTTCCATAATAAAGTTTCGAAATAACTTGCCTATAATTTCTTATGTCCCTGAATTCTAAATTTTCTCTAACCAATATTATTTTAACTACAAAATAATTTAAATTCCAACTTTCTTAATCGTTGGAAATTTCGAAATCGCTAATTGGGAACTTTTAACAGAAATAAAAGTCATCGAATTTCGTCATTTTGAAGTTGACCTCTTTCAGTTACGAATAAAAGAATTTCTCTAAAACTACCATCGTTCTTTTATGTGTTCCAGAGATTTGCCTCATAATTTGCATTTGCATTTTATTTATAGCATTTATTTTGAGGTGCATTGAGACATATATTTATAACGACTCTTTCATTCATTTTTTGAACTCAAAACTTCGAATAGACATCTCGGACATTATTTTCAAAGGTTCACTTTCAAGTATCTTTAGTAGAAGACATTATGATATGAAAAGCAGATCTAAAATATCAAATGTCTTTTAAATTATAAATTAAAGTCATTATACTTAAAGTGAAAAGAACAGATAAACAATCTCTGCTTCGGTGACCTTATCCTAAATTTACCAGAATTATTATACAATGAGTGAAAATAATTCAAATGATAAAAAATCAGCCTTAACTGTTTGATTATAAAACTCATTCGACTTTACCCCAGATGCAATTCCCGATGCATTATTTTGTGAATTAGGGCTCTAATTGCAGCACAATTTGTTTTTTTAAGTATATACTCATATATGTATATACCCACTTTTAAATGAGAGAGGAGAAAATGTCTTCTTAAATAAGTAAGTTAATGCGAATTATTGTATAATTTCTTTATTCCAATTATACAGCTATTTTATTCTTTTAAGAACTCTGATTGATGCTGAGGAAATAACAGCGATGTATCAATCTATCTAATATAATATATAATAATATATATTATTACAGTATATAAGAAACAATTGACACACAGTTCACCTTAATAAGTTACGCACTCAAAAAACGCATGTTGTATTTTTTGGTCGGTTTTTTCGATTGCACTTCGCGTCGCAGAACATTTCGGGCTCCGATGGATCCTTGGAAGAACCTCGAAAGCCCTCTGACGGCGTTTCCAAGGAATTACATCCAAAATAAAAAAGCTCGCCTCTTCATCGTCCGCGCAACATCTTTCGATAGATTAAAATCAGAAAGAATTCTCGTTTATAAGAGAAATTCCATTGAACGTTTATATGTTCGAAGTTTTCTGAAACTCAAAGTAAATTCAATGAGTGCGATTGAAACTACGATCTTACGCCCAACTGCCATCTTTATAAAGTAAAGATCAACATTATGGCTTTAAAACAAGTAGTTACAATAGAAGACGGTGAATGTCAACAATTAACAAATATATCATTTTCATGGTACAAATTAGCAGAGATTTATAAATATGATTGTAATCTGAAAATATTTATACACGAAAACTATTTCCTTGTATATTTCTTCTAATTTAGTTTATATTTCCTAATATTGGAAAAAACTTATCGTTAAGGTAAAAATATACTATCGTTAAAAAAAAAGATTTCATCCGTGTAACTTCTTAAGCATTGGATATCCAACACCCGCATCTCCTTAACGAATCGAATTTCGGCTTTTTTTTCTTTGGTCGTCTCACGTTGAAGGCCATGTCAAAAGAATGAAAAATAATGGCCCTTTTTTATAGAATCCATAAAGTCTTTTCTCGGATAAAAAAGAACGACTACACTTAATTTACCGTGTCATTTTCATTCTACTAAGAGCATGGTATTATTTCGAAAATGTATGGCTGTTTTTTATGATACTTTTGGAAGGACTGGGTGAATATGCACAGTGGATTATTTACTTTAAAATATGAATTAAATAATAAGTCTATTTTAGGGAGTTAATTTTTTTGTTTATATTAATAATGACCCTTTAGTGTTTATTATGCATTGAAAACTATATTTCCCTTATTTACGTTTTTAAATATTACTCGCTTCTCGTGGTTTGAATAAGTCCAATGAAATTAATACATAAAATAGTTTATATTTTTAATTTGGAATCGAACAAAAAAGACGGTAATCAATCGCATTTCTGTACTATTCAGTTATTTAACCGAAATCTTCAAATTAAATCCTGAAATATGAATAGATGCTAGTGGATATTAAAAAGCCCGATGCAGTAAATCTAACGTACTAAATTAAAAAGAAAAAGTAAACAATAATATAATAAAATATCATTTTTGTTTGTGAATCAACGATATATTCATAAAATTTAAAAAATATTCCTATCAATTAAGAAGGGATATTCAAAAAAGCATGATCAACAAGTTACTACAAAAAAAAAAACGATTATTTTTGTCCAAAACTAACATTTTTGTCCAAAACCAATATTTTTGTCAGAAACGATTATTTTTGTCCAAAACTAAAATTATTGTCAGATACGATTATTCTTGTCCACAACCACTATTTTTGTCGGAATAGATTATTTTTGTCAGAAACGATTTTTTTGTCAGAAACGATTATTTTTGTCAGAAACGATTATTTTTGTCACGAACGATTTTTTTTGTCAGAAACGATTTTTTTTGTCCGGAACCACTTTTTTTGTCGGAATAGACTATTTTTGTCAGAAACGATTATTTTTGTTCAAAACTAATATTTTTGTCAGAAACGATTATATTTGTCCAAAACTTATATTTTGTCAGAAACGATTATTTTTGTCCAAAACTAATATTTTTGTAAAAAACGTTTATTTTTGTCCAAAACTAATATTTTTGTCAGAAACGATTATTTTCGTCAAAAACTAATATTTTTTTCAGATACGATTATTTTCGTCAAAAACTAATATTTTTGTCAGAAACGATTATTTTTGTCCAAAACTCAAATTTTTGTCAGAAAGGATTATTTTCGTCAAAAACTAATATATTTGTCAGAAACGATTATTTTTGTCAAAAACTAATATTTTTTTCAGATACGATTATTTTCGTCAAAAACTAATATTTTTGTCAGAAACGATTATTTTTGTCCAAAACTCAAATTTTTGTCAGAAAGGATTATTTTCGTCAAAAACTAATATATTTGCCAGCAACGATTATTTTTGTCAGAAACGATTAGTTTTGTCTGAAACGATTATTTTTGTCACGAACGATTATTTTTGTCAGAAACGATTATTTTTGTCAGAAACTAATATTTTTGTCGGAAACGATTATTTTTGTCCAAAACTAATATTTTTTTCAGATACGATTATTTTCGTCAAAAACTAATATTTTTGTCAGAAACGATTATTTTTGTCCAAAACTAATAGTTTTGTCAGAAACGATTATTTTTGTCCGAAACGATTATTTTTGTATGAACAATTATTTTTGTCAGAAACGATTTTTTTTGTCCGGAACCACTTTTTTTGTCGGAATAGATTGATTTTGTCAGAAACGATTATTTTTGTTCAAAACTAATATTTTTGTCAGAAACGATTATTCTTGTCCAAAACTAATATTTTTGACAGAAACGATTATTTTTGTCCACAACCACAATTTTTGTCGCAAGAGATTTTTTTTGTCAGAAACGATTTTTTTTGTCAGAAACGATTATTTTTGTCAGAAACGATTATATTTGTCCAAAACTTATATTTTGTCAGAAATGATTATTTTTGTCAGAAACTAATATTTTTCTAAAAAACGTTTATTTTTGTCCAAAACTAATATTTTTGTCAGAAATGATTATTTTTGTCCAAAACTCAAATTTTTGTCAGAAACGATTATTTTCGTCAAAAACTAATATATTTGTCAGAAACGATTATTTTTGTCAGAAACGATTAGTTTTGTCTGAAACGATTATTTTTGTCACGAACGATTATTTTTGTCAGAAACGATTATTTTTGTCAGAAAATAATATTTTTGTCGGAAAC
Source organism: Pantala flavescens (assembly GCA_020796165.1). NCBI lineage: Eukaryota > Metazoa > Arthropoda > Insecta > Odonata > Libellulidae > Pantala > Pantala flavescens. The sequence continues at coordinate 20,023,029 of CM036882.1, forward strand.
GATTATTTTTGTCCAAAACTAATAATTTTGTCAGAAACGATTATTTTTGTCAGTAACGATTATTTTTGTCCAAAACTAATATTTTGTTAGAAACGATTTTTTTTGTCAGAAACGATTATTTTTGTCAGAAACGATTATTTTTGCCAGAAACGATTATTTTTGTCAAAAACGATTATTTTTGTCAGAAAAGATTATTTTTGTCAGAAAAGATTATTTTTGTCACGAACCATTATTTTTGTCAGAAACGATTATTTTTGTCCACAACCACTATTTTTGACGGAATAGATTATTTTTCTCACAAACGATCATTTTTTCATGAACGAATATTTTTGTCCAGAACCATTATTTTTGTCAGAAACAATGTCTTTTGTCCAAAACTAATATTTTTGTCAGAAACGATTATTTTTGTCTAATACTTAAATTTTTGTCATAAACCGATATTTTCGTCCAGAACCACTTTTTTTGTTGGAATAGATTTATTTGTCTGAAACGATTTTTTTGTCAGAAACGATTATTTTTGTCAGAAACGATTTTTTTTGTCAGAAACGATTATTTTTGTCAGAAACGATTACTTTTTTCCAAAACTAATATTTTCGTCCAAAACTAATATTTTTGTCCAAAACTTATATTTTTGTTAGAAACAATTTTTTTTTGTCAGAAACGATTAATTTTGTCAGAAACGATTATTTTTGTCAGAAACGATTAATTTTGTCAGAAACGATTATTTTTGTCAGAAACGATTATTTTTGTCAGAAACGATTAGTTTTGTCTGAAACGATTATTTTTGTCAGAAACGATTATTTTCGTCAGAAACGATTACTTTTGTCCAAAACTAATATTTTCGTCCAAAACTAATATTTTTGCCCGAAACGATTATTTTTGTCAGTAACGATTATTTTTGTCAGAAACGATTATTTTTTCAGAAACGATTATTTTTGTCCAAAACTAATATTTTTGTTAGAAACGATTTTTTTTTGTCAGAAACGATTTTTTTTGTCAGAAACGATTATTTTTGTCAGAAACGATTATTTTTGTTACGAACGATTATTTTTGTCAGAAACGATTATTTTTGTCAGAAACGATTAGTTTTGTCAGAAACGATTATTTTTGTCAGAAACGATTATTTTTGTCACGAACGATTATTTTTGTCAGAAACGATTTTTTTTGTCCGGAACCTCTTTTTTGTCGGAATAGATTATTTTTGTCAGAAACGATTATTTTTGTTCAAAACTAATAGTTTTGTCAGAAACCAGAAACGATTATTCTTGTCCAAAACTAATATTTTTGACAGAAACGATTATTTTTGTCCACAATCACGATTGTTGTCGGAATAGATTTTTTTTGTCGGAAAGGATTTTTTTTGTCAGAAACGATTATTTTTGTCAGAAACGATTATATTTGTCCAAAACTTATATTTTGTCAGAAACGATTATTTTTGTCCAAAACTAATTTTTTTGTAAAAAACGTTTATTTTTGTCCAAAACTAATATTTTCGTCAGAAACGATTATTTTCGTCAAAAACTAATAATTTTTTCAGATACGATTATTTTCGTCAAAAACTAACATTTTTGTCAGAAACGATTATTTTTGTCAGAAACGATTAGTTTTCTCTGAAACGATTATTTTTGTCACGAACGATTATTTTTGTCAGAAACGATTATTTTTGTCACGAACGATTATTTTTGTCAGAAACGATTATTTTTGTCAGAAACGATTGTTTTTGTCCAAAACTAATATTTATTTCAGAAACGATTATTTTTGTCAGAAACGATTATTTTTGTCAGAAAAGATTATTTTTGTCAGAAACGATTATTTTTGTCAGAAACGATTATTTCTGTCCAAAACTAATATTTTTGTCCAAAACTAATATTTTTGTCAGATACGATTATTTTTGTCAGAAACGATTATTTTTGTCAAAAACGATTATTTTTGTCCACAACCACAATTTTTGTCAGAAACGATTATTTTTGTCAGAAACGATTATATTTGTCCAAAACTTATATTTTGTCAGAAACGATTATTTTTGTCCAAAACTAATATTTTTCTAAAAAACGTTTATTTTTGTCCAAAACTAATATTTTTGTCAGAAACGATTATTTTTGTCCAAAACTCAAATTTTTGTCAGAAACGATTATTTTCGTCAAAAACTAATATATTTGTCAGAAACGATTATTTTTGTCAGAAACGATTAGTTTTGTCTGAAACGATTATTTTTGTCACGAACGATTATTTTTGTCAGAAACGATTATTTTTGTCAGAAACTAATATTTTTGTCGGAAACGATTATTTTTGTCCAAAACTAATAGTTTTGTCAGAAACGATTATTTTTGTCAGTAACGATTATTTTTGTCAGAAACGATTATTTTTGTCAGAAACGAATATTTATGTCCAAAACTAATATTTTGTTAGAAACGATTTTTTTTGTCAGAAACGATTATTTTTGTCAGAAACGATTATTTTAACCAGAAACGATTATTTTTGTCAGAAACGATTATTTCTGTCCAAAACTAATATTTTTGTCAGATACGATTATTTTTGTCAGAAACGATTATTTTTGTCAAAAACGATTATTTTTGTCAGAAAAGATTATTTTTGTCACGAACCATTATTTTTGTCAGAAACGATTATTTTTGTCCACAACCACTATTTTTGACGGAATAGATTATTTTTCTCACAAAACGATTATTTTTTCATGAACGAATATTTTTGTCCAGAACCATTATTTTTGTCAGAAACAATGTCTTTTGTCCAATACTAATATTTTTGTCAGAAACGATTATTTTTGTCTAATACTTAAATTTTTGTCATAAACCGATATTTTCGTCCAGAACCACTTTTTTTGTTGGAATAGATTTATTTGTCTGAAACGATTTTTTTTGTCAGAAACGATTATTTTTGTCAGAAACGATTTTTTTTGTCAGAAACGATTATTTTTGTCAGAAACGATTACTTTTGTCCAAAACTAATATTTTCGTCCAATACTAATATTTTTGTCAGAAACGATTATTTTTGTCAGTAACGATTATTTTTGTCAGAAACGATTATTTTTGTCAGAAACGATTATTTTTGTCCAAAACTAATATTTTTGTCCAAAACTAATATTTTTGTTAGGAACGATTTTTTTTTGTCAGAAACGATTATTTTTGTCAGAAACGATTATTTTTGTCAGAAACGATTATTTTTGTCGGAAACGATTAGTTTTGTCTGAAACGATTATTTTTGTCAGAAACGATTTTTTTTGTCCGGAACCACTTTTTTGTCGGAAACGATTATTTTTGTCAGAAACGATTATTTTTGTTCAAAACTAATATTTTTGTCAGAAACCAGAAACGATTATTCTTGTCCAAAACTAATATTTTTGACAGAAACGATTATTTTTGTCCACAACCACAATTTTTGTCGGAATAGATTTTTTTTGTCAGAAACGATTTTTATTGTCAGAAACGATTATTTTCGTCAAAAACTAATATTTTTTTCAGATACGATTATTTTGGTCAAAAACTAATATTTTTGTCAGAAACGATTATTTTTGTCCAAAACTCAAATTTTTGTCAGAAACGATTATTTTCGTCAAAAACTAATATATTTGTCAGAAACGATTATTTTTGTCAGAAACGATTAGTTTTGTCTGAAACGATTATTTTTGTCACGAACGATTATTTTTGTCAGAAACGATTATTTTTGTCACGAACGATTATTTTTGTCAGTAACGATTATTTTTTTCAGAAACTAATATTTTTGTCGGAAACGATTATTTTTGTCCAAAACTAATAGCTTTGCCAGAAACGATTATTTTTGTCAGAAACGATTATTTTTGTCACGAACGATTATTTTAGTCAGAAACGATTTTTTTGTCCGGAACCACTTTTTTGTCGGAATAGATTATTTTTGTCAGAAACGATTATTTTTGTTCAAAACTAATATTTTTGTCAGAAACCAGAAACGATTATTCATGTCCAAAACTAATATTTTTGACAGAAACGATTATTTTTGTCCAAAACCACAATTGTTGTCGGAATAGATTTTTTTTGTCAGAAAGGATTTTTTTTGTCAGAAACGATTATTTTTGTCAAAAACGATTATTTTTGTCAGAAACGATTATTTTTGTCACGAACCATTATTTTTGTCAGAAACGATTATTTTTGTCCACAACCACTATTTTTGACGGAATAGATTATTTTTCTCATAAACGATTATTTTTTCATGAACGAATATTTTTTTCCAGAACCACTATTTTTGTCAGAAACAATTTCTTTTGTCCAAAACTAATATTTTTGTCAGAAACGATTATTTTTGTCCAATACTTAAATTTTTGTCATAAACCGATATTTTCGTCCAGAACCACTTTTTTTGTTGGAATAGATTTATTTGTCTGAAACCATTTTTTTTGTCAGAAACGATTATTTTTGTCCAAAACTAATGTTTTCGTCCAACACTAATATTTTTGTCAGAAACGATTATTTTTGTCAGTAACGATTATTTTTGTCAGAAACGATTATTTTTGTCAGAAACGATTATTTTTGTCCAAAACTAATATTTTTGTCCAAAACTAATATTTTTGTTAGAAACGATTTTTTTTTGTCAGAAACGATTATTTTTGTCAGAAACGATTATTTTTGTCAGAAACGACTATTTTTTTCAGAAACGAATAGTTTTTTCTGGAACAATTATTTTTGTCACGAACGATTATTTTTGTCAGAAACGATTATTTTTGTCAGAAACTTATATTTTTGTCGGAAACGATTATTTTTGTCCAAAACTAATAGTTTTGTCAGAAACGATTATTTTTGTCAGAAACGATTATTTTTGTCACGAACGATTATTTTTGTCAGAAACGATTATTTTTGTCCAATACTAATATTTTTGTCAGAAACGATTATTTTTGTCCAATACTTAAATTATTGTCATAAACCGATATTTTCGTCCAGAACCACTTTTTTTGTTGGAATAGATTTATTTGTCTGAAACGATTTTTTTTGTCAGAAACGATTATTTTTGTCAGAAACGATTTTTTTTGTCAGAAACGATTATTTTTGTCAGAAACGATTACTTTTGTCCAAAACTAATATTTTCGTCCAAAACTATTATTTTTGTCGGAAACGATTATTTTTGTCAGAAACGATTATTTTTGTCCAATACTAATATTTTTGTCAGAAACGATTATTTTTGTCCAATACTTAAATTATTGTCATAAACCGATATTTTCGTCCAGAACCACTTTTTTTGTTGGAATAGATTTATTTGTCTGAAACGATTTTTTTTGTCAGAAACGATTATTTTTGTCAGAAACGATTTTTTTTGTCAGAAACGATTATTTTTGTCAGAAACGATTACTTTTGTCCAAAACTAATATTTTCGTCCAAAACTATTATTTTTGTCGGAAACGATTATTTTTGTCCAAAACTAATATTTTTGTCCAAAACTAATATTTTTGTTAGAAACGATTTTTTTTTGTCAGAAACGATTATTTTTGTCAGAAACTAATATTTTTGTCGGAAACGATTATCTTTTTCCAAAACTAATAGTTTTGTCTGAAACGATTATTTTTGTCTAAAACGATTATTTTTGTCACGAACGATTTTTTTTGTCAGAAACGATTATTTTTGTCAGAAACTAATATTTTTGTAGGATACGATTATTTTTGTCCAAAACTAATAGTTTTGTCAGAAACGATTATTTTTGTCAAAAACGATTATTTTTGTCACGAACGATTATTTTTGTCAGAAACGAATTTTTTTGTCCGGAACCACTTCTTTGTCGGAATAGATTATTTTTGTCGGAAAGGATTATTTTTGTTCAAAACTAATATTTTTGTCAGAAACCAGAAACGATTATTCTTGTCCAAAACTAATATTTTTGACAGAAACGATTATTTTTGTCCACAACCACAATTTTATGTCGGAATAGATTTTTTTTCTCAGAAACGATTATTTGTGTCCAAAACTAATATTTTTGTAAGAAACGTTTATTTTTGTCCAAAACTAATATTTTTGTCATAAACGATTATTTTCGTCAAAAACTAATATTTTTTTCAGATACGATTATTTTCGTCAAAAACTAATATTTTTGTCAGAAACGATTATTTTTGTCAGTAACGATTATTTTTGTCAGAAACGATTATTTTTGTCAGAAACGATTATTTTTGTCCAAAACTAATATTTTTGTCCAAAACTAATATTTTTGTTCGAAACGATTTTTTTTTGTCAGAAACGATTATTTTTGTCAGAAACGATTTTTTTTTTCAGAAACGATTATTTTTGTCAAAAACGATTATTTTTGTCAGAAAAGATTATTTTTGTCAGAAAAGATTATTTTTGTCACGAACCATTATTTTTGTCAGAAACGATTATTTTTGTCCACAACCACTATTTTTGACGGAATAGATTATTTTTCTCACAAACGATTATTTTTTCATGAACGAATATTTTTGTCCAGAACCATTATTTTAGTCAGAAACAATGTCTTTTGTCCAAAACTAATATTTTTGTCAGAAACGATTATTTTTGTCTAATACTTAAATTTTTGTCATAAACCGATATTTTCGTCCAGAACCACTTTTTTTGTTGGAATAGATTTATTTGTCTGAAACGACTTTTTTTGTCAGAAACGATTATTTTTGTCAGAAACGATTTTTTTTGTCAGAAACGATTATTTTTGTCAGAAACGATTACTTTTGTCCAAAACTAATATTTTCGTCCAAAACTAATATTTTTGTCCAAAACTAATATTTTTGTTAGAAACAATTTTTTTTTGTCAGAAACGATTAATTTTGTCAGAAACGATTATTTTTGTCAGAAACGAATATTTTTGTCAGAAACGATTAGTTTTGTCTGAAACGATTATTTTTGTCAGAAACGATTATTTTTGTCAGAAACGATTACTTTTGTCCAAAACTAATATTTTCGTCCAAAACTAATATTTTTGTCAGAAACGATTATTTTTGTCAGTAACGATTATTTTTGTCAGAAACGATTATTTTTTCAGAAACGATTATTTTTGTCCAAAACTATTATTTTTGTCCAAAACTAATATTTTTGTTAGAAACGATTTTTTTTTGTCAGAAACGATTTTTTTTGTCAGAAACGATTATTTTTGTCAGAAACGATTATTTTTGTCAGAAACGATTATTTTTGTTCAAAACTAATATTTTTGTCAGAAACCAGAAACGATTATTCTTGTCCAAAACTAATATTTTTGACAGAAACGATTATTTTTGTCCACAACCACAATTTTTGTCGGAATAGATTTTTTTTGTCAGAAACGATTTTTTTTGTCCTAAACGATTATTTTCGTCAAAAACTAATATTTTTGTCAGAAACGATTATTTTCGTCAAAAACTAATATTTTTTTCCGATACGATTAATTTCGTCAAAAACTAATATTTTTGTCAGAAACGATTATTTTTGTCCAAAACTCAAATTTTTGTCAGAAACGATTATTTTCGTCAAAAACTAATATATTTGTCAGAAACGATTATTTTTGTCAGAAACGATTAGTTTTGTCTGAAACGATTATTTTTGTCACGAACGATTATTTTTGTCAGAAATGATTATTTTTGTCACGAACGATTATTTTTGTCAGAAACGATTATTTTTGTCAGAAACGATTAGTTTTGTCAGAAACGATTATTTTTGTCAGAAACGATTATTTTTGTCCAAAACTAATAGTTTTGCCAGAAACGATTATTTTTGTCAGAAACGATTATTTTTGTCACGAACGATTATTTTTGTCAGAACGATTTTTTTTGTCCGGAACCTCTTTTTTGTCGGAATAGATTATTTTTGTCAGAAACGATTCTTTTTGTTCAAAACTAATATTTTTGTCAGAAACCAGAAACGATTATTCTTGTCCAAAACTAATATTTTTGACAGAAACGATTATTTTTGTCCACAATCACAATTGTTGTCGGAATAGATTTTTTTTGTCAGAAAGTATTTTTTTTGTCAGAAACGATTATTTTTGTCAGAAACGATTATATTTGTCCAAAACTTAATATTTTGTCAGAAACGATTATTTTTGTCCAAAACTAATTTTTTTGTAAAAAACGTTGATTTTTGTCCAAAACTAATATTTTTGTCAGAAACGATTATTTTCGTCAAAAACTAATATTTTTGTCAGAAACGATTATTTTTGTCAGAAACGATTATTTTTGTCACGAACGATTATTTTTGTCAGAAACGATTATTTTTGTCACGAACGATTATTTTTGTCAGAAACGATTATTTTTGTCAGAAACGATTGTTTTTGTCCAAAACTAATATTTCTTTCAGAAACGATTATTTTTGTCAGAAACGATTATTTTTGTCAGAAACGATTATTTTTGTCAAAAACGATTATTTTTGTCCACAACCACAATTTTTGTCAGAAACGATTATTTTTGTCAGAAACGATTTTTTTTTTCCAAAACTCAAATTTTTGTCTGAAACGATTATTTTTGTCACGAACGATTATTTTTGTCAGAAACGATTATTTTTGTCAGAAACGATTATTTTTGTCCAAAACTAATAGTTTTGTCAGAAACGATTATTTTTGTCAGTAACGATTATTTTTGTCAGAAACGATTATTTTTGACGGAAACGATTATTTTTGTCACCAACGATTATTTTTGTCAGAAACGATTATTTTTGTCACGAACGATTATTTTTGTCAGAAACGATTTTTTTTGTCCGGAACCACTTTTTTGACGGAATAGATTATTTTTCTCAGAAACGATTATTTTTGTTCAAAACTAATATTTTTGTCAGAAACCAGAAACGATTATTCTTGTCCAAAACTAATATTTTTGACAGAAACGATTATTTTTGTCCACAACCACAATTTTTGTCGGAATAGATTTTTTTTCTCAGAAACGATTATTTTTGTCCAAAACTAATATTTTTGTAAGAAACGTTTATTTTTGTCCAAAACTAATATTTTTGTCATAAACGATTATTTTCGTCAAAAACTAATATTTTTTTCAGATACGATTATTTTCGTCAAAAACTAATATTTTTGTCAGAAACGATTATATTTGTCAGTAACGATTATTTTTGTCAGAAACGATTATTTTTGTCAGAAACGATTATTTTTGTCAAAAACGATTATTTTTGTCAGAAAAGATTATTTTTGTCAGAAAAGATTATTTTTGTCACGAACCAGTATTTTTTTCAGAAACGATTATTTTTGTCCACAACCACTATTTTTGACGGAATAGATTATTTTTCTCACAAACGATTATTTTTTCATGAACGAATATTTTTGTCCAGAACCATTATTTTAGTCAGAAACAATGTCTTTTGTCCAAAACTAATATTTTTGTCGGAAACGATTATTTTTGTCTAATACTTAAATTTTTGTCATAAACCGATATTTTCGTCCAGATCCACTTTTTTTGTTGGAATAGATTTATTTGTCTGAAACGATTTTTTTTTCAGAAACGATTATTTTTGTCAGAAACGATTTTTTTTGTCAGAAACGATTATTTTTGTCAGAAACGATTACTTTTGTCCAAAACTAATATTTTCGTCCAAAACTAATATTTTTGTCCAAAACTAATATTTTTGTTAGAAACAATTTTTTTTTGTCAGAAACGATTAATTTTGTCAGAAACGATTATTTTTGTCAGAAACGATTATTTTTGTCAGAAACGATTAGTTTTGTCTGAAACTTTTATTTTTGTCAGAAACGATTATTTTTGTCAGAAACGATTACTTTTGTCCAAAACTAATATTTTCGTCCAAAACTAATATTTTTGTCAGAAACGATTATTTTTGTCAGAAACGATTATTTTTGTCAGAAACGATTATTTTTGTCAGAAACGATTATTTTTGTTCAAAACTAATATTTTTGTCAGAAACCAGAAACGATTATTCTTGTCCAAAACTAATATTTTTGACAGAAACGATTATTTTTGTCCACAACCACAATTTTTGTCAGAATAGATTTTTTTTGTCAGAAACGATTTTTTTTGTCCTAAACGATTATTTTCGTCAAAAACTAATATTTCTGTCAGAAACGATTATTTTCGTCAAAAACTAATATTTTTTTCAGATACGATTATTTTCGTCAAAAACTAATATTTTTGTCAGAAACGATTATTTTTGTCCAAAACTCAAATTTTTGTCAGAAACGATTATTTTCGTCAAAAACTAATATATTTGTCAGAAACGATTATTTTTGTCAGAAACGATTAGTTTTGTCTGAAACGATTATTTTTGTCACGAACGATTATTTTTGTCAGAAACGATTATTTTTGTCACGAACGATTATTTTTGTCAGAAACGATTATTTTTGTCAGAAACGATTAGTTTTGTCAGAAACGATTATTTTTGTCAGAAACGATTATTTTTGTCCAAAACTAATAGTTTTGCCAGAAACGATTATTTTTGTCAGAAACGATTATTTTTGTCACGAACGATTATTTTTGTCAGAACGATTTTTTTTGTCCGGAACCTCTTTTTTGTCGGAATAGATTATTTTTGTCAGAAACGATTATTTTTGTTCAAAACTAATATTTTTGTCAGAAACCAGAAACGATTATTCTTGTCCAAAACTAATATTTTTGACAGAAACGATTATTTTTGTCCACAATCACAATTGTTGTCGGAATAGATTTTTTTTGTCAGAAAGGATTTTTTTTGTCAGAAACGATTATTTTTGTCAGAAACGATTATATTTGTCCAAAACTTATATTTTGTCAGAAACGATTATTTTTGTCCAAAACTAATTTTTTTTTAAAAAACGTTGATTTTTGTCCAAAACTAATATTTTTGTCAGAAACGATTATTTTCGTCAAAAACTAATAATTTTTTCAGATACGATTATTTTCGTCAAAAACTAATATTTTTGTCAGAAACGATTATTTTTGTCACGATCGATTATTTTTGTCAGAAACGATTATTTTTGTCACGAACGATTATTTTTGTCAGAAACGATTATTTTTGTAAGAAACGATTATTTTTGTCAGAAACGATTAATTTTGTCAGAAACGATTAGTATTGTCAGAAACGATTATTTTTGTCAGAAACGATTATTTTTGTCAGAAACGATTATTTTTGTCAGAAACGATTATTTCTGTCCAAAACTAACATTTTTGTCCAAAACTAATATTTTTGTCAGATACGATTATTTTTGTCAGAAACGATTATTTTTGTCAAAAACGATTATTTTTGTCCACAACCACAATTTTTGTCAGAAACGATTATTTTTGTCAGAAACGATTATATTTGTCCAAAACTTATATTTTGTCAGAAACGATTATTTTTGTCCAAAACTAATATTTTTCTAAAAAACGTTTATTTTTGTCCAAAACTAATATTTTTGTCAGAAACGAATATTTTTGTCCAAAACTCAAATTTTTGTCAGAAACGATTATTTTCGTCAAAAACTAATATATTTGTCAGAAACGATTATTTTTGTCAGAAACGATTAGTTTTGTCTGAAACGATTATTTTTGTCACGAACGATTATTTTTGTCAGAAACGATTATTTTTGTCAGAAACTAATATTTTTGTCGGAAACGATTATTTTTGTCCAAAACTAATAGTTTTGTCAGAAACGATTATTTTTGTCAGTAACGATTATTTTTGTCAGAAACGATTATTTTTGACGGAAACGATTATTTTTGTCACCAACGATTATTTTTGTCAGAAACGATTATTTTTGTCAGAAACGATTATTTTTGTCCAAAACTAATATTTTGTTAGAAACGATTTTTTTTGTCAGAAACGATTATTTTTGTCAGAAACGATTATTTTAACCAGAAACGATTATTTTTGTCAGAAACGATTATTTCTGTCCAAAACTAATATTTTTGTCAGATACGATTATTTTTTTCAGAAACGATTATTTTTGTCAAAAACGATTATTTTTGTCAGAAAAGATTATTTTTGTCACGAACCATTATTTTTGTCAGAAACGATTATTTTTGTCCACAACCACTATTTTTGACGGAATAGATTATTTTTCTCACAAACGATTATTTTTTCATGAACGAATATTTTTGTCCAGAACCATTATTTTTGTCAGAAACGATTATTTTTTCACGAACGATTATTTTTGTCAGAAACGATTATTTTTGTCAGAAACGATTGTTTTTGTCCAAAACTAATATTTCTTTCAGAAACGATTATTTTTGTCAGAAACGATTATTTTTGTCAGAAACGATTATTTTTGTCAGAAACGATTATTTTTGTCAGAAACGATTATTTCTGTCCAAAACTAATATTTTTGTCCAAAACTAATATTTTTGTCAGATACGATTATTTTTGTCAGAAACGATTATTTTTGTCAAAAACGATTATTTTTGTCCACAACCACAATTTTTGTCAGAAACGATTATTTTTGTCAGAAACGATTATATTTGTCCAAAACTTATATTTCGTCAGAAACGATTATTTTTGTCCAAAACTAATATTTTTCTAAAAAACGTTTATTTTTGTCCAAAACTAATATTTTTGTCAGAAACGATTATTTTTGTCCAAAACTCAAATTTTTGTCAGAAACGATTATTTTCGTCAAAAACTAATATATTTGTCAGAAACGATTATTTTTGTCAGAAACGATTAGTTTTGTCTGAAATGATTATTTTTTTCACGAACGATTATTTTTGTCAGAAACGATTATTTTTGTCAGAAACTAATATTTTTGTCGGAAACGATTATTTTTGTCCAAAACTAATAGTTTTGTCAGAAACGATTATTTTTGTCAGTAACGATTATTTTTGTCAGAAACGATTATTTTTGACGGAAACGATTATTTTTGTCACCAACGATTATTTTTGTCAGAAACGATTATTTTTGTCAGAAACGAATATTTATGTCCATAACTTATATTTTGTTAGAAACGATTTTTTTTGTCAGAAACGATTATATTTGTCAGAAACGATTATTTTAACCAGAAACGATTATTTTTGTCTGAAACGATTATTTTTGTCAGAAACTAATATATTTGTCAGAAACGATTATTTTTGTCAGAAACGATTAGTTTTGTCTGAAATGATTATTTTTTTCACGAACGATTATTTTTGTCAGAAACGATTATTTTTGTCAGAAACTAATATTTTTGTCGGAAACGATTATTTTTGTCCAAAACTAATAGTTTTGTCAGAAACGATTATTTTTGTCAGTAACGATTATTTTTGTCAGAAACGATTATTTTTGACGGAAACGATTATTTTTGTCCGGAACCTCTTTTTTGTCGGAATAGATTATTTTTGTCAGAAACGATTATTTTTGTTCAAAACTAATATTTTTGTCAGAAACCAGAAACGATTATTCTTGTCCAAAACTAATATTTTTGACAGAAACAATTATTTTTGTCCACAATCACAATTGTTGTCGGAATAGATTTTTTTTGTCAGAAAGTATTTTTTTTGTCAGAAACGATTATTTTTGTCAGAAACGATTATATTTGTCCAAAACTTATATTTTGTCAGAAACGATTATTTTTGTCCAAAACTAATTTTTTTGTAAAAAACGTTGATTTTTGTCCAAAACTAATATTTTTGTCAGAAACGATTATTTTCGTCAAAAACTAATAATTTTTTCAGATACGATTATTTTCGTCAAAAACTAATATTTTTGTCAGAAACGATTATTTTTGTCAGAAACGATTATTTTTGTCACGAACGATTATTTTTGTCAGAAACGATTATTTTTGTCACGAACGATTATTTTTGTCAGAAACGATTATTTTTGTCAGAAACGATTGTTTTTGTCCAAAACTAATATTTCTTTCAGAAACGATTATTTTTGTCAGAAACGATTATTTTTGTCAGAAACGATTATTTTTGTCAGAAACGATTATTTTTGTCAGAAACGATTATTTTTGTCAGAAACGATTATTTCTGTCCAAAACTAATATTTTTGTCCAAAACTAATATTTTTGTCAGATACGATTATTTTTGTCAGAAACGATTATTTTTGTCAAAAACGATTATTTTTGTCCACAACCACAATTTTTGTCAGAAACGATTATTTTTGTCACGAACGATTATTTTTGTCAGAAACGATTATTTTTGTCAGAAACGATTGTTTTTGTCCAAAACTAATATTTCTTTCAGAAACGATTATTTTTGTCAGAAACGATTATTTTTGTCAGAAACGATTATTTTTGTCAGAAACGATTATTTTTGTCAGAAACGATTATTTCTGTCCAAAACTAATATTTTTGTCCAAAACTAATATTTTTGTCAGATACGATTATTTTTGTCAGAAACGATTATTTTTGTCAAAAACGATTATTTTTGTCCACAACCACAATTTTTGTCAGAAACGATTATTTTTGTCAGAAACGATTTTTTTTGTCCAAAACTCAAATTTTTGTCAGAAACGATTATTTTCGTCATAAACTAATATATTTGTCAGAAACGATTATTTTTGTCAGAAACGATTAGTTTTGTCTGAAACGATTATTTTTGTCACGAACGATTATTTTTGTCAGAAACGATTATTTTTGTCAGAAACTAATATTTTTGTCGGAAACGATTATTTTTGTCCAAAACTAATAGTTTTGTCAGAAACGATTATTTTTGTCAGTAACGATTATTTTTGTCAGAAACGATTATTTTTGACGGAAACGATTATTTTTGTCACCAACGATTATTTTTGTCAGAAACGATTATTTTTGTTACGAACGATTATTTTTGTCAGAAACGATTTTTTTTGTCCGGAACCACTTTTTTGTCGGAATAGATTATTTTTCTCAGAAACGATTATTTTTGTTCAAAACTAATATTTTTGTCAGAAACCAGAAACGATTATTCTTGTCCAAAACTAATATTTTTGACAGAAACGATTATTTTTGTCCACAACCACAATTTTTGTCGGAATAGATTTTTTTTCTCAGAAACGATTATTTTTGTCCAAAACTAATATTTTTGTAAGAAACGTTTATTTTTGTCCAAAACTAATATTTTTGTCATAAACGATTATTTTCGTCAAAAACTAATATTTTTTTCAGATACGATTATTTTCGTCAAAAACTAATATTTTTGTCAGAAACGATTATATTTGTCAGTAACGATTATTTTTGTCAGAAACGATTATTTTTGTCAGAAACGATTATTTTTGTCCAAAACTAATATTTTTGTCCAAAACTAATATTTTTGTTCGAAACGATTTTTTTTTGTCAGAAACGATTATTTTTGTCAGAAACGATTTTTTTTGTCAGAAACGATTATTTTTGTCAAAAACGATTATTTTTGTCAGAAAAGATTATTTTTGTCAGAAAAGATCATTTTTGTCACGAACCATTATTTTTGTCAGAAACGATTATTTTTGTCCACAACCACTATTTTTGACGGAATAGATTATTTTTCTCACAAACGATTATTTTTTCATGAACGAATATTTTTGTCCAGAACCATTATTTTAGTCAGAAACAATGTCTTTTGTCCAAAACTAATATTTTTGTCAGAAACGATTATTTTTGTCTAATACTTAAATTTTTGTCATAAACCGATATTTTCGTCCAGATCCACTTTTTTTGTTGGAATAGATTTATTTGTCTGAAACGATTTTTTTTTCAGAAACGATTATTTTTGTCAGAAACGATTTTTTTTGTCAGAAACGATTATTTTTGTCAGAAACGATTACTTTTGTCCAAAACTAATATTTTCGTCCAAAACTAATATTTTTGTCCAAAACTATAATTTTTGTTAGAAACAATTTTTTTTTGTCAGAAACGATTAATTTTGTCAGAAACGATTATTTTTGTCAGAAACGATTATTTTTGTCAGAAACGATTAGTTTTGTCTGAAACTTTTATTTTTGTCAGAAACGATTATTTTTGTCAGAAACGATTACTTTTGTCCAAAACTAATATTTTCGTCCAAAACTAATATTTTTGTCAGAAACGATTATTTTTGTCAGAAACGATTATTTTTGTCAGAAACGATTATTTTTGTCCACAACCACAATTTTTGTCAGAATAGATTTTTTTTGTCAGAAACGATTTTTTTTGTCCTAAACGATTATTTTCGTCAAAAACTAATATTTCTGTCAGAAACGATTATTTTCGTCAAAAACTAATATTTTTTTCAGATACGATTATTTTCGTCAAAAACTAATATTTTTGTCAGAAACGATTATTTTTGTCCAAAACTCAAATTTTTGTCAGAAACGATTATTTTCGTCAAAAACTAATATATTTGTCAGAAACGATTATTTTTGTCAGAAACGATTAGTTTTGTCTGAAACGATTATTTTTGTCACGAACGATTATTTTTGTCAGAAACGATTATTTTTGTCACGAACGATTATTTTTGTCAGAAACGATTATTTTTGTCAGAAACGATTATTTTTGTCAGAAACGATTATTTTTGTCAGAAACGATTATTTTTGTCAGAAACGATTATTTCTGTCCAAAACTAATATTTTTGTCCAAAACTAATATTTTTGTCAGATACGATTATTTTTGTCAGAAACGATTATTTTTGTCAAAAACGATTATTTTTGTCCACAACCACAATTTTTGTCGGAAACGATTATTTTTTTCAGAAACGATTATATTTGTCCAAAACTTATATTTTGTCAGAAACGATTATTTTTGTCCAAAATTAATATTTTTCTAAAAAACGTTTATTTTTGTCCAAAACTAATATTTTTGTCAGAAACGATTATTTTTGTCCAAAACTCAAATTTTTGTCAGAAACGATTATTTTCGTCAAAAACTAATATATTTGTCAGAAACGATTATTTTTGTCAGAAACGATTAGTTTTGTCTGAAACGATTATTTTTGTCACGAACGATTATTTTTGTCAGAAACGATTATTTTTGTCAGAAACTAATATTTTTGTCGGAAACGATTATTTTTGTCCAAAACTAATAGTTTTGTCAGAAACGATTATTTTTGTCAGTAACGATTATTTTTGTCAGAAACGATTATTTTTGACGGAAACGATTATTTTTGTCACCAACGATTATTTTTGTCAGAAACGATTATTTTTGTCAGAAACGATTATTTTTGTCCAAAACTAATATTTTGTTAGAAACGATTTTTTTTTTGTCAGAAACGATTATTTTTGTCAGAAACGATTATTTTAACCAGAAACGATTATTTTTGTCAGAAACGATTATTTCTGTCCAAAACTAATATTTTTGTCAGATACGATTATTTTTTTCAGAAACGATTATTTTTGTCAAAAACGATTATTTTTGTCAGAAAAGATTATTTTTGTCACGAACCATTATTTTTGTCAGAAACGATTATTTTTGTCCACAACCACTATTTTTGACAGAATAGATTATTTTTCTCACAAACGATTATTTTTTCATGAACGAATATTTTTGTCCAGAACCATTATTTTTGTCAGAAACGATTATTTTTGTCACGAACGATTATTTTTGTCAGAAACGATTATTTTTGTCAGAAACGATTGTTTTTGTCCAAAACTAATATTTCTTTCAGAAACGATTATTTTTGTCAGAAACGATTATTTTTGTCAGAAACGATTATTTTTGTCAGAAACGATTATTTTTGTCAGAAACGATTATTTTTGTCAGAAACGATTATTTTTGTCAGAAACGATTATTTCTGTCCAAAACTAATATTTTTGTCCAAAACTAATATTTTTGTCAGATACGATTATTTTTGTCAGAAACGATTATTTTTGTCAGAAACGATTATTTTTGTCAGAAACGATTATATTTGTCCAAAACTTATATTTCGTCAGAAACGATTATTTTTGTCCAAAACTAATATTTTTCTAAAAAACGTTTATTTTTGTCCAAAACTAATATTTTTGTCAGAAACGATTATTTTTGTCCAAAACTCAAATTTTTGTCAGAAACGATTATTTTCGTCAAAAACTAATATATTTGTCAGAAACGATTATTTTTGTCAGAAACGATTAGTTTTGTCTGAAATGATTATTTTTTTCACGAACGATTATTTTTGTCAGAAACGATTATTTTTGTCAGAAACTAATATTTTTGTCGGAAACGATTATTTTTGTCCAAAACTAATAGTTTTGTCAGAAACGATTATTTTTGTCAGTAACGATTATTTTTGTCAGAGACGATTATTTTTGACGGAAACGATTATTTTTGTCACCAACGATTATTTTTGTCAGAAACGATTATTTTTGTCAGAAACGAATATTTATGTCCATAACTAATATTTTGTTAGAAACGATTTTTTTTGTCAGAAACGATTATTTTTGTCAGAAACGATTATTTTAACCAGAAACGATTATTTTTGTCTGAAACGATTATTTTTGTCAGAAACTAATATATTTGTCAGAAACGATTATTTTTGTCAGAAACGATTAGTTTTGTCTGAAATGATTATTTTTTTCACGAACGATTATTTTTGTCAGAAACGATTATTTTTGTCAGAAACTAATATTTTTGTCGGAAACGATTATTTTTGTCCAAAACTAATAGTTTTGTCAGATACGATTATTTTTGTCAGTAACGATTATTTTTGTCAGAAACGATTATTTTTGACGGAAACGATTATTTTTGTCACCAACGATTATTTTTGTCAGAAACGATTATTTTTGTCAGAAACGAATATTTATGTCCAAAACTAATATTTTGTTAGAAACGATTTTTTTTTGTCAGAAACGATTATTTTTGTCAGATACGATTATTTTAACCAGAAACGATTATTTTTGTCTGAAACGATTATTTCTGTCCAAAACTAATATTTTTGTCAGATACGATTATTTTTGTCAGAAACGATTATTTTTGTCAAGAACGATTATTTTTGTCAGAAAAGATTATTTTTGTCACGAACCATTATTTTTGTCAGAAACGATTATTTTTGTCCACAACCACTATTTTTGACGGAATAGATTATTTTTCTCACAGACGATTATTTTTTCATGAACGAATATTTTTGTCCAGAACCATTATTTTAGTCAGAAACAATGTCTTTTGTCCAAAACTAATATTTTTGTCAGAAACGATTATTTTTGTCTAATACTTAAATTTTTGTCATAAACCGATATTTTCGTCCAGAACCACTTTTTTTGTTGGAATAGATTTATTTGTCTGAAACGATTTTTTTTGTCAGAAACGATTATTTTTGTCAGAAACGATTTTTTTTGTCAGAAACGATTATTTTTGTCAGAAACGATTACTTTTGTCCAAAACTAATATTTTCGTCCAATACTAATATTTTTGTCAGAAACGATTATTTTTGTCAGTAACGATTATTTTTGTCAGAAACGATTATTTTTTCAGAAACGATTATTTTTGTCCAAAACTAATATTTTTGTCCAAAACTAATATTTTTGTTAGGAACGATTTTTTTGTCAGAAACGATTATTTTTGTCAGAAACGATTATTTTTGTCAGAAACGATTATTTTTGTCAGAAACGATTAGTTTTGTCTGAAACGATTATTTTTGTCAGAAACGATTTTTTTTGTCCGGAACCACTTTTTTGTCGGAAACGATTATTTTTGTCAGAAACGATTATTTTTGTTTAAAACTAATATTTTTGTCAGAAACCAGAAACGATTATTCTTGTCCAAAACTAATATTTTTGACAGAAACGATTATTTTTGTCCACAACCACAATTTTTGTCGGAATAGATTTTTTTTGTCAGAAACGATTTTTTTTTGTCCTAAACGAGTATTTTCGTCAAAAACTAATATTTTTGTCAGAAACGATTATTTTCGTCAAAAACTAACTTTTTTTTCAGATACGATTATTTTCGTCAAAAACTAATATTTTTGTCAGAAACGATTATTTTTGTCCAAAACTCAAATTTTTGTCAGAAACGATTATTTTCGTCAAAAACTAATATATTTGTCAGAATCGATTATTTTTGTCAGAAACGATTATTTTTGTCAGAAACGATTATTTTTGTCAGAAACGATTATTTTTGTCCAAAACTAATAGTTTTGCCAGAAACGATTATTTTTGTCAGAAACGATTATTTTTGTCCAAAACTAATAGTTTTGCCAGAAACGATTATTTTGTCAGAAACGATTATTTTTGTCACGAACGATTATTTTTGTCAGAACGATTTTTTTTGTCCGGAAACTCTTTTTTGTCGGAATAGATTATTTTTGTCAGAAACGATTATTTTTGTTCAAAACTAATATATTTGTCAGAATCGATTATTTTTGTCAGAAACGATTATTTTTGTCAGAAACGATTATTTTTGTCAGAAACGATTATTTTTGTCCAAAACTAATAGTTTTGCCAGAAACGATTATTTTTGTCAGAAACGATTATTTTTGTCCAAAACTAATAGTTTTGCCAGAAACGATTATTTTTGTCAGAAACGATTATTTTTGTCACGAACGATTATTTTTGTCAGAACGATTTTTTTTGTCCGGAACCTCTTTTTTGTCGGAATAGATTATTTTTGTCAGAAACGATTATTTTTGTTCAAAACTAATATTTTTGTCAGAAACCAGAAACGATTATTCCTGTCCAAAACTAATATTTTTGACAGAAACGATTATTTTTGTCCACAATCACAATTGTTGCCGGAATAGATTTTTTTTGTCAGAAACGATTTTTTTTGTCAGAAACGATTATTTTTGTCAGAAACGATTATATTTGTCCAAAACTTATATTTTGTCAGAAACGATTATTTTTGTCCAAAACTAATTTTTTTTTAAAAAACGTTGATTTTTGTCCAAAACTAATATTTTTGTCAGAAACGATTATTTTCGTCAAAAACTAATAATTTTTTCAGATACAATTATTTTCGTCAAAAACTAATATTTTTGTCAGAAACGATTATTTTTGTCAGGAAACGATTATTTTTGTCACGAACGATTATTTTTGTCAGAAACGATTATTTTTGTCACGAACGATTATTTTTGTCAGAAAACGATTATTTTTGTCAGAAACGATTGTTTTTGTCCAAAACTAATATTTCTTTCAGAAACGATTATTTTTGTCAGAAACGATTATTTTTGTCAGAAACGAATATTTTTGTCAGAAACGATTATTTCTGTCCAAAACTAATATTTTTGTCCAAAACTAATATTTTTGTCAGATACGATTATTTTTGTCAGAAACGATTATTTTTGTCAAAAACGATTATTTTTGTCCACAACCACAATTTTTGTCAGAAACGATAATTTTTGTCAGAAACGATTATATTTGTCCAAAACTTATATTTTGTCAGAAACGATTATTTTTGTCCAAAACTAATATTTTTCTAAAAAACGTTTATTTTTGTCCAAAACTAATATTTTTGTCAGAAACGATTATTTTTGTCCAAAACTAATATATTTGTCAGAACCGATTATTTTTGTCAGAAACGATTAGTTTTGTCTGAAACGATTATTTTTGTCACGAACGATTATTTTTGTCAGAAACGATTATTTTTGTCAGAAACTAATATTTTTGTCGGAAACGATTATTTTTGTCCAAAACTAATAGTTTTGTCAGAAACGATTATTTTTGTCAGTAACGATTATTTTTGTCAGAAACGATTATTTTTGACGGAAACGATTATTTTTGTCACCAACGATTATTTTTGTCAGAAACGATTATTTTTGTCAGAAACGAATATTTATGTCCAAAACTAATATTTTGTTAGAAACGATTTTTTTTTTCAGAAACGATTATTTTTGTCAGAAACGATTATTTTAACCAGAAACGATTATTTTTGTCAGAAACGATTATTTCTGTCCAAAACTAATATTTTTGTCAGATACGATTATTTTTGTCAGAAACGATTATTTCTGTCAAAAACGATTATTTTTGTCAGAAAAGATAATTTTTGTCACGAACCATTATTTTTGTCAGAAACGATTATTTTTGTCCACAACCACTATTTTTGACGGAATAGATTATTTTTCTCACAAACGATTATTTTTTCATGAACGAATATTTTTGTCCAGAACCATTATTTTTGTCAGAAACGATTATTTTTGTCACGAACGATTATTTTTTTCAGAAACTAATATTTTTGTCGGAAACGATTATTTTTGTCCAAAACTAATAGCTTTGCCAGAAACGATTATTTTTGTCAGAAACGATTATTTTTGTCACGAACGATTATTTTTGTCAGAAACGATTATTTTTGTCAGAAACGATTGTTTTTGTCCAAAACTAATATTTCTTTCAGAAACGATTATTTTTGTCAGAAACGATTATTTTGGTCAGAAACGATTATTTTTGTCAGAAACGATTATTTTTGTCAGAAACGATTATTTCTGTCCAAAACTAATATTTTTGTCCAAAACTAATATTTTTGTCAGATACGATTATTTTTGTCAGAAACGATTATTTTTGTCAAAAACGATTATTTTTGTCCACAACCACAATTTTTGTCAGAAACCATTATTTTTGTCAGAAACGATTATATTTGTCCAAAACTTATATTTTGTCAGAAACGATTATTTTTGTCCAAAACTAATATTTTTCTAAATAACGTTTATTTTTGTCCAAAACTAATATTTTTGTCAGAAACGATTATTTTTGTCCAAAACTCAAATTTTTGTCAGAAACGATTATTTTCGTCAAAAACTAATATATTTGTCAGAAACGATAATTTTTGTCAGAAACGATTAGTTTTGTCTGAAACGATTATTT
The DNA here is from genome assembly GCA_020796165.1 of Pantala flavescens. Taxonomy (NCBI): domain Eukaryota; kingdom Metazoa; phylum Arthropoda; class Insecta; order Odonata; family Libellulidae; genus Pantala; species Pantala flavescens. The sequence goes on from CM036882.1 coordinate 20,045,522, forward strand.
TTGTCACGAGCGATTATTTTTGTCAGAAACGATTATTTTTGTCAGAAACTAATATTTTTGTCGGAAACGATTATTTTTGTCCAAAACTAATAGTTTTGTCAGAAACGATTATTTTTGTCAGTAACGATTATTTTTGTCGGAAACGATTATTTTTGTCCAAAACTAATAGTTTTGTCAGAAACGATTATTTTTGTCAGAAACGATTATTTTAACCAGAAACGATTATTTTTGTCTGAAACGATTATTTCTGTCCAAAAACTAATATTTTTGTCAGATACGATTATTTTTGTCTGAAACGATTATTTTTGTCAAGAACGATTATTTTTGTCAGAAAAGATTATTTTTGTCACGAACCATTATTTTTGTCAGAAACGATTATTTTTGTCCACAACCACTATTTTTGACGGAATAGATTATTTTTCTCACAAACGATTATTTTTTCATGAACGAATATATTTTGTCCAGAACCATTATTTTTGTCAGAAACGATTATTTTTGTCTAATACTTAAATTTTTGTCATAAACCGATATTTTCGTCCAGAACCACTTTTTTTGTTGGAATAGATTTATTTGTCTGAAACGATTTTTTTTTGTCAGAAACGATTATTTTTGTCAGAAACGATTTTTTTTGTCAGAAACGATTATTTTTGTCAGAAACGATTACTTTTGTCCAAAACTAATATTTTCGTCCAATACTAATATTTTTGTCAGAAACGATTATTTTTGTCAGTAACGATTATTTTTGTCAGAAACGATTATTTTTTCAGAAACGATTATTTTTGTCCAAAACTAATATTTTTGTCCAAAACTAATATTTTTGTTAGGAACGATTTTTTTGTCAGAAACGATTATTTTTGTCAGAAACGATTATTTTTGTCAAAAACGATTATTTTTGTCAGAAACGATTAGTTTTGTCTGAAACGATTATTTTTGTCAGAAACGATTTTTTTTTGTCCGGAACCACTTTTTTGTCGGAAACGATTATTTTTGTCAGAAACGATTATTTTTGTTTTAAAACTAATATTTTTGTCAGAAACCAGAAACGATTATTCTTGTCCAAAACTAATATTTTTGACAGAAACGATTATTTTTGTCCACAACCACAATTTTTGTCGGAATAGATTTTTTTTGTCAGAAACGATTTTTTTTGTCCTAAACGAGTATTTTCGTCAAAAACTAATATTTTTGTCAGAAACGATTATTTTCGTCAAAAACTAACTTTTTTTTCAGATACGATTATTTTCGTCAAAAACTAATATTTTTGTCAGAAACGATTATTTTTGTCCAAAACTCAAATTTTTGTCAGAAACGATTATTTTCGTCAAAAACTAATATATTTGTCAGAATCGATTATTTTTGTCAGAAACGATTATTTTTGTCAGAAACGATTATTTTTGTCAGAAACGATTATTTTTGTCCAAAACTAATAGTTTTGCCAGAAACGATTATTTTTGTCAGAAACGATTATTTTTGTCCAAAACTAATAGTTTTGCCAGAAACGATTATTTTTGTCAGAAACGATTATTTTTGTCACGAACGATTATTTTTGTCAGAACGATTTTTTTTGTCCGGAAACTCTTTTTTGTCGGAATAGATTATTTTTGTCAGAAACGATTATTTTTGTTCAAAACTAATATATTTGTCAGAATCGATTATTTTTGTCAGAAACGATTATTTTTGTCAGAAACGATTATTTTTGTCAGAAACGATTATTTTTGTCCAAAACTAATAGTTTTGCCAGAAACGATTATTTTTGTCAGAAACGATTATTTTTGTCCAAAACTAATAGTTTGCCAGAAACGATTATTTTTGTCAGAAACGATTATTTTTGTCACGAACGATTATTTTTGTCAGAACGATTTTTTTTGTCCGGAACCTCTTTTTTGTCGGAATAGATTATTTTTGTCAGAAACGATTATTTTTGTTCAAAACTAATATTTTTGTCAGAAACCAGAAACGATTATTCTTGTCCAAAACTAATATTTTTGACAGAAACGATTATTTTTGTCCACAATCACAATTGTTGTCGGAATAGATTTTTTTTGTCAGAAACGATTTTTTTTGTCAGAAACGATTATTTTTGTCAGAAACGATTATATTTGTCCAAAACTTATATTTTGTCAGAAACGATTATTTTTGTCCAAAACTAATTTTTTTTTAAAAAACGTTGATTTTTGTCCAAAACTAATATTTTTGTCAGAAACGATAATTTTCGTCAAAAACTAATAATTTTTTCAGATACAATTATTTTCGTCAAAAACTAATATTTTTGTCAGAAACGATTATTTTTGTCAGAAACGATTATTTTTGTCACGAACGATTATTTTTGTCAGAAACGATTATTTTTGTCACGAACGATTATTTTTGTCAGAAACGATTATTTTTGTCAGAAACGATTGTTTTTGTCCAAAACTAATATTTCTTTCAGAAACGATTATTTTTGTCAGAAACGATTATTTTTGTCAGAAACGAATATTTTTGTCAGAAACGATTATTTCTGTCCAAAACTAATATTTTTGTCCAAAACTAATATTTTTGTCAGATACGATTATTTTTGTCAGAAACGATTATTTTTGTCAAAAACGATTATTTTTGTCCACAACCACAATTTTTGTCAGAAACGATTATTTTTGTCAGAAAACGTTAATATTTGTCCAAAACTTATATTTTGTCAGAAACGATTATTTTTGTCCAAAACTAATATTTTTCTAAAAAACGTTTATTTTTGTCCAAAACTAATATTTTTGTCAGAAACGATTATTTTTGTCCAAAACTAATATATTTGTCAGAAACGATTATTTTTGTCAGAAACGATTAGTTTTGTCTGAAACGATTATTTTTTGTCACGAACGATTATTTTTGTCAGAAACGATTATTTTTGTCAGAAACTAATATTTTTGTCGGAAACGATTATTTTTGTCCAAAACTAATAGTTTTGTCAGAAACGATTATTTTTGTCAGTAACGATTATTTTTGTCAGAAACGATTATTTTTGACGGAAACGATTATTTTTGTCACCAACGATTATTTTTGTCAGAAACGATTATTTTTGTCAGAAACGAATATTTATGTCCAAAACTAATATTTTGTTAGAAACGATTTTTTTTTTTCAGAAACGATTATTTTTGTCAGAAACGATTATTTTAACCAGAAACGATTATTTTTGTCAGAAACGATTATTTCTGTCCAAAACTAATATTTTTGTCAGATACGATTATTTTTGTCAGAAACGATTATTTCTGTCAAAAACGATTATTTTTGTCAGAAAAGATAATTTTTGTCACGAACCATTATTTTTGTCAGAAACGATTATTTTTGTCCACAACCACTATTTTTGACGGAATAGATTATTTTTCTCACAAACGATTATTTTTTTCATGAACGAATATTTTTGTCCAGAACCATTATTTTTGTCAGAAACGATTATTTTTGTCACGAACGATTATTTTTTTCAGAAACTAATATTTTTGTCGGAAACGATTATTTTTGTCCAAAACTAATAGCTTTGCCAGAAACGATTATTTTTGTCAGAAACGATTATTTTTGTCACGAACGATTATTTTTGTCAGAAACGATTATTTTTGTCAGAAACGATTGTTTTTGTCCAAAACTAATATTTCTTTCAGAAACGATTATTTTTGTCAGAAACGATTATTTTGGTCAGAAACGATTATTTTTGTCAGAAACGATTATTTTTGTCAGAAACGATTATTTCTGTCCAAAACTAATATTTTTGTCCAAAACTAATATTTTTGTCAGATACGATTATTTTTGTCAGAAACGATTATTTTTGTCAAAAACGATTATTTTTGTCCACAACCACAATTTTTGTCAGAAACCATTATTTTTGTCAGAAACGATTATATTTGTCCAAAACTTATATTTTGTCAGAAACGATTATTTTTGTCCAAAACTAATATTTTTCTAAAAAACGTTTATTTTTGTCCAAAACTAATATTTTTGTCAGAAACGATTATTTTTGTCCAAAACTCAAATTTTTTCAGAAACGATTATTTTCGTCAAAAACTAATATATTTGTCAGAAACGATAATTTTTGTCAGAAACGATTAGTTTTGTCTGAAACGATTATTTTTGTCACGAGCGATTATTTTTGTCAGAAACGATTATTTTTGTCAGAAACTAATATTTTTGTCGGAAACGATTATTTTTGTCCAAAACTAATAGTTTTGTCAGAAACGATTATTTTTGTCAGTAACGATTATTTTTGTCGGAAACGATTATTTTTGTCCAAAACTAATAGTTTTGTCAGAAACGATTATTTTTGTCAGAAACGATTATTTTAACCAGAAACGATTATTTTTGTCTGAATGGAAATGAATGATGGGAAATGAAAATGATGATGGATGAAATAGAAGTTGAATATGAAAATGATGATGGTGGAAAACGATTATTTTTGTCAAGAACGATTATTTTTGTCAGAAAAGATTATTTTTGTCACGAACCATTATTTTTGTCAGAAACGATTATTTTTGTCCACAACCACTATTTTTGACGGAATAGATTATTTTTCTCACAAACGATTATTTTTTCATGAACGAATATTTTTGTCCAGAACCATTATTTTTGTCAGAAACGATTATTTTTGTCTAATACTTAAATTTTTGTCATAAACCGATATTTTCGTCCAGAACCACTTTTTTTGTTGGAATAGATTTATTTGTCTGAAACGATTTTTTTTGTCAGAAACGATTATTTTTGTCAGAAACGATTTTTTTTGTCAGAAACGATTATTTTTGTCAGAAACGATTACTTTTGTCCAAAACTAATATTTTCGTCCAATACTAATATTTTTGTCAGAAACGATTATTTTTGTCAGTAACGATTATTTTTGTCAGAAACGATTATTTTTGTCCAAAACTAATATTTTTGTCCAAAACTAATATTTTTGTCCAAAACTAATATTTTTGTTAGGAACGATTTTTTTTTGTCAGAAACGATTATTTTTGTCAGAAACGATTATTTTTGTCAGAAACGATTATTTTTGTCAGAAACGATTAGTTTTGTCTGAAACGATTATTTTTGTCAGAAACGATTTTTTTTGTCCGGAACCACTTTTTTGTCGGAAACGATTATTTTTGTCAGAAACGATTATTTTTGTTCAAAACTAATATTTTTGTCAGAAACCAGAAACGATTATTCTTGTCCAAAACTAATATTTTAGACAGAAACGATTAGTTTTGTCCACAACCACAATTTTTGTCGGAATAGATTTTTTTTGTCAGAAACGATTTTTTTTGTCAGAAACGATTATTTTCGTCAAAAACTAATATTTTTTTCAGATACGATTATTTTGGTCAAAAACTAATATATTTGTCAGAAACGATTATTTTTGTCCAAAACTCAAATTTTTGTCAGAAACGATTATTTTCGTCAAAAACTAATATATTTGTCTGAAACGATTATTTTTGTCACGAACGATTATTTTTGTCAGAAACGATTATTTTTGTCACGAACGATTATTTTTGTCAGAAACGATTATTTTTTTCAGAAACTAATATTTTTGTCGGAAACGATTATTTTTGTCCAAAACTAATAGCTTTGCCAGAAACGATTATTTTTGTCAGAAACGATTATTTTTGTCACGAACGATTATTTTTGTCAGAAACGATTTTTTTGTCCGGAACCACTTTTTTGTCGGAATAGATTATTTTTGTCAGAAACGATTATTTTTTTTCAAAACTAATATTTTTGTCAGAAACCAGAAACGATTATTCATGTCCAAAATAATATTTTTCACAGAAACGATTATTTTTGTCCACAACCACAATTGTTGTCGGAATAGATTTTTTTTGTCAGAAAGGATTTTTTTTGTCAGAAACGATTATTTTTGTCAAAAACGATTATTTTTGTCAGAAACGATTATTTTTGTCACGAACCATTATTTTTGTCAGAAACGATTATTTTTGTCCACAACCACTATTTTTGACGGAATAGATTATTTTTCTCATAAACGATTATTTTTTCATGAACGAATATTTTTTTCCAGAACCACTATTTTTGTCGGAAACAATTTCCTTTGTCCAAAACTAATATTTTTGTCAGAAACGATTATTTTTGTCCAATACTTAAATTTTTGTCATAAACCGATATTTTCGTCCAGAACCACTTTTTTTGTTGGAATAGATTTATTCGTCTGAAACCATTTTTTTTGTCAGAAACGATTATTTTTGTCCAAAACTAATGTTTTCGTCCAAAACTAATATTTTTGTCAGAAACGATTATTTTTGTCAGTAACGATTATTTTTGTCAGAAACGATTATTTTTGTCAGAAACGATTATTTTTGTCCAAAACTAATATTTTTGTCCAAAACTAATATTTTTGTTAGAAACGATTTTTTTTTGTCAGAAACGATTATTTTTGTCAGAAACGATTATTTTTGTCAGAAACGATTATTTTTTTCAGAAACGAATAGTTTTTTCTGAAACAATTATTTTTGTCACGAACGATTATTTTTGTCAGAAACGATTATTTTTGTCAGAAACTTATATTTTTGTCGGAAACGATTATTTTTGTGCAAAACTAATAGTTTTGTCAGAAACGATTATTTTTGTCAGAAACGATTATTTTTGTCACGAACGATTATTTTTGTCAGAAACGATTATTTTTGTCCAAAACTAATATTTTTGTCAGAAACGATTATTTTTGTCCAATACTTAAATTTTTGTCATAAACCGATATTTTCGTCCAGAACCACTTTTTTTGTTGGAATAGATTTATTTGTCTGAAACGATTTTTTTTGTCAGAAACGATTATTTTTGTCAGAAACGATTTTTTTTGTCAGAAACGATTATTTTTGTCAGAAACGATTACTTTTGTCCAAAACTAATATTTTCGTCCAAAACTATTATTTTTGTCGGAAACGATTATTTTTGTCCAAAACTAATATTTTTGTCCAAAACTAATATTTTTGTTAGAAACGATTTTTTTTTGTCAGAAACGATTATTTTTGTCAGAAACTAATATTTTTGTCGGAAACGATTATCTTTTTCCAAAACTAATAGTTTTGTCTGAAACGATTATTTTTGTCTAAAACGATTATTTTTGTCACGAACGATTATTTTTGTCAGAAGCGATTATTTTTGTCAGAAACTAATATTTTTGTCGGAAACGATTATTTTTGTCCAAAACTAATAGTTTTGTCAGAAACGATTATTTTTGTCAGAAACGATTATTTTTGTCACGAACGATTATTTTTGTCAGAAACGATTTTTTTTGTCCGGAACCACTTTTTTGTCGGAATAGATTATTTTTGTCAGAAACGATTATTTTTGTTCAAAACTAATATTTTTGTCAGAAACCAGAAACGATTATTCTTGTCCAAAACTTATATTTTTGACAGAAACGATTATTTTTGTCCACAACCACAATTTTTGTCGGAATAGATTTTTTTTCTCAGAAACGATTATTTTTGTCCAAAACTAATATTTTTGTAAGAAACGTTTATTTTTGTCCAAAACTAATATTTTTGTCATAAACGATTATTTTCGTCAAAAACTTATATTTTTTTCAGATACGATTATTTTCGTCAAAAACTAATATTTTTGTCAGAAACGATTATTTTTGTCAGTAACGATTATTTTTGTCAGAAACGATTATTTTTGTCAGAAACGATTATTTTTTTCAGAAACGATTATTTTTTTCAGAAACGAATAGTTTTGTCTGAAACGATTATTTTTGTCACGAACGATTATTTTTGTCAGAAACGATTATTTTTGTCAGAAACGATTATTTTTGTCACGAACCATTATTTTTGTCAGAAACGATTATTTTTGTCCACAACCACTATTTTTGACGGAATAGATTATTTTTCTCATAAACGATTATTTTTTCATGAACGAATATTTTTGTCCAGAACCACTATTTTTGTCAGAAACAATTTCTTTTGTCCAAAACTAATATTTTTGTCAGAAACGATTATTTTTGTCCAATACTTAAATTTTTGTCATAAACCGATATTTTCGTCCAGAACCACTTTTTTTGTTGGAAAAGATTTATTTGTCTGAAACCATTTTTTTTGTCAGAAACGATTATTTTTGTCGGAAACGATTATTTTTGTGCAAAACTAATAGTTTTGTCAGAAACGATTATTTTTGTCAGAAACGATTATTTTTGTCACGAACGATTATTTTTGTCAGAAACGATTATTTTTGTCCAAAACTAATATTTTTGTCAGAAACGATTTTTTTTGTCCACAACCACTATTTTTAGTGATTTAATTTAGATAGGCTATCTGGGTTCGAGCACCAGTCCTATCAGACTTTTTCTCACGTCACGTTTCACGTTTTCACTGAATATATAATACGTTATTTCGGTTTCTAATGAATTTTACTTTTCACTCTTAAATTTTTTACAACTCCGATATAATGAAGTAATTGAATAATCTCACTTCAACTGAAACTCGTCATTCATCATTTCTCGAGCTAAACAGTTGATTCAAAGTTTTCTCTTATTATATGCAAAAAATAATAAACTAATATTCAGAAACTGATTAAATGTTGCTTCGACTATTTGCATTTTAAACATTTCTTACTTTCGAAGGATTGAAGAATAGAGAACTTCAATACTTGAAAGTGCAATTATTTGATAGAGGATCAGTAGTCAATCACTTCATCTTTTTTCCAAATTATCTTTGCAAGAATATTCGTGAGAGAGATAATAATATTTCTCGCTCAAATTCACTGCCTCGATACAGTTTTGCTTAAGCTGAATTTTTCACCTCTTCAATTAACGAATTTCCCGAACATCGATTTTTTTATTCGTGAATATTGTGATGGGTGAACAGCAATTTTGGGGAAAACACACAACCTCCGATAAAAACAGAGGAAAATGTATCGGTGTTAGAAATTTAAATACCACACGAGAATACAATTATTTAAAAATTATGAGACGTATCTTTAGGTGAAATGAAGAAGGCCTCAATTCCAAGAAAATCCAATGTTTCATAGTTTCCCGCGATACTTCTAAAGGTCATCGGAGACGCAGTCGGGTGATGTGGCTTCAGAAAATGCTCGTGACGAACTGAAACAAGGTGTAGCTCCATTAATTATGATACCGAATGATTAAATGAACTATTGGTCGGTTCGAGAAATTTTTAAAATGTAAACGTTTACTATAAAGTTCCTGAAGAGGTAAGAGAAATTATTATAGATTTATTTATTTTCGTTCCCCAATCTAATGTAATACATTAAGACAAAGATATTATTCAAAAAGAAACAAAAATTTCTAAGTAATAGAACGCATTCGATTAAACTCATTTCATTTTTTTTTAATTCAAATTGCAAAAATTAAAGTTCCTTGACGACTACCATAAAATAGCCTTAATTTTTAAGATTTTTTCTCATTAAAACATCTCAAGAGTTAGTTCTCATTCACGTTTTGTGTGTGCTATATTAGTGTCCGTAAACACATTGCTTCCGGATCTTGTTACATGAATGATCTAGATCAAAGATTGTGTGCTATGATTCATATTGTGAATTTTAATTAACATTTCCAATATGATTTCTTTTAAACAAAACAGTAAAACTGAGATCAGACAAAACTTTGCTAAATGAGTTCAAATAACAACTCTTTTTTGATCTGTTTCAATATTACTTTGGATCTTTAAATTTTCCGTAGCCAAAATACTTTATGTGAAATATGAAAAAGATAAAAATAACGCTTTATATTTCTATACCCTATTGTCTTATATATTTAGAAAATAATCGGACATTAGAGAATCTTTCGCTATGAAATATGAATTTTCACCATTATTCGGCCAAAGAAAGTTGAAAAGGCGAACCAGTTATGGGGAGAGGTTATCCGTTACTCTGATGGCCAAATCCGCCGATGACGGAATTCAACACCTATGCCTGAGGTCGACTTCCCTAAGGGTTACCTTCAATTCTGCAAATACTCCAATGATCCTTCATGCTCCTTCACCTTCGACTAACTTTTGTATTTGCTATCAGATATCATAAAGGTTATTATCATGGCGGTCTTTTAACAATTTTAATGTAATCATTTAAGGTGCGGACATTCTAAGACCGACGAACCTTCCTAATAATTTATTCCAATATTACGCTAAAGCAGTCACGGTTTAAACTTAAACAGTTTTATATCCCTAAATAATAACTTTCATTTCGTTGAGTCGTAACATTGATTCATTTAGAGTACTTTAGATTTTAACGAATACGGTATCTGTTTGCTATTCAAAATTTTCCAATTTCAATAGGATTATTTCTTTAAATGTCTTTTTTCAAATCGATATTTAAAATTATTTGAGCTTGAATAGTTATAAGAGTTTTACAGGCCATTCTTTCTAAAAACACATTTCACTTCGACACCAATTCGCACATTATTCAATATTTACAGGATTCATTTCATTCTAATCACATTGACAATTTAAAGCGCTCTTCCAAGACAAATTCCAGCTTAGCTTAGCATTATACTTTAATTCGTATAATTATTACTAAAATGTAGAAACAGAAATACCATTTCTTCGAGACACATGAATGAAAAAACTCGATAGACATGAATGCTTCTTTCAAAATAAGTGTAATATAACATACTAATGTTAAACATATATTTCCGTAAATCTCATAATAATCTCGATTTTTTGTGAAAATATCACGAGAATCAGAGATATCTATTGGTTAATTTTAAAAGAGCTCCAACGCAACAAATACAATCCTTAAAATGAGTAAAGATGGGATTTCATACCAAAATAAAACACAGAACTCATATCACCTTCGCTGTGTAATGCATGGGTGATACATGTTAATGCATACATTAAATACTTGTAATATACATGTTTTATTGGCTTCAGTATCCATTTCTATTTATCTGCATCTAATTGTATGAGTTAACTCACCCAAAATCCTTATACATTCTCAGCAATAATGTCAAATATTTCAAAAGAGGTAACGGATGATCTCTTATTCTAACATATCCTTCCCAATAGGTGCTATTCCTTGATTTTTACGTGTCTCCTAAGCAATTTAAGAACGATTTCTACGAATTGCAATCACATTGGGAGCGTTTGCGTTCACCGGTCTCGAAATTTAACTGTTAAAATTCAGATTCGTTGTTTATTTTGATGGATTTAAACTTTGATCATGATCAAATAATGATGAGAATGATTACTTTCTCATAGAAGTAAGGATTTAAAGTATCTATCACAAAATAAGTAATCTTTGAAGCGAAAATTAAATTAATAGCTGCGCTTTCCATTCCGAGAACATTATTGAAACTGCCATTAAATTCATCCAATCCAACATGAAACTTTACTTACATTAGATATTCTTCTTTATCTTCTGAATATATAAATATCACATTAGACTACATTCATAGTAACTGTATCTTAGTAAAAAGTAATTTAAGTATTAAGAACTTACGAAAAAGTTTATCGTGCGGTCATTTTATCAGTTTTCCTCTTCTATAAATCGAATTAGTCTTTCATAGTATAACGAATCGTGACAGACCACTGTAGTACTGGATACGAGAAAGGGCTTTTAGCTCACAATGGATTCACTTTTTTAAAGTATTTCTACAACATATCCAAAACAAATAATACACGAAGAATTTGTAAATATCACGAAGAAATTTTGTAGTAATTATTTTATAATGTAATGAATACTGTTTAGGTTTGCTAAAAAATGTATTAGATATATCATACAAGGTTGAAGTGGGTTATAGAAATTTCGTAAAATATTTATAGATAATGAATAAGTATTGATAAAATAATGTAAAGGGCCTATAGAAAAATTGTTAAGGCATAATAAAAATTTAGTTGTAATCATTTTAAAAACACATTAAATATTTGGAAAAATGTTAGTCACATCTATAAATATGTTTTAATGGCCTTGTTCGTATATTGTTTACTGTTTAAGATCGTAGTAGAACATCTTAAATCGTATAATATTGTGATGGACTAAGAAGAGGGCATGGGTTCGATTCTATCATGAGTTTGCTTCTAATTCAAAGCAAAACTAATTTAAATAATTATCTCAAATAACATCCTAAATACGATTTTTGTTAGATATACTTGTTTAACTACTTTCTTTGAAAATCACGTACTTAAAGTCTCACTCATAATGAAAACGTGAGGAGGGAAGGATGACGTATATGGAGGGAGTGTGGGGAAGAAGGGGAGGGGAAGTGACGAGGGGTGTGAGGAAGAAGGGGAGGGGAAGGGACGAGGGGTGTGGGGAAGAAGGGGAGGGGAAGATAGGAAATGATAAACGTATTACTTATTTGAGCATAATTTTCTCTTTCTAATCCAATCAATATTTAGGTACTAAACGGTTAATAAATATTTCAGAGTATGTATTGTTTTGATTTTACATTTGTTATACGTATTTATATTCACTTATTTTTAAAGCATTCCTCTAACCTTAAATTCAATGTAATTAAAATCAGTAATATTGAAGATATAAATGTGAATGAGAGTAGCTTATAGAGAATTAATGTATATACATACATTATAATCGGCGGTATAAATAGCATGGAATAGGCGATGCAATATCATTTTCATAGAAACACTATGACTTCATTTACTCTAGTTGAATATTCTGAAAATATTCCTTCATTATCAAATCTCGAAGCTCAATCGATTGATTTAAAATATTTTTTCCTCTATTTTTAATCATTTATTTAAAAGTACAACCTTAGAGAATTTAACGTGAGAAAATAATTGACCAAAGATTAAATTTCTAACAAATTAGTTCTACTGGAAGAATCGCAACATTAAATATTTTCCTTTTACTTACGAAAAGATAGGAAAAATCTAAGCATGAGAACAATTATATACTATATATAAACTAATCATCCATTGCATATAAATTTTCATACATTCATGTACAGAAATAGGAAAATCTATCGGATTCAATAAGCCGTCAAAAGATGATACTGAATGAGCAGATTAATAATATAATTTAGGCTTGGAATATAACTTTGACATATATTTATACGCAACAAACAATCGAATTACGACACACTTCAGCATGATATTCAGCCTTTGAATAGCAATGAAATCACCCGAAAACTTTCTAATTGTACGTAAATTGGTCGCCTTTTGCAGATAATGGAAGATGAGAGAGGTTTTGATTACATGGATTAAATGAGAACAACGAATGTGTGCCTTCGTTCTCTTTACATAATTTCAGCTCTAACAAAATGCTTATTTACATGAATGCACTAACGAAAGTTTCATATATCATAAAAATAAAACACCGCCACTTCTGTTTTTGATAGAAGAATCATGCAAAGATGATGAATTTAATCAAGAAATCAAACTATTAGCAACCTGTATTTTAGCGTTCATTTTATATTATGTTTTCGTCTTTTTCTTGTTTTTATCATTTCAAATACTTGAAGATCGTATTTCTAGTGCACATTTACAACTTGCAAATTTCAATAACTCTTAACAAGAGTAAAGTATTCTCCACTCAAGTTATAATGTCTTTCTTTGTCAAATAGGGATGGTGTTTCAGTTCATATATGATTTATAAGTTGCAGAACTATTACTATTAGGTTGTTAAATAGCCATCTCCCTACTCGATTTGTTTCTTCACATAATTTAAAATAGAAGAATACTATTTTCATAGCCTAATACCTTATTCATAATGAAAGGATTTACGTCTCAAATACACTCTATAATCTTATTTACAACTTCTACGTTCTTTTTGAATTTATTTTTTATCCTGAATTATCATCCATTGATTGAAAATATCACACACACAGAATCAATTCACACAAATATACATTGAAATCTCTCCTAAAATTCCTTAAACACAAATTGAATATTAAAGAGCTATAAATTTCGCACAATAGCATGATGAACTATAAAAACGTGCTTCGAAGTAATTGCAAAATGAGAAATCCGAAAATAGGATAAGAACGCCATTAATTTAAGTGATGTTCATTTGAGGAAATAACCCGAGATTTGGCAAATGTACGCCGACCTTCTTTTCAAGTCCTTGGAGCTTCGTCCTTCGACGATGATGATGCTCTAAAGATTGAAATTACTTTATCATTTTTCATTAAAAATTAAGAAACGTTATTGATAAATATTTTTATACGTGTAATGTTCTTTAGGATTCCTTGGAATAATTTTTCGAAACGTCGAGGAAGGAATTAAAAGTAACTGGTCAGGCAAATAATTTTTAATCTAGTCTTTCATGCCAATATATTTAAGAAAAAAATTATCATTGGTTTCTGCACCAGTTGTATTCTGACTGCAAACGGGACTTATGCAAGTATTTTAGTCGTCTGCAAGGAGTTTCCCCATTTCGTTTGAGGACGATTGTTTGAACTAACCCTTGAGGAGTACAAACGCCTGATCCTTTTTATCCGTTGAATGCATTTGTCGATTCTTTGTTTACACTAAGAATGGCGTAAGGTTTCCATTGACAAACTGTAGAAATAACGTTGTCTGAAACATTTAAGCGACACCTAAATCAGATAAAAGCATAAAGCAACTTTTTTAAATTTATAAGCCGTAAAGAATTAGGATAGTTTTCGTCCAATAGATAACAAGGCAAAGTATCTTAATTCACTATTTCTTTTAGCGAATGTATTGATTAATTCCTTCGATACGAATTTATGTGCCGTCATTAATTGAGAAATACCGATATTCTCTAGTTCAACACTTTTACATACACTTCTAGTTCAACATTTCCAGTTCGATTATCGATATTTATGTATAAGATTATAAATTAGGTAAATCAAAATAAATTTAATTATTCACTTTAAAGAGTTTCTTTTAAGTTCGTGAAAAAGAACATGCTCTATTCAGGTTATCAAAATATTTCTTTAAAATTATTCTATTTGACCTCAAAAGGTATTAATTGCTTATCACTGTGAAGATATAATCAGAAATCGGTTATAAATAAGCCAATTAGAAGAAGGTAACTTCCCTTTCGCCTTATATAAAATGCGAAAGGGAAGTTATAAGTTAGTATTTGGCTCGACTATGACCAATTTAATAATACATTTTAAAAAAGCCCGTCGAGTCGTCCACAAAATCATTGGCTAATATAAGGTGCTAATTATGATAATTGACAAACAGACCAAATATATCTTAGATTCTTGATCGAAAGAAATTTTTTTACCATTGAGGAATCAAACATATTATAAGAACCAAAGTGGAAAATCCTAGGAATGAACTATACTCTTTTCAAGCACGAATCTGAAAAGATAATATCTACATAAAATATTTATTCTGAGAGAATGAAATAAAATTAATTAAAGCAATATGTCGATAAAATGGTAACCTTCTAAATAAATTTACTCAAAAGTTCCTTTGACCTAATTCAAACTTACGTAAAAATAAAATTTACAATGTCTTTTTGATTTAAACTTTCTTCACTTAAATTACTCAAATGCTATCACAATACGTAAAATCCAGCACTTCGATGAAGATAAAAACGACATCAATAATATCCTTAACTAATCGCTTAAGAAGCAAATAATATTTCTCAACGAATATAATTTATATACGGCTCAAACTACGGTGTCAGCATCCCATATTTTATGAGTTAATTAAAAATTTCCAAATGACATACGAAATCATATTTAGGAAAGGCAATTTATCAATAGCTTGGATACCATATGAGTCGTAAAATATAACCTTGAAATTCGAAATTATGTTTTTCTTTCTAATACTTTATAAAAATGTTCAAAACATGTGAACTTGTTTTGATGATTTTGAAAAATTTTTCGGCTTTCGTCGAAATCAAATTAATACGTCACCGATTAAAAACAAGAAATAAATTGAAAAATTAGTTAAAACCAAATGAAAAATTGTATTTTATTATATTAAGTACAAAATTAAAAATTATATGATAATCAATGTCAACGATAAGCATAAATATTAGCGAAGAGTGGTTTTGATTTGTTATAGAAAATTCATTGCTTGTATATTCCTCTTTAATGAAACCGTATAACTTATACATTTATATTATTATAATATATATATAACTTATAAATTTGTATAATGGAAATGTTTCCTATCTTTTCATGTAATCAATGCATAAATCTTGGAAATCGATCATAAGTAAATAAATAACAATCTATGGACAAGAATCGCCGAAAAACTTTTCATTTAATTCAGCCATCTTCTTTGGTTTGTTTTCCAATTGCGTACGGGATCGATTACTCGAAGGACACTCCAAAAGTCTATTTACTCTGATCCAACTCAAAAGGAATTCATATTTCCACATCTTCGAAAGCACTTATTATTTGGAGATCCATTGTGAAAAGCCTTCTTTAACCACTTTAATATTCATCGATAAAATTCGAATGGCTTTAAAATGTTCACAAATAAGTATTAACTCTTTTCCTTTTAAGAAACTGTAATGCATCAGGTACACGTAAAGTGCATGACAGTGAGGCGTGAACAAAATACTCTTTACGATTTAAGGAAAATCTTGCGTTTCGTAGCGGATTCATTGGCTAAAGCCATCAAACTTATCTTTTTTACTCGATTTTCATCCGCGAACCTCATATTCTCGACTTGATCTAATTCATTTAAAAATGTTTCTTAATAAGGAAATGAGAAAATGTAATACGTTATCTGGATCACTATAGAATCGCTTACCAAAAAATATCGAAAAATTAGTGCACACTGTTGCTTTCTTCAAGAAGACTTAAAAGGCAGTTCATTTTTACAGCACAATCTTCCTAAAAAAAATTCTGTTCCAATCTTAAGTATAACTGACGCAGAGAAATCTATGCAAATGTTCTAATTTTTCTTCGTTTACATTTCGTCTTTCCTTATTTTCTTTCAAAACATCACTTTTTCAGTTTTCTTTTTCATTCCGAACTTCTCCACTTTCCCTTTATTTACTCATAATATAAGATACAGTTCTCAAAAGCTTTACCGCTTGTATAACTTGCTGAGTTAAATTCTCATGGAAATAAGAGGTATTTATCCAAATATATGTTCAGCAGTTAACATTTCTTTAATTCCTGGGATATAGAAACCCCCTGCCATACGCCGAAAGGCAGCATGCAGGGTAAATATGTAAATGTAGAAACAACTTTTTTCAAAAGATCAAAAATGTTTTTGTCTACACATCGTACGATTATAAGATATTTATGATACTCTACGGTGGCATCTATTCCATTTAAAATGTTTCGTCCTGCTATTTATTTATTTTCGATAATCATACAAATTTTAAGAGATATTATTTATAAAATCTTAAACTTCTGCTGAAAAGTATTGAATTAAGAACTTTGTTGAATGTACTCATAGTAAATATTTCAATTTGCACTGATTTAAATGAATTTTTACTTATACGATACAATTTGTCGGGAAATATTTCACAAAGTAATTTTCGATCTCTAAAATGACCAAAGAAATCCATTTTTTATTTCTCAACTCAAGTTTTCAAATGAGAAAACGCTCGATAGCAAAGGAACACAATGAGATTGGAGAATTGTGAAATTGTGTTCCATGGATGCTCGTTCTCGACAGCACTTTGCATTCTAAATAATCATGAATGACCTCATTCAATGAATTAAGGCAAAACACGTATTCGCAGGAAATTTTGGATTTGCGCAATATCAATGATTTCTTTAAAAACTACTCCATCACTTTGAAAGTAATACACAGTAAATCGACTCAAATGTCAAAAAGTCTAATATTTTAAATGAATGCTTCCTTCTTTCAACGGATGTTGTTAAGAGTGCTAATCTAAGTGAAATAAAGAAATAGCTCAGTTTTGATGAATCGAATCGCCGTTGTCTGCTGTCGATTTGCAGGCCAATGCTCAAAAATATCAGCTTCACAATTCGTGTTTCAAATTCATCCGCACTCCGTACATGAATTCAAACTTAACTACTAATCTAACATACTCATCATTACATCAACACCAGGTAGAGTAATACTCTGGTAGCTAGGATAAAAGCTAGTATTACAATATATTTAATAATTGTACATTCAAAAATTATGTATTTAATATGCAATATATTTAGTGTATGTTTAATAAATAACTTATCTAAACAATTTCTCTAAAATTAATACGAGTCTCGTTCGCGTGAATTTTTAGCTCGATATTTCCGCATTAAAACCGAAATTAATGACAAAATTTGGATAGAGAACTGTCAGTATGTGTCAATATTAGTATTGGCATTTCCTACTCAAGATGCTTAATTTCATTCTTATTTCTCTACTTTTTAAGGAAAACAATCAATTAATCTCCCTAATCTTCATTAGTCATTTTACTAATCTTTTTATGTATCGAATCTTATATTTAATATATCATCATTTCAAACATTTTACATGTAAATCCTCAAATAAAATATTCTCGCGATAAATATATTATAAATATCATTCACTGAAATCTACATTCTGGATTTTGTCAACTCTGCTGTTAATATCACGTGATATTTGGGAAGAATCAATAATATATATTCTCCCGTCCATTAAACCCCTTTTACATTTTCTTTCTCTAATTAAATTTTATTTTCGTGCACAGGATCATATAATTCATATCTTTTATAACGATTCACAATATGTTTCACTATCGATAGATATTCATGTCTAAGGATTTTAATTTTACACAATTCAAACTATCGTATAAGAAATCTAATCAAATTGACTTTGTATAGGATAAAATGACTATTAACATTTAGGAAAAATAAATGATCAGTCCACCATCACTAATTGAGTAAACGAAAGTTATGCCTGTAATAGGAAACCTATACCAATTAGTTTAATTAACATATCAACTCACACGTATTTGGAAATTGTTATCGCTTCTATCATCAAAAAGATAAAATATCATTCTCATCTTTATTTTTTCTTATTTTTTCATAGTTGATCAATTTGTAACAATAAAATTTTGTTTATAATACGAAATGGAATTAAATTATTTCAGTTAAAGACGGAATGCTTTCATCTCATTCCTCTGTTTTGTACAGTTTAATCTTTCAAATGATTCGGAAATATATTATTATTGCAATTACATTATTGATTTAATATCATTTAATCATGATGAGGAATGTCGTTCACCCATTTAAACGAGAGGGCAAACCTATTATGTTGAAATTAAGAGGAATTAAAATCGCCGTGACTTAGGGGTCATCTGTGAGGCAACTTCTTTGACACGAACGGTGATCACACTTTGGATTGCGTCATAGGATTTAATTTCTGTGATTTTCGAAACGAGGACATGGCAAAGTCAACGTGATCATAAACAAAGGAAATCATCATTTCATTCCATTGGGGTTTTTAATTAATAATCCTTCTGTCACAAACATTGCGGTATAGTTGCCGCAATCAAAAAAGCACGAAAGCATGCGATGTTCTGAAGAAAGCCTTGCAATTTTTATCATAATTTTGAAAAAACTCCTGTGTTTTATTGCATTTAGGATAGAAAATTCATTGAAATTGTTAGAATTCGATCTGAACTTATTTAAGAATCGACAATGTTATTTACGTCTCTTGAAGTTCTTTGAGGGAATGAATTGACCACAATCTGCCATTTACCGTGATAACACCTTTAGATAAGATCGATTCGTTAAAATTTCATTAACATTATCTTCATGAACTTCAAAATATTTTAACTCAAAATGGTCTTTTAAGACCATTGTATAACGATGTAGGGCAGGAACATATTTTTAGAGAGTATTTTTTGTGCTGTTAAGTTCCTTTTCTTTATTCCCTAATACAATGAGCAGTAATATAATTACATTTTTATACGTAAAAGTCGACTATCAATAGAGACACTTTGTTGCTGCAAAGTTAAGAGATCAGAAGTAATACTTAAGGGGAAACAAGGAAGGCGTATAGAAAGTACACAACGAGAATCATCCTTGAAGCATCATCAGGCACAAAAGACTTCTCAAATAGGTCACTGCCACCTGTGGTACAGAAAATCCGTGGAACAACGTGAGATCTTGAATTAAATTGCATCTGATTGTCACGTTTTATATTTTATCAAGGATTTATGACACAAAACTCATATCATAGCCGTCGAGTTGTTTTTGTAAATATGTGCATAATGTGAGCTATATAAATATTTCAAACAGGTCCAATATTTCAATTTAGGTAATTAGAAATAAATATATTTGATAGTTTCCTTTAACTGCGAATTAAAATAGTTACAGATCACATTCATGAGTTTTCAGAAGGACGAACGGAAGATATTTTGATGGAAAAATATGAGTAACAATATATTCAAAAACTCTAAAATCTCTTTTTTTATATTATTTCACTGTTAGCTTCGAAAATCGAAACAGTCCTTTCTCCAAAATCGAATAAATAATTATATTTCCCATTGTGGAATTTTAAATAAAAGAATAAAACTTTCAGTAATCCTTATGATACATCAAAAGGACGTTAAATATTATGATTTATACATCTGGGAAAACATTTCTTCAACTATGGTCGTTGATTACAATTAAGTTCAGTAAGAAAGTGGAAAAATGATTGCTTGTTGATATATTCTCGGTAGAAATAAAAGTGAATTTTAACAGATTTATCTCTCGATTTTGTATTTTCCTCCTGATTCAACAAAATTCATTGAACATTTGGCATTTTATATGCATCCATTACGATATGAAGTTATAAACCATAAAAATGTTCAATACGTAAAATAGAAATAAGGAGGCTAAAAAGAAAGAAGAATTATTAGTAAACTTTTAAATTATCCGTTAGCGAAAATTTTAAATTCCTAAGAGATATTTGCAATTCGTATGGGTGCAAATATTACTGAAGAGAAGTTTTCAGTCAGTAAACCAAAAAAATCTTTTTTTAGAAAGTATAAGAAATTATAACTGGTATAATTGATGCGGTCTCAAATAAATAAGAACAACGAAAAATAAGAATTCATAAATGCAAATGAGGTATAAATAACATAGTTAAACACTAACCGATAATACTGGGAAGTGGTATACATAAACCATTTGTTAGTGTCAACAAATCCGAGAGAGTAAATGAAAATTCTGTATACTTCAAATACATCTTCAAAATATTCTATATGTACCACAAGGAAACATATGATAAAAGAATTGCACATTCATGAAACGTAATATTTGGCTGATAAAATGGCAAAGACGGAACTGAATATTCAGGATAACAAAAGTAGAATTGCTCTTGAATGAGATGCTAATTTTAAAGAGCCTATATACCCGGAAGCATCATAACACTTGTTAATAAGCACAATAAATAGAATGCAATCCGGTAAATAAATGCAAGTGATCCTTACTTATAGTGCGAGCTTAAGTAAACACATCTGCGCAAATACGAAAAGAACAGGAAATGGTATGATAACTGATGGGAACCTTCGTTCTCTCCTTACCAATCCGATACGAAATAATACTTATAATTTAATAACTTGACAATAAGTCGTATAGAAAACCTTGATTTAAAACAAGTATTTCAATATACAGAAAAATCAATATTAAAAATAGGATTTAGTTTTGCGAAAGTGTTAAGCGTGATACTACGATTATACCTAATCAAATAATTCTAAAACAGTTTATCGCATCTCAATATTTTCGTTTAAATTTTGAACCGAATGGCAACAATTAACGCGCTTATAAAGAACGCAAATCATAATCATTTCCAAAACAGAAAATTCTCATCCCCCGAACTAGGATTTACAATGAAATATTGCTTGAGGGTGAATAATACGAGTGTAATAGACTTATTACTGAATGCACGAATGCTGATATGGAACTCATATTGTTGACGTACGTTAAACACCGACATCTGAAAACAAGTGCACATTTTTGCCTGTGTTTAAGGACGTTTGATTTAATGTCATCCACTTCATGATGGTAGAAAGAACATATATTGCATAATCTCATGAGAACTTTGCAAGAATCTAGCTATTTATACCAAAGGTTGTATATAGTACGAAATACAGTATGAATAATTACAAAATCAAATAATATTTAAGTGGATATTTTACAGAATGAGTAATAGATTACAAGTAAAATTGTCCAAGCATTGAAATGAAATCGCTTTAAGATAATTTATCGTTCTTAAATTTAAATTGTATAATTTGAAAAATTTTTTAATAGAAGATGGACTCAAACTGCGTATTTAAAAGATGAAAATTCTATTTGGCCCCGTGCTTTTGCTGGCCCTGGCGTTGCTATCAACAGCTCAAGGACGTGGATATTCGTGATGAATTTCCCAATTCATTCTTCACCAATCACAGATGATGGCATCTGTACAAAACACAGTACATTTTCATCAATAATACATATCTCACAAATGTTTGCACATTTTCGCTCAAATTTTAATTCCAGAGTCCAAAAAAAGAATTTCCAATTTCCTAAAAAGGTTGAAAACAACAACTAGTATAAGTACAAAAACGACGTTCAGTAAATAATGATCTAAGCCTTCGATTTTTCCCTTATTCTTAAGGTTAAATGAAAGAGATTAAATCTAGATTTTGCATTAGCAATGTTTCAAATTGGTAAAATGTTAAACTGGACGAACTTCTGTATAAAAAAACTCATGATTTTTTCGTAAACGGTATTGATATTTCAAATATCAATCATTTATAGATGATTTTTTATTATTTTATATTTATATATATTATATATTTTTTCGTTACAGATAAAATGACTTTACAGAATGACCGACATTGTTCGTATGAGCAAAAATTCTAAAATTCAGTAGCGAATACGTACTCCTGTATACCCGGAACACAGAAGCCATGTCATGGTCATCAACAGCTTTCTCTCGTCGTTCTTTTTCATGGCTCACAATGTGCGCGAACCGCTAACGGCAAACACCTCGAGACAGGAGGGACAGTGGTAAGTCGCTCGGAGGAAGAGTCCTAAAATATTATCGCTTTTAATGGCATCTTTGAAAATAAGATTAAGATATACGAATTTTTTTAAAGATAAGGTTAAATTTCCAAAGACTTGAAATATTATGATCACATATTAATTATTAATATGTACATTTCTGAAAATATTTTTGAGCTCAAAGCTGTTACCATTATTCTAAAATAATTCGCAATGTATTTACTTTATTATTATTCGATATATTGATTCCTTTTTTTATACCCAATTAAATCTCTATAGATATATGCAATCATTTTAGTTGGACTTGTGTTTCACAATAGCAATCAAATTTAGGGAAAATTCGAATCAAGTCAAATATCTTTGTAAAAGCATTATCGTAAGTTGATTATCGTTTGTATTTTGTTTTTGACTTTTCGTAAAATTTCTAATTTCACTTTATTCCTTAAAAACAGCCGTTTGTTTAGACGAACAATCGTCTCTCCAATGGAAACAGGAAATTATACGATCAATTTTACGATCATCATTGAATATCTGTTGTAAAAAATCATTGAACTCCGTCAGTTTTCAGTGCAGTGGATTTTGAAAGAGAACGATTTTTCATCTCCGTATTTAAAAAATGCTGTATAAAGCATAGAAAGCATCTTATGAAGATATTTACGAAATAGCACATATAAAGGATTTTGAATATTAATTATTATTATCTATTTTTATATATATATATATATATATATATATATATATATATATATATATATATATATATAAGTTATTTACAAAGGCTATTCGATAGAAATCTTAAATTGAGAACAAGATTATTATTAATAATTAATTAATAACAATTAATATTAATAATCAAATCCCTTATTCAGCATTATTTTGTCATTCAATTTCGTTGGAGAGCTTGAGATATAAACTCAAAAATTTTATTCCTTGGCGATATATTAAATGCATTCTAATTCTAAATTGGCGTCAAAACATTTCAAATGGATTCAGTCTTCCTCTCCACACTGAAATATTTATCTGAGAAAGACCTTTCACAACTTCCATAAATCTCTCCTTTTGGTTGTGGAACGCCGTACATCGGCCGAGAAAGTCTAGTTTTCTGTCCCACTTTTGGTAGAGAAAAAAAAATTAAACGGCTATTTGGGGTGGCAACTTTCAGAGATCCGGGATGCAGAGACCTCTGTGGTAGGGTCAAGGAGTTAGACAAAATAACTAGCACTATAATTATACTTTTTTAAGTCTCTTTCATAATTGAACGTAGTAATGAATGGTTGTAGTAATATTGAGCTGACGTAGGCAGATATAGTGGAATCTCGATTAGCTATTTAACCTCCATAAGTTAAGAAAAATATCTCATGAAATAGTTGTCTTCTTTCTTTACCATTCAACTCAGAAAAAAAGGGTTCTCACGGTATGAAGTTGATATATTCCGAAGATAGTATTGAATAAATTCTATAATCGTTAATTTTTCTTCCGAAAATATAATAATGTAATGCAATGAAAATAATTTATTTTTTTATGAAAATATATAGTTTAACAATTTCAGTAATGAGTCACAGTATTATTTGATGTATTCATGAATATTATAATCATTTTATGATTCATAATCGGGATAGAATAAGTGCATTTGTAGGAAAGGTTGAATTTGTTATAAATTTTAATTCAAATTACTTTCGCTGACACATCCCCAATTGCCCCAAACTGCGATTTACGTTTACTGAATTCATTTACGAAAAAGAAGAAAATTATTCTCATTCGATGTTTCAAAATCAAAGATAAAGCAATTTTCATTGGAACAATTCTATTGGTCGATTATTACTAAACTGATCTTCGACATTCTAATTATACTAAAATCTGCAAAATTGTAAATAAGAGAATCTATAGAATCTATTATTTTGAACGAAAATATACTCCAACCGAGTTTTTGAAATGTAAATACGATTCTGTGGCCTTTTTAGTCCATTGTAAGTATGTATTTTCTTCAGTAGAGTTTTTAATAATTGAAAATATAAAATAACTTTATATTTATTATTCACTAATATTTGCCCTTTTATACCAAATGAAGGAGTGCATGCCAATAGAAGAATAAATTTTTCAATTTATGGATGGAAAACTAAAATGATAGATTAGTACACAGTCACAAAATTGAAAGTTGTTGGCTCAAACGATTCTTCTTAATAGGCTTTAAAGATACCAGTTTCACTCCACCGGTTTCTTCTTTTCTCACGAAAGTATCAATTTCCTCCTTCCAAAGATGATTTCACACTTTAATTTAATTTTTAGAAATTGGTCAATTAAAAATCCACTTTTTTCTTGTTTTATGTGAATTTGAAGTTTTTTACTTCGGTGGTTATAAACTTATTTTTTATAATTCCCCAATAGTTTCATCAATTTTTCAATTCTCGTGAAATGCCGTTTTTGGTGAATGAAATGTCACTGAGGCATCATAATGGTTTCCGCCATTATATAAAAACCACTGAGGATTTACTCAATGTACCAACATTTTTCATTGAATTTTTATTGAAATGATATAGGATATCTCTATCATGTATAGAATTATCATAATACGATGCTATAATTAATTTCCATCCTTGAATGAAATTTTATTCATTAAGTTTTCCCATTTCTTTCAATAGAGCTGAAATATTAATGAGGAAATAAAAGCACGTTCATGAATCCATCAAACAATTAATACGAAATGTTTACTTAAACATCTTGTTTCTCGGTGGGTGGCAGGGAGTGCACGTTATCATATCAACCGATTGACAGGGTGGTCGCATTAAGCCAATTAATCAAACAAAATTCAAACAATAAAGGTTCAACCTTTTATTTTTGACAGTAAAAACAAGGTTAGTTTTTTTTTCGTTACAATTTTTCACAATCGTACCGCTTCTTAAAAGTATGCGTTTGACCTTTATGATCCCATACTATTCCAATATATCGCATGGATATCCTATAAATGTCCTAATGAGTATAATTATAAACTCTCTCTGAGGCATCTAAATCACTTTCTGGTGCTAATTTCTTTTTGAATATATTTGGTAAAATATTAAGCGCTTATTTACAAACGATCTGATTGGCTTTTTTTGGGCTTCGGACGTAAATAATAATTAAAAAATTCGTTACTCGATCATACTTTAGGATATTATGGGTTTGACTGGCACTTTAGTGTTTCATACTAATGAATGCTTTGGACTTCGTCACATAGATTTACTACAAATATAATTTTTAGGTTTATAACGTCGATGCCTAATATTTATTCAGTATAAACCAAATAAATAAAAACCAGGAAAAAAATATTCGATGAATTATCAGAAATGTTTCGAGTTCACGGATAACAATTGCTTCTATTGTTTACGACTCGTAGTGAACTCTAGGGAGTGGTCTTTTCATGGGTGTCGGAATTCCTCTTTTTATGAACGCATTGAGGCAGTATAGACAGCCCTTCCGTGGGGTCATTTGAACCGCCCTCTGACCCCTCTTGACCCTTCCATCGCTTCAAACACCTCTCCTGGCTTCATTCCAGCTGTCTTCTCTCCATCCATAAGACGCTAGCGCCGCCGGCGGCAGAGAGTTTAAAGTACTGGGAAATAGTTCCGCCCGATGTCGATCAAAGAAAATCAAGTCTCCGAAAACAATCGACTACCGCCATTTGGAATTTCGCGATCACTGAAGCCTTTCGTTGTAAACTCTGTTTCTTTTATCTTATATTATTACTTTTTGTGTAAATGAACATAATGCATGTGTTAAAGTTTAAAATATTATACAGCGCGATCTAAGCATCTGCGACTGGATAAATCAATCTTAATCGATTGATATACGTAAAAATGAAATTTCTTAGGCATTTACGTCTATTTAAAGCTGGATTCTTTGTGTCTGAAACAAAGGGTTGGAATTTCTACAAAACAGAGAAAAGTAAAACAGACAGGGAGAAAGTGTATATGAATGGTCGAAGTTAGAGAAGATGAAATTCGATAGAATTCGATTCGATAAAGAAAACGATGAATGAATGATGAATACTGTTTACAGGAAACCGCAACTTTCAAGATGTTTAAAACAGAACTTAAAGGGTTTAATAGTGATTTTATTTTGCATAATACATTATGTACTCGTAAGATTGGTTATAAATTTTTCAATAAGTTATCATATTGATATTTAATTTAAAAGGAATTTAAGAAATCGGGGCATAAAATGTAATGGACTTCCGAAATAAGGAAGAACGAATAGAAAAATATTTTGTATAAAGGAGGTCTCGTCAATTTTAAGATTGTGAATATGATACAAGTTTAAATTTTTAATACTTTTATCAATATAAATTCTATTATATATATTCCTTATATATGCAAAGCTTCACACAATTTTTCATATACGTAATTTATGTCAATTAAAAATTTACTGCTTATAAAGTGAGAAATAAACTTTATCAAAAATATTATTTAAATGAAAAATTTTCATTACGGTTACGGAAAACGATAATAATAAGATGTATTGTAATAAGGAAATTAAAAGTATTAAACAAACATTTTGATGGTAAATATTTTTATAAAGGTGATACATTCTCTCTCGTGATTTTTATAAAGGTGATACCAAATCTCTCGTGAAATCTATATCTTTGACCAGAGTATTTCATTATTATGAAGCTATTTGTGCACAGAATGTAACCCACCTCCACTCTTCAAATCGCTACATCAAGCTTCATTTCAATCGATTACATCAGATCTCATGATAATTATGATTTTCTAAGATCTATTATTATACTTTTCTAAATTTAGTACGATACACATGGTTTTCCCGGAAATATTCGCTAAAATTAACTCGTGGGCAACGGCTATTGCGTTATTTTTCACTCTGAGATTATATTTGTGATAATTACAGCCCTTCTTTTCAACCACATCCGAATCAAAATTTGCATTCGCCATTTTGCTCCATGAGAGATACGAACTGCTTTAAAATAGACCAGTTTCCCGGAAACATGGACCACACAAAGTGGTTATGCGGCAAGTGGGTTTTTCTGATCGGCTTTTCCTGAGATGTACTCGTGATATTAATAAAATGTATGACGACGTCTTTGCTAAAGATTGGGAATTCAAGATTCTCTATTATTCAAACATGAAAGAATAAATTCAGGACTTGAATAATTTTAAGAATAAAGGCTATTCACCGTTTCGTCTTTAAATTATAAAAATTAAAGTATGTTTCATTTTCTTCTAAATAAACATGCAGATTTAAATAAAATATATCCCTCTTTAATTTAAAAATACAATATTTCTAAAGCAGATCTTATGCTTACGGGCAATATTATTTGAAGTATTATTCGCAAAATACTAAAATTCGTGCGTTTATTCTTTCTCATTTTCATTCTCAAATGATCGCCTTTCTTCTTTTATTATTGTTTTCAATAAAGCACCTTAATAATACTAACAAATACATGTTATACATACATATGTACATACATAATATATGCATACAACATAAGTTAGGGGTTAAATGTAAGAGTGGTTTTAAAAGACTACATTTCGCACTGATTAAATAAAGTCATATTATTATTATACACATATACTAGAGGATATTTTGACTGTAGGTTCTAGGCAAATGTATATTTTACAGCTCCGATACTTTTCCTAATTGTCTACACAACTTGCATGCCCGTTGTTCACAGGGTTTTCCCTGCTTAGAAACAGGAAATATGAATAATAGAATATTATCCCATTTTTTCGATTCATCTTTAGTTCCTATCAGAATTCGATTCAAGGAGACAAAGATTTAAAACATTCATACTGAATATTTTAAATCTACATCAACAAAACGAATATAAATAAATAAAATATCTACATTTTTTTGATAAGAAGTAAGCTTTCCTGTGTAATTTTGCTTTGTACATATTTCTCACAATGATTGTTATATTTCAATTCATCAGTTTTGGAACTAATATAAAAAAGCCATTTTCAAGTAATTGTTTGAATACTGTGTACACATATTCAGCAAAAATTATTGAAACCTCTAATGTTACAAGGGCATATTATATT
The DNA here is from genome assembly GCA_020796165.1 of Pantala flavescens. Lineage (NCBI taxonomy): Eukaryota > Metazoa > Arthropoda > Insecta > Odonata > Libellulidae > Pantala > Pantala flavescens. The sequence goes on from CM036882.1 coordinate 20,074,322, forward strand.
AAACAATATGAACCACTTAATCCACATTACATTAGTTAAAAATATTTTAATGAACCAATTAATGATTTTATAGAGTACCAAGTTCTTTTAGGAGCGAGGAATGAATGGCTCAGAATTGTAAATGGAGATAAAAAAAAACTGAACCACTGCCACTAGGAATTCCCACCCTATGTCACCAGAGTCTTCTTTCAAATGGATGATAGCACCCGGTCAAGGGGACAAACTGCAGTGGTGTATATTTAAATGAAGGAGAGAAAATTAAATCCGTCTGAATAACCAACTATTTGTTATTGGGATAGGAATATTAGCTCTTGTACGTAATGAATATGCAATTAAATTAAGAGAAAGAATCCTCACAATGAGTTTTAAAATATGAGATTTGTAAGTCACTCTCAAATTTTCAATGCTTTTATCAATATATATATTATATGCAATTCTTCACACGATTTTCCATATATGTATTTCATGGAAAGTAAAAATTTACTTCTTAAAGAGGCAAAGAAAAATTAAAATATAATAGATATACATATAGCGGTATATTTATCTTCCAAACTAAAGTGAAACAAATGCCCTTATTACGGATCGATGCAAAGCGTGTTTACGAGGCAGTGCACGGCCAACACTGACTCACGCCCAACAAAGCGTCTCTTCCGAGAAACGGAGCGAGTTCTGTGCCAGAAAGAGATCGGTCCAGCAAAGATGTAAAGAATAGCCATAAATTGCTTTGGAAAATGTGTCAGTGGGAGTGTTAGCAAATCTCTGTTTGCAATTATAAATTAAGTATGTGGACGTGGATTGTTCGTCTCGAATATTATGCAAGAAGAGTCGCCTGTCCCCGAAAGTTCACTTCGCGAATTCCTCTTCGTTCAAAGTGACCTTATGTGTTGAGAGAAGATCCTTTAGAAGAAGACAATAGAATTTTAGTAAATTATTTATAATAATTTACAGTAATTAGAACTGGAAGCATCATAACTATTTCTGTCTGTAAGGAATATGAAAATCTTAATTAAGATGTATTAGTAAAAATTATTAATTATCATTACATTACTACATATCATATTGTAATTATAATTAATATTAATTAATTACAGTAAAAATATTATTAAAATATCAATGATATTAGTTCTTAATCTATTGAAGAAGCAAATCAGATGTTGAAAATGGAGTTCCTTGCTGGCGGTGTCTATTAATAGTTAACGCTGATTGGTTGAATTATAGTAAGTGAAGGAAGTTATAACGATTAGTAAAACAGTCAATTATTTATTCATTCTCTACCGCAAATTCGATCATTGAGTCCTTCGGCTTTATGATGTTTTTTCTTCATAAATTGCGACAGTTTAAAATTATTTCCAACTCTAATTGGAAATTCTGATTTGGATGTAAAAATATGAGTGAATTTTCAGTCGAAGAGTACAAATGGTTCGAGGATTGGCTCAATCGTTCCTGCGAAGGACTACTCGAAACACTGGGTATCACAAGGGATGAAAAGAATATAAACAATTCGCTTATAATTCTTTGTAGACTTAAGTCTTTGATAATTCGCTGGTATAAAAAATGATTTGATCTCTGAAATGTATTTTTTAATTTGTGTGAAAATGCCCATTCCATCCTCTCTTTTCACATTACCTTCATTTGCTTGAAGGGGTACCGAGCAAGTTATGCTCTGAATTTTTGACTAGCATTCTAATAAATCTAAAGATTAGTGCATTTGATATGTTCAATACTTGTAATATGTTGCGAGGACGATAGGTCAAATTGTAACATATTTATGATTTTACAAATAATATCGTTTACAAAGTGAAAAAACTAGAGCTTATTATCAAACCTTTTCATATAAACTTAAATGGTATCTGCATTATTTCTATGACTCAGTGCTGTCAAACTTTCCATTTTCTAATAGTATTCGATCCACATTGCACAATAGGTTACTCAACTGACATTTTATCAGTGTTCGTCCATTATGCACGTGTCACTCCATACGGTGAAATAAGAGGCTAAAATAGCTCTTTAACTATGATTTTGTATTTCAATTTACCGATGCAATCATCGGCCACACCCCATCCACTCCCATCAGACGCTTCCAGGTGAGCCAAAATTGAAGTCTTCAAATTCCTTTGTCTTTCGTTCTTCCGCTCACTGAAAATGGTCCATAACATCGGAACGAATTATTAAAAATGATTTCAATAACTCAGCAAATCATTTAAAATTGATCCAAAGTCAATTGTTTATTTGATTTCTCCTTTTCTCCCGAAAAATTTGAAATGGTAGATTGAATTTTACTGGTCAATTTGTTCTTTTGAGATGTAAAATGGAGGAAAGACTCCTTGGTTTAATAAAAGTGAGAAATAGGGACACGACTGGGATTCGAACCCACGTCCTTCACTCTCCAGATATAACTCTCAGGACCTCCAGCATAATATGAAAGATTCCCCAGAATAGTTTATGAAGAGATGTTCTACAAAGGATGTAAAACGAGCAAAAGTCACAGTCGGTTTAACAAATCTAACTAATAGAAGAATAACAATAATATCTATTGCTTTCCATTGATATAGAAGTCAAGGATAACTATTGTTTATTAATGAATTTTAATTTCCATAACTTTGATCGAATAACAAATTCTTGAATAAAGATCCAACAGGTTCTTTTTCGTCAACCATTCTTTATAAATTTAGAAGACAAATATGGAGCAAGATCTCATATAAATGTACCAACACATTTCGTTATATATTTAAATTACGTACAGAATACTTGAATTGCGAATGTAGCACAGTAAATTTAGTGCCAAAAGCAAGTTGTGATTAAATCATTATCAAAAATAATTGAATAATTTTAGGAGTTTTAGTATTTTTCATATGGGATGAAGGTATGAATATCGAATAACTTTCAACTTTGCACTAAAATCAAATGTTAAATTTTTCCTGTTTATGTTTAAGAAATGACATTTTTAATAGTTTACATTATCTCGAACAGAATGATATGCAACAAGAAAAGCCATTTCCAGAGTATCATCGGTTTCATGGATTCCCGATATCATATTCTCTTTGAATGTTCTATGTTTAGATTTTCGAAAGCTTCTTAAAGGAGATGGTCTCACACAACAACTTCATGGCCCGGACGACCATTGGGAATATACGTTAAATACACTTATATATTTCTCATTTAGATGAAAAGAGGAAAGTATTAATCAATTTCGAATTTAATTAGAAAGTAAGCTTAAATAGGTGAAGTGTATGTCTTCTCTTAAATTTATTTAATTAAATCTTGCTAAAATTTGTTCTTCCATCATCTTCGTTTGTACACGACTAAAGTATGCTTTTTCCTTAGTAAACATTAACACTTTATGAATGCTATTGAACACGAATTGATTACTGAATCTTTTCGAAGAGATTAGGAATCAAATTGTAAACGAAGAATCTTAATTTCCACCGCTTCAAACGGATACACACTTTTTCGCGTACATAGTTCATTATGAACTCCAATACATCGATAAATGGAGAAGAGACAATTTCATCTCAATTCTCACAAATCGCAGGAAATTGGATGTTAACGGACTTGAAATGAATCTTCAATTCGACTAAAAACTTCGGCAAAACACTTTGGATTCAGCAAAAATACAAGCCTTAAATGGTATACAAATGTCTCATAAATTGGTAAAAATATCTTTATATATATAAAATATTTCTTTATATTTATTTCGTTAGTATTTAAATCGCCAAAAAAGAAAAACGTCGAAATAATTCGAATCTTGTCACGAGTTTTACTTTCTGTGAAAATGGCTGAAATAAATTAATTGAGGAACGGAAAACCTTGAAAACTTAAAAATCTCATAAACTCATCGGAGAAGAAAAATAATTGACTGAATGTCTATTTTTCAGCACAAATGGCTAACATTTGTTGAATTTCATAAATCTAAGGTAAATGATATTTTTAGATCTTGGAGTAATTTTCTGAATGAGAATATCATCGTATTATCCGCTCAGTTGGCCTCAGTTGGCTGAAGATGTCTCTTCATTCGAAAATGTACATTTTCCCATCGATAATGTTTGGCTCCGCTGTCACTCACGACATTCCTTTGATCTCATTTTCGGAGATTTAATTCGGAAATATATTTGGAAGCGAAAATAACATAAAAGAGAAGCTTTGAAATCCAGAGTAATTTAGTTGAAAAAAAGGAGCCAGAAAATTAGCATTCACAATGTTCTTTTGAAAACATAATATTGTAAAAGTTGCTAATCAAATACTTATGAGAATGAGTGAACAACGTCAACGATAGTGTAAAATTTACAAATTTCAATACGATTTTTTCCATTTTAACAAATAGAATTCAATATAATATATTTGAGATATAATATTATTAATCTTCCGAAAAATAATTCCAACTTTTGCGGATCCTCCAAAAATGATATTTGAGATCAAAGAATTGTAACACAGATAATTATCGAGTCAATGCTCAAACTTTTTTTACTGAAAAACTGATGGTCTAATAGAATTGTATCATTCAAAAATTTTTCATGAACTTCGTATAATTTTTTCTCTGATATATTTTATAAAAAGTATATGCCTAAAATACGTAATTAAGTTTTACAGTCACAATAAGTAAATTCAGAAGGAGAATAGAATGAAACTGGATTTTCAGGAAACCTTTATATGACATGATAATGTAATGAGCTTCAATATGAAAAGTTACCCATATCACCCCACTTCCTGACTCATTCGCTGAGGAAGGGATTGTACCTAAGGTTCCTAAATCAAGGAAGTTTTGCGATCAATTAAATTTCGTTTAATTAAAAACATTTAGGAAAGTTAATGAAAAGTAATTGCTTTTTTATTTATTTCTCATTTAAAAGGACAGTCATCTTGTCTGGGAAATAACATCGCATAAAACCGCAACTTCTTTTTCTACTAAGTATTCTCCTCAGATAAGGGATTGACCTCAACACGGCCCTCTTTCGAGGTCCACTTTATGTGGGTTCTCATCGCGTTTCGGAATTCCGCCTTCTCTAGAAAATGATTGCCGACCCACATCCTGGCAAAATGAATCTCTATATTAAAAAAGAAGAAATGAGAGAATAAAAAATGTCTCGTCAGAGGAAAATCCGCCTTCAGTAAAGTGTCAGATAAACTCTAAAAGGTCTTCTATACTTTCCGAGAATATTTGAATCGAAAATTTCACCTATATTGTTTTAACCGAAACATTACAAACATTTCACCTCGTATTCTATACCATATTTAAAAAAGTTTTATGAGTCAGCTATCGATAATTACCATCTAGTGTCAATCACATAATCAATTAAATCAACGTCTTGACAATTTTGTAGTTACTTTTGCTATCCTCGGAAATGGTAAAAGTCGGTCTAAACTTAAACTTTTCAAAACTCTTAAACTCTTCGCTGAACAATTATCTTTTCTATATTTCACCGAATATTAAAATCACAGTACAAAATTAAAGGCTGAAAGAGCACAATTTAAGTAATCTCAGGTATTTAAACTGATAAAACAGAAAACTTGGAAATTAAAAAAAATCCTTTGGATTTTTGCGAACTGGAATGCAAAATAATCATCGAATAAAAATGACTCTTCTTCAAAATGACTTGCTCTTTGAATATCAGTGAAAGCAGAATGATGCTCCGCTCCTTATCACATACAGTAGAGTACCTTTTATCACGTTCATAAATATTGCGAAAAAGTATCGACTGATTACCAACATTTTAATACAGAAGACGATCCATATGCGATACTAATAAATTTACTATGGTTCATACTAAATTACTTTGATTTCTCTACATCAACAATATATTCCGATACAATTTTTATCTCCATCAAGCACAAGAAACAGTCGAACAAATTCATTTACTCTTTCATTCGCTATTAAGTCCTCAAACACTGGAAAATATCTTCTTCCTTTTGAAATGCACAAAACAATGAATGCTTCATGGTGAAGAAAAATAAAAACAATAAAAATGAATATTAAAAAATACCATAATAAGAAGTCTTTTTATGTTATCAGTACATTATGCTTTCAGAGAATAGCGAAATAGGAGTGATAATTACAAAGTAGACAAACCCTCGCTTTCAATCCCAATTAGAATGCCTTTTTGCTCAAATGAGATCGTCTGAGAAGCGATGGAACCTTCATAAATTACAATGCATTTAAAGAATAAATTTTGAAATTTGGAAGCTAAAATTTTGAGAAGTGTTCGTGCAGGGAAACTTCAGATTTGGGAAGAGTCGTATAAAGAATCTTATTTCGTATCAGAAAACATTGACGAGGATTGAATATCTTTTGCTTTAAACAATTTTTTATGAAAAATTACATATAAATGTATGTATTTATTCTTAAACATTCATATGCATATTTATCTTTGAGTTAGATTTCAGCAATGTTTTTTAGTTTCTTTCTTTCGAAAATGGAGTATTGGACACCTATATATTCAGAAGATTCGGTCAGGAACTCATAGATTTTGATCGTTGAAACTTTCTAAAAAGTTAGTTCGACACTTTAAATGTTATTTTTTATCATCACAGCTGCCACAGAATCCTACGCAGGAGCGCCTACAGTCATCGGTTCTTCACCAAATTAATATCCTCAAGGTTGCCTCAGGAAATTGATGTGCCTCTTTTCAAATATCAGGCGACAGACATAGGTCACCCATTTTAGATGCAATTGCTTTCATTGTGTTATTCGAGCGATAAACCTTTCATTTACTAATTTTTATCTTCTCTAGAAAAATAAATTCTTGGAATATGTGATTAAAACCACCTAAAATAATTATGATGTTCAATTATCAGGTTTATTGCATTTAAACGAAAAACAAGATTTCATTTCAGTAAGTTAATCTTGAGATAACAAATCACCTCTATGTTATATTTTGATGGAATTTAATGAGGATAGAAATAAGCAACATAGATGTATCGATAGTTCGTTCTTTTATAGTTATTTCCTAAAAAACTATATACTAAGATTCGTTACTTGTATTTAAGCTCATAAATAAACATAACCTGTGATTATCTTGAATAATAATTTTGGATAAATAATGGCTCTTAAAACGATCTGTTCCCTCATTCATTTGAATAACATTCGGATCATTCAAAGTTAGAGTAATGCAATGTTTTGATTCAATAGAATGTACAGAAGATGGCGAAAGGATTGAAAATGAACATCGTAAGTTAAAGGATATTTAGAAGGCAGCAATTGTAAAAGTAAAACAAATCAAAGACAAAGTAAAGGACATTAGGGTGATATTGAGAATGAAAGACAAAAGTATGAGAAAAGCATAAAATGTGGTTTGTTGTGGATGGAGCAGATTCCAATGACAACAAATGCCATTTTCGCATTCGAAAACATATCTCGAGAAGAACAGGCTTCATTATTTGGCAATTAACTAATGAAAGTTGATGTAAAACGAAGGAATGAAAGAAGTATTTCTTCATTTGTAAATTGGACGCTTTATAACTTAAAAGTGCTCATCAATACAGTCTCACATTTCTTAGCTAAGATTTATCGTTTGAAATGGTAATATCGAGGAAATTGACAATATCATCAGCGTCCATGATTGATGGTGTTGCCATTCTACAAAACGACACAAAATCATTAGCCAAAAACGATCCTCACGCGGATATAGGATTCAAACTTCAATTTCTCGATTCTGTGTCTCCTATCACCAAGATATTTGATCCTCTATCTAATCTTCGGTCTTTTGCTAGGTCTCTCATATAAAACCACCAACGGTGATCACATTCATTTCAGTGACCTTTCCGATGATAACGTCTTCGTCCATTTTCTGTTCCTTTGTGTTTTGCACTAAAGCACAACCATTTATACATCACAACACTCCTCACAGTCTGAGCGTGTTTTCGGAAAACGATTCGAGGTATTCTTTATCTTATCTAATTCGCGACAACTTACACCGAAGGATTAAAGAGGACGTGAGATCTTGAGAAGGAAAGTTTACGTTCAATAGCCATAAACATTGTCGATAAAGAAAATTTCATAAAATGCAAGTCTTCGTTTCAATCTTTCTTTAGAATCTCAAACGCTTCAATTCCTTTCGTTTAGAAAATTTAACGTTAAAAGAAAATCGAGAGTTTTAAAAATATTTCCCGCTCAAGCTTATCTCTCTCCGAGTGCATTTGATAAGATAAATCGACTAAATATTCTTGGACACCTCCTTAAATCACATTTTAACATTTGAGGTAACATAAATACGCATAGGTGAAGTAAAACCCAAAACTGTAGGAAAGTACTTCAAAGTGTGACATCATTTTCTTATCTTTTTATTACTACTTTAACGATTACTTTCTCGATAAAGCATTTCAACTTAAATGGCGGAACTGCATTTATGACGAATTTTGCAACAAAATGCAGAATCCACATCCGCCGTAGCAGTCGATGGTTGTAAAAGGAAAAGAGAAAATTATCGAACGAAAATAAACCATTACCAGTTAAATATATAAAAGCATTCGAAGTGAATGCAAACGAAGAGCACCAACAAAATTATGCCATTTTTGGTATATTGTTGAGTCGCTATATCTAAAAATTCCTTTTAACACATTGAGATTTTCAGAAGAGAATTCATTAAAGACTTTTCTCATTATTTTGTGATATTTCCTTTTTAGTTTTACGCACGTTTCCTCGAAAGACTGGACAAAGTCTCAAATGAAAGAGAAATTCAGATTATTCTCAAAATAATGTAAAAGTTCGTGAAAATACGGCTAAGAATCGATGTAATAATATGCATCGAATTCTCGCATCGATAGATTAACTTTTTACGGAGTACTCATCGATTTAAATTTGGGAAATATGGTTACATTGCTTTGATAGCGATTGTATTAGTAAGTACTGCAATTCTTGTGTCCATTCTTTGGCATCAAAAAAAGACATTCGATTGAAAGGAGGGAAATTTGAACTCCCTCCAGTGATGAGAATTGCGCTAAAAGAAGCTACACAATCATAAGATCGGATGAAAGAACACGTCCATCGAATTCCAAAAGTGCAGTTGCGGGCGCCCGCATCCATTGGAAGCCATTAATCCAAAAGACATTCGATGATTACGGAAATGCATTAGATGTGTTCAAAAATATTAATCGGTGTCCTTTTAGGGAATAAAAAGACCATAATTCAGACGGTTCTCTTCATTTGTGTGCCCTTTGATAACGTCTTTGAGAATTAACAGAACAAGTTTTCGTGAGAACAGTTCGAGTAGATATCATCATTAAATGCAATACATAAATAAATACCTTCTAAAAACAAATTTGTGAAGATTATAATCATTTTTGAAAGGAAAACGGGAATCTACTCAATTTGAAAGAGACAGTCTTATCTCAAAAGCATTTTTTAAATACTTTTTGGTCCAGTATTCATCTATAATTTCATTGGAATTAAGAATGATTTTTCATAACATTTTAAGTGTTTTCTTTCTTTATATTGAGTCACTAGAAAAATGTAAAACAATTTAAATGATATCGTTTCTTTAGTTCAGGCGATAGAATAAAGCATTTAAATTAGAAATGAAAAACAGTATTATACTATTTAAAAATACAAATATGGACAAAATTTACTCAACTAAAGAGTTTTTATGTTTGCATTCTGTATGTAAAACGATACTAGTTTATACGTTTAAATCTGAAGCAAATGCACTAATATTCGATATTTTCTTGACGAATATTAAACGCACTTATGATAGACTTTTATTTACATTAAATCGATGAAAACAGAAAATACCGCATCAATTACTAGTCGATGTAGTATTAAAAAGGTATAAATTACTTCTTAACATTTTCCTAGAATATTAGTTATAATTAAACGATTGATGAATTGGTTATTAATAATTAATAACATAGAGAGAAGCGTTACAATTTAAATTAAGGACCATTTCAATATTTTAAGTCGTGAGTAGCGAGTAAAACTTTCAGTGTATGCAACCGTAACATATTACAATGACCTAAACTCGAGATTTTTGGTATAATTCTTATATATTTAGGGAAATTCCCAACGTTTATAAGTATTGCATAGAAATCATATTTTAAAAAACTGATATTAAAGAAGACTTGATTTTCAGACGAAAGGGAATACATTATGCATAAAAATAACACATTTGCCGGACCTAGTTACTTAAGAATATCTCTCAAATCCAATATAATTATATGATTGATTATTAAAAGTTGATTTTTTACGTTAGTAAACATCATATATTTAATCTAAAATATAGTATTTTTATAAAACCCAGAGTTAATAATTAGAATGCAATATAAATGAGAATTACAATGCAATCAGTTTCTGCCGAAGTGTTTTTGCTTAAAAACAAAGAATGAAATGAATTTCATAAAAGAATATTTGTTAGCATTCAACATATTTGCATTTATGAGGTAACGAAAGTAGCGAAATAATTTAAATTATTTTCAGTCATATAATTGGAGCTGATTTCTTTAAATTTTTACAAACTATAAAATATTTGGCATTACGCTCACATTAAACTCGATTGGATAAATTAAAATAATTTTCAATATTTGCGAAAGAAAAGCCGTTCTTTGAACTTCCTTTAATACTTGACGTGCGGATCTTAAGTTTTTCTCATCTTTTGGCTTTTTACGAAGATATCACCTTCGAGTCCCAAACTCATTACCTCCTTTAAAAAACGGGGTTAAAAAATAAACAATGGATTAAGAATCATTTATCAATCATTCTTCATGGTTAATTTTCTGTTTTTAATTCTCTCCGAAATATAGTCAATGGCATTGGAAAGAAACGGTTTTGATGGTATATTAATTAACAGTGAAATATTACTGAAAGTATTCTTCTATACTTTCACAAAGATCTATAAACAAAGTAATAAAAAATTCCAGCCTTCCTGCGATGTTGGAAATTATCGATATGTAATACTGTAGGTATTTCATGCTCTCACGAAGTTGGAAGGTTGAAAAGGATGGTTCGAACTATCGCCCATCAATTTCAAACGCAGAATAACTCTACGGATGTTCACTTTGTTTTCCTTTCAAAAATCGCAATCTTTTCAAATCGCTTTCGCCCACCGCTTTCGGACCATTTTCGCGATATTTCGACCTTGAATCGCGGAAAGATGAATTATAAGCGCGCATTATCCAAATAGCATCCGTCTTCTTTCGTTCCCCTCTTGACCTTCCTTCGCCACGTCCACCCGCACGTTCCCGGGGGCCCGACCAATCGCATCTCGCCGATGATGTAATGCATCGTGGCTGCGCCGACCAATGAGATCGCTTAAAAATGACGTCTTGTTCTAAAAATAAAAACCCCCTTTTCGCCGGTCGTGGTGGAGGGAGGAGGCCGTGGTCGCCCGCTTCTTTCGTGTGCGGCAACAGTTTGTGTTCGCCGTTGTGAGGGAAACTTGTGATCATTGTGCCGCCAATTGAGATCGCAGAGTGGGATATTCGGAGGATTAATTCGGGAGGTAAGAGATGGTGCATTTGCAGATTGCGCTCCCAACGGATATTTGCATCCGCTTTTCGGAATTTTCAAACACGATCGCGAGGAAGTGCAATATTCGATAACGAGTTTGTTTGCGTCACGAAGGTGTCTAAGTGATAACTGTTTACCTTCTGCATTTGGGATTTTCGCTTAACTCGTGTTGCAGGAATTTTGACTGTCTTTTGTTTTCTGCCTTGTTGGATTATACAAGGAAGAGGTGTCCAGAAAGATCTAAAATTTGGTGCTGATCGAATTTCCTTCTTGGATTTATTTTTGCTATTGTTATCTATCGTTTTATGTTTTGATTCCTCGAACCCATATCTCAGAGACACACTTTCTGATTTCCCTATGCTTAACATGTGTTCTAAAGAATTCATTTCTTGATGACAATCCATTTTCCGATGTATTAACCGATGCTTATTGTAATATTTCTCAACATTCCACTTTCGGGATTTATTCTGTAATTTTTCGTTGACACTGAAATATAGTGTTTTATGCATCTTAAATTGCTACACTGGAATCGCTTTCGGAACATACGATCATTCGTTGTGAAAGAATTGTCCATGCCTACTGATAAAAAGCACGTGTTTAACAGCTGAAAAAACCTCTAGAAGAATTGAAAAACGAGCCAGGATTAATTTTCTTATGCATTTCAATGCGGATAGGATCCAAAGAAACTAGGAATCGAATCTCGATCAGCCTCCTTCTTCTGTTAATGAGCAAATACACGCTGAGAGCGGAAAAACAATCGAGCAACGTGTTTTAGTTAATTCCCGTCTTCGCGCGAAGGGTGTGGCATTCGCAGATGAAGACGAAGTGTATATTTCCTCGTCTTTTCAACGCAAATAGCCTCTTCCTCATATAGACGATTTTTGATGTGATTTTTTATGGATTAATTTATAAATCACTTTACTGTTCGAATGGAATTAATAGAATAAAAACACATTTGTTCCTCGACGAAAGATATTCTCTGTCAAAGAGAGAATCTTCATGGATGTTTATTATTTATATTGATATGCTTTGGCATCTCTTTTACGCCTTATTTTCAAAGCCATCGAAGTCTTTTCTAACCATTGAGAGAGAAAAATACTCTTATCTTTCTTACATTTGCTTATAAAATCTCTATTGTTATAATCATCCATCGATAAGGACGAAGTTTGATTTTCGCTCAAATATTCTTATTATAAATCCATTTAGTTCGTTTGCGAACTCAACAAAAGAGCTGTTTGGAGCAATAGTAGACATCGGAATAATACTTCGAAATAGAAATGAGAAATTACATTCATCGTAAACGTAGAGATGAAAAGAAACTGTCGTGAAAATACATTTTAAATGTTCCACTAAAATGGGTAAAAAAGACATTCGAGAAAAGATTTCCCAAAACAAAAAATAACATCCAAAAGATTAAAATCAACGAAGAAAGGCGTAGTTTTCTGGGAATCCATATTAAAATCCAAAAGGTTGTTGAACAGAAACTATACAAATGAAATACGAAGCCTTCGATAGAAGAAAGTGAGACCTAATAATGTAAGAGAGATATAATTAAATAATATAGAAAGAATAAAAAGAGAGATACAATTCTTCAGTAAACATAATGTTGTTTCATTAACCGAAGTTGAATCGTAAATGCATCATCTATAAACTCACCAAAATTACCTCTATCGAATGAATAAATAATTTAGATGAGAAAGTAAACAACACTAATAATTAAAAACACTGTCATCAAAAGAAGTCACTACTAAGAAATAAGAAAAACAATCGGATTTGTATCATGTAAGCTAAAATATTTATAAAATCCTTCAAATGGCTATTAATTGAAGGAGAAATGATATTGATGATCATCTTCTGACGTTTTCTGAAGAACTTCAGAGAAAATATGGGAAAACCTTTTATTACCGAACTCTAGAAACATTTCAACCTCATTATTTATATACCACGAGGCAAAATCTTGTGAATTCTAAAACCATTGTCAGTTATCTATACAAGTTCTTTTGGCTTTAATTTAATTCAGGAGCTATTTCAATATTCTTTCATGGAGGAGATACAATTTTCAAAACACAGCTTTGAAAGTCATGAGATTTTCTAACGATCCTTTTCGTTATGGCTGAACCGGAAATGAGATCGTAATAAATATTTCAAAAAGAAGATAGATCATAACAATTTTTTGTTCTTGAATTCACGTGACTGGATGAATGGCGAATACAAATAAATTCTTAAATGGAAAATAGATACAATGTATACTTTCTTTCACTACAAATTCTTAGATTTGGTATACATAATGTAAATAGTGTTATTAAAAATACCTGATATATTTCAACTATCATCAACTCTTCTTTCTGAGTGAGTAGCATGTCACCGATTTCCGATCTAAATATTTAAAAATCCTTCTTAAGCTCCAGTGAAGCTTTTGATTTGCGTATGTAATTTACACGAATTTTAACTCGTGTTAATGTTAATCATTATTAGTATTGTTTTACCATTGCTTACACTCATGACATAAGGAAATATTGGAGTGAATTCTATAAATGACTGTTAAGACATCAGAGTTGTGCTTCGGAACTCGAATTTGTACCATAAATAGGAGATTTAATTGCTATGGTTAGCTAACTTAGGAACCACACTACTCTGCGAAGAGAGGCCATCGGTTCGTTAACTTCATTAGAAATACATTCGCATAATGCACGTTTTACATTGCAAAAAATAATCGTCTTTAAGATCCTTTACTTTAATTCTCTCAGACAGATTCTGCTATGGAAATGACTTTACTTAAAGAGAAAGCAATAACATTGATTCTTAAACATTAATGCAAATGTTATAAATTCTTCTCCTGAGCACCACTTACGCCAAAAACCCGTATTATATATGCTTACGTGTTTATAGCGAAAATCATTGTTTGTATGTTTATGTAATACGCTTTTTAAAAATATGCATCTAAATTCGGAAATTCTCTAAACAGCAGAACATATATTAGAAATATAAAACGACATAATGCAAGGATAAGCCGTAAATTTTTATTTCTTAAATTTCTAAATCTACGTTTAATAGAACGGAGTTCGAGATACACCCAACAAATAACGGTCATAAGAGAATTCGTGGCCGAATTGTCAATTGGGAGATCCGGGTTCGAGACCTGTCAAACCTATTTTTCGCATCCATCATTGAATGGGAAAGAATCATCTCGATAATCGATATTTCTGCCATTAAAATTCAATTAAGGAGTGCAAAATGTGAATGATTCAGTGAGAGGAATGTTTAGAATGAAATTTGCAACCACCGAGATTTCCAAATGATCGCTGGAACTTTAATCAAATTCACGAAATATATTTAATGTTGATATGTTTGTTCGGCTAATGGCGAGAAGAGGACGCAGAAGATCGAATTAAATGCGTCTTTAAACGCTTAGAAATTAAGAAATAGGAAACAAAAGAAAGAGGCTGTCGACAAATTAGGTTGACAATTGAAAAAGATTACTTCATTTTCTTCAACTCGAGCCTTTGCCTTTTTTTAACTGAACTCAATGAAAGAAAAGCCGATTGGCATAATATTGATGATTAATTTGGAGTCATAGAATAGATATCTTTCACTTAATATGCTTACATATTGCAATGCCTATGATGACAATAGGCATAACATTTAGTTTTTCCTGCCAGCAATACGTAAAAAAATGATCCAACGTATTAGAAAGTTACATCTTTCACATTTAGAGCTATTTTTTGAACCAAAACTATGATAATCCTTCGTAATGTGGCATTTCTGATGTATTTTTTAGATTATTTAGTGGAATTCGATCCCCTTTCACTTACATAAGAATCATTTGAGCTCTTTTCGATTTTAATTTGATAATTATTTAGAAGAATTGATGATGGATTGCAAAAATTGAATGTCTGAATTCAACTGGTTTTAAAGACACTCCAAGAACTATTCAAACGTCGCATTATAAATATACTTCGAAGGCCTGATTATGGTGGAATTGCCCAAATCACTTTTATCGAAAGGAGACACAAAAAGCCATTGGTTCTATTTCAATGAGAGGAGCTTTAATTTTGTGAAATTTCATTCTCTTGGATTCTATCCTGTATGAAATCCAGACTATTATAAATTAGGAAATAAAATAATTTATGTTTATTAAGAAATTCTTAATATTATTCTTAACTTTGGAAAATCCCTTCATTGTATCGATGAATAATATGCCGTATTTGGGAAAATCATTTACATACTTCTTGTAAATAATTCCATATTCCTTTGGTTGCATTGAAGGAAACATAATTGAAGAGAATTCAATATTATACATTAATTTTACATCAGTCACTACTAATCTCGGAATGGTGGATATATTAAGGGCAATTTATTATATTAATCGTTGAATCGGTTACTTTTTAAGGTCATATCAAACTTTAATTTTTCTAACTTAACGCTAAATGTTTCGGCATAGAAAATTTTCATTCATTATCAATTGCCTGAAACTTTCGCTTCTTCCGCGAAAATGGAAAAAACCATGTAAAGATGATAATTCTTATAAAATTATTTCTTTTGAATTATTTCTCAGATGCAACGATAATCCTTTTGAAATTTCCTTTACGATAGATTCTAAAGAAATTTTAAACCAATTTCAAAGTTCACGAGCTTTCACTTTGATTATTCTAGAAAAGAACAGTACTACTTGTACTACTTTTAGGTTTTAAGTTTTTCGACTCAAGAAATAAGTCATAAAAAGTCGTTTCATTTCATTATTAATGCATAAAATTAACTATATATGTAAACTAGTCAATGCAAAGCAATAAATCATTCTAATTTTAGCTTTAATTAATTTATCAAGACCGCAAAATTCCATAGTCAAGGTTTATTTAGTATGAAAATACTGAGAATGAAATCTGTTTATCGCAAATTCAGATAATTTTATGATTTATTATTGTATTTATTTGTATTTCTATAAAATAGCTCAGGGAAAATTATGTATATTCTTAGGACCGATAAATTGGTAATTATATATAATAAAGAGTCGGATGCTTTGTTATTTCATATTTTCATTTTCCCACACTGCTTAAATCGTTGCAATTATGCACGTTACAGTCTGTCAGATTATTTTATGATTAAACTATTTTACTTTATCTGAAAAGAAAATTTTCTATAGCTGTTAAACTTCCACAGAAGGCTTTAATATCTTTTTGATTTCTTAACCTCGCACAGGAAATTAATAATTCCTCTTCGAGGAAATTTGTCTCTAACGATTGAATAACGTTCGAAAGAAATACTAGAGCTGCTTTAGATCCTCTTGATCTTAAATTTACTCACTTGCAAATCTTGAGTTTACTTAAGAAGAAGATATTTCCGCAGTATATTATTTTTTATTTTGTATATCTCTGGTGAAAGGTGTTTTTGTGCACTCCACAAAATGGCGGCCTCTCCTTCGTATATTTCTGGCGAAATTTAATTATATTCCCATACATAAACTTATTAAAATCGATTGTATTCCTTCCAAATCAATAGATCATTAAATGAAGGATATGAATTCTCTAAAGAGTTACTTTCAAGATTCATTCTTTCCGCGAAATATATGCGATAATAATCATTAAAGAAATAGTTTGCATATTACTCTTCCTTCCAAAAGACGAAAGGTAGATCATCAGGTAAAAACAATAATTGTATGCACTGATAAAAGATCGGTGTTTAAAGTAGAATAGAACAGCAGTTGTTTAAGATTTTAACAAATAAATATTTAAAATTCAAATTTTAAAACTTAATTCTTGTACATTTTAAATATCTTATCATCATCAAAGTCTTCCTTTTAATCTACATTTAACTCTTTCTTCGATATTCTGTTAGTATCTCTCCTTTATCTCATTATATATATTTCAAAAAACTTTCGTATTAATAATTAATTCTCTGCAAATAATATGGAACAGGACTAAGGTCATAAGATCGGTTCCATCATTACTGTCTAATTATTATATTTTCTTGGGAATAAATTGGAACTTCTAAATAGAAGCTAGTACAGTGTGTTTACTAAAAATAAAAATCCACTTCAAGAAAATTCTCTTTTCTCTTCAAACTGCGAGTTCACCTGACATAAGTTCGTAAAATTTTCCAAAATCTATAGATACTTATTTGGACAAAGATAAACCTAAAATGGAAAATAAGACATGAGTGAGATTTATTGCACACATATCTTGGTACTAAGTGTAGATATACTAACCAAAATATTCAACTTTTGTTTTTCTTTCGATCAGATATTCTATATTGTAAAGAATAAAATTGGTTCACTAAGCCATTCCCTCTTTAAAAGATCTAAATTAAGGTGTCTTTTAATCGTGAACGAGTGCCTCAGAAATTATTTAGTTTTACCAGTAAAACGAGTTCTTTCTTTTTTAAGATAAAAGGAAATATTTATATTATATGATAATAGCAAAAAGTCGTTTTTTTAATTAAAGACAATTTACTATTTAAAGATAAATGAAAACTTCGATGTTGACATCATTCTATTCATCATTTCTATTCTTGACTTTAAAACATATACGATATCTTTTTAATTGTAACAGATCTACAAATTATATTACCAGAAAACAGAAATTCTTGGGAGTAAATCGAATTCTTATGACTTTATTATCTTGAGCGTGTTTTGCCAACCTGTAGCCTGAAAATCGATTACAAATCAATGACATAATTCGATCGCATACACAATCAAACTATAATGCATTATTCATGATTGCTTGTCCGTTGTTGCTTATAGAATATCTTTATATTGACAGTTTCTTCTTTTGGGAACACAGCATGAATGTCGATTAGGCCAACTTTATTCACTCGGTTCTGGAATGAAGATTTTGTCCACTTTATGCGCGTTCTTTTCACTCTTTCTTGGCTTCCACACTAACGAATCGTCAATAGTTACAATCGCTTTCGTCCAGAGGAATCATCTTCAACATATCGAATATTACGCTGTGTTTCCGAAAGATTGAAACCCTATGACAGCCAAACCAAATAACTCTAATTTGTTTTCATTACAGGTCATCGGAATTGGCCGAAAAAGGTGCCAACTCGGAGACAATTAAAGTAAGTTGCATAATAAAGAATACTTTCGTTGAAATACAATATAAATATTGAAGTGAAATGCCAAAAATACTCCTCAAGAACACTCAGAAAGAAGAAATATCTCAATCTAATAACTCAAAGGCAGTATCGTTTACTTTATTTTGAGGACTAATCGCAGATTCTTTTAATTTCCTCATTCTATACTTTAGAGGCTCCAAAAATGGTGGAAATCGAAGTAATAATAAAAGTAGAGAAACAAAATTTCCATAACGGAAGCTTAGAATGACTGAATCAATACTAATTTCAACTGCAACGAGAGGTGATTCAATTTACTGAATTAGCACACCGTGAAGATTGAGAAAGCGTTCTAAATAACATCGAAAACAACGTACGTTATGAAGATTACATTAGCAGAATTCGCACATTCGATGGAAATATATTACTGAATATTCTCAATATGGCAGAACTATTTCTTTTATAATCAAGCTAATTAATAATAATTTACTTGATAATTCTAATCGAATAGAAGTCATTTCCACTTTTTCATTTCAAATAATTCGATTTTGTTGAAATATTGGTAATATTTTCCATTTTATACAGGAAGACTATTAGAAATGTAGGCACGAGTGTGTGTAAACTCCCCCCTCCTTGTTTTCTCCAACCAATGAGAGACAAACAAACCTATTCGTAAAAGACTTATTCGATATCGTTTTTAGAGTTTCAAATTTATTATATTCAGATTGCGTTTGTGGATATTGTATCAAGACTCATCACATTTCATGAATTCTTTTCCTGAAGATGTAAGTGGTCGGCATTGTCTATTGGTGAGTGTTACTCATTTTTATCATTGGAGAACTATGTTTGCAAAGTAAGTTGTTTCCTAATTCTTTATATTCTTCATCACTGTTTTAGAAAATGGATCTCAGTAGATGAAGGATGGTTTTCTAGGAAATGATTATGACTTAAGAAATTTGTACACACGGTGATATGTTTGGAAGTCCTTGTCAATTAATCTTGAAGTTAATCGATAAGTTTAGAGGAAGATATTAAAATAAAAAATCAATGAAATATATTTTAAAACAGAAGATTTGAGAGATCGATTCAGAATTGTTGCGTGCAAATTCTTCTGCAATATTTAGTTTACGATACCTATATATTTAGTTAGGATGTTATCTCGTAATTTATTTCATAAACTGAACGACGAAGTTCTACAGAATTCGTGACCGTTTTCAGTCCGAGTTAAGTTTCTTATTATTTTCAAATACGAAAGTTACGAGCTACCCTTTTAAGATCTCTTTTACAATATAAAATTCAAAAGCATCACCTTAAGTTGCGAGGCTCAAAGGAGAATGAATATCACAGAAAATCAAACAGAAATGTCAAAGAAATCATTTATTCAATAATCTCTCGAAGCATGCATGGGAAGCTATGATATCAATGTCCATTTTCTCATGGAAAAGGCGATTTCTTATTTATGATCCACTCAATGGAAGATTCTTAAAGATGGAGTCTGAAAGGCCATTGAATTGATTCCAATCGAAGGAAATCTAATCAAATGGGTGAATCAACATTTATGACGTTTTGTTTTCATCGAAAGGGACATTTTGCAGCCGAATTTCCACAATTTGCGTCAATTCGTTAAATGTAACGTCAATTGCTAAAGATCCTTAAAATACACGAGTTGACGTGACGAAATTAGGATTCACAGTTTCAGATTCCAGTCGGAAAATTGGACGATAATATTCGTAGATCGATTATCTTCTTTCTCATTTTAAATTTTAGAACTATGTTTATAAATATTCTTCTTTCGTAAATTTAAGTTATTAACTGATTCATTAGTGCATTCAATTTGAATTGCAGTGCGAGTGTGCGACTATGGTAACGGATTAAGAAATACAGATAACACGTTAATTTTTTTTCTGGAATATCAAATGCTTGATTTGTATTACTGACAAGTTGATCATATCCTTTTACGATGGAAAGCCATTTTGGAAAATATCTACGCATTGAACAAGCTCCGAACTCAAAAAAAAAACTTTTTAAAATTATAATTTAGAATAACTTAATGATTAAATTTATACGTATGTGAGAATATGATAAAATTTTAATTGCCTCGTCGTTTAAATGATTAACGATCGGTAAGGATCACTATTATATATTTCAGTTAAATTTAAATCTTACTTACAGGCTTTTTTACTCAATAAAAATCCTTAAATTTATGTATTTTTCAACTTAAAGTGTAACGTTTTAAATTTACTCACGGACGTACTTGATACACACACTCATCTCGTTGCGAGGCTCTGGAATTCCATCAAAAGTTAAACAACGTCATCAAATGAAGCTACTTCATACGATATTCATTTTAATTAGCATTGCGCTTTTAGTTCGAAAGCGTTAATGGAGTTGAACATAAGTATCTGAAGAATATCTGATTGCCTCTTTTTATTGATCGTCAGAATCCTTTCTTCGAATCCGCAGAATTTCCTGGTTTCATCAAAAGCACTTTGGGACCAAACGTCCTTGCGAATGAGCATGCTCTTATTGTTTTGTTTGCTTTCCAAATATCTCACAATTATGCAAATTAATGAAGATGCTTATTTGCCTAATATCGTGAGACAGCTTTTTTTGTCAGATCTACTTAAGTTTGCGTACACTGAGCCTTTCACAAGAATCGAAGGTTAAAATTCCGACAAAAGGTTTAATTATTGACGATTGAACACCTGAATAAGAAAGTAGTTTTATATAATTATAATGCAAAATATTGATACATTTAATCTGTGTACTCTTTCATCATAAAAATAATAATCTTGACATGAATAGGTTAATCTACTGAGGCAAATCTAAATTTAAATGAAGAACGGATGAAAAATAAATTTAAAACAGGATCAATTATTATTTTCTATTTTCTTTTCATTTTCATTTTATCCACTTAAAAATCGATTGAAAAGATTAAAAAAGCATAATAAGCATCTTAAAATAATCCTTTCGTTTTTTTACCTTTATATTGCCTGTAAATATTAAAAAGAAATCTATCTCCTTTAATTTAATATATAATTTACGCCCACAGAACTTGCTTTTTATCTCTAAGCCTATAAAAAGTAAGCAGTGGTATGGAATATAAGGATGAAACAAAATAACCACATTTTAGTGCCTTTTGGATATAATTTTGGTTAGAAAAATTACGATTCAAATCCTAAATAGCATTCGTAATTTCGATATGTAATATATAAAGACATAACCTATTAATAATTTGAAATTCGAAACTTTAGACCCCTAGATTAATTCGAATTGATGCTTGTTCTTCATTAATGTCTCCCAAAGAGGATTCCTTCATTCAAAGGATAGACCTTTCAGCGAAGTAAACAATGTTCCACCCAAGGCTATACACCTGACATCTGTTTATAGAACTCTTCAGCGATGGATTTTTTATGGTCCGTCCGTGAACTACGTTACCCAAGACATCTCTTCCTTCATTCAACTGGAATCAAATCCAAAAGTCACGAATTCGTCAATATCGAATCCTAATGCCCATGATTTAGACTGAATGCAATCATCCTCCACGAGAATTTTATATCATTATAATCATAGCTGTTTACACGAATATCCATGCATTTGATTGGCATATCGGTTGAGCGTTCATGGGTCTGCATTCCTCCATCTTTTTTTGAAAATATATCGAAAATAACAATCTTGGAAGATGGCATTAATACTGAAGCCAAGTTCTTAACAGACACTTCCCTAATGAAACTCGTATTGTAAAAAATGCCATCCTTAATAATAAAATAGTAACAAAAATATATTCTATTATGTTTTGGAAACTTATTAGTTCAAAAATTGAGTCTAATTTATATAAACAATATTAAATCTCTTATTTTTTCAAAGTTTATAGGTATATAGTTTATTTCCGTAGTTTTAATTCATTATCTTTAACTTAGGCAATAACTTTGGCCAAGTATTTACTATCTGATGCTAACTAAAAGTAGATTTGAGGGGAAAATTTCTTATAAACCCATAAATTAATTAAATACGCTGAAGAAGGAGGAAAAAAGTGTTGATGCCATCGCTGCTCCAGAAATGGGCAGCAGACAGACAATGATGGAAAGAGAAAGAAACATTTTGAATGAAATAGCGAGTCAAAGAAAATATATAGTATTAGCGATCGCATTTTAAGGGAATCATAGTTCTCCTGCTCAGTCGAAGAAAACAACCATTGGATAATCTACAGCATTCCAGCAGTTGCTTGCCTTGACCAATTTGTCGTAGACGTCACAAGGAGGTTAGCATCTGCCCGTGCATGCATATCCCTGTTTACATGGCAAGCATAAAAAGTGCCAGATTTCACATTTTAATAGATTTCAGCCTCAGCCATTGATAATCGATAGAATCCTTGATTTCTTTAATGTTTAAACTCGGTGGGTAATTTTCACCACGGAATTGTTTTCCTACGAAGGTGAAAGCCTTCATCGTGACAATATCCACTAATAGATATTTCTATTGTCGTGTTTTTAACCTTAAAATATTTCAATTTAGTAGTTTCGTGACCATTCTTGGCTTATTTACCATTATTTTAATTGTGATATTCGAATGGCGTATTCGTTGTTTTGGGATATCATCAGATAGCGTCATTTCTGCATCGGGGAACGAGACTTTATTACGAGACGAGAATTTATTTACCCGTGTATTTTTGAAATTGTCTAAAGTCGTTCTGGCCATTAACCATTTTTGTGGTTAGCCCATTTCGATTGCTTGGATGGGAGACAGCTATGATTTGAGAGCATGATTGAGCTGAAAATGATGGAAACAGAAATGAATTGAACTTTCCTTAAGTATTTCCATTGAAAACATATGCATAGCTACTTAAATAGAATTTAATCACATCAAATATTTTCATATTGCTTATTGTTTTGTGGGCACGATATAGTATAATGTAGATATCAGCAGTTATTCAAAGAATCCTTCAATCTTATCATTTAGATGTTTTGATAACATACATCTCATTTTCTTCATAATTTGATTAGTAATTTGAACGTCTTTATGAACCTGCAGATTCTTGTGTTGAAAATCCCATCGATGGCATCTTTCAAAATGTCAATGCTTTCGGAAAAAGGGCTAATGTCAGTTCACCAAAGGGCGTTTCATCAATGGCGCCCGAGCAAATTGCAGGTTTCCATTCTAATGGAGCACGTGTTCAGATATCGCGAGGAAAGAATTCGCTTTTGAATAACACTGACCTCTACGGAATAGAGAGCTCTTTTGTTCTGATCCACATTATCTTCTGAAACTCGACACCTCACAACGAAGTGCCCTTTGATGAATAATTAACAGTTCGAATAATCCTAATCGAACACTTCCCGTAATTCAGACTCTACGTGTGCTTTATAGAATGGAATTTTAAAAGTCTTCTTCAATAAAAACTATCACAAGTAGAAAAAAATTTTGAATGATAAAGAGCATAGAAATTACTGATAAAATCCTCCTCAGATTAAATATTGGGTGTAGAAATGACCTGAAAAAAATCTATCACGTAACGATGCTATATTATTTATTTTCACATGAAAATTAATTCATAAAAGTGGAAGAAAAACATGATTATACTGTGCTGTACTGGCAAATTAGTCATTCGGATATAGACAAAGAATTTATGGAAATAATTTTCGTGTGTAGAGATGTTGAAATATGCTCTAACATACTTAGAAGTAAAGTTATAGCTGTAAATTAATACTATGAACATGCGTCTGAAAAATAATAGCGATTATCAATTTTATGAAAACGAATCGCGAGATAAATGTCCGCCGAAGAACCATGAGAAAACGTCCCATCGTCTGCGAAAGGACAACATTAAAAGCACAAGCAGTGGATTCGGTTTTGCATCCATTAAAAGTCTAAAAAATAACTGATATCGAATTTCCCCTTCAAAATATGCCGAATTGAGACGTGGAATGCAGAGTTCTTCGGCAATTTTGCATCGCTTTTTCAAATGAGTATCGATGGAGAAAGTTCGACTCGCTTAAGGCGAAATTCCTACGAAAGGAAATGTATTGATGTGATTACTGCGATTAACCTCCGAAAGTAAAGCTCAAGGCGTCGTTTCTAAAATTCGCATAAAGTAGAGGAAGATTTATCTTAGTCCACACTCATAAAATATCAGGAACGATTTCAATACAAAACATAGTATGACGCTTTTTCTTATTTTCTTTTAAATTCATTATTTAGTTAATATTTCGTCTGCTAAAGAAAGGACAAAATTATATCGTAGTAGGCTAAAATTTGCTTATAACAAAAAAGGTATACTCTTTGTTAGGAATTTAAATTTCGTTTTATGTAAAAGCTGTTATGCTTCCACACACGCAAATATCAGTTTTATGGCTTCTCTCTTTTTTTCATTATATGCGTCTTTATGTTATATGTAAATATGTAATTATTTACAGAAAGTAGAAGATATCAGAAATCTGGTAAAATTCAATTGTACTTTTTTTATAATTTGAATGATGAATAAATTGCCTTTTGGGAACTTTTTTATTCTCTTCTTCGATGAAGCCCTAGAACATTAGGCTTATATTATATTAGTTAATGTTTCATATTTAAAAATAGCAAACCTTTGAAAAGGAATTTATAGATAAAATAATGTTTGGTTGAATACCCTACTACTTGTACTTCTTCGAGATAAACTGTACAATGACTAAGCAAACTTTCCAACGAACTTTTTTAATGAGCGGTAACAATAGAATGACGTATTCTAAATGATCCCTTGTTGATGCATCATTACAATTAGTTAGTCAAAATTTAAAACATTTTAAAATATAAAATCCGTTATAATATGCTATGGAAAGTTTGAAACTAGATAAATATTTAAGATAATTTTACTAAAAATGTTTAACATTACATTTATATAGAATTCAAATAGATTAGAGATCATCTGAAATCGTTTTGTGAATATTTTGCATCAGCAGGAGTTGATACCCTAATATCCTGAAACGAATGCTTAAGAAAGGACCTCAATTTTAGCATTTACGAGACGTGTTTGGGAAAGAGTATTCCAATGGTTGGTATGCGTAGTTTCCAATGAAATGGTGAAGTTAATTCTATCCTATAATTCGTATTCACTCTTTGCCTTTTCTTCAACAAACGCAATCCGTCCAAAAACTTCCAAGTTGACCAAGGAGAACATCTGCATGCCATCGTGTATCCGTTACCCAATAAAACTTTCACTGAATTCGGCTT
The DNA here is from genome assembly GCA_020796165.1 of Pantala flavescens. Lineage (NCBI taxonomy): Eukaryota > Metazoa > Arthropoda > Insecta > Odonata > Libellulidae > Pantala > Pantala flavescens. The sequence goes on from CM036882.1 coordinate 20,100,009, forward strand.
CTTTTGAGAAGAAGCAAGGCTACCGTCGAACCAATCTGGGATTGGATGATTCCTTCGCAGCACATGGATGACCGTAACATTCTTTAAACACTATCTTCCAATTAAGATCGTGTGTAGCTCTAAACGGGAATAATAGTTGCTCAGCAAAACATATGTCGATGTATGGGTAATATTATAGTAAGACTGAGGACATTTCTGATTCATTTCTCACATAATTCAGATATGAAAATATTTGCGCAAACACATTCACTAACTTTTATGATTACATTACCTATTTCAAGATGATTCATTTGATTCGAATATTTCTTTCTTTCTCAGGCCACGACAATTAGCTCGCTATTTTTAATAAATTTCCAATCGATTGTTTAAAGAATTACTTATTAATGAAGACAAGCGTTTTCCCGCTTTAGTTACTTACGGTGCGACATTGGTTAAAGAAGCTCCAATCGGAGACATCTTGCCGTTTGCTCGTGAGAAAAAAACTGTCGGACGCTCAACTAAAGGAATATAGGCCAATGCGGTGGGGTTAATGCCTCTTGTCCCCTTTAGTATGCACGTGCTGCCCTCCTGTGAGAGTTTCCTCTCTTACTGATGGAGCGATTTCAATTTTGATTAGGCGACGAAAGGTACAAAGAAAATTTGGAAAAAAAGGTTTATAAACATTGCGCTTATCAGATTTATCTCTAGTTTCAGAGCACATTCCTCTCCTTTATTACTATTCATCGCGTACATTGAATAACAATTGTATGAGAAGTGTTGTATTTATCAATAACAGATCGTTCTTTTCTTCTCATTCATGAGTTACAGATGAAGAAATCCGCAGTTTGATAGAAGAGGAAAAAAATATTTTGACGATTTTATTCTGAATGTTCGTCAAAATTAATTATATTATCAATAAAAATTTTTAAGAAACAATATATTTAAAATTAGATTTACTAGTATTATTATTAATTTTAAAAACTTTCTTAAATTAACTCGGGTAAATCAGTGCCTACAATTTTTCTAATAGTAAAAGTAAAACAAACTATAAACATTTAGATTCCCTAAATGTTGGGGATCAATTTCAACTCGTTATTTTACTATGAAATTTGTATCGATCAATTTTACTTGAGTTTTGATTTTGAAATTTTCATGAATCGATTATTATTAATTTCGGATTTGATATTTGCTCTATCTGTTGATAGCATTAAAAATAATATCGATTAAGAAATTTCGAATGTGCTATTGCAATGATTTCATTTAGCTCAACAGAGATATCGCTTCATCTGTTTAAAGAACTGATGTATTTGAAAGTTCTTATCGGAGAAGTAAGAGTAAATCGGCTATTTTCAGTATTTTACTACTATCCCACATTTTTCATAGGTTGCCTTCTTTTGAGATTTTTTTCGCCTAACGATTGCGTGGAAATTGTACTGTTGCCAAGTCGACGCATTCAATAAACAAATCATGTAATGGAGGAGTTGAATGTCGACGTATTTCAAATTGACTTTCCAATAAAATTCGATGTGCATTATCTTTTAAATTCATTCTCTGGAAAAAATCAGGGTTATTAGGGAAAGAAAACGGTTGCTCCTTGGAATTCTTTACCTTATTTCACTAAGAAAGCCCACTAATTTCGAATACATTTATTTCAAAATCTAGAAAAGGTTCGGTGAATTTAAGTTCAACGATGTAATATTGAAATGCAATTTACTATAAATATTAGATACAGAATGAGTTTATTGAATAAGATCTTAATCGATTCAAATACGAATTTGGAGATACATGTGAAATTGAATTCATCTCACAATCAACTCGTCGAAGGACGAGAAAATCACGAGAAGAAACCCCTTATCGCGCTCCTTTCCGTCCATCTCGAAAACAGACCACCCATAGAACCAGTGGATTCACTCGGGAACATGTGACCTAATTCAGAGACGCTTTACTGCACTCCTTTTTTGCGATCGTAAAATATAAAGCAGCCGTTAACCATAGCCTTCGAATAATGGCTCGTACGTGAATTACTTTAACTCGGAAAGTTTTTTTTTCGAGTAGCATTATCGGGTCGTTCTTATTAGGGGTTCGGCCTTGAAACTGCTCCTTCACGGAGGATGATAACGAGTATACGAATGATGTTTTTGGCGATCGAGATTCCACGGACAATCCCCCTTTCGAACTGTAACACATTTTCAACTTAATACATTAATTAGCCTGGCTAAGTTGAGATAAGGCGAAACTTGCGTGAGAAAAGTGAGTTTCCTCAATTCAAACGAATAAAAAACATTAAATAAATGAAAATTTACATGATTTCGCTGTGTGTTCACGAGAATTTTCTCAAACTTGCGACCGACTCCTTTTATTGTCACTTTTTTGTTCTATTTCGCATCCATTTGTACATACGAAATGTTAATTCAAGGTCTACAAAAAATGGAATTCAGAAAGAGACCTTTTTTTGTTTCGGGTAATGAAGTCCCCGCGAAGTTGTAGAAAGCGCATGACTCTTTCGATCACGAATTTCAGATCAGTCGATTGTTTCAATTCTTTCCAAAAATAGAAACTATTGAGGAAATGTGGTCCCTACGATATCTTTGCAACTACGTTTGGATTCCAAAAAATTACTTCCATGATTTTCCAAGAAATATACATCGTTTCTAATTTCCATCCTTTGTAACTTAATTTTAAATCTTACTATTAATTAACTACTTAAGCAATGAAAAACTACGCTTCATACATTTGTCGATTTCCGAATCTCCCAAAGAAACGAGGTTCCTCACTGAGAATGGACGGAAAAGATGGTGATGACAGCTGAGGCAGCCGTAGCTGTCAAACACTAAGCGTTGACGTGGGAAGCATGAGGCAAGCAGTCGAATTCACTCCGGAGCCTCGATTTGTTGGGAAGATCTCGCTTTTGTTTTTCGTTATAAACTCTCATACCTACTCTCTGATCTAGTGTTTAATGCTCTTTAAATTAACTTTCTGATGAAATAAGTTCGTATGATATATTTTCAATTCGGTTTATGTATTTAAATACGAAAGTGTTCAATTTTGAATGCTTGTCACCATAGCAATGCATTCATTTTAAATTTTTGCTTGTAGAAAATCACATTAAATGGAGAAAATAAACGAATGCTTTTGTTCCACACTTTATGTGGATATATTTTAACAGCTATACGCTTAAAATTAACAATAATAGATAAGTTTTGAGAATCGAGAGATAAATGAATCGCGTATCTCGTGAAAAGGACGGAATCATATTTCAAGTTTAGCTTTTATCATAAGCCTCTACCAAATTCCATTACACATACTAGGAATGGGGATAAAATAAATTTTATCATTTACGTCTAATGAAAGTGTCATCAAACTCATATTTCTATGATATCGAACAAGATTCAATCAATAAACGCCTTTGCTGAAAAAGTGTTTCCAAGTTCTATCTTCCAATCAAGTTGATCAAAAAGATCCTCAGATTAACCAAGTGGGTCACAAAGGAATTTCTAATTACGTCCTTATTTATAACTTATAAGTATTCATATCACGATGATAGACATAAACAGGTGCAGAGCATAATTATCTTTAAGATTTCTCCTCACGATCACTTCATTAGTAACGGCGACAGCGAATTGGCACTTCTTCCGGAAGCTGCTTTGTCCCTAAACGACTTCCCTTTTTTATCCATTCACAAAAGGATTTGTGACTCGAGTTAAATGTTTTGTTGTTTAAAAACAAACTCAAAACATTTAGATTTATTTAAGATATCGCGCATGCTATCAGCAATTGAGACTGACGAAAAGTATATCATCCAAATGCACTGAAAATTATCTGATCGTTTAAATTGTCTTATTTCTATTTCCTCAATTACACTAACTGAAAGGTCAACAATTGGGTGGCAGTCTAAATGATAGATATCATAAATCTAATAATATAATGCTAATATAAGATAGGTAGAACGATAAACAAATCAGAATGTGATTTTCCATAGTGCTTTACGTACTATAATTATGTTATGAATAATAATAACAAACATGTATTGTTACCAATTTTTCAAAGTTACCACCTAATTATAAAATGTTTCACACAAATATTCTTCGATTGACTTCATAAAGGATACCAAAAGGAAATAGAACCTACAATTTTTTGCTGTTTACGAGTAAAGATTCTTTTCCTGTAATCTCGAACTCTCTGGTACTGATCATTTTCTACTCATAAGATGTTTCTTCCTGATTCATTGATAGATCTATATGTTTAATCGTAAAAATCATTCCAATCTATTAAGTTATCCTCTTTCCTCTTCAGGTTTACATTTTAGTTATCATAATAACTTTTTAACGCCTTAAAACAATTTGAGATCAAACAAGAACTAACGTCATGAAACGTCAGGGTAAATAAATTACCCTGCAATATACAAGGGAAAAGAAAATATATCGAATAAATATTTTAGGATTATTTTTGTATAACATTCTTCTGTGATTTTGGACCAACCGTAGGTAACCACTTTTAGGTTTTTTCTCCTTTGATCTCGAATATTTTTGTTACACTACGCTCTAGAAGTTTTCTTTCCTTGATACTTGCATTTTCAATTTTCGGGTTGGAACATCAGCGAATATCCTGACATTATACACGTACACGAATACATCAATACTAAGGGCGGAGCTTCTGCCATGAATCGAGATATCCAAAAAGTTAAAGATTATATTAAGAACATAAACTCTTCTCTATACAAACCCTATAGAATAAGTAACTCTAGCGGGGAAGGTGACTGAATTTCTCAGTCTTAAAACCCGAGAATCATGGGTATATGCACTGCTGATTATTTTCCAAATAAATGCCAATTCATGTCCAATTCAAGTAACAGATTCATTTTCAGTTTAATTTACAACCAAATTTTCTCTTTCAGCCTCCCTTAAAGGAAGCTCGTTCATACGCCATGTATAACCTGAACGTCAATTTGGCCACTTCGGCCAGCACTCTAGCGGTCGAGAACTCGTGTACGACGCCAAAGACGCCAGAGATCCTCAACTCTCTCATAGCCATGACAAATCCATTCGACAACTGCTATCCGAATGGATCCGCCAACAACCCCAGCCCTTTGGCCACTTCGTCTAGACCTCGAGTGGCTGCATCGCCTCAACCACACGCCACTCCTACAAACGCACCCTCTCCCACAATGGTCTCGATGAACTCTCCACCGAGCGTGCAACACACGTGCTCTCAGCTGATCAAAGAAGGCCTCAAGCTGACGATACAGACAAAAAGGCGTCAGACGAGAAGAGACACCGTGAACTCGATAGATACCGACGGAGACGACCCATACGGAGATTCATCGCCATCCTCGGTGGACTCTAAGACTCCGAGGAAAGAAGAGGTGGGTGGAGGACCTACATCAAGGCGCAATCGAGTGAGAAAAAGTGTTTTAGCGCCCTTGTCTCGAAAACAAAGGCTTCTTTCATTTCTTGAAAGGCTCGTTCATTTTAACGTCTTCTTCTCTGTCCTTTTCAGCTAACGCCAGAGGACGAGGAGAGACGAAGGAGAAGAAGGGAGAGAAACAAAATTGCAGCGACAAAGTGCAGGCTGAAGAAGAGGGAGAGAACGGTGAACCTGGTGCAGGTATGCTCAAAATCCCGTCCGCAGTTCACAGAATTCTAAGGTAATACACATCCACACTCAGGAAGTGCGTATTCGCAAACTAAGACAGAGTTGGCTGATTAATTACCATATCAACCGGTTCACTAAACTACTCGATTGATTTATTTTTCATATACTATGTCTTCGTCAATATCCGTCTCTGAGAAATTTTATTTTCGTTACGGGAAATTAATTTTCGAAAGATTTTCAATTTTTAACGAATGTGCAGTAAAATCTGTTGTATAAGACAAATTAAAGTTCTTTCGATTACCCGAAACTTTATTCACGATTCAATACTTTCTCCATATCTGTTTTAATATTCTAGTGATCTCTTTTCTAAAACTGCTGGGAAATCCAGGTTATCGAATAATATAATTCATGTAAATGAGGTTAAACAGATAACAACTCTGAAGGTTTTTGACGCGATCCTTTCATTTACAGATTCTCCTAGTTTTTCATTCTTGCTGTAAGTAATTTACACGAGAATCATTGTAGATCGATTTTAAGTTATTTTCTGTATCTCTTGTCTGAAAATGATTCATAATTTAAATCAAATCCTTCATCAGCACCATGGAAGAACAAATGACATTGAATATTTATTTTCTGTAACAATAAACCCAAGAGGTTAAGATTGACTTTTTATTCGATGAAACATTATAAGTGACAAGGCTAATTATCCTCATTTTAAATTAAGGTTAATTTGTAAATCAGCATTTAATGCGTGTATCATTTATGAATAAATTCTGCCGAGAAAGTAATATTCCGTTTTTTCATCTCAAATTATATATTTCTACCAAATCTAGCCCTACTATGTGAAATCCAAGTTTCATCAAATTCTTTTATATCCTTCACAGGAATCGGAAATATTGGAGACGCAGAATCATGAAATGAAATCCCAGATCCAAGAGCTGGAGAATCAAAGAAGGAGGCTTCTGGACATGTTATCCATCCACAGTCCTACGTGCGTCAAAAATTGCGAAGGGAGAAGCTCCGCTAGAAATGATGGATTGTACCCTTCCTCATCCTCAGCAGCGTCTTCTTCTTCGTCGATTGCTTCTGTGTCTTCAGTGGCAACCTCTTCGTCATCTTCATCGGCGATGTCTTCCATGACTACCTCCTCGCCCAATCTTTTAGGGGAGCAGACAAACGTTGGACTCCCAACAACGCCTCCAGGGCCTCCAGCCGCAGCGGCAACACCAGCTCCCTACGATTACGAAGGTCTTCCTGGAGGTGATTACCACTTACTTCACCGGCAGATAAACCACGGATCACATCGTATGCCTCATTCCCAGCAGCAGTTGCAGGGACACCATATGAGCCCTCAAAATCAACTTCAGCATCAACAACACCTGGTAGAGGGTTGGTAGCTGCCAGTGGTATTTCTTTAATTGTGCTGTGAAGATTGGATGGGAGATATAGTGGCTTCTTCGAAAAGCATTATTTTTTTGCAAGAGACATGCCCATAGAATGGGTTGAAATGTATTTTTGATAATGGATCTTTGTACGAAATTCTTATAGGAATTTCTAAAAACCCATTAGGAATTCAAAAGAAGCCAGCGAGATTCTGAAGTTTTTTTTTAATTTTTGAGGTTAAAAAAATGCCATGGTTTTCATGATAATGATAAACATATTTTGAAGATACGCTACTCACTAAACATATCATTATTTTTATATTTTTTCAACATTTTTATATGAAATTCTATAGTTTTCACTAATTCATATTCCATTAATGATAATTTTGAAATTTTATAAATATGTGTATTTTATTACATATGTTTATCCATCCATATAAGTGCAGGTTAGTTTCTAACTTAAATGCACTGGTGCTTAATTATCTTCCTCATCCAAGCAATAAAATAATAGCTATTACTAGGATTATATAATGGAAGTTATTTGTTGATAGTGAAAAATATGTTTTACGATTTCATAGCCAATAATTGGAGAAGACTTGATAGAATGATTTGAAATGAATGAATCTATTCCAAATGAGGAAAATCCCTCTTGATATTAAAAATAGATTCTATTGATAGCTTAATAAAGATTAAAGAGTTTGTTTACATCTTAAAACAAATAATTGTTAGGAGGGCAGAGTACAACCTAATGAGATCACTCAACATTTATCCTAAGATCAAATAGATCCTGATTAAATCATGTCATCATATTATAATCATATTAATTGAAATACAAACTGCTTGCTTTATGCAGGATTAAAAAATATATCTAAAAAGAAATTCAATTGAAGCTAATAAATCAGTTGCTTGATATATGTTGCTTTTGGTTGAATGCCTTGATTCCTTCTAGATTCTTCCTTTAGGTGAAAGTATCATGAATCTTTGAAAATGCATGCAATTATCTGAAATTCTTCTCCGCAGTAATATTTAAAATAATAAACTAACATAACAGGTATAAAAATTTGGAAGATTTTCTGTAAGTGAATCACTGTACTGCCACTTATCAAGCTTTAAATTGGATATCATTGGAATGATGATGGATGATACATTTCTGTAATATATTCTGTTTTAAAGCCTTATCTATTAAACATTCCAGTTCTTATGTTGATAGAGAAACATTTATAAGAGAGGTAATATTTCATTCATCTGTATCTTTATTCGATGATGTATTTCCTTGATGAGGGAATGCAACATCAATAACTTCGTTGCAGGAAATACAAGTAGATAAAAGGGGTACCAAATGAGGTTGAATTTAAACTGTAAAAATTAATTTGACTGTGATTGCCAATATTTTCATCATTGACTTAGGAGATAATTCCACTAATCGTACCAAATTGTCCCTTGACTTTGATTGAATTGAATAGATGACAAGGATCTACTTCATTTAATCATAGGTAACACTAATAATTGAAAATATATTCTTCAATACAAAATGAGTACATAAAATTAATAATTCATAAGTTTTTCATAAGTAGAAACTGTAAAATTTCTAACTTTCAACTGTTTATATTATATACAGCGCTATTTGTGCTCTGATATAGCATTTCTCCAATACTTGAGATAAATTGATTAAATCATACTATAAAGATTTCCTTCAACAAATCCATTTTAAATTGGTCATCAGTAAACAAGTATTATTTTTATCTAACTCCCACAAACAAATGCCAGTTATATTTCTAGTTTGGAATTCTAACAGTGATATTTGATGTGTTAAAATTCCAGTTGCTTCATTCATCTTCTCCAATGATTGAATGTGGAATTTTGTTTTTTATTTCTTAAATACCATGTAATTATGGAATTGTAATCTATTTTATACATAAATCCAGCAAACCTAAAGATAGTATCAATATATTTTAAGGTCCTTGTTAATACTATTTTATAAACTATATTTCTTGTAAATTATTACTTAGGATATATCAAAAATCATAAAATGTATATAATTATAAATGTGCTATTTTCACTTTCTAAGAAAACTTCAAGTACCTGGGAGAGCAGTTTATGGATTTTGGACATGAAGAGGTGTAATAAAACATATAACTGCTTTTCAGAGTCAAGCTAAAACCTTTGTAATATAATAATGTTTTTAGGGTAAAAGGATGCTCACTTGTTAAACAAAAGATGCATTTTGTATTCAGAGCAAATTAATCTGCATTCAAATTGTTATAAAATATGATCTTTAAATGCCTAAATGAGTGCAATAGAGGTAAATAATATAAAGATAGCTTGATTCTGAATCTGTAAAACAAATTTAATTTGATAATAATAATGTAAATTTTATATCTTTGTTGAATTTTTATGAAGTGATTTCAGAGACAATTCAAAACTGTACTTTAAAAAAGTACTTTAAATTGTGATGCTACTTGTAAAAGAAAGATTCAAATCTTAAAAAAAGAACTTGCATGCTTTGCTTTACTCTGGTATTCTTCCTATTCAACCGCATTGATTCTAAAAGAGGTTTTGAACATGAAATGTTCAATATGATGCAGAGGGTCAGCAATTATATTCTCTGCAGTTACCTTTCTTAAAAACTGTATTTCATGATTTGAATAAATAAAAATCTATAAGTTTTTTATTTAAACTTGAATGGAAAATTTAAATCATGAGCTAGCAATTTCTAGTTCTATGTCTCACCATCTTTTTGCCACACATTTCATCCATTACATTCCTCTTTACAGTAATCAGGACAGTCATTTAATTAAATATCTACAGAATTAGATTAAGCATTAGATCTTACTCAATAAAATACAATTACAACATTTCTCCAAAAAATTCTTTTTCAGTAGTACTTACAAAATGTTACTCATATACAGTTAATCTTGATTAATTCCACAATGAAATAAGGTATGAACCAAGGGCAATGGTTAATATTCACTTTGCACAATCCTCTAAATTAACATTACATAATTAAAGAAGAATTTTAAATTATATTTGACAAAGAAAGCCTAGTAAGAATTAGAAGAAGAATTAATAATTGAATGACACACCACAAGATGATTCTCAATAGGTAAAACTCGTGAAGATAATCAGAAAAACAACCAAGTAAGAAATTGTACAATAAAATTGTACAAAAACACAAAGACAGAGAAGTTAATATTTGACACTCTAAAACACCATTGGGATATAATTCAAAGTAGAGGCCAAGAAAGGCATTGAGAAATTAATAAAAGAGACTATAGGGGAGATGCAAAGAGATGCTAGGTAATGGATATCTTATGGAAGGAGACAGATTTTAACCTAAGAGGAAATGGAACAGACATCTACAACTAACAAACAATCCTGATGACAGAATAAAAAATACTTTACAAATCTTAATAATAGTCAAGAAAAAATCATTTTTTTTCTCTCTTTTCTCTATAAAAGCATAAATAATGTAATATATAGACAAGTATAATGAATATATATCAATAATATTGCACATCTTACTGTAAGATATGCATCTAATCCATTTTTAGCCTTTTTGTTCACAATTTGTTAAGACTGGTGAGCAATCTTTCATACTTCCAAATGTTAAGCGAAATATTAAAAATGGCTTTAATTCAGAAGCTTTGCTTTTCATGGTAAACCTACTTTGATGAACCATACCATACACTTCTTTTCCTGCCTAACCATCTCTCATACATATGTTTACAGCCTTATGAACAGAATTGCTTACATACAATTTTGTAAAAATTACACATACAAATTCAGCATCATTGAAAAAATTGAAGTTTCAGGGAATGTTTACACAATAAAATTTGTAAACGGAATTCTCACACATAAAGATAACACAGCATAACTAAAATTTACCATATTTAAGATAAAAAGAATTAAAAATTCCACCTGCTTAATCCTACTCTAGAAAAGTTAAAATAGCTCTAGCTTTCATTCCTTCCCAAATTTGAAAATTGTTCGATGATTTCTTGAAAAAGGAATGCAAAATAATTTAATATTCTAACATTATAAAAAATGATTGAAAGGAGGAAACTATGTTGAGTCTCACAAAGATTATGACTCAGAATGGATGAAGTAAAACAACTAGCAATTAAGAACTTTTGGAATGCCTTGAAAAGAACACAAATCATATGTTTCATAATTTATGAAAAATGTTTAGAGCTAATAAATTTTTTATTTAGAGACTCAGTTTAATCTTCAGAAATATTAATTAACATTAAATTTGACAAAAGTTATTTATTTACAATTCAAAAGAAAATCAAGGAAAATTTTGAGAACCTAAAAAACCTTTACTTAGTAAACAGCATTGACTTTTATCCATTATTATTATTATTTAGAGAAGGAGAAGAATATGGATAACAAAAATGTAAATTGTGCTGGATTTTAGGATAGTGACAGAAATAAAAGACTATAAGTATCATGATATCCTGTGATAAATACTGACATAATTAAGTCATTTAAGAAAATAAATTTCAAATGCTTTTAATATTGTACTTCAACAGCCAAGTGAAATGTTATTCACTTTATTTACTTCAATGTGAAACTTGACAAATACAGTAGTTGTACAGAGCAACAGATTTAAAATAAATTATACACATGGCATTAAAGATTTGTATCTATAGTAAGATAAAGATTCTTCTACTCCTCCTTCTGAATGCATATCAGCGAGACTTGGTTAGAGGCATATTACTATGCACGATAAATAACTTGGCCCCTTTCCCAAAATATATCTCACTTATTATACCATGCATAGTTCTGATTGGTAAAGGACATAAGTTTCACACTTGATACAACTTACAATATCGCTATTATAAAAGTTTAAAACACAAGAATAAAACAATTTCATATTGTTTGGTATGAGAAGAAATGGAAGGAAGCACTTACACAGACCAGGAGAAAATGATAATGTTCTTAAGTTCATTTTGTCTTTTAGGTATTACATTCTCCTACCTTTCTTATTTCTCACTTTCCCTTTCTTCATGTTATGACTGAATGATAGCTACAATCATTTAGTACACCAATTTAACTTTTAATTGCATTATCAGTTAATCTGATGTCTAAATTACCTGTCTATATATGTCTAAATAAAAGATTATTTGAAGGAATTTACGAAAAGGCATTTATTTTTATATTATGCACTGTTACTTGATAGAGGTTATCTTATGAAAACCCTCAATTATAGCTTTAAAATAGGATAGTTTAAGGTGTTAATGAGTCACACATATCAAAAACCAGGATTAAAAAATCCAATCTGTGCATATGTTAAATTGGAAAACACCAGAAATTTTTTAGACATTTAATCGAGAAGCTTATGGAGGAAATCAACACTAAAAACAAATATAAACAAATAAGGAAATTATCGGTCAAAAATATGTGGATTGAAGTCAAGTGATCAGAGAAAGCCTAGTTTAATTAAAAACCAAACAAACAAATATTCAGCAAGGGAAAATTTTAGCGATACTTGCAGAAAGGTAGAAAAAATTGTTTTCGAAAAATCAAATTATTTTTATTTGAAAATATAATCCTTATTCTCATTCCTAAGAAATTGAAAATGAGCGATTGAAACATGGGGTGACATAATTTTCTGAATTTCGTTATTTGCTGGTTGAGCGTATTTCTAATTCATAGTTAACAGAATTAACAAATTTGATTGTCACATCAATGTTTTCATAGTTTCCGAAACTCAATGAACAAAATTTTATCTTCTATTAATAGTTAATATACCACCATAAATTTGCCTGAACAGAACTAATGAAGTACTACTATAAAAGGTTTACGAAACTGTAACAGTTAGAAACCAAAAATAAAAAAATATACATATAAAAACCATAAAAGTATTCGGAAAACTATGATTCAGTACAGTAACATACTTTGATTTGCTGCATTGAGAAGCTCTATTTGAGCGATATGAAGTTCGGTAACTTGGTATACGAAATTTTCAAATAATCATGAGATTTAATAATTTTGGACCAACTAGTCAATCCCGCAGATATTTATCTGCTACCCAGAAATTGTGCAAGTCGTAAGTACCAAAAGGAAAGAACTTATACCACTTTCGAAGTCTACTCAAAATAATGTTGCATAACTCCGCGGCCATTCCATTAAAATGTTGGAGGATACACTTCACTAATGACTGATGACAATATAAGATTATAAAAAAATCCAACTTTAATATTTTCTTACAGGCCCTCAAAGTAACTGAGCAATAATTGAATTAATCTTGCGAAATTGGTCGACATTATGTACTCCTACCGCTATATCATTTGGAACCCCTTCAAATAAACCTTTACGTATGTTCTTTCATCAGTGTACTCTGTGTATGAAGAAAAATGGAATAGAAACTCCAACTTAATAAAATGTCAAAAAAGCTATAAATCCATTCCACATAACGTATTCAATCCGATGACCATTTCACACGAGTCACAAGCATTTTAACTCTTAGCGACTAGAGTTTAACACAATTTCACAGCGATGCCTTTAAAAATTTAAAGGTAATAATTAAATCAACTGCAATAATAATGTCCTCTAGTATATATATCAGCATAGGATATATATGACATTACCATTGATAACAATAAAAATGACCGCCATTACTCGCACCGACGTTGATTCTCCTATCCGCGATGAGAACGATATCACTGTAATATCCCCCTTTAAGTCTGCATACAGAATCGAAATGCGAGCTCATGGGCAGTTTCCCGCGCTAAAATAAAACGCTGTTTCTTTGTCAATAATTAGATTAGGTAAACATGGAGGAATTACAGTGTCACCGATTATTGTGGCTACTAATACTTGCTAGTGCCCTTGTTAACGGTGCTAATATAGAAGATTGCGGTGGGAAATAAATTATGGAGCCTGAGGTAAAGAATGTTACAGAGTGATATTAATTATTTTCATTGAATAATTATAGGTTCAAAAATTGGAAATTTCTCTAATGTGGCAGTAACCAATTGTGAAAATAGCCCCGTCTGCATTTTAAGAAGGAATTCTAACGTCACCATTCAGTTTGATTTCACTCCACGTAAGATTTTTTTTCTTTGGTTATTGATTTCATAGTCCGTGCTCTTTTCTTAATTCCACAATGATTAACTTCACAGTTACCAATATCCAGAAAGTAAAAACAGTGGTCCATGGTATAGAGATGGGCATTCCCATACCCTTTCCATTTCCTGATTCAGATGCATGCTCACACGGTCTAAACTGCCCTCTTTTTAAGGGGAAAACCTATACATATCGTGCTACCTTACAAGTATTGAAGAAATATCCAAAGGTATGTATTGATGGTGTATTCCTCAAGAAATGAAAAGCATGATGAAGAACCATTTTCAATTTTCAGGTCCGAGTTCAAGTGAAGTGGGAGCTTAAGAATGAAGATAAGAGAGATATTGCTTGCTTATTGATACCAGCGCAAATTAAGTGATTATTTGTTCTTCCACATTCTATTGATGTTTCCTTGACCACATTTAGGAATACTACCATTTCTATTTGTGTTTGAATTGGATCTGGTACATGCTTTGAGAGTTATTCCCACCTAATGTGATTAGTGAACACTGATTACTTCATGTTGTTTAAAATAAAGACTTGCAATTGATTGAAGTCCACATTTATTTAAGATTGCAGTTCTTAATCACGGCTTAGGAATAACCATAACACGACATGATTCATCTTCGGCGCCTAATCTTCTCGTATAAAAATAATTTACTCAAATTTGAGTAAAACTTGATTCTAAAATTGAAAGGCACACGATACAACATAAGGGTTCGTCACACAAAAAGTCACTTAGAAATAAACACATCATCAACTACATTGATCCATAGCCTCGGAGAATTCGGAATATTCATCAACTTCGTCGATCCTCCTTTTGTGCCTTCCTTTTTCTTTTGAGCTTTGGCCGTTTTGTAAAGTCTTTTGAGCTCGATATATAGGTTCGTACTCCTTAAGCTGCTGTCTAAAGCCTTCGTTAGGATTGATACAAAACCTTCTTTGCTGGACGTATGCAAAAGCAGTTCTGCGAAAGAAAAAACACGGTAAATACTTCACAGCTTTCCATGACCAAATGAAACGTTGAAGTGTTACTTACTCGTAAGTTAACCCATATTTTTCCATTATATAACCGAGCACTAGTGCAGCACTTCTGGAAATACCTGCATTACCATGAACCAGAGCCTTGCCACCACTTGATATACATTCGTCAATGAAATCTCGGACTTTCGCAAAATGCTGAATGATGTTTTCAGTGACACAATCTGCTACATCCAGGATAAGATACCTACAGGAGTATGCAACCTCATTAATTTTTTTTTTAATAATATGATCTATCAATAAAAACGAACACTTACTTGAAATGATCAGGGAAGTTCGGTCGTATGAAATAAGATTCCTTGGCTTGTCGTACGCAAACGATGTGGGTAATTCCATACTGTACAAGTTCATCCAGCTGAAACATAAATGCTATCTAAAATAGATATCCGATTACCCATGTGCTTCATGATTCTTGAATGTTTAACTTACTTTAGACTTCAAGGCTGCAGAATATGGACCCAAAAATAAACCAGGAATTATTTCTTGCATACTTCGTCTCATTGTGTAAGTCCAATCTTGAGTGACCAACAAGTTTGGGACAGATGGGAAGTCCATATTATCTCAAATTAAGCGGCAGAAAAAGTGAGAATAATTTACTTGACAGCGACATTCCTAGACGATTTCATATTGATAGTCTAGTTAGAACAAGTACCTATGCATAAGTAGAAAATAATTTATTTTTCTCTTAACACCGATTCCAGAGAATTATACGAAACTTTATTTCGTTTGAGTGCAACATTCTTTGTAATGCTCATAATATATATACGGCCATACTTGATAGTTACAAACCCTACCTTACAATCAAAAGTGATCCATTTCCTCAAATCGAAAGTTTCGAGTCGGTAACAACTGAGAGCTCAACACTGCTTCGGATATCTTGGAAACTATGCTAGAACCAATTCAGCCATTCCATCTCAGGACAGAGAAAACATGGTACACCCGTGCGAACTTCAACTTGCGACGTCAGAGCTCTCATCCTTACCTTGTCGCCGCTAGATGGTAATGACTACTTTCTTCCCGCTTCGGGCGAATTTACTATAACATTCAATATTATTCACAATTCGCGCACATATTTAACGAGTTCAATATATCTAATAAACCTTTGAAAAAGTGCCTATATGATGAAAAATGTTTTCTATGCATTAAAATATTCTTAGAATGCCAAACAAAGAATACAATTATATGATATTTCTTTGGTGAGTATGAAATAATCAAAAAATGACATCTATTGGCGTAATTAGTCGGGATATTCTAATGTATTATAAATTTTTGAGAACGTACTGATATTCATTGTTTCAAATATTTCTTTCAGATACCGATAAATGTGTAAAGATAAACTATTCCTTGAAACATCACTTTATTTATGCATATCCATCGTTAAGGCATGGAAATATACATAATAAATATTATTGAGCAAGGATAGGTTGATTGTTGTTGTAAAATACAAATAATCATAGGTATGAAGTAACTGAGAAAATACTCAACAGTAACAAACTGCCCTCACAGTCGAGTTTTGATAGAGTATTAAAATGTACTTCAGTTTATTTACTTGTTGTTTAATTTGGTTGATTCGGCTATAATTGAATCTAATTCGTACTTTTTAAGGTTATTTATATGCTCTATACTTTGATTATCTAAGGATAGTACCATGAACCATGAGGTCGTTAGATTAATTTACTAAATTGATTGGTGAACCCATATGAAAAATCCAAGGAAATAGCCTTTAAAAGGTTATTTCTTTCCTTTTTCTTGTAAAGTAATAATTGAAAACTAAGATGAATTTTCAATTAAGTGCTTATTATATTATTATTTTACAGAAAATGCAGCGATTATTTTGAAATACATAAACTCTCCTTGCCGCGCAGGAAAATTATTCTAAAAGGTTGCTGGAAAACTAAAATATTTAATTTTTAAATCGTTTATTCAAAAATTTAAAGATTTGAAAGAGGATTTTAGTATCGTTTTAAGCCAAATTTCAAGCTTTTTAAAAAAGTTTTTTAAACTCATTAAGCAGTTTACAAAATGGTGCACCATTCATCTCTGTTGTTTACATGAATGGTGAATTTCAGAGCCACCTATGTTGTAATGCAAAAATTTTTGAAACAGTGAAATCAATATAGTATTTCCCTGTGATATTTAAGGTATTGCTATTATTCGCAAGTAAGTGAGGAAATCTTCATCCTAAATATTGAAGAGTGAGATATTATAATGGTGCTAGCGTCGTCGCATCAAAGATGTCGGTGGTTGTTACAAGATGGATATATTACTCTGTCAAGTAAAAACATTAGGTGGCTTAGTTTTTAATGTCAGTAGGTTTGCTGAATAAAATTTATGGGCCTTTGTTTTTGTTTTAACTAACATGGATTTTCCAAGCGATACGGAAGATACATCAAATCATGAATCCGAAGGAAAACAAGCTCCCGTTAGCTCGCCTACAGCTAAACCCGACACAGATTTCGATCCTCCGGTATCACCCAAAACTCAAAGTGTAGTGAATGAATGTGACCACAAACTTTCAGAAGAAATCATATCAACATCCGAAGAAACCAATAATGAGAAAAATATTGACGTGAGCAACGCTAAGACACATAATGTTGTTAATGATAATAAAAACGACGTACCAGAAGGTTCATCATTGGACGTTGAAAATGAAAATTGGCAAATGAAGTTGGAAATATATAGTTCCACAAGTTCATCAGGTCATGAGGATAGTGAGTCTGAGGAACAAAAACATTCGTCTATTAAACCCGATGAAGAAAAGATAAGTAATTCGACGGAGGCTAGCCAAGAAGTGCAAGAATCCGGAGAAATAGATAAATCAGATGCAGAGCCAGAATTTTTAGGATTTGAAGCTTCTCCAGACCCTGCTTTGGTTTCTACAATTTATCAAAAGTTAATAGGTAAGTTACTAGGCTTTCATTTAGTCTTCTACAAGAGAGGCCGTACTGTTTATGTGTTTAACATTTCTTTATGTAATACTTTGGTGTGACAAATGATCTTTTAGCTAAGTCAGAGGCGGCTGTGGATATTGATAAATGGAGTTCTTGTAGTGGATCCGCATCTCCTTCCTACAGCGATTACAACAGTGATGATGGATATCTTTATAATCAATCCCCACGATATAGTGATAGATGTAACACTCATTCCGAAAGAGACGAGGATGATGTTGTTTCAGCGAAGAGCAGATTCGAAACCATGAGTAACGAAGGACTTGAAGACTCTAACAATGTGCCTCCCGAAACTTTTGAGTTATTACACAAATCTAAGAGTAAAACTCTTTTGTCCACTACTCCGAAAGGAAGAAGGCAAATGGTGGATGTAAACAATCCAGCATACAAAGTTCCTTTTACTTTAGGTATGTTCTGATGTTATTAACCAAGTTAAAATACCTAAGAAATTAATTTTTTTCTCCATATCTTCTATAAAATATTTGTTGCTGATCTACTGTCTGTTTTGTTGGATTGAATTGTTGAAGTCAATTACCTATTTTGAATACCAGATGTTAGTCTTTTGTTGCAATGCCTTTTATTCAGAGAGGACTTAATAAAATGGCATTACTATATTGTCTAGTTCATATTAATTAATTTAGTGGTAAAAATTTTAATTAGACGTTATTTTCAATCTGATGGACGTAATTTTTGAGTTGAAGTTTATTTCTCATATAATTAATCTTACCATATAAGGGATGTTTCCCCTTACAGTATGGGATTTATCAAAAATCGAACCTGGTAATTGGAGAAATTTTACAAGTATGCATCATCACAATATTGCTAATCTAAAAAATCATATTTATACTCAACTTATCATTTTTTCCTGTTGTCCAATTTTGATCTCTCTTAAATATTTGAATTTATATTTCCTTTAAATATTATTTTTATTTCATAGACTAGTAATTTGTGGCTGACATTTATGTACCTTCCATTTATATGTTTATAATATCCTTTAAATATTATATATAGGATGGAAACGGGAAGTTGTATTTCGATCCACTGTTGATGGTGGCGCCAACAATAAGCGTTTAGCTGATATATACTATTACACTCCTACTGGAAAGAAAATGAGATCAAATCGAGAGATATCGGAGTACTGTGAGTAAACTTAAAATGTCTTAAAAACCAAAATTATTTAAGATTGCTGCATATTGCTATGGTTTCAATTTGAAAATCCTCAGTTAACTAATTTATTCTCCTTAAAATTGCTCAAATACTTATAGTCCAATATATTCATTTAAGTACCGTGAAAATCATATTTTGATAAAGTAATCAATTATATCATTTCAAAATTAATTCAAGACCAGTCTAGTTGGTAGAATGGTTAGCATGCTTATCTTCTAATGCTTAGATCTGGGGCTCAAATCACAACTGAAGGAGAGGAAATTTATCTCTCAGTGTTTGGATGTTTGTTAAAATCTGTTGTTAAGCCTCGGACCACACTGTAATTGTCCAGGAAGTGGATGTTTGTCTGATACATGATGATAAATAAATAAATATTTCACTTAATATTGTTTGATATTATTTTCATATTTTCATATTAGTATACAATACATATTATTAGCCAAAACCAAGGAAAGAAAACACTAGTATATGGTAACTCAGTTCATATGTGAAGTTTATTTATGAAGAAGCCTTAACTTTATGAACTTATGCACTGATTTTTTTCTAATACAGTGGAAGAAACCCATTCACCTCTGAGTATTGAGAATTTTACCTTTCTTAAGGATTGTATAAATCCTGAAGATCCATCATTGGAGATTATCAGGGAAGCTAAAAAGATTGCTATAAAGGTTAGTTTTTATTTATGTTAATAGTTAAATTGTGGTTACCATTTGAAACTTCCTTTTTACCAAACTACAGTGAAACAACTTTAAAATGTATTACTAAAATCTTATGCCATAATAAAGTCTTATTCCTACTCTCCTACAATTTATCCAGGAATATTTCACATTTTTATTTATATTTATCTGAATTGCTCATTACTCGTATGTACTATTTCATTATTTTTTAAATAAATTTGTGGTGTGTGTCTATCTCAATCTTATAAATCCATGTGACTATAGTTTGTCTAAATAACTTCCTGACATTAACCTATTTTGAGAGGCATTAGAGATACATTCCAGCTGCCATTGGTTGATGTTTAACTCTCTTTTTAAGGATGAGGGATCCAGACGCAGGAAGTCTAGATCTAAAAGTAGCACTCCAACAATGGGTAGCCCAGTACCAGAATGGAGTAGTGAATCGACTTCCCCATTAAAGGGAAGAATCACTCCTCAATTTTCTCCTCTGTGTCAAAGTAAAGGCAGAAAGAAAATTTTCACACCTCAAGGATTACCTTCTGGAGAGGGTGGTATCTATTCACCTCCATGGAGTAATGCAGCTACCAACTGTAGTCCAAGATACTCATCTGACTCCATGAATTGGGTTGAGGGCTCCAAAAAGTGAGTAGACAACTCAAATTAATGAAATAATATTTATGTAGTTTATAAATACTTAACTTTGATTTTTAATAATAATAAGGGTATTGCTGAAATCAATAACTCAAATGCATCTCAGTTCCAAATATTATAGAAATATTCTTTTACCATTTGATGGAGCAATTAATATTGTGTCAGGTAAATATTCATGTGTATTCTCTGTAAATGAATAAAAAAAATTATTACAAAAATAATACAACGATGGGATATTTAAGAGTAGTGTGTTGATTAAGTGCTTACATAAAAAAGTGCAGATTATGCTTTCCTGATTTATTGAGTTTTTATCCTCATTGTAGTCCTCCTGAGAAATCAAAAAATATTTCTCTTGTCTTCACAGCACATGTTTTTTATCCTAGTTTTTAATTTAAAATTTCAAATAAAAAGAATTTAGAAAAAAAAACATATGAAAGTTTTATTCACAAGTCTGCTGTTTTATTAAAATTGATGATGTCAAAAATCATTTAGGATGTATAATGGAAACTATGCTTTTTAAGAACACTTAAAATTTCATGTTATGAAAGCTAATGGATGAGTAAGGATCTCAATCAGCCTCTACCATTTTAACTGCAAGGCCCTTCAACAGTGTTTGTTTTATTATTATTGTTTATTAAGAAATGTTATGTACTTAACATAAAGTGGAGGATATAATTTTATGTTAGCCGTAAACAGTTTAATATCTCTAAATAAATTTTTTTTTTTTAATTTAAAATCTGTAAGAATTAATCACCCCTTGACATCATGTACCTCCATGAATCATAATTGCCCTCAGTGTAACTTTATTCATTAATTTGTTTTATTATTATGATTACTATAAGTTACAATTGGACAACAGTCTGGTGGCAACATCTATATAAAATCATACTAAACACCAATACAAGAAATTACTCGACAACCTGCTCATCTTATATGCTTATCGTTAACTATATCATTTTCAGTCATCGTCTCTATTAATTTTCAACTTTCATCACTTAATTCAGTCCTTACTAGATTACAATTAGAAATAGTTTTCAGACCTGTCTTCTCTTTTCGAATGGAATTTGAAATGAAACACCCTTGCTGCTATTTCCTCAAGTCAGGAATGAAACTCCAACAGAAAATCTCTTCAAAACTTCCAGGTGGCAGTATATTGCACAATATTAAAAAACAGAGAATTAATTGAAATTTTCAGCTAAGACTGTCAAAAATTATGAAGTTAAAACTCAATATTCTCTTTTTACTTAAAAAATAGAACTAAACATCAAAGTTAGCTTTCATAGTTACAGGGTATTATATTAAATTCGTTCTAATTTTATACATGTGTTTTTATGGCCATGATAATTTAGAATGTTCTTTGACTGTGATTATGTATCCTTACTAAATAGTTACAATAGAATTAAATTAAATCAAATTTCATTTTTATTCTAGATAATATCACCTTTTTTAAACCTGCCACCTCAGATTTTTATACTAAATTCTTACAACAAATTTTCATGTAACATTTTATGAAAATAGGTATCTATTTATTTGGCCTAGTTGGACTTTATTTGATGATAAATTTTTAAGAAATTGGTATTATTATATTTCAGTAGCACTAATGTGTTAATGCCATGCTCACTCAGATGCCTTGGTCTCTATGGTATTGTACCTACTCTACAGTGTCGTGTTTGTGTTTGCTTATATCACCCAGAGTGTGTTGGTGGTATACCCATGAATATGGATTCTTTGTCTTACATTTGTAAGGTAAGTCCTATTTTTATAAGGTTTTACAACTATGATACTATTCTGAAAGGGGTCCTAGTATATCCCTTTAATCATCTCTATCAATTTTAATTTCCCTATGATCTACCTCAACTGCGGCCTCCACAGCTTGCACTGTTCTACTCACTTTCACATTTGCTCCTCCTCTTCTCCCAATCAATCATTACCGCATTCCCTTGGAACCACCTCTGATGGTCCTGCTTAGTTTTTGAGGGATTTGACCACCTCCCCAAACTTCCTTCTTCAATTAAGATATAATCCATTTCATCCTAGATCATTCAATTTTACCCAACCCTTGAGCTCAACAAAATAAATGCCTAGAACTTACATCACAACTACCTTCTCACTCTCATCATTTTGAATCCCTTCTTCTGTTTCTCAAGCTGATTATCTGTGATCTCTGGAGGAACACTTCACATTTATTCATTTCCTTCTGTATTCATCTCTAGTATACCTTATCATCGAGTGCCCCAATGTTATCCACAGTTCTTTTCATTTCTAGTGGCCACTTCTACATTCCAACCCTCTTCCAATACGTATTTTATATTATCTGTATCTGTGGACTCCAGGGAATTTTCTTTCCTTAAATGATCAGTTTTGAGTTTGTCTTTGGTAGCTCCTCCTACTTTATCCCTCCTGTACCCTGCACATCTCCAGCCATCACCGCACAGCCATAGTGAAATCATTTCTTGAACTCTGTACATTAATGGTAACAACATACAGTACAATCATAACAATTTATGGTTAATCTTATTAAATGATTTAAAAAATTCTGCGACTATAGCATAGTTCTGCGACATAGTCTGCTTCCCCTCCAATATTGATTTTCCTAATCCTTTGCTGTTCTCTCTCTGCTAGTAGAGAGTCACAAGAATATCCCTTATGAAAATAGCCAATTGTTTGCTTAACCAAAACGTTGGATGCAGCTTGCTAAAAGTCTCTCCATTTGTTTACATACCACATTTGTCAAACTTTTTGGCCTATAATTATTTATGTTTGAATGAGATTCCCCATTGTGTATTGTAACAACATTACCAATTATACGTTTCTTTTACGTTATTTATGGAAATAAAGACCTTAAGATATGGTACTCCTCCTAATTTCAGAGCTTCTACTCAAATGTTTTCGGGTCCTGTGTACTTGTGATTTCTAACCTCTCACTTTTTATAAGATGTCATTGTCTTTTATTTTCTCTCATATTTTCAACTGACGCTAACTCATCGTCAATGTAATTGTTACCTGCATACTGTTAAACAAACCAATCATTAAAAGCTTTGGCTATCACTAAGTCCTTACATATTTGTACTCTATTGATATCTAAATATCAATAGAGCTCACTGCCACTTCTTTCCCACTGTATTCTTTTTAAGTACTAATATATGATTATTGGATTATCATCACCCATTTTATATTAGAGATATTTCTTTTAAATGAAATAATTATTGGCTGATTTAAGAAATTGATTTTGTAAAGCTTTTCTCTCTTTCCAGAACTGTGATAAGGAAGCAAAAGAGAACCACGTGGAGGATTCGTCTCCATCTAGGAAGGGTATTACTCCTCCTCCACTCGTTCCTATAGAGAAATTGGGAAAAAATTCCCCTTCTCATAGATATTCTCCCTCTGATCCTCCTCGCCTTCAACGTTTTCCTCAGAATCAGTTCAATCGCGAAAAGCATACTCTTGATGGTGGAAATACCTGCGACAGACAAAAATCTTCTATGTTCACTGGTCAATCAGTAGCATTGATGCAAGGGAGGAAATATGTTGTTGTTCGTAAAGTCACCTTTTCTGTCTTGCCCAGGGCAGCAACTGCCGCTGCTGCTGCAGTGGCAGCATATAGGGATGGAACTTTAAGCAAGGGTAGCATTGTTCCAATTTCAAAGGAAAGTCTATACTTGCAACGTGGAACCAAACCTTCCACTGTCAAGGTTAGTGGAGGTACTTTCCATCCACCTGTAATAGATTCATGTGTTAATCAGTCATCTGGAGAAGAAAGTGCTTGCCTAGGGTTGAACCAGAGATTAGTGGAAACAAAACCTCAAAGTATTCTTGTTAGCAGTCCTGTTCAAACAGACATTTCAGTGAGTAATCAGGATGACTCATTTTCTTCATTGCCATGTGATGACAGGGATGCCAAAAAAGATTTTTCAAAGAAGTAAGTATTTAATGTATTTTAGTATTTATTATTAAATTGTAGTATGCTAGAAACTAATGCAAGCATTGTTTCATACATTTTTCTATATAACAACTAATTTATTTCAGTGTTCCCCTTTGAGTTACAAACGAGCTTTTGAGTTTACAAACTGTATTTGCACAGCTCATTTCTTTGCATATCAATTTTTGGAAAAATTGATTTTTAAGGCTTAATTTTAATCAACAGTTTAAGACTTATTCTTATATCTATATCCCTAATTTTCTTGTTTCTATTTTTGAGGTCTTTAATCATTTGAGTAATGCTCAGTGATTTATTATAACAGTTCTTTGCAAAATTTATCGCTTTTTGCTGGACCTTATCTATTCTTCAAATGCAATTATTGTATATGTTATTTCTTTTAATTTTTGTTTAATAAGATAGTGTAATCATTTACAATATCATATTTGAAAATGTATGGTGTAATTAAATTCATTTTTCTTTAATTCAGGCCTAAATTTGAATTGGAAGTATCTAGAAAGAGAAAACTGGCTAATTTTGCAATGGAACCTGTTGCTAAAAGGGCTAAGACATCTGAAGAACCTACTGGAGTTAAAGCAGTTGATCAACTAACTGTTGATTCATCTGAGAATACTTCTCAGAGTGATGACTTAAGGAATGGTGTTTCTGCTAATAAGAAAGAAGAACATTCAAAAGGAAAGAAACTGTTTGTGCAGGACTTCATGAATAACTTGAGCTCTGCATATTCAGCTCTTCTGCATGTATTTCATTATCTGAATGTACAAGACCTTCTCAGAGCAGCAATGGTTTGCCGAATGTGGAGAGATTTAGCTGGAGGACACCCATCCCTTGTGAGTTAAAAATATCCTTGCTTTCATGATTTAACATCTCATTATTAGTTTGCTCGTTTTAAACAACGCTGATTATGTATTTCTTTGGAAGATCTGGTGATATAAGGTAGTCATTATTGGATATCCTTTCCTCTAGCTGTAGCACTGAAGGCATACATTGCACTATATAATTTATCTTATGATGAAGGATAATATTGGCATTAGGATATCTACATAAACATCAAAAGATAATGATTATAAACATAATATATATTTTTATTAAATTAAGCCTCTAATTTTCTAATAGAACCAGTCACAGTAAATGATTAATGAAAAATTGTCAAATGAAAAAAAAATAATTCCTAACATGTGGTAATCAAAACGTTTGAGCAGATAGAAGTTTATTAAATAGAATATATGTTATAAAGTTCTGAATATTGGTATTGCTGAAATATTCAAACTTTTCCAATGACCAACTTAATCATTCAGTCTTTAATCAGCTTGTTGCATTTTTGATTTGCTGTATTTATCTTTGCAAATATATATTAACAACTATGAATCATGTAATTTATTGAAAAGCTCCTTATCCATGTAATACGTGGTAGAAAATAATTCTATTCTGAACATAAAATGAATGAAAACCAAAATTAGTTCAATGAATATTAAAGCCCTAGTAAAGCTGAATTGATGAAATAATGTACAATTCTATGAATATTACTCACAATAATGCTTTCAATCCATTTTTTTGCTTGTGAAATGTGGCGGTAAAACCCATATGGTGACAGTTTTTGTCAGAAAAAAGATTCAGTTTATTTTGCCTATAGTACCCATGTCTTCTCCTCTAACAAACATATATGTAAATTCTGCCAAACTGCAATTTCCCCATTCTAAAACAAATCAATATCTACAGCAGTTACCTTATATTAATTGCAGTGGAGGACAGTTCGAATGAAAAACTCTCAAGTGGTGGATTGGGTAGGATTTGCTGAGACATTGGCACGTAATCGTACAGAAGTTTTGGATCTTAGGAAGATGCTACTGCCAGCAACTGGTACCACTACCTCTTCAAATACAGGTTCTGCAGAAGATGTTGGTTTGAAAAGTAAAGACAGACGTAATCAGTGGGGGCAAGAGTTCTGCAGAGCTATCCATAAAGTTTCCAGCACTCTTTGCCGGCTAGATCTCTGCAGATGCGGAATGGATGTGGTAGAAGGAGTTGCATCTGCTTGTCCTAAACTTACTGTTCTATGTGCCTTAGCAATTAGGTAATTATCTTATTATTATGTATCTTATATTAATTATTAATGATCTTTACTACTCAATCTTTCACGGGAACTAATTCTCTAGTAATTTCTTTTCTATCAGTAATAGCACCTATTTTTCATATTGTTTTTGATTGAATGAAAGCCATTATGTGAAATTTGTACATCATATACACAGACATCTAGTGTATTTATTGTTGTTGTTTTTGAGTTTTCTTTTAGATGATACAAAGCATTATAAAGTACGTTTTCTTCCTTATTTTCTCTCTCTTTCTCCTTCCACTTGCCTCTTGGTAACGTCTTTTTCTCATGTCACATTTCATTTGTATATATTTATCTGTTTTTGCTTTTCCTCTGATAATACATACATACATACATAAACATGAAAGATTATATCTGCAGTCATTCGAATTGCTGAAATTTGTTGCATCTATGCATAGTTTCACATCTCATTTTTTTCTAAGGTTTGAAAAAATGTTACAGAATCCAATTTTATCTGTAGATTGCAATAGGGTTTTTCATTTTTTGTTTGTATAATATTTATTTGCTTTAGCTCCATAATGTAACTCATGTATATTAAGGCTTTAATTACTGTTCACTTATTCTCTCCTCTTTATAGATCACAAAATTTGAGCTTAAATTTTGTTGGGAAGATAATCAACCTTCAGGAATTGCGACTTAAGAGTCCAAATGGAATGAATCTTGTTGGTGATTTGTCTGAACTGAGTAAACTAACTGCTTTAAAGCATTTGGTAAGAATACTTATAAGAGATACAAATTAATGTTATTTGTTTCTATGACTTTTCATCATCGTTAAATAAAATCATAATTTTAATGGAGTCTATCATTAAATTTGCTTATTTTATCCCTTACATTTCATTGTTTAACCATTTTCTCCATTCCTGGTATTATGTTTAAAATTCAGAACTTGATGTTTCATGTAAAGATATTTTTATTATCCTATTTAAGAATTTCTTAGGGTACCATTATCTTCATTTAACTGTATTCTCACCATTGTTGAACTTAAAAAGGATGAGTTAGTTGAAAACCATATATAATCTAACATATGATATTTAACTATAGCGAAAATATATTAAATTCTGTTAATCTGCTGTTTTTGTGTAAGAGATTTAAAGAAAGGAATAAGAAAGAAATTAAAAACTCTTCTTTATTCTATCCTTGTAATACTTTTACTTTGCTAAGAATGTTTTGAAATTTCTCTCAACTTAGGAAGAGTACTTTGATTTCTATATATGATCAAATTTATGGAGAAAGATTGCTGTTATGAAAATTAATATGTTATTCATAATCACTTCTTACTTTAGACGAAACACTTTTATGCTAATAAATTTTAATCAAACTTTTTAAAAACATGGTATACCTGTAAAGAGATGGGTGATGAACATAATTTCTAAATAAATTATACTTATAAGATATTACCATAATATTTTTTACCATCCCTTAGTCAATAACCACTGTAAGAGATCTAGTTGGAGAGGAGGGTGAAAGGCTGTCTTTCTTAAGCTCACTCATCCATTTGGAATCTCTTGAACTTGGAGAATGTGCATCATTTGGAGAAGTAGCATGTCATGCCTTTGAAAGCCTTGGAAATCTGGTTCGTTTGCGTCTGGAGAGAGGTCAAGTTGGACAGAAGCTTGGAAATGTAATGGCCAAGAATGACGAGGATTTGCTGAACAAGGACCTTCTAATTGCTCTGTCCAAACTTACTTCCCTGACTCAGCTGGAGTTAGTGAACTTTGACATTGGTTCAGGATTTGATCAAAGTTTGGCAAAGTGTACTTCTCTAAAAAGGCTTCTCATCATTCCAACTTATGTTGCACAGGTATTTAAAGTATTTAATGATCTTCATATACACTGTTCTTCTTATGTTCTATTTTCTGTTCTCCTTTAATGATTTTTTTCATTCCAGAGGAAAAATTCTTCTGGTTTTTGTGCTCCCAAAATTTGCCGTTATTGTTAATTATTCTCTTGTCAAAAAATTTTTATTACAAAATTATCTATATTTTATGCAAGAAATTTGGTAAGAACATAGAAAGATCTGTAAATGCTTCTACATTATAACCTTCATGTCTACTTAGGTGGCAAAGCAGTGAATATAATGACTAATTGAGCTATTTCATAATTGCTGTGTTTTGTTACTGTCTTTATCAGAGTTTTGAGAACCTCCTAGCTCGTAAACCTTGTAAAATAGGAAATATCTCTATGTTAAAATTGAAGTATTCATGGGATTGTTTATCATTTGTATGATATAATCTTAATATTTGGATTTGATGTAATATTCATTCAGATTTATTGCAGTATGTGAATTTGAAATATTCAAACTTTTCCAATGACCAACTAATCATTCAAAGTCTTTAATCAGCTTGTTGCATTTTTGATTTACTGTATTTATCTTTGCAAATATATATTAACAACTATGAATCATATAATTTATTGAAAAGCTCCTTATCCATGTAATACGTGGTAGATAATAATTATATTCTGAACATAAAATGAATGAAAACCAAAATTAGTTCAATGAATATTTAAAAAAATTTTCAAATTCACATACTCCAAATATATTTGGTTAAAATAATATTCTTCACATATTAATCACACAGAATTTAGAATCATTAAAATTATTTTATTGTAAAAACATTCACATTTGAAAGGAATCATTTTAGTTCACTTTTGTGAAAATTATTTCATTATATTTTGGCTTATATAAATCAATGCATGTTTGCATAAGAGGAGTATGAAATAACTCCCTTCAATGTTCAAAAAATTGCATTGATTGATGATTCTCTATAATCTAATAATTTGATGTGCCCTCCTCTTTACAGTCTGCTAGAAGTAACCATTTAGTCATGTCTGGTGCTATCAAGCTTTCTGGTAGTCTTATCAATTTTACATGGGGTGTCACGCATGAAGTTTTGCAGGCAACTGAATTGTTCGTTGCATCAGACACCAATAATGAAGAGAATGATTCATCCAGTGAAGATAATGTTGAAGGGAAAAGAAGTAACAGAGGAAAAATTCTACCTTCCTCAGAATGCCTGCCCATTTTAAAGCCCCTGCCATCAACATCAAATGAAGAAGAAGATGAGGATATAGATTCAGACACTGATAAATTCTCCAGAGTTGAATTTGTTCCCCTCTCTAAACTTCATGGACTCCTTTCAACTGCCATGCCATCGACTAAAGTGCAGATTGTAAAAATGCCTTTCAGTGCAACTTGGAGGCAAGGAATGTCTGAAGTGGATTTATGATATAAGTTTGGCAAGTTCCTCTATCAAAAGGAATTTTAGATGAGCATTCCTTGGAGGAAGCTATGTTGATTTTGAGAAATTTGCCAAACATCATTTTAGATATATCTAATGCATTCCTGCATTTATAATACATGAAAGAAGGTAGAGAAAAACATTTTTCTAAGAACAATTCTTACTGTCATTTATTTCTAGTGAGTTTGCACTGCAAATGTGTGCTATTTTGATAGAAAAGGGCAAATGATATAATTTACATGTTTCTACTATGAAAAGTAATTGATTTTATTATGTTTGATAAAAAATGAAGCTAAAAATTTTGTAATAGCTTTGAATTTTATATCTCAGTCATATGATTATAAGGTGATAAACATCCATCTGAATTTAGAGTTAATTATATAATAGAATAAATTACAATCATATTGCACCCCTTTCTAACTGTAGAAGGAATATGATATTGGTTAATTATTAAAAATTTTCTTTATCATTTAAACAAATGTACAAATTAAAATGTCTTTGTATACAGTACCAAGAATTGTTTTTCTAAGAACTTTAAAGGAAATAAAGTTGATTTTGAGTTGTGAGTAGTACAAGTCTTTAGGAAAGGACATCCTCAATATAGTACAAGCATAATTGTGTATGCATGGATGTATGCAATTGTTACATCATTGAGACTTCTATAGATTGTATATGTATATATACATATATTTGTAATATATTGCACAGTTAAAGGATTCATAAGTAACTAACAACCATTGCAAAACATTCAAAGCTTAGACATCCACTTCAAAAATGTTATCTAACTTCAGTTAACACACAAATTTAGATGAAGTCATAAAAGTAAGCTTATAATACAATGGATATGAGTTCATATGGCTTTCATCATAGTTCCACATGGTATTTTGTACTTAAATAATAAATTGTGCTAATTACAATTAGATGATAGCTCAATAATTGTATACTTTCACAACGGTAGTTTTTTTTATAAAGGAGCTATGAAAACATTTGCATCTAAGTGACAAACATAGCTGTAAGAAAAAAAGAAAAAGGTGTGATTAGTGAAAATAATTTCAGAAACTTCTCTTAAAAACAAGAATCAATAAGTATGTGGCATCGTACTTAGGATTATGTTGCTCGACTCTTGCCCTTAAAATGCTTGGACCCAAAAATGTCCCAATTTGGTTTAGACACTGACTAGCTGCACTGGATGTCAGAGCATTTTCACTTTCCTGAAGAATTTAAAAATTAAGCCTGAATGTTTACAGTGTTGACATAGGTGAAATGATAATTCCTCAAGAAATTTTGATGAAAGTTTATTGCTACTGATACTGAAAGAATTGAGGTTGATGTACTTACCAAAGCATAAAAGATTGCATCAAAGAAATCATGAATGATAAGTTTGAAAGATTTCTTTCCAATACCTCGTCCAATCGAAGGCAACTGCTTGCATACTGTCTCAAGGAAAGTCAAATGCTGAGCATAATGCTTCCAGTGACAAGCTTCAGCTATGCTATTTATGGCTGTAATAATATTCATTTGACCAGATTCAACACTAGACAAGTTTGAAGGTAATGCATTCACCATCCAAGGAATCTGGCATAGTTCTGCTACCAGGTGAACACATCTGAAAATATTTTCAGGCAATGACTTGTTGAGAAATAGTTTTATTTCATTTTCATAAAATATTATAATTATTGCAGTTCAATCCCAAAAATTACATTTTTTCTGAAATTTATTTAATGGTAATTATAGAGCCTTAATGTTTGAATCAAATGCTTTCAAGAAAAAATAATTTTTTATAATGTACATGATTATTTTTACACAAAATCATAAAGAGGAAATAACTCAATATGGTAACTCACCAGATTCTGAGATTTATATTTGGAATAAAGAATCTGTTAGGATTTAACTAAAATCATTCTTTTCACTGTTATTTTTTAAGGATGTGAAAATTAAAATTACCCGTCTGCCAGTTCCCAAGGTTGTGATGGTTTTTGGAACTTATGCTCATTTCCAGCAACTCTTCCCATTTTTGGAGCCAAGGATCCACAGGAATACATCTAATAATGAATTAATATGATTCAAATAATAATTATCTCAAATAAAGCTATTACTCTTTTAAGTACTTCCATGTAGAAACACAGCCATAATTTTTACTTCAAGATACTCACTAACAATTAACTTAGAGAATAGAGTTCAAAATGTAATGGACCCATTCACACTGAATAACAAAATTTATTATTCATATGGGGCAATTTTTGTTTGAAGGTCCAATAAAAAATTGAATGATGGAGAGAAAGATTTATATGAGCTGAAATTGTATTTAAAGAACATACTTATAGATCAAGTTTTCATCATTCATTAATCAACATCCAAAACTGAGTAAAAATAATATCCACTATTTAATTTATACCCAAGTTTCATTTTTATCAAATAAACATTAAATTGCTCAAATTTAAGACTCAATCATATTGTCATTACTTCATTAAAAAAACATATGTACTATATTATTAAAAAGATCTCAGCATTTTCAAGAATACAGAATAAAATTAACTATACGTCGTTCCAAAATTCTGGGGAGTATAGAGTACGTCACTTTGTCTGATTTTTTGTAGGAGGACTGTTCACTACGACATTATGATGCATCTAAATGACAATAAGAACATGTTTACAAGGTTTTCTTTTATAAATAAGGATATTTATTCATGTTTCAACAACATCGGAGTGTGCAGCAGATCTGTACATATTTTAACTCCAAGGACTCTCATCGCACTCAGTTCAATCTTTCAAATCAAGAAATACCTACTTTCTTCAGCCTCTAAATAGGTTTTCTTATGTAAAATAATTATCGGTCATTAGGTTAATTAATTTTCTGAGAAAGGGTCCCATCAATATCATGACCACATGGCTCAGGGAGATGGCCCATCCTCCATCTCCACAACGTATGGAAATCCATTCAATGCATATTTGGAATTAAATCCATTACTAACTAAAAATTCAGCCCATATTTATCAGGTTTATGAAGAATAAATTGTGTGAATGGACATCTACACTTTCTCGGAATAAGCTGATCATTCACTGTCACTTATGAGCCAGGCTTATAGCAAGCTTGGCAATATTGAATGAGAATTCCACGAGAAAGAAAGAGGGCAAATATGTCAATTGCGACAATAGAAATAGAAAATGGATCTTATATATGGAAATAATAGAAAATAGATGGCAAAAGGTTTGCAACTCAAATCATCATTAGAATTGCTACCTCAAATTTTTATACATAACAATAAAATTCCACTTATTTTTAATAGGAAGGATGTATTTAAAGCAAAAGCAATATTATGTCAAATAACTTTCGTTATTCTAAAGAACTTCTAATTTAAAACAATGAAGGTTTTATCGTAAGAAATTTTAGGTAAGTGTCCTGAGAACACCTCTGCTGTTCTATGGAGTATGTGGTAGTATCTCCTATGAAAATATTCCAATATAATTATATCAGTAAGTTCCAAAATAATTTTCTTCATAAATCTCAGTATCACAGATTAACTAACCCCTTTGGAGAGGCTAGGCTGGTCCCTTATAGCAATTTACGTGCATTTATTTCCCCTTAAGCTTCCTGTACTGCCAGTTTTTGTGGAACAGACTATATATGTTCTTTATAAGGATATAAAAATACATTATTCATATTTACTAAACATGTTTCTTGAGAGCTAAGAAGGAGAAAATGAGGTAGGTAACTTTGCTGGCTAACCCTTCCCTACGTGCAATGACTGGTTTCCATTTGTTTTTATCATGAAAAAACTTCAAATACCAAAAAATTTGATGCATAGAGAAAAATATTTTGGTAAATGAGATGAAAAATTTATTTTACTAACCTGCTGGTCGGTATGCAAATCTACATCATTATCACGAAGACGTTTAGCAGCCACACCAAAAGGTAATGGTGAGGTCCTTCCACTATCATTATCACCATTACCTCCATACTTCTCACTATCCGAGGGTTGATTTTTCAAATTATTTAGTCCTTCAATCACACGATCCAACATCATAGTTGCAGCTTCTTTTCCATATACACGAGCACAGCTGCCCAATGCAGCTGCTCCTCCTTGTCTAACAGAAGGTATGGTATCACCAAGGTTACGGAAAAATAATGGGTATAAAGAAGGCATGGAACCTCGACATTCTTCAGGGAAACAAGAAATGAAGTTTCCACAGGCCAAGCAGGCAGCTGAAGAAAAAAGAAATTTACTGCTGGTATTCTACTTCCTACTTTTTTAGTTCAATATTTAAACTTAATTTCATAAAACAGTAACTATGAAAGTATGAAGCTAGAAAAGAATAACACATTATAGCAATACTTGGTTCCTTCCCGGCATATCTAAGTATCTCTCAAGGGGAATCCTAATATTTTCCATTCTTTTTTATCAACCACGCCATCCTTTATCTAGGTAATCGTCCCTTCTTTTCGGAAACTTCTCTTCTTTTCCTGTTCATACTTTAACAACACCCTATCCCATAAATTTAATTTGTATCTTTTCCATGCAAAACTCTCTTCTCATTGCCTATGGATGAGCTAAATACTTGAAACCTGATGCAAGTTTTTATCAAATTTGAGGAAATATACATACTGTGCTTAAGAAAGTTCACTCCCAAAACTGAAATACAGGGACATACAATTCTTAAACATCTAACAAATTTCTTTTTCTAATTTACTTTATAAATCACTCATTGGTAAGTATAAAACTATAAACAGAGCTCACAATATAATATACTAAATTTTGGACAAAAAGAAATAACTGAGGAATAAGAGTCACTTAGTATGATAAGAATCATAGATCCAGAAACATTCAAAGAATTATAGGAAATTAATATTATAAAAAGGTATAACTTGTATTATAGCAGGATACTATGGCAAGACAGCAAAATTGGTTATAACAACCAAACAGTTTAAAATTTGGTGAGAACACTAGGTGGAACTTAGTGATTTAATAATCAAAAAACAATTCATTTTCATAGTTCAACGCCTGTATCACACTTATATCATAAATTTTATCAGAATCATTATTAGATAATAATATTTACATCATTATCATTTATTTTATACAGAAGGCAATGCAAAGTAAATTATTAATCTATATAACATTCTACTTTAAGTTAAACTGAATCTATAATGTAAAATAAGTAATTTTAATGAATATTACCATCTCTCACAGGCCAGCTGTCATCTCTAAAGCAGGTAAGCAGTGTGTGCAACATTTTATCAACGTAAGGTCGTACTGCTCTAGGCTGTATTTTTACTCCTAATTCTGCAATACAAGCACATGCTGCCTCACGAACTGCATGATTATCTGATTCAGTGGCTAACACATAATAGTCAACCTGTGCCATTAAAAATAGTTTATAAATCATAAATATAAAGGTTTAATAATTAAGTATAACAAGCTATAATACACAACTTGGCCAGAGTATACTGGCTTCCAGTACCACTGAGATTAAAATTACTATTCTAATTCAGCATTAATTTTTCAGAGAAGAAATATACATGCAAAAGAATTTTCTTATCAGTCATTCATGAAAGTCAGTTCCTTTCAGTAGAAAACAATTTTTAAATATAAAGAATGACAGAAGTTTTAATGAAAGAATTATTTTTACCATTATTATTAATATAATAATCACTTACAACATGAGAAATATATTTCTGGACAAGTTCTTTTCCTGCAGTACCAGTAACTTGACGCCAAGTTTCCTGAGAATATATTCTCACCCCTTCAGCCATATAATACCTAAATGGGTGAAGTATTCATACAAATAAATTTGTTATTAAATCAATCAATGATTATGATATTAAAATCTCATGAAAATAGGAAAGAATATCAATTTTATTGAAATATAAGCAACAGCATTCCAATAGTGCAATTGATAAATAACATTTGTAATCAGTCTCAGAGGAAACATAAATTGCTAGTTTAATTTCACTTCAAAGGTATGTATTTGGATTCAATTTGAATTAATTAACTAATAATTATTGATATTTGAAATGCATTCCAATGGAAAAATTTTACAACACTGATTTATAAACATGAAAAAATAAAAAATATTTTAATTTTAAAAAATTAATATAGAATTAGAATTAAATATTTTTAAGGTTAGTTTTTCATTCTTTGAGAATACTCCTCTAGTGGATAGGATATTTCACCTGAAAATCACTCTAATATAAGAATAAATAAGTAATAGATATACCAATAAAATTAGAAGTATATTATTTTGAGCTACCACCTGGCCTGGTGCCTATTTGTAGTTATAATGTACAATAAATGAATAAATTACAATGTTTTTGAATTATGGCTCACTTCCACTAAAATTATACTTGACTGTAAAGCTATAAGGTAAATATTTCAGCAGATATTTAAAGAAAATTATTTTTAAAAAGAGAGAATTAAAATAGTTTTACGGAACAGGAATTTTCAAATCATTCATCAGGATCACTGAATTTCCTGATTGATAAATTTGAGGCAAATTCTGTTTAGTGTTCTAAAGCTAAACTTTTATCTGAATTCTAAAAGAAGTTGTATAATGATTTACAATTTTTAAGAACATGAACATTATCTCATATAAGCTTAACATATGTATTACAGCTATAATTTAGGGAATATCTTTAAAAAATATTCATGAATAATAAAAGTAAATAAAAGAAAAATCAAGTAAACTACTTAAAAGTGACAGAATCAATGTTGAGGTTAAGATCCAGGGTTGAAAGGCTTAAGTTCTGAAATTACAACTTTTGGGCAATTTAAAACATCTCTGAATATAAATCAAGTATGACCAAACAATAATCAACATTATTCAAGATAGATCTTTCATTTCCTC
Source organism: Pantala flavescens (assembly GCA_020796165.1). Taxonomy (NCBI): domain Eukaryota; kingdom Metazoa; phylum Arthropoda; class Insecta; order Odonata; family Libellulidae; genus Pantala; species Pantala flavescens. Next base: position 20,136,649 of record CM036882.1, read on the forward strand.
AAGGGTGCCAGAAGAATTAGTGCTTGATATGATACTTTTAATGTATAATCAAACAGGGTTTCAAACTGTATTTTGTTTTGACATGACCAAAAAGAATTAACTAAAGAATGCTTAATAAATTTCCATTGATAATAACATTAATTGCTATCATATTTTTGTCATTCCATGAATGACTGTAATTACAAACACTTAATGTTCACGATATTCAGGTAAATTTAGAGTAGTAATTGAAAATTGAGAATTTTTTTTCTGAATTTGGATAGTAAGCCCATCTACATTAATTGATATATAAAATAAAATTTAATGGAACAATAAACTAGCTTCCATAATCAGGTTAAAGTGGTATAAATGCTTTCCATAGGAAAGGTCAGTAAGAAGAAGAATTTTCCTTTCTCTTCTCCCAATCATAATAAAAGGTTAGTAAATTAGCTTACCTATTTAAACACATCCTTGGCAAAAGAGTTGTATAAAAATGCTCTCTTGCTTGGGAATTCGGAAGAGACAATAGAAACTTTCTGGTAGCCACAGATGCAGCCAAGCGAACCTGACTCCAGTTATCTGCCAAGCCACTCCCTAAATGCTGACTGAATTGATTACCAAATGCAAAGATTGGATTTATCTCACTAATGCTATCTCTTCCTTCAGAATCTGTAAAAATTTCAATCAGAAATAGATTATAATGGAAAATAATTTATAAGTATGTTCAAGGACCAATAAAAAAACCCAGCAACTAACATTTTCTTTTACTGTTATAATTTCAAATTGAAAATAGTTAATAATGGATATTAAATAAACATTGGAATAAATGGGATGTTCTCTGAAGAGTTAAAAAAAAAACTATTTAAATCAGTACACATCTAAAATTTAAATCTAATAATATAACCTTAATTAGTTTTAATAATACTATTATAATTAATAATTTTAGACATATTCAAATTGTAATATATATATATATTATTAAAAAATAATAAAAATATTTAATTTAATATGACTACCTACCATGAGCAGCATTACCACAAGCAACAAGAGAGGAACAAACATAAAATCCAGTCTCGCGAACAAAACGATTAGGATGGGTGAGGGTTTGAAAGGTTAAATCCAGCAATTCTTGATCTACAAATGGTTGAAAATTTGCTCCACAACCATCAACCATTGCCTGCAAACATTTCATACTTGTCTCGAGATTTTTCCACCCAGCAGTATCATGAAATATTTTGGCTGAATCTGCACTGTTTCTCTGAAATGTAACACACTAAGTGAAATTCATTCCACGGTCATTATTATTAGGGCAGCATACTAATTGCTTACTCTCTGTGGAGGTCCAGCTAGTTTTTCCATCAGTTTCTCTGTTTCCTGTTGCTCCTGTTTCGATGAAAAATCTTCAGTAGTCTGTCTTTCCAAGTTGGATTGTATAAGATATAAAACATATTCTTTACAATCTTGATACACATCCGATCCTATTTTAGCGCACAAAGCTCCAAGGACTTCACCTAAGTTTAAATAAATCCCATTTGCATTATAAACATTTATTGAATTAGAATAATTGTTCATAGAATATCACTAACCAGCAGCAAGTCTCACTCTAACTTCGACATCAGTTAGTAGTTTCTTGGAAACACCTTTCATAGTTTGAGCAAACTCTACTTCATGCTCAAAATCGAAGTTTAAATAAGGAATTATTGCTTTTGCAGCAAGAAGACATCCTTGCTTCGTCTCCCATGAGCTTTCTGGATTAGATAATAGTTGTAGAAGACTAGAACTAAACTCCAACCTTTCGGTTTCCGCACAAGACCCAATTGCTTTTAGCAATTCCGTGACACCTTTATCTCTTTCCAATTTTAAGCTACTACAGAGTAATGATAGAATGTTATCCATCTCTACCTTTATTTTGGCTATAGCAGTAATAGAGGTAACCTCGATTGACTTAATTGACGATTATGGCGTAAAACTATGGAAATATACAAACTGACATACTTCTAAAGTCATTTGGCAAAATTTTAAAATATTCTATGCTACGATTTAAATGTTACTATTGATCAACAAGTTGTTTCCTATCAATTTAAAACTTTCATGAGTAATACCTAACACTTCGCGACTACTTGTGGCGCACTTCCATTTCTCATTTGTCTGTTTACACGGAGGAATAGGAAGAGGATTGAAGCGATAGAAGATAGTAATGATTGTGATTTCGCGTTCAGTAGGAGAAAAAAGGGTTTGAAGAGATATGAGTTGAGCGCAAAGCCATGGGCCAGCTAATACTCGTTGTAGTGAATTATTCACTCGCGAAACACATACTCAAACTTGCCATCGATAAAATAAAATTGTCTCTTCAGTACATAATTTTCCGCTTCTTTAATTATGAATATCGTTCTATAGATACACGGTTATGGAAAACGCTAATACACCTAGGTAATATTATGAAGATAACGTTACTAAGATTTGAACAAATAAACTAATCGATGCAATATTCTATTTATTTTGGAGAAGAGTAATGTGTTAATCCTTTTCATTTAATTATCAATTATTCAAGCCCGTAGCAAAATAAGTTCATAGATTCCAATTATTAATAGATTCTGTAACTATTTTTGGTATTTGTCCGAATACTTCAATGCACAGAAATAAGTCATATGAGTGGTTGGGTATTTTCCAGCTTCATCGCCATGTAAGATAGGCACGAGAAACGCATATGGAATAAGGCGATGCGACAACTTGCTTCACAAACCACTTGAGATTGTGGTGATGAAGAATACTCGTTAGAACTGTTTAAAAGAATATTCATTTTGTTCGGAATGTATTATTACTAAGAGAACCAAATCGTAGAATTCAATATCCTCCATTCCTTTACATAAGGTGTGCCCTACTAGCACTCAAATGATAGTCTCGAAAGACGATTGTGGGATGAGCGACTAAAATTCTCCAAAATATCGTGAATTCTTTCGCCATGAAACTTTAGAACGATTTCTACAAGTATAAGAGTTAAAATGGTTAAAATAATCCGCCTCTGTATGCGTTGCATACAGAGTCATCTCTGCAGCCAATAAACTAACTGCTTATATGTAGCCCGAAGGATGTTATGAATTTTACCGTAGAACTTTGAAAAATAGAGGTCTAGAGGAATTCACTTATACATTTAGAATCGACTCTTACTACTTTTTTTGAATAATTGTAATAAATTTTAAACTAAAACTCATATTTATCATTGTTTGATGTTCGTCTTTTGTATTCTGTCAATTTTCATATAAATCATGTGCTCCGATTCTTTTTCAACCCCCCCACGAGTAAAAAGTGATCCGAATATTAAGTTTTCTCCTGTAATTGGTAAGTACTGCATTAAAGTTCTTTCTATATATATCCTTAATTCATATTACCTCCTCCTCTACTTAAACAGTTCGCGAGAGCCCAGTGAAAAAAACTCCTCAGCGAGGAAATTTAACTGGCAATCCTAGAAATGTTAGAGATTTGGCCGCTGATTTATACAATCTAGTTCAGAAATGGAACTCTTGCCATGTAACCGGAGCAAATATATTATCAGAAATACACAAGATTAAATTGTCTCAAATGTAAGTTCTTTTGTTGAAGTATTCATCAGCATTATACTATGTTTATAAGTGATTAACCGATATTCTTGTTTAAAGAGAAACAGCTCAGGACTGTAGAACTATATACCCAAAAGCCCTACAGGAAAAATGTGACCTATTGGAGAATGTGTGCATAGAAATGGTAACGGGGTATTATCTTTTTGAGGAAGTTGTTGATGTAAGAGTGGTCGTCGAATCGCATTAAGTTGGATTCTTTTCGTTTTTTATCTTAGTCTGACATCGTGGTTGAAATGCAAAAGTGTGCAGAGAAATTCAAGGCCTTAGGAGAGTTGGAAATATATCAAACTCTCCTCAAGAATGATGGTCCGCATTCTGTAACTCCTGTTCCCATGTTTTTGACCTGGCCACCTGAAAGATTTGGTAATGTACTTACAAATCATTCCATGCATTTAAGTAGCCATTGTTCTGTAATAATCAACTATGAAATACTCAGCATTACAAAGCAGAAGAGAGTTTAATTGATGAAAATTGGGATAAAAGAGGTTTAGTCAGAATATAGATTGTTGAGGAAATTTAGTATAATTTGATTATGAAAATATTCCTTGCTCAAAAATGAGCTTGATTAGACCACTTTCTCTGATATAAATATGTTGTGATCGCATTTATAGATTTACTCTGTGTTTGGAATTGAAAAGTGCATATAAGCAACTATTTACAAATATAAATATATATCTTATTTTTTTAATGATTTTCAACATATAAATTAAGATATTTTATGTCAATAATTGCTTTACTTAGTGAAAAGAAGCTAGTTTATGTGAGTAAGATCAACCATATTTTATGGAACTCATGGAAAATTCAATTATTTTTGTCTACAATATTCAGTGTTTGCTATGAAATAAGAAAGTATTTGAGTCTAGCATCCTTGATCGAAGCAAAACCAAGAAAAGGGTAAAATGTATTCTCTATCTTGATAAGACCATTTAGTGTTAACTAAGGTGCTGAGCTACATAAGAGAGAATGATGATCTGGATTCAATATTATATTTATTACATACTAGAGGAGAATAATAGGATTGAAGAAAGGTGCAGTTTCTTGCAAAATAGTGTTTTATATGAAAAGAAGCAATGAAATAAATTTTAATATATAATTCATTTGACAAGGTAATCCTAAAGTTCCTAAATCCTAAAGATGATCAATTGACATAATATTTGATGATGAGTATATTTTAATAAATCAAGTCAAGGTAAAAATTTTTTTTTTGCTGCTTTGTACATGTTTTTAATAGCAAGACTAAACATACATATAATGAATATTTTGCATTTATATTGAGGATCATTTAGAAGATTGTAGAGTCTGAATAGTTTGATACTCATTTTAGGGCAAGTTGCATATGAAATTGTTTCCCGTTACTCTGGAGAGCTGGAAGTGAAAAATGCTATCCTAGAGGGTGTATGTCATGCAAATTCCAGGGAAGTTTTAATGTTCCATGTAGCTGCATGGGTCCATCAACCAACTGTGATAAATGAAAGTTTGGCAGATCTTCAGTTAGAAGCATTACTTTTGGAAACCGGGCATAAATAAATTTTAAATAAAAGGTTTTTCATAATGATTTAAGCAATTATGCTTGGAATCAGTTTATTATAATTAAAAGTGTAATTTTTAAAAATAAATGTTATAGCAAATGCATTCTTCTTACATGTAGAATAACTAATTATGGCTGAATTTATGAAGAATATGATTCAACATCTTTTAAAACTGCAAAAAATAAATAATACTGGACATTTTTCATAATTACACTAATTTTACAAAATGAAAATTTGTATGTTGCAAAAAGTAAAAATGATAATATTTTTGATTCATCTAGCATGGAGTGGATGAAAAATGTTAATTTTTAATTTAATTTTCCTTATAACTGAGACTGTTGGCTTTCATGATTTTCCTTCTATCTTGAGTAATCATCTTGAGTGATTATATATTTTTCCCTTATTTCAATATATACCATATAATTCTACCAAAACAAAACCTTGTAGATGCTTTCCAGAATCCTCTATTTTTTGTGTATTACCCTTTTCATGAATAGTTTTTTACCGAATATAATTTAATGAAAATTCCCAAATTAATCTCTAATCCATATCCTCTCGCTGGAGCTATTCATACACTATTGCTATCTCTTTCTTGCATGTGGACCCCATTAAATTGATATTACTGTTTTATATCTTCCTTTAGCCTTGGTTTCTTACAAAAGTAAAGCTCCAATAGGTTGATAAGGTCAATCCTAGTTTGTTTATTGTTCCTCTGTTTTTAGAAAGGTAAGTAAAATGTGATTACATGAAAGAATAGTCAGATAGGCAAGTTTTATCCAATTGTAAGTTATGGGTTAGAATTTGAAACGAATTGTTTGGAGAGGCAGAGGTGGCGTCATTTATTAATAAGGGAAGCATTATGGTCGGCTAATTACTATTTTTAAGATATCTTCTTATTATATATAGGGGGATAAAAATTTGAGGATACAAATATCAGGCCCAAGCCACTGGGGCCACAGGCTCACCGATATTTTTGCGTAATGGCCATCTGATTCTGACCCAGGAAAAAATCTGAAACCTACCCTACCTATCATGGGTTCAATTCTAGAATGCCCCAAAGTCAGATTTTCCGCCATAAGGAATGCATGGGGTCGATTTTTGACAATTTAAAAAAAATACTTTTTGGGCACAATTTAAAACCATATTTCTTGTGGCTGTAAATACTATAAGTTTCTACACAAAAATTTTATGTTTTATCCACAAAAGATCATGGGTTTGATGCCAGGAGGTGAAATATTTTCAAATTTTGAAAAATAATACATGGATCATTCAAATTTTCTACACGCATAACATCCAATTTTGGGAAAATAATAGTTTAGTCATAAACTTAACTACATCCAGATCACAACTGCATCCATGTCACTAACATCCAGACCCTGAGAGGAAAATTTCCTCCTCAGCCAGATTTGAACCCGGGACCTCAGCATTTTAAAATTAGCATGCTAACCATTCTGCCAATGAGGACGGCAGATTTGAGTTGAAAGTTGAAGCAAAGAGCAAATATAAGAATAAGTAAACTTGATTTTTCAGTAAATTACAAACTCAATTTATTCAAATTAATGGGACCAAGAAAAAGAGACAATAAATTAAATTCTATATTTAAGGATTGGACAATAGTTGAGATGAAGTTATAGTATTATATTTTTATGAAATAAATGTCAGCAACAAAGAAATCTTTTCATCGGAGATGGTGCAGGATCTCTAGTAAAGTAAGATAAGGGACCGCTGCTACTTGGAGCCCAATATCTCCTCACTGCTTCTTGTATTTCAGCTGGCGTCAGAGGTTGGGGATATCTGGACATAGTATCTGCAGAATTCCTTGGAACAGCATCCAACTGGAATATGTACAGAGTAACTGTTTTTATTAAAAGATATAGAATGAGAACTGAAAGAACCCATTAAGTAAAAAGAATCTACAGATATCTCACTGAGAGGAAACCATTATTTCCAGGTTTTAAATATTAAGATGTATAATAATGTAGAAACCAATTCTGGACACAATTCTTCTAAGTATATAATAGCTAGTAATTTATTCAATAAAAACATGAGGAAAATACCAAAGAGGTTCTTCATGGAGATAATTTCAGAAAAGGCTGATAAGTAAACATCTCAGAAGAAATCATAAAAAACAATCTCAAGAATATTAAGTGAACATCCATAATAGTATATAAACACTTTATTTTTAAAATTAAAAGTCATCCTGAACTTACAATATTTTTCCGTGGATGTGGCCTAGGCTTTGCATTAGTTTTATCACTGCTGGTCACATCATCATAGACTGGATAGTTAGGATTGAAATACAAAGGTGGCATCAAACGCTCCTCTTGAGAATGTAATGTATCTCTTCTTACCATCAGTGCCATATCTACTATTTGGGCAACACATTCAAATGCCAACAGAGAGAGAACTTCCATGGCCATTGCAGTAGGCTGAGGCCAGTTTAGTTTTTCATTAGTATCATCATCTTCAGAACCATTTTCTATATTAATTAAACCTTCCTGTAAATACAGATAACTTGTATAATATTCAGCAAAGTAAAAATTTGTAGTTGTAAGACTATGGTTGCAATAATAAGTAGAATGAATACCTTTCAAATTTGACATAGATCTCAATCGTTTCTCACTTTTAGTGATTAATAATTTTCAGTCAGTAATGGAATCTACTCTGATTTTATTTTGTGAATCAAGAATATGTATTCCTCTAAGTTTCTTCCCTTAAATAGCATTTCAGAGCTTAGGACTTTTTGTTTCTTACATCCTAATCAATTACCTGAAAAGGCAACTATCCTTAAACCTGAATTCAAACTTCAGATTTTGGCATTGTTTGGCACTAACCATTAAGGGCAGTGATAAGACAAATTAATAAGGATGAAAGGAAAGAAGGATGGATGATATGAAAATATAAATAAATAATCATAAAAAAGATGAATTGCAAAATGATGCAACTGATGCAAAAACAAAGAAAATGGTAGTAGAATGACAAAAAGTTGACCAATTAGATCATGAATAAGTATTTTCAAAAATATATTCATTAGAGATTGCGTACATTTCAGTATGAGGTATATTAATTACAAAGAAAGAAAGACAAACTGCTTTTCAATAAGTTCCTCAACCAGCAAATTTCTTTTGGTAGGTATACAGGATATTTTATGCCAAAGAAATTTCTTTGATTAAGAAAAACTATTCTCATTAAAAATAAATTGGGCTAAAAGTGTGTCGAGGCTTACTTTCATCACAAACATGAATTAAGATAGATATAAATGGGCGCAGCCATAAAAGATTTCTTTGAATATCAATCAAAAAAACTTATTACTTAAAAGAAATATTATCTTTCTGGATAATTTAAAATTTGATAAAAAAACAGTGTAAGATATTCTAAACTCCATTCTAAAACATATTCTTTATTTTATAAAAGGATATAAATTTCTTTGGTTTTATTTATTTCAAATGAAGAGACAATTTAAATATTGAAGAGTCTGTGGTTTCTATTGAGAAATTAACTTAAGAACAGCAGCAAAAATGTTGAAATGAACCATAATGAATTTCACATTGTATCCTTAAGTATCACATATAACTTATATTTCCAAAAAATTTCATAACACACTCAGACATATGGAACTAAATTACCTTTTTACGTCTCAAGCTCTTTTTTCTGCCTTTAGCATTAATAATCCAGTCCCAAAACCGTGCAACACCTCCATTCCTTGGCGATGCAAAAAATGCCCTTCTTGCTTCTGTAAATCTTAGGTAAGTGAATTTATCCATTGAGTTGGCCATCTCATCAGCTCTAAGAGATCTATCATGTTTTACTGAATCGAAGTAAACAATGGGAGAAAATAATGGAGAAGAAAGTCCATCTTTAATGCTTAAACCATCTCTATCACCTGCTCTACCAGTCCATGCAGTTTCAAAGCCAGCAGAAAACAAAATATCTTCAATTTCACCAGTTTGATCGATTGAAAGTAAAAAGTTCACAAGAGAATTATTCTTCCCAAAGTTACTCCTTGATTCCAGAGTCGACTCGGTCACAGATTCTTCACTTATGGTAGCATTCATAGTTCTCTTTATCTCCTTCAAAGCTGCAAGAGAAGGGAATAATTAACAAAAATATTACACAATAAAACTATCAGTATATTTTGTGCAATCAATTACTTGGCAAACATCACGAACATTTTGGTACATATGTGAAGAAACTTAATGAAAAATATTTTGAATTCTTATACAGCCAACAAATAAACACACCCAAGTACTTCAGGATCCTCTGCAACTTCATTTTATTGTTTCTTAGGAGAAATATCACATCCTCAACTTTAATATTCTTCGATCCTCGCATTTCTGCAACTTCCATCGCTTGAAAGCATATTGATACCATTTGTTGATGCGTAACTTCTTCTATCAGCTGAGCAGACTCAACTAATGGCTGAGCACTGTCACCAAAACCATACATCATATCTTGTATTTCTGAAATAATATTTTCTAATAAATTTCTGATAATTTATCCTTAATTTTTTTAATAAAAAATAAATATATACTTAATATTATAACAAATTATAATTTTCCTGTACAACAAGATTTGTAAAAGCAGAACACAACTTTTCATACGGTTTGACAGTAATCTTACCGGCAATAAAACTTAAATTATCCGCTTCAGTTGGTAAACCATCCGTTGCATTCGAAATACCAGCAATTATGTCAGAAGCCATGTTTGGAGAACATTCGCATCAAATTATTTTTTTGCTCTGATACAACAGTAATCCTACGTACAGTACGCACAGTACTAGCATATTCAATTCACGAAAACTTGAATATCGTTTCTTAACTGTCAACAAGAGAGCGAAGAGAAACCAGTGGCGGCTAACCTAAACGCGCTCCAAAGGTTTGAAAATTTCTTCTGACAACTTATCGAATTTCTGATTGTATCCTCATCATGATATATAATGTAGGTTTTCTAATATTTAATGCACCTTTTATTGATAATAGATTAGATTACCACCGACGAAAGTTTCCGAAATTCAGTATGATTTGAACTTTGTATTTGGAGAGAATGAGATAACTTTTGCTTAGTCATTTTTTGTGACGCTTAAATTCCACAGTCAATCTATATTATATGTCTTATAAAATTATTTCCATCAAACTTTAGCATATCTTGATTTAATGTTACACATTTGTTCCCCAGAGATATGATTTGTAGGATTCATAGACTAACTTAACACGCAGTTGTTGACTTGATTATGAAGAACAATTGTTAAAGAAAAACTTTGGAAATTATCGTTTCAAAGGTAGAAGGAATCAGATCAAGTGAATGTTTTTTAACCCTTGATTGTGATCATTTTCAACTATGATTTTACATAAGCTGCCTAGAGATGTACCAATTGTAATTTTTTATTTGAAATTCTAAAAATGTGTGATATGATTAAAGATTATGTTAGGGGTCATACACCTGAATTATTTGTTTGAAATTCCATCGATCACAATGTAATTTTCTTATTCTCAGAAACTTTGAATCAAAATCCTCTGTATGCACTAACTTGGAAGAATGATGATGAATGAATAAATGGAAGTATTGTACATTAATTGTTGGATTTATGCAGAAAAAGAGATATGCTTGGATCCCAAGGATAGAAAATCTCACGAAAATCAGATTTGAAATCATAACGTAAGTTGAAACAAAATCTTTGACTTATACTGTAATATAATGTAATAATAATTTCGTCTTTATTAAGGGCAAAATTCTTCCTTCTTCCATTTAACCCTGAAATAATGTATTGAACCTTAAGCTTAGAAGTATTATATTTATATACTATATATATATACTTACTCACTAGATGTGGCAGAGTAGGTGGAATCACTCATTCGGCATAATTTGAAAGTAAAGATGAGTATGTTTTTTATAATTATCTGAAGGTACAATAAGAGGTAGAAAGGTATGATCTCCAAAGGATCAATAGTTTGATAAGAGGCAGATAAAAAGATACAGGGATGAATGAAATTTAAAGGATTTACTTAAAGTACCATTAAAAGTAAGAAATTTGTATACAGATTTGTTTTGATTTACTTTATTTGCAATCTTTAATTTTCTTTAATTAATTTCATTAATACAGACTTCATAATATGGCTGCAAGAGTATGTTATTCGATTGTAAGAGTCGATTAATCAAATCATTATTTATTACATAAATCTTCACAACCTTAAGCAGATTATAAGAAACTAAGTGTGGAAAAATGAAATTTACTTTGGTTAAGTTTAATGACTACACTAGTGAAATAAGTACTTTAACTTATACTGAGAGCTTTCATTCTTGATAATCCATACATTATCTCTTAAAGTCCCTAGATATAGGATATAGAAATTATAGTCAATAGTTTTGTAAACTGTGCCCAAGCCTAGATATAGGATATAGAAATTATAGTTAATAGTTATAGTCAATAGTTTTGTAAACTGTGCCCAAGCCTAAGATGTATCTCCTCTGCACTCTAAACTATTAGAAGTCAAGGAATAGATGCTATGTGCCATATCACTGTGCAATATTTTCAAGAATGCAACTGCATCCTAGATTCTGCATAATGATACAGCCGAATTCAGCACAGAGAATGGAGCCGACAATGGCCTTATTACCAGCCTTATGTCTTGGAAGAAGTATTCATGTGTGAAGGTTGGGAGAAAAATGGATTCCAGATGTATTGAGAACTAATCAGTCACTACCTTCTGCTGATGTCGTAGTTCTCTTCTCAGCTAGTGCAAAAAACCTAATGGCTATACGTACTTCCAGAGATAAAAACGAAGGGACAAAGGAGAGAAATGAGAATTAACCTAATGAAAACAAAGATCCTGCATAATTCTTTCTGTTTTAAGAATAGGTAAAACTTGATAAAACAAATGGATGGATACATGTACCAGAAAACAACAGACTAAATGAAGTAGAATAAAGGTTGACTGGAGCGCCTTCTCAAGGAACGAGAAAGAGGTCTTTAAAATGTGGATTATTCCTATACTGACCTATGAAAATGAAACTTTTGAGTAAAGTTACGTTAAAGTAAAGTTTATAAAAAGATTGTAGAGAATACATAGAGGTATAGAACGCTGTAAGCTAAGAATTGTAAAGAGGGGCGGAAAACGCAGCACATAACTATAATAGTAGTAACGGACATTGCTGTTACGGTTTAATATTGAAATAAATATTTCTACACTGGATAGACCATGGAGAAGGCCGAAGGTTAAATGGAAAAAGGGACGTAATCAAGTACCTGGGAGTACTTTTTGGGTAAACCAAGTTCATCTCACAAAATTTATGGTTATTTGGACTTCAGCGTCCAACTGAGGCATAAGAAAACTTAATAATAAGTTACGAGTTTTCCAACGAAGAATTTTGATTTTCAAATCGTATTTTTAGTTCAATCGACAAATTAGCATCGCAGAAAAAATATTATTCGTTTATAAATACAATTGAGTATATATACATAAGAACATATGTTTCTAGAGAAAAGTTTTTGATAACTAAAGAAAGAAATATACATGGATGTTTCTTCAGAAAATATTCCGTTAATTTTTCTATCCGCTTGTTTCTCAAAAGGTCAATTGAAAGCTTTCTAGGAATCTTCCAGTTTTCGTTATAGCGATGGAAAATTCCGTAAAAGTGATAGCCTTTGAATTGTCGAGATCTATTTCTTCGAAAACCTATGTCAAGCGAGAAAAATTTCAAAATGTATTAAAGTCGAGATAAATGAAAACGAACAGGAATTTTACCATACTTACATTTTCTAGGAATGTATTCATTTCCTCTGATGACAGTTGGCTTTGCGTCAAAACGTGGATTATCTTATTTATATCCTCCATACCCAATTGTTTATCCCCATCGTAATCTGTATGATAATATCGAAAATTATCAAAATATGCAAGCATAAAAATCGTGCTTGTAGGTATGCTAAGGACTGGACATGAATTTTCTAAGATTGTGTAAATGTTTAATTATAAAAGATTTTATGAATAAGTATCTTACCGTATACTTGAAAGGCCCATGCAGCTTTAACCTCAGTTGGTGCATTCTTGGATAGAGCTGAGGCCATATCTAGCATGTCCTCAAATGACAAATATTCGTCTCCCGAGGAAGAGAAGACTGCTAGAAGACGGTCACAAAATGGGTTGAACTGTTTGGAAACCGTTTCAGAGATTCGGAAAATCAGAAAAAAAGATGATTAGTGTAGGTTAATTTAGAAACGCTTCACAACTAATTGGATTTAGTATAATATAGATTGTGGGGAATTAATATGGAAAAATGATGTGGCTATTGTATAAGATACACATTTTAATATTTTTTGTGGTTATTGGGATAATATAGATCAAATAAGATATCAATTGGCTTCATAAATCATAGTTCGATGAGCAATCATAAGTTCATCATATTTTCGCAGTACGATAACGAAAAAAGTCTCAGTCGTTCAATGTACGCAATCATCATATAATATGAATACTTCATTGTAATTGTGAAATGAGAAATAAATTTAACGTACCTTCAGCTCCTTAAACTCCTCTTTAACATCTGCCACGTGAAGTTTTTGCCGTTGTAGATGATTGATCGACTGGAAACGTTTGTAAATGCTAAATGCAAAAGAGGGAATGAAGAAACACACATCCGTAAAATTAAAATAATGAAATTAAATGGAGGATATTTGGAAAAATATTTTGAAATCCTTTAAATTGATGTAATTGGAGCATGGTAAAAAGTCCTTATTAATATGAATCCGCAAAAAGTGGAAAAATTATTGTAGAAGAAATGTGGAAAGGAAATAGAAGATGCGTTCGTTCGAGTGACATTCATTTTTCTGCTGAAAACATCAATTAGCACCTGGAAAGTCCATTGAAAATCTCTTCCCTAATCTGCTTCCATTTCTTGGATAAATATTTATTATTGTCATAAAATCTTATGAGAGTGTTTTGAACAATATGTAAAAGGTCGAAAGAGTTTTTCAATTTTTTTCTTTCTTGTAGAGGACACGCAGTCATTACATCAATTTCTTAATCTCGGTTATTGCTTTTTATCGCCATGATGTCACTTCCACTTTTGTAGCTATTTAATGCTTCGCATACTCTAGATGGATCTTCAAGCGGATGTATGAGGCGAGGATATTAATTCTTCGGACCATATCGTAGTCCAAATGGGTGACGCGGATGAACTTCCTTCATAGAAACTCATAATGAAAATTTCGATGTTTGCAAGTAAAGGATGGTAATTTACCAGGCCATCATAATAGGTGAATGCCATTTCAATATATTGCCGGAGATATTGTAGAAGCCCTTTTAGCGAGATTTTGACTTTACATCGCCTCCAAACTCCGTTGACACCCTTTTACTCTGATTTACTGTGTTTTAGGACGATATGTGCGTTTCGTCTTTGAGGCATCTTGCATCCAAAACTTTCAGGATCTTAACAAACGCGAAAAAAGTCTGACGGGACTGGGTCTCGAACTCTCCAACAATTTTGCTATAATTTTCGAGAAAACGGAGACAAAAATATTTCTGAGAGAAATGCAAGTATCTCTGCAAAATACTAAAACGGACAATCTGAGCATCAAACTTCATAAAGTGTTATACATTTAAATAAGTAGTACGAACATGTTTGATTGGAGCTGCCTTTGATCGTAACTCCAGCTTAAATGCATAAATAGAAAAAATACTGATACAATTATTCAATTCTTAGAATATTTGATTAATAATTCTTAATCATAAATAAAATTTCGAACAGCTCATTGTTTAAGCTGTATCACTAATAAAATATTTCTTTACTCCTGTGCATTTCCATAGTGGTCCACTTACTTAATTTTTTCTAAATTAATTTTTACATTAAAATTTGACAACTAATTCATTAGAGATATCTGAATGAAGAGTTTCCGACGCATTAATTAAATCACCTCACAATTTTCATCCAATGGAAAGAATGGAAATCTATGTTCAAAAATATAACGTCATAAAACGAATTCCTGCATAGATTCAGTATTCAGCAGGTGTTGTTCAGTAGATCCTTTATATCACTTCTATTTAATATTTAACCGTAATTAAATAAAACCGAATCTAATAGCTTTCAGTAGTTAGACTCAATTTAAAAGTTTCGCAATCCACGCTAAAGCAAAATAGTACCCTTCTTATTTTGGTACGAAAATATTGAGCAGTCAGGATCAATTGCAAGAACCAAAGAAACTGACAAATTCGAGCTTTAAAATACCCTATGAATTTCTTGCCAGCACCATAGGAAGAAAGTTAGCTCTAAGAGGGTCAATTTTATTACTAGTAAAATAGGGTTTGCCCTCAAAACTTTTAAAGAGTTGCAATCACTTTGATTAGTAATCTATCTTTTCAGTATTGTTAATATCGTATCACGCAACCCTTCAGATTCTCTTCTTACTACTCTCATGGCAGTTTCGATTCAAATACGCATATACCTCAAGTTAAGTTACAGTAAATATTCAGTCTTCAATCAGAGATAATAATCTTATTATTATTGAATCTCCTATCATGGGTCTCTGAATCAACAAGCTGATAAGACCTGTCAGAGCTACGAACACAGTTGATATTTCCTTCTTTTCTGAAAATCCTAATCTGGAAGAAAGATATCTCGAAAATTGACGCAACATAGTAATAAAGTCTTTATCACCACGTTAGTTTCATTCGCGTCGCTCCACATATCAAATCAATAAATTTCACAGAGGAAATTTAAGAGATCTTTTGATGATACTGAAATGAGTGAATATATTTTAACACCTCATTCAAATCTTCTTCTGAATATCTTCTGAAAATTCACGTTCTTTTGAGGCAAAGAATTAGTAACCAATTGCACCAAATATTCTTTGGATATTAAAATCGATTATTTCTCAAATTCCAATAAAAAATCGGTAATGCATTCAAAATCCAGCAAATGCTTCCACAATCATCATAACAAATGCAGATATGTCTCTATAGAAACAAGATTAATAAGACTATGAAGCAGCGAGAATAGTCTCCCTTATACCTAATTTCTGCCACCCGAGTTTCAGAGATAAACATCTTTTTACCTATAATATCTATTTTCTACAATTACTCTTTTACTCACTGCACTATCTCCGCTCGGCTGAGGTACGTCAGCTCGGAGTACTCCTCTACCATTTCAGAGGTTAGCATTCCAGAGCTCCAAGACTTCCCCATTACAGCGTTTATGACCAGAAGAGGTTATTTGCAGAGGAAAGTACCCTAAAGATCGGCCGTATTCTTAAAACACGCCAAACTCGTCCGTAGGCAATCTCCGAGTCAAGAAATTGCTTATCGTTTCTTTTGTGAATCATTCACAAGAGAGCATGTGACAGCTACGATAAACAAAGGCTGCGAATCCAGTACATATGTTCTGATCGGAGCCACGCAGATAATTCCAAGAGAAATTGTACCAATCCGTTACGACCAAATTAATCTTTTTAGCTATACTATAGAGTTGAGAGAACTTAGTCTTCTCCACTGAATTTTGAATATAAAGAAGGAATCTTACATTGCATCTTACGAATTTCACCATATGCGCTTCTATTGCTAATTCCGTTCGTAGTCTGTGTGCATTATTGTCGGCCCATCCTCGTGTTTTGTAATCGGATCACATTTCATTATTTTGCTTAATGAGTATTATTTATCAAATCTTTACTATTATCTTGCAATCCGGAAAATTTTGCGAATAATCTGTTCCATTCTTTAATTGTCTGATATATATACAATTATGTATTATAAGTCGATATTTTGTCTAATATGTCATATTTTGAATTAATAGTCACATCTATACCAATTAATTGCTTTCTAAATACTTTTCTTATTTTATTTAACGCAGAATTTCAAACTTAATTATTATAAAACGCCGATAGTCTGTTAAGAAGGGATATTAAAGAATGGCCTCCACATAATTGCTAATGGAATTCTTAGCCGATGCTCTAACTAATCATCTGGAATTAAAATGAAAGTATTTTCTGACTCTTTATGAATGGCATGCTCGATGGTACTACAATCAATGAAGTATACCCTAAACTTACAATGTGGAGTCATATTGTTTAAAAAATCGATACAATTCATATTTTTGTCCAAATTATTATAAATACAAGCTAATTTCATAGCTAAACTTCTTATTCTACTGCCAGCGACTAGTGCACGAATCCTCTATACTATTGAGTCTATAGGCACTAGAAATTTTATACAGTGATATAATCACTTAGAGCTTTGTATATAAGTTTTTGCTCAATCTCAAGTTCGAAATAATTTTACACAATTAAGCTTTCTTGTTATATTATATAAAAGATAAAGAATTCCTCCTAAACTGCTATTCCAGGATCTTATGATGGTCCTTCCAGTATATCTATTTGATCACCTGGACATTCGTTGCTCTTTCTGTGTCGCATAACTTTTGGCCTTCGCACATTTTCCATTCCCATGGATTCCGTAATTTGTGAATTGAAAGAAATCAGTTATAAAATAATATTAATGCTGCATTTAAAGCCGATATTTTTACAGTTCTGGCATCGCATAAAGTGTGCTTTGGCGTAACAAGCCATATGGTTTAATTTTAACTCTTTCAACCAATGAATGACGAAATTGTGAACCCTGCAAGCAACTATATAAATACTTTCAATACTCTTCGATATTGCGATTTCCTTGATTCCACTTAGAACAAAAGTATGCAAAGCTAAAAAAGCCTCCTAAGAAGATGCAGACAGCTTAACACACGTAGCCAAAGTTA
The DNA here is from genome assembly GCA_020796165.1 of Pantala flavescens. Classification (NCBI taxonomy): domain Eukaryota; kingdom Metazoa; phylum Arthropoda; class Insecta; order Odonata; family Libellulidae; genus Pantala; species Pantala flavescens. Next base: position 20,154,506 of record CM036882.1, read on the forward strand.
TTGTAAGTAACTAGGAGTGAACTAGGGGTGTGGCAAGTAAGAGATGCGAATGTTCACGCTCATGAAACTAAGTTTTCGAAGTAAAACAATAATACTTCAACCGAATATTCTTTGCTTTACTTTGTTGCTCCACATCTTACGCCTTGCCATATAAACTGTTATTATTATAACTTTAGTATATTTATGATCTAGATTTCGCTTCTATTAAATCTTGAATAAGGCATAACTTTTATGACAAGAAAAAACCATTCCTGAAACCGTATTGGTTTTTTATTAACCCTTTACCGCCCATAGGTTTCTCTAATATTATGCTACAATCATATCGGATGCCTTACACACTATGCTAGTTAGACTAATTGGTCAATAATTCCTTAGGATAAAAATGCAAAGACAGTCCAGTGAGGTATTATGCTGCTCTATTGAACATCTGTACGTAAAACAAGAGCGCAAATGCTACTTCCACACTGGAGAACAGCCACCTCAACAAAAACCATACCAGCAGTTACACACCAACTCTTTTCCACTACCGAAGGAAAAGAGATTGGATATTGGAACAAATGGAATTTAAGCATTCCACAAACTTACTAAGTAATGCCCGTTTCCTAACCCTTGGCCTCTTTTTGCTTTGCCTTCTACCATCATACCTTTCCTCATTCACGTTATACAAGCCTACACGACCTATTCCCAAAAATGCCTATTGATTTCTAGCGATAGATGAAACCAGTTGTCTTAAATATTTTTGTTTGAAAGCTACAGAGAGTTTTATTTTCTTTAATTATCATAACTAAATGACTTGTTAGGATGGCATTGGAACCATATTTTATTTAACGGCAAGTGTGTACAGCCTTCAAAATATATTTGATCTTACTTCTTTGCGAAACTGAGACATATTTTAAAGTTGGTCTGTAGAATAAAAAATTTCAACATACTTCCAACATGCAATATCGACACCGGGTACAGGCAAGGTATTTGATAGCTTAAGAAAAATATTTTCTGTGGGAATTCGTAATATTTCAATTTTCGGAAAACGTAGTTTTTTATGACGAATGCTGTGTTTTCCGTTTCAAGGTTTTCGGAAAACACAGAATTACGGGATATCTACTGGAACTCCTTGGGATGTTTATCTAGATTGACTTTTTCACAGAAAAAATTTTAAATAGTTCTATTTCAATAGTAGTTTAAAAATATCAAGAAAAGAGAAAAAAACACAATGTTATCAAACCGAACTATCGAACTTCGATGAAAAATTATCGTTAAATATCCTTCTCAAAGCATTATAGTGTATTTATCTTGCTGAAATATCAACGTAAATTTCAAGATAAGATGAGTTTGAATGGTTTATCGAATATGTCTTTGATAGATGATATTCTAGAGTGAAGTTGATGGATGATAAAAGAAAAAGGACATGAAGCGATGAAAAAATACTATATAAGTAAAAGATCTGCAACATACGGTGTGATCCCTCACATCCAAGATGATGTTCTCCCTGGCTGTGATTCTTCTGCTGGCTAGCGCCCAAGTTAGTACACCATTTTTCTTTTGCGTTCAAGATTTTATAGGATTGTTTTCTCTTTTATGGATGTCCAGTATAATATTCATTGAAGTTTATGAACACGAATGAGTATTTCGTTAAATATAATTTTTCTAATATACTAGATGTTGCTCATTTTGGTAATTAGAGGAAACTGGTTTTGGCAATATCGAATGCTATGAAAATAATGCAAGTTAAACTTGCCTGTCTGGTATTTGCTATATTTCCTCAAAGTTTTCATGAACTTTCAGGTTTCTAATGAGTCAATTCCCTAGGACTATTGCTTCATTCAATTCACTGTAAAGTCAATGTGATATATATAATGCAAAAGCACAAAGTAAAGAGTAAATAATGAATATTTAAAATATCTTTCTATATCTTCCTATAACTTTTATTATTGCTGTAAATCAAGCTAATTTGTTTTATTGGGATTGACAGTTAAGCTTGACATAGTGTTTATGAGAGAATAAATATGATGTATCCTTTTGTTAAACCTTTCAAAAAGAGTAAATCAAAATTTTCTTCAAATACAGGCTTTGGATGTTTCCAAGCTTAAGCCAATAGAGGTGAACCGACTACCTCCACCACATCCAAAATTATCAGTACCTGATACAACTGATTATAAAAGAGGAACAAAGCTACAACCAGGTGGGGGTCTTTTTAAAATTAATATCTTTTAACTTATCTATCCTTATTGCATGAGGGTTGTTATATAATTCTCTCAAATAATATAATTACATTTAGTACTACATACTACATTTAGGATATAGATATTTTACAAAGACATGTTACTACAGCTACAATTAGTATATAGATATTTTATTTTCAGAAAGCATTACTAATACCAAATAGAGTACTGTCGTAGTCACATATATATCACTTTTATACTTAATGCCCATTGAGAACAAAATCATAGAAGTTGAAAAATTTCTGAGGTGGATTCTAAGAGATGTTTATATGCTTATATTTTAAATACATTGAAAGAGATCTAATCCAAGGTCTTTAAAGTTCATTACAGTTTTCCTCCTCCATTTACAGCCATTTTCAATTGCATATAACCATAAAAGCATGTATTCATTCATTGAAAAAAATATAAATATCTGTTCATCATGGGACATCCAATGAGAGAGATTATCTCCATAATGATTTACAAACCTTGAAATTTGTTTTAGGTTATTTATGCATATAAGTCAGATTTCATATCAGAAGGTCATAGGAATTTTACAAGGTACATTTCAAATTTTAAAAAATGTATTTTTTGTCGGAAAATATCATTGATTAATTTAAGTTGAGTGAGAATAAACATAGACCTAAGAGGATGAAAAATATCAATGACATCTTACTAGTAGCTATTCTTCATATATTTATTTCTTTATTAAATATTTAGGATTACAGCGAATGAATAATATTATCAACTCATAAATAAAAGTTAATAAATTAAGAACAGCTTACAATTTTTTTAATGAATCATTCCCACTAACATTAAAAAATATTAATTTTTATTTATGTTATGTATATATGGTATTCAATAAATGTTAATAGATATAGGAAAATATCTAGTGTTCAGATTCATAGAGTTATTGTATTCTTTTTTATCATAGCTTCCTCTGGTTTCCCATCTGTGCCTCATAATTCTCGCATTGTTGGTGGTGATTTTGCTCAACCAGGACAATTTCCATGGCAAGCATTCCTCATTATGGATCAGTCATACGTGTGTGGAGGATCACTTATTTCTGAAAATTTTGTATTGACTGCTGGACACTGTGGATATAAGTTAGTATTATTTCATAATCTCCATTAAAAACTTATGATTAGCTAATGTTGGTAAAATATAGCATATAAAATTGGTATTGATTCACGTAACTTAAAATAAATAAGAGTGATATACATCCAAAATATCTTTTTAAAATACTATTGATTAATTTTTAAAGTTTCTGTAAACTCATGTTTTAAAGCTACAATTTTCATGACTTTTTGATGATATGATATCAATTCTTTATCCAACCTTTTCTAAGTTTGAGCAGCTATTCTTTTATAACATTCAAGGAAACCCTCAGCAACGTTTACCATTCCTAACATGAATTTTCCTTTAAACTTAGGTCAGCTTGGACTTTTTATAACTCATAACATGAATGGTTTTACAGTAATAGATCTGATTTTGCCATATTTTAAAATACTTAACATCATGGTTATTATCTACCTTATAATGCTTCCTTTATTAAAATAAGTAGAACTCAGTCCTCCTTGTCTCACTTATGTGTCATTAGCTGAGTCTACTCCTATTTTCTGACGAACATTTGCATGGCGCTCGGTTCCCCGACGCTCAACTGACCGACAGACCACTCGCCGCACAGCTCAATTTACCAACAAAAAACTGACCGACAACTCGCTGGAATAAAATTATTTATGTGACGAATGAGTGGATTTGTATCTGCCTTTATATTTTGAGAAAGAGCAAAGATTTAACAAGTTTCGAAAACCAAAAATTAAGTATTAAAACATCTTTTATCAACTTTATCGAAATATTAAATTAACAAAATTCATTAGAGGTGAATGTAAAGATATTTACTGCACTTTTCACGAAGATTATTTTCTATTTGGAATTAATTTATAATTATTAAAAAAGGTAATTTTATTTTCCCTTCTTATTAGAAGGGAAAATAGAATTACCTTTTTATAGGTATATTACCACTCATTCGTCACATAAATAATTTTATTCCAGCGAGTTGTCAGTCAGTTTTTTTTTGGTCAGTTGAGTGTCGGGGAACCGAGCGCCGTGCAAATGATTGACGGTCATATGGTCGTGACCCTCATTAGCTAATACTTCTTATTCTCAAACATCCCATTCCAAAAAAGAACCAACGGTTTAAAGATATGAAGCCTTCTGTCTGATACATGTATTAATATGTATTGATGTTGACTTTTATTTCAGTCATTTCAGCATTGTTGTAAATCTAGGTAAAACAAACTTAGATAATCAAGAACCAGGCCAAATTGTTACATATTCCTCTCAAATAACAGTACATAATGGATTTGATCCAAACTACCTTCACAATGATATCTGTGTAGTGAGACTTGCACAGTCAGTCCAGCCAAATGGTAAATATGTTCAACCTATTTCATTCTTCAGAAATAACTGAACAGCACCCTATTGATTTCCATTACATATGTCTGATAATATTATTTTTAAATCTGATATTATATCATCTTTTCACAAATAAAAAAATTTAACTGATTTTTTATGTCTCATTGAAAATTAAAGCACTATACATGATGTATGGAAGTTAATGGAATGTACTATGTTGATGTATGGAAATTATCAAAGTCAGTGTTTTTGTTTTATCTGATATAAGGTAAATCATTGTATTGAAGACCGTAGATGATTATTTTCTTAAGAGATTATTTAAACTTTATGGTGCATAATTATTGAAGTTTTATGATTGCAAACTCGGATGAAAAAATTTAGGCCTAAATGAAAATGTAATAAGTTAACCATATTCAATTCTTCAGGATACATCAACTTCATTAGGCTTCCACCTCCGTCATTTGCTTCAGTTAACTTGGATGGACAATTGGTGACAATCAGTGGTTTTGGAAAATACACAGACGGTAGGTGAACTAAACCTCTCCTAGCACCTGTCTGTTAATATGTGAGAGATAGGAATTACGGATTTTCAAGCTGATTGAATTGATATTTGATATACATTTATAATGAACGAATCATAGATAATCTCAACCTTTCACAATTTTTCAGATAGTGGAATCAGTAAGCAGCTAAGATATGTTACATTGCCAGTAATGTCAACTAGGCAATGTGCTGGAGCATTCCCTGGTGTTGATAACTCTCAGATTTGTACAGATACAAGAGGAGGACATTCAGCCTGTAATGTAAGCATCATTGAATATCTATTTCTGACCTTGTTTGGAAATTTACTAAGTATGATAAGTAAATGCTTATAGCGTGCTATTTCTTTATTACACCATCAACTGAATGATTTATTCTCTCAATCCAGGGTGACAGTGGAGGACCTTTAATCATTCAAGTGAATGACGGTGGATACTATGAGGTTGGGTTAGTTTCTTTCGGCTCCAATAAAGGTTGTACACTTGGAATGCCAGCTGTCTTCACTAGAATCACAAGCTTCCTTCAATGGATTGAATATAATACAGGATTGAGATTTTAAATAACATCGCTACATAAAATGTTAGTATTTGAATATAACATTTTATTATTTAATCTGATGATTGTACAGAAAAGCCATACTTGAAAATTGTATACTTTAGCAAATAAACATTCAATGGTTTTATGCTAAAATCACAGGATAATTTCCATCGTCCTTTGAACCATAGAAGTGGTTGTATCCCTTGTCAACAAAATAATATTTCCAATGAAAAAATAATTCTAATACAAGCACTGAAGATAGAATTAGTAAGTTAAATGATATTTTACGAATTTATTTATATTCCCTATTAAATACTCGAAAAATATGACTAAAGTGCCGCGAAATTTTGAATCACAAAGATAAACTTTCTAAAATAAAAGTATAAGAATAAAAAAACGTATTCTATAAGGAATTCCTGAATATTTTGTTTCTACGAAGACTTGGAAATATCCAGCGTGTGGTTAACTGAATTTTAAGAATCAAATCCATTAAATTTGAAGTGATCGAAGATTAGGAAAAATATATAAAACCGATGGGCACTGGTTGGAAATACGAATTGGAAAACCTGAAAATAATAAAGAATCTGTGAAACAAATGAACCAAAAAGATAAATTTTCTCAAAGAATGTGCGAAGAAAATTGGCTATTCAAACAGCTCTCATAATGCAGAGTTATTCTGCTCAAAGTTAGAGGTCCAAATAATGTTCTAAGAAACTGTGAGAGAAATGGAGGAACATCAACCACAAGAAATGTGTGTCAATAGACTTACAGACACAAAAAACCGAATCTACAACGTAGTTATGAAGTCGAAGGTACTATACGCGGTCATACATAAAGTGGTAGCAAACGAAGGGAGAGAGGGATATCGCTAGAAAAATTGTTGGCCCAAAATTAACAAGGGAGGGTAAAAAATATATATTCCAGGAAAGGTACAGAAAAATGATACAGTGGTACCTTGAGATACGAATGTCCTAACATACGAATGTTTTGAGATACAACATGAAATATTCTAAAATTTATACCTCGACATACAACGAAAAATTTGAGATACGAATTTGCGATAATGCTCCCGCTCACCCTCCTGGCCTTCAGAATGACCTTTTAGAGGAATTTAAATTTATTAAAATTGTCTATCTGCCACTCAATACAACGTCTATCATTCAGCCCATGGATCAACAAGTTATCTCCAATTTTAAGAAACTTTTCACGAACCATCTTAATTATGTCTTAAGCTTATAGATATTGCCTGGCAAGGTGTTACCAAAAGAACATTGAACTCAGCTTGGGGAAAATTATGGCCAGATATTGTTTTAAAAGGAGAGGGATTTGAGGGATTCGAACCTATTGAGGAGGAGATCGTATCCATTGGTCGCGGTCACCACCGAAACTACTTCTTTCTTACCATACAATTAACGGCCGATGGCCGCTACATGTGTCATTAATGTATTAATAAATAAATTAATAAACATTGTGTGTTATTACTCGTTTATTTATATACAAATTGTGTATATTATATGTAATTTAACTGTGTTTTGGGCTAGTTTCATATCGCTAGAACGCATTAATATATATTACATTATTTTAAATGGGAAAAATTGCTTTGAGATACGATTTTTTTGACATACGACGATGATCACAGAACGAATTAAATTCGTATCTCAAGGTACCACTGTATACAAATTAGCCACAGATGGCACAAAATTAACATTTAAATGTTACGTACATATCAGAAGACATCGACAAGGGTTAGCAAAATCAAAATTTCCATCTTATATTGCTCCGATGTTTGGTTCGCTCGTCATCCGCCAAGTTTTTATTAGGCCCATTTAGAAAACTATTTTTATGTGTAATCACTCTATAAGAAGAGCAGAATAATGGATTAATTTCCTCTTGAGTCTATGACAGGAGTCATTTCCTCTTGTAATTATAGGTTTAAATTAGAATGAAATTAGTTTAGGAGGAGTATCGCTAGGTGTAGGGTGCTGTTGTGAGGCATTTCACGGTATTTGGTTGGAATAAAAATATTAACGAAACTGCAGTTTGAGTGAGATTTTCAATCATCCGAAAATGTATTTTTCTAAATTTTTACTACGAATACAATTTAGATGAATGACATATTTATAATATGTAATGTAGAAGACTGTAGGTAAACCATCTAAATGTTTTAAGATAAAATACATTCGTACGAATATAAGATACTTAGCGGGGCGAGGATGGGGTCTTGTTTTTCACTATGCTTCTAATAATACTCTAGTTAAATTATATAAAATTGCTGGCTTGAAGGTGTAAATGAGGCACTTAAAAGTATTTAAAGGCTGTGAAAGTGTAAGAGGATTGAACATGAAAACGATCATTAGCGATCAAAAATATCCTAATCTGACAATGAGTCATCAGTCATCATGATGATTATAAGTAAATAAATATTGCCTTTTTATCGTTCAAAACATGAATAATAGAATCAAGAATGACTTCGTAGTTGCTCTACTAATGCCCACAACCCTAATATAACCATACATGAATCGGTTGTACGCTATTATAATATTTTATGTGCGTTCTATTTCAAGAGTATATTGTGTAATTTTTAACCATTAATTCTTAGGTTGTTATTAAACTCTTCTATTTGTCTATCAAAATGGTTCCAAGAAACTATAAATATTAATAAAATTGTATTATGTTTATGTAATTTTTGGAGGCAGATTATTTTATAATAATCAGCTAAAATTTCAATTTGTTAATGGAGAATTTACCAGTACATCCGTTGGTGGTAGATTTCGAAACCATTGATAAATCTTTGATTTAAAGAAACTAATATATGTCCACCGTGGATTAGAAAGACGTGATATTTAAATATATTTGAATTTTATCATATTAGTGTTCTAGACTGATTCCATTGTTAGGGTTCCCCTTATCTAATGGATTTTCATCGATTACAGGAAATATTTACTCTTGGGTCTCCGACAAGTCTATAAGATGTCGTTTATATCTGCGGCTATTTATAATGCTGTTTGTGTTTCAGCTGAGTCTATTTATTTATTGAGCCTCGGAATGATGTTCCTTATAGTTTACAAGTGAGTAATAGCGGAGAAGTTATCTTGGTCTCGCTAACGTAAACTTTAAGAAGATAATTCAAAATCAGATGCATTTAGCTTGAATTTCCCCGAGCATTTTAAAATATTTACAATCACGCCATCGTAATGAAATGAAAAATTAATTCCCAAATCAGATAATATAAGTATAACAGCACCAATTAATATTTAGGTGTACATGTAGCGAAAATTTTAAAATACAATAGATTGGAAACATTTAGATAGAATATGGGACTTCAATACATTTCAAGGTAATTTATTTAAAAGTTAATGTAATCTCAAATACGCGAAAATTTGTAAATATTTATGAAATTCCATTCTCGATTTTCGCTATTATTTTTAGATCGAACTTGTATAGAAATCTTATTTAAGATATAGAATTAATAACAAAAATACTCCTTTCAATTTATTTCATATTCTTGGTTTTTATTTAAACATTGCGCTATAATAAAATACTCTTTCGATCCTAAACCGTTCCATAAAATAATATTTTGATTTATAATTTTGTTTGTAAAACATGAAGGTCTATTTCTTCAATTTTAAATTCCGAGTTTTATGTTCCTGCATCTAGAATGATTTATGCTGTATATTGAAAAGAAAAACACCAAGAATATAAGTGTGTGTCTAAGTTTAGTAACTGTCACCAATATTTTCTATTAATAATTCGCACTCGATTTATTTAGCGTATTAAAATTTTCTGGATTCAATTTTTCTGGTAATTTGTTACAAATCAAGTATTTTAAGAATGTACTGTAAAAGCTTCAAAAAGAAAAATAATAACCGTACTCTCCTTAACGTAGAATGAATTGGTTAAAATAAACAGAAAATTTTATTTTTTCGACCTGCTTATGATTTCGGATCCGAAGTTCTATATCTTACATTAAACTTTGTCTTTTTTACCATTTAAAAACGCCATAATTACATTTCCCTGCTTGAATTTCGATTTAAAAATTTGAAGGTGTGAGAATTCGATGTCAAATTAAGGAACAAAATTTAAAAAGATAATCATTCTTGCAGTAGTTAAAAATATGCCTCATAGGCAAAATAAAAATTAGGAATCTTAAAAAATATTACATCGTTCAGCTCATAAATATTTTACCTCGGATTTTAATGAAAAAATGTAGATAATGGAAGGCCCGTTATTTTCATGATATTATCGGGTGATATCTGGAAAAACGGATTTTAGGAAAAATTTTGGTGCAACCTTATCGTTAATTGTCAATTTCCTATTAAACCTCAGGACCTATTGGTATTCTACAAAAGGGCATTTATAATCAGATATAAAACGTATATTCTCGATCGTAAGACGCAGTGTTATGCCAACATAATTTCACAGTATTTTGCCTGCATCTCGCAGTACACCAAAAGGGGGTCATAATCAGATGCCAAATTCAGCCATCGAGCTATTGTTTGTGTGACTAATAAGCTCGACAGAATAATCATTGTAATCTTTAATCTTTTTTATACCTCAAAGACTACCTGAGTTGAATTTATTGTTTACTTTGTGAGTTTTTCATCTATCACATCCTACGCACGGATATATAAAGCAATGAATTTTCACTGCTCATGTGTCATTTCTCTTCACGGGTATCAATTGAGGTGCGTCTTATACTTTAACTACCCTTCATTCTCACATTTGCTTTCTTCTGCATTGTTATACACGCGTGCGTCCAATGAGCACATACGCTATTTCCAGTTCTTAAAATGTTTGTAGTAAAAGAGGAACAATGCCACTTAGCGAATGAATCTAGGGAAGCGAGTTGATCCAAAACGAAAGAAAAGTATTTTCTCCGTCAACAGTACTTCTTCGAATGTAAAGGAAGACTCAAATTGGTAAATATTAAATATTCGTCGGAAAATTCAGAACGCAAATACGTACATGAACTTAATAGGAGAGTTTTTGACGAAAGGCATTTTATTAAAGACCACTCTAAATCAAATTCTCTTTTTGTGGGGGAATATGCATTTGAAATACACTATAGTTCAATAAATTGGGGAAAATATCGTATGCTTTTGGTAAACTAAACCTTCCATAGCTCCTCCGAGTGATTCTACGGCAAATTCCCAAAATATCCCAATTTGAGTGTATTTTCGTCCTCATTCCCAGCTGTTCTCCTCAACTCAGCAAACCGTGAATCCTTCGTATATCACCTCATATATGCCCTGATTTGCGTCTGCATGGAATTACGCAGTATTCCTCCAACGGTCAAATCATGTACAGCTATTGAAGGCGCTTACAAGAAAGCCAATAAAAATAAATGACACAGGAATGCGGCGTGAACTAAATACATCCCTTCGATAGAAGATTATTTTAAAGAAGTTAATTAAATCATACTTATAATATACAATTTAACTTAATGTTTAACATATTTTATATCGTTGTGAAGTGATGGAACTTTATCAATGAAAAATTTCAAACACTAACTGCATTAAATTTTACTATATACTACCGTATTGTGGTGTGGTGGTGATTTTGCTTCTGGATATGTAGAATAACATAGATCAAAGTTTCTCTTTTCAAATTAATCGAGGCAATGCCTGTCCATAATAAAGGGGAAATTAAGAGATGGTTTCGCACATTGTTCTTTTAGAGTAGAAATTGCTTTCATCAATACCCAAAGACGAAACCTCATCGAGAACACGGACTATGCAATATTCCGATTTCAGAAAATATATCTGCAGAAAATATATTATATTTAAAAATATAATTGCACATAAAAACAAATCGATGAGAGGACGAATGAGAACTCTGAAAAATTCATTCCCATTTACTGGTTTATTTCTTAAACCTCAAAAATATTTCCAAATATATTTTAACATCGGTAAATATGGAAATTGATGAAACCTCTAGTAATACATTTTTTTTTTAATTAAATTTTCTAAAAGAATATTACGATAAACATAAAATATGATTTTCTTATGTTTAAGCATAAGATGATTATTTATGTAAAAGAATAAATTATTTACTTCCGTGGCAATGACACCTTCCTAATTTGAAGTTGTCCAATTATAGCGACTATTCCTTTTATCACTATAAAACTGTAATCCTAATAGTAATCGCATTAAGAGAAATCAATTCTTTCAATCCTTCAATTCGAGATTTTCTGTTGAATCTAATCATATAATAATGTTAACAGTTCGTATTCTGAATATATTGTTTAGTGGACGTAAAAATCAAGAACGTTGATATTCTCCATTGTTCTTCTAATATTTGATACAAAAATTAATTCTATTTTATATTAGTTATCTTTCTATAGGTTGAAAGAGAGGTTCTAGAGTTACATTTTAATTTTCTTCTTTCAACTGGTAAAAACTCGTTTTTTCTAACTTACAACATGTGTATCATATTTATAGAGTTTGAGTGTTGTGAGTTAAATTATTGAAAATTTATTTCCAATTAATTAGATGCCAAGAGTGCATATAATGAAATAAAAGGAAACTTCCTCTATCGTTAGTAAAGCATTTCTCTCCCTCGAATATATTCCCAATTCGTAGCAATAAATGGAGGAACGTGATAATTTTTAATGGCAAAATCAGATCGTACAATTCCCTCTCGAAGATGGTTCCCTGGGGAGGGCGAACCAAGGGAACCCCTCGCGCATGCGTGACTTCCGCTTGCCCCGTTGAGGCGTGCGTCACCTCGTTCCTCTGGACATGCATATCGACCTTCGAACGCTGCTTGTATCTGCGGAAGATCTCGATATGGACAAGCGGAAGGGAAAATTCGTTCCTTTGCCCCTCTGGTATTGAGGAGATGACGGAGCGAGACTATTCTCTGCTACCCCTTCTTCCCGTAGATGACTCCTATCTGCAGATTTCCGCGCTTTGTCCACCTTTCACCGGGTGATAAACATCCAGAGGACATCGTCCAAGTGTTCGATAATCGATTCTCTTCCGTTTACTTTTAGTGTGAGCGTCATAATTGGCCTCGAGTTGGCCAAGCACGGTTCTCTTCTCGCGGAATGTAATATTGTGGCAGGATATCGATTCCACCGCAATGGGATGTGAATTGGGAAAGCTCGGTATGGTTCAGAGGAAGAACGGGGAGGAGCTGCCCGAGCCTCCGGCGCCCGCACCCACGGATCCTAGGCTGCCGCTCACCGCCAAGCAGAAATACAGCATTGTGGCGTCATGGAAAGGAATCAGCAGGGCCATGGAACCCACTGGAGTCAACATGTTTGTCAAGTAGGTGTACCACTTCGAGTTCAAACTTCGTGATATACATCGTTTTTCTAAGCTTTCGGAACTTGTAGAAAAGTGTCATGGGAAGTGCTGAGAAAAATTCGGGCTGGAATTATATGTAATTTTCCTGTTGACAAATTAAGCGACTGTCGAATTAAATTCGTGGTAGAAGATGAGACACTCGTGTAGCAACAGTACACTGCGAGGGTATAGTTGATGGTAGAAAGACACTTTGAGGCTTCAAAAAATATTCAGCAAATGATTCTATGGTTTTTTTCTTATTTTACTTAGCGATCAATCAGTTCCATAAAATCCATCACTTGATAATGAAATTTCAGTATTCTAGGAGCTGTCGATAATTCTGCGGCACACCAATAAATGATTTGGTGCTGCTGTATCGTTGCTGTTGTATGTTAATGAATTAAGAGAATGTTCGATAGAGGAAAAGGCAGTTCTGCAAGATAAACATTGTAAGAATCGACAAAATCCTTATTATCTCGGCCAAAACTTCATCTCGAAAGAATTATTTACAATGCACGACACGACTACAAGAAAATATTTTAAACCAGAGAAGTTTTTGAATTAGCGTATCTTACGATACTTTTTCATATTGAAAATGAGTTAATTAATTCTTCCGAAATTATTGATTTATCTGCAGAACTCGAGGAACTACATGCCTGTTTGATTCTCTCCGTAAAATTCTAATTAATAATGATTATCTATAATTTTCAATCCAGTAATTAGATCCAATGCTTTTTAATATCACGGTTCTACCATATTAAGAAGTTTTTTCATTCCCTCTGTTCCTATAATTTTGAGTTTTCTTTGAAGACCTTTTCGCCTTATGGAACGCGTTCTCCCTAATTTACAACCTCAAGATGAAATTATAGGATATTATTAAATATTTAAATCAAACAATTCGATTTAGTTATCTTTCCTATAGCCGATAACGGCACGTGAGAGAACCAACAGCTGCAGCAACCAAAGTGAGGAGCTGTTTTTGATCACACGTCATTCCACATGGGAGATAGCTAATAGCAGGGCGCTCTCCCAGGTTAACAAGCGAGTGTATATAAATATATATAAAAGATTCACTCATTCCGGTTTTAAAATAATTTACCGGTTTTACGAGCTTGATATCTTGTACGAAGCCATTAACTCACTAGTCTTAGTGTAGATTAACTCAGAGTTAATAAACTATTTATAATACTATTTGAATAATTATTTCAAATATATAATCTCAATTACACTGATAGTATTAATCATTTCCTAGTTTCTTAAATACGCTAAAACTCATAAAATATGGGAGACCTGAAATATTAGATTAAAATAAATTTTTGTTGTTTCACTTTGTTGGGTTAAACCAACATATGTTAATGAAAAATTGATTCTTTACTGTAACATTTCTTTTATTATAATAATTTTACATCGATAAGTATAAGGTAGAGAATGATTAAGTAATAAATATAGATCTTTTTAAAATTACATATGCAATTACAATGATACATAGATAAATGTAAAATAATAAATACTAAAAGGAAATTAAGTACATCGACTACTTGTAAAAGTCGTGTTCCAAAGCATACTTGTTGCATCCACATTAATTCAACATCTTCTAATACAACCCGATTCCTTGCTATAATGTCTCTAATCATAAAACAGGATGAACATCACATTAATAAACATACTCTTTCTCGAAAGCAATCATTTTTATAGCGCCGCATTTGATTGTTCTCAGAAAACATATCCGAATTTAGCGAATGGATTTCGATTACCAAGACTAATTCGAGTCGATACCTTAAATGGAATGGCCCTCGAAACAACTTCGGAGGGAATCGAATATCAATGCAATAGTCGTGACAAGAAAGACAATCTGAAGATGACGTAAGAGTCGATAGAAGAGGATCGACTGAATACAGAGTTGTTGTAATTTTTTGTAATTAAGTATTCACTCGGCAACAGCTATCGCGCGAAAGGAAGTGTTTCTTATTTTAGGACGTATACATGTTTTGCCGGGAAACAAAAAAGTGCCATTCGACGGATGTGTGAATGCAAAAGTATGATTTAGAGCTGAATTCTGGATGTGTTTCAAAATTTGAGCAATACCTAATAATTTAGTGGGCGAAACAAAAGTTGACGATTCAGAAAATAATTTCCTATCAAGTGAAAATTCATTCGAAATGGAATGAATCTCTCGAAGAAAAAGCTTTTTTTTAAGAAAGCCCAGTGTGCATTAAAATAGAATATGTAGCTTCTTTTACTTTTCCAGATTTACTCTCACTCGTCTACGCTGATCATCATGAAGGAGTAAACTAAGTAGTGCATTTAAATCTCAAATGGAACAAAATGATCAGTGAACTATTACTACTAACGATTTTCCATCAATATAAAATGCAGCACATTACATTTAACAAATGAGAACATTCTTAAAGAATGTTATTTCTTAGATTTATGGAAGATATGCTCTCATTTATTGTATCTGTGACAGTCCCTAAATTATTATGCTACAGCTTTCTTTGAAGAACTAACAAGTTGGTATAATTTTTCAGTATTTTACGAAAGACGCAATTCCTTTAAAGAGAACCGATCGTAGTTGATTGTAAATTAATAGAAAATTCAATATGTAGCGATCAAATTCATTCAATGATAATTCCTTTCCGATGATGAACTACTGTCATCGTTTTCTGTCCCTTTATTTACAGCGTTTCATATCCCTTTATGTTGTTTTTAGTCTCCTTTGATTACTTTTATATTTAAGAGCCAAGGTCTTAATATAATCTCTAATTTCAATAGGTCAATATAGATAAGAAAGACCTTCCTCTTCAGCTCCATTGGCATTCCTGAATTGGGAATATAGTCGTTGCCCCTCAAAGTACTCCAAACGGGGCTGACTCTTCGTCATTGACTCTTCTTGTGGTTACTAGCTATCCTAAGAAGATGATTCATATGCTTATACTTAGTTTCACCGATTGCCAGCGAAAAGTAATACATCGCCTTTGTTTCTTTTCTCTGTTTCCTAGTTTTTAGCTCCTTTCTGCGTTTCGTCATTGTCTCATATTCTCTTCTTTCATAAAACTTACCTCATTTTATCACTTTTGAATACAACCTCCGAAGTTCCGTACTTATGATGATCTTCAATCTGCTGCTGACTGTCTTATAGTCCCGGAATTGAATCAATTAAATGTTTTGCACTTCCTAAGAGTGAGAGTAATTTTTCCATACGTAATCTCTCTCATTCTGTATTCATATGCACCATATCCACTTTCTACTCTTGTTGTAATTAAAAATTGTATTACAGATATGCATTGACACCTTGTATTATCAGTTGGTGATCTCGTGATTCCATCCGTTAAGTTGATATTTTCTCTCAATATTCGCCTCCTGATTATCTAATCGAGCGTTAAAATCGCCCATTATGATTTAGATGTGATAGTCTTTTATTCGAAGTATTTTAGAAAACTTTTTCTCCGATCGTCAACTCGAAACTTCGTTTGCTCCTTGTTTTACAACTTTCTCTTCAACGTTTTCTTGATTCAGTACTGAGAAGACAACAACTATTTTGAATTAAGGGATTGATTTTAATTGGCAAGAAATTAGATTTGATAGTTATAGGAGTTGAGGAGAATAAGTAGTGGAAACAGAAATTCAAAAGCCGAAATTAGAAAAAAAACTCTGCAGAGGTATTGTATTGAGGATGGTGGAAGATTTTTAAACGCACATTACATCTTTATTTACAGTAAAAGTATTGAAAAGAGCATCCTTATTCGTTCAGCAAAGATTTCTTCACAAATATGTAGAAATGTGTGTGTATTTATTACTCAATCGCAAAACACTGCATCTTCCACATCTACATCTACATAAGTACCCTGCAAGCCGCCTTTCCGCGTGTGGCAGGGGGAATACCACTTGAGGTATGCTTTAATAATCATATAATCAATATATTTATGTTATCAATAGGATAATCATTTTAATACTTTTCAATGTGAGGATTCATATTTTTCGTTCATTTTTCAAGATGAAATTCAACTCCTATCAAGTTGTGATTCATTGTAAATTTATAATTTTATTGTGGATGTTATGTGATGTAATTGTGGATGCCTAATTATTTGACTGATTCTCCCTCCATGAATCGAGATGTTAGCGTTCGATAAATGCGATTTCTAGACGCAGATTAACAATAGCTGCTGATATAATTTACAGCAGATTCTTTATTCTTTTTGCAGATTCTAAAATTCGAAGATTCCATCAGTATATAAAAAGCGCTTTGAATAGAAATGGAAAATTCAGCGCAATTTCAATAAATTAGACTTGAGTTTCTATAAAATAAGACATCTATAAATAAGTAAAATATCGATATAATGAGTTAAATAATTGATTAATATGAAAAATCGAGTTAAAACACGAAAAATAATCCAAAATATGTTCATTTGGAGATTATTGATTGTAAAGTGAAGTGTGAGTACGGGAGCGATTAGCGCAACGCGGTGGAAATTAAGTAAGATTTCAGAAAAAGTGAGGGAATTTCTTAAAGCAGCCGGTAACAGTAATATCGCGCTGAAAGTATAAAAATCTGTTGCGAGAGGAATTCAAAACAATTCAGATCGAAATTACCTCATTTTGGAGTAAAATTCAATCATTTTGACCTCCAATCATTTCGTATGGTGAGTATAATATGAAGGATTGTAACCAAACCAATCGATTCATCAATTTTCTTTTCGAATCGATTTCCTTTTTCTTTTTTCGATATATACCGAGAAAGAAAAAATATTCCAGAATATTCCTTTTTATTTTAATTAAATTTAGATTCGATTGCTTGACTTGAGACTTACTTTCTTGTAAAATATAAGGGATATTCTGAAAGTTAAAAATTTCAATTGAAAATAGCAAATTTTAATTCTCGTCCGGCATCTTTAAAATTTAAAATAGAACAAAATAGATGTTGGGGAACTGAATTTTAGTCGATCTTTCTGTCTTATTTTTGCAGCAAAATTATCATTCATTTGTTTTTCAGAAAAGTGTTATCTAGATATGTAATATTGATTGCATTTTTAAATACAGGATATTTCGAATATTAAGTTACTAAAAAAAGACGAAAGATGAAAAATTAACTTCTGAAGGGATCGGAAGTCGAACCCGGATCTTCGAAGTACCGTTGCTCTAGTATCGGTTTCTCTAGAAAATTGATCTATTCATTCCTTTTCATTTAGACATTGAGGGATTCTTGGTAGAAAAGGGCATTAAGATACTTCCAGATACGCAGTATGCTCTACTTAGGTATATTGATAGCAAGCGACTCTTTGTGCAAAACGTACATCTTGAGTTGCCAGCAAGATGCATCTTCAGGAAGGCGAAACTACAAAGTATTCCTAAACGACGGTACTGACACTTAAAATCCATCGTCTATAGCAACGGACCAGAAATTGTAAGATCCGTCTTCGAGTTCCTTTTTCCTTTTATTCATTCAGTTTAATTTATGAGTATTAAAATTGATTAAATCTTTCGGAATAGTTATCTTAAAGTTCCTTGTTTGTCGCTTCTTGTGATCGATATTTTCTTATGATTCTTCTCAATTTAGAAGCTAATATTGTTTCTGTTATAATTATCGAATTAGACCATAATCTTTCTTTGAAAGCTGATGAAAATTGAAGGAGTCAACAAATAAGGTATTTACGGCTGAAGAAATCGTTTTAATCAAATTTAATGTGAATGTCTTACGCGTTTATTCTGACAAGACATAATTAAATGAGCGCATTTGCAGAATAATATTCTTTGCATTCATCATTCTTTTGAATGGCTGCCCATTCCCATTTCAGGAAATATTGCTCTAACATCATTCATCTTTTCTCATGTGCATTCACGTCACGTCTTCGAGTCACAATTCACGCGCCCATAGGTCAACGCACCCACGCTGCTCCGATATTAAGTAAACAATGATCACCTCTAAGCTTTAGATCGTAGTTTAGATAAATCACATTTAGCACATTTTTCCATTCGCTAAAATATTTAACCGACACCTTTCTATAATTATCTTTAAGGCACAATTGATCTAAATGGATCTTCTTGGAATAAAGAAAAGGAAATAACTGAGTATCCTATTGAGAAAGGAAATACTTGTAAACAATCCATAATTCATTTTCTCGATCGAATGGTTTCACTCCTAGCATCTCCAGGTGTTTCATTCACACCGCACACTTTTATTTGCAAATGCAAATCTTCAATCGAATCTTCTGTAAACATACGCCATCGATCGATATCGGAGAATCAATACAATTGACAGCTTGTATCGACACCGTATTCAAAAGCACTACTTTCATCAAATTCTATTTATGTGGATCTGGTTGCCTTAAATAATATTGACTCAAACTAATCAAAATGGAAGACATGCGTAAATATTATACTGTGTAAATAGGATACCACTCGGAATCGTTGTCAAGTAGCATCTGTCGGCGGATGTTTTTGAAGAATAACATAGTCGATCCATTCACCTCTCGGAAGACAACTTCAGCGGGTAATACCGTTTTATAATTTTTAGTGCCAATGAAGAAACAATATTTCTTTAGGATACCTTTTATTTGATTTATTTCCGTTTTAATAGATTTTGTGAGAATATATTCTAAATTTTACGTCAAAGCGTTTTGAAATAAACAGATTATTTTATTGATGAATTTTAATGAAACATCACAATGATATACAAGCCTTAATTTTTTGCTTACAAAATTAAAGCAACAACTTCTGTTGTCTACAGAACTTAAAATTTACCAATTTTTTCACTTCGGTGTAGATGTGGAGTTTAGTCTTCATATGATAATAATCTTATAAGATAGATCCTCGTTAGACGAGAAAAAAATCTAGTTGAGAAATACGTAAATTAAAATCAAAGCTGAATTTTTCCATAATTTTGAACGAACCGAGTATTTCTTTTCTGCTTAATTTAGGTTTTCAGGTTTAGTTAAAAATAATTTTTATCGATATATATTTATCCTATATGAACATTGATAAAATTCTTGCTTCTTTTGCAAATTTTGCAAAGAGATTGAATAAATGGATACATTATCAACGAAACTAACGATATTATGCAACTTTAATAAAAACAATATCAAACGGACGTAAACTTTCTTAACGTAAAGAAAACGGATTTTAAGACAAAAACACTAAATAGAATTCATTTTCCTAACGATATTATGGACAAATATAAGGCAAAAGATTAACTGATTTGAGTCCAATTAACAACCCCTTACAAAAGGATTCAATCAGATTTTAGAGAATGCACGTTTAAGATGAAAAATTTTGTCTTTTTCATGTATATTATTGAGTTTGTTTTGGAATTTCCACCAGCTCAGATGATCTTTTGCCGATTAGGATAGAAATTGAAAATCTGGCCGAAAACTGATTGTTAAGAGTTTCGATTTTAAATACGAATAATTCAGATGTATCCATCCTTTAAAATTATTTCCGTGCATTGATTGTGGGTCGGAAGGGCATAAAAATTGACCAAAAGTGCTGCTCTTAGGTTTATCGATTTTCTTCGACTTCAAAGCGAAATGAAAAGAAATAACGGAAAAATCTATGTTACAGCTCTATCCTTTGCTGTTGAACTCAAATGAGTATCATCATACTTCGTTCAACAAAATGGCGGATTTTTGTCTAAGGAATTTTTTTAAGGGAAAAAGATATTGACGTGAGAGAACATATAATACGACACTCTTTAAAGCTCTGTGAGGACGAATTTGTAATATAGTCATGCGACGACTTTCCACGCCGATTTACAAAAGTGCTCTCAACGTGAAATCCGCTCATCAGCGTTTTGTGATGAACACGCCTTTCAATTGTACTTTTTGCCGTTTATATTTCAGTTCCGTAATCCATGGACGTCATGGGAGAGATAAGTCTTGCAAATCGACTACACACGTACGCCAGATTTTGCTTGCCTCCGATCGCTTGAGTATTACATGACTTTCAGCAATTTTTAGGAATAGTTCACTGAATTTTATCGAATTTATTGGACCAAGTATATAATCAAAGATATCGTCCTTCTTCCTATTATCTCAAACCTCATAGGGTCTGAAATTACTTTGCACGTTTTATTTTTGTCTTCTTGTTGTATATTATTATCAAAATTTTTGTCTTTGTCCTCTGAAATAAAAAAACACTGCAAATTTTTAGAATATTTTGATACACTTTTTCTGGATTAATTCAAATCTAAAATAGCCAATGTCTTCGGACACAAGAAGATGACGCCTGAGAATCACTTGAAGTGTTATCACCACGACTTTTTCTTTAATTTAAATCGAAGATTTTTATAAAAATAAAACGAAACAATAGGAAATTGATGGAATTTACCTCGTTTCGAGAAAACCATATGCGAAGTACGCTACTCTGGTGTTCTTTATTTGTTTAATCTAAAACGTTTAAAAGATCTTCTAATTTATTCATCCTATTCAATTATTCTCCTTTAACTTGTAATTATTACAATTACAGGTTTAATTTTCTAGTACACATTTAATTTTCTGGTACAGATTTAATTTACTAGTACAGTACATTTTCTATACAATGAATACAAATTGATTTCTTAAGTGATTTCCATGTAGTTTTGCTTGTGTAGATTATTATTCTCTTGATATTTGAGGGTCTGGAATGTGCTTTAAAGGCATCTTTTTCATTTCCTATTCCCTTTAAATTTCGTTTCTATTGACGATTGACATCAATTCCTTCCAAAAATACTCTATTGAAGAATGAATCATCAAAGGAAGCACTTCTTCGATAGCACATAATAGTGAAATACTAACTCTCCTATAAGTGTATGAGAGCAATATGCATTGAATAGTTTTACTGTTAGCATATAAAATATAATTAAACATTTGTCAACGCGATTGTCATCGTCTGTAGCTAAATTTAAACTTACGTAAGTTAAATTAGAGAGGAAAATACGTTTACAAATTCAATCCAAGACCTAAAACCCCAGTTTCTGCAGAGCAAGTCATCGTTCAAGGGAGACTCGGAGGGATGTTTTTGATGACTTCAAGATGTTGATATTCAGTATTGGGAATTAGAGAAATGGATCCAAAAAGCGAAAACATTGCTTAAATCTCTAACCAATATAAATAGAGCGATTTCCTCTTCAGCTTGAATTCCGCCTTATTGATACCACAGAAAGGCAATTGAAGAAGATCGGTTCGGTAGGGACTTCCAGAGTTAAAGGGTATCGTGAAAGTATAAATGGAAACCTTAAGTGAAAAGAAGATAATAGATTGGAATGCTTTTTACGATTCAGCCCGCAAATCTATCAATGAAGCTGGGAGAAGCATATGATATACATGACCTGGTTATAAAAGTGTCAATTTGTGGCATCTTTATTCGAAAATAGAAATCACATTAAAACCCAATCGAGTCGATCCGATGGAAATCCGTTCATTTCAATTGAAGAAAGGGTATTTTTGGCAGACAATTAGATTGAATTGATCATTTAAAACGTAAGATATATTAATTTCAGTTATAAAAAGTGTAAAAAAAATAATTATTCTCCAAAAGTTTATATAATTTTATTTGTACTAGAGGGATTATTATTCTACCTTTGAAATCCTTTGACTAATCGTGGCAAACTTGCCTTTGTGAATTGTGATGTACTCTTTGTTCGATGGAATAAATTTGATAAACACCTTGCATCTTGTTTTATCACTAAAATGCATTAGGAAACGCCTGTATAAACCTAATAGTTAATCTTCTTTAATTTTTAATTCTAAGCTTTCCGAACCACATTCTGAAAGAATCGTGAATTTTCATTTGGTGTTTGTAAAACATTCACATAATAATTTAAGATTCCGGCGAAGAATAAGGCGATCATGGCTCTTGAAGACTTTAAATATTATTTTCTGTAATAACACTCTTAGACTTTTATTTGTATAACGTTAATCCAAGATATTCTTAATTTCAAATATCCATAAATTGCGTCTTTTTTATACAAAAAATGGCCATATATATGTATGAATTGAATTAGAATTACATTCATTTGCATATTTTTGAATCAATCCGTAAGATCTTAAACTATACATTTGCTATCTTTGGATCGATTGAAATACTTGCGATTGTCTTACGGTATCCATAGAGTTTGCTTTTCCAGCAATAAAAGGCACTTCGGATTCTCTTAAGACCAAAGTAAATGACTTGATTTTGCAATTTATCGCTCACCAAATTTAAGTTCCATCGTATATGGTTTTCATTTTAATATTAAATTGATTCTTTGAGATGGATTTTCATTTTCTTGAAATGAATTAATAGACATTTATTTTCTCCATTAGGAGAATTACAATATAGGGAAACATTCGACACGCAAAGGGCACTTTCTCGTATCGAGGCTAATATCCCGACTTTCACTCAAAGATCAATTCCACTCAGTAAATGCAATTACGGATTCGGTCCCGGAGTCCATAAATTGCTGGTTTGCCGCATGGGATGTAGCGTGTCCTCAGCACAGTTGATAATATCAGCTGATTCAATCATCTTCTCTGGACCCAAGGGACGAATGCCCTTCATCCCACTCTGCTTATTCATATTATTTCTTCCTACTAATGAACAATATTGCTTTTATAAATGAGCACATCGCTCCTAAATAAATTATTATACGGTCCGTATATCGACTCTACAATGGCGAATAACCTCAGCAACAAAATACGAAGTAAGAAATAAATTCAACTCTAGAAAGAAGTAAAACCGAACGAAACTCAAGAAGTTGATATCATAATATAAATATGAGGTAAGTATTATAAAACTAGAAGTGAAAAAGGGAAAATTTCATCTTGGATTACGGAATGGATTCTCAGTAGTAAAATATGAAGACTTCGGAGTGAAAGTCGTGAAAATAGTAAGAGCAGAAGAAGCTGCAGACAAATCTATGAGAGCCAGAGATAGCAAAATCACAGTGGATACTAAAAAGACGCAGTAAAGAGCGCATTGAAGGAAAAGAGGAAATAGGCAAAGGTGATCTTTTTGCAGTGATCGGTGAAACTGGATGCATGTACAGAATCCATCTCCTTAACACAACTGTAGGGAAAAATAACAGGCTCAATGAGAGGAAAAAAAGAATAAAGCTTGAATGGGGTACTTTTGGAGGGAACGCATTCTCGAAATGCTCATCGGAAAGAAAGGTATCTTAGCTCTGCTGACACATGGAAGTGAATGCGAAATACTAAAATAATGCAAACGACGCAAAAAGTATGGGAACATGAATTCTAAGAGGAAAACAAGGGTGAGAACGAAGACAGGAGTTTCGGACATCATCGAGAAAATAAGGATGGTTGGACGTCAATACTTATAAATTGGATGCTAAAAGATGAGATGAAATCCACAGATGGATGAAAACACACTTAAGCGAAGAGGAGAAATACAGCTGAAGAGACCCAATAATAGAGATTATTGGAGAAAGTTTAGGTCTTCATTAGTAATTCCAATTGAAGATGGCTTATAACGATGACATAATTTCATATTTATCATCCTCTCCAAACGTTAACGAAGTTTAGTTTTCTTGTTTTTCGTTCCCATAGTAATAATATCCCATTTGAAGCAATATCTCCTGTATATTATAGTGAATTGCTTACCAGTTAATTTGCTCGAAACTTTATTCCACGATCAAAACTGCTATAAATTTCTTATAGAGGTCTTATTATCGACATATTGCATGATTTCTCATTTTCTTATAATAAAATCCTTATCATATTTTTAGAGTTCCTTCATAAAAATGTTTTATGTGAGGAGCTTATGAAAATTTTCCGTGAAAGGGTATGTACGAGAGTACAGAGACATCTGTGTGAGAAACTTTATCTGATAAAGGTCACGGCAAAATCTGAAGTTCCCTGATTTAGGGAAGGTCGGCTTGTAATGTAAATAATTATACACGAAACTTTGATCATCGTCGATTAATGTTTTCACAAGCCATCGATAGAAAATTACGTTTTAAGAAAGCCTATTCACGTTAGCGTTTTAGAATATAGAAATACCAAAATTATTAAAAAGTAACTTTTGAAATATATTCATAAAACTTTTGTTATGTCTTTCGATGTGGTATGAGTGAACAATGTATTAAGGTTAGTTTTAGTTGCTGTTCATATTTATATTAATCTTGGAGTTGACGAAAATGAATATCGTCAAAGAGCAAATTGGGAACGCCCATACATTTCGGGTCGAGAAACTGCGAAACCATTGCTCGTCCATCGGAGATAAATTACATATTTTATGACGTACTTCAGTGAAAGGAGATGACGCAGGCCATCATTGATGCCAACCTTGGGGTTTTTTTAGGTTTCGGAAGAGAGAACTTGCCTCGTTTCTTATTTCTTAGGCCGAGTTCTGAAGTGAAACATCTTACGTTGCACGAAATCCGTCCCAAGTTGTCCGATTCGCGCCCCTTTCTCAAAATTTTAGCAAAAAGCATTTTCTCCTCCTTTTCTTTGTCTTGTTAACTTTTGATCTATTTGCATATATTTCACCTGCATACATCTATTTTTGACGATGCCTCTTGTTTTAGAAATGCATATTTAGGCTACCAACGAGTGTTTTACTTCTGTAGATCTTTTCGCATTTCGTCACATCAAACTTTATTTAATTGGCCTTTTTTAAAAAATATTAAAACGATAAAGTAAGCGAGTATTTGAGTAAGAGAAAGAATAAATGAAAGTAACATTTTTACAATAGATCTAATTGTAAATGATAGATTGTTCTAATATAATATATATAACGAATAGACAAGAAATAATATCAGAAAATGTGATTCGTAGACGTTATTGTTTTATTTCGTATGTTTTATTTATTTATTTATTGTATATTAGAACTACAGTTAGGCGCCAGGCCAGGTGGTAGCTCTACATTTACAGGGGGACATTAGTAATACTGCCTGGCATTCGCTCTAGTCGAGAGGGAAACCCCCCTAAAACCTCCCGAAGGAATATATGTTTAATATATATTTATATAATGTAATTTATGTTTAAGAAACTTTAAAAAGATAATGAACTTCACACATAGAAAAGTTTTAAAACGTAGCAATAAGTTTTCCACTCCAACTACTGTTTTGATTCCTAAATTCAGCATCGTTTCCAACTATTTGGAGAGTAAGAGAACCAAACCAATTTTCTCTCTATTTAAACTGATATGCGTGTGCTATAATTGAAAATTAATTTATTGTGATAATTGAAAATGGAATTACTCCGTCATTTTAAAATAATTGGACATTATTCGATCTAAATACATGGTGCAATAGTTCGATCCAAAAACCACTCCACAAAAAATAGAGAAATTAAAAAATGATACATTTTACAATATTTTCTCCCCTCTTCAGGATAAGAAAGCAATTATAAAAAAATGTTTTCATGGAAAGCAGAATATAATTTATCTATAAGGGGTGTTATGTGTTAGAACATTATGATCAAACTCGTGAAAAACACATCAAAGTTACTAAGTGTTTTTTTACTGTTAAATTTGATTAACCAATTAAATCCTTCCTTTGTCTTTTCAAGTACGTCGTAAAAATTTAGCATCGGCTTCCATTACTTCGATCCATTGAGGAGATTTAAAGAGAGCGATTTATTTGAATACATCAACTTGAGGAGAGTTGCGAAAGAATATTCCTTTGCTTTTAAGGGGAAATTTTGAGGTTGTAAGAGAGCTCTCAAGGGAAAACAACGGATCAATTGAAGAGCTGGAGTTAATCATTCCACCCTTAAGTGCACGGGAATGTAGCGAAATAACAGAAAAATGTCTTCAGGGAAGCGGTCGATGGAAAGACTTCTTCAGACATGACTGTCCCTGACTTTATTTTTAGAATTACAATGCTCATCTTCTTTCGTGGAATTCTCGTCACTGATGAATTCCTTATTTATGCAGGTAAATATCGTTCGTAAAAGAATCATTTGATGAAGATTATAAGTAAGAAACCAAACAGCAATTAAAATAATTTCCTGAATGTTTAATATTTATTATTCAATGACATAATGATCACCTCTAGCTTATTTTGATACTTGTAGAATTAAATTATTACCCTCATTCAAAATATCTTAATATTCGCGTTGTTGCTATCGATAAAGAAATTTTGAAACAATCAATAAGAGAAGGTGACATAAAGGATGTATTTTTGGTAAGAGAGTCTCTCCGTTGCCTCCGAACCATCGTTTTAGAGCATTTCTGAAAGTGCCATATTTTGAGGCCCGTAAAGAAAATTGTGCTACGAAAAGTTCTCCTGAATGACGGAGAAGAGTCCAAAAAGTTATTTCTCAGAGATTCTTTTGCGAATGAATACATTTTGTGAGCGTCCATCTGAGATCTCATTTCCGATTTTTTTATGTCAACAACTGTCAGTTAAAATTTTTAAATCTCTAAAATGTCATTTATAATAAAAATTAACGATGGGAGATAACTAAATATTTTTAAAAGATGAATTTAAATTCCTTCCATATACTTTGAGTAATTTTCTGTCAGTATTAAGTTCTGATATTTTGGATTCCAAAGGACTCCTGTTTAAGTACCTTCCTAAAGAGAATAATTATATGATTCCACAGCTAATTTTAGTATGATTTATTCTTTCCTCTCTTTAAAAATTAAATTTTCATCGAATAAACATTGGAACAGTTTTCATTGCAGATTAATTTTATTGATAATTAAAGAATCAGAGGTATTTAAAATATAATTTCTCTAAGACAGAAAATGGTGTTATAGCTGCTTCCTTACTGACATTAATTTTCTGAATTTTTAAAAATTAGAAATAAAAAAATTTTCAATTTACGATATCTAGTAATTGTCATCGCTAACTAATAATTAGTAATAGAAATTAAGCAACTTTAATTCGAGAGAATTTATTAGTTATTCAACCTAGAGTGACTTTAGTTTCGAAATTTTACAGATTGCGTCCAACCCAAGCCCCTTTTCTTTTATTTCTGTCTTTCTATGGATTCCCACGATATAGAAATTTTAATTAACTTATTGAACTACAAATGTATGTGTTCTTGAAATGTGTGAAGCAGATATACAATAGCCTTATTAAGGAAGACAATCAGCTTTAATTAACTCTCTCCATCAAAAAGAACAGATATCTCTCAGAAACTGCCTCTCCACTGACAAATACTCTTTTAATAACCAAGTGTTTTATTAATTTTGTATGGTTCTTTTCCACTGAACTTGGACACATTAATGGTCGTTTTTTTACTCGTTCATTTCTGCATCCAGGCTCTCTTCGTCTTAATTTAGCACCAAATCGATCTTTGGGAAAAGATACGGCATAATGTATTCCATGGAAATGGAAAACTCTTAATCAAGTAGAGTGATTCGGTAGCAAATTAATGGTCTCTCAAGTGTAATTACGATGAATGAAGAGGCAGCAGATGGTTTTTCTCGTATAAGAACTCTCGATTGATGGTTCTCCATAAAGAATAATCATTTATATACTTTATTTCAAGAAATGTAGGCATTTGAGTTTTGGGGGATAGGCATTTAAGATATAACAGACTGAAAATTTCAGCGAAAGAAATCTATAGTGAAAATGTGCTAATTATTTGCTGTTATATGGTTGAATAAAATTTAAAATGGTGATCAACAAAGAATACTTGCCATCGGCAGCCCAAAAATCAAGTACTTTTAATTCAACAAAATTAAAAATTAAGAAAATGTTTAATCTGTTGAGAAATTCAACAATTTCTCTCTTTCATAATTTTAAATCAATAGCTTCGTGTCATTAAAAATGAGTGATCTCCAACCATAACTGTTGTACACTATTCTAAATCTGAGAAATTTATATTTACGGTACATTCAATTGTTTAATCGGTAATCCAAATTATAATGTTCTTTTATTCAGTTTTCAAACTCAAATTTTCTAAAATCAATCATAAAAAGATTGCTTAATCGTTCAATCATGAGATAATATTCAATGCGTGGGAGGAATAAAGATTTCATTAAAAAATAATTTCTTTTGTATCTTCCCTTCAAATTTCATAGCCTTACAAAATATTTATGCGCTGTATGATTCACTATTCCTGACTTCATTTATTTCACATCATTCTGTAGGTTGTTCGAAGAGCACCAGGAGCTGTTGAGTCTCTTCGAGAAGTTCAAAGAGTTGCGCACGAAAGAGCAGCAGCGGGGCAGCATGGAACTTGCAGAGCATGCTACGCAGGTCATGAGGACTTTGGACGAAGGCATCAAAGGTCTGGACAACGTTGACTTCTTCTTGGAGTTCGTGCGACAAGTGGGAGGCACCCACCATCGCATCCCTGGATTCCATAAGGAATACTTCTGGGTAATCGTCCACTCTACTGTTTGACATGAAATTATACAAAGATAAACCTAACACCTGATCCAATACATTTTCCGGCTAAAGTCAGCATTTAAGAATTGTTCCCTGTATTCCTCCGAGTCTTGTTTTGCGAGGGCGTACACTCTTGATAATAATAATTTATTACTCGCCCTCATTATGAACAGATTATAACTGGATGTAACTTATGAAAAGAAAGTCATCCAACATCATAATTCTATGATATAGAATTATATAATGTATTGATACGGATTATATATGGAGCGAAAATCATAACTATTCTTACCATAAACCTATGAAACAATCAACTGAAACATCCTTTCTTGGACCAAAACTCGATTCCGGGTTTTTCGAGATAGAGAAAAACTCAGTCGGGAAATGAATATGATGGATATCTATCGTTGTTTTTTGGTGTTTACTTTGCAATATTAGAATGATCTTCTCTAGCCTCTTATCGTTTATATCAATTTGTATGTGAACATACGTGAAAAAGGAAGGAAACTAGAGAAAGAATGTGTACATTGGGAGAATATGAAGCTTGAAATAAATTATAAATGTTTATTTGAGAAAAATAGCCGTTGAGATACTGAATCTAAACTTGTCTTATACGAATAATCAAAGTTTACACATATTATAATGAGAAATATGCTGAAAGCTGAATTTTATGCTTCAAGGTTTGAAATGACATGACAATAATTTTAAATTTGAACTACTGATCATATAAACGAAATTGAAATATTGCTAAGGATATTGACAAAAAATATGAGTGAATCAGAATTGTATGAAACATTTCACTTGCATCCAATATTAATTTATTATTTTAGCGACAAATAGAGTCAAATGAGATATTCAACTCTTTCACGTCTATTGTCTCTGAAGTTGTATTATCATTTTCGGTTTTATATGTAGTGCGATGGAATATGAGTATGTGAACTATATTTTTTCTTTTGCAGAGGATAGAGACGCCTTTCTTAGAAGCAGTGAAAACGACTCTGGGAGATCGTTATTCAGACAACATGGATACCATTTACCAAGTGACCATCAAGTTCATAATCAGCACATTGGTAGAAGGATTCGAAAGGGAAGAAGATCGGGCGAAAGAGAAAGGTGAACAAGCAAAGAAGGAGGCATGAAGTAGCCTTCAAAGATGAAGGAAACAGAGCTTACAAGAAAATGGACTCAAATGGAAGATGGCTTCAAATCTATTCCAGTCATTCGATGCTCATGGACGACATCGGTTCCACTGTTCTAATTCCCTCACCTATCTATTAAATCCCCTCACGATGCACTTCTATTTGGAATGGCTTTCGAATCGAATGTTTATGAAATAGTTTTAAAACAAAAATTTATGAATACTTTTTTATTCATGAGTGTCTGCCATCGACATTTTTCTTTTGTTGACAAATGACGACTTCGAAGTCAAATCAGAGAAATTGAACGAAGCTTCAGAAAGAAACATAGCCGCTCTTTATTATTCGAAACTAAGTGCTTGTTACTTACGTTTACATTTTTTCAGTGCCTCTCATGATTTTTTCTCAGTTCTATGTAATAATTTTATACACTTATTCATTTTCTATACACCAAAATGACATGTTATTCATTACTTTTATACGTACAAATTCATCAAAGAATTAAGTTAAAATTTCAAAAGTATTTTATTAAAGTATATGTATTTGTTAGAAGACTGCTTATCTTTAAATATGATCCCTTTTCTGTCTCTCGAATGTCTACTCGTCTTAGTCACGAGTTGCTTGTTCTTAACTTTATATTTCTAACGAAGTAACACTTTGAGGATTTTATTCTTAGTCAGAATTACATCTCAATAATTTTAGCCAAAAGCTTTATGTTTGTTTGATGATAATTTTTGGGTTTTAGATTTTTAAAAGAGTCATATAAAAAGTTCCGAAATATGGTGGAAAAAATGCCAGTGAACTGTTTAAAGTCAGTCGGGTCGCAATTTGAAATAATTTGCCGAATTGAAGTCCATTTTGTAATGTTAAAATTTTTTGTATAGCGAAATTTGAATACTTAGTTAATTTTATTGAGAATTCAAAAGCACAAATTGGTTGTAAGGATCTTTGCTCGTTTCAATGTGATATTCAATTTCAGCGATTTAAATTACTCATTTGCACAACTTTTTATTTCGAATGAACTTGAAACTTACAGAAAATAAAATAATTGAGCATTGAAAAAGGAGACCATAATTACTGAAAGAAAACTATGAGATAATAATTCTCAGTCACTGACATATGTTTCTATTCATTCAGTTACAATTTGGTCACTGGTGAATGACACGCCCTTTGATAAAGAATTCACCAAATATTGAAAGTTAACCGGGAGAGACTGCCAGTTGGTGATTAAATTAAGAAATAAAGTATGAGGTTAGCCGGAAAAGTTTGAGAGAAAGAAAATATAAGTAATTTTAACTATGCTATGACTATTTTCGTTCTTCAAAGCATATCTTATTTTCACTTTTAGGAATTGATCTTTCGAATTTATTCTTTTTTCATTCTTTTAGATTATAGAGGGTTTTATTTATTTTTCATTTCATTTTTTTTATTTCACAACCACTTATTTTATTATTTGTGTTGTTCGAGTGAGGACAACTCATTACCTAAGTCATTTATTGTGAAAGCATTTTCACTCATGGAATATTTACGAGTGATCGACATGTGTGCTATTTGAAAGATGAGAAAGTTAACATTCCGAAAACTGAGTATTCATTTATGAGGAAAAATTCTCAACTGTGAACCAACTGTAAATAGGTTGCATATCTATGATTGGTGTGATTTGGTGATTGAAGCGTGCCTAATATATTAGCGATGCAGTGTAGATTGTTCTTTCTCTTAAAAGAGATCTGTTATCGGTAGCTAAGAGAGGTAAATTCGAAAGCTTTCGTTTACTGCTTATGGAACGCGCTAGTAGCATATCCATTGTTTTTACACTATCGTTTAGAGATCGTAGAAGCGTTATTGGCGAATTGCGCTATTAGATCGCCTAGATTGGGGCTGTGCTACATCGCCTATGTCGTCAGCACTTTTGATTGAAAACCCTCGAATTGTGAGAGAAATGACTGCCTCTCTAAATTGTTTCAAAGTGTGAGTTTCAAACCCGCTGCTCTAATGGAGTATTCCCAAGAATTGAGATTCGGTACATTGACGTTCATCAAAATGCTCGAGCGGACGACGCTGCTCTTCATATGAATCGGCCCTCGCTGGTGGCACAAATGGGGACCACTGCTGTCCTCTTTCAGCAGTCGAGGATGGCCGATGCGATGGTGCCTCGATAAAATATTGAATTAGTATTATTTAGATTTGTAGCAGAGCCCATATTTTCTGATCCAAGAAAATCACATTCGTGTGAATTCTTATCGTATGAAACTTCAAGAGTCTTGATTGACCGATCGAAGCAGATGCAAACTCTGCCGGAATTCTACATTCAAAAACAACGTCGCTGAATCATGGCCAAGTTTTTGATAGTGGCAAAATCGTAGAATTTATAGTGGAAACTGTATTTTCAAATTACAGTACACGGGATTGATCTGGAAAGTCATAGGCGGTATAGAGGAATGAAAGTAGATATTAACTCGATGTGCCCATTTAAATTGTCCTGTATGGTGGTGCATATTTATGTTTCACACACGCACATAGAAATGTAGATTTAAAAGGAGGGATCAACACAGTCATTGAAAGATTCGGAGTTGTCCAATTTAGTATCGTTTCAACTATTTATATATTTAATTTTGATCCGACAAATTTACAGTTAGTCTCGAAGTGCAAAATCGTATGATAATTATTTTATGCACTTGATTTATATACTTCTAAACTTATGATTCGTGAGCAAACGGCTAACGGGGGACCATTTTTAAAAATATCCGTTTAACGCAAACTATCCGAGTAACTGAGTTAAAGATTTTTCATGCTACCTCAAAATTCGTTTTACTGGATAAAAAGTTTTAGAAATAATATTATGTATACAAATTGGTGAAATTAGTCTCACTCAAGATGAAAATAATGGGAATAAATGACATGGCTGGAGGTATAAAAATTATCAGGTAGAATTCTAATCCTAACTAAAACGTTCGAAAAGAAACAAAACTTAGTAAGGTTTTTGTTAGATAGTAGGATTTTACAAACGATGGATTCTTTGGAGATAAAGTTTGATTTATAATTATGAGAGAATACGTTTTTTTATCATAGATAGTTTTTTTGGTGATAAGTTGCGGTAATATTATATGAGAATTCAATAAGTATATATAGTAGACTCCATTTGAGAACTGGTTCAGATTATATTTCTCCAAATAAACGTTTAGATGATGCTGTGATTCAAATTGTTGTTTTGAAATTAAGCTGGAATTTTTTCCTGTCAAAAATTGCGCTAAAAATTAGTTTCATAGCTCATCCATGAGTCACGGTCAGTCCATTTATTCCCACAATATTTCTCAGCAATAACTTCAAAATTTACCTTCTATCGACCACTAATCCAGCTTCTTTTGAGAACTTTAGCCAAGAAAACAATAATCGGCGAAACTCAAAATCGAATTTTTTTTGCAAATAATTTTTCTCAGTTACAAATCATTGGTGATAAATATACTTTCCGAAGCGTATTTAAAACCAATATAGTTAATCCAAGAAGCCATTATCGTTTTTCACTGAGAATTTTATTTTCAAGTTTCCATGACTGTCGCTACGGATTATTCGTTTATATAGCTCACTAAAGAAAATGATTTAAGTTCAGTATTTTTGGATATTATCTCCTGTTACCAACGAAAGAGGAGCTAGAGATGGTATACTCTTTACCGGTACTTACTTGTCCTAGTTAACCAAGTAATCATTACTAACACACATTAGTAACGCAAGAATCCTTTTAACACGGGATAGAGCTAAAAGATTTTTTTGAGAGAAAGCAATTGAGTGCAAAGAAGTGTGTTACGCGCTCGGTCGCACTTCATTCACGTTAAGCTAAAGAAGTTTTGAAGGTTTTATATTTTTATGACTCTCCCTTTGAGGTAAAAAGTGATAGATTGATAAAATTAGAAACATATCTACATCAGCTCTGAAAGAAAAAAGATGTGCTTCTTCACGTATGTAAAAATAATTGTTTATAGTAACTTGCATGCAGGAAATAGACATGTAGAAAAGCTAGTTTTCTTATTTTTATGACATGAAAATTTGTCTAATTATTTTATAATAATGTAACAGTGCTTTGTGTTATCGGATGCAGGATGATTCTCACGTAAACTTATCCGAGTGATGAATGACTTTGAATCATAATATACTTCTTTTGTGAATGTAAGCGAGTTGCCACAATCGTGTGTTGTGGTCACTGAAGAGGATGAGAAGAAAATAATAATTTGATTTCTGAGAATCAAAATAATCCTCAGACACTGTTGGCTGTGTAGTTTTGTATGTCGCCATAAATGTTGATGAAAAATAAGACGAAAATATATCAATGTTATTATTTGTGAGTAAATGTGGTTTCCATTCATTAAAAATCCCTTTAGCTAGTTTTTCAGCTCAAAATTGAACTCCGTTTCCGTTTACCATCTTTCTTAAGTAAATACTTGTATTTCTTAAATTTTAATCCAATCGGGGTCATAATAACATCTTTCAATCAATATTTCTTCTATGTATTCACTAAATTATAGAATATAAATGTTCACATTCTGTCGACTCACTTAATGAAACTCGAATTCTATTTATTGATATGAAAAAATACTTTCAACTTTTTTATTAATTTATTCATAATATCCATATTACATATCCTGTAAAATTTATATCTGATTCAAAAAGGGGAGCGAGTGAATACTTCTCTCATATCTAACAAGTCCCTCAAGAGTCGAACAGAATACAAGTTTAAGGTGATAGTAAAAAGGACCTGGTCCTAAAAAAAAGAGAAATTGGGTATAAAGAAAAAGTAATGAGCAAGTGCTGAAAGAAGTGAATAAAAGAAGATCACTTGAAATATACGATGGTGTATTCTGTAAATAAAATCAACACTTGCCCAACACTCTTTTAATAAATTTTTTTCAATATCTTTGTTTCTAAGAACAATTCTAGTCTATACAACGTTTCCACTATTTTGGATATATGTAGTAAGTACTTGGTACTTCCCTTTTTTTTCCTGCAATGGCGTTCAATATCAATAAGCCATTTGAACTATCTGAAGTTTATATATTCTATATTATCATATATCTAGAAGAATACCATCAAAGTAATTGATACCATTAATACAATAAGAGCATAATAAAATAGAAATTTGTATGATAAAAGTAATAGAATAAAAAAATATTTATAGATTTTTTAAAAAACTGTTCACTATCACCAAATGACTAAGTTGCTTCAAGATCTAAAGTGACACCAATTGATTAGGATAGTCTAAAGGGTGCTGATTCCTGTCAAAGGTTGGAGAAAGAGAAGGAGTTTGTATAAGAGAATAGCAAATTAACATCATTGATCACTTTAAAACTGAACTTGTACACAAGTCCACAATTTTTTTTATGAAACCTTAAAAATGAAATATTTTGGTATGTCTGTTTTTTTGTTTTCAACTCATGATACTTTTATCTATTGATGCCAATTCTGGCAGAATTTTTTTTATTCAAATATTTTATCACATTTAGTTTATAATGTTTTGTGATTTATATAAATAGTTAGATTTTTCAGAAATCATGTTCACTGATGATATTTGGATGCCTCAAACTGTTGTGCATAGAATAAGACTCTGTAGAAGTTTTCTTTGCTCTCAAAGGGTTAATCAAGAACGAGGAAGATTTTCAAGGCTATAATCAGAGATCAAGATATAATATTTATTTGTCATTAAGAAAATTAAATACAATTGAAGAACAGATCTAAAAATGTTACAAAAAGAAGGGGCTTATAAGATAATATAATTTAAGTACATGTTAAAGATTGTATTGGTAAGAGTAATTAATTTCTTAAAATATAATCTCTGAATTTTTATATATGTTTTCTTTTATAAAATTAATTTCATAACAAAATAAAGAATATTAATCATTAACATTATTGTAAAGCATAGAAATTATTATACATTTTTATGAGAATGATTTATATTAGTTTTCATGAATTTGTTTTATTTCTTTAATTTCTAAATTATATTACATTCAATTTTAAGAAAGTAAAGATGTTACTTAGGAGAAAACATTACCTGTTTAATTGTGACAAAGGATCATGTTAAGATAAAGTAAAATATTCATATTATTAGGTTTGAAAACATCAAAATTCAGCCTCCAGAGCTTTTAAAACTAATCACAACAAACCACCATACTTGAACTCAGGAGTTTAATCAAGTTTGTAGAGTTTTATACTGTCTATAGGATGAACATAATAGGGGAAATGATGGAGTGCTGCAAATAATACCAGAAATATTTTGCAAAGCTTGAAAACTTTAACTAGTGAATCCATAAAGTATTTAAAATTATATTTTGGTAGTTATAAATTTATTAAGCAAAGGGAGAGATTGATCAAGAGACAAGAAAAAATAATAATATTTCAAAAAATAATTTCGAAGCTGAATTATTCAAGTTTTGAAAGAATGTTGAATTATGCTACCTTATTATTATTACATTTTTTGGTTATTATATTTTCTGTAGGTAATTGCTAATAAGAACCCACAAAATGTAAAATTATGACATGTTATGGATTAAAATAATTGAAATTCATGAATTAATGGTCATTATGATTTAACTTACAAATTAATTTAAGATTATTTAATAGCAATAGTTAACAACAGTAATTTGATGGTAGAGAGGGTAGGATCATTGACGAAAAAAGGTTTGCACAGGAAAATTAGTACTCTTGAATTGTTTATTGAAGAGGACATCAGAGTAGGTAAATCTATTTTTGATTGAAGCTGTTCCTATTTCTAGAGATGAAAGGTAGGATTGCCGTCAAAGGTATCATAAAAAGTTGCCTGAAAAAACTTATTTCGTTCTAACGATTCTATATTGTTTATACACTTCTAAAATTGGATTGATTAGCCTATATCTCAAATGCGGGGAAGAAAATTCTTCTCACTACAAGAATTCACACAGTGAATACAAGTAAAATACAAATTGCATACAATTTTAATCCGCAAAGTTTAATTTCTTAGATAAAATCTTTTACGAAAGTGCTTCCCCAATCTTATACGGATTATCCTAATTATTTTATTGAATGAACTAGGTTTTTAAGCAGGGATGAATGAGGTTTATTTCTTCCACGATAACATGTGGACATGTCTTTAAAAGTTCTGTAATAAGGAAAGAATAAAGAAGAATTTATAATATATTATAATTGGAAGTCACAAAGAGATAGTGGGAAAGAATGAGAAGAGCAAGTACAAAGAAACGGAAGGGATATTGGATAATTCTAATTTCTCACCAACGCATAATCTTATTATTTCCTACTCCGTTCGTTTACGACATAAATTTTTAACAGAGGGCTTATATGTGGGATAATACGAAAAGATGATAAGATTCATTTAATTATATACTCATATATCATTGATTTTCTGGAATAAAATGATGTTTCCTAGGAAGGTTATTGGTTTTAGGAAAAATATTGGGATATAATATACTATCGGAAGCAATGATTTCGATCAGTTTTTCCTAAGGTCCGATTTTCGGTTGAAAAAAATTGGGAGACCGGATGACGATCAATTGTACCGGAATAAATGTATAAAATCTACATATGAGGATAACATCGTCTACGCGCTTATTTTTATAATAACCTTAATACGCTTTCCAACTTTCTTCTGTTACAGAACGCGATAGACAGTGGTGTTAGAAGGGTGACGCTATTTAGCAAGCAATAAGTTTCTATCAAGTATATTTCACCGCAAATCTATCCTAGGTTGGAGACTCTTTTACTTTATTTACTTTATCAGTGTTCTTCTTGAATTGGATGATCCTAACGTTTATTCTCGAGAAGTTTATATAGCTTGGTTTGTCAATGGAATGAAAAAATTAGCAGACGATTTGTTCCTTAAATGCAGTAGACAAAAACATATGGTTTATTTTACATCCAATGTGTATAAATTGGGTGAATCGTCTATCAAGTAACCAATCATATGTTTTTCGACTTTTTTATTTATCGCTGTTTCATTATTTTCATGCCTTAGAATGAGCACTGCAGTGGAACAAGAAGGACTCGTGAAAGAAGCTCTTTTTCAATTTTTGAAGCAGCACATACCCAATGCTCAGTTAAGGTAATTAATGCTTTCATAAGATTTATTTTTTGAATTAGTAGACATTTTATGTGAAACGGTAGAATCGTTCTCTTTGGTTGACAGTTGTAGCACTCTCATAAAAGGAATCATTTTTGGAATAAGTAAAACTTTAAAGAGTGATCCGAAATTTTTAATATTAACCTTTGTATGCTATATTCTGCTTATTTTTATTATGTTTTCGTCTAAAAAAGAGGTATAAATTCTTCAGCTACGAAAGCGAAGCATTAGTAACCATATTCCCTTTGATGGAATATACGACCGACATCACTCATTGCTTAATTCGTGAACAATATAAATTCATTAAAAGCGGGAATAATGTTAATCATTATTTTAATGAACTTTATTTCCAATTGTTTCCATTTGCTTTTTGCTTAAGATAATTTGTGCACTGTAAAGGTAGATAGAAAAGTAGGACCTCATTATGTTTACTTCTGCGTAACAAGACATATTCTTAAATGGTAGTTTTTAGAGTAGACATGCTAAGGCTCGAAATTTACTCGTTGCGTCTAAGGGACTTCTATATCGTTTCATCATTCTTTAGTTTATGATATTCATATCTTTATACTAATTGTGTTATTGAAAGAAATAATTTCAATTTTTCTTTCATCTTTCAAATAATAATATAATTAGGAAATCAAACAAGCATTTTGGAAAGTCTCAGTCCTCTATGTTTACGAGCGCTAAAATTAAGCGCAGTTTAGCGTTTTAGGAACTCAATGATTTATTTGGAAAAGTTTTCCGTCACTTTTTGCAAGATAATGAATTAAATTATTCAGACGTGTGAAATGCGGAGGATTGCCGTCTTTAGATTTCATTTAGGAATTTTAGAAAAAAAATACAAGTAAGATATCTGTGCGAATCTAATTGGGTATAAAAGTAAATATGCCTACTCTTTAAAGGCTATACTTTAAGTGAACACTTAGGAGAATTAATATGAAACATTCTATTTGGGCAAGTTTCGCTGCTGAACTTCCTAACTGTTGATAACATTCGACTTCTATATGATTAGAGGTGAGTTGGAAAGTAAAAACCGAGTTTTTCATTATTACTATATTATTTTCACTAATACAAGCAAAGTAATTTATAGTAAGAGCTTTCAAATAAATTGATCAAATAAGATAATAAGCGGAAAAGTGGTTAATTAACAGTGAAAGAAATGTGAAGCTGTTTCCCATGATAAATGAGTAATCAAGAGATTTCTGGTGAAATTATCATGTTTTGAGTTCTTGTAAAATAGTTAATTTTCCAAATTTTGTTTTAAAATGTTTGCAATAGTGATTAGACTTGAGAAGACAAACCAAATCTGGTGAATTAATTGCCTTTCATAGCTTTCTTGGAAAAGAGAGAATCGTTGACAATGATCTTGATCGAAAGAAATGATTGATTGGTTATTTTTGGGCGAGAGTAGAGAAAGAAAGTTGTTTTGGCAGAAAAAACTCATATGAGTTTTGCAAGCACTGTTTGTATACAGTGATACTGTAAAAGCTGCAAACCATATGGGTATATATAGATTGTAGTCTCATAATTAAATCAGGAGTTAAAGGAAACTGAGAGTAATAAATGTTTGCAAATATGAAGTGCATTTTAAGTTATGAAGATTTAAAGAAGATAAATTAACGAAAGAATTTTCCTAATTAATCTAAATAAAAATTTTTTTATTTTGTATTAAGAAAAGATAATGATTTTGATTGTTGTGAAGAATTAATCAATGTTTCATGTCTAAAAATACTCCAAAATTGTTCTCAGTAGTTTGTTTACTCTGATAATATTCCTAGGTTTATAGTGTTCACTTCTATCATTTTTTATGCTTGTATCTGAATATTTTTGAGTATATTGTATTATAGGTAATCCTTTAAATATTTAATTCTTCTCTCCAATGTATATCAAAATTATCTGTCATTCTATTGGCATTTTTCTCAATGTAACAAATAACAAATCCTTCAAGGGAGCCCTTCAGCCTCTATTTTATATTTTTTAAGTGATATATGTATAATTTTTTAGGCTAACTTAATCTAGCAGGTTTCTTTAGTTTTGACCATTTTTCACGCTATTTCCTTTTTACACTGACACTGAGAAAACTGTCTAGACTGTGAAGTTCTATAGTAAAATCTGTCTTTGGAGTAACATTATATGAAGTACCTAGGTCTTCTTATTTGATTATTGGATTTGAACAAAAATAATTTTCAAGTAAGTAAAAACTGCTAAATTCGTAAAAAAATCCCAAAATTAAAATGAAACTTAAATTGACAGATCAGAATCAGAACTGATGATGAAATTGTTTCCTGGAATTTTACAATTTTGTTAAGTTTTCTGATTAAAATATTGTCTATTCATTATCCTTGTTGGAAGGAATTGTAATTCATATTTCTCTAAACAGGAAAGAGATTTATGTAAGACTCTTTTTTCTTTTGTTTTTATGTTTCATTAATCTTTAGGCTTTGATTCTTTGATTATTCAATAAATTTAAGAAAAATTTGCTATGTTACTAAATTACTTAGAATCTAGTAAATCTTGGGTAGCTGTTAATTTTTTTTGTTGCCTTATTGGTTGATTGTCTTGCATGAATAATAAGCTAATAGGAGCTACAGGGCTAATGAGCCCTGTAAATAACTTGCCAGATGATGCAGAGTGCTCTAAAGTTTGGATATTATTCTGAGGATGATGATACTAAATTTGAGTATTTTTGAGGTTGATTTTATTGAGCTGTTTACTTCAATGGAAGAATATTTTTTCTTTTCATTTTAGTTGCTTGGACGAATTTGTATTGAGTTATGTGGTGAGCATAGTGGAAGAAGTGGCTGCCAGTGGTGTTGTTGAAGGGACATTTGATGCTGATGCATTTATAGAGGTCATTTCTGCCTGTTTCCCTGCTTTCTCTAGTAGTGTACAGAGCTGTCATGTGACAAAATGGATGTCAGATCTTCAGGAGATGCTTCTAAGGCATTCAGAAGGGAGTAATAGTGAAGGCACCAACACCAATGCTGCCTGTAAGTATGTAAAGCTTGTTCATGATATCTTATTCTTTTAATTTAACCAACATCTTCTTCCTCTTTTATTTTAAGTATTTTAATTTTTAAAATGGTAATTATTAAATAATAAAGTAGCCTCAATGCTGTAAAATAAGAGGGGATTTTTTGATTTCCTCAGTACATTATTTCCTCTTGACAAAAATATTTTAATAAAAGATATTTGTAAGATGTAAAGAATAGAACTATACTTATTCTACACAATGAAATGGTTCAGTGTCATTCATTTAATTTATCCCCTTGCACTAAAGTTATATCTTGATGAAAATGTTTTAAGTTGAAAACTTTAGAAAATTTTTATTTAGAATTGGAAAGAATTCCTGATATATGAATAGAAAGATGTCTAATAAATTGAATTATATTCAGTATTTATAATATGTCACTTCATCAGCTTCAAAGGTATTTTTATACTTTAAAAAATATTGTCTTTTTGCCTATAATGAGTAATTATATTTATGTTGCCTATTTTATTTTATTAAACTTCTCCTAGCACAATTTTTTTGTTTTTTCAAAGCATTTTAAGTCTTGTATATTATTTAATTTTTGGCAATAAATGTTTTAAAACCCACATTCTAAAATAGAATCTAGAAGTTAGTTGTATTATAAGTTCAAAGGCATATCAGGTCTCAAAAAGAATACTTCTCCTAGACCATTAATGATTCCACATCAATCTTTGAGCCATAAGAAACTTTAGAATGAAAGATATAATGCAGGAACAAAATTCAATGCCAATCTAAGCATCCTTTTCATTATGGTATGAAGTATTGATAAAAACCTGACTAAAGGCTTACATAGATAAGACAATCTAGCATTGAGAGGCGCTAGCTTCTAGACCCACTTCTTTCAACACCTATGGAGTGTCAAAAATGGATATGG
Organism: Pantala flavescens; assembly: GCA_020796165.1. Classification (NCBI taxonomy): domain Eukaryota; kingdom Metazoa; phylum Arthropoda; class Insecta; order Odonata; family Libellulidae; genus Pantala; species Pantala flavescens. The sequence goes on from CM036882.1 coordinate 20,196,882, forward strand.
CAAAGAGAAATGAGTGGCTGAATGATATCATTAGCTTGCATATCCTTCCAAAAGGTCCTCAAATAGCAACACTTCCTCCATGAAGAAATGATAAAACAAACATGCAGAGAGTGTGATGAATATTACCTATAATTCAAATTCTCTCAAGTAAGGTAATATGAAAGAAAAATAAATCATAAATATTATTGTAAAAAGCTCCAATATTTCTCTTTCATGGATGATATGAAATATGCAGAGATAGTGGAATATTTAATTACATAAAAAAATTCAATTATGAGGTCGGGCACAACAACCTATTGGTTATGTTACTCAATTTTGACAGGTGGAAGGCAACTAGTTGCATCTATAGATCAGTATCATCCAGAATAATAAGAGTAGGACACTATGAAAAAGAAGGTGGAGCAAATGGGAAGTGAGTTAATCAGAGTTTGTCTATAGTAAACGATGGAAGGTAAACGGATAAGCATTAAAGATATCAGAAAAGGCTACTTGTTGATGGAACTTTTAGTTTTAATTTCAAACTGTTTTAAAACATCCATTCTTCTCCTATTTTATAATGACCATTCTACTGCAAAATTGCTCGCATGATGTTCATTTTGCAGGTAGTCATTAAACATTTACACAAGTTTACTTGCAGCATTTGGGATTGTTAGTCTTATATCTATTATCAGTTTGAAAATGGCTGTTAATGATGATGATAAGATGTATGTATAATATTAGATCCATATTTTATGAGGTGATGTAATATAGTAGATAGTTTAGTTAGATTAGTTTAAATTATAATCTATGAAGATTTAGGTATGACAATTTCTTATGAAGGAGTTTAATGAGGCAGAAGATTCCTAATCAGAAATGAGACAGAGAGAGAGAGAGTGAAGTCTTAACAGCAGGCACAAAAAAGATCCTGAAACCTCAAAACCTTGGGATTTTAATCCATTTATTTATCTGAGAAAAATAAATATATGAACATCATAATGAGTCAATGTAGGAAAATGTCAAATAAACCATTTGAATTTTTATAATTTTTATCCGTTGATAATCTTTCTATCTGTAATTTAATATTTTTACTTTCCTCATTTGAATATTATTATTGGAAATATAACAATTCATTGTCCTTGGTTTTCAAATCCTGGACCAGGATTTCAGTGTTTTAATTTTAACTATTTTTGTATCAGCAGCATTTGATGTTTTCAATGTACTATTGTTTTTCTAATTCAATTTCTCTAACCATACATATTTATTAAATTTTATCAATTTTATTTGATATTATTTTACTAAATAACATTCTATTTATGTATATTTTACAGGTGATAGTCTATCTTTCAAAGTATCAGAAATCCATGTTCCAAGGTCATCCAATATTTCTGTGCCGCCTGCAACCAGTGTAGGTCGCATAAAAACACTTTCTGAAACAAGTGAAGGCAGCACTGATAGTGGAGAGTGTTTATCTGCTCATGAGGTAAGTTGTCGCTTATGATTTAGGATTGTTTACTTAATGATTTTCATTAAGTAGTGTTTTTCCTTTGATAGAAGATAATAATAATTATTATTATCATAAACATGATACAGATAGACTAATTACTCTGTGGCATAATACATGATGGAAACACATTATTTTGCCGAGCTTATTGGCTGAGTGATTGGCATGATCTAAGACTGGGGTTGGTTGGTTGGGTTCCCTCAAATCCGAGCTGAGGAGGAAATTTTCCTCCCAGGGTAGGTTTGTGAACGTCCAATTTTATGTTTAGAGCTACATTATAAAAGTCCATAAAGTGGATGTTTGTCCAGTATTTGATGAATAAAATAAATTTATTATTCATATAGGCAACACAGAAAACATAAGGATATCATATAATAAATTATTCATTTTATAATTCAATTTTTAAACCTCAAATAAAAATATCTAAACACAGTTTTATGTTAAACCAAAATTATCTTATTCCCTTCCCTCATAATACAAGTTTTTCAGGGTATTCCAAGATTGGCCTAACTTATGATTTGTATGTACTCTCCTTAACTTTCTCATTACATTTCCTAGCAAATGTATTGTGAAATTTAACACTTTATTGGCCTTTAAATTTACTCATTCTATTTGTTCATTCCATTATCCTTGAAATAAGATCCTTCATTTACCCACCCCTAAATATTAATCCTCAATATGATCACTGAAACATTTCCCCTGTAAAAACTATATTATATTAATAAAATTTCTTTTACGGAAGATCTATAAGCATAATTTTATTGCCTCATGGTAGCTGATCCGTGGTATTACTTCACATGTATTGAGTGCTTCTATTAGTTTAACAGAAAAACATCTATTAGGTTCAAATTTTGTGTTGGCTGGTTTACTAACTGTATATCTCCATCTCCAACTATAGTATCTCCATCTCTAGCAATAGAATTGACAGGCTCCAGAGCCTTCCCTCCTAATCCTTTCTTCCCTGACCTGTTTACTTTTGGTAATTTTAGACTATTACCTGCTATAAGGCTATTACCTACTATTACTTACACCTGCTATTATATCTGGTTTATTTATGGCCCTAATGATAGAGCACATTTCAACGAGCTTTTGTAATATTCCTAGGTCCTCTACAGGAGACCAGTATGCCCAAACATTGGAAATTTTTTGCTAGCTATCATTTTCTTCCATTTCCATACTAAGAATCACATAAATATTTATCTTTTGTAACTATAATACCTTAGTAATGTTTAGAAATACAAATGAAAATGCCTTTTCTCCCTCTATCCCTTCAATAGACTCCAAACATTTTAGGAAATACTTCTAATAAGCTGACTTCCTCTGTTAGCTGATACTCTGTTCCTAAGACTGTATCTGCGTTATTTGACTCCGATATCAAATTTTGAGGATTTATTACAAATGCCATAACAATTTACATGCTAAACTCTGAGAAGCCCATACCTCTTTTTACTTACTGCCAACTGAATCTTTTACATCATATAATGCACTACATACATACGTATACATGCAAAGATACATATGATAGAAATTTGACTTGAACCAATTTATGCAATCAAGTTCTACTTCTTAAGGCAAGTCTCCTTTGTGAATTATTGCTTATCTGATAATTCCAGGATCTCTTTGCATTATTACAGCTGTTCTTAACATTGAAAAAACCAGTTGTTTTTGTTGGTTAGATTTATTCTTCAGTTGAAACAAAAAGCCTTGTAACATAATACCAATAAGGTGTTTTCATCAAGGCTGATCCTTTTGCTCTGAAGCCTTAGAGGCAACCTAGCTTAGCTTTACTGTTTAGCTATTAAGCTCATGGTTTAGATTTGAATATTTAACGAGATATAAGTATGACAAAATTGATCACCTTCTAGGTAACTGCTCATACCTATCAAGAAAGGTGAGAGGAAAGGTTTTTGGTTGATATCTTGGCTCAGCCATTAGAAATGAAAAATTTAAAAAAATGGGATGTTACTCTATCGATGTGGCAAGGAGTATCACTAAAGCTTGACAAAGTAACTCATCATGTATGTGGATTTCAGAAAAATATTAGAATTCAAATATAATGAGATACTATTAAATAGAGAGTTATATTATAAGAATATAATTATTCAGGGGACCTATCAAGTAATTTTATGTACTTCCAGGCATCCCTTACAAGTAATTCCAGTTATTTGAAAATTGTGAGGAAAGATTCAAATCAATTTTCTTTCTTCTTTTTGTATTTTAGGAAAGTCTAGGCAAGGGTGGTGGAGAGAAGGAGCAAAGCGAACAGGGTGAGAAAAAGGTATCAGAAGAAGAAGAAAATGTGCAAATCCTCCAAGAAATGTTTCCCGAAGCATGTTGTCTGGAAGTGCGACATTGTCTTGCCATTGCTGGAGGTGACCTTCCAAGAGCTGCTCAGTTGGTATTGCATCGCCAAGAAGCTGGTCAGAGCCTTACCATGGCCACATCAGCAGTTCAGGTTGATTTATAATTTGATACTGCAAACTATGAACTTTGAATAATTGATAATATCATTGACTGGTAGGAAGTAGGTGATATTTTCTTATCTTTAAAAATTCTTAAATTAGTTGTAGGAAGTCTTCGTGGGTTTCCAGCCGGCTAGTTTGTTGGATGAGCTCCGACGTTTCGGCTACTATCCTTGTAGCCATCTTCAGGGGAAGTCACTTAGCCGAAACATCAGAGCTCATCCAAAAAACTACCCGGCTGGAAACCCGCAAAGACTTTCTACAACATATTCACCCAGAAAACACGAAATCCTTACTCTTAAATTAGTTACTTTTAACTAAATTGTCTCATATTTATAAATAGGCTATCTCTTTCTCGTCAAAATTTTATAAATGAAAATATGTGCATCAGGAATTTCATATTTTTAGGTTGATCTCTATTTTAGGTTGATTTTGAGATCAGAGAAAATTATTAATAATAATTAATAAATATAAAAAAATATTTTCCTTCTTTCTTATTCTACATAATTTCACATATGCTTAGAGACCTAAATTTTGAATTACGAGAAAAATATGATGCATAATTACTTCTCATTGTGATACTTTTATTTGTGCTGATATAAAAGCTTTCTGGGACATTATATTATTACTACAGAGCAGTAACAGTTTTGAACTATTGGATTATTTAGTTTATTAAGACAGCCATGTAATGTAAATTTACTAGCTTGTATGTGTATGAGAGACTTAATTATTTTTCCTCTCCCTTTAACTCCACTGTGGAAAATTATTTTGAGTTTGTTTTCTTAAAATCATAGAATTTATTTATTTATTAAAATTTCTTAAAGTTAATCAAATTAAGTTCACAATTTAAACTGACGGAAATTAGTTGATCGTTTTTCTTCTCAAAATCTTTGAATTTCTTTATCTTAGCAGAAAGGATTGAAAAGGTAAAATATGAATGTTTTCATGTAACTATCCGTCCCAATGGTTGAAAAAAATCCTGCAATTTATGGGTATTAACTGATTTAAATTCCTGTTGTTAAATTCATTCAGAGAACACAAAGGAGTATTGTTTGCAAATTAGAGAGAAAAGACTTCAAGTAATTTTAATGAAGGTTCTGAAGACTCACAGGAAGTTTATAAAAAAGTAAGTCATTTCAAATTGAGATGATTTAGGGGTTTGGATAGTTTACATTATGGTATGTCAAGGTTGATTTTATACCTCGATGAAAGTAAATAATCTTCATCTTTCCTGTATTTATACTGTTTCAGTATAGTAAAAGAATTGAAATATATTAAAAATGTAGAGAAAATGTTCTCAGGAATTTCAGTAATGGAACAAATACAAGAAAAGAATCCCCCTTATTATTACTTCTAGGTGGGTGCCAACCGACAGAAAGTTTGTATGGATGACAGGCAGCTTAAGGAGAGGATAATTGCTAGGTATAGCTACATTGACCACGAGGAGGATAAAAGGGAACACAGGCCTGTTGCTCCTAAGGCTGTAAGTATTCTATTTATGAAAATAAGATGGTGCCATCTATATGTAACTTTTAGTCTCAATTTCTTCTAGGATGGTTTAAAAATTCTGTAAATTTCATTTAATTGGCTCAAATTCCAATTTTATGTTAGGATTTTGGGTAGATTTAGAAAATTCTTCGTCAACTCTATGATTTGACTTAAATTCTTGGCATTACATTTTTCTTGAGACCAATTACATGAACACAATTTGCTAGAATTATTGTTGAGGGTTAGTGTTAGACAGTACAGTCTTTAAAAACAAAATTTATTGGACTTTTAAATCCATTTTGTGCCTAAACACTAATTAATGACAACCTCTACCCCTTCCACTGTCCTCTCCATGGCTGTAAAATTTCTATGCTCTCCCCTTCCTTACCACTTTTTCTTAATTCCTTCCGTTTTCCTTGCCAGTGTTTTAAACTTGAAGAGAGAGATTAAATTTTGCTTACTAGGCAAGATAAAGCTTGAGATAGTTGTTAACAGATCTCATCCATTTTAGGAACCAAAGAAGTTGATTCGGTACCGTGACAACAAGATAGTGAGTATAAAAGGGGAGCGATTCACGGAAGTGAGGAAGGAGGAGGAGGGTGGTGGAGGTACAGAAGGAGATGCTGCAAAAAAGACATATGTGAGCCTAAAGCCAGCAAGGCAGTATCGCTTTCACTGACCCCTCCTCCCCTTCACCCTCACGTTTGCCCACGTTGAGAGGTGATGGCCAGCTACCCTTATTACCTTTTTTCTGTTAAACAGGATTTGCAGTATTGGGCAATTCTTGGTAAGTGAAATTTTCTATTCATTTTTCAATTTTATTAAATATTAATTTAGCCTTTACACAATTTGCTGCTATGAACATAAGTCTATAACCCTTTTGACTGTAGCACCTGTAGTTAATGCATTCCATTTGCCTCCTCCATCACATTTATATTTTATGATTTTCTCTTGTTTCCATTATTTTATTGGTTAACAGCCAAATGGTAATCTTATCTTTTTTTCCAAGCCATAATTCTGCAATTTTATCTTAGTTTTTTTATTAGTTGGTAAAATTCAATGTACATGCAAATATACAAAACAATTATTATTTTGCTATAAAAGAATGTTTTATGTTAATATCTTAACCATGTGAAAAGTCAAATAAAAAATTCTATCAATTATATAGAGTGATCCCTCCTTTCTTGCGTTTAATGGAGACCATAACCTTATGTGAAACTCAAAAAACCGTGAAGTAGGATTTTCCCCTATGAATTTCCATGTATGGGAGTGCTTAATGTTTAAAGTATGTAAACAGTATAAAAACGAAACTTAAACATATTTGAGACTAATATTCTCTTAAAGATGTCAGTGCTACTTAATATGGCTAATTGCAGTACCTTATCTATTAGTATAGATTGCTATATTATATTCTATAATATATATATATAGAGTATTAGATTGCTTACAGCAAATACACCTTCACTCGTACAGTAATGAATCAACCAGCACTGCTGTGGCAATCGAGTGCTTTTGAAATCTTAAATCGAGCTATATCATGCTCAGGCTTTTGTAACTTGATCTCCTCATTTACAATAAAATATTATTCTCAAATATACTTTTGTGGGATTTGCTCCGCTTCTTCTTGGATACTGTTTTACAAAAATCATTCCAAAACTAATAACAGTGTTATATTTATCAAAGTTTGTTATTTTTGGCCAATAAATGAATAATCTGGTGAAATTTTATTATTTGTATATGTTTGTTTGTTTATAAATATTTTTTAAATTCTCGAGTTAGTATTTTGGAAAAATCCACAAAACATAAAGCACAAAGTGGGGAGGAAGCACTGTACGATTTAATAAGAGTTAAGGATTTTGTTTGTTTGTTGTTACATATTGTTGTATCTCCAACATTTCTATTTTTTCCTTTTGTTACCTTTCTTCCAATTCATTTCCGTAATGAGTGGTATATATCTAAATTTTCAATGATTCACCTTTTAGATAAATGCAAGGGAAAATTTTTAAAGAGACTTTTAATCTTCAGGCATGCACATAGGGGAGTATCAGTAACCTTGTTATGTTCTACCTTCTTGTTCAAAGTTATAAAGGCCTAAGAATCCACTTGTCTATTTCAGTTGTGTAATTTTGAATAATATACAGTGTATAGTGTGATTTTTTATTTAACATATGTATTTTAGACAATTTAATGATTAGTACAAACATGTTTTCAGGATTGAAACTGCCGGTGATAAAGGAGAGTGTACCTGCTGTGAAAGGAAGCAGCCAAGAGCTCATGTCAACTGCTGCATATGGAACTCTATTGCTCTTTGTTGCTCTGCGTCATTTCACACTAATTAAGAGAGATTGCACCATGTGGATTTTCATTGTGTACATATCTCAAGAAGTAATCTTCTTGAGTTTTCATTAAATGTTACATTAACTCTCATTTTACTTTGTCTCGAATCTCATATATGCATGCAATAAATGTCTGAAATATTAGGCTCCCTGTTGAAGCTTGTTTAAGGAGTTCCTTTGTCCAATGTTAGATGTAAATATTTCTACGGAGGAGCTGTACTTGGAACTGAGGAGTGGGATTATGTAGACAAGACTAACTTTGTGAGTCATCTCAAAGTAGCAGCTTTAATTAGTTATAAAAACTGCTGTTTTAAAATTTGTGTAGAATTATTTATTTTTAAACCAAAACTGTGATTTTTATTTACTTAGTAATTATTTGAAAGGCTAATGTTGTTTCCCTTGGATAATGAGAGAATAGTCAGTGTAAATGTATTAGTGATATAATTGTTATTCTTTGTTTTCATTGATGTCGGCTGTACATGAAAGGATTTATTTGAAGAGATTATTTAACGCCAGTATTTCACATTTTCATACTTCTATTTACCATTTTGTATTGTCAATTTTTAATGCAATGTTTGCTGTGAAGGTTTGTGATACTTAAATGGAAATGCAGTTAATATTATAAATAGAGGCACATTATAACAAATTACAGCTGTGCTGTTGTACAAGCTGAAGGCTGAGTTACAACAATTGTGAACCATTTGTCGGAGTATTTTTTCTATTGTCAAGGTAGAAGTTAAAGAGACCATTCTCTTTAAGTTAAATATATATTGAAATCATGCACATTACCACCAATTGTTGGACTATATCAAGATAAAAATTGTTACCTATGAATAATGTTTTAGAAATTTTCATCTCACTTCAATAGTTACTTTAGTTTGTCAATGTTAGCTGGTAGAAGTGAACTGTAAACTGTGAATGACTCAAAAATTCTATTTGGTCTTGACATGTACACAAATAGGATCTCCAAAATCATGTAATAACAAATGTAATTATAAGCAGAAACTATTGTTCTCATAATACTAAGTTGTGTCTAGCTATTTATTGATATTATTTTTGGCATGTCTTCAAAGTTATTTAAGGGTATTTTTATTTACCCACTACAAGAATTTTTAGAATCTGAAACCATAATGAATGATCATGACAGTATATACCTTTTTAAAAAACAATTTTACTTTGTTTTTTTACGTAATATTTTATTTTGTCTTTCCTGAAGTGTGTGCATTCCATTTATATATGAAGAGCCATTCTATTCAAAATGATGATCTCATTCTTGTTGCCTCTATGGCTATATATTCATGTATTTACTGTGACCATATACAATTTGTAATAATTGTGAGCCAATAAATTAATTGATTGAATCATGACTTTTGTAAACTTTCTCATTGATGAAATATAAATCAGCCTCCTGATGTCTTATTGTGTATTACTATATAAGAACAAATATTTGTACTTGATAAATTCATCTCTTCTTTTGCCATCGAGCTTATCAGTTAAAAAATTCATATTGAACCACCAAGGAAGATGTAATTATACTGGTTCATCATGAATTTATAAATTTCTTAGCCAAGACAAACTATTACGGGGAGGTTTCAAACGGTGGATTCGAGACGTTGTTGTATTCTAATATATTCCTAAATAAATCTTAAACACAAGTATACATTTTTGAAGATACCCTGCAAGCAATCTTTCAGTATAAGACGAAGTGGAAAGCACCACGACTCTCCTTACCTAATTCTTATCACTCTCGTATCCTTCGTGAGAGAGGGAAATACTACCATCCGTTCGTTCTCGCATATATATTTTCTTAGTATTAGTAGAAATGCCTATACAAGAGCGTGGGGATTATGTCCTTTAGCCCTTCCTAGGAGTGCTTTCAAAGAATTTAGCTTTAATCATCTTCTTCATTAGAGGGAGTCCCATTCCATATTCTACTTAATACGATTGAGTCACGCTTTTTGAATCATCATATCAATGTATTATGAACTATATCGCTTGGTGTTTTACCTTTTGTATTTCATAAGTGCTACACCTATCGGCAATGTCCCATACATCATGTGTATTCAAGGTGAGGCTTGACTGGCACTCGGTAAAGTTTATAATTTTCTTCCCTCTTTCCGGCTATCCTCTTAACGAATCAGAGTTTCTTAAGAGTTTTACTACAAACATTACAGATGTTAGCATGCGATAGTAAGTTATTCGTGAGTGTTATTCCCGGATATTGTTATTCTATGGTTGATCACCAGGGAGCCTATACGAGTAATTGTTACTGTTTTTCGGTTGAAAAATTAACTACCGAATGCTTATTTAATCTTATTTCTAACATCAAATCTAACCCACCCATTTCCACTATTACATAATTTAATCTAGTTTTCTAGTACAGAATCAAAGGCCGTTATTGTAGTTGTTCGATGGGGCAATAGTTACACTTAGCATATGCCCCTTGACTTCCTATGTATAGGAGATAGGTCGTTGCTGCAGATTATCCTAACATTTAAATGAAATTGTAATGCTGTTGCAATAATTAATAATGTTTCTGCTCTTTTATTCTTCCTCAATAGGATTGGTATTTGGCAGTCATCTTCTAGAACTCCAATGAATGAACTGAACCAAATTTGATTGTTTATTTTCTGCAGGTTTACAAACATTATTGGATTCTTGTAGACATAGTTGGTTGGATATGCTCGGCAATAGCTTCTTGATTTTCAGAGCTTCCAGTATTGACGGATTATAATCCTAGTCAAGGGCTGGAGCATGCAAAGATATATGTATCTTGCTAATTTATTCTGTTTTTAATCATGGATGTGGTCCATTATAATAAATCTCATTATTCGTATCATTTTATATTCATCTCAAAATTCGCATGCAGGAAATAGACCTTATGGTTCAATGTTCACCATAATTCTTTTATTATGTAGTCCAAGGTTTTCATCTATATATTTAAAAGATATCAATCATACTTAACTCTATCTATGTCATCTGAACTTAATAATTTTCATTTTTTTGATGAATATATGATCTATATTATAAATTTTATTTATTATTATAATTATTTTTGTACTCATTCAACTGAAAAGTTTAAGAAAAATATTTTCAATGGTACTTGTTAAAGTAATAATGAATAGAGGCAGAGTTAAGTGAGAGATATCCCAGACTCATTAGGAGATTTTGAATTTCAATTACAAAATCAAAATACCAATTTGGCCTTGGAAGACAACCCAGAAAAAAAAAAAAAAACAATAAAAAACATAAAAATTTGTTGTTTTATCTTAATGTTAATAAAATAATATTGTATTTTTCATTCACTCACTGCAGGAAATTCTTGGAATTATTGCTAACAGTTACTGTAGACAATTTTCAATGTTGGTAGTAGAGGTTTTATAATAAATAGGCTTCATAGATATGGATATATATATATATAAAACTTGTGTTTCTTGTTATAATTGACAGGATTTCTTATTTATCATGCTACAAACTAAGTCAGATGAGTGTTGATTAAAAAATCCTAACTTACCCTTAATACTGAATTCTCTATGTTTATCATCTTTGCATACTAAAGTGCCAGTTCTCCCCAATCTACTAGACTTTTTCTTTTATGATTCTTCTCGTATTAAAGTGTTTCATCATTACCTTATTGAGGAAAAACAGTGATTTGAATATTAAATTTGTACTTATGTTAAAAATATATATTATATGTATATTTTGGGTACTAAAATTTTTCTCCTTGTATGAAATGAAATAATATATAATGGAAATAAATATTGAAAGGAATGAATTTTATTTTTAGTTTATGTAGGAAATTTCATTGTGATTGCACTTTCGAAATTATTGTTTTTTATTTATTATTTGAAGAATCACCCAGACCATTTGCATATAAGATGAAATCTTTTAATAAAGGGCTAACACCTAAACAAATGCAAAATTGACTATTGAAAACCATATATCAAATATTCCATCCATCTTCCAAAATCCATGCTCCTTAAAGTAGGAAGAAATTAATGAAAGTGAAAAGAAAAAATAGTTGAGGATAAGCCTGTCTGCTTTTTGCATAAATAAGTATGAGTTCACATTTTTGAACCCAGTACTACTTAGCTTATACTCCCACTTTCAATTTCAATATCCAAAGGTGACATAGATACAGAGTTTTCAACTTTGCTTAGAAATAAAAAATATGGGGAAATTACTTCATCCCCAAATAATTGTTAATTTTCCAATTCAATGAATTCCACAATATTTGTCTTCTTGACATGCTTCATCTTATCTACTATTGATATTAGGCATGCCTAGGCTCCCTTAGTTCTTGATGTTTCCCTAAATTCAAACTGATTTTCTGATAAATTTGCTTTGATTATTTCTTCTATTCTTCTGCTTATTAATCTTATCATTATTTTGGATGCATGAGTGATCAGATTGTTCATACACCATGAAACCATGGTCTGGATGTGTTTGCAGCTCTTCCTGGCTATTAGTTTGTCTATTGTCTCCTCGTAAAATTTGTTGGCTAATAATATGTCCTTTAAAATAAAAACTCAATTTATAGAGCTTAATTTCTCAATAATATTTAATGAAAATTTTCTATTTGGTTGTTTTTGGAATTGAAAAAAATCTAGAAGGAAACACAAATTCAGACCCTTGCTGGAGCATGTACATTCACCAAAGCGGATTTAACATCATGAACAAATACTCGGGACCTTTTTTTAATATTCTACCTCATACTTGACATAACCCAAAATCATTACATATATACCCACTTCCGTCCCAATAATTCTCTTGTTTCTTTCAATATTGCTACATCGTAGCCAAATTACGCATCGGAAAATAACCTTTCTAATTAAAATCTCACCCCCCTGCCGGCTTTTTGTCTTTAATTGGTCATCTAGCTTCAAACTTCTGCTTCTTAGAGATTTCGAAATACAATAAGACCCCGCTTAACGCTGTTTCAGTATAACGCGGTTTTTTGGGTTTCCCCTAAATCACACACTGTATTGACTCTTGTTTTATATGTGTGCAAATAAAACTGCCACGCACCAACCAAAAGCGGTGCACATTATAGCGACGATGATATGTAGATATACTATGTATTTTTTTCAACGGACGTTATTTTTTTCATTTTCGTTAGTCTGTCCAGAAAAAAGGTTCCAACTTTATTTTCCTAAGTCGCAATTCCAGTACAAACTCATCTTTCCTGCCTCACAATTGATTCATTTGTTCTCATTAAGGTTATTAGTTGTATAAAGATATAAACATAATATTTTATTATGATAATAATTTTCATATTCTTTGTTATTTTCACTGATCCCAATTACATATTTACATATGTATGTGTTACGCTTTCTCATTTAACGCTGTTTCGTTTAGCGCTCGAAATTATTGGAACGTATCCGCGTTAAACGGGGTCTTACTGTATATCTTGCTTATATCGTTGTTAGGAGATGGAATCGTTGAGAGGGGATACATAAATAATTATAGTTTATTTATCTTGGTATCCATTTATTCATAAATTTATTTTAACAACTTAAAGTTAATTTAACATCAGCCATAAAAAAACTGGGTATCAATAATCCCTCAACTTTCACTTCATCGCCTATATGGCGATTTTCAGTACTGTCCTGTATTACCCAGATTAGAAAATAACAACGGAGATATCTCGTAGTCTGAAAATCAATCATGAAGATGAAAACAATGAAGAGTGAAATTCGAAAAATATATCTCTCTTAAAATAAGAGAGTTCTTTACTCTCCAAGTATGAGAGAGAGCGGGCAAATGGGTCACGCGGTAACAGGGGAAGCCGAACTTCCGTAAGAACGTACGGCACGAGGAAACCAGTTCTCTTTCAGTTCAGTCGGAGTGTATATTAGCAGCATTTTGAGCCGAGGTAGGTATTCATCTACCTTGAATTCTTCATGAAATTGATTCAACTTAAGGTCGATGTAGAAATGGCGAATTGAAAACAATAAAAAGGCAAGTGATCTAGAAATTCTTTCTTTGTAATTAAAATAGGTTTGGCGAAGACGAGGAACTGAAAAGAACATTATGAACGTCGAGTGAGACTCTAGGCTCACCTTTGTGACTCTGCATTCTTATCGGATCTAATGTTATTTAAATTCTGCTTATAAGAATGTATGTACATATAAATATATGCGTACGCATACAAATACAAAATAATACAATGTATCCAGTGCAATCATTAATCTCAGTTTCGGGGCTTTCTTATCGTAGCTCCCCATCGTCCATCTCAAACGATGCGATCCGCTGACACTTCAAATGTGCTGAATTGTGATTAACTGTCGATCTGTCTTAGATCTGCTTAAATAACTTGCGGAAAGGATCTAAATCAATACTGGTTATTGAATAACTTTATAAAACGATAGTAAATATCTTCGTGCGGGGGAAAGGGATATTCAAAGCGAGGTTGATTTGGATAAGATCCTCCCCTCGGTTCTATGAATATCTGGGTGGCGGAGCTTCAGTTCTGAAAGTGAATGGAAGAGCATAAAAATAACTTTTATTACGTTTGCAAATTTAAGAATTTTTTCATTTCTTTGTCTGATATATACTCTATTTATTTCAAAACTTCTTCCATTTTAGTGAGACATTTTATTAATAATATTATTCTTAATATTTCGTATAGAACTTTTCATACCTTTTTCTTTTCGAATATCGCATTCAATGGAGGGCTTCTGCCATATTGTTGCTTGTAGAATTCTGTGAAGAATAGGTAGAACATAACGGCATGCAATCCTATCCACCAGATGAAGAACTTGGGGTAATCGCAACTCTCATGGAACAGTAGTTGGAAGGAATGTAGCATAATAGCAACGAAGTGAATCTGAGGAAAAATATTTAAAATATTTCAATTTATACCTAAAAAAGTTTTAATAGTTCGAACTTTGCTAATCCTTAAAGAATAACAGGTATACATTTGTGCGGGGAATAAACATTTATAGATAAAAATACCAAAATTAAGAATGAATAAATCTTTGAGACAAACGTATTTGATTTCTCGTTTTTTATGCACACTAAAGTCTGAAAATTAATATTTTAACAACTAAAACAATTAAATTTTACTCTTGTATTCGCTATATTCATAATCTCTCTTTACGAAGTTCATATCATCTGTTATTCAGTTCACCTTAAAATGAAGAGCGTCTACTGAACAGCAACTCATGAATAGAAATCTTTGATTCGCACAGATGTTGTTTACTTACCATCTGCAGTGATGTTACATGCCTCTTCCACCACAAGTACTTCTTCATATTAGGACCAAGTGTTGCAAGCAAATAGTAGGAATACATAATAACGTGCACACCCGTATTTAAGATGCCAAAAAATGTGCTGTGACCACCTGAAATGGGAACCGTTTCCGTTAACTTTGATACTATCAGTCCTTTGACAATGAATCATAATTTTTTTAACGACGATTGTATGATAATCATCATTCATAAACAAATTGGTGCAGCATTTTATGTTCGGTACTTATTCTTTGTCATTAAATCCATATTTATATGGTAATTATCAATTTTTAATAAGCCAAAAACACAAATGATGAAAGATTAATTCATTCCTAGAGCATATTTTGGAATTTTCTCTCACCTGGGGTGAACTTGACTCCAAACCACACGCTAAGCGGCATGACGCCATGATGAATCACATGCAGATTACTTATATGATCGTTCTTCTTTCTTAAAACGAAGGAAAACTGGAAAAAAGTTTTAAAAACGTCATAAAAATATTGTACAACTTTGATCAGGCCATAGAGTAATAGTTCAAATCGGTAGCAGTATCACGATTAATTATAACGCGCTACGGAAATCAAGACTTTTTGTGTCCTACGTAAAAACATTTTACTATTGATTTTCGAATCTACCTTTTGGGGTATTTTTGGACCAAAAATATCTCAGTTTTTGAACCAACAGCTTCATATAATAAATAATTGTGAAACAAATTCAAATAATGGTAACGAAATTCTAATGTAATACACGTTCGCTTGAAACTTTAGCCTAGGCCATGTCTAACAATAAGATCCCTTGGTGCCATTCCGTCTTTATTAAACCAAAATTTACAACTGAGTATCGTAGCAACTGCAGAAGGTGAGAGTCGTCAACCACTCCTGACTGTAATAGACACTTTTACGTCAAATAGTTTTAAAAAAGAATACTGATATGGAAATAGTTTCGAATTTTAAATTTTAATGGAATAATTTCTTATGAAACAGAGATGGTCGTTAGTACGTAGATTCGTTGAGAAGGGAGACCTCCAATTGAAAAATGGGTCGTTTACTACTTACTCTCCCTATAATTCAAGAACAATCTCTTAAGAAAATTCTCATAACGTCAATCAATGCATCTTTTTAGTTTTCCATATCTTACGTCATCTCTTTCAACCTTTATGACCGACCTAGATTGAACCCACTCTAACTTCGGATGCAAAAACGTGTAATGCATTCGCTATCCGGCCCCAAGCTCAAACAAGGCCAATATCATAATATCAAAACGCTTTCCATAATTTTTAATCAAGTTTTTATAAAGCTCATGAATTGTTTAAAACATATATCCTAAGCTGTTTTCCATCAGATCAACCCTAACAATTTAACGTAGAAAACTGTTATCGTTTACTGAATGTACCAATTACTGCACATTGCTTCACTAATCATAACTTTAATAATCAAGGCCCAAAATTTTCAAGGGAATATTTAATTTTTAAATTTCCGTCGCTGTTCAGGTTGCAACGGTTGAGGGGTCAAATAATATTATTAAGTGTCCGGCATTCGCCCCCAGTCGGGAGGAAACCCCTCATTATTCTCGTAAGCTTTCTCTAAAAAAACATTTGAAGAGAGAATTGATAGTTTTTTTCCGGTGCTTATTTTCCATAAACATAGTGGCACCTTGTAATTGTACCTTATTCCATGTTGAATTCACTTGATGCACCCTTGGAGTATTGCTTCGATTAAAAAAATTACTATATTGAGTAACACGACAATATGAAGTTTTCTCTTTGAGAAACGAAGCCCCCATAGAAAGAATTTTTAAGAAAACAGGGGAAGATAGATTTACAAAAGAAAGTAACTCACTGTGTCTGTAAATTCGGTAAGTTTACAGATATAGTACCACCAGCATAGTTCAGCAACCTATAGAGAGAGAGGACGGAAAAAAGAGAACAGGATTAATGTTTCTTCTATCAAATCGAATGGATTTAGTTTTGAGATCAAATCGAAAGGACGTAATGCTTCAATTGAAAGGCCGTGATTTGGCTGAGCAAAGACATCAGAAAATTAAAATCTTTTCAAACTATTCATTTGTAATGCCTTATTATATTTTGTTTACAAGAATATTTAGATATTCCTCTGCAATACCAAATAAACTTGGTAACAATATCTTTTAAATTGATAGTGTCAGAATATAATTATAATATTCAAACTTTGAATTCTAAATCATCCCTTCAAGAAAGATTTCATTCTTAAGTACAATAGACAGCGTAATGTGATTAATTCAGTAATCATTAAGATTGATAGAAAGTCCTTGTTTAAGTCTTAACAAGTTTTTCTCAAAATAGAAATGAACTTACTCTGATAGCTTCTGGATTGAAGCTGTAATCAACAGGTTGACATCGGAAGCTATAATTCCGACCGAACCATCTGGAAACTCCCTAAAAAGATAAATAATATAATTTCATAAACGACGCAATTTCTACTGATTGTCATAGTTTCAAATTCAAAAATCATTAACATCGATTAATTTTTTTTTAATTTCACTTGTATACTTGAGACATATTTGAAAAAAACCTTATGAGTGAAAATAGGATAAGAATCGAACGTTAATTTTCGAAATAATTTACTAATTCATTTAGTTTTCAATTATTTGGATATTCAACGTAATAGTATAGCTCACATTAGGTTTCGTGTCCTTCTACTACACAGTTTAGATTAGTCACTGTTCATTTATACACGTATATAAAATAGAAAAAATGCGTTATATTATTCTCACTCATTAAAATGTTCTATCGGACGGAAATCGAACTTTGTTATTCTTTTCACAGAAACTCAAGTTTTATGATTGTGCTGATTTGAGGTTCCCGATGGAGAAGTATTTAAATCACAAAAAGTTTGTTGGAACTAGCTTTGGTTATTGCAAGTCATTAATAACTACAATATAAAAAGGAAGTTTGATTTTCCTTCACGTAAGATGTTATTCAATTTTTGTGGGCAAATTTATACGAAGAGACTAAAAAAATCATGCTTTCCTTTAATTATTCTCTAATTGGATGTGTGTCATATCCGCCATTGCATTTCAAAACAAACTTTTCGAGAAATTTTTTTGTGACAAAAAGCAAGAAAGATATAATTCCGTTTGTAAAAGTTTTAAAATTTCTTTTTCATTCCAATTTCTATTGTAATGGCTAACATAGAGAAGGTTTTTCTTAATAGCTCTTGTACAGTGCTTTTTCCTACCACTGAGAGCGTTCTTCTATTATTATTTCCTTCGAATTCAATTGTATTTTGTATGTTGCTGAAATAATTGGCGTTAATTATTCTAATTAGGCATTTCCCATGATCCCTTGAGATCGCATGTTGGGAAGTCGTATCCAAACAAATCGCTACCTCTGCAATTACAGCGTCGTTGATAATTTAGGACGATTTAAAGGGAAACTTTTTCCGCGTATTATTTCCAAGGATTTCATCGGAAGGTTACGTAACAATAAGCTCTCGACCGCAAATCTGCCACCGCATAGAGGCACTAGAGGACAAACTATACGAAAAACATCATGATTATTAATTAATTTGAATAGATATATGATTTTCCCATTATTAAAAACGACTAACTATTTTCAAATGAATTGATAACAAAATTATGGGAACCCGCTAGCATCAATATAGATCTACTAACAAGGCTTCTTCATCGGAAGCAGTTTTAAGTGGCATATATTTTTCAATTCAAATTATTACTGAATGATTTTTATTTAATTTTCAACGTTACTTTATGTAATTTATTGCCCTTCACAAAAAAGAACATTCGAGTGAAGTAAATCGGATTATATAGAAATTAAAAAAGAGAAATGACGTACCTCATAGAAAAGCCAGCCGTTGTAAGACACTTGGAAAACATTGTAGAAGAAAAGAAAACTTCGAAGATCGTATGCCTTCCTCTTCTCCATGAACTTTGGTCCAGCGTATTTTACGATCCACACATATGTGAGACACATGAGGAGGGTTGGGAATGGACTTCCCATAAGGAACCAATTCTTAACCCTTTCATCTGTAAACAATCATAAGAAATCAAGAAAAAATTAAATCACTATAAGATTAATTTTAAAATCATTTCATCTCATCATTAAAAGAATGCATTTATATAAGGAGCAAGGAATGCACAGATACGAGGCAAGGATAAATTCCCAAAGTATAATGGACTTGGAAAAAGTCTGACGGGACGGACGGACTGATTCCCGGTCAGACTTTTTCAAGTCCATTGTACATTGGGAATAAATTTATACATTTATTTATTTCACTGGACTCGATTGGCTGTTTAGAATTTTTAACGATTTAGAATATGCTTCTTTCCCTTTCAAAGTCTTTAGACTACATTCGTGAGTTACCGACACTTTAAAGGGAATTCCCATTTTTCTTTGGTGTATTTTAATTTTCATATCTGCTTTTATTCCTTGAATATCAAATATTAAGGAATATTATCTTTCTAGTTTCATAAGAAGGGCAAATTTTTCATGTATTATATGGACACCATCAATAATAATTTGCAAATCTTCTTTACATTGAAAACATTATTATAAAACCATAATTGACTATAGTTATTTGTCTCCGTAGTGCAATTCAATCAAATCAATTACTCCTTGGCTTTAACGATTCTTTTATTAGATTTAGTATTTATCATTAACGGTTGGCTCATTTTTACTCGTACATCATGAAGGGAAACGCGCGGCGGTAGTTTTCTTACAAGCTTTTATTTAATATTTTTGCTTGAAATAATGATGCGTAGTACCATGGCAACGCGCGCTGACGAAGATCATTTCGTATTATTATCTAAAATAATTTATTCCGATGTATATTTTACTTCAGAATGAAAGGAATTATCGATGAATTAACATTACAACACAATATTTACATAACGTAACAGGACATTTTAATCGAAATGTTACACTTAAATGCTTTTCTTTATAAAATGTTTTTTTTTTTTTTGAACTGAGCTTTTTCCGTCCATCTAGGGAACGCGTTTTCTTTCTTTACGTCACAGACACGTTATGTATTTACACCGTAGATGTGGCACCTATGACGTCATCATTAAATAAGTATATACTCGATATACTTTATATTCCTAAACGTCATTACTGTTGCTCTCCATGCCTAAAACATGAATTCCTATATTGAAAGCTAAATCTTTCACTTTGACCAGTTTTTAATCATTTGATATTACATTAAAAGAATGTGGTCTTAAATGATAAACACATAAGCGTTAAATGAAAAACATATTATTATCAGCTACTTTAGCTTTATAATGGAACTTCACCATGGAATTGATCGCTGAAATAAAAGAGGGATTAAATAGATTTCATAAACATGCGCATTATAATTCGTTACTTGCATGTAATTACTACATTTTTTCTATAGCTTACATTCAAATTGTTAAGAATAATAGGGTTAAATGAATCTATTATTTATTAATTAATAGTAAAAATTAATAGAGAAGACATGTAATGTGGAAGTGAGGCTTTATTTAAGATTTTAACGCAAATTTTGAATGAATTAGTAGTTGCGAGGTAAAACGAAGGGAAAAGAAAACTAAGTTTATTTGCATCATTGGATTTCAATGGTTCTCTCAAAAATATTTACTTAATACTTCGAATATTCGATTATATTAAGTGAGATAAATTGCCGATTTTGCTCGTCTCTTACGTAACGGACGAGTGTTTTCATAAATACTCGTCCCACTGTAAATATTTACTTCCAATCGTTATATCTTCAATTATGATTGTATTTCCTGAATGGTTTTCAGATCAAATTATTCCAATAAAAATGCATTTAAATCAGTTGAAAAACAATTAGTTTTCGAGAAACAATTAGATTCTAAAAAAGATGATAAAAATCGATTTTAAAAAATTATCACATTCTGATTATTCATATTCGAAATGGATGATTTTTATTTTGAAAATTGCTTGGGAAAATCAATTACTGCACTGATCGAAGATAATGCGCCTAAAACATATTTCCACAGAAGAAGAGTTGCTTAGGATACTTTAATCGGAAAATGATTCCGTGAGATAAAGTGAGAGCGGTTAGGCGTTGGTCGCCCCAGAGGCGGCCTATTGAGTAACCCGATTGACCCAGTAAAAGGATACAGAAGAGAAGGAGAGGGAGTCGTAAAAATTAGCCAATTTTTAACCGTTCCGTGGGATGACATTCGAAAAGAAAGTTAAAGAAAATCAAAGGTTTGGAAAGGAGAATGTGGGAGTGGTGACCATTTCAGGAAGTGCTCCTTGATCCTCCAACATTTCAGACGCTTTCATTGGCCGGTTTTACCCATTTTCAAAAGTCTTTAAGATCCCAGAATAATGGACATACATTTATTGACGGAAATACATTTCTTCTCGTTCGAGATATATTAGAATCCGCATAACCGTCCCCATACGTCTTTACTGTGCACTAATCTTTGCTATCCATTCCCAAATTAAATTAGAAAAAGAATGTAGATATCAGGGAAGGAATGAAACAAAATTTAACTTTAGACTAAATTTGCAAAAATATTATACAATGAATCCTTACCTTATTTTTACTATTTTATAAGGAAAATAAGAAACATAAAAACAAATTATATATAAAGAGTATACATTATTCTTCGATTATGTGGTTGCAGTCTTAGAAAGTTGAATTATTAAATATTCGCGTGTAAATATGTAGACAGAAATGAAATATAATTTATGACGATTAATATACAAGAACACAGATATTGATCACAGCTGTACTATTAATACGATTGGTTGCCGAACTCATTGACATCTTATACTTTCGTGAATGAAAAAAAAAATCGTTACTACTCTATTTTCTCTAAAAACAAATCGTCGTTCTTATGCGCGTTTAATAACAACTTATAATCAGTGTGGAGCACAAATAATATTTACACTCGAACTTATTTCCCGGAGCAATAGCCTCACTCGATGGCGCACCCCAATTAACCCGAAAATAAAGCGTGATTCCTTTATCGTGCGAATTCTTCGTAAAATACAAGCGATTCCTCCGTTTCGCGAATTTGCCGGTGTAAAAAAAATCGATGGTGAAGATCCGCATCTTGCCCTTCACATTTTCGAGAGGGAAAATCCATTTGCGCTCACATCACATCTCACTGCCACTAACGCACTCACCACTCTGGTTGTCCATGAGGTCCCGATATCCGCGGAGGATCCCCGCAGCCATGTTGGTTGCCATGGTTGCGCGCTAAACGAGCCTCGGGTCACAGAGGGGGCATTTATATAGGGTGCCCCGACTCGCCCTTGGCGGGAATAGGGGGGGAAGACCGGTTTCATTGTCACTTTCTTCCACTTTCCACAACTCGTGGAAGGAGACAAGGTAAATAAAGATGATTTCTCCAGGGGACTTATGATTTCCACAAAGTGCCGATTCCAGGGAAATTGTCATCATCCCCAATTCAGTATTTAAAAAAAATTTCGATTAATATCGGAGCGGATTTCTTAAAAGAAAGCAAATTATTCCAACTCATTCCGATATATAAAATTTTACGAATTTTTCCATCGGTCGGATGCAAAGATAATAAATACATGAAATGAATGATAAATAAAGGATTTTTCTTTTGTCGACAGATTAATTTTATCAAACATTCGGAATCTTTTGAGTAATCTCCTAATTATAATTGCGTTTTAAATCATTTTTACTAAAATATGAAAAAAGGCACGTTTTTCGAAGAAATTCTTTCCGTTTATTGCACACGATTTTTGCTGTATATTTACACAGTTTTTCTCTAGGTTAATTTTTGTTTCAGATCCGCATTAATATGCACACTATGATTATCAGGAAGAGGAAAAGCCTAATTTTTTCACGCTTTGATTGTTTGCTATTCATATTTCAATTGACATAAAGAGTACTAATCAGTGAAATTTTTTGATGAGAATAATGACTTAAAAATGAGAAAAATATCAATGAAAGATATCTTAATAATTGACTATCTCCATTATATTGAAATATAGTATGTTCCTCGTCATTTACAGTTGGCTAATATTTTCCATTGCTGACGATACTATATAAAACCTTTTTTAATAGTTTTATTTTATATCTTTTAACAGCAGAAACATCGTTCCAGGTCATTCTCTCACTTTAAACACCGTAAACACATTTTTGTGAGGAAACACTAAGTAAAATATTCATAATAATTCAAAATCGAAAGGAAAAAATTGACCTTTTTGAATTAATTGGCAAGTAACGGAGTAAGTTTTTTTCTTAATAACTCTTTCCATAACTCTCTGGAATTTTTTAATTGATATAAATAATATTAAAACTGTACATTCAAAAGTAAATATCTTCTTATTTTTCATTCCATATCACTACTAAAACATGAACAGTATTTTTTATGAGCGTTTTATTTATTTACTCGCAGCAAAACGTTGGATAAGATATACTCCGTTGAACTAAACAAAAAATTAATTATTCCACAAGAATATTATTTCTTCCTCATCCTATAAAGTGATATAAATATCTCTAATTTATCGAAAGCATTAAACATTACTTTACAAAAAGTGTAATCGGTACGCATTACTATGAATTATTACCATTACTTTGCATGAGTATGCAATTCCAATTTTTGCATCTTTGAAACCACTTTTCCATCAACGAATCCATATGATGCTTCAAATGAGAAGTAATCTCTTCGAATTACTATTTTTTGTTGGAATAAGGAAACCGATGTTATTATTCATAAATGATTTTCAAGGCATTTTAAGTTTATCAAGGCATGAGTCCCTCGAATCCGTATGGAAATGATCCGTATTAACTTAGCGAATGAACTTAACGAATGATGAAACATTTAAAGACGTGGGGTAAAGGTATTATATAGAATTTTTATTAAATCACTCGAATACGCTATTGGAAAAGTTTGCGAATCTAACTTAAATCAAATAATAGGTGAGATCGCAAACATCGAATTACAAAAGATTTATTTCGGTATTTGTTGCTTATTCTTCACCTTTCTCAACCAACTTATATATACTTTATTCTCAATTGAATTTTTGCAGCAGGAAATTGATTAAGACGAAATTCTCATAATCTAGCAATGTTATATCAATGAATCTTAATGAAATGAAATTGTAGATTTTTTATTTATCTATTCACCGTTGAGATACCAACGAACGCGATATATTATAATATGTATATAATATTTTATTTTCAACACTATCTACGACTAAAGTCTGCAATCTCCAAATATTAAGATTATAATAGGATGACTGTCAACGCTAATCTTGCGATCATTCTTGCAAATTATGTTGGGTGATTATTACATCACCTGCAGAATATGACGAGTTTTAATAGTAGCTCGTTATTTTTTATTGAGGTTGAAACAATTATTTCGCTATACTTTCAGTCTTCTCCATTTCACAAATATCGCTAAATCCTTGTTCTAAGTGCGAACCACAAGGATTTCCTTCCATTTAATGTAGATCTAATCACAAATACCTTGCAGTTATTTTTTAAATTATACGCAAATTCATGGCGATTTTCAATGAATATCGCAATTTCCATCATAACCTTCAACATTCTAAAGGTATGATTTTCTCGTGTCGTCCTAAATCCGTATGTTATATGTGGAATATTACTTTCTAATTGAACATAATTTACATAAATGAATAATAATTCCTTTGATCGATTTCTGCTCCTTTGGCGATATATCTTGCAGTTTTCTATCATCGAATATTTATAAACTATATTCGAAGCAATAGTAATAACTCGAATAATTTTAATTCACTTAAATATTTTGGAATTTACTTGTATATTATGAGATTCGTAGAAGAAATATCGAATACAAAGTTTAAAAAGTCTATTATATTTCTTAAAATTCATTTTTTGTTATTATGAGTGTTGATTCGGTGGAATGGGAATCAAAATCCTATTTGGAGAAAATTACTTGAAAAGCAAAATAGTTCCATAGGAAGAATGTATGAAAAGTTTCCCCTCTTTTGTATTTATATTTTTAGAGATTATCTAACATGTTTATCTCGTTTTTGAGACGAATAAGAAATTTCTCTTTGCTGCCTCAACCGAGTGTGCATTTTTTCAAGGAAAGACGCCATCTATGGATTTACCCCCCGCCTCAGCATCGTTTTCTCCTCATTTCCGCAGATTCACTTGTGACGCTTTTACCGTCCAATTAAACTCATTTTCCTTATTACGCAATTTCGCAGTAATCGAGAAATTTCATATTTTGGTCGTTAATTATCGAAAAAATTAATTATTTAATGGAATTCATTAAAATATGTTGTGCTGAAAGCGATCGTTACTTTGAACGACATATGTAACCTTAGGTCACCTTATATTTAATTTAAAGTAAATCGCAAGTAATTTCACTATAAATGCTGCATTGATTAAAATAGTCGAATGAAAATTATGTCTGAAATGGTTAAAGTAAATATTAGGATTTTCAATGGAACACTTTTTCGTTGGAAGTGTTATGTAAAGCGACGAGTCTAAATGACATATGATAGGTGACCTATGTTTGGTATGACGTTCCAATATCGTAGGAGGTGATTAAATAGGTTGTTGTCATCATCTGCCACACTCCGTTAGTCAATTAGGTGGATGTGGAGGACATACGGATTGGCATCTTAGGAGAACAAGGCTTTCTCACGAAGAAAATGGATGTGAAAGAATCCTTCGCCATCTAGCATGTCACGCTATCATCAACTTATGCAAACTTAGGACAAGGATTTCTCTAGGGAGTGTTTGTGGGCAATCTAGATGTTCAAGGCTCATTCTTTCACTGGATTAAGAAATTAATATGACTTCTACCCCTAAGACGATAACTATTAGTGAAAATTTATAAAACAATAATTTAAAGCTCATTCCCTATAAATTTATTGTATTATATATATATTATTATTTGCCTAAAAATTTATGTAAGAAATATAATTTCTCTTAAAAAATGTTTATCTCTCTTTATATTATATAGAATCAGACTCACAATTTCTGATCATATTTAAAATGTAATGAAAGGATAAATAAATAGTATATTACCAGTAGAAGTTCTCATCAAAATATATTACGAATTCTTTTGTTAATGAATTAAGTTTCAGTATCTGAAATACTGTCGAGAGTTTAAATTATATCGTTCCATCCGAAATTAAAATATTTTTATTTTAAATCCTAGCGTAAATTTGTGTGTTTACACATTTTCAATGCTCAACCAATGAAATCAAACCAAATTCTTTTCTGAAAAATTAAACGTGTACCATCCGAGAAGAGGGAGAAATAATTTTATTTTTTTGAAGGATTTGGTATTTTCGGATGCACTGATGTAATCAAGCCGCTCTTTTAGGGAAACGTACAATCTTTGGAATTTCAAGGCAAATAGGATTTGAAGGAACACCTCGCGTTTTATAAAACGGAAAGCAAAACAATAATCATAAATTTAAGTCATACAGATTAGTGTTTAAAAAGGACGACATTCGTCGTAGGCACACATTTTCGTCGTACGAATACTAATCAACGTAAAATTCATAGATAAGATCCGATTTAAGCTCAAACACAAATGGGTGGATAAAGTATCGAAATAGGAGAATAAAATTTTTATGCTGGACTGCATTTTTGTGATACTAGTTCTTCTCATTGTATTCAAATTTTGGAATTTTTAAACAATCGAAGTAAATAATTAGTGAAGTTTAGCATTATTAGAAAGAGCATTCTATTGAATCTCTCAATGTTAACAAGCAATTGGCGATATATCTGAGAAAATAGAGCTTAGAAACGAAATTCAGCCGTCTTACCAAAAGTATATCACAGCAAAATTATAATAAAAACTCATTGCTTTATAAAGATAAACATAACCTCATCAAAATATACAAATGGCACATTTATGCACCGCTGAGGTCATTTTTTCCTCCCGCGAGCGGCTTCGGTGAGTGAATTTAAATTGCACCTTTCATGCGTGGTTTACATCTACGGAAAAGTCAAGGATGAAGAATCCTGATGGGAACATAGCGAGGAAAGAAACTTAAAGTTCGCAAAAAACTGCAAGGTTAAAATGAGACCTTTTTCACCGACAACTTGTTTTCAAAAAATAAAAGTACAGAGCGACCTCGATAAGGCTGTTTTCAATTATTTGTGACGTCAATGGTTCTTCCAAAAACGTTTCATACTTATCCGCAAGGATTCAATAACTAATAAAATACCATTAATAGATTTCATAATTATGAATATAATTACAAAACTCATTTCTATTTAGTTTAAGAATAAATTGCACACAACTTTAAATGGTATGTACCTATTTATTACCTTTGGTCCAAAATTGGTTGTTTTCCCTAATTCTACTCGATTACAGATTCGTTATTTGTTCATCCAAACAACGTATATAAATCGTATTGATTTAAGAGTTATTGAATAATGAAATATTTAAAATTTTCACTCGTCCGATGCCATAACCACCAAAATACCCTCCATCTATTGTTTCACTTTATTCTAACCGGTGCTGATGAACTTACGTTCATCCCTTATATATTATTTATTACTCTCCCTGTCTCTCCTCGTTTTCCCAACAATGCAGCGCTCCGTACTTATTTGCGTTACAGTTGCTGAGTTATTGGTGCATTTAGATCCCATTTCTCACTTCTTTTTAACTTTTAAAATTTAACTAATTTTGAATTCAAGATTTCCCTCATAATTTGGTGTAAAAAATCTCCGATCGGTACACACGTTGCATCGTAAATTCCCATTCATTCAATTCACCGATCGCTCAGAACGGCATTCCATGAATTATGTAAAGCATTTACGAGGAAATCACTTTATCTTTTGTGAATGAATGCCTCAATCCATTGAGCACATTGAAAAGGGTTGAATCGTGTACTTTATTTAATTTACTTTTGATTTATTTGAGTATAAAAATAATGAAACTATTAAATAATCTTTAGCAATGCAATACAATTATTAAAAATCTATATTATACTAACTATAGTTATTTATTTTTTAATTATCAATAAAACCATTTTAATTGAAAGATTCGATTGAGAATTTGAAAGAGAATTGCTGTCTAATGAGTAATGACGCTTCATAAAAACAATTCTTATCGAACTACTAGAGCTCTTGGTTAATCAAAGGACCCGCTGATGGGGTGTGTGTACATATATCTGTTATAGTTAATATATAAAAGAAGCGGAAGTGGGTCAACGATGCTAAAGCACATGTGAAAAGTCGTCATCGGGAAAAGTTAGGAAAGAAAATGATGCAATCCGATGGAAGGACGAGTTTGAAAATCATTTTGTATCGAAGAGTTTAATGAGGTTAACGTGTGGTTTCCTTTTTGAATTCTGAAGTTTATTTGAATACGAGCTGGGAAATGAAGCGCTTGAGGGAAGCTATTGTGTCGAATACGCTCATAACAATCGCAATCGATCCACAGCCTCCCACTAACGGATTCACATTTCACTAGAAGTAGATGTACCATGAGCCAACGAAGAAATAATTTCGTATAAAGGGGTTGCCAAGTGAAATGGAATCCTCCTAAAACAAGGTGAAATGAAAAGAATATAAAAGCTCTGAATTAATGATGTTAATGTATAAGTAAAATTAGCATACGCGACGACATTTCAGATTAAATTATGAATAACATATAAAATAGTTTTTGATGCACGAAATCAAAACGATGGAGAAAAAATTATCGAATGATTTGGTCCAAAGAAATCAATAAATACCATTACAAAATGTTTGTAAGTTTACCCATTGAGGAATAGAGGGAAATATTATTACAGAAATTGTGTATTTAAGTGCAAAAGATTTCTTTTTTTTTCAAATGAGAAAACATATATGCAATTCTAATAAAAATTGCAAAATCCATGATTGAATTTGAAAAATTAAGTTCTCTTGTGATAACTGAACAGTTCAAAGAAGCGGTTGTTTACAACCCTTAATTATTGTAAAAAATTAATTCAATATTGTAACTTGAAGGTTATTTAATTAAAAGATATTTCAATTTTTCTTCTTTCACACAGAAGTTCTTCATGGAACATGAAAGGAGATCATTTAAAAAGCGACAGTTAGTTTCATTAATAATTCAGTTTTCCTGAAACATTCTTATTGTTTTGAAAAAAATATTTCCCTGAATCCTACGAATCATGCTTTTTATTTACGTAATTTTAATCGTGATTTATCGTATATTTAAATCTGCTCAATTGTAGAATAAAGCTCTGTATACTTCGGTACCTGAGGATGGCCGAAATAGGTCCTTATAAATTATAAATAAAATCCAATATTGTGGACGTATACAGAGTGTTCGATATACTCTTTAGAATCTCCAAACTCAAGGAAATCGGCTCAATGAAATCAATATGAGAAGATGACTTCGTTAAAACCCATATTATAATGAAAATTTTTTAAATTTCCACAGAAAATTTTCTGTGGATATTACAAAGTTTTTTCATTTTATACATCGGCTCAAAATTAAGACATTTTAAAGTATTTAAATTTACACCTGAGAGGATGCAATTTTACTTGCATTCGATGGAAATAACCATTTTCTAATATGGATATATGTTTCACCGCAATACTCATGATTATAAATAATTTTTACATTATCTAATAACAGTTAAATAAATGAAATTTTGAAATCAAGATTAGAAGGCGTTTATTCATGGATGGAATTTATAATGAAAAACTTTGTAATACATCGTAGATAAAATTGCATCTGAAAAGTGAAGCCATTCTGAGATAATATGCAATAAAAAATAAATGTCTTACAAAACACATTAAAAACGATAAGAGATGTGAAAATCGAAAGGGAAAATTGAATGAACGAAGTGATAAGGAACTCCTAAATATATAATAGAATATACGAGAATATAAAAATAACTACACGCATAAGAAATGTATTTTCCAGTTGGATATGGCCTCTTTAAAAGTCATTGTGTGTGAATTGGAATGTGAAGAGGAAAACCACAAGTGGCGGTTTTTAAGGGATAAATTGTCTCTGGTGAAATTGGAGAAATGATCCGCTATGCATTCTTTAAACTCATTGCCATTGTTTCAAGGCAAACCGTTTGATGTGGGTGGAGGTCTTCTATATCCGGGCCAATTATTGCCATTGAGATTTGCAACCAGAAATCAAGAAGATAAGCGCAGATTTATTTATTTGAAGAAAAGGAATCGCTAAAAAAAGAAATAACACAGCTAAATGTATCATTTTTATTACCGTTTCCAGGAAAATTAATTGTAGAAGTATTAAAATTTAAAACAAATGCAGTATATTGAAAATTATATCATTGAATATACTTTTTCTGATTTATTTAACACAAGATTTAGAACAATAATAATTGTATCAAATATATATAGAACGTAACGCACTGTTACCCATTGTGTGTTTATTCTTGGAAACAAAATAAATAAAAACTTGACTAATTATATTAGAACTTTTGAAGGGAATATTTTCCTCTCAAGTTACATAATTATTTCCCATAGATGAGGTCACCATTGACGTACTTGATACACAGAGAAAGTTCATCCAGTTATAGTAATGGATATATGAGTGGCCCTGTTTTCTTGTGCAGAATTGATTTGCATATATGACCCGCTTTTCAAAACAACCATTCTCTTTCCTCCACAATGGAGTCTTCCATTTTTTTCTTGTATTACACTTATTTAGTTCAAATTCCATAATGAGTACCCATAGTCTCGTTCCTTTCTCAAGTGTTATAGTAATTGTCTTTAAAATAATGATTGCAGCAGGAATTGGTATTGCCCTTATGGTCGAATTGATGAAAAGCATTCCTGTGACAAAAGATTATCTCCGTAAAGAGCCATCAAACTTAATGTTATAAATCAAATGTTTGCTATGAATTTTACTTTAGTTTGACGGAAAATGTTCATTATAAGCTCAGGTATCCTGTTCCCTTTTGTTCAATAACACATTCATTTTACATCATAGGATAACCTGGTGAATAACCATCCTTGTTATAACTATCTCAAATATAAAACTATCTCAAAATTAAATTCTGAAACGGAAATTAATTTGACGTAAAATCACCAATCATTCGGATTTCCTGATTTTGGTGACATTACAGAGTCATGGGGGATCACATGGAATATCATCGGATTGAGTAAAAACTAAGGAAATCGGAATAACTGCTTATGGACATATTATACGGGAGCAAAGAAAGGAAGATTTGTAATTAACAAGAAGTGATGAGAGGAGATGGGGTTTCTTGAAGGTATTCAAGTTCTTACAAAGGATAAATAAATCCTACTCTGCAGAACCCAAAAAAGAGATTGCATTGAACATTCGGAGCTTAGGGAAGGAAAAAAAGAAGATTTGAAGAAGTTAAACGGGATAGTAGCGCAAAAAGCTGAAAAGAGAAACATCGAAGGCTGAATGACAACTACGGAAGGAAAACGGATTTTTGCTCACATAGAAGAAGCGACGGATGGCCAATCGAATTATACTAAAAATATTGATAATAAACAATATCAATACTGACAATCCAACAGACGAAAAAAAGAAAGGGTATAGGATCACATGATGTTCGGAGGAATATCTGAAACTAAATGGAATATATATGACTCCATTTTAGCGTAATTATTCAAATTAACTGCTTTTAGAACGTAAAACTCCTCAAGGAATGGAATAATCCCTCTTCAATATAAGAAGAAAAAAGACATTCACCCACCAGTCTCGTTATCCTTTTTTACAGAACTCTCGAGAGTGTTTTAGCTGAATTCCTGAAGACAATATTACCCTCAACTTGGTCCACACCGGATGGGGATGCCACACAATGGACCACATCCACCAAGAGGATACCAACGGAACTTATGAATATAATGAGCCACTTTTTTGTGCGCAGATGAAAATATATGTGAGTGATATTTTTTATGCATAAAATGCAGGAAAATAAGAAGTTGGGACTCGAAAAATCAAGAAAATAAAATAGAATGAAGGATTTGAAGGAGAATAAAAGTGAGGTGAAGAATTATTAGTAATGACTGTTATGTACTAATTTAAAGATCTTTATTATTTATGTTCAATGAAGTATGTTCTATATCAATTCAGTTTGACATAGAAGAGACATATAAGGGGAAAATTAGACATTATAAATCATTCTTCGTGTTAAATATTTGTATTCAAATTTATATAGATATTTAGATGTTCTTTCCCATTGAAAGAATAAATTTAGATTATTATCATTGATTTAATGTCGGAAATGAAAAGGCTTGTATGAGAGATGGAAATTGATAAGATAGTGTCTGTGCTAATCATAATATAATGTTTATATAGTTTTTCTTTTTCTAGTTTCTTAAATCGAATGCAATTGATCTTAAGTTTCTCTGTGACTCGTCGGATAATTTATGTCGAAACATAACGTGATAAATAAATTGAAGGAGTGGAAATACGGGATTTTTTCGGTAAGAATTTGGAAGAAAAGGTTTGTTGTGAGAACACAGTTTGATTATAATTCTTTCTTTTAGCGGTTTGATCTCCATAAGGTGAAGAGTCGTTGATTATAAGACACGTAACGCAGAGAAGATCATTTTCTCTAGCATTTTTAAGATCAATTAAAGAATTTTTATTATAGGTTTCAGCATATCAAATTGTAATAGATAAAATCAATTCCATTGAAGAACTTTATTGATATCCATTGGATTCTAATCTAAATGATCTTTCTTATCAATAATAAGATACTCAAATTAAGATCCTCAATTTTGTATAGGCTCTAAGATATTAAATATAATTTTTAGAAATAAAAAATATCCTACGAATATTCTTTGTCAATAACGCTTTTGAAAATTCCTTCCAATACTAATCTCGAACTTAGTTTCCAAAATTTCACTCTTTAGGACAGAATATTTTATATGCGTCTGGGCCAATTCAGAGGCTATAATATTTATTAATGAAACGGTCTTGTCAAGTGAAAATTATCCATCATTTATGACTGTCTTGAGATACTGAAAATATACGTTCATAGGGAGGTATTTTAACTCTTTACTGAGGTAAAATCGGATTGTGATTATTTTTAGGTTTTTGTCATTCATATCCAGAAATGCTCCGTTTTGTTTTGTCGTCTTTCATTAAATAACTATTCCTTTGATTGGTCCATCTTATTTAATCTAATTGAATATATTTTGTGTTATATTGTACTTCGTTATTGTATATCCTTATACTGCTACGATGCCTTGTTCACTAATGAGTAATTTAGAATAAAATGAAAGTTAAGTATTAGAATTTATGTTTATAATGAGAATTTATATGGATACGCAGAAATTAAATATTTTACTGAAAAATTTGTGCTACAAATTCATATTTTATTATAGCAGTACGTAGTTTTAGTCGTAAATCTTTATTCTGTATTCGATAGCAAATGCAAATTGAAACTGAACGTATCGAAAGAATCTCGGAGTTGTGAACGATAATCAAAAATGGATCATAAAGGAAAAAAAGGATGCGTCTTCAGAAGATGTGTTTGACGGCAAAAGGAGGATTTTTATAGTCCCAAAAGTCTTTGGAGTCCTTTCGCAACTCGTGAGGAAATCGCATATGACATTCCCGCGTCTGCTTTCTCTAAACGCATATTGACCCACATGCGTTTTTCTCTGTTTCATTACTCCCACAGACATTCCTATAACAATTTCATTTTCAGAATTCTTATGATTCATTGCGACGTTCGACATAAGACAAAATGGACGTTTTCCAGAAGGATGAAGGAAATTCTCAAAAACGCAAACTTCTCGTCATGCATCATGTTCATTAAAGAATCAAATAACATTTGTTCGAGAAACTTTTTGAGAAAATGGCTAACGTGGAACATCATTACATAAGCCGACACCTTTTAAAAAATATTTGAAGTGCAGACAGGCCCTTTCCCGGCACGCCCACTGACGTCTACCAAAATCCACGGGAGAACGATCTCCGCGTAAACAAATACCGTTCTAAGAACTTGAATCTATTTTCGTAAGAAAGCGTTCCTGTTTAGCATAAATGTCTAACTATTTCCTCAGCAGGCAAATAGACCGTCAGATGAAAATGCTGCGTACTGTCTTCATCATCTTAAATAATGGTATCCATCATCTCGAAGGATGTGAAATAGGAGAGAAATACGTAATAACTATAGATATTGTAACCGAGAAAATGCTATAAGGGTGAATGATATCATTGGTTTTATTATATCTTAAGGTATTTAATAAGTACAAAGGATTCACCCTTCAGGTCGAGTGGGCGGATCGAATTCCCTTCAATGGCGTAAATATAAAAAATCATTAAGATACGAATTATAGCTACCCAAAAAGTAATACAAATACTAGATTTTTTATCATTGGAATGGATTTGATTTTATTTCCTAGAAGATAGAAGCAGACGATGACGCGTTGATACAATTGCTGATTTCTTCGATTCGAACAAAGGACTTGGAAAATCCTTCTTAAAGTAATGTACTTTAAAAAAATATAAATATTTTGAAAACTATATCATAGATAATAGTCGTGTTCTATCATTGTATCATTTGTATCTTATTCAGATCGATTAATTCATATTCTCTCATCATTGGTAATCAAATTTATATAATGAAAAACATATATACCTAATTATGTAATTTTTCTGGGCTCTTGCTTATTTTAATTTTTTTGGAATTACACTAAAATACTTTAGTAATAAGTAGAGGAAAATATGGAAAGTAGAATGAAATTTTAATTTCTCACGTCTTTCAAATATATTAGGAGGGTTATCTATTTTATTTATTAGTACGACAAGTAAAAGATACATAGACTGATAAATCTGTAATGGCAAGGGAAGGGTTGTAGTTTATGTGTCAGAGTTATTTGTTATTCATCATATATGTATATTCTCCGAGTAAAATATGAGAGATATTTATGCTTTATGTTATCGTATTAAATTCTTCAATTTCATTTTTATCGTCCTATATTATTTTACGAGTCATAAATAAATTATAACGAAAACCAACATGTTTAACATTGTTTGTACAGGATAATTAATCCTATCAGAACACTTTTAAAATAATGTTTTATTATTAGGTAATTATATACTAAAGAAACAAGAAATTATCTTATATGTACTTCTAACCTATTTAAAATTTTTAGTGTGTCAATCACTCATCATTCTTTCATTACTATGCACAAATGTCTGCATTTCATAATAATAATAATTGCCTTTATTTTGCATTTAGTGTCTAAGTTGAGGTTGAATTTTTGTTTTCTATTTCTATTATCTGAATTATGAAAATGAACGACTCAATTTTCTCGGACATTTTTTTAATATTCATGTTTTGAGTTAATAATTCAAATAATATTTTCATAAATTCAAGTTCTTCAAAATTCTCGTAAAATTTCACAATTTTCTAAAAGCTATATGAACACGAGACCTGAATGAATTATCGAATGAATATGATGGTCATTCAAGGAAAAAATCGCTGTTTTGTAAACACTACTTCACACGTTCATTTTCCTAATTTCCGTGTAAACTTTGCGCTGTGATAAACTTCCTCTCTTGTTTAGAGTATTAGGATATAGGACCGCCCAAGGGCTTTGAGAGATCGTTAGTTGCCAATCAGGTTGAAGCGAAAAGCTCCTTCCTGTTTAGCTGATCTATAAAAATGATCTTAAATTGCGTTTGTAATCAATCATTCGAATCTTAGGCTTCCATTACTCAATCTTATACACCCTAACTATTCATAGATTCTACTTATTTAATCGTGTTTTTAATGCTCAAAATATACTCATTAGTTATCAAACGTCTAAAAATTTTGCTTCAGTTTATCATAATTTGATTTATCGATGGTGAATATATCAATAATTGTTTAAACGCGACAAATGTTGGCATCATATCCAATAAACAATAGTCATTGTACAGGAAAAAAGTATACATTAGCTTTTATTTGAGCGGTAGCATTGAATAACTTTCTAAAAAGTGATCAACAAGAAAATCAAACTTTTAAAAATATTTAATTGTAAATTAAAGCAATGAAAATGTTTCCGAAAATACCTTTAAAGTTTTATTGAGTTAACCTTAATAAATTACTTCAAAAACGCTAAAGAATTTTCATGGAGAATGAAGCTCTTTTCAAACAAAATAGTTAACTTTCGTTTTCATTTAACAGAAGCTCCACTTTGAGCCCTCGTTTATTAAAATTTTAGAAACCTCTATGCTCTAACCATAGCTTATTTATTCAGAAAAATACAACCGAAATGTCTTCGTCAATTATGGCTATAGAAGAAAACCTAAATACCCCGATATATTACAAAAACACATGATTCATAAGCTTTATTAATAACTAGATTGTAAGAAACCTTAACAATATCACTTTTTTTACCTAACTAACAAAATGCATCATCATATTATACGTTTCTTACAGTTTTATTTAATGCTCACATTTTGCTTAGGAATATTTTTAGGAGATAAAAAGAATTAACGAAAAGGAATATGTATTTTTATTAAGTAAATTACTTGAACCAAAAAACCGACAAACGAAAGTAAGGTGAATGATTCTCGGCATGATAATGGAAGACGGCAATTTCCGTTGAAAAAATGATTCTAATTTTCTACATAATCTCCCTTCAACACTGTTGGCGCAGCTTTTTGGTTGCTCTCATATCCGGAAGAGACCCTCTCGACTTCTTCATTGGACACAAGACGCTTCCTAGAAAAAAATTTCTTCAAGTTTGGGAACAGATGGGAGTGTTCTAATGTAGGGGAATGGATGAGACGCATAATCCAGTAATCGCCCCTTTTTGAGGTGGTATATTGTTCTGGTGAAATGTGATTATTTTTCTTAAATCAAGACTTTCTTTCTAGTATCTTAGTATCTACATAGCCAAGAAATTTGGAGAAGTATTTCTTTAATTAGAGATTAAAAATTCGGTAATATTTATGACTCTTTAAGGTAATTGGTGAACAAGATCGTTTCCGAAGCATGGAATGTGATATCTTTGCCTGCTTCAACTCTAGAGAGCCAATCTTTCATTGACAAATTACCTGAACAGGTCGACTCCTTCGTTTTAGGGACTCATTCTTTCCACGAATTTTACGCGATAACAAAATAGTGAAATACAGAGAACATCCAGTGTTTACACCCTCTGCAACTTTTAAGGTATTGCTGAAGAAATGGCAAATGCGACATTCATCTTACTATTCCACGTACAAAATTCTTTGTGTAACATGTTACACACCCTTTTTATATCTCTTTGACCTCAGTAATCTCCCTCGTCCAATACGTATACGTTTTCCATAGTTTTCGGTTGCGGTTTTCGGCCTTCATTTGGGTCACATTCATGTGCGACCGCTTTTTAATCCACTTTTGAACAGATGACATTGAAGTAACCGAGTTTGTAACCGTACTCTTTGATCGGGTGAATTACATTATGGTTTAATCCATTCAAAAACGAAGAATTTTATGACCGCACGATATTTCATTTTATCCATTTTAACAAATGAAAAACGTCAATTGTAACAATACATGAAAACAAATTGGTCGAGGGAACAACACGAACGTGCACTCGGTGGTCGAGGGATTATCGCTTATTGAAAATCACAGCATCTGTGAGAAGAAAATCTAGAATATTAAAAAATTATTTTGACAACTATTGTATCGAACTCAAATTTACAAGATATTCTAGGTCGGAATAGTATATATTGTGGACTAATTCGATATCTTACGGCATATTAACTAATTACCAACTTTTAGTAGAAAGCAAAAATTAGAGAGAGTAGATTCGTCTAAAATTACGGTCAGACGGACATTTCAAGCGTTCCCCTTCCCTAACCTAAAGTTCCTCAAAACATCAAACATATTTATAACAATATATTTATGTTGAGAAAATTTCAAAATCGAATAAACAAATCCCATTCCGATAATTATAATAAAATTAATTAATTTTCGATACTAATTGACCATTCAACTAAAATAATTGATGCTATTTTTGAAATTTTCAAATATTTTGCATTCTATTTATATGTACGCGTATGTTAACGGTAAAAAAGAACATTTTCATATAATATATAAAGTTTCTACCAGTATATATTACCCATTATAGTATTAAGTTTTCTAAGAATTCTGTGGTAGTTTGTAATTTTAAATATTATTTTCTTTAATATCTAACGTATTATTCAGAAATCAATTTTCCCTTCTTTCCTATATCCCACTCAGGTGTTTCATATCCGCTTCTTTGAGGATCTTTTCCTGCACTCAAGGCATTTTTTTCTGTGCTCAAAATATCACAGTTTTTTCCTCCTCCACAAATTAATTCTCTTTCGTTTTTTCTCCTTTAGTTTTTTCATTTTCTCCATTCTTTTCCTCTTTAAATGGAACATTGGACTCTCAATTTCGATAAATTCGCTTTATTATCTTTATTGTGAACTACATAAATTGGAATCGCATTCGAACTAGAAAATGGAAGGACGCAATGCATAGAATATTGGAATAAAAAATACACTCGGCTTTATAAATAAAAACTTAAATAGTCTTCTCACCGTTGACCTATGAAGATTATGGTGAAAGTACGTGTAAATGTAGTAATGATGGTCGTTCTTACTTCCTTTAAATCGATGAAATTGCTTCGAGTAAAACGATTTGTCCTCGAATTATTTGCCTCTTTGCACAATTAGAGTGTAGATTAGATCGAACCTTCGAAGTAACTCTAAAAGGTGTGCTTTACATCATGTTTTAAACTTTAAAAAAATTTTAAACTATTTTACGCACTTTGCGCACGAACTTGAAACATCAGCGCCAAAATCCACCATTCCAACCTCACCTTCAATATACAATAAGGAAACGCATATTTGTTTTCTTTCTTAGCATTTCTAAAATGCAATAATCCTAAGAGGTCATGAGTATCCCTTTAAAAGAATCGTTAAATATTTTCTCCATAAATCAGAATATATATTGAATATGCATTTAGGAAAATAAAAAATGAGAATATTATATTATATCTCGTAGAGATGGTTATCAGATTTAACGATTAAATTTTCAGTAATTGCCACTTAATTTGAGCGGTTCTTGTGTTACTGAATCACATATTCCATTGGCCTCCTCAATTCGATACTCGAATGTCACAGTTAAGAAATTGTCTGGAACAGGGAATCTCTTTTTGGGGGTGAAATGCGCAGAAAAGATGAAATTCAAAATTTTATGCAAGAACTTCAAAGGTCATAATCGATAAATAAACGTAAATTGTACATTCACAATTAAGTATTAACGCTGATTCTCGTCTCTGGTTTTCTTCCAAATGAGTTTCAGAGAAAAAAATAGAAGAGTTGACGATAAGTTTTTGGTCTTAATTTAACCCTAACCACATAAATACAATTATAATAAATCGTAAATGATTTATCATAATAATCGCAAATTTATAATGAAGAGTGTAAATAAAATCAAATCTTAACATTAAGGGTTATTATATTGTAACCCAAAATGAGTAAGTCTAAACTTTATTAGATGAAATTATGCGATATGATAATTAATTAATGAGATGTCTTCTGGACTGTTTTGGTCATGAACTTCATGAAATGGAATTGGCAACTTAATGAATAAAAACATCAAAAAGATTATGTAAATCTCAATAATAACTGAGAAAATAAAGGCATTCCCTTAAAACCATTCCAACTGAAGATTGTAGAATAATATTCTCGTTCATCATTTGTAAATTGAAAACAATCGAAAAGTTTTAATGGTAACTTCAGAAAAATTAAACTTATTTTGAATTAAAAATTTTAAATGAGGATAATTATTTAAATATCAACGTGGGTTGAATATCTTACTACCGAAAGCAATTTCATTCAATGAAAGTGTTTCCAACAGTTTAGGATACTTGGTTTTACAGTCGTTAGTCATTTGAAGCAGATTTCCGGTACTGAAGAGAGGAAAATTTTCCAAAGCCAACTCTTTCCCGTAATTGTGTCCAGATGGAGAATACATACACTAGGGCCAATTGGAGTATGTTTCTAATAACCACTGAAGAAGAAGAAATGGGGAACTATTTTATTTTCTCCGAAAGAATTACATTCTCTTCCTGAATAAGAAGTGATTATTATATGATAAAAATTTTTAACGGGTGAATAATTGTCACAATATAAGAATTATTTGTATCATAGTTTAAGTAAACTTTGGAATCCAGATTAGAATGAACACCTTCACAATTTTACCAAAGCCATGCGCTTCGAGAGATAACAGTGAAGGCACTAGCTTAAGACTTGCAACTGGTCCACCGATCCTGTGATCTTCGTAACATCGAAAGTTGGGACAACGAGTTCTCAACGCAATCTTCCAGAAAAAGTGGGTCAACGGAACTTCGGCCAGAAAAGCATTCATTCAAAAAGTTTCGCCAGAAACTTGTTTTAATTCCTCTGAGATTTTTTTTCTATTGCATAGCTATCGAGTGAATAAAAAAATTGCTCTTCAACCATTAATTGCAGTTCTAGAAGTGATATTTTCTACCATAGATACACAAAAAAATCTATTACCATTCACGATTGTAATTTCAAAAATAAATACCGAATTGTGATTAATACTTCCATTTCTGAAAGAATTTTATTGGTGCATAATATTTTGAATATCTCAAAATATTTATTATTTTAATTTTGTTATTGGTGTAAAAAGTTCAATTTACATATATCACTTTATAAACACTAGTTTGCGATGATTAAATATTTTCTCAATCGACCAGTTTCGCTGCTATTAATATCTTCTATGTGACAACATATTTTCAATTTCAGTAGAAGTCAGCAAACACTCCAAAGTTTTGACTTTTGTTTTTGTTTACCCTTCCCTACACTTATAAACAACCTTAGAAAAGAAAGTGAATTAAATAATTAAATTTATATTAGTTTACTTTCTTTATAAATTTCCGTCTCTTAATGCATTATATCATCATATTATGAATCATATAATGTTTACAATTTCTAGAAAATCATCCTCAAAAAGTTCTTCAACTTATATATTCCATATCAAAGCCTAGTTAACCGTACAATGCATTGTTCGCTCACCACACAATTCTCTTTTCCGTCCATCAGGTTTCATCTATTTATTACAACCAATATTTTTTCTCACTTTTCATGGGTATGTGTTAGATTCTCTAAATTAATGCTTTAATGGAACAAAAACTGATTCAACAATACAAACAGCAATCGCAGTCATTAATGATAAAAACTTCCGTTTATCTTCCTCAGGTGAATTAGTGCGAAATGATTATATCAATATATTTTCAGGAAAGATTAATAATTGTACAAAACGTGACATCCGTTCGTTTTAATATAAGTTTAAGAAGAAAGATACTGTTATTATCACTTATATTTTGTTTAAATTTATTTTTACTTAGAGCTTTCTTTGAAGAATCAATTGCCTGATATTTAAGGGTGAATATCTCAATTAAGAAAAGCAACAAGACCAGGGTGATAAATTATACTTTTAGTTTCAATCGTGTAACAGTTTTTCATTCATATAGCGTCTTAAAGGGCAATTTTCTAACCAAAGAAATACTTACAACTTAATACGTCATTATTTAAGGCAAAGATTTCGAGTGGTGTTCCGGTCGTTCGAAACAACTTTCATATTCCTTTCGCAATTAAATATAACGTTGAAAACATTCATATAATCAAAAATACAATGCCTACTTTTGGCTTATAATTTACAGTTTAAAACATTTGATGATAGATTAAATAAATACAAAAAACACCTCTTGAATGCGTGAAAAATATTTGTAAACTTTGGCGAAACATAAATCTTAAAAAAATGACATTTAATGTCATAATATGTTTCCGAGATATGAATTTGGAAGTGATGCAATATAAAATGATAATGAAGTAGAAAATATTGTTTCTTTTCAATTGTCAGTGTTTATATATTGACAAAGTTGAAAACATATCTTCAGATTATGCTTCTTCGAGATAATATTCACAGCATAATAATTTAACAAATAAAATATTCTTCTTATTCCCTCCACTGAAGAATGAAAGAAGAAGAGTCCAAAGTCGTAATAGTTTGAAGAGTATAATCTAGTCGTTTATTTGTGTTCATGATGTTTTAATCTTCTTCATTTCCAATAAATATTTTAACTTATTTTGCGTGATACTTTGATATTGACACTTTTTTGAAAAACTATTTCATATATTTCTTTATCCATGAACTGCTGCATTTTAATTTATAAAATCTTAAGAAATATACCTGCTCTCCATATGCTAGAACATTTGCGAAATTGTTTCTAAAAAGCGGTTGACCTTTGTAATTGCAATTTCCGTGTATTCGCATAATCCAAGACCCATCCGAATATTAATTATGCAGCCATGTGTGTAGAGTAAAAGCCAACTTTCACCTTGCATCCTAGCACACGGTGAAGCAACTAAACAGGGCTATCCTGCGACCCCTCCCATATCAACCAGACGTCGGATGTAGGCCTTCCTAATGTTTTTCACTTTCCCTCCTGTCGTTTTCCTGTTAGAACTTTTTCATACTTCTCCCATCCACCTATTTTCATAACTTGCGGGATTCAAGACATCGTACGGTTGCACTCATCCATTTCAGCCGAATCTCTTTCATCGTGAATGATTTATCCAGCATCCCATGATTCCAAACACGCACTATTCAACATTTATTTCCATTGGTTAACATTATCACTTTCATATTTCAGTATTGGTAAACTATATTGGTAGGTCTTTTAAGCCATTGGAATATTTAAAAAAACTCACAATCTTTCCTTACAAATACAATCTATCCGAGTTTGTTCTTTTGCTCATTTTATTAATTCTCTTATCAACCAAAATATTTTCTATGTAAACGTTTGAGTGAGAGGGAATATTATTCAAGGAAATCTA
Source organism: Pantala flavescens (assembly GCA_020796165.1). Classification (NCBI taxonomy): domain Eukaryota; kingdom Metazoa; phylum Arthropoda; class Insecta; order Odonata; family Libellulidae; genus Pantala; species Pantala flavescens. Next base: position 20,239,654 of record CM036882.1, read on the forward strand.
AAACCTCCTAAGAATTTTATTTATTGACGAAATACTTCCCAAATTTCGTCATGAAAATTATTACGACAAATTTTCTCTACAGATAGGTCACGTGGTTATAAAATTCAGTCAAATTTTTAGATAATCGGAAGATCAGTAAATGTAAAGAAATGGCGGCAAGAGAAACCAAGAAAAGGTTAAATTAAATGAAGTCGGAAAGGATGCAGGGATCGAATATATCACAAGCTGAGAGAGAAGATAATAGAGAGAAACAAAAGCTGGGAGGACTCGCCATTTATAATAACTAAGGGATAATATCACATCTTTCCCTGCTGGGATCGTTTAATTTAAGTACCGACACCATGAAAAAAGTAACAGGTTTTTCAAGGCTCATACGCCAAAAGAGGCAGGAAGAAGATAGTGGGCATGACCTGTTTAAAGAACGAAAGGCCTAGGGTTTTATTTAGGTATTGAAAGGATAAGAAAAGTCCTTGAACAGATGGAGAGAAGTTGGAGGATGCTGATTACTGGTTCAAGTAAAGGCCCAAATATTTTTGAAACCGGTTCTTTAATAACTTATGTGTATGGAATACACAGCAATGCCCTACATAAGTACACAACGCACATTTATTTGTTTTGAAAATATAAGAATTTTATGAAAATATATGTATAGAGATAAAATTATAGCAGAATAAAATAATTAATAATAGCAGAATAAAATAGGTATTTCTTGGTATTTTTGATTGCTTAAGATAGTAATTGAATTTCATGATTATTGATATATTGATATTTATTATTGTATTAATTCAAATTTTATAGTTTATCTACCATATCGAAAAGATACCTCTCGAATATGAATTTAAAGATCTTTATTGCTTTGAATGCGCTAATCAAACTTTTATAAATGTTTTTTCATGGCGAAACATGCTTTTCTGTCTTGCATTGTAGTTCTTTATCTCAACTGTCCAAGAATAAGGTAATATAAGAATGCCACATCTATGACGATTATTGTAACAATCCTTGGTTTATTACGGTTCTTTGCTGTTAATTACGGACTAATTCTAGGAACTGTAGACACGACTCATACTGGATTTAAATACCAGATCTTTTTAATGATAGATCTTTTGCTTGTTTGGGATTCTTTTCAAATTTCGTGAAAATCCATGTCTAAGAAGAAAATTTATTTTGCTTCTTTTATGTTAAACGAGTAAATGTTTCAATATTTCATATTTAACGCCGGCCTCGTTGGCAGAATGGTAAGCATGGCAATCTTTTAACGTCGAGGTCCCGGCTGAGGAGGAAATTTTCCTCTCAGGGTCTGGATGTTTGTGACGTCCGTTGTTAAGTTTATGACCACTCTGTAATTGTCCCGAAAGAGGATGTTTGTGCGGTCTTTGATAATAAATAAATATTTTCATTTAGGAACCAAAAGATCGCACACATCATTTCGAGAAAATTTCTAACCACCTAACACCAACTCATATACATCCTATTTATAATTTTTCCGTACTGATGAATATACTATAGTTGGTAATATCTAATCCTAATTCTTCAAATGCTTACAGTAATGAAAGAGAACGAAAATGATTAAACCGCCTACATCTTAGTTCAGATACAATAGGAAATGAAGCGCAAAAATAATCGCATGAGTTACATATTGCACATTAAAAGCTCGATATATAAGATTCAGAATTCTTTTACCGGTTCAGTAAAATTTGCGACATACTATCCTCAAGAAGTTTTGAAAATGTAATTCTTGAAAGGAATTTCGGATGTTTTAGATGATCCACATGTGGATGGAAAATAGGATGCCATTGATACGCATGATAAAGAAAGTGTTTCAAATAAAAATGTGTATTAATCCTGCAATATTTCTAAGACATTAAGAAATAATCAATAACTAAATTATGCCTGAGATGCGAAGGAATTTTTTTGGAAGTTCATATCCTCCTTTCCTTTTCCATAAACAGATAGATCTCACGTCAAATTTAAATCGACATCGTTGCATTGTTCTCAGTTTAAAAGCATTCAATAATTGATAATAATTAGGGATGAATAGGACGTTCGTACGTTTATATCGCAAAGAGAGCACTAACTTTTCTCTTATAAAACTTTCAGCGGAATAGTTTCAACATTTTATAATTTAAATATAATTAATAATAATAATGTAAAACATTACATTTAGCCACTTATGAAGATTATCAATCTTCTTAGACAGAAACGCCTGAAAAAGGAATTCAAATCATTCAATGGAATGCTTTAGGTATGAACTTTATTAAGGCTCCATATGGTTGTTCGATTAGTATCAATAATAGGTCACTTTTGTTTTTTGTTCAACTTTCCTGTTATATATCTTTTGTATAAATGTTGCATTCATTTTACTTTATAAAATGATCCTGTAAAGGATTTCATATTTGCTCAACTCTCCTCACCATTTTAAGGAGAGTTGTTAGAGTTTCAGTGATCATATGGACTTTATTAATGTTGAAGATTTTATTTTTGTTGTACACTGGTCACCTGGTACCGTCAAATATTTCTGGTGAACAGTTACCCTCTGATGCCATTGATTTCAGATCTCATTCCATCTTTTGCAAGTATTTTATTACCACCCCATTATTATTTTATTTAAATTACCTGAAAATAAACTTGGAAGTCTAGATTTAAAGTATGAGAAGGGTAGGTGAAGCAGAGATAGATAATGTATGGTTCTAGTTAATCTACAAGGAGAGGAGGAATGATACATGTATAATTGAAATTATATGAGCATTATAACTTAATCTTGGTAATATTCCTCATTATAGTAAAGAATTATCTCAAAATAGGCTTAACATAAAGATATTAATTAAAAATGAGATTCAAGTAGTTAATTTAACTTATAAAGAAGAAACAATTTTGAAATGCAATAATATAAAGTTAACAATTTACAAATAAAATCTACAATAGCTGCTGCTGAAAGTGAAGTATCTAACTGGATAATTTAATAGACACACCACTGGCATTGCTGTGTCTTGATAAGATTCTAATCACAACAATAAATTCTTTATTCTCATCATAGAATTTACTCATAACTATGTTTATTACCATCATCATTTTTAACCACTTAAATTTAATTTATTGATCAAATTTTGGCCCTCTCTTAAATAAGTACTGCAGCAATAGAAAAGTTTTCCGTAAAGTATGATTAAGTAAGTAAGTTTTCTGGTAAGATTTTATGAAAAAAAGAAGTCTATTTTACTTTTAGAGATCAGAATAAGATGGAAATGTATGAATAAATATTCTATAGGAGAATAGAAGAAATTGAGATAAAGTAAAATTATATGATAATAATAGTTTATGAAAGTCCAGCATTCAGAAAAAGATCAACTGATAAAAGTTGGGGAAGAATAACAGGAATGTATCCCACCTGTTTCATTCAACTCATAATCATAAAAAATAGCTAAATCAGGAAATGAAGATGAATTATTAGGAGAGAATAATTAAAATGAAACACATGCTGGAACTTAACTATTATTTATAGTAGAATGAGTGGCAGTTACAGTATTTCATGAAATAACACAGTCATGTAAATAACTGAATGATAATAAACATGAGTGAAGCTAAAATCATTTAGAATTGAAAATAAGAGGATATTAATGATTTCTTAAATTACAGAAAACTTATTTCAACCATTACCTTAACTCATCTATATATATCTTGGAATATAGCAGAGTAGTATTTAAGCCAAATTTTGTCCTGGAATATCTCTCTTCCTTGTTATGTATTTTTATACCAAGTTTGTCTTAAAAGGACACCAGAAGAAATATCTTGATCCTTCAAGATGAGTTTTGAACTTTATGGCAAGAAAAATAAGCAGTTTTTTATATATGAAAAAAGTCTGACAAGACTGGTACTTGATCTTGATCACTCCATTGCTGGTTGGTTTCTCAAACCATTGAGCAACCAATTACCTTGGCTATAAAGTTTATTTAATAGAGTAATTGGATGTTCTGGTATGATTCCTCAAAGCCTAGAGCATCTGAGTGGCCATAGGGAGATCTGAATTAAAGTTCCGGTCCTTTGCAAATTATGTTTGCAAAGCCTAACTTCACCTTTTTATCAGCAATTCTTTATTTCCATATTGCAAAAGAATATCTCATAACTCATGAGGTTGGTAATAAATAATTGAATAATTGATGAATGTCCACTATTTTTAAATTGAATTGAAATTCTACTATCATTAATTTATCTCCATTGAGTGTCTGTGTCTTTTCTCTATTGTTCTATACAACTTTTTTACTTTAGATACAAAGTCTTCCTCAACTCTCATCAAAGTTTTGCTTTGTTTTCTAAGGAAATTTAACTTCATTTTCACTATAAAAATCAATTGAATATATGAGTTTATTTCTAATTGTTTGTAAATTATTTAACTTAACTCTCTTCAAATGATATATGTGTAATTTAGAAATCCTTAATTTCAAACACAAATTTAGCAATTTAAACTTAATTAATCCTCCTAAATAAGATTCAGTACTTTCCTTTCTCATTATATTCACTTTAAATCAAAGTATATGTGGTGAGGAGATAAAAATGAAATATAGTCATAATTAAGATTAACATTTAAAAGACATATTTCTGACACCCTGCATTTCTGCAGGAAAACAAAAAATAAGATTCAATTCAATTAAAAATCATTAAAGATCATTAAAAATCATCAAATATATTTTTTATCCTAATTAGGAAAAACAATTAGGTAAAAATGTATGATGATACTATTACTAAAAAAAATAATATTCAATTTATATAGCAGTAATACATTTTAAGTGGATTCATGATATTATTTCAAAACCAAGGTCAAAACCTGAGAATTTTATAAACTGTTTTTACACTTCCAATATACCTGCAATTTAAAAACTAAATAGTTTTATATAGCTTAACCATTTCCGATAGGATTTTTGAATTGATTTCTTTCATTAAATATTGTTTAATTAAATTAAAGACAGTAATATAAGAGCTATAGCTAGCTTAGAAAACTAGAATGTATAAGATTTCTAATCAACAAAAAGTGGATAAACAATGTGGAGAAAATTGAAAACATTTCTGACTGAGTATGCATGATTAATGATTAACTAGGGCGACTCACAGTCAGTGAATTTTAAACAAGTTTAGCCTCCAACAAAGGGAAGCTATGAAGAAGAAATTGAATATATCTGCCATTGAGTACAGATCAAGATTAAAAGGAACAGCATTACATAACAATCATGAATGAATTTAAATTAAATTGAATTGAATATAGTGAACAAGGTCACTTACAGATAAGTTATGGAATGGGCCAATATGTACATCTGCAACATATCTTTCAAGTAGACCACAAAAGGAGAGTGGATATGAGAAGACCAAATTGAATACAAATTCAGAAAAAATATACATTATTCAATTAAACGTATGTCATATACTACTGCAAAGTCTTGATTAGCTTTAACCCTGTAGGTGATTGAATGATGAGGATACATAAAAGGAATGAAAGTCAATGCTTTAAAGAAAAAAAGATGTTGTCATGTTGCCAAAATGATGTATTTGATAAAAGGATGAGTGTAAAATGCAAGAAAAAGGATTAAAACTTTGTGGGGAAATCAATGGGAGTTGAAGTGGACAGTGAAAATGGGAGTGAAGAACTATAGAAGAAGAAGCTAAGAAACCTACCAAAACCAAGGGTAGCCAGAGATAATAAAACTATTTAAAAAACCCAGAATTTAATGAAACACACTGAACAGAACTGAAGAACTAGGACACAACAAAAGCCAGGCCGGCAAAGAACTAGAGAGGTAATAGAAGCTTAAATGAGATGACACGAAAAATAGAGAAAACAGAAGTTTAAAGAAATCTTACAAAAGGTTAAATGTTGTAACAGAACAGTTTTAGCCTTTGAAAATATGAAGTAACATACTTGTAATAATTTAGTAAATGTTTAAAAAATAAAGATATAGAATTAAAAAAGGGAGAAACGACTAATAACTCAAGCAAAACACTTCAGTTTTCTAAGATTAACATAATAAAATGATGGAAGATCTTTAGAAATATGTGAACTATATATCTAAAGAGAGAAATTAGTAAGAAAAAGAGAGTATGTTATGGCCAATGAAGTAAAAAGGAGAAGCAATCTTGGCTGAAAAGCTTTTAGAAGTAATGCATATATGCCTTTTATATCATTGTTGACATCCGTGAAATTAAACAGGAAAGTCTTTAGACCAAATTATCTCACTTATGCTAACCCATGGAACTAAAAATTGACGCCGTAATACAAAAATAATATAAAGAAATCTAATAATACAAAGAGATACAGGTACAGTGTTCAAACAACAAAGTTGTCAAGAATAAATTTAACCTGCCAATGATAATTATACAATAATTATGCTTTAAAACTAATATTAAGTAAAGGAAATATCATGAAATTTTGTCAGTTACATAATTACCTCAATAAAAATAATGATGCAACAACATGAAGATAATATCTCTAACTATTAATATATATATCTCTAACTAATCAAAGGGTATGATTACTTATACTCATTTTGGTGTTATGATGCCATCTACATGTCCAAAAAACACTAAACCCAGTTTTTTTATTAAAAGCAGTTTTAGTTTCAAAATTTGGTAATTTCTTTGATATTTTATGATGGATTTCCACAACATCGTAGCCATTACTGTCAATTTATTCCAGGTCTTATTTCCATACAATTCTTGTTTTTTTTTTGGATTTTGTACTGCAGAGAAATTATTTTTTTCATAAATGTTCACTTACATTAAAAATTCAGATACAGTAAACATAATTGCTGATGAAATATGTAACTGTCAATGGTGGAAGAGTTAGATTTGTGGTTAAAATATGTTATGTTTCTATTTTGCAAGTAAATTGAACTAATGATATTTTATTTTCCAGCATCCCCAATTGTAGTCTATGCAAAGCAAAATTTAGGTTCTATAAATGTAGAATCTGAAACACTTTCATTTCTTATCGAGGGCAATATTTCTTATGTGAATCTTTTGGTATGAAGCTTCTTGAAGTTTGTTCATAATATTTTCAGTAAGTTGGTCATTCTGTGTGTAATGTTCTAAAATTTTCCTAAGATATTAAAATGTTTTGACTTTTTTTAAATATGACCAATGGCATGGCATATTCTATTATATATCATATTATATTATACTTGATTCTGAGTCATTTTGTAGAATTCTGTCTCTGTATATGATTCTCTAGATGGTTGTCTGTTTTTGTACAATTCTTTTATGTGGTCTTCCTATACCTCTTTTACTTTTGTAGTCACTATTCTTCCCTTCTTATACTTATTAACTTAACCTTTGATGTTACTCATCTTTTTGTCATCTTATACATTTGCTTTAACATACGTATACTTGGTTAATGTCTGCCTAGCTTCTCATTTTTTCTGCACTTATTGTTCAGCAAGTTTTCTTTAGTGTAGGAAGTTTAGTCTTCAAAAAATTAACACACTCTATCAAGGTATAAACTTTTACTGGAACACAGGATTTGAAATACATGTATATGATTTTGTCAAAGGTTTTGTGTCAAAGGCACATCTTAAGGTGGCATATGAATGCAAATATATACACTATATGGCAAAGGATCCTAAAACAAAACCACTGAAGAGGGGTGGAAATGAGACGGAGAGACTTTTGAAAGGGTCTGAAAGAGGGGGTAGAATAAGGCGCAAGGGGAGCAAGAACTGTGAAAAAAACAAAAGATAAGACAGTGAAATTTGGAGGCGATTTGTACAAGGGTATATTATATGAAAAATATTTTGTTCACCGATAATCGCAATGGTGGTTCATGAAAACGTGACTTTTAAAACCTAGATATTGCATTTCAAATTTTATAGTTTATTAAAAGCTCGTATATTCATGGAATGAATCAGATGAATTTTCTTCATCTGATTTCCGATGCTCTTCGTCATAACCTTGTTAGTGGCATCCTTAATATCTGCCCATTCCGACTCTGCGAACTCATGACTCACGTTAAGATTCGCGAAATTATGGTCCAACTTCATTATGAGTCAATATAAGAAGGCTTGACTTCGTGGAATACCATAATAATAAAAACAACTTTGTAAATTTCCACAGAAAATTTTCTATTTTTTTGTTTTTATTTAAATTATTTTTTACTGTGTTTTCGTTATTCTACTTTATACAAGTTTAGCTGCTATATATGCTGGGAGTAGATTGTTGACTGAATCTATGCCTGCTATGGGGAGTTTCCGTGTTCTGTTAGATTCTGAATCTATGCTTAACCAGAATGAATTTTAACCGACGTCCAATTCAATCCTCTGAGCATCTTCATGCCTATAACTCACGTTTATGAACCCCAAACCAAGTGTTAGTAATCACTAGGTTGTTGTTCTTGAAGAACTACAAATCTGTACCCTCCATGATTCTTTTTTCTCATTCCTGATATCTTTCCACTACATTTTCTTCTTCAATTATAGGATTCAAACTCCCATTTTTATGGTAATGATTTCCATTTCCTATCCTCTTCTATGATCTATTCGTGTGCAATATTTTCGATATACTCCACATCATATCTTGCAATGCATACTTGTACAATGAGAAGATCAACTCTCCACTGCTACTTCCAAATCACTTTTGGTTATAATTTTAGCAAAACGTTTTGATTTTTTTGATATGACTATGCCTATGACAATACTATTGGTACTTCGTTCGTTGCCCCATTTTTACCAAGAGTAGTTGACAGTGAATAGATCTAATTCTAGCAGTTCATCCTATTCTTATCTAACTACACGGAGATAATACATTTATTCTTCCTCATCTCCAGCTTCATATTCTCAAGTTTTCCTAATCAATTCAACACCCTAGCATTCCAAGTGAAAATACGTACTTTACCATCGGAATGATATCCATGAGGTAGTACCCGCCTGAAAATCGGATTAGGGATTTATGTTCTCCGGATTGTTTTGTCTTAAGAGAAATCATTATGTCAGGCATAAATCATTACAAGGAAAGTGTTAGTTTTCATCACTTTCCTAATCGAATTACCCAAATTGTTTAAGTCATTTTGACCACACCTATAGGCATTCATTGCAGACCCGTCCAATATCACTCGTTTTCGACTTCATAGCACTGACAGGTCTGGCTTTTGTTTTTGATCTTACCAGCAAGCGTGTCCCTTCCAAGAACATAAGCTTCCACTGGGATAGCTCTCAGGATCATTGATATGGTACGTTACTATAAGAGATACTATAACGCTAAAAAGGTATAGCATAATATATATTTTTCATTTATTATTTCCCATTAAATGAATAATTTCTCTTTTTATATTTGAGTTACAAAATGATATTTACTAAATCATAGCAATATTCACAAATACTCCCTTTAAATAAATCGATCATTTTTATGAATAGTACAACTTTAGGAAAGCCCGAGACTTTATTTGACGCTTTTTAACACACTATTATTCGATTGTTTTGCCTACGCTCGTTGACACCCATGACATAAGATTATTGATTTTATTTTTTTCGCAGTCAAAAGGATGAGATAATTTTTCAACGTAGGTTCGGTTCAACACCAAATCAGCCGAAATTTCCTTTAAGGATGTTCATTTACTGATAATATGGTTATAAACGAAGTACATAACTAAATTTAAATATTTAGTTGTTCTATAATACCAAGTACAATTAGAGAATAACTTCCATTCAGTCAACCAAATAATAAACATTATAAATAGTAGCAAATAAGTACATTACTATTAATAATAACCTCTAATTATCTTTCTATATGTATAAAAATGTAAATTTTAAAGCATATTACGAAAACTTTACCCCCAAATAAATAAATAACAAATAGTTATCTTTCTTTGGGATTGGTTTTTATTTTTGTTATTCTTAATCCTCCACAAGTCTGAGGTGTTTTTAATAAATTCTTATAATATTTCCATCTCTTATAACCCAGAACTGTGGTGATTCCAGACGAATCTGATCCTTTTCTTCCAAAGTTTTCCGATCCGCTAATCATCTAAGTTTCTGATTAATTTGGGAATTATTTAACACTTAAACTTCATTCTTAAGAAAAGAAAAGATCGAAAACTTATCTAGGTTCTGAGGACTGTGGAAGCTTCTCACCAAGTTACCAAATAGTAAAATTACATGGGTGTTCACAAGCTCATTTTCCCAAGAAAGGAAAATTTTTGAATGATTCCTTCGTTTTCAGGAATTAAAAAATGTACCGTAGCTGAATACCTTTACCAGGATATTAATTAATTTCGATCGACACACAATGTTTTCACTAAGCTTCGGAAGCAGTGAGAGGAAACAGAAGAGTGGGGATTGCAGGTAAGAACTTACGGTGTTTTTAGAAAGGTACAATCTAGGAGAATGTGAGGAAAACCGTTGACGATTTCCTCTTCAAAGACAACGAATACAAAGGCATTGTGTGTTCTCGAATTCGATCTTCGACCCTTAACACGGGCGCAGGTAAAAAAGGTTCGAAAGGACTAAGGGTATTTTTAGGGTTAATTTCTTCGTTTTGGGCGAAAGCTTTCATTGCTAAACTATAAGTTGTTGACGGGGACTATGGACAATATCCATACTCAGAAAACGAAAAGGGCTCGAGGAAGAAAACGGTTTGTAAATATTCCACACATCGTGTTTACTTACGATCGACAGAATGCAATCGAGGGTCCACTGCGGTACTTACCGAGGTCTTCCCTTTTCTCATTTCGCGGTGATGTGGACATAATGAGATTTTAAAAATATCGTTAATAAATTGAAAATAACAACTGCATTAACTTATCACGTACTGACTTCACACTCCACGAAAAGTGTATGAAAATCTCAATCTCACTCACATCTTAACTCGCAAAAAAGTTGGTTAATTTTTGCAAACAACTCTGATGAATAGCCCCGCTTCGTATGTTAATTTTTGCTATCGCCACATATGAGTATAGGTATAGTATGTTAAAGATAATTTATAAATATATTTAAAAATTTTCGCTCCGCTAAATATTTAAAGATATCAAAAAGCGATCACGTGATATTTATTAATCCCTAAAAATCTTTGTGCATAAAATGGTATTTATGTGTACTTTTTATATGTAGGAAAACATGCTTGAGATTCCACCGACACAATTCAATCCAAAGCCCAAACAATAATTAAACAATATTATAGAAGTGTGAGATGATATATAATCACCATGTACTTCTATTCAGAGTTATGCGAATGCGAATGCCACGCGAATCAATGCTGTTGATTTTTGAAAAATTGATGGGATCCGCTTCTATTTCACCTATTGTCTACTTCCATTCCATTGCGGAAAATAGGTTTCAGCATTCTCTCAGCATCGATCTCAAACACACTCTTTGTCAACCGGCTGCGGAGTGTTTAAGGTGCTATCTCTTCATCAGTGGTCAGCGTTACTCGAAATTTAAGTGTTTTGGGACCATCAATCAGTTGATGAGTTTAAGGTGCCTCCATATTTTTTTCGCGAAACTCTTATGTATGCGTGGAAGTACTGTAATAATTTCAATATCGTTAATTTAAGAGCAACTACATCTTTTGCCCTGACAAGATTCGTCCAGAGAGAGAATTACGAACCTTGACAGTGGCGCTCCCTAGCCTCGCGCGCAGCAATCTCTTTGAATGCGCGTAGCGATACGTCAGAGGCGCGCAGAGAATTAGTCCCCATCTCTGTCCGTGAGGCGCTGCAATCGTTACAGCGGTAAGGAGGGGGAAAGTCGAGAACCTCTTTTCTGCCGACCCGAGTGGCGCCAGTGACGTTGGTGTGTTTGGTTTCGCTGTCTGCCCGCTGAGGATTTAGTTATCTGCGCGGGAAGAAGTGTGTGCATTGCTCATAGATGAGCGCGACATCCATTGAAATGAACTCCCTACGGCTGTTGGTGTTCGTCTTGGTGACCTGCACAGGTGAGTCGCCGGGGAGTGTCCCGCCACCTTGCGGGCATTCGAGCTCCGTCAAGGTCGTCTGTTCCTATTCAACGGTCCCGCGCTCTTATGAAGCGATTCTCGGATTTCCGCAACCTGTCGAAGAGCTGCGGATGATATGCGATTCTGCTCTCATTTTCCGCATCCTGCGGTACCCTTGATAGCACCTGCGATACTTAAGGCCATCAAAACAAATTTGAATTCTCCTTTGACGTGAATTCTCACGATTGGATGTGTCTTGCTGCCGCTATAATCCTTTTTCCTGCCCTTGGGTCGAGGCAGCAATGATTCAATTTTGACATAATAACCTCGTAGTTGCTTCACACGTAAATAAATCCGAGTTGTGGAATAATTCGGCACTTTAAGTTTATCAACATGTGAGAAATCGTTAATTTAGTAGATTTTTTACGTTTTATAATTATTTCAACGATCTACCGATCTTGTATCGAATATTAATATTGGATAATTGAATTCGTATGCTTAAAACTGGAGTCGCGTTCAACATCGGCAAAAACTCGCTGCTTCATTCTTATGATATTACATGAATTTTCGCTTAACGTTATTTTCATGCTTTTATTCAACTCTCATATTACATGGCGGGAAAAATATTCTTAGGAATTCGTCTCTAATTACGTTCCGCTCAGCGTACTGAAATTCACAAGATTTGAGGGCGCGTTTGTATTTACTTCTGTGTTCGATCGTCCTGAAGTGCCCCATATTCAGAGCTGATTCTGTATTGCAATGGCCAAGAGCGTGATTCATCTCGCTCAGGAATTTGTGCGTAGGTGGGTTGGTGCAAAAGTTTTCAGGAAGCGGATTTCCAGATGTAAATATTCTTTTTCGTTTAAAGTAAACTACTCTGAAAATCCAGGAAGCGTAATCATATGAGTGAGTTAAACTATTTAGATCCTCATGTTTAACCGTTTCCTATGGAAGCAGGCTGATTTCAAGTTACCGCAAATGGATTATTCATGTTAGATTTCTCGCAATCCGTAGCTGAGGTGAAGGCATCAACCAAAGGCCTGATTCACTCCAGGAAATAGACTATTTTCCTACTAGAAAATTTCTTGTTTTCTTCAGATTGAGAAAGCTGATGCGGACATTCCTAGAATATTGCTCATTAGGAGTACAGTGCCTCTGTGTAAGAAGTCTTTCAGATCTTAATTCAAATATAAGTCGTTTTCATTCGCTCTTCTCAGTTCAAGGTGAAGAGGCTGGAAAATGCAGAAGGCAATGATCTCGTTGCAGACTTCTTTTCGATCGAAAAGGATACATTCTTTTTCATTTGATCGTTACGGGATTTGAAGCATCCGGTTTGAAGATGGTGGTGTGACCCATCGTCTACATTTTAAATATTTTATCGTTGAATGGTCTGCAGCGCTGCCTATCATCCCCCATGGAATCAAGAAATACTCATGGCTGGAGGAAACGTAGAACGATGGGCCGTTGAACACTTGAGGACTTGTCGGCCTAGGTGTGTCCCTTCGCCGCACCTGACGTCTTCGCGCCATCTTCTTTTGAACAAAAGGTCACGCGACCGCACAGGTGGCTGACGCTCCGAGTATTTCTGCCAATATGGCACCTTTTGAGCCGCTTAATATTTGCCCTTCAGATTGTTAAATTTTGCTGGGAATAACTCGCACCCTGTATTTGTTGGATATTCGGTGCTTAAGTACTTTTCGCGGATCGTGAGAAAACATTTTCATAGAAGGTGCAAGATAAAATCCTATACCTCACTACTTAGAGTGTTATTTGAGTACATAAATTTTTCCTTTATTGAGTTAGAGACATGATGCTAACTAAAAACAATGTTTTGTATATCATTATTTTTAATGCCTATTATTGCTTGCAATTTTACGTAAATTGTAACAAATAATGAAAAATTCAGTTAAACGTACTTTTAGCTGCTTGAGTTGTAAATCTATAAATCGTTTGAAGAATAAGGACAATTGACTAATTGAGAATCAATCTGACATTCTTGGAGAGATGTGGCTTTTACAATACGAATTATTCATTCTTATTAAAGGGGTGATTATTCTTAATGACTATTAAGAACAAAGTAAAGTAATGAAGGATCATTGAATGTGTCAGAAACTTACCTCGATGTAATTTGGGAACTGTAATTAAAATATTCGTATAATGATAAGGAATAGTGTGATACGAGTTACTTAATTCCTACTTCGAAATGAATTAATTGTATAAAAAGGTATCAAATCAATTTATACAACTCGTTGATGGTGTATACCAGATCCATACCAACGAATTTTTTTCTATATGGAAGTATACCTTGAAACGGTGAAACTTGCTTTGTTCATATTCGCACGCGTTCGAGAGATTATTGACCTCAAAGACATGACCGATTATCCGTGTTATTTACTCGTTTTTCTATCTGTGGTAGACCAAATGTTAAAATACTATTTAAAACATTGATCGTGTACTTAATAGAACTATATTTTCCAAATATTTACAATATTTTTGAAATTTTGTTATTTATGAGTTATTAATATGTGGAAGATAATAAAAATACGTGATATCGTATTTATATCTAATAAAGAATAATTAATGGAGGGACATGAAGTGTATATTTTCGTAAAATTATTTTTAGTCTTCTATCCCTAATCTTATATGTTGAGTTGATGATGACAAGTTTTTCTGCGAAAAAAACTTCTTTCTTTATTAAAAAACGCGATGTACTCTATATATACTAATATTCACTCATTCCCCAACTATACTCAGTTGCAATTACGAGTGCTGTATAGGTCGACTTAAAATTTCGAGGCTGATAATTCATATAATTATATTTTATGATCGAAACTTGTTAGTCTTTGGTTATTAGAACGAATTGTTCGCATATCTCTGATCCTAGAAAAGTATCTTAAAAATGTATCGATGCAGTTTTTGCTATTACGTATCTTTTGAAAGAATTGAATCATTTATCGACGTGGAGAGGGAATACAGCATATAAAAATATGTAGAATTCAAGGTTGAAGAGAAGCAAAAAAACACCAAATGACTGGGCCTCGTACTGGGTCCCTCACTTGCCAGACAGGTATGCTGTAATTACACCACCATGACGCGACAGTACTTGAAGGTATACAGCATACCTGCCCGACAAGTGGAAGACCTGGGTTTGATCAGTTCAACTTTGTATTCAAGCTTATTCAACTTTGCCTTAATAGTGGTTAGATATAAGAGATAGAAATGGTCAGTTGAAAAATAAATAAAAAACTTTCTTTTTAGCTCGTCGATTTTTATTTCATTAATGAGATTGATTTATTGCCTTGGAAGGAACCATTAATATATATATTGTTCTAGTTATATGATTAGGTAGCATAAAACGAGAAAGAATATGTAAGACGCCCACACTCATCGGAAATCCTTTCTCGGAAGTGAAGCTATTTCCGCTGACTAATTCGATTTTCTGCCTTTTTCTTCGAAAGGTACGTTGCCATTTATTCACCAGTCACATCAAACAACAAATCTCGAATCGGATATAACTCAAGGTTCGCTGTACTCTGTTTATAATTTCATAAGCAGAAGGAATTATTGCCGTAAAGTCTTGGTTTAAATGAAGAAATATGAGGTTGTAGTGGTGTTATTAGATGGAATTCTTTATTAGATACGTCTGATTCAGGGTGCGACAGGTGAGTGAGATTCGGTATCTCTCATGAGATAACAGTACACTCTTATCTTTAATCTTTCTACACTTGGTTGCCTAACCTCGTTGCTTCCGAGGCCTTCAATCCTCGATTTCTTTATTTACATTAGTACCGAACGCTATTAGGCCGATAGTATTGAGTGTCGACATTGTGACGAATTTGGAATTTCGCATGCGAGCTATAGGTTCTGCTACATAATTTGTTGTTAAATGTTTCACACAAATTGTTGCCGCATGCATGATAGATACAACATCGAATCATGCAAAAGAAGAATACATTTCCTGCGATCTGAAAATAATAGATGTATCGGGGTAATGGAATTTATTTTAAATTATAGATTTAAGACTCGATTAGTTCGATGGATAATGGAAGCGATAATGCAATGATTGCTTATAGTGATAAGGAAAGTATAAAAAGATAATGGAAGAAAAATCATAAGCTTTATTCAAGACTGATTTTTAACCGTGAATGTAATAATATGTATTAGGATAGTCATCGTGCTGTGATATCAGCGTTCCAATAACTGATGAATGAATCATAGGTACTTCCGTATCGCACTCTTTCCCGGAATTAATGATGAAGGTTGTCGAATTGGTTGAATCATCTTGAAAAATTCTTGGAAAATTATTTATTTCTTTAATGATTTATTTTTAATTTCTCTTACAATGGATTTACACTTCATTTTCGTTACAGCTATATTAAATCGCTCGTTACATTTATAGTAAATCGCCAGATATTTACGTACTTTTTCGTTCAAAGTTCAAAATTATATGTAACTATTGATGTTTCTAACTAAATGCCTTTCCTCGTATGGCAAAGGGTGATTCTACTTTCCTAAAAGATTATGAATGTAATATTGAAAATACTAATATATTTTCCTATTAACATCCATTTCATTCTTTAAGCTACTTCTATAACATAACGGTAAAACAATTTTAATTTTGAAGTTCCATCAAGACCTTTTGAACCACCTCTTGCGTAACAACTTACCTCATTTTTTAGAGTCTTTTCTTTAGATTTAGTTCGCAAAATCCAATTCTTTCTTATCCATTTAAGATATTTCCACGGAATGGATGAATTTAATTTCAAAGCAATAATTTTTTGCGTTGGAGTGTCATATTTCTGGAGTTTTTACTTAATTTTTTACTGAACTTGGCAGAGGTTTATTTTCCCTAAGGAGATTGTTTACCTTAAACAGCGGAAAATAGCTTTTTCTAATCAACATGGAAATGTTATATGCAATGCAAAATGAATAAGTCTGTAAAAGACATAAAGGGAAAGGACGTAGATTGAGTGGCGAAGTAAATTCTGCAATGCCCAAGTAGTTCTGTTATCCGATTATTGTTGTTTATTAATGGAAAAGCAATTGCTCGAAGGTGTTAATTCCTCTAGTTTACCTCCTTTATTGAACCAACCAAGTTCTTACTAAGATTGAGATACTTTGTGGCCCTCCTTCATTCTCCACTGCCTTTTACGATGAACACTTTTTTTCATATTCTATCTCGAAAGTCCAATTTGTTCCTTTTATTTACTTCTGTCAACCTCTTTCTATTATTCTTCACTACTCTGTTCTTAGTGTTTCTATTATTCCTGCGATAATTTTCTCCTGCAGTTTTCAGTCATTTCTTATACCGTTTTATCTTTCGGAATCGTAAAACACGTTTCTGGGTTCATATCAAGTCTCTTTTTCTGTGACTGTTTTTCAAAGTAAACCCATAAAACTTTCGATGTTCCTTACATTACGTCTTTCCACGATCTTATCTTTACTTTTTCTTGAAACGTTTTAATGGCCCTGATATTTTTCTGTATGCATGCCATGCCATCTCGTTTTCATCCTTTAATACCTTTTACAAACTCTTATCCCTCTCTTTACGGGAAATTTCATCCTTTACGTAATGTTTACTGTCTGCATCTCGTTCTAAGTTATAATTAATTGTTCTTTATCCATTTTGAATACTTGTGTTTTTTGTATCGCTGAATCAAAAAGTCTTTCACTGTCTCATCGTGTTTTTACCATTTACACTCTTGGTTATGGAAAGCTGTCGCATAACCTTTAAATAGTTTACATTAATATATAGACTTATACCATAGACAGATCGAGTCTCTATGCAATGTAATGAGATGACCTCAGTACTTAGACGTACGGAACCAATAGCGCTGAGTTACTCAAGATGTCATTGAATCGATATTGATCCGTACTCTATTTGGGCTGCTCAGCGATTCTGCAAAGTGCACTTGGGCTAATGAGCACCTCAGTTCACCTCACGGGTCACGTTTGCCGGAGGTTGAAGTGAACTACCTCCAAATATTATATTGCCATCGTTTGCAAGTCAATTTGAATGTCCGCCTTTTAATGACGACTGTTGTATAAAAATCAATCTATTATGAAGAAACGTTTGGAAGTTTTGTTAAATCAGTGCAGACATTGATCGATCGAGAAAAGGTCGCAGATCAGAGACACTTTCCTCTTTTCCTTATTTTCAAATATTCATCGCAAACACGTAACGAGAAATTCTATGAAAGCTAGGCGGATGAAGTAGTAATTATAAATCTTCTTTATCGTCTTACGCCAACTAGTTTCTTAAATACAATATATTTCGCTGTTTCGATTGCATTTCTGTCGCAAACAAAGTTCCTTCACCGAGACTCGTTCCTCCGAATAATAATCCAATTGCTGAAGGGCTTCTGTTGTATAATTACTATGTTTTGTAAATAAGATTAGAAGCATAAAAAATATGGGAAGCGTAAAGCATTCTCTTGCAGAGAAATAGAAATGTATGTAATGATTCCGAATCATTCACATTGAATTAACTAAAATCCTTACGAAAAAACACTAAGATGCAAGATCAAATGCATTGAATGTATCAAAGAATATTTTTCCTGATCCTAAACCTTACCATCATAATTCTGAAATTTCATTTCAAAATGGGATTCGATCATTTTATGATATATTCTTCCAGGAACGAGAAAATTCCGTGCTCTTTTTATTGTTTATCAATCATCTATCATATCAATCTCTGTACGTATTTACCTTTGCTTCGTAAAAACCGATTCATATGATTAGTCATTAAAAAGATTAATTTGATCCTTTTTCTTAGTTTTATTTACTTCATCGTTTACAATTAGATATAATTTACATATCAGTTAAAATCATTCTATTATTTATTGTTTTTTATTAAGAAGAAAAACGTGCTTTAGAAGACAAAGAAATCAATTAAAGATTGAATGATTATAGTTTGACTAAATTGCGATTACATACGATAGTTTACCCTACGTATTCACCAATTTCTTTCTTCTTGAAATGTTTTTGCGTTTTCTAAATTATAATATAATAAGATAATACATTTTCTAGATAATAAGCTCGTGGGCTCCGTCAACAACTTATAGTTTAGCAATGAAAGCTTTCGCCCAAAACGAAGAAATTAACCCTAAAAATACCCTTAGTCCTTTCGAACCTTTTTTACCTGCGGCCGTGTTAAGGGTCGAAGATCGAATTCGAGAACACACAATGCCTTTGTATTCGTTGTCTTTGAAGAGGAAATCGTCAACGGTTTTCCTCACATTCTCCTAGATTGTACCTTTCTAAAAACACCGTAAGTTCTTACCTGCAATCCCCCACTTTTCTGTTTCCTCTCACTGCTTCCGAAGCTTAGTGAAAACATTGTGTGTCAATTAATTAATATCCTGGTAAAGGTGTTACAGCTACCATATGATTAAAATGCTTTTGAATCCAAATTATTTTTCATCTAAGTAATATATCAACAGGATAGTTGATGATTGTTAAATTATTGAAACTCATTTACATGTCTGCTTTTAGCCGTATATCTTGTTTATGGCTTTTTCAATCGATATCAGAAGTAAAAAAATCAATGGAATGGAGATGTTTAATCAAATACTCCTGAATATTAAATCAGATGTCGCGAATGATTGGGGAATCCCAAAGAGCACTTCCACAATTTGCAGTTCCGTTATAACGATCATCGATACTTTTAAACAATACCAATTGTTCAATCTGAGGGAGGAATTGGTAATATCGATTTTCAATTACCCTTTTCGATGCATCGACATAGGTGATGGATGGGCGGCAATTTGAGTTACGAGAAGGTTGTTTTACTGCCCTTTTCAACCTTTTATCTAAAAAATAGATCCTACGAACCATTAGAAGCTCCGTCTTTTTCATTACTCATCTCCATTATGGTATTCCGTGATTAATTTTTAACCCCAACAGTTTGTTGAATACATTTTCCCAATTAAAAGTCTACGCATAATAGTGTTGATGAGCTTTCTGTTCTTTTAGATGAAATGTTTGAATTCTTCCGCTCATATCAAATAATTATCCTTATTTCTTGATCATGTTCTCTTTTTCTTTTGATAGATAATAATTTCAAAAGCGTCGATGAATGATCACGGTGATTTTCGGACTTATCAATTAAATTGCCGACAATCGATATTTCTCCAGAAATGTTCGGTTGCTGTGATTCCTAATACTTTAACAATAGATCTTTAGATAGCACACCAAAAACTGCTTTTCGTTTGTCGTTTATTTAAAAAGTACATTTCCCGCGGGTTTCAATGATCCAATCACCAATAATCATCGCCTTACTTCGAAATTGTATTATAATTTTGCAATGTTGTGTAAAATCAATATTTCTACCTTATTCTAATGTATTTATTATCATTTTTAGTAAGATAAGATTTGCAATTTACAATTTTGATGAGTAACTTTTCTTTCAAGTCAAGTTTCTTTCGAATCTCGGGAATTACCCAAGTCTAGTGTCTAGTCTAGAAGTTTAGCAATTTGAATGAAAGGCGTGCATCTATGACAATAATTTCGGTCAAGAAAGATTTTCTTTAGATTCATCTTTTTAACTTGGATTAAACGAAATAGTAAAAAAGGTAATTTAATGCAATATGTGATTTGATAATGTTTTATTGTAGCAGATATTCTTTCTTTATGTTTAATCGATTGGCGTGTCATTGCTTCGGAATCTGAATTTTAACTACAGAGAAGTTGACGACTTCTAGTTCTCCACAAGGATACCTAACATTTCATGTGTTGAGAATTTCAGAAGCTAATATAAAAATGTGTGTAGAAGACGAAACAAAATTTGAATGTAGGAACAATGTAGATAATTGCTATATTGTAAGAAAGAATTATCGTCCGAAATGAGTAAGAATATGCGAAACGGAATACTTCGTGGAGTTAGGTATTCTAAAATGCCGAAGTGGAAAAAAATTCTCTTCATAACTTCTTCAACTCCTCATCAGCTTTTCTTTGAATTTCTTATTTTAATGAAGTATATGATGTTTGGAGGATAAAATAGATTTTTCCATGATTATTTATAGCTTGCCGCAATTGATAATTGATTGAAAATTGACCCTTTTAACGCAAATCTTAATCTATGTAGCAATAAATATGGAAGGATATTCAGCATCCATTAAATTGTGTACAGAACTCTCATGAGAGTTTAAGCACAAAACCCTAAGAAAACATAAACCTTCGCTGAGAGCGAGCCAAGTACGGCAAGGGATTCAGGACATTGGACCATCTTCAGATGCCAATGATTCTGAACTGCATGCCAAGAGATGCGTAGAGACCATGGAGTAGACCGAATGATACAAGGAGATACAATCAAGTGACTTGCGATCGTTTGAGAGTTCTTTGATATGCCCACATCCGAAGTCGGATTCAGATTGGCCGATTCATTATAATTAATGTATTTTATTAAAGAAGTTGTAGATAATTTGTTAATCACGACGATATTACAATATATAAGTATCTACCTCACCTATGAACGGTCATCTGAAAATGAGAATGGTTCGCATGCACTGAACTGATTTTTAAAGGCAAAGATTTCCTCAGAAGGAGTCGTATTCCCTTGAATTCAGAAAGTAGCTCCATAGTTTGCTATCATTAGAAAATTTACCAAACCACCAAAGTAGACATTTTATTTTATTTTTGGAATAATTAATTCCGAAATTAAATTTTCCCATTTCCATTCACCTCGCGTCCATGAATGTGAATCGTATATCGATATCTTCTTAATTCGATCCCGAAAAGGAAATATCCGAGCGTTGGCTGAATCAGCGTATAAACCCGTGCTGTCTCATGGGTTTCAGAAGTGGTGCTATATCCGAGATCGCTCTCCAAATGACAGCGAATTGCAGTTGTTCGCAGAAATGGCGATTCACTCTCGTTTTCGTCAAATGGCGGAATTATTACGCGCGAGATTTTTCGCATCTCTCCACGGGCGGCGCTGGTGTCGTAATTTTTTAATCGGCTTAGCCACGCCCATTCGCGTAATGAGGATATCCTGAATCCAGAGTGATGATCCGCTGCCCTCTGATTGGCCTTGTTTTGTCCACAGACGAGGGCGCGTTCTAATTTCGCATCTAATGTATGCGCATCACTGCTATTTTAAGGGTGGCCATCGAGGAAGTTTTGCTTTAAAGTAAGACGTCGCCACCCTTTATTAAAGTCGAGCATTTTAATTTGTCGCAAACTTTTCCAATTACGCCAGTGGAGCTGACGCAAGCGACAGTTATCTCGCTGCTATTGAATTTCTTAAATTGGCGTATATTCGCGTGGTCGGGTTATTTGCATATTGTGAGGGCTGATTCCATTTTTAGAAGATGGCAAGAAAGAGGTATGAATTAAAAATCAAACGAGTGTATTTTAATTGAAATGCAATGCGACAGTTTTCTTCCAAATGCGGTCGTATTGAGTAAGGCTCTGCGTGGTTAGTATGCGGCAAAGGATGGCTAAAGCGATCTTAAGAGAATAATATTAAGTACTTTCATAATGATAAGATTTTTACGTCACCAAATAAATAGAAACTGGTTTTAACGCAATATCAGATAAATATAAAAATGACATAATGTCATCGAAGTATTTAAGATGTGGACATCAAATGGATTAAGGAAAGAGGATAGAAGCATCAAGAAGTTCAGGGATTTAACGTCAGCTTAGTGGAGTCGCTGAAGGATTATAGGTGAAGGAAAAGGTTCCAACCCATGGTTGTATTTGTGTAGATATGTAGTATTTCGTAAATATATTAATAAAAATTTAAAAGTTATTCACTCCCAAAAAGTTATTCGTGAGATATTATCTGTATTATTTAGATGAATTCGAGACTATATTCAGGGTAATATGCTGAAAAAGGGAACATGGTGTTTAATTCGTTCCAACCACAATACCTGGATTCAGTTTCATAACAGTACCAAGAATCTTGAATAATATTATCTGGAATTCGTATTTTAAGTCACCGATTGTCTGTTTTCATTAGCTACGATACTTTGTAAGTACGGACGTACTGTACGATTGGGTTCTTAGTGTTGTAGTGGTCTTTGGATTGGGTCGTTTGGGATGAGGGATTGTTTTCATAAAAGAGCTGAAAGTGAGCCCTCGTTTACTTCTTTATTCGGCATTTTGGAATTGGTCTTCGTGAATTCATCGTATGTTCCCAAAAAAGAAAATGTCCTCTGTAGCGGTTGATTGAAAATGCAGCTGGTCATTGTTGGATACGAGGAAAGGCGGTAAAAAGAAAATGATGGAATGGATTGAAAGAAACATCGGAATGAATCTGATCTGAATCAAAGAAACGTTGGAAATGAAGAGCTACTAAATATGAATTCCAAGGAAAGGTGTTTTCCATTTGTATGTTGGGAAAGACACTTTAGCACGAATCGGATGGAATACCGGGGTCTTACTGCTGCTACGTGTTTCGTGGATTTGAAGAATCCATTTTGAAGTAAATCATATTTATCATCACATTTATCATACCTATCACATTTTAGATTATGAATTTTGTTTATTTTTAATTGAATTTTGATGATTCGGAGCATTTTTGTCAAATTATCGCCTTTAGTTGAGGTAGTAATTTAGAGTGATAAATTTCGCTAGGTTCAATTAGTTATTCAGAATGACGGGAATCGGAAAATTATGCACATCATAAAACATCGATGTAAATATTTGTAAATAAAGGATTATATCTTTTTGTGTTTAGCAAACATCTACTCAATCCAGAATCGTATATAAACTCTAAATTGAAGTTTTTATTTATCAACTCAATCAGAAAAAAAAGAAATCAAAACCCTTTCCGTGATTATTAACCAAAGCCAAATAATCTTCTCATAGACATAAATAAATGAAGTAAGCAATTATTCTTCTTCGTATATTTTTCGTCGATTGTACCAAATTGTGAAACGCTGTTTACGAAAACTTCCAAGATAGAGCTGGTTCTTTCTGGATTTGAAAAGAAATATTATTCGATGAGAAACGAAACATCCTATTCTTCGTTTTCCCATTTTATTTATTGAAAATAATTTTTATAATTATCATATATCATTATCACTTTAATTTTTAAGCCATTAAAAGATATGGTATTTTAGTGAAGATAAATTCTTGGATTCCAATTTTCGAATGTAAGCCTCGTTATTCTTCCAGGAATAGTGTAGTGTAAAAAGTGGCCTAAATATCGTGTTAAAATTCATATTTTACAATGAAAATACGGTTTATAAAAAAAGCTACTGACGCGAAAGTTTTCTTCCGAAGCTTCCTCTGCGGAACGAGACCGCATCCGGCCAGGTGGTGGATGCGTGCGGTGACCCTATCCAAAGCGCACTTCAAAGTGTTCGCTAAATAGTGTTTATCTCCATGCTGCAAAGAAAGCGAAGTGTTCGTTCGTAATAAATGGCGTATCAAATAAACAACCGATATGGATAAGAAATTGAAGCAATTGAAGAATACTTTCAAGAAGTGAGGAAAAGTCAGTATCTCTAGAGTTAGCTGTGTTCGATGATTATCCGAACATTGTTCCCTGTATTTGACTTGATCTTATTTTATCAGAAGGGATTCTCAGGTTTCTAAGAACGCAACTTAGAGAAAATTCAATTTAGAATAGTATTTGTCGTTGCTTTAATTAGTTATTCTTGCCATTTTAAATGCAAAAGGACGAGGTACCCTTCAGTTTTGCATTAAAATCGCGTATTATCGTATGTCTAACTATTTAGCTGCTAATAATATTTATTTATTTAAAAGAAATAGATATTTAGTTTATTTTAAACATTTAAACACATTGACTGCATGTGCTGTGCGCATGCGCAAAGTTCACGCAAATTGTAAAAATAATAAAAATACCAATTTAATTCTAAACTATACTACTGATTCTTCTTTTGAGAACATTTTCTTACCTTCATTGTAATTTTATATGATATTAAGAGTTTTTCATATTTTATCGGAAAAATGGTCTTCGTCTTAGATTTAATGTATTTGGGTTTTTGTTAGGAATTGAAAATATTGTCTGAGGCGAATCCATGGAGAGGATCCGTTTGGGAAATTTCGGAATATCGAGGTCAACTTTCTTGGATCGGATGAAAGTTAAGATTAGGGTTGGATTCTGCAAAATGTATCAGACGGTGAAGGCAAATAATTTATAGCGATGTTCTTAATCTTTTATCTTTCATCGAAAACTATCGCAATTTTATCGATTCCTGTAATTCTTCAAAGATTATTTTGCAACATTATCCAAACGAAGTTCTGCTTCTGTTGCCTTATCTTAGAATATACGTCTCCATTGATGTTATTGACAAGTTCAACGGAGGGGAGAAATAATTCTTTTTTATTTTCTCTTTTGCGTGTTTAGAATCTGAGATCGAATGTACGAATCCTTGCAATAACCTCCATTGTAAATGAAAATGTGAAGAACCCGTGCTTTTCACCTGAGCGATGCAGTCCGACGGGTTCCATTGTGTGAGCTGCTTTCCGCTCTGTTTAACTTTCTGCAAGAAGCGTCTTCCGAAAAACAAAAGCAGAAGAATTGGCTATTAATTCGTCGCCGTAAATAGCGAATCATAAACTTCAATGCCTTGGATGTGAAAATAGTTCGAGAAGTGAATGTTATTGATCATATACTATGGAATGAGAAATCTATTTTGGAGTTACGATGGGAAGTTTCCTTTTGTTATTTAGAAGAATACAAATAAAATCCATATTTATGTGAAATTCCTCAAATTAGTCCTTCAATTGAATCAGCCAATTAATTTGATCTTTTAAAAACGTTACGGGAATAATTCCGACTTGTGTTATTCAGCCTTGATGTTTTGTGGATACGTTCCTCATTCTAAACGTTTCCATGCTTTTCTAACAATCGACTAATAAAATAGAATCTTCAATTCTATAATCGGAAAGAAAAGTCGGTTTCTGTCTACGATGGCGGTGTTTTCCTAAACATGTTCTCATTAAACAATCCAAGGAAAAGACCGAGTGCTGTTAAAAGAATTTTTAAATAGAGAAAAATAAAAAAAATATGTCGGACGATACGAAGTTGCTTCTTTTTAATTCCAAGATTAAGGACTCTTTTAATTAATAAAAAGTAATTAAGAGTTACTTTTAATATGTCTGTATATAGAAGCTCCGTTTAATTATAATACAACTTCAATTGAATTAATTAGGATTTTCATGGATGTTATTTCTGAATTGTGCAACTGATCGTTACTCAAATCATTTTAGGTGGATTCCACATAAACTATGTGCGGGGAATGAACGCGGTGTTTTAAATTTGTTTATCGAAAAGAAATATTCGATGATAACGTCTGCATTTTCACTCTGCTTTTTTCAATCGTATTTCAAAGCGAAGGTGCTAGAATGTCCCACTGTAAGATCGACGCAAGGAAAAAGTTTTCTGTTTTATCTAATGGCGATAAGAGAACAAATTCATAAGGCCGACGGTTCTTTGATTTATTTGATTGCGTAGATGAAAACGTGTGCTTGCGTTAGTTTCCCAACCGAATATTCTCGTGGAACATATTGTGTGTTTTCTCACGAGCGCGGTTTATTGGCCCTTATATCAGTGTTTGTTTAGCACATTCTGTGCCCTTTAGGCGCCTTTTAATGTCATTTTATGGCTCTCCTTCATCAACGCATTCTTGCTGCGACTCACATCGCCATTAATTAGAAAAAGCCTTTTCTCCGTCGATGTTCGATTGTTTGGGAAACAATATCCAATCAAAATTTGGTGAACGTTTTATCTAATAAATTATTTACAACGTTGAAATAAAAAATCGAACTAATTGTCCAATTAATGTTATTTTGTAAATTGTTACTTATAATCATATTGATTTAATTTTTACCTATTATTTGTCTATTAGGAATAATCACATTATTGTGATCGGATTATCTCGGATTAACCACCTTTTGACTTTTGCCCTCAAAAGTGAATTGTTGTATACAACCTAGAAATTTAATATTTAACATATTCATTTTATGATACATTTATAACTGAAGTTTTATTCTCTTGAGGAGTGTATGAAATCAATTGGTAAAAGTAACTATAATTCATTGTGAGTGAATGTCACATCTGTCATCATTCACAACGTATAAAAATGATACTTGTAAATATTGATGTGTCTGATCGATTTATTATATATTCTAAATGAACATCTGTTGCTATGACTAAAAATAGTCTATATCCTATAATTCTGCAAAACTCATAAATAACATATAATTTCTTGTAATTTCACCTCGAAAATGATGCATCAAAGTATATGCCCTGCAAGCCATCTGTTGGCGTGTGGTAGGGGGTGAGAACACCATATGTCTCTTATATGTTATATTCATGTACACAGTTTCACGGTACGAAACGACAGGAAAAGTTAAACGAAATTGAATGCTTAATCAGTGTTTCTGATTGCACTCGTGCATTTATTTCCAAATCGATGTTTGTTTTCTATTTTATCTTTTGTTCTGATTTTTCGAAACCAATATATTGAATAATTGAGGGTAACATTCCTTCTGCCATTCTTCTATGGAATCCTTTTTAACTGCACCTGTTCCTATAATTTATTTAAATTAATTATCGTGAAAATATTGTTCGCTTCCAAAACTTTGACTGCAATTGTTTCTAAACTCAACAATCCGCAGTCGCTTTCAGATATCTTATATCTTCAACTCCAAATTCCGCTATGAGATTGAAAATTTGCCTTCAGATTCCCTTTCGTATTTATTGATTTCTTTCGGTTTCTGTCAATTTAATAATGAAACTATAATAAGTAAGCTATCGAGTAAAACATGCATTTCGTATCGAAGCGATGTTATTCTTCTGGAGTCACATGAAGGACGGAGGTAGCTATTTTACTCCCACGCGTACTAATACCGTTATACATGCGATGATTTCCCTTTCTTAGTACGATATAATGTCGTCCGTTCATTTCACAGACATTTAACTGTGTACAAATGTATATAAAAATTAAATTTCCCTGTCTTAAACTGCGTTTGGTGAAAGTAGATAATTTCCTTCGAGAAAGTGGTGAATTGTTCCGCTTCTCACCATTACTCGCTTCGTTTCTCTTCTCAGACGATGAATTTTCCGACCCAAAAAGATCTTTCTTTGTCATAAATACTGTTTATTGTATCCGCAGTTTACGTTTTTATCTTTTGTAGGAATAATTACGACTTCTTGTAAACAATATGATGTTCTGTCTAATCTATTAAATCCAATCTAGGAATTTTTTATAGATTTGTATTTTTATTCGAATATAAACGTAATATTTGGAAATTAAACATGATTTTAGAAAGTCATATAATTTCAAAGGAAAGTGAAATCTCATTTTAGCGAACAACAAAATATAGTAATCTGATAGTGAAATTGTGGTTTATAATTCTTTATTTTTGCTAATATTCGTGGAAATATTTCATTTTTATGGAAATTTGCAGACATTACTTTTTTCCATATTTAATATATATATATTCAAAGAATGATAGGCGAATAATCTTTTTTTTTGAAACCTGGTTGCATTTCCAATAACTGGAAAAATGGTTGAACATAACAGCTTCTTGACATGAGATCAAATGCGCGGATTGCGCTTATTGAGCTTCAGCTGCTCTCATTCAAATCCTTTTTCGCATCTTTCACCTCTTCAAACTTTTATATCATCTCTTCCAAAAGCGGCTCTTTTGTATACGTCATTTCCCTTCCGAATAAGCTCCCTTCCTTCTCTGCGTCTTAAAGGGATGAAAATGAATGACATTTGGTACGTAACTTCATGTTTTTAGTCTTCTATGAGATATATTAATACTCCTTCTGTAGAGTGTAATTAGAGGCGTATCAATATCGGGAACGACTAATATGACTTCGCCATATCGCGAAGAGCCCAATATGCATAAAAGGTGAGGAAATCTTTAAGATTATTTCGAGAGGAATTTTTTCCGATCGTTAGCTTTGATTCGACGCAGTTGGCAACCCTGTGCTCAAAACCGTGGCCATCCTCGGCGCAACGGTACCTCTTCAATAAAAAGGGGAGTCTGCACACAGTATCGCGTTTTATGTTCGTACGTAATATCGCTCGTGAAATTTGTGCAAACGGAGGGGCTGCAGATGCTTGAAGGAGACCTTAGAAATGTTACGTGAACACTTCCAAT
This sequence comes from Pantala flavescens, assembly GCA_020796165.1. Taxonomy (NCBI): domain Eukaryota; kingdom Metazoa; phylum Arthropoda; class Insecta; order Odonata; family Libellulidae; genus Pantala; species Pantala flavescens. The sequence goes on from CM036882.1 coordinate 20,268,646, forward strand.
TACCTAAAAAAGTGATCCATGCCCTATGCGTGGACGTAAACTGTACATTGCGCAATTTGGTGACCTTTGATGAAAAGTTCGAGTAGATTGTATTTGGCAGATATTTCGATATGTATATCTGGAAAATTATGAATTACCAAAAAATGCGTTACGTGTCAATAAGAGATAGTTCGCGAAAGCTGATTTTCCACCAGTAGAGTTAGTTAGATTTATTCTTCCATGTCTCCATCTGATGACTCCAACGAACCCATATAAAAAGTCTTTCCGAAGAAACGGAATCGATTCATTTGCGAAAGAAACCGTGCGAAATAGATTATAATGACGTCAACTTGTACAGTTGTCGGACACCTTATGAATTTGCGCAAATTGCATTGTACACATTTTATATATTTACTTAAATAGTTCCTATTACACGTTTGATGACGTTTGGTCGTCATTCTAATTTATGGATGTGAATGTACAGAGATTTTCTAATTTATAGGTTTTGTAGTTTGACCAAAATTGAAGTACATTCGATAGACGGTATAAAATTCTCTTCTAAATAATGCAATTGGCGAACATCACTTAATCAGTTGATTCGTATTTCTTTTTCAAATAGTGCGCGTATTTCGGGAGGTAAAGTGGTCGCACAGTCTAAGAATAGTTCGATTGAATTCAGACCGAATTTGCTATTAACAGGTGTGGTTTCTAATGATGAGATTGACGATCTTCAGGTGTGAAATTATGAATGCTTTCTTCGCTTAAAAGAGGCTTTTTTAAATGATTTCAACCCTGCACTTGGCCTTAAAATGTCGCACCGAGTGAATTCATCTCGGAAACCATTTATGTGGCTCATTTGATCATTGACCGGAGTTCTCCCTTTTTATACTGAAGGGGACATGTTTGGAAAAGAGAGGGGAGAATCCCTCAGTTACCAGCTCTCTTTAGTGAATGGCTTCTTACCCTTTTCCTAGGGTCACAGGTTAAGCTGCGGAAGGAAGACCCCTAAATGCGGAACTTTTCTCGTCCATTTTATAGGATTTTCCTCTCTTCGAAGTTAGACAACTGTTTCCCAGTATCGCCGGTGTCGCTTGTTAGCGCCACTTATTGTTAGGCGATGGACGCGCTAATCTATCGCGAAAAAGGCATCAGGAATGACTTACGGGGTCAAAGTTGAAATTCTATGACTTGCTTTGTGCATTCATCTTAGGAGTTTATTTGAAAATTTAATGTTTGCATTAAATTTTTAAGATACTATAAATTAAATTTTCGTTACATTTCGTTATAATTAAGCAAAGGGTGATCAGCCTTCGCGTTTATAAAATAGATTTTTTTTCAAAATTCAGAACGAATATGTCAAATAGAGAATTCGTCTAATCTTTCGTATTTAATTGATCTATTTTTCAATTCTTTCCTTAACATACGTTGTTAAGGGCAGACATTTTGAAAGTATATGTCAGTCGTTCATTGACGAATATAAAGGTTTCAATTCAATCAAAAACATGTTTTATAATACTTACCCAATCTTTGAACTCAATTCAGTATTCTAATTTTCTGATTTACTTTGCCACTAGTATTCATACAGTGTCTAGATTTCAAGACATTATGTTCAAACATTGTTGTTAACCATTATGTAGATCTCATTTTAAACTTTATTTGATATTTTTAAATGTATTTATGACTAATTTAACTTTTTCTAATTTCAGGTTAGTATTTCGAATGCCGAAATCCTGTAATGGCGTTTTTTCGTTGCAATTCCTGTTTTCCTCCGAAAGGTATAGTTCTTTTTCCCTTTCGCATGGTGCGAACGTTCTTCCTCTTCCACTTTCTTTTATCGAAAGTGGTTTTCGTTTCATTTCCCAGGCTTAATAATAATTATACTCGGTTTATCGATCGAGCGATTCAAGCTATCGATTTCGTAACTGTTGAAATTACAATTATTTTCACTTTCTGATTAAGCATTCGATATTTGCTCACGCCGTAACATTCTCTAGATCTGTTAGAAAGATAAGTTAGCGAAGTGAAGAAAGCACTTCTTTCAGTGCTTACGTTCGAGCAAATTCTCACAAGGGATAATGAACCACTGTTCCAGAAATATCTGATTATATATGCTTCAATTTTTGTCTATTTTTATATTTGGTTTGAAATCTCTATATTTGCGGTTGGTTATTCCGAAACAGTTTAATATCTATTAATTTTCAAATGCATTTTTAACACAAGAACTTTTAATGTTGTATTAAACATCTCGATAATACTGTGCTGATAGATTCGAACAGTTCTTACGAATTTCAGGTGTTCCGACCTACTATCACTTGTTTCCAACTAGTTAGTGTTTAAAAATACGGGTTTGAATCTAAAATTTCCTTGTTAAACTTAGTTCAGAAGTATTCGACTTATGTATTTAGTATTTTCACTTTAAACTTCTAACATTGATTTCACTTTAATATCCTTTCTGCTAAAAGTGTAGACGGCAGTATGAACATTAAATATTTTATTATATATGTTAAAGAAGTGAGTCAAAAATCGTCAGCTGACGATATACGGTAACTGTCGAGTGCGACCTTTCATTTACTTCCAGTCTTATATCGAGGCAGAGAATTGGGAAATGCTGTTTGGAGAAAAATGCCGGAAAGGAGGGAAAATTGTAATAAACATGGAAATTTGCACTGAAGTGTGCATTTTATTAGAAATGGTGATTTAATGCGTTATTGCTCTTTGTTCGTCGATATGATTTGAGTCCCTCTTCTTGAAAATGGTACTGAAAAAAAGATAGAAAAGTTTTTTTCGGGTATAACGATGATGAATGCAATGCATAAGTGAAGGTCATCATGGATAGAAATGTCAGTATACGTGCTTCAGTTTTTTAGTCGAAGCCAATTTAATTTACCCGGAAGTAATATGGTGGAATATTAAGCATCAACGGTAAATTTAGTGGAAAGTTTTTGAGCCAAATTCAATCGATGCTAGATTTTGAATCGAACAGATTTAATTTGCTAGTCACTTAAATAAAAGATTGAAATGCACGAGCCTGTTTTTGGTTTTAAAAATGGGTTCCATCTCATGTCGCCACTTTAAAACGATCGTAAGATTATGTGTGTGCATTTATATGAATACCCATTTACGTAAAACCAAGTGCTCTCGAATCGAATGCATTCGGCGAAAATAACTTCGCTTCCTTCGATTGCATAATAAGTAGATTTGGTATCGACCGGCCGAAGAAGAAATTTTCTGGATTATAAACAATTTGGGGAGTGTCTCGGTGTTTTTTTTATCTAAAGAGACTACTTCAATACACCCAAATGTTCTATTGTAGACATCAACGACCTCAGTAATAACAGTTGTCAGTCAAAATAAAGTTTTTGTGTGAAATATATTAAACTAGAAAATATTAAATAGTTGATTTATTTAAATTGCTTCGGCTTGTTGTTAACAAACAACGAAGCTACTCGAACATTTTTGAAACATTGTTTATTTCGCTGTATTTCGTATTGTATTCAGATATTCAACTTAATCAGATGGGGTACTATAATCAAACTCTCTTGGAATTGGTGATCCTAAATCTCCGCGTATTACCGAATCTTTGTAAGTTACTCCTCGATTCGGAGAGAATTCCACAATCGTTCACTGAAATTCCGTTGGAAATAGGGTAACCGAATCACTGCCGCTTAAGAAGTAGTGAAATATTCACGAGGTTTGCCGTCCCCTAACTGCAGACCTCCATCGCGTTAATTATTCCCCCAACACTTAAACCTTTTATCTTATTATTTCGCCGTCTGCTCTGAGATTTCTAATTTGCGTATCTATCGTAGGAACTGTTGTAAGTGCGCCTCTGTAGTCTCGGGAATCGATTTAGGTTTCATCGAATATTCTCTCTATATTTATTATTCTTGAGCATAATTATAGATTATTTATGGATGCGAAGTTCATTAGCGCCATCGGTTTCTTTGCGAAGAGAATTATGGATTTCCGCGAGAAGCCAACTCTTGATTGTTCTTATTCTTAAATTCTTCTTCCGATGGATTGTTATCTTAAAGGTCTCAAACAAGTATGAAAAGGGACATTCTATATCACATCAGCTGAGACGTTCTTTAGAGTAAATCTTAAATCATATTATTTACGAAATGCGTTTTAAAATGATAATTCGATGAACGGTTCTAAATTTTAAACGTCAATTTCGCAGGCGATGGAGAGTTGTTTGTGCGGAAGAATCGTTCAAAGGAAAATGTTCTCATTTGAGTTGCGATCGTTTCTTAGGCAAGTGGACTTGGAAGTCCAATGAGGAAGGCTTTTGTGTTTCGTTTGAAAGGGTCTTTTCTCTGCCCTCGGATCATTCGAAATTACTGATCTCTATACTGTAAATGCGCGGTATTATCACGCGTGATCTACTGCTCTTACGGAGACGTGATGAATGCTATATAATTCTAATATTACATCTTTGCTACTTTTAAATAGCATTATTAAATAACAAATTATTTCGATCTTATTTTGTATTTTACAAGAAGAATTTCCTCAATATCTGCAATTTTCAATCAATAATATTCTGCTCGTTTGTAATATAACAATAATGTATTATTTGTGCAGAAAAGTCCGTCTTCTTTTGTCACAAAATTTATCTATTTTATTAAACCTCTAATTTTTGCAGTTTTGTGGGATCAATTTATCTTTGTCTGGTAATTCACGTGCCTTGGATTCGAGGGATTGCAGACGTGAAAAAGTTGTCGGGGATTTGAACTTGTACCTCCCAATTGCTCATGCTTCCGCCAATTTAGATCCTGTGCCAAAACATCGAATGTTTTGCAGCCTTATATGTCGGCTCAGCTTAAAACGGGAATATATCTGTTTGAATAGGCAGTACAATTAACGAATGATCTGTATGTTTTTAAGTCTTGCTTTAAAGTTTTCCAATTCTAAAAATGGCCGCTGCAAATCGTAGGAGAGCATTGTGCTAGAAAATGTATCGATAAGTTAAAATTCTATTACTATCTTTTGTTGATTATTGCAAAATTAGAATCAGAGATGCTAACATATTTTCAAGGTACGTCTAAGTAAACGGTGAACTTCTTGTGAAGAAGTGATTATTTACACTCTAACCGATGATCAGGATTTTATTTATATTTACGTCCGCAAACGTTCCTGTTCAAATAGTTTAAAATTTAATCTTGGACTGAAGAATGAATGGGTATTTCTGTTACATCCAGAAAGTCAGAGATATGTTTTTATGTCATACTCGGTAGTTATTGAGTTAATCCAATAGTTAATCATTCATTATCAGTTCTTTATCCTTTACAATATGCAATATTTTCTGCCTTCTGTCGTAGATTTTCTATTTCAAAATATCTCTCGTTTTTTATCGATATGTGATTACAATTCTTTTGATTTTTTTTCTTTATTTTGATTTTTATTTCTTTTGTCTCTAAATGATTTGTACAGTTATCAGTTTCTAAAATTTAAAAGAAAAACTGCTTCAGAAGAATAAAAGAATCAATACATAATCAATTTGAAGTTAAATTGAAGACAAATTGGCCATCTATTCATCATCACTGATTCTTCGTTTTGGAGTTCGAAATAGAAATATTGCATCAGAATTTATTAACGATAATTATGAAAGATATTGTATTCAAATGCGATTTCCGCCCCTCGCTCTTTTCTAATCGTTGTTCGTTGTGATAGTTTATATGACAGCAGATATGTTTTGAATATCGATTTCTATTTGTAAGCAATTGATTCAACGCTGATAGAATTTAATCAATTGTGCTCTCCTTGAACATTATTGAGCCTTCGACACATTTCTAATCGTAAAACCCTCTGTAATATTGAACGATCTTTTCAGTCACTGCATATTTTCCCTCGACTTCATGGCATTCAGATTTTCCATGAAATATTTCTATGGCAATTAAAGCCGTCAATTTTTAAACAGCGAATACGTTGTCGTGGAATGGACTTCCATATCTAATATTTCTGCTCACAATCCCTCCTTCCCTTGCATCTTGGTTTTGTTCCAAAAACATCCGCTATCGACCCTCTTCAGTGCTGCCCTCTGCACGAGCGCTTATTCGTAGGGAATATGTTCACTACGCTTTGCTACAGTAGCGTCCTTTAAACAATTTAACTGAGATATCATCTTGAGCAAGTATTACCACAAAACTCTTCTTTAAGACTCTTTTCTTATATTAAAATTAAGGCCTTAATTATTAATCCCAGGAAAAAAAAGCCTTTCAAGATTTAATTCTAATCTAAAGTAAGTTGTTAACATCATTAATCGACCATTTTCTAATATCGTTTATTACGTATGAATTTTTCTTTGTGTAGAATCGTATGTGTTAAAAAAATTCTGCAAATTTACATATTGTAAATTCTCCTCGCAAATTGTAAATTTCGCGATTTGACGATCTTTTTTATATTCATTAATTCCTTTTGGAGTTGGAATGAAAATAAGCTTCTATTTGAATGCTTAATCCACATTTAGTTCACAATGGCCACCAAGAGCCGGAAGTAGTCCATTGCATGGACAGTGGAAATATATTGAACAGTTCCCATGCAGGATTAATGAAAGATGAAAATAACTTTTAAAGTTCGTGCGACTTGAATGTAAAAGCTAAACAGAATTGAGAAATTGCGACAGGGCTATAACTCGAACCTAGGTCTCCCGCTTTCCAGACAAGCATGCTAAGTTGGGCGCCATATCTCGTCGCCATTTTTCATTTCTCTTAAACTTTGTACTTTCCATTCATTTCTATAAATAGAAAAAGCAATTTCCAGTTTCGTGCAGTCCTTACGAGTTTATATAACAGAACTTTGAATGCTGAACTCCATCTTTTCTCCCACTCAATTTCTTTACTTATAAATATATTTAAAGGATTTCTTTGGCTCTCCTTGATGTGCTCATCTTCGATGTATCTAAATTTTCTCTATTCTGTCATCTTCGATCGGATTCTCTTCTTAATTGCGGTTTCTATCTGCGCTTGTCTTCTTATTGCGACTTAACAAGAAAAGGAGCATGAATACGCTCCTTAGATAATTTGAAAGATATGAAAGCGCTTTAACATGTTTTCCTCAAACTTAAAGAAGAGCATCATATGTTTATCTATTTAAATATATCGAATGATGGAACATTCTTATTCCTTGCTTCGTTACTAATGAGGAAATTACATTTTTATGTTTTAACATACTTTAATTAGTCATGTCGAGTGCTTATTTCAAAGTTGAGAAATGAAGTTGATTAAGTCAGAGCATAATAAAGGTATTGTTTAGGAATTCACTAAATTTGTTTGAGTGACAATACAATAAAATGATTCACGTTACGAATTTTTTCTCCAAACTAATGTGCTGGAGTTAGTGAAAAGCTTTCTTCATTCATTTCATGATGCGGTTTATTTATTTGTTCAACTAAGAAGCTTTAAAATAAAGGGTAAAATTTCTCAACCAAACTGTATATTATATCTAAGCTTATTTTGCACATCGTTGCTAAATCATTTCGGCAAAATTTAATAACGAATTTTGAAGTGGTCTTCCGCTCCGTGAAACATGCGAATTCATCTCTTTCCTTAGTAACGGCGAAGTGTTGGTTTCATCTGAAAATAAAAAGCGATCGATAAACACCTTTTTGGCATTGCACCTGCGATGCATTAAATCGTGCGTATTTCAGAGCCAACAGTTATACTCTTGAATTATTCATCGTTATGTTTAACGATGATAAAGTTTTGGAGGGAGTTTATGATAAAAGGAATGAATTATTGTACGTTAAATTCATTCATGACCGTGGTTCTGGTTACTCCTCTTCAAGATTTTAAATTTACTTTGAAGGATTTATGATGAGTTTTTATGAAGACTACGTTTCATCGGATCTTAGAATTTGTAGCAATTATTTACGATGGAAATTTCTTGTCTATGAAAGAAATTTCGAGAAAGGAAGTCGCTGTTTGATTGTGAGAATTCGAATCTTATTCAAGCATCGAGTTCATTATTTGGTTGTTTTTTGTACCTCTGCGTGGAGAAGATAAACATTTTACTCTTTATTTCTTAACTTTTATTCCGAAGTTCAAACTCGAACTTAAATAATTGTATGTTCCGTGTAAACTATTCTATATTCCGAAAGTTCGCTTAACTCTAGTGAAGAATCCTTTTTAGATTTCTAAAAGGCCCAAGTGTTTTCGAAGGTGCTCGTCCACGTTTTGCGGAGGACGATGTTTGACAATGTAATATTCGCGCACTTGAATGATGCCTATTAGAGTTGCTTTCTCCCGCACTTTTCCAGATGCGAGATTGAGGCTGTCCTCGCTACTTGGCAGCGATCGATGGCTGGAGGGATCAATGCATTTTCCCGGAGGACCACTTAAACACGCACCGCAATTAACTTACCCCTTCTTCAATCTCCACACATACATGTCTCCCCGTAATTGTTCATCGGAATGCGCAACTCTTGGCGAGCTTTTTACGCGTCCGGATTAGAGGTGTTTTAACTACGCTTCCATTGGTCAATTGGATTTCGAGCAATAGAATCCGATGCGATATATGCGACATTAGCGTATCTCGAGCATTTCCGAGAAATTTTCTTCGGGTAATATTTAAATGAGCGGAAAATGGAGTTTTATCTGCTTTATTTGTATAGAAGGTGGAAAGCGTTCCAGTTACGGGCAACTTTCATCGGTACATTAAAAATAGCTCGTTTTTATGAAACATAGAATGGCAGAATGAAAGTTCTGAATGTGTCGTTTCACCGACTGTGAGTTACTCCAGCACATTGAATTTTTCGAATCAATAATTTTCCTTTAATAATACTTATTCTATTATTCTAACACAACGATTTTATCGTCGGAATATTTCTACAAGGAACGTAACTTGATTCAATTCAATGATCAAATTATGTGTGTTCTCATCAAAGTATCTGCATTTCTTTGCCTACTTTGTACAGACAATCGCCACCTCTTCCAAGTTTGCTTTCCCAGATATATTCTTATCACGATTTTGTTAAGTAATACGTCTTTTCGTGATTTAATATCAGTGCAATAGCTTCGATAACTTCATCGCGAGCAATATGAGTCGTAAGTGTTTCATTCTATTCGTCTCACTCATTTGTCAATAGTCACTGAAGGGTTTTGACGAACACAGCTTCTATTATATCTCCTGATAATCTCAACAATAGTAAAATTGCGAGTGACCAAGTCAATAATTAGCCTTTTTTATTAGCGATCAGTGTTGTATCCCAATTAACTAACGCGATACATCTGATGAAGTTCATAATGGAATCCATGCGATTTGGTTTGAGTTTCGGACGACGCTGCCCTAAGATTTGGATGAGAAGCAGGTCCTGTGAGGTCGGTGAACCACTCTCCCCTACTCAGTGGGGTACCTCCAGTTTTTCTCCAGCAGAACACCCGCTCATCCCATAAACGAGTTTTGTGCATAGGCGTGAGCAGTTTTTACACATATGGAGTCTGAGGGAATTTTTCATTCTTTCGTTCGAATTAAAACTCCTCGTTTCGAATCGAAATAGACATCCCATAGATGTCGAACATTATTGTTTGACATCGAAGACATATTTTTCTAAAAGAGCCAACATTGATGAAAGTAATTGGTTATTAAAGTGCAAAAGGGTTGCGTTTCTTAACTGGAATTGATTTACTATTTCGATAACAATTGAACGTTATTATCTCTTTCATATCGATTTGGTTTTTGGATTATATAAATCTTGGGATCTCGTCTGAAGATCGACTTTTCTGTGTATCCCTAAATGCAGTAGCAGTATCATTAGGAGACGACTTTTAGTGTTATTTACGTCCATGCAATCAGTTCAACGTGTTTCATGAATGATATTTCTTGGTATGTATTCACGACGTGTCTCAGTGATAATATTATTCCAAATTGCTATTGTATAATATCATAAATTGATTTATATTAATAATTAATAAAAAATAATAATAAATTTTATATATATACGTAAAATGATTGATGTTTAAAAAGTATTTTGTCGAGTCTCTCTTCTGTTTGGATGATTTAACTGTCAATTACTCTTTTACGTTACAATATTTTCTTTAAAAAGTTTGGTAATAAATTGTTTCCCAGACATTGTTTATCTGTTCCTTAGTTACTAAAATGGTTATTCAGCTTTTTATTTTACCTGATTTATTACTATTTCACGTGCAATAATTAGCTTTTCTACTCTCGGCAGATCGCTAGTTAGACTAGCCCTTGTGTGTTAACCTCCTGAAAATTATATGGAACAAAATATGAACCCACTCTCACCTTAAATCCCTTTTTCGTATTCTACTTATTGAATGAGCGAATCGAAATCCCGTTCCGTTATCTCTGCAAGTTGTAACGGAACAAAACCTCGTGATCGTCATAATGACGAACTCATCGTCTCTGACGGTTTCTAGCACAACGCTATCTCGAGAATTAAATCTCACCTCATGAAAGGAGGTTTAGATGAACCGGGAATCGAACCTGGGACCCTTTCATGTGAACACGCGCGTGTTTTTGATGGTTAGTTCCCATTTATAAAGAAAGAGTAGAACAGCACACTTAGTTGCACTTCTCTCTGGTGACTCACTGATCTCTAAGTGGGCACTACACTCGCCCTTGGTCCATTTTAGGTACGTTCTTTACTCTAAGCATACTTATTTTGGAGTTGAAAATCTCGCGTTATTTCGTGAGTTGTTAAGGATCCCTATATTTCCTCTTCATCTTGTTCGAATCTTAGAAATAAACTTACGAAATATTGTTTCTTTTGCGCGCATCGTAAGTTGTCTTCAAAGAGCATTCCGCTCGCGTCCACTCATTCCCCTAAAGTTCACCACTCGGATAGACGAGGAATAAAACTTTAAAGGAACTCCTTCTTGCATTTTTCATCCTCCGAACAATTTTCTTTCTTCCCTCGCCCTGGGGTGTAATTCTCCCCTTGTGCATTTGCCCTCATGAATTCCTTATTTCTATAATACCGTTTGTTAGGTAAGCCTCCGAATTGACGTGTTTTTCGTAAAATTACGTTTCAGTAATCGAACTTTACAACTTCTTCTAACTTTTCCTATGAAAACGTGAGAAATGCCATTCGATGCAAATCCTTGAACTATCTTTGTTTCCGAACGGAATGCATTTTCCAGATATTTTATTGCTTAATTTAATAACGTACTCTAAAACTAAAATATTTACCGTGGTGATCCATTTATAACGCTTTATATATATTTGTTTTTTCTATAAAGATAGGGAACATTGTTACTCGATCCCCGCTTGTTTTCTTTTCCCGTGATGCGTGTTGCATAATAATCAGGGCGCATTGCGTACTCCAATAGAAAGTCTCGCAGTTACGTTCTTCTACAATTTTGCCCTTTAATCGGAAGTATTTCGATACAGAAATTGGCCCTTTTAATAAAATCTGAAAAAAATGAAGATGTAATTTAATATTAAGAAACCGGGCGCGAATATAACAATTTTCTGTGGAAGTTTACAAAGTTGTTTTTATTACTATGGCATTCCACGAAGTCACGCCTTCTCACGTAGATTTCATTAATAAAATCTGTTAGTTAAGAAACAACGATGCAATTTAAGATGGTCTATTTTTAATTTAATTGGCAGCTACATAAAAAATTTAATTACTTAATTATTTAAATTATTCTTGATGGGTAAGTTCGCTTCTGAAATATCCCTTGTTTTTTTTTAACTAGTTAATCGATGACAAAATGTATCCACGATGCGACAAAAGGAGATTATTTAGTTTTGGATGTCCTGAAATGGAGCCGAGGAAGTGAGATGCTGAGTTCGGTCGATAGTCTGCTGCTGACGTCACTCAGTGGGCGTGGATGCGATTTGTGTCCAATGCTCTATTCCCGATTGCTTTCGCGAATATTTAAGACACATCGCTACAATATCTTTTTTATCTTTTAGGAATCAGATACTCTCCAAATTCAATCGCTTCGATATTTTTTAACTGTTGTTTTCTCTTTTTAGTTATTGCTCTCGCATCTTCAGCAATTCCATCTCCGAATTAACGTAATTATCGCGTTTCAGTGACTCATAGGTTCTGAAAGAATCACGACCGAGGCAATTGAGGCATTATTTCTCGTTATAAATCGTACGAACTAAAAGAGCGATAGTTTCTCTAGCGTGGACACATCATCGACTGATATTTGAAAGGAAAAAAGCATTCATCGTTTCTCCCCATTTTCGATGCTTTGGTCTATCCCCTTTTATCTTTAAGGCTCATGTATTCCGGAGGCTGTATTAGAAAATTGGATTTAACGTGGTTTTCTTCTGAGTCTATCGGTTACTTCTGTTTCGTTATTGTTTGAACATAAAATCCATAGAAAGTGGATTTTTTGTATTAATATTCTATCATCGGAAGACTATCCGCAAAGTATTTAAGTATTGGTAAACGAGAACTGAGTTCCAAATTTGTTAATTAAAATCGCTTTTTAGTGGCCCGGTTTCAATTCAAGAATGTAGAAGTCGCGGATTTAGTTTCGACCCCAAGATACTCGGGCGCCACAATCGAAGGCGTATTGCTTGTTTAAGGGGCATTCCAATAAATGATCATTTGTTGTTTATGTAATGCTTTATGTTTTATGTAATCGAAAAAAATGGCTAAACTATGTGCTATTATTCATTTATTAAACGAAATCATCTAAATTGAGAAAATTATTTACTTCTCTCTGTCTTAATATTCTTAATATTCTCTCTGATATATTTATATGTTATATTTATACGCAAATGCATTTATACCTCTTCTTTATACTATTGTGTCTTTCCTAATTGTAGAAGTTCTTTTAAATTCTAATCGTTATCAATTCAAGATTAGACGTTAAGAATTTTAGTATGTTCCTCAAAAAGCAATTTATTATTATATTTGTTTCAACTCTCCCCAGTTTCATTGAGGAGTAGAATCTTAAAGGAGGAATTAAGATTTTAAAATTGCCAGAAATAAAACCTGGGCTTCTAATCAGAATTTATTACCTTTGCTTAATTTTGTCAAGCTTGATACAAGTCTTTATTTCGCCCATATTTCGGTAATATAAAAGCCATTTTTTTCAATATATCTTCTTGTTTAACTTTATTCCCTGTCAGAGTTGCAAATGCAATTTTTTATCGCGATTGGCTGTCTACTCGAAAGAGCTTCCTTCCAATGCTGGAAATAATTCTGAATTACGTAATGGCCAACGAACTTCTGTGTATTACGCAGTCTGTAAATACTGATAATCTCGTAAACCTATTAAGGAGCTTCTTGATATTCTACTTCATCTTTTTTACACTCGTCAGCACTTTGTTTGTTTGAAGGTGATTCTTTCAAAATGCTCCGTTGGCTCAAATCACTCATTCTCATCGCATCCAATTTAATGCGGTTTATTGCTCGTATAACCGTGGCTTCACAGTGGAGGGAAACTTCCTCGAATGTAATTTACAGCAATTTGTAATATATATTTTTAAATTTATACTTTAAGTTGTCCAATTGTAACTTTTTCATTTAAATGGATTAGTATCCCCTTCGGAAGTTTTGGTTTGGTTTGGTTTTGGTAAATTTCCACTGAAAGTTTTCTGTGGAAATTTACAAAGTTGTTTTTATTATTTTGTTCTTTATAAAGGTACACGTATCCTCGAATCCAAATGCGATTTCTCATCACGAGTTTGCACTTCAATACGATGGCAAAGTTTAGTCGCAGAGTTCTCAGTCGTAAGAACTTCTCTTTGATGCAATATTATACGTTTGCAATAAGATAATCAGCCGAAAGTAGTATTTGCTATTTAAAGAAAATTTTTGCGCTCGATTTCGTGATTAAGAATGGAAATGTGTTCTTTTCGTTTTTGGAAAACGCGGTTTCAGCGGTTACTACAACTTAGGAGAGAACGTCTCGTAACCGCCACTCCTTTGACCACAAAAGAGTGGTCACCTTTGGATGTACAGGTGTTTCTCAGTAAAGGATACTTATGTAGATATTAGAGAAAATAATTTAAAATTTCCATTGCAATCTCAAATTCCAACTCATGATTTCATAATAAAGGTTGTCTTCCGTCTTTTACCGATGCGCTTCTTTGTAAACTATTTGACTCTTCTCATAAAAAAAGTAGGACTTGTCTCCTTATGAATGAGATCAAAATTCTCGATCGTTTTGTTACCTCAATGATGAAACAAGTTCTCTGGGATCCGTCTTTTGATAGGGAAAATTAATTATTGAAAGCGGCGAAGAGAATTTGAAAAATATTAATTTTAAATTTAAATTTTTTAATTTTATCGAGTTTTAGATTTAATTAAGATAAAATTAGATTGGTCATTCATACTTCTTCTGAGTATAAATCTTCCGTATTCGAGTGATACAATACTTGACCTGTCATTGATGGCTTTTTTCAAATTATTGAATTGAATCCTTTTTGAAGTTTTGAGCAGTTTGATGGCAACTATTTGGCTAAAATACTATCTGTCTGTATGATGAGAGGGAACTCTCGAATCAATATAATAATTATATCATCATATAGATTGATCATTGGTTCGATTGGTCATGTTACATCTTTGGGTCGGTTTTCCCACGATGAGTGTGAATAACGTAAATATGAACAACTTTTAAATCCGAAACGCCTTCTCATTTTTCATCGAACATTCATTTTAAATCTTAATGCGACTTAAAGAAATAATATGTCACGTACTAGAGCGACGAATAACTTATTCAGTCTTAATATGTTGATAAAACCAGAAAGAGATACATTTTTTTACTTTTCATTCTTTCGTGTTCCCTTTCACTTCAATCTGCCTTTTTTGTTCCAATTACCAATTTCTCTTCCATCAGGGGATCTTCTTTCGGTTTTTTTCAAACTCTCGAGTTAATAAGGGTATTTTATTGAGACCCAGTTCAGTGAAACAAAAGTAGCGAAATTCGATCCAAAAGTGACGTTTATTCGAAACGAGAATTCCTCCTGCACTCCTTCGAAGGTCTCCAAATCTGCTTTTTCTCATTTTTCTCTATTCAACGTATTTCTTGCCACTTAAGAGCATCCCCCTTCTTCCTTGAAAAATCGATTTTCGATAGGAGAAGCTTCGAATGCTGTGTAAAAATGAATTCCTTGCGATAGAAAACAATTTTCAGTTCTGAAAAGTACTCTGGCCATTGTATCAATCATCTGTACGTAGAGTTGCGTTTGCAGATCAGTATCCCCATGTAACATCAAGATCGCGGTGAATTATTCTTAATAAAAATATTAATATAACATGGTGTCAAGACTATTACAGTGATGAGTATTTGGCTGCCTACGTTGATACTTCCCCCGTGAAAATAATTTGCTATAGCGACAGTCTTATCTGAAAAAATGATGATAAACGAACATTTTTTCTTAAAAATATGAATGTAACGCAATTAAAAAATACGTTACGACTGTCATCGTGGAATTTATAGAAAATCGTAATCCATTCGATAACGTTAAACTTTATGAATTCGAGCTCTTATTCAGAATTTGCGATTCTTTTATTTTTCGTTTTATCCCCTTCCATTGCCATAAATTGAGCGAGTAAGCTCTCTTCATGGTCCAAATATACGGGTAAGCTACCAAAATTATTTTTTATCGCGAAATAAATTCCTTTTATCCCTTGAAAGGCGTTTCTACAGCGAGTGGAAAAATATGGAGCTTCGCCATTTGTCTCGATCACCCTTACGCTTTTATATCTCTTCCCCTATAATCCTGAAGTCAATACATCCGCGATAATCCAGAAATCTGCATTTTTACGTTGTTAAATACAAAACGTTTCGACTGTTATTCGTTCTCTTGCAAATTCACTTTCCCGTAGTGTCCGTTATTTATCCTCGAATTTTATCTTATTCTTAATGTTTATTTCTATGCATCTTTTTCTTGCAAAATCACATTTAAATGTATTATTACTAAGTTCCTGTCCATTAACTCTCTCTTGTCACACTTTGTACTCCCGAGTTCAACTTCAACTGTTACAAACTATGCAGACTATTGTGGCCTTGTTTTTGCAGAAGAAATCCTTGCAGCGCTAGGAACCCTCGTAGGGACATTTCTGTTGGTATCTAATAGAATCCGATTGCTGTTAACAAATACCATAATACGTCATCAGTTTTTAGACTATCGGGTGAATGTAATCGTTGGTTACTTCCGAAAAAGAAATGAATATTTCAAAATATTTAGTACATAAGATTCTAAGACGATTTCTTGGGAATAGTAGAGTTGTGGTTTTCTGATCGAAGAGAGCGTCTGTGTTACCCAGCGCCATTCGCGAACCACCTCGTGTATAATAGATAACGGGTATTCACTGTCGCCGTCGGTTCGATGTCGTTTTCCTCTCCTGCCACCAGGAGGCTCCTCCATCGCACACCACCACTCTCCGGAATTGAAATTCTGAGGGTGGGTGAAGTGAGGGCAGGTGCTCTTTTGTTTTTCTTTACCTCCGGAAGCCTTTTTCACGCGTTGGAATTCAAGGAAACTTTCGTTCGAACGCTTTTGGTTCATTCTGGCGCCTTGCATCGTTTTCCGCACCGTTGAGCAGCCCTCTTGCAATATTACAAATTTTAACGAGTTACTATTTCCTTAACATCTCTGTATCCCTATTCTCGCATTCCTCCGCTCTTTTGTTCATTTTACTCTATGGTCTCTTGGGGGGTTTCCCGCCACTTTTCCAGTTGTATTATTCGCATGTCACTTTACTAAATCAAACTTTTTAGTTATCTTCTATTCTTCTCTTATAATATTTTGTCAAAATGTATTGTTTTACTCAATATTTTTAATTGCTCACAATGATGGAAATTCATAAACTTCGGACCTGTAAACTAGCGTAGAAGAGTCCCAACATAGTGCATTGCATTGGTATCTTTTGGAGCAACGTTCTCCGATTCTTTGGGGAGCTCTCAAATAAAAACCCTTACATTTCACGCACAAGTTTTCAAGTTTATAAGTTTAATTTGCATGTAATAATGAACCCTAAAATATTTTGCATTCTGTAGTTTATGGGATGGAAAGGAATCGTATTTTATCTCGGTGGTCCACGCAGCATCCCTATTGTTCCTCTTGAATGGATTTGTTTCTTCACATCGCTTGAGTCACAGATTATGTAAAGAATCCAATCTAGGTGAATGGGTTTTTCTTTACTAGGCATCGTACTGTATTAGATTATTCATGTCATATGTGACAGTATGTATCGGATGTAAATATATCGAGGGTTTAAAGCAATTAATTCTGAGTGCGCGATGACTCTTAATCAGTTAACCGAGTAAATGCATCTTTTTATTCATTTCCATAAATTTTAGACACTTGAGTAATTTCATTAATCCTTTCCAATGAGTCATCCCAAAGTGCTCCCCTTTGACGAAGAACGCTGTATCCATTTGACTAAGGATTTTGACAACGTCATTCTTTCTTTACGTTACTCACTTGAATTTTTTCTGCGATATACAGCCAAAAGATCTCAAAAGAATAGTTTAAGAGATTGTATTCTTGGTGGAAGATTAGATTTTATTATATAATATCTATAGATAGAAAAGATTGCCATGAAAGAAGAAATAAAAATTATTAAAAGCAATAGCGTCAGAATACTTTACAATTTGGTAAATGCTATCCTTCATCGCATATTCCACTTGCAACTTTGTTCATCATGATAATCGAACGGTAATTCTCTTTAAAAATTAATTGTATCGCTCGTAAATTGCATTCCTTTACGCATGTCATCAGTAAAATTAACCATTGAATGAAGCACTCAGTGTATTAATGCTTCTTGAATGTTTTCTCTTTTGAAGGGAACCCTTTTTATTGGCCCTGAAGAGAATGTGTCTTTGTATTCATCGCTGTATGCCTTTCTGAAATGCACTAATCACTTATTTTCGCTCTTTTTTTCTTTTTTTCAAAAGAGTTTGAATATGTATCTCCAATCTTCATTACGGTGTCTTACTTATACTGTAAAACCTCTAAATCCTAATTATCAAATTACGTTTCGAAATAGGAGTTCAAATAGCTTTTCATTCTACGGATGCAACGGAAAATTTCCGAATAAGAATAGTGAAAGTGCAGTGAAAGGAAAGTTTTCTAATTTGAACTCATTTCCAGTCTTCGATTTCCTCTATCGATTAATAGAAGATAAGTAAATTTGTTAAATAAATGGCGCCAGTTTATGTTTCTTTTGTCGAAACTATAATTATCATAATGAAGCGTTTGCGAGATATTTTATTGAGAATAGAATTAAATTGTTTAGTCGCAGATATTAAGTAAACCGAATTTAAATATTGTAAATTAAGTTCATTCTGTCGTCATACCTGAATTGTTTCTTCTGTACTTTGTCATTATATGTTTGTTTCTAATGAACATGAACAGAATCCTTGATCGAAAGCAGTGTAATTGTTTTCTTATGATAGAAATAATTTTTGATAAATGAAGAATTTCTGAACACCTGATAATAATTGATCTTTTAATAATGAATTGACAATTTTATCGAATTGAACAGATTCTGGTGGTAATGACTGAAAAATCACATAATATCGCCGCTTTATATAAATTGATGGCATTTTGTATCTTCGGATAGAAATTCCATTCTCCATCGCATGAATAATCAGCGACGCCTTAATATTAGGTCTACCGGAAAAATCTGCCCGTTTTTAGAATGAAACAAAAGAATAGATTTTTTCATACTTTGAATAAAGTTTATTGAATAATTTAATTGCCATCATTATTTATGACATCTCTACAACGTGATAGCATTTGTATATCCCATTTTTAAAGAATGTCTTATCTCTAGAGGCCAAAAATTTAACCGGTGTCTGTCTGATTTTTCTTCTTTCTTGAATTATTTGCCCTTCAAGAAATTTTGTAAGGACAGAAACCATTGGTATGCGAACGCGTCTCACTTAATACTAACGAGAATGGTCTTCGTTTTATTCATCTAAGACGAAAATGTGTGTGTGATCGAAAGAGAGAGCCAAATATGCGTTTAATGAATATGAGCTTAATTGTTGAAACATTGTAACCGGAACGGATTTTTGGCCTCTAGAGATAAGACGTTCTTTAAAAATGGGATATACAAATGCTGTCACGCTGTAGAGATGTCATAAATAATGATGGTAATTAAATTATTCAATAAACTTTATTCAAAGTATGAAAAAATTATTCTTTTCTTTCATGCTAAAAACGGACAGAACTTTTCGGTAGACCTATTACTTCTGGATTTGAAATGTGATGGATTTTAGTGGATGCCTCCGCACTGCCCACTGAGCATCGAATTAGAGAAAGAAGATGAAAAGCCTTGTTCGTGCTTAATTTATTTCTTACTTGCGATGGCATCGTCAAAAGATTCCCCAAAATGAATCTGCAGCCGATGATTCTTAGGGTGACATCTGGTGACGCACGGCTCTGACTTACGGTCCATTTAGCGTGACTCATTGCTGCCAATAGATCTGTGATAGAACGAGAGGGAAATCCATTAGAAACAGACATAGAGACGCTATCTATAGTCATACTTGAAGGGTGAGAATCCATCCGAAGACATTTTCTTGTTTCCCTCGAATTCGCTAGTGGTCTTCATCAGTTGATCTGGAGAGTTCTTGCATCAAATTCCTTGTACTCTTCTTATTCTTCTTTATATCGTGTACAGATGAACTTAAAATCTGCCTATGATGGAAGAATGATCAATTTCCACGAAATATTTTAGCACAAGTACAATATACAAATATAATTAAAGTTTATGGTTAGATAATTTTCTTTTAAGTGTCTAACAAAGGTATTGCGTAGAGTTTATTTGTATAGTCAACCTATTAAGGAAATAGGAATACGTCTTTATATTGGAAGATTATTATTAAGGAATTACTTTCAAATAAGCTGCTGTCACTTTTATCAAACTCTCAATTGATGATTTTCCGAGTGTTTCCGAGTCCGAAGAAAGTGGGAGCGGTCATACTTGTAAGGTCTAATTGTCGGGAGAAAGGGCTTTATTGCATCTTCTGTTGCGAGTCACTCAAAATACTCCATAAAAACGATTTGGTCGTCCCAAATAATGGAGAGAATTTTGGCGTCGGAGAAACGTGCACTTCAGGTGCTTGATTGAGTTGGAATGAAACAGCCATATTAATAAATACGTTCGGTAATTTGTATTGATCGTTGCTAATAAAAGAGGTGCGGAGAATATTGCTTGCAGCTGAAGGTCAATGAAGGGGAAAACTACTGTAGACCTGATCAAGTTGGAGGTCTTTTTAGGTTCGTTATGTTAAATATAAAGTTGCTCTATAAAAATTTGTTTATAAATTCCCTTTTCTTACTTGAGTCCCTTTCAACGTCGTCAGAAAGTAGAGTTGTCGGGCGACGAACTAGCGTCAAAAGGTTTGAAATTTAGGTGGATTTTTTCAATCTATAATTGTGTTTTCTTCTTTAAAAAGGTATATGAAAAGTTTCATGTTCATCCTACATTTCCCCATAATATACCCTAGAATTTTATCAATAATTTTTAATTGATGTTAAGGATATACTTCGTCATAAAATTCTCTTTCTTGCTCTTCGTTCTTTCTCTTTCGCTCTATCAAAACACGGCAAAAATTACGACTTGTCTAAATTATTATTATAAATTTATCATTATTTTAATTTTATTGGCTGTTCCTTCTTAGTTCAATTTTAAGATTACGATAATGTTAAATAATGAAGTGCATTCAGCTCATATCAACGGCATTTTGAAGCTCATGTCTACTAGAGGTAAATGGTGATTTTTAATGAGGGATCCTGACTCGCATAATAATTGCTCCTCGAGAAGCGAGCTTTTCTAGACGTTCTTAGTGTCAGTTGGAAGCAATAAAGTTTTACTTTGCTGTGTATCCAATCATTGTAACATCATAGCTTAGTATTTCGTGATGAAACCGTCTGGTGATTTTCAGCAGAGTGCAATTTTTCATGTGTAATACATTTCCTTGTTTTGACGCAATTAATTTCTTCTCTGATTTGAAAGCATCTTCGTAATTGTGTCCGCACAGGACTGATGATGTTTAATGTAGCAGGAACCCCTCTGCGATGACGCACTCGTCGAGGAATGCCACCCAGATGCAGCAGCTGTTCTTCTCAATGGGACATTTCCCTATCATCAATGCTGCATCTTCTGCCACACCCTCCTTCACCTCCATTTTTGCCTTCTTCGAAATGCTATTGCAGAATCTACTTGAGTTGGGTCAAACGTTGTTATTTATCCGAATAAGAGCGGACGAATGAAAGACAAGGACAATCTTCATTACGAGTACATATCCATTTACGAGATCAAGTGGCATTTTTTACTCATTTTTTTCTGTTTGTTTCATTCACAAATGTCAGTTTGCTTCACATCATCCTTAGTAACCATCGAGTGTAATTTCTTCATGCACTAATTAATCAGAACTTTCATGGAACTTTAAATTTAATATTTTTTCCTTTGCTATTGATCTCCAAGTTCATATCTCTCTTATTTCAATCCATTTTCTTCGTGAGAAACTTAATGTCGTCGAAATTCATAAAAAGTAACAATTTCTATAAATACTTACGTTTCAGCTACACCACAGCTCCCGTAAAGTTATGTGATTCTCTTGTTTTCGTATACGACAAAATATATATATATATATATATATATATATATATATATATATATATATATATATATATATATATATATATATATATATACGAGGAAAGGTGCGCTTGCTTACAGCAAGCAATGTAATAGTATATTTTTTAATAAAATGAAGGTATTTAGTAATATATTCTGAAAGCCCATTCTAAACATAACGTAAATGACATTCTCGTAGCGAGCATTGCATTGATTTCGATTTCCAATGCATATCTTACTGCAGCATTATTACCGCCCTGGCGTCGAACCAAGGCCATCCAACGAATAATACTGTCATTATTGGCTTGAGTATGATTGACTTTATAAATATTCCGAATATCAAAAGGAAATTCATTCAAGAAGTACCTCAAAATGTGTCCTAAATTTCCTATGCATTTTAAATGGAGATATAGTTAAAGCCCCCTAGCATCGAACCAACGACCATTTACGATCTTATTACGGTTTCATTAATGTGAGAATGGTCCCTTATATGGCTGTGTGAAATTTTGAACCTCTGCGCGGTTGGGAAGTGTCATAAAAAGCTTTCGCAAATATGGCCAATGCATTCCTTATGACAAAAATCGAGATTACGGGTCGCTCTGGAATCGAACCCGTGATACATAGGCAAGTGCTGATTATTTTCGAAGTACGAAATATTTGTATCTATTTGTGTTTAAAGTTTGAATGATCTACGTATCATATAAAAAGAGCTACGATTTTTCAAAATTTGAAACTTTTTCACCTCCTGGCATCGAACCCATGACCGCTTGTGCGTAATAAATGTTTTTCATTTTTCCGTAGATATGTATAATAGCAATAGCCACATGAAATTTTAACTTTCTAGCGTAATGGGAAGTATTTTTAAAATTATTTGAAAAACGGCCCCATGCATTCTTAACGGGGAAAATCGAGATTACGGGACGCTCTGGAATCGAACCCGTGACACATAGGCAACTGTTGATTTTTTGCAAAGTACATTTTATACGTATCTATACGTGTAAAAAGTTTGAATGATCTATATTTCATATTTATAGAGCTACGATTTTTCAAAATCCGAAAGTATTTCACCTCCTGGCATCGAACCCATGACCGGTTGGACGTAAGCGATAGCATTTTTCCGTAGATATATATAATAGCAATAGCTACATGAAATTTCATTATTCTATCATAATGGGAAGTATTTTTAAAATCATTTGAAAAACGGCCCAATGCATTCTTAATGGGGAAAATCGATTTTTGGGGCCTCCTAGAATCGAACCCATGATAGGTAGGGTCGGTTTCCCAATTTTTCCTAGGTGAGATTTAGTTGGCCATTACGAAAAAAAATCGGCGGCTCCGTGGACAAAGCGGTTTGGGCCTGACATTAATATCCTATATATATATATATATATCTGTATATATATCCCCCCGAAGCGTCTATATATAATAGATATATATATATATATATATATTCAAATTAAAATCTTGAAAGAGTCGAAGAGCGAACCATGTACGATTCATTTAGCTCTTTGTTTATTTAAATCGGAATATCTCTTCGCGTTGGAATGTTTTTTTGCTATATCCGCTCATAAACGGGTACCCGCTCGTATTTTTTGCAATCATCGTATTACGTGAGGAATTCGTAAACTTCCGGTATTATTGTGATGAAGATGCACGCATCTTTAAGGCAGATGGAAGTCCTTGTTAGAATAGTAATACTCGGTGACTTACGGGAAAGCTGTCCCTAGAGGTTACACATCCTGTCCACTTAATGGGCGAATAATTGGGGAAATGGACAGAGCGCTGCTTCTACATCATTCAGCCGATTTAACGTACTTAGGCCTCGCTTTTTGTCCGAAATTTTTGACTAAAATTAGGCTCTCCGTAATTGACGTCATGGAAAATGACAAATATATTTTTTTCTAAGGCACATGACTAATTTTACAAGTGTTTTCTCCGCTGGAAGTGAACGTTATTGTTATTCCCATGTCACTTAACAAGTGAAGATATATTGATTTCATTATATTCAGATAGGGGCGATTAAAAAAAAAGAAATTAGGCTATGTAAAAACGGAAAACCGTTTAAATTATTTGAAATTATGTTTGGGAATGATTGTCCCCAAACGTGTTTTTAAGGATATGAAATCAAAATGCCATTATTCTCATCTAATATCTCCGAGTAAAGTGCATTCTTGGGCGACCAAAGAATGGGAATAAATTCTCTCAAATTCCATACATTCTATTTTTGATTTAATTTATACATTCCAATAAATACTTCCGACTGTACAAGAACTTGGGAGTGATAATTGATAGAATCCTGAATTAAGATATGCACACAAATGTATTTGAAGTTCCGGAGATATTACAAATGAGAAATGTGGCAATTGCAAAAAAAAACTAAAGAAAAAGGGTTTCACATCAATTGTAAGGTCAATAATTGGATATGCGCCCACTATGTATCAAGGTTGAGAAATTAACAAATATTTTTAGAAATACCACAAGTTCATGATCGACTAGGGTAAAATTTAAGCGTAACTGAAGATTTAAAGATTGCGGGATAGGAAATATTCGAAGAAAGAAGAAAATTTTATCAGTTACTGGAATTTTAGGTTGATTTATATGACAGTGGCATACATACATTCCTGTTTGAATCAAATAATTTCTTATCTTCGATTTGCTTCAGAAAATGATATGGTAAATATTTTAAAGTAAATCATATCGTTATTGAATTGGTTACATTTATTATGTGAAGCATACGTGACGTAGATTTGAGAGAGCAAAGGTAATGCTATACACAGTAGTCTAAGTTCCATAAAATGAATACATCGGATTATATTCACGCAGGTACATAGTAAATAAAAGACACTCGATTTTTATATTGTGTACAAATGTCACGTAAATAGTGAACGAAAGAGGGTGGAAACTTAATGCTTGATAGGAAATGCTTTTAGTGGAAAAATATTTAACATCCCGTTATATACGATCATATACTATACAATACATAATTACAAAGTATTTCAATTGAGATGTTGTTCCCATCTTACGTAGCAGGCTATTGTTGAAATTGCTTTGGTTGTGCGTCACCGAAAATAGAAATAAGATTGTGCCCAAGTTTTGTTTATGTATTTATGTATAGTTTATTGTTCTATGATCTTCTATCGCTGAGGTCCCCGGTTCTAATGTCGTCTGAGGAGGAATTTCTTCCTCTTGGGATGTGTGTGACGTCCATTGTTTAGAATCACACTGTAATTTTCCAAAAAGAGGATGTTTGAGCTGTATATAATTAAATATTTGGTGAATCGGCGAAAGGGACGATTGTTAAGCTAAAACTTAAGATTCCTTAACCCGATCTCGGGTTTTTCGCCGGTACAAATAACTTTTGGAACACGTTGCAGATAAATTTATTTTATTCAAAGATTTTTGTCGGAGAACACCGAAGTATTTGATTTAAGATAGTTTCTACTAAATATCACCAATATTTCACTTATTAACTCAATTTTTCCGAGAAGACTTTTTCTTTTTAAAAGTATGATCCTCTTCCTATTGAGTCCATTAGGACCAGCAGCCGAAGAATAGAGGATAATTAATCAATTTAAATATCAAATTTTCATTTTCCGCTCCTATTTAATTCTTCCTTTTATTCAATTTTCCTATTCTTTAAAAGCGTTTTTTATTAAGTGTCTTCTAAGTTCCTCTAATTCACCTTTCAAATTGTTGGAAACTTCTTATTGCATTGATTAGAGTTATACTATTTACATCACACATAGTTGGACCACGTTGACCTTTATTATAAACTCGTTTCGGGAATGATCCTCGCTTAGTTTCGGATGGTATCCATACACATGGACACTGAAATAACAATTTGTAATCAGTAATATTCCCGCCCAAAATAAAACCGAATTATTTCCACCCCTCCTACCAGTAATTTTATGGAATTTTCAGTAACTGATATATTGTGTAAATAAGCTATATAATTAATTTATGATAATACTTTCTTCGGAATGAAAATAAAATTATCATAGCGAAGAAGAATTATGATAAATAGACACTTAAAATCAGTTATTTTATGAATATCGCATTTCTTTCAAAAACATATTGACAGGGTTTAGGAATATTTAATAAAATCTGTATGTTTAGGCGTATGCAACTATCGTTAGAAAGAAGGACTTTAAAAGTATTACATCGGATATAACATAAAAATCCCTGAAATTGCCTGAAATGAAAAAGATATAAAAGAATATAGTTGGTGCGAGGTGTGTGACTGCGTTACTTAATGACGACAGAGCACTCGAGTTGTTTCCAAGAGCGTATTGTTGGAGGAGTACTTCCGCTAAGGCTTTTCGGTTAATTTCACGGAATTCGGGGACCCTCAGTGGCCTCCCCTCTTGTGTGCTGGAGGGCGCCGCTGAGGATGACACATCAACGGCGTCGCGGCGCCCGTCTGCCGCTACTCTATCGATTGAGAGGCACTGGTCGATTGCTCCGTGGACCAGATGAGGGCGTGCCGTTCTCTTGGTAAACATCCCTCCCACTTTCGATTCCTTCAAGATGGATAGATTCACGTCAAACGAATGGCAACAGAATAAAAAATCAAGATCGTTAGAATTTTGTACTTGCGCAGAAATTTCTTTTATCGGCTCGTTACCGCTGTTATTTGCAGATTAAAAGTAGTTAAAGGGTCGGAGAAATTGGTAATTTTAAGCGAAAGTAATATAGAAAATTATTTTCTTCCGGAAAATCACTCTTTGGAATGCATATTTGTTATTTTGAAAATGCTCATTTTTCGTATCTATTTGTTTAAGCCGAAAAAAATACCGTTTACTCTTGTCTTGGGAAAATAGTGACTTTAATGGTGAAATTGTATTGGTTTAACAAACGTGCGATAATGCGAACGAAATTTTTAAAGAAGATATTATTATTACCTTTCAATGCGTTTCACTTTATTGATACACGAAAAGAATCAATAGAGAGAAAAAGAAATAAGAAAAATTAAAAAAGGGCTGAATCCGTTTTCGAAAAACATAATTATGATTCACACCCTAAACAGCAGTCTATTAAGAAGTTAAGATTGGTAACAGTTGTGAATTCTGTTTATTTAAATCGCATCATTTAATGGCAAGCGCAATTCATTTCCCTTTATTGACAAATGTAGTTTCTTCAACAATCCACGCCGTGTCAATTATTGAGTTTTGTTGCTAAAACAAGTGATTTCCTTTTAATACCTGTTTCAAATCCCTACTATCCATCTAAATTTCGTTTTAAAACCGTATTTCGGTCAAATGAATTTTAGATTTTCCCTTTTTTCTAGTGGAATTTGCGATTTTGCTGTTTTCGAAGATTTTGAGAAGATATCCAAATATAACTCTCTTAATGCAGCAATTCAGCAATGAGGTTCCTCAAAGATGACATCTTTGAGGAACCTCATTTTCGCTATTAAGACGTAATATACGTCAATGAAGAGATTTGAATTTCCCTCTCTTTCTTTCATCTTCAGAAGAATTTCTTTTCGAAAGAAAAATCGACGTTAAGTGATCTTCTTCACATATTCACAATACTCACTTGTGAATTATCTTTAAGTGAAAGTTCCAGAAAACGTTTTTTTTTCTTCACCTCTTTCAATTTCTGAGCATATGATTTTCTACGTCTCACTCACACAGGAAAATTAACTTATTATATGCTAATGTTAGTATGATATATTGTGTACAAATTTCGTCTATATATGTATACATTATTATGCATATTGTAATGGCTAATTTGAAAAGTATTTTTAAAGTAAATTGACGTACTACTATACGCAATGGAATAGGTAGCCATAATTTTAGAATAAAACTTTGAATAAATTCTCTTTTATTTTATCTTTTTTTTTAAGTCTAGCCCATTTAGTAGAAGTAGTCGATATTTTCCCATAAATCCGAGTTTCACTAACCTCACCTTATGTTTTGCAGAGCACCGAAAAGTCCACCAGAATTAGAGAGAAATCAATTTTGTCGGAAAAGTTAAGGTATTGGCATCATTTCCGTACCTCGATACGTCATGCTCGAGGATCATGTCCTATCTCCATGACTTTATCATATCGAAAGATCCTCTTTTTTATTTTGCACTCTTTTGACGTAGTTAATTATACAATTCTTTCTCTATTTATTTTCCCGTCACTTAGCTCAATTGCGCGTTAGTCTATTCTGCTGGTTTGATTATTCTTTTATAAGTCTTCTTCCAATCGTTGGTCACCGTTTTCATCATCACTTTCCTCATATTCGAAGAGAGTAATCTCGCTCGTTCTTATGAAGTATGTTAACGAATATATCAACCTCTTAGTCATTCTTAAACACTGAGCGATCTTCATTGTATTCTTCGAGTTTCCATGGAGTCACGCCCTTCATGACACTCTGAATCAAGTGAGAGAATTAGATTCCAAAACAAAAAAAAATGTTTCAAGAATTCGTTTTTTCCACGAACGAAAATAATTGATTAGTTTAATAGAGTCTTGGTACATGAAATCCCTACGCTGAAATGTGGTTAGCAGGGTATTTTCACAGTCATAAATGTAACTCCTATGGAGTCCTTCTTTTCCATCATGACTCAATTTGTTCACAATGCTTACGAATGTACATTTTTGATTATTAGCACTGACTCTTATTGTTCCATTTTAACCATATCGCGTTTTCTCATTGATCATGAGAGAAGTGCATGAGGCCACAGTGAAGACACCCATCAGCAAGCTGTTTTGTCTTCGAGAGTTGCGCTACTTCGTCCTTTGACAAAATTCCTTTCAAACTAAATGTTTAAAACTCATGGAAATTGAAAATACTTCATTTTGAATCAAGTTCGATTTCCCTCATGTTTCTAATGGCAGCAATTTTTCCGTCCTGGCGTTAAACTAAGGACAAACTATGCCAAATATTTTCATATTTGGCATAGTTTGTTCCCCCCCCGCGTTTATACCAAGTCTATAAAAAATTTCAAAATTTCGAAGTAAAAGACTTCAAGGAAGTAACTCAAAAGTTGTTCCGAATTTCCCATGCATTCCCAAAGGAGATTAAGAACCTTAGAATCGAACTATTTATTATTATATAGTACAAAAAGTATTTATAATTGCTATCATGCAAATAATCTGCCGTCCATCTCTCTGATAATTACTTCAAAAAATCAAATTCGCCTCCTATGTATGTTAAATAGGGTAATCTCTAATGAGCCTAGGATCGAACCAATGACCAATTATTATTTGGTAATTGCATGTATATGTAGTGGTTCAGCCCATCTATGTGAAATCTGAGAATATTCTGCAAATCCGGGAAGTATTTTGAAATATTTTAGATATCCGGGCCAATGCATTCTTACGAGTCCGATTTTGGATCTCCTAAGTATCAAACCCATGATTGGAAGAGGCGTTTTCTCATTTTTTTCCCATATAAATATCACCGAAGCAGCTATGTAATTGATATGTCCCACCAAAGCAACTATATATTATTCATAGCAACTATTGAAAAAACGAACATATTCAAAAATTCGTTTTTCCCTCGAACAATACGTGAGAATAATCGTTTAGGGAAATATAGTCACGGTGCAAGCCACGCACTTCTGTGCGTTATGCTTATACATATATATGCTACCTTTACTGTTGTATTTTATTGAATGCGTTGATACCCTATAG
The DNA here is from genome assembly GCA_020796165.1 of Pantala flavescens. NCBI lineage: Eukaryota > Metazoa > Arthropoda > Insecta > Odonata > Libellulidae > Pantala > Pantala flavescens. Next base: position 20,297,784 of record CM036882.1, read on the forward strand.
CATGGGTGCGCAAACCTGCGGCCGCGGGCAAGGACTTACGCGGCAGTGGACGTGTGGACAATTGCTGTAAAACGTTTTTCATACCATATGACGTTACGCAGACATTTTTTACATATGTAGACCAGTAAATTGAATATGTCAGATATATCATACTCCGTTTTAATGTGAAATTTGTAAAATTTTACATGAATTCTAAAGCATTATTAAGTTTACTTGGACTTATTGGCGGCCGTTCCTAAAGTAAGTAGTGCGGCCATCAAAAGCGGAAAGGTTTCGCATCCTGCCCTATAGAAATGTAGCCGTATTAACATCAACAATAATGTAACATTTATGACGGTTCGAATGTTAGCACTAATTATAGTTTTAAATTTTTCTACAATATCTTGGAAAAAAAGTTTATATTCATTTAATAAAAATGTACACTATATTACTGTAGAAGTGCTATTTCAGTGGATGACTGATGATTTTCTTGCATCTTAGAATTACTTTTTGTCACTCAGTCTTTCCTAATTTTTTCGCATACTTATTACATAATTTTAAGTTTATACTCTAATACATATATTGTAATTATATTACTAATCATTATTTTTCTGTTTATATTAGGAATCCATGGATCTCAGGATCCTTCTGAGCCAAGATTACTTATCCTGCCATCTCAACCAATCCAAGTAAAGCCCATAGGAAGCATTGCACTATTAACATGTAAACCAAATGTGGAAAATCAAGACTTGGTTGGAGACTTGAGATGGATGGATCCAAATGGAAAAGTAGTGGAGCCTGACAAGTATGCAACTTGCTGAACATTGAAGTTAATCTTTGATATCACAATGTATCACTTGCTATATTCATTTCATTTTAATGCTACATTTTAATCTCGTTATTGTGTATATTGTGTTCTTCTTCGCTGTCAATTGCCACCTAATATTAATTCTATTTATATGCGCTTTTTCTAACAATTTATGAGTCTAAGAGTAAGTCACCATTTGAAATGTTAGAAATATACCCCTATTTTTTATTGATTCTCAGATATTAATATAACTGAAGTATCTAACTGCTCTATAATATTTTATTGAAAATTTATTATAAATGATAGAAAATACTCACATTTTTACCCTTTTTAATAACATACTATAAACGTTTCAACTAATTACCTTGATGGTGAAAAAAACTTTCACAGTTATATCAAAGTAAATCAGCAGTGAACCTCCTAAGGATATTCGTGTGGAGTAATTTCCATATATTTTTAAATAAGGAGATGGTTTACACAGAAAACAAGGAAGGAAAAATTTAGCTATCAATTATCAAAATGCTAATGAATTTGGATCTTACTTCTCAAATATTCACTAAACATTGGTTCAAAACAATAAAAAGGCAATCAATAGTCCAACTATTGATAATAATTACAATTATGCATCTTACATATTACTAAAACTTATTTTTCTTCACTGATGCTTGTTGAAATCCTGTGATGCTAATGGCTCCAAACTGTATTTGTAATTTTATATGTAATATTTTAATGTGTTATATAACGATGTTGGAACCTGAGAGACAGCATGTTGTAATTGAGTTTTCAACAAAGTGAAAAAACTTCCACAGTGGCGCATTACATAACTATAACTATGATATTGTACTTGTTTAAGGTCTATAGTGACAATTTATAACTAGTTAACCGTACAAATCACTATCATATCACAATTTACACATCACTATCATAATTAATTTCCATAATTACTTGCATTGTCAAATTTTTTTCTTATTCATTTTACTGTTTTGAGTAAGTTAGAAGTGGTTGTTAATCTATTCTGTGTTATTTACAAGCATTAAAAGAGTTGCTGAAGAATGGAAAATTCTTGGTTAAATGCCATTTATGTGATTATATTGAAACTATATATCTATCTCTCTGTACAAAAATTATTTTGTAGACTAATGTCTGAATAGTAAGTTTTTTTCTCTTTAACTTTGTAATTGTCAATATGGTAGAATTAGTTACATGCCAATCGCTTAAAGGTATCATTTTATCATTCTTTTCTTTTAGTAACTTTGGAGTTTCTCCTAACTGTCTTTATTGTAGGATTTTTTTATTTTCTATTAGATTGAAAACTTTAATAACACACCATGTAATACATTATTATATCTGTTATTTCTCATGGAAAACTTAGTTTTTAGATTTATAGATATAATTGCCATTCTAAATTCTACATCATGCACTGAAGCATTGATTTAAATTTTGTTTGAATCAATGAAGAGAGTGCAATTGCAACTTTTTGTCTTCCTTCTATTATCACTTATTGTAGTTGGACTAAGGATTCATATAGTACTTCCATAGGTAACACAGTCTAAGTTGTATGTATGGTCTCATTCTGACTAATTCAAATATTTTGGTAAAAAAAACTCATTACTGATGGATGAAAGAACAATCTTGAAGGAACCAATTTCATTTTAACATTTCCGTGTATTTGTCTGACCTCTTTTTATTCTCTTACAATTGCCACAAGTGAAGGACAAGATTTAAGGTAACATTGTTGCATGAGTGATAACCTCAAGCGGTCTTCTAGATAGGTGATGTCATTATTTTTAGTTTTTCATGCATGAAATCCATGTATTGCTCTGAATATTTCTGTAAAATATAAAATTCCTGGAAAATTCTTCCATAATTGTTACCATTTTTCATTAGATCTTCATCCATCAACAAATCTTCACTTGTCTTATCTAGAATGAGTTGCTGTTATAATCATGTAAGATCCCTTTACTGTGTTTAATTTGAATAGTGATAATTTTTTTTCTAAATTCTTTTGATAAGAAAGTTCTTATGTCAATTTGTATCATTATGACTTTGTATTGTACTTCAGATTATTCCATTGTGAACTCTCTTGTTTGTAAAATTCATTCGCCAAATAATTTTATTATTAGAATTAATGAAAATATTAATTATACTGGATCTGATGCATGTAAGTGGATAACTGTGATACTTAAACTTTTCACTTCTTTAGGCATGATGTGATACTGAAGTCGTTGCATGTCTGTGAAGGATTTGAATGCATGCTGCATTTTCAACTCTTCATAACCACTGTATATAGAATGTACCAATTATTTCAGTTTGGTGATTTATGGCCAAAGATAAACTATTGTCCTTTGTTTCATTAAATTAGGACATAACAGGCCAATTATATTTATTAAAAAAGATTTGATATTTACAGAATATAGTTTAAAGCTATATTTTCACTGAAGAGTACCTTTTATGCCATGCAGTTCAAATACTCATAAACTTTACGAGCACAACTTCAACTTGGTGATGTAAAAATTAACAATCTTGAATGGAAGATTTTGTTGATATTTTTTCAAAAAATGAATTTGGCTTGGTATTATGTGTATTTCATTATTGCTAAAATATTCTTTCCAGAGTTAACTCTTTAAAGAGGTTTATTGGTTCTTAATGTTACTTTCATGTTGTTGATGTCATAATTTTAAGTTTTCTATGTAATGGTTGAGAAAAAATGGCAAACATCAATGTCATGTTGCCAACTTTCTGTTTTTCTAGCCTTGTGAGCATGATAAATTACATGAGTATAGAAGAGTTAATTATCATATTTTGTATTAAAAAATACCTGCTAATATTTAGTATCCCATGCATAAATCATTCTGTAAAAGTTCCATCTGATAGATAGCCAATTTTTGGTAGAATACTCAATGATAAGTATTATAAAAATATTATTAGTTGTTTTTATGTATTACTTTTTAATATTATTTGATGAGTGTATTTCATTTTACCTTATACATTATATTCTACCTGTATATTATATTTTACCTGATATCCAGCAAAATACTTGAATTAAATACTAATTAGGAGGAGGTTTGACTTTGGTTATTATGCATAATCTGAACCTCTAAGTTGGACAATAGTTTAGAATTATTTATATTGTGCCTTAAATAAGGTTAACATTGTGTGCCCTTTTCCAATGACTTATTGAGCCAAGGCAAATTAGATAATTCATATTTTCTGTATGTAAAATATATTTATAATATAATGTGTTCAGAAAATAAGTTATATGCTTTCTGACCTGATTTGTGAAAAGACATTCTGAAGGATTGCTTCTGTATTTCAATCCAGAAGGGCTATTAAAAGATGATCACTGTGTGGGCATAATGAAAAATTCTTTAGTTATTGAAAAATATTATTTCCTGTCTAGTTTTCTTTCATACAGTAGTTTTTCATGTACTGCCAAGTTTTCCTTCATTTTCTATCTAATTTAACCCTCCATGTTGGCCATTTAGCCAAAATTTCTCTATTTGTATTCATAATTTCTTCATGTTTGTGAAACCTTATTTAAAAGATGTGAGTGATGGTTCTCTAATAACCTTTATTTTTTTAATTTTCAGTGACCTTTCCAAAAAGAGGATGTATGTGATGAGTTTGCCAGATGGAGAAATGGTTTTAATCATCCGCTCTATAACAGAGAGTGAAGCTGGAAATTATACTTGTGCAGCTACCTATGCTAATACTGAGCAACTAAGAAAGGGTGTTAGAATAGAAACTATAGGTGAGATGAAAAGATTACTAATAACATAATTGAATTAATAATACTTTAAAATAATTACAATCAGCTTATAGAGTTTTAGTTTTTAAATATCTCATTTTCATTCTTTATTCATTCACCTTTATTAAAGATTACAACATACCTGGTGGAGGATTTGTGTTCTGAATGCAAATAGCTGTCCTAAAAGTGCATTAGTTAAACTTGTATCACAAATATGAGTATAATATACTTCACTGAAAATGTAATACAACATAGGCAAGGCCATGTGATTCAATGTCACATAATCAGCACAGGATTTTTAGAAAAAAAATGTAGTTTGCATTGAATAAGTTAATGATAAACAATTCTATTTTTTATGCAGGAGATTTTTTCTTAGTATTATCTTTTGATTTGAAAATCCAACTATCTAGTCGGCAAAGTGTAAAATATCTTATGTTTCTCTTTTCTGAAGAGTTTTTTAACATAACTTTTCAATAATCATTAATATCACGATATACATCTCTAATATCCAGATACATATATGTATATATATTCCAGGAAGATATTAACAAACCTTGCAGATTTATGCCACACAGAGAGATATATGCATAAATCTTTTTTGAAATGAAAGATTCATTGTAGAATTCTATTACTAAGTAGACTGTAAGATAATAGAATGGTATGTGGAAAAAAAGATTAAAAAAATAATTGTGATGGTGGCATTAATAAATAAGATACAAGGAAGTGACCTTAGAAGATATATTCTAACAACAATCTAGATGATGAATTATTTTTCAGACCTTTCCTGTTTGTAGATATTTGTTCAGAAAATTTTTGATACAGATTAAGTAAAACCCTTGTATCTCTTTGAGTCTCTATAAATAACAGTATCTTTTAGGGACTTGTTTGGCCATATTTTAATATCCCTCATTGATAGCTTATGATGCCTTAATATGATTAATATTTTCTTTATTTATGCATTTTATCTTTGTCCGTAATCTTTGGTTTTGTTTTGTTTAAATGCATACTTAACGAGTAATATAGAATTTCTTTTATAAACTTTAAATAAATTTTATGTAATTATTTTTGTACGAAATCATTTGATAAATACATCTCAATATAAATTTCTGTTTTATTCAATAAATTAAATTCCTGCTAATGTACTTAAAATGCTCTATATTATAATAGAAATTACTTGATCTATTATAGTTTTAAGATGATATTACTATATCATATTATAACTCTTAAACTGAATCTATTTGACTAATTTCACCATTTTATCTATTTCTACATCTTTTCTAATAAATGTATGATTTCTTTTCAGTTCCAATCACTTATGTTGATGCTCCACTAGAACAATATCCAATTCTTGGCTCACAATATAAAATTAAATGTAAAGTTACTGCTCATCCTGCCCCTATAGTAGATTGGTACAAAAATGATGAGGTGATAACTACAAGTAGGTTATTTATTCAGATATATCAGATTAATTAAAATTGCAATCAATTGCATGGTTTGAGGTAAATTAATTACATAATTTACTTTGTTAAAGATGACCATTATATTGTTGAGGCTGATGGACTTCTAGTCAAGAATGTAACAGAAAGAGATGATGGAGTCTACAACTGTAGAACGATAGTGATAAATACTGGAGAGCTGAGTGATAGACACATTCGAGTTGAGGTAATGGAAAACTGTTTTCTCATTAAGGATTTATTACTTTGACAAATTAAAAGAATAAAAGGTTATTCTGAATCCTTATTATTTCTAGAATATTGGACCATTAAATTAACACTTGCTTGAATCATTTTGAAAAAAAAAAACACAAAAGGGTTTAAATAGAATGAAGGGAGTGAAATAGAATTGAGAGTTTCATTATTCAGAAAATTGATTATTTATAAATTTCACTGTGGAAACAAGCCTGAATGTCAATAAGTATGTATGTTTTTTATTTATCTTATTTTTAAAGGACTCAGAATACGCTACATCCAATAGAAAAAAAATTGACATTGAGATTGGTGTTTAGCTAAAGATCTATCTTAAGATCAATCAGTGAAATTTAAGATTAACGGTCAAAATTACAAGGGTGATTGAGTTGATAAAACAAGGGTTCCTTTTCTTGCCAAAGTTTTTTAACGTTAAGTATGCTATGGAATTTAAGGAAGTTTTTGATGCTTTTGATGGAAAATTATCAAGTATAATTAAGGATAAGTGTGCCAAATATTCAATCAGAATTGATAGAATATACTTATGAAAATAGACAGCTAAATTTTATTTTTTATTTCACTTTGATAGATTAGATTTTTAATGAGAAAGAAACTTTATTCATACATTAATTATAAATATAGTTGAACAATAAATTATATGTTTGACTCTGTGTAGGTGCATGTACCTCCGGTATTTCAAGAGATGGATGTATCTAAAGAAGCAGTTGAGGGCCATTCAGCATCTTTCAAGTGCCAAGCCTCTGGAAAACCTCTTCCCCTCTATTCATGGATCAAGTCTTCCACCAAAGAAGATCTCTCCAATCCTACCTCTCCATCATCAGCAGGGAGGTTCTCTGTAGATAAGAATACAGGAATACTAACCATTACATCTGTCAGCCGTGAAGATGCTGGTGAAATCAAATGTGTTGCAGAAAATGCTGCTGGAAGAGCCGAGCATTCTGTCGAATTGTCTGTAGTAGTTCCCCCTCGAATTCTCTCATTTGATAATGCATCTGTTGCCACTGGTAAGTCTGGTATGCTGACTTGTCGTGCATCCGGTATCCCTCCCCCAACCATTCACTTCAGGAGGGTGACTTCATCTCGAAGATATGTAACTGGAGGACAACCAGATGATGATCATGTATATGTAGATCCAATTGCAATTACTGATGCTGATAGAATTGTTGAAGGTGAAGAAGTAACTTCTGGAGCTAATTTTGTCATAACAAGTGTTTTGCGCTCAGATGATGGGCTTTATATGTGTGGGGCTGAGAATAAGGGTGGGACCTCAGAGCGTCTTGGTCACCTGACAGTGGAGTTTGCTCCATCTTTTGCAAGTACCCCTGTAAAAGAAGCTTGGTCTTGGCAAAACCATGCAGTTAACATCACCTGCTTAGCCGAATCAATTCCAAACGCTACAATCACATGGTGGTTAAATAACCAGAATATAGAGGAAGACAGCCATGTTAAGAAAATTGGCAATGGACCTCAAAGCACATTAACTGTGAGTAGAAGTTTATCAAATTTTGCTTAATTTCATCATCAGTTTGGTTAATATTGTTAATAACTGCTTCCAATCTTGTCTCAAATGTAAGGAATGAATGTTGACTGTTGAGTCGATTAACTTTTTAATGTATTGAGAAAATTGTCAGTGATTTTCAGAATTAGAGCTCACAAGCTTTAAGTCACTGAAATATTTCTTTTAAAGATATATAATAGTAAATCTTATGAATATATAGGAAAGTTATGAAGAATTTCACTTACATTAACCTAAGTAAAACTGGAAATCATGTTTCTAAATATTATGAATATATTATTATCATTATCAGCTACATGAAAGAATTGTTATTAACTCTCTTACTTCACTCTTTCAGCAAAGGTATTATTGCTAAAATAATTTTGGATTTTATACTCCTTTACTCCTTTCATAATTAGTCTCAGATTACTTTTTTTATTTAAATAAAGTAAATACCGTATTTGATGGCATATAAGAAGTACCCACAGTAGGCCACAGAAAAGGAAAAAAGTTTCAATAGTCTGTGCGACAGTGCAGTACCACAATAGCATAATGACTTACTACTGCCACTGTTTCCATGCACTTTTGCATAAATTAACACTCCTATTTTATACTGAATGGTATGGCTTAATCTCTTGTTTCCTTTAGTATTACAGAGGGTATTTCTTCAAACAAGTAGTTTTAAGCAATTATGCCAAATCCTTCACTAATGAGAAATTTTTGAGACCTGATTTAGGAAAAAATATTGGTGCATCTTATATGCTGTCAAATACTGTACTTAAAACATCAAATTTTTTCTTATTCATACCAATATCAGGGAAAGTAAAAAAGTTATGTTTTATAATATCCCATTTCTCTTTAATCACTACGGAATTCTCTTAGATTTTAAAAACATCAGAGATTTTTTCATCATAAATATCAACAATATATATCACATCACAGGTTACACCATTGGACAGGAAGTACTATGGAATATATAAATGTAAGGCATCAAACATCCACGGCACTGCTGAGCATGAAATCCAATTGAGAGAAGCTCATCCCCCCTCCGAAATTCTCCAGGCTAAATTAGAGGTTATCACAGGTATAACTCTACAAAGTTCTTTTTATTCTCATTATTTTTATGAAATTTTCCCTTAAAATTTCTCCTTTGATATTCTCCAATGAATCTAAAATTGGAAGTGGATATTTAATCTTGAAAATGTTTGGGAAATGAACCTCACGATAAAATATAATTAGTAATTTGATGAAAATTCTCATTATCCTGTAGAAATTATTATATTTAATTGAATTTTATAAAAGAGCAATAATAATAATAATAATATACTTTTAAAACAGAATATAGGTGTTGATTTCAAGATTTTTTTCTTCTAATTTTCTTTGTTCATGGTAATATTTTGAACAGAATTTTTTGTCTTTCTTATTTAGAGTCCCCTTTATATCTTAGTTTTAATATATATACATACTCTTTGATCATAATTATCTTTTAGATTTTTGATATCAATTATAAATTGATATCAATAATAATAAATAATATTATCAGTGATCATAATGTATATTAATTATTGTATAGAACACAATAATTATTTTATGTTTTGTATTTACTTTCAGCAACAACAATTACATTTTCTTTTATTGGTCCAAAGAATGATGGAGGATTGCCAACAAGAGCATACGCAGTTCAATACAAAGAAGAAAGGAAAAGCTGGGATGAAGCAATGAAAACAACATGGCCAGTTGGTAAGTAAAATTCAAATAAGTTTACCCAGTGAATGACCAATCAGGAATATGAGCAAGAACAATTTTGTTTTTCGTTTCAAACATCAAATGTCCTATCTAATATTTAAAGTTTAATTTCAAGTCATCATCACCTTAGGAAAAGTCCTTAAATTTTGTCTAAGTGTCTTATATTCATTGAAAATAGTGTCTTAAACACTATTTTAAATGAGAATTGTGAGCTAGCCTTCTTAAATTTATGATGATGAAGTGATTGGAATCGGAAAGTTTATGCTAAGAAACTTTATTTCAAATACTACTCTTATGGTCAATGATTATTTACCTGCTTTCAAATTACTGTATAAATAAAATGAAAATGCTTCTGATGGCAATCATTTTCTGGGAAATATTCGATGCTAAGAGATAAGTCTTAATTTTCAGGTTTTAATAAAGATCTCCCTTTCAAAAAAAACCTCCTCTTGCTTACTTTTAATCATTTTGATACATTCTTCAAATATCTCAATATCATCTAAGGAATAATAGACCTTTTACAAACCTGAAATACCATGTAATTGGTCCAAGTTCTCAAATATTTATTTGAATGCTCTGTCCTATTTAGCTATTGTTCTATAAGATCCTGTTAAACCATCAAGGTATACTACGTATAAGTGGGAATCATAGTTTTCTCAGACAAAAGTTAAAAGTTTATTTATTTAATTTTTTTTAGATTCTCCATACATCTTAGAAGGACTAAAGCCACAGACAACATATAACTTCCGTTTCGCTGCAAAAAATGATGTAGGATTTGGAGAATGGTCTGCTGATGAACAGCACACAATGCCAAAGAGATCTAACCCAGAGGAGCCAAGAATTCTGAGTGGTGGCCCTCTTACAGACTTTGGAGGCCCTGAAGGTGGAATTGTGATGTCTCCTTATGTTGATCGTTATGAACTACGTTGGAAAATCCCAGCAGATAATGGAGAACCTATTGATAAATATGACATTAAATTTTGTCCAGTATGTATCATTTAATTATCTTTGTTATCTTGAAGGGAAATGTTTACTTTCATGATAGGTTTATATTTTTCTTAAAAATGTATTCTTTATAGGAATCTCTCATGTTACTTAGAGCATTAAATCAATTGCCTGTTATGTGGTACAAAGTTTTCCATTTTGATCACTTGAGAGTAGGTCCTGAAAAAGATTTAACTTTGATTTTTTCCAATTGTGGCATTAGAAGTTCTGCTACTAATAACAATTAATCTGTATCAAGCAGTAATAGTTTGATCAAGAAAATGTCATCCTTGTTTCATAAAATGATCATCTTATCTATATTCTTATATATATATATATATATATATATATATATATATATATATATATATATATATATATATATATATATATATATATATATATATATATATATAATTTTTATTATATGATATAATGCCATTATAAATTTCTTGTGGTCTTACTAGCTACAATTAGCTCCTTTATTAAGGAGAAGTAGTTGTGAAATGTAGATTCTCTTATTATTTTTTTATACCCTGCATGGCTTCACCATCTTGTATGCAATTTTTATTTGGTGGTTACAGCTGCAAATGTTGAAACATATCTAAGATTCAAAGAACCCTTTACAATATAAAGGTATGGTCCTTCCCCCCCAGGAGAATTAAAAGGAGGATATTACTCCAAAAATTATTTCTTAAGGAGTAGTATTCAATTCCTGTATGTAGTCTCTTTTCTGCACTTCCCTCATGAACTTCTCTCCTGTACAGATTATCGAAGGAGAAATAGAATTTTCTATATAGCGCAAATAAAATAATTTAAATATAGGGTGATTAGAATAAAATTTCAATAAATTTTAAGATAGCTCTATTAATTTTGCTTTTGAATTATAAAACTTACTTGTCATTTAAAGAAATATATTTTTTATATTTGTAATTTTCTAGAATTTTATATTCTTCATTTGTGAATCCAATGTGAAAAAGATATAACTGTGTTGAACAAACCTTTTTTCTCAAAAGGTAAACATTCCCTATCAGGTAGGTAAATTAAGGAAAAATCCCTCCCGTGATGGGGTTGATATATTTATATCTTAATTTCACATAGTACTTTTTGCAGTATCTTTGTTTTTACAGTGATGTAATAAATATATTTATTCTAGTTGTCTTCTGATATCATAATGCAATATGAAAGAGTTGATATCAAAATTTTCTGGGCTACCTTTGGTTCTCATTTATGGCATTATTTTAATCTATTATATAACTAGCACAAAGTTATATGTTTAATTACAATTTTGGATTCAAGTTATTTCCAAATCTCCAACTTCTCTTTTCTAATTCTCTTATCTATTTTTTATTTTCTTTATTCTTCCTTAACTGCCTCATCTATAAATTTAATAAACTAAAACTAACAATAAATATTTTTCTTATAATATCTGATATACTCAAGATCAACTCTGTGGAAGAGAACTCATACTAAGTCAACTGAAACTACTTAGTAATTCCTTCAGGAAATTGAACTAATTTCAGTAAAATCATATGGCATGATTATTACAATAAAATTTATTTTAATGTCACGTTTACCTTATTAATTTCAGGCAAAAAATACAACCATAGGATGGAAAGAATCAGACAAATGTGACACAATAGAGCTGAAGTCACATGACCACACAGCCCATGAACTCAGGAATCTGCAGGCAAACACACATTATAAGATTGAACTTCGAGCTCATAATGGAATTGGTTACAGCACTCCTGGGCAGATAATTGTGAAGACAGCACGGGGTAAGTGCAACATTACCTAATACTAAACTAAATAATGACTAAAAATACATGTTTCCTTGTTCTTAATGCAGAAGGAATATCCATTAACTACCTAAATCTTTATATAATCACCATCTAAAAGTTTTTTTAGAATGACTATAGGCATGTTTGGCTAATTTTCATGGAAAGTTTCAAAAGATACATTTTTATATAAACATTATTAAAATTTGTCTTTGCTGTGTAACAAAATTTAAGATGAAGCCTGTAAAACCGATAAAAGTATTTAGTCACTTTTGATCAAACTATTTATATGATTATTTCTGAAAATAATTTAATTGGAGTTAGTCAATTCATTCAAGACACCTGAAAAAACAAGGATTAATACTTTTATGGAAAGAAATTTTGCTCTAAGCTCAAGTTAACTCACATTTTTCAAGAATGAAGAGATACCTTCTTAACTTTGTAAATTTTCTTTTAATAGCTGAGGCACATTAAATTTAATATTTATGATGTAAATTAAAATGTAAAGTATTCAAAAATACTGTCATTATAATATGTATGATTGGATTGGATAATTGGACAAGGAAGCGATTTCAATAAAAATTTAGCCTTGATGATGAAAGATATTCTCAGTTTTAAGTTTCCTAACCTAACAAATAAAGCAATTTCTATTCCAAAATCTGTTTATTATGCTATTATTCTCTTCCAGATCCTACCAATACAGGTATTTCTTATGGTGACCAATCAACATCCTCTTCTGCTACAAGATTGGGTACTATCTCCCTCACTCTTCTTAGTATAATTTTAACTTCATACTCAAGCAGCATCAGAAGGCTTTAAAAGAAAACATTCTCTCCATAGCTCAAAAATCCCTCTTCCAATCCATAAAAATTAAGAGATAATTTCCTTTTCCCTCAAAAGAAAAAGCTGCTGATAAGCAAAAATCACTCTTCTTTGGCATGCACATGCCAAGAAATGTCTATATTTGCAAAGGCTGCCCCACTTACCCTTGGGCGCTCTTGCTCAAGTTAGGGATTTGTGGGACCAAGTGGAGTTGCTCCCGTTATGTGGTGGGCCCATAAAATATACATGTGTGCACTGCGAAGATATGCATATATAATTACATATATGTGTACTTGTTTGTGATGGGTCTGTACTTTAGTGATTGTTGAAGCAAATGATGTACAAGTGAGTGAAGGTCTGGTGCTTCCATGGGATTGAGGAGTCCTCAGTCCGTCTGTGCTCTCATTCACAGTGTGGAAAGCCCTCTGTTCATGTATCAGGGAAATAGATTAGGGCAACCACACTTCAAGCTTTCAGTGATCATTCGACATTTGAAACAACATTTTGTTTAACCTTATGCCCACAGCTTCCTTAATTATAAGCATTTGTATATAATTTACCCTTTGTATTCCTTATGTATGTCAGTTTGGTATTGATGTCAGATATTCACTACATGGTGATATACTTTGCATGAATATTTTTCAGGTAATGCAGGTAGGAATGGTTATTTACCTATTAGCTCATAAGTAAATCGGAGAGAGGATTTCAGAATATGTTCCAAATTTATTTATTGCTGCCTTTATTCTCCAGATCGCAAAAAATCTCTGGTGAACAAAAGGTCTCTAAAATGGCTTAGTAAATTTTGCATTGAATTATATGCATTATATAATTTTGGAGTGACCAACAATTGCAAAGTAACTCTAGTAGCTTTGCAATTAAAATGCATTTCAAGTTTTACTTTTCTAAAACATGGCTTTTGGGAAACCATGTTATTGAAGATAATAAATCTGTGTTGGATGAATGGAGCTTGACCTAGTGAATAGATAATGGTGGTTAGTTATTTTATAATTTGCATCATCTGTGATTTTTGAGTCATCACTTGATACCTGTCCACTTTATAAATGTTAATTTAATTGACATTTTAAGCTTTTAACATCTATTTCTTCTATGTGAACCACATTCCTCTATTCTCTGGTTGCCCTAAACTAAATGTGCAATTAATATGCTTCCTTCATATAGACCTCCGTATTGTTGTATTTTTATTTAAAATGAAGGGTTACTCCAAATCGTCTATCATTTATCAATATTATTTGCATTGTTTTAAATTTTCATTTTTAGGTTTCTGTCTGTTTCCCAGCTATTTGATTTAAATTAGGAAAGCTAATTCGGAAGGTAGTATTATAATGGTTGAGCAATGAAAAAAAGATTCTAAAATATTAATAAATATGTCAATGAAAATTTTTGTGACATAGAATTATTAGAATAACAAATTGAGAGGAAAGAAATCACTGCCGGGCAGGGTGGGATTCTTCTTGTAAAAATTATTGTTAAATCAAATTACGATAGTGTTCATAAGTGGGTGTAAGTGTATGGTACTTGGGTTAATTGTTGTAAAGGATTATAGTATTCCTAACTCTCAGGATATTTCATAAATCTTCTCCATTACGTTTGTGGTTAGCTGTTTCCTCAGCTTGAAAGATGAAAACAAATAAAAGAGCATCTAGTCAGTTGAAGGAAATTTGAGCAGAGATTGGATATAAAGGTGAATGAATGTGTAGGAATTGTTAGAAAGTATGTAAGTATGTGTGTGTGTGTGTGTGTATGTATATATCTGTATATACACACACACACACACATAAATAATTTTGTGGATCTGGAATGGTTTAGATTTAAATTAAAGCGATTAATCAACTTAAAATGAAAAAAACAAAGTTGTTGTTTCAGAGATTTTAAATGAGGCAGTGCTATGAAATTTAAAAAAAGGAATTCGTCGATTGAAGTTGCATTCCACCTTAAATGTTACTAATTTTATCTTTAAATGATACAGCCACTTTAACTTAGTTTTACCTTTATGATTATCGTTCCTATTATAAGTGAACCTGATTCTTCTTAATTAATTCTTGTCCTAATAAGGTATGGTTTGTCTTTGAAGAATGTCATTCAACCATATTGATATATGATATAATGATATTTAGTACAAATGCAGGAAATTCACCCTATCTTACTTTGGTGTAATTGCTATCATGCAAAGAGTAGATGGACAAATCATTGTTGATGAGCTGAATGTGGTGTACATTTGTAATTATTTGAATTCTTATGTTGTAAAGGTCATGTTGGCATGCTTATTTCACATTTTCCATTGTAGTGCTTGTCAGCATGCAAGCTTAATAAGCTAATTATTTTAGTTGCAACTTAAATGCATCTTAAGATGTTTACATATATTAGTGCTGTAATTCAGGGCTCAAATATTTATTTAAAAACTGGAATGTAAAGGAGGATGTTTTATTTTGGTAGAAAGAATCCGTTTTTATTGGTATTTAATAATCTTATATTTAAGAAATTATATCCAACCTGCCATTTACTACTCTACTCATATTTGTCTATGGGTGAGATGTAACATTTCTACATTTATCATCCATTTAGTAGATGACATTAGTTCAGCTTCTGTTTAATTATTTCTTTTATAGGCTCCAGCATGACAGAATTGTTTTAATTTGTGGGTAGTAAATTTTCTAGAAAGGTGTACTGGATGTATTAGTTGCTCACTCTTTCATTTATAGTTTTAAGTTAAATAGATATCAGTAATGTCATAATTACATTATTACTCCACATTTTCTATTCAAATTTATCTATGAAAGGATAAAGTTGTGTTCGGTATTCAAACCTCCCAATCAGAAAATCTTAGTGTGCAAAATTTCATGGCTTTCTTCTGTTGTGCTGGCATCCTTACCTTGATCTGCAATGAGGAAAAAAATTAGTGTTGATTATGGCCTTTGGAAAGGTTAAAATGTTAACATTGTATAAAGAAGACTTGAATATATATATATATATATATATGGCTGAGTTCAGCAAAATGTACAGATTGATTTTAAGAAATACAGATATAAAAGAAATATGGTTGTAGTCATTTCTTCTTCCCAACCACAAGTTTTACAAATTGAATTTATGATCTATCAAAAATGACTGCATTATATATAATTTTCTTTTGAATTATTCGGAATTCATTTGATTGAGCAATTTTCTCTAAAATACCATGTACATTGAAGAATTTTCTTTATTCTTGTAGTGTTGATTTATGGAAGTGTACCTGCACATCAAAACTTTGTTGAATGTTTGCTTATTATAATTATTGTGTGTAAAATGCTTCTGTGTTTGTATTGTCTGTGATGCAGGCGGACCTATCCTCTAAATAATTTGAAAATTTGAATGCAGCCAACAAATTGCTATATGAAGTGGAGTCAATTGATGTAGGTAACTATATTTAACAATTTATTTATAAGTAGAGATAGTTATACAGAATTCATTTCTTACATTCAGTAGTGCTTTATTTTGCTTGATTTGAAACTGAATGAATGCTATTTATAGATTAGAATAGAATGCACCGAAAAGCCAATTCACTGCTATCAATAAAAACGGATTTTTTTTTAGCTTTGTTGTGCTGATTTGCTATTGAAATCATTAAGTTTTTTTCTTAGAATATTTTTAAATGTTATTTATGTTACTATTTTATTCAGTTTCTATTTTAATTCAATTGTTACTTTAGAAGGTTCATTTGATGCAGGCAATTCAATTTTTATATTCAGATAAGGGCAATTCAAAAATAAGATTTTATTTTATTAATAATCAATATCAACTGAGTAGAAAAATCAGAAGAATCACATGGTTTATCCATCAATAATTCATACTAGTATCATCGATCTACAGCAGTTATGCCTTATTATGATGGATCGATTGAATCCTATGATTTATTCCCAATAATCATCTACCAATCATTATGCATACCCATGTACTCTTACCATAAATAATATCCAAATTAATCCTTTTGATCAACTCTTTTTGAACCTCCCCACTTATATACACACACACACATATATATGTATGTAAGTATGTAAGCATGCATGTATGTGTTTATTTTGGAACATACAAAATTAGAGAAATTGAGGAATAACATGTTTATATAAGTATAAGTATGCTTTGCAAGCTATTAATTTTGGATAAGATAGTCTGGCAAAGCTCTGAACAAAATTCTATTCCATCATACTCTTAAATCCATGTTTAAAAACATGAATTCCTTCAGTTCATCGTTAAAAATAAATTTAAACTATTTTGAGGTTTTGCAAAGATTTGTTTAATTACTTTCTGCTGTGAATCATTCTCTTTTACATGTGTAGTGTTTAACACTACACATGTAAAAGAGAATTAATTTAGTAATTAACCTTGGTATTTAATCAACTTATTTTTTTTACATACAGTGGTTTTTAGTGAGCCTTCAAATACATATTCAGAATTTTTGTTGTTCTAAAATATTGACTTCTTTGAAAATGTTTTTTTTTATAGAATATTTATTTTATGTCTCATGTGGAATCATTTTTCTGAAAGTACAGGTGAAGGTATTTCATATATGCTGCTGTGTTCTTATCTATAGGATAAAGGATTATTATCCCTCTCTCTATCTTTGTTTAGTCTATTTGGTTACTGAACAAATATGTTCACTTGCCATAATACTATGTTATATTTTTTATATTGAAATAGATCTGAATTCCTCCTCCTTGTTTTCTGATTTATGCATGTTAAAAAGTGAAAATAGTAACTTCATATATATTTATACATACATACATTTATAAAAGTATTTGTTTTTATGAAGAACTTGAAATGCATTTGGATAATCACATTGATCTACATTCAGAATATATATTTATTCATTTTGGAACCATTCTTTAACTCATTCTATTATTTCATGTTTTAATGAATTTAAAACTTCATTTTCATTCATATTGATGCTATTTATACTAATTAATTGGTTGATAATTAAGGCTCTGGTAAATTAAATTTTGGATTTAGTCCCAAAAAGAGCCAAGATTTTGTGGAATAGATTATATTGTTGCCAAATAATATTATTATCTCCTCTTTCATTATACAATTGCCAACAAGTTCTATGATTGAAAACTATTTATAAGCATATACTAAATGTCACCTCAAGCTTAAAAATTATAACAGTTGTCTTTTTATCATTGCAATCTATTGAATATCTTATTATTCTGCTTTTTAATATCTAATTTTGTGTGTTTCTTTTACATTTGTAGGATTAATTTATATTTTAGTAATTCTTAATATTCTTGCGCAATTATTGATTGAGAGATATTCTTCTAAGGCTTAAATTATTGCTTCCAAAATATGATTTTAATTGCATTCGTGATTAGAAAATTATAGTTAGTAGATAGTTCCATCAAATGTTTTTTATGAAGAAAAATAAAACTACCATGGATGCAAAGATTTGAAGTTATGCTATGAAGTAATACAAAATATTTGTCTGATTAATAAATTTCATGTGAGGCATTAAATTAAAAGTCAGTTCAGAGATTACTCTCTTAATAAACTGACAAAATATTGATTGTACAACTGATTTTCAAATTATCTGAGGTTTTAAAGAAAATAAGTGCAGAGGCGTTCTATAGATTTTTGTATTACTAGAATCCAGTTATTTTGTATCAATACATGATGTGACCTACATTTTTATTCTGATATACTTTAGTTAGTGATGATTGCAAAAATTTAGCTGCCAATGGAAAACTTAATTTATACAGTAGATTGTGCATTTGCCCTAGCTGCCAAAGAACTGTTGTATTGTAAAGATAATAGATAATTCAAGAAGTCTGATTGAAAATTTCTCAATAATTCTTATAATAATGCTTGAGATTAAATATTAGTAAAATTGTATGAAAATGCCCAATTGATGTTTTAAAAGATGAAAAATATCTTCTTCTGAATGGTATGTCCTCTCATTGATTAAATTTTTTATTATCTATGATTAGATAAATTATAATTATAAATATATTCCCTTTGATTGTCTGCTTCTTGTAAATGTGTGCATTGTTTAAAGTTTTTTATATATGCATTTAAAATATCTCTGAGATTTATGATTTAATATTTTATTTTGAAAAGATACAGCTTGTTTAATTTTGTTTGACAATCAGGGAATAAGTTTCCTCCTTTTGGATACCCATATAGTGATTAGTGATCAGCCAGAATATAAAAAATACAATTCAATTCCCTGTTTTAATGAGTGTAATTTCCGTTATGCAAACTTCAGTTCTTTCAGTTAGATATTGAACTCAATTTTGAGTGCTTTGAATGAAAAGAAAGAAATATAACAATGAGTAAATCATAGCTATAAAAAAGGAACCATAGAGAGGTTATAATTTATTTAACTCAGAGCTATAAATTTTAATTGAAGAAATAAAAAGTAAATTGATTTAGTTATAAATTTTAATTGAAGAAGTCTTCAGCAATCAGGAAAAGGTATTTTATTCTTTTTATGCAAGTAATGAGCATTATTTCTCAACATCTCAGCATTTTATGGTGAAGAAGAAGTAAATTGAAATCTTTTGCTCCAATTTCAAATCAATTCTTAAGTTTCCAATGTTAATGAAATGTTTATGTTAATTCACAATTATAATGTCCTTATCCCCTTTAAGAAATCCTGATCAAGTTTTAATTTAATAATCGTCATTATATAATATTGAATAAATAAATTCAAGTTATATTATAAAGAAATTGAATTTCAATTATTTGGTTTATTTTTTATTTAATTTAATTTGTTAATCAACAAATTTGTGACAGGTAATACAGGTGAATATGTTAAATTAAGTAACATTTATTCAATAATACCCTTAGATTCATTCGCTTTTTGTGTTAATTTCTTATTCAATGAATTGATATTCATTAAATAAGATATGAATAATTTCCATTTGATGCTATAACTTCAAGTTGAACATTTAATTATTTTAATTAGACATGGTATATTATTTCATGATTTTAGCAATATCATATTACCCTTTACTGCTGTTACTTCAGTTTAATTTATTAATGTTGTTTTATATTATCTGAATCCAGTGTTTGCCCTTCGCTAGTATTTCAATATTTTAGAATCTTAAATCTCTATCACATCCTTCTATCCAATAACATTAACTACTTTATTTTTTCATTCTTAGGCTTCGTATTGTTCAGTTTTACTAGAGTGATCTGATCAATTTTGTACATTTAGTTCAATGCAATTTTTAAATGGGAAAATGGGAACAAAGTTTAGTCAAGTTTTTTTCCCTGGTATACTGAAATTGATACTATACAAATATGAAAGAATATGAAATTCTTCAGAACATAAAATGCAGTACTGATGGATTATGTTTGACTGTCTACAAGTAATTATTTAAAATGCTTGGAATGGCTACAGGTTGAGAAGAATCAGGATGCATAAGGAGAAATGAACCAGATACAGAAGCATTGATTTATAGAAACCTTTGTGACTAGTAGAAATGAACATATTTTATTTCAAGAAGACAAGCAAGGAATGGATTCAATTTTTCTCTCTGTAATAGCAGTAATATTTAAAGGAGGCAAGAAATGTGTTTCAAGCAAATAGAAAACTGTATTTTGAAGTGATAACTATTGGAAGTTAATTACAAATATGAGCCATATTAAAAGATGGCTAAGTGAACCATTCTAGGATCAATCATAAAATTATCTTTTTGCTCTTGGTTAAACTGCAGTATGTAATTATATTAAGATATCTCACTTCTAGGAAACCTGGTGATTATGCAATCATTGGAGAAAAAAATTTAAAAACTTCTTAAGAAGTGTCTCAAACTGTAAATATTGTACTCCAAAATAGCAATCTCAAAAAGTGAGAAACGTTCATAACAATTCCTAATAATTGAATTGATTAAGGTTGACATCTTTGTATGAGGTGGTATACTTAAGCAGAAGAAAACTGAGTAAGATGTTAAGATAAAGTAACAGTAAAAGAGTCAGGTGTTACTTTTTGTAAAACCAGTTGCAAGCATATACAATAGTACTGCTATTCTGAGAATTTGAACTCGGGTATTTGCCAATTTTATCATGAATATATAATTTTGTTAACATTTAGAAAATTTACCAACTAATTTTCAGTTTAAAGTGGATTATTCTGAGAGTTTCTAATAAATCCTCCAAAATAATCTAAGAAAATGGATCATTAAATTTTAGAGGAAAGAAATTCCTCATTAGTTAAATTCAGATTCTAAATTAAATTTTTAAATTCAATGTAGTTTTTTAATTGTGAAATCAAAAATTTTTTGACATATATTTATGTATAATGTTAGATAATAATATTATGAAATATATATACTAACTCTTCACTCAAAACATGATGGTTGTTCGAAAATTTCAAGTAAAGCATTATTTAGTGGATAGTATATTGAAATTACTCAAAACCAAAAAAAATATCCTTTGATTTTATGAGCATTTATTTAATGGTTACTTAGAGTTTTAGAACTTATATTTAATATAGAGGATGTATTTAATACATTACATTATTTCCCCTTAAAAAAACACTTGTATTTGTTGGTAACAATGAGAAAATTAAAAATTCAAGACTAATTGGTAGGATTCTATCATTAATGATCATGCTGAGAATCTGTTGAGGTGAGTTCATTTCTTTAAGTTCATGCTTGGAATGCAAATTCCTTAGACTGCAGCTTGTGAAAAAAGCACATTTATTTTGGTTATTGATTCATAAAATTTTGAAAAACCATAAACAGTAGTCTTTAGATTTATTTGATAATATTTGCTGCGATCAATAACCCAACCCCTGCTCTTCAAATGATTCTTATCTCAGAAAAATGCATGGATGAGGTGCTGTGTGTGTCAAGTGTCTGCTTGAATCAGTTTCCAGCTGAAGTTTTCTCACTGTATAATTTGGTTTAGTATCATCGTGAAATCCCACCTGTTAAATTTAATTATATATTATTTTCACTTTCATACAACTGTTCTTAATATTTTTAGAGCAAATATATTTTTGGATGGAAGAACTGTAGGTTTTAGCATTAGTTACTTGTTTGATGGATTTATTTAAATCTCTGATATGTGATTGGTGACATTCTAAAATTAGCTATGATTAATGCACTCTGAAGTAGATGATTGAGAATTTTATATTTTTAAACAGATTACCTTTATCTTCATTTTTTGAAATGTTTCAGGTTTTGATCCTCAAATGAAAGAAGATGGTACTGTTCTCAGTAGTGGTATTATTATTGGTATTGTGATCGCTGCTCTGCTAATTATTCTTCTCATCGTTGATATTTCCTGCTGTATTATGAATAGAGCAGGTAAGAACATTATGAATTATTAACATGAAATTTTATTTTAGGGCTAAAAAATTGATTCTTAATTTTCTCCATTATTCATTGCAGGACTGCTTGCTCTTATTTGTCTAAAATCTCACGAGGACTGTAAGGAGCAAGATATCAAAAATGAATGGTAATTATTATGTGTATTTACTTATATCAAATGGAATAATTCATAGAATATATCATAGCTGTATGTTTTTGATTCTCACCACTTATCTTTTCCTATTTCATGTCATGCCCATAACAGGATTATTGCCCCAAGTAAATATAGTGAAATCTTGTAGGTATGTGCAATATAAAAGTAATAACATTATCATTGCCATTCTTAGATTATAAAGTTGGAATAATATGAAATAACATTTGAAGGATAATGGAGTATGATTTGAAATTTCAATCAAGCTTTTGAAAACTTTTAAATATTATGGAGTGTAATCTTAATATTGATTTTTAAAATTTAATGCCAGGAAAGTGACATCAATATCTGACTTTTTCAAAACTTGGTGAGATATAACATATGAATAGCTTTTGATATGAAGTTATTTGATACATTCCTCTTCTTTCATTTCACCATTCATAACTTAAACTTTTTAGAATTCATGTATTGAAATTATGAGAGTAATATCAAATTTGTTTAATTGAATTATTTTAGAAATTTAAGACATTCAGTTGTGTAAACAAGGTTCATAATTTAATCTAGTCATTTTCATTATAGTATGGATTTTTGGAAGAAATATTTAAATTAGTTTAAATATTAGATGTTTCTTTAAAAAATAGATCATTAATCCCTATAAAACTCAAAATATTACAGTAATCAAGATGGAAATGAAGTATCGAGCACAAAGTGTAAAGCTTCCCTTCTTTATTTTTTTCAGACTCCAACCTCTTTTTCTAAAAAAATTTCTTTGTTCTAAGAAATACACAAACAGTAATTAGCATACTTATATCCATTCCAAGTATGTCCTGTATCTTAGAGTCATTCAATTTATTTCCTTGTTATAATATTCTTTCTTAGTCTTTTTCATCTATTAAGATTTATTGTCTTGGATAAAATTTCATATGTATATTTATAAAAACAAAGGGACCTATTTTCTATGAAAGTATACATAGAAATAGGAAAAGGAGATACAGAGTTTGTCCTCACAGGCCTGGATGAAAAGATAAAAGACTACAAAGAAATTTGTACCTCAGTTATTCATGATATTCTTACCTGCACTCAAGTATTTAAAGTATTGGTGAAGTTGTAACCTAAGAAGATTATGATAGCCTTCATGAGTATGTACATGATTAGTCAAGCATGGCACTATAGTTTAAGAAACAAAATAAACTTTCTTATTATTACTTTTATTTTAAAAATAAAGTTTTAACAGCAATATATGAAAGTGCTAGGAAAGAAATCTTTAACTAACAGTAAAAAACCATGTTCAACATAATGAATAATCAACCAAGATAGTAAATAAACCACTATGAACAACATTAAATTCACTACGGAAAATTGCCTAAATAACAAATAATAGGACAGGGCCATTGTGGTAAATATAATTATTAGATTTTAATTATTAATTATGATGTTGCTAAAAAGTTTTAAAATAAGTAATACATAATTTTTTGCTGCTATAAAAAATTTAATCTTAAAATTGAAGATTGAAAAGTTCACCATCTCAGAATTCAATGCCCAGTCCAACTGAATGCTTATATCAACAACCATTTGTTAACTGGCAGGAGAATATCATGGATAAATTAATAGTACAGGTTTTTTCACCATCTTATTTTCATTAAAATATTATCCACTTCCCTATGGATTGAACATCTTCTGAGGCATGATGAATTTGTTTGGAATTTACTTTAGACAAATATCTTATATTCAAATGCACTTGGCCACTGAGGCCACTTGCAATCATGGGTAATCCTTTCTATACTGACATTTTTTTGGATTGTCAAAATTTACTGTATTTATGAGAACTTAAGTCATATGTATAGGAATTCTGGTATTCCCTAGAAGATTAAGTTGTTATTAACAATAACAAATTTTTACTTCTTATACAATTTTATTGAGTTTTAAAGCTTATTACACTTTTATGTTTTATTGTTTGTCTCTAGACCTGGGAAATTATATTCATTGTCACTCTGAACATTAGAATCAAATTTATCTTATCCATAATTATGTGATGTATTGCCAAAATAATATGATATATATTTGGACAAGAGCTATAATGGTAGGAACTGGTCAGTTGTATGGAATAAGAGTGTTTTACTTTTTTCATGATATAGTTGTTCATAATTCTTAAATACATTATGAATTGTCCAATATTTCAATGAAAAAATTCCTCTATGCTTTAGTGAAAAGGAGCCTCTAAAATGTGATAGTCAAGTGAATGGAGAGGAGAAGCTGAGGGCTGAGGCAGTGCCCATGATTCCTACAAGGTTAGATACTTACTTCGTTATGTTAGATATTTATCTTTTATGTACTTTTTCTAATTGTATTTAAAAATTTTGTATCTAAAAGACTAAAATGAAATTCTTATGATATGGAAGTTGAAAGTTGCAAGTTATATTTTTTGGTAATATTTATATATTTATAATGAATTATACTTTTAATATATTATTGAATAATTTTCAATGAATTTGAAATAATTTCATTTATACTTCTCCAATATTTCAGTGTGAAAAGAGACACTTCTGTTGATTTTGAAGAAATATTTAAATTAGTTTAAATATTAGATGTTTCTTTAAAAAATAGATCATTAATCCCTATAAAACTCAAAATATTACAGTAATCAAGATGGAAATGAAGTATCGAGCACAAAGTGTAAAGCTTCCCTTCTTTATTTTTTTCAGACTCCAACCTCTTTTTCTAAAAAAATTTCTTTGTTCTAAGAAATACACAAACAGTAATTAGCATACTTATATCCATTCCAAGTATGTCCTGTATCTTAGAGTCATTCAATTTATTTCCTTGTTATAATATTCTTTCTTAGTCTTTTTCATCTATTAAGATTTATTGTCTTGGATAAAATTTCATATGTATATTTATAAAAACAAAGGGACCTATTTTCTATGAAAGTATACATAGAAATAGGAAAAGGAGATACAGAGTTTGTCCTCACAGGCCTGGATGAAAAGATAAAAGACTACAAAGAAATTTGTACCTCAGTTATTCATGATATTCTTACCTGCACTCAAGTATTTAAAGTATTGGTGAAGTTGTAACCTAAGAAGATTATGATAGCCTTCATGAGTATGTACATGATTAGTCAAGCATGGCACTATAGTTTAAGAAACAAAATAAACTTTCTTATTATTACTTTTATTTTAAAAATAAAGTTTTAACAGCAATATATGAAAGTGCTAGGAAAGAAATCTTTAACTAACAGTAAAAAACCATGTTCAACATAATGAATAATCAACCAAGATAGTAAATAAACCACTATGAACAACATTAAATTCACTACGGAAAATTGCCTAAATAACAAATAATAGGACAGGGCCATTGTGGTAAATATAATTATTAGATTTTAATTATTAATTATGATGTTGCTAAAAAGTTTTAAAATAAGTAATACATAATTTTTTGCTGCTATAAAAAATTTAATCTTAAAATTGAAGATTGAAAAGTTCACCATCTCAGAATTCAATGCCCAGTCCAACTGAATGCTTATATCAACAACCATTTGTTAACTGGCAGGAGAATATCATGGATAAATTAATAGTACAGGTTTTTTCACCATCTTATTTTCATTAAAATATTATCCACTTCCCTATGGATTGAACATCTTCTGAGGCATGATGAATTTGTTTGGAATTTACTTTAGACAAATATCTTATATTCAAATGCACTTGGCCACTGAGGCCACTTGCAATCATGGGTAATCCTTTCTATACTGACATTTTTTTGGATTGTCAAAATTTACTGTATTTATGAGAACTTAAGTCATATGTATAGGAATTCTGGTATTCCCTAGAAGATTAAGTTGTTATTAACAATAACAAATTTTTACTTCTTATACAATTTTATTGAGTTTTAAAGCTTATTACACTTTTATGTTTTATTGTTTGTCTCTAGACCTGGGAAATTATATTCATTGTCACTCTGAACATTAGAATCAAATTTATCTTATCCATAATTATGTGATGTATTGCCAAAATAATATGATATATATTTGGACAAGAGCTATAATGGTAGGAACTGGTCAGTTGTATGGAATAAGAGTGTTTTACTTTTTTCATGATATAGTTGTTCATAATTCTTAAATACATTATGAATTGTCCAATATTTCAATGAAAAAATTCCTCTATGCTTTAGTGAAAAGGAGCCTCTAAAATGTGATAGTCAAGTGAATGGAGAGGAGAAGCTGAGGGCTGAGGCAGTGCCCATGATTCCTACAAGGTTAGATACTTACTTCGTTATGTTAGATATTTATCTTTTATGTACTTTTTCTAATTGTATTTAAAAATTTTGTATCTAAAAGACTAAAATGAAATTCTTATGATATGGAAGTTGAAAGTTGCAAGTTATATTTTTTGGTAATATTTATATATTTATAATGAATTATACTTTTAATATATTATTGAATAATTTTCAATGAATTTGAAATAATTTCATTTATACTTCTCCAATATTTCAGTGTGAAAAGAGACACTTCTGTTGATTTTGATTTGAAGAATGCTACTTTAAGGACTACTTTTGCAAAGAATTCAGCAGTCTAGATTAACAGAAAGGGAATTATGGACTATTTAATTGTGTTAATAAACTTAAATGTATTTCAAGGATATAAGAAAAAGTAATTTATAAAAAGGTTACTTGTTTCTACAGACATTGCCTTTCACAAGATGGATTTAAGTACTGTTATGACTTATCAATTTAGACGTTTTGTGGTTTTGATACATTCTGCAAATGTTAATGAAATTTAGCTAATATTTGATTTATACCAAGTAAATTGACATGAAATACTACTGATCCTGTTCAAGTTTTCTATGTTTAATACTTGGTCTTGCATGACACACTGAATGGTTTTGTTGTTATTATACATTAAAATTAACATATTTAGCTGACTATATATACTTTTAAGCTAGATGTATTGTAATAAGATTAAACAAAATGTCCATTAGTAAGGTCATTAGGTTGGTCATCTTGAGTTTGTTTTTACATCAAATTGTACAAAATTTTAAAGTATTTATATTTATTAAAATTAGTAACAGCATCTAATGATAACTATTTATCAAGTTTTGGTTAACATAAGTAGATAAAAATAAATTATCAGATGGAAATCACTTATATATTCTTATATCTGAAATGTATTGGTGAATAGGAAAGTTCAAAACTACAAGAAACAGAGAAAGAAGGTGAAGAATGAGAATATTTCCATGATAAGAACTTACATTACTCCTCATTGGAAGTAATTCCACTTGAAAATTTTGCTATAACTTAATTTTAATGTATATAAATTTATTATATTCTATATTAGGTATCTCAGTTTTTCATTTTATATTGCTCAAAGACCCTAAACCTTAAATTTATTAATATACTAAAAATATATCTTGATTAGTCAAAGGTTTATGAGGAACTTAATAAATTTAAATTGATAGTATTATATAGTATTACCTGTTTGGTGATATGCATTTGGATACATAAAACTTAACAAAGATATGTGATGCATAAGTAAGGCTCTGGGAATTTCATATTATTAAAATGTTAAACTGAAATGATCTTGCAAGGATGTATTTATTATGCTGAAAGAAAAAAAAATACCAGAAAAGGAAATGATATGTGGTTCCTTATAACCAGCAGGTGATTTTGGCAACAAATAGATATATTTCCATATGATTATGTAATAATCTGTAGTTTTAATAGTAATTGGATTGGTGGGAAAAATTTTAATCCCTTTAATCTAACATTACTTGTGTGCCTGACTTGAGATAGGAAATTATAAGGATCAAATGTTTTTCTCTTCATGCTGTATTTAAAACACTATTATGATAAAGAAATCAGTCCCATTATAATGCTATATTTAAACCTTCAAATGCTTCCTTAAAAGTTGTGATAAATCTCATGATGAGGAAAAAATTTAAAATACTTAAGACCTTTATTAAAACATTCTCATCTAAAACCTTAAGAATTTTTTTGGAATTTACTATAGATGGTTTGTAGCATCTCATTTCTCAAATAGTTAGAATGATAAATGAATTTCCAGTTAGGTAATCCATGACTTAAAATCTGCCTTACATAGTCTCTCCTATCATCACCCATTGCTTGCATAAATTCATCTTCATTGTAGTTTACCTTTCAAATAATTTATACTAATTTTCAATTAACTTAGATTATTTTCTATTAAAATTCTGCATCTTATCATTTCTTGTAATTGGAAACTCATTCTACTCCTGGTATGTTAGATTTCAAAAGAATTCTATCCTGGTTACTTCATGTCATTTATGATCATGGCAAAATGTACTAACTTTTTGGGAATTATACAAAGATATAACTCGCATACCTCCTCACAGGAGATGAAAACTAGTATTACCTCGCGAGTTTTAAGTTGTAAGTTAAAATTGAATGAAAAGACTATGACTGTGTAAACCATTTCATTGTTCAAAGTATGATCTATAGGATTATAAGTATAATTATTGTAGTAATATTAGAGGTTGAAATATTTCACTTAAGTATTTGTGTACGAAATATGCTTGTATTGTACTTTCTAAACCTCAGCAAAGCATTTCTTAGTAGTGGTTAATTGCTGAGACATTTCACTGCATTTTATTTTACCCAAAGAAATGCATATTTGCATACTTGAATATGATTTTTATTAAGAACAAGATTATGATATTTTTATTATGAACTGAGTTTCCCATTGTGTACTCATATTGATTTTTGATTTGATTATTCTTGTATTTGATTTTCATTTCCATCCATAATGTTTGTTTCAATAATCTATGTTCATTCAAATGAATTGTAATAAGTCTTAATAACTTTGATACTTGATTTGAAAGTTATGATTTCAACCTTAAACTGATGGTGGTATGTATTCATCATTAATTTATAGTATTAAAACTAAATTTTCAGCCATGGCCAAATTTTTATTTGGATGAAATGTTGTGGAACACTATAAATCTGAAATATTTTTATTTCTCTCTTATGAGGCTGAATTTTGATGAAAGATATTGTATTTATTTAATGTTGTCTATTGACTACTTTGTGTTCTGTCATTTTCTTGAACAGTTTTAGATTGTTTTAAATTTTAACTACTCACTTGCTATTGTATTTGCTGGTTATTTTATCACTGTGGAAGATGAATGTCAAATCTGAACAAATATTAAACATAAGTCATTTAGTGATTATATTAATGATTCTGTTGTTAAATTTTCTGTGAAATCTAAGATAATTAAGTAGAGCATAGAATTCATAGGTTAATGAGCAATGTTATAATTGTTCACCATTTTTACTGATTATTTGACTGTTTAATAAGTTTTATTTGCTTTTACCTCATATGTATTTTTAGCTTCTATGAGGTAATATGATGGTAGCATAATTATGGTGATAGTTTTGCTAAGTCTGGAATAGTTTCTGTTCCAAAGAGTGATATTTTGAACTAGTCTATTTACTATTATTAGGAATTTTGAAAGACCTCATAATTGCAGAAATAGACCTAAGTTTAAAATTGATTTGGGACCATAGTATTGACACAATTGTGTAGTGATAATAAAGCCCATTCAAGGAGCAGAGTTCAGAGCTCTTTGTGAATTTATATTCAGTCTGAGCATAGTAGGTCTTTAATGGAAAAAATAAACTTCTAGATGACAAAGCATAGTCGTTTAATGAAAGAAGAATAACTTTTATTATGTTTTTTAAGTAATGAATTTTTTCTCATATCCAGGTAAAAGATGGGGTATGTATGGCAAATGATTGTTGTACTGATATGAAGAATAAAACTTAGTTACTAGGTTTCCATTTTAGTTCAAATCATGTCTTCTATTTTAATTATGAGAATAATATTGTATGTAAAGATTTGAATTTTGTATTAACTCTCATTACAATGCAATATACTCTTCTTCTGTAGCAAATTGTACTTAAAATTTTTGTTGATTGAGAATGCTCAGCAGCTTTTTTCCATAATTTTAATTGCCTGGTTTTTAAGAGGTAATTTAATAATTAATAAAATATGAAGGTATTTTTAGAATGATAATTAGCAAAGCTGTATTTTATGAACTATTTAGCCCAAGAGAAAACAGTCATTCTCAAATAGGTTTTCAAAAATATACATTCCAAGTGCATTTTATTTTCTCATGAGTGTGCTGAAATTTCTAGTGATATGTCTTAGTATAGAAAAAAATTTTTGTTAAAATATTTAATATGGGATTAGTATTATTTTCATAAACCATCAAGGCATGGGACAAAATCAATTTTTTTAAGGAATATTATGATAAATATAGAATGGAACAAATGAAATTATATTTTTCTTTAAGAAAAATGTTATTTCATTTAATGAAATTTTGTATCTTTCCTTCTCTGTATCTTTGGTAAGTCTTGTTTGATGAATATGTATCGCATAAAACTATAGTGAAAGCCTTGTGTAATGTGATAGTGAAGTGGCCTAGCATTTGTATATTGAGAAGTTACATGAAGTAAAGAATATTGGCCTCCAAACCTATTGTTCAATGTAAAATGAGCTGTGTAAAAATTTATTAATCACACATTTGCTTATTTAAATTCTTTGTAAAGTTATGAAACTGATGTGAAGCATGTAAATATCAATTAATACGACAAAAAATGTAAGACAACCAAAAAAGTTTACAGCATTAGAAATAAAGTTTAGAAAATGCAACAAGATTTATATTTGTTTGTTATCCTCACTTCTCTATTTTCCTTAGAAATAAGGCTGAATAAAGCAGAAAATAAATAGCTATCAATGAAGAACCTGTTTGTTTTGTTATAAAACTGCAGTAAGAAAGACATAAGTTTATCTGCAAACAATTATTTGCTGTTATTCTCTCATATCCATTTCTAATTCTGTTGGACTTTATTTTTATCGGTTATATATTTTGAGAAAAATTACTTTCGTTCTTTGTAGGTAATCAGTGATAGAATTATTAGAAATTCTATCAATGATTTGCATATTTGTTGGTTGATATTCATTAATTCGGAGAATTTGTTAATTACAAAGATATTAATATAATTTTAATGAAGTTTATTATCTTTGTACAAGTTGCAATCATCTCTTCAAATCACCAAATATATTTTATTCCGGACTGATATAAAATTTCGAATGATTTTTGAGAAAGTAACCTCGTTTTCCCAGCTAAAGAAAAATCCTTAAAATAGAGCCATCATTATTGTAATTAACTTCAGATCTCTAGTTATTGATCATAGAAGTAAACTAAAGTTTTTACTGAATCTCAAGATCAACTCTTCTCTACAGATGAAGTTGAAGTATAATGCAAATAACTGCAGTTTGGCAACAGAAATTAAAAACCCATAACGTATCCAATTATAATTAATGGGTATAAATAAAACCATTTTAATTAAATATATTCACCGAGAAAAATGGCGCGAGTCCTTAATCCCAATTCATCGCCCACGAATATATATCATATTTTTAAATCACATAACTTTTCCAAACACAATTCATTTGCTATTTTAGATACCTTAGTTTAGATTAGAATAAAGATTTTCCGAATCTCAGAAATTTCCAACGGATTACGAAGTTAAAAGGGGTGCAAACGGCTTCACGGTGGAATACTTCCAGTTCGACAACTCCGTTGACTTTTCCCCCACGGTGTCTGCGACGCGTCATTGGCTAGAATCATCATCATATGATTTGAGACTCGAGCTACTCCGTTGTGATTCATCGAGCAATTCTCAGAAGGTTATCTGTAATCTCATGAGGACACCGAGGTTATGAAAAAAACCTTCTGCTAGAAAATATAACTAAATCACAGCCAATGCGGTAAAAGGGTAATACGTATGGCTGTATGAGGACCCAGAATGAGATTTTCTCCACTGCATCCTTTTATTTTTAATAAATACCAATTTTTTCGTACAATTGAAAAGTGTAATTATTTTCGCTTGAAAATAACTTGACAATGCGTCGAATTAGCGATCAAAGAGGAGTTCTATGAAATCGATTTAAGTCAACCGAATATGAATCGTAAATTAAGCGGAGTATAATACTTTTTCTGCCCCAAAACCTTATAATTAATACTTTACACTCGCTTCCGGTTCTCTCGCTTATCTTTGGTTTGTCTTCCACCCTTAAGTTGACGCATGAATCTTCTTATCCGCCATGGTATACATGATCCATTTTTATAACTCCAGGACTTGCTAAGTTATAATTTCTTTCTTTCATCTTCGTAAATGAAACCGATTTTATACAAGTTTTTGCTTGTTCCTTCATTCATCGCAAGTTAAATTCATCTCGTAATAGCATTAATATATCATTACAATGTCTTACATTGTAATCGTGATAGAAAACTAGCCAAAAAAGTAATGTTATGTCTACCGAAAAAAAGAATGTAACATGTTCACTCTTTATGTTAATAATTTCGTAAGTAAGTAATTTCATTCGCCGAAATAATCGGAAGGGTTTAGATTTCATCCAAAAGGAAGCTATGCTATACAAAATCCTAAAAGGTTATAGGAACATAACCTAAATAACGACTTCTGAACGTAAAAAGACCCTTCAAAGGAAAACAAATGGAAATAATATCAACTATTAATATGAATAAATAACGTTAAATTTGCTAACCTTATTCTATATTATCTTATTCCCCTTCTATACAAACCATATTCAATAAGTTTAACCTCTTATTGGTTTATCTGAGCTATAATTGTTTATAACTTCATTCAAATATTTTTAAATCATAGGAATTGATTCATAAGCAGTTTGCTGAAAGTCGATTGTTCTGAAGAGAAGATTCAAGCACAAAATGATTAAACGTCTTAAATACGATTACATTAAAGAATAAAGTAAATATCGTAAATAAGGTAAATATATTTCTGATATTTCATAATAGTAGCCACAGAAACAAAGTTTTGTTTACGAGCTGAGTGAAAATTAAGTAGTCGACTATTGCGTTCACATATTGCGTAGGGGTGAGGAGCCTCCAGTCAAGCGTCTTACGGTATCCGTTGCTGGCCGTCACAATCGTAAGACCAACTAACCCTTACGAAAAAGACTTTTCTCTCTTAAAACACGAAAAAGGTATACATAAAGCAACATCCGAGGGTATATTCCTGCGGCAGGTTTTGCCGGGTTTCGTTGCTAAACTTAGTTTAGTTGCTAAACAAATGTCCCGTCGACTGTACCATCCGCTAAGAGGGTAACTCAAATCAGAGACCTGACCTCGAATCCATGAGCGCACACAATGCAAGAACGGAGCAGAGGAGATTCCCTGCGACGCTGCAGCCTTCGAAGGGGACGCAGCGAACTCCAAACTCAGCATTTCGAGTGTTCCCTCTTACTAAAAGGAGACGACGTATTCTTTCTATCGACGGAAGGAACTATCATAGCGATTATAGGTCTATTTAAGATCTTCCTTTAATATATGGTATTTTCCTTAAACATCCTGGAATAATATTCTAGGGATAGTTTGACCTACTCGTAAGGTCGAACTTACCTTTCTTTTTGGATTCATCACTGAGTAATATGAACAACACATCTATCGTATGCAATTCTTCATATGAAGCCGCCAAAAAAATTCATTGTTCCAAAAATAATATCGTAAATGAATAATGACACTAGCTGAAGTCTACGTAGAATTTACACAGACTTTGCTATGGAATAAACTTTTGATACCGATTGTTAAGATTACTAATAGACATAAATATTAATTTCAGATAAATGAATCGTGAAGTGGATGAAATAGTTTCTTTCGTCCCTCTTAATAACGCACGTAACAGGACCCTATTGGACGCATATACCTGAAAATAAACTAACGAAGGATATTTTATTTATTACTGTCATGCTAAGTTTTCAAACATATTGTGACAGATATAAAGACTTCATTATTTTCTCGGAAAACATATTCTTTGAATTTTATTATTTTCATTTCCTAAAAGTGAGGCTGTCATGTGTGTAGATGCTATTTTAAGCTATTCTTAGTTTTTTAATATTTCATTAATTATTCTTATTGTTCTTACAAAATATCGTAGCAGTCAGAAACGTTGCCAATTGGTGACGCGCAAATAAATTTTCTATTTTATGTTAAATACTATCGCTTCATTCTTTCCGTAATAAATATATTTTATATAATGCAATATATATATATGTGTGTGTGTGTATGTATGTATGTATGTATAGCTACGATAATATTTAAAAAGGAAATTTAAATCTAATCGTATAAGGTGTAACATATCATCGGTCAGCTTTAGTTCATTTACAAATTCTGCAACATTTGAACTAGAAAAATTTTATTTCGGATCTAAGTTTTAGATTACTGAATGTTTTCATTCATTCTTTCAATGAAAATCTTCCTAATGCCCTGAATTAGAAGACTACGTCATAAATATACAGTGTACTTTTTAGACGAGGGAAATTAAATATTTCTAAATCAATTTTTGTCTACCACTCATAAGCATGTATAAAATTTTCAGCTGTAATGTAACTACCTAGGTTTAATTAAGGTTAAATCACTCCAAGGAGTGCTCACGTCTTCATTCTTCGTCATCTTTGAATTGGGAGTCGACCTGTTTCGAGAATTTGGTCCACCCGGCGTCTTGCCCTGGATTTTCAATCAGTACGACCTCGGAAAATATTTAAAGGAAGTATGTTTATGTAAAAAATAATATTAATGCTACAAAATATCTGTTTGCTTCCAATAAGTGTTAAGTTAGCTTTTCACCTGATTTTTCCTCTTGGAAGTGAGTTGAAGACGAATGATCTCCTTGTTTCAAATTGGAAATCATTTCTCAGGACAGCAAGTATTTGGTTCTTACCTCAAGTAATCAATTGATAGTTATACAGTTAAGTATAGAGAGTTGAGCATGCAAGAAAAAACTCCTATCCGCCATAATCAACGTCAATTGACATTCGAATCTGTGAGGGTCAAACGTAGCCCATGAATCAATAAATGGCAGAATATTCCAGTGTAAGATTGTGCAATATCCTATTAAAAATGAACTGAGCGAGATAGAATAAAATGGTCACGACTTTTTAAACCGTGTCCTTTTGCTATGTTGCTCGGGTTGAAATGTCTCACTCAAAATTTAATATAATCAACCTTAAGCTTCAAAATATTTCATTAGTTGAGTCCTTTAATACTCAATTTATTATGGCTTGGCATTACAATTATTTTAATATATGTGTGAAACTGCACTAATAATCTCTGCTCCTTTGCAGAACACTCGATTCGTCTTCCCCCTCCCTTTATTCATTAATTTCTATATAATTTGTAGTAATTGGAGTTTACAATTCGCATAACCCATATATCGAATTCAGTATGTCACATTAGATCTAATATTTCTATAGTGCGCTCCACTCCGAGCTGGCAAGATGAGGTGATTATAAAGAAATAAATGCACGTTAACTGCGATAAGGGACCAAGGTAGTAGCCTCTACCCTGGACACATTTAATCGTTCCGACCGAGTCTTACGGATAAAATTAAGGTTTTAGTTAAATTTCGCTAATTTAAACTTTAATTCTAGTTAAATTTGGATAATAATTGATTATTCTAGGCATTGAATATTTCACGTCTTTGCAACGAAAAATTAAATTTTAAAGCGAAAATTAAATGAATGGCTGCTTTTCATGACCGCGAGCATTACTGAAACTGCCATTTCTCTCATCTTATCCAACGTAAAATGCTAGTATTCTTATATTGCTCTTTGTATCTTATGTATAAATAAAAGTTAAGTTATAACACTTGCCGAGTAACCATATCTCAGTAAAAAATAATGGCAGTTAATGTTCTCCGTCATAAAAGGTAGCCATTTGTTTAATTTTCGCTTATAAATTTATTTCTTTCATTATAAAGTCTAAAAATCTTCATCGATGTGTGGAAAATATAATTTTCATCCTAATTTGACCAACTGTAAATAAAATTCGACCAAGCTAAGCTGAAAATCTTAATCTTATACGTTTGTAAACTGATTTTCTCCGGATTTTGTGAAAAAATTGACATAAGTGCTTTTTGATTGACCCAAAAAATATGCCAATATAGACTTTTGCCACGGACTATAGATTATCTTCCTCCAAGAACAAAATGTAGTCTAAGAATTACACTAATACTCTTCTTCTGGAGTATCCTAAAATGCATTGAAATTTGGCAAGCTCTTTACTTTATAGATTCATTATTTACACCCGAGAATATACGTATATATATTTGCTCTGTCTGTGTTCTTATACGATAGGCTTCTTTTCTTCTTTTATTTCCTATAATTATCATATCGAAGGCAGTCCACTTCGGATATGCTGTCTCGTATCAGATCTGTTTCACCTTGCAGCAATTGAACGTGAAAATTATAAAACCTATGCCAATTTTTTCATCGGATTTACTTCATATTTTATGCGATAAGAAACATTTTTATTTGAACAAAAATTAATAAACTTAGAATATTTGAGAATTCATAACTCTTTATCTTTCAATTTACTCCTAGAAAACGAAATTACTTCGAGATGGATATTAAAATTCCCTTATATGAAGGCTAATTATAAAAAATTGAATTATATAAACAATTTCATTAAATTATAATATATATATATATATATATATATATATATATATATATATATATATATATATATATAATATATATAAGAAGCAGGTATTTTATATATTGAATACCAATTTGATGGATAGATTTATTTTTTTCGTGCATTGGTAGTCTTATCCTTGTCTAAAGAGTATATTTTACACTGTTATTTCGAAAGCTTATGTCTTTCTAATATGAACAGTGAAGAATACTTATTTTTTTCTAAAATTTACGATATTTCACTTTTAGCTATAATTCAATAAATAATTTTATTTAATTAATGTGCTAAAATAAAAAGCGACGTCACATTATGAATGGTGCATGTTGCCTTAGGGA
Source organism: Pantala flavescens (assembly GCA_020796165.1). Classification (NCBI taxonomy): domain Eukaryota; kingdom Metazoa; phylum Arthropoda; class Insecta; order Odonata; family Libellulidae; genus Pantala; species Pantala flavescens. Next base: position 20,335,187 of record CM036882.1, read on the forward strand.
ATGCTGTATGAAATAACGAATGTTTACAAGGAGTGCGATCGTTTCCAAGGTGGTCGTAAAAGTACTGAAGATAACGAGTGGTTTGTCCGAGATTATCTACAATCGATGAAAATGTGAAGAAAATAAAAATGAATTGTCACAAACTACTTGAATCATATGGCTTTGGCCAAGGAATTTTACGAATGTTTCGAGCAAGAAACAGGTGATAGCGTCGATAACTGTAAAAGTTTGACTGTAACAACATAGAATAAAAGTTACTCAAGAGTCCGTGAATTAGGTTAATGAAGATTCAGAAAGTATATATTGAATTAAATTGTTGAATGAATCTAGTAATATCCACCCATGAAAAATAATCATCCTCTCTTATCCAAATTTCATCAAAATTTCAGAAAAAAATCGACCAAACTTCGCTAAAAATCTGAATTTCATCCGTAATGCTTCGTAAAACGGATTAACTGACCCCTTTGGAGAAGCTAGGTTGGTCCCTTATGGCAATTTACGTGCATGTATTTCCCATAAGCTTCCCGTACTGCCAGCTTTTGTGGAACGGACTATAGTATATACATACGGGATGTTTAAAGAGGTGTTACATCTCCAATCCTCATTATATTCGCAAGCCTGAATGCTTTTACATACAAACAATTCTCTTTCACCTAGCTAGCCAATTGTTGCACGTTAGATTAAGTATATGAAATTGTATTACAAATACAGTTATTTTCAATGTTTATTTCACCTTCATATTCTACCTACCTTTTACATTGAGTGTGATCTACTGATAAGGGCAAAAGCTAGCAGTCCCAAATTCAACAAAGGAAGAATATTCGCTTTTTTCCACCATGAGCATTAAAGCTGAATTACTACTACCTTACTAGCAATGAGAGGAAATTCCCTTTCGATATAAATATAGAATGAGGATTTGAGAGGACATTCGGTCGTTGACTTGCAATAGCTGTGATGTGCGATACATTATCTCTCCATATCAAAATAAAAGCTGACGGACGGGTGGCTATCTGAAAGTCCCTTATTAGGTAATCGAAACTTCTCTTTCGCCGCTTACCTCAAAAGTTGTTTCAACAAGTTACGCATATTTACTTCGAAGGATAGTTTTCGAGTACTTAGCTGTATTCAGCAATATTTTCTAATAATTTGTTATGCAGAAGCGACTACCATAAAAGATTAAGATTATAAGAACTTATGATCTTTTATACATTGTTGACATTCTCAATTACGCGATAAGGGAAGGGTGATTTCAACTGTGCACGATGAGTCATCATTATTCATAATTAATCATAACGGAAAATTGAAATGAAAAACAGCGACTCGAGTGCATGTCAGCATACCTGCCCCCAATTATTCATAGAGGACTGAAACGCAACACTATGAGAATGGTCATCTATAGAATAGGGTAATTTGGGCGCGAACAATTTCGATTATTAATTCAAAATTAGAAAAAAGAGATTACACCTCTGAAAATTAATCGACTGACCCATAACAGGAATTATTTTATTTGATTATCCGAAATGTTCCGTTGATCAGTTGAAGCCATCGTAAGTAGGCTGATTTCGCTTTTAGCTGTACTTATGAACAGTTGACTCTCCTGTCAGTTTTCGATTACCTGCGTCGAAATAGCTGTAGGTACACACATATCATCAGGCATTTTCAATTTGACTTTATGTAAAGGTAGGCTTCCAGAGTGCTCTCTACTCTTGCTTGAATGTTAATCTCAAATACGTACTTGATAACATCAGTGCGTATTCCATCAATATTTTTCTTCATCATCTGTTCATTACCCTGAATTTTAATTGTAAACTATTGACATTCTTTAATTATTCTTCCTGTATGCCGCCTGATCTACCAACATCTATTGCAATGTCATTTGTAAATTACTCCACGCATCATAGAGTTGCATTAATTGAGGGCTATAGCAGAAGTAAAAATCAAGTTTGAATTCATTGTTCAACATTGGCAAATATCCTCATTCTTGAATATATTTTTCATACTTGTCTTAATTTCTAATTACTTTATTCCTGCCGACGGAAACTCATCTAAGTTTGATTCTCTTAATTTTCTCTTGTTGTTATCAGTTACTCTGTTAAATAATATCACCGAGTCAGCCACGGGGATTCAATGAAAATATTGGGTGTTATTTGAATTTAAGATTAATTCAAATAATCATTACGCGCTTTATAACATTCTTAGCTTGATGTTCCCTAACCCTTCTCTTTCTCTACTGCAGCCTTATGATGAGTACTGTATATTTCTAAAAAAATTTCCTTCTTTTTAATGAGATGGGCGTATATATATATTGCTCATCTAATCTCTACAGCTAGGCTAATAGCTAGGCTCCAGCTAATTTATTCCCTCGTTCTATTTTTAAAAAACGATTGAATATTTGTAATTCGATATGATCTGCTTCTTGGCTCATGATGATAAAATTTAGTTACTTATGTATTGACCTCATATTAAGTATTGTATTTGTCTTAATGTAATAATATCCGAACATAATCATCATAGAATCTTTTTTGCCGTCTAAAATGACTTGTATCGATAAAAAAATTGAAATTAAATTCCGAATTTAATATAATTGGTGCGTGTAATTATCGTTAGCACGTTATGCTCTGAGTCATTCACAATCAGCGACCTTGTCTACGTCAATGTCACGGGATTAGTATCGCATTGAAGCCTTGCGGCGTTGCCTATCGTTACTGCTAGACGTTTCTTCACTTCTCCGTCGTGAAGTCGGTGGTAGCGTGCCAGTCGGTTCGATGATGGAAGCCAGGCATTGCGTGTTTTGTTTAGTCATTCTGTTTATTTGTGTATTTTCCGTCGTTGCATCGGAAAGGCATGGTTTGCCATCCAACACGTTGCATACTTCAAAAATCATCAATTCCAGAGGACAAACATTCATTTTCGAACGATCATCTGAAGATGGGTCTTATGTCGAAAATGCGCCGCTTCATCTTGAACGTTTCGCAAGATCAGCATCGCTGAAAAATAACATTTCTACTGCGGTAAGCTTTAAATTAGATTAAAAACAAGGTTTCTTAATATCTCACAACTTACGTGATTTATTTTTATTACAGAGTAATAGCTTTACGTAATAATTCATACGCTGCTATCATTTTCATCTTTAGTGATAATAACTCTGTATCTTTATTTTGGGGTGATATTACCTGTCACTTTTACAGGTAAGCAAGCTTAACGACAGTCACCAGCAGTTGATGGTTCATTGGGCTGGAGAGGGATCGGATGTAATCATTTGTCTTGCTCGAGATCCTTCATCACCACGCGGAAGGCCATCATCTGTTTACATATCCTACGATTATGGCAATAACTTTGAGAATAAAACGGATTTCTTTACCCTTCAAGATGGAACTGATAACTACGCAACAATTGATAAATTCTACAACCATCCGAAGTACAACACTCATGTCAGTATCGATTTCATATTTGGATACACATTTAAGCTACATTTTATTCACACCGTTTTTTTTATTCCAGTGTGTCTTTATAGATAGCCAGAATAAGGTTATATTTACAACTACCAATCATGGTAAGGATTTTAAAATGTGGAAACTGGGATTTCACCCCACAGAAATTTCATTTAACGAAGAGGAGCCGCATACTTTTCTCGTTTATGATAAAATTGACCCAGAAAAGAAGGTAATCCATCGCTTTAAAAATATCATTTCTTCGACCAAATTTCATTATTTTAGTTATTTTGAATTATATTATGAGTTCCTTGATTTTAGCTGTGGGTCACCAAAAATTTTGGACTAGTTTTTGCATTAGTTCAAGAGTTAGTCAAAGCTTTCTTCTGGTCAAATTTGCCTAACGCCAAACAACTTCTATATGTGGAAAGAATAGAACCAACAGGATCTTCAACTGTACTCTCATCTGCTACTCTCTTTCAAAGTGATCCAGAATTGAATATTGTTATAAAAGATGTTCAAGACTTTGAAGTTCGAGAAGATTTCATGTTTGCAACAAAAAAATCAGGAGAGGTGAATAATATCTGATAAATTTCAATTCATATCCATATGGGCAAATTACAAAAAAACTTTTAAGTGAGAAACATTCTCTTTTTTTTTCAGAAAAATCTGGATTTATATGTATCTCATAAGAGACTGCCATTTGTAAAGGCTATTTTTCGCACAGTATTGGACAACTTAAATTATCACATAGCTGAAGTTTCTGATGGACAAGTATTTGTTGCGGTCAACCATAATGCTGATTGGAATGCCAATTTATATGTGTCAGAAAGGATAAACGAGCAAGGAATGATTTTCACCCTTTCTTTACCTAGAATATTTTGTTTCTTCCCAAACAGTACATGGAGAGGGTCTTGGCTTAAGTGAGTGTTTGTTTTAACTCAAAGATTAAAAAGAAGGTGATATTGTATATTTACATTTTGAAGATAATGGATGGATGCTTTTTGTATGAAACTCTAGAAATTTTTTAAATTTTCACAGAAAATATGCTATATTTGCGACCAGTTTCGTAATATAAAATTACATCTTCGGGCATGGAATAGTGTTTTGCTATAATACTATTGCTGTATACTATTATAAAATAGTAAAATACCATTCCATGCCTGAAGATGTAATTTTATATTTCGAAACCGGTCGCGAATGTAGCATATTTTCTTTGGAAATTTGCAAAGCTTTTTTATTACTATAGCATTCCATGGAGTCACGCCTTCTCGTATGGATTTCATCTAAAAAGTTTGGTCAGATTACCTTTAGCTTACGTAAATATGTTACTTGGAAAATTCTCTTCTACACAAGATAATATTTATCCATTTCTTCTATTTTTCTTTACAAAAATATTAGTTTTCATAGCATAACATGTCAATTGGAGAATTTCTTAGCCTTCCTATTATGAATGAGTGATATTTACCCTTGAGAGTTAATTTCTCTTATATGCTTGAGCTTTACTTTTTATGATTGATTGTTAAGGAAAGTCTTTATCTGAAGAGTATTGAAAGTCATTGAGTACTTCAAATTGCTCTATTTACTCCAGAGCCTCTATTAGCATCGTTAAACTACTGCTTGAATAAACCTTAGAATTAAATTTGAATCCCAAGGATTTGTTATAATATAGGAATCAGCAAACGTGATTAATAATTATTCAGTAATCAAAATTATCGACCATAAGTTGTAAATAATGTTCTAACTTTTCAATTTAAGGATTTAACTTGAGTTATATTGGATTACTTCTTTGGTTTTAAAGTAACATATCATTAGTTTTAGCTTACCATTATTTATCTAATTCTCTTATAAAAGAACCAAAACCAAGGCATTATTATTTCTTAAAAAAGAGGCATTAAATATTAATTTTTCAGCTTGTATAACTCAGATTTAATATGTAACCTCTAGGTCCATGAGCCCTATGGAATTGTTACTTTCAAAGTTACAAAAACAAATGGTTTTCTAATTTTCAGTGATGTGACAGACGAATCGTTTGCTGATTTTCACAAGGTTGATGGTATGAGGGGAATCTATATTGCTTCCCAGATTGCTACTCCCAACTTCAATACCATTGCTCCTGAGCATTTGAGAAGTTTGATAACGTATGACCGAGGTGGAGAGTGGAAGCCAATCAAGCCCCCTAAGATAGATGACAGAGGACAACCCATCAGATGCAATATTGTGAGATAATTATATATTTACTAACAAAATATCTTTGTTTTAGTTTTGATATTAGCATTAAATTAAAATATAATTTAATGTTGAATTTTAATTATTTGTAAATCAAAATTTCCTGAGGTTATCATTTTTAAGTTGCATCAATGACATCAGAGTGCTAGATATAGTATAATAGAATAGTGAACATTTGGGTTTATTATTACACCTTATGAAACTGCTGTAAGTTATTATTAAGATTCCCTCCAAATGGTGTAAAACAGCCATAGTAACCATCCTTCTAGAGAGAATAATTATCCAATTCATGTTAATTATTTTTTCTATGGAAAATTCAATTGGAATGCAATTAAAAATTAGTGTAAGTCCTTTATGCAGAAAAAATAATGCCAGGGTCATTTTTATTTACTGACATTTTTTTATTCTGTTTACCTTTTTCCTATAGTCTGAAGGCTGCTCCTTGCATCTTGCTCAGCGCTTTAACCAGCTGTATCCAATCACACGAGCTGTTCCTATTCTATCTTCTAAGTCTGCTCCTGGAATCATCATAGCTACAGGAACAGTAGGAAAGTCCCTCAAAGGACATCCTGGTGTTTTTATGAGCAGAGATGCTGGCCTTACTTGGATCCAGGTATAGTATTAATCTGATTCAATATAACTATTTCCTACTTTTGTTAGCCTGACTATCCTTATTACAAAATTGACTTGCTACACATATCATATTAATTTATTTAAAATACAGCCTAAAAGACAATAGTTTGTGTGGTATTTTGAATTTAATTATCTCTTGTGCAAGAGAAGCTAGTGCTCAAACTACCTTGAGGTCCCTAGTTTAAGTCCTGGGGGATTACATTTTTTCAATCTGGAATGGAAAGTATTTATGCATATGAAATGGTATTTGTGTTTGTCCTTTGTGGAGATTAAATGTAAGAGTGCTCTTATCAGACTAAATTTTGCCCTGAATTAATAATGGCATATTATTGTTATTATTATTCATGTGTGTGTTACATATGTTTATGAATTATGGCTGCTTACTTTTTATCATGGATTTTTTTCTACAGATATTGAAAGGTCATCATTTCTTTAGCTTCGGTGATCATGGTGGAGTGCTTGTTGCTGTCAAGTATTACAAATCTCAGGGAGAAACTAGGGAGATCATATATTCTACAGATGAGGGAGAAACATGGCAGTCATATCAATTTTTTGAAGATGACCTCAGGGTATATGGACTCATGACTGAGCCAGGAGAGAATACAACAGTTTTTACAATGTTTGGATCAGCAAAGGGACATCATCAGTGGCTGATTGTAAAGGTGGATTTGAGAAATGCATTCAGTGAGTCATTCAATTACCCTCTTTTTGCTATTATTGTATTCTAGATTTACGTGTTAAAATTCTTTGTTTCTAAATGTAAAGGGAATTAGAAAAGATTAAACATTTAGGAAGTATAAGGTACTAGATGATTGCTAATATAGTTCTTTAAGTGTCTTGTTATATGATAAGTGGTGTTTGACTTACGTAGAAGAATTGTTGGTGGTCTTTGTTAAATTCAATCATAGATTCTCTTAAAAGACATAAGATTTTGAGAATAAGTAATTATTATAATTCTTAGTATGAATCATTCTCTGACAATACTTTGTTTTAAGAATTTAGCATGTCTTATCTTAACTTAATTATGCACTCTTGTAACTTCATGACTAATATATCAATAGTAATAATGACTATCAATGAGAAATTAACAACATACTGCATAGGCGAGTAAAAAGGAGACATTCCTTGAAATATTAACAAACCAAGACTTTTATAGTTATAATAGCTCTGGGTGAATTACCATGTGTGTGTACAGAGTTAATGTAACACATGAGTATCCACTAGGAGTTTTTTGTAAAGTTTTGTTTCTATCAGCGTTTATATTTTTTCTCACTATACTAGTACTCATATTATTTTTTATATTCCTTCAAGGGGCTGATTTAGATATTTAACTTAGTCACATTAGGAAAGGTTGTCAAAGTTGGGTGATTTATTTTTTGATATCTCATATAAGGAAACTGAATGTTTAGTGAAGAATTTTCTGCTTCTATTATTCATTCTTACTCAGCTACACATAAAAATAGTATAATAGTGGAAATAAATTATTTACTCCAAATATTAATAGAATTTTAGGTTTCATAATATGATGGATGAAGCATTCTGGGTGTAAAGATATGGTAAATTAACAGCAAATATATATATTTCTGGCCTTGTGCTTGCTCATAATTTGTAAGTTGAGGATCCTCTAGTAATTAGATGATTGTGGCAAGAACCTCTTCCATTAGATAATATATAGGCCTTTGCCACATTTTTTGTATAGTACTTCATGTTGATAAATATTGATCACTTAGGATTACTTTTCCCATGTGTTGATCATATTCAGAAGTAACATGATGGATGGAAATGTTAATGCAATCCTTTTCTTTTGAGGGAAGCAAGAAGCTTGTTTTCTTTCTCTTGCAACACAGTTTGTCATCAAAGCATTAAAATATTCTATTTATTCCATCTCTCTTTTTGAAGTGTACAAATAACTTACATATGGAAATAAATTGTATAAGGTGACTCTTAAGCTCCTAGGAAAGCAATTGCAATGATGGAAAAACCTTTTTCCATCATAAATTATTTACAATTCTAATCTTTTAAGAGAATAGATTTAAGAAATATGTCTTGCCTTTCTGGTCAAAATAATTATGATATTTTACAGTTGTTGAATTGCTTTCAATAGGAAACAAAATGTCTGAAAAATTAAGACATACATAAATTAGAAGTAAAAAAAGGAAATTCAGGCCAATTAAAAATTTTGGTTATCATAAATAAATTAATATTTTAATTGTCCGATTGGTACTTCTCCTGCTTTGCAGCTTAGTGAAGAATGTTTGCAACACATATAACTTGAGGTGCATACAGATTTTAATCATTTTAATTTGTTGTGAGGCAGAAATTTGTTAATTAACATCTTTCTTTAGATAGAAAGAAATCAAACCACATTCTAGGGTAATGTAGGCATACTTTATAAGAATGAAGCACTTGGGCATGCAAAATTTCATATTTTTAGGAGTAGTATTTGAATGTGTAGGAATTTATATTTCATCTGGAATATATACTTTATGGATATTAAGGGCTAATATAATGAAAAACAATTTCAGTTAAGGCTAAGAAAACTTAGATTTGATAAAATTTTTCCTGAATGATTTTTAGGTTGAAATTATGATAATAGACCTGGTGATTACCGCTAAATGTTTATTTAATTTGATGTTCTGCTTCTTTTTATTTCAAGTTAAGTATTTCACATACATCCTGTATGTTATAAGAGGGGGTTTATGAACATTCTCATTGATTTCCTTATTTTTTGTTTTAATTTAGACAACTTATAGTTTTATTTTGTATTCAGGTTTGCTTTTACTCTATTAGTTTCTATTATCAAATGAAAAATGGTAGATCCCTTGAATTGATATATTGCCATATATTTTTCAAAATATATTTGTTTAGATAATATAACGTATATAATAATAATATAATATTTATATTACATATGTATATAATATAGAATTATCATTTATTTTTTTCTCACAGGTTATGGCTGTACTAAAGATGATTATAAGTATTGGTCACCAAGTAGCGATGATGGCCCTAAGATGCCTTGCATTTTAGGAAGGAAGGATGTCTACCTAAGGAGGATATCCCATTCAAACTGTTACAATGGCCGTGACTTTGATCGACCTGTCAAGACTGAAAACTGTGAATGCGATGTTGAAGACTTCCAATGGTTAGATTCCAAATTTTTATCAATATCAACTTGGGAACTTATGATTTCAGAGCATAATTTTTTTAAAGGAAATGAGAAAATAAATAAATTATATATTTATATATGTATATCTTTTTACTAGTATTCTGCTGTATTAGAACTTCATATATTTTTCCTTAAGGATCTTTCTAATGAAGTTTATCATAAAGGGTTACTTTTCATAAGAGTATTCTCATACATATATTTCCTGATCATATTTTGATTGTGAAAGTACATTATTTTTTGGATGATAAGTATAAATTATAAGTATAAATTACAAGTGAACGGATCGATTTTCACATATAAGATGCACTAGATTTTAAGTAGCATAGTATGATAAAACAATTTAGTATGATAGGTCAGACTTTATTCAAATCATTTTCAAAAACTCGATATTGTTTACATTTAAAACGTAAACCGCACATTATGGATTAAGATTTGACATTACATGCTTTGTCACTTACCAAAGTCATAATAAGAGATTTTGACATTTTTCAATGCAGTATAAACATAGAAATTAGTTCAAGAACTCAGTATCACTAGACTTCAGCACAGCTAGGATTCATACATAATATTGCCTAATTTTCATCAAAAAGGCATCAGTTATAATCATGTAAAAATGCTCTCATTTTCTCAAAGTTTTTACAAAAATCATTGAAATTTTGCTTCTACTTATGGGGTATCATTTAATATTTCCAGTAATGTGTCCTTAAAGTTTTATCAGCTGTTGATACTTTTGGAATATTTTAAAGATTTTAAATTTTCCATCCTATGAAACTAATAATACATGAAATTGTCATGTATTTGGTTCAAATTCTTATGTCTGTCTGCTGTTGAATACCGTAGCCTTTATCCAACTTGTAATTGTAAAATTTTTCGTCTGTGTATATTTAAAATTTTGGTTGCTCAGCTCATGATAAAATTTGATTGTTTCAGTGACGATGGGTTTGAACGCAACACACAGTTCCACCAATGCATCAGGAACAAGATACTTCATTATGATCCATATGCTATTCCTTCTGTCTGTCCTCCTGGGAAATTATATAACCGCACCAAAGGATACGTGAAAATTGCTGGGGACACATGTGTGGGAGGATATGAATCTCATTACCTGCCAGATATCTTGCCTTGCCCATTTAAGTAATTACCAGTGAAAAAAAAATTCTATCTGATTATTCAATAATATTGATGGCTTTATGATGATGATCTTTAATTTTTAGGGAAATTAAGGAATTCCTTTTGGTTGCTCAGAGAGAAAAAATAGCCAGGATTGGACTGGAAGATAAGAAACTTGAAATACTTCCCATTGAAAATCTTAAAAATGTCATAGCAATTGAATTTGACATGAAAAACAACTGTGTTTATTGGGCAGACATAAAGGATGATATTATAGGAGTAAGTTGATGGTCCATTCTTCTTTGAAAGCATTTTGTGCTTCCTTTGGAATGATTTGGAGAATTTAGTTTAATACCTTGATTCAATTTCAGGAGTAAATTATTAATTTTACAAGTTTAGGAATTTCCTAATGAAGTTTGCAGTAGATGAGTTAATGCATTAGTTATGTGTTCTTGATTTATTTCGTTTTAGAAAAATTATTTTTCACTTTATTAAATTATAAGTTATAAAAATGATTTTTAAAATGTGCTCAAATATGCCTTTGCCTAATTGCCTTAGTAATATGTACATGCATGTAAGGACTATTAGTATCTAGTCATCTAAATATTATAATATCAAATCATTGTCAGATAGAATGGAATAGCCATTATTTACATGTAGAATTACATTGTGGGTTCTAGAAAGGACCATAATACTACTGTAATTATAATATTTTTCAAGAGAGTTAAAATGCATATTTTTCTTTTATAGAGACAATGTTTGTCAGATGGCAAAGAATTACCAGAAAAACTGGTGGAGACTGATCTTGCATCAATTGAAGGCATGGCATTAGATTTTATAAGCAATCTTCTGTTTTTTGTTGATGGTGTAAGGTCGAGGATTGAAGTAATCCGTACAGATGCTGTTGGAATGGGTCGAATGCGCAAGACAATTCTTGATTCAGCAGTATTGAGGAAACCAAGAGGAATTGCTGTGCATCCAAAGCTAGGGTAAGTTCTATTATTCCTGACCTCTTATTTTATGTATTATTTTAGTTCTTGGAGGATGCTAGTTTCCTTTGCTGAGTATCTCAAAATTTAGTAGAAGCCTGTAATATTTCCTAATTTGAATTGATATTATCACCTGTAAGATCATATATCTATACATTACATCTGCAAGTTCTATTTGTAGTAAAACTATTTCTGTATCTTCTTTATACTATCTACTTTTAACTGAAAGAATCTTTGGAAAATTAGTCTGAGCATCTTTTTTCTCTGTTTTTACAATCTTGGTCAAATCATCCTAATTTGATATTAACTGTTCATTAAAACTACTGAAAATAAATGCTATAAAACTACTCAAATTAAACTATCCAAATTTTTTTTCTTGCTGACCCCTTACAGGTTGTCAAAGACCCCTAGGGGTATATATAGACCACTTTGGGAATCACTGGTGTATACTATGTATCTTTTTCAACGCTCTCTTGTTAGTCTGTCCAAAATAAAGGTTCCAACTGTATTCTTTGAAGTCGCAATTACAGCACAAATGCATCTTTTCTGCATCACAGTTGATTTATTAATTATCATCAACGTTACTAGTTTTATAAAGATATAAACTTAATATTTCATTTTATTGTGTTAAATTTGGGAGAACTGATAAATTTTCTTTTTCTCTATTCTTTTTCATTGATTCCCAAAACATGTGCATGTGAAGTTGCCTCGTTTCTCGCTGTTTCGTTTAACTCTGGAACTTATTGGAACATATCCCCAGCGTTAAGCATGGCCTTACTGTACTCTTATTATAGTGATCTTCTTAAAATCATGTTTTTATTTGCGATCATGGTCTAATCTATATTAATGGATGTATATGCAATTTACTTTTTAATCTTCTTAAATTGTTCAAAATCATTGCTGTGAAACTATTGCTCCATCGCTAGCTAATTCAGTATTTGTGGTGCACATAGCTTTCTCAGGACCATTACATGAGCAAAAACATTGCTGACAACTCTTTTTGTTAATCAATGATCTTCCAAAACTGTCTTGTATATTAGCTTTGATTTCTGGTGTTTTTGTACTTTTTGCTATCCATAAGGATAGTCTTCAAGACTAAGAAATGCATATTTAAATTTGAAACCTAAACAAGAATATTTTCTGATTACTCTTCTAGAAGGAGTTGAGATGTTATTCAGTTTTAACAAATTTTTCATAAATATCAGAAATTATTTATCTCAAAGTCTCATGTTTATTCAGCTATTATTAAGTGCATTCATAATCAATTAATGTTATTTTCATATCTTGAATTTTTTGTTTTATTTCTTTGTTTTTGATAACCCCTGGATTTCAAATATTTTATTTTTTAAAGAATTTATTTAGAATATTTAGAAAAGGTTTCATCAAGGCAATTAACTTACATTGAAGAAGTATAGTATAGGAAATAAATATTTTAAGTTTTATTTTATATAAATAGATACCTTTTTTGGACCGACTGGGATCCTGAGGAGCCAACTGTCAGCCGCGCTAATTTAGATGGTAGTGATGTCCGTAAGCTGTTTACCAAACCTATCGTTGAATGGCCAAATGGTATCACAATTGACCATATTGCAGAGCGCTTGTATTGGGTGGATGCCCGGGAAGATTACATTTCTTCTTCAGATTTTGATGGCCGTAGGTTCAGAAAAATAATATCCAATGATGTAAGTGCTTCATAATTTTTCTTAATTCATTAAGGCATCCATTTTGTATAATTTAGTCTTTAACCGTCTTGTGTATCTATTTAGTCTATTCTTTTATTCTATTATATTTAAATGATTTAATTATAATATTTTACATCAATTCTAGGGAATATTACACCCTTATTTAAAGGGTCTCCATCCAAGTTCAAGCTTTGGCTGAAATCGACGTTTCGGCCAAATCCACCATGGCCATCTTCAGGAAGAAGTGAAGATGCTCAGATTTGGTGTGCTTATATAAGGAGGGCTCAGCTCCCTTTCACTCACGTGATTGGTATCACAATCTCTTTGTGCAATCTTTTTAATGATCAGCTGCCACGTTTTGTTCAGGCTTCGTTTCTATTGAGGTTGTTTTTCTCAAGTTGGATCTCAATTGATTCTTTAATCTTCCAATCCCAGAACAAAGGGGCACTCTGCAGCACCTTTGTCTGGTCAAAGTTGATTTTGTGATCTGAGCACCTTCACTTCTTCCTGAGAATGGTGCCAAAACGTCGCTTTTAGCCCAAGATTGCACCCGGATGGAGACCCAAGAACTATTGCTTCAGCAGTTATGCCAGGAAAAACAAAGATCATTTTATATTTTTGTTGTTTTTTAAATTGTATTTAGCAAATTATTCTACTGATTAAATTTTTCTTGACCGAATCACTTCTCTAATTCATTGCTTTGTCTGATAGGTTGTTTTATTTAGACATTCAAGCTGCAGTTTTGGCTTTGAGTCATCATCTTGTTTATAATATTTTGGAAAAGATGGAATACTTTTCTGCCAGTCCATCATACAATCTGAAAGGAAAACAGCCACTTTGTGACCTGTCTTAATATTTCAATTCTATTTTGTATAGATAGAGGTTAAATGTGTTATTTCTCAATATTTACATATGAGTGTGCAAATGTAAATACAAATTCACTCACATGATTAGGCATAACATTGTGAAAAGCCATGATAGTAATTTGAGAGACTTAGTTATTTTCCACTGATTGATAGATTATATCTATGGAAAATTACTAAGTCTCAAATTATCACACATATTGTTTTATAAATTTATATACATTCATCTAACTTATCAAATTTACTTTTGTTAATTTCACTTGAATCAGTTACAAAAGTATTATTATTGCATTGTTGTTTCGTATCCAAATGTAAATAGTGTAATTTGTATGTAATTTTCTTTATTTAAATTGAAATTATAAATAATAAGTTACTACTATACAGAAGTGACATTGTAATGTATTGCTCATATATCTATCCTCTTACAGGGCCGTGTGTCTCACCCATTTGCAGTTGCTGTGTTCAAGGATTTAATGTATTGGGATGACTGGAGACAAAATGCTATTTATATGGCAGATAAAGATCATGGGGTGGGAATTACAGCTGTTGCTGAAAAGTTGCCCGGTTTAATGGATTTGAAGGTATTTCATAAGAATTTGTCATATTTTCTGTAAATGAAATATTTTGCATAATTTTGTATATTATTTGCCTTTTAAATTCAAGAATTTTGCTGAACTCTATTACACAGACAAACCTGTTTAAGGTGGAATCTCAGGGAACCATGTTATGTTTCCAGCTTATACAGAGTTTCCCTCTCAGACAGTTTATTACCGGCATTATTCATGGACCTATAAATAGATTACTTATGCCTAATATAATTTTCATAGAAAGTGGTCATTTGTGTTTCTGCTAGGGAAGGGAAGGTAACAAAATCTATATTTAATGCTTATACAAAACATAATGTGTTGCTGAAAGAATTTTATTTTAATTCAATCATTTTCATTGATAAATATAGAGCTTTTAAAATAGATTTTATGCTCACAATTATTTTGGCTGTTGATGACATTTGCCATTTAATATTTCTCTAAGTAATTTTTTGAAACTATGATCACTAAATCACCTAGAAAAGAATGAAAGTAGGGCATCAAGAGTGAGCATATTGAAGAAATAGTTCTCAGGTCTCCATCCAGGTGCAAGCTAGTTTGGCTAAAAGAGACATTTCAGCCACATCCTCTGTGTATCCATCCAGCTTCACTTCTTCCTGAATATGGCCACGGAGGATGTGGCCAAAACGTCTCTTTAAGCCGAAGCTTGCACCTGGATGGGGACCTGAGAACTATTTCCTCAGCAACTATGACGGGAAAAACAGAGACCCAGTCAGCATATTGTAACTCAAACCATTGTAGTCAGCATAATATCTTTGAGTTTTGAAATTTTCTTTCCATTTTTCACAGATTCAAAACTCTACTCATTGCAGCTCAAAATATAGAGAATCAATCTTTCCATCCCCATCTTACAGGTTCCACCTTATTGAAGGATTTTAATGAGAAAAATTTGATCATCATGCAAAGAATACCAATATTTCCAGCTTTGACAGGTTTCCATCTCGTACAGATTCTGCCTATCATAGTTTTTACTGTACTTATACTGTAAACCTTTGTTTGGTATTTCATTGAAGTAATTTTTGTGGCCCTTATGGTACTTTTTTTTAGATTTATGCTCACAGCTTCCAAGAGGGGTCAAATGCCTGTTCCAACGCAACTTGCTCACACATTTGTGTTGGTATGCCAAATGGTGGACATGCATGCCTTTGCCCAGATGGAATGATTCTTAGGAAGGATGAAAAGATTGGAATGGAAGAATGCTTATGTCCTGGAATGGAGAGACCATACACTAATGGAACTTGTCCCACATGTAATTACTCTATATATTCCTGACTTAGTGTAGTTTTGCTAAAAATATTTTTCCTGTAGAGATATCAATAAACTTCTATCAGGTGTTATCAGGATTTTTTCCAGCTTACCTTATCATTGCAGATGTTGAATTTAAATGGAATGTTTCATAAAAATATAGATTCTACAGAGGTGAATTTTCAGTTTGAGGGATTCAATTCAAATAAAATAAATTATTAGTTGTTATTTAATTATGTAATTTGGAATCATATTGTCATGTTGAACCAATTGCATTTTTTAAGATATATAGTGAACATATGTATATAGTACTTTTTTAGCTCATAAATATTTAATTTTCATTAACATCTTATTCCTCTTTTGCAGCTTCTCATTCATGTTCAGGAGAGTATTTTAGGTGTGGAAATGGATTATGTGTTCCAAACACATGGAAATGTGATGGTGACAATGATTGTGGAGATAATTCTGATGAGGTTTGTGTTTGAA
The DNA here is from genome assembly GCA_020796165.1 of Pantala flavescens. Lineage (NCBI taxonomy): Eukaryota > Metazoa > Arthropoda > Insecta > Odonata > Libellulidae > Pantala > Pantala flavescens. The sequence continues at coordinate 20,351,629 of CM036882.1, forward strand.
CTTTCATTTCTTTCCATATTTTTCCTTACTTAAATCTAATCTTTATCTTGTATCAAAAAATCTACAGTTCATGAATCAACCAAACCAAAACTTTGTAAAACATATTGTAGGTATATGTGCTAAGAGAGTGATGTTATTTTACCTTTGTCTGGCTCCATCTTCAATATGTGGCAAGTTAATAGCATCAGCTGGGTGAAACATACACCCAAAATCTTAAGAAAGTTAAATTCAAGTCAATACAGTTTTATATATAATATATTATATATATTATGAAAATGATTTTGTTTATATTATTAATTGTTCAGGGAGTCCTTCAAGAAGTTCCTAAAGTGCTAATGCACCTATTTGTTATGCTTTTGGGATGTAATATGAAGGGAAAACTATCAAATTCATTTTGAGAAAATAAAATATTTTTTGGACCATGTGATCATATCTTTTGTGCAATAGGCAATATTATAAGTCTATCTTTCTCACCTTCTTCACTATTTTTATTCATTATTTTATGTTTACTACTGTTATTTGTTATGAAAAGTGCAAAAGATAATTTGTTGTGGGATGTATGGGTCCATTTATAGTTGAGGAGTGGATGGTCAGATTTGGTGAATATTACTGAATGAAAATGTGGTACATGGATTTGAAAAAAACTTTTCTGTAATTATATAGAATCTGATGGCACTGGTGTCAGTTTTTGGCACCTTTTGTTTGTTATTCATTGTTTTTATATTTTCTCTAGATTTATTATTGGAATTGTATATTCTAGGGATTATGGGAAATATGCATTGGAAAACTTGATTTTTTAAAAATAGTCGATTTCTTGATTGATAATGCATGATAACCTTTTTTCAGGCTAGTTGCAGCCAATCAACCTGTCCTAGCAGTCAGATTCAATGTACGGATGGAAAATGCATTCCTCCATATTGGAAATGTGATTTTGACAGGGATTGTTCAGATGGTAGTGATGAGGCCAACTGCAGTAAGTGTTTGACCCTTTCATACACTGCTTAGTTTTCATGGAATGTTGTACATTACAGAAACATGTCATCACCAATATCATTGTTGCGTTCATTTCAAACCAAATTCAACAAATTGACATAATTAATCATATAAGAATAATGAAGAACAATAAGAAAACTTTAATTATCCAGAAAAGGTATTCTCAGAGAAATAATTGTTTCAATAATGTAAAAATAATCTTTCATTTATGTACAAATAAATTGTCTGAAGCAGACTTTTCCCAGTTTCTCTTTTCATAGGGCCATAGGAAAAGATCACTAACTGGTTTTAAGCTCAAATGTTTCAGTTAGTTAGTGAAGACTATTTATTGGTGAGAGACTTTAAGAGTCATTTTTTGGTTTAAATGAAGTACATACATTGCAGTTATTAAAATAAATTGGGATAACTTCCACTAAATAGAAATGTTTAGTCAAATTCCCTGCTGCAGCATTAAATGTATGATCATATCAGTCAAACTAATTACTTTTCCTTATCTTTGAAATAACTGAAACAGCAATTTCATTGTAATGGAATGGATAACAGTTTATCAAAAAAGTAAGAGGTAGTGCCAGCAAAGATTTACATTGAATGAGCTCAAGTAAAATATGTACCTTTCTGGTACATGCCCATCCATCCCTAAATCTCAAAAGTTTTTCTCTAAATAGTGAATGCATAGTTAAGTTAGAAAATTTAAGTTTCTGATAATCATTGTTTCATAACTGTATGCAACTTATTATCATGTCTCATATTTTAAAACAATATTTTAAACATTAAATTTTAAAATAGACTTAGAGAAAGCATATTTTCTAGTAACATTTCTGAAATTAGGTGTTTAATTTAAAGTGTTGTAATATGAGTAATAAGCTTTAATACCCTAATTGAAATATTTGTCTTCAGCCTACATAACTTGTACACAGCAACAGTTTACATGTGCTAATGGAAGGTGTATCTCTAGCCGATGGGTATGTGATATGGAAGATGATTGTCGTGATGGATCTGATGAAGCCTCTTGCCCATCTGTTGCTCCATCCACCTGCAAACGTAAGTATTTCTGAACTGTAGAAGATGTGTGAATTATATTTGCTATACTCAGATGCAGTGTGCTCAGTGATGAAGTATGATACTAAATTATGAGCAAACTGATTGTTTGATGAGTCACCAATAAAAAAGAATTTGCATCTATAAGATGGGGGAAGGGAATATTCATTTTTTTATGAAAGTTATATAAGTTGCTCACCTAGGGGAAATTCATTATGGAATATACAGTTCTATGTATATTTAAAATATTGAATAAAAAAGGTGGTGATGCTTAGAAGTAGCATCATGCATTTGGAAGAAATGCCTTTTTGGTCCTTTTGCTCATGTAGAACACTAAATACAGAAAATTAGTACCATTAGTATTTTAAGGTAAAAAACCAATATATCACAACCATGATTGTCAATTGGTAAGTCATAGTTTTTGATTAGCAGTAAGACACCTATTACCTTGAATGTTTCTTAAGATATTATTTCATCACCTACTCGTTACAACTTCCTATGTTATGAACTATATATAATTTATAACTATATAAATACATTGCATAAAATATATTATTAATTTTATTTCTGTAAATTGAAAAATATATTCGTATTGATTCTGGAAAGTTTTGAGTGTAAAATCTTTAGAAGGTTAAATAGTTACCAAGTCAATTTAGCCTCTTTTTCTTTGGCTTTCTGCTTAAGATTGTAAAGTAAACAGTAATTGAATTTGGTTTCTCAAATACCTGCTCTTTTCAGGCTAAAGTTTTGCTGTTTATGATTTATTAATTATTTTCTTTGCCAGATCCTGTTAGTATTTTCATAAAGTGTTTTGCTAATTATTTAATTTTGCTTTAAGCTGGAGAATTCAGCTGTGGGGTACAAAGTCACTGCATACCAACAACTTGGCGCTGTGATGGAGAATCTGACTGCCCTGATAATTCTGATGAGGCCAACTGTGACAACAATACTTGCCAGTCATGGCAATTCACTGTAAGTTGATTTTAATCACCAATCCTTTGATGGTTGTGGATGCAAATATACCTTTTATCATTAAATTTATTTATATGTGAATAATCTTAAGTAAATTGCTGATATTTATTACCAAATTTTGTATCAAATTAATTAATGCTGAAATAGTCTGAAGTTAAGGAAAATGAAATGTATTTAAGTATATATTTTAAGGCCACTAGTTTCTAAAAATTCATATGTTGTTAAAACTACAGTTTCATTTGTAGCTTTGACTGAGCTATTCATTTAGTATGAATGATAGATGCCATATTTATATCTTCTGATAAATTTTAGATACCTGAAGCAATGAATATATAAATAACATATTTTAGTTCATTTTCTGTTTTATATTTGTATGTGTTTTATTATATTATCTTTTAATTATGTGTTTACTAGAGTGGTTTGGATGTAAAATATTAATTTATTAAAATCTGCAGTGTAAGAACAATCGATGCATTTTCAATCCATGGGTATGTGATGGACAAGATGACTGTCAAGACAATTCTGATGAAGTGAACTGCACTCAAACATCCTCTTCATCAATTGAGACCACACCAGTTCCCTATCTTCCAACTGTAAGTCATTCTTTTTCCTTTGTTGAGAGAAGTTGGAGTAAGATTAGGTGGAGCTTCAAATCTGTGAAGCATCTATTTCAAAAACTTCTAACAGAGAATGATTTTTAAAAAGAATATGAAATATGCATTTGCAAAAAGTAAAGAATATAACTGGTAGTTTTTTGTGTAAAAACTGCAATTACAGTCATTTTTGCTATTAATTATGCACCATTGAATCTTTCTGCCTATACATAAATAATGAGGAAAAAGTCAATTATGTAGGAATTTTACTAATAATTGATTTAATATTACTGTTCAAATCTTAGTTGACTAAGTATGAAGTATTTATTTGATCGATCTTGAATGTCAAGTAAAAATTTGACCCATAATACTTTTTTTTGTACACTATTTCAATCCGTTTTTATTGTATTTCTTATGTCATTCTGATCAAATTGATTGGAAATTTTAAGATATTCATCAATAAAAAGATTCGTTGTAAGAAATCTGAGTTCCTAAATGAACCATTTAATAAATTTTTCTTCATTCATAATTTCTTGCATTCAATTTCATCTATCACATTTCAACTATTTTCTCAGAATTCTTGCTCTGCATGGATGTTTATGTGCAGTAACAAGAAGTGCATTCCCTACTGGTGGAAATGTGATCTTGTAAATGATTGTGGAGACAACAGTGATGAGATAGGTTGTGGATTTGAGCACACTTCAACAATTGCTTCAGTAACAACAACACCAGCCCCACATACTTGTGGAAAGGACCAATTTAGATGCTACTCAGGTATCAATTATTATTATAAATTTCAGGGTTAAATAGTGCCCATCTAATTCTGATATTTATTAATGTATGTATTAACTTATTTTATATATACTAGGACTGTTTGAAATCTAAATCCAATGGAATCGAAAATGTTCTTACATCACTCTATTATTGTATCATTTTTTGATTATTCAATGTAGTTTCCTTGTAGTGTGTTTGTCTAGTGTTGTACAGCTGTCTTGAGGCTCTATCCTCTAGGCTTGTAAAATGGTTTTCAAGTCTATCAGTCTTATCAGTGTATAAAGTGAAACTTTATCTACCTAAGAAACTTTAAGCTTTAGAAAGAGAGAAGACTGATGGTATCATATTAGGCAATTACCGCAATCCATGCCAAAATTCACTTACTTTTGGCATGGCAAATGGTCTTCTTTGACATATATGTTATGCAATTCATCAGGGTGGGCTGAATATTTTTCATTATTTTATTATCCTGTGTGGAATGATCTACAAACAGGATCCTCTTCACCATTTTCTTTGGGAAGATGGTGAATACCATGTTGTTTTCAGGTGAAAGAATTGTCTTTGCTTCTTAAGTGGTGGAGATTTAGCATTTATCTATCGTTTTCAACAGAATCTCCCCCAATTCAGTTTATTTTATTCAATTCATTGTTTATAACATGAAAGATTTGAGCCTCAAGTATATTCTAAAAATTAGCATGAATTGCTAACATTATTTGCCATGTGTTTAGCATAATTGTGCTCGGTCAGTGCTCATATCCCAAATGTCCCAGGTTTGAGGCCTGAGAGAACAATTTTTTTCATTCTGAAAAAGGATACAGATGTGTTTTCATATATAAACACACACATACACCCTTGCAGGATATATTATGTAATTTGATATACTAGAAAAATTAATTTGAGCATATTTTTTTATAGGAGATTGCATTGAAAGTTTTTCAGTGTGTGATAAGTTCAATGATTGTGACAATGGTGAAGATGAGAAGAATTGCAAAGACATAATTGCCTGCCAACCTGGTCATGAATTTACTTGTAGATATGACCATTCTTGTATTACGATTACCCAGGTATGTGATGGAAATGCAGATTGCCCAGATGCATCGGATGAAGTAGGCTGTGATGGAAAAAACAAACCAGGTTGGTCCTGATTGGCTAGTTTTTAGTATCTTAGATTAGGTTATTTGTCATATTATATGATTATATTTTCATGTTTCTCTTTTTATTTCATGCGTTAATATATGCATATTTCTATTTTTTAAGTTATGTGCCTACAATTTCATTATTATGAATTGAAATATAGTTTTATTTATTTAGGATTAGTACAATAGATATTGTTAACAAAACTAGTTTAGCAGGAGTTTTTGTATGTTTTATATGTCATATATTTATGTTTAAATTTGCATTGTTAATTACATTTATTATTCTGATAAACATATAAATCTTTAAATCTCATTATTTAAAAATTACCAAAGATTTATATTCTAACCTCCAACTTTCATGCACAAGTATTTTTGTTGATAAGTTAGTTCCTTTCATAGCTAGTACTGCTGCTCCTGTTGCTTGTCCTCTTGGGCAGTTTCAGTGTGATTTTGCCAGTCAATGCCTACCCTTGGCTCAGTATTGTGATGGCATACAAGATTGTCTAGATGGCTTTGATGAGTCTGATTGTGATAGGAATCCAAAGAGAGTGTATCAGGTAAGAGATAGAGGTTAATAAGACATTTCTTCTTGAATGAAAATAAATGAACAATATTATATTTCATATTTTTTTATTTTTATCCATAATCTAAAAGTCATTTTATATATTATTTTTAGGTTCAACAAATGGGAGTGGACCAAATAAGTATAAACTCCTCTTCTCTCCTACTTTATTGGTGGATTCCAATTCCTCGAGATATCACTTTTGAATATTTACCTTCTATTGCTGAAGCCAATTCTAACAAGTGGATGAATCACTCAAAATGGATCCAAGATCCCAAGTTCAGGTTTATAGACCTTCGTCCTTTTACAACTTACAACATGACCGTGTATGTCAGGGTCTTGGGTAATGAAACCGGTGATCCTCCTGCTAAGTACATCACTGCAATGACTGGGGAAGGAGGTAAATACTCAAAGCAACTACAATAATTTTTCTGTTGCATTTTATTTCTGGCAATTGAGACGTCTTAGTGTAGGTTTGAAAACTTTTATCTTTTGATGACACTAATTTTAATTTTCTAATTAAGTCATGTCATTAAATTCATCTACAGATATTTCAAAGTTGATTGATTTAAATTCTACCTTATACCTTGAAAAATATTTGCCAAGATACTATGGAAATATATGACCTGATTAATGCTAAATATGGATATAAGAAGTAGTAGTATGATGTGACTTTCTATATACTTAAGAGAACGACTTTATTGTATTACTTTCTTGGTTTATAATTGTTTCCATAACCTTAATTTAAACATGGTCTTACATCCTTTGAAGATGAAAACTCCCATGAAGGATTGCTGAAACCATCCTTAATTTTTGGAAACCATTGGGAAGATTTATAATATTGTGTTGGATAGTAGTTAAGTGAGATAGATGAGTGTGTATTGTACTGAGGCTATTATAAAAGAGGGTGCAAAATATCTTATACAAAGAGTTGGGGATGCCATACTCTACATACAGTGGATGCTGCATTGCAAATGTGCTGATCCACACCAAGCAAACTTGATTTCATTTGCCAGAAAGTTAGTCACCAATGTGTTTTCATATTGGTAAGGAGTCCTGTTTATTGATTAGCTTTCACAAGATTGAAGAATTAAAGGCAAATGTTACTTCAACCTTGTTGACCACCTGGGTACCAAAATTTGCTTAAAAAGATATGTGGCTTGAAGAAGAAAATCTTATATCATAAAATTAATGCACCTGCCTAAAGTTGTTATGGGAAAACCATGGTTTATTATGGAAATCATACGCTCAGCTATCCCTAATATATTCCTGATACAGCACTCTCGAACTTTTATGTTCCCAAGTATGAAGAAATTATTTTTTGAGCAGTGCTTTGCTGCCAATGAAGAATAGGATGCATAAGGATATTCCAACATTCTTTCTGACTCTCACCTTTGGAAAGAGATGCTTTAGTTCGAGAAATGCTTTGGACCTAGTGTGAAGAAGTTAAGGGAGATCATATAGATAATTAAAATCTTTTTAGCTGAAATATGACATCCTTCATTGTCAGGCTACCTCACTCTCATTTAAAATAGAAAACTTGTATTACCTAATAAAGTTATATTTGTTAAACTGGAATGAAAAATAGCAACATGAATAGGACACAAAATTAGGTCCTCCACTTGCAGTGCAGGCAGTGCTTACATCATCTCACCTTAAAACAGAAATAGAATTGACAGAGCATAGTGGTTAGCATACCTGCCCAGCAAGTGGGGAGCCTGTGTTTCAGTCCCAGTCATGTTGCTATTTTCCCTATAATTAACCCGTACAACTATTTGTACAAAATCTAATGTATACTTTTCCTGATTCTAATAAAATTGTATTTTTGCATTAGTACCCAGTGAACCATGGAACCTTACTGTAATGCAAAAAAGTGCCACAGAAGTTGAACTTAGCTGGAACCCTCCCCTGCAGCCAAATGGGCATATTCTTGATTATGTTGTGAGCATGACTCCTCCTGTACCACCCCTCAAGAAAAACTTGCATAGCTCTCAGACTAAAGATACCATAATTTCAGAATTTATTGGAGGACAAAATTATTCTTTCTGGGTAAGTGGATTTTGTCATGTTTTATTTAAACACAGACTTTATGTTTTTTAAATACAATCCATTTTCATCTAAGTATACATTAATAATAAAGCTTTATAGTAATATATCCTTATTTATTTAATTAACGCTATGGGATTATGATGATGATTAATTTTATTTCTCAATTTTGTAGGTCACTGCTAGGAACTCTTTGTTTAGCAGCAATAGTTCTAAAGTCATTAATTTGAAGTTTGATAGTAATGCAATGATAGATGTAGTCCAAGGATTGAAAGTCAGTAAGAAGGATGATAGAAGCATCATGTTGATTTGGGATAAGTTAAATGATGTTGAGGGATATCACGTAAGGCCTGTCTTCATTCGACCTTTTCCTAAACTGAATCAAAGCAGCACCACATCTAATATTATTAATGGTAAAGTATTTTTGAATTCACTGTCTATTTCAATACTTTAAGTTCTTTTGCCTATTTTTATTTTATCATGGATCAAACATACCTACCAATAGCTTAAATTGCTATAATAACTTTAAAAATCTGGTTTATAGTATAAGATTCTTCTACTTTTAACTTAAATAAAAATGAAACAGGCTTTGATGATGAATTTACATTGTGAGATTTTATTCTAAATCATTGTAAATAAATTCATATTTTGTCATTCAAATAAAATACATTCATAAGAATATTTTTTTTGCTCTCAAAAAATTGTAATTTTTTCTAGTAACTAATTTGGCCCCTGGAGCAACCTATACCTTTGAAGTGAATGCCTTCAAAAAGGGTTTTATTGGACCAGCAAGCACTATATCAGTTAAAACTGATGGTGAGTCTCTTTTTTTCTACTTTCTTAAGTTCTAAGATTTTTAGTTCCATTTATCCTTTTTAAGCTCTTTTCTGAAATCATTATGGAGTTTCTGAAGAATTTGATTAATATAATAAATTAATACATTAAGTAATAGGTAAAATGAATTTAGAAAATATAAAGTTAAAATAAAAAAAAGTCTCAAGTTTTAACATTACATTCTTGAGTCATCTACATTCAATTACATTAATCTTCTCAAGAAAGTGTAGTTGAAAATTGAGCCCTCTTTATTCTATTGAAGAGCATATCAGCAATTAAAAGTATAGGAGATTACTTCATTTCAATTGAAGGTGAAGAAGATAAATTGACTTAGTCGTTCATTAAAGTAATTTTCCTATTTATTCAGTTTTAGTATTTTTGTGGTTAATTTTAATAATATGAAATCTCTATTTTTACTTTGCAGGTACCCCTTTGCCAACAATTCAGATTCTCAAAGCTGAAATTCTCAAATCTCAAGGTACCACTGTCAAACTAACTTGGGATCCACCAAAAGATTCAAGGAAGGAGAAGTGGGTTTATGGAATCTATTATGCATTAAATATCTCAGATTTGTTTGTTGGTGAGTTTTAAGATTTCCTGACTTATTTTAGTTGTCTTCCTTAAGGGCATATTGATTTAGAGAAATCAGTTGGTATGTCATTCCATAGTTTGATCTAAGTTACTGAAAAATATTTATGCAGAATTTCTGTCGTTTGGTCATAGTACTTTGTCTACCTTATTACCTGTAGTTTTACGATTGTACAATAATGTTAACTAATGAAACTGAACTAAAAACTAATGAATTCTGAAGACATTCTTGAGTTTGAGTTTGCAAGACAATATAGGCTAGTGTCAAAATGGCAAGCATTCAATGAGTATTATTATATTACTAATAGGAATTGAAATCTAGTAGTGATTCCTTTTATTGTTGTAATTGACTTTTTCTATATTCTCTGGCTTTATGCTTATCATTTCTCATAAAATTTAGATTTACCTTTGAATACCATGTCTGTTTAATTTCTTAAGGACCCAAATTCACGACCCGAGATTTGAGTTTTACTGTGAAGGGATTGGAAGCCTGTGAATCGTACATTTTTGATGTGGCTTTAGTGAGTCCATTGGGTTATGGACCTCTCTCCAGCCAACCACGCAATTTGATCACTCAGTTTGATGAACTAGCTCCTCCAAAATACCTTCGAGTTACAGCAGATCCAAAGAATGAAACTATGATGATTGTTTCATGGAGTTCTTCTTGCCCTTCCATGACTGGAAAAGTTGGATATATGGTTAGTGTAGCTTCTTCTAACCAATATAATCATTTAAATAACTGTGGAAGTTTGTATATAATTGTTAAAGTAGATTATTATGGCTGTTTTACTTGTATTATGATATTAATTCTTTATAGGTTCAGTGATTTCTTTAAATTTGAAGAAGGTTTTAGTTACTATTGAAATGAGAAATATCTATGGCTTGTTATTCATCTATTGGTGCGGGTTAGAGAAATAATTTAAAGGAATCATATTATTATATATCATTTTATTCCTTCTTGGTATTCTGAAATGTATAGCTTTTCATGCTGAGTTATTTACTTCATAAATCATTTAAATAATTTTTATAATTTCATACAATAATGCTTTATTTTCACTAAAGATACAAAACATTACGCAAGATATTAAATAAATCTTTCTTTAGGTGTCAGTGAAAGAGTTGACTCTCCAGCGTACATCTTATGTGACTTTAAATGCAACTTCTGATACTGCAATGGAGCTACGTCTTGAAGGACACTATGGTGGCCGTTACGAATTCCATGTACAGACAGTGCCAGTTTGGAGTCTTGAAAAGTCTGGAGTTGTGTCTGTTGCTAGCAAACCCTTCTACTATAATGCACCTGCTATACTTCCACCTCACCAAGTTCAGGTCTTGCCAGGTAGAAATGGAAGCTACATTGTCTACTGGAATGACAATAAAGACTTAAGTCGACAGTTGAAAGAAGGAGGGTAAGTTACATGTATGGCATGAGCTTGTTCTGGTAATAGTTTTAGCATTCAGTAAAAGTAAATGGTTAGAAGATTCCAACTTGTTCTTACTATGTTTTAGAAATTTCAGAATATTTGCTCAAATCTTCCTCTAAAAAAGATGTGTAACTAGTATTTTTTTTTATACACAGAATATACACAGTTATAACAGAATAGCCTTTTGATTCTCTGAATATCATGAGAAGTGAATGGATTAGGACTTCATAATCTTCTTAAAAATCTGGAATACTTCATGAAAATAAAATACTTTAAAAAGTTGTAAATAAAATCTATAATTGAAGTCATGACCTAATGGAATTGATAATAATAGTATATAATTATTTTTCCATACAAAATTATCTTTGATTACTAGCCTGAATATACAAAAACCTTTTACAGAACCGGTAATCAAATAAAAATCTGAGGAATTTGTAATATATATGTAATAATATGGAAGTATATAATAAGTTTTAATATTATTTTAAGGGAAATTTATTTAATATATTTTAAAATAACTTTGACACTTAAGTATCATACATTAAAGAAATAATTTTATTAATTATTCTAATAAAGGCTTAAAATGAGAAAAAAGTTATATAATTATTATGAAATAGTGCTTCATTAAAACTGAATATGTAAGATACAATTGTGAAAGATGCATAGCAAGAAATGCATTAATTAATATGCATGTTTTGCATTCACATCAAGTAATTCTCTCTTTGTTTCTTTGATTATTTTAAGTATTAAGTACTTTTGCTTTATCATTTAGTAAATGTTGACTGATTTAAATGAAATAATTTTTTCACAGTACATGAATGTCATTCTTTTATTTAAGTCATCAGTCAAGGTTTTTAGTATTAATTGTATTTTAAATTATTCATTAGTGATGTATGTATTACCAAAGTCATTAATTTTTCCTTTTTATCCTCATATTATTTTAATCATTATTTCTTGACTTTTCCTCAAAATACCTTATAATAGAATATTATTATTGAGTAGTTTTTAAATTAAATTCAAACATTGCATTTATCGTATTACTTTTCTCTGAATAATTCACATCTAATGTCAATATATCTGTATATGCATCTGCTTACTTGCATGCACCTGTTGGCTGTTTTATAACAATGTTGTATCTAATTTCCTTAAAGTGCTTACTTCCTTGACATCACAAAATTTTAAATTTTGTGTAAATAAGATTTTAATTGAAAAAAGGATCTTTATTTGCTTTTGGATGGAGGTGAAACTAGGATCAAGGGATATGAAGTAGCATATGAAATTCTCCATGAAAAAATTCATAAATGTTATATATTAGGAGAAACAATAACTTATGACAAGTTTAGCAATTAGAAACACAAACGGAAACAATTCTTATTATTAATTTAAAGTTTTAATCATCTTACTTATGTTTTGGATGAATAAATAAAATTAGTCAATTGACAATTAACATGTATTAGAAAACATGGGAAAATATTTATTCTGTATTAAGAATTTACCCTAAAAAGTATTAAGGATATCACTTTATATTAATAAAAGAATAAGCTTTCTTATCATTTTCATGCCTAATCTCTAAAGCTACAAATGCTTAAAATAGTTATTTTTACATTATTTATTCTCAAATAATTATACCATCTTTTTAGGTATAAGTATAGGGTATATGTTTCTGAGGGCAGTATTATTAACACAACTACAGCCAAACAGTATGAATCATCTGCACCACCGTTTATCTTGAATGATGTTCAGGATGGAACTAATTACTCTGTTGCTGTCCAGTTAATCACTACAGATGGTTACAATTCCTTGATGTCTGAAGTTACCTCTGTAAGAATGGCTGCACGTAAGTTTCATTTTATGTAGTTCTTGAAATTTCAGCCTGTACATTTTCAATAGAAATTCTAATCATTATATGAATGTTTTACCTTAATAATTAATGTTCTAAATATAATTTCATCAAGAAAATTCTTAACAGATGGATCTGCATCCCTATTTATTTTATATCGGATCAATCCTCTAACCCAAGAGGTTCATATTCTCAAGGGAAAATATCATTAACATAGATATTACATTAACTATACTGTTTATTAGTCTTAGTTCTACCTTCATGCTATCATTTGAACTGAATTAGTAAGTTCTCAAATTTATTTAACAGTGTTATATTTTACTATTTATATAATTGCTTAGCAAAATTTGGCGATATCTATTTATGTAATTTCATCTGAATGTTATTGATATCAACAGACTTAATCAGCCAGCATCATTAACCTAGAGAATCTGAAATTCATATTTTTCTCAAATTTTACTGTATCTAGATTTTATTAAGATCATTAGTTAATCATAGTGTCTAAAACATACTTTTTGAACTAGTTCTGACCACTTCATGGAAATCAGTCCAATCAGATAAAACAAGTTAGATTTTAAGTAACTATGAGAACTAAAATCTCAAAAATATGTATAACATTTCCTTTTATGGACATCATTGTTCACTTGATTTTATTTGAATGAATTAACCATTTTCTTCTATGCTTCAATATGTCTAACTAGCTGAGTAACAAGATTTATTTCTTATGTATGAAAGTTTTAATTTTTTTCCAAATCTAAGTAGATTCCTTGGGCAACTTCACACCCATGGAGATATTTGTTCCCAGTTATGGTATCAGCACCCATGTCTTCAACCAAAATGATCTTAAACATGTCCGTTATAATCTTTTGAATGTTTTCTAAAGTGTCTTACTAGTTCTTTTGATCATCCTTCTGCTCAATTGTGTGGTTTTTCAGCAAAATTATGAAACAGACCTTTCTCATGTGCAAATTTTGATTCAGAATTCATTTGAAGTTGAAGACCTTATGAATAGTGTTCATCTTCACTATGTTACTGTCTTTCAAAAATTATTTGTGCCAGCAAAAAACTCATTCTCAGTGTAAAGAATCTTCCTCAAAGGCCTGTTTTAACTTTTCAAGTGTCACTTGCTGATGCTCTTAGTTTAACTCAAAACTTAATGGCATAATGTTGTTCCAAATTCTGCTGTTCTATTATCCATAACATATAAGAGCCTTCCAGCACTTCTACTGAAAGTAAGAACAAATTCTCCATTGGTGTGTGCCTACTCGTACTACCTTATTTCTTATTGCATTTTTTACTCCAAAATTCAGTGTAAAATCGGTCTGCATCTAATGCGCTGATGCTGTCACATGTATAACTTCGTCCTATAATAATCATACCGATTCACCAGGATAAATAATTACCATTAACTATTTTTTAGTGTATCAGGCATAACTTCCTTAAAAAAATCCCAGATAAATTGGAAATTAATACAATGTAACATGTTTAGTTTAATCTCAGAGTGGGTGCTGCTGCTAAACTCGTACACTTTGAGCTAAAGAAGATGTCATCTATATGTTAATACATTGTATCTCTCACATTGAACTATGAGTCTACTGGTACTCAACCTTATAGTCAAAGTTTTAATTATGTGCCCTGGGATTCTGTGAATTTAAAGTTTAGTACACAAGAATTGTTTTTACATCAACCTAAGGATAAATTTATCTACTAACTTTATCAACGAATTTTTTAATGATAAAGTTTTTTTTTGTGTAAAATGTTATCATTAAAACTCAATATTTTATCCAAGCATTTAATTTATAATTCTAACCTAAACAATCAAGATGCATCTTTTTTGTCGATGTGTCTTATAAGCCAGGAAATACAGTACTTAGAAGTGGATAACAATGATTTTTGAATAAGTATACTTCAAGTATACAAGGTATATATATGTATACTTTACATCTATGCAGTACTAATGGTTAATGTCTAATAAAATTATAATGATTTTATGTTGATAATACTTTACTGTTGAAAGGATAACTATATGAGCTTTATTGAATTATTTATTTAATTCTCTACTGTGATTCATGCTGAATTAAATATTACCTTTATTTTTCTCTACTTACAGATGCTTGGTCTGCTGTTCTATCAACTGGAAACCTAGTCAGTGTTGTGGTGCCAATAGTGTGTGTGGTACTGGCACTTACAGCTACTCTTGCATTCCTTGTTTACCGCCACAGGCGTCTTCAACGATCATTTGTTTCCTTTGCTAATAGTCATTATGACACAAGATCTGGAGCTGCCACTTTCTCTGGAGGAGACGGTCTTGGTCAGTTCTTTCTTAAGTCATTCTTATATTACCTACACATTTTGTAATGTTCTATTATCCTAAAGTATATGATAAATAACAGTATAATGAATCATCATAACAATAAATTGAGGATTACATAATTGGATAAAGGTCTGATGGTTAAGGATTCCCTGCTAAATAGAAGATTTTAGTAAAGGATTTAGTTGCTAGATAAATTCTGAGAAAGTGTGTCCTTAGAAGATTTAGCTATCCTCCCTGATACATTCACTCTTCAGACGCAGCAGGAAAGAGTAGGAAGATCGGACGAGTTGCTCTAAAAAATCATTTTTCCTGTGAAAAATACCCGAAAGTAATAAGCTGCCGTGAGTAGAGTCATAGTGATGGCAGGGCTGCCTCATGCCAAAAGATAGCTTGAAAGGTTACTATGTAGATGTAGAACTTATTGTGAGTAGATATTCAATTATCAATTTCAAGCATCTAATATGCTGTCAAATACAGTATTTATTTTGTTTAAAGATATCCATCCACAGTAGCATTGGCAAAATATCTAGGAGTCACCCTCACCAATAGCTAATCATAGGGCACCCATGTTTGTAATATTTATGGACAAGCCTAAAAAGCCAAGATTTGTAAAGAGAAACTCTAGTTGGGCTTTAACTTGAGTATGTCTCTAGAATATGGGTATCAGTGGATAGAACTAGTATTTTGGACCCAGAGAAGTTGAAGTGGAAAGTGATATATCTTATAAATAACTTTTTAAATAAATAAGAAATCGTAACTCAGATGCTTCAGAGTGCAATAATGGATTAAATTTGTTAAAAAGTTTAGTGAAGCTACCTTCTTGCAAGATGTGAATGATCTCAAATGATGATGATGATGAAAAATAGATGCCAGGAAAAGTAATTCTAAACATTTGTTTTTTTTTCCTACCAATGATATGCTAACATATGCTGCGTTCTATTTCCTCCCAAAGCTTTTCTACTTCTTACAAATATGTTTAAGATTCCAAAATAAGATTTCAGATCTGGTTGGGACATGATTTGCTAGTTCTACATTAAGTCTAGTCTGTTAAACCAGTTTTGAAGTTTTGAAACAAAAATTGGTTAATTTTAGATCGAACTATCAATAGATTCAATGCATTTGTTTGATAACTAACAAATAATGATAGTTGTAGGAAACTACAAATTTTAAAATTATCAGGAGAAGGATTTGCATTTATCTTTTATTATAATGATTTTTAAACTTCAGTAGTTTATTCATTTAGCCTAATGGGTACCTATGGACGAGAAAATTGACAATTTATTTTATAGGCATTAAATTACAAGTATTACTTCCTTTAATTATAAGTGTTGAAGCTTACCCTTTCATTTAAAATAATTCTATTATCTATTTAAATTCTAAATGCTAGTAAATGATCATTCTTAATAATTGGCAGATATTCTCATTTTTAGCTGCAATATTTATTTGGAAAATGTAATTAAAGAAATTTACTTAGAGCTAGAATAAGTCTTACTGCACTTTTGCTTGTAAAATCCATTATATTAAACCCATTATCTAGTATAAGCTGTCTTTTGCAATATTTATCTCGGATGTTTTGATCAAAGGAATGAAAGCATCATTGAATTAAAAGTGCTCATTGAAGGATATCAATCAGTTACAATAATATTGATCTGTTTATATGTAAATGATTATTAATCGCTCTTTATTTTTCTCCATCCTTCATTCCTCTATGGATAGTAAATTTTTATTTATTATTTCTAATGTTTAAATTTCATAATGTCATTTATATAAGATGTATATAAACTTTATATGCATAAAATTGTGTACCATATTTGCATATCAAAAATTGGCTTACCATTGATTAATTCTTCATATACCTACTGGTAGTAATTAGTTTTCACACCATCTCTCTTATTTCATGCTTCAGTAGGAGATTTTATTGGTAAGTTTTTTTGGGTAGCATTGTTTCCCATTCTGGTCTGTTATTCGGTGCATAGAAAAGCTTGGTTGTTTGTTATCTAACTCCCATTCCAGCTAATTTGTAAGAAATCACTTTTGTAGAGCAGATATTTTAGAAATATTTCTCCATTTGCATTTAAATCCCTTCTAATGTGCTTAAATTATGTGTCTATTTTAAGGTACAAAATATATTTCATTGTCATTTATTATAAATAATTTAATTTAACTTAACTATTTATCTAAATATCTATTTAAATTTAATGTCTTTTTAATTAAGTGTATTTTGATATAAAAATACCCTTATTTGTTCAGTGAAAATTATAATCTATCTAAGCACAAAATATCAGAAAATTTGCGTGTGTGTAAAAGCATTCAGGCTTGTGAGTTTAATGGGGAGTGGAGATGCAACACATCTTTAAATAACCTGTGTGGGCAATACATTTATATGGGTATACTAGTTTGTTTCACTAAAGCTGGCAGTACGAGAAGCTTATGGGAATTAAGTGCACGTAAATTGCCAAGGGACCAACCTCTCTTAAGGGGTCAGTTAATCCTGTTCTCATCCTATCCAACATAAAATGCTAAATTTTTCTTAGATTACTCTTTGAATCTTATGAATACATGAAAATAAAATTTTAATAATATTTAGGGAACCATATCTTTGTCAAAAATAATTTAAGTGGATCACACAGTCAAATCTTTATATCGCCTAAATTTTTTTGTTTCTTACATTACAAAAAAATTCTCATAACAGAAATGGAGATGTATGTTGTTATTTTCATTTACTGGTTATTCTGAGATCTAGAATCGAACTTTAGTTGTTGAGTTTTATACCTGAGGGCAGGTTCGGATCAATCTAAAATAGGCTCTTGAGCTCATGAGTCTCTAGCAAAAAAGTAATAATGATTAACAATACCAGCGCTGAGTCAATTACTCTCACGGGTTTACCATTATCTGTTCTTTGTAAAACTGTAGATACTCTTGAGAATAGAGTCATTATGTGTTTACATTGTCTTGTACCTGGAACATCTTGGTAATTTCTTCATGCAAATTCTGCTTTAAAGTTGACTTTCTTCTTGTTTTATCATAGTTTTTAAGAAATGCATGTAGGTGCTGTTCAATTTACATGATTTTGCTTGCCAATTAAAGTGGACAGATGAGTGAAAGAATTTTGGCCTATTTGTTGAATTTTTATGTACAAGTGCACCATCGAAGGTGTACATTTTTGCTATATCCCTGTTATGATGTTGTTTCTGAAGAGCATGTTATGAAATTGGTTTTGCAGATGAAGAGGACTCTCCAGTAATCCGGGGCTTTTCAGATGACGAGCCTCTAGTTATTGCTTAAAGAGGCAGAACTGTGGATTTCCTACACACTGTGATACTGATGTGCAGAGTTGTGCTTCTTCTTCCCAGGGAAAGTGCTGATCCTTAATTTATCTGCTGTGTTTAAGCAACTGCTTTTCAAGTATTCAAATTGATTTTGCTGTTCAATGTTTATAACTGATCTTTAGGAGATTTGAATATATATCATCATTGTAATGTAAATACTTTACCATTGTAAGCTGTCATTACTCTGGTCAGATATTTATTATAAATTCATTATATCAAAATTTTTCTTTTATAATTCAACCTCACCTTGAATGTATTTTTTTATGAATACGACTGGACTTGCTTTTATTTATATTGGCACACACTGCAGATATTTTAGCTTTAATGTTATTTTTAAACTTTCCTTTAGGCTGTGGCTAAGTGCTAATAAAAGGGTTGTTTTATGTGCCGAACAATTAATTTTATGAAATTAGTAAAAATGTCTATGTAAAAATTGTTTATATTTGTTTGTCTTGTTGGATTTGAAATGAATTGTAATTTTCATTGGTTGTGATAAGTACCAGAATAATTTTGTGGAAATGATGACTGAGTCTTAAAATACGTCATGTGGATTTGAGTCTCTTTAAATGTAGAAATAAAATTAACCAATAAAATAAACTATGCCTTTTAATGTTGTAATGAGGATAAGTTTTCAGTTTAACAACTTTATTTTCTATCATGTCATAAGTCCTTTAGATGGTTGATAAAGGAAATAGCTGTCATGCAATTTATCTATGTTATCATTTATTAATTTAATTTATAAATGTTAGTGGATTGTACTTATTAAAGACCTTCCTGTTCTGTTCCATCCCATTTTAAAAATAATTGTTTCTTTCAATTACAGTCCATCCAAACTTTTGTAAATAATTGAGCAAGTTGTTTTCTCCTGCTATTAATAACTCTCCTAAACAGATATTCTTTCCCTATTACATAGGAATGAGATAAATTACATTTTTCTCTATGAAGAACATTTGTTTAGAAAGTACAAACGAAAGGTATTGTTTACATAAGGGTATTCATGCATCACACGGTAAACGGTGCACATCCTAGCATATTTAATTTTCATTTGATTCCGGAAATTAATTTTTTCTGACAGAAAATACATGTATTTTTTGTGAACCCAAAATAAAAACAATTTTCGAAATTTGTGCAAATGAAAAAGACTATTTCGACGAAATAATTCCGTTTATTTATGACTATAGAAATTGCTTATGTTTACATTTTTATCAATATTTGAGGTTCACCGATTAGACAAGAAATGATTTAAAAGTATGCAAAAAAGAATTTTTAATAGTCATAACAGTTTTTGCGCAATCGTGCACTGAAATTTCAAAAACAGTTTTAAGAAATGGCTTTTATAGTTTCAGTTGCGATTATGTATTCATTTTTAATTCATTAACTTACTGCTATTAGAAGCTAGTTCTCTAAACCTGGTGTGCATAGAAAAACTTTTTGCCACGTGATGGAAGTCGTTAAATTGAATATTTTACTCTGAAATGTTTTACTCTCCCGTGCACTGCTTCAGCTGTGGCCCTCTTGCCTCGTCAATCTCTCGCGGTCATAGTTGGCATGAAAATTGTTTTCCCAAGTAATTCATACCTCAAATTTTTTCATTATCACAACCACGAAATATAAAACATCCTTATAAATGCCTACAGAAGTGCTGGCAGCGTTTTTAATAATATTTTGCTTTAATTTAGATGTCTCAGAGACAGGTGCCTTACGGCCGAATTGCAGTTTCTTCTTTCGCATTAGCCTATCGTCTACAAGGTTGATGAATATTCCTTCAATAAGTCGTCAAAAAGTTTAATAGAATGTTTACCTCGTCGAAACTAAGCGGTTTACGATGCTTAAAATCCTTGTCAGAAATCTCAACGATGCACTGATAACTGCACCTAACTCCTCCCACCCAATCAAAAAGAATCATGCATCATTTGTGCTACTTTCTGGATAAAAAAATCACACTTTATTTATTAAATCAACGAGTATGCGCAACTGGAAGTTCCTTAACTCTCTAAGACTGGCACTACTACAATAGATTCGTTGCATTCGACAGATAATACAGCACTTTCACATATAACTTACATATATTTGTAATACAGATTTTACCATCATCTGACCTTAAGGATTGTGTGTTTAGAATACTCAAAGCTTTCAATCATGGATACAAGTAGTATAAGACATAAAGCATGTGTTCTTCAAGTATCGTGCGAGATAGGTGGACGAGAGATGAGCGTAAGAAATGCGCTATAAATTTCTTAATATTCCGCATAACGATCTCAAACTTCGGGAATATGTTCTGAAAATGTACTTCTTTTGAGGAAAAAGACATTTCAATTTTTTGACCAGCTAAACAATGTTCCATCCTTCAAGGATTTGTGATTAACTGAGCTATGTTCTTTGCTCCTAATTTTAAATATAAATCCAAAATTCCATTTGATCCTTCAGCCTTTTATCTTGTCGCCGATTGATGTCACAACTTCATTCCTGAGAACTGATTGGGTTCATCTTTCGTTTAATTCTCGGCATTTCTTATATTCTTCTAAAGTTTGCCCAAGTACTTATGTTACTGCTATAAAAACTGCTTACCCTTTTCTGTTGGTTGTTACATCTTTTTATGGGCCTAAAATCTATCTTCTTCCCCCCTCCTATTAGCTATGTAGCCTTCAGCTTTGTTATTGTTCTAGTTCTCGGTTGCTGTCGTAATTCCATGTTTTAAATAACAGGGTGAAATGTAAATAAATGTTAAATTATCATAATTGTTTCATTTAAAATATTTCCAGGTCTTAAAAGACTTGAAAAAACTCTGACAGTACAAGCACGAGAACTCCGATCTCAAATTGTCGTTCGTTGTGCGCTAGTTGTAACTATCCTCTGAACTATGTCAAAATTAAGGCACTATTATAGTCTTAATTTCAATTCTTAGCATAAAAAACTTTCCTGTTATCCAATAAAGATCATGCCCTCGTTTTAAAATTTAAATGAGCTAAGTATGAATGGATTGTTCTATCAGCTGTCGAAATCTCGCTCGAACTACTCTGAAAAACTTTCAGCATTCGTAACTTCAACGCAGTGATTGAGAATTCTTCGATAGAAAGGGAAAGCACAATGATAAAATACGTGAGTTTATTGTGTGGAGAATAATTTTCAATTTAAACTTCTAATCAGTAAGAACTTCGTTTTCATGGAAATTAATTTTAAAGAAGGCATATTATATAAATGCATGTAAAATGCCTTTTCCCGTAACCAAATCCAACGGATTTTTAAAGATCATAGAGTGTGATCTAATCTACAAAATCGTATTCTTCAAAAGGATTATTTCCTATTGTTGGACTGATCCCTTGATTGTTTTGTTATTATATATATATATATTAGGATTATAAACTGGAGTCAGAAAACGAAATGCAATGTTTTAAACCAAGATAAATACAAAAATTCCATTTTAATCGAGTAATTTCAGAGAAAAAATCGCAAACAGACTAGAGAAAGGAACGCAGTCAGCATGTCTCCAAAAGGAAAGCGGAAGTATTGAATTGTGATATATATATATATAGCCTGTTTGTGATTTTTTTCTCTGAAATTACTCGATTAAAATGGATTTTTTGTATTTATCTTGGTTTAAAACATTACATTTCATTTTCTGAAGCTAGTTTATAATCCTAATCTATTAAATATAATGTATGAGATGAAAATTCCTAATTTTTAAGAGAGCTCTTACGTTAACTTACGTTTTCTAATTCAATTTACCTCAAGTTCTTTAAGGAAAGAAAATTTCAAAAATAGTTAACCTCTATTATGTAACATTACAACTTTTTATAAGTGTAACTTTTAAGTATAACTTATTTGCAGAAAGATTATTTTTCATCGCAGGTATGATAAATAGTTGGGGATAACAAGTAGTTTGCAAATATTCTGAAAAAAGGCAACTGTATGCGGTTTTCGGTCATTTACTTGAGGAGAAAATTTTTATGCAGGAAATGATTCTTGAGAAAGAACGAAATAATTCTCTGATTGAAAAACATCAATTGAAGTTCACTCGTAAAATGCGGGTAACAATTTTTGGTTTTTGCATTTCAAAGCGCTCTCCGGAGCAAATAAATGAGTCTATTGCCGCGATTCGTTTCTATTACTCTTGACGTGATCTATCTTAAAAATAATTTTAAAATTTACAAATTTGACCAATAAACGGAGTATGATATATCCTTTTCTGATACCACTCCAAAAGCTGCTTATTGTTCTTCAACTCCACTAGTTTTATTTGCAGATGCAACTGTGCACTTTCTTTCTCCACCAGATGAGGAGTCATGTTATTGCTGAAATCTTTCCAAAATCTTGAAAACAGCTAGCGAATTCCTGCAAAAACCAGTCTAAAATGGCCGTAGAAGCGAACGGTAGGAATTCGGTGAGGCTTTACTTCTTTGTTCTCAATCAGAGCCGTCATTACGTAAATTTTAATATTCACGTCCGTGGCCGCTTAAGTCCTTACCCACGGTCGCATGCGTCCGTACGGCCACAGGCTGCGCACCCATGCCTAAAATCAGCTATTCAAAGTAGGAAAAGCTCTCTACTTGTTTTGCTAACTGATTTTTCGAATAAAAAATATTGATAGATTAGTCAACACATTAGTCATTTGGATGTTGAAAACCTCTTACCTTAGAAATAAATTAACATGTATTATGTGACAGCATTAACACACGTTATATCCATACAGATTTTTCCCATTTGAGTTATGGAAATGACAGACAAGTCTAAACACTGATTGTACTCATATGCATTAAAGTATCATGAACAATTATTATAGATTAATTAACGTATCTTGTGATTCTATCATTAGTTTATCCACATCGTAAATCAGATTCGGGCTCATTTTTCCGTGCGAAAAATGAATATCATACTTCACACTTGAAATATGTTTGCTGCGTTATAGCGAGGTTGATTCATATTTGGATATCATCGATAAATTATTTCTGACGATACAGAGACCTTAACAGGAAATTTTCCAACCGCTAAGCAATGGGAGACGAATGCGGAGTGGGCGTTTAAAAACCTAGAAGCTTACCTTCGCTGCATAGCCAGTGCTAAACTAAACACTATGAAGACACATTTTCGTTATTATTACTTTCAGGAAATATTTCTTAATAATGCAAAATAACTATTTTAGAGGATTTGGTTGTAAGAAATTAAGTTTCAAGGTTGCATACTTGCAGCTTGCATCGGTACATCTTTTGTTTCTATTACTTTGGCAACCCTGTAGCTCATAACTTCCTCACGAAAAGCTTCTTTGAGGTTGAAGGAGGAAGACGTATTGGAAAAATGGCAATATTCAAGATTTATAGCCTTCGAAATGCAGTATACATGAAGAACCATCTTCAATTCATCCGAGCTACTCTAGTAAGTTATGACAACGAATGAAAAAGCATGAGCATTTTATCTTGTACGTCGCATATAAATGATTTCCCACCACCTTAAGTAATAATGCGCAAGCAATTTAAAGTAACAATTCATGATTGAGCGTTGTAAAAAATTGTTATAAGATCGTTTCCACTAGGTTTTCTAGCATATATAAGAAATATTAGGTTAAAATGTATGTTAGAAGAAAGAGCTATGTGGAATATTTTAAACAACCTTTATAAGCTCTGCCAGAGAAATACTTACGATGATATCAAATATAAAGAGGTGAGGGAAGTCTATCTTTTTTCCATTATTGCTAATCAATTTGACAAGCTGTCATCAGAATATTTACTTAATTTTTACAGACGACTACAGCTGTAAGAGAGCCAAACTATCCTCGCAATGTTAGAATCGTTGAAGTTGGTCCAAGGGATGGCCTTCAGAATGAAAAGGCGGTTGTACCAACGAACGTGAAGATTCAGTTCATCAATATGCTAGCGGATGCTGGTCTCAAAACTATCGAGGTGACAAGGTGTAGTTCCGCAACTGTTTGTTATTTATTCATCGCAGTAATCATTTCTGTATAAAACTTAACATGATAAATTTTAATCTTTTCCCACTCTAATAAGAAATTTAAATCCGCAAATATGATTACCTGCACTGGAATCCGGACGGAATCCAATTTAGTAGATACCTTATGTGTTGAAGCATAAGTTCACTACCCTTATGATTTAATTATTTCATTTACACAATCTTTACTGGTTCTTATTCAATTCTGAATTTCCGAAACCGCAAGTTTTTGAAATTTTAAGCAATTTATAATGCATGTCATGCAAAGTTAGTGCTACATGGCTTCCATGTGTTGTAATGAAAAAAATTTCAAATTTTATGAATGAAAATGACAGCTACTACCATGATACGGCAGACTACCATGATACAATGAATTAAGATTGAAATAATTTATTGAAATGTCTTTATGACAGTTTTCATAAGGGGTAATTCATGGGCATTTCATTATCAGGCCTTAAACTAAAAGATGTTACCCTCAAAACTTGTGAAGCCCGAGGGTGTTCTTCATCATTTGTTTTCAGTACACTGTTACAGTACTCTTAAAGTCTTAAAGAAAACTTGCTGCTACATTACTGTAGGTACTCTATAAATAAAGCAAGAGCTTTTGGGTATCTTATTAGGAGGTAAATAAAGTCAGAGCTGCCGTAAAAAATTGATTAGCTTTTTATAAAGAAATTTAGACTTCATCTCACTGCTTATAGTCAATCACAAATGGGTGTATACCAAAATAATTATCAGGATGATTGGTAGTTTAGTATTTAAATTTATTGATTTGTAATATTTATTGGTACATTTTAATCTTTCTTTCACTTTCTGTATAATTTCATGTTTTATATGAAAAGTTACTGTATTACATTTTGAGATGCTAATTAATATATAATATAATGATTTAGTAATTATATTATACAGCACTCTGTAAGTTAAAATTTTAATTTTGTCTGACAAGGGGACCTTTAGAACCTTTAGGTTAAGAGTTTGATTGTAAATGAGATGATCCATGGTTCGAATCTGGTATGTACTTAACATTTTTTTCCTTCAATTACTTTTATTAAGTTAATAATTTAATAACAATTTATCAATTTAAATGCTACCTAATGGAAAACAGTATTTTATTTTTTACCACTCGGGCACTATTTGCTTGAAGATTAAAGGAGATTATGGGGTATTTATCCGATGGAGCTATTGATGATAGATGATTTTTAAACATCAATTATGAGGAAACTAGGGAGTGTTGGCCTTTATAATTTTCAGGTTATTATAAGTAATCTCAAGCTACATACCCATACGTTTATCGAAAAACCTCGTGCAGCAGTCCTAAAGGTCTCCTTCTGCGTTTATAATTATAATTTTTCTAAATACTTTTGAGAACTGTATAATAATTTTTATTATTGCAGCTTTGTGTCCCCAAAATGGGTTCCACAAATGGCTGATCACTCAGAAGTTCTTCGTGGAATCAGGAAATACCCTGGAGTGTCCTATCCTACTTTGGTTCCTAATATGACAGGTCTAAAAGCAGCTGTAAGTGTAGAATTACATTGAATCATTTTATGCAGTAAATTATTTAATCTTAGACATTGCTGGAACAATTAAGTTACATCTACTTAATCTTTATTATAAACTTCTATCCTAGTGAACAGTTAATTCATTCGCATGGTTTACAGTATGCCTACAACTTCATTCACTCCATAGTAGAATTTTATCATTAAATAAATATCAAATTTTCATGCCAATTAGTCTACTATATTTCTACTATTTATAATACTATTACTTCTATTTTTTATTTTATATTAATGGAAAATAATGTTGCCATTCAAGATTGAAGCTGGAGCAGAAGAGATAGCTGTTTTTGCCTCGGCATCGGAAGCCTTCTCTCACAAAAATATTAACTGTAGCATTGAGGAGAGCATCCATAGATTCAAGGAAGTGACAGACCATGCAATTAAATCTGGAATGCGTGTTCGTGGGTACATTTCATGTGTTTGTGGTTGCCCGTATCAAGGAGCAGTAAAACCAGAGGAGGTTGTAAGGGTAAGAACTTTTGAAAAGTTTGAAATACAGTAAGACCCCGCTTAATGCTGTTTCAGTATGCAAGTATTATTGGGACTCCCTTAAATTGCATACTGTATATTTGTTGTTTATGTGTGCAAATGAAATGGCTGTGCCACCACGAGCCCACCAAAAGTGGTGAACTATATAGCAACGGTGTATACTATGTATCTTTTTCAATGCTCTTTTGCTAGTCTATCCAGAATTAAGGTTGCAACTGTATTCTCTGAAGTTGCAATCCCAGTATGAATGCATCTTTCCAGCATCACAGTTGATTTATTAGTTTTCATCAAAGTTACTAGTTATATAAAGATATAAAACTTAATATAAACTTAATATTTTCTTTTATTGTAATAAATTTAGCAAGTACTGATGAATTTTCTTATTCTCTGTTCTTTTTCCTTGATTCCCAATACATATTTATATATGTACATGTAAAGTTGCCTTGTCTAACACTGTTAAGTTTAGTGCTGGAACTGAATCTCTTATACCGTGCATCTGAAGAAATATTCATACTTCATTGAAGTTATCTCTGGTGTTCTAACAATTATATCCCTTCATATTACTCATCTTTCGTATTAGTCTGTTGCAAGGTTTTAACTATTTTTGAAGAGTTGAATAAATATATGAGAGGCAATCAAATTAAAAGAAGATATTAACCCTTTGCACTTGAGAGGTGCTGCTGAGGCACCTGGCCAATTTGATGAGTCAACTCAAGCGTTGTTGTGGTGCGATGCTGCTACTCCACTTTGGTCTTTAGTAACTCTATCTTCTTATTCACGATGTGTCATAAGATATATTTCTCTGAAGAAATTTCTTGGGCCACGCTCTGCTAAATTGTAGCCAAATTTTAGTTCAGTTTAGTTAGTCTCAGCATAGCATTTGCATCTACCTTTTACAGTTATTGTTGATTTCATTTCTATGAAATCAATTATATCTGTAGGCAGGTGGGAAATGTGATATTACAACGCTCTATGTTCTGACATGCCTAGGATGCATTCTGAATATTGTTTTACAAAATATCTCACCAAAACAAATAACAGTGTTATTATCAAATTTTGTTGTATTGGCCAGTAAATTATTAAAGTGGGGAAGTTTTATTACCGTATTTCCTGGCCAATAAGACGCACTTTGTTTTCTCCAAAATGTGCTGTAAAATTAGCCTGCGTCTTATGCGCCGATGGTATACGGATATCATGGTTATAATTTCGTCCTATAATAAGCAACCTTTTTGGCAGGATAAATAAATAACATTAAGTATTTTTTAGTGTATTAGGCATTGAAAATATTTCAATTCCTTAAAGAATTTGATAATAAAATTTTTTTGAGCAGGTTGTTAGAAATAAAGGTTTAATATGTCGATGTCTTCAAAAAAATTCCCGGAAAATTCAGAAATGCATACATTGTAGTATGTTTATTTTAATCTTGCAATGGGTGCTGCTCTATCATAAAGTCTTTCAGAAAGTGTGGAATCAGCAATGCGCTGGATGGAAGTGAAGATGACATTTTGTATGAGGAAGTTGACGACTCCCGAGAAAATATCTAAGATTTCAGCAGCAGTGATGAGGAATTTCTGGGGTTCTATGATGAATAAACTCTGATATATTTGGTAATTGATTTTTTAATATTAAAGTTCTGATTTTATGTAAAATGTTATCATTAAAATTCTTTTCTGCATTATCCAAATATTTTAGTTTTCTACGTAAATTCTAACCTGAAAAATCCAGGTGCGTCTTATAGGCTGGGAAATACGGTATTTTTATCTGTTTGTTTATAAAAAATTCTAAAACATTTGAAACGTGTTTGGCAAATTGTTTTGAGTTGCAGGTGAAAAGGCCTCAAGTGCAAAGGGTCAATTCATGTTTAAATCATCCAATTCACTTATCATTTAAGAATCAAATTATAGGAAATCTATTTCTAATTCTTCTATTTCTTGTTTTACCTTCTTTTATATTTTTCTCTGCTATTGGTTAAACAAAAATTTATAATAGCTGCTCTTAGGTGTTTATGAATATTTTCTTCTCTTCAATGCTCAAATTATTATCAAAATTTGGAAGGGTAATAACTTTAGATGTTCATCATCTGGCAACATGTGTACTTTAGCAAGCAATGGTGGTTAATGCTCTGTTAATACTTCAGAATGCAACAATATATTTTATGTCCACAGGTGGCTTCCCTCCTTCGTAAATTAGGTTGCTATGAAATATCTCTTGGTGACACAATTGGCATTGGTAATCCAGGATCTGTGAGGTCTCTTCTTAACACACTGCTGGATCCAACATCGGAAAGAAATGCAGATGAGAAATTCTCCTCTTCTGAGTTAGCTGTACATTTTCATAATACTTATGGACAGGCTTTGCCTAACATTCTTACTGCCCTCGAGGTAAATGAGTATATATTTAAAAAAATTAAATGGATACATTTTCTTTGTTGTAACTAAATTAACAATTTTAATGGGAATTTATGGACATTTTTAAATTGTGAAAAACCTAATCAATTCAATAAACCACTTTTAACAATCAATCATAGGTATTGAAATTATAACTAGCAAAGAGGAGGACTTTAAAAAGTTAATTAAAGTATTGAATTGAATACATTACTTGCATTACTTCACGTAATTTTTTAGTTCATAACAGCATTTTCTGTCCTTCAAGATATTGATATATGCACTAATGCTAGTTACTATCTTTTAGTTTGTAGAAGAAAGAACTCTATATTATGTATTTAACATGAAGGGCATAGATGAGGATTATACTGCACCTGAAATTTCTAAACTAAATAAACTGTTGCTCTTTTGTCCTCATTTATGGTTTTTATGTGAATGAAAATTATGGATTAAAGTTATTATATTGTAGTTCTTTTCTTCCAGTTTGGTATTAATGTAATTGACTCGTCTGCTGGAGGTCTTGGAGGATGTCCATATGCTCGTGGTGCTTCAGGAAATGTGGCCACTGAAGACTTGGTATACATGTTGGATGGAATGGGTGTGAGTACTGGAGTTAACTTATCCAAACTCCTGGAGGCTGTTCATTTCATACATGGGGTAATCGGACGTCCTCCAGTTTCTCATGTTGCTCAAGTAATGGCTCCTCCAAGTGTTGGTCTAAGACTGAAGGAAGATTCTCATCTCTGAGAAGATATTTGCAACTCTAAATTGTAAGCATTTATGCTAAATTCATAAGACTGCTGCTGCCTTTTGAGAGGCTAATTTTCTATTAATTGTAAACCAAGTATTGTTACTATATTTTACAGAATTATTATATTTTGCTTGTTTAATAACAGCTCAATTAGGGTAACAAATAGCTACATATCATTTCCACTGATAGGAGCAATCAAACTACTGAAATTAAGAAACCACTTTTCTAACACTGCTTGATTACATAGCTTAAATGAGTAAATGCTCAACCAAACTTCTTCTAGGATAAAATTTTCCATTTTGGAATTTTAAGCGATGCATAGTAACTTCAAACTAAATTATTATGATCACAGAATTTTCTCAAAAAGGTCATCTAGGCTACTGTGTGAAACCACTTTACCTTTTATTGCATAAGTGGTATTATATTTAAGTAAATGCTGTTTCTGTTTTACAGTTAAAGATTTAAAGCCAGTCAATACCTGCAATGTACCTTTACATACATCTAAAAAATTATTTTATTCTGTATGATTTTTAATTTTACTCATCTAGTATGAAAACATTATTTAATTGGATCTGAAATAATGGCTCTTAGGAAAGTTGTTTTTCATTTATATTTTCTGTATAAAGAGCTTTCAATTAATTTAGATTTGTAATGGTGCTCTCTTTAATAGACAGATCTAGACATATCTTGAAACTTTTACTCCAGAAATCATTAACTTAAACATTATTCTACCTTAAATTTGCATCGTTTTGTTTGTTCCTTTAGCAGATTGCAGTGTTTGAAGGATATACATTAAATAAGGATTATTTGTTTGATACTAGTATAAACAGTTCAATGACTTGGCTATGCTGAAAAAAATATTGTACGTTCAAGTTACTAGATGAAGCGAATAACATTTATAAATTTGAGAAACCTGATGTTATGTTAAACTGTATTGTTCACGTAACTTATAGCCTCATTAATTACTCGAATATTTTCAGAAACTTAATGGTCTTAATTTGCTTAAATTTTATAAAAAAATGAATTTATTCACATATGTTACAAAATCTTTATACATCTGGTGGAAAAATAAATCAACTCAGGGATTCCAGGTTAAACTTTAAAATCTCATTTATGAAACTGAAGCATTTGCTAATTGTCTCTTTTGGTGATTCACAACCATATTTGCCGGACCAATTGGTCTTGCTCCTGAAATGAATAAAAGAAAAAAAAAACTATTTAGAAAAATGGGTTTGGCTGTTTCCCTACGCAAAAATAACAAGACAAATCAGACAAACTCATTATGATTTAGGCTGAAGCTCATCAAAATATTGAGTCAAAAATATGCACAAAGAAAATCTTTTTGTTTCATAGCTTCATCTAGATCAGGGGTCTCCAAACTTTCCAGCCTGTTCCGAGAGCGAAAACCATATTATCATTGTTGCTGGTGGTAAAAAGTGAAATAGTCCACTGATGAAAAATAGTACGAAAAAGTATGCAACGTTTAAAAAAGGCTGCAAATCGGACATAAGTCCACAAAACGGCAACACTGCATACTTTTAACTTTCCTATCATTATCAGTAATTTCAATACTATGAAGTCTATGTTTTTCACATTTTAAAACATGTGAAATATTCAGCCATACCACTGAGACAGAGTTTCCTATCGATTTTGCAATCAAAACTTTGAGTACTTTGATAATAAATTTTGATACTCGTTTCTCGGACTTTGATGCCATTGCGAATCAAATTAAGATTTTTCAGAATCTTTTTGGTACTGACATTGAAATCCTAGCCCCAGAACTTCAAATTGAAATGATTGATCTACAGTGCAGAGATATAATTAAGAACAAATTTTAAAACTCATCTTTGTTTGAATTTTATAAGAGTCTTCCACTGACACAATTTGATAATTTGCATAAATTTGCTCGTGGGCTGTTTTATTTTTTGGTACTACTTATTTGTGAGTGAAGACCTTCTCCAAAATGAAGTACACAAAAAATGTTTACAGATCTAAATTAATTGATGAGCATCTTAAATCTCTTTTAATAATTGGTACAAGTAAAATTAGTCCACAACTACAAACTATTGTCAGTGGAAAATCTCAATTACATAAATCTCATTAATATTTCATATGTCATTATGCATGTTATAAGTCGATTTTATTTAAAATGTATAAAATGTTAGTTGGATTCATTTCAATAATTTTTTAGTTATTATATACTGAAGTTAAATTTTCTGCATATTATACATGTCTCTACTCATTACAATTCTGTTTCTTTATCCAACTTAACACAAAAACAATAAGCCTACAACAATGTTATGAGTAGTTAGCCCATGACCATATCAATGCAGATGTCAAATTAATAATCATTCAACATAAAATTAGAATACTTCAGTAAACTAAATTTAATTTGCTATAAAAAATATGTTCTCTAAAAGGAGTTTTCTAGTATGAAAACTCCTTCTCTCCGCGGGCTGGATGTGGCCCTAAGGCCATAGATTGGAGACCCCTGATCTAGATCACATAGATATAATTAGAATTTACAATGCTTAATTCAACAAAATTAACAATAAACTATGAGGTATACCCCATGAAGCAATTACTCTCATTCCGTATATTATATATTTTTTAATAGAGGTATAAGAAACAATCAATTAAGTAAGAAATGGAGGAGAGGCATGGAAGGAATTTAGAAAGAGAATATGGGAACTATGTTATAAACCCCTCAAGGGGATCACGTACAAAAGATTAGAATCAGGAGACAAAGAAGGGATAGAAAATGTTGTTTATATATGGAGGAATGTAAGTTGCCTGAAGGGGTCACTAAGCCCTTACTTAAAACTAAGATGGGGTTTAGAAAAACATATGTATGTCTTGCTATTGTTTTAGATGAATATTGTGAAAGAAATATATCAACAGATCTTAAACATGTAACCACCTTGTTTTTACCACATTGTAACTTAGGTATAACTGTAATAAAAGGTTACAGGGTTTTAGA
Organism: Pantala flavescens; assembly: GCA_020796165.1. Classification (NCBI taxonomy): domain Eukaryota; kingdom Metazoa; phylum Arthropoda; class Insecta; order Odonata; family Libellulidae; genus Pantala; species Pantala flavescens. Next base: position 20,384,175 of record CM036882.1, read on the forward strand.
TTAAAACTTATAAGTGCTCTTTAAAAAGGCAAAGCTAAGACAAGGAAATAATCTCAATGGACAGCATGTCACCTGAGCTTTTAGACAACTATCATGAACACATCAGCAATGTTGGATATGATGCAGCCCAACTTTATGGACAGGAGCCAAATGGAATGAGCGAAAAGTTTAATTAGTTACTTCTTTTATAGTGATTTACCTTAAGGTCCCACAAAACTTCCTAATTTTTTTAGTTCAAGTTTCTTTACTGTATTCTCAATAGAATTAAGCTAACCATACACAGATAGGGCATAGATTTTACATAGCTCATCCTCAACTAACTACATGAATATGCCTCATTAGGATGGAGGTTCAACCATAATTGAACATATTAACTTCAAGAAGGCTTCATAAATATCTAAGGTATTTAGATATTATTTAAACCTGTTTGATAATGCAGTTTGGAATGAACTTGAAGGCTAAGTAAACAGTGGCATGTATATGAAGAGACATAAGAATATAGTAGTTAGCAGTAGATGGATGGGAATAGAAGACTGCAGTAAACCAATCTGGAAACTAAATGAAAAAGAAGCACTGGTTAACTAGCCTTGAAGAGCCATAAATGGGGTGGGTAAATAATCATGAATACTCAAATATTGATGAAAGAATGATTTTGGAAGCCATTAAGAAGGCTGATGGAAGGGGAGATGTAGAAGAGTACAATAGTGCCTAAATTATAATCTACACAATAAACTAACGTATTTTATCATTGTGCTTTCCCTTTCTGTCAAAGAATTCTCAATCACTGCATTGAAGTTACGAATGCTGAAAGTTTTTCAGAGTAGTTCGAGCGAGATTTCGACAGCTGATAGAACAATCCATTCATACTTAGCTCATTTATATTTAAAATTAGGAGCAAAGAACATAGCTCAGTTATTCACAAAATCCCTTAGGAAGGAGAAATCCAGAAGGACTGAAATCATGCAAGTATCACTCTCTTGATAAAATATAATTATTTAGGACAATAAATAACAGCAGCAGAAGATAACATACTCCATTACTTACATAAACGTGGCTGGAGAGTAATTGGAAGAACCACATATAAGTAAGTAATGGATGAGAGGGTGGTTTTGAATAAGTCTTATTTAAAGAATTTATTAATACTTAGATTGCTTATCTTCTTACTGTCTTAAAAATACCCATCAGAGAATGAACACTGTCCTCTGGACTGCTGAGTTTCCTCTTAAAGTCCTCAAACGTTTTGTACAATTATAGGAGCCTTTTAAAATTAATAATTACAAAATGGATTCTTCTCAGTATATCATAAATAACTGAACAACCACTATTCTTTCATACGGAGATCCAAAATTTCAATTAGAACTAAGAAGATATTTCAAATATAGTTAGGATGTAACATCCTCAAATCAAAATGTTTCAAATAACAAAGGTTACTTTAAGACTAAAAGTCTTATCCAAATGTATTAATTCTCAAAGTATTTTCAAATCTTGTATCACTAACACTACATATATAAACTAGTATCAATCATATTGTCATTAATAGTCATGGATTTTACTAATCGTAATATGGCAATAAACATACCTCCTTGTGACAACCATGCTTCAAGTGCCTCCCATGATGTACGTCCGGTGGTTAGAAGACCTCGTTCTAAATTATCCAACCGACTGGTGGGATCAGAACCTGCTCCACCAGCAGAACTACTAGCATCTCCAGAAGAATTTTGTGCCCAATCCATTATGAGGCGAAACCTATCTTTAAAGCACTGCAAAGTAATAATTAATATTTTAAAGTATTTGGAGAAATATCCTTCAAACTATACTGTCATTTAGCAGTATTTACATGCTAATTATAGCTTTGATACATAAAAAAGCAAATTCACAAATCGTAATAAAATCAAACTATTGCTTCTAATTCAGTTTAAGAATATATTGCAGAATAAAAATCCCAAAAATCTATTATGCATACCTGAACCAATAAATTGCCGATTTCTACGGAATCTCGATGGTTGAAACCAGATAAATAAGACCCAAATTCATAGAAATATACACACAGTCGATGTAAATCAACGACAGATGCTTCAGCCTTAAGAATTTCCCTGAAAGATTAAATCTTCACAATCATTACGTCAAATTTTAACACCAACCGTACAATATTTCGTACCTGTAGGCTTCTTTATAGATGCGAGGAATGTTCACATTTACAATTGATCGGTTACGATTACAAAGTGCTCTTGCAAGCCAGTACGGCAGTTCTAGTGTTGTTCCTGCTTTAATATCTTCATCATCCGACGACGGGTCAAGGAAACCTTCAATACAATACCACGATAAATATATTACAATGCAACGAAATGCCAATCCTGTGGGATGATGAGCATAATGTATGGCAGTTTAATAGACAACTATCGTTGCAATATCCTACTTTCACATTTACTCAGTACTACAGGAATACTGACCAAGTCGCAGTACATCAACTTCAAATTTACAAGGAAGACGTTCTTGAGTTGCCATGATGTCGTCTATTGAAAAGTAATTAGGGGCATAGCTCCTTAGTAGCGGCATTTTAAATCAGTTAAGTGACAAACTGCACAGAACTTGCGGCAAAATATCCGAAGTAAAAGATTGGCGCGAAGTTCCTGAAACCGTACCATCTATTTCAAATTGATGGGGAGATGCGGAGAGCGCAATGAAAGAACCGGGTCTTTTGAAACCTACTTTGCTGCTTGAGACAAGATTAAAACTTCTACCGCTAACTTCTTCTCAGAATTTCTCATATCTCAGATTAAAAGAAAAATTTTACTGAAAATTTAAATAACTAACCGAAAGAAACATCATATATCATCAACATCATAGACGCATTTTAATATCGTTATCATTAATACGTCTATTATTTAATAGCGATGTCAAGTTTGGGAATTTTCGAGTTGGAATCACCGCTTAGAATGACCAAAATCTGATATAAAATGCGACTCGTATACTCTTAAAGTACTTAAGGAATGTACTCATAGTGTCTGAAAGGAACGATTTAATCTAGATAAAGATGCTATAATATAATAAATAAAAATATTCTTAGCTTACAATCATAGATACTTGAGAAATATTAACTCACATAAACAGAATTTTGTTTTGAGATGGATTAAATAATTATTTAAATAATAAATTTTTATAAAAAAATCGTGTTATTTTAATTAAATATGTATTCTAACATTAATAGAATACGAAGATTAAGAGTTGAAGTATTGATTTATACAAATTTTTGATTCACTTGAAACTACATATACTAAATAAATTGATAGGGTGGTTGAAAAGAAAACCCTAAAAAAATTCTAGCAATGCTGGCAGAGACGATAGGTTTGCTTGGGCAAGTATATGAGCTCTAAGCCAAATTCGACTGTCAATATTCGAAACCTGTCGGGCAAGTTTAAAAATGAGCACATACATATTTTATGGTGTTAAACTTCCTGCCAAACACGGAAAAATGGCTCGCACAATATTAACACAGAAAAGTATATAGAGATTATATATATATATAATCTCTCAAATTGCCATATGCGCAAAGGGCATAAGAGGGGACTAAGAGTGAATACTAAGTTAGTGTATGATCCTTTTGCAATGTGAAAATTACTAATAAAACGTGATTGAAAACTAGATATATGTACAGAATATGTCTACGTAGGAAAACTGGAAACAAAAGGTGAAAAAACTAGCCTCGATTTACAATGAAGAAGAATTGATTGGCGGAACTTGAAGTATTGCAAATATGCGGAAACCATGCATTCCCATGGTTCTGCACAAGAAGGTTGCCTATGTTAACCTTTGAGTTTGAAAGAGTGATTGGAGTTATGGAACATAGGATATAGGAACATAGGTATAGGAACATGAACGAAATGAGCTTGGGAATGCTTACATCCGATGGAAAAAGTGCATCATATTTTCATTCTTGTTCCTGATGTATTATCAAACCATTAGTCACGCCTCAAGTCATCGATTCTATGATGCATCACTGTTCTGATTCTAAGATAACGTAATATAATAAGTTTTTCGTCCTAAAGGTGCTCGGAATAAAATTCTTCTCTGATAAAGATAAGTGGAAAGATAATTATATTATGACATTAAAAGTTATAGTATGGTTTATTTTTCCAAAACTCTACCTACGTTTGCTAATGTTGCCTATTATTGACAATAAAAACAAAGTTAATACTTCCTTCTAAACATTACTGAAACATAGCATATAGATAGCGTGTCTTACACATTAAACAATATGGTTTGAGTAATACAGTATAAAAAGAATTCGGAGTAATTACGAAAACTCTTTTCAATGGAATTCATACGTAAACAAAATGTTTGCGTAAATTTTCCGACGGTACGCTTGACTAAAGTCGCAGCGTTCTTTGGCGCATATGTGTTCATAAGTTGACGGATGAATGGAGTTTTAGAATTGAATAGTGCAACGAAACACAATAGAACGAATAATATTCTCATCGAATGTAATGATTTATAGTCACAACATTTCTATGGAGCCCATTTGACGAAAACTAAAATGTCTAGAAATAAATAAAACTAAGGACGAATCATGAACATTATTACCCTTTAACTCCTTAAACACAGGTTTTTAGTTATTAAATTTTGCTTTTACCTTTCCGTAAATAATATTTAATGAGGATAATAACTTCCTACTTATCTCTTGAATGAATTCATATAGTGAAAAAAACTTAAACATGCATACGTATATTTACATATATTCTGCTCCAACGAATATAAGTGCTTTTGCAGTTCTTTCATTATAAATAGCTACCGCAAAGTCAAGTATTAGATTTTGAATTTAACTAGGTCGGGAGTTTCTACAATTGCATTCGTAAGCGTAATTCTCAGAGGCAAAACTACCTCTCCCATCTTATGGACGGCGCAATAGACGACCAACAAATGTCTATAGAAAATATCGTAATTCTCAACAAGTGCAGTATCTTTAATGACGTGAAAGTGATCACCGTTTTGAAGAACACCAAAACCAGGAGCAATTCTAGATCATTCAATATTCAGGTACAAATGCAATTTTCGCTAATATGATTTTCAGTGGTGGAGTGTTATAATAGAATTAAATCAGTATTATAATTCAGAGCTCTTATATTCCGAAATATTTAATATAATTGACCCCTTTTTGAAATTTATAGTAAGATATGTTTATTTTGTAAGCCATGTTGCAAAGTAGTCTCCGTTTACTGATCCGAATGTTTCAGTTTCTCTTATACGAGAGATTTTTCGCACTGTTTATTATATCCTATTTTCAAAATGTTGGCAAATCTTACCGCGCATGGGGAATGGGCATTCTTTATTTTGTTTCATACAGGAAAATTTGAACAAATTATCTTTGAAAATATTTTTACACAATAAAATCAATTACATAGGGTACTTTAACGTCGGATCAGTATTTGATAATCAAATATGTGCAATTAGAGTTCGATTAGTAATATTTTAATAATAAGAATCAAAACAACTTTACTTAAATTATAACGATATTATATGGATCTTTTATTGCATGTAAGCTTTGATTTAATCTTCTCTGCATTCGGAACGGGGAGATTCGGGGCATTGGTTTATTCTGATTCCTGAAATTTCTTCCATGTAAATACTAAATAACTACCTGTATATTTAGTATTTAATTGGATTCAATTGGATCGATAAGTGACCTTGATAATTTTTTTGATATTCTCGTTATGCGCTCTATCTGTGCAAGTACGAGTGTTATAATCCTTAGTTTTCTTGTAAAAGATAAATGAGATATTTATGTTGTATTCGAAAAAATAACAAATCAACAGATTATTTACTATCATTCCGTATAAAAAAATTTGTGATACATCCGCCAAAATTCTTTCAAGAGTCACAGGATGATAATTGCGAACTTTCATTTAATTCATAAACAGAAAAGAAATCTTCCACGCCTTTCTTTCATGGTTATCTATGCCATGGTCCTTAATACCTAATTCGTAATTCGCATAGAAAGGAACCCATTGCCGTTATGGATATAATTTGCTGATTCGTTCTGCGAAGTAACTGAATTGAACAATTTCATATACCTATATTGAAATATCTATGTATATGATATTGCTCATTTTTGCTCGAGGCTAACTACAAGAGGTAATATAATCCATAAATCTATACATGGGATATACATCTATACATATCTATATATGGGTTCGATTCCAGAGAGCCCCGAAATCGCGATTTTTTCCATAAGAATACATGGGCCGGATTTTTGAAATTTTTAAAGTACAAGTATGTAGAAGATTAAAATTTCATTTGTTTATCAATAAGCTGTATCACTATATAAAACAGCTGTACATTGTTTGCAAATAGTTATGGGATGTCATACTGATTTGACATTTCCCATTTTCAATACATGGGAGGCGAATTTGAATTAATATTTTGAGAAACTTATATGAAAGATGGGCAGCTGTAAAATTGCATAAAGATAGTAAATATGATTACCCTCCTTACGATAGGCAGATGCTTTCGTTATAGGTGTTGAGTTCGATTCTAGGGCTTTTACATTATTTCCACAAGGAATTTATGGGAAATTCGGAAAATCTTTAGAGGCACTTCCTTAGAGTTCTTTTGAATTTGGATAATAATGAGAGATTATGAAATTCACGTGAATGATAAAAACATTTGGAAATGATTGTCCTTAGTTTGATGCCTGAGCAGGAAAAATATTGCCGTAAAGTGTAATTTGTAAACGGATTTTTAAAAAATATTTAGAATTCTAGCGTAGATAGGTAAAGTGTAGATTTACCATTACTTATAATTTCCAATAATTTTTATCCAATACTGATTACATCAATCTTCTTTGTGCGTTCGTATGGACGGGATTTACTTTTTATTCGGGTGAGTGTTAGGGTTCGTGCGATGATTTTCCAAAACTGCCGAGTGCAATTACAAACCAAATACCCTCGGAATATTTTTAGTCGAATTACAGGAAGATTGAATTTACATGCGATAAACAAAATATCCAAAAAGATAATGAAAATGACTTCAAAAGGCATTCCATATTATTTTCAGTTTTACTTATGAATGGGGATTTGAATAAAATATTACTTATGCGCGGTCTGACGTTCATTAATCATTTTCAATTCATTCGATGATTCAACAATTCGTAGTAAACTACGAGATGCCACACTGTGATTTAGCAGATGTCTTAAGCTGAGGAACAAATATGTGTAAATTTATTATGTACCTACAGAAAGATGAACGATATAAACAAATGCATACTTATAAATTTTTCACGTTCAGGAAGTAAATGCAAAAACTAGAGGAGTGATGTATGTATGGAAGCCATTTCCACCTCTTCAACGAGGGTCGAAGGCTACGGTTTTTTTGGCTTTACTTTCTCGAAACCGTTCTTTCTGACGTCAATTGTCGTCTCTAAGTAGAAAAAGTCACTTTTTAACCAACAACTATCGCAATTGATCATTATGAATATCGCGGCAAAGACGTTTTAAACCATCGGCGTGTTTAGTGTGACGTCACGTCATTACGATATCTTTGCGTATTTCAAAACAGCGGTCGATTTCCATTCTACAGATCTTCTGAGATGTTCTTTTATACTGTCTCTGTTCTGTCTCACTCAGAAGTTAGAAATACCTTTGAAATGAATCAAAATCCGGTTTAAGTTCAATATTCGTTTACATTTTGTAATTTCTGTGTAATTATTCGTTTACAGTATTACACGATTCGTATGCTCATTCATATCTTCTCAGAAAGAAAAATTCTGCAACATTACTCAGAATCAGATTTCAGGAATACAAATATAATTCGGTAGGAATTCAGTATTTGTTTACATTGAAAACTTGTCTTCTCGTTCTTTCGAAACTAATTGTATCAAACATTAGAGTTGGTAATAATAAACATCATTAAATTTAAAACTCCAAAGGTTTCATATAATATTGTGAGAGAAGAATAAATATTTTTTAGCTAAATTGAATTAGTTCATTTAATGCAGTCAGCATGATAATAAGGAACTGATTTCGAGTAGGAAAGAGGTACTTTCCATTCAAAAGAACATATGTATGCTTTTTTTCGCGGAAAGATTACTTTACCAGGTTATAACATCGATTGGTTAAATAACGAGCCATTTAAAGGGCACAATTGCTGGAGATACTTTTCAAGTTTTTGTCTAAAGAAGTTAACTACACCGACAACGAGTACGCTAACGTTATAAGCAATTACATTTGGAGTTTTTTGTGATTTTTTTCTGTTCATAAATCTCATTATCTTTGACACCTAAACAATTCAAGGTCAACTGTAAGTAAGTTTCTTTTTTTTCACGAAACATTACGAATGCTTTCGAGAGCTAATATTAAAGCGAAAATAACGGTTATGGATTTCTGCAAGTCTCTTCAATTGTGAGACGAAAGTGATTTGGCCAACAATGGATTAAATCATGAATGAATAATTAATGAGATTAAAATTACGATACATGGGCTTCCTGCAGATAATCAAATTCTTTCACAAAAATTAGTGATATTTTCAACTCAATTCTCCTGCCTTCGTAAGAACCATTTTTCTAGTGGAGACCATTATTCCTATTGCTTTTCATAGCATTAGAATATCAGAGTTGTTCTTACCCTTTCTTTTCGGTTACCATATCGATGCTTTGGCTATTTTTTCGATGGTAACGTAATTCGTTATAAAACATCGATTCATATGGAGGCGAACTACGAACACAATTATAAAGTAAAGCGAACTTTATTGTTGTACTTCACTGTACAACAAACTTAAAGCAAATTGAGAACTTTAAGAAGAGCAAGAGCATTTCCATGAAATATTCCATAAATAACTCTACTTATCCGTATACATTATAATAATATAGGTATACAATGAAGTAAAAAGTATGAAATTCTTTCGCAACATAAATAGATAAAATATTCAACTTGAGTGTGACGAAAGAAAGCATGAATATCACACGCAACTGATTTTATAAAGAATAGAAGACCTTTCCCACTTTCTTAATGGATATTACGTCAAGGAAATATAATAAAGCTGGATCAAGACCGTCTTGATTGTGCAAAGAAACTAAATCGATGTCCTTCGAGTGACCGTTTCTAACGATAAATCAACAATTTTTCAAATGAATATAGTAAAATTGGGATCACGATTGTTATTTTTCTCTAAAATGAAACTGATTAAATGCTTACGACATTTTACGACATTTTTCAAAAGATTATAATACTTTTCCATAAAATTTGGTAAATCCTATTCATCAAACTATAACAGTTTTCCTCAGATAACCAGAGTTAAGTATATTGAATACTAAGTTATATTCAAATAAGACAGACGGTAATAACCTATGTCATTTACTTAATTATAGATAATCCTATAGAATAACATAATTAAGTACTTGGTCAGTTTTAGTAATTTCACTTTGAGAAAGTTATGTAATTTCTACTTCTAGCTGAATGAAAAAATGAGATGAGTATCACTGATTCAATATTCAAAACGCCATTTAATAATGATGTAGTAAAATATTCCCATTTACTTGCATCGTTTCGAAAAACATTTATTTCCCATATCTTGTAAGATTTGAATTATTAAGAATAATTATTTGGCATTGATGCACGCATTTGCAGACAGTTTTGATTTATTCAAAGAACAGAAAGTTTAAACTGCAATACATTTTCTGCAATTGATGCAGCTTCAACAAAGTTTGGTATCTGCTCAATGAATGTGCAGATATTTGGTTCTTACGTCATTTTCATAAAAATAAAATATGATAAGATTTTGTATTACTTTCAGGTACATTTTCAGCTTTAATTGAGGAATCGCACCAAAACTAGCTCAAAGTGAAATTGATTGGAAATCCTCTGCAAATATCAATTCGTATGAAATATCACTTCGAATGTGCACTACACACAATCAAACGGTGAGACTACTTACATTATTAATGGACTTACTAATTTTAACATTAAAATTATAATGTATTTTAATCTGCAAAAGAATTAAATAACAATAAACCAACAAACGCAATTTTTGATAAATGAATATGAACATAAAAGTTTATCGGAAAAAATGTTCTGGAAGTGTAAGTAAATGAAGACATTAGATCAACCAAATCTGTATACTGTTACTAAATAATTTCTAGTGTTTTTCCAATGTTTAAGATCATTTTCCAGTGGAGAGATGAAGCCATTGCTTAATTTACTTTTGTTTATTTACACAGGTTTTGCATTTATATTGAAAAATTGCATTAAAATAGGTTTCCGCGGATTTTTCCTATGCATTTTTCCATTACATTCGGAAGTTGGGAAACAACAAATGCAGTTTAAATGGGATGAAAATTCCACATGTGACAATTAAAGATAATCCTAATTGTGCTTTATTTAAATAACTGTTAAAATCTTTCGTCCTGATATAATCTTAAATCAGTTATTTTAATTTTCATTGGCCAAAGCGGATGTAACTATTAATAGCCTTATTTGTCTACAACTAATTTCACCCTAGCATAGACATTTTATACTTATTCGAAGACCTGTGATAAAACTAAAAGACTTATAGAAAACACTTAATTTTCTCCGTTGATTTAATATAACGATCAATATACAATAACTCGACAATTTCAGTCTATATATTCCGTCCTTCACTCCTTTTGAAATAAATTCCCCTCATTAAGATCCACCTTCTTCCAATTTCACTTATTTCATTGATCTCAAACTTGATCTTCTTATCTCTGCTTCATTCTGTTTTCAGTTGCATGAGCGTTGTAATTCTCTTCTTCAATTCAGACCACTGTTTAACACCACCTTCAGAATGGTTGGTGCTTTTACGTCTACAGATAAATTTATTTAAAAAGGTGCTCATTATCACAATTGTAACATTTTTTGGTAGATCTTTCATTACTGCCGTCGTCAAACGCCGTTCATCATTTGGCCAAAGATATTGTGGATTAGAACGCGTTGCCCCTCTGATGAGGTGATGGTTGAGAAAGGGAGGGAAAAGAGATTAACTTCTCGTAGAAGGAACTTCTAAATTAGTAAGAAGTTATATTTTCAAAACACCATGGAATTTAAGATTCTTCATCTCTGAACTGCGAAGTTCATAAATATAGAGAAATTATTAGATTCGAAAATGCGAAACGACAAACAAATAGGTAATTTTGTAATTATTATGAAGTTAAGTTGAGCAATATTTTTCATTGCGTATCCTCATTGTACAATCTAAGTAAGGATTTGACAAAAATTCATGTAAAATGTGATTTTAAATGTCTGTAATTATAGTTAGAGAATCTCATACAGTTTTCTCTCGGTATCTCATTTAGTCTTGTTTTGCTTGATGTGTAGAAGGTCGAAACAGCATGCGCATTTAAATAATACGAAGTTAGTGATCGAGCTAAGCCGGAAAGTAAAGGAGAAATTAAAGGCTGTCCGGAAATGTCAAGATGTAGAACGACCGATTTCATAAAAATATAGAGTAAAGAGCGTAAACATATCGTGAACGAAAGAATCTGTTCTGAATAATAACCACTTAGCAAAGAGCCCTTGATCGTTGATCCCGGAAACAGAATACTAATTATTCACTTCTTAGATGGCGGTATTTGCACGTGGCTAGATCGCACTCACCTTTCCATGGGATTCCCCCACAACGATCTCAAGGACGTCTTTCCCTCTCCTCGATAGATGTCACCACAGACCTGCAAACGAAACATAAAAAATGTTTAACCAAGAGGTAGGAATAATTTTAACTTAATACTTGTTGTCACTAAAACTTTCTACGTGAAAATAAACTGCGAGGAATACCATTATTTAAAATACTTCAAATGTAATCTTTTGAGCTGATTAAAGTTTAGAATGCATTCTTTATACTTTCTTCTCTTGAGGAGAAAATTCGTCCGTTAATTAATTAGAGTCGAGAAATATTACATTGTTTTGATAGTCAATAGCACGATATTGTCATAATATGAATTGCAAGGGATAGTAACCAAAAGTACTTAACACTTACTTAGTTAGTAAATAATTGAATTATTTAAGAGAAATTAAGGGAGGAGTGAAATTCTAAAATTATTATATTCATATAGTGAAATTATAATTAGATAGGCGAAGGAAGTACAGTTCGCGAAAATTTTCCATCCCTCTTTCAAAATCTAATGCATCGAAGATTCATTACAATATTCATTTTTCAGATATTTACATAATGCAACTGATTTACTCATTTTGAATATAAATTTATGGTATTACCCTACATTCATTGAACTATCTCGCATACTCAGCTAAAAGCACACCTAAGGAATGAAAATGACTGCCTTATTAGTTTCCTCTAAAAATATTAACATTTGAAAGAAAACAATTAATTTATTCCTCAAGTAAAGCGTCCATTAAAAAATAGATTTCTCGAATAAGTATGAGTTTTCATACCAAAAATTTGTTTTCTCTCTTATTTTGAATTTCTCTATTACAATCCATTTACATGCAAAATTAATTTGTATTTGCGGAGTTGAGCACAATGATATATGTTCTTATCTTTTTTGAAGTGATACTTTAATCTTCTTTGATGTCATCATTTCATTTGATAGAGATCATGAGGATCCTAAATCAACGATTCGCAATAATATGCTAATTATTTAATAATTCAATCGCTGCTCTATAAAACTTTAATATCTTTCTTAGACTTAGCTTGCTGCATCGAATGGTACAAAAATAATATTACAGCTGCTGTAGTAATTATCACATCGTGGGAATATCTACATGTAGTGGTTACAGGGAATCCTAAAATTCAGTGGTATTATTCTCGTCTTTAGTTTTCCCATGAAAGGAGTATTTTATACTAATATATAGTGAGTTATTTCCACTTTCTAAAATTCTAAATACAAATAAACCATTTCCAAATTTAGTAAATTTAGATAAGACTTCAATTGGTCAGTCGTTTGCATTCGTTAAATGAATGACGATATTATTATGACTGAGAACATTACTTCCGAGTATTACAGTAATGTACAAGAGGAATCGTTTTTCGATAAAGAAGAAGTCGAAATTAGGAAGAATTACTTACTAGTTTTTATTTGCAGTAAATGGAATAATGGGTAAATGTCCGTTTCCAACAAAAATCATTATATCAGATATTTGCCTTTAGATGAAGTTTCAGTTATATAACATTATCGAGTTGAAATATAATTTCATAGAGATTCAGTTGTATACCGAAAAGAATGTGATAAATAATGTAAATTGAAATTCAGAGGTAAAACTTTTCAAATAAATTATATGAAAAAACGTCATTTTATAAAGCGAAAATACCAGCGAATTCATAAAAACATGGATAATAATGAGTTTCATTATTCATATATTCCCATTATTAACTCATTTGAAATGATATTGAGGATTGGATTAATATTATCATAATTTAAGAATTTGTTCGAAATACGGGGAAAAACTCAACTCTTCCATTACACTGCCTTTAGAGGGATTTCACATGAGTTTGAATATTAATATATTTCCTAAGTAGACTTAAGTGAGAATGTTAATCCACTAAATAATTAAATTCATCTTCGGCTTATTTTTTATTTCGTCAATAAGTTATATTCAATTATAATTATAAAACATAAATTAAAAACGAAAACAAAAATATTTATTTTTACGCATCTCAAGTTTAAAACTTGATAATTCAATATTTATTATTTAGTATTGAATCATTTGTTAATTTAAATCTTATAATGTATTTGATCTCTTCTTTCTTCCTGATCGCATTAAATAAACAACTTCGTGTATATGCCACTTTTGTTCGGCACATATATTAAATTTCTTTCCTCTGAGTTTTTACGTTTATGTTTATAGAGAAGTATTACTTAGTTCATTAAAATTGTAGTTAAACTTTATGTGAATGTGGAAAAACTGTCTCATCATAAAATTTTATCTAAACAATTAATGATGATGATTGCATTCATAGAAATTTATAAAACTATTAACAAGCGAAGAGTAGAATTTTGTAATTTATAAAAATATACATTTATTACTCGTTTCGACTATATAATAATCAGTTAAAAATGATCTCCAAAAAATCAATTAAGTATGTACTTTAATTTGCAAAATTTTTCTCACAAAGTCCTGTAATAGAGATTTTGTGCCCGTTTGTCTGACATATCGTATTTTATTCTATAAAATTACAAAATATGAGAATTTTATTGCGGACTGATGTAGTGATTACAGATACTGTGGATTATAAGAAATAATAATTGTTCAATTCCTAGCAAACTGAGAAATTGGCAACTTTCAAAATGTTGTATAAGAGTTTTTTATTCGTTCCGAATTAATATTCGAGAAAAATGAGGGATAAAAAGTTAGTAGTTTCTCAGGAAGCCTAACTACGAGCCTAAGTAATAAGTTTTTCAATGGAAATGAGTTTGTTCTCTGATTACTATGTTAATCTCGCTGTTGATTTTATGTTTATATTCCCCATGAATCCAAATACTACAGGATAAGGAAATATTATTGAAACACTTTATCTTGCTCTATTTTGAAATGAGGCATTAAATCAGACGCACCTCAAAATTAGACGCGTGTCCTTCACCTCATCGCCTCTGACACATTCCTTGCGTCATCATTGCCTTTCCCTTCGAACATTGTTCTTTTCGTCGTTTGGACACTTCCTTGCACCAAAGAGGACTATTTTCACTAGATTCTATTCGCTGTGAATTCAGTTTAAGGCAGATTTGCTAACAGATGCAATGTATACAAATTATTACCGAGATATATCAAGCGAAAATGTTTTGGAAGTGTAGTCTATACGAATACTAGTATGTAGTATATACGAAGGAAAGTGCGTCTGAGAAGAATCTACTAAAGTCAGGTAGTTTTCCGATGAGATCTTCCCAACAAACGAAAAAGAATATCAAGACATTTGAGCAGCTAATCTCACAATGTACCATTAATGAGAATGATGATACATTTTTTGCAGTTTGAGGATACGAAAAAGTCGATAAAACAGCTTACGCGTAGAAAACATCTATTTAGGGAAACTTCTAAAAAACATGTGAAAACTGCTGTCTAATGAAATAAGCAGAAGGATCAAGGTGAAATGGAGTGCCTTTGGAAGGTATTCTCAAATAAATCAATCTATACCCACGGAATTGTACAGGAAGTTTTGAAATCAATGTATCCTAACTGATCTATGGCGATTAAACTTGAGTATGCGATACTAAAATAATACAATGACTCCAAACAAAATAAAGAAATTACGGAATCATAAGTGAGAGACGGAAATCATGGGAAAGATCAAAACGGATATCATTGAGAAGAAAAGCTTTGGACGTCGGTAGTTGTGAAGAGACCAAGTACGAGGCCGAAGAATTGATGAGATTAGGTAAAGAGAGGATAAAGAGCGGTCCACATTCGGTCGTTCGAAATGGTTGTTGATGAGAAAAAACGATTTCTGTTTTAAATGGAACAATTTTAAATTGTTCAGGAAATCCTCTTCACTTCTGTCTGTTGCTTTATTTTTTCCCTTTTGTGATCTTAACTATATGAGAGTAAGATATGAAATGGTTTCACACCAATAAGTTGTCATTTTAATGGCAATATTCCTCTAAATCAATCCAATTAACAGATTACAAATTAAAATTCTTTTGTCTTTCCGACAAGGTCAAGAGAATTTGTAAATTTTTGCCGTTTGAACTTATTATCAGTTTAAATTCTCATAAATACGCGCATTTTTACATAATAAATCTATTAGAATGTCGTAGCTTTTGGTTTGAGTGTTCTTTCTTCAGGAAGAAAATCATTATCGCACACTAGAACTATTTCATGCAGAAAAAACAAATTTCATGTTAACTTAATTAGAATCTTAATCTCAAAAGATCAAAGATAACTGAAATCATAATTGGTCTTTACAGACGAAGAGAAATCTTGCTCTGAAACCTAATCTCATTACGATATATTTTTTAGATAATAATTGTGAGAGGAAATAGTGAAAGTTGAAAGGAATCATCACATTGTATAAAAATTAATTGCACTTAGTAACGATACAGTATTTTTGGTTGGAAACAATTGAATTCTTCATGATCATGTTTCTGTGAGACTAAAAATATAAAGAAAATCATTCTAATATGATAACATATACTATAAATGAAGCTCCAATTAATCCGTCGTTTAAATGGATGTTGTATTATAACTATAATTTCAATAGAGGCAAACTTACCTTGTGCTTGAGAATCACAGAATACAAATAAGGTAATTATAGTGGGATAATCTATGTATAATTATAGAAAAAGGCTGTGCCTGTCATCCATTTGATCATATAAATGAGTTTACTTTCCTTTAGAGGGAAATGGATAATCTGTCTTCAAAATTAAACGAAACGAAAGAAGTCAATTGCTGATAATTATTTAAAAAGCCATGAATATATGTGTTTTGAAAAGGATTTGTCTTCGATCATTTTTAAGTATTTTTTACTCAACCGTTGATCAGATTCAATTGACTGACGATCTGCGTTATCAAATTTAGTTTGTACGTTCGATTTCAAGATCCAATCTTGTGGCTCATTTTCGTTATTTACCAATAATCATTAGATTTTGATAATTTGAAATATAGTATAAATATATTATAAGTCATTATATATAGCATTGGATTTCTATGCAATAAAATTTCTCGTTTATTCCTCGAGAAATATCCGTGGTACTCTTTCCTGATAATAGGTGACAAGAACCATAAAAATAAACGTAAAACTGTAACGCTTTTTAATAATGGGAGTGTACATATATCAGGATATAAAATAGAAGAACTGATTCTGTTATATTAAATGCAACTTTGTAACTTTAATATAGAAATTAACACAAAAAATATTTATTTGCTGGACAATTTTATATGCAAATAAATATGCCGAATTTCAAACAAAAATCTATACCTCCAATGATAAAAAAATAGTAAATTCCACTGATAATAAATAATTATCCGTGGTATAGTCCTAGTTTTTCATTCTACTATGGCTTCTAAATTGATTTTATTCTTTACCTCGAAAATTTTTATAATAAAATTGTATATAGGTTTTGCTACACCTTACGTCGTTTATGAAATATTAATTTTTCGAATGAGGTCGATAGGAGTGGATAAAAAATAAAGAATAGTCGAATTTCCTCTGTGATTAATATTTTCAATCGGAGAAAATTCCTCTCCCCCATATTAAATTTAGATAGAACTTGAATTAATATAAGGTTATTAATAATTTTCTCTGTGACCATGTAAGTTATAAACCTGAAAATTGGAGCCAATCGACTAAAACTTTCACGAGAACATTTTCCAATTAAGAGCAGGGGCAATTTTCAAATTTCTACCGATCATAATAGAACAGCGAAACAAAATGTTTAGGGTTTTTAACGAAATCTCATGAGTACTATCATTTATCTCAAATATGATTCAATTTATTAACATAGTTCCTTAATCTTCACGATGGTGGACTTATCACATTTAATTGCACATCATTAGGTATCGATCCTTTAATAAGGCATTTGCATTAACACGTTAGCTAAGAGTTCCTCTCGTCGCAGATAATCATCTTTTTTATCGTCAAGAATGTGAGGCCAAGTTTCTTACACAGGTCAGAGTGGAAAATGGCGCAATTCTCATCTGCGTTTCAACTATTCTCAGGTATGATTTCAGAACTTTATTATTCCTTCAGAGTTTATGATTTTTAAAGGAAAAGTGCGGTTAAATTATTCAAAAAGGGAAAAAATTGGAAGTTCCTGGAAATATATTTAATGCGGTTCATTTTTTGCCTGAGTCAATTTCTCTTAAAATGATAAAAAAATAAATGAACCTATATTACGTAAGAGTAAAACTTAGAGAGTAAAAAACATTTCATCATAAGAAATGCCTTTAATTATCTTTCAACTTGTATTTCAATAAACTTGTTAACCTATTGATAATTTCCTTGTAAAATAAATTTCACTAACATTATAGTTATTTGTTAAAATATCCAGATTATTGATCTTACAATAGGAGCTTGCGTTCCTTTTATATAATGCGGAACACTGATTCACAAATTCAATAAAATCATTATTGAGTACGGTTCATTAAATAATTTTGAGTTGAATTACGCAGGGCGTTCTTTGATCGCGTCAATAGTCGATTATTTAGCAAACGTACTTTAATTGATATTTTATTTGAAGTTTTATGTGTACTTCATCGTCATCACCAAAATTTTGATTTCCTTGGGAACTTTTTCATTGGCTATAATTGTAACTCTTTTATGTTCTCGTGTATTATTTAAGAACTCGCGGTTCCATTGTCAGCTGGATCATTAAAAAATAGGCTAAAAATTAAATCAACAATAAATCAACTATAAATTAATAATCAAAAACTGAAATACCCAAAAATTTTCAGAGATATCGCATTTTATACTCTTTTCTAAAGAAATATTGTTATTTCAAATAGATCTTTTTCTTAAAGTAGCTATTTCCCGAAATTGATAAAGCGCACTCTTCTATCTTTGGAATAATGACTCAATGATATACTCAATCGGGGTCATATTAATTCTGTTCAAGAACTATTTCTCAGTAGAAATATTTATTTTTAAGACTGTTTTATTATATATTTAAGAACGTTGAGGAACCAAGCATTTATAATAAATGAAAAAAATATTGTTCCATAAGTACTCAAACGAAAAGTGGAGTAGAGAAGGAAACCCGTAGATCCACAGAAGGTCAGAGCGTATCGTATTTGATCCTTTCTTTTACGGCTGCTTTAATTACATAAAAGCCAATAAAATTATTTTTAAAATTTCAACCCTCACCAATCGTATTAAGTTCAAACTATTAGATCTTAAATTCTACTTTATTTAGAAATTAGTAAGTTAATGGAAAGAGTTGAATTAAGATGTTGAGTTACTAAACGAAATTCCTTCGAAATTTTTGATTTTTACGGTAGAAATTCACAGTAACGTAGAAATGTTAATGGACACCTCAATAATTCATTAAGAAATGTCGAAGGACGTTTATGCCCTGCGCTTCTCAGGTTAACGTAAAATCGATTTCCTTGTTAATGTCATATTAAATTATGCACATCAAATAAGTGTTTGACATACATCAAATAAGTATGATCAAGTGTATTCATGACGTTCAAGGTGCACTCTCTAACCGATGAATATAACCGCAAATGGCTTTGAGCGATATTTTCTCATAGATTGAATTTTCTTCACGAGTAAGTTCCAATATACGCAATGCTAATTCGCAATGAATACATAGGATTATATAAAATTATGAAGTGTTATAATGATTTGACTCTTATTCACTAACTTTTTGTTCTTTTCATTACATTCTTCAAAATTATTGTAAAAAATACGTTAATTTCAATTCTTTAGCCCTATTTTATTGAATTTTAAATTAAAACACTTTATACTCTGAATGGTTATACGTAGTAAAATTGTTTGTAAATAAAAATAGTAAATTTATCTAAATTCTTTTACGTATGAAATATGAACTTAATGTTCCAATCTAAATAATATGACAAAAGAGACTTAAAACAATATTTTTAACGAAAAAAGTTAATGATAATGCTAATCATAGAAGAGAGAAATATCAGAAGATAGTTTATAATAACGTTCGTCACAATTTGATGAAAACGTATTGAAGAAGGATGTGGAAATGTAGAACTCGAAGTAATATTAGCCTCTAACCGAGAAGTTATGTAAAGATCATTTCAAAACTCAATTCTTTCATATAATTAATTCATTTTTTTTATGTTTTCGTAATTAGGTTCTTTTTTAGTAAATTTTACTGAGTATTTATATAGAAGGAAATATCTTTTTTTTAACTAACTGCCTCATTGTCATCGCTATTAAATAGTTGAAGGTTTTGATTCACAAACATTCTTTAGCTTTTATTCCCATTGATGAATTTTTCTGTGAAATGGAAGCTTTTGCAGGTTACATCAAATGCAGTTAATAAATGGAAATATATGGGGAATTAGGGGATGGTGAAAGAATGAACAACCATTCTGCTGGTTTTAAAACATCAGAAATAAGGATTTCAGAAAAGTTTATTTTTCAGTTTTTTTAACTGGATCTAAAAATAATAAGTTTTCATTAATCATATGCTATTCGTTACACTATCTTGAATTATCCCAACTTTTTTCATAATTCTGAAAGTACCATAAAACATATTTTGATATTTTCTCCGTGTTTATAATTCTGTACTACTGGAAATATTTAATTCCATAATTTTCTTTGTAACGATAATTACATTAAAATTTCCCAACTAAATTTAATCTTCTATGATCAGTCATTAGGAAAACACGCAGTTGTTTGAAAATGAAGGTTATCAGTCTCATTCAAAAGTTTACGAACTATTCTTGGCTCTTCAGATCAACCGTTGCTCTTAAGAAACTGTATTTCAACATTTATACTGTTTTCTCATACGACGAAGATGTCGCCAGAATTGATACGCTAAAATTAAGAGTGTAGTTAATGTTTTGATAGATATATCTTTCGTCATTGCGAAAAGACTCAATTTTTATTCTCTTAAGTAAGCCGAATTTTGAACATAATTTACAAAAGAACAAATTTGAAAAGTATGACTATGTTCTTTAATTAAAATTAAATCGTCTTTTCTGAAGTGATTCGAATTAAATTCTTAAACCTCCCGGTCGCGTGAATGGTGCGAGTACATCACTTGAGATGCAAACGAAACCAATAGCAACGCAGTACACGTAAAAGACGCTCCAGCTCCTTAAATCTATCGACATTGACATTTACTCTTAAGGGAATCTCACATTCAAGTTCATATACTATTTACGACGCCTTTTCATGTTTATTTCACACAACGCCGCCATTTTAAATGCCTCAACCTTAAGAATGAATCCCCTTAACGAAGAGAAACAATTGCGAAAAGAGCTATTTACATAAAGAAAGCTTACATCATTCTCCGCTATCAGTTTCGCCTTTGTTGATTGTACGCGGGAAAAGCAAACACACGGCGGTAAAAAATAATTTCCAAACATTGCTTTCTATCGCAAGAGAATTCTCTGTTCCGGAAAAACCAGCAAAGGGGGATTAGCGGAAATCGTGGATGGCTTCTCTTCGATGGAAAATGCGTTGAGTAACGCAAAACAATGGCCACTTCGAGCCATAACTTGCTAAACTTAAGTTTTTTGTTACGGTTTCTCAGCTTATGTTTAGCGTAGGATTGCCTTGGCGGGATTTCAAGGCCTTTGGAGGAGTGTGGTTTAGACATCTGATTATCATTTTCAGGTGCCGCAGGAGAACATGATTCTGGAAAATTGTGAGCAATTAGACAGGGATAGCAACGCCGAAGATGAACTGCATAGCCTAAATACAAAATGGAAAAGACGAAAATTGAAAGGTAAAAATTTGCCTTATTATCCAAAATAAAGTTATATTCACAACAATCTTCGAATAAAAATAAAACCAAAATGTAAAAAGGGATGAATTATTAAAAACTGATCATTTTTCAACAGTGTTAAAATTGTTGAAGCCAGAGTATATTATTATAAATTTATACCACCATCTTCGACAGCTCGACGTACGGATTATTCTATGGTGATCGGTAGAAATTAATTTTTTAAAACTAATGTAATGATGAATAATTCCCTAAAAATTTTTCGATTTTCTTCTCTGTTAAATTTCCGTAGAACTAAAAACAAAAAAATCGGTCATTTATCGTAAATGGATAATAAAGATAAGTATTTTTTAATATGCTGTAAATTAAAAAATACCATAGTTCATTATTATTTCATGGTTTAGCAAAATAAAACCCCCCGTAGAGTTAATTTATATTTTAAATATTAGTAATACCAAAATTTTATTACCGAATCAGAATTGTTTTTATTGTAAATTAATTTCAATATTTTTTGCAGTTACGTATGTTGAAACTAAATTTGCACTTTATCAGTTTTTCCGCGCGATCTATATGACTCAATGACACAAAAGGTCAGTATTGACCGATAATGCTGTCTTATTACGCAGTGATTCATGCAATTTGTTTACATCATTTGGATCGAGTGCTTTTCATTTGTAAAAAAGGGTAAATGAAATATCAACAAATTATTAAAATGAAGTAACATGAGGTTCGTGTGCGATTTTAAGAAAAAGGATTCTTCTCACTTCGTACTAAAAATAGTTATCGTATCCAGAAACAATCACATATTTTAATGTTATAATTTTATTTCAAAACGATTGGGTAAAGAGGAGATAGGATAGTAACTTCTCCATCATGTGAGGGAGTATGACGCCAAAACCATCTACTCTAAACATATATTTTTATATAAAAATGACCCTGCTTGGCACACATACGGAACGGTTTCCTCCCTACTTAAACCTTTGAAGTATCCATTCACTGCTCAATAACAGTACGTCGAAGTCAACTGCTCCTTCTCTCTTACTTTCAAGTTAAAAGACAGCTGAGTGATGATTTCCAGAGTTAATTCTGATGTACTTAAGTTTTAAATGGATGGGTAACGTAATAACGTGATCCATGATTATCCAGGTGGTTTGGATGAATAGCTTAAAATATAATATTTTTCGTGAGGTGATTTAATAGTTTACCAATGATGAAATTAGAAAGTACCTGTTTATTTGCTAAAAAAGTTTCGAGTATGTATATATATATAACAAATATTTAATTTGAATTTCATTTGGGTTAATGCTAAGACTCCTCAGAGGCCAATCTCACGTTTTCAAAAGTATCAACTCAATTTCTACTTATATTTAAAAATGCCATCCAACATACACTCCATACACTCAAGAATCATGAATTATAATACTTTTTCATTAAACAATTATTCACACTATCGATTAATTAGCTGATCATATACTTCCGGAATCCTCAGGTTATTTAATTCCGGAAAATGTTTCGCACTAATTACTTGAAAAAAGAACTCTCGCTATAAATCAGCTAATTAATCTGCCTTACTATTCTTATATTTTTAGGGTTTATAATATTTTTTATGAATTAAAGACGTAACTACGTCAATACGTCATATCCTAAATATTTGCATGCAAAAAATTGTAAGAGATAGTTCAAAATGCTGTTTGATTATCATTCACAATAAAAATCCGAAAGGAACATCAAAATCTCTGATGGACCGAAACAGAAGGACAACGACTGCAAAATCATTCATCCGATAAGATTTTCATGGTCGAGTGGACAAGTATTGTTTGAAAGGCATATGTTCTCAACGGAATCATTTCCTGTGGCGATATTACAGTGCGAATGTTCTTTGAAATACTTAATTCTTAGGAGTAGACAGTATTAATATTATATAATTCTCAAGAAAGAATTTTGAAACTTTATTTAAATTCTGCTCATTTTTGGAAACGTAAATTGAAATTTACGGCTCTATTGACTTTCAATGACAATGTTTTTGAAAAAATAATTGAAAAAATATTATATTGATGTTAAGATGATTGGATTACTATATTTTTAAAGTTTTATTTCTTTGCAATTTGCAGAAAAACTAATTTGATTCACATAAATACAATCATAGTTTTAATGATTAAAATTTAAGTGACCTTTTATCTCATAAAAAACTCAGAACAAACTTAAGAGCAATAAAAAAATGAGAGGTCCAACCACGTCTTACCCGAAATCAACCCATATCATTTCAACTGTAATTTACTCCAACAGCTTTTAGTTCTGCGCTTTCATTGTTTGGATGATTTTTTCCATAATAAGATTTTATATTATTTGCTCTTTTAATAAAAGAACATTATCAATTCTTGTTTCTACTTTAAAAAAAATCAACTCTTCCCTTCTTTAATTTTACAAGTCTCTTTGAATAGTTTTATAGTAAAATTATTATTTCAATTATTAATTTAATTCCATCTTTTATCTTCTACAATAAAATTATAAAATTTTATTTACTTTTTTCGATTTTTGTTATTCATTTTTTTTTTTTTCGACTTTTGAGTTCTCTCATTACATCCATCTATTCTGATTCTCCCACCAGATTCTTTTGTATATTTTTTCTTTTCATGCAGTTATTTGTCTATCCAATTCCTTTAGAATTATTCTTCCATCGTTGACTGATTAATTTCATTTCTCCGTATATTAAAGATTGATTTTCACCTTTTGAATTCTTCATCAGTATTTAAATTTGGCATTACTGCATTCGGCATGGCGTCCATAGAACGACAACCAACGTCGCAATCACATGTAGTCATACATTTGAATTAGCAAACTCATCACTAGTTAATGTGAATATTACCTTTACACATTCAACTTCTTTCCAATTTCGCCAATTAATATTACTACTTTTTGTCGTATCTAAAACTATTTCACTCAACGAAAAATTTTGGATGCAATGGAATATCTAAAACTGTATTTCTACGTCACAATATTAGAAGATATATGAGGAGGTATGCTGTAGCAGAACGTATTCGTTGTTCATCCATAATGATGCAAAATGTTTTAATTTATCAATTTTAAGACGGAATGGAGATCCAGGTTAATTCCCCGAGAAGCAATTAGCAAGGCGCTCGTGCGTCCGTAAAATGGAAATCGACTAAATGAAAATAATTACCAAATTAATCGCTTCAGATGTGGGCTTAAATGTATCCGATTCGCTTTTTGACTAAGTGTTCCGGGTCTTTAAAGAAAAATGCTGGAACATATGCTGTAAATAGGGCAATCGTTTTCTTATTTCCTATCATCTCTCGTTTTAGGGGAATAGCGAATGTAGGTTTTTGTACGATCTAAATATACGTAATAATCAAGAGAATAGATCAAAAGTACATTTTAGGTCTTTATACAAATTTACTCTTACGATATCTGACAAAATTATCAGAATTTCTCGGAATTGTTTTATGAAATGATAGATTTAATAACAACCATTCATATAAATTCAAAGTTATTCAATAACTTTACTATATAATGCTGTAATAAAAATATTTTTAAGTAAGTAAAAATATAAGCATTTGTGGATTTTGGATAATCGAATAACAAAAAATTCTTATTTTGAGATAGAAACTATTAAAATTAATGTTGTAGGCGGTTATCTTCTTTTATATGAAAGTTAAAATCACGATTGAATTCTTTTAAATCATATTTAACGTTAATCAATATCTGAGATTTGAAGCAAAAATACCAATACAAGATGTTATTAGAAAGTTTTTTTTGGATAGATAAAAGGTTTTTACTATTCTAAGACCAAAAATAATCAATTTCCATTTCAAAGTCGTTAAATTTCGCTACTTGTAATTATGTGACACAGTAATACTATTTAATGCAAACAAAGCGTAAATTTAATTTACATACTTTTGTATAATTTATATTCATTTAACATTATTCATTACTAATTATAATTTTATATTTTAAGTAAATTTTATTTTGAAGTTCAAGTAGCTGTATCGAAAGTTTACTTAAAATTTAAGTATTTCTCACTCGATGATGCCAATCACGTTGCATCCGAATTACAAAGGCTAATCACACCAAAATCATAGAAAAAACTAGCAACTATAAATGGGAGTGATTTTGGTAATTAAAAACTCTCAATAAATCTGCTATATTTTATGAAATTGTTGAAGTATCATCTCCCTTAAAAGTTTTATCTTATGGATGTAAAATCAATGAAAACTCAAATTTCTTGATCTTTTTTTCTTGATCGCCTTATGTTTATAACTGTAGCCGTCCAATATCTCCTTTTACCGTTAAAACATATTTTCATTTTCCTGTGCGGGAACGTGGCCCGAAATTCATGGGCCGATCTGGTTCCACCCTCTTTCGCCATACGGCAGAGGGTGGTCATGCAGAACAGCGGTCATCCGACGCCGGTGTCCAACTTTTAACCAATCAAGGTCACGACTCTAAAAAATCATCAGCAAAATGCTCGAATGCTTCTTCTGTTTGTCAGAAATAAGTGGAGTCCATTCTACCGATTAAAACTTGAAATAAGAAAGTTCACTACCAAATTCACATCAACATCATGATTACTCCATTTAAAACAATCGTTTTCGCATAATAATCAAATCGAAAAGGAATCGATTAAACAAATTACAAATCAAAAGTTATTCGATAATTAAAAATCGATCTTATAATCCAGAGAAATTGGTAATCAACTAATAACCTTTATTACTGCTAATGACTTTTATTATAATTTGAAACATTCAAGCGTGTTTCATGTTCAATAACTGATACGGAACATTATGCCTTTTATTTCAATGAAAAACTTTAGAAAAGATTTGGTATTATTTCTTTTTAACGCATCAATTATTGGGAATTCTTATTTCATGTTTTATTCCGTTTTTCTCACTTTTTAAGTGGATGAGGAGGAAATGAAAGAGATAAAGGATATGTGATAGATATCAAACAAGATTTACATCAGTTGATATTTTCATTCAAATTAATAATACGGAAAAGTGAAATACACGTAAACTCATCGTTGAAAACTGGAAAAAGAGAAAAATTTAATTTTTACCGGTAAATCTAGTCTCAATAACACCATGAAATACCTTTTCTCCATTGAAACACGATTTTCGTTTCTCTTAATTAATCATAATAAGAGTTCAATTTTCCATGAATAAAAATAGCAGTTATACTTGAAATTATAAACTGATAGAGTGATAAACTTTTGTAGTCTACCCTTTGATCATTTAAATTTCTACTCTCATACATGAACAACTTTAAAAATAATCGCCCGAATTTCCATGGAAAGTATTGTTAAAATAAATGAATAAAGATCAGATATAACTGACACTATATGAACTCAAGCTTCATAAATAACCGCTACAATAAAATGTAAATGCTTACGTTTGTATACCTAAATTCGCAAATTAAGTGTAAATCTGGGAAATTCAGGAATGAGGTGATAATGCTTGGATTAAAGATTGATCATAAAAGATTCAGCTTCGGCTGTTCCACGAGAAGAAAGAATATCTCATTTTGAGCATCTGCGCATATAGAGAATGAACTTACGTAACGAACACTTCTCTACCACGCATCAATGCGATACATTTCATAAAGAAAATAAGTTTTAATAACATTTATATTTTAAATAAACATAATTTATGTATCTGGTATGATTTTTTACCAATTCAGCTCATTCCCCTCAATCTTATCCACTAAACATAGCAACTGCTTATAACCATTTCATTATTAAATCGTGATTTTGAGAATGGTTAAGAGTGCATGCTCGATTTTAAAATATCATTGCTTATAGTTTTGCAATTAAATATAATCATCATCATACTATTTGATGCCAACCTATGAACAAACCTCTTTCATCATGATCACTATATCTCTCAACGATTAGTGTAATTATTATACTGAAAACCCTGAAGTTATATTATGAATGATAGACAATATTTTAGAGAAAAAGAGTATTTTCTAGTTATTGAGTGTAGGTCACCAAAAGTTTCATCAACCAATGGAATATGTAAAATTAAATAAATAATAAACGCGAAATCCGTTTATAACTCATAAAATACTCGTGTTCATTATTTTTAAACGTGACACTCAGGATTGCTCAGTGAATGTTCTAATTCACCCTTTAAACCGATTCTTCTGATTTACTACAATAATTCTTCGTAAGGCTTTCAATCCGTAAATTACTCATTCCACTTCATTTGTCATCCAAATGAAATAGTAAGTTACCACCATTAAGCGTAACTTCATTTGTTTTCCATTTCAATCGCTGTAACCGAACGGCTTTTTCACGTAGATTTGAACAATAGATACAGCGCAACACTTTCCCATGGAAACCATTTCATCCATCGGCTTCATCTTCAAAGCCCTTTTTTTGCGAATTCGTCCCGTTGTGCGTTTCTTCCCCTCCGAAGGGGCGGGAATAGTCCACGAGAGGGATCGCTCCTCCTCAACAGTCGGCTCGGGGTCTCACGTCCACCAACACAGCTCCGTTCGAGTCCCGGTCGAAGTGCAGTGATTTGACATGACAAAGTGAGCCGTCTAAGATATGGGTCTTCATAAGCAGTACCTGAAGGTGGGCCAATCGGCCAAAAACAGACTTTTCGGCGTCGCTCCTTTTGGAAGGAGAGATGGTGACCCTTCGCCGATTCAGATGTTGATCTCTGAGCAGGGCAAGCTAAGCCACGGTGAGTAGTCCCCGGAAAACGAGTAGGTGTGAATTCGTGAGCGATAGATTTGCAGTCCGTCGTTTACAGTGTATGTTTGTTTGGAAAAACTCGTCTTTTCATTTCCATACACGCGGAAGTTACAAAAAAACGGAAGGTTTAAGTATTATCTCGCGATAAAGTACTATCATCGACAAGTCTACATTTCTTAAATTGCTTCTTAAACCTTATATAACAATTCTCTCCATTATTATTTCAAATAAGGAGAAAGAATTTTTTCTTAGTGAATATTTTCAAAAGTTATATTTCCTAAATATTAAAATGAATGTATAAAATAATATAGAGACTTGTAAAATACTCCTCCGCTGTCTTTCCTTTGTTGTGCGAACGATCGTAAATATCAATATACTCATTAATTATATTCTATTCTGATTCTTTCAATATCGTTTGAGGCACTTGATGAGTTAATTTGAAAGTCGCGTAGTTCAGCGATAACGCAAATTAAGATCCCGGCAATTTGCTTAAAACGGTGGGAGTAAATTCTGCGATGAGGTAGGAGGGCAAGTGTAAATGATCGGAAAAGAGAATTAATAAAAGCAAAAGATCTGAATTTTATGCAAAATGAAGTCTGAAAAAATTTCTAATTGACTGTGAATGACTGTTGCCATGTATTACGTACGACAACGGAGAAATTTCTGAGATCGCAAAAAACTAAGTATTTTTCCAACTCTCTGCTATGAACAACGCCAAATTCGAATGTGATCTACTTATCAAAATAATTCTTCTTTTCCTTAGAAAAAATAGACAGAAATTAATAAAATTATATTTTCTGTTAGCGATATTTCCTAATTCATTCCATTTCTTATACTAGAAATAAAATCTAAACATCAATGTTCTTTCTCTTTGCATACATTTTCTTAAATTAATTTTATTAAATAATGCATTCAATTTATCACATGGTTTATCTCGGTTTTAAGTTATTTTAATATCATTGTGTTTTTAAAAAATTCAATTAATAAAGACGCAGAAATGTCGCGAAACCTTTTTTTACAAGCAAAAAATTCTATAAAAAGCAATTTATGTAAATTGACCATCATTTTTCAAATTTATCATCATGGATTTGAAATATTTAATATGTAGTCCCCCATTAAATAAAATGACTTTATTAAAATAACCATTAGACGCAATATAGTATTAATTAGTACATTCCATAAACTTTTAAGCGATGTTGATTTTTACTCAATATGTTACAGGGAACTAATTGTTTTATTTTAATTATGATGAGGAATATTTTATAAGCTAAATTTAGTTATTCAAATTTTTTCTTACTTTTATAATGGAATGTTCGAAAATTATTGGAAATCTTCAGTTTTAGCACATTTTACGTCGTATTAAAACACTGGACTACATTTCCCAGTGAGAAAAATTCAAATCGTAATCTTTCACTAGATCCGCTTATTAAAAAGATGTATTCGAAATCCCTTAATTTTATCGAAAGACTCAAAAGAAGACTTGTGGATGCCCTCGAGAGACCGACGCTCCCGGATTCAAAGAGCCTGTTTCGAAGAAAAGGTGGGCAAAAGTAGGTGAAGTCTATATTTCGCTACCGCATCTGAAATAGGATAATGTATGTATGTGAATATATATAGAAAAGGAATTATACTGAAATGTGTAGAAAAGGTGTAATGAAATATTCGCCATCATTCTAAGTTTCGCATTTTAGAAGGCATAATGTGATTCATAACCAACGGATAGGACTCGTTAAGCAAACGTAACGGTCATAGACTGGGAAAGGAAGGTAAGTGGAGCCACTGACGAGTGCAAGTGCGCTTGTTTATCTATTCATCTCGGAGACGCTCTATTTCAGCTCAACATAAATTAATCCCGTAAATTTTTTACGCGGAAATGTAATTAGTGACATTTGGGCCAAGTACTTTACATTCCCATTCGCAAACATTGCGCTGAAATTAATTTACGAATCTATATAATTTACTCTTTGATTAATCGAAAAATTCATCGAATTTGAAGACGTCTATTCATCCTATCACGAGGAATAGAGATTTCATATTTTCTGCTGATTATCTGTATTTCTAAAATTCTATGATAACTTGCTCTAAAGGGAAAAATAAATACCCTAAGAGTGTTTTGTGGAACTCCTCTTCTGAAAAATGAGTGGAACGCTGTCGTCGTTTGGCTATGCAGATCACTCCATTTATGAATCGGTTGGCTCATTAAAAGAAACTGAAATCGCTCTTATCATCGGAAGGATCATTTCTAAAAATAATAATTTCCGTTTCATTAATTACATTGCCATACATTTGTAAGATATGTAAATCCTAAATAAGTAATTAATCTGCCATCTTTACTTAACACAATACACTCTAAATTGGCTCTTCTTCCGATTATATATTTCCTATTTCACGGGATATGAGTTCTGCTCCTTGTTTTACAAATCAACTGATTGGACGAATACTTTTTGACTCCTATATTTCGCAATGATTCCTCACTTTGACATCAGCGCCGTCTTTCTGACGTTGTGAACAGTTCGAAAACAACGTTACGCAAACCACATCTTGAAAATGAGATCTTAATTTATTGAAATAAGGTCGAGACAATTATACTCCAAGTTAGATAAACATCCAATGCACCGAAAATTTAAAAATGAATTTATTCTCGTACGTAGGAGTTTGTTGAGGAAATTTTATCATTCCTCAACAAGCCTTGTTATATGCCGTATAATCAAACAACCTATTTTAAATTTTCCAAATATTAGCGATTATTACTTGTTTGATTTATTTAGATAAAAAATTTATGGATAATGATGCTGAACATAATTAAATATATTCATAAATTTCTAAACTTAGAGATATTAACACAAGATTAATGTTGAAATTTCAGTTTACATATCTCAAATAATTTTTTTATTATAACTCATCATACTAAGATGATTCCAAGAATTTTAAAAAATAATAATATTTTTAGATTATTGAGTAATTCATAAGTTACTGACAGAATAATATCTGGAACAAACTTTTGGAACTTATTCCAAGAACGTTGGCAAGTGTTGAATTACAAGCATTAAATTTTCAATGTTTATCCGCAACAGAATATTCCAAGAGATACGTGTAGAATAGAGTTTTTTAATAAAATACATCAGAATATTTCGTTATTTGAAGAATATAATATATAACATAGTGTTACTTATGTACTTGGTTTAAGGAAGGAGTATAATGAAATTACCGATTCATTTACATTTCTCCTGTAATATTTTCATGTTATTTGGCTGAAACTCTGTTCTTATAAAATAGATTCTACATAACTTTTATAATTTTTTCACATTTTGGAACTTGGATTCGTTGGAATTTTAGTCGTTGGATATTTTTTAAATCCATGGCTGTTCCTACAATTTCGGCGATTCCTATTGTCTTCTTTGCATTTCTTATTCGCCCTGTTTATTTTGTGTCGTAATCTTTCCTCTCGCTATATTTGATCGCTGGTATTCCACACACCCTCAATGTAAACTTAAGTGTGAACTGTTTTCTACGAAAGAACGTTCTTTTGTCATTGTATACGACACGTTTGTCTTAATTAACACACGCCGATTCATAAAAAAATGCGAGAATCTTTGAAGGTATTCCATGGAACTCTTTAACCCTGGTTTCTCAAGTAGATTGGTCCATCGATTTCTGAGAACACTACTTCATTATCACATTATTCCGGTAACACCTTCCACTTCTCTTGCACTGCTCTCCAAGTATTTATATCTCATCGAACCGCTTCTTGCATAATGCACTGCGAAAAGGGATTTCCGACAAAGTGATGCTTATTTCATTCGATCCGTGACATCATTGAACATTCTTTATTTCCTTAAACACTCTCAATGAAGTCACAGATCATGGTTTTTTAATATTTGAGAAATCTGAAAACTGGATAGCGAAATGCTTACACCTGCAAATGATAAACATCGCGAGTTTCGCGATTTCATTACATTTTGAACGTTGGCTAAAATTTTAGCTTCATGACAGCTATAGTTTGGGAATTAATTAGTATATTATATTTTTCGGTTTTATTGATCACATTCGGTCTGATGGTTATATTTAATAGTTATATACAAATAGTTTATTTGCTTGAGATTAAATTATTACAGTATTAAATTACCATGGCAAATGCTTTCTTTTTTATTAGAACATACGAAATAAAATCTGCCCAAAATCTTATGAAGGCAATTCTTTGTTCTTTAAATTTTTGTAACCTATAAAATGTGTGTTACTATATAATAAACGTTAATCATTTTAGTAATGATTTAAATTTAATCAATAATTATAATAATTCCTCACAAAAAAGTATGCGGAGCATATTTTTTGTGAGGCATTTATCGGGTATATTATAATGAGATTTATTCTGGCATAAAAGAGTAACATTTTAAATTAAACATATAATTATTATTATCCATGATTTTTGGCTCCTTAAGATAGGTTAGACATAAGCGTCCTCAGTCGATAATACCCAAGAATTTGATAATTTGATAAAAATCCCAATCATTAGTGCTTCTTTCGCATATCTTCAGAAATTCATCCCTTAAATACTTAATTAAGTTATATAGTTGTTTAAGCAAGTGCAAACTAGTTCTTCATCTTTTTTATTGGAAGTTTCGTTAAAATACATTAATATCGGAAAGTGGACTTTCATTTATCCGATGGATATGAATTAAGTCCCCATAATGACGCTTATTTTCTCGTTTCTATCTTTGAAATTATTATCCTCTTCTCCTAACTTAAATGATCGATTAAAAAAGCGTGGAATTATATGACGTCACCGATTATAGATTTCCATAAGTAATGATCAGATATAAAAGTGATACAAATACTGTATAAATAAATGTTAGGATTTACAAGCAGAGATAAAAGAACATCATCATCATATCTATAGTTAAATTAATTAAATGGATATCAACAGGTTATGCGGTAAGAAAAAGAACAACAGTAAATACTTCTGATACTACTAAATGTGAAGAGGATGTAATCATGTGCTCATGCCAAAGAGAGTCTCAGAATCCATACAATTGGGGAGTCCTACTTACGCAGACAGATGGAAAATAATGTTAATAACATTGGCATGTTTAAATTTCAATAGAAATTTTTTACTGATTTATAAACGCTTTAAATTTCATAAGCTATATAACTTAAATTCGTAGTTATATTCTCAAGTCCCAAAAGAAAAAGGACTGTGAAAATACCTTCCCAAAAGGATCTCTCCTCAAAGTCACGTATGACAGAGAATGGAGTTCACCAAGGATCAAGAAGTTACGCACAGCCGTGGAAAAATGCGGATGAAGGCTTTTTGAGTCGAAATGCACTGAGAAAATACTTCCACACAGAATATGGAAATAATTTCTGCGAGAAATTTCTAGAATGTCTTTTTGCGATAACCCATTAAGAAATTACAGCCAACTTATCGGGAACATGAACATCTAATATTGATAATGGGCCTAAGATTAAATTAAGAAATAATGAGAAAAAAATCACTTATCATAAGTATTTATATCGTGGTAGAAAGAATAAAATTCTACTTTCATGAAGGGTCGCTGGGTGACATATAAGAATAGAGAATGACAGAATACTTCAAATATCGCTGTATCTATTACTTTATTAGTCGTTGGGGTAAGAAGACTCAGATGAAGCGGAGTTCAAAGTTTGTGCAAATATCTCAGGGATATCATCTGCGAAACAGAGGTCGACGCACTTCAGAGCACCTGAACCATCTCTTCACTCAGTCTATACGTTTTATCGCACGCTCATCCACTTTTATCATAAACATTATATTTGACTCTTTTACTGAAATATGTCATAAGAAATTCGTGTTGCGCTCTAAGTTTGCAATATAGCGATGAACGAGTTACGTAACAAATAAATTTATATAAAAGTTTCTATAAAGAGTAGAACATTCGTGTAAGTGAAACTTGAATGAAAGCACGGAGAGACTCATCCATTCGTTTGTTACTCTAATTGGAACTCATTAGACGAGAGGAATTCTTAGAAAGCGACGCGCTTTGGTGCGTTTTATTCTTCGTCAGGTGTAATTCGCATTTCTTCGTTATTTTTAATTAATTGGGATAAATAACTCGATAAACAACACCGATACTTCGTTCTCTTAAGAATCAGAAATAAGAAAAAGGAGATTAAGACATAAAATTCCGATTTTTTGTCAAGTTTGCGCTGCAAGCATATCTGTAGGTGATAGTTTACTTATATTTTACATTAGTAAGAAACAAAATATTTGTACAATATCAGATCAAAATCTTATTCATCGCATAGCAATATTTAGAGAATTAAAAGAAATTTAATGTCTTTTAATATTAATGAAATGTGAATCGAAATAATTCACTCGACTATTTCTTTAGAATACAGTGTATAATGTATGTACTTGAAATGAATATTCGTGAATTAAGGGCACCATACGCATCAAAGCACTTTTCGTTGATGAAATAATAATGCACCCTGATCCCTTCCCATCCATATAATCTTTGTGTAAAGTGGTTGAATAATCCGAATTACGTAAAAAATATTCGAAAATTTGATTGTTTATGATTTTTATAGTACGCTAAGCATCAAAACCTTTGAAATCAAGACTTGAATGAAGTATTTCCTTAGTGACTTGCAACTTCCATAAAGTTGTTAGTCTCGCCGATGACTTACGGTTTCCAATCGAATTCTTTAGGATTCGTTCGTGGGTCACTGCTTTCTCGTGATTGCTGCATCATTCGATACGATTAGAAATAAACATGTACTCTTCACAGTTTCATACAGACAATCATAACTGGGTTCGATGAAGCATTTGAATCAAGGGCAGTGCATTATCTATTTTTACACAATGAGGAAAATGTCATTTCATGATCTAAGGGATAAACTTACTCTTGAGAATTTCGGATGCGCATGAAAAAACTTTCACACAAAAAAGTCTTAAATGAACTCGAACTGATCCAGATTTAGTTCCGGACTTTTCATATTTTGTTCATATCCGTCTCAAAAGAGTGGGAAAATAGTAGTAGTTACAATATGTTTCCATCCGTGATCTTCAGTTTATAAGATCCAATTATACAAAGAACTAGACAGTAAATACAAGTGCAAAATTTTATGATAGGTAATTATAGAATATAGATTGATATTGCTTCCCATTAGGTCCCATGTCAACACTTACCTAATATGAAGAGTCTTAGATTTTGAGATATTTTAATATTCTTCTTCTACATATATCGCAATGAGTCATGAAATTCCGTGCACATCAAAATGACAGGGGACTTCAGCTAAAAGGGAAGTTCCTCTTATCGAATATATGATTAAAAACGCTTAAATTTAGATGATGAACTGAGTCCTAAATTGTCGAATTTCACATACATTTGGCACCGAAATTCGTAAAACTCTTAAATGTGATTTGCAGATTATGCATATAACCATTAACATAATTTATAATCGACATATCAGGGGTCTTGGCACAATTTACATCAGAAGATACTTTTTCATTTGTAGAAATGCATGATTGAATAATATTTTCTTGGAGATTGCCCATCGTACGACGCGGATAATTTCACTTTGTAGGAGAGATTTATTTTCACAATTTATGGCTGTAGAACGAGCGAAAAGCCTAAGTATACGGCGGAATTTTCAGGAATAAAGGTCACGTGGAAGAAAGAAATTCTAGAAGCAGCCAAGCTGTAAATCGCCAATGAAGAGATAAGGGAACAGGTGGAAGAAGTCCTTAACAGATCTCTGAAAGCTTAACGTGTTTTTGGTGGTTATCTTTTAGGGTCAGATTTAGCCGAAAAACGCTCTCACGTGGCCATAACGAGGAGGAAGCACTTGATGCAGGAATTGGAGTGGTGTGTGCAGAAGACCGTGAACGACGCTCCGATACGTTTAGAAGAAAAAAGGCACTTCGTGCATTTTCGGTTCTTTCGTTTACTCTCTCCTAGAGATTTTTTGTGCTATTCTTTCGTTGAAAATTTGTTCGGATCCATTTCTTGTTCAGGTTTGACCTTTCCAGCTTCTATCGCAGTCAATGGCTATCGTCGTAAATTGTGAAAGAGATTTCAACGACTGCTCGTCTCATACCTGCATGAATACTCTTCTTTTAAAACGCAATTTGGAATAAAAGAAATTGTGCAGAATTTTCATAGATATTTTACTAGAATACAAGGAATGATGAACTGGCATTTTCTTAGAGCATGAGCATGTATAGATTTTGACTCACATTTTGCAACGTAAATTTATATTAATAAATCTTATTTTAACGCAATTATTTAATCATAACAGTTATAAATATTAAAGATTATCAAAAGTAAAATACGTGCTCAATTTCTAAGTAACGGTGATTACTAACATGAAAGAAAATTGACTAGGAATTAAAATAATATCGCCTTCTGTATAAAGCTCTTAACCTAAAAAGAAATCTTGCGCAGATTATTCTAAACAGGATTATTCCCAAGATTAAATTTTACTCATTAATTAAGGGAAATATAACTGTTATCTAGAAAATTGAATTATCCAATCAAATTCTAAAAATATTTATCTCATTTATAAATTCTTGAATCGATCCGATAACATATTTAAAACTAAAACTTTTAACTTTAAATATCCTCCGATCTTTTCTTATATTCTCTGTCGTAAATATCGTTTCACACTATCTTACTTTTTATTGGTTTCGTATAAATGTTCCCTATGACTTTGACAGTGCGAATTTGTTTTAAGAAAAGTGGACAATCTAAAATCTGCACGTCCCGAAATATTTACCATACGCCTCTATAGAGCTTCGGACTGAAGCTTTTCTAATTGTCGGTTATCTCTACCTCACCTTTCACATGTAATTGATCATTAAATATTCTTCTATTGAATGAGGGAAATATGCATTGAAGTAGAAGGATATTGGAAATGTTAGTTCAGATTATTTTGCTTTTGAATTAAAAAGTAAATTTTAAGTTCTATTTAAACAACAATTTCAAATCTTATTCCTCTATTTTGTACAAATTAGAAATATCCTAAATATGTCATTTTAATCAGTATAAAGCTTTGTAAAAAAACTCCTAACAATTGTTTTTCAGATCTGTTTTGCGCCAGGAAAATGTTGATAACCGTCGAGCACTGTTTTAGCTACAAGTAACCACAACAGAAATTAAATTTTCGTTGATAATTTCAGAAAATAGTTTCCTTAAGAGGGTTTAATAGGAAAGAAAGGACGTCCTCGACTTTATCAAAGTTCCGTAATGAAACCGCAGCAAATAGCAATGTGACATTATAGTAAGAAGATCCTTAACGTTGAGTAATGTTGAAGAACAAGGCTATGATGAGAATCACATTCTTATTCTCATATTGATATCGTCAACCAAAGATTCAAATTCCATTAACTCGATACTTTTAGAAAATTCCATTTGTTTCGTTTTCTCGGACATCGCGCAGACTATGTGCTCGAGACGGACATTTTTACTCTGATTGAATAACAGTCGATTTAAAATTTTTGAAAAAATGTTATTAGAAACTCCTCATGTATTTTAAGGAAGTTTGTGAAATTAGCAAGAGAACCGCTCTTTATTATCAGATTCGGAAGTTTCACCTCTTCGATCTCATCAGCTTCAATACTTCCTTCGAAGGACGATTTCTGTTCATAAAAGAGTTTTTTTTTTCAAATTTTATGCTATCTCTTGCGATAAAGGAAACTTTTACGAAGAAATTATTCGATGAAATCTAAATATAATTTCTTTTGCAGGTCGTTTGGCTGTAGTGATCGTAGGCTTACTGTCGCTTGTCATGGGCATCATACTTTCTTCTATACCTTGGCTGGATTACATCATTCTAAAAGTAAGTGTGTTTGAGCAAATTAAATTTAATCTTTTGTATAATCTTTTACAAATATTTCTTTCGAAATTTCTTGAATTACGAAAATTTTGGTTAAAATATGTGCCGGCAGTTCGCTATAGAAGGAACGGATTTGAGAAGATTATAAAGACCATCAAAGTCGAATTTCTTTCTAAACCATAAAATATCCAGGCACTCGATGCTTAAATGTATGATGAACGTTCACTCTAGCGAATCAAATGGATGAATGAAATACGCTTCGCTACGAAGGCATCACCTTCTAAGAAGAGCGTCTCTCACGCTAGAGTACTCCAATTTACCGTTCCATGGCCTTCATACATACTCACAGACCCTTTCGAGTGAGTCTGCTAAACTGGTTACATACGATTTCGATTCTCCGAGTGAAAAAGCAGTAGTATTTCCGTGTTTAATAGCATTTCTTCTTTCGATTTTGAGAGTTATCTGTCAGGAGTTGATATTCCACATGATATTTTATAACTACTTTGTAATTAGTTATCAATTATGGAAGGATTTTTAGTTCTCTATCTCTATATTAAATACATTTCATTCTGTGTTAAAGATAATTGCTGAAAAGCGATCTTACATTACTGCTAGCAAAAAGCTTATTGAATTATGTTATCTCATTTCAAGCTATTCCAATAGTTGTTTATCTTGCGCAAATTTTTTAAATAGATAGAAAATAGATGGATTTGGATAGAAACCTTGATATTTCTGAATAGAATTGTTGGTCATATGTACGTGTTTGAGGATCAAGAATTATATAAATTGTAAAATTCATATTATTATATATAAGTTGTGATCTTGAAAAGTGACGAACTGATAATATCCTTTCTGATGTATTTTTAAAATATCATATTTTAATGTTACTCTCCCAATTAAATCATTTTTTGATTACTCCTTCAGCAACTGCGACTTTGGAATGGTACTCTTGGCTTCCATTATTGGCAAAAACCTGGAGTTATTCGACTGACCAAACTTTACATCTTCAACGTAACAAATCCAGATGGATTCTTGAATAATGGAGAAAAGCCCAAATTGAACGAGTTGGGCCCATTCGTTTACAGGTGAGATCATCTTTGAAGTCATATAAGTACTTCTGTTACAAAAGCACATTAAAAAATAAATGCTGATTTCATTTGAAAATATAACAAATATTCGCATTTAAACATTCTCTAATTGAATTTTTATACAAAATACTTTGATTCGTCATTGCCACATTTTATTTCCTATATCCATATTCCACAGATTCTTCATAATTTTTAGATACATAGATAATATATAATAATATACTATAATAATAGTTAATAATAATACGCTTTAAATATATAATATCTAATTGTAAACGATGAGAAAATAAACCAAATACTCGGATCCGAAGGGAACCATTAAGTTACATCGCAATTTTCGAGAAGGCATTCGTAATTAAATTCATTATAATATTACTATGGATATTATTACGCGACAAAGTCTAACCTTCTTCTCTGACCTTTTAATGTATTGTTAAATATTATTGTACGTAATCTTGATCAATACGGATCATTTTAATCCATATACAATGAGAAAAATATAACATTGATGTAGAAAAGGAGTAATGCTATAGAGAAAGGAATATAAGGAAAGATATTCTTTATAATTAAATCTACAAACATTGTAAGGGTTGATTAAGAATAAAATTAATCATTGGGCAGTATTTCATAGTTTCTTAGAATGGTTGTGAAAGTGCTCTCTTAGAGAGAGGGTCAGGGTCACCGATCGAAAAAAGAAAGTCAATCTAGAGTGTGAGAATGTTATTTCAAAGCATAAAC
This sequence comes from Pantala flavescens, assembly GCA_020796165.1. NCBI lineage: Eukaryota > Metazoa > Arthropoda > Insecta > Odonata > Libellulidae > Pantala > Pantala flavescens. The sequence goes on from CM036882.1 coordinate 20,423,851, forward strand.
TCCTCAAATGAAGGAGTACTTAACGTGAAAAACGATGTTTTAGAAATATCATTACTGGAAGGACTCATTCCATTTATTATTTCACTTAACAAATCCAAAAATACTGACTATAAAGAAAATACGAAATATTGAACGTATCATGGTAGTTTTGAAGTGCTTTTTTTGAAGACAGCAGGAAAATATATTTACTTACCAAAACTACATTGCTATCTTTTCTCTGTTTCTTCCAACTGTCATTTGATTCAGTATATTTACATTCGCCCAAATTTCTAGCAATCCAAAAATATGAATTCATCATTAGAAAAGCATTGGAAGATTATTTTTAATAATGGTTTCGAGAACTGTTGTGTGATTTTAAATCATTGCAGTCTCAAAATAATTTTCGACATTCTATTCTTAAATCCTTAAAATACCGATGATATTACCCTTTCTTCACTTTCCGCGCATTTGAGGCGGAAGCGGCGAATCCAGTGTAAAACGAAATGTTTATTTGCACTAATATCAGCCAATAATTAATTACAAAGTTAAACAGGAATGTTAAAAAAGGATATGACAGGCAAGTATTCTGACCACTACAGCACCATGTAGTGATAGCCAAGTGATGGTGCTCAGAGTCACCATCCACCGTCTAATGAGGCAGCCACTCACAAGGCAGAATGAGTCTCTGTATGAATTAGAAAAGGAAGGATAGGTTTTTATACTTAGAACGTTAAAACAATCGCTTTTTCAATTTTGTCAATCTAGTTTTTGATTTGTTTCAAAAAAAATTTGAAGTAAAATTTAAGTATTAATATTTATTGTTACGCATAAAAACGCTTTCTTCGTGAATGTTAGGGTCATCTACGTCATTATGTCACGTAGAACGATATTCACCATGAATCACTTCTTTTGGAGAACTTGAATACATGATATGCGTCGAATTATTCCTAAGATCCCGAATTTGCGAAAGCAATTAGCAAGAAACTCTATTGTCCGCATTCCTCTTTTGAAATTATGTAAACGTCACCTTTCTAATTAACATTTCTGCGTGAAGGAAAGGTTATTTACGATTGCCTTTTGTTTCCAATGACATAAAAATGAACCGCTGAATTGAGTACCCAAAAACATCTTCAAATTCAAGGGATCTTTTCTGATATTGACGTTCATCCTAATAATGAAAAACTCTCAAATAATCCTTCGTATCCTTGATTTGAACGATGTAATTGCATTCCACGTAATTTCATCAAATGTTTCTGATTAAAATGATAATAATTTCACACAATATTTCTTTATACCCATACATTTAAACATTATAACTTTTAAGCCACTCATACTATCTCTTATTATGTGAACATTACGTATTAATTGCTAATTAAGTATCGATATCTTCTGACTGATGAATATTATACGTCCCCATTTGCCAAGGACATAATTTAAATAGTCTAAATGTAGGCCTCCAGAAGGCAATTTAAATAATGGAAGATTGATATTTAAAAAATATTTCAAAAATTGTAAAAATTAGAAAAACTTTTATTAAATTACATCGCATAACAAAGTTTTTTAACTAGAATTATTCTTAATGATCTGCTTCGAATCGTCCCCTTTCTATATATATTCGTATTTGACACAACTTGAGGTTTTCAATTCTTGAGAATAATATTTTCAAAGGTTTCAATCAAAATTAAGAACGAAAAATTAATATTTGAATTAAGATAAAATCGGTGCCAATATATTACTCATATTTATATGATAACTGAAAGAGAGGCAGTGCGAGTTGAAATGTTTCCTGACGATGATTACTTCGGTCAATTTTCTTCGTCATACCTCCACTTGCCTCTTTCTTCCTCTTTTTTTTCAGTTCCGCCGGTCATGGTCACCTGCGCTTCTCTATTCCGCCATCTTGACGTTTCCGAAATCATTACGTTCTTTACTTTAGAAGACGTTATAGTTGAGGAAAATCATCAACTTCACATATTAATCGGAAAAATCATCATTGATATTCATAGAACGATAAACGTCAGGGAAATAAATTCCTAATTCTGCTTTTCTGGAGGAAAATATATTTGACTATCTCAATATGTATGATATGTATCAGACATTTCGTGTAGGACATTTAATGTAATGCATATATTATACATTATTAATGAAACTATTTACTGAATCACAATTGCTCAGTTTTTCATTATTCTCAACAAACAAGAAGAATAGATGAGAAAATAAGCTATTTAAAAAATAAATCAATTTACGAAGTAGAGTGATGCTTAGTGATTTTTTAAATTTATTAACAAATGGATATATTAAAACTACGTAAATTTTTATTCCTCAAAATCAATCATTGACATAATTCACGAAAAATTCTCCCACATATGCATCATATATTTGAAAGAAGTAAGTTCTGAGTTAATTAGGCTCAGATCGAACATTTGTTGTTGTGATTGTGTATTCATATTTTTTAAATTCTTACATATCATTGCTAATTTATTCTTATCTAGCTTAATCTCGCGATGATAGGAAATAATAAATTTATTATGCTAACTCAGAAATATTTTGTAGCTTTTTATTGCATTGAAAAAAAAAATCACCCATTACGTATCCCTTCTTTTCAATGAATACGAATTCAATTATTTTTAATATCGTTCCTTTTTCTTTAAAAAGTTGGTTATTTAGCAATTGTTGCGTTTATCACGAGAAATTTTCTATTTATTCCACTTTTAGTTTAATTTGAAAGTAACAAAAAGATTTCTAAAGGAGGTAAAATTCATAAAACTGCAACTAAACCGATCTAAGTTTTCTTCCCCTCTGAAATTAAGTCATCTTCAACTTAATAAAATCCTTAGAAAGGAATATTATATGCTTATTAAGAATGTTTTCTGCACCATTCACCTTCTCTTGCAAGACGTATGTTCTCCTTGAACCTGTTGCCCACGGGAAGTATGTCGCACAGCATTTATATGATTCGAAAGAAACTTCGACCTCCAAATCTCAACTTGGAGATGCAACGAGAATTAATTTCTCCGGAAACAGTTTCTGAGAAAAGATAATATCAGAATTGATCCGTAGGTCAAATGCGTAGCAATATTTCCTTCAGCTCATTACTGTAACTCGGAGAGAATAAATCTTTCATGAATTGTGCAAGAGGTGGAATGTTTTCATGTTACGATGCAAGTGTTTATGTTTAAATATCTTCGATGAAACTTTCTCTCTTAATAATTTAATATTGTTTCAAATGGCTCATGAATGTTTTAATGTTTAATAGCCAGCTGAAATCTATGACTCATTGTACCTCTGTAGTTTTGTCAGGTAACTTTAAATTACTGAGTAGTGCCACCGAATACAATATTTCTTACTTCCGTATCCAGCTATTTATCCAGTGTTCACAAACTGCGATACTCAATCCACAATTTGAGTTACTTTATTATTTTATATTACTTCTATTTCACTAGAAGAATTTGAACCATGACAAAGTACTCCACCGCATGACCTAATCTCTTCGCATTCGGCAGTTTCACTTGTCGAATGCGAAGTGTTTTCCCACGATTTTTTTATAAAAGGTATATTCTTTTTCGTCTTTTTACAGCGTAAAATATTAATGCTTTGAACATCTAAGAATCACTGCTATGCTAATTATACCTTTCAAATTCGATCCTATCTTTACATCTTCCATAATCTCTGAAATCTCTTATGTTTAAAAAACCCATAAACAATGTAGATATTCTTTAGTTATATTATCGATCTATGCAGTTTATTTTTCGTCCTTAGTTGATTTTTTTAATGAGCTCATTACAAAATGTGTTTCCAAGCATGTATTCTAGTTTTCATCTTCCCAAGTACTTTGAATCCTTTGCCCTGTTTAACAACACCACCGATATAAGAGTACTGAACTGTAAACATATAAAGTCTTTGTACTTTACAAGCATTCTTTTTGCATATATATATATATATATATATATATATATTTATATATATGTGTGTGTGTGTGTGTGTGTGTGTAAATGGATACGTAAATTGATCTGATTATTTATTAGGCAAAATTTATTGATTCATGAAATACTCCGATGACGGCCTTGTGATGAGATAAAGTAGAAATTTAAGATTCCTTGAGTAGAAAGTCTAGTAGATTGGTATTTCCGCGGAGAAACGGTGTCACCAACAAGAATAATCCGGTACATATCTCAGTGATGGAAATTTCTTCCCAAGTCCAAGAATCATCGGAGAAATTTCCTAAGAAACGCGAAATTCCTTTGGATTGAAGTTATCTTCGTTGCTGCCTAGTGTCCTCTCATGATAACGGAATAATACTTATCATTTGACCCCTAAATACTTTTGGTAAATGTTAAAGTCATCGTAGATTATAAATCAGCTCCATTTTATCAGCCTGAATATCTCTGATGATGATTAAAATGAATTTCATTATATAATTAACACTAAATAATCGTTAGATTTGAATTTTGCAAGACTATCCAAACATTTACTTTACATTATGTGGGTCAATCCACTATAAATGAATAATGAACGTCTTTACAGTTCTAAACAAATTATTAACAAATTATTTTAAATCAATAGATCAGATTTTGGCGTTACAGCCTTTCGGGCAATTTCGGAGTGATACCTTTAGTGAAAACAAGAGAAAAACTATGAAATACCATTATATGATTTAAAAAAGAAGAAAAATTTTTAATATGCAAGGAAATTATTTATTAATTATTAAATAAACTCTCTCTTAAAAATGTTACGTTCGCGTATAGAGTTTTAAAGTATGACCCTTAATCATAGTTCATCTATCACGCATCGGAAAGTGTCCATAACATGACTTCATATAATTTTAGAATCCTCACTGAATCATACTTCCTTATGTGGTACGATAATCGGTAAAATTCGAGCCTTAGAAGTAACGGGTTTACGTGTTGAATAACAAAAAATAGATTGAATTCCGTGTTTTTGAGACTTTCAGGTGAAAACAGGAATGAGCAACAGGTAGCAGCACTGAGTTAGGGGTACTTGAAGAAAATAAGGAGAGAAATTCACATTCAAATACAAAAAGAAATATGTAGTATCTTCCATCTCATTTCAGATAATTTTAGAATATATTTTTTTCCTATTTAAAAAATAGCAAATTAAGTTTTTTTCATTTACTATAATTTAAAGAAAATATTGAAAGAATGATCTTCACTTCAAATAAAAAGAAAGTTACATTAAATGATGAACGAGAAAATAATTTGAATAAAGTTCAAACCCAAATTAGGTTTTTCAATGAAAGAGTAAAAAACCAAAAAATTAAAAATATACAATCGTAAGCTATCTCTTTGAAAGTTGCGAATATTATGGATAGAAAAATAGAAATTTTTGTGGACCTTGATCATCAAATGGAATATAAATCAATTAAAGAAGAGTATCAAACCCGTCTGTTAGGAACCAATGAATAGAGATGAAGGCGATACGTTAGGAATACAATAATGAAGCAAATAATCGCCTAAAAATTTTGTTGTGCCAGATTTTTAAAGGTTTCCATATTTTCAAGAAAGTAAACTTGATTCATCCATCCTAATATTATAATTTCCTCAAAAACCGTAAAAATGGAATCGATGCTAATTACCGCCCACACATTTACCAGCAACCAGAATATTAATATTCTTCAGTAATTCTTATCTATATAAAAAATCAATTATTTTTTCAATTGAACTACTGAGAAATAACATTATCAACGTATTGTAGCTGAAAAAAATAATTTTCGCTGTGTCTGGGCACCTTCACCAACCAAATCGGAAACTTAATCTGAAAGGAAATGTACGTTACGATCGAAAACAAAATGATAAAATTCGTTGTAATGAGAAATCGGGAGATTGCGGGATTCATATTTCCGGTACGAGCTGAGGAATGTGGGACGGTTGAGAACAGGTTCTCCGACCTAGGTCAAGGCGATAGTTGTAGAGAGAGGCCACTGACCGGGATCTCTCGGAATAGAGGGAAAATGCATCGGATGTTAACAATATTTGGAGCTCATCACTGTACTAAATTTTAATGGACTCGTGATTAGATATCTTTAAAATAATATTCTTCGGATATGCAAGAATTTTTCTTTCAGGCATACAATTCACTTTTAGCCTTTACAAATTCGCAGAGAAATTTTAAAAATGGCACAGTGAACGGACAAGTGCAAAATATATAATTTGACATTAAGTTTGCCTCGATACATTTTAATCAGATTTAATAATCGATGCTTATAAGCTCGTTTCGAATTTGAATTTCATCTCGCAATAATGCTCAAAGCGAGAAAAATACGGGGTAAAGTTTAATTGGAGTAAAAGTATATCTATAGAAAAATTAGTGCTGCATCTTGCTGATTCCTCATTAATTATTTTTTTTATATTTACTTATTTCGTTCCTTCCACAATTCAAGAGGTGATATATATATATATATATATATATATATATATATATATATATATATATATATATATATATATATATATATATATATATATATATATCTGTGTGTGTGTTGTGCAGAACAAGGGAGAAGAAGGAATCTATAACGTATCCTGTACTTAAATTTCAGAGAGGATATGGAAAAAATAAACATCGCTTTCCATGAAAATAGTACGGTCACTTTCCAGCATAAGAAAATCCTTCGTTTCATCCCCGAACTATCATCCGGAAGTAAGGATACTACAGTCGTAGTGCCAAATATTCCACTCCTGGTGAGTTATCGCATTAATTTACATTTGAATTTATTACAGAAAGACTCCTTACAATATTTATATGATTCATCGAAGATAAAAATCAATATTTCCCTTACTTAATATATTGAGGTAATTGTTTTACGCTTTCATCTGATAAAAAAGATCCGACCGTACAAGTACAAATTTTGTTCTGTATCCACCGAAATTGTCTTTTTCTCTAATTAGAGCTTAATATTTAAATGAAACACTCTGCGCTTCTTTCAAGGACAGTTTCAAAGGAATTTTCATTTACGTAAGCAACGTGAAATGCTTCAATGGTCATGTACATGATAGCGTGCTGAGAAGTATTAATTCCTTCATCTAGGAGGAAGCTAGAATATGATGGATTTCAGATGCTATACTTCTGCTCGCTTATCCTTCAGTCAAAATCAGCCATTCTAATAGCCATATTAGCGTTTTGCTCAGTATTCATTTTAAACGTTTATTTTCCTATCCATCAATTATTTATAATTTTTTGATTTATAATTTATAGTAAATATATTATGTACATTAAAAGAGTAATATGGATGTAATACATTTAAGAATCCTCTATTCATTCGTAGCACATATATTTATTAACAATCATTCTTTAGAAGAAACCTCTATAAAAATAAAGGTCACGTAAAAATATAATAATTTACAAATAGTATTAAAATAATATGAATCAAGTATCATAGGATTGTATCAATGTGCCTTTGAATATCTGCCAGAGAAATCAAGAGATATTCGTATTAGATGTTGCTAAAATGAAATTAAATCGATGCTGAAGAAAATTTGAATATAGGGAAAGATAAAATGAGCTTCTTGCCTTTTCTGATAAATGATCGAGTTCTCATCTTCGATAGACGCTGTCCACCCAAAGCAAGAGCCTTCCGCGGCTTGTCCGGATGGGACTCTCCCTTGTTCTACGTACAATGAAGATGCAGCCCTTCGTCAAAGTAACACCTGAGCAGTTGGCATTTGGATATGACGACACGCTTCTAACACTGGCACATCGATTTTTCCCTCGCCATCGCCGTCCCATGAGTAAGATGGGACTCTTAATTGGGGTAAGAATACGAATTAATACTAATAACTAATTTAATCCCTTTCAATTATCGAGAGGGCTCTAAATCATTATGCCAGCAATTTGCACGTATGTCCATCCATCACCCAGCATTCATTCATCTTCCATCTAATCTGATATTTTCTTCTATAATTATTAACGCTCTCATTACATAACTTGGCTTTAGAATCACACATATTCTTTTGAATATACTTTTAAATATTCCTTCAAGTTCCTTGAATATGCTACCACTTTACATCTTCATCGGAGACAAATAGCCTTCAGTTATGACTGTGCTGACGCTAGACAGACTCAAGTTGACAAATAACTAGTTAAGAACACAGTTTTAATGCATTGTGCGAGGTAATTCACTCTTAATGAATCGGAAAATTATCTTAGGAAAAAAATTAATTTGTTCCCTAAAGTGATGTTATTCATTTTCATGGTTTTTTTATTAATAATTAATTTGGTTAATCTAAAATTAACGGTAAGTAATCTAAATCTAATTTAAGTATAAATTAATGGTAAGTCAGTTACACGACAGCAGTTCACTAATTTATTTTACTCATATTCATTATATTTAATAAAGTTCCTTCTTTCTGATGAATTTAAGCTCCTTATCGCCTCTCTGTCGGTTGGAAGACCGCAAACCTTATTTTATTCTCTTCTTTCTCAATAGCGAAACGGTACCATAAATGACGTAACGACCATTTTTACGGGACATTCCGGAATGGAAGACTTCGGGCTAATGAATCGCCTCAACGGACTGGACCGACTTCCGATGTGGGATCGCCATCCTTGCGACACCCTCCGTGCTTCCGAAGGATCTTTTTTCCCGCCGAGGGCCTTCACCAATGCCGACGAGGTCACTGTCTGGGACAAGGATCTATGCCGAGTTCTGCCACTTCGATACAGAGGTCCGACGTCCAAAAACGGAATTGCAGTAGACCTGTATACACCCCCGGAAGACGTATTTGCCGATCCCAGTGTACGACCAGAGAATGGTTGTTTCTGCCCAGGAGAGAATGGGGAATGTCCCCCATCAGGTCTACAGAACATTGCTCCGTGCCAGTATGGTGAGTGGGTGATACACTTCTTCAACATTTTATTAGTTCCTTACGATTGCAATAACACAATTGAGATACGTATACTGCCTTCTCTTACCAAAGCTTTGTTGTAGTTTCGGTCGCAAGCAATTTGCGTTCTACAATCCTAATAAGGAGCTGATTATAATACTTGCTTTACTTTTTCTTGTACTTGTTCTAATCGTCCGAATAGTTTTTCTACAACTTAGGTATTATTGCTTGTGCAATGAACATTGAAATCTTTTTCCATCATTCTGGACCCTACGACCACCCTATTCTGGCTTTCTAGTTTTTAGCATTTCAACTAAATTATTTATGCTAAGTTTTTAACATGATTCTTTTGAATAACCGAACAAAAGTAGCTCTAAAATTTTTCTGCGATATCTTCTCGGTGTTCTGAACCAAATAATGGCACGGCAAAAAAAGTTCTTATGAGTACCAAGTTTAAGTTCTCGTGATATAATTTACGAGCTCTGAAATTGGTTGGTGCATAGAATCATCTATTACCAGCTTGTATAGTGGCTTTGTCTCTATTCCGCATGATGGTTTTGATCTTGAAAATTGAATCTAAAATACCTGAATTCCTTCACGTATTCTATGTTTTTTTGTAATTCACTATTAATTCTCAAGTTTTTGACTGTCGGTGTATAATGTTTTATATAAATATTATTTTTGTATTCTTTGTGGATTGCACATTCATCTCCAGGTCTTCTGTCTTAGCAATTGCTATTGGGGAATTTTTTTTAAAGTCCATCTTCACATTGTGAAAGTTAAACTTTTCAATTTCTCTATTGACTTTCTCCAAGGTTACATTGAATAAAATTGGAGAAAGTATATTATATTTTCTCAGTTGAGAATACATTTGAAAAGATTTAATCATTTTGTTTCTTCTTGTGGAATCAAAACATTCACCACCACTTACCAAGATCCTAGTGAGAGTAAATTTTGTCAATCTAATGTGAGTACATCATAAGAATATGAAATATAGGTAAACCTTCTATGAAACTTCAAAAAATGCTTATTTTCAATATTATTTTCCATTTTTCCACACACTAACTTGAAGGAAATATGTAAATATGTATTTACATATGTATTTACATATAGTCAGCTATAACCATCAGAAAGCTCTATGTAATTTCTACTAATCTACATTACTAAGACTATGCATATAATTTGACTATTATTAGTGTTTCATTTAAGGTAGTTAAATCAGCATCAGTGATGAGTGAGTACATTAGCATTCTCAGTTTCATATTTTCCAGCTAGAAAATATTCTTTCAAATCTTTGTAGATTGAACATTTTCAAGTAATCATTTTTATAGGATACATTTCAGTACATTCATTATGCCTCTGGTGAAGCAATAACATCTTTTTGGTCCTCTGTCTGAAATACTGAACTGAAGAAATCCATTTTCCAGTCATCTCATACATTATCAAGTTAAAAACAATATTGTTGTAGCTATTGGATTTTTAGGGAGAATTTCATCTCTGGCCTATAATATTACTTTAGAAATTAAAGTTGTGTAATGCAATCTCTCTTTTCCTCAGGGGGGAGACTGGTGTTCTTGATCCACAGTTGCAGGTTCATTGAACTTCAAGAGTTCTTTTGTATATTCACAGTTTAAAGAGCTCTTCAAGGTATTTTAATAAAGTCTTTGCTATTTCTTTCTAGTTCATCATGAGTAGTCTGTTTAGCAATCCACTTTCTTGCACTCTTGTCTCCTTATGAATTTCTTCGTAAATTATATATACTCAATATCCAATAAAAATATTCTTCATTTTCATTCCTACATCAATACCTTAGATATTTTTATTAACTAAAAATATATAATTCTTAGTTAAATTAATTTAAAGTAAACTTTAAGCTATTTGCCTTTTGCTAGGTTATCTTAGTTGAATTTTTTTAATGTGAGTAAATTCTCAACTTTCATAGCTTTTTATTTAATAGTATGATGGGAACTATAATCTGCATCTATTTTTCTTCTTATCATTACCTACCTACTTCTTAACACTGATAATATGAGTGACACGGACAGTTTAAGAAAGTTAGTTGCAGATAGAAGTTGTTGGAGATAGAAAGGAATGTTATTGCATGTTTGATGTTTGAAATGTTTGAATCAGTACGTCTTAAAATTCATTGCCATGCATTTTCTTATAGTCAGAAAATTTGATGAATCTAATCCTTTTGCCACATCTTTGAGACTGTTTTTTTGTAATTTTTATAAATTTATCCATCTTAGGTTCACTTGCAGCAATAGATTAGGATATTATCTATACCCATCTATGGTTCCTTATTGTAATTATTTTTAGTTTAACAATTGCAATCTTAAATTATTACATAAATTTAACTAGATTTTTTCAGATTTCCAGATCCATGTATAAAATAGAACTCTTAGGCCATATTGATTGAGAGTCTATCATGTTGAAAAGACTTTTTAAATCATAAAAATTGTTAAGAGTTCATAAGTCTCTATCTGATATAAATTAATTTATAATGTCAGAGAATATATTTTCTATCAGCAATATTTCATATATAATCATTTTGTTGATAATGTATTATAATGCTTCTTTTCTTCTCTTTTATATTGTTAGCATAAATCTAATCTACTAATCTCTCTTTTAAAGACATAATTATTAGTTGTTCTATATATTTCAGTGATAACTGTTAAAATGAAAAAGGTCAAGAGATATTTTACTCATTATTTTTTAATTCCAAATTATCATCATATTATTATTCTTTGTAAGTTTTAATATATCTTAAGTGAAACACAATTAATTGAGATAGTAAAAAAGAGACCAAATCTATTTTGAAAATCTATGAAATATATTTACAAACTTTTTCAGGAGATAGAGATTTCTTTGTAACATAAATCTGTGCTTAAAAGCGATGATAAATTAAAATGAATTCACCAAAACTATCAATAAAAATCTCATTATGGTTAAATTTCTCTTAAAATCTCTATTTTGTTTATTTAAGATGAGGTATTGAATTTAAATTCTGTTATTTGTGATAATACTACTAATTAGATTTATCATTCCTGTTTCCCAGAAATGGCTAATGATATTGACTCACAAAAAGTTATATATAAGAAAATTTCCTCTTTTGTTTAATTTTCAATTGTTATGAACTAATTGACTTTTATTTTTTTTTAGTACGTAGTAAACTTCTATTGGTTCTGAATAATGAACAATGAAATTGCTTATTGAATGATACCTAAAAAAATTATTTTCACAGAGGCCCCAGTTTACCTATCATTTCCACATTTCTACCAAGCAGACCCAAGCTTGCTTGAAGCAGTAGAAGGTTTAAAACCTGACCAAAAGAAGCATGAAACATACTTCAAAATACAGCCAGTAGGTAGTCTTTTAGATCTGGTATTCCATAAAGTATAAATTGATCAAAGTACAATTATCATAAACATTACATTGATGAGTGAAAACAAACAACCTGAACTCAAATTCACATTAATATATTCTGCTTCACAAATATTTATCCTTATAGTTAATGCGATGAGAATAGAAATTCCTTTTTTCATTTGAACAGTTCTTTTTTAAAATTTTCCATTCAAACATTTCTGGGTGGAATTACTTTGATTTTACTATTGGTTTTGTGTTAAATATTAGTGCTTTGATTATTGTCTATATCTTGGATTTGATAATAAATCTCATGAACTAAACCTGACTACTTAATAGGTAAGAAATTGGAAAATAGTTTGTAAATGCATTTAAGAACGTTTTTACTATCTCTGTAGAAACTTGGAGTACCTTTGGAAGCTCAAGTAAGGGTCCAAATGAACCTCAAAGTTGAGAGTGCACCTGGGATCCAACCTGTTGCCAAATTTCCTGATATTGTTTTTCCTATCATTTGGGTTGAAGAAGTAAGATTTTTCATTATTACATTGAACCATATGTATTTAAAATGATATGCTGTAACTGATTTCCTTTCTAAGAAAATTATAATTTGTAATTAGGGTCCTAAAAAATAGAATCAATAATGTGTTATACTGCAACTAAAAGTCAATTCCTCATATTTATAATAAAAATCAAGAACAAATTATCAATATAATTGAATTTAAAATATTTCCTTTAGGGTGTAGCTGACCTAACCTATGAAATTCATTGGTGGATTTACTTAGCAACAACCTTCTCAGATGCAGCAGTACCAACTCTGACTTACGGTCTTTTATGTATTGGATCACTTCTTCTGATAATTGCATTTGCCAAGGTATATCGTGATGTGTTATTTTCTCCAGAGAACATTGAGCGTGGTAAAAAGACTCTCCGAAGAGGAAGCAGTTTTATAATTAATGGACAGCATAGGCTGCTTATTCTTAGAGATAGTTATTCATTGCTTGAAAATAGGGTGGCTAATTCTGATAGGGTTGTAGGAGAAAGTGCCTCTTCAAGTGACCCAGACCCAGAAGTGTGAAGATAATACATCATTTTAAAACTGTCAGAACAAAAGGTTTCAACAGTCTCCAATCACATCTGTCATAAGACTTTGGAGTATGAAAGGACAAATATGGAATACTGTTGAAGTGCATTGCAATGACTTTATTAACAAGGCTGAGAAAAGATTGTTAACAGAAATAAACTATTTATCATTTAAATATCAACTTCATCATACATTTTGTTAGCTCTTTCATAAATATTTCAGAGTGAAAATCATTCATGATGTCAGCATAACTTGTTTTTTAATTGGAATCTCTCATTTTGTTCTACCTTGTAATATGTTTGTTGTCACTTTATCCACCATATTACTCTCAATTTTATTTTGGCTGTTTAAAAGCAAAGTTTACAATTTCTGGCATATTTGAGAATAATTTGTCTTGAATCAAAAAGCAAAACATTTTGAAAATCCAATTACGGACATTACTACTGCTTATGTAAATTTTTTTGAACAAGAAGTATGACTGAAAACTGAGGCTCATCATTGAGTACTTGCTAAATTGTTTTTATTTTTTTAATTGAAAAAATAATATTCTACATAGTAGAATATATTTATAAAAGCATTCAAACCAAAGATGAAAACATATTATTCTTTTTCCTTAGTAAGTTACATAGATTGTGCAGCCATACAATTACCTGTATACGGGTTTAACAATGAATTTAGTAGGAGAGGCAACATTTTTCAATGATAAAACATTTATTAACTTGTCATCAAACAGCATTAACATCAACTGATAGTATTATTTTCAATTGTATATTGATGATACATTTTGTTCAGATATGAATATGTTATTTTGGGTTTTTTAAATATTTATAAGGATCAATATTTAGATTAATATATATATCTTTGTTTCTGAAATACTTATGAATGTTTGTTTGCCTATCAGTATGAATGATGTTCTTTTAATCACTTCTTTCTAAAGCTTTCAAACCATATTAAAACAGAAAATTTTAACTGTGGTAAAAGGCATCATTCTTATGATTTTTATGTACAGATTGTTATTTCTCAGGCATATTTTATCAACAATAAAGAATTTTATAATCAAAAGTAAGTCAAATTGAAAATATTCAACACAATTTATTAAATCAATTTCATAACCTGATAAATACTTCTTTCTTCAATGGTGAAGTAAGAAGAGAAGTAGACGCATGAAAAAATCACTTCAAATAATTTTCTGCAAAAATAATGCAAAAATGTCATGGAACTGTTTGGGCAATAGAAATTTTACAGGAAAAATGCAATACAAAAATCCAAAATGTACAAAGAAAGTTTTATATTATTATGGTCTTTCGTCTTGTAAAATTCCTTCAAAAGGAAAGCTGTATGTAATATTTTTTATTTTTCTATGGTCTTTGAAACATAAATCCATCAAGTTTTAATCTCCAAACAATAATAGATTCAATCTTCGCTTGATTTTGCGATTCATACTTGTTTTTTGATTGAGAGTTCAGTGTTACTAGAAAGCAATATGAGAGTCGTTTTAGCTGGAAAAAATTCAGAAAAATCTATTTTCATATCAGAATTTCTACAAGAATTAGGATTGACCAATATTTATTCAATCTGTACTAGTTTATTCAATGGGTGTCTGATCGCAGTAGTGTACTCCACAGCAATCTGACAGTTTGCAAACTGAAAAAACTACAAATTAGTTATAAAATGATCACTCTCATTTGTATAAAAATCTAAACAAAAAAGAAAATTATCATTCGTTATAAACATTATTACACTATTATTCTGACGGGCGAAGAACGTCGGAGTCTAAACTAACATATTAATAAATGAAGAGATATGTCGCTGGTTCATTATGAGAAATTAGTAAATGACATTAGAAACGACTTATAAGTGGCTAAACGAGATACAGGAATAAGGGAAGGAAGGGAAGGGAATTGTCCAAATTAATGGATTTTGGAATTATTCAAGTAACAAAACTCTCTATTTTTGGGTACTCTTTCAGTGATCAGGTATTGTAGATCCTATAGTCCCCTAAGAGATGTTTAGATATTTCACTTCTGAAAAACTCCACGATGAGAACAATACATTGCCCTTAAAATTTCATCACGTATATAAGTAACAATGTTTATACTTGGAAAATGGAGGTCGAATCTCAACCTGATAGTAATCCACGGATTTTTTTAACTTATCTCTCAACACTTCATCTACATAGAGACAAATAATACATGATCAAATGAATAAAATTAATTAGTTAAAAATTTTACTAATTTAACAGCCAAATTTCCTGCTTAAAGAAAATGTCGAAAGTTCTAGTTTTAATCGAAAGGTGGTGTTACATGAAGATTTTAAATTCCTCGGTTATCATTTGAATACACATCCGCCTGTCACATGTTCTTACCTCGGAACGACTTAAGTGTCATCGACTTAAGAGACATCACCTGTGTTAAGGTGTCTACGAGGAATATGATTCACTGATCCTCAAAAAGTTAGGCTCTAAATTTTCTTAAATTCCCATTCGCCGAAATGGTCGAGTTAAAGAAAGAGAATTACTCAGAAAATTATTACCTCCTGGATGATTCAGATGAGGATGATTGGTATTATGATTCTATTTCAAGGTATTACAATAAAAGCCTCTATTTTTATTGCGAAACCTAATTAAACAATTATTCTTTGTTGGATAAATACTTATTTCAAGTAATATATTTTAATTTTAGTTTCAGTTAGATTTTATATTCAGCAATCGACTACACTTCTTGTATCTCAATTCTCTCATACGTTTAACTGGATATATCGTGTTTTATATATTATTAAATATCTAAGAATTTTTCGTTTCATAAGCCGTAATTTTTATACTTCGTGCCAATGCTGTTATTTGACCCTAAAACAAATCACTTGCTGTACTTAACTAAAAGGAGTTAAATAATAAAAGAGTTGATCGTCTATTATTAATGACAGATTTGAGCAGTTACAAATGTTTAACTTCGAATACCCGGTGAATCATCTGGATTTCTCTGAAAAAGATCGTATATGTTGTACCTCCAAGATAAGAGATGGAAAGCAAGAAATACAAGAGTTTATACTACCCGAAAAAGTCCCCGCTTCTGCCTTTGAATCACATGATCTCAAATTAAAAACGGGAGGTTTTTCGTACTACCCTGTTTACCAGGTGAGTGAGTTAGCGTTCAACATTTTCTTTCGAAACTAAGACAAAGGCTGTTAATGAGCTTAAATATTTGTCAATTTAGATTTCGCTCATTAATTCATTAGAGTGATAGATCGAAAATAAATTATCAGTACTGGTAACTAGTTTTAGGTGATTTAAAATGTTTAAAAATTTAGGCTAAGAACCTGTAACTATTTTTTTTCAAATGGATTTTCTTCTGAATGCAGATGAAATGTATCAAGGGCCAAAGGAAGCTTATAATTTCAGAAGATAGTGTAACAGGTGCTTCGATTTATCAATTAGGTTATGATAACACAGGTAATAATTCATAATAACTATGGAAATTGAATGCTAATCAGAAAAAAAATGTTTGTCATATAACATGCAGGCATATTAGTTATGCTATTAAATTATTTTTCATTACAGATCTGATAAAGAAAATAGATACCGTGAAATGTATTGTTGAAAAACCTCAGTTATCTGTGTATGAGAGTAAGTTGGCCCTTGGATCCACTACAAATAACATCTATGTGGCTGATTTAGATACAAATATTGCTAGTAAGTGTTCTGTGATAGATGATTCTGGAGAGGATATTTTTGGTCTCAGTTTTGTAGATATGAACACACTTGCTTATTGCAAGCAAAACTCAGGTCAGGTCACATTTACAGATTTAAGATCTGGAAACAGGAATACATATGAAATGACTGAGTATTCACGTAGTGTGACAGATAATTCCTTCAGTAAAGTTTGGTGTTCATTTGCTGTGCATAAAATTTTAAATTATTTTGGGCTGACTTCTTCACAAGGTGACATCAAAGTCTTTGACTTTAGGTGTGTTCGTAAAACTCCATTGTTTGAAAGAAGAATGGACATTGAAGGGTCTCACTTTAAAGGGAACTTTCTTCAGATATCATTTTCTCCTCATGAAATGTTTTCTGTCTCAAGCTGTAAAGGCACAGTTGAAGTATTCAGTCTGAAAACAGAAAAAATGAAATGTATATTCTCATATGATGGTCACAACCATCAGAAAATAAAAAATGTCCTAATTTCCAACCATGTTTGGTCTCCTGTGGAGAGAAATTTGATTTATTCTTCAGCAATTGATGGTACATTTCATTGTTGGAAATTTATAGAAAGTTAAAAAAAAAATAAATATAAGTTATTGAAATTTTCTAATATGAATCTCTCTGAAAAATTAATGTCTGAAGAATTATTTTTGCAACTATATTTATTTTAATTTCATCTTTCGATTGAGAACTGTTACACTTTCATAAATTTTCAAATTGAATATCATAGTTTTCTCTAATAAAAATAACTTAGTAAATTTCCACAGAAAAATTGTTATATTTGCAACCGGTTTCGTAATATAAAATTACATCCTCAGACCTTAGTAACCGGTTGCAAATATAACAATTTTTCTGTGGAAATTTACAAAGTTATTTTTATTACTATGGCATTCCACGAAGTCACGCCTTCTCACATTGATTTCAATAGTTTTCTCTATTTTTCAAGAAAATTTTCGCTTTTGTGCAATTTATATGAGTTTTTAAAAATTACACTCAACTCTGTCCTTAATTTTTCAATTATTTATGTCCAGCATATCCATGTATTTATTCATATTAATTTTATAAATTAAATATTTCTAATTTTCAAAATATGCTTTGGCATATCAGCCAAAAATCCCAGGTATAATGAAAAACAGTAAATTTCCACAGAAAATTTGTTATATTTGCAACTTGTTTTGCAATGTACATCTTCAGGCATGGAAGGGTATTTTGCTAGGGAATATGTAGGTTTGTTGGAGAGGGAGGGAGGATAGAGCCGAAGGGAGGAGTGGGTGCAATATGGGAATATATTATAAGGTATGGAGGGAAGGGGTGAAGGGTTTGGGAACATGTTTTTTTGTAAGTACTTGCTAGGGAATACCCCCAATTTCTACTTCTTCTAAGAGGTCCAATTGTCGGGAGTGCTCTTCCTGGTGGAGTCAGTGAGGTTTAAAGTAGCTCCTGCAGTTATTCTGGAGAAGTTGGAGAGCAAAGCTCGAAAATGGAGGTTGTCCTCTCTTCAGGCAGTAATCCCTTTGGTGTTCTTCTGCCCTGGTATGGATGCTTCTTCAAACATACTTCATGGGGCAATCTACACAAGAAAGCTCGTACACCCTGCTGGTGGAGTCTATTGCCCTCTGGTCTTTGGAAATTCCTAACAATGTATAGATATTATTTGGGGAACATGATACTGGTTTTAAATCTTCTGGGGATACATTACTTAGTTCTTGTGAAAGGGCATTCGCTACCAGATAATGGGTGTCTTGTCAGCAGGGAGGAGGCCAATGCTGATCATTTTAACGGCTAGTCTTCTTTGTAAGGAGTTTCTTCACGAGAACTTCATTGTAGCCATTGTCAATAGCTATTGATTTTCTTCAACTTCAAAGATCTTCTTTAAATTTTTCTTTGGAGAGGGGGATGGTTATTAGTCGGTGTAGAATTAAGTTAAAGGCAACAAGTTTGTGGGAGTAGTGGTGGAAGGAGGAATTATATATTTCTTGGTCTCTATGTATTCAGGCTTTTGGCATATTTCAAAGCCAGGTATTCCATCCTTCAGAAATATGGTAAACTATCAACTAAAAAGTTGATTTTTTGTTTATTCCCTATCTCCATAGTGAATTTCAGGTTTTTATGGAGGGAATTCAATTTTTTGGTGAAGTTGTGTAGCTGCTCTCTCACTACCTCCTCAGAGACACAAGATATCGTCTACATCTTTTTTCCAGTAGGTAAGATGTTAATAACTTTTCACCAGAACGGAATAATTATCTTCAATAAAGTCCATAAATATATCTGCCAGGATGGGAGATAAGGGAGACCCCATGCCTGGGCCATCTTTCGTCGGTAGAATTTTTTGTTGAATATGAAAAAGTTTTGTTTGAGGCAGATTTCAGTTAAATTTTTTATGTCCTCTTTTGATTTTGGGTCTATTTTTGATTTTGAAAGGAGGGCTTCTAGCAAGCATAGTTACGGCCTCTTGTATCGGTATTGAGGTGAAAAGATGTTTCACATCAAAGCTAACCACCGTATTTCCTGGCCTATAAGACGCATTTTTTTTCTCCAATATGTGCTGTAAAATTAGCCTGCGTCTTATGCGCCGATGGTGTACGGATATCACGGTTATAAATTCGTACTATAATAAGCAACCGTTTTGACAGCATAAATAAATATAATTTAGAATTTTTTGTGTAACGGGGATTGAAATTAGTTGAATTCATGAAAAATTTTGATAACACTTTTTTGAGGAAAATGACGACTCCCGAGAAAATATCTACGCGCATGATTTTAGCAGCAGTGGTGAGTAATTTCTGGGGTTCTAAGATGAATAAACTCTGAAATATTTGCTAATTATTTTTTCTAATATTAAAGTTCCGTCTTTATGTAAAATGTTATCATTGAAATCCTTTTTCTCATTATCCAAGTATTTTAGTTTTTTCGTAAATTCTAACCTGAAAAATCCAGGTGCGTCTTACAGGCCGGGAAATACGGTAACTAGACTTGCACTTTTGAGAAATACTTTTTGTTAGCTCAGTTGCCAGATTCCGATGTATTGGGGAAAAATTTCTTCTTTGATGGATTTAAATATTTAATTTGAGGATAGTTTATGAGTCAGCGAGGAAATTCTAGACACTATTGATCTCACTGGATTATTCGTTTTATGGAGCTTTGGTATTCCATAGAATCTTGATGAGAGGGGGTTCATTGGCAAAAGGAAATATTTTTTCTTTATCCAAAAACAAGTTGTTCTCCTTAATGGCTTTCTTTACTTAAGAATGAAGATTGGTAGTGGGATCTTTTTGAATGATCTCTATATTATATTCAACAAAAAAGGAGGATAGCCTTTATCCGCTTTCAATGGTATCCTTACATTACAAAACCTGTCGCAAATATAGCAAATTTTCTAAGTGTTTCACTATACTATGGTTTTCCACAAAGTCACGCCTTCTGATATTGATTTAATTAAAAATCCCTGGTTTTCTCAGTGTAGCAGTTACATAGCAAAAGACTTTTTTCTCTATGTATGGAAAGTTCTTCTTTGAATTTCTTTTACTATAAATATTGACACCATTTGCCAAGCCATTTTCATTTTGATTGTTATTTGTTGTTACCAACAACAAATGGTGATGATTACATTTTTGTTAAAAAATTCTGGATAAAGGTTTTTATTATTAATCATAGTAAAGATCATGTGCAGAAATCTGCTCAATTTTCTCATTTACCCCACATTTCCACCAGCCAAATATATGATACTCTTTTGAGTTTCAAGGTGAAATCCATTTTCTTAAACATAAAAGATAATGCTTTTCTCAGTCTCCTGAACATTAGGCATCAGAATATTGAAAGAAAGAATCAGCACCTATACCGGATTAATACAAGACTGATGGAATCATTTTAATTATTTATATTGGAAACCAAATTATGCATAGACTGGGAATGGGAGAAGCAGATAAAGAAGGAACTAAATATGACCTTCATTTAAAGGAAGTTTCCAAGAAAGAGAGGAGCTTAATTTCTTGGAAAGTAGCAACTATGAAAGTGACCAATTGTAAATAGTATAAACCTGATGAGTGATAAAGCTTGTCTCTTCCTCTTGAAAATAGTGCTGGAATAATTTTTTACTCCAAATAATTATATACCACAAATATAATTACTCATCAGTAAGATACTAATTAGAAATTTACTCTGTTGAGATTACCTGAAAAGCTCTGCTCTGACCATGAAAACTGCTGACAAGTATACACATTCCAGTGTAGAGAATCAAGTGAACAAATATTCTGAAATTCATAAACAAAAAAAAAGCAAAATAATCTCTTCCTTTCTCAAAAATGCATATCTATTCTTACATACAACTTCCATTTTTTAATTGGGAATTTTAGTGCAGAACCTTACCATGTCACTTATCAAATGTACTTAATAAAATCCTTATAAAAAAAAGAGGATTCTATGTAACTGAGATGCTTCATTCAAATAATTAAGATAACGCCAAGCACCACACCACCACAAGTTACTGATGTGAGCAATTCATGATATTTTTTAATAATATAAACATGGGTTACAAAAATATTAATAATACATTTTTCTATTAATTAAATGCACCATTATGGAATGCATAAAAGCATTATTTATAACTTGAACTTTTGTCTGTTACAAACTTGACGCACCAATAGAATGTACTGGAAAAAATATGCTATTCCAAAATTTTAAAGAAATATTCCACCTGAAAAGAAATAATTGAAACATTATGAATATAAAAAGTACAGCAGAGACAAAAATGGATTGTAATGTTTCATTTGAGTATTTTATCAAATAAGAATTTTAATTGCTCAAAGGAAATTAAAGATCAATAAATATGTATACCTCTAGCAAACCATCTTCAGGTAGATCAGTGCAATGAATTGCATTTTTGACTTTGTTGTGACCATATTTTGCTCTGAGAGAATTAGGCCTCAGCTCTTTTGCAATTTCCTGTGGTGAATAAAATTAATATGTGAATAGTAGTAAGGAAACTTATTCATTGAACAGAGTGTTACAAAACAATGCACCTTCAGAGAATCTTATTGAGGTGTGCTTTTTAAGATAAGCTGGTAAAGCATAATTCTACAAATGTAATTGTCTGATAGAACCAGTATCATGTTTTTTTAATTAATTGAATACAAAATTCAATCAAACGAAATATTAAAGGACAAAATCTTGCAGTTCCTCACTTGTTCCCGTAACAAAGTCCACCTATCATTGCCAAGCTCCATGATCAATTTGTCAAATCGTATCACAAACAAATTGAAAACAATAGAGAACAACTTAACATACCTTTTATATATAGCTGCTTTGGGGGGGATATATAATATAGATATGTATTTCATTTTTCCACTTCTGTTCATCTTTGTGAAAAAGCGCACGCTTTAACGTGCTAAGTAATACTAAATCCTTTTCTGTAAAATTCCCCATTTAAAATACATGGGAGGCAGATTTGAATAATTTTTAAGAACTAATTTTGCAGATGGATAGCTGTAACGTTGCAAGGTAGCAGAAAATATAATGAGTTTATCTAGAAAAAATATCCTACCATAGGAGGTCATGAGTTCGATTCAAAGGGGCATTTAAATATTCTCCATAAGGAATACATGGGGAAATTACAACACATTTAGGGGCACTTCCAGATGATATTTAAACTTGTGAGGAGTTTAAAAAACATGAATCTCAAGCAAATGATAAGTAGTCTTGGTACAGATTGTCCTTAGTTGACCCCTATTGAAAAGATGCATGGGATATCGAACTTTCATCATGAATTACAGACAAAGTGACGTGAAATATGGTTGAAGGAGCATGTAAGCATTAAAATACTTTTTGCAAATTATAGTTAATGAATAATCAGTAACAAAACCTATTGCTTACTGTAAGAAAGCAAACTTTCACTCATATGTAATATTCTTAAAAAGAAGAAGCTAATTGTCTTCTATTCTGTAACTGTTCAGGTCATACAAGGTCTGCCAAAGTTATTGAGGACTGAACATCTTACTCTGATTTGTAAATCTATTTGAATAATTTGACTGAAGTCTAGAGAATAGCATAATTCGCATAGTCTTGAAAGTTCAGAAATTCTTGCAGTGTAGTGATGCAGACATTCAAACCCTTATCTTGCAGTATCTGATAATCAGTGCTACTGAATTTGGCAATTAGGGACCACTTATCTTGACATAGTACATTTATGCTACTGAAAAACATAATTTATTGCACCATTTTTGTAAATCTGGCAAGGAGAGCCCTTCATAGAAAACATTAGAATTTTTTAGCTTTTGATAGCAAGTAAATAATGATCATCACAATGATATAGATGATTCCATTCTGTTAAGTTAATCAAAGTTTGTACACATGTTACATTTACTATATATTTACAATGAATAAATGAGTTTCATTTAGATAAAAAGCATTTTTATTAATTCACTTATATATTTTAATAAATATATATTCAAACTCTGTTGCTTATAATACACTAAATCCTCTATTCCCTAATTAATTTACTTCCTAGGTTTAACATGCATGAAAAAAGTCAGACAGGACTGGGAATTGAACAAGAATCTTACAATTGTTTGTTGGTTGCTCTGGCCATTGAGCCATCTTGCCAGAACATGCAAACATACAGTTTTGGGATACTTATTAGGCAGTGTTTGAATCTAAGTTTTGTCAGATTTTATTCATGTCTGTTAAGTACTCGATATATTCCAGCAAAGTGAGCGCAAGGTGTCTTTTACCCCTCTTTACCTCATTGTAATTCAATTTTAAATACTTACTGGATCAGATGGACCTGCCAGTGTTCGAAATCTGTCAACCACATCATCTTTTGAGTCATGCAGCATGTCTTTGATCTCTAAAGCAACTGATGGTCCAGATGTAAGTTCTCTCACCATTCCCTAACGGAGAATATATTTCAATGAATAATATTTAAAATCAATAGTAAAACCATTATATAGAGAGTTATTAATATCTTACATTATATTCAGGAACAACACCTTTATAAATTTCATAAAAATCTTCTGCATCTCTTTGTTCCACGTAGAACATTCCTAGAGCAGTAATTTGGAAGGAGAAATTCTGTATGGCTGCCAAAATTTTTCCAAGATTTCCTAAAATAGATAACATAATAGATAAAAAAATAAATGTTAACACTTATGAGGGAATATAAAAAATATTTTCATTAACTTCCAATAAAATAAAAATAATAATAAAAATCATATCACATCAAAACTTAGCTAATCCAGCAATAAAGCACTAGTACACGGTGATGAAGGCTAAGAAAATGCTTGGATCATTCTAGGAAACTAGTCTATGATAATGAGTGAATATGCTGCATCAAATCAAGGCTATGAAAAAAGAATATAGCAAGTAAATAGTTTATGAAGATAATAAATAAGAAAATAAGACATCTAACATAGTAACGGGCCTTAAACAACCTTGTATATTCTAATAAGAATAAGTATTGACTGGTAACAGATAAAAGAATGATACCGTTTTTTTTATATTAGTTGAAATGGATTGGGCATTCTGGAAGGTTATTTCTTATTCCTGAAAGAACCTAATTAGTACAGACTACAGGTGATTTTTATTTCTCTCTCATATTCACTCCTTATTAACCAAGAGCCATGATCGTCCTTATCCACATCATTCTTGCATTAATGTATCATCAAGAGGATTCAGTCCTTGATAATAAATAATGAAGCATCCATACTGGACGTTTCATTTTCTACTATCCTATTGAATTATGCATACTGGATGCTTTTATAGGTGATGAAGTGCCTTTTTACTTGCATATATCTTTCATAGATCTCTAACTTCATATTTTCATTAATTTCTTTGCAGCAGCTATCAAATACTCCTTAGCTTTCAGGTACATATATTTGGATCCATAGTTATTTACAAAGGAATGTTCCTTTTTCAAACAAGGAGTTCTTGAATTCCATTATTTTAACTTCTTTTCTCCATAGATTCTACAATCTGCATTGTTATCGAAGGTCACTTAGGATCATTTCTGCTGCACTTCCATTACTTCTGTATTTACCTTTTTAAATTCATTCCATCTTTTTTCAGAGTTTATATCCCTCTCCTCAATCTAGATATAACAAACTCATCATGACTATTAAAATGTGATTGCTATCTATGTTTTGTTGACATAATTCTCATAGTATTTCATTTTCAAAATTTAACCAATCTGGTGCCTAGCTTATGACCCCTGATATCCTCTGTATATATCAACAAGACAAAAATCAAAAGTTAATCAAAAAGTGTTTTCCATTAACCACTCTTTTTGTTGCAAAATTCTACTTTTTTCTCCAGTGGCATTTTTTTCTAACCCTATACTGCTCTGTTCTCTCTTCCTCCAACCACAGTCTCCCACTGTAATACAGTTTACCTTGACTTGGTTCACACATTTCTTCAATTCACTCATACTATTTCATCCTTAGAGTGGCTGCATGAAGGAATATACAGCTACACTATTACTGTGAGTTCTATACTATTTTGATCAATATACTGCTATAAGGATTTAACTCTTCTTCAACACTCCTCTGTCATTATTACACTAACCTCTACTATCTTATTGTTACCATCTGAATATTTGTCTCCCTGCGTATTACTGAGCAAATCACCTGCCCTAGGCCATTTTATTTTGCTGACACCCAAGACATATACTTCTAGCCTGTTCCTCTCTATCTTTGAATTTTCTAGCTTCCCACAAATACCATTTTACATGCCGTGTTCCTATTCTACACTTATCAATCAATCTTGACCTAAGTAGCAAGTGGTCACCACTTGAAATCCAATTGGAAAAATATTTTACTTTCAGACTATTTCACTGAAAGGAATACCATGATGTTATTTTTAAGGATCTACTGCTGCTTTTTTTAAGAAAAAAATAATTGGGGTGATTTCCTAAAGGACCCACTGACCAATACTTGTTTGCCTGACACTTGATTGATAGTTTGTTTGAGCAACAGCACAAATAACTGAGAGCTCACTCAAAAAGGATTGTTAATGTGCTGAATTAATATGTTAAAAAATACTGAAATCAGCACACAACCAGAAGAAAGAAGTTTTAATAGATGTTAAAATGTCTGACAGGATGGGGTATAAGCATGTCTTAATGTTCTAATAGCCTCTTTCATCCTATATTAAGTTTAAAAATTATCCTCTATAATGCTTAATTTTAAAAACTTACCTTCTCTCACGGCGTGAGGTTTTATGATGCAGCATGTGCAATTAACAAAAGTTGCAGAAGTCTTTGGAGCAGTTATGCCCAAAGAAGTATTAGTTGGGAAAAATATTTGCAATTCCTGGAAATTCAAAATGAAAATTGACAAACAGTATTAAAAAAAATAAACAAAATAGAAGAAGAATAATGGTTATGTACCCTTTACCTGTTAAACATATCAATTTTTAAGGCCATGACCATCAATATTTCATAACATCATCTTAAAAATTAAATATTTGTAGCTAATATTTAAATATATACTTTTTTCTTTTTAATTTGTTTCAACCATAGAAACTTGATATATAATTTTTAAGAGGAGTAAATTTCATTTATACACTTATGTTAGATGAATCTCATATTACTTACAGCTGTATTTTAA
The DNA here is from genome assembly GCA_020796165.1 of Pantala flavescens. Lineage (NCBI taxonomy): Eukaryota > Metazoa > Arthropoda > Insecta > Odonata > Libellulidae > Pantala > Pantala flavescens. The sequence continues at coordinate 20,450,407 of CM036882.1, forward strand.
ATACACATTCCTTCATTCACAGTATACAAAACGGGAGATTAACAACAAATTGCCATAATATGCTGATAGGGAAAAGATCTAAAATTAGTTCTGGACAAAAAGATTTTCCTGTTTCCTATCGCTTAATTTCTTCTTTACTTTCGTTATGACTTTTATCATGTATATTTTACTTTATAATTTTTGATATTTGTGGAAAAGTGGTAAGTTGAGTAAAGAGTGCATGAAAATGAAGCTTATCCTTAAAATTTTACTGATAAGAAATCAGCTTGATAGAAAAGTTTGAAAAAATCTTTGCTATAGATCCCTCTTACCCTTTGAGCTGATTCAGAAGAATCCGAACCATGGAAACCATTCTGAGTCTTATTAATGCCAAATAGAGATCTAAGGGAGCTTGGAGCTTCTCTTTTGGCTATCTCAACATCTGTAGGCCCAATTTCCATGCGCCATGCTTTGATAGCTTCCTTTGCCATTAACTCCATAGCAAGGATTGGATCAGAAGACATATGATGAACCAAAGTTCTGTAAATTACGTCAAGGCAACTTATAAATACCTTCCAATATTATGAGTCACAATAAATACAAATAAAAATTTCAATTAAACATTCTTAAACATTTTACAACAGGGTTATGAGGTATTTTTCACCAAAGTAATGTATTGTCAGATAGGTTATCTTAAAGACAGTTGTCATCATACGGACCATTATTAAGAGAACTTATGTACATGTCAAACTAATTTCTGTTTACCAGATATGATCAAAACCTTCACACTCATCAGAATTCAAGCTATCAGATGATGATACTCATAATTATGACCCCTCCATTAATTCTTACAAAACTAAGTACAGCTTAGCCAATTGATGGAATAAAAATTAAATGATTTTTTATCATCTTTTCAGGTTGTGAAGCAATAATTTTTATCAAATTTTATTTCAAATGGGGAGATTAGAAGCCAGTTAGAGGGTTATTTTTTGCTTCAATGTCACTTAAGGATCAAAAATCAAACATAAAAAATTAACTGAAATTTACATAATCACTAAAATCAAGAGATCCAGATTTAATTCACCAATTTATATGGGCATTTTTAATGATGTTATCACGAGTTTGATGCATTGAAAAGATTTAAGTTTCACTATCCCTAAAATTATAAATAGGTTGAGTGGACCGATGACACTGCAACACTGGTTGCGGAATAAATTCATAGTGGAAAAGAATTAAGTATTCACTTTCATTTTACATTGATGATTCTTCATACTTACAGGAAGAAACTTTTGCCTTCATGTTCCTTATAGAATTCCTTAGCTTGAGCTTCAGTCATTAAACACATTTTAGCTTTGGTAATTTCAAATCCTCTAGAGTAAATTTCTTCTACAATTTTGCCAAGGTTTTTTAATGATTCGGGCTTCAGCAAAGCGAGAGTTCTGCAAGAAAACAATTTCATTTACTAACTTTTTATAATAATAAAAATAAAAGAATCTAGCAATATGCCACATAATCCTCCACTACATAATTATACATAAAGTTACTTAACAATGATCAAAAAACTACTTGCTGGCAGATGACAAATAATTGATCCAAAATTAACATAAGAATAAGAGATCTAAATAATTGAAGAAATTTATTGGTTAAATTACTACCTCTGGGTCTCAGAAAAAAAATGATCCCTTGTATAAGCATCTCCATAATCAACTACTCTCATCTGACGAGAGAATATATTAATAACCGAACCAATATATAGAGACTTGCGAGTGATTCCCTCGCATTTTATTTTCTTGAGAAAGATGCGACGATTTTTTAACTCGATCTGTAATAAAAATTTTATGAATTCACCAATGCATAATATGATATACAGCTCAATATGAAACTTACCAGTTCAACAGCATTGTCAGACACAAAATAAATAAGATTGAATTTTCGAACCAACGAAGCTTCATTGTCCTGCCACTCTACTAAGAAACTGAATCGATCGACGTCGATTGACGACTGAAAAGAAACAAACGTTGCACTGAAGAAATAAGCTATTTTAACGGAACTGCTATGGTGATAGTTAATAACCACAAATTATTCTTGAATGCTAGAGGATTATCTAACCTTCTGTACAAGTAAAGCAATAAAAATGGCAAATAACAGCTTTGAAGCATCTTGCTGAGGGGGAAATTGATAATGAAAGATAGTTTCTTATCATAAACAACATCAAATAGATTATCAACTTGTATTTCAAACTACTCTACCATTTGAAAGTTAACCACGATATATTTAACGCGTCTCTCTCGTGCAACTACGAAACACTGGAATCACAAATTGTACGATTTAGAAGAAACCGCCTCTTGCGACTAAAAAGAAAAGGTACGCGAATCGCATAGCAAGTGATTCGATGTTTATTTACAAATCTTAGTTCACATTCCCACCGATTCCGGAGCGAACTGTTAGATAACGAATTACTGTGAAGAAACAGTATACGCTCTTGCCGTAGTGAGTAGGAAAAGTAGTTTCTCTTAAATATGCACAAACAGTTTCTTAGCTGAAGTATTGAATATAGATTTGTTTAAATATAATCATGTTATATACTCATCGTTAACTATATATTTATTCATTCCTTTATTAGCTAGTCTTCATTACGATTCACCCTTTGTCACGTATTATGCATTATTATATTCATTTATATGTTGCTACATTATATTCCACTCTCAACATGATAGACTATAAATGTCTATGAATTAGTAAGCTCAAAAATACGTAAGAAGTTGTTTAAATTTCCTTCGATCGAATAATTAGATTATTGTCGAGTTTCCTCAAGGCGTCCTTTGAATATTACTTACCTCACACTATCTTGCAAACTTCAAGTTCGTTTTTCTCAGGAATAAGAATGAATCTTTATCGACGAAACTCTGTAATTGGATGATAGTTGCAGTTTTGCACCCTAAAAATCTTTCAGTCTGAACAGTATTCCGTCTTCCAAGGTGTTTAGCGGTCTCGAGTACAGACGGACGGATTTCTATATAGGAGAAGTTTTACTACCGATTTCGATGTCCATACTATAAAAATCGCAATAATAAACAAATTAATAAGCCTTTTCCAAACCAAAAATCCTTCATTTTCATGCCAGTATTCTATCGGTTTTATGTAAAAGCTTAGAATTTTATCTGCTGATGACTTCGGCATTTTCTACGTACATTTTCCTTAAACACCGCTCATTTTCAGGCTATCTTAACCTTTAAACATGAAAAACAATAGGAGATATGGTTTTGAAAGATATCCTCCTTTATTAGGAGACAAAAAGATGAATGAGAAGATTATCAAAACTGAACGACTAATATTGTATTAGTCTATGCCATATCGCAAGCTGAGATCAAGCTCCTCATTCATTAAACATGGGATCAAACTATTTTCCCGGGTGGATAGAATATGAAAGAGACAAGTAAACAGAATAGTGATCGATGTACAAATGATTTCCTTACAGAAACTAAGGTGATGGGATTTTGCTCGATTTTTAATAATTATTAATATCTCTATTTAACTTCGTTTGTCTACGTACCATATATTCTAACGCAGTTGATGCTGAAAAGTTCATCAGTTTATAAATTATATGTGATAAAAATGATTTTTATTACATTTCTTTGCAATAATTTGTGAAGTACAACTGTGTAGTCAAGTTGAAGATTTAGCGTTCAGCTTTGAAGACCTCTATCGCCCGAAATCTGAAGCGTGTTACAACCCTCAATCCTTATGTTCTCAGTCCATAGTTGCCGAGCTTGTCCTGAGTTCCCCCTTGCTGCCTGGCTTGTGCTGGGTAATTCACGCTGGTAATAAACTATATGTCGTTTGTTTCAGTCAGTGTTCCTGTCATTGCCATCATTATATCTTGATACATTTCTAAATTTTAGAGGTAAATTGTTCTTGGTCTTGTAAATATTCGGCAATTGAGCCACTCATATGAGAATTTGTCAATTACTTGAAAGGCATGACCAGAATTTTATTAAGTGTTAGGTTATTTATATTCACGCATGCGTATGAAGTAACTAATTCTAAGCGGCTCGTGTAATACATAGCCGGTGGAATACCAGGTCTCAATTTTAGGTAAATATCTTAGCAGAGGAAAGGGACAAAATATAAACTCGAACGTCAAGTACAATAATTCAACATGGCTAGTGTTTCCTACCAAATAGCGAATCTTCTTGAGAAGGTAACGTCAAATTTATTTATCTATCAATTATTCTTTACGCACTACTGTTTCAATCATTGTTACTGCGGTTAATAAACTTTGGCAATTATATTTTCTTATTTATATTATTTCATCTTTAATGTGCTGGGAACATCCAATAACAGATGACATCGAGCGATAAGGATTTCAGATTCATGGCAACTAATGATTTAATGTCAGAACTCCAGAAAGATAGCATTAAGCTTGATGATGATTCCGAACGCAAAGTTGTAAAAATGTTGCTTCGTTTACTTGAGGACAAGAATGGTGAAGTTCAGAATCTAGCTGTTAAATGGTAGGAAAGCAATTTGGAAGACTTTTAATTTAGTATTTAGTTTAGAGATTTCATATCATACTTATGTCGTTAAAAGAATGCATACAGTTTGTACTCGGATATTAATCTGTATCTCCTTCAACATTCTCAGCCTTGGACCACTAGTCAACAAAGTAAAGGAATATCAGGTGGAAACTATGGTTGACGCTCTTTGCACAAATATGGTCTCTGAGCGGGAACAGTTACGAGATATATCCTCTATTGGATTAAAAACTGTCATAGGAGAATTGCCTCTTGCTTCTGGACCTTTGGCTGCAAACATCTGCAGAAGAATTACCGGTCGGGTTAGCGGAGCTATTGCTAAGGTATTTGGTTTTTAATCGAAAGAGATTTATTTGATTTATGTATTTAAGGTGTCAATAATCTAAGGAAATAGGTTCCTATTATTGTTCTGGAACAATGTAATTGACAACTATAATTGTTGATAAACTTAGTAATAACTTGGTTTTATTTTTGTTATGCTCTTTAAATAGTTCATATTTCGAATTCATTTATTTATGACTTTACCATCAAAAGCAGTAAAAGTTTATACTTCTGATATTATTATAGTATGATTGATGAGTATAAATTGTAATTATATATTTATAGAAAGAAGATGTATCTGTTCAATTGGAAGCCCTGGATATTTTAGCAGATCTTCTTTCAAGATTTGGAGGGTTGCTTGTTTCTTTCCATCCAACTATACTAGAAGCACTTTTACCACAGCTTTCATCTCCAAGACAAGCTGTGCGCAAGAGGTGAAGAAGGATTGATTTGTGAATTTGGCTGAAACAAGAATTATCACAAACACCTGAATTTCAGAAAACTTATATCATTAATCTATTTTTTCCAGGACAATTGTAGCTCTGAGTCATTTGGTTATGTCCTGCAACAATCAGCTTTATGCCAAGCTAATTGACTTTCTTTTGGAGGAATTGTCAAAAAATAGCCAATCGTCAACAACTAGGACCCACATACAATGTATTGCATCAATATGGTAAAATAATAATTAATCATCTAATTATTAATAACTGTATTATTATTGAAAAATATTTGATAATGATTTGTAGCTAGTGGTAGTACTTCTTGCCATATTTCATTGAACCATAAATATATGAATCACCATTACTCATTCCTTAAAGATAGAACTCAGAGAGTTCTGATGTCTGTAGTGTATATGGGACTCATCCTTCATCATTCTGATTCAAGAGTTTTTTTTTAGTTTTGAATGTATACATTTCTGAATGTGTAATAAGACAATATCTGAACTTCACTAATATGTAAATTAAATGGATATTTAGTTTATTTTAAATATTTTTTATTTTTACCTTTGATGATTGTGTAAATACAACTTAATTCAAGTGTTGAAACTTCTTTAGATTCCTCATTGGTTTTTCATTCTTCTATCCTATTTTTCAAAATTTATTTATCCTTAATTTTCATTTCTTTTTCTTACTTCTTCTATAAAAAATTTCTGTTATATGGCATATTGAGAGATAGTAAAATATTTGTACAGTATAGATATGTGTATATTAAAAATCATATTGGAAAAGGTATTTGTTCCTAATAAAATATTTCCAAATTTTTTGTAGTTTGTATCAATATTTTTTCTTTAAAAGAAAATGATATTGCTGTATTTATTTTTTTACTATTTCTATAAAAAGATAAGTCATTCTTACCAAATTCGTGACCCTTAGAATAACACGTTTAAGAGCTTGATTGCTAATCACACTTTTTATATTTGCTAATCATTCTTATACATGGTTTTGTAAGTAAAAGCATGCATTCACCATGAGTAAATGATTAAGTTCACTCTCGTGTATGTTTTTTACATACAAGAAAAAATTACTTATTTTTTAAGTGTAACAATTAACAAATTTAATATTAAAAATGTAATTTTGATGATTCATGTGCCACTCATTATGTCTCAAGATTACTTCTAGATCTTTCATCTCCATATATTTAAGGCCCTTCCGATTGTCAAGACTTGAAATTTTTCTATTATCTTTTGAATTCTTCAATGGTGCTCATTTTGTATCTCTTACTTTTTGTGCTTCTGTTGGATGCTGATTCTCACTAATTTTGGAGTCCACATCTAAGACTATGTGAATTTATTATTTTCACATGTGATAATGTCTGATTTACATGGTGGTGGGGTATACTATCTGTGTGCATCCTCTTCCAACAATTATCACTGAATTTTTTCAACTTTGTTTTCTCATATTTCATAGTCGACAAGCTGGCCACAGATTTGGTGAACATGTTGAGAAAATTGTTCCTCTTGTAGCACGTTATGCCCAAGAGGATGATGATGAACTGAGGGAGCATTGCTTGCAAGCATTTGAAGCATTTGTGCATCGTTGTCCTAAAGAGATAACACCACATGTTCGTAGTGTAAGTACTGTATATTGCTGTATTATATTATTCTTAATCCTCACTTAGGGAAAAATATCATCCTTTTCCTTAGAAATTGAATAATTGAGTCTGTTTTAAATGCTATTTTTTATCCTCTTCAAATCAATTTCAGTTTACTGAACCAAAACTTTCACTTGACAATCATGGAACAGTTGTTGACCATAAGTGGTTCCTAATGGTAGTATAATTATAACTATTTACCTGATTATGAGGAAGATAACATTTCCTCTTTTGTTTTCCGAGTTTTCTACTGTTACTTAATAGAAATTCTCTTCAGGAGAAACAAAGTGTAAGGATAAGATTCTTGGTTTCTTTTCAGGGTAGTATAAGAAAACATTCTTGATTCTGATTCATGCTATACTTTTTGATGAATTCTCTCTTCCATTTAGATTACTGATCTTTGCCTGCGTTACGTGACATACGACCCCAATTATAATTATGACGATGGAGATTGTGAAGATGGAGAAGAAGGAATTGGTGATGGACAAAGGATGGACACCGAAGATGATGCTGAGGAAGATGACGAAGATGATGAATATTCAGATGATGACGATATGAGTTGGAAGGTAATATTTCAGTCAGAACTGATAAAATATTGCAAATCATCTTTTTTGTTTAAGATTTTCTCAGTTGCTTTCTTTTATAGTGAATATATATTATTGTTATTACTCTTCTTTTATGCTGCAAAATATCCTGTATTTCCATTAGTAAACATGACATATACAATGTATATGTCATGTTTAGCAATCTGACTTAAAATTTAACAGAATTTTTCTCAATATTATAGGTGAGAAGAGCTGCTGCAAAATGCCTGGAAGCTGTTATTTCTACTAGGCATGAAATGTTACCAGATTTCTACAGAACAATATCTCCTGCACTCATTGCTAGATTCAAAGGTTTGAGTTTTCAATTCTATTAAACATTATGTACAGTCTGAAATTCGGTTACTCTGCAGTTTATTTTTCACTGTTAAGCTGGTGATCATGTTAATCCCTTGTGTTGAAACAATGATTCTAGCTCCTCATGAGCTTCCAATTCCATATCATACAATGATGAGTTGCATTCGTCATCAGATTTAAGTTATCGTAACACTATCTATATATACTATATATTGAACTTTAGAGGGCAAGATAATGATAATCTATATTTAATTCTCTTAAATAAATTATATTTCATGAAATTTAATGAATGAGTCTTTAATAGACTTCCTTGTTTAACTTTTTTGAAAGATATTTTAAAGACTATTATTTACAAAACAATATTTTCTTTGGGAAGATGCAAATATATGTTTCCTCATCATGCTATCAGTAAAATATTATTTATTATAAAAAATTACAATTAGCAATTCTTGGGACATTGAATATTTGTTTTGTCAACCTTCAGTGAAATCATTTTCCTTCTATCACTTCCGTAATCGATTTCAGCAAACGCTTCTAAGGACTTTCATGTTTACTAGTGTGAAAGCTGTATTGACTCTTCAGATAATATCTTATAACAAAATTAATCTTCTCCTGAGCTTAGCTTTTACCATGACAACTAAGCAGTTTCTTATCAATTAGCTAGAATGCTTCAAAAATATCACTTTGTGGTAATTATTTTTTTTATTGAAGTGAGTAATGGTAGTATAGCAGTATAACTTTAAACATGAATAATTCTCAAAATATTATTGTTTTGTTTAATTTTTTCCTGCCCAATTTCAAAATATGTCATTAGAAATATTTCATATTGTTTTAATTAGCATTTTAATCAAAATAAAAACCTCATTAAAAATAATATACATGCCCATATACCTTATAATATGTACTACTAAATACTTTATTCTGCTGTTCTATGAACAGATTTTTATTATCTATGAAGTGTTTTTTCCATAAACTTAAATTACCATTGTGCATTGGAACAGTGAGAAGCATGCATTTTCTGTTGAGGCCTTTCTTTAAGTGAATGTTCTATGGTCCAAACCCAATGCATATTCTGGAATTGCTTTGATTTATCCCTTTTGGTCCCTGTCTTGGATAAAAATTTAATTGTTACGTGCCTTGCATGGTTCAGACAAACTGTAAGTGTGACAACTAGAGTCCCTGGGCCCATTAGATCACCTGAGAACGTGAAGGCAATTAGAGCTGCTATCCCCACAGCATATTGTAAACACACTACAGGAATTTCTACCAAGACTAGATGAGTTAATTTGGGGATGTTTGGTACCAACAAGATGGTACAAGGCTCATGTTTCAAGAACATAGATGTCTGTTTTGAGGGATCACTTCCTAGAGCTCCTCCTCTCAATTATGAGCGATTTGGAATGGCATGCCAAATAGGCCACAAGTAGATTTTTCTATAGGGTTTCTGGAATCATTTATGTAAATCATCCAAGTACCCTACAGGCTTTGAAGGCCAACATTCAGGAAGGGAACAATTGCTAGAATTATGCTATGGCTATATAATATGGCTATAGTCAAAACAAAATGTAGAAATCATTTTACTCAGTGTATGGAGAAGGGGGACATCATCTACCTAATTTGATCTTTAAAAAGAAGTAAAAAAAGACCTAAGATATGTGCCTAAATTATTTAAAACAAAATTTTGAATCTTAAAATTACATTCTTACATGGATTTTGATTAGTTTGAAGTATGGAAGTCATGCAGCTGCTGCACCCCGTACTATTAATAAGAATAATCATGGATATCAATACTATTGTATTCAACTTTCTTGTCGTGTTTAATTGTGAAAAAATTCAAATATATTGAATTAGCATAATTAATTACATTTAAATTCTCATAATCCCATTCAAATCTATTACTCCTTGATTATTCCTACAATATATTCTTTGATATTCCAGAACGAGAAGAGAATGTGAAATCAGATGTTTTTCATGCTTATATGGCTTTACTTCGGCAAACAAGACCTGCTGTTAGTATGTCACTAGATCCAGATTCTATGGACCATGAAGAAGGTCCTATTTCTATGCTCCAACAGCAGGTTAGTATCTTGAAACATTTGGATTTTGAGTGTTCCTTTCTTACAGTGAATGGGATATGAAAGCCTTTATTGATAATGTAATGGAATTTTCAATCCTCTTTGACAAGTATAGTTTATCTCCTTTTATATTGGATGTTACTATAAAATTACTTTTTTGTTTTTAGTTAAAATCTGAATTGTTACATTCATTTATTTAGTATTTATTAATTGTTGCTAGAGCCACAAATAGGCTCCAGGCACATTCATTATTTACTGTGCACAGAATTGTTTTATTTTTTTGGAAGAGCTAGGTAATTAAGTAGTTTTTAATAATCTACTTTAAATATCTTTTGATACCTTTCTGCATTTAAATGTGTATTACTCCATAGAAGCAAACTATTTTCACAATATAGTTTCAAAATTATAAATAATAAAATATATAAATGAAATAAACGTTTGTATAAAAGTATAAAGATAAAGACTTAAGTCACTTGTATCTATTAACAGAAAAAGGGGAGAAAGAGTTAGATAAATCTTTAATTTCTTAATTTCATTAATATAATATAAATTATAAATATATTATATATATCATATAATTATAAATATATTTATTACTTATTAAAATAGTCTAAATTAGTATATTAATTTTTTATACTGTTAAATTAATTTGTCCAATTGTTAAAGTGTTTATGATGCTGGTCTTATTCCTCCAATTTCCCTCACAAGCAGTTTCATTTGCATGGGATTAGCCAGCTGCTGAGGTTTCAGTCGTACATTGTAATCAAAGTAGAGCCTCCCTTGAGAGTAAACATGTTTAAAATTTTTTTCTCAGGTACCAGCAATTGTGGGTGCAGTTCATCGTCAAATGAGAGAGAAAAGTATCAGAACTCGCCAAGATTGCTTTGCTTTGTTGAAAGAGCTTGTTGCTGTATTGCCCGGGGCTCTATCAGATCATGTTCCAGCGCTAATACCTGGCATCCAATATTCTCTTGGGTGAGTTTGGAAATCAATTGTGCCTTAGAATGAAAATTACCTTCTTTGTATTATTTATTGGAACCACTATGTTTGGTGTTAATGACAACACTTGGTTTTGTTTTAATGTATATTGCATCAAACTTCATTCTTGATTCATTTCTACTTGACTAAATCGATATTGCTTGTTTTAACTTGGTGGAAAGCCATATTGACGTGAAAGAGAAGTCTTAGTACTTCTTCACGATGAATCATTCTCCTACAGTTTTTGTAAGTTCACTGACATCTTCTGGTTCAAGGAAATACTCAGGCATAACTTAAATAGTAAACCTGAGTGTGGAGAAGGAGGGGGTCATTCAGTAAAGAGTGCATGGTACAGTGTAGAAGGGAAAGAAAAATTGCTCATTGACTAGTATGCTAGTCATGTGTAAATTCCTTATTTCCATTTCTTCCTCCAAGTAGCAGAAATTATTCTCATTATCAAGGGTATTTGGTCTGTGTCTGTTATATGAAAGTTAAAGAGCAAAGTTTGATAATGGTTGTCCTCTTCAAGCTTAGTCTCTGTGGTATTCTGCTGCTGAGGCTCCTGGTCTTACCGATGTATTTGTGGGGAAATCGGTGCAGGGTGTTTCATTTACACTATAGATGAATTTAGTGACCCTTTTATTCTTCTATTTCCATTGCAATCTCTGGATGTTGTTTTGGTTTTGGAATGCTGGTCTAATTTCATTCAGAAGAAAAGCTTAAAAAGATTTTTCTTGCTTAATTATTTGACCTAATAGATGCAAATAAACTTCAGTAACCTGTTGCGGAATAAAATCATTTTGAAGAATTATGAAGTCTTCATTTTCATCTCCATCTAACTTATTTAATCGTACTTTCATGGCTTAATCTGTAATATGCATATGAGAATTTTGATAATTATTTTCCTACAGAAAATTCTAATTAAGAAATTTTTCACTAGGTGAAAAAATATCTTAATGATGTGAAATTATAATGAATGTGATGTAATGTTACTCTTTCTCATAGGTTGGATGATAAGAATCATTAAGTTTTTGTCTTCTGGTATGTTTCAGTTTTTTGTAACTACTCTCACATGTGACACTTATTCATTGATAGAGCCATTGTCAAACTGAAAAATTGAATAGCCTATCTATGAGTCAAACTCAAGATCTAGCTATCCTTACACTCTTAAAACTCCATAATAATATATAATCCTCTTACTTTCAACCATTTATTGCCTTAACTATCTCCATACCATAAACTCTCAATGTTCATAATTTTTACAGCTTTCCCTACTTTTATAATATATATTGTAAATTAATACCCTATAATTAGGGTATTAATGTATTTGCCAACCAATTTTTAAAATCAATTATGATTGAAATTATTAAATATTTTATATCTCTGGTTTCTCTGCTTTCATGAGGTAAAAATTTCCTCGTGTGAAAAATATTAAATAGTTCCATATATTTTATTTCATGGTTTCAGAGACAAGAATTCTAGTAGTAATATGAAGATAGATGGCCTTTCTTTTGTTCATTGCCTGCTGACTAGTCATCCAGCTGAGGCCTTCCACCCATATGTTCACTTACTATTGCCACCAATTGTTGCTGCTGTATCTGATCCTTTCTATAAGATTGCTGCTGAAGCCCTTCTTGTTCTTACTTACATGGTCTGTGTTATTCGTCCTCTTGGTAAGTATTTGATATTTAAGAAATTAATAGCAATCTTGAGAAGAGACTTCTGAGAGATTTGTATTATATATGTATATTTATATATCTATTATATATAGCTGCTTCGGGGGTATGTATATAGGATATGAATGTCAGGCCTGAACTACTGGGGCCACGGGCTTGCTGATTTTTTTTGTGTAATTTCCCTCAAGAATACCTGGGCTAGATTTTCAAAAATTTTTAGAGCACTTTCCGTGTGCATAGATGCTTCAAGTTTCACATATCGGTAGATAGGCCAAATTAAATGTTCAAGCACTGTAATAATGATGTAAATATTTGTTGGTTTGATTCTAGGGGGCGTTTACTATATCTCTATAAGAAATGCATAGGGAAATCATAACTCCTTATGAGGCACTTCTTGAATGTATTTTACTGTGAAATTTAGAGAATTTATTGGTATGATGATACTTATGCAAACAATGAAAACATTTGACATAGATCGTCCTTAATTCAATGCCTAGGCAGGAAGATTGCTGCCACAAGAAATACATGGGAAAATTTAAAAAATGGGACTGCCAGTTCTACTTCTACCATGTATCGGGTCCTCCTTCATTAATTGATGCTTACAGCTTGCTTGAATAAGATAGTTAATGTGCTGAATTAATACATGTTATATCATTACATATAATTATGGTATTGTTTAAACTATTATTATGATAAATATATTTTAAATGGATGAATAAAATAATTATACCATGCTACAAAAAGAAGAGGGAATGTACTTTCAGTTTTGGAAAAAAACTTTTATCGTGTATTGTATATATAATCAGCTTTGGCAAATAGAGTAATATAGCAAATCAATGGGTTGCCGAACTAAAGCAATATTTTGTTGAATCAGATAGGAGAATGTGTTCATAATTTATGAATAATATTCAATGGTATAACAAGAAAAATTAATATGAATAATTAATTTGTTTATTAGTTTTGTTCAATAATGAAAATTCTTATAGTAAATCTGATTGTTTAATGACAAGTATCAAATGTAAGGAATACATTTTTAACCTAGTTCTTTTTGGAATTCATACAAAATATAGACTTTAACAATTAACTCTTAAGGTTAAGGTTATCATGATTTTGTGATTTAATAGCTTTGATTGATATTTTGTTGGTAAGAAATTTTAAGTATTAACTACCAATTAAGAATACCATGGAGGACCTTCTTTGAAACTCAATTGTGCTGTCAGCAAAACAAGCATCAGGCTTCTGATGTTCATTCATCCTCTTCATTAAGTGATCTCTTAGGACATCTGTGCAGTAAAAGGAAAATAATTAATTACCATCCATTTTTTCTCTTGATCAGTGATATTTCTTCTATCACATTGGCACTCAAAATATATCTCACTTTTCAGTTCAGCATAAAGGACACATCATATTTCAATTGCTCAAAAACCTGCTGTGCATTTGATGATATGACTTATTCTCTACATTTGACCTAAAATTTTGATGGAAGGGATACTAGTTTTTAGAGCTTGGATAAAGTTTAATTTTCTTTTTAATTAATAAACCTCGATATTATTGAAAATAAATCATGATTTTATCTTTAACTTAAAGCAATAATAAATGTAGCAACATTAAAAAGAGAGAATGCCCTCCTTCTTTAAAGCATTGTGCCCGTGAAGTACATTTCTTATACATATACTGCTATTTCAAACCAAAGTATGGTTTTTAATAGTCTTAAGTCTCATACTAAAATCAATAAATTTCAGGAAGGTTTTAACATGAAGAGACCATTAAAGAAATGTAAGAAAATCCATCGTATTTTGAAAAATCAAAAGCACACAAACTTGAAACGACTCCTATTACTTTATCAAAAGTTAATTAGGAATTTGGCTCGAATTACTTTAAAAAATCTAAATTTTATTTAATTCAGAAAAATCACTCTGAAGTAAAAGAAGTTCCAAAAAGGAAAACTTCTCCTAATTCACCTCAAAGTTAATTTTTATTATCTTAGTATTTCATCCTGTTCTGTATTAAGTTTCTAATTCATTACAATTTGTATATATTATCATACACATTAATCTTTCAGATGAACCAAGTGGCTTTGATTTCACTCCATTTACTACTGACCTGTATCGCTGCACACTTGTTCGATTGAGAGCTGCTGACATAGACCAGGAAGTCAAGGAACGAGCTATATCATGCATGGGTCAGATCATTTGTAATCTTGGTGACTGTTTACAGGCAAGTTTCCCTCTTTACTATATTGTTCTCAAATTAACTAGATCTTTAATAATATTCTCTTGTTCCCTTATTATGAAAATTATGGATTTATTAATGGATTATATTAGTATGTCAGCTATAGTTTTATTATTTTTAATAGAATTATAAGGTCAAAAATTAAATAGCACTGGATTAAATTATTAATATCAATCAATATGAAATTATACCAATAGAATAAATTGAAATTTGATGAACAGTAATTATTTCAATTAGAAAACAGTAGACATGTTGAGTTTTTAATGATTTTGTATTTTTTATGTAAGAAAAATGGGTCAATGCTTTCAAGAGACTGTTTCGCTATCATCTACTGAAATGTTTACAATGAGTGAACTGATTTCTAAATTCTTAGCATAATGTTTTTGTCTATCATGTATTTTAGGGTGAACTACATACTTGTTTGCCCATCTTTCTTGACCGTCTGAGAAATGAAATTACACGTCTCACAACAGTGAAGGCTCTCACCAAAGTTGCTGGTTCTCCTTTACACATAGATTTGGCTCCAATCTTGGTAAGTGTTTGACATGATTATTTATAAAAAACCTCAAATGATCCTCCGTCAACTATTACTGTCATGTATTCTATATTTTTTAAATATGAAGGCTTAAATGTATTTCCCTTTTTCATTTAAAAATATTAGTTTCGTACAGCTTTTATAAATGAACTTTATAGAATGTGTTTAATGTTAAAAAAGATACACATGAAAAAAAATTTATTATGAATTATATAAACAATGTAGGATAAGACTCCTGTTGTTTTTTTCTTCATTTATCATACTTATACAATTGGTGGAAGAGCAAATAATTAATGTTAAATTTTGATCCAGGCTGAAGCAGTACCCATTTTGGGTTCTTTTCTTCGTAAGAACCAGCGAGCTCTTAAATTAAGCACCCTGACATTGCTGGATACCCTAGTCAAAAATTATGCATCTGCTCTCAACAATGATCTTTTAAATGAGGTAAGTAATTTTTTCAAAGTTTTATAGGGATAGATTTATTATTATTTTATAATTATTTGTCTGTTGGTATGGTCTATCCATAAATTGTGCATTACATGTAAGATGTTTGTATTTCTTTCATTATATTGTTCTAGAATATTATATTATTAACACATTGTTGGTTATGTTGCTAGTAGGCTTATCTAGTAATCCTATTTTAATTTTCAGACATGTTGTTTATTTTTTATGTATTTCCTTACTTTATATTCAGTAATGTTCTATAATAATTTCATAAAATCATTTTCAAATTTTATTGATAGATTTGTATCAGCTGATTTCAAAAAGGAAGTTAATAGATTCAAATTGTGTTGTGGATCAACTAATCTGTTACATATGAAAAATAGCCAGCAAACTTTTACTTGTTTAATTAATATTTTTTTAACTAAGCTATTTCATTTTTCAGGTAACATCTGAGTTACCACCTCTGATAAGTGAGGCAGATCTACATGTAGCTCAGCTTACACTCACATTGCTCACATCCATTTCCTCCCTCCTGCCAACTGCACTTATTGGACCATCACCTGCTATTCTACCCGAAGTACTACATCTAGTTAGATCTCCTCTTCTCCAAGGTAAGTGTTTTGTGCGGTTTTAACTGTAAGAGCATCATGTATGCTACAGTTTACCACAAATGACTTGTTGCTGTTATTCTCCTAATAGAGATGCATCAGCAAAAATTTTATTTGGACAATGCCTGAGAGAGCGGATAGATAGTGAAGGTTCCTTCAAACTCTATAAGATAAAGCAAATCCCAGTAGTAATTCAAGTATAGAAATATTTCTTTAATGCAAGCATTAATGAAATTAAACCAATTGGGTTTGTATGATAAATAAAGATATCTTTGAAGTTTTCAATGTAATTGTGGAACTTATCTTTGAAAACTTTCTGCAATTGTATTTAGTTAAATTATAAAATTTTTGTTCTAAAATCTGATTGTTGAATACCAAGCACTGAAAGAAATGTAAAAGTACAAAAATTCCTCCTTTTTAAGCTAATGCAATGATTTATAAGTTAAGAGACAGAGATTGGAAGAGGACCATAAGGTACAGATAATGACTGATCTTTCCAATTTACTTGTTTATCACTGTTTTTCTTTGGGATAACTTGCTACATCATCTGGATTCTAGACAAGACTTTGATCTACTCTTCTTACCTCCCTAATATTCACTACATGAAGGCTATATTTGGCTCCTAGGTCTAGAGGCAAGTGGGTGATAAGCATTTCCTTTAACAAATCCAATCAGCAATAGTTGCCTAAAACCTCTATGAAGATCTCTAGGATATACAACTAAATACTATTTGGGTATTAGATGACAAAGACATGCAAATATGCCTTCATTGACCTAAAGTCATCACTATACCTACGTGCACTATCACATGTGCATTTTAGCACTAGTGGCAAAGGTTCTGAATACATTTATAAATATATAATATACATATATGTATGTATATGCGTTCAAAGCACTCAAAGGGATACTTAATTCAATGTATATTATATCTATTTTTATTTTACTTTACAGGCCATTTTATCCTTTAATACATTACTGGTTGATTTTATTTATA
Source organism: Pantala flavescens (assembly GCA_020796165.1). Taxonomy (NCBI): domain Eukaryota; kingdom Metazoa; phylum Arthropoda; class Insecta; order Odonata; family Libellulidae; genus Pantala; species Pantala flavescens. Next base: position 20,467,774 of record CM036882.1, read on the forward strand.
ATTTAGAGAAATTCTATAATTTTCCAAATTCATGTGAAAGAAAGTTGTATGTAGAATTGTATTTTGTTTCTTTCAGGTGCTGCTCTTGATTCCATGCTTGGATTTTTCAAGGCCCTTGTGGTTGCTGGGCTTCCTGGTCTTGGCCATGCAGACTTGCTTGGAATGTTAGTATCTCTAGTTCATAGAGGAAGTTCTGGTGTGCCAACTACTCATTCGTCTCGGGGAACTCTGCCAGTCGTTCACCGCCAGGTTAGTAATTTTCCTCACTTTAAATGGAGCCTTCTTTATATCTTCAATTGTAATGTATAGTATTAGTTACAATGTTGAAAAAACCTCTATGAGTTCATTAGTATTGGAGTAAATTAGTGAGGGATAGGACCTTTCAAGGGTCAATTGCATTGCAATTTTGGCCAAACCCTCTTCTCTTGTTACTTCTTGGAAATTCATCCTGCAATTACAAAATTTAATATTTTATTGGCCTTGACTATGATTTTTTTCTGAGCCATTTGGAAGCCTGTGTCCCAAAGTACCAAGAGTATGGGCCAAAGGCATCTATCCCTGTGAAAACTTTACACTCTATATACATATAGAGTGTAAAGTTTTCACACTCTATATATATATATAAATAAGAGCATCAGTAAGGATACATATATATATATATATCCTTACTGATGCTCTTATTTAAATATTTTTGTTCAATAGTTTGTTTTACTGTACTGATGTCCAATTATTGCAGTTACATCAGTAATAATTTCTGCCTCATTTGCTTTTATTCCTGGTAAAACTTCACAAACTTTGAGTTTCAGTGCCTTCAAGAGAAAAACATCCTATATAATATTCATTCTTGTATGATTATTTACAACCTGTATGTAACTAGCCTCTATGTATGTACCCGATGTTGTGACTTACTGCTGGTCTCTTCTTTTCCTGACCAGTTAATGTTTGAACGGTTCAAATTTCCAGTAATTACAAAGGATTTACTATTGTCTCTATGTCATCTCTATTAGCCTCTCAACCATAGCAAGGTCCTTCTTGGAAGACCAGTACTACTTAAAAGTTTCTCTTTATCATTCTGTCCCTGATATCAGTGCTCTAGATTTTTTATTCATTATCTCTAGAGGCTCAAAAATGGTGTAGAGTAGGGATAAACTCAAAAACAGTTTAGAGGCACAAATAAAACCAACTCTTTTATCTACCATATATACCTTGAACTTTTCTGGAAAAATTTCAGCTGAGCTATTTTTATTATTAAACCATGACTTTGTTTCTATTACTCTATTACATGTATACATTATCTGAGTCTATTTAAGTATCCACTTCTTGGATTTTATTGTAGACGCTGCAACAGTTAACCTTCAATCCAATTGACATTAAGATATTTTTGCTGTTAATTTTAAATAAATTGTGAGACAGTTTATTTGCCACACCATCATTTATTTTATGATATAAATTTCTAAATCGGGAAAATAATGTTTTGAAAAAAAATAGTGCTAGAAATTCTCACTGCCACATGATTGCAAAGTGTAGTATTATTTTCTCTTCCTCTTGAAATTAATTAATCTTTCAGAGTCCTGTTTTTTATTTCTCTTTAAAGTTTAATTTATATGTGGATTAGTACTGCTTTCAGTTCTAAAGAAAAATTTCTGTAAATTGCAGGCATATCACTCACTAGCCAAGTGTGTTGCTGCATTGACCGTCACCTGGACTAGAGAAGAAGCTCGTGGGGTTGTAGAAAGATTTCTAGCTGATGTTAGAAAGGGAACTGCAGATAGTGGAGTTATTCAGCCATCTTCACAAACATCAACTTCATCTGTTTCTTCTGGACGTTCAGATGCAGAGCACGTCTTTGCTTTGCTTGCAATTGGAGAAATTGGTCGACACCTGTTAGTATAACTGCATTCTTAGGTTGAAAATATAATTTTTTAAAGGGTTTTAAAAATTTGAGTGGAATTCTACTAGTAAGCCTGATATTTGTGTAAGATAAAGTAACTCATCATCCTCTACGTAAATAAGTTGTTAGCCTAATATTCATACTCAACTTATTTCAGTTTAGAAGAAAACATATTTCAATATATTAAAAATAGAGTAAAAATTTTCTTTAAATATATTAAGTAATGCTTTTTATGATGATCATAAATATCAAGGAAATGAATTATTTTGAAATATTAGAGAATTATTGTCTGCTAATCAAAAGATTTTCTTTTACTTAAGCTAAAAGGTATTAAAAAACTTCTATCAATCAATCAATTCTAACCTTCTAATTCTTTTCTTCTGTTACCTAACCTATCTTTTTGCATCTATTAGTGTCTGTTAAGTTAATTATTATTTATTTTAAATTGCTTGTGTCATAATACAAATTTTGGATAGTAATAGTTCTTGTCATTTTTCTTTTACCTTTATTTCAAAACACTTTCAATATAATGAAGACATATTGTCTTCATTATATTAAAATCACACAATTTATCTAAAAACTTTGTTTTATAAATACAAATCTTAACTGTTTTATTCAGGGATTTGAGTGAAGTTCCAGAGCTTGGCCGTGCTATCCTAGATTCTTTCTCTCCTCCGTCGGAGGAAGTGAGATCAGCTGCATCTCATGCTCTGGGTGGTGTTGCTGTTGGGAACTTATCTAGATTTCTACCATTTGTATTACATCAAATTGAAACAACTCCTCGAAGACAGTATCTATTACTACACTCTCTGAAAGAGGTTAGTAAAAATTATATGTTGCTTTCATCATATCATGTTTTTGATCTAAATTTCATTTAATTGATGAACTTATCCATTTTCTTTACTCAATCATGATGATCCTTAGCTGACGTATTAAGTAATAGTTACCAAATTATAGTCTTTATGCTTCTCTGAATATAATATTCCGGTTTTAGGTTTCTTTTCGTATCATTCTTTGAAGAGGCATTTTTGTAATCTACATGCCTTGAAATATAGCATAGCATAAGGTTTAAAAAGTATGGATATGGGAAAATTTTTAGTGATTAGCATTTAAAAGTTTATTTCCTTTTTTTGTTGTTGTTTTTGTACCATCTCTCTGAGAAAGGAAATATTTGTATGTATTACAAGTTTAAATATGTTTGAATGTATTAAGATTGTGCCAATTGAAAATTTGATATTGCTTTATAATCGCATCATTACTTCTATGTAGTTGGTCTATTAATAATATTTTGGAATTGGAAAACAAACAACAGGTCAATGCAATCTTTATAGATATCCATTGAGCAATTGAAATGGTTTCTCACCAAATTTTATTTTATAAATTAAAAGTTGTGAGAATTGATGTAGAAGTAGTTGAGTGGATATAAAACTGAACAGCAGGGAGAAATGAGTAGTGCTTGACTGAATTAGTTCAAACCTTGTAAAGGTTACTTTTGGTCATTTCATAGGGCATCGTAATCTTAGGTTTAAATATACATCTCTTCTCTTTTAAATATACATGAATGAGCTCAGCAAATTAATTATATTTGCACACTATGTATAGTATGCAAATATAATAAATTATTTATCGTTATTAATACAGTTGTTACGATTGCCGATCAGTCAGTTGGAAACAAAATTGAAAAATAGAACAAAAAATTCTATGAACTAAACATATTAAAACCAAAACCCTTGAATCAAATAGATGTACATTTGTTAGTTTAAAACCTTCTTGCTTATTAATTTTTTGTCACCCAAAGTTCATGCATAATTTTGATCTCATTTTTATCATAGTCCATTTCATATCTTCCTCAACTTTGCCTTTAAAGTTTGCACTGAAGGAAGTAATGGCTCAAATATATTTGCAGGCTATGTATTCTTTGATTCAATGCTCTGGTTACTAAACATATATTTACCTGAATTTTTCCTCAGATAGGGGTTTGATTTTATAACTCTGCTATAGTAAGTTTACTTTTTAGTCTATCACTGATGGCATACTAGGAATGATGAATATAGATCAAATACAAATTTGCTGCCAATTTAATCTCTTTTGGCCATAGGAAAGTAATTCTGTAAATAATTAAAATATCTATTTCAAGAACTAAATTGTGGCTTTCCAAATTACAGATCATTGGAAGTCAAAGTGGGAGTGGAAGTGGGGCTTTGCAAGCTTGGGTTCCTGCAATTTGGGAGCAACTGTTTCGTCATTGTGAATGTGCTGAAGAGGGTACAAGAAATGTTGTTGCTGAGTGCCTTGGTAGGCTCACCTTAGTAGACCCTGCTGCTCTCCTCCCACGCCTCCAGGAATCACTTTCATCAGAATCTCCTCTGATGAGAACAACTGTAGTTACAGCTGTGAAATTTACTATTTCTGATCAGGTAAGTAAAACCCATTGAAGATCTATGGCTTAATTGAATAACATGAAGTGAACTGGCATTGCTCTTCTATATCCTAATTAAGTAATTTAACTTCTTAAAACTATAAAGTTTATTTTTTAAATTATCTTATCCCAATCTGAAGTGGTAAAGATGGCTTTCTTGAATATATCTCATCTTGTTTTTCTCTCAATAAATTCTCTAACATCATATATTCTTACTGTAAAAGTATTTAAAATATTTCCTTAACGTGTCAGAGCTATAAATGAAGATATATTAGATATAAATCATATCAATTCAAGGAATATTATTCTCATTTTTTATATCACCTTTCATTAAAAACTAAATTACATCTGTCCTATATAAATGTGCTTCTAGTCTTTTCTTGAATATCTCTTTTCTAAAGCAAAAATTATGGATAAAAATATTCTAAGTAATAATTTTCAATTTTTTTCTTTTTATTATTCCTAAGAGGTTAACTTAGACTAATATTGGACTTATGATTTGGATGAAATTAGGCTAGTATTGGTTTTAGTTTTAATGCAATGTGTTGAATCTCTGTTATTAAATGTGTATTTATTTCTATATAAGATAATTTTAAAAAAATCTATTATCCTTGATATATCTGTTAAAATTTTAAAATATTTATCAAAATTGACCTTGAATGAATTTCTCTCTCTCAGCCACAGCCAATTGACGCACTCCTTCGAGCTGGTGGAATGAGCAGATTCCTCAGTGCACTTGAGGATCCTGACCCTAATGTTCGGAGAGTTGCTCTTATTGCTTTCAACTCGGCTGCTCACAATAAACCATCTCTCATTCGTGATCTCCTGGAAACTGTGCTCCCTCGTTTATATGCTGAAACCAAAGTCAGGGTAACTATTTCTTTATTTGAATCATTTATAGATCAATGAAAATATTTCAAATGTTATTGAGATATTAGGAAACATTAAATTGTTTGGAGTAGTCCTTAATTTTATATCTAAAGCTGAGTCTCCATTAACTGGTTTCTTTCAGATTATCTTATTATTTATTGGTATATACATGTTTATGTAATTATACAATTTATAGGATCCTATCAATAATTAATACAATTCATTTATTTTTTTAAGAGGGAACTCATAAGAGAGGTTGAAATGGGACCGTTTAAGCACACTGTTGATGATGGTTTGGATGTACGCAAAGCAGCTTTTGAATGCATGTACACCCTGCTTGATTCGTGTTTAGACCGTCTAGATATATTTGAGTTTCTGAATCATGTAGAAGGAGGCCTTCGAGATCATTATGATATTAAGATGCTGACATACTTGATGGTTGCCCGTTTAGCCCAGCTCTGCCCTTCTCCAGTTCTCCAACGTAAGTTCTTATATTTTGAAAAGTTCATGAAAATGAATTGATTGCCACTTAGTTTTGTTGGAATATTTAAAAACATTTGGTTGTTTGGTTTGGTCATTTGGGAATTTGGTTGTAAATTTTCTACAAGTCAATATGGTCTCTAATAATTACCATTTAATTCTATAGTCTTCTTCATACATCATCATTTTCTACTGATATCTTTCCTCTCTTCTTGTGATCCACTGTTAAAATACTGCAAAAATGGTAAAAATATATCCACTAAAAATTTATTTATTGTGCCCTTTCTAGTCTGTTTTATTAATTTTGTCTATTATCATTGAAAAGTCAAAAAGTTTTACAGAATATCCATCCATACTGCAATATTTTGACATTGATATCTTAAAATTTAATTGTTCTAGTTATATTTTCTAACTCAATGAGATGTTTTATTATTATGTTTTATTTCCACAGGTCTTGAGCGTCTAGTTGACCCCTTGCGTAGCACATGCACAATGAAAGTTAAAGCCAATTCAGTGAAACAAGAATATGAGAAACAGGATGAATTGAAGCGTTCAGCAATGAGGGCCGTTGCTGCTCTTCTTACCATTCCAGATGCTGGTAAGGGCAACTAGTTCATACCTCTTATTTTGTGGATTTGTTTAGATATTTGTTTATTCGGTTCTTAATACCATGAAATTGTGATTTGTGTTCTGAATTTTTTTATTTATTAATATATATGTAATTCATTCCCCTCAAATACTTCTTCATAAAACTAATTATAAAATTGTGTTGCAAAATGTTTGTAAAATTCAATGCTGAATCAGTTAATTTCAATATTACTTAATTATAGAAAGATAAAAGACCACTTTTAGTAAATAATTAAGTTAGAGAACTCCTAAGCTGTCCTTTGAATTTGCAAAGAGCATTGTAAGGCGATTAAGGGTGCAATATTAGAAATTCAGTATTTTTTATGTACATTACCCTCCATCTGTTTATGAGAAATTAAAATTTAAAGATTGATATTTTATTTTCTTGAATAAAAGAATTAGGCTGAGACTGCTTGTTAATGTCAGTATGAACAACTAATCTTACAGAGAAATCCTATGGAAAAAGATGCAGTCACATTCATAAAAATTAATTCAACTCCAAAATAGGTATATGGTATGTAGAAGATGATGAATATGAATTAAAGAAATTCAGAATCATAACTGGAAATAATCATAATCAGAAGTAGAGAAAACGTTAATCAGATGCTGGGCTACAAAACAGAGTGAAAAATGCACTATGATCAATCAGACTGCTTCAACTAACTTCACCACCAAATCTGCTGATAACGGCCACTCTCAGTAGTGGTCTTATCTGAAATAAGTGTGGCTAATTCCAGCTGGAAATAATTGCAAAAAAAATCAATCTTTAAATTTTCATTTCTTATAATCTGATGGAGGGAGACATCTATAAAAATACAGAATTTCGTAAATTTTGTCCTATATCGCCCTTTACTCTAACCTCTTTGCAAAGTTGTGCTCAAGTTTCATGCCTTGTAAGCCAACTGATAACGATATTACTATTCTTGGAATTATTTTCATTTTAACCTAGAAGCCATAATCTAAGAGCAATTTATAGTTTTTATTTTACTATTGTATCATGCAACTCATTCTTAGTGAAGTATTTTTATGATGATCACTACGATGTGAACTATTCTCTTCCCTAGACAAGAGTCCCCACCTAGGAGAGTTTGTTGCTCAGATCAGAAGCTCTCCAGATCTACAGGGAATATTTGAGTCAATCCTGAGGGATTCGTCTTCTTCTGGTCCAACAACATCAGCACAGAGGCACATGAGGCATCCTCGAACTCATGATGCCAACCCCATGGATTTGAGCTGAATTTTTGTGATCTTGTGCTGAATTGAGAATTGAAACCTGTCATCCCCAAGCAGCCAAACTTTCAAAGTTACGAGAAAGATATTGGCCAAAATTTCACAATTCTGAAAATGGCTTTTGTTTGTGTGGGTATTGCCGATGGATTTGAGGGTGTTGACCTAAGTGTGGAACACCAAAGGATTTTTTCCTGTGACAAACAAAGCTTTGCCTCAGAAATGTATGCTGGCTTGTTAGCGATTGGTCAAAGGTGATGGAGCCTTGCCTCTTCTGCAGCACCCTTCACTCATTGCTCTGATTTCTTCCAACTACATCATGATCCCAAATCTGTATCACCAACATTCCTAAGATCCTTCCCCCCCACTTATCTCAATATGTGAAGCCTATCTCTTACTGTATAATACTCTTCTTTTAGAAAAAGTTTGTTTTTGAGAGGAAATCTTCTCTCCTCAATGTTGAAGTGTTTATACTGGCAGTTATATTGTAATGGTTAAGCAGGATCAAAATGTGAAGTAAAAAATGTCAACTTCCTGCCAAAAAGAATGTCTATTTTGGCCAGGTTGTTTTAAGAAGGGTTGATGACTGGTAATTCTTCCGTTAGTGTTATCCCCACATAAGGATTCTGTTAATTCATTTGAATGTATTTATTCATAGGTAAATTCTTATTGATGATGGATGCCACTGTTATTGTTTATGTAGTGATGCAAAACGAGGGATTTCTCATTAAATAAAGATTTACATGACAATAATTTTTTTGACCCCTGTTATATTCCTTAAATGATTTTTACTATTTCTAATTTTTGTATACAAAATGTGATAGTTAATTCTCTAGCTAGTTCATCTAGGCTTGGTTCTAGGTAGTCTAGGTTCATTACCTTTCTTAATGTGTTGGGTTTATTGGTATGCTGGCTATAATTTAAACACAACTAGATAGAAAATATAACAGTGATAGCCTCTTTATATCTGAACTCATTTTAAGTTTAGTTTAATAAGGAAATAATCCTGGTTAATGCAGGTATATATGTAAACATTTTCTGGGCTATTAGACTCATTCATTGTTTGATTAAGTGATTCTTATGTCGAATTTTCCTTTTATTTAAGGTGCATTGTCCATATTTATTATATTTTTAGTCTTTAAGAATGGGAAAACACATTCCAAAATATTTGTACGAACTTCAGTGTATCTAGATAATTCTCCAAAAATAAGAAATTAAATATATACATTGTGCAGCTTTTATGCAAGTAAGTGGTCGATCTTCAAGAAATACGAGAACGATGTGAAACTGCTGGCTTAAATATGCAATAATTCATCACTTAAATTCTAATTAGTTCGTAAATAAACGATCTAAACTCGAAATATAAGCGTCCCCCCCAACTAAGCGTAATTTTTCTTCTACAATTAGCTCAAATTAGCTTACATGTAAAGAACTTTATAGCAGTACATATTTTATATTTTTTCAAGAACCTTCACGTTTTAAGTCCTTTCGTGTAGTATTTGGTAAGTAAACGGCTGCGCTTTATTTTTTATAGTATATTTTCCAAAAATTTCACTACTACTTACTAATTCACAATACGGCTACAGGATGGTCTCCTACATAATGTGATGCCATTTTCGTCTACTCCCTCGATTAGGAAGTTGAGGAGAAGGAACCAGAAAGAATCCTGAATTTCTTTGAAGCGTTATTTGTTTATATTTTTAGGATTGGTATAATATTATTTTCGATATCTCAGGAATTTTACTCAGAAAGTGAATTGTTTTTAGTCAATTGGACAAAATTTATTACTTAAAATATCACCGGTGCAACAGAATATTACTTGTAAGGATCACACACAAGTATTTTAACTCCTCTGATTGATCATCGGTAATCGAACGTGCGGCGGTACGTTAGAGGAGTAAAAGCGTTTGAATGAATGCCAAATAGATGTCATTAAACGCAATAACATCACTCCGAAGTTAGGGATCTTAGGGTTTTTAAACTTCTAAAGACTGATAAAAGACAAACGATCTTTTCCATAACCTGTTTAGAGGTTGTCCATAATTCCACTCAATACAATGCGAGAATTCGCACCTGTCTGAATGTACGTAATTGGGAGCTTTAAGTTATGCCATCAGCTGCATAGGTATATATGAATTTCGAAAATAAATCATTATATTATGAAATATCTCCCGTAGCCAATATTTTATTTTAATTTAGACATTGGTTCATTTATTCAACTTATTTTGTAAACCAAGGAAAGGAATTGCTGGCTTTTAAATTTTTAACAATGTTATTATCGATAGATTTGTTACCAGCGAACCATCCATAGCCATGTCTTCGAATATTTTTATAAATGTATGTATACTTTATTAAAAGCGTTCTAACTACTAAAAAAATATTGACTTTTTCAGAATTGCCAAGCTTTTAAGTTAGTCATCCCATAAGTTAAGGCGCTGTAAATTCTAGCTAATCTATTGGCGAAATTCTCGTCCGCGATTTATGCAATGATTTGCCGTTCAAAATTGCACTAAATAGTCCCTCAGACATGATTTCTATCGATAAATTTTCCAAATGCGTTTTACATCACGTATATTTATGATAATTTTAATCGTTTTATGTGCCCTTAATTTTAAAATATTAATTTAGCGAAAATGGAAACCATTATATGACAAATAATCTTACTTTCCCCACCTGTTCTATGGCTCATCATAAAAGATCATTTCCCATTTCAAATATGCATGTAATTTTTCCCGCATTAGTACTTACAATGAATCTTTTTCTCTACCAAATATAATATTTTGATTAATTGATTGTACTTAATTGTACTGATTTATCTAATATATATATATATATATATATATATATATATATATATATATATATATATATATATATATATATATATATATATATATATATATTTATATATTTATATAATGAAATCAATATGAGAAGGCGTGACTTCGTGGAATGCCATAGTAATAAAAACAAATTTGTAAAGTAAATTTTCTGTGGAAATTTACAAAGTTGTTTATATATATAAGTGAGGAGTGAAAACCTTCATAACATCACAGGAATTAATAATAAATGGCTTTACTTAAAGACATTCAACTCTTTTAATAATAATCAAGATAAATATTATGTGACAGATCTAAAGTACAATAGGCAAGAGAATTAAATTTAGTGCGACTAGACATTGAGAATTATCTTACATTAAAATAATGATTATCATTAATAATATTTTGCTTTGTAAGATCAAACAATTATCTCTATTTTGAATATGAATATGAATGGCAAAATAACTTAAAATGATCATTCATGAAAAAGGTTTTATGACACCCAGTATGAATGAATTATGACAAATGAAATAATTGATACATGGCAGTCTATGGTGCATTGCATATATCTTTGACACACTTCCAAATTAACAAAATAAACAGGTGAAGAAACAAAACTGCATTGTTTGGCGAATTTAGTCCTTTCCATATATGTAATTCCTCCAAAGAAACACTTCACTCATCCAACGCTACAAAGGATGCATATATTGAATTAAGACTGATGCACAGCCCAATAAGATCACAAACATCCTCTTCAAAATATACACCATTTTTAATCCTATTGTTTGCAGTCCAAAGTTTTATAAATCAACAGATCCAAAGATTAACTTTCTACTAATGCCATTATCATAAACAAAGCTGCTGAGCCAAATGATGAAGATGGAAAGTTGTACATGCCATTGAGAATATGTTGCACATGGCTGTAGCAGTATGTGCACGCCGGAAATAAACACAGTACTGCATGTAGCGAGGGCACTTTGCTATGGCAGTAGGCGAAGCCAACTGCTCCATCTTGTGTTTGCATTCCATGAATCTGACCAAAGGAGGGCACAGATAAAGTCTTGTAAGAAGCTGAATTGCAAAGCATGAACACATGACTATTACCTGTGGAAAAATGAACAGTATAAGAATGAGGTAGAAGCAATTTTAATAGAACTAGTAATAAATAATAATTAATTTAAATAAATTAATAAAACGAAGCAGAACTTATACTAACCTGCAATTTTCCCTCTCCATCCTTAATGGAATGCAGTTGGGAATATGTGTAAAGAGATATTAAACTGAGAATTCCTGTCAAGGTGAAATAAAGTGGGAACAGAACCTTCTGAATTTGACCAAATATGTGCCTTGGCATGGTAAAATACAAAGACAGACCTGTAAAGAGATATTACATCACTTCATGAAAACAACATATTTTTATAATTTTAATATTAAAGCGATTGAATTTAAGGTGTTTTATTAAATCAGTTTTTAGGGATAAAAGTGATATCATATCAAAGCTAAAAATATAAGCAACTTCAGTAATAAAGCTAATTATTTACCAGCAGTTCTAAGTTATTCACAAAGATGTTATTATTTCAATTTACCTGACACAAAGGTCATCCAAATTTGTGAGCCAAATTGTATAGCAAATGCAGACAAGTGAAGGAGTGAAAGAAACCTTCGCAACCTTGTTCCATGCGATACATCAGCTTGCGTTGGGTAAAATAATGCAGAGAAAACTAAGACAACAGCCATTGCAATAATATGTCCAGGTTGGGTAGTTTTCTGTAACACTCTGAAAAAAAAATGGAGCGTATTATTGCGAGCACAAGGAACACTTTATTCAGTAAAAACAATCATTAAACTAATGATGTTTCCAGATAAACGAGTTAAAGATACATTGCATTTAATTTATTATTAAACTTTCGACTCCGTAAGAGAGATATTGGCAACTAAGAGTGAGCATCTAGTTTTAAGAGTCAATTCTTTTATTGCGAATATATTTCCATGAGGTTTTCATGGTACTATGCACTCTGTGTTCTTCCGTACTGTCGTTTCTATATCCTAAAAAGTGACTCGATTTTTAACTTTTTATCGACTAGTATATAAGTTACCTTTACTCTTACAACTAACAAATTCACTTATCAACATGTTGGGTGGAAGAAAAGATTTTATTCTCAAACTCTCCTTAAAAACTACCAAATTAAAATTCAGAAAAAAATTAATAAACACCAGAAAAAATCTTTGCGCCAAGTAAAGAAGTAGGAAGATTGAGAATTTTTCCTTTGGTAATTAAAACGGTTAAAATTCAGGAGAGAAAAACTCATAAACCGAACTTTTATTCTAAATTTGACAGTATTTTTGGCAAAGAATCTTTAGATTACTTCATACTAAGTCATTCACATAAAAAATCCAACAAGTTACAGAAAATACGATATATTCGTAAATAATCTTTCATTTACGATAATTAATATTATTTCTTAATGGAAAATTAACGCTTTCCATGAATTGAACACCTATCGTAAATGTAATTCTAATTAAGACGGAGTTTATTGAACTTATAAGTCAAATGATATTTGCTATAAAAGCGACACGGAACAAATATGGTAGAAGGGATTTCGTGCTTTGCTTCTGTGTTCCGAGGCGAAGATTCCCTCAGGTACTAAATAACAGAAATAATGTTCAAATAACGCTAGAATCCGCGGATTGAAAGTGGTTCCCGATAGAAATGTAACATCAGATTCATAAGTGACTTTTAGCCCCCGCGTATTCAGATACTAAGTTTCTATGTGGTAGTACATCTGAAAGTGAAAGTAGCTTTAGTACCATTTCTCTTAAGAATCTTATGACGAATATCAGCCTAATTTGATTAACAGAAACAGTTTAACTTCAAGTAATAACTTAACCTGAAATTCAGTTTTACAACGACCGTCGAAGAAAACGGTAAAAAAAATTTACGTTTACAAGTCTTATGTTTCTGCTAGTGTTAATTTCTGGTTAAGTCACATATAACGCATGAGCGCCTTATTATGGTGAAATATCCACCTGAGGAATAATATACTTTCCGCCGAAATAGTAGCTAAAAAGGGTCTGTTCAGCGATCCATCGCGGCGAACCCCTATCATGCGCGATGTTAAGTTAAGAGCCGTTGAGATGATAGAGCGCAAATGAAGTAGACTAACAATCGTGAGCTAAATACTTTCAGGTACTTACAGAAATGCATTCGACAGTCGCGATGCATGAGCCGGCTTCTTGACCTCAGCGCTATGCGTTGATGTTGCATTTTCTATGAAGGAGTTTCCGATTTCCTGCCGAGCGACCCACCTGGGCTTCTTCTCTGAGAAAACCCGGCCCACATCTTCGCTCTCAGACGGTTTCGACCTCACACACATTGTAAATTTCACGTCTTCGTTTCAGCAAGCGGAGAGACGACCTATATTATACTCACCAGTCTTTCCTCCCCCTCCCCGCGATATGCGCGCGCACCTAACAAACCTCCCCAGTCAAGCCTTCCCTTCCTCATCTGCAAAACCTGATTCCAATTTCGCCGTGACGCTGGACAAATTCGAATGACGTTCGAATGCGGATGAATGAATGCGAAAACATTGCGACCCCTGGAATTTCAGCCAGCTGTTTATTTTCCTTTCCAAGTATCTTTAAAATCAAGGAAGACACTCCGAAAGGGATTTTCCCGCACATTTTCAGGAAACTTTTTTGTTGTTCCTTGATGAACGCTTTTTTTAGAGATGATGCAAAATTAACGATCAGATGTGAAAAAATAAAGGTTAAAACGGATAAAAATAAATCTCAAGATAACTATATACTTATTTTTACTATTTTTCTCATAATGCCGAATAAATTAAGTTAAGATTTTAGGAAGCGTTGCTGATTTGTGTAATGAAACGAATAAATATATTGATTCTTTTTGCCTAAAAGTAATATTAATATCCCAACTTTTATGAACATTAAAAGCATATTTTTGTGTTCTTCTATAATTTAATGTCGATAATTATGATAATTTAAGGATTCATTTTTAATATATTTCTGCTGTAAAGAAGGAACAAAAATTATAAAATAGTCCGCTTAGTGACATTAAGGGGGAGGAGCTAGGAATGGTATGTGAGGGTCACTGCCCCTGAACATCTAGTAGATCTAAAGCCGATATGGAAGAGACCAACCGCTCTTGGAAAATTCAGTCGGAACTCATGCTGGAACATTCCAGAATAACCCAGTGTTACAGGGTCTCCGAGCCAATGTTACCGGGACCCTAAAAATTATAGTAACTTCATAGCAAAACTTTATAGATTTATTATTCTCTAAATTTGTTTCGAGCTATTAAATTGAATTAAAATTCTGAATATCGCGATCAAGTTTTATTTATGTTGAACAGACCAAGCTAAAAGATTAAAGAATCAACTAAAACTCCATATCATCGAATGGATGAAATAAATAAAACTTTGCCGCTGGCGAGTTTTTCTATTTAGATTTATTCTATTCTATTTCTATTAGAGATTTTTTATGAAACTAAATAACCTTTTCATATTTTTTCACTTATAAGTTTTTTTATAAATTCTATTCGATTTTCTTAAACAGTCATTTATTCTACTATCAGCTTCATTACCCGAAGCCGTTTAGTTCATTATTTGTGAGCTACCGATACTTAAATTTTACATTTATGACGGAAATGGGGTTTAATTGGCTATATCTGTCTTATATGCATAATATATTTCGCTACATTTCTTACCATCTACAGGTCTACGATCTACAGGTTTATCTTTACAATGACGAAAAAATATCTGATAAAATGAAATTTTAATTCACGATCTTTCTTAGTACCTAAATGATCAAATTCTAATTAATCTGTATTAATCCCACTGAATCTACAATTAGCGAAACTAAAAATTAAACATAAGGAAACCGTTTGATATTTCGATCCTGATAGATGAGATTCGTGAGCGGGTCCACAGAGACGAAAGGTTGAAGAAATTAATTGGAAAATAAACTACAAATTGAAAGCATTTGTTTGTGCTTTTCCAACTTCGACCTTCCTACTACGTCATTTTTGTTCAACAAAATGGAGGTGTAAAATCACTGTCGATGCGTTTTGTAACTGAATGTCTAACATACTATATTAGTACATTTAGGAAATACTTACTGCTCTTATCAATGAACCAGATTTAGGTTTAAAGATTTGAAGAGTTTAAGGATGCGATTATGGTAAACATTGATTTAAAATTAGTAAAATAAAGCAAAACTCCGTCTCTACGAATTAAAATTCAATGGAAAAATGTTCAACGCAAGGGTACTCGTCCATAATACATACGTCGATAATATCCTTCACTCGGATTTTTCCCATATTAATTTCAATTGTAAAATTAAATATTCGGATTGAAATTGGCTGACAAAGAACATTTGAATTAATTTATAAATACTTTTAGTTCTATTTAATTGTTTACTTTATTAATTTACTTTTATCTTGAGCATTTGATTACTACAATAAGTTAGTATTCACGAGTGGTGTTTTATTTTGATATAAAGATTTTATGAAAAAGGCTATTATAATAAGGATCGTTACCTACATATTTTATGCCCGTCGTTCAAAACTCTCATCATTAACATTTGATCTTCCTTCATTGCCAGTTTACTCCGATCGATCTTCCGCTCGGTTTTGAGAGTTAATTGATTTTACTGAAAGATTTAACTTCAATTCACAATTCTCCAAATAGATTTCGGAACGAATTATAGATGAAAACTCTAAGCAAGTTTTACTTGTGATCTCAAAAAAGACGATGTTATTAGAGAAGCATAATAATTGAGAAAACAATCTGAAATAGCCTGATTATCGCTTAAGATCTTCAATGGGTAATATTTGGGTTTTCTTATGCCACCTGATAAATGGCACGTCCCTCATTGTTCCAAGAATGCCTTTTCTCCAAGAAGGGAAGCTTTCTCCGAAGTGTCTCAAGGAGATCACAGCTTGAGGGCTGTTGGGACATTCCCCGAAGTTGGAGGAGTTAATGGACAAATCGATGACTATAGTAGTCCGTTTGATAAGATGTAATTCATTTGATTTTTGTATAAATATTTAAAAAAGACTTAAGAAAAAATGTGAGCTAGATAGTGTAGATGAAAAATTATAATAGGATACAACAAAATTCAATTAAATCAGCACTAACTTATTATAGTAATTTCAATTACCTCTAGATTGTCTTATTTAAAACATTTCTTTCCTCATAAGATTAAAATTACATCCTTCATTTCTCTTTTCGAATGGCTCACTCAACTTTATCCATCACTACGCAAAGTCGCGCTGTTATGAGGATTATGTTCTTATGATTCTTATCATCAAAAACTATTGATGATGAGTCAAATTTTAAAATCAGGATTTCCATTCCGTCCATGTTTGGTTATATTCATCATTTAAGATCATCTAGAAAATGGAGATTCTTTGAAGGGGAAGTGTGTTTCCCGTATTTATATATACCTATAATTGTATCACAGATATATATATATCTGTGATACAATTTATTTTTAAAAATACACACGTATATAATTTTAAAATGTGACTGTTCTTAAACACATCAACACATATTATTATTGTTCAACAGAGACTGATTGTATTTTTACTTCAAAATGATTTTAAGTTCAGAAAGAGGGTAAAATGAAAATGTAAGTTCATGAAAATTTTATTCGTAGAAAGTTTACAAAATGGAAACCATCTTTGAGTATTCACAACGAACATCTCTGAGTACTCGATGCATTTGCTTTTTCTTACTTAGAAATATTACATGACCTTATATCAGAATTAGATGTAAGAAATTTCTTCAGACTTAATATAATTATTTCATTTGTTAATTAATGATTAATAATTTGTTAATTTGTTAAGTTAATGAAAATGTTGAAGTGAATTTGAGAGGGTATATAACATACAAACAATTTAATTTCTGAAATCAGACTCGGAAGTTGAGCAACAGAACCCACATCTTTTGAAACTGCAATCTAAAGGTCATATATTGACGTTGTGGAACGACAAATTTTAAAATAACATTAAATATATAGATGACGCAAAAGGCAAACTTTAGTGAATCTCCGAAATAAAAAGGAGTAGGAAGCGACGAATTAATCACACGCTGGTAAACGTAATTGATATCTCTCCGGTAAAAAGTGTAAAATGATATGACTAATAGTATTAAGGAATTATGCGAGATGATTTCTCATCACCTTTCTTGTTATTCATCCACTTCATACCAGTTTTTTTTTTAGCTGAGGATGCATTTTTGAAACACACTGCAATGAATATGTGCAGCATTAAAAGGTCAAGTGTAGGGCGAAAAAAGGAAACAGCTGTAACAAGAAACTGAGCGTTATAAAAAAATATAAGTTAGAATGATTTCGTCCAACACAGTCTTATCATGGTGTTAAGTGAAGGGGTTCATAAATACTGAATTTCTTCACAACTACCTATCTATTCAAATTTTTTTTACAAAAATATAGGTGAAGTGAATATGGCAGATTTACTGTACGATTTTAGATAATATATCAAGGATGTTAACAATATATTATATTTTAATATCTGATTCCGGTAGGGAAAATCTTTTAATCCAACAAACCTATGTATTAGAGTGAAAAAGTGAGAGCAAACCAACCAGCTTTTTCATGTCTAGATTTATAACGCAGTTATGTCAAGTTTCATTCGCATTTTATCAAGTCGTGCTTGTTTGAAACGCTTAATTTGCGTCTGTTTACAATAACCTACATTTGAATTCATGCAGACACCTGCTGTTTTGAATTACGCCTGTATTGCAAAATTACGAGACAGAATGAAACCCTCTTTAGAACCTATGTTGAAGTATAGAAGATGACATTTTTAGAATGTCGAATTGAAGATGAAAAACCAGGAGAGCTCTCACAACTAATCCAATGTAGAATAAAGAATTTTATCAATCAATCATTCGAGGTTAAGGTTATGTATTTCACAGTTAGTTGGTGTTACTAAATACTTTGTCTTCGGAAGTGCTTTTCTTACTTTAAATATTCGACGTTTTTAAACTCGATTTGCTGTTTTCAATTATTTATTTGCGAACCCTTTCTTTATGAAGCTATGAATATTTGTAAATACGGAAATTTATTCTCCATCTCATTTTTAAAGTGACAGCTTAAGTTAACGCCTCAAGGTTTTTTTAAAATGTCTGAAAAAACATTCGTCGTTTCCTGTTTGTGATTTTATGATATTCATTATTTTTCTCGTATAAAAAAGTAAGGGTGTATTATTTGTGCTTACGGTACTCATTCTTGCAATTTAATCCATATCGAAAACATTTTATTATAGATATAATCAGTAAATCACGATTTTCTGGAAAATTTGAGAATTTATACGAACGATTTATCTCTTCCAATTTACCGGACGTACAGCTTTCCTCGGATCCTTTAATACGATGATAAGGTGAACGAGATTAACACAGTCCAACTCAAAAATTATACTTTAATCTTTTTGGATAATATCTGCGTTGCGCTGAAGTGGAGTTGGATTCAAAGAATTCCAAATGCGTAATGAGAACGAATTTTCTTGGAAAGCATCTCGGCGTCATAAGAACCCAAGAACATCTTTACGCCGCAACAACCCCTTCTGTTATTTCAGTAGTATTTCATTCGATCATAAATACGATCTTCTTTTCCTTTTTTAATGATTTCCTTCAATGATTCTCACTAGTATTTCAATAATAATATTTTAAACTATCGATCCCTTAGAAATTGCGCCTATTTACAACTTCTCGTGCATTTTATTTTTAATTCTTCCTCGAAACACAAGATCAATCAATATCATGTAAAGTGTTCTCTCTCTTCCGATATTTATGTTGTGAAATTCGGTAAATGCAGGAAGATTAGTATCATACAATTCATTTACACTGCTGTTACAAGATAAGATCGGGTTATAGTGCGTAACGCGCATTTTATTGGAAGATCATCAATAGGGTTAAGAATTCTGCCTATCGAATGTAATTCGCCTTAATTTGCGTCCGCTTTCACCGTGAAATCTTCTTTGCCCTCTGACATCATCTCGCGTCCCCCTACGTGACTGCAACCACGTCCCTTTTAACACCCTTCGCACTGCGGGTTCTAATCGATTGTTTGCTTTCAAATAGGAAAAAAATGGTTTATCAAAAGTGTAGCCTTCCACTCGACCTAAAAATCTACACGCGACACGTTTTCGATGAAAGCAGACGAATAGCTGTTATGGATTTTCAATGAGCACTTTAAGTCATATATTCCTTTTCACGAAGATTTATGTAAGGGTTTCGATCCATAAAAAGGGTCTTCTAAGTTGCATAGAGACCTTTGGGAGCCGTAACAACCAAAGGATAACGGTTTATACGCTGCGTAGCTGTCACGAGAGAACTTCCCCACCCCCCGGCGTCTGGAGCGGCCGATGTTCCTAAAAAGGACTCAAAACTCTTTCGCAAGTGTTGCCTCTTCTTCTCTCTATTAGCGTCCTTTATCTAAATTGCTAGGGCTTTGTTTGTTTTTCCAAGAGGTCTTTTTCCGCTTTTTTTCCGATTTCAGAGACGAGAAGTCTTAAGAGGATTTCTATGTTTGCTTCGTATCAACGGAACTTAACCGAAAACATAAAAAAAACACTTGACTCCCTTAAACTGTAAATGTACAGCAAACACGTATATCATAAATTACGATGAGGGTTCAACTATTACCTCTAATTATTATTATTCTAAATATTACCTCTAATACCTCTATAGTAACGTCACAAAAGATTACCGCATGAACATCGTATCTCAGGTATTTTATCTCATAAAAATGTAAACATTTGCAGAATATCTTTACGTAGTACATTCGGGATAAGAGCCTGGTTTTATCTCGAGGAAAAAACATTCTAAATATCGGATTAGTCATCTTATTTGATTTCTCATTTTATTATATTTCCTAATAACGGCAAATAGCATTCTAATAACTTCCGTTACTCTTTGATCTTCACCATTGTTAGCAATACCACCCTGAATCGATATCTTGCACAGAAGTACATCGCAAATGAGTTTGTTGAAATGATTATAAGTGGTCAGTCTCGGGTGTTAAACGAGTGCATCTTTCCCTACCTTCGTTTTCATGTAATCGATCAGTCGACCCTTGACAACCCTTGAAGCATATTTTTTCCATAACGTGATAATCTAAATGAATGAAAGAAAATCCTAAGGTAAGGTACGTAATTATTTTAATTTGATTTGATTTATGAATCTGAATTCAGCTAATCTAGAATATTTTAAACTTATTCGAAAGAGATGATAAAATATTTTAAAAAATCAATTCAAGTCCAATTTATCGAGAACTTGAGTCAACAATCCCTGCAAATTTCGTTCAGTAGTCCTTTTGAAATTTGCTGACTTCTAAAAACAAAATGACTGTTATTTAAGCCATTCAATCCGCTAAATAATTCAGTAATTCTCATTTTCCTTTATACGCTTGGCTCAATAAACCTTGCATCTTCCGAGCTGCATAGTCGTCCAACAGTGTGTGTGTAATAATAACATTCTCAGATAATCTGATCTTTCTAGTCCTTATGTTTTTTCATGGAGTTAATAAAAATAAGTGATTTAAAAAGCAGAGTAAGAGGGAGACAAAAAGTATTCGCACCGTCATCCCTGTTGACGATACATGAGGTGTGTAATGTGCAATATACTAGCATTGAATCGAAATTTCTTCTGAAAAAATCTCTCTAGGAATAATCTGAAAGAATCCTCACACTTCGAACGAGGAAAGAAAGACTTATAATTAAAGAAATATATTCAGAAGAGAAATGAAAGGGTATACATTTGACCGAAGGTTCCATTTCCTATGCCTTACTATTCAAGATGGTCAGATAATAAAATCTATATGTTCAGGCCTTACTTCGTGGAAGGACATTTAATTTCAGATTATGTTGAGGAAAGATCAAAGTTTGTTCTTTCTTCAATATACTCTAGTCATATGAATATTTCATTCTTTATTAATTGTTTATCTGGAAGAAGCATTTCACTTCCTTCTTTAGACGCGTTTCTTTCTGACGGTGTCAGAATATTCTCTCTCGGAAAATTAAGAAAAAATATGTTGGGAAAGATTCACTTTTGTTGTACACTTTCAGTTCTTTGCAAAGGTGTCCTGGAGGCAGCGTTGGGAAACGACGGTATTGCACAATGAGAGAGATATTGTGGGATGTGATCAGATAACTATTTGCAGCAGTAAACATTGATATTTTTGCTGATTAGGTGACCAGTTTCGCCTGGATCTTACGCACATATTAGCAGACGAAGTATTTCACTATAGATAGTTGAAGATAGGGTGACGTGGTATCGCAACTATCGGAAAACGATATCATGGCATATCGCACTGAAATTCTCTTTCCTTCCGAGAATACTGCTCATAACAGAAATTAGGACAATTTTAAGTTTTTAGTGCATGGAAACCTTCTATTTTTATTTTAAAGATAGCAAATATTGTGCAGGAATCTTGATTCGCCTGCAATCGGAAGAAAAAAGCTGATCATAAATAACTTAAATGGTTACTTTAAAAGATGTAATCCAACTTTCTTCGCAAATATAACTTAAGATCAAAGAGATATGCAATAGTCGCAAAAACGTAGGAAATCTAAATATTTCATATCTTTTTCTGAGAATTGATACCTCAATAAAAATTTAAACGTATCTTTTAAATAGGTAATTTTCTAAAATCTCGAAAAGGTCGAAAAATAAGAAAATCACAGCTGATGTTTGATAACGGGACTCTTAAATCATGTTTGGTGTTGATTCAAAACTTGTTTCTTTCGGTAATAAGGTTTATACCAGTGATTTAATATTTCCGTATTTATCTATCTGTTCAATATCAATTCTTATTGGTTAAATCGAGATATGCGGTTGAACGGTCCCTTTCGTTCCCTTTGCGCTCTAGCAAAAGAGTAGACAACTCTTAGATACGTTATAAAAAACTCTCAATCATCCAGATTGATCTGGATCCGAAGGACAGGCAAGCGAGAAATGGAAATGGAATTGAGCGGAAGTTAAATTGAATCCCGCATGGAATTTCCCGCATCAACTTCGAAGTACATCATTCATTGTCAAGTCATGGAATCCATCGTAATATCGATGTGAGGAATTCCAATTCTAAAATAAAGATGCATTTTAGAGATTTATTGCTCCATACCCTATAATATTTATGGAGCAATACAGATGAAAGAGCGAAGGGAAATGAGGGCGGAAGGGGAAGAAGATCTAGTGGTTTTCATTGAGCATTTACAACTATTTGGCTTTTTCATTTCTGTCGTACTAGAAATTCTTGGAAAAAGGTAACATTTTTTCTAAAGTCATAAATAATTAAATTTCGGATTTAATATAAATAATCAAAAAATAATTGCATTAAATAAATTTTGCTTTAAAAGAGTCAATTATAATTTTTATCCATGGGATGAATTTTTGTACCTTTGATGCCATTTGTTTTATATTGGTTTCATAAGCTTTAACTTCGCTCTTAATAAATGCATTGTTATTTGTAACTATCTTTCATCAACTCTATTTCGGATAATAATTACTAATAATAATATTGGACGATGTATATATTTAATTACTGCAGAATGGACGTAGGAATTCTTGATTTATAGGGGAAATATAGATTTCTCCTCTTCAAAAATGACTGTTTTCTTGTAAAGGTTGCTAAAGAGCTTTGAGAAACTCCTTTGTATTGTATCCCTATTGGAGATTATTGTAACATCTTCTTTCTGAGTAACCAAAGTCTGTTTCCTCCCCATTGCTATCCGAGTTGTCTATTCTTCTTCATGCTCTTATTATTCTTGATAGACCTCTCGTGATAATTACATTAAAATCCGGTAGTCTTCTTTAATTGCTTCTTTATTTTTATTTCCTTATCCTTATTCTTTTATCCTTATTAAAACTTCCTTATTGACTTGCGATGTACTCAATGCAATCTTTAGGAGAATCTGAGTTCTTTAGTTCCTTTCTTATTTTTATCATTTTCAATTCTTCTTCTTTAAGAGCTGCGAATCTATTTCTAAGTTGTATTTTTTCCTTTTTTCTTCCATTTCCCTATTATATACTTAATTTCTCTTGTTAGACAAACTTTGCGCTCCATTTGGGGAATTGTCTTCATTCTACATCTCATAATCCTGTGTCAAAAAATTCCTCTGCTGAATTTTTAAAACCTCATAGTCTTTAACGGTGTAGAGTTTAATTTCCTTGCCGGATATCTCTTGAATTCTGCCATGTCCATGTAGTTCAATAATAGCATCATCTTCTAGCTGATTTATCTACATTACAGTCACCCATAATTACTTTACAGTTGGCTGCTTTTATAGTATATTCTCAGAGCTAACAGTCTGGTGGAATTTTTCAATTTCTTCTTTGCTGCTGTTGGTCAGTAAACTTAGACGATCAGAACAGAGTAGTGCTTATTAATCTTGAATACCAGAGACTTGTCAGATACTTTTCTAATATTCCATTTCTTTTTGATGAAGAAGTCAATACTTCTTGTATTCCATCCTTCATAGCACAGCATTGAAATGAATGACCTTCTGTAATGATTATTGGATCTTACAATTTTCTTTTTACTATGCTGAGACTAATATCATAGAATTTTTTTTATTCTTTTAGAAGTTGATCTTTGCTCTTCTATCTGTGGCAGTTGTCAGCTGCAAGGTATCAGTTGATAACTTTGTTCTTCATGATGTGCCCCTGTAATATCATGTAAATAATAAATAAGTATTGAATAAATCACATTTGAGTTTATAGCAATATTGTCAAAATGTTATGTAAATGCTGTAGACATAAATTTATATATATATAAAACAATATTATGTATAACTATAAGTAAAATAACTTTTAAATTTTCTTTAAATCAATGAAAGGCTTTGTTCACATCATAATTTAAATAATTTGTAGATATATTTAAAAATGTTGTTGGAATGTTAAAATATCATACATAAATGTTGTTGAGAGACAGTATTAATGTTATTGTTATCTTTAAAATATTTTAATAATGTTGTTAGAATTGAGAAAAATATTGTTTAAATCACTAAATATGTTATGATACAAGTCAATTTTAGTAAATTCTTTAAGGGACATAGTAAATATTTTTTAACTGAAAAATATTATAATAATAAGTATATTACTAGCATGCATTCTTTTAATATTTTAAAATCTTCAGCAGTCTTTCTCTAGTAGATTGTTTATTTCTTCCTTTTCCAAATAATTTTTGTTCGGAATTTCCATTCTGTGGCCATAATAAAGGCATATTATCATCATTTTTTATAAGAATTTGTATACAAATCCAATTGATTAGTTTTATCTGTACATTGTATGACTGCAACTCCTCCATATGATTGAGATTATAAGTGATCAGGATGTGATTTTATAAATTCAATAAATAATTTCTGTTAAATTCAATTAATGATAGATAAAAGCTATTGAAGTTTCTCCCAACATTTCCTGTATATATTTTTTCCTGATTATCTTCTTTTCTATATACATACATGCGTAAATCAACAGAACTTAAAGGTGATTTTCACAGTAATTTTATGTAGGTAAAATGTACATTTAAGAATTTTACTCCTGAAGGTAAATATTTAAAAAAAAATTTTAAAAACATTCTAACAACATTTGCAAAACATATTTATATACTTTTTGCATCCATTTTATAACATTACTACTTTATCATACATTTAACATGATTATTAAGCTACAAAATGAGCATTTGAAATGTTTGCATCACAATTGTTAATTATCCACACATCTGAAAAAATTTGGGATTGATTTCAGGGATGGTTGATATTCCCTTATATATGAGCAAGGCAAGATAGATTATATATATAATATATTTATTTATATATATATTTTGTATGACAAGCAGATCCATTTCCAGCAGATTTTGAGTTCAATTTGAGGAGGACATGTATTTTATATCCATAAGGAATGCATGGGGAAACCTGAACATCTTTTGCAGAAATTTTTCAAAGTCTTTTACTTTGAAATTTGGAAAATTTTCATTGGTTTTCTATCTTTTGGTTTGTCTGTGATTTGATGTGAAATTGAGCCCTCTGTTATTATATATTTTCTCCTTGAGATCTTGATAACTCTACATGTATATCTTATCTGAACATATTGACTTTTATTCTTTTGCGTGGCCATTCATTTAATTAAATCATAAAAAGATATGTGGAAGCATGCTTGACTTGATTGTATAAAAGAGTTAAGTGCACCTTGATAGTTTCTTGTGAAATATTTCTCTAATTCCTAAGCTTTGTCAGTCTCATCTATTATTTTCTCTCCATCACAACCTTCTTATATACTCACCTTATTCCTAGTTTTGTTCCTCCTATGAAACCATTGTTATAAAAACAGCAATTGTATTAGACTGAATAACTTTCTTCTCTTATTCTGCTTATTTATGTTGATATAATGAAATTGAAAGTTTTTAAGGAAAGATTTTTGTTGACTTATTTTGTAGCAGTCCAATTATATGATCAGATGTAAGGATAGATTTTTTATAACTCATTAAGCATTTTGCTTCATTTTTTCCTTGTTTTTTTTTATAAATCAATTCCAAACTCATTGGTAAAAATTCTAACGCCAAGGTCAAGTGTTCAATTTCTGGCTGAAGAGGAAATTTTCCTCTCAGGGTATGGATGTTTACGTATATCCATTGTTAAGTAAAATATCACACTGTAATATTCCAAAAGTAGACTTTTGTTTGGTCTATGTTAAATAAATAAGTAAATGTAAGATAAGATGGAAATATTATGACAGATTAAGATTTTTTATTGATCATATGGTGGCAGAGCGCTTAGCTGGCAAACTTTCTAATCTTAAAATCCTGAATTCTTAGCCCTGGCTGAGGAGGAAATTTGCTTCACTTTAACTGTCATATAATCATTGTTTATAAATATCAACTAAATAAATTCCATATAAGGTCATATAATGTCATATACTGTTGCTGCAGGAATGTAGAGTCAGTTTTTTGTTCAATTTATTTAGATGCTTGAAATTTCTTAGTGCAAGACAATCTGATTTTACAAACTGATTTTTATCATAAGAATTAAGAAGGTGAATAGGCATCCATAGAGTTGATTATTTGTTGATTGATTGATTAGATTTATTTATGTATTGAACAAATCCAAGTTGTTTTTACATCATTTAATGATTGTTGATAATATTCTTTCTTAGTATCTTGTTGCTTAGTTTTACCATATAAACCATGTTGTTTTTATTGGAAGGAAAATTCGTTTAACCTTGTGAAACCAAGGTCTGCCTCCTGAATGATATGCATAAGATCCTTCTGCCAGTCTCTGCTTGTTACACTTGTGTTCATTTTTCTAGATTTATTATAAATTTTATTTGGTATATAAGTTATTTTTAATTAATTTTAATATTTATCATATTTGTTTGGTATGGATTTCTGAAGTTATACTTATCAGTTGTTACTTGTGCAATACAGGTTGCCAAAACAATTTTTTTAAGAATTGTCTGCACAAAGAGAACATCTTAGTTAATTCCTAGTGGATGTAATGTAGAAATATCTTTGCTCATTTTATACACTAAGAATGCCTTAGTTTCTTGCACTGTTGGAAATTCTATTGGTTGAGGTAAAAAGTAAAATAATGATACTTTTTCATTATACTAACTGTTCATTTATTTCTTACCCTTCATTAAAATCTTCTTGGATTTCCGCAATACCTCACATTAGGATTACAGTTAATAATGTTATTTGTCAGGTTTGCATACTAGCAAAATTTACAAATTAATTGCAACCAATAAGAAATCCGAACACATCCTATTCTTTTTTGCCAAAAGTTGTTTTTTATTACTAAATAAGAATTCTATTTTACATTTAGTGAAGAAGTTATCAATCATAGTTTGCGAACTGATACTGTGTAAAATGAATTTAACTCTCTTCTTTTTTTAATTATAGCAAAATTTTCAGAAATTAAGAGTGCCATATATACTAAAAAACTGTTACCAAGTGCAGTGACTGGGGCTGGGAGAAAATTACGTCCTAAGTGGGATTAAGTCTTGAATGAGTACATCTTCAACAGGTTTTACTGTGTATACATGAAGGTATTTCTGATATGTTCACATACTTTTTCATGATACATATTGAATTGAAACCATTTCCCTTCTTTTTCCATGTACTTTAAATATTTTTGAAATGGTACAATAATACTTCATAATAATAAAAGAATCATAGAATTTTCTCTTCTTTTTCCAAATTACTTTAATGTGATTTATATAGTTTTATAATACTCATCACAACAATAATAAATAGCAATGCACTATATTTGATTGATTTCTAAATGATTTGAACACTTTTGACTTTTAAGGGAATAATTCATGAAATTAAAACTATTTTTCAACTCTAAATTCTTGATATGAGTTATGTAGCAGTAACTAATTTTTATATGTTCTATGTTGTGTTCCATGAAATTCTGTTCTATTTAAATCATTGAAAAGTATATCTTCTTCACAGGATCATTGATAAGTGATGTAATAAAATCTGCTGCATTAGTTTTTTTCTCCTCTAATTATTTTTTGTATACTCATATGTAGTATATAATATAATAAAATAACTATGTATAATTAGTTAATCTGGAGGATGCATTTATTTTATATCAAAAATGTTTCTCTAAGATATTTCCTTTGGACAAGAATCAGCCAGGATTTTTTGATTCTTTTCACATGTCTGAGGAATAGTTTTGTGCAATTCCAGAAATTTTTTCTATGTTATAATACAATGTTTTGCTTGTGTTATTGTTTGCGATTATCATCAGGCCCCAGAAGGCAACTTAGATTGAGACTGAGTTTTGGATTGATGAAGAAAAATAACTTTTTGTTTACATCCTTATTCCTTTGATGGCTAACCTGCAATTATCTAAAAGATAATATGAACACTGATCACCTCCTATATATTATATTGTGATATCTTTTGAATTGTGAAACAAAATATATACTGCATTAATGGTGCAAATGAAGAATAAATACTTGAATATGATAGTCTAAAATAATATTCTTCTCCCAACTTCTTCATATTAAAAATTCATTTCCCACTATTTCTTCTATTTTGTAATTCTCCTAAAGAGCTTTTGTCCCTCAGAAGAGTTTGGTATCTACAGAAAATATATGGAATATTTCACCAGAGCATATTTCAGATAGAGGACATTGCTGCAACTTTTGCTCTTCTATATTCTATGGCATCAGGAACCTTAAAAAGGAGGAGGAATATTGTCTAATGATAAAATATTACTAATTTTGCAATTGGGAGATCTAGGTTTGAATCCCAGTCCTGTCAGACTTTTTTCATATTTGCTGGAAACCTGTGATGAATGAAATAATTATTCATACATAAATAAATTTACTTGGAAGGATTTAAAGATGCTTTCAAATTAATTATTTTTATAATTTTATACATTTCTCCTCCTTTCCATCAATCCTGATGCCATTAAAAGAAAACAATGTTACAATGTGTTCTACCTAAAATATACTCTGTGCCTCTTCTTCAGAACCACAAAATAGACAAAGAAATAAATTGTAAGTAGAATGAAGAAGTTGCGAGAACTCCTTACTTAAATTTAGAAAATCACATACATACATACATATATGTTGACTTTCATTTGTAACATAAACCAAAGTTCTATAATTTATAATAAATATATTTATTTATACTTCAGAAATTAATAGTTTTTAAACCACAATATAATAAATCAGTATTAATATTACCTGAAATGTTTAGCTAAATCCTTCAACTAGAAGACATGCAAGAAATATATGGCAGAGATTTATGAGGTATCCTTTTTTGTTACAGAGTAAGGAGTTATCTCATTATATCATGGTTTAATTACCTTATTTTATTATAGCACTAATAAAACCTCTGCTAGGTTATCATCCTTCTTGAGAACAATTATCTCTTTTGGGTTTACTATGTTTTGGTCAAATTGCATGTTTCTTCAGAATTATTACTTCGCTTAAGATAATTCATTTTACATTTTCTAAGAAAATGTGGCTCTAAAAATAAGCAAATTTTACACCAACAATTAGAGTAAGTAAGTTTGAGACTGTTCCTTTGTGCAGATTTCCTCTCAAAATTTTTTCTCAACATTAATTCTATGACGGCAATTTCATGAAACATCTTCACAATTCACACAGGAGTTTATTTTTCTAAATTATTGGAAAGAGGTTACTCCAAGAAATAAAACACCAGATAACTTTTAATGAATGTCTTTATATTGAGCAGTAAACACACCCATCCACTCCTACTTCTCCTTTTGTAGCACTGTTTGTTTTTTCTTAGACAAGGGAAAAATATTTTCACAGTACAGCGTTAATTCAGTTTACTTATATGCAGACAAAATTAACCAACATGTAGAAATAAAGCTTTTGCAATTATATTAATATCAATGGCAATTAAATGGAAGTCATTCTTTACAGGGCAATATATGTACAGTTGAAAAATCAAAAAGGGATAAAAATGGAACGAATAAAGGGCA
Source organism: Pantala flavescens (assembly GCA_020796165.1). Classification (NCBI taxonomy): domain Eukaryota; kingdom Metazoa; phylum Arthropoda; class Insecta; order Odonata; family Libellulidae; genus Pantala; species Pantala flavescens. The sequence continues at coordinate 20,497,614 of CM036882.1, forward strand.
ACTCTCACTCTTTTACTCATTTAAGTAGACTAATTTGAGACTATTTTTTGAAGGAACTAGTATTATCGTGATAATACAACTTTGCTCACACAATTCATCACTAATCATCTTTTAAACAACCAAAAGCATGAAAGATTTAGTCATTCTTTAAATTTTTATGCATGCCAAAGTACTTGTATCCAGACAGGCAGATGATGTCTGTTTACATACAAGCATTCATCTCACAGAAGCTGGAGAACAAACATCACTCACACATTCACACTCCAACAAATCACAGTAATAAGATCAGCTGAATATGCATCAGTACCAAGTCTAAAAAATCATTATCTCGAAGGAAGTTCATCACAAATCTGATACTCAAGTCCATCTTTGAAAAATGGCATTTTGATAGAAATCTCTTCCCTTAAATTTTCCATCCTTTGGTTGAGAGATTCTCTGCATTGCATTCCTTTTCAAACACTCCATGCACTTTCTATACAAGCATCATCCTCACAGATGCATTTTCTCTTTAACTTGCACAATCAATCTAAAAGGACCTTGGCATCACTCCAAAATGGTAACCACTCCAATTTCTAAGGAGTGGTTGAAAAAGAAGGGATTACAGGTAATATTAGGCAGTAGGAAATATTTTAATACCGGCACTCTTTCTTGAAACAAGCACACTTTTACCATCTTTGAATCATTACCCTGACTATGATTCACCCATTAAATCTCTTTTATGTACACCAATATAGATAATTGTTCATATATTTGTGTGTATATATATATATATATATTTTATATATAGATATTTTTAATATTTTTGTCCCAACTCATTTGTCCACCTTTCATCGTATACAAGCTTTCTCTCACTCACACATTTTTTGCACATTCTTCTTTTCAGCTATTGAAAATCCTAGAACCATTTAACAAGTTCATGGTAAAAAAAATATCATCACAATTAAGGTATGGAACATATTTTTGGGGACAATATTGACAAACAATAGCATTAGCAATATACAACGACAATATTTATCTCCAATTGAAGCATTTAATTTGATTCATCATGTACACAAGCAGCACAACCTATCAGGTGGATTCCCTTTGCAAATAATACAAGCAAAATAAAATTCACCATTTCTCCACAGAATCCAACACATCATCCTCCTCTTTGCAATTTACTATATACATATAATACAGACACACCACCAATCAGATTTGTGGACCCAAATGAGTTATCACATCTTCAATTACCTCTTCTTCTATGTAAATATTTTTCCTTTAATAATTCTCTCTACTCGAAATAGGTAATTATACAATCATCATCATATTAGTATTACCCTTGATTTTTTATCATTTTTTGATACTGCATAAATAAAACTTGCCACCAGGCATTTTTGATAAAAGCTATTGCTTTGAATTGGCTGAGCAAAATGTAAAATTATTTAGTAAGGAATTGTTGAATTATTTCAAGAATTATTAGCTAAAATGAGTAGATACCATCTTCTATAAAATAGACCCATCTCAAATGGACTAGGTAGGTATGGGAGAGATTTGGAAAGGTCAAAACAGTGTTAAATGGCATGCTCATAAATTGCTGAATGCCAAAAATTATATGCTATGATGAAAGGGAAGAAAAATGGGGATGAGTCACTAAAAAGCACTTTCAACAGCTACTACCAGGTAAATTGAGATGAGATTTTCATTTTAAAACAAGTGCAACATCTCTTTGACTATATCACATGCTTACAATATTATCCTTTGATTCTAAGCCAGACTGAATAATTAGGCATATTGGTATGATAAAGAAAATATTGTTGAAGGCAGCAAGAAATAATATAATCTTGATGATCCTTCTCACAATTACCACCATGAAGCTAAAATCTAATCAGAGCCAAGCTGAGTCCAAAGATTTTTCCATTTTGAGAAACTAGTAATTCGAAAGACAATTATAGATCAGTCTGGATACTTATCAAAGGACTATGTTTGTCAATGGAAACAAGAATATTATAAGAGGTTACCAGAACTATGATTTCTTGAGAATGAATCCACAAGAAATCACAGATGACAAGCAGATTCGAAGTTCATATTTGCAATATTTACCTCTCATTTGGCACGTACATAAAACTAGTTTATGCCAAGATAAACATTTATTCTGGCTCTGCTCACCATAGCCCCCAAATATTAACTATTTCAATTTCCCTTCTTCCTCAATCTTGGCACATCTTCTCTCTGAAAGAAATTTTAACTTCGGCACAACAAATCACAGCTCCAGCAGTCTATAATTAGCACCAAAGCATCGACTGCAATGATACATACTTTGGTGGCATAAAGCTTCCAAATCCTATCAAACAGTCATGACTATGGGATTTGGTGAGCCTGTGGGATTTGGGCTTGATTCAGTAGAGCACATAGATTCCATTAGCTGGGGGCTCTTTCCCCCACTCTCCATGCGTTAGGATGCCTGCTGCTGGCCCTGAACTTGCATTTGAATGGAGGCAGGAGGAATGGATTGCCCTCCAGCCCCACTAAGCTGTGCTAGCGTCTCAGATGATGCGTGTGCCTTGAGAATTGAATTTTCGACCTCCAGCTGGTTTATCCTCTCCATCAGCTCTGCAATCTTCTCCTTCAAAACCTCAACCTCCTCCCGTACAGCAAACATTAGATGGCTCTTAACCAAGTCCTAAAATAATGAATGACACATGTACAGGTCAATCAATTAAAATTGAGATATTATTTTATCTGCACCAATGAAAGAATTAGAAGAATTAGAATGCAAGTACAATTTTATGTCCACATATGATTTTTTAAAGAATCAAGTACATCTACTTGTTCAATGGAAAGAAATTACAAGGATGATTGAATAAAATTTAGAACTTTTTTACTTCTTATTTTCAAGATGAAATTATAAAACAACCAGAAATTTTCAAATCGTAATTTAAGGATTTTCCAATCATCTTTTTAGAAGTTAGATATGCATTTCTAAGAAACAGTTTTCATACAGTAATTGAAAATTTTCAGCAATTAAACCATTGGAGAGGCATCAGTATCTGGAGGTTACTCTCAAAATCACCACTGATGTTTAAATCATAACTTACGTCTAATTTTTAAAACTTGCCTTACAATAAACATTTTAAAATATCTCTTTGTTTTCATTGACACACAATGATTATAATTTTCATGTAATTAAAGAAGATTACTTAATTTTATTTTTCACTCAAGACAAAAATATCGAAAAAAATCTATTTTAAAAATGAAATACCAATAAATTTATATAAAAGTTTTAATAAATTTTATTATTATTAAGAGAATCGAACACAATTTGAATTTGAATTACTTAATTAACTTTCAAATTTTGAAACACACAATTAGAGGATACTATCAAAATGATAGGAGATATTTAAGTTTGAATGTTTCCTGGCAAAGAGAATGATAAGTAAAAATATTATAGCTCTTTGTAACTAGATAATGATAACAAGAATTCTGATGGAAATTCTACTAACTAATTAAAAGACTTTTTAAAAACATTGTTTTGATAGGCCTTCACATAGACAATGATATATTGTTGTTGGTACTCCTTGCAAATTTTGCAAATGACAATATATTGTCTTGTGGAAGTCTAACAGTCAATTGATGAAATTTAAATGCAAGATTAAAAATTTTAAACACAAACAGAATAGTATATTATTAATGCAAAAAGGAGTTATACGATTATATACTATATTAGCCATATGAGACAAGGAAGTGACTTTTAAGTATATTTTATTACCTTCTGATAATAGAATAAGAGAAATATTTACAAATAGAAAATCATACTCAAGTTTCTTCTGAATAAAAGATAGTGAATTGGGTTTGAAAACAAAACTGCATACATTGCTGAGTGACTTTTAAACAATTTGTTTTATTGAAATTCTTTCAAGTAATTCCAGCAAAAAAACAAATCATTTCCACTTCCAGAAGATAATTAAATCAAAATAAAACAATTATTTAAAAGTCTTCATTCTGAGACAAGTTTATAGTTGTAAAAAACATCAAGTTTTTGAATGTGTGGGATAAAAGGACATTAAAATGTGAAACTATATATCTGAACAAATTCTTTATGCGCTCTCCACCAGGTCAGGTAGCTTCATGGTGGAGAGCCAGTGAAGAATTTGTTCATACAAAACGCCAGTAAAACACTATATCTTTCAACTAAATATATCATAATTTTTTCAAGAAACCTACTTCATAAGCCCTTTAAATAAACAATCCCCACTTACAAAAGTACTTCAGAGCTGTTGCAGACTTCAGCTCTGCTAGTTCAAAAACTATAATATCAAACAAATGGTTCACCCATTGAAAATGTTTCAATTTTGAGTAAAAGTTAAAGTCCTCTAAAGAAGGTTCGAAAAATAATAAGCATAAATGAAAATGGCAATCTAATAAAAAATATTGTGGTGGCATTGGACCAATAAGTAAAACGTGAAAATTTGAGCCTGAACACGGAAACAGTATGATTCTGAAATGTGAGTTATGTTGAAGAATGTAAGATTCCTCTCATAACAAGACCTCTTTGAAGCCCTTCATTGGACCAAATTAACATAATATGCATCAATAATTCAAACATCTTGACTTCCTTTTAATATAAAATCGTAGAATGGTAAAATGAAAACGGGACTGAAATGATACCATTAATTTAATTTTAAGTTAGGATTGTAATACTTCAGATGATTAAGATTATAAGAAAGGTATATTTCCCAAATTTAAAATAAAAACAGAAATCGTAGAGAATGCACAAACTTAATTGAATTGGTTTCCACCAGCTTCAATCATGAGATTACATGCTTATAATACAGCCATCACCAATATTTCCCCTGACCTTTTTAGAAATTTGTGGTTTTATATTTTCTAGCACAAACTACCTGCAATTGCAAAATGAAAAAGTAAAAGCGATTGAATTTAAATGTCGAATATCAGATGCAGTTACAATAATAAATTGATTAGGTTGGAAAGAAAATCTTTGACGTTATGTCATCATCATAACTAAGAGGATTAATATGGTAATATTAATTTGGAGCTTCGAAGGATGTCCAGTTGTATAGCATATTGAGCAATTCAGCTTTCAATAACTTTAGAATCTCTAATAAAGAAATAAAATAACACTCTAATACACCTATAAAAATCCTAACGATATTAGAGTTTCAGCTAAAAATATGGATCATAACATATAGATCAAGAACAGAAGTTATGGGGATATATATATAATGAAGGAAACAGATTAGTACTTTTCCATTATGGTACATTATATATTCCACTACATCTTACCCAATTCCATGAAATTTCTGGCTATTAGAAAAACCAAGAGCACATTTTGAAAAAGAAGAAAATTAATTTTACCTTAAGTTGCACAAAGATAAGCTCATTTTAAATGACATTACTCATCAACAACCTTCCTCCTAGTAAATATTGAAAAGCTTAAACTTGAAACCTATAATCAAAGATAAATTCTATTGATGAGATTTAAAATTTTTTTAGGATAGAAAGAGAAAGTTATAGTTTGGAGATGGAATAAATTATAAGGGTTAAAACAATCTGAACTTACAAAAATATATTTGTTTCAATAAAAGACAGACCACGATGGCACAGAAGTTCAATTTTTTTTTCAAGTTCCTACTGATAGGAATGTTTCTGATATTGAATGGATATTTATGCATCTATTATACATTTTTAATGATGTGTAAAAAATCACAGCCATTTGTGAGAAATTATTTTCTATTAAAACTACAAAGCTATTTACAGAAAGATTGATTCATAAGCTTGAATACTATAAAATAATATACTAATGATTAAAAAAGGGGGAAAATTGATCTTTATACGGCAACTATAAAAATTAGAGTTTTTGGAGAAAATTGGCTCGAGAAACGAGGGGCGTCCTTTGTGTATATTTTTTGCGTAAATTCTAATGATTAAAAACTTTCGTTGGATTTGTTTCGATCAATTTGGATCATGCTCAGCGGATAGAGCGCTCAAAACCGCGGTTTAAACTGCCTACATTCACAGAGAAAACCAGAGAAGGAATGCACTGCAAGTATAATGCTACTGGAGGAATTTTGCTGATAAACCACATGAGAGGTATTTTTAAGAAGACGAAAAGTTCTGACCCGTTCTCCGAGATCAAGCAAGAGCAAAATTATTTTCCTCTAAATTGTTTACACGGATAACAGCAGACATATCGGCAACATTAGAATTAACTGAAATGCCTGTTAACTTACGTTACAATAATTATATCGATCGACTTTTTCATTTAAATGGTATGTTAAAAATTAGAACCATTATTTAAATATTAAATAGCTCGAAAATGAAAGACGGAAGAAACGACACCAATAAAATTGCTCGTATTGAGGTCAAACAACGTAAGGAAATTTTCCACGCAATGTTAAAACAGAGGGTTACAAGTAAATCGCCTATTTTTACTATAATAATAATAATTATGAAAAAATAATGAATTTTCTTCATTTCGGGCGAAATTGTGACTAAAGAGTCTCCTCTTCCGATAAACCCGTCGTATGCAATAAATTTAACAATCAATTACAAATGAAGTTTGTTTACGTATATTACGCGTAAGGGAAAAATAAAAAACCTGAAGTGAAGCTTAGGAAAAAAAATATTCAGAGCGGGAATATACCCAATGAGAATGGGGGTGTGTAAAACCCGTCCGAAACTAGTCACTAAATATTTAAGAAAGAAATATGGTATTTATTCAGTTATTATTCTTCCTTTTTCGGTCCTTTTCAAAATGGATAGCTCAAGCAATAGATAATACAATGAAATGCGCACCGAAAGTGTGCGTCAGAAGAGCAAAGACACCCAAACAGGATCTCATTTGCATTTAAGGAACATCTAGTTTTCTTTTCTTTGTCTATTATAATACCGCGAGAATCAAAGATACAAAAGGAAAGAAATTCGGCAGACCTTTGGATACGAAACCGGACAAATATAACTGAGCAACAAGAAAAAGAGCTCAATTCTAAGACACAAAATTTAAGACTTTATAACAGCAACGAACGAAACAGACATAAGTTACTATATAAACAATTTTGTTAATAAAACTGAATGAGGCTATTTTAATATGTTTAGGCTAATTAAAAAGAAAAAATGTTTAAAATGATAACATCGATTAGAGTTAAACGTGTTTAGGAGAATTAATTAATTTCAAATTCGAAAAATGTAATTCATGTAAATAAAATGTTTATCTGGTAAATTATTTCTTCAAAAGTGAGTAGGTCAATTATGTTAAAAATGAAAAAAAATCAGTATACAAGATCGAATGTGAAAGTAAAAAGCAGACCAACAGAGACGAGAGCAATTCTTTATGACTAAATAACCGAGTGAAAGTTCAACCTCAAGATTGAGTGGAAAGAGATCTTAATGCTCCGTTAATAATGATCACATGATGGAGGCATTGATAACCAGTATTAGAGAACACTTTCATTATATTAGCAAGTAAGCATGCAAAATTATAAGGTACATTTTTTATCGAACTGCTTATCATAGAGTTGAATTTCTATATCAATCCCAGAAAATACATTACTCACCATCGCTTGCTCTATTTTGTTGTCAATTGCCACTGCACTCGTTCCTGAGGCACTGCAAAGAGAGGAAATGACATAATTAATAAGATTGCAACTCAAACCGCAGTCGGACAAAAAATGAGCAGTAAAAATAAACAACTAAAATAACTTTCAACCAAAGTAAGGAATTTAAAGCACACTCAGGGTTATATGTAATTAAAATATCTGGAAAAATAAAAAACGGACTTTTATTGGGCCATACATCAAAATCGACCTTGATTCGACGGCCAAACCAATTAAGGTTGGAGATTAGAAGGGTTGCGACAAATACAAGAGTGCCCACACCTTAGCATTTGAAATGAAACGATAAAGAAGTTTTCACACAATGGAAAATATTATACCACTAACCATTTCCACACGCAAACTTTTTGAGACTAATCTGATTGCGTATGGTGGATGCATAGGATGAAGGTAGAAGAACCCTTAAGACTAGACAACTTTTCAGATGCCTTAGAATCAGAAGGAACAGGAGTTTGTCTCGATTGGTTGCTAGGACAATTTCCATAACTACAAATATAAAACTCGCGAACAAATCAACGATAAAAATCAGTTCAGATATCAAAGCGACGTAGATGTACGAAGATTAAAAGAATCTCCAAAAGCAAACGTTTATGATTTCCTGCAATAGAAAACAACATATTATAATTGGCTTCAGAACCACTCGGTTACTAAAATTCGAATAGTACATAAACGCAATTTCGCTAATAGAAAATGTAAGTAAGATATAAATTTATAAGGAACATGAGAAAATTTAGGAAAATGCAGAGCACTCTGGCCATCATCCCAAAGGTCGAATCGATTAGACTTCTTCACGATCCCATTTCGTTCCAGACATGAGCACGTAACTTTATTTGCTTCACGAATTCAACAACGAGTTGAAGAACGTAAACCAGCTAAACAAAGATAACACTATTTAGAGTCGCCAGCGAACAGTCGCACGCACGGATCATATCGAACGGGCTTCGAACTAAGCATGACCGAGAAGGAAAACATCGTGGACTCACTTAGGAAAGAAGTGGTCTATGTACTTGGCAACCGCCTCCCTCAGCAGATCCTGCTGCTTCATGGTGGTGACCCGCCCTCCCAGGGCAATCCTCCTCCGCAGGCCAAAACAGCGAGCCCACCGGAAAAACGAGCTCCGACAAAACACGCCGTATCCGGTTTGAACGGAGGAAAACAAATACGAAAGCACCTCAAAGAGTTCTCTTTTCACGTGATTTACTCTTCCAGTTTGGAGAGAAACGGAGGCAATGCAATCGCGAGTTTCTTTTTCGGGCCCGGAACGAGACCGACTTGGGCAGTCGAACCGTATCCCTTATTCATGATCCGATCACTCAAAATGGCGTGAAATTGACTGATTTCTATCACTTCGTTCAGAACCTCCGCTGACCACTGCATTTGACACTATATGGCGGCGGGAGAAAGAGTTTCCTCCGGTTGGACTCGACGCGACTAACGGCTCAAATGCGGGGGGGGTCCTCAGGGAAGAAGGGGAATACTGGCCGCTTCTCACTTCTGCCGCAGTGGCGACCGCAGCAGCATGAGCGCAAGCAACCGCGTCAAGTGACGTCACCACTTGCTCTTTTTCTAGTCCGACTGCCCCTTCCATTCACTACACTCCCAGGTTCTTTTTTGAGTGCATCAGAGGGCGGCTGCTATTAAATTTCTTACCGATTCAATAACCTTGACACAAATTATTCGATCCTTACACGTAACGAATCAAAAGATGTGAAAGAATTAACACGTACACGTCAGATACCTTTCCACCGCAAGATTATATAATAGCGGGAGATGGGTCGAATAAATGCAAATTTAGCTAAAGATGTAATAATTTACTTCGCGATCAGCCTAATCGATAAACAAGAACGACCTGGATACGGAATAATTCTAATTTACACGGCACCTTCTCCGTTGACTGCTGCAGCCTTTCGTTTCCGCCACTATTTCGTAACTGGAAAATGACTGCAGAGACGGACTATTATACAAACATTTGTGATACGTATATACACGCGTGAAAAGGCCACTTCCGACAGTACAAACTGCACGGAGAACACGATCAATAGAGTACGATTTCTCGTGCCGAAAGGGGGCATTTGCAGATTAAAAACGGGTCACATACTTGAGCATCGTCACCAATGTCTTCCACTTTGAGTAACGTCGACATCATCAATTGTCGTAACTGAAGTTAGAGTGGACTTGGAATTCAGATTATTATTAATATAGCTATATTTGCTTATGGAAAGCATTCTTACAAATCAGATCGTAATTCCACACTCCTAGAACACGCCTATATGAAATGAATCCACTCACATGACGACCTCTTTCTTGCGATTCAAACAAAACTAATCACGTTTAGAAATCCTATGCAAATTTTTTAAGATTTTGACAAAAGTAACAAACAAATTAATACATTTTTTTAACGTTAGTTGACAAATCTTAAAGAAACGCTTTGAATCGCTAGTTTCATCAATGTCGACATCAACGACCCCAGAATGGTTTCCCTTTCAAAGTAAAAGCATTTACAAATCGAACCATAGAGACGCAGTCCTTGAAGGTAAGGAGAAAAGCTGGGTTGAGGTCGTTCGACTCCGAGGATACGCGTTTGCGAAGGATGTCAGCTATTTTGAACACTACAAAAACCAACGTAAATCCAAAGAAATAAACGTTAAGTGAAGTTCATTCGAAAATGCATTCTTTCCGCGATACGCTGAAATAATAAGATCAGCAAACAAAATTCTGGTGTTAAAATCCTATAGTGAATGCTGAAAAAGGGCTTGGATTATAGTAAAAATAATATAGAAGAATCTAGACTAAAATAAAAGCGAAACTTCAGAGCACGAGTTTTGACGCATTAAAATATATCACGTACGTGATATGATCAATGCGAACTATGTATATTCTTCAGTAGAAATAGATTGAAACTTACCTGATTCACTCTCTCTTAAATATTATAAATTACAATGAGATATGTGTATATCATGGGAGAAAATCCAGAACAATTGCGATACTTCCAAATGAACTTGACGATCGAAAAATTTTATAAATCTTTCTAGGAATGAACGTAAGTGATGACAGGTAAATATTAAGTGATTGTAAGCATAGAGAGCTGAAAATAAAAGCATTAGAAAAGTAGCATTTGTTCGAAATGTGTTTTATATCCAGTAACGTTCAAAATAGTTCCTTAAAATCCTTCATTGTAGCAACTAAAATAATCGAATTTCGCTCACCCTATCCACCATAATAATTTTACGAATTATTTAAGGAAATATAAGAGATCTATAAAATTAAGCAAAATGAACTGAAAACTCAAGTCTGTTACTAAGTGGCCCAATCGCAATCTTAGTTCTATTACTTAAAGAAAGAATTTCCAGCAGTTTCAAAGAAAATAATTAATTTATTTTCAAGCAGAAAATATCCATTCAGTGTTCTGACGGCTACCATTGCGGGCAACGAATGACAGAGCATCCAGCGAAAGTTCCAAAGACGCTGTAAATTTTATGAATGTTTTAACCGTTCGTCAAATATACGCTCATTCGACAAGCAATTTGAAAGTTATTATGAAACATCATTTAATTATCACCACCGCGTTAAAGACCTTTTTACTTTGCTTCGAATGAACAGCCTCTTAAGGCGGTTGTATTGTTTTCGAGTCAAATGAAGCTGAAATGAGAATAATGAAAATAATCTGAAATTGAAATGCTTATTATATTGATTATAATCGAGGAAACTAATCGCCTGAAAAAATAAAAGACATTAAGCACGATTATATCACGATTGACGAGTTATATTTCAAACTCAAAATTTTTTGCGTTGGAAAGCATTTATCTCCGAAACTTCTGTTCCAAATTATAAACGATATAAGCTGACAGTAACTGATAATCTTTCTCATATGCGAATGATAACCGTAATTCCAGAAGAGAAAATGGAAACATTGGACGTGAAACTAAACTTCGTCCCTTACACTTGTAATTTAGGATTTCCATAGGACACATTTCCATTTCCGCTGATAATTGTAAGTTCCTTTTACATCTATAACATAGATATAATAGATTGTAATTATTACGTAATTAAGTCAGAAAACAGCGGTTCGATTATTAAATGTAGTAAATAGTTTTGATACTGAGAGCTTTCAGAATTGCAAAATCAAAAGTAAAAACGTGGTTGTCTCATTGCTTTCATTCATTAGAGTCAGACATAAGAATCGCCATGTGAATGACTTTATTCTAATTATGTTCTTAATTTCATATGCTACTTAAATCGTGAAATATGATTAACAATACAAATAACCGGAATCGGTGCAACTCTCAAACAAAGGAATGACGAATATAAATAAAATCATCGAAGTGTTGACAAATCCACGTAAGGAAGGAAAACGATAATATTATCCACCTTCAGAAAGCACCACCAATATTTGAAGCTATCCAAGTGTCATTAATGTCTCTAGCAGAGTCGGAAAAGAAGGGTCAAATTGGACCGATATCTTCACATTCAGGAATATTCCATCTAAAAGAGATACTATTATTCTAGGAGGGTTCATCATACTAGGATCCGTGCATGATGATTCCGGTAAGGTATATTCTCTTTAATAAATTACGACAATGATTCATTTCCGCATTTAATTTTTAACACTTTGACTCAATTGACATCACAATGAAAATCGTGAAAAAACACGCAACTTCCGATCTAAAACCTCGCAGTTATGAGAACAGCATCTTTACTCTTTTCCAAGAAAATCTTCTATCTACTCTAAGTTCAATCAAATTTCCATGATTTATAAATCATAACGGATTACTGAAACAATAATTACGTTGATATGCGAAATATATTTATTTTTCAGAAATTAAACACAAAATGCAATTATAAAAGAAAGCTCATCAAAACTTCGAAGATGTAATAAGATCTATATAAAAAACGTTACAGTTTTGTAGTTTCTATGTAAGTAGTAATAGTAAGATTTGAAATTTCTTTAAGAATTTCGAAACGAGATTGGTTTAAATTAAAACACAAAATTTATACCTCCACCCATTGAAAATATACAATTAAAAATTCGTAAGCAGAGTTTCCATTGATAGGGCAATAAATGAGCCTACTAACAATTTATGGGCCAAGTGCAAATAACGAAACATGAATAACAAAGTGATAAATGATTCCTTTCCCCCGAAACAAAGGCCTCCGCTTATTCCCTAAAAATTTAGAAAAGAACCGAGAAATGCGGTCAACCAAAGAATATTCTGAAACATGATGAATTTGATCTTAAGGGACTTTTTAAATAAAAAAATATATCTATTAAAAAAATTAGGAATAAAAATTTCCATATTCTACTCTACAACCGTTTCCATAGGAAGAGAGAAATAAAAGAGAATAGAAAGAAAAGAGATATTACTTTGTGATGACCTTTAATCCTGTGAGGGAAAAACAATGATTCCAATTGCTGGATAACAGGGAGAAGATTAAGAAAAATTTACGTAAGATAAATAGAAATTTGATGTTAACGTTATTTAAATAGATTTTTAAAATCGATTTTAATTATATACATACATATGTATAATAAAGGTGTATTTCATTGGCTTATAACTTACTCCATTACAATAATGGCAAACAAAACAGACATTAACAATTGAGTGACGTTAAGTACAATGAATTATATTTACATACGATTAATTTATTCAATAACTTTTCTTGTTCGAAAACGAAAACACGATTTAATATTTTCATATGCTTAGCGTAGTATTCCATCAAAATAAATACGTGTACATAAAAATCGTGAAATAATAGAATGAATATTTATAAAATAAAAAACTATATTCACCATTCGAAGGAAAAGAGATTCATTAATTCGAAAAACGCTTGAAATAATAATCGCTTACATTTAAAATTCTCATTTGAAACTAAAATGGATTTACGAAAGGATATTTGTGTTAATCTCAAAATTGAAATACGTATGTACGTAACGTACGCAAAATCTTAGAGTGTAAATAAACATATCAATTCCACAATAAAAGAGTTTCCAGAAGCTTTTGAAGCTGTGGATTTTAATATTAAGAACATGAAGCTCATTAGGGTTAAATAATGATCGATAAATATATAGATAAAAATATCCCATTCAAAGTACCCATTCCACTAAGAATAAGATTTAAGGAGTGGCATAAGGAAGTGTACTAGGGCCGCAACTGTTTTTTTTTTAACGAAATGCAAATGTATTTAATCTAAAGAATATTTGCCTATTTAATGAATTAGATAAGTAATATTACAACTGAATGTGGTAAGGAAAAGCTACAAAAGGATACAAGCGGCATGTTGGGCTGCTAACTTCTAAATAACAGGACACTGACAACGGAGAAATATATCTTTAAAAATTACGAGAATAAATGGACGGGATTAAATATCTTTACGGTTTACATCTATGAGAGATCAAAACGCTGAACTATATGAGAGGGTGACCTATAAATCTAGCAAGTATATGAAAGAAGCAATTAATTTGTTATACAGCTTCTATGAGTACAGAGAACGCTTGGTTGGATGCACACGAAGAGCGGCTCAAGAAAAATCTTGAAGTAGTAAAACAACTGATATGGGAAATTGAGAGCATATTAACACTTTCCACGCTAGTACTAAGGCGGGTGCGATAATGAGATCAGAGTAAACCTGATGTGAACAACCTCATCTTTGTAGTTTGAAGAAGCTACAAAGTTTCTTATTAGCTCTAATTGACCGAAAAAGATATTTCAACGAAACAAAATTTTCAAAAATATATAATGATTTTCAGTTCTATAGATAATCGAAAAGTTGATAACTACAAAAGCCGTTCCTTGTAACTTACGGCGTCTTGTACTAAATTAGATAGGGAATAAAAATTATAAGCTTGTTTACAATATACTTTATACTAACAGTCGAGGACTTGAAGTTACAATAGTAGACACTGTGAAACTTTACTTGGAAAAATAAATTAGATTAACTGTAGTAACGATGCAATGGACCAGCTTGTTATATATAATATCAGAGAAAGATGGTAACACTAAAAATATAACTATCTGTTTCTGTGAGTGGATGCTAATAAAAAATCAATGGACATAAAAAACAAGAAATAAAAAGTAATAGGCGGAAGAAACGAGTGTGACACATGAATAGAATGGACGGGATGAGATTAAAAATACATGTATTCATGCCTCTAGATATTTAGTAAATACTTTTCGAATAGCCTTTGTAGGGGAGTACTTTCTGAATTTTAGACTGGAGAACATTCTGTAGTAGATATTTAGGTCGAACATCTCATTTAGGGTATTTATAACCACACGATAATGTTATCTATGTTGATTTTCCATTTCCAAAGCGAGAATCTACAGTGAAAGCGGAAAATCAAGAAAAGAAAAAAACGGGAAATTTTACGCTTGAGAGATACTGCGAAGAACTTTAAAGAAAGGAAATTCATTTAAAGAAATAGGAATAAGAAAATTTTTTTGCCTTTTTTTCCACGGCTGATATGCAAATTGGTTCTTAGTACAAACGATTTATCGAATAATAACCAGCTGCAAATTTACAGTTAATTATCTTTCATATTTATTCAAACTTCATTATTAAAACTAAAAATGCGCTGTCTTTTATTCTCTAAATTTTTCTCAATTCATCTATATAACATCGATATGATAATCAATCAATATTAAAATAATCTTCTAATTTTCCCGAAAATTTCTACAGCGATATTACTCCGTCGTTCTAACTAACGAATCTGAACAGTAAGTTCGGCAAAATTGGCTATATCTATATCAACATTTTGAGTGGCTAAGAGTTACTGTTAGATTTGTAGAAACGGATTTGAAAAATATGTCCAATTTAATATCAAATCCAATGAATGCTCTCATAAAGTAAGCAACAGGTAACACAAGGCTGACCAGCAGATCCTAATCAATCAACATGAATAAACAAATGCCGGAGTATTTTCCTAATTTCACCTTTCAATAATTAAGTCATTACGATAAAGAATCATGCCAGTTCAAACTTTTATTTACATTTGCTAAATTGCTTATATTTTGCAATTGAAAAATATATGAGCTCCATTAAATTTATTAGAGGAAAGCAGTAAATAAAGGAAAGCAATTGAATAAAGATTGGAACATCCGTTTGCAGAGCATCCGCTGCCACGGAGTACAACGCCCAACGTAGAGCAAAAAACGAATTTCAAAAGATTTATGTTGCTATCAAAACAGTGTTTTCTACCACTTAATATCATATAACCGTTTTATAAATATAATATTTGTATATATATATACTATTTGTAGCGTATTTATTTATAACTTGTTCCCTTTTGCTCTACCTCGTCATTTGTCTAATTGCATACGTATTTATGCTCAAAACTGTTCAATGAAAAAGACCCTCCGTATTCATTTCTAATGTAAACTATTCTGCTCATATTCATAGATGTTAAATATTTGGAGGTATCCTAGGAAACGGGAAAAGGCGGCTGGACATCTGTTCTAAGGACAAGTAAATGATGAGAGCTTAAAGACACATCTTTTATCAAAACTGAAGGAATATTTAGCCCGTTTTGGTTATTCACTTAACATATTTAAACTCTTCATGCTTATACTCATCTTCTAATAGAAATGTGTAATAAACGAGGATTAAATTATGAAGAATGTGCTACAGGTACATATGCCACGCCCATTGCGGAAGTTTCAATCACACTAATATGAAAATGTATAAAAATGTTTCCGAATGAATGGAAGAATATCAAGGCAACACATTCCGGAAAGAAAACTGAAACACACGGAAGTTAAACTTTATCCATTAAAAACTTTTAAATTACGTAAGCATTGAAAGTTTTAACTCGGAGAAAAAGTGAGAATAAACTGTACACGTGATCCGATTAATTGCGAAATGAAAAGAGGAATATTAATGTTGGTTTAAAAGAGTTGCTTTAAAGGAAGCAATAGATGAAGCTCATTACGAACCAAAATCAAAATATCAATCAAGTGATATTAGAAAACACCGAGTGAATGAAAGGTTATTTATCCAAAACGATTGACTGGTAAATCTATTATTCCCAAAAAATTAAACATAGAAAACAAAAAAAACTTTCACACAATAATTTGCAAGAAATATCAATTTAACCATCACCAAAACGACAAGGAGGAAGTTTTAAATTCACAGTAACATAATAAATTCCTTCAATGGATCAGTACTGGAGAGGAAATGTAGTTTATTCCGATTCGTTGAGATTCTGATGTAGTAAATAATCTAATATAGTTATTTTTGGCGTTCAGAGAAAATGTTAGAGCCTTATCTATCTACAGTAAAAAAGCAGTCTGAAAGAAACAGAAGAGAAAGAGCATCAATAACTGAATTACTTCTAATGCGTGGATCATTAAAGTAACCTAAAATAAAATATTGCGAGTAATATATAACTCTGCAAATATTAGAATTAAACACACTACAAAACAGTATTCCGAAGTTTAGACAAGAATAGAAAGTAGTTATAAAGAAGTGCGTTTTAAAAAAAAGCCGAAGAACGTGAAAGAGAAAAGAACCATAAATATGCTCAGCGCGTAGAACATTTTCAAACAGATTGTGACATCATTGAGGACACGTGAATTAACTTTACACGGTGAGATTAGTGCGACTGGAATACCTTGGGTTCGAGTCCCAGTCATCTCACTA
This sequence comes from Pantala flavescens, assembly GCA_020796165.1. Taxonomy (NCBI): domain Eukaryota; kingdom Metazoa; phylum Arthropoda; class Insecta; order Odonata; family Libellulidae; genus Pantala; species Pantala flavescens. The sequence continues at coordinate 20,514,857 of CM036882.1, forward strand.
TTTTTACCTCTCTTTAACCAAAATTGTGACATAAACACATGTGAAATAAAGCTAAAGAGGCCAATTATGAGAGCCCAATGCGAAAAAACAACCTGAACACTCGAAAACTTAAATCTTTAGTTCGATGTTTCCCTCTCTCTTACAGCTCTTGAAAAATTGAAAGCAAAATCGGATGCCTCCAATCTACACGTTGCGTCATAGGAAAGAACATAATAGGCCCACACCGCGTCCTTCTATAATTTATACCAAGGGGATCTGATAGAAGCCGAATGACGTGATAGTTGATACGTATAGGAATACAGCCCTTATACAAATAATAAACACGCAATAAATCGAAGCTATATTTGGTGAAGAGCATTGACATTTTACTCATCAAGTGCCTAGGAGTGGCAAGAAGCTTAAAGGAATTTGAAAATGCTTCACGCTAGGATGATCAAGATTTTACTGAAAAACACAAAAGAAATTAACTCCCAATAAAATGATATGGTCTAAAAGTATCAAACTGAGATCAGCGAGCTAATATCGGATAAAAAATTGAAGAAACTCATATAACGAATCTATAGCAGTTAAGTACAAACCTTGAAATTTAAGTCGTGGGCAAGCAACGTGACAAAACCTTGACAGAAAAATAGTCTCAAATAACCAAGTATCGATTTAACCGGAAATAAGGTTCTGTACCAATATATTCATGTATATACACATGTCAGACTTTTGGATGATCCGCAGAAACAACAGGTGGGGGCCTATGTTACTTACGCTTGGGAGCGTGCGGCATATCTACTCGACTGTTGCGGTGTCGAGGTGGCCTGACGTTGTGCATTACCAAAATGAGACTGCAACACCGGATGAGAAGGTGGAGGAGTTCTTGGAGGCGAGGGAGTTGTCGGAGGGGAGGCAAAGCAGTGCGGCTGTTGAAGAAACGACGCCGGAATCTGCAGATTATAATTGGTTTGTAAGGATGATCCTGGTACGTAAGGCAACTGGTAATGAAATGGATTGGAATGGCCCAGCTGCCTATTGGGAGAGTGCGGAGCGCTAACGGGCGAGTGAGCTCGAGGCGAAGTGGATGTGCTGTGCTGGGCGTAGTAGTAGTAAGTGGGTACACCCGTCGGAGAGACTCTCATCATTACTGGCACTCCTCTGCTTCCGGACCCAGAGGAAGGCGCTCGTTCCGACGACATACCGAAGGATGCTGGCGTGTAGTGGCTCCTCGACGGATGGCCCACGGAATGGTGATGCATCCTGAATGATGAACGCGGCACTCGCCTGCTACGATCCTCCGAAGGTTCAGAAGGAAGAACCACGTGAGCTTCCAGTCGCCAGCGAAGGCGAAAAGCACTCCAGTCCACTTGCTTCAACGAGGAGAGACGGAATGGCGTGGGGGCGTAGTTGATCGAGAGGGGGCGTGCAGGAGTGGGGAGGGCAAGGACGGGAAGGAGAAAGCGGTCGAAGGCCGAACAGGTGAAGGCGAAGATTACAGGAAGAAGAATAAGGGAAGATGACAAGGTCTGCTAGTGAATAAGAGTGGAGGAAAGAGGCAACGAGAGAAAGAGAAGGAATGGGGACAACGAGCTCAATTGAGAAATAGATGAGAGGTAATGGGAAGCGGAGACATAGATCGCCAAAGACTCCACGAGTATATTCCAGCCGTCTTTCGAAGCTCCACGATCCAGAAGGCGTGACCAAAAGGCGGAGAAAGCGAAGAAAGCCTAGAAAGTCCATCGAGGACAATCCCTGCACATCATTGAGAGATGGCAGGAATGGCTCCGACCTTACGAAACGCACTTAAGTGACCAATTCGCAAACAATGTCCTCGGGAGGACAATAGAGGCCATTTGCTAGGGGGGAGTTCCTTGAAACGATGATAATCTGCGCCTTCGAATAGATTAGGTGTTCTCTAGGATTGAAACTGACATCGAGTACCGAGCAAGTTCCTTTTCTAGAAAGCGCGTTACTACAAAATCGCTAGATAGAGGAATGAAATATTTTAAGAATAATCTCTCTTTTTTAATTCAAACATTAAAAAAATCTACGAAGATCGATGTATAATTACGAAAATTAAAAGCATATCTGCAATCGTAGCATAAATCAAAATAGGTGACAACGGAAGTATTATGTAAATTGGGACTTCATATTATTTACGTTTTTCAGTTTCCTTGGAGCTCTCTCCCCCTATAAAATGCCGAGATTTTTTATCATACAGATGCCGCGAAGGAGTGGTTCGAAATTCGTGTTCCGGAAGGAGCAATTGGGGCGCTAACAAATATCCAAGATCATTCGGACGTGGGTGGGGAAGAAGGAAGAGATGTGGTTTTTCAGAAACTCTCCCCCTACGTTCCTCATCGTCAGAGGACAAATCAACAGGCAATTCATGGAAAAGAGGGAAGTGGAAATAAAGTCGGAGGACTCCGGAGGTCAAAATGAAGACGAAAGAGCGATGGTGGGTTACGCATGCGCGCGCATTCGAGGTCGAAAGATGGCAAAGGAAAATAAATTGTCGTCCAACAAAGATCCAAAGGGTAAACCAATTGATGAGACAGATTCCAAACGAGAATTGCCAAAGATGAATAGTGGGTGGACGTACGGAAGTGGAGATGAGATAAACGCTCTGGAATACCAATATTTAATCTTCAGTGGCGGCACTGTCACTTGAGGAAAGGGTAAGACGAGTCGTAAACAAATTATTTATTTACTATCGGATGTACTGGTTTACATCCTATATAACGGTAGTCGGGCTAAAATACCAACGAACCACCGACAAGATGTATTGGCTTAGAAGGGTTAAATCACTAAAATTCAGAACGAAGATGAATAACAGAGAATATCAAATCTACCGAATCAGATAGTGAGCCGATATTGATTATCAGCAACCGATACTAACTAATTTCCGAATGGAGTTCGTTAGCACTCAAAGTGAATGGTGCTTAACAAAAAAGGGTCAAATGAGAGTAATGAATTTTTATTTTTCAAAATGATTCTCGAAGCAAGAACTATGTCCTCAAACGAAGCATCTGAGAGGTAATTCAATTTTAGCACGATTTATTTCCCCAAAATAATAATTAAATAATAATAATAAGAAAACAATTTACGTTCAATAATTTCATTTTACGATGGATTGGATTGAAAGAAACTGAATTTGAAATTTTTCCATGGATATGGTACAATTAATCGGTAGATTTTATAAAAGAACTAATTTTTGAATTCTTGATAAATAGCGTTACAATGAGAAGTTTTTAAACTCCTAATTGAGATAGTATTTTGAAGAGCTGATAATAGGATCTTATGATCATTTCTGTAATTCAAAAAGTATACCAACTTAAAAAGGTCCGATAAAATCGGGATCTCATATTTTGGATCGGTTGATGTTCAGAGCGCACTGGGGGAATACTTACGCGGGCATAGGAATAACATTTATTCTCTCATTAACTTAGAGGCAACGAATCCAATAAAAAAATGCGACATTGATAGTGTTTCTTAAAAGATTTGGTCTACAACATTCAGCTTACTTCAACCGTTTCAAAACATTTAATACATAAAAAATATTCAAATATACCTGGTGATAACGATATAGTGAGGATGTTCTAAAATCTTAACAAAATTCTCTTAAAGAATCTTCATAAATCGAATACAAACTTAGACAAGAAAGATAAATTTATCTCAATGAGAGATAGATTTTACGGAATTTTAAGATAGAGTTAATGTTTATTTCCTTAATCGATTCACTTTTAGATCCTTTAATGGATCAGCACTTTTCTGTATAAATTTCATTAAGCAATTAGTTTAAACTGATATTATTTCTAAATGAAAGCTGCATACATTAGTCCACAGTAAAGTGATTTTCATTGGATGACGAACGTGCAACCACGCAGTACTCAATCTATATTGACGCAAGCGGAAAGTAATTATGTCCACGAGACAGCAGAATGACATCAAAGGATGGTAAATTGGAATCGGTAAAGAGCGATACGCTTTGGTCAGAAAAACAGTCCCTGAATGTCGAGAAACCGAATATATCCGATTTTAAGGTCAACCTTCTAATGCCCTTCGAATGATTAGCAAAAGAAAGAGAGGTTTTTTGAAAAATATGGGAGGATCGGATTTACTATACTCATTATCACACCCACTTTAATTTAATTCAGCTTTAGATTCCAGAGTAATTATGCTGGTGCAAAATTATGAATATGTGAAGATTGACGTCATTTAGTGACGTTCTTACGTTCAGATGACGTTCGTCATAACCTAGGAACTCATCATCACATCTGCTGTAAATATGTTATTCATACTTAGAGCATTTTCATCACCTTTTATTGTATATGAATGTATATTCCATTAAAATTTAACGAATAAAATTACAAAAGAAACTTGGATACAAACAGTACACGGAAAAAGGATATTTGAATTGAATAAAATCCGAGCAGTATAATTTAACAGGTGTTTATCCTTAATGTTTCTATGTTGTCAAAATTTATGAAAAGAAAAAAAAACCTCTTCTGATGAAATTTTTTAAAGACCTACGATGATATTTCGGAAAAATGTTTGGAAAATTGTCCGGTAATTGAATCTCAAGTTTTATACGCTGTTTTGGAATATCTTTAAATAGTCACTGCGCATTTCGACCGTTATTATTTAATATCGTATATTATTTTCCGTCAATTTTAAATTCGCTTCTTCCTCTTTCCCAAAAAGTTATAATGCAAACAAATGAATTTCTAATAAACTTTGCTCTGACTAAGAAGTCCGAAAACAAAATATAAATCGATATTGGACAATTTAAAGGAATCTAACATAGTGAAGGAGCACAGGAAGACTTTGTGGATAGTCCCCATCAAGGGTAGAATAATTGAACTGAACGTATCACTCGCCTCACCACTAATCAACAAAGATCAATTGCTCGTTTTACGAATTCTAGCAGTATACATATCACAAGAAGAATGAATTACGTTGAGGTTTTATGTCTATCATGAAACCACATAAATATTTAAGACAATAGGAAAACTATGAATGTATATTTTTAGAATATTGAGGTCAAACTATCAAGTATAAGATACATAAGAGAAACCCTACAAAAAGGGTTAACATTTTGTACGCGAATGTGCTAACGCATGCTTGACCGATGGGAGTCGGAAAGGAATTATGCTTGGAAATAAACATTAAAAAAAGGGAAAAATGACTACAGAAATACAATTAAAATAATAAATATTGGAGAATCTCTAGGGTGATAATTGATAAGGAAATTAACAAATTAGGATAAAGAACGAATAAATCTAAAATCATGATTAATACGTAATATTCTGAATCATGAAAGTGCAGCATTTGACGGGAGCTGTTATCTTGAAAACATGATATTCTCATAAACATATGCCCAGTATTTTAACATTTTAATTGCCATTTGATGAAAAGAATTTGATACATTAACAACATAAAAACAAACGAATATATTTCAGCAAACGTTCATTATTAATAAACCCGTATTTTGCCGCTGATATATGAAGGAGTTTACGTACAGCAAAAGATAAACATTTTACCGTTTCCGAAGTAAATTTTAGACTTTCCTCGATTGATTCTCAAAGGGTTAAAGAGACAAACATATCATTTATCATATTATTGTTATCTCGCAACAATAGATCCCCAAACCTTTATAGGAGAAGGGCATTTCAAAGCGTTTATATCAAAATTTATTCGGATACGTCGACGTTATCTCATTGACGTCACATGCTCAAACAAAATTCACCATTGAACTAGAAAACACGAGACCCACAACAGTGCGAAACGAACCGTTTCCAAGTCCAATTAATTACAAAATGGTGATATCGAAAACCAATTCCCTTTCACGATGTTAAACAAAAGAAACAATTTTTTGTTGAAATCGTACTTGCCACGAGATATGCGACTGACACCCCTTTCACGAAATTCTATTTTATTAGGAATTCAGTCTAAGTGAATGTTACATCAAGTAACCCTGAAAACAGAAAATAGTTTTATAAGACACTTAAATAGTGCGATAACAGATTACAGCATAAATATTTACTTTAGTAATTTGTAACCTGAAGCTACGACATAAATCAACACTCAGGTGTCACGAGAAAATAATTTTTCCTTTTCGTTTACCTTAAAGTATAATGAAGTTTTGTAAGAGTACTATTGTAATGAACATAGTTTATTGCCTAAATAAACTGTCAATTCTCGAAATCAAATGTCCCCAACTTCTATGATGAATTCCACGACCGCTTTCGATATTCCCTTGGTTAATTTAGAACTAAAATCATTTAAGACATTAAATTTCATTTTAGTTTGAAAATTTAATAGATCCATTCGCGGTTAAATTTACTTCACAACACCGGCCCTAACAATTTTAGGCATTAGGTTGCCACAACTAAATTTAACCACTTGGCATCAACAGTATTACGTCTTGCTTAGACACGAATAACAACAGCGGATTCATAAAAGACCAGGCGAAGTTTACTTATGCATCAACGTACGAAATAATAAAATGCAATTCTCTAAATAGCACCTTTTAGACATTCCAATCACAGAATCCTGACAATAAAGAAGGAAACTGACATCTATGTAGCGGATAAATCAGCAATTGATTCAAATGCAGATACTTTATGTATACGATCACGCGAGCCTTGAATGAAATCGGGACCGCTTTAAAAAATCTCGCGAAGTATACGGCGGAGGGAATATCGTAGATACAAGAAGTTGCCATACAATAACCGTTTACCTCATCATCCTCGAATACTGTCGATGCAAGTTGGCGCGCAGTTGCCTCCTAGAGTATGGACCACCCTCAGAGGAATCTTCCTCGGCCGCATCTCCTTTCTTCCTCCCACCAGGCATCCCTCAGACAATCTGAGACCGATGCACACGAGTTAAAAGGAGCGGATCATTCTTACGCAACTGCAACTCGGAGGAACTTTTGAACAGGTGAAGGAAGTATCGAGAAGATGTTCCATAAATTACATCCGATTTATTGGATTTCGACTCCGATTATTGGTAGCACCGGTTGAGAGCAGCTCATTCGGAAAGGTGATAGCTGGACTAAGAGAGCAACAGAAAGGGACGAGTGCCAAAGAATGAAGAAGAGTTAGTGCATGGAACACTCAACTGGCACGGGTTGGCGACTGGTCGCAAAACAACGCGTTCGAAATACGTTTTCCACCGGAGGATTGAAGCCTTTGAAATTCGGCATTGATTGGAAGAAGCGGAAATATTAATGAACGCCTCTCGAGAAATACGCACGCGCACGCAAAATAATATACGTTCATTTAATCTTTATATTATTGCAATACAATACATAAATATTATAATCAATGGTTATATATGATATTCGCAAGATCATTATGATTATAATACTTCAAAGTTCTGTCGTAAGTTTCGCAAATACATTTCAATGTAGGTAAATTAACAATGAATTTGATAGAGCTAAAAGAGAGAGTACTATTTAGGTTAAGGGGGACATGATTATACTACAATTGACCTTGAATTGACCTCTATTTACAGTGGAAACAAAAGCTAGCGATTGTAGAAGAATGGTTTGAATGTTGAGAAAACCTCTATTATAGTCTTCCTCTGAGACGTTCGCTCGGAGCCATTGTACCTAATCTGCTAATGGACACTTACTGAATGACCAATGGGAACACGTGGATTAATTAAGGTTTTTCTATTTAAATTGCCACTTGGAATTATAATCGGAGCATTTTTATGATGGTACCCGATAGTTCTATATTTCAGGACTATTTTCAAAACTAAGAATATTTTCCGAATACTTGACTCGCGATGACTGAAAATAAGCCTCGAAATAAGGAATTCGTAGGCTAAGAAGTAGGACTAACGTAGGCCCACTAACAGTGGGCTAAACATGCAAATCATCATTCAAAAGAGGTATCAAAGCAAAGGAACAGTTGTAGAAAACTAAAGAACGCATTGATAATCCTTATATTGAAGATTAAGTAAAGCGTAGTGAGAAAGAGTTATTTAATCGAGTGCATGCAACTTGCACCTCAACATGAACCATGGATTGACAGAAAACGACTTGGTTCAAGCATTTCCAGAGACAGTTGACTAAGCGGCTGCATTACGAGTTTTAGATGGTCGAAAGGGCGTTCCATAAGCAAGAGCTATTTTAAAAGCCGCCCACTAAATTCTATAATATGGTCCCTGCTACGAGGAAAGACATTCGAAATACAGGAAGCAGCATTACTATTTATAAGGAAGTTTTGAGAGGAAGGATTCCTTTTTGAAAGATGTTCATTCAGTTGTTGCCATCCTCTACTTCTTCCATTTCGAGCAGTGTATCTTAAACTTTCTAGCGAACGCCTTTGAATCCGGAAATATGTATCTCCACACCCCATGTGTTTTAATTTTTAGTCTAGAAATTTTATTCTAGAATTCTTTTACGAAACTTAAAGTTCATTGAAAAATATTACACATTTTATATATATTTATAAAATATTCTCCCGCACCCCCAAAAATACGTTCCCGCACCTACGGTTAAGAACCAATGAATTAGAGCATCCTAAATTTAAGAAACCGTTTTTAAGTTTCATCATTAAATAATATTCTTGCACTAGATTGAACGATTTTTGTTTCTTTTTCATTTTGTGCCAGAGTTCGGATTTTCTTTAATGCCCAAGTATTTAATTGTAAATTGAAATCTTGAATTAAAACTGTAAATTAAGATCTTAATGGTCAACTCCACATCATTAGGAAATTGTGATAGAAGCCGAAAAAACAGAAAGATAGCTCACTCCTGGTGCTTCACTACAACGCCACCTGTCGTTCCGATGGGGCATCGTGACGCACCCTCGCATTGCTATATTCTCCCTAACTCGACGGATTTGTTGTCATGACAACGCTTTTTGAATGATAAAGGAATAGAGATTGCTAAATAGTGGCCAAAACGAGAGATTTACATCAATAAGGTAAATATAAGCAGGATAGAGTAACATTCATCCCTAAGCGCAATGGCATTTATTACGTACAATAACATTTGAGATATTGCCGTCGGAGTTCCTCGTGTAATCACAAGAAGTGACGGTCAGAGGTATTTCTTCCATAAAACAGCATTTCCGCACGGTTAATTGTTTGCAGAGATAAACAGGTAGAATTTTTGGAAGGTTCTAATAAAAGAAGGAAGTTGTGTACTTTCCCTTAATTAGCGCGCTGAATATTGATGAACATTTCTTCAATAATTCCTACCGAACCGTTCCTGTGAGCTTTAAGTATGCTGGTGTTTAAATCATCCCACAAATGGCAGAAGAAGTATTTAATGCAAATTCACACTTAAATAAATTAAAAATCGTTCAATGATGAGTTAGGGAAAGATCTGAGTAGAAGAGAGCTAAAAAAATCAGGCGGTGAAGATTAAAGATCTAATCGAAGATATAGAACCAACACAAAGATATTAATAAATTAAATAGGAATTAATATCTCCGGATATTAATCAATTTAATCGCTCTTAATTTGAAGAGGGCTAAGAATATTTTTCCTGTCAACTTTTACACACGAAATAATTATTTATTTACGGTAATTCTAATAATCACCAATAATTCGCCACATTTCGCGTACAATCACAATTTCGATCTAAAGAAGGTATCTCCAGTAGACCACGATATAGCTTCCAAATAAATCGCTTTACCTAAACTGTGCGCCGCTGTAAAGGCCCAAAAGAGTAATAATGGGAAAGATAAACATTATTACATCGAAGTTATTTGAATTCCCAATTAGATAATACCTTCTTTTTTGTAAGACGTATTAATCTTAAGTTTCTTTATTTTCCCTCAATGAACTAAAGGAGAAAAAAGAATCCTCGAAATACGCAACTGAGAAGCCTTAGGATAACATAATCTCATTTTCATCCATCGACTCCTTGGCTCGAAACAAAGGAGACTTCCGGGTGATGTTTTGAGAAGATATGCACAAAGAAATGCGCATTTGTCGTAAAAGAAGGCTTTTCTTCAATTCCCCATCCGAAGTGGGAAATAACGATGGACAACTTCAGTTTTTGAACTCTTCCATTTATTGGAGATTCTGCAGAAATCAAATTATTTACACCGAAATAGTTCATACAAAATGAGGTATTTAATCATTATTCGAACTGTTATTTAAGAAAATTTTACTCTTTGTGCCCAGTAATGGACAGTTTAGTAATCAGAAATAATCATTAATTACAATACTGGAATTAAAATTGTAGGAATTGCAGAAAATGTATTGGGTGCGAATTAAAAAGAGTGCGTTCCGTAAGTGAGTTGAGCTTCGCCATGAAAGTAATCTACTGTGATAGCATCCATCGTAAGACTTCCAAATTGACTGAAGACCTAAATCTACGTCCTATTTCAATGATACATGTCGATTTCCAAAAGAACTCTTCCAACGACTTCAATAAAACAGTCCGCAGTGAAAACAGGAATGGCAATAGAGTAAAGTTAAGTATTTAAAAAATTGGAGACCTATGATGGAAGTCAATAACTTAGCTATACCTGCTAATTTGAATGCAAGTAAATATTTAAAAAAATGTCTCTACGAAAAATAATAATACGCGTTACCTCCAACGCATTCGTGTGAAACGAATGCGGGATATTTTCTTGAATTGTACTATTTGCACTTAAATCGGAAAAAAGCGATAGAAAAGTCCGGATATTAATTTATTTATAATCAAAGACCGCACAAACATCCACATTCTGGACAATTACACATACAGTACAATTCCTTACTTAACATGCACACCCTGAGGGGAAAATTTCCTCCTCAGCCGGGATTTGGACCTCCTCATGCATGATACCGACAACCACTACGCCAACGAAGGCGGTAATAGTTTCGGTTGTTATGAGAATTAGTGAAACAAGTTATATTAAATGAGAAATCCATCTTCGTTACACTTTGGGTTAATTTACATATTAGTCGATCTGCAGTTGTTCACAAGTGGACCACCAAAGAAGTATAAATAAGATCATGCGTTTCATGAGTGGCACCGGATATTTTCTGCAAACCAAGGAGTGGAGAATTCCTTTATTATTAACGTCCTCCATATTAAGAGTTAAAGTGAAATGCACAAGCTTTCACACCTCACGCGCGTAGTACGTGAAAGCTGATAATCAGCGTTACAGAAAATGACTGAGAGCAAGATCAGAATTAATAAACGAAACCGGGTTGCTAAAATCAAATGGTAACATGAGGTTCATGAAATTTAAACGGAACTCTCGCGTTCGAATGATAACATAACCAAATATCATGGAATAGAACAACCAAGAAGTACCGAAAACAACTCATCGCCTGTCCACTGCACCACTTTGAAGATCGACTCCAGGAGAAACTACAGAATGACGCAGAGAACATTAAGTTCCATCGGACTGGAGAAGGAAATCAGAAGAAAAGGAAGTTCCAAGACAGAGGAACGAAAGTTTGGAGACTTTTCCGAATGACAAGAAATAATGTGGACAAGAAGCCAAATAGAGTTTATATGGAGTAAAAATGAAATTAATATAATTTGGACTTAATCAACCGATTACCGAAGTATTAAATAGCTTCAAAGAGGTGTATACAACGTGGTGAATTGCAGAATGGAAAGCCTATGTTATACACGTTATGCCTACAGAAAAGAATATCGTGACAAAATTAGAAGAGAAACAGAATAACAGGAATAACTCTCGAGTCTGCAACCGAGCCGGAGAAGTCTGATGTTTTAGCCATTTATCCGCAGCCATCTTCAAGTTCCTCAAGTCTCGGTTGGTGGGTAAAGGTGGACCAAACAACCATCTCTATGAGAGATCTTACGAGGAAGGGATCTTTTTCGGACCATTCATTTCCGTACTTATCTTTCTCTTCCAAACTTCATGCATTCTTTTATTTTCCGCTTCCAAAACGCCACAAGATGACGCCCCACTTCCATTCAGCGAAAGCGGAGTTGGCTACTGAGAAAGTGGATAAGGACTCGATAGCAGGTACAAGACACAATTCTTGCCCTTTTCCTACTCACTAACCAGTAATCTATTTACCAAAGAAATGGCATACCAAACTCTTTCGATAGAAAGGATCGGAGGATTTTGACGAAATGTCTGAAACTTCGTGCGATGAACTCATTTTCAGGCATGAAAAATTATTCTAGATTAGAAACAAAATGTTAGAGGTTGACAACAACAAAAAATAATTTGAGAGACCTATCGTTCAGTCCTTTGTAGGTTATGCTCCATATTTATACTACGTTCATATCTCCTCTACACTGGATACTTTTTGGGGAATCAAATAGATCCAGAGTGCATTCAACTTCTGCGCAGCATCTACAGAGTACAACAGCATCGAAGAAGGATCAGAAGAATTCAGGACTGAGTAGGCGACCCATTCTGATAAATACATTTACTTTAAAAAAAAAATTAGGCAATAATTTGCGTAAATTTTAACGCAACCTTAAGGATTAATAAACATTTTGTGCAGAAATCACAAGATAATTATATGGAGAGAAAGAAATATTCTAGAACCTATGCCCGATAAAAGAAGATGAATGAGTTTATTTGAAATATATGATATGTGTAACATTGAGAGTTGGTATAAATTGTCCTTCTGTAGTCTGCTTACTTTAATATTTTATCGAAATCTAATTATACATGGCAAAATTCCTAATCTAACCTCTCCTTACTTATATCAATAACGTAAGTACGGAAAATATAAATGTAATTAATACAGTAAGGTAGACACGATAATGTAGAAATAAATTGTATTCATCATAATTATATATTTATACTTTAGCTGATTATATACCAGCAGGAAAACTATGGAAAAACAATTTCCGATATCTAGGTCAATTAGATCCAATTTGTTTCCTCAAAGAAGCCCAATTTACTTAGGAACTTAAGAGGAAAAATGCAACAATAAACGTGAAAGAACATAAGAATTAGAGACACACGCAGAGGTCTTTTATGATCTGAGCATTCCACGATTAAAGCGCAATGCAACCATGGTAACCCTTCAAAAGAATGGGAAACGTAAGTCGTCGATAGAGAAAATGACAACAAGGGAATTAAGGAAAGGATAAACATATGAGTATCATTGAGCATAATTTTGAAAGCAGGCGATTACTCGGTGACAACGCTGGTAAGTTCGTCAGAATGAGCACTCACCCGATGAAGTTTTTGATGAAACAGTAGACTGCAAAGAGGGTGTTATCATTGAGGTCCACCTCAGGGCGGATCCGAGGAGGCAACTGACATGCCTTTTCGCTTTTCTCTTCTTCCTTCGTCGCACCTTTCCCAGTCTTGGAAATTCCGCTGCCCAACATCATGACATCCATTGACATGGTCTCTACTACGAACCAGTCGATCGAAATAAGGAACCGTCAGAAATGAATTTCAGTAAGTCTGTGATTTAAAAAAAGTAATCGCACCAGCAAAACTAGATCATGGAAGGGAGCCGAAAAAATCTTTCCATCGAGCGACACACGGTAACGGTTACAGGTGACTATCAGCATAGATGGAGCTGTAGTTGGTGAGCCTGGTGGAGGCGAATCTTCGCCTTCCAATTCCTCTATAGCGTCCACACCCTTCCTCCTTCATAAAGCCACTTCCCTGCACCAACCAGCCGAGATGTATCCACGGCACGACCGATAACCCTTCTTCTCCAACGGCACGCACGCACATTGATCCCTCTTCGACCACAACAACCCGGAGCTTCGGATTATCACCCACGCAATGAAAAACAGTCGTTCTGCGTACAAGAGCGGACTAGTCGACCTATTTCCCTGCAGAGACCCACGCAACGGAGGAGGCAAGGTCGTAACGCCAGGTCATCCCCTCCGCCTTTACGAATCCACCCCTCCCGACGAACCCTAACGCACACCTTCTTAAGTAGGCCACGGGCGATTTACTTCGCGTACCTTCCTTCTTCTAGGAAACCTTCGCACGAAGACAATTCGAGCCAACGAATGCGTGTAGATGCGGTAGTCGAAGAAAGGGTTGATGGAATAGCGACAGCTCCACTTTGCGTCCTTTCTCAACGGAGAATCACTCCTTTGCTTCTTGCGCTAGCAACGCTTGTTCCCGCTTTGCGAGAGGGAAAAGGGGAGAGCGTGTGTCCCTGGTTATATTGATCCGGTGGAAGAAGGCGGAGGGAGGGGTACGGCGACGCAGCTGTTTTATTCTATAGATGGCGGGAAAATTCCGAGGGAGTATTTCCGATTGTGATCATCAAAGCGGAATTTGTTATGAAAGTGATGAATACCAGAAGATATGCACAAAGGAACGAAGGCATTAAAAATTGGAACGTCCATGTTAGAAATCGATAAACGAATCTCTGTAAACCTGTTCTGCGCCACGCTTCCTTCGAGCACTAAAAAAGAACAACTCCGATCTAAATAAACGATTAACAACTTTCGGTGAAAAAGGGCCTCTGCACCCGAATGAGGAACTCTAAAGCGTATATTACGATCTGCACAAAATAGCCCTCGAATATCTGGACGATGCACAAAAATTTATTGAGGTCAGCCTAGGTAAGTAATCTATTCTCTTCAAATGTCTGTCTCCTCATCGATCGGTAGCAATGTCTTCATAGATTCGTCACAGAACGATGACCAATCGATCACACGTCTATATATACACGCAGCGGGACGATCCACGGCGATGAACCAAAACTACGGTAGTTCGAGCGAACACGTATTAATACAGGCAGGAATACACCGTCACTTACAAGAAGCAGTAACTATCATTAAAAGAATAATAGTATCTTTAAGATTACATAAAAATGGAATCTACGTTTTCTTTTGTTAGGTAAAAGGTTGATTAGAAATAAAAATTGTTGTAAAGAGTAAGGACAAATGAGGTCTTTAAAAATAGAAGGAGATTACAAAAAATTCCCACTTAGAGTTAAAATATTTTTCGCAAAAAGTTTATGAAGAAATATGTAACATATTGAAGAGAGAAAAACAAAGCAGTCATGTTACTTCACAAACTCCTGTCCCTATAAAGGGATCGAGTTTAGTAAGAGCAAACGATGAGCATAGAACATCTTCTAGTTTAATGTTGCCATGGGAAACTCAGGGAATCATTACGATAAGACTCATTGATGCCGAAGAGTAGGAGGATATAGAAAAATACGCAGATATTTATCGTGAACCAAGACATCCTGTTATAGATCGACTTCAACACGTGGTTCCTACGAAATAACGCGTGTTTGGCCTTCCCTCAAACTTCCTGGTGAAGATAAAATCGACGATAGAACTTGGGAATGGAAACCGTCAAATATTCACGACCACCATGCCAGACACGCACTTCCATCAACGATCGGAATAACAGCGAGACAACGCACTTCTTTAGAAGGATACCACTCTTTCAAATATGCGCTTCATAGGGGAACTGGTAATAAGTGTACCTGCGAATGGATACAGGATACATAGGCGCCAGGATATTGAAACTAGTCAATCCCATCAAACGTTTAATCCGTAAAAGAATAATGAGTATTAAAAGAAAAAATTGAATTATTAATTAAATGAATTGATTTGAAATCGATTGATTGCTGCAGAAATATTGAAGGCAACTAGTTTCACCAAACACTCGACATCGACTGATATTCTTAGAATGAAAGAATTTCATTTTCTTTGATTGTGGCTCCACAAAGTTTAGCTCGTTCATATCAGATTTGTTGATTGCAAAATTAAAGATACATTATGTGCTATTTAAATAAGAATACCATATTAAAAACACGCATTAGAATAAATGTGTATGTGTTTTTGAGGACGTGATCCATGGAAAAATTAAAAGCAATGAAATAACAACCATTTCAAGTGATAAGGATGAAATTAAGGGACGTTTTTTTAAATTTGAACATAGATATTTATTCTATACGTTATTATAGATAGTCAGTGTGGGACCCTGCAAATGAGAGACGTATTTTATTTATTAATAACGTAAGGTACAAGGTAGTTTTGTAAAACATTATGCGATAAATGATTAAGCGTAAGTAAATGAGTAAGGATAGGAGAAGGGAACAGAAGGATTAATCAATTCTCTCAGAGAAAGCACATTTTCATAGGCCCCACCCTCTTAATAGGTCGCTCGAATGAGTAAAATAAGATGCCAAAACAAAGTATTCGTTTTCCACGATACGCGAGTCATCGATTGGCTAAACAGTGTCATGGTTCGCTGCCAAAAGGCAGCTTCTACATGGAAAGCTGCTTCCTCCGAAGGAATCCCGGGAAGATTATAGAAAAAATATCGTAGAGAATAAATTTTTAAAACATTAGGGACCATAAATTCGTAATGTGTGACGAAAATGTTTATCAGAAACAGAAGTAATACATGGAGACTAAATCAATAAATAATACTTATCATCACTACTCATACTTATAAAAAGTCATAGATTCTTCCATAATCAACTATAAAACGTTAAAAGAACTTTCTGAGATAAGATAATTCAACAAGACAATAAAAGATAACGCACATGAGGGGAATAAGTGGAGAAAACATAGAGCCACACAGTTAAGAGTGAGTTCTTTTAATTCATGCTTTACGAAAAGGAGAGAAAATTCGTCAATATTTTTATATCAGATGCTTATATTGAGAATATTTAATTAAGGAGGTTAGATTCCTCACGGAAATCAAATCTTCAGTCAAAGGTATTGGCAATATACCAATACGATTCATCACACATAAAATTTATTAATTTCCAACGGAACATTTCCGTCTCAATTGAATATTTAAGTAAAATTCCTAATAAAGGAAAAATAAGTGGATTATAAAATAGCATTTGCATTTATTACGAAATTAATATCCACATACAGCAGTTTCACTCCCGCTTTATGATGTTAATTTGACAACTAAAGTAACACACTAGACGTAGAAAATTTCCATCCGAAAAGTCTTTAATGAGAGGTGTTATATTCACATTCTTATACTTTACCTGCCAGAAACTGATAGGCGGCTAGTACGGATTTGATTAATATATACATATACCAGGTAAACCGCACAAGTATGTCCTATTTAATTGGAAGTCTAAGAAAATAAATTCTAGTGCATTAACAAAGCTGATAATCTGATCTGATAATCTTTCCAGTAGGGGTATGTCACCGCATTCCATTACACTAATTAAAGTCATCGATAACGAGATATTTTACTTATCTCACTGTGCCAACACTAGTAAAGCGTTTAAGTTAACACAGATTTACGGCGAGCAATAGATGCTAACACTTCGTTTTAGTCTTTTTCTATCCATATCTACAGATCTAGCACCTGTTTCACCGATGATAAATATCCTCGTCCAAAAAATAATAACCCATGACGTTCAGAAGGACTTGGTTCATTATTACTTCCCTTATATATCCTATTTATATATTCTCGAGACACACTATCTATACCACGAAAAACTACAAATAAATTTATCCACGAAATATTTCTCCGACGCTATTCACTCACTGAATCCCTTTTTTACCAACTCTTCGGAACTCAAAACTGAAAATCTTATTCCTTAAGTACAAAATGAGGTAACATCGATATTAAATCGAAATAAGTAGGATATTGATTAAGAATCGAGATTTGAGTGCAGGTAATTTATAACATGACCAATCCTTGGATGTCTCAATTCGAGGCTGTCTGCAAAATAGAAAACAATTATCTTTCTTGAAAGTTCTTAACTACCGTTGCCGAAGTTACTTAATGAACTACTCAACAATTCACATCTGCAATGGATTCGTCCACCCTGCAAACACTACAATGATTACTCGAAAAATACCAAACGTGGAAAATATTTATGTAAACATAATCGGTGCATTTCAGTATTAAATAATAGTAATGCAAGCCAAAAGAATCACGTACAAAATGAAGAAAACTCGGGAATCAGAATCTTCCGCAGTTCAAACTTGTTCTTATACCAAACTGAATGATCGTGCCAGAGTATTCAAATATTAAGCGAAACTTAATAAGAAATAGCGTTTTAGTTTTGAGCGCCTTTGTCCTTACAGAGGCCATACTAAGTAATAACAAGGAGAGCTCTATCAGAGGGAACACAAGGTTAAAGGACAAAGATATCTTAGTTTAAGCGCTGTTTCTGTGATGCTATAGATAATGATAAAATAATATAAATTCTACCATAATAGTTACTAAATAGTTTTTCCATTGTCAAACACCTATCTCTGGCTCAAAAATAGAGCGATATTGTTTCGTTTAAACACGAATCAATAAATTGTGTGTGTATCCCATGTAATCAATACAAATTGTGTTTCCGTTTAAATGCGTATTATTTCTTTTTATAAAAGTATCAAAATATCAACTCAAAGAAAATGCTGAAATTCTTGAGCAAAAATCATAAGCAAATATTTTTTCCGTAAACAGTTAGAAAATTAGATACGAGTTTTTGTAGTTAGAAGTACTTTTATGGTTGGAAGCACTTTATTTATTGAAAGAATCACAAGAGATAAGCGGTAATGAAGCCTCTACAGCAACCTTTCTAAACCTGAATACATACTAAGCTATTTTCATTGAACGCGGGTGAAAACTTTAAGACTCTCAACATAAAGAACAACTCCAAGGGGTATATTCACAACGCATTCCGTGAATTCGTGTTTTTCTCAATGAAAAGCAGCGAAAGCTTCAAAATACTCAGTTTTAATGATCTTAGAATCTCATCTTTCGTCGATTTGTGGGTCACAAAGTAAAAAACATGTGCACACCGCCATTATAAGGTCACAGATGTACTGGAAATGAAAACTAAAATAGATCGTTTAAAACCACCTCCGCTAAGCGCTATTCGGTTAGAGACGAAAAAAAGTCAACCGTGTATTAAAATAGGGGAATTCATTTCGAAGCAACAAATTTAGTATTCGTGATTCTACTTTTCCCTTTTTGAGAGTCCTCTCGTTTCTTCGGGGGGGTCGTGTCCCTTTAAAGCACATTCTTTAAATAAAACGACCCGGGATAATTTTTTCCACTCATCCTGAAGCTTCACGGATATGGTAAATATTTTGAAGTCTTTAAATGCTGTACGCACGATGGATGATTTCATTTGAGGTCAATGTATTTTTTCAGGAGGCAAAATATATATCGAATGATACATTCTGTACTGTTAAAGACACAATTAAATCTCTTCCAACATTAAAATGTGGAAGAATTAATCGGAAGCCTAAAATAGCCCAAATTTATAGTTTATTCTTTCATAAATCTATTAGCGGAGGTCGTTCACTTCTAACTTCAAATACTCATCAATAGCTGTCGCCTGTGGTCTTATACGTCACAACAAGGACTGAGTCCGCTGGTGGCAGAATGAACTTCGTCACTGATACGTATTTAAATCTATTCTTAACCACTAACTCATCTTCGGAGAAAGGGTTTTAAATACACTGACCATACGGGTCAGTCTTTAAAGGGACCTCTTGCTGCGACAAATCGAACTTTATTAAAACGATGAAAGCTCTTTTCATCCAAACTTCATCTTAAGAAGGAACAAAGAAGAATTATAAACTTGGTTATTAGTCCTTGGATAATTATTTCACATTGACTGTTTCCTAAGATCATTTCCTTAAATATATTTCCTTTCTGAACGAGTGATTCCAACGCCTTGTGAATGATGAAGTGCGTACTTTTAATTTAAATTGATATGTCTGATAGTGATATAAGTAAGAAGGTGCCTTAAATGTCCTATCGCTTGACATTCTTATTGTCTTCGTGAAATATGAATGTGATAAAAGATCATTACAATACCTAGAAATTGTTTTAAATGTAAATGCTCTACTAGTTTGTAAACTCACCAGGTGATGCATCTACTAGCAGTGCATTAAATAATAAAATCCTACATTCTCCCATTAAGCGTACTACACTGCAGTATAGTATACACTGCAACCAAACCAAGAGAACGCATCCAGCAGAAAGTTTAATTTTAGTTTTTTTATCTCATTACCGTATACTGGCTATAGAATAAAATAATATTTCAATGAATCATAGATCCAAATCCGTAATACTGCAATCTTTTGAAAATAAAGATAAGTAAGCAATATTATCGTAAATGGTAATTGGCATTAATCTAGTAATTACAGAAATACGCGGCTAGGAAAATAGTTATGAAGAAAATAAAATTCCAGTAGATAATGCGTCACAATCACAATTAATACCTCAATATGAATAATGTACACAAATGTGAATGGCATGACAGCTCAATCAACCTTAACTGGGAGATTAAGACTCAACTTATGACGCCTTTCCTAATTTATTATTTTTACATTATATATTATTACTTAGGGTTTATCTTAAGAATAGATTTCAGTTTTAACAGCTGACGGTAAATAGATCTGACCGAAAAAATCCACTTCCATCCCTATATTCGGGTCAAAGGCCGCAAATGGTGTACAACATTGTATCCAATTTTTGAGTTTCTTTTTAAACGTGAACTTATTTGATGCTTTCCTTTAAATCAAGCGCAAGACTGAACATGAGATACCTATACTATATACTGAAGTGATGCTAACTTTGAGAACTCCATTATTATTATAAACGAAGTTAGAGGTAAAATATTATCATATCTTAACCGCCCTCCTTCGAATGAACAACCAATAAACCTGCTTCAGAAGTTAGTATGTATCCTTAAAAAAAACCCGTGTTCTTCAGAGTGTAGCTTGAAAGTAGTCTGTATGTAGTAATTATACTTATTCTTCTTTCACGAAGACCTTCAAATACACTGGACTGAATTTATCGTCGTTGCATTTACTATTTAAATGACTAGGTTACTCACAGTTCACCTTCCAAAGCAGAACTCCTTCACACCTTTGATACATCCAACGGAAACTTACCTACAAAAATAGAAAGAAAATATGTAATGCGTACGTTATGAAACCTTTTGCACATGCAAATATTTATTAAGTCTGTCATGCAAGCATTCAGTATATGTAACTCTTTATGCACACACTTTTCTCGATGAAAGTATTATAAAACTAATAAGCACGAAGATGGTGACAACTTTGAAAGAACGATAAATCCATTAATACAATTTTTTAAATACATTTTTTTAATGGGTAAAACAGCTTCCAGGGATAGATGAGTATGGAGTAAAACAATTGGTTTACACCTTTCTTCCTAAACACAAAGAATGTTCCAACAATCGATAAAGACAACAATCGTCAACCAATCACGCAGTACAGCAAACAGAAAAACGAATAACCTTACACACCTCTAACGACTGATCGATGAATGATATCGATTCAGCATTACTTAAACATGATTCCTAGAAGCAAGTTTTATACAGAAGCGAGAACATTTGGTTTCCTCCAAACACTTTCGCACCTGCAGTAGTTCATTCCAGGAGGCAAAGGTTTTCCCAATACACTTCCAAATAAGAAAGACCGATAATTAATGAATATTATTTAAGGTTCAATCATTAAATTATACAAAACCGATGGAGAATAATAAACTCTAAAGCAGTATGGGCGTTGCTTTTATTCTCTCATTAAGATATACTGAAAACCTTTCAAACATAAAAACATCAAGACATTCTTTAAGAGTAGTAGCAGCATGACCACTAAGTGAGTGACTGTTTTCCTAAGATTAAGACAAGTATGGGTTTGAAATTATTTTTAGGTTTAACATTAAAAGATTATTAATTATTAACAGCTAAAATATTTAACAAAAATGGTAATATAAATGATTATCAGACAATTATGAGGTAGGAAATATAAAAAAAGAGAAGATGAGACAAAACGTTCACCCAAAAGGATTAAATAGGTTTCGACATCATCGAACATAGAACAATTCATTTGAACAAGGGGAAGGTAACGTTTTGAAAGGAGAGAGATTTGAGTTCAGAGGAAATGATTGTGGAAGGAAAGGTGAATGGTGGTTATTGATTATCTTGAAAATGGGATTAGAAAGCGTTTTAAGAAACTCTTAATTGTTTGAGTTCATTGAACGTCCTCTCCGAATTCCATACACCATTACGGTCGTTTTTTATTCCTATAATACAAAGAGGGAAGTAGAAAGCGACAGCTCTCGTATTTTTTTAATATTAGAAAGTAATAAACCCACAAAGGTAGTTTATATCGCAAAATCATCTGTTCGAAATGAACAGTGCTTACTAATTGAAAACCCAATATAAGAAAACGGAGTCATTCACTTTCTTCCAATGGTCGCCTTAATTAAGTGAAGGAATATATCTTTCGATCGTCACGAAATTTACATTCATACATACATATACATGAAGGCGTTCTTGGGAAAGTGGAAGTCACGTATTTTGGCATTTAATAGAGATGAGGCACTTTGCGACTAACATCTTTAAAGTCCTTTCCTAATTCAGCAATTATTTTTCTCTAAGAATGTAAAGACTGGAATACATATGGGTAAGGATAAAGTTGGAAAAAGAAGGGCATTGGAGTTTGAAGAAATACAAATCGGAGCTTTTTGGGGTAATAAAGAGAAAGTAAATGGATTAAGAAATGTATTATGCGTAAGAAAAAAATTTAAACTCCCGACGAAGTATTCAAAACTTTGTTTATAATGCACTGAATCAGGATACAACTGCTAATCACAATCGTAGGCAACTATCTTGAGATGCACCTTATTTACTCAGCTGTCAACATGAATTTAAAATTATTACCGAAGAGGAGAAAACAGTCTATGAAACGATAAAATATTACGTTTCTCTACTTGTTGTATTTAGTTTCAAGTTGAAGATGCTGGTTCGCCGGCGAAACATGTTACAACACTCTTTTTGTTAAGGTGTACGGAATTTCCCTGAAAATTTCACCTTCTCATACGGAGTTCATTAAGTTTTCGTCATTTATCACAATACTATAAGGAAAAGAGGATTTTATCTCATTTTACGAGAAGCAAATGCAGATTGAATATATAATTTTGATTATCAGCAGAATAGCAAGTACAAGATTATGCATACAAATCTAAAGAATTGGAGGCTATTTACAATGATTTGGATCCAAAGACAGCGGAAAAATATTAATAAGCTTTGAACATATATGTACTTGTTTTGTTAAATCTCAATTTCTCAAAAAAAAGGAATCAAAGTTTAAGTAGCGATCGTCGGAAACTTCTATTGACAGAGTAAAAGGATTATAATGAATTCCCAATTTACGATTGCAAATCTTACTCATAAAATACATATTATATAAACTTTAGAAACTGTATCATTAAGGTAATTATGATCAACATTATAGGTAAACATTATAACATAAAACTGGAAAGAAGTTGGCGATGGAGCAGTAGAGGATAAAATAAACAGCAGGAGAAAAAGAAAGAAGACCAATTAAAGGAAGGAAAGGATATAAGGCATCAAAAACCAAAAGATGAAACATAGTTTGAGAAATATGACACCAAGGACCAGCCAATCGGCGGATAACCCAGAAGAAGACAGGATATTCCCAAAAGCAAACGGAATTGAAGGGAATGAATTTGCAAAACAATTCACTTTAAAAACAATTAACTTTAATCTCAATGAAGGTAAATTGAAATCATAACAAACAAACACTTATGTATTTATGCTTGAATGGTATATTTCATTATAATTATATAATATTATAAGATCCACGAACGTCAATTGGGAAATTCTGAGGACATTTTACATATCCTTTTAACTCACATATTCATTCAATATACAATATCTGACTTACGTATACGACTCACAATGACTATATTCTGGCATCAAATTTTCCATACCTATTCTCTTTCAATGAAATACCCTGAATTGTTTCTAAGAATTATATTATATCAATACATACACGCATATGTAGGCGTTTATATATATATGATATTATTATTATTGAGTCTTTTATTTTTTATCTTGTACTTCTTGTGTAACTCCAATAATTGACTGAGGATAGAGAAACGTTCATCATCTTCAGCAGAAAAAACACAAAAACCTAAATAATTACATTGAACGATAAGTGGAATCGACTTTCCGAACCCCACTCACAATGGCTGCCTGTGAGCTCGTGAGTTCAATAAGTGGCGGTATCGGAATATGTCATTTCTAAGAATTGAATGACAGATATATTGACATACATGAATAACGAGTTTTCAGTCGAATATTCAAAAGAAACGGAGAGGTGATGATAATAACCAAACATACTCTTAAATGAAGAGAACTTTAAATTAGACTTCGAGAGTCAGTATTAAAACAAAGACAGGGCCAATGAACCCAGTGAGAACGTCTTCTATCTTACTATATGGAGATAGTAAGTAATTTTAGACGCCATCAGTACACACACATAGATATTGGGAAATGGATGAAAACAGAATAGCGTCTACAACGCGATACTCAATTTCAGCATAATATTCTGACGAAGCATGCAGAGAAAAGAATTATAACGGATTGCAGTTGTCGTTAGAACAAGATGAGGAGGATTGTAAACAATAACTCTGCAAGCTAAAGACATGATTTGCACTCAGGTGAAATCCAGTATCCCCTTTCGTAAGTATAGTTGCGAGGCAATATTCTATCTTCATTTCTGTATTTCAGGGAAAACGTAGAACAAGTCAAGTCAGTTGAATTTCAAATTATTAGTTGGTACGGAAAAGCAGTGAGTAATGAGCTCAAGCATTTGGCACAAATCGTTGCGTCACTATTCCGGTCGTCTTCCTTGGATTCGGTAAGTTCTTTCCTATTATTCCATATAGACCGTATGGCAAGGAGGCCATGCGCGATCGATGCACAAAACAGCAGTACGAGTTGCTTTCTATTGATGTGCCTCTCACCGGATAGCGAATCGGCCATCGCATCTAATCAATCGAAATATCCGCATTTTCGGCCATTTCATAGGGTTACCATGACAACGTTCCCAACACTTCAAAACACTCTATTTATTAGTTATACGAGAACGTTATGCATATTTGAAACATTACTGGGAAAAATGACAATCGAAACAAAACAACCAGGGAAATTAAATTGAGCCTATTTTCACATCACATTTACGTAAATCAACAGTTTTCATAAATAGATGAGTAACGGAATATCATAGGGAATTTGATACCTCAAGGTACTTCTCATTTCCCATTAATCCCCTTAGTATTCGTTCCAATAAAATGTTTAGTGGAACTAAGACGAAGTCTTTTTTCCCAACGTTATGGAGTTCCACAAAGTGACAGCTTCATCGTTTGATTATATTATACACGGAAATTAAATCGAAATAATCCTAAAGACGATCAACCTATCTTGGAAATATCGAAGAATATTAGAATTTATGTTCAGTAAGTTTTTACCTTTTTTCTAGAAATAATATCAAAATATAAATACCATAAAAACGAACATTATATATTAATATTAAAATTCGGTTCACCAATTTTAAGTTCATTAGTAATATAATGAAGGAGAATTTAAAAACAGTTCTCCAAATGTTTTATCTCTTGATGTGTTTTCTTAACCGCACAGTTTTAACAAGTGAAACACAACAAATACAATGAAAAGAATAAATCCAGAAACTCGATAGAGGCGAGTCTCAAAATGAACCCTGATTCAGCCAAACTACGCATTTCTATTTAAAGTGAATGATTCATTAGCTCAAGGAAACAGGTGATGAAGAGACCGAAGATTTCGTCCACATTTATAAAAAAGGGCTCTTTTAATTTCTTATATTTTGACATTAACATGTATAAGAAGAAAAGAGATAAAACGATTAAAACCATATCATAACCAATACAATTAGGATTTCCTTAAACAAGGATCACACCAATTCATATCTTTTTATTGCACTTAATTTTAAATATCAAAGTAAAATTTTGTAGTAAGGTTATTTGGCAGCGTTATCTTAATCAATAAACCTCTCAAATATTATAAAGACGCTTCAAGACAACCAGTGTAGGACAAACAAAAGAAGAGAAATTTGCGGAAATAATTTTGCGATCCTTAAGAAAAAGGACATATGATCTTTCGAAAACAAAATTAAACGAGGATTTGGTAGACAAAAAAAACCTCATGGAATTGAATAATAAAATGTATTTCAAGAACATTAAATTGATTTCTATATTTTGTATGAGAGAAAATAACATTCTACATTACATTCTTACTACATACATAAATACGAGACTAAACAACATTGTGTTCAATATGAATTGCAAAAAATCGTATAAGAGTTATATGACGCGTAATCGGATTTAACTCGGTCGTGATGATCGTTCAAGACTATCTGATGAAAACATTCCGATAGATAAGTGAGCAATTACTCTGATGTTATGTGAACGCGTAATGAATCTGCTTCACGGAAAACGAACGAGATCGAGTCGACAAAGAGTGATAAAATTCGGTGGTAAGATGTACTAAAATGCTTAAGATATCGTAGACGCACTCTTTTATTCAATTCTAATTAGATTTGGTGGAATGCTCAAACAAATTTATGTATCATATGTAAATATTTTGATTGAAAGCTTTATTTAGTTTACAATGAACCTTCGTCTCTTAACTAGTCTATAACTTATAAAATATAAATACCATTAAAACAGTTAAAATGTAACATTGGAACTTTTGCAATCAATGAGCACCAAGTTCCTGTAAAGTGCAACTCATGGCCCTTTTCCCGCAAACGCATGTTGTTATCTTCAAATTCCCTCTGAAACATATTTTTTGCCTCATAAATGGATATTTATAGAGAGGTTCCATTGAAGGCGATCGTTCCATCAAGAACTCGTAGTTCGCAAAATTCCACCAACAGAATCCAAAGAGAGTTTTACTTGGCGTTGATATCTCTTTCTTCAAAAAACGGATATCAGATTTTTAGAGATAAGCACAGTTCATAAGGTACACATTACGACATTTCAGTAAACAAGATTAAAAAGCATCGGGAGAACTTTAGAAGATTTACTCGGAAATCTACATCTGCTAAAAAGTTTAAATAAATCTATTTTTTTAATAAATTTTAGTAAATTTTATAATCTCGCATTTACTAGAATATGAAGCTGAAATTATTACGTAGTCAAGGTTTGACTAATTTATTTTCAGAAGGTCCAACAATGCCACTCTTCAGTTGTGGTTACCAAGTAACATTTTGAACACTTGACTTATTCTATATGATCTATAACTAAGCAAACTTTGCTTCTTTATTTTACTTAAGGAAATAAATAGGGAAAAATATATTTAAAACTTTCATTTTTAGCAATCCAGCGTTCGAGAATGACATATTAGAGGGTTTAAATATTATATTTATAAAATAAAATCTGAAAGAATGGCAATTTTCTACCTCTATTAAGGTAGATGTAGCCGATACACAAGTTTCGGGTGAAAACTCCCCGTGCATTTATTCAAATAGCGCAAAAGAAGCCGACAATCCCAAAATACCGCTGTCGCATTTATTACGCAAGATAATCGAGCGATTGTCGGAATGAGAATTCGAGGAACTGCGGTGGCGTGCACTTCGATCCGTCTGGGAATCACAACTGCCCAAACGAAGGTTATACACCTTGCGGTGATTGGCATTTGTGACGTCACTCGCCGAAAAGCAAGTTTAGGTAATGCATCGAACAATCATTTTTCATTAAATTTCAGAGATTATTGAAATTTAAATTCTAGTACACCCAGTTTGTCGTACAGAACAAAAAAACAAAAAGATTGAGAGTTTGTATTTCAAGAGAATGTAGAATGAGGAAGTTGTAGAATATTCACAACGCGACAAACGAGAGGGCTGAAACGAACTGGAGCTATGTCCGGAGATGGCTTCTTAAAAATGAACTTCATGCACTAAACATGCTCTATTCCGTGCAAGAGACGACCGATTGACACTCGAACTATAGAAAATCTACGGCCGAGAAATTATCATCGCAAAGTAAGATTAACTAATTGCTGGATTTCTAAATTCTATTCAAACTATGAACGAGCATAATTCCTGGTGATCAATTAACATGTTTTCCACGGGAGATACCTCTAAATAAAATCTTTAAGCTTTAGCTTTTTTACGCGCATTATGAACTATATAATTATATCTACATAAATATAAAAATATAGAACAATTCCAGAAATATAAGTTTCAGAGAATACGGGATTTATTCACTGATACCAAATTCATTCCATGTAAAATTTTTTGTACACTTTCAAAGACGGTTACAATCACACACTATTTCTGCGAAAAAGGACAGAATTAAGCGACCTTCAGCTATTACTCGTTATGTCCTCTCTGTATTTAGAGCTAATGCTCATTTGAAAGGAAAAATTAGTGAGAATTATCTCAGAACAGTTGATAGTATTCCATCTATTCATAATAAAGGGGAACTGGTTGCCAGGAAAGAATCTATATTTTGCTTTTCAGCGTCAGTTAACCTAAGTTAAAAGTTTGTTCGACTATTATATCCTCGCTCAAAACAATATTCCTATCAATTCATAAATATAACAAGTAAGAAACGAAACTGGAAAAACAAAACATCATAAGTAATGATGGCCCATTTAAATGAAAAGATGAATTTCCAACACATTAAATGACAAACAACTCCTCATCAATTACGTACTAGGAAACTATTCAATTTCCAAGTGTTCATCCGTCAAAAATAAAATATTACTTTGGAAAAATGCAGCAGTAGTTTATTGGGTAACAAAGGATAGATGGACAACTTACTAACTAGGCACAAAGTACCCAATGAAAAATTAAACACACATAAGCTTCCAATGCAGCACACTCGGTTCGTCGTCGATTGCCTCGACTAGCAGTCCAACTTTCAGCTCTTCGTGTATACCTCTTCAAAGAACATTCGGAACGCACAAGATAGACAAGGTGACAATGAAGCAAACAAACTTAAACACGAAGCAGTGTCACACTTAAGGGGGGTGCGAGAGTGCGACAAGAGGTGGGGTTCGACGTGCAGCACGAAAACCTCAAAAACAAACGACACAAAGAAAGTGTAGGAGGCGGAGTCCAAGTGTGTGGACCTCCTACCTGATGAATTTGTCCGCCTCTGCAAACGATGGCAGCGGTGATGCAGTCGCGCTGGCCGTGGACTGCTGCGGTGGCTGCACCGGTATATTAGAGGTCATTGGGGAAGGATGTGTCGGGGTTGGGACGGCTGTGGAGGAAGAGGAGGCTGACGATGAGGACGAGGCGAGTGCCCGCGCCAGACCCATGAAACTGAGAGAAAGAGAGATAGAGAAGGATATCCCAAAGTTGTGAGAGGGTTCTTTCACATTCTTCGGGTAATCAATGAGAAACACTAGCTAACAGTGTCGCATCTACTTAGAGCAATAAATACATGTTTTACTGCTGAATTGCGGGTACCAAAGGCTCGCGAGAGGGCCTTCGCAGTGCATGGCAAAACATGCATAAGTGCGAACTGAAGGCAAATACATCAACGAGCAGCAGTAGCAACAACGTCCAAAGCGCAAACAAGATGGACAGCATGCAAAATTACTTTTTTCTTAATAAGAATACCAACACTCGAATGGATAAAGCGTCGCGATTAAGCTGTTACGCGATAAAATAAAGGGCATAAGTGTGCTTTCCACAGTGATGGCACAACCAGCTGCGAACAAAAATATCGTCACATCCTATTTCCATCGAATTATGAAAGCATTCGCAAAGAATTTCACAATCGGCCACCATATCCATCTGCCTACATTAATTCCTAAGTTACCCTTCCTCTAGTTTAGCATTTCTCATTGGACAAGGTGAATCATATGGATAAGGGCCCATTAAGAAAACAGCAATCACGCAAAAATCACTCTCCTTATATAGAATATACGTTATCCGAGAAATTAAGATTACATTAAGAAATCATTCGAAATGGGGAAATTGAATTCCTCATACGAATTACACTAAAGGAGTCAGATTTCCATTCACGAAACTTCTGCTTCTTTATTTTGGGAACCAATTTTCATTTGTGAAACAGTTTAAACTCCATATAATTGTAGCCATATAAGTAAAGGATAATGTGGACATAAAAAGAAATGGAAAATATGAATACACAACCTTTCCAAGTAAGAATATATAGTCCACAGAAGTAAAAATTCAGTGAAAGCTGTTTTATTCGTGATGAAACTTTTCATCCTGTTTCAACTATTTCATCCTATTGACACCTAAAACTATTATCAATTTCCCACTACTCTCAGCAGGTCACCATACGAAGTGGACATTAAGTGATAAACAGATGTTTCATCCACAAACAGCTGACAGACGATCCGCATCTGCACATTTCTCGCACACCAGAAAATAGGATTGTGATTCCGCAAAACTTCTGATTTCCACATTCATCTGTTCACAATTCAAGCTACATTCTCAATTTACATCCAAGCAATTATGTACAGGATATTTTATTAATATATATCGTAAAATACTTATAGAACTGTTCTGAGTTATAATATATTGGAATCTCATCATTTGCTATATCCTACCACCTACTTTCCTAAAGTAAATTTAATTACGGATGAAAGTATCTTTTTGTAGGGTCCGATAATTATAGAATTCGTTTAAGATAATTTAGTCTGAAAATTTTTAAGTGTACATATTAAAGGGCAATGTCAAATAATGCTATAACTTCTTATAAATAATAACAATATACATAGTAAGGTTAATTACCTTCATATTTTAGGAAAAAATTTATTTTCAGTAGAATTGTATCATCCACCAACGATTGCGGGTTCAATGCAAAGTGAAATCATACAAAAATAAATGAAACGAACGATTCTTTTGTTTTACATTCAACATTTTTGGGCTCCACTTCGTGAAAAACTACATTTTGAGAAGGAAAAACTGCCGACATTCGCTCGTGACCGATTTCGCCTAAATGTTAGAAAAAGCCATAGAAATATAGAGCATGTTTGGAGAAGGTTCGGGAAAGAGCTTAAGCCGAAGGGAAAGGAGGGTACGCGGGATAGAGTACACTGAAGGAGCTGTGAAATTCACTCCGTAAATAAACATCTAAGAAAGTTAAAATACAAAATATGTATCGCTGTATCAAAGATGGCAATTGTCATTAAATTCAAGATACGGAAGAATCCTTTTAACCATGTCAAAATCTTGTTAACCTTTTACTCCTTAATCAGTTCTGCTTCCATAAGTCGATTTAAAATCGCTATTTTATCGCAAAAATTAACGAGCTAAAGATCTCGGTAAGA
The DNA here is from genome assembly GCA_020796165.1 of Pantala flavescens. Taxonomy (NCBI): domain Eukaryota; kingdom Metazoa; phylum Arthropoda; class Insecta; order Odonata; family Libellulidae; genus Pantala; species Pantala flavescens. Next base: position 20,545,850 of record CM036882.1, read on the forward strand.
GACAATTTAAATAATTTTGTAACTAATTTATTCAAAAGATCATGCATTAACATTTCATTAAAGTAAAAAATATGCTGAATAGAACCGCATAGAAGTTCCTTTCAGATGCCATTGAGAATATTGATTGAAAGGAAATATAATTGTTGTATCTTCCATACGTATCATCCAATTCCCTCTTATACTCAAAAGACCTTCGAGCGAAACACTAAAAGACCCAACCGCTCAAAATGTTAGGAGGAGCTAAATATACTCATCATTACGAAGAAAATGAATCTATTAAAGGAAAAATTTCATATTCTCCATACGAATCCTGAAAATTTATTAAGTGCTCGGTAAATGTCAGTAATTTATAAATAACAGAAACATAAGTTTGAAAAATTCAGCGTAGGAAATCAAATTGTTCGAATGTGATTCGGCAGAATTCCATAATATAAAATAGTTTATCGCTTACCGCAAATTTATGCATTTCGTGTCTGTATTGAATTGAAGAATATAACTCTTTTACTTTCGTGATGGACGTGTATATAGTTATATCCTAAACTAGTAACAAGAATACTAGAACCAAAGAACTTTATTATCGATCATTCATTTCCAGAGTTTAAAAGAAACAACTATCCTCACAAAATACTTAAGTATCATTAAATTTTATCTATTACTTATTAAATGGAAATAAATACTCGAATGTAAATCGCAATAGAACATCATTCACCAACTATGTAAAGTATGGAATCGAATAACTATCAGATAAAGTAGAAGCTAAAGAGTTAATCAAAATACACTTCTATTTATAAATATTAAATGATTAATAAAACAAAACTAATAAAAGACAAATAATTATCAAAAATCAATTCTTGCTACGTTTATACCAACTAAATCAACATGCGGTTAAAATGAGAGCTACGAGGGAGTGCTTGGGCATTGACAGCTCTGTTAGAGGCTACCAATAAAGAAAAACGTTTTCCAAAAGGGAGAATAAAAGAGCTACTCCACACGTGCATTCATTGAGGAAGTGGTGCTTTTCTCGGTTGCGTTACCATGGAGGTGTAAAAGAGCAGTCAATTATACAATTCACGAGGATTGTAACAGGTCGATCGTCGGTTCCATAAAAACAATACGCCTTTCTCATGAGGAAAGAGAAGTGCTCTTGATTTTCCGACATCTACAGAAGGTATTGAGGAAGGACGAGTTGGAATCCAAAATTTCGCTATAACTCAAAGTTCATCACAATTGAGAATTCATTACACTTCCTATATAAAATTATTCCATTTTTTAATATTTAAAAGCAACATATATTATTCAGGTCTTACCTTCGTTAGGGGGAAGAATACCAAAACGTGTCACATACAAAATATCACATTACCCATGAATACGAGTTTCAAAATGAATACTTGATTCATATAGGTATAAAAAAATGAGTAACAAAACATTTTGAAATTGAAATTATTTTTAACGGTAAATGTTTCCGAACAGTTTCTTGCAATTTCTACACTGTAATGAGAGCGAAGAGCCCACTTCCGTGTGATCAGATAATTTCGTTAGCCCATTTAATTATGATGACCAAAGACTTGATAAAAAACACAGCATAGGTCTCCGATATTTTTGCGCTTATCCATAACGGGTTCATGTTTTGAGCAAATTTCAGTCGACAGCAAATATCAGTGAACCGCCATTCCATCTTTAGCACTTGAGCATTAATTCGCGCAAATTGCCTCTCTAAATGCAACTCAAATTTGAAGCACTTCTTATCACTCAATGTTGCGACAACAGCACGTTGTTCAATAAAACCAACATTTTTATTTTTTCAGAGAAATAGCTTATGACGTTTTTGATGAAGTAATAGTTTTTGAGTTACTTTTGAGAAGTATTAAAAACATAAAAAGACTACGGAATCACTCTCGGTTGTAGACTCTAAATTTTATTACAGTTGGGCGAAATAAAAAAAAAACATATTGAAGATCTTCAAAATTCATTTCTAGAGCTTTCGAGAAAATTTCTTTCTGCTATCGTTGATTTCCAAATTAAAATTATTCAATTTCCCATGCCTAAACCCACCTGAGAATTTAACCTATTTAATAAAGACATCAAGAAAAGAACGGGGCCACAAAATTTTTCTAAAGACCTCGCTTAAATTACTCGAAACTAATTTGGTAACTAAAACGTTTATGAACAAAATTCAAGAGCTCCTTAGGAGAACATCCATTGCTGAGGAACTTCAAATATTTCACAAAACACCCATCATTTATGATTATAAAAATGTGACGATTCAATTTTAAATATTTAAGATTCAATCGCCTTTGACGATATACTTACATAAATTTAATAAAAATATTCCATCGTCATTTCCAGTCACATAACAGCCAGAGATAATTTCGACTATACCACCTATTTTGGATAAAATCCAAGTGAGAAAAGTCTATTTGACATCGAATGCAAGCAGACGGCAATTATCAATATAATAGATGACATTCGAGAGTTACGAGAAAGACTGAGATCAGTATGTTCCTGTTGCTATGGGAGCACTAAGGGCGACAGATCATGTGACTTACTCGTTATCTGTAATTATCTGTGAGATACGATGACATCACGATTGCTCAAGTATTGCTGAAAAAAGGCATGTTATAGGGCAGCTAATTCTCCACTTGATTAGAACTTTTGCGAGAAGCTGTTTACTTATTGAAAAGAAATCAAAAGTAAAATATAATACAGGCAAAAAGTTGAATTTCTCTGTAGATATGCGCAACAAAAGTTGAAATAGATTTTAACGAATTAAATTCACTTGCAAACTTCAATTGGGAGCTTCAGATTAATTATGAACAGGATTCTTATCTCTAACGGGATGAAAAAATAGAGATGATGATTGGATTCGTCAAAAATTTGCAGGATCTCGATAAGAAATACAGCAGAAATGGAATAATTATACACAACGTCTGATCCATTTAGTATAGTTTATATTCGTAGATTCAAATTATTCTTATGAATTCTAGAGAGTAAGTTGCTGAAAATATGGTATTGAAATTAATTAATAGTTTCGCACACAGACTACTTCGTGGAAAAGTAAATAATAAACGAATAAATTTAAAAGAAGAACCTATAATAATTTCAGCGCTGATTTATAAAATCCTTTATCTAAACCCTATCGAGATAAATTGCTAATATTAATAGGCTTTATAAAATAACACAAGCACAATAACTATTTCCAGATGTTATTAAACGAAAAGACTATAAATTTAGAAACATAGGAGAACTGACGCCTCCTTGCGTACGTTACAAAGACGTGAGGTAGTACATAAAGATAATACACACTACAATAATTTAATAATTCAATATAGAAAAAATTTAAAAAATAAGCTACTGTCTAATCTGTAATTGTTAGCTATACAATTTTCACAAAAAAAACGGTGAGAATCTATCAAAGATATTTATGATCAATGCCGTCAATCAAGTTTTGAGTTCACCAATCAGACGTCAGCTTCTTTAAGTAATTCCTTCCAAACGATGAATCCCAACAATATTTCACAAGTTCCTGAAGGGGACATGAAAAATGCCAAACCAAAATCTAGATAAATCCAGACAGCAATTATTCCATTCAGACCTCTGAGATTCCGTAAAATGTCACAAAAAAAGGAAACAACAACAAGGATAAAAAATTAAATCTTCAATAAAAAAGGAGACATTTTTAGTCTTGTATATATATTATGATTCCAATAAAAAGTACTTTGACAGCTGAGGTCATTCTTCCGAACCGGTAAATAGAACCGCTTTAACAGATCATGTTATCCGTTATCTCAGCGTCTCTCAGAAGACTCTATCACATAAAATGGGAGCTTTCCAATATAAAAGCTCTTTACGAAGTAGATAATACTCTAAATTACATATGTATATAATGTGTGTATACATATATATACATTAAGATTCATTTGGATGTTTGGATTTATGTTTATTACATCAAAAATCCAAGGAAACCATTTCATCAAAGAGCCAAAAATTTAGAAATAACATACGACACAAGGATCAAAATCGGGATTTAAAGAACTGTTGTAGGATAAATTTAAATAAATAAGCGATGAATAAGTTAAATAAAGCGAAAGACTATCAATGCAATTGATATGAGGAAAAAATCTCCGCTATTTAAAAAGCTTTTGAGAATTAAAGAACTATATCTCTCAAAATATCTAAGAAATCCGCGATGCGCGTATTTAATCTGTTTCCGGACTATTCCAGCAGGTGTCTCCACACATCGGCAGCCGTCGTACTCCTAACATTCGACGAGTGAATATTGACCTTCGAAAGGGAGAAGGTAATAATATCCAAATAGAGGATTAGCGCAAGGCAATGTTCACAATTACAACACATTTTAAAATATAATGGTCTTACATCAAATCCCCTTGGCAGAGTTAACATCCATTCATAATTTTTCAGATTCTGTTCCGAAAATTCGTTACGTCTTTTGGCTCTCTGTTAATGATTGTAATCTACTGGCAGTCAACCCTACAAATCCCATTTTACTGCATCGACCTACATAAATGTCAAGGAACAGCTCGGACTCAAAAATCTAATCAGTCGTAAAGACAATCAAAAGAGTAAAACCTCAACATTTCACATAAAAATTGTTACGTTTCAATTTCAAAAAACGCATATAATAGCTCAAAACATATGAACTTGAAAATAGCAAACAGTGTTTTTTATAACCAAAATATTTAATCTTCTTTTACGTGCCCCTTCAATATTATTATTGATATCCAACTATAAACATACAATTATAATTTTCAAATTAATCACCTGACATGCTTATCATTGACAAACTATAAACGAAGTAGAATTCAATTTCTTACACATTTAGATTACGGGATTGAAGCAGGTTTTGGGTCATTTCGGCATCTCCTCCTCATGGGAATTTTTTTTTAGACGGAGGCCATATTACTATAATTTTGCATTAATTTAACAAAAAAATATTCGAAGAAAGAATTCTACTATAGACTAGCTGTTATATTAATACGTTTGGGAAAGGTTTTTTCACGCTTTAAATCGTCTGTTTTATGCAATAGCTGTAGTTAGCAATTCTAAATTAGCAAACAATTTTGAAAATCTATAATATATACAGAAACAATACGTAATTTTTAACTTAATGACTCAGTTTACTTGTTCATTCGTAGGTATTTCTCACGAATTTTAAATATCCGATTGCTATAACGATAATTACCGTAAAACAATTTTCACTCATCAATTGGATTATATATAACAAATAAAACTATAAAGGAAGAAAAATTTCAACTTATTATAAAAAAGTTAATTTTTCGAGATTCAAAAGAAGTTGATCTATTTTCAGTAACTAAGACTGTCTCGCACTGACACTTGTCCGTAAAATCTTGTGTTTGCAGATATCAGTATATTCCATTCTTTGCATTTTCATTTAAAAGTTTTCGTGCTTAAATTTATTATACACTAATAAAAATAAAGACCCATGTATGTATGTATGTAATATCCGAAAAACGATATTACGTTATTGAAATATGAACTTCTATTTGAAATTCTCACTTTAATAGTAAAAAAGATTTAATTATAATCATCTCTTTTATGTTACTGTAATAACAAGGAAAGTTTTTGCCTCTTAATCAAGAGCCATTGACGAGAAGAACGGTCCATCGATTGCTCGAGACGATGAGGATTTTTCCAAGGACAGAGAGTCTGAAGAACACAACGTCTACTTCACGAATAAATTTACATCTAAAGACAAATAGTAGAGTCAAAGCCGTTAATTTCAAAGGGATGCCCTTTGAAATGCAGAAAGTATCGATCGTTCGTCCTTGACCCACTGCATTCTCATTCCCTTTTTACGAATTGGAGCAAACGTGTAGAGATGCGTGCGCAGTGGAGATGAAAACCTTAAGAGCGAGGAATTCCAATTTATATGGCATGTATTTACCCAATTATCGTTGTCCTGATACTACGGAATGCAAATTGTTTTTAAATACACTTGTAAAAAACGAAATTACTACAGAGAAAAACTCAAAAGGTTATGTAAGAGGATTTTATTTAGAATATATCAAAGGTTACTCCAGCCCGATCTGGCACATCGAACAAGTTTGCGATCCCACCTAAAGATAGTGGCTAGACAATAAGGAATATTTACATATATGCAACTATATTCTCTCTTCATGCAGTACTACAGTCTAAAAGATCACATTTAGTACAAGAATATGAATCCCCCATGTTGGATCGTATGAGGTATCTTATGGCAGATTAAAATAACCATGCACGGTACAGGTAGACTGGTCCATCTATGAATAGTATAAAGAGTTATTATACTAAAGTAATAATACATTGGTAAGAAAAATTTAGGAAAGATTAAAAACGTCCCCCTGGCTAATACACTTGTAATCATAATTAAAAAATAATTGTAATAACGACAGTTTTGTTAAGGAGTTCAACAAAAAAATCTAATCTCTGGATAAAATAGATTAATGGAAACATTATAATTTCTAAAGTATGTATTTTTCCTATGAAATTTTTTCGGATATCTCCGATTAACTTGATGCTATTAGTTCGTGAAATATTTTATTAAAATTCAACAACATTTAAACGTAGAATCATATAAAATAGACTCAAAATAACTGAAACTATTTATGAATTCCACTGATTAGACAAAAAATTGTAATACATGAATTCGAGAGAATAATGACGAATGAAATTAGTGTACATGGTAAGATATTCGCTATTTCATATTTTCATCTTCTTCTTTCGAGAAAAATGCACTATACACATGCACGTACACAGACCTGTGTGTTCCTTCGAAAACTTAGCTGCAAAAATCAATATCACAATTAACATTAAATAGATTGCTCAATAGCAAATTACTAACTCACTCTCCTGAGCGAACTCAAATTAAAAAGAAAGAAAGTCAAATGCAAAAAAATTGGTAATAATATAACCATATCTTCATTTACCTATAAATATTTATCATCACTTTAAAAGGTTTCGACTATAAAAGACAAAAGGTTAAACTGCATTAACAATGAAAGGGTAAATATCGAATTATTAAACACACGAACAAGAAGACTCGTGACTAATAATTTTCTTTTACACAAATGCGAATAAAGCCTAAAGCAACATTTTTTCAACAAAAACATCTTTCGCTTATTATGATTTAGTGATAATCAATTTGAAATTATGATAATGAGATTTGCAAATAATTTGATCAATACATACTTTTATAAATAAATGGCAAGAAAACTGGTATGGTTCCTAAAGTTGAACGATTGAAGCAACTTGTAGGCAACGACATCTGACGATGCTTCGTCAAGTGGCGGATTATCAAACTACGATTACCACCATTTCCGATAAGAGAAGCGGGAAATTCAAAATCACTTCCACAATCTGTGGCAATAACAATTCATTAACAGTAAATAATGGTTGAAAGCTAAGATTAAGGTAAGGAAATTCATAAATATGTATCTCTGCATAGTTAGATATCTATATACGAATTTGAGCTGATTCAAAACCAACTATTTAAATAACCGAACAGATGCTCTTTATCATAGTCGTATAACTCCGGATACATCATCTAATAAGCTTCTTTATTTCTGCAAGATATACTACGTATAAAATTTTTTACCGAAAGATTTCCAAAAATACTGCCACAAGGAATCGTGCGATGATTAGAAATTTGACGCATCTTTTTGCCACAAAACCTATAGCTTTGCAATGTTCTTATTCGCACCTTAAATAACTTTCGATGGTAAGACCAATATGCTTATAAAATATAAATACAACTAGGTATTTCACAATCACTCCTAATATTGGCTATCTGGCTACCATTGCGGACACATTATTTCGCAAAAACAAAGCTGTTCAGTAAATTCAAATCAATAAAAATTAACGTTAATAAGGTGCAATTCGCCTGTAATATTATTTCGTCTTCTAAAATATTCCAAGTATACTCATGTTAAAATACGATGGATTAGGCTCTTTGAATAAAGTTTAAGCCATCTAAAATGGAGTCACTCCACCATAACACTAATCACCATATTTTCACTCTTTTCAATATACCCTGTCGATGATAGATGACTATCGACAGCCTCACATATGCGAAATGCGATTATAAATCTCACAATACAAACTGAGAGTGATTGTTATTCTACCTTGGCCTCTTTCTCGGAGCCCAGGAAATGATTTTAGGAAGAATTTGATTGAGTGACCTTAGGACAGTTGATTTTGGAGAGGTGTCCTTGATTGAATCAACCGCATCGTCCACCCACACAGAGTGGGTGGATGAGGTGAGATTTGGCTGAACAAACGCACTCCAAGGAGGGTAGATTAAAGATTTTAAAAATCATACATAAAAGAATTTATTTCGGTCAAAGATTAGGAACAAATGCAAGAAATCAATCGGGGTGATGCGCAAATTGGAAGGCTTTGAAAGTGAAATTTTTCAACATAATCTTAACGCAAAAGAATCATACAATTTCTATATCCTGAATATTTCCAACTCAAGGCGAATGCAACATTCTTTTCACGACCCGTATAAGTACGTTTACACCATTCTAAAGTCGTTTTATTTAAAGCTGCTGTTTCGTTCGTTTCTCCAAGCCTTGTTCTGTCGGCATCGAATTACTCCGACTTCCATCTTTAAATTAGCATATCAATGATACCTTTTCAGGAAATTTAAAGATTGACCCACTTTCCTTTTATTTACCACAGATATCATTTTCATGAATCATTGAGACTTCAGAGATATGTTTTAGGAATCGGTGTAGTTTACTATATAGAATTTTAACTCTTCGAAAGTATCTGTAAAAAAGCTACAAATTAGGTTCTTCATTTTTTACAGAATATTGAAAGACAAAACGGTGTCAATTAGATTTAAAAAAGCAAGAAGTAAATGATACGCGTTTATGAGCTGATAAATACTGCAATTATACGATCTCTCATTAGCATAATTAGCTAGGACGTTGTTAAGGATACAGCTAAATAAGTTTGACTCAGGCAAATTACTTCGCGGCAACAGAAAACATCAAGGCAGTTGGTGTGTATCGCTTCCATTAGATGGCAGTTCTGGCTATTCATCCGCATAGAAAGGTCTTCCCAACAACACTTAGTTCGTCCACCATCGAAAAGATGTCGCCCTGACTAAGAGTCTGGGATAGCAGATTGAAGAGAGCGACCTCCAGACGGTCGTGACGTCATACACGGCGAGAGCCAGCGGGAATAGAAATGCTCGACCTCCAGTCACAAATTCCGATGCACTCCTTTATCAATGACGAATTATACAAAAAATTCCTCCAGAATTCATCATAGTGAGATCTGAAATTTCACACGATAAGCGTTGCTGTATTTGAGCCAATACATAAAAAACCGTCTGACTCCAATGTTTTCCTTTAAAGGCTTCAAGGTTTAATTAAGATAGTCGAGAGTACTCGTACCTTCCAATTAAGCTTTAAGAATTTAAAATTATTTTGAGGCTGAAAACGTCTCGCAAAACTTCTGCGAATTCGAATGTCTCTATGATAAAATAGATAAGTGAATGCCTAGGTTTCCTTTTCTGGAGTAAAATGATCGCTTAGAACCGGAATAGAAAGCTCGAACACTGGAATAGCAAACGAAGCCATCATATATTTTATAAATTAGCATAAAAGAGAATAGTTTACAATATCAAAAGGAAAAATTCTTCATACGATTTATAAAACAGCAATATAATGGACAATACATCTTAGACGTCAGCACTTAAACGAAATATGCTCCTACAGTATCTGATATTCTGAACATTTCATAAATTTAAAAAAGTAAAAAAATGTTATACATTTATGACTATATTTCCCTTCTCTAGGGAAAAGCAGGGAAATGAAACAAGTTTAGAATGAAATAAGATCGGATTAATAAATACTGAATACGCAATAGATGACGTTTCTTATTTGATTAACATAATATAAAGCAATTGACGCAGTAAAATAAAAATTGGAAAGCCTTTCACGGATTGTGGACATAGAGGAACGTTAGTAGGTCATCCTAGGCCTCTGTAATCAATCACATCCGGTCGCACTACGGGAAAAGACAATAAGAAAGTTTCCGTGGAGTATACATGCAGTAAATGGGATTCTGCCCAAAACTATTCCAGAAGTGAACTGCGGGAATCGATAAGTATTGCTGCGACAAATCTATTTTGGTCACGACGCCACAATCTTTCGTAAATAGGTTGATACGGTAAATGTAATTAAAATAAATTCTTGAGACGATATCGAGTACTCTCACTGGTTCAATTATCAGATATAAATTTTCATGCTCTATTCATCAACTTAAATAAATTATGATTCTTCAATTTACATTTCTTTGTAATTTCGTATAATGAGTCGTCATCCGGATTCCTAAGAGACAAGTGACGCGTGTGTTTTTTTGGGGAATGCGCACGAAAATTGGGATGAGCTGAACACAAAGAGACAACTTCTTTAAAAATTTACAATTGGTCCCAATTTTTCCCCAACTACTCTAAGTCTCCAAAGTATTGCAATTGATTATAATAAGAATTTAACTCCTGCGATGCAGACTTTCCAAGGGAAACTAATATTTCTCTCGACAATTAACAAATGCGTGCAATTCGAGTTGTACTTCTCAAAAAAGAAACCAAATTTTCCTCAAATGAATTCGATATTTTGATCTCAACGTTGGCTAAACATAGGACAATAACATAATTTCGCGCAGAAAATGTATATTCGGCCCATTTAATCTTTCACTCGTTTCAACTTTCCAAGAAATATTAACTGGAAACTTTTTTCTCTGTAGATTCTAAGGCACACATTCGTATTATTCATATAATATTTCGCTACCAAAGATATTCTTTCTCCAAAAAATGCATCGCTAAAGATCGTTTCAAAACTGATTTAAATCCGAACTTTGAAGCAATTAATAATACGAATTAAAAGAAGATTCTGTGAAAATTTTCAAGCGGAAAATACCTCCTTCCAAAGCTCCATATCAACAAATGGACGCATGAGAACAATCGCAACCTTCAAATATTCGTTATATAAATGGCTGTGTCTGGGAGAGGCCTAAGCCAATTACTCAGGAAATATGACGTTTCCGCGTAAAAGAGGATTTATTTCATAGTGCCATTTAGAATAAGGTTTCCAAGGGGAAATTTTATGATCCCTCGCAAATAATGTAGGCATTTCGAAGATTGAACTAATTACATCACATAACTGAACATTCTCCGTCGGACTTTTCAAGTCCACTTCAAAGATGATTCAGCCCACAAAATCAAACAAACAAAGCAACAAAGTTCTTTAACTCGGTATTTCTTCAGATTCAAAGCATTAAGAAAAGAGAACTTCTCAAAATAAATAACAAAAATTTACTTATATTTCTATTTTCATTCAATCAACATCCTATTTTGAAGAAAATGTAAGGATTTCGCTTGTCCTTGAGTCTTAACCACTCATCAATTATTTGTAGAAGGAACACATAAATATTGATAAAAAATTAATTTCATTACCATAAAGGGCAGACATACCATTATAATCAGCCTTTTCGCTATACGGCTGACCGTATAGTTCAGACCTTTCTTCACGACGTAAACCCTGGTTTTATATTGACTTTGGCAATGATGAAGCAATGAATCAATACCGTTTGATGAATGAACGTACGTATATATATATATATATATATTTGTGTGTCTGCAATCATCATCCATTTTCAATCCGGCATGAAATGTAGGCCTCTCAAACTACTCTCCCATTTTCTCGATTCGGAATCCTCGTTTGCCGCGTTAATCCTAAATTTCTCTATTTCATTCGGTATTCTCCTTGTTCTCTTAAAATACAATTCAGAACTTCAATAGTTCTTCCATTGTACAATGTTCACGCCACGTGATCACGTCTATTTCAGAGACCTCGTCTGTTCCATAATTTCTGTAACTCCTGCAAATCATTTTCATCCATCCGTTGAAACACTTTCAATTCCTGGAATACTTTGTTCCATACCTCTGCATTGCTTGCAGCTTCATTTTTATATTGAACGCCAAGTTCCACATCTATAGGACGGTGAGAGTACTCTGATTAAAAACCTTCCTCTTTAATATATAAACATCCTCAAACGGCCACAGCTTCATCGGAGCACGCTAATAAGCGCTGAAGGTGAAACATAGCCCAAGTTCAGCCAAAGTATTTCAACCATCTTATGGCAAATAATGAAAGGAGGAATTTAAGTTATTATTCTCTTACTCGGAAGCATTTGACGGAAGACATGGAGTAGCAGTATTTCTCATTGTCAAGAAATGAAGAAATACATTAGAAAAAATAGCATTTTCGATAGAGCAAACGATCTTATGCTTAAGATAAATAAACGTTCATAGCTTTTATCACTCTTGGCTTTAAGTGTACGTCTGAAAGCAATGAAAAAGAATCTCTACCAAATAATAAGCACGGATTACCACTAAATCAGCATGGTAGATGATATAACATGTTCTCTCTTCCGTAGTACACGCAGTTTTTAACTACTGTTTTTCGGGTCCTATTTATAATGGGATCTAGTTTGTATTTCTCTACTGCACTTATCGTTGTAATTGCGTGAACCTTTTTAACCGAATGCGAAAGAGGAAGTGACGAGGGTTGTACCACAACGCTTTCCATTGGCCATCGCTATGTTTGGTTATTATCACGTGGGCTAAGAATCCTTTACTATCTTTTCGTTTTTATTTCAGCTTTCCCAAAATTAATGGAAATCTAACCTTTTTAGGTACTCTTTGAATGGATGCAAATAAAAAAATGTTAATCATCATATTTTCCACTAGTAATAATAATAATGTCTTTCTTATTATTGCTTGTAGTTGCTTACCATTTAAATTATGCTGCATACAACCTAAATTTTATACAAAAATATTTATTGGTTCGATTAAGACATTTGGCCAAAAATCAATCAAGAATGCAACGCGCGACTTCTCGTGTTATGATTATAGGAGCCTCTGGTGAAATGATAAGGAAGCTATATAGATCGACTGAAACATAAGGAAAGGTAGATTAAAATGTAGAAGGAAAAGTTTTTTGAACATACAAGATGAAACGATTACCAGAAACTAGCAAATATTTGCCAATTTATTACTGCTACTGAGCAAACCTTTAAAGAACACAAGAATATTAAGAGAAAAATGATTAACAAGCCAATAATCACTACTAAGCCATTTCATCATAGCACTATTATTAACTAATTGCTTTGAGCTAAAAGAAATCCTGAAGAACTGAAATCATGCAGTGATCCCGAACAAGAACTATCGACCCGTAAGCTTCTTTGCCGTTATCGAATAAACTCCTCTGAGAGTATAAGCCGACGGAATTATTAAGAGAACAAGCTGGATTCAGGAAAGTTTTCATTTCAATGGACCACATACACATGCTTTGAGAGGTTAACAACGGAAAAAATGAATACGAGATGCTATTGTGTTTTGAGGACTGTCATTATAGCCTTCGACTCTGTATCTCCTTTAAACTGGAAGCTCTCAAAATTGGAGATGCTGACTACATCCAAATTTATAAGCATCTACAAGCATGCGTCCGTGATTTTGCACAAAGAAACCGACGAAATGTTGACCTTGTCGATCTCCCTACTCAAACCACAACCCATTCACACCAATAATGGAAGCAGACGAGGATGAAGAAGAATACATCAATCATCTGCGTTTTGACGATGATAGTTTCCTCTTTCCGTGATGAACTTATCGATTGTTACACCGTCAAACGGTAGTGACTATATTATATAAGGAATTATATAGAAAGAATAGTTGAAATATCCTTAGAATGATATTTGGAAAAGGGGACCAACGACTCTGAAACGAAATCACATTTTTCAGGAGGATATTTCTCTAAGAAGGAGAACGAGACTAAATGCCTTGTTCCACTGCAAGTTCTTGGATTAAGTCATTAATGCCTTTTAGAATAAATAAAAAAGCAAAATATTTTTTACAAACTTTACAAGTTTCTTTACATACTGATTATAATGCCCATTTTAAGTTCATTTTGTAACTTAGGTTCGAATGAAAACAGGTAAAATTTTAGAACCTTTAATATTTAATATAAAAACAACCTTACTTAACTTCAATTTATAGTTATCAGACAATAAAGATTTACGGAAATATCCAAATATAATAATTCCTATAGAAATAATCCGGTGCCACACAATTATAAGGGATTAAAATAAATATCTACTAACTGATCGAAGAACGCTAAGAATGCCTTAATTATCACTTAAAGAGAACTCGGATGGATTGTGCGTGGCAATAGAAATCGCCACTAGATTCCAGAAATGGTTGCTCTCTCATACTTTAATGTCCAAGAGAAACATTATTGAATTCAGCTATAGTAACAATATCAAATGTTTATGAACGTAATATTTGTTTGAAATAGATATGCGTGAATAGTTGGATCTTGATGAAATGAATTACTAACTTAGTAGTTTATTTTATTTCGCTGTATTTGCCTACTTCATACTTAAGTTACTGAAGCTTAGAAGTGCGATGTATTTTCCCTCTATTTTTCAATGGGGTTGACTTACTTTGAAAGATTCAATTATTTTAAATTTTATAAATATTACAGCTGAGGGAAAAGCACTGCTTGGATGAATTCACCGAAACACCAACTACCAGCTACGTTATAAGCCAAAGGCATTCGATATAAGGAATGTGAATGAGTAACAACCAAGTAAATGAAACATTCTTATACCGGGAAACTTCCACACCAAATTTAATGCTTGAGGATCGAATAACACTATATTATCATTAAATAATTAAGAATATGACCACGCTTTTACTTTATATTAATGTAATATTATGAGTGTGGAGAACTATAATGTTTCTTCTCAAGAAGCGTCCACAAAGCCATGGTTAGCAATAGCAAAAAAATATATTTCTATAATCAAATTACACTCAAATGAATTATATGTCATAGATATTATAGCCACATCATCACCCTTACTTTTGGTATCCCTTAAATTAAAATACGGAATTACAAAGTTAAAAATGAATGCAAACTAAAATCTATTGATTTATTTCATACATATATATTATTATCTAATAATACATTTACATATAAACAGTTTGTCGTCACAATCAATAGCTATCAAGAGGTTAAAATAACATGGAATATTTGGATTTTAGATTGATAATAAAACTATCGGTACGAGATGAAGATGAAATTCTATTCCATATTTACCCTAACTTTTTCGCAATGTTCACGATTACTTATGATGGTCCAAAGAGACTACATAGAACAACAAATAAAATTGAATAACTATGTTCAAAGTATGAAGACTTTGGATATTGAAATATTTCCCACGTTCACTGCTGATTTCGTTTACATTAGGCCGATTTCCCTCTACGCATGAACGATTCCCAACGAAACCAAGAGAATAATGTCATTGCGAAGTTTTCACCAGTACAGTAACTTTCAGCCCAGTACTAACGATATATCAGAGAAAATTAATAAATTTCAGATTGAATCATTCGGCAGTTCAAAGGAAATTCACCGCAGACAATGAAGATTCTGACGAGTGATTGCCACGAAGCGCCGGAAGGGGAATGCCTACCTTTTAGGGAGAGCGGATATTTCCGCATGAGTCATGCGATACGTTATTTTTCCTTCGATAGAAAAATAAATCGAACTAAAAAACAATGACGTATTTACAGTTGCAAAAAAAATGCTTCTTCCTTCTAAGATTCAAGTTTTCATTCGTACAATTCAAAATTTATAATGGTATCCAAGTTTGAACTGGATCGATGTTTAAAAATAACTTAATAACGATTATAGCATTGTTACATTCTAAGGAGCTATGAGAATTGCTAAGTTTTTAAAGTTGTAAAATTAAATATTCAAGTTCAAATTTAGATTTTATAATTACTTATTTATAATTTTTACGTATTAAATGCTTGCTTAAAGGGGACGGTTTAACAAGAGTAATGGTAATCATACGGCTGATTTGACAGAATTAATCTTTTAAAATCATTTCTGATAACAAAAAAGATACTAAGTGTTCGGCAGTATCCTCTTAATATCGATTTCTTTAGCATTATCCTTCAAATGACGAAAGAAAATGGTGAAATAAAAAAACGAGTTTTCAAATGCAGTAACACCAAAGTTGACCGGAGGGCTACCGTATCGTGAATCTGCACATAGTTTCGCAAGCGATGTTTCATTGATTTGAATTGTATAAGTCGTCTCCATAGCAAACGGAACGAAAGCTGTTTTTATGTATCGATATTTAATGAGCAGTATTTCTCCTAATAAAGCCATGCAGCTTGCATAAACTAGTTCAAATATAAGTTTCAACATTTATAACAGCTTTAGATAAATAAACCGATAAAATAAATTGATCTATACGTGATTGTAGGGCAAAATTAATAATAATATTAATTAAAGATATTTAAAGACATTGAACTGAGAAAATGAATTAATAACTCTCTTTGAATGTATATTTCTTCCTACACGAGAAACTGCTTCCAATTTATCGACGAGAAATACTATACCCAATTACAAAATCAAAGTTCTTAGAGAAGTTGAACAACGATTCTGCACCGCTAATCGATAAAAATTGCCATTGGCAAATTAAGCTGCCGCAGTATAAATACTCATTTACGCAATAAATATCTAAGTATATTTTTTCAAAACAAACATACGACATAATAATTCATGATAAATCAAACTAATATGCCTTCATTATTTTAAACTATAAACTACTCACAAACTGAAACCCAAGGGAATGCAAATTCGTTGATTAGAACCATTCACTCATGGTAGAGAGAAGGTATAAATTTTAAGAGCAACATTAAGATACCGTATCCACTGTATAGAATTCTCATTTTTGATACACTTTCAAGAGCGAATATACAAATCAGATCGATGCTTCACCCTGATTCTCAAGGAAAGCATTCGGTCGAAGGTCCATGAATAACTCTCAAACAGAGAAAAAAAGTCCTCCGCTGAATTTGTCCAGTGAATTCTGGCGACTCACGAAAACTACGTTGAGGAGGCAAGAATAATATTTATGAGAGTTCTCTTCAAGAAGGGATAGGGAATAATAAGCAGTTCACTAGAGGTACGGGATAAAGATGTTAACGAAGACACATAACAACTGAATTTGAACCTTGAGATATGAGGAATTAAGGTACCATCTACGTACTCCATCCCATTCATTGGCATCAATCCACAACACAAAAAATTACTGAGGAAGCTTTCGTGAATCACATAATACAACAGGTAATTTTTAAATATTAGTCAATGGTGACGAGGCGTTGGTTAAACGATAGACTTCGATTAAGCATTAACAAGATGATTCAATAAGCTTCGCTCGACGGGAAATATATGAGAGGCACACAGATACGACTCATAAGGACTTACGATAGAAGATTCGACTTTGAGAGGTAAAAACATTTAAAAAATACCATCCGTAGTATGATGTATGTGAGAGAAACTACCTTATTTATTTGGAATAGTTAATCAGCTTAAAGGGAGACCAATTTGAAGAGTGAACAGGTATCGGAAATTGAACGCAAATTATAAAAAGAGAAAAATTGAGAACTGTTAATTCTATAAATACTGATGAAATATAATGTTAAATCCATTAATGAACAATACCAAGGAAATAATACCAACGAAAGGTTGATTCGTCTCCATAAATGACGTAAAACTAAAGGCGCTACGCAACTGAATTTTAGGAAACTTAGGAGAGAAGAAATTGACATCCTCGACCAGCTTTTCGATAAGATTTCCTCCGTTGACAGTAATACAACTGGTGATTCAGACATCTTTTCCCTTTTGGAAATCGCTTTTTGATTGCATCGAGTAATACATGGATACTAATATCGGGATTCACGCATTATTCAACTAATGCGTGCACTCCAAAAATTCGACTAAAATGTGGACGATTTTGAAGATCCAACTATATCATTTTAAGTGTTAGATATTTAACCAAAACCATTTAACCAACAGTAAAAAAGTAATGCATTCCTCGTCATACCTATTGAAAGAAAACTCATTTATCGTCCTTTGAATGAAAAATTAATTTATAGAGATCTCGAAATATTATTCGACGATCTAATTCCACAACTATTCCCCATTAAACTTCAGCAGAGGGTAATAAATTTTATTCACCAGATATCGGATGAATAATATTCATAACTGTTCACAAAAATCTTAAAATATTCAATTATAAAACTAAATTCTTTGAATGGTAAATAATTTCCCTCCTTCCCATAAATACACTTTCCAATATTTCAACAATTACGTTTCTAAAGGAATCAAGTTACCTTGAAATACTTGAAGAGCATGATTAGCCACTTAATGGGCAAGTTATTTCATTCCATCTCGGAGAATCCCTACTAAGGAATACGCCCGTGAAAACGAAATCAACGAAATCTAAAAAAAAAACTTAGAATTATATCACTTTCAGAAAAGGAGCTTATCTATGATTTACTATTTAAAAGAATAGAATTTGGAATAAAAGAAAAAAGATATTTTTAGAGAAATCATTCTTATTTCCCCGACAAATGAAATGGATCGGGATGTATTTAAAAATTTTAACTATACATAGAACAAGGTTTTATGAAGACTTTCTACTCAATATCAAGGCACTAAAAATTCCTCTTTCAAAATAGACTACGCTGAAGAACAATTCCGAATTACGTCTTCTGGAATCAGTCTGGAAGGAAACAGCGGTAATCGTAACATTTTAAACAATAGGAGCTGAAATATTGAGATTTGGTTAAACGACAGTGGAGTTCAAAATAAAGGCACAATGAGCACCAATATGAAGGAGCTGCCAAATAGAGGATGATTTAAATGAGTGGAGTAGCTGGGATGTTCCGTTCAAGTAATAACTCCTTTTTTATTGATTCATTTACATGCAGAAGTGTCCTTAAAGAGATTTTAAAGAAAATAATAAAAGTTCACAGTGCTTATTAAAGAGAGAAAAGGGATAATTTCAATAACACGACATTCGAAGGAAAAGCGACTACGAATATTTCCATTAGTATCCGTGCAAAATTGTAGCGTAGAATCAGTCAAATTCTACGTACGTCTACCCTTTTATTTACATAATTTGTACGTCAATTAAAAGGTATATAATGAATGCCGTACACTTATACTGATGTACATATTTACAATAGTTCAATATTCTAGAAAGAACCTTCACAGATATAATACCTTTATTAATAGAAGTTAGAACCAAAGTTTCAACTATTATGAAATTTATGATGCTGAACGATAACTTGAAATCGGTCTCAAATTAATTACATAAAACTAGTGGAACTTCGCTTAGTTTTTGCCCTTTCTAATCATTCTTAAAGCCAAGATTAAGGTTTCTTGTAATTCTATTTTCTCATATTCTAGCAATCGGACCTCTTCATAGATACATTTTCCCTACGTCAATTCCTTCAACGACAGAAAAGATAGCTGAAAGAGAACATTTGCGGATAAATCGGTAACATTTAGATTAATAACTGCGGAACGCAATGAAAAAACTGGAATTGAGAAGACTGGAATTTGGCAATTCATTTTAGAAAAGTTTCTGTAACTTATAACATCCAGAGAATGTTGCCGTTTAAGAACCATCCGCATAAATGTACTGCAATGTAATTGAATTTTGACGAGACAGTTGAATGCAGAAAACAATTTACACAACTATATTAATTGTAGTCTCACCGATCCAATTACAAGAAGGTAGTAAGGATTCTTCATTTATCGAACGCTTCCGACCCATGGAATCGATTGAATTCAGAAGTATGACACATCATCGATACTGAAATATATATTGATAAACATTTATAATATATACCTTATGATACTTTTCATATTGTTAATCTTTGATACTTCTAATTCATATACATAAAAGTAAAATACTATAAGTAAATGTTACTTGGATGGAAAGAAATAATTTCTTAAATATATAGTTTATTATTTCTGAAATACACTATCCCTTTCGATAATTTCCATGAAAATGACAATAGAAAAATAGCTCGCGAATTATATTTCAGGCACTCATCCAGGATTTTTTCCATCGCTATATAACACAAAAAACGTTAGTCGGTATGCTTTGTCGTTCAAGATGGGGCTGCATAAGTTAAACAATTCTCCCAACATAATCTTTTATGGCCTTTCATGTAATCTTTCACTTAATTACAGCAATTGAAAGGTAATATATCACAGGATTTTTTACAATGGAAAAAAATAATATCGTGCAGAATACACACAAATAAAATTCTTATTATTGGAAGTTGTAACATCAAAAAAACTCCTGAACGATTGTTAAAAGTGGATAAGGACACTTTCAATCAGAGAAGAAAGATAGGTTGCAGTATTTAAAGGTCCTTGTACAAGAGAATCGAAGAGTAATAGCAAATATACAGCATATGCTTTTAGGTTATCCTCGATTAAAAAGAGCCCCTCAACACCTCCTAAACCGGATAAACTGTGCGAGCAAAATAACAAATGGGTTACTTATTCACAATAAGTTTAATTTCTTGGATTCAGAACAACAATACGTTTCCGGATGATGAAAAAGGGTAACAATCATAGCAATCCATGGAAGGCGTGGAATAAAAGTATTGCGAACAATTTCACATTTTTATAAGATAATGAAGACTAATCACAATAAATCTGTTTCTGTAAGGATATTGGGTGGTTGCGTACGCATTTATATGGATTCGAGAAGTATTATTGGTATGAATTACTATAGCCGGGACACTGTTAAGGTACTATTTCTTTATTGCTCAAATGGCTGGATTTGTAGAATGACGTGGATGCTATTTCAGTCGACTTCCAGTTACTGTTTATTACAGCACTGGATCGCTATTGATGAGCAAAATCGGAGGCTGGATTTACATATATTATTATAAAAATGATCGCAAGACTTTTTTCCCTTAATTTTCATTAACTTATCATTAGAATAAAGGGTGGACCTCTGAGAAATACTGGAAACATTCAACGGAATATATCTAGGTATATAAAAAAGACAAGAAAAACGAAAACGTTTGAAATTCTAGGATTAAACGGTAACAAGAAACAGAGGTATTTTTAGGAAAAAGCGGAGATAAAAGGAAAAGGAGATGAACCAAATTATACAGCTTCCGGTCCATTGGCGAAAATGAACAGACAATATAAATGGATTGAAGAACGGTTGCTTGAATAGATCATCAATCCAATTGGAAGCTCGAGGAGTAAACATTAAGGTTAAAGAGAATTGAAATTTGTTAAGACGTTACAGAAAAATGGTGAAGACCATGAGTAAATAAGCGAGGATACGTTTCTACTTATTGGACTATATTTACTCTTCTTCATCTCCTTCAATTTTGAACATTACGTATAACAATAAAACTAACAAGATCTTTCTGTTATATATTTCAAATCTTCAGAGAGTAAATCAGTAATACATGGAACATAATACAGTATATTATATAAACATTTGTAAAATGATTTTAACCGACAATAAGCTTCCTCTGTCGCTCAGTCGGGCAAATTCTCCATCCGAAAATGTCATTCGTGTGAATACTAGACAAGTGATACAACAACATGACTAAAGGTCATTTCTGGCATTTCACCAATCATACGTGCGCAATCTTGTACATAATACATTAAATTTACATCAACTATTACTGTCAGAATTTACAGCATTATATATTGAATGCGACGTTACAAAAGAAAAAGTCTTCTCCAGTGATTTACAGAACAGTTTTCTTGACGAGTATTCAGAAACATAAGCACAAAACTAGCAAAATCAATTTAGGAGAAAAGCAAAATGCTTCTGGTTTTAAACTACAGTACTCAATTATATCTCAATAAAATAACTTTTTTAACTAGTAACTTCCACCATAAAATTGCAACCAAGTATTGTCGAAGTTCCGAAGCATCAAAATATTCCTGCATTGAATAGTTCCCACAGTAAATATGCTCTTTCAGAGAAGTCAAACACATTTCTAAAATACATAAACTTAGCAGACCGGGAATTTTTCGAGATATAATTCGATACACGGGACATTTTTAAGTCTGGCTTATATTATTAACGATTTCCGAGCGAACATTTCGGGATTTGTTGAATAAAGAAGTAAAAATAGAGGAGTCAGAGAAAAGGGTATATAGTAAAGAAAGCCTACGAGAAAAGAAGAAAGATATATTCACCTCCAGCAGGATATAAACCTTTTCCTTCATTGAAATCAGGAATATATTAGATAGTCAGGGGAGTGCTACAATCGTGAATGAAAGAGGATAAATTTCAATTACGTAAATGTAGGCATCGAATTTTTGGAAATAATTTGATATAACTAGAATTTATTTGACGAAACATCGACCAAAGTGTTAATAAAACAAAGTACGTACTAAATTATGTAAAGGAATCATTAAAAGTATCGAATCAGAAAAATTAAGTAATTAAACTGTTAGTTTTCTTCCAGAAGTTGTGATCCTTTGCAATTCGACCAAAAAGACAACCAAAATGGACAATAACCTGCATAAGAACTAAGTGGTTCTTTAGCAGATATGAACACTATTACCAGAAGTAGAGAGCATTTTAGTAGCACGAAAAAATAACAAAAATATCTCCATATATATTTGGAAATAGAAAAAGTCATGATTTTAATATAAAATGATATTTATACATATAGTTGGTCAAATTCTATGAAACATTTAATAGGGTACTAATAAATTTAAACCTTCTATAATAGGGATAACATTTAGAGCCTTGCCTTTACAAAATGAAAATATGTACTGTTATCACAATAAGAAATTCATGACAGATGACTCCATTTTACCAAGAAGCAAAGAGACAGTATTTTACATAGTCCACTAAGCAAAATAGAGAAAATACTCTGCTTAGCAAAAAGTTAATGAAATCTGTCATCAAAATAATGAATTATAAAATAATATGCAAATAATACAAACCTCAGAACTGATACACACAATTTTTGACCGTATTGCATAGTTGAGGATCGATGTATTTCAGAGTAGTTGACAGCACTAAGTATAAATATTTACAACTAATTTTGTGAAATAAAGTAATGGAGTTTCAACATTTATAAATATGATTCAATTTGAGCTTGTGAAGGAATAAAATGTGAACAATCACAAGGGATGCTAAAACAGAAATTACTATTATAAAGTCAAAATAACTCATTCATTTTAGATTATGCCCTTTATAATAAATAATAATGAAGTAACTTAATTGGATTCAAATGAATAAGATTAAATCTTCCTTCATACACACAATTGGAATTATAAACAATGAGAATTTATATTTTTATGAAGAGAAAGTTATTAATGTGGTTTATAATAACATTGATATGAAAACTATTATATGGATGAGAAGACAATAAGGTAAGCAATCACTCGATCAAAAGATATCACATCAGATACCCAATCAGCACCAATCTTCCAAAAACAAAAGATTGTTTTGGTTATTCTAAAGGTGACAATTGAGCCTTTTGATTCTTTTTCATTAAATACAAAATATCATCATCAACAGGAACATCAAAAGAAAAAAAACTATAACAAATTAGCTGAATATATATACAATAAATATTTATGAAATGATGAATAGATATTTATTTCTATGACTGATAGAATCACACCATGCTAGATATCAAGAATAAAACTTTTTAGGTAAAAAAACGCACTCAAAGGGGATTCATATTATTAATAATTAAAAAATAATCACCAACATGCATCATTAAATGCATTTCATAAAATGTAAATGTGATCATTCGGTTAAATATTTTGAGTGAAAAATGAACAAGTTGGATAGAATCACTGCTGTGGACTTTCTCTTTATATCCAACCATGCAAAAGAATTTGAAATATCAATCTTGGAATATTTTATTTAAGAGAGAACATGAATTTCACCGTAAACTAATTGCATGCGGCCTACGTTAAGATTATAACATATTAAGGGAAGGGTTAAAAAAATTATCTGAAAAGTCTACCAAAAAGATTAAATAGGAAATTTTTATTCAGTAAAACATCTTAGTTTTAAGAGTGCAAAAAAGGGGGGTCTACATGAATTAGCCAGCAAATTCTATTTACTTCCAATATGAATCCAATTTTTTTCGATAAATATTGACTCATTTATTATTCATGCACACAAGAAGTTAAGCAATTCCATTGCTTTCAATGTGTTTCTGAATTGCGATGATCTCAAAAAGAAGGCAGTAACTAAAGAATACCCAGTAAGCCTGCTCAACTATTTTATATGATCAAGCTTGCATTATATCATTCTGTATTAACACCAGAAAATAGATTTTTTCATATAATATATCATAGGCTAGCATTCTATGAATATATAAATTTATTTCTAAGCAAGGAGATTAGAGGAACAGTTAATGTTATGCCAAATTTCATAGTTGGATGTAATGAATAATTTTCTACTACTTAAAATATAAAAATAAAAATTGAATAAGTAAATACAATCAAATTATATTCCTCTTGTTTTCAACATTTTAGCATTATATCAAAATAAATATAGTAAAGCCTGCTAAATACTTTAATATTTCCAAATCATGAAGCCGTTGCTATAATACTCAATAATGCAATTCTTTGAAGACTAATGAAAAAGTATGAGTTATTCCTCACACTTTAAGTTTGAGAAATTCTTAAGAGAATAAAATAATACATTGATAAAAGGAAACAGCACCTTTAGCTATGGAGAATTTGAATAACTACAGGGGAGAGGAATATGTAAATTTTGAAAACTAACAGATGATAATTGCCATGAGGAGAAATAAATTTTATTATCCATAAATATATCTATCATTTTTATTTCAATGATAAAATATTTATTTTATGAAAAAATGAAATAATAAGTAATAAAATTCCGATATTTACACTAAAATTGAATTGACATTTGTAAACAATGAACTGCTTTTGTAAGATCAAATATTTATCATGCATTTGCAAATTATCAATTACCTAGGCTCCACTATATTTATCTTCATAAGCTCTTCAATTTAACGAGATAAAAGATCACCAGCACAGGTAAAGCAGACAGTAAAATTGATTTTTCATAAAAAGTTTAAATCCTCTTACCTTTCTGCATCTTCTGCCGCTCCTGATGGCTGCACAACGACAGGAGTTACTTGGGTGACTGGCACACTCTCATCTGTTGTTACCACTCCCCCATTAGTAGAAGCCTCTAAATGATGATCCACTGAAACCAAAGCAGGTTCTTCGCTCATGATTCCTGCCTCAGCATGATGAGCAATGGGATGCTGATAATTTTGCCCCTGTGCTTGTGACACGGGTGCCTGAGGATTCACAAAACCCACTGGGGCACTCTGAGTCGTCTGCTGAATGTATGCTGGTTGATGAGCCATTGACGTTGGTTGTGACTTCTGCTGAGGGGGCATGAAGGTCATTTGTGGCTGAGGAATGGGCTGTGTCTGACCAACATTGGTCATCACCTGTGCATTTGTCTGGCTCTGGGTTCCTTGTGGCACTTGCTGCTGCGTCATGAAAGCAGCTGTTTGTTGTTGCTGAGGAGATGGTTGTCCCTGTGATGGAACGCTAATGTACGCAGCTGGCTGCTGTTGACTTTGAGGGTGTTGAGTGGTTTGCATGGACTGCTGAGGTTGCTGCGGTTGTTGTTGAGGCATAAATCTTTCAACTTGTGGTTGAGATTGTGGTTGCTGTTGAGGTGGTTTGACCTGTGGAATATAGCTTGCTTGTCCTGGTAAAGATTGGCCAGCAGACTGCACAAAACCTGCTGGTTGGCCTATTGCTTGTTGTGGGACTGACTGTCCTGTGACGTATGCGGGATGAGGTTGATGCTGCTGGTTTATTCCGGGTTGAGATTGTTGCACCAAGTTTTGCTGATTCTGAGGTTGCTGGACAGTTATGTATCCACCCTGAGGGGGAGGAGGATGCTGCTGATGTTGCTGCTGCTGCAATGGAGGTGGTTGATGTTGTTGCTGCTGCAATGGAGGTGGTTGATGTTGTTGCTGCTGCAATGGAGGCTGCTGATGTTGCTGCTGTAATGGAGGCTGCTGATGCTGTGGAATCTGATGCTGCTGAGTCTGAACTTGAGTTATCCCTTGCTGCTGACCGACTTGTGGAATGGCAGGTGGCTGTGTAGGCTGCTGCATGTGAATAAATGGACCAACATTTCCCTGCGCCTGTTGAGTTATATTTGGTGGAGGGGCAGACACATAACCACTAGGTTGAGAAGTCATTGGCTGATGATGAACCTGTTGCTGTTGAGGTAAATTAATCCCTTGCACCATTGATTGTTGCTGAGAAGGAATAACAGTGTGACCCGTTCCAATACTTGTCTGAGTGGAGACCGTTGATCCAACTGTCACTCCAGAAGCAGTCGTGCCATTAGGAATCTGCGGTTGCTGTTGAACTATACCAACAATGCCTTGTCCTTGAGTTGTTGTTACAACTCCAGGTTGTGTTTGAGGAACCTGTTGTGACTGTTGAGAATGGTGGATGGATGGCAGTGTCTGCACAGATGCTGCAGTTGCCCCAGCACTTTGCTCATAACCAGCCACACCCATCGATTGAGCAGGCTGATAGTATTGCTGAGTGGAAGTATGCATTTGGCCCATACCGGGCATACTTTGATGAGATGGAACTTGAGTGAATCCAGATAAATGAGGTGGTAAACCAGGTTGAGGGGGCCCTGGTCCGCCCGGAGGATTCCTATGGTCAGGCAGAGTAGACTTCACACCACCAACTACTCCAAGGTCTCCGGCAACAATAGGAGGATCTACCGCACTATCTCCTAATACAGTGGTCGTTCCACATACCAAATTGTCTTCTTTAACCACAGCCTCTTTCACAATGTTAGAAGAAGAGTAGGAATGATCTAAGAAATCCATACATACCCACCTTCCTCTTTTGAATGGTTCCGTACTTTCTATTTTAACAACCTTAAAACGCTCATTTCTGTTAGTCACGGTGTCTCTTTCTTCACTTTTGGTATTTATATTGATGACGTTGTCAGATACACTAACATGGAGGTCACTACAAGTAACTCCAGAACCAATAGTATTAGCGCCAGCAACACCCCCGGTAACTCCAGCCCCACCTGCTCCTTCAGACACTATTGCCAATCCGTATTGTGAGCTAGTAGGAATAACAGGTGCAGTACCTAAAGAAGAAGCCGAAGGGTTGAAAAAGATGTCATCTTTGGAAAACGTGTCTTCAGAAAAACTAGGAGTTTCATTTTCAATATCCGTAATTTTAGAACTATCAATGACATCCGAATTGTCTTCAGTATGAGACTCATCCAAATCATCAGCGGAATCATCACCCCCATCATTACTCATCCTCGAATTTACAGTAACACTCGTAATTTGAAAGGACGGTGTCTTCTTCTTTATACTAGACGTACCCGATGCTAATGAAGTTGGAGGAGGATTTACATTCCTCTCCGGTTCACCTAGACGAATTGTCTCACTAGTAGTACGATGAACAACATTACACAGCTTCGATTTGTCACCCGTTTTGGGTGACTTCTGATTCAGACTGTCAGCCATGTTGGCTGGCAAGGTATTGGTGCGATACTTGGAAAGGAGAATATTAATTGTTCCACTCTACGTCACCTACCCGGTAATATTTCACCACACACATCACCCATGATACATGACGCTTCGATGAGAAAATAACTATCACAGAAAAACGAGAACTTCCTTGATAATAAAGAAATAAATATTACACATTTAAGTCACATACAAGAATACCGAAAGAATCGTAGCAACATGGCGATGGGACACTAGTGCTTTGCATGATGGGAAGAGCGAACTGTAGCCTCACACCGGGCGTCGTAAGAACTTTACCCACTAATACGAATGTAATTGCTGACAGTAAAATGTTTAACGATTAAATAGCATTAATAGAATCATAAATCATTTATATTGGAGTATTGCATCGGTAAACCTATTTATTATCAGATATATGGATACCTTAAATATAATCATTTTGTCCATAAATATGGAGAAATTCTTGAATATCAAACCCTAATATACTTATCAGGTAATCTTAAATTAATAAATATCACCATAGACCCTAATTTTTTTCGAAAAAAACTATTGTTTTCAGCTGTCTAACTACAGTACGATGTTTAGCAGCGCTGTATAGGTTTCGTATGTCATTTGTTAGTCAACCTGTTATGCTAAAAATCACATCCTCCAATCTATCTTAGCACAATTATAATCCTTCAAGTTAGAAAACTTTCGGGAAAATATAATTTGTGATTTAAACGTATATTTTTCAGGGAATCTATTTCTCTAAAACCCTACGTATCTATTAGTTACAAATATTCCCGTTAGTGTCGATGCTTAGTAGCGACAATGTAGGTGCATAGGGGAACTAACACTGAAAACGCCGTAGTCTCGCGAATGAAAATAGCGCGTAGTCTAAACGGAGAATGTTCTTGTGTCACCTCAATGAAATTGGGTCTATACTAGAATTATCTTTTAATTAAATATTTTATAACACTGATATTCAACAATTTATTTAATATTTTAACAATTTTATTTTCAAACCTGAATATACTTCCATGATGAGTAAAGATTTTCTATAATATAAAATTCCTTATCAATAGTGTACAGTCATCAGATCTATAGATGTTAAGCTATTCTGGGAATCTATATTTGTAAATTCAAGAACAGAAATAATTATCATTTTGATTTATCTGCACCCAAGCAGACTAAATTTAAGAATGAAATTGTCAATTGATATATGTTATGAAAGTCAAAACAATTGAAGCGATAGACTCGATGGGTATACCTTTTGTTGAATTAAAACATCTGATAATTGTATTTATTACATAATAACATTCTTTATATGTAAAATTTATAAATATACCCTACTATGAAGTTAAAATATTATAAAGGATTATCTATTTCTTCCGTATAAATATCATTACTAAAAATATTACTAGTAGAGAGGATATGGTAAATCTTATCAAGTCAAAATTGGAACGAGTAAAGAAAACACGGTCATTCTAGACAAAACTGTTAAAATTCCTAATTTACTAAGTTATTTGATTCTACTGATTTAAAAAGTAATACATTTTTCACTTAAGTATACTTAAATTTAAATAAAATTTTAACGATATGTAGTAGGATTTTAAGTTTAATAATTTTCTAACAGTTCAAAACTTATATACCTTTTTTCGATAGCTTTTTTTACCTATGCGAAGCTTAAAAGTTTTTCCTATAATGAGTAATGATAGGAGTTATGGCAAAAATAGCAACTTATGGTTGATTTAAAAAGAAGTAAAGAAATAGTTATTCCTTCAATGCTAGGCTTCACTTCCTGCCTTACTAAATTAGCTTCTTAGCTAGATACGAAATAGGTAAGCATGTTGGTCTGCTGTTTTAAATTATCTGAGTAGTAGCAGTGGAAAGAATTGATACGCCTGAAAAGTTCAGCTTGCATAATATTTCCAAAAATAACCGGCCTAACCAAAAGAGTGGTGAAGGTTAGAGAAAACGGCAAATGCAAAGAACCTTTGTGTCAGCAGTAGTAAATTTTACTTCCTCTGATGGTTCACCGGTCGTAAAACAAGGCAGAAATTGGTGCGCACGCCATGTCAGGTGGTAGGGGGTCTCCATCAACTGACAGGAAAGTGGCGGCGTGGATATGTAAGGGGAATGGGAGATAGGGAAACAACAATGATGGCTTGAGGGCAATTCCAGCAAGAGCGGAGGACACCGAAGTGGAGTAGAATGAGGTGCGAGAGAAAATTAATTTTCAGAATAGGCGAATTATGTTATGCGAAACAGTTGTCTTCTATTTGTTGGAAACCGATTGCTGCGGATATCGATGTAGGTAAATAATTAATGCAAATCATACAAAATTACGATCACATATCAAATTATATTCTTAGATTATTTTGAGGGCAGTATTTAAATATTTTGAAAGGTGCAGAAAATTTTAAAAAATCTTTAAATCTGCTTATTTCTATCTGATAACAATCTTAATATCAATCATTTTTCTAGGTGCTTATTCAGACGCAAAACGGTATTACGAACACTTTCTCTTGTTCTAAAACATGAAAACTTGTTATTAAACGTTGCGAGAAGTATATCACTGTCTGATCAATCAAATTTTACAGCCGTCATAATTCTCCTCAGAAATCATGTACTGCTAAGTTTAGTATTTCGTAACATGATTGAAGATGGATGTAAGATTATAGTCATACGATCAAAAAGTTTAAAATATGTGGGAGTACATAAATTTTTCGAGGATCAAGGGGAAGATGTCGATAAGAACAAATTCAATGGAAGCTTCGTACTGTGGTGAGAAAGGCCGTGTTTTCCGGCTCTAGTTTCGTAATCGAAGACGCTCCGAAATCAAATAATGACTCGCTAAACACATCGTTAAGTGTCATCTAATAGTTCTTGAAAATTCTTCCAAGCATTCCTTTTCCATCCCTTATCATCCTCCTCCCTTCCACAACTATTCTCCACCTCCCATTCTGTCGCTCTGTATGCCCCAATCATGTATGCACATTCCACCGAGTGAAACGGACAGCTACAAGAGCAATAGCTTTCAAATAGTCCTCCCACCGACCCTTCGGTCGATTGAACGGCGGTCCCATTTGTTTTCTCAATACCGAGAATTGTTCAGAGCGATCACCTTAAATTTTGTTATTGTACTTTTATAAACACAGTGGTTTTAAATTATCTTTTGGAAGTTATTTACAGAGCACCGCTACGTTGCATCTTCATGTTATAGAGACACTGACTCAAAAATATCTCGATCGAGTAATCTCTGCGGTATTTGCTACCCCATTACGAAGCCATTCTCCACTCATAGCTGACCCTTATGCCGTGGGCCCTCGGACGTCATAGTGACCATACTTTTGATACGAATCCCACGGTCAACGATGTAACAACATCAAAGTAACGCAGGGCAATCACAGAAGGTTTGATCGGTAGTAGCCAGTGACAAAAAGGAAGAGAGGGGAGTTGGAACGATAGGAGGCGGACGCCTTAAACGTTCCTTTATGGACAGATTAGCCGAATTAAATGGGAGTTAAAAGAAAGGGAGAGATAAAGAACCCCTGGGGAAAATCAAGATCTTTATTTATCCCTAAAGGATAATTCTCTAATCATAGAATTGTGCAGGAATACAAAGGAAAACGCCCCACTGTTTGTTAAGACCAATTAAAGTGAAGGCACCTGAACGGAATAAGTGCAAAAATATATATCATCTACAGTGAGGCTGATGCCGAAGGGGAGTTAATTTATTGCCATGAGCTTCTATTTCTGCTGAGAACAAGAAGCGGTATCTCAGAGTAATATTAATGACGCTCTCGCGACAATAGCTCGGACAAGATTCGGAACTGGATCAAAGGCAAACTGAGGTAAGTTAAGATGCCAAATGACATAAAAATTGTTAAGTTCAAATTAGGAGAGTGATTAATGTTGCCGCAATTGATGGAT
This sequence comes from Pantala flavescens, assembly GCA_020796165.1. Classification (NCBI taxonomy): domain Eukaryota; kingdom Metazoa; phylum Arthropoda; class Insecta; order Odonata; family Libellulidae; genus Pantala; species Pantala flavescens. The sequence continues at coordinate 20,577,258 of CM036882.1, forward strand.
ATCTTAGAAAGATGCCAAGAAATTGGGATCCACAAAGCATTAAAACAAGTAAGAATGAGGTTATAAGATTTCGCTCTGCTTGCAAGCGAAATATTATGAAAATAAGAAGTAATGTAATTTACTTTATATATTTATCATTTACGTCGGCTCGATCATTATTTTATAGTTTCTATCTAATTCATAGCAGGTATTGTAAAAGGTTGGGATTAATTTAATATAAAATATGACTTTAATATATAATCGCTATTCTTTGATATATTAATTCACATACTTTGTTACCTTAATTTGTAGAGGTGTATAAACAATCATTGGATCTATAAACTCAATTTATCAGATTTTCAATTGTAAGGTTAAGATTTTTTTCATATATAATGATTTTTAAAATTTAATATTCTTCTTTTATTATTTGTGATACTTTTTTTATGATAACTCCAAATCTTACGAAAAATAGGATGATTTTTAAAATTACTATTTCATGGTTGGCATAGGATATTTACAAATTGTCATTTTTATTTAACCATTAAGTAATAGTTCTCAGTTAAGAAAATATGAAACAAGAGGTTTATGAAGGGAAAGATGAGATAATAAATGAAAATTGGTCTTCTTAATATTTTGTCAATAATGGTAAAACATACTTAGGAGAAAAATGACTTCATATAGTCTTCAGGATAAATTATTGATCAAAGAACAAAGATTTATATTTAATTTGGTTACTATTATTCTTATGAAATGCAATAACTAATGAAATTTTTATGCAGATAACTTTACAATGTCTATAAGTTACTTTTATATATACTTATTAATGTATTTTTGAAAATAAAATTCATAAGTTGCAATGTATTTTGTTGCATGCAAACTTAAAATAATCCAAAATATTTATTTTTGTAATATAACTTAATTTTACCATTGAGTTAGAGATAAACTAATATTCACAATAAATACAAAAATATATGGTCTGATAAGTGGTGCATAGAATGAAGCATATTTTTGATAAAGAAATTATAGATAGAAAAACTGTAAAATGGAGAAGATAAATATAGAATAATATAGAAAATACTATTAAAATATCATAGAAAATATTCTAAAAATGAATATTACAGATTATAGAGTATAAAAAATACTCTTCAACTGCAAATAAGTTGTGATTTTCTTGTTAAATTATAAAGCATCCATAGATTTAGAAAATAATTTGTAATCTCAGGTGTAATTTTTTACAATAGCTATTGTGAAAGATACTAAGAAATGATACTAGTTTTATATTCCCTTTACCACAATTTGTGCAAATTTTCTCGATGCATTGGTGGTAAAATACACGCATTATCATAAAAATCAAGAGCAAATACAGCTCCAAAAAAGGTTTTTGAAATAATGGTTTTCACTGAGCTATGTTGAGATGCTTTGAGTCTACTAATTTTGTAATACCAGTATCTAATTTTTGTCTTTCCCTGCCATATATCCTTAAAAGAATCTAGTATCTTGGAAAAATTAATTTTCTCTCTATAATAATATAACCTTAATAGCATATATTATAATTATTGGTACATTACAGTGAAATTTATATTTTTTAAACTAGAAGTTATACTAATAAATATAGTGACTATAAAGAATTATTTCTTTTAAAAAATATATTTTAATTATCAATAAAGGTTGAAATATGTGCCTAAACTTTAATTAAATCACAGTTGATAATGACATTTATTTTAATTTATAATATATACAGAGCAGATATAAATAATTATAATTGTTACTAAGAAATCAGAATATTTCTTCATTCATAAACTTTCTTGGATCCTCCTTCATCAATCACTCAAAAACTAGTTTATTCCTCTGTATTTGTAATGGGATTTTAAATAAGCTTCCTTATCTTCTTTCAATAGAAGTGAATGATAATATGCATCAATCTCCAGATCTCTGTTGTGGAAAAGGTAAAAACAATGGGTTTTCTAATCCTAATTGCTATATACTTAGGAATATCTAGCCAATTGAATTTTATTGCCTGACTTAAATGATCAGCTTTAAGTTTGTTGATTATGATTTTAATTATTATTTCATTTACATCAATTTGCACACCCTAAGGATAGTATTTATCATGCTTTAATCATGCTTTAATCATGCTTCTATCAGTATGTATCTAACTTTATAAGAAATCTAATTTCATGTTTTTAATGATTGGCCTTACAAAATGGTAAATAACATTAAATGTAAGATCATTGTTTTAATCCACAGTCTTTCAATCCATAATACATTTATAATTATAGATAAAATGTAAAATCTTCAAAATAATTCTTGTTTTTACTTGTAATTTTAATTTAATATTCATGATGATTGATTAGGTAATAAGTATGTTAGTTATGAATGAATATAATTATGCAAAAAATTGTGCAGAATGGCTTAACTTGTAGGTAAGATATTTTTACAAATGAATAATTTTAATTTGAACTAAAATACAAAAGAAAGTATTCAATTTCATTAATTTTTAGCACCTTCATAATGTTTAACATCCTCTTTTAATTGTACTAATAAGTAAGACTCAATAATTGCTTTATTCAAATAGGTCACTGAATTATAGTTCTCTTATAATTAAATCTGAATAAATTCCTGTGATATGGAAACATCAACAGAGGAAAAGTTTGCTGCTAATGAGAAGAATGCTAAATTTACTGGAGATGATAAGAGTTCTGCCAGGATGGGAAAAATCTTTAAATGCATGCGAATCAACCCAAATTTGGTTATGCTTAAGATAACTCAATTTGTTCTTTATGGCGGTAAGTATTCAATTTTTATCTTGAAGAAAAGGGGCTGATGAAGTGATGCAAGAGAACACATCTTCTTTGGATCACACCATATATCAATTAAATTGCACCAATTGAATGAATAATTACTCTATCATGATAGACTGTTGATTAAAGAAGTAAAGGAGATTGAATATCTAATTTTTTGTTTACTTTGTTTGTTATCTAAAATTTTTAGTTCATTTCATCTCTTAAAACGGAGTATATAAGTATGTATTTCAACTATACTAATAATCGTGAAAATCTGTATTTCTTAAATATTGTGGCATATCTTTTACAGAGGTACTTCAGACCTGTTCACTGTAATCAAAATCACAAGTGAACAATCAATTTCTACAGCAAGGCTCTCATCATAATATTAAAATCATTTACGTTAGAATTATGATGTAATTAAAAGTTACATAATAAATGATTTTCTGTTTTTCTAGTATTGATACATCTAATATTTGAACATATGAAATGAGATCATCCTTCTTTTTAATTTGTATAGTTATCAATGGAAACTACAATTACTGTTTGAGATGTTGCAGCAAGGAACACTTCCCTAGATTTAACTGATATGAATAACTATCTTCTGAATTTTATTTAATAGATGCTAGTATTTTTTGTATCTCTTTTTTCTTAGGTTCTCCAATCCTTCAGTTTAACAATCAAATAAATAAATCATGCTAACATAAAAATCCATTATGTTTAAAAATAAATAATATTGAGTTTTAAGGAAAATCAAAGCCTTAAAAGATCTCTCTGATATGAAAATGAAGCCAAATATCATGTTTAAAATGTTTTAATTCACACAATAAGAACTTGTTTGAAATATGATATATTAACATTATTGATAATAAGAATAGTATTTTCAATTTCATAAAGATGTTGATTGTGTAAAAATAAAGCATTATAGTTTAGAATGCTAAAAATTATTCAAGAATAGCTTTTAAAGTGGTATAGCATAGTACCAAAATATTTAGAATGAAAGAGTTATGAAAGTTACCATAGTAATTTATACTAAGATGAAATTATAGCTGCAAAAGAGAAAAAATTATTAATTATTTAATAAATAATATTTATTATTTAATAATTTTTCAATTCAATTCAATCAAAATCTCCTTATGACCTAGAAATTTATTAAGTTATATATTTTTTTCCTAGCTATTGCATCCCTTCTACCATATCTTACCATTCATATGCAAAGTATTGGTTTAACTGTGGAGGAAATAGCTGTAATTTACCTTGCTCTTCCGTTTACTACATTTCTAAGCCCTCCACTTACAGGTAAGCAAATTTGATTTTTCTGGGTTAGTACCAGTAAGTTCTATTTTATAATTTCCAAAATTAAAGAAAATAGAATTTCCTGCAAAGAATATTCAGTAAGTGCATTAAATGTTATGAATAAGTTGATACAAGCAGATATATATGGAATTTCTGTATGATTGAGATGAGGCAAATAAAATGCAAGAATAGAATTCAAATATAAATAGTTATATTAAAAAACCTTTGCATAGATGTGTTTATATAAAAAGAAGATATTTTCTGGGTTTTAGAATTATCCTTAATGATTTATAACATATTCTTCTATCATTATGATACTTTTTTGCTTCATACACATATATAAAAACTTGTAAATTTCTCATTTTATTATCAACTCTTGGGTCTCTATATGCTACTAAGTGCTACAATAATAATTATAATTCCATTCATCATATTTCCAGATATTCAAATGTATAATTTTTATCATGATTAAAATATCTCTTTCTAATTCATCATTCACCCATTATTAAAGCATATTTGATGGTATAAATGTCAATAATTATGATTACTAAGAAACATTTGTAGTGAAATCCATTCCACCATTATTTTACATCAAGATTGGTTCAAAAATATGTTGCAATATTCACAGATTTTGAGATTAAAATTTTTGTGAAAATTTCTTAGTTTTCAGTCCATATGCACACTTTATGAATATAAAATTTCTTTTTTCAGTATCTTCCTCTATGAATAAACTCACAAAATTTACTATTCACTATTGCCTTGAATTTCATTATGACTTTCTCTTCTTGAACCATGATGACCCATCTAAGCTGCAAGGATATATGTAAAAATATTTTTCACATAATGTCAGTAATTGATTTAATTTCTTCCTTGCGTTAATGTTTTATGGGCATTTATTCTACTGCCAATCTAGAAAAAAAAAAACAAATTTCATCATCTAAATTTTCTTCATGTTGATTACAGGAATGTTTTTATCTTAACACTTTCCTATTTGCCTAGAGCAAAATAAATGTGGATCCTGGATCAACTTCATTTGCTTCTTACCTTTATACTTTCTTAAACATTATTTATACTTTCCTTTCCAATTCATCAAAAAGCAACTATTTATTAATTAATTCATTTGATATTTATTTTTTCTCTGAAGATATTCATTTAGGGAAGTTTTAGATTGTACAGAAAAACAACTTCATGGTAATTAGTAAATAAAATAAAATATAAAAATCAAGTAACCAGTATGCATTCTGAATAAAATACTTCAGTACAAACAAATATCTCAAAGATAGTAGAACAACAATCTCTATATTGTAATATATATATATGAATGTTAAATTAAATTTTACAACATAACTCATCATAATTTAATATTAATATAATTAATTTCAGGATTTCTTGTTGACCGTTTTGGAAAATATAAACCTGTGGTTGTGGTTGCTTTGTTATTAAATGCTGGTTTCCATCATGCATTACTTCTCATTCCACCAATGGAATTACCTGGGTCAGTTCCTCCAGCATATGTTGCAAGACATCCAGTGTCAGGAGGTTTTGAAGTATGGTGGTCACCATGTCCATCAAGAGAGTGTCCTGATCTCCCTGAGCTGGAATTAGTCCTTGTAAACTGCACTGATTACTGCTCCATTCAGCCACCAGTTGAGCCTGGTGCATTACCAACTCTACCACCAGGCCTTCTTGCTTTAGTTACAGATTCTCAAACGATGCCTTTCTCTTGGAAAATACCCCAATCATCTACACCTTTTCCTCAGGAAATGTCATCTTCTAAGGATGGGAATTCAATAGAACCAAGAAGTGAATTCTTAAGTGTGACACAGTATGAAGTAAGTGGTGAGGAGGTTGAAGATGAGACTAGTACTGCTTGGTATGAGTATGGAAGTGGAACTACAGCTAGTGTTGGTAAAGATGAATTAAAAGAAGAAAGAACTTCGAAAAACATTCCTGCAAGTGACAGGAATAGAAGTGAAGGTGTTTTTGGTGGTAGCAGGAATGAAAATAAAAGAAAATCTCCTGGAAAGGACCTCACAAGAAAAACTCCATCTCCATTCACTTTTAAATTGAAAATGCATCCTGATCTTGCAGAACCAATAGAGCAACTTGGAATTGAGGTTGATTTAGACAGTGATGAATCAGTTATGATTGAAGAAGAAGATCCAATGGACAGTTCACCTGAGGATCAATTAGGAAATGTAGGAAGTGGTTCTGATATAGGTAGTAGTCGTTTTAATGGTCGCTTTGCCCACAGATTGCTTGAAGGAGTTGGAATTAATTCCACTGTCTTAGAAGAGGAGGATCTGCGGTGTGGGGGTATTGTGTTGAGCAGCAATGCCACAAGAGAGTTTTTACAAGCAATGATTCCATCATCAGATGGAAAATGGTGCATTCTACAGAAATGTACTTTTCGAGCAGGAGGCCCTGAGGTATTTATATATGGAAAATTTTCATTCACATTATATAAGCATGCAATAGGAAGATAGATAAGGGGATGGAAGAGTAGCAGAGCAGTTATTTGTGTAGATGGTTAGAATAAACAATTTATCCTTTCTTCACCCTGGTCTATTATTTAGTAATTACTCCGATCTAAGTTCAATCTTGATGATAGCATGATATTTTTTAAAAAATGAAATGGGGAGAAGAATTTTTAACACATGCCTTTTTTTAAATATAAACTTAGCATTTTTACATGATGTCAAAGGTTCTTAATTAGTTTATCATCAATAGAATTTATAGGTGTAAATAGTGGTACCATAGTACTTGCTAAACCATTACTTGAGTATCATAATAATTATAATTTTAGATCTAAGTGAAAGGAATGAAATAAATTATATTGGTTGAATATAAGACTAATCCAAGACAATTTGACAAAAGCTTAATGTGGAGTTGCAAGAAAAACATCTATTTGTTCAGAAATGAGTAATTCCTTTGAAGTTGCATCAAATATTATTGTGGTTATTATAAAAATCGCTGGAAGTAGATTTTTTAGTATCCTGGTTTACAAGTAGAAGTGAACATCACACACATACACATATATACCAAAAATGTAAGTCTCTCTGAACTCTCTTTTGACATAAGGAAGAACTATGTTTGATCTTGCTTACTTCCTAAGTTAATCATTCATAAATGTTCAAACTATTTTGGCTAGGAATCTATCTCTCATTAAAGCAGGCTTATTAAAGATGATTACTATTATTATTTAAATGCTATTATTATTAATATTGCTTTCAGCTTGGATATGGAAAACTAAACCCTACGCAATCCTTTTCATTCAACTTAGATGAAAACTATATTACTCAGTTGATGGATAATTTACTGCCCTCTAATCATCTTTGATTTATTTCTTCTACAAAGCCTTAATTTAATTATCCTTCCAATAATTATTCTCTAATCTAATCAATCTAATCCCAAAAGGTAAATTAATTTACCTTATCAAGAGTTAAATCAAATAGCTTTAATTGATAAGGTACTTTGACAAACTTAATTTGAGTTAAAAGTATATTAAAAGTATATTAGCTTCATAATCTCATAAATAAGTTCTATTATATTTGCTCTTGATTTTTTCATAAACTGTTATATTCATGCATAACTTCAATTATTTATCTTCTAGGATTTAATTCTCTTCTCATTATAACTGATCAAATAATCTCTCTATTTCTATCTATTTTTTTCCGTAAGTATTGAAAATTAGCATAACTTTCTATCATGAGGCATTTTTTGATTTGTAAAATAGTAATAATTGATTTTGATTGAGCATTGATTTATTGAGCTGCGATTATTCCTCATTGGTGCTCAGTTTGATCTCTGAAAATAGGTTTTTATTTCTTTAATTTAATCAATAAATCTATGAATGATTACATTTTGATCTTTTTTCTTTAGGGATATTGACTCGACTCTTTATTTTTCATTAAAATTAATATAGAAGATATTCATATATATGAGTAAAAGTTTGCTTGCTTACAGTGAGTAGTTGATATATCTTTCAAAGAATAAAGAAGAATATTTTCTAATATTTATCTCCTTAACACTTTGATAAACATAAAATTAAGGACATAATCAAAGTGTATTTAAAATGAGTTCTATTTCCCATACATGTCTTATTTACAACACTATTATGGCAGCCAAATATAAAGATTCGGCCTATCTAAGTATGAGTGAATTTAAAATCTTATACACGATCGGAAAGTGCTCTTAACAGTTTTTAGAAAATCTAGCCCATGTATTCTTATGGGGAAAATCGAGATTACGGAGCTCTCTGGAATCGAACCAATGACACACAGACATCGATAATTTTTTCAGAATTATTATATATATTATGCTGCGAAGTTTCATTGACCTGTCTTTCATATTAGGCTAGAAAACATTTTTTTAACATGAAAACATATCACCACCTGATATCGAACCCATGAACATTTGTAAATTAAAAAATAGTAGAAATTTATATTTTGTGAAATTTTACTGTCCAATGTGCCCTGGAAGTATTTTTTTAAATCATTGAAAATCGACTCCATGCATTCTTATGGGGGAAAGTCCGATTTTGCGGCCTCCATTGGGGGTGAGATTCAATGGTGCATTACGTAAAAAACTCGGTCAGCTCATGGCCTCAGTAGTTTATGCCTGGCACTCGTATCCTATATATGTGTATATATATATATATATATCCCCAAAGCAGCTATATATCATAGATATATTTGATGATTTGATCTTATTAAAGGATAGGATCTATATATAATTGTTTTCATAGGACAATACGGGATTTAGAAGAATAGAGTTCCCTGAAGAAATAGATTCATTGGACATAACAATCAAATAAGTTGTTGTATTTCACTCTCTTCACCTGGGTTACAATACATTTATTCTCCTCTAGCTCTGATAAATTCCGTTGTCATTTCTAAATACTTGGAGGGTGAATAATCTTAATTTTTGTAGTATTATAGATTTATTAACAGTATTCGTACTTATTTTTCCCTTGAAATAGATATACTCAAATTGGACTATACAAATAGTAAACACTTAAACAAGGAAATTAATTAGAAAAATTGCTGCAGTTATCATTACATCATCTTTATCCGTAATAATTTTGGACTATAAAATAATTGGATGATTTCCTTTTATTTCAACAAATTAATTAATTTTATGTTTTCACATAATGAATTTGGCAAGATTGATCATATTTTAGCTTAATAATTTGATATTTAACTTAATTTTCTGTTTATATAACATTTTTATGCTGTCTGCTCATAGGTATGCCCTCCAGATTACATAGAAAGTGATGATAGAGTCTTTTGGATATATTTCTTTCTACGTTTTATGGGAACTATGTCAATGTCTGCTGGGGTAACCATGCTGGATCCAATAGCCCTCACCATGATTCAGAAATATGGAGGAGAATTTGGTAGAGAGCGTATGTTTTCTACTTTTGGAATGGCATTGTTTTCCCCAATCACAGGATTTTTTATTGATCAAAGCAGTCGAAAACTAGGTAAGTGAGGATTGGTTTGTAGTTACTGTGATATTATCTGTTAATTAATTTTACATTTAATTTGGCTTTAAAATTGAGAAAAGTATTGGATTAGCATCATTCAATTGAATATACAAACTATCTTCAAGTCAGCTGAAATTGAAAATATCATTCTAATAGAAAGACATTACGACTTATCAGTACTAGAAAAACACAGATGAACATTATTTTTACAGCTAAAATTGAAATCTGAAGATCATCTGAAATATAAAATAAAATTTTTACCTGAGCATATTTTTTTATTTATACTTATAGAACTGGTGTAATTAAAATTTGGTACAATTTTCTGTATTTTCAGGATATACTGACTACTCAGCAGCATTTTATTCACATGATGTTCTGTTAGTGATATCAGCCATAGCAGTAATGCTGATGCCTATTGGAACAAAATTACCTGCAGAGCATATTATGAGGGATCTTGTACGTTTGGTGCGACTTCCACACATTATAATATTTATTTTCTTCCTTTTCATTCTTGGAAATTTCTGGGGATTCATAGAATCATTTCTTTTCCTGTATTTGAAAGAATTAGGAGCACCAAATTACTTATTAGGTAAGTAATAATTTTCTTTGCTTATCATAACTCATGAATGTCAAATTTATTCTAAAGAAAAAGGTTTCAGGAATCATCTTTAATATATGACAGAGTATAAAGAAGATTCCATTTCACATTAAATTTCATTATTTTTATTTAAATGATTCATTGAAAAAATTTGAGTCTAAGTCCAAAGCCTACCTATCCTGCTTTTTGATCTCTATCAACCACCTCCTAATTATCCATTCTTTTTATTACTATCTTTTCTCTTTCATATCTTTTATCTTTGAGCTCCTCTTCTCTTCCTGATACCACTTTATTTCTCATCCTCTGCCATTTATGTACACGTCAATAATTGATCATCTATATTCATGCCAAATATTTATACCTTTAGATTCTTTTAAATTCCCTTCTGATTATCTTTCTTCTTCATAATTTCTTTTAGTATCTCAGAAACTTTTGTCTTGCCCTCTTTTAAGATCATCAAGCTCCCTTCTTTATCGAAAGTTTTTTTATTGAAAGCTCATAATATGATTGAGCCTAGTAAACATATCATTCATCAGCAAGATACTATCTATATCTGTGTCTGCTCCTAATTATATGCCCATCTCTGACTTCCTGAAAGTGTAGTTACATATTTCTTCTTTCTTGAGATCTGAAAGCAGCACCAATCATCTCAAAAGCTTCAGAAATCAGAAATAAAAGAAAAATAATAATTACTTATTTTAAATATTCCTCCATAAAACCCAATACTTTTGACTTTTTGAATAGAGAGAAGTTCTTGATGACAGAGAATAAATGAATCAGAAGATGAATTATGAGGGTGTAAAATAACTGGCATCCTTTACACAAGTGCATTGAAATTAACTACAACTACATGGAAAATCCTTAAATATTTTTTCTCATACTGTGATTGTATTAATACTAAAATCCAATGCAATATTAGATAGTATAATTGCAGTCAATCACAAATGTATCTTGACTTAATAAAACTTTTTTTACATATGTATCCTGTATTTGTATTAATGTATATTGTATTCATACATTAAAATTCATCATCTTAAATAAATTTTAGGTTTAACATTAACTGTTGGAACACTAAGCAGTATGCCTTTCCTCTATGGTGCTGAAAATATAACTAAGAGATTTGGGCATGTCAACATCATCATAGTTGCCTTCTTTTCACATGCTGCTCGTCTAATGGGTTATTCATTCATTGAGTAAGTGACATTTATATTGGTTTCAAATTTCATACTCCTAGACTTGATGAATATAACCATATTATTTCTTGATAATCAATACAAAAATATGTGCAAGAGTAAATAAATATGCTTTATAAGATGATGACAATATGATTAGATGATCAAATATTTATAAATAATGAAAATACCATTTGAAGGATCTGGTGCTTCCCAGCGGAGTGGATTTGTTGCAGGGACTATTCTGCAAGTAAATTATCTTATCACAACCATTTGTTGTGATGAGATAAATCTTATCACAACCATTTTTGTGATGAGATAATTTGCAAAATTAAAATTTATTATTTCCAAGTTAATGTGTTTGAGGAATTTGAAAACTAATTCTCCGAACTCAAATTGATTTGAGATTATGTGCACTCTATATTCATTGCAATTCTCATTTTGAATGTATGAATTTTATAAAGCACAAAAATGAAAGAACAAATATTCATAAACCAATTATTATTATTGATATAACCCTTGATTGAATAAGTAAATAACAGTATCTCAAGAATCATATCTTAACACTGGTAAGATTTTGAAACTAGTTTGGCTACTTAGTGGAATTTTAAAAAATCTTAATTCTTATATATAATTATAATATTATATGATAATATAATAATAACTCATATGGTAAAATATAATACAAACATTTTAATGTAATAAGTTTACTTTAAAATTCCCTACTACCAGAGATTGCCTCTATGGATGAATCCCAGGTTTTCAAGAGATGTGAAAAAAGTCCAACAGGATGGGAACTCTTGCTCTGTCTACAAAGTATCTCTAGATAGCACATATGAATTTTCTGGAAAGATAGCTTAATGGCTAGAGCAACTGACTGGCAATTGAGAGATCCAGGTTTGAGTACCTGTTGTGACAGATTTTTTTCACGGCTGTTAAAAACCTGGGTTATTCCAGTCATACAGGCTTTCCATGCAAAATTACCTTCCATGTTTCTTTCAATATATGAGATAGGTCCCATCAGTTGGATAATATATTAATGTATTTTAACTATCTTGAGATGTAGAACTTTACCTGATAACATTTGAAGAGGCTAATTGATTGTAATTCTAACTTTCATCTTACTTCAAAATCTTTTCTAGTAATGCATGGTGGTCTTTCCCCTTTGAGGCTATTGAAGCCTTGGCTGTGCATCTAATGTGGGTGGCAGCAGCTACCTATTGTGCAACCATATGCCCCAAGAATTTGTTGGCAACACTCATTGGGGTGCTTGGAATGGCGCATTTTAGTTTAGGTACTGTTATTGAAATAATACATTTTGTATCTTTATCTTTATTTTTGACAAAGTATTGCTCTGAAACTAAGCATGAGAGAAGAAAGCATTTTTTGTTCATAAATCAGGGACTCTTTAAGCCATAGTGTTCAAATGTTAGAAAACAAAATTGATGTAATTAATTAAACTTAATTTAATTTAAATGTTAGAAAACAAAAGAAGAAAACCTTTGGTTCCTCATTGAACATTATTCTTGAAAGCATATTTAAGACTTGAGTGCTTCCCTACAATGTTGTATTTTACCATTGGCATCAGAGGAACCACATCAGAGGATAGCTCTCTCTCTCTTTTTCCTTCAATATGAGGTTCTAAGAAAAATGTCTAAATTTATTTTGACATTGAGGAGTATTGTAGCAACTGTTAGATAATTTGGAAGGTTGGGAGGTTTCTTGTAAGCCTTAAGAGCTAAAAGTAAGTATAAACAAGTTATATATTTACTTCAGTGACATTATTAAAGAAGGAAGGGGGAAATAATATGACAGAGTAAAGGAACAGATGTCTCTTGTAGGTTGTTTATGGGTTTATTGGATGGTCAGTTAAAATAAATTTGAACACACACTTTCTCTTTTTATTAGTTCACTTATTTCTCAAAAAGAACTGTATCCTTGTGCTTATTCTATATTTCTACTAATATTAGTAATAATAGGTAATATTACATTACACATAATAATGTAATAAGCAATATTACATCACTAAATATTGTATGTTGACAAGCTCCAATTTTCAATTCCTACCTTTTGTTGGTAGGAGTTTTCTATGTAAAACTTTATAGGATATCCGACTGAGGGTCAAGTTTACCTACTCATTTTTTTCTCTAAAATGTGATCCATCATCAAACCAACAATACAGTGTATATACTTTGGATTATCTCTCCCATCAACTTAAAAGTACAAGTAGAAATAATCCTGGTGAGCATTTTAATTTAAGATTCCTATGTTTTGTTTTACATACAGTGCATAGCATTAACCTTCTTGTGATAATGTTCAATAAGAGGTTCTTGTGGCCATAATGTAAACTTGAAAAGGTAGAATTACGCCAAGAAAAGTACATTGAATTCCTTTATTAATCTGAAACACCCCTACACAATCAAATCTATTATCAAGAGGATTTTATTGCATAAAAACTCAAAATTATGATATTAAAAATTGTTTAATTTGACTGAAAACTAATATTGTCAAAACAAAACAGACACTTGAAAATTATCTGATTTTGAATTTCCTTGTTAAGGCATTAATTTCAATTTTATGTGGTCTTTCTCTCTATCATAATTTAAAATAGAACTTAAGCTCAGTAGCAATTAAAATAAACTAAATTGTCATTTCTAAAGGAAACCGATTTTAGTATGTGGCTGAACATGAAGACAGCTCTGAAGATATAATTTATCCAGATTTCTCCATCTAGAGGATAATGACTTTTGAAAATTTGTAGAGTACAAGATTTCCATTGTTTGAGGAGATAGGAAATAAATATCTGCACATAAATACAAATTTTCTTCTTGATTTATGAAATTATACAAGATAAAAATCAAACAGATTGATCTTTATATTTTATGATTAATTTACAAAAGATGGATTTTATATAAGATATTTGAGTAGTAGAATGAAAAATTCTGCATGTTCCAGATAGGCATATTGATGTTATAATTATTACTAAATTGTCGACTTGAACTATATTAGTTATGAACCAAGAATAAAGTTAGTTCTATTAATTTTGTCTTTATGATTCTCTATGACTTAAATATGTTCCATTAGTCCTTTGATATACTTGTTGAATATCATTCTTAAAATACTTCAAAGAGATATTGTATATATTTATGTAAAATGGTTGCTGACCAGACTTTTTCTCAAAATTGAAGCTTAACCTAATAGCTTACTTTTTATTATCAAGGCCGAGGCAGTGGAAGTTTTGTTGGAGGATTCTTACTTGGATCAGTTGGTACGAGAGAATCCTTCCGTATAATGGGTTATTTGGCTGGTGGAGGAGGAGTTCTATACGGAATTTTACATTATTTCTGGTTAAAGAAATTAGAGCGACCTGCTGCTCAAGAAGATGCAACAGTTAATGCAGACATGGAAGATGTTGAAGATATTAAAGGTAAAGGCTTAGAGAAAATCTACAAAACCACTAAATTCTACTATTTATTTGATTTTTATAAAATATTTTTTGATACTTATATTGTAAATGAACTTGATAGTTCATAGTCCAAACCATTTGAAAAAATTGAAGCTCATACTTTACAAATGAGCCGTCACCTGATGATGAAGAACTTCATATAAGATAGATTTTTGACAGTTATCTTCTGGTCCGATTTGTGTAATTTATGGAAAATTGAAAGCAAATATATCATAAATTATACATTTATTTTCATAATTTTTTGATTAATTAGAATGATGATTATTAATAAATCAATTATTGCAACATAATATTATTTTTAATGGTGATCTTTTATAATTTAAGTATTATATATTAAAATAAATGAGTAAAATTAAATACAAAGAGTTTAATAATGCACTAGTAAGACTGAAAAGACTATTAGTACACCTAATAAGCCTCAGATAATTTGATTGAAAATTGTTTATAGCTTTAAAGCTCAAAGTTCTTATGAAACACAATTGCTCCTACTATTCTTACTCTGAAGTGTTATTATTTCTGTCCTCTTAGAATACTATATCATAAATTACAAAAATCAAACTAATGGAATGAACTTGAAGCCCTATATTCAGTCCTAATTACTGTGAAAAATTCATTCCTAAATAAACAACTATGAGATCAGTTCCTTTCAACAAATATGTTCCCTTTTCACTCTCCTTATGGTTGATAAAAATAGGGAACATAGAAAGTTGTTCTGTAATTCTCACCAGGTTCACCAATATTATGTTTCAGATCCAGAGTTATTAAACCTTCATCCTGAGAAAACAGTTACTCCTGCCCTTGAGCGTCTTAGTCTTATGATTCAAGTTACTCAGCGTGGATCACTAACAGATATTCCTCATTATACCAAGGGTTCAAATGATAGTGGATTGAATGGCAGTAGTGTCTTTGGACCTCATCGTAGTAAAACAGGTTTGTTAAACTATTTATAATTATCCTTTTTAGAGTTGAATCAAAATGTATTGAGTATCACGTATTCCTTTGTGAAGAATTTTGTTTCCCAGATTTAATTATAGATTTCATTGGGCTATAATAGTACCAAAATACCCCTAAAATTGCTATAAGCTAAGGAAATTTTTGTAGTTGCATAGGTAATGGTGATAATTTTGGTCTTAGAAGCATAAAGACTATACTTATGTCATTATACTTACATTTTCTTTTAAAACCTTGACACTTAAATTCTTGGATACAGTTTCAATGTAGGACTACTGTGTCAAATCATCTTCTTATATAATGATAATATACTTTGAAAGCAAACTTTACTGTTATTAATACATTGTATAGTTAACATAGTCTCTTTTTAGATAGTATTAGAAAATAGCTTTATGATCGAGATTCAAAATCAGGTCCCTTGTAATCTGGTAGCACAAACTCATATATTATATCTTCACCTACTCCTGTCATTTATTAAAGCATTATTTGATTGTTGGACCCTTCTCATAGATTTTCTTGTTATTGGATGCAAAATATATCCAAAAGCTTCATTTTCCTTTACTACTTTAAGCAGCTGCCTCATGCAAGACCAGTAGATTGCTTCATTCAAAGAGCCATATGCACCAAATCTGTGAAGTTAAATGTGAAAAAATGAGGTTAATGTAATCTAATATGCCATCATAAACTATAATTGATCTAATATTAACCTATATTATCCCACCAGTAGTTATTTTTTATTTGAAATAAGGTTATTGAAATAGGTCAAATAAATTAACAAGTAAAAGCTTTTTTGAAAGATCTATGAATGATAAGATAATGAACACAATGAAAGTTTATAACAAAAGATCAAGAAAAACATTCATAGGATGAAATTTAATAAACTCAGTTTTCTCGTAAAAATAATCATGACTTTAAGACATAAATATCAATTTTAATTATATCCTTATTAATCTTAGATTTATTAATTCTCTTTGCAAACACATAGATATTTTATATTGTTAAATGAGTATATATAGAATAGAATAATTTAGGACCTGAGCCATTCATTTAAACTGATTTCAATATTTTTCCATAAGAATTAGAGTGTACTCAGTGTCATTTTTATTGAATTTTCAACGATGGTTTGTATTTGACATATTCAGCAATGGCAATGAGAGATTTCAACCGGCCAAGAAACTCTATAGCAACTACCATGCCTTACTCAGGAACTGGAACACCTATAAACCAGCATAAGCCCTTCAGAGGAGGATCACCATTCGGTTCCCAACACTTATTGCAAAGAACAAGTAGTGTTGGATCTCCTGCTGGAAGAATTTGGCATAGAGGGCAACAACCAGCATCTCCAAAAGGAATATCTAAGTTAGCTTTAGAAGAAGGGAAGAGTAAGAAAAACAAATCTGAAAAAATGGAAGAACAAGAAATTAATACCGAAAAGGACAAGGATTGCAACAAGGTTGAAGGAAATGTTATCAAACAGGCAGAGATAGATATAAATAATGAAACCAGTGCTGGTTATCTTGGAAGTGAAGTGATCAATGAAGGACTTAAGAAAGATTCTGATTCTCCAACAGTGGTAAAAAAATAGTTTTAAAGAGGAAATAGCCATTACATTGAATAACAGTCAAATAATATTACTATTCATACTTAAGTCAGTTTTCATGATGAAACATTCTTGTTAGGAAGTGCTGAGTCTTCCATGAATTAATTTCTTTATAAATTTTTTTCTAATTATGGTTTTTAAATCAGTCCTACCTCGATGTTTGAATTTAAGGAAGGCAGATTAAAATTTATTAAATAATTTTATTAAAGGTGATGTAAAGTGTTAAAATTTAACTAGAAAATTAGTTGTTCTACAGTTTTATATATACACAAGTAATATTTTTATAAATGCTGTGATCTTATCTTTTATTTTATATAAATTTTTCTCTGATGATGTTCTTCCTTTCTTAGCAGTTCATTCCTCATTTCAGTGAAAAATGTAAGGCTAAATTACTAATTTATATGACTTAAAATAATCTCATGATTAGTCATTATCTTGCAACAATACCTTTTCTTGTCATATTTGAACTGAAATGGAATGCTGTTTAATGGTTAAACAGAAAAATGATTAATTCAAATCTCAATGGAGGTTGAAAAAAAAGATTCTGGCTCTTCAAGTTATATTATTGAGGCAAGTAAATTGACCAAAGCAGTATAATCATTGTAATTTTCTGAATCTCTCTTCTAATACTCAGAGGGATTTCTCAAGGCTTGAAAAAACTACATGATTTTTTTGGAAAGCTATATATAATTACTCATTGATTTTTTTTATAAAATGCAAATTAATGTTTAACGTAGTATCAGCAAAATATTTAGTTAATGAAATTCTAAATTATAATATTAGCACTGCAAAAATTCTCAATCCCAACAACTTGTTCAGCAAATCAATACAATTCATTGAAAGTTGAACATGACTTGAGAATACCATTATAATAATACTTTTCATTAATAACTGAGTAATTCCATTGCCACTAAAACTTAGATAATAAAAAAATTATTTTGTTGAAAGTGCTAAAATTGAAACACAATTAAAGCAAAATATTTTCTGATGTACTTTACATGCATCCAGCATTAGTAAGAATAAAACACCAATATTCCACAATTATTCAATGTATTGTGAAATATATTAAAAGCAGGATTGCTGATCTACATTCATCTAATATCATATTTTGAGTGTCTGATGTCTGATTTTTCTAAAACTTTGTATTATTAATTCATAGTACAACAAATGGTACCTTGTTAAAAGCAAGTCTAAAATTGAACCGCTGGCAATTTATGAAAAAATATTATGAAAATTCAGAAAATATGGTCACAAGAAAATTGACTTCAATAAGCAGATCTTGAAGTATTTAAAAATATTACAAGGTTTAGTTTTTGTTAAGGACTTATTAAGCAAAATTTACAAAAGCTCTTGTGCATACTTTATAAAAATGAATCAGCTTAATTTGGCATACTTTCTTAGAAGCTCAAAGGCTCATGTGGTTTTCCAGAACGCATACTATTATTCATTGTGCTATTCAATTATAAAATCCACCTTTTGCAAATGAAACAGTGTGTAGGTGAAGTAGACCTACTGTTGAATTTCCTGGTCTGTTTGATAAAAAAAACAAGCAGCAAAAGGTAGAAAAAATGAAGCTTTTTATATAAAAAAATGGTACAAGAGAACAATAGCTTACAGGGATTTATTAATTTTTATATGAAATACCAATGGACTCAGAATTTATACTTATATAGAATAAGGCTGAAAATATAAAATCCTTACTTTGATACAAGTGAGTTCTTTTGCAATTATGAATATTCGATAAAAATTTACCTACGTAACTGCTTTCTCATTTTTACATCACAAACTATCACATATTTTATGTTTTGTTGAAACAAGCAGATAATTTATTCCCTATATTTTCTCTGTTTATGGCTAATTCTGAGTAATTCTAAGCTGCAATACAGAGTCCATGTCAACAGAATATGATTATAAAGTTATGTATATAATAGTTCTCTGTCCATCAAAAAAAAAAAAAACAGAAAAAACATCTACAGCATTAAATTTCACTTTTTTAATACATATTCTTGCATGGATATGGTATAGTATGGACTTATTTTTCACAATTCATACTTTACCCATGAATGGCATGCTTATAGCCAGGTAAGATGGGAGGGGAATGTTCACTCCTCCAAAGACATGCTCAATCTAAATTAAGACCCTAAAGACTATACTGGTCAATGAGTTGCATGAAATGGAACCTTGCATTATTCATATTCTTCAGTATCTGATTATTTTTTTACTCTTGGTCAATGTGAATTCAATATTGTTCTTTATAGTTCAATTTGAAACTGTTCTTAGAACAAAAATTTATTAAATCAATAAGTTCTAGATGAATCAATCCCAATTCAATTCAGATTTTCTTCTTACCATATCTATAAGGGTATCTGGATGTGAATTTTTATTTCTACTAATAAAGGCAGGTAGGTATAAAAATGTATTGAATAAAATATAAAACTTGTATTAGTATAATCTTCTTTTTTATTGTAAAGTCATCTTTCATTTATGATTTTATTCTCACCCTCCCAAAAATATTGATTATTTAATTCACCATTTTTACATTTCCATTTAAGAGAAAAATTATAAGAAACATTAGTATCATCAAGTTATTAATATAAATTAACTTGCTGAATTAGAAAAAATTATTGGACTTTGATGAAAATACACTTTCCTGTAGGTATTATGATAAGGCTATACTATTTGCATTATAGAAAAATGTACAATAATAGTTCCTCTGATAATACATTTGAAAGCTTGATAATCCAATAGAGATGTTCACTGAGACTACAATGTAGATTAAGAGGCACTTTAGTTGAAATAAATATACATGTTTACAGTCATCTTCACTCTAGATAGATTTAACTAGCTTTTACGAAAGGTAATGAAATATACAAGATTGAGTGCCTTATAAATCCAATAATATCCTATTGTATTACCATTTTCTTACATATAAGACATTGATTGACAAAATTAATTCTTTTCAAGGCAAATATTGTCATTTTTACACCGATAAACTAAGGTATCACCTAGGAATATATCACGTTTTAAATTTGCTGCAAATTTTTTAATTTGCAATAAGGTAAAAATTTAAGCTCTCTAAATGCCTCAGATATATTAATTCCATAGCAAGCACCAAATATAACTGTCACTTTAAACTTTGATATTAAATAAGTGCACTGGAGGTAAATATATCTTTCACATTTGATGCTTAAGCGTTACATTTGAAGAGCAGTATTTTGCAAAGTGGTATTACTGAACATCAATCTTGATTTATCTAATCACAAGTAGATTTCTGCAGGCTATTGATATTTTCAAGCATTTATGATAGCCATAAAAATTGTGAGAGATAATGACAATGGAATCAGTCAAATGCAAGTATGAAACTATCCCAAAGGTCTAATTTCTATACAAAACATCAACAGATATTTGTGTATTTAATTTTTACAATTTTTACAAAATAATTTATTCATGACATGCTTTTTTATCAATACAATGTCACAGACATTTCTCAGATAGTTATATAATTAAATAGATAATAAGTATCATACATAATAAAAGATTATGTACATTTAATATTTGTAACAAAAATTATCATTATAAATTTTTACCACAATCTAAAAGGTTAAACATCCAATAATAATTACTTATTATCATATATATATATATATCTTTTTTGTTTTCATATCAAGATTTCCAGGCAATTTCACAAAACAAACCCTGCATTACTTACTTATAATATATTAAAACTAAGGAAAAAATTAAAAATTGTAAAGGCTTTTAACATTCTTTCTATATACATAAACTACATAAAACATTAAAAATAATATTGATATGGCTGTTTTTCTTATAACATAATTTTTAAAATGTTAAAAGTTTAATACTGTTTAGACTATCTCCTCCCATATGCTTATTAGTTCCTTTTAAGCATAACATTTTATTACATAGGATTGGCATCATACTTCCTTTGGTATTCACTTATTAAATTATTGTGCCATAGCAAAGTCTTTTTTCAAGCCTTTGATGAGTGCTTTGTATTTTGCAAAAAGATCTAAATACTGACATTACCGTTGGAATTATCTTTTAGATAAACACAGATTTTGACTGTTCCATTTGTAAAAGTGTTGAAGTAGGCACGCTCTATATTTACTAATTATATAATATAGAAATGATAGTTGCATATGGTTTTTTTGACTGTGGGAGTGACAGTATATTATATACAGTTACAGTTATAGCATTATTATGTCTAATTAATGTAAAAAATTTTTCTGTTAGACACTTATTTCTTTTGCAGTACAAATCAAAGTTTTATTTCTTGTGCTATGAGCCTTATCACAATTATGATTATTCACTATGGATAATAAGTGGCTATTTGGCCAAAATATTACTTTGAATATTTATATCACATCAAAAGATAGTCATATAAATTTTTATGAAAGTCATGGTAGTGGAACTGTGATGGAATAAATTACTGGCATGAAAAATTAAGATGTGAGCAGAAGCTATCAATAGTATGTACAAATGACAGCCAATTTCTCATTTGAAACATTAACAATGAATGAAGCTTCTTATCCAGCAAGTGCATATTTAACCTTTTGCACATTTTTCAAAGGTTTACTTAACATTACCTGTGAGATCACTAATTAACTCATGAGCCAATTGTCTTCTCTGAAAGACAAGATGGAAATTCATTCTAGTTCTTGAACATTTCATGACTTATTGGATCACTTAAAGTGTACTTACATTAACCTCTCACCATCACATAGGTGTAATGAAAATCATATGGTGACTGATGAGAAGAATGAATGCACTTGAGCATTTTATTTCAAATTCATGCTCAGAAACAGGGCCAACCTATCAGCCATGATAAGTGATAGACACTTCAGAACTGTAAGGTTGGACATCTTTGGTATAACCTAGCTCTTCTAAGTTTCATTCTTCTTCTGAAGCATCTGCTAGTAGTGTTGCTTTGTCACCATACTGCAAATCTGATGCAATTTTCTATAATGTAATGCAAATAATACGTTAAGTAACACATTATAATAGGAAAAATATTAAAGAAAATTTTATTATTGATTTCAAACATTGATCTTCAAATTTCACTAAAAAATGAAAAATATTTTTATTCAATTTATAAGACTTAATAAGCAGAACAATCTGTGCAAGAACACGGGTTGAGTAAAACAGAAATATTTTGTAAATACTCTCTCTTAATGTATGAAGGCGTTCCTTATATTTTATAATTAGCCCTCCCTCGAAACTGTAGAATTTATTAAAAATTCATGAGTAATTAAGAGTATAAAGCTTAATATCCTAGTTTCCTAGTAGAATATATAGCAATATATATGGTGTAACGAGTGTCTCTGAATTATAATTATAGAAGTTTCAAAAGAATAGTTAACTGAAGCCTGTATAAGATTTAAGTCATTTAACGACTTCTGTATAGTTAAAAACTCCAACAAAAAGAAAAACCACCAGATCTGTGGAAAATTGACATTGTGATCATAATGTCAGATTATTCTCGAACCTTCACGAAATCTCAGTTCAAAACCTTAATCCAAAAACAACGAAAATCTCATCAGCCCAATTATCATAAATAATTGACACGAGCTACCACTCGCTAACTATTCTTTCTGCTGAACAATTCCCCAGGTTATCCTCCCATTGCCTTCACCAGCCTACGTTGCTCCTCCAATCCACCCTCCTCACAGGTTCCAGAAACGTGGCCGACCCCGAATGAGCGGCTATGGATGACCTCTCAACACTACGCCGCAATGATAATCGGGGTTAGCCGAGTCATCGACGCAGTGCAAACCTTCTCGAAGTATTCTACGGAGCAATTTCATTCCCTGAGATCCACGGGTTTTCTTCCCTGATGGTCCTTTCGAGCTCAAGGACCCGAGCCTTACGAAAGTCCGCGCCACCTTCGAGACGTACCAGACCGAGAAGAATCCAACTTCAAATGGATTTAGGGAGTGAGAAGTAAGTGAAGCTTAAAACTAAAATAAAGAAAACATAATACACGGACATTAAGTAAACTAATAGAAGAATACTATGTATCAATGAGAGTGATAATGTAAAAGTAAAAATAGGGTAGATTGTGGTGTAGACGATTTATCAATGGCTAAGAAAAATAACTTTATAAGAGATATTACATGTGAACGGAAGACTAACGAATTAAAGTAAGGAAGGCAATTCGAATCAGCGAAGAAAGAACCTATACCAACCACATGCATAAAAATAGTTACCGATGAAAAATTTACCTCTGAAGACCAAGAGAGAAATAAAATAATAAGTAAACTGGAAAAAATTAGCCTTTGCTTTACTTAGCATTTATCCTTGAAAAAATACTTCAGCAAACTACGTACACGTAGTAACGAATTCGTGTTCGGCGGAGGATGAGATACTCTCGAGGTCTCTAATGATGACAGCATGTCCTTTCAACACGGAGGGTAAATAAAAATTTTATCTTATATTTCATTATTTCTCGAAACAATTTTTAACCCTCTTACTGCGGATGGGCCGATCTATCGGCCCTGTTTTTCTACTCAGTAGAACTCATCCATTAGAGTGTATCTGTTACTTCTGCTTTCTTCTTTGTTATCTCTGGTGCTTATACGTTAGAAACAAACCGATAGTTGTGCTGAATTAGGGCATCTTTAATTTCATTTTTCATCTGATATGATGGTATTTACGTATCTCAATGAGCGGCGTGCACTCAAATACTCGAAAAAAGGTGTTTTAACGTTTTCTCCCGCGTTTTTTGAACAGTTATGTTATTTATAAAGAAAATCTATCCGCAGGCATGAAACCAATGACACGATTATTGTTTGTAATTAGTATTATATAAGACCTTTCCTAGGAGTGTCTTCGAGTAAAAAAGTCACCCGTGGAACATCAAAAGAATCCCATATTGGAGAAGTAAGGCTTTTAAAATGTTCTCCAAAGAAAAGAGAAAAACATGTATAGTGTGCTAGTTAATAGTAAAGGAGGAAAGAGGAGACGAGAACGCACCGTTTGTGCAAAATTTAAGAAATAACTTCATGGTGTATGCTTCCCGCAACACAAGTTCCAGAGGGTAGATATTTCTTAAAATACAATTTTTGAATAAGCTATTGCAATTTTTTCATTAAAATTGTATATTTCAATATTTAAAAGCCCAAGCTTTTGACTGAATGTGAAATAATAAACATTTCTTTTGATTTTTTATGGCTAAACTATCGTTAAAATGCATATTTTGTATTATTATTTATTAATTTCCAGATATATAAATTTTTACAATATTGAATAAAAGTGGTAAACGCGCAAATTTATTTTCATTTTGAACCTTATGATATGATAAATAAACGGTAAAAAGGATTAATAACCATATTTACAATTATTACAATTTACTAAAGAAAAACCTGCATTTTTGCGGATAATACCTCCGCAATTTTGGCATACACCTCGAAAATTGGGTCCGCAGTAAAAGGGTTAAATTTGGGATAAGTAGCCTCATTGAATCAGATGAAACAATAATCGAAATATTGGTAATTCGTTCTCTATTTCTCACTTCCACTTTGCTTGTCCTCGGAGGAATAAAGCGAAACT
This sequence comes from Pantala flavescens, assembly GCA_020796165.1. Taxonomy (NCBI): domain Eukaryota; kingdom Metazoa; phylum Arthropoda; class Insecta; order Odonata; family Libellulidae; genus Pantala; species Pantala flavescens. The sequence continues at coordinate 20,602,157 of CM036882.1, forward strand.
TGTAACTGGTCTTGGTTTAAGCAAATAAAAAGAAGCCAACTGGCAATTTAAAAAAAATTAAGATTTATAATAAGAAAAAGAAATTTCCTGGTGTTGGTGGAGATAGGAAATGTATGCATATATGTATATGTATGTATGTATATATGTATGTATGTGTATATGTATCCATAAAAATCGCGCCTTATTCATTATTATTAGAAAAATATCAAATCGCTTTTACATTCATACAGTTTTTATTTAATTATTAAACCCGTACAAAGTATTCCTTAATGATTATATATATAGCTTCACTATCCTAAATCCTGAAGAGCGATCTAAAGATCTCTTTATTTATTTCGAAAATTTCTCTGTGACCACCTAGCGTATTGAATGAGAACTATCGAAAGAGATGCACTGAATCGTGGAAATAATAGGCCAAGTAATTAATAATTTATTCCTTTCGGCAATCGCGTAATTAATACTGCTACAGAGAGATACAAAAGAAAGAAAACTCTTTAAAATTGGGTCATTCTCAGTAATCGATGGCGCGCTTCGAAAGAAAACCCATCAAAGATGAAAAAGGGTGATCATAAACATAAACGAAGCCCCTCCAAAACACACCGGTCGGTTGGAGAGGAGAGAAAACACACCTGTTTTGTGGATGAATTAAAGAGAAAAGGTTAAAGAAATTTTCATTATCATACATTAACTATAGAACAAAAAAAATTTGTGTTAAGTAAATAGTTTATTTTCTGTCTCTTTATTAAATTGAATAGAAATTTGATTCAATTAATACAACTTGAAAATTACTTTTATTCAATAAACGCAATAAAATTTTATACCACGTTATATTATTATTAAGTTACATTGAGCGACATTTTGAGTATGAAGGATCAAATATAGGGATAATTTTGGATAAAGTTAAATATTAATAGCATAATGTATTTATACCATGTTTTTTGGCCTCTAGGTGCTTTTGTGTACGGAGTCTCAATCTTCCGATCAAAAATATCGAGTTGTAAATTATTTTTCTAATTAGTAAAGCATTTTAAGAACATATTCATTAAGTTTCAGATCGTTAAGCGAAATATTAAGAAAGCCCATTTCTTGAGCCATGGCAGCTGAGCGCGGTGACATCCCCCTCTCGGTGAGTACTTGAGGAGCACATGTTTTATGGATAGTTGTCAGACAACTCATATCCTTCATCTTTAAAAAATATCTCTGAGTCCCCTAAACACAATCCTAAAGCGGATGAATATTAAGCTCAGATAACCCAAATCAGCCAAACGTGTTGTTATTTTAATTTCAATAAATTGAAGAAAATATGTGATTCGATGAAAGCATTTGATAAAATATCCTCACCCCAATCGTCTCTCTGCGTTGGTCCTTCTGCCGTCGCCTTCTACGGATGATGATGAAGCAAATGGCTAAGGTCGCTGGAACCACCACGCTGCCTAAGATAATTGGAAGGAGAAGACCATCACGATTGTATCCCTGTAAGAAAATGAAAGTATTCAATAAGTAGTCCTTTTTCATAAATACCTGTTAGATGACTTTGCCTCGGCAAAATAAAATTTACTCTGAAAATTTTACTTTTAAGAAACATAATATTTTCACGAATGAATGATTTTGTTAGAATGTATGGTATATCGAATTTTTTTAACAATATGAAACCATGATGTTAATTTGGTGTATTCTTTATTGATTGCAGTGCTATCGAGAATGACATTCAAATTGGTTGAGGTTCGAGAACTAGAACCCTTAAATAGAATCGATAGGGGGATTGTGCAAATCTAAATTTGAAATATAACCGACGTATCTCTCTTGCTGCACATGTAATCCTAACTCGTGTAATTATTATTATTACGAAATACCGTTGCTGTAAGACAAAATGGCTAAATGCCAGATGGCGACTTTTATATAAATCGGAAGTAGAGGGTCAAAGTACGAAACATAAATATAATGTACGCTATATCATGCAAATCGCAAATATCGAATCTCAATATTTATAAGTGTACATAACTTTAACTGAATTTATTTTGTCAGAGGGATGGTGAAATCTTAAATGAAAATATATAAATAGTTTAAAAAGGCTCAGTATTGTTATTTTGAGTTTGTGACTTACATTTTCGGCAACAAAAACTTTAATCCTTTATAACTAAAAATTTTTTCAAGTGGAAGCAGAACCTATGCTCATTTACTTATTTCATTTTCAAGAAATTCTACAGAAATGCCGTGTCAGTGGATTACTGGAAGATCTACTGACTAAATTGTTGAATAGAGTAATAGCTAATAGAATATGAAAAATATTAATTAAAAATATTTATCTTTGCCTTTACAAGGTACATTCATCTTTCTTCATCGTTCTTAATTTCTCCTCGATTAGCAATATATTAATCCAAAGAAGTATATTCTTGGCAACATTTTCTTCTGACAATATAGATGAGTATACTGTACAAAAACATTGTATCTAAGTTGTTAATACTACAATCCAATTTGGAAAAATTTCAGACTCTAGTTTATATCATCATTTACACCATCATTTTGTACAAACTCTTTCTTATTCCGATGACAAATATTTTCAAAAATAAGATAAAAATTGATAGTGACTAAGAACAGGATGCACTTTAAATCTTATGGGGCATATAGAGATATAGTAATTTTAAAAAAATATATTTAAAACAGTTACGAGGAATATGCTTGTCTACAAACTGGACCTTTGAAAGGTAGTACCAGTGACAAAATATAACCAAGTCATTGAGGCAGAATTAGAAATGAGAACAATTGAATTTAATACTTCAAGTACATTTTTAGCGCTAATTTAAATATTTTTATATTGTATAACAGTATATACCTTTGAACAGATTCGATAATCAATCTTCGCCGATAATTTGGCTGATTTTATGAATACAATATGAAGATTTATCTTATACAGATTAAGTCAGTCCTTATAAAGTCAGAATATAGAGCCCTTTGTCTAATCCTGATATGCAATGTATTCAACAACAGCTATGTTCAATCGGATTTAGGCCTCCTCAAGTTCTCTCGAATGGAATCTTTCCTTTGCCACGTAAACCCTAAGTGCTATTGATTGATTGATCTATTCTTTGGCAATCTCCTTGATCTCAACACATTTTGTATCCAAATCAAGATTATTGATGCTTTCAATTTCGCCTTCACTTCATTTGAAGGAAATAACACACCTCAGAGCATCTGCTAGGATAAAAACTGAAGACTGAACGATAAGGCTTATTTCTTCTTCACGAATTCCTTCTACATACCAACTATTACTTGTATCTCTAGATTATTCTTTTGAAGTAAATCTGATTTAAAAAAGCGTATTCTTGGTACTCCGTAATATTTTACACTCATTCAAAATTAATTCCAAATATGATTTAAATTCTTTACTTTAATTAACTATTTTTAGGGAACAAAAGAAATGGAAGGAAAAAGGAGGTTGAAATATTTAAGACATCGTTATCTCAAGCGATTTAATTTTTGAATAACGTAACAACTAGTATTCCATTTAACATAGCTCCTAAAAGATCCAACAAAATGCATCGAAGACTATAACCACGCATTTCACTAAAGCACTGCTCTTTGCGTCCCACTGATGTTCATATTGACGAGCGGTCGTATTTATGACTTTATAAGGTGATAAATCACTCCTCAGAACCTCTTCTCCATAAACTCAACCGACAAAAGCTCTAACCATTAGACCTCACCAAGCGTACGAGTCTTCATTAAGAGAAGCTAAATATTACATCTTATATCTCTTTTACAAGAACAACACTTCGTAAGATTTGTTTTAAGAGAATCAGTGTAATTTAACTCTGAGTTTTCCGATCGACATTAACCACCGATTCCAATACAATCACGTTTTAATAGTAATTTCATGAAAATGCGTGCATTACGCAGAGATATTTCTATCGAGGATAGAAAATACTTAAAATCGAACTGATTAATTTGTTCATTTCACAAAATCCTAGTGATTTCAATCATTTATACCTCTTTAGAGTTTTCGCATTTCTCATATCACCTATATGATATGTAACATTCTATGTATAAGGAGGTCAATTAACATTTGGAGGAAATATTTCATAGAATACGTGGTGAAACTTTAATAAAGGCTTTCTTCACAAAGTTTAACAAAACTGAAAAATAGCAACATGACTGGGACTCGAACCCAGGTCTCCCACTTGCCGGGCGGGTATGCTGTAACTTAAAGGTAAATACCTTAATTTTAAAAAATCAGTTGGTAGGCTTCCCTTGAAATTATTAATCGGTAGTTGACATTTATATTTTGCTATTGACAAAACACTAATGACAGATATTATTCACGAAATGTGAAAGAATTAGCTTCATTGCGATCATAATTCGAAAACTATAAGTCACTCAATAAGAGTTGCTACATTCATGTAAGTCATTGAATTTTTTAATTTATTAAATATAAAATAAATTTCTAAATATTAATTTAAGATGCGGTCAAGCTTAGAAAAAGTTAGTAAAAGGAAATTAAATATTTAATTTTGAGTTCTTTAACACATGTTAATTCTTTGTTTTTTTCCAGAATATCAGAGCAGATACAAAATATATAATTTTGTAGAACTAAGATATCACTATTTTTCGAGCAGATAAATTCATAAAAATAAGAATTTCGTGAATGGATATCTTTCATTGTAAATAGCAAAAAATAAATGTCAACTGCCAATTAATAATTTCAATGGGAAGCCTACCAACTGAATTTTCAAACTTACGATGTTAATAATTTTTCTCAGGGACATTCATTCGAGACATAATTATTTTTTTAAAGTGAGTTGTCGGTCAGAGGAGCTTTCGATTTTTCGGGACCCGTTTTTTTATAAAAATGTTCAGTCCAATTCCGATATATATTTCCTTGCATTAATATCTCTTTTTCATACATATCCTTTAAATCCAAAGTTTTGATTTTGTTATTCTTAAGCTATTAATATATCAATTTTAGATAATGGATTATTTAGTAGTTTAATAACAATTTCGGCAACTTTCTATCATAGTGACAAAAGTTCTATTTCCGGTGGAAATGGAGTTCTTATGTCAGTAAGAACTGACCTTTGCTCTGTTTGTGAGCATGACCTTCGTTGAATAAGCGGAAATCCCAGATGACCCTCAGGGGAAAGTTCTAATCGTCTCTGTATATATTACCTCCCATCATTCTAAGAGGTCTGGTATTCCTCATATATTCAAGACGATTAAGGAGACCATGCTTTTACGAGTGGTGACTCACTTCTGTTATATTTCTTGATGATGCTATGGTTCCTCCGATTTTTACTACTCTTGTCATCGCTTCAATATCCTTATCCTCTACACATTGTAAACAAAATCGTCCAATTTTAATCTTTATCTTTCAGATGGAATCCTTATCGCCTACAGTTTTCAAGCCTGGTAATGATTCTGATGCTAAGATGTACATTTTTGTTTTGCTTTGCAGTCACTGGTAAAAAATTCCTTTTTTAGCTACCGATTTCCTCAACGTTCATCATCAATTGTTAATAATAATCAGGCAAGGTCTATTTTGACTCAATAGATGACGTGACTATTGCTTCATGCTCATAACTATTCACTCTCCTCAAAGTCGTTAAAAGAGTGTAGTCATTGACGGTTCTTTAATCTCAACAAAATTGGCTCCGATGTCTTCTTAATTTTTATTTCTCAGCGACCCATGGAATCCTCTATTCTGTTTTTAAACTCTGTAGACTTCAAATCATCAGTAGAGAGTAAAACCTGATGTTTTAACTCAATTATATCCAAATACTCAAACAAATTATATTAACAAAATTTAAAGCAGTTTCATTTATCCTGATTTAAACCGTCCTTTTACATAATTATAAACTGAAATATTTTGAATAGCAGTGAGTTACCGCAATCAATAATCTAGCAATAACATTTGACTCCTGATGATGGCGAGCACTCGCTGAAACCGGTCGTGAGAAAATAAAATCTGCGGAAAAAAGTACGATCTAATTCTTTTGTGTATCAAAGATGGAATTCCATAAAACAACGTCTTCCTCTATGAAATTTTGTCCTTTATTCATTAGATATTCAAAGGTTCTTTCGACATTCTATTCTCGATCGCAGTTTTTGATGTATCGGAGACAAATGTATGGACTCACAAATTTATTAGTTGCACATTGAAGAAAGATTTTCTCAAGTTTTCTTCCATTCAAGGAAATAGTAATTTACCTTTTTTAGTTTTTTTCCTGATTCCACAAATAATATAAATTCAAAGGAGCCTAAAACTAACTCAATGTTTACTCTTGATTCTACCTAATATTTTTTTTTCATGATGCCATTTTGGATTATTTATTTATTGGATGGCGCTCTTTATTTTAATCTGTGGTTTTATAAAAACTATATATTTAAAATATATATATATATATATATATATATATATATATATATATATATATATATATATATATATATATATATATATATGTATATACATATAATCCGTTATGTGTGTGTCCGGTGTTTACGGTATTCTCGTAAGAAATACATATAATATATACATATAATACATGCTTCCTTTCTTTTGCAAAATTAAATTAGAAATAACCCACGCATGGATTTGAAAGTAGCACCAAAAGAAGGGAAATCGAATAAAGTTTCTTATTTTGGTCATGAAATACAGTTTACGATCAGAAATTACGAGAAGTTGGAGAAATTTGATGAGTTTTGAGGCTGTAAACAAACTGTTTCTTAGTTACCATGAATGTGATTGTTGAATTTTCTCTAAAAAACGCATTGAGAAATCAGTATTTAAATGATGTTTGTTTATAGCAACGTAAATATTTACGTATACTTTCGTAGAGTAAACGGTTTTTGATATTAAATGAAAATGATATCGGGATAAATTCAAGAGATTGAATGTACTGCACAACTTGGTGAGTTAATGACGTTACCTAATTTGGTAACAAATTTCATAATTGTATACTTGATTAGTGTGTGTTGGGTCTGTCTGTACACTATAGACTCAATAACCATACATCCAATCGTCCTGAGAATTTGAGAAATTATTACGTAAATCTCCGGAAAGGTTTTTGAAAAAAAATTTCTTAATTTGGAGTATTCAGTTTGACTCCAGAAGGGAATAACTGTTCCCATAAGATATACATGTAAACTTCGATTTCTCACTTGCATGCTTCCTTTCTTTTGCAAAATTAAATTAGAAATAACCCACATATGAATTTGAAAGTAGCACCAAAAGAGGGGAAATTGAATAAAGTTTCTTATTTTGGTCATGAAATATAGTTTACGATTGCATTGTGTGTCTGTCTGCCGCATTAACTCCTTTATATATATATATATATATATATATATATATATATATATATATATATATATATATATATATATATATATATATATATATATATATGTTATTTATCGTCTTTAATTAGATTACGCGCGCCTGTGAGGCACAGGTACAGCTAGTATTCTATATAATAATCCTGTTATTGTTGAATAATTGTTTGATGAAATGAATTAAAGTTTTTTGACTGGGATTGTTTTGAAATATAGTGACGAGCCTAACAACTTGCTGAAGTTGTACGTTTTGTAAGAATCGGCCTACAATCAGTAACACCTGCCGACGTGTCAAGAATTAAACTGATTACCCCATAAATTCCAACGATATTTCATAGTTCCTCAATAGAAAGATGTCAATTTCGGATTGCATTCGTTTGTTGTCCATAAACGAACAGCTGACCCTTTGACCTTTCGAAACCTTACCCGTTAAAAAGAGCAAAAATATCGATCATCTGCTATGACCATGGCTTTTAAGTAATATCCCGGTGTTTCAATCTCAACAAAGTTGCCATAAATGTATGATTTTGAGATTTCCATAGAGCAATTCCTCTGCATTTCTCTTTTCAGGCGTCCATTGATTTTTGGATGCCGTCATGGGTTAATGGAGGAAAGACACGCTCTGTCAATTTAAGCTCCATCATTCTTTTGCACCGCTTATCAGATGTATACAATGTGTAGCACAATTAAAGCTGTTCAAATGGGTTCAGAAACGCGAAAAATCTAATTGTATTACATTTTAAATATATTTCCTTTATACATATACATACATTGAAATACCTATATCCTCTGACAATAAATAATGTTTATTTATTCCTATTTTTAAGTTAACAAATAAATAAATAACAAAAAAATAAAAGTTTAAATAGGAAAATAATGCAAGAAATATACTTGATAAATTTCAATGGAAAGTATTCCACGCAAATAAAGGGTTTTCAATCCCCAAGTATTTATTTACAGAAATGGTGAGATCGGGAGGACGAAAACGTGGTTCAATCGGCAGTTATACAATATCAAGCGGAGATCATAGGAAATATATAAATAAGTTAAATATTAATGCTTCGAATGGTTTGAGCATCTCTACCGAAGCAATATGTACAGTGATAACAAAAATAAGTACAAATGAACGATTCCTTAAAGAGTACGGTTTGTTTCGATGAAAACGTTGGAGGGAAGTGCGTCGTTGTGGATTTAATCTCGACAGATTCTAGCAGTTCTATTTTAATCTGTACCAACTCTCAATCAAACCACCAAACTCCTTCTTACAGACCATTTATGATGGATCATAAGGAAACATGTCCATCCATCATGGTGATGATTTCTTTAGAAATAGAGCATTTAATCACCTGACAAACCTCGACCATTTTCCGATAGTGACATCGATCAATGGCAGTCTGATAGAACCGATTATCGTTTGGATGGAGTTATTTCCTATCATAAGATAAAATTTTTCATTCCTAATTGAGGATCAGTTTAAGAATTGTTTCTAGATATAGAGTGGGGAGGATGTAATAAAAGTAGTCAACGCCCGGTATTCGCTAATTGTTATCGAGTATTGAATACTTATAAAATGTGTTATTTTCTTTTGATTAAATACTTTAGACAACTTTAAGAGTAACATTTAGCTTCTTGGCGACCACATTCTCTTTTGTTCATATGTGTAAATAGGAGCTTTAATTAAACAAAAATATCGCTCGATTCCACAAAGTTGTGCTTGACCATTCCACAAGGTTAAATTGATGCTCATGTCAGTTTGAATATGCGTAGGAACGAGTATTAGTCGATCTGAGATCTCAATAATCTCTACGTGGAGTTCCAAGAACTCAACCAAAAAGACAGCCTTTTATTTGGGGCAATAAAACAAAATCTGCGTTCTCCTTTCATATTAAAGAAACTGCACCGATTTTTGCCAAAATACATATTAACATATATTTGGATATCTGTTAGCAGCTGGAAGTAAAATAAGCGTACGATATTATGGTGCCTTATCATATCATGTTCTTGATATGAATTCCTTTACTATATCCTTTTTCTTATTTCCTTGACTTTCATTCTTTTCCAATGGTGTTCTAAAATCTCAGCAAAGCGATATTTTATTAATCTTAAATTTCGCAAAAGTAATCGATGAATAAGCAATAGTTTGCGGGAGGTGAGGAGTTTAAAAACTACCATCGAAAATTACAGAATTTGACGTTAAATAACATGAAAGAAAATTCTTCGACGGTGAGAAATGCTTCAAGTGAATTATTTCCTCTAATTACGCTGTAAACCGAGATATTCTTTTGAATAGAGTAGGAAAGGTGGTAAAAGTCGAAAGTAATCTGATTAGTCAGAGTGTAATATAATTCTATAATGTATCATAAAATAGAATTAAGAATCACTTTTGATTTTAATGAATAAAATCACAATGATATTAAGCGAAGTCACATCAAATTAACCATTTTACTTGGTGCGTTGATTAATAGATATGTGGTTTTTTTAAAGGAAAGAATTGGAGAATTTTAGCAACAGATTGACAGAAAAAAGCCAATCATGCTGTTGCCATAAAAATCTCGCTCTCCTTCTACAGGTTTTCCATCGGAAATCATTGGACAAGGTTATTGCCCTTGGATCGTGAAAAAAGTAAACATCACTCGGCAGCTGAAATTAGGCACCAGAATTCATTAAATTTAGCATTGAGTTTAGTTGTATAGCATATCAAAGAGTTTAATCATGTACTAGGTGGACCAATCAAAGATTATCATAATGTTGAGTCTTCAGAATCAGGCACAGAACCTGTTTATTAAATACTGGGACAGCGGAAAAAGACGTTTGATTTAATACTGTTATTTTTTCAAGAAAGTCTTGAGACTGATCGCTAAAAATGGATCGAAGTCAGACTTAACATAATTATTTCATTATCAAATGATTTGAGCACAGCATAATTTCTCAATGTTATCTTTATAACAATCAAATATTTTTACTGAAGGTTTTACAGTTTAGTGATAAAATCAGATGAGACAGTAAAATGTGTCATCTCATGTCGTTAGCAGTCTGTGTTTTTGTATTTAACACCCAAGTTTCACTTCAAGCAGAAAACTTGGAGCTTCCTCTTTAGTTGTTCAGTCCGTGTATATGTCTTGATATCTGAATGCTAGAGTTCCATCAAAAGGCGCCCCAGACAAGCTTGATTTTTCTGTTAACTTCATATATTCCAGTTGTTAACAATTTTCCTACGTATATTCTGTGCACTCATATCTAGAAGCGTTTTTTTTTCGAGAATTATTGATCTTTCAGCTGAAAATTAATTTTATAGAACATCAAATTGTCTATAACAGGATTTATTATGTACAAGACAGTGTATTCTGTATTAGAATCTGACGAAGGTATATAGGGCTTTCCCTGTGTACCTCCGTATCATACAGCTCGTGGATTCAGCCCGTTTAATATTATTTAATGTTCACTGCAATTAATACAGAAATGTTTAAAATCCTATTTTCCCCATTCAAATACGATAACTTTAGATAAAACATTGATAATCATTCGATTCCTCCTAACATTATAAATCGTATTTTCCCTGTCCTAGAAGTAACCCCCTCTTTAAAACCGACACCTCCACTCTTTTGGACTTGGAATTCAAGAGAGGGACTAAGAAATATTCCGTCAACTCTTACTACATGTTAAATGAGAGAAAACCAATTTTTCAAGGAGATTTTGTGCTAAATAATTCGTTTGGTAAATGTATTTTACCTCTCAAATAGCCCAAAATAGTCTAATTTTAAGAAAAAATTTTGATTAAGATTTAGCCACATTAAGGGTTGAAATCTAATTCATATGATAATCTTCGCACACTTTTACAACTGAGGAAGTCGATATAGATAAAATCATTACCAGATTCCTTACCAAATCTGAAAATAAAATTTAAGCATATGCTAATTTGAGTGATTTCTGTATTCGGGTATTGAAGTTATTGATTAATTTCACAAATCCTTTGAGGTCGTCTATTTCTGTTTTCTCTTAAATCTCGCGTGACTGGAACAGAAATAAATCAAGTCTCGCAGAACTGGGTTTGTCGATTTCGTCTCGAACAAGCGGACTTTGCATAGTAACTTCGTTTAAAAAGGTAGAAAGCTTCGACTGCAATTTATATAAAATCATTCGTTTAGTTTCGGATAAACTATCATCGCCTCCAGTCGGTGAGTATATGATTTTATTCCCTCTTCAATTATAATTAATCCACTCCAACATTAAAAAAATCCTCATAAGATCTGAACCTTCTGAATCTCGAACTCATATAGTTCTGAAGCATTGTGAAATGGAAAACTATACAAATCACAAGAGGAAGTTATTTGGAAGTTGGACCCTTCTGCTCTGAGATCACCCTCAATGGTAGTTAGGATGCATTGAATTTTGTTGGGAATTGGAGAATTGATGAATTATCTAGTGAACTTTAACTGAACTTATATCTGGTTCAGAAATTTTTTAATAATTTCCTAATACCGTATGAGCGAACAAGCTAGAAATTACCAATTAAAAATGGTAAGTCACTTCTTGGGTAAAAGGATGGTGGAGGAGGAAGAGAAGTAACAGACAAAGAGGCGATTATGGTGATGGAGAAAAATGTTTCTTTTTTTAATGTATGAGCTATTTTCTTTCGGAAGAAGTGTGGCATAGGGTAGCGTTATGGCCCCAGATCGATCAAAATAACCATGTAATTGGCAGTGTATGTGGTAGAGACGGATGACTAATCTAAAAAAAGGTTATTCCATAAGAAATACACTGATTTTATAGGGACAGAATAAAGATGAACTAAACTGATCTGTATCCGACAAATTCATTAACTGATTCCAATTACTTTCTAATATTGTCCAATATTTCCGTACTTATCCAATTAAATTTCGATATCTTCACGTGTTTTTCCAGCTACACGAAATATGATATTTTCATAAACTTACCTCGTAAAGTGAAGGGAATTGATCTGACCATTTCCTCAGTTTTGCATAAATAAAGTGAAAAATTATATTTATAATACTAGGATGGTTGCAAACACTTCGAAGCGTATGCCATGGAGTTTTGCCTTAATCGCGTGTGATGGGCACTGTGATGTAAGGCGGTAAAATACCAGTATACTTTTCTTCTGATGGAAACCTTAATCGTGAATATTAAAAGTTGCTGCAGTATGTGGAGAACCATTCTTCCAATTGTATATGAGCCTATTGTTACGAGAAACCCTAAAAATCGCTCCAACACCTTTCTTAGCGAAAGGAGTTGTGTTCACTTCTTTATCGCAATTCATCACTTATCTTTTTGAACCCAACTCCCCTTTCGGTGTACGATGAATTCATGTTTTCGTATTCGGCAATAAAAAGCCGAAGAATCTCATTGAAATCGCGTTTGAAGAAGCCTCAAAATTGGTTGAAACTTGTTCCCTCAAACAAGATCGTCTGCCAACAACCGCAACACGCATTAAGTTTTGGAAAATAAGGAGAAAATAATATGGAGTTGACTCGATCAATTTAGATGATGATCGGAATTAGAAAGCTACTGTATGTTTTTCAACGGCATTGTAAATGTTTCAGATAAAGTTATTTTGATGATTATCATCGATGTGTTCATGTATTTATTTTGTTGCCCATTTTTGTACAACTCCAGAAGAGCGAATGAATCCAGAGGATAGGACAAAATTACCTTTGTATACAGAAACGATTACAAGAGTAATGACGCAATCACCTGTTCAATAGTGTTAAGAAAATTGACTTGGCTATAAAACCATCCCACGATATCGGCGACACAAAGTTCGAGTGCTTTGAATTGAGTACATTAGGTTTTTGGGGGTATCCGTCAAGGAGAAATAACTTTTAGCTATTGGAACATAACTATACTTAAAACTTCTGAAAGTCTTTTAATTGTAGGTTCATTCATAGCTGGTTAAAATTTCGATCACTTATGAAAATGAGCCGTACGAAATATAGCAGTAAGTTTGATTTCAATTATTCATATACAATAGAAGACTTCTTTGGTTTCTTATCTTTGATCCTGACATGTTACATACCATTTGTGTTTTCAAATTCAGAGATGTTTGGGAATTCATGCAAATGCTATCATATATATTCACAATAAAACGGAAAATAAATATAACCTCTTGATTTTACAGAGATTAGTTTCTTATTTCCCACAAAAAAATCTACTTAATTTCAATATTTTAGGCGAATTTCAAAGCATTCAATTATGATAGCTCAAATCAACCGTTGACTCTCTCCTTTTCTTGCCTTTGTTGGAGTAAAAGCAGATTGTCATTTCTCAAAATTCTCTCAATTTCACTGAGCGTATGTAGAACAGGATAAATGCACGGATTGAAAAAAGTAATAAAATACCGATATACATATTACATAAGTTCGTTATTCCGTAACTAGATAGAAATAACTTATAAAAATATCGGCTCTAAGAGGGGATGGAAGAATTATACGAGAAAAGTTATTAAAAGTGAGCCAGAAAACGCTGTGGATTATAATAACAGAGAAAAATAACAGGCGTTGAAGTGGATTATGACTGATTCAATCCTTCACGCTATGATGCACCTGTTTGGAATTTCTATTGTCCAAAGTATACTATGTCCTCCAGAAATGAATTTACAATATTTTTTTTACTTTAAAGATAATCATTTCACTAATTAACTATTCATAATCCGATAAAAAAGACATGGCACATGTTCCAAATAATGGAAGCTGAAGATCGCTTCTCTTCAAATTAAGTAAGGAGCAATGATTTTTCATTTCTCATACTTCAGTTACTTCAGCCTCAATACAGATTTCTTCTCTCTGGAAAGGAGGACGAAAATGAAGCTTTCTTCTATTGATTCATTATGCGCTTTACATTCTTCCCTTACGACTTAAGAGAATGTACATGAAATTTTATCTCCTATTTCTTCATCGCTCGAACCACTCCTTCATCACTAAATGATGACACCTAACGCCGTTCCATCCGTGCTCCAATCCACAATGGACGAGGGTTTTCCATAGGGTTTATTTTTACGACCGGCATCCACAAGTAGTCTTTTACTTCAGGTGAAAAATTACTCTTCCTATAAGTTATATTCCGTTTCTTTGATTTTACGAATTTGATATCGGCGATGTGAATGGAGGTTTCCTGAAGATGCTTTCTCGATGCCCCCGGTCATAGAATAAGATGATTTTAGATACCGATTCTGTAGCACTTTGAACCTTATTACTCTTCTAGACAGTTTTGACTAATACCGAAGTCGATGATTGTGAAGGAAGACAATAGGAAGAAGTAACATAATTAGAAGTTGTAATTAAACAGCAGAATACGCTTATTTTTATATTTATTTTCTCTGAAATAAAAGCTACTGTATTATTCTCAAGCAAAAAGCAACGTTGGAAGATTACCAATCTAACTCCAAAGCCCCGTACCGTTTTTGATGTGTTTCCCCGTAGCCGTGGACACTCACCCGTAAATCGCGATTAAATAAAACCCTGAAGCGAGGATTTCAATCATAAAATAGCATATTTTAAGCATAAAATTTAATCATTAAAAGAAGATTCTAAATTGAACGGAACAAATTTGAATGTGGAAGAATTGGGGAATCCATTGTCATCGAAGCTTCGTGATTATTAACCAGAGAACATGTTCGTACAATAAACGTTGAATTATATTTCAGCAGAAAAAAAATCCCCATTGAAATTAAATGTCCAATTATTGTTTAAAGCTGGTGATCGATAATTATAACTCATTTTTCTTGGAGAATTGTAAGTTTATCGATACATTTTATACATCATCTCATTTTCAATACCTTATTTTATCACATCTAATTGATAATGTGCGAAGAAAAAATTCGCACACCCACTTTCCCAGCACCAGATCAAGAAGATGTGTTAAGTAGAATGTTCAGTGAAAGGTATATTTTTCCGTAAAGATTTATATTATTATAAATTTTTTTGATATTAAAATGGAATCACTAGTTCTTTAAGGAGTTTCTGGAAGTATGAAAATTCGTAGAAAAGAAAAATAAAAATTTTTTGGGAAACAGGTATCTAAATTACAACTCTATTAGTAAGTTATACATTGAAATAAACAGAAATTAAAAGACAATTAATAATAAATTTATATTGTAAACCTTAATGAACAAACTGGTGTATTTACGGACGAGGTAGTAGTGGATAAGTTCTTTTTCTCTAAGTCTTCTATACGTACACCACTTTACATTTACCACCCTCCACTCTGTGCCTAATGATTCTAAAATCTTCCTTCGGTGTTTCTACGAAATGAAGATATCCTCTTCAAAACTATGACAACTTGAGGTTTATAAGAGACGTGCGCTTACGCAGGGAATATCGAAGAAAGAAAATTTTGGAACGTTAACACGTGGTACAAAAGATAAATAACTTCTCAATGTCGCCTATCTTAAACGAGAATAATAAAAAATCCAAAAGGGGATACATTTTAAGAGCAGAGAAATGGGACGCAATACACCCAGACCTACGGAAATTGAATGTTTAGGTCCATAAGAAATGCTTTCCAGTTGACACCGAATATCGATCGAATGAATGAGCTTCAATATCTTTAAATACTTAAACACTATTGTATTAAATCTGTAATAATTCCCAATTTCTTTAATTTCGAAAGCATGAAAACTTTTTAAAATATTTATATACTTATTTAAATACTTTTTCTCATTCACTTTTACTGCCTCTTCATAGACACCTTATTAAAATCTCAAGCGTGATCAATTAACCAACAAAAATTAGTTTCACATCCATAAAAACCTTCCCTACAAAGAAATTAAACATATTTATTAGAAATTGGTGTTGTTGAAAACTCTGTCAGTCATTATAAATTTTAAATCATTCATGTAGAAAACCATCCATCAAACCAACCATCCATAAAAACCATATTAATGATATTATTGTTACACAATCTAGAAAAGTTGATGAATAGCAGTTACAAGAATATAAATGCATCCGAGTTCAAACAAAATGTTTTGTTTGGAACCTTAGAAATCATTCGGTATATAAAAGCAAGAGGTCATTCCAGATGAAATAAGATCTTCGACTAACTCTTTTTTCACTTCATTTTGCGCACTCCTTTTGAATGAAGGCTGTGTCGCTTTTCTCTGTTCCCTTTCGTCCGAAAGAGAGCACCACTGTCGGTGAGAAATGAGTCTCCTTTTCCACAAGTGTTTCGCGTATATAATATTCGGACATAATGTAACAGTACTCATCAGCTGTAAGGAAAGTGGCATTGTATTCCGTAATGCCTTGAGACTATCCTATTGAGCACTGTTGGCTTCTAATTATTTTATTTATATCTTGGAAGTGCACTGCTATTTTTGTCTCCTGGAATATCTTAAAAATTATTTTTTTTATCTAATCCTGCAAATATTATTCGTTACACAAGAAATAATTGTTGTTGAAATTATCATTTACTTCTGATCTAGAAGAATATAAATCATAAATAATATTGCGTCATATTCAAGCCTTTCTAGAAATGTTTTAGGTCTCCTTTTTGCTACGCATATTTCTTAGGTCGGCGAGTCTTTTTGGCACTGTGCAGCGAGACAATATATTACTGAATCCTACAAAGTAAATGTAACTAATGTAATATACTAAGTATCATGTAGCATTATATCTACATATATAGGCATCTCTAAAGACTCGGCGATGTCGTTTTGATCTGATGGCAATTAATCTAAAGGGATTTTACTCATTTTCCTAAAGGAGATATCGTAGCATTCGTTAAGGAGGTGTTGCTTTAATGGGTGTACAAACCACGGGCAATCTACTGTTTTGTTTACTTACCCTCCACTGCAAATAAGAACTGGGATCGGTGAAAAGCCAGCGAGGCCATTCCTCGCGTTTAGCGGGTGTCGTAGGGGGCGTGGTTATCACTAAAGAAACGCTTTCGATGGTCGAGGGAGGAGGTGAAGTGTCGTTCACGGAAGCCGTCGAAGTGGGTTCCTCAGGGGTCGTCGAAAAGGATTGTACAGTGGTGCTGACGTGCCTGTGCGTAGCGTTGTGGTGGGGGCGCGGCCTCGAAAAAGGGAACGCTGCACCAGGTAGAGAGAGAAGATCTGTGGTCAAGAGAAGCGGTACGGCCACGGATGCGGTCACCACCCCCACCAGAAGAGCCGTAAGGACGAGAAAAAGCACTGTTCGAGGTCTGCAGCATCCCCTTTTTCTCTTCATCGGTTTTCCACTTTCCTCGTCTCCATCTTGCGGCAATATCGTGTACTGCAGGGAATTCTCCCCGTGGCGCACCGTCTTGTACATGGCGAGAGACTGGAGAGAGATGAGGGTGGCGCAGGAGGGGAGGGCGTCGGCGCCGAATCGACGTGTCCCCCTCCACCACCTGCGGAAAACCACGTGCTCACCGGACAAAATTACGAACGTGGGACACGCTCTTTTGTCTCCTCGTGTGACCGCTCTTTGCCCCTCGTTACTTTTTATTATTCATTCCTTATCGATTTGTTATGTATGATGTCGGTATATTATATATACCAAATACGATGGTCAAGGAAAGATAATTATTATAAGAAATACAACCTAGAACATAATAGCGCTTCATTTAATATTCGCTTCAGTGAAGCCATTGCATAGTCCGTGTTCATAAGATTCCGCCTGAATTTACATTATCACACAGTAGAATAAAACTTAAATGTCTCAATGAATACTAAGGAGCCGCAGTATTCTATGGTCGAAAGGAGATAATGGATGTACAAGATAAAAAGTGAGCGGAGCCACAAAATTTATTTGTGGAATACTCATAGAATGGCCAAAAAAATTTCAGAGAAAAAAAATTACCGAACCTAATCTGGGTTAATGCTTTCATATAAATTTTGGATTCACATAAATTGTATCAGATTCAATAATCCAACGAGAAATGTGAACAAGCGGTGGAAATGATTATTTGTTTCTGTCGGAATCAATGCAAAAGTACATGAGAAATTCGTCAGCTTATAATCTGTAAACGAAGTATAGGAATTAATATGCTATATTTAATCATAGAACGCCACGATGACAGGAAATTACCCAATTGTACTCTTCTACTGTGTTTTTATGTAATTGAATCTATATTCACCTGATGATTCTGCTCGAAGGAAATTTTTGTATTTCGAAGAGAAGAAAAAAAGATATTTTTTAAAGATATTACATCTTACGAGACAGTGCTTCGCCTACAAATTCTTTTAATGTAATGACATCTAATTCTAATTAATTTTTTATTGCTGCGACTTTTTGATATAATTATTATTGGATCCTTCATTCGACGTGATTCGGCCATGTTCATAGGGCCGAATGCTATATAAGCTTGCCTATTACTTGCTGCAAGGGCTAATACCCTCTTCTATTCATCCCAGACAAATTTTATTTACGTTTATTTCAGTCTTTTTTTTTACTTAAATCGTTATAAATAAAAGGAATAAAATGGCAATAAGACGTTCACTAAGAAAAACGCTGAATATACTCACGATATGATTGCTATAAGTGACCATATTTAATACATAATAGCGTGGAAAAACTTGAATATTTGCCTGCTTGTATTGATTTTTTTATTATAACCTTCAATTATTGAAGTGTAAATGACAAGAATGAATATAAAATTGAACTGTGAGATGAAATTAAATGTTTCCAAAAGACTATCCATCGTTAAAAACTGCATAGCTAGAAATTTATTTCGAGAAATATTTCATGATTTGAATATTATCTTTCCCTCTGACGTAATTCAAAACATTAATTCCACTTTTAAAATGCTGTAAATATACTTCCACTAAAAAATATGGAAATTTCAATGTTATTTACATCGTACCTTCTATTTTCAAAATATTATAATAAAATTCCGAAACAATTACAATCGATTCTTATTAGCTATTTAGAAATTTAAAATTTTTGTCGGCTGTGTTAAGAACTCGGAATCCACTGTTTAATAATATATACACTCATGACTGAGCCGATATTTCAAGCTCAAACAAAATACTGCAATGAAGAAGAAATGTACAAAATAATAAATGAAAATTAGCATTTTTAGATAGGATTATCGATTTTATGCAGCAAATAGTATTCTTACTCGAAGTATGATCAAACCCGGTCCCTTCTCCACAAAATCCAGTCAATAAGCTGTTTGGCGACGGAGGGGAGCCACGAATCAATAGCGCCTCCGAATGACTCACGTTATTTTGCGGCTTTTACGAGACAAAGTGTGTACTTTGAGCAACTCCCATTGCCATTCAAAGTGTTTGAAGTTGGAAAAATAAAATGATCAGAAAATTTGTTGTAAAATGTACGGATTATGGCAGAAAACTGCATTAGTAATTTTAATTTTTCAATACTATTCATAATTTTAGATGCCGAAAAAGACAGAAATACTTAATGCATACTTTGGTGGGCCACTTTTTCATTATTCAGTAAAATTTATACAGTAAAATTCTGAATTTCCGCAATTTCTTAAAATCTAATATCTAGCAACCTTTAAAATTTACTAAATATACATTAATTTATTTCCCGAATCCTGTATCTTTATAATAAAAGGTGACCGCAGGTTTTACTGTGAGTGAACAATGACTTACTTTGCAAAGCGAACAAAATGTACAGAAAAGCAAAAGTTATATAACTTTTGAACGCCATATTTCTATTAATAGTTTTATTTTTAACCTCTTATAAAACGTCGTCTCGAAAAAACTCCTTATTGACCTACTACTTCACAATAGTTAAAGTTTAACACTCAGCATCATTCAGTATCGCAAAAATATAATTCCAGTATCTACATAAATATATAAATTAATGTTTTAAATCTACACTTTCTTTCCTTATTAAAAAATGGTTGCTGTTCCCTTCTTCAATTCTCATCTGACACTCCATATCACGTCTAAGATTTCTCCTTCGTATATTTCCCCACATTATTTGTCCACCTAAGCTATTTTTTTTCTCAAAGTCATTCCACCTCTTCCTCCCAAAAACACTCCTTATCACATGCCTTTGCATGCACAAATGTATATAATCTCATTTTTCTCACCTTCAGCCAGTTTCAGTCTAACATTGTATTTAGACTCTCTCCATTTATTTACAATTAAAACCTACATTTGCCTTTAACAAAGAATGCGATGTACTGCCCTACCTTACTAACAAGGCTTCAGAAATATATCCGGCAAAGTAATGCAAGCGTCATTCGCCCATTCAGAGACTGGTAAATAACTGTCCTTAAATCTCCAAACAAACACATTTTTTCATGATGAGCTTCTATGATAGAAATGTATACAGAAGATCTTTAAAAGAAATGAATTAACTCTTAAAAAGGGAATTTACAGGAAAGGACACGAAAGATTTCGTAGGATTAAGAAAAGTCGTAGGTTTACACTTACAATAAATAAAATCAAACCAAACAGATTATACAAATACAAATTACTATAGCAGTAAAGAAGAAATTATAAATTCCTACCTGACTCAGGACAGATATCAGAGTAATCAGGCATACTACTACAAGATCATCGTGATCATCTTTATGACCGCGTAGACTACCAGGATGCAGATCACAATGTCACGAACCCTAATTGGAGAGAAGCTTTACATATGGAAATTTTCAGTCCCGAAGATAAATTCTTTAAAAGAAAATTGAAACAATTTATAAGCAAATTTTGTATTTTCGTCAATGAAAAGTATTATACGGATAAATTTTATCATATTCTGCCGAACTACGCGGAAGGACAATCTTAAGTTATAAAATATAATATTCTACTGATAGTAGCATAGAGTGTTTGCATAACTCGAACTGTATTGCCTTTCTTAAAGTCTATTATATTTATTCATTTATTATCACAGACCACACAAACATCCACTTTCTGGATAATTACAGTGTGGTTCGAAACTTAACAACGGACGTTTACAAACACCCATACCCTGAGAGGAAAATCATTATTTTATCGGGGGAATATTCCTTTTCCTGATATTCATTTCTTGTTAACATCTATTTTAACTTCTGTTTGGCTTTTATGCGCAGTTATCAACTGTTATAATGTGGTGAAAACGTTCTGGTTTTCCTAATTACTATATCTGATATTTTCTCTTTCTTAACAAGCCATACAGACCGAATCCATCTCGAACCGTAGAAAATGACCTTTATAAAGACCTTTCCATAGGCCATAAACACCTGAAAGGTTATTCTCCATCTCTCTCTTAATACAGCCTTGGAATGCTTTAGTTTGAATATTAAAGGTGGTGGATTAAATACAAAGATAGAGAGGTTAGATTTTTGTAAAAATCATTCAAATTCTATGTATCAGTTGAATGCCTTCTACTTCTAAATAGTATCGATTTCAATGTAAGATTCCAATCCAAAGAATTTCTATTTTTTAATATTTTACCCATTTGAATAGTCAATTGAATAATAAACTAACAAATATTGAGATACTTAGTTGGTCAACTAATGTTTGTTAACATGTGTATAAACTAAAATACTGATTTACAAATTGTCAAAAATTTCCGATTCATTTTTCACATGGTATGAGTTCATCCTCGGCAGAAATCCAGCCGAAATGTATACTGAACTAACAACAATTATGAAATATTAGACATAGAAAATTATTATTTATGCTTTGTTCCCTCTAATTTTCAACAGCCATGTAATATTAATCTTTCCTTCAAACATGCCAAGTTTATTTTGGAAAACAATGATTTTTCAGTTAATTATCATATACGATATTATGTATTTATGAAAATGATACAATGTGGAAAAAAGTTAATTTATTTTGATTCTTAATCATACATCACCATTTATTTAAAGCATTGACTAAGGTTAATTATCAGACTTTTAGGTTGGTGGGGACTATATGAAACATTATCAAATAGGCATTCATGGATTAAAACAACAAATGAACAAAGTGGGTACAACAGATTATTGGAAGCATAATAACTGCATATGCATTGAGAAATTAAAATCTGAATAGGAGATTGGTAAAGTGTTCTTGGGATATCATTTTAGTTAGTAGATTAAAGGAAATAATTATGGTCTGTTAGAGTAACAATTAAATGTGAAATAGAGGAGATGAGCAGTGAGCTTTAAGTTACTCATTAACAAGGTATCTTTTGAATTTGGAAATACAGTCGTGAAAATGCTTCCATCCAGTAACATGGATTAATTGAGGAGGATTTCTGAAAATATAAAAGAAGCTAGAAGCCTTTGGATCTCATCTGAGGAATGTGGCCACCAGGCAATATGAAAGTTAAAATGAAA
Source organism: Pantala flavescens (assembly GCA_020796165.1). Taxonomy (NCBI): domain Eukaryota; kingdom Metazoa; phylum Arthropoda; class Insecta; order Odonata; family Libellulidae; genus Pantala; species Pantala flavescens. The sequence continues at coordinate 20,624,699 of CM036882.1, forward strand.
AACAGTCATTAGTCAAACCATAAAGAGATAAGTTTTACCATCTGATTTTAATTAAAACAATGTCTAGATTGGGTAGAAAATTATGTTTGTGATAATATTGGCCAAATGAAAATAATTTGGAATTGAAATATAGTTCAATCATTCCCTATGGTAGGTTATCCCCATTTTGATCTCCTTTTCACCTAGAAATAAAAATTAAGTTTTAAATATATGCAAGAGAGAAAAGACTGTGAGTTAAACATTGCAACTGAAGGTTAACAAAATTACGTCAAATAGTAAGACTAAGACCAACAGACAAGGTATACAAAAACCATCAAAAATGCAATAAGAAAAATATTTAAAAAACCTATTTACATAGAAGTTAAGCCTTATAGAAAAGCAACAATATTTATCTCCATTAACAGGTAAATCTTATCTGAATTTAGGGAGTGCTAATTTTGAACATAGGTGAAGCATTTTTCTATTAAATTGGAGAGGAAATAGGAACCTGAACTTCAAATTTAAATGTAATGCATTAAGTAGGATACTAAAATGGGTGGATAAGATGATACTTGAAGTTGTAGATACTTGTGAAAGTAGTTAGATTGTGGTACTATCCTACAAACAAACTTAATATATATTAAAATTAATATAATCTGGTGTAGCTTTGTGGATAGCCATAATATTTATTTGACACTATTATTAATCTTCCTCTGATTTAAACCAAAGGAAAATTGAAAAGGTTTGATATGCATTACATATTTCTTGGAAAATAAATAGTTTGAATCATTCCTGATTACCTAGCTACATATCCTATTACGAGAGATAAAATTAAAGGCATTTACTGATTAAAATATCTGTATATCAAAATGGGAATGGTAATAGATATTAAGTTCATGAAAAGTAAACATGCAGCTTTTCCATTTTTTGTCGATGAAGTAAATATCATGAAGAGTAATAGTTTATATTGGATTCAGTAAGATATTTATTTATTGTATATCAGAACTACAAATAGGCACCAGGCCAGGTGGTAGCTCTAAAAATAATCTAGATCTATAAAATTGACACTTCCTCTTTGAACCATTTTCAACTTTTTTCTCCTTTTAATTTATTTATTCTATTCCAATGTAACATGATATTTCATAGATAGTAGGATTATTCATTGAAGGAGAGGTTAAATTTATTAATTTTAATTTTGTATCATTTATCTTCAAAACTTAATTCATTTTATCAGAATATGCTTTAAATTTAATCCACTTGCATGAAGCATAAGTTTAAATACTTAGTTTCTAGAGATGAAGTAGGTGCTTTGTATTTTTTCAGGTTTCTATAGCTGCTCTCTTATTAATGTGATTACTTTCGAATCTATAGCATCCAATTTGTTGCACATTCTCACCTTGCAAATATATTAAAGAGCAGAAAAAGTTTTATTCCATTCAATCATAATACATTATTAAAATTTTACTTCATGAAATTTTTCAACTCTTTGAAGTGTCATTATTTACTTTAATATCACTACAGAAAATTCCCCCTATAATTGGATATTAAACTTGGTATTACATTAAGTCAAAATGTTCACCGCTATAGACTAAGATAATTCTTATAAAAGATGTCAGGTAAAAGAGGATTACTTTAGGTAACAATTTACACAATTACCAGATTTAGAAATCTCGAACTCACAATTAATATTGAGGATCCCTAGATACTTTATTACTTAATATACAATACACATACAAGCAATGTATCAATATTTTCTTAATCATTAATATTAAGCTTTGATAACTGTAGATATGTTAGAGATATTAAATACGTTATATTCTAATGATATCTTAGAACAAAATTATAAGGGATGTTTCCAAAGAACACATAGAGATAAAAGTTTAATTCTAAGTAAAATATTAATGCAGAACATACATGACGTAGAATATCCTTACCGATAGTAAAAATAAGTGACATTAAATAAATTCTGTAAGCCCTCTGTTAGGAGTAGGACACCGAAGAGGCTTCAAAGTTGCTCTTTTTACCTTTAACTGCTAAAATTCTACTCCCCTAATCAATTGCGTTACGAAATCCCCTTTCGAAAGTAAAATTTAGAGAACGCGTAAGTTGGTCACTGAATCATAGATCTTGCTTAGATAATGTATACCATCAAATAGAGAAGAAAATTTTCACAAGTAAAGAAACATTTATTGAACCTCGATGACGAGCTTAGACAGAATTAAATATTTTTATAGCTTACTAAAACAATGTCATTTCAAGCATCTTTACGTTTGGAATGAATTCTATTTCGGAATAGTAAAATCAAATTGTAACAATTATCGGGCGATCAAGACTGCATTGCACAGTAATAAAATTACATGATGGCGGCCGGAGTCATATATTTTGTAATTATCTGAAAAATAATTAGCTGAGTGGACAGTATTTCAAAGAAATTAACTTAAAAATCCACACTCGATGCATCGAAAGGTAGGCAGTGCCGATAGCGGAACCCACAAATCAATAACCTTAAGCACCGCTGACCAATAAACTAAATGGAAATACATTAAGCTATACGATTACCCTTAAACCGCATCGGTAAATATTCTAGGATTAGGCATTAGTTGGAGTGAAAATTCTAGAAAAAGAAAACGCAAGTAGTAAAGAATTTCACACCTTCGGGATGATATTCGTGCTTCAATCGTCACTGATGCTTAAGCAAAAATCCGGTAGAGGTCTGTTGCTTAATTTAGAATTCTCCAACTGTATGTCGAGTATGTCTGCTGGATTCGAAGCGGCAGTACTGTAAGAAGTAAGTCTCATACTTTTAACGTGTCTCGCCCAGTTTTAAGGATTTAGGTGATATTTTATTCCACAAATTCCATTTCCACTGATTCGCAACGCGCCGTTTTGATGTTTTTGTGGGTCCTTAGAAATTTATTTGGATACAAAGTGAGGGAGAGTTTTATTCCACCGGATATTAAGCTCTTTCGCCTTTTTTGGTTTTATTAAACATATATTATAATATTGGGCCACTTAAATTTCGTGGATTGAATTTTTCTAAGGAAGGCCTGGATTAACAGTATCGAAATCTCTTATGATTACTCGTAAATATTTGCCGAAATACTCATTTATGCACAATGAAATTTCATTTCTTCTAGGATATTCATTGATTTTGAGTGTACTTTTAAAACATTTGCAAGTATGTAAAAGGAGGAACTTTTTATGTATTTAAATAATTTATCACTCGAACTTTACGAGCGTTTTAGTAGAAGTTGGAATTATAAATAATTTTTTTCGTCGGATATTTACGATGGTTCCGATATTTTTCTCTCCTGGATTGATAAAGTATTTTGGAATTAATTTTATGTGTAATGCGATATTTACAGTTTTATTCCTTTTTTCCGGAATTTTTTGAAAATTTATCTGGTGATTTTGAAAAATTCAACATAAAAAATCGCGCTCATAGCCGGTGTTGAGATCTTGTCTAGTCAAAAGTGATGTTAATGTCATCTCTTTTAGCCGTGGATTGAATGAAATCCAATATATTTTAATCAAGTTGGAGTAATCTATCCTGAAAAAATTTATTTACTTGTCGTTGGATTGATCATCATCTATCAATCCTGTAAGGGAATGACAGGTAAATTAAAGATACATTACCTTATCCTTGAAATAATTCTATTTATATATCGATTTGGTGAATTTTATAGGCTATTATCAACCAACTCTTTGAAGTTCACTGTGAACAGGATTTAGGAAGTTTCACGGTTAATCGATGACAACCTCGGCAACCTTATCTTAGGTGCATTACTGTTTTTAGCTGTCATTTTCATCTGTTTCTCTTTTTTCTTAGTTTATTAGGGTATCATCACGACGAAGTCTTTATTTTCTCTGTGGAAATTAGAATGTCCAAAATTGTAGATCTTTTAGACATCTAATGTAATATTAATATTATTTGCATGCCACCTCCATTTTATTCAATGGTAAAGTATTATCTCATATTATATGTTGCCGATAGCCGTTTAATTAACCGATGTTTTCAGTCAACCATCATTATTTATTTCTAAACGAGTATAGAATACTCATAATATTAAACTAATCACTTTATGGATGTTATTCAAAGCATTTCTTGAATGGATCTCTGTAAAACTCAGCATCCAGTGTGAGTGAACACATTGGTGAGAAAATGATTGTTTAAAGATTAGTTCTGCTCGTTTCCCACTTATTCTTATCTTTCAGGTTAGTGCATCCTTTTATGACTGTTTTTATGTTCGTTTTCCGATTAAGGATTCTTTCAAAGATTATGCAATCAATCATTGTCAATCGAACTGCTGGGGAGCGGCAATTTCCACTTGACACTATTAGCACAGCACCTCTGTATAACTGAGGAGTATTAACTCCTCCTTTCCAAACATACTCAATTACCCCATTCACTTGATTCCTTTGAATTTGACAGATTTCTCTCTCCGTAAAATTGTTCCCGTTTTCTCTAAGTTTATTCCAATCGGTCTCATTTACCAAGTGGCAATTCCAGTTAAATTTTACTTGGATTTGCTTTGCAGTGAAAGTTGTTTCGAGGCCGAATACATTTTCCGAAAAGGTTTAAAACATTCCATATGGAATGAAATCGATCATCTTATTTTCATTAAATTGCAGACGAATTCGTTTTTGGGTATTCCGAACACAGATTGTCTCTTTATCCAGCTTTTTATTTAATTTTCGTTTGTCGTCAGAAATGAATTCTAGTCAATCAAGAGCTCGTATTATAGCCAAGCCTCCGCCTGCTGATTATATTCACTGTTATCTCATGGCTGTAGTTGCCATATGATATTATTATAAATCTTGTTCTCCTATCTGTTTGAAAATGACTGATAAATTTATCAATTTCATATATTCTGGAAATATTTCCTCGTTTATTTGTTTATTCTTATTATCTCGTAAGTACTCAGACTTAAATAAACGTTCTCCTATTTTTTATATAATCACTCACCAGAAGCTAATAATCGGAATCGGAAATTATTAACACTTATTATATACCGGATATGGTACTCAATTACCACTGTATGGTGTACTAATACGAATTACTGATATCTATTCCAATTACCGATGCGGAATCTTGTACTCTCGAGTTCATGTACAAAACCTTAACTTTCAAAACGGATGTGAATTTCTATCGTTTAAATTGTTCTAATGTCTACAGATTATCTTCCCCTTTATATTTATCTCCATTTCAATGAAACGATCAGAGCATTCTGAAGTTTAATAATCATAATTGAATTGTCTGTACATTTTCCTGTCTTTTATCTACACAATTCGTCTATGATTAGCTTTTTTCTCTGAAAATAAAAACCCTAAATGGCTTTTCCATGTATTCTAAAACTGTATAGCTTTACATAATGTTTCATGAAAGAACTTTCCACTACACTCATTTATACTGTTGCGGTTTATTTATAACGAACTTTTTCATATATCTAGTTTTACGATAATAAATCATAGCGATGATGAGTTTGAGCAAGATAGTTCCTCATAGAGACAAATCGTACTTATCCTACGAGATATAGTATATCTTTGAGAAATTGATAATTACTTTCTTATCGTCAATGGGTTTCTTCAAAAACAGTCAAATGTTAGTTTTTTCAATTTTACTTAAAAGTTTACGATTGTGTTCATATAAGGCTGGAATATAAGATAGTAAAATATATGAAGTTTTAATTATCCTTATTAACCGTAATTTCAGATACATGGGAAGAATTATTTTCAAGAATAATACATTTTGGAATCAAACTGAATGTTTGATGGATCGAGAGGATGACATTATTTCCACTTCCTCTGGGTTCCGTTATTCGTTAGTGAAAGATGCACTCACCCTTACTAATCGAGTCGAAGAGAACGCGTTTAGTCCTGGGTCGAGTTTTTATCTATTATTTAACCTTCATGCGACATTGGATCACTGGGTAATTGGATCGAACAGTATCCTCTGGAAGGGGTGTGAGGGAATGAGATAACAGTTTGTAGACTCTCATTATCTATTGTGCGACAGTAACTATCACTACGGTAAACCATAATTTCGTATAGAATTTATTTCAAATCCGTTAGGGCGAAATGGGAACGACTCTTTTGGGGTTGGTCGATCATGAGACCTTCTGTGTGATGGGTCGTAAAAGCGAATCATGGTCATTCTTCTCGTTACGGTTTAACGACGTCCAAGACAGTGTGGCTCATCTCTTGGTCGATCTGGCCTTAAATTGGTTTCCGGCGAGATGTTTTAAATTAAAGGATATACCTGATAAATTTAGCTTTTACTTACCTTAAACTAACCTTCTCGGTTTTTAGTAATGTGAGAAATACAATGATTTGAAGCATTGATGAGAAATCGAAAAAAATCGAATTATGGCTTTTATTCTTAGTGGTTGGAAACTATATTATAGAAATATACGAAGTAGTAAAGAAGTGGAATTACATTTATGTTTTAGTTGTACATCCATAAAGTTATCTTGCATATGTCTTAGTATCTTGGGAAATATAGTACTTCTCATCAGATACAGGAGTTCAAGGATCAACTTCTTACGGTGTTTAAAAATTAACTGATAAACGATTTAATATCGTTTATTTCAGTGAGATCGGTTCTTAAACTTTTTCGTCAGAAAGTTAACTAGATTGATTTAAATCTGACTCATTATGTACTGTCTTTTGAAATTCATTTCTTAAATATATTCTTTCGAGTAATATTTTTCTTTCTTCCGTCTCTCTTTGAAATGTGAAGTCTTAAAGTGTTTAATTTGCCTGTATTGTGCTCATCGATTTGATGGGGAAAGTAAAGGTGATTGACAGAGCGACGCATTGAAATTGTTCGTAAACTCTTTTTCACCTTTGCCCTGTGTCACAAACGAATCGTTTTCGTCAGAGGTTTGATTCACTTTTCATTTAGGTTTGATTTTCCTCTTAAATAAATTGTGATTACTTAACTTATGATTCACAAAGTATTTATGGACGTTAACACGAGCACAGTGTTATATCAACCCCGTAAATCTCTTATTTCTTTTCGTACCAGAACGAATTTTTTTTCGCAAAATTTTATTTTTTGATGCAAATCTCAGATAAATTGAAGAGAAATCTCTTAAAGCTGTCTCTCTTCGTTTAGAAGACTCGGAATTTGACCTCTATGAAATTCTAAGTGAAAGTGTGTTAGAAATCGTTTTCAACTTGGGCATTTCGTAAGTTTCTCTACACTCAGTATCAATTAACATTTCCTTAAAAAGTATTCCTAAAATATAACTAAATATTTGTCTACCTCTTTAGCAAAATCTGAAGACGCTTGATATGTATAGTAAAGCCCCAATTTTTAAAATTTTTTATCGGAACGTCTTTTAGTATTTTGGTTCAATCTTTTCTAAAGAACTTTCCCCGCTCCACATTAATGAACAGAAAGACAGCTTAATTAACCACCATTCTGCGAAATCCTCGACAAACATAATAGAGTATATGGTTCGATTAATTTGTCTGTCAATCATTAACATCTTCATCGCATATGTTAGAGAAATAGTACTCTAATCCATGTTTTTTTGTTTTGTTGTTTGTTAATTATGTACATTCTATTGTTCTAAGGCTTAATATGTGCTTTATATTTGTAGAAGTTGATTCTATCCGTTGCTTTCCTGAATTTTTCCACAGTTAGATTTACTGAAGTATGATTAGGTTATCGCTCTATTTCATAATATGTATTATCGTCATTGATTGTGACAGAAATGAGCAATCATAAAATTAGTATTGGATTTTAATCTTTATTGGAATAGTTATTTTTAATCGCTATTAACTTTTCCTGGATTTGGGTCATTGTTAAATTCCGTATAATCCTTCTTAAAGCGAAATCATTCGATAGCCTTCAAACCGTTTTTAATTGTTAAACACGGTGTATGAAGAAATGTTTTTATCGCGGGTAATGAAAATGTCATATACTTTAATGGCATTTAAATGTTCCAAATGATAGTAATCCTGATAACCATCAATAAATATATAAAATAAATAAACTTTTTTTATTATGATGGATACTTTTAGTTCTTTTCATTTGATTAAAATTCTTTCGACTTATCGAGGAAAGTAAATTCAAAGTTTTCTTGTTAGTTCCTCTAATTCCTTTATAACGTCAAATAGTAACAGTGAAGTTAAAATCAACGAAGATGTAAGAATATCTTCATTAATTGCTGAAAAATATAACAAGGATTAAATTATTCTGGTAAATGATCTCCATTCAATTAATGGGAATTCGTAAGGCAAAGTATGTTTCCATATATATTCGCTCTTTATTTTACCTTTTCCTTCCGCAGTTAGATCAAAAAACAATTTAAATGAGTTCCGAACACAATATCAGAATTCCTAACCACTTTATTTGTAAAATTCATTATTTTGTATGGTTATAGGATTGCTCTGATGTGAATTTAGAGTAAAGATAATTTTCCGACAATCGATTTAAAATGACACTACCATTGAATGGAAATGGTCTTAAAGCATAAGTTTTGATAGAAGTAGTTACTCGTGAAATTAAGAAATGTCAGATTTTTATGAAAAAGATAGTCTTGAATATTGATCTGTCTTACAGTTTTAAACTCTAGCTATTGTTGGGAAATAAAATCCCCAATGCATTCTCATAATGAAAAGGTGGTTTTGCGGTTTTCCCTTTAGTGGTAATTTAATTGGTAAACCGCGGCAATTCTTCCCCGAGAAAAGCGCACTTACTCATGGAATTTTGTCATATTCATGATGAGGCATTTTAAGTCTTTCGTAAAGGAAAGGATTAAGATTTCCTCAGGAATACTTACTGTAAAGGAAAGGATTAAGATTTCTTCAGGAAATACATACTAATAGATGCTTCTGTCCTCAAAAGTAAATATTTAACGCTCAACTGGAAAGTACGAATCAATACACTTACTTTTGCCAGAGAACGCTGATAAAAAGTGTAAGATTTTTGTAAAATTCAATTTTCAAGAGATTGTCTCTTAAGTAATACCTTAATTCTTATTTCAGCATTCATTGGAAGGTAATATAATCGCTACAAGAAATGGTCTGCGATACTATTTATTTCTCAAAGAAGCCAACTGTCGATTTATCACTATGCCATGAAAAAAATTGAAAAATATCATCTCTTGCTTAACATTTTTCTATCTGTTTAATTTTAGTTCTACTATTTTTTCCATACGATTAATGAAGGATTCACTACTCAATCATCGTATGAGCAAAGTAAAAAAATCACGAATTTATGAATCAACTCGTGGAGAAAAGTTAATGTTCGTTCTTAATTACGTTTCTGAATTGTTGAAATAATAATCTTCTGTTACATTCTCTTCATCCTTTCACAAGTTAAGTGAAGGTGAAGAATGGATACATAGTTAACTGTTCAGAGCTCGGATGTACTTTTGCTGAACCTGCGGTATTTTCATAATGCAGTTTCATAGCATTTTTTATCTTATACTATTACCATAAATTATCCGTATCAGCGAGGGACATAGGAAAAATTTCATAATTTTTCGGTGGTTTATCGTGAAACTTCTCCTACTTGCCATGAAGCAACCTCTACTGGAAGTGTTGCGGAACTGTGATAGAATATAGACTAGCAAAAAGTGGCCCTTACTCGTGACTTTGCCAAACTGAATGTAAGCGAACCACTTGGAAATGCTTGCCAAGGTAATCGTTGGTTTATTTAGAGGCTTTGGATATACAATAGACAATCCGTTGAAACTTCTTCCGTAATACTCTACAAGTATTGCCTTACGGAACTTTCCTTAGCTTTTTTCCTCAATCAACTGTAAGCATCCATAGTCTATTCGATATGAATATATTGGATGGATGCATGGATGTCTTCCAATCGTTTCCGAAATAAGATGCTCACTTGCGGTTAATGCATTGTTTAAATGATTAAATCGTTTGCTCCATCCTTTGTTAGTTACACGATGTTATAGTCATCAACACATCTACATACTATCTATATTTAATCGATCATTATTTTGCTTGGAATCACATCAATTTTTTCATCATTTTATGTTTTCTTTATTATTCAAAGTGACATTTTTAATGTTGATACCCAAAAGAACTCTTTTCTTTCGGAAGAAAATTTGGAGTTTAATATGCCTGTGTTGATTTTTAGTTCGTTCCACTATTTATTCGTAAAGTTAATTTTTATAATGATCCCATTTTTAGAATCTTCACTGAATTTCTCTAATTCGTCGCTATTCTTTGTTTTATGGATTCTCTCATTGGCATTCTGTGCTTCCACAAACACTATTAAGGAAACAAGTCATGAAGTGCTTTCAATGGCGACTTGTGCTCGGTACTTTACACAATGGAAAACGTAATGAAATCGTCGCTATGGTAATTCATTTTGTCGAGTGGTTTACGAGAGAAATATTGTCTTCTCCTATTTACTCTTTCGAAATTGGTTTTTCGATACGTGATTTTTTGAATTTTTTATGATAAAACAATTCGGATGGAACGTTTGCGTTTTATTGCTTTAAATTTTTTAATGATTTTCACAGTGAAGAGATTTCAATATTTTAATGCAATTCCGTTATATCTTAGAGATAATTTTAACTTTTCTCATTCCTAGATTTTGGTGAATGACGGTCTTTCATTCAGAGTAGCTGCAATTTTCACGAAAATTGGCAGAGTACCTGGGTAAATGAACTCCGTAGAGGATGAATGTTGCCGCTATCGAATTACGTACAGCTCATAGATAACACACGGAGGAAAGAATGACGTATGCCAGTGACGGAGTAGAACGATTTTATTTATTTTTTTTCTTGCGTCCTTTAGATGAAGGCTATGATTGATGACATTTTATACGAAATAATAATTTCCTTTTCCTTAAAATATCATTCGATTATTGTACGGACGTTTGATTCTCAATATTTTCACTTTGTATGCGGGGAATAGAAAACTTATTTACTACTCCTAATCTCCTTTGTCAGTATTCTTATTGCAATGATAGAAGTAGAATAAATACACCCATCAAAGGGTTTACCGGTCAATCTTAAAAAATCTAGCAGGCGATTTTTGCGGAGTTTGGCAGAGGAACTTTTTTAATTATTTCAAGGCACTAATGTTTTTATTCTTTTCTTTGAGGGTTCAGCCATTATCAACAACTTTATTTATAAATATTTTTCACTTTTGCCGCGTAAATTTACGCACTTTCAGTTTTTTTCTGATTTTTCAGTGGCACCTTTGTCCTTTTGAATCGAGAGTATTATTATCTAATAATATATCTAAAGTACTTTGTCTTTACTCCTTAAATACATCCTGTTGCGCGTATATGATAGCTTCATTCTCATGAATACGGCATATGACAGTTATATTACTTTTTCCTAGTGTGCATCTTTCTTTTGGAATTTTGTTGACTATTCTAATTTTTCTTCTTTTTTACTCTTTTTCTGCCTCTCCTTTCCATTCGTGTTCAAATTTTCTCCTGGATTTACCTTATCAGTTATTAGCTTTACTTTCTTAAAAGAAATATTGGTAAATTGAAAATTCTATTCTACTATCAAATCAGTCACAAATAAAAACTTTAATTTTTTAATTATTTTCCTTTGCTTTTATCAAATATGGAATATATTTCTGAAAAGAGCGTTTCAATCTCGATGAGCTACATTTAACTTGTATGAACGCGTTTGAATTACTTCACGACCTTTCTGTTTGTAACCCATTTTAAAGCAAACCATTCATTCCTAATTGATGCATATTTCTCCCTTTCACATCAGTTATTACGTAACCACAACGTAACCTTGAGATGTGCTTGGTAGCAGCAGGTGCATTGCTCTTCCAACTCAAAATTTTTATTCCTAGCTAGACTCTAAGAAACTGATCGGAATTCGAATTCTATTCCGGTGGGAAATGGGAATGGTGAACAATTTTTCTCTAACCCACTGAATACTACTGAACGTTTTCCAACTTTTACAAACATTCTTGTCTTAAATTTGTTGAATAATGTTTCTTCGGTTATTTTATTCGTAACGTCAAGATTCTTTTCTTCCAGATATATCCATTTGTTTTCAAGAAAGTATTCTGATGGATCTTTGTATCTTTATCACTGAATCTAAAATAATAGGGCATAGCAATATGTCTCTTTACGCCATCTCGACCTTGAGACTGTTGCGTTAGCTTTTTCATAAAGGTTTTTAAAAAATGATGCATGACATGTAGATAAAGAACCTCGGTATATCTAGACAAGAATTTTACTACGAACGTAATCAAGAGTAAATTAAATTTCTAAAAGATTAATTTCCGGACGAATTCAGCTGATGTGCCTGTTTATTTTGTTAGATGTTTCAGAATGGTTTTAATTATTATTGAAACTTCTTTGACATATACGAGGGAGTGGAGCTCAGAAAGTAATGGTTCCAAAGGGGCAAAAATCGAGAAATAATGGCCCTTTGGTTATCTGAATCTTGGAAATGACGTCGAACAGAGATATAGTGAATATTATCCAAAAAATGTCCTGGTCCATGGTTCATCTATGACGCATATCGTTAAAATGCCTCTCCCGATTAGTCTCCGGACAAAATTTTTGTCTGTCAGAGGCGTTGCGCATCGCATGAATTACAAACTTAAAGTTGACTGTAAAGTAGCTGTAAGAGTTCCTACTGTATTTGTATTCTGTATATATCTTATGTATTTATATGCTGAAAAAAGGCATTTTCATTTTAAGAAATTAGTTCAATTATCCGGTATTTTATATTTTTTTAGTTCTATGTCGTATAATAATACTTTTGTAGTAAGCTCTTTATTTACGTACATACGTGATAAGTCAATCATCATTGGAATTTTATTTGAAGTTATCCTTGAAATAGGAAGAAACATAAAAATATTATTTCTAATCACGTAATCGCCGTAGTTCTGAAGCTCGTTTGATCGATTCTAACCATTTCATATCTTTCAAACCTCCACTTGAAATGACATCTACAGCACCCTCAAGGTGTCCAAGAAGTGATAATTAGGAAAAAATAATTTTACTCGCCTATGTTAATTCCGTGTGTCGCTTCCTTGTATATCTTAAGAGCGTATTGGCTTAAAAGGTTTAAATGTGTATGCTCTTCAATTTTCAGATAGGCCTGAGGTCACCATCCATCTGCTGAACTTCCACTTGCAGCTTTGAGTTTAAGAAAAAGTGAAAAATGCTTGCTACATGTTTGGCCCGTGGGGTCAGCAGTTATGGATTTCCAGCTGCCAAACTTCACAGGATACTCCTAAGAACACAGGGATTACCATCTGTGATGAAGATTTCCACTGATGTGGAATACAAGCCGATAAGGAGTGTTTTGTGTGCTAACCGAGGTGAATTGGAGCTTACAAATTTCTTTTGATGGTTTACTTTGCTATTTGTAAATGGTTTTACTCATTTCCAGAGGCGATATTATCCTTTTTTTCAAGTATCTGTTTAAGGATTAGATGTAATAGGTGACTTCATAGTCCATAAAGCTAACTTTAACGTAATTTAATAATATAGCTATGAAGGCTAAATTAATGCAAATCCAATGCATATGCAAGTAATGCAAATTTTTATGGGTTCATTTGCATGATTTTGTTTTTGGATTCTCATTTTTAATAATTTTTATAAATTCTCATGGATTAATAGTTTAATAATATGCTCATTTAATTGAACACAGGAGAGATAGCTATTCGTGTGTTTCGGGCATGTACTGAATTAGGGATTCGCTCAGTTGCAATATATTCTGAACAAGATAAAATGCATATGCACAGACAAAAGGCTGATGAATCATATCTTGTTGGGAAAGGACTTCCACCAGTTGAAGCATATTTGAATATACCTGAAATTATCAGAATAGCAAGGGTAAGATTGATTTTTTAAATATTTGATATAATATAAGCAAAAGTCTAAGTTTCCTCTACTTATTCTGTGTTATGTTTTCAGGAAAATAAGTTTTAATTTTTGTAGTAGAAAATATTGAATTTAATAGTATCCAGAAATTTATGAATTTAAATTTAAATTTCAGTCTTCAATGTTTTTTAAGTATTCAAATTTATTGTTTGTATCTTTTATATTCTTGAAACATTGAATGTTCATAATAAATGGAAGTTAACTTTTGCATATTAACTGTCTTTTATTGTAGCACGTTTCCATATTTTCAGGAAAATAATGTAGATGCCGTTCATCCCGGTTATGGCTTCCTGTCTGAGAGGTCTGATTTTGCTCAAGCCTGTACAGATTCTGGGATTCGTTTCATAGGTCCATCTCCGAAAGTTGTTCAGCAAATGGGTGATAAAGTAGCTGCTAGACAGGCAGCTATTAATGCAGGTAAATCTAGTTCAAAGTTACTTGTCATGCATGCCAATTACTTTTTAGTTAGGGAAAGAGAAGATCTAACAATGAATTAAATTTGTAGTTATGTGGAATTTTGTAAAAACTTGAAAAGAAATTCTAAAATACTGGAATTAATATTTATTACTAAGCAAGGGATATCACTTATTGTGATAAATTCTTTTCACTCAATTCAGAGGAATTGGCTACAATGTCCTCTGTCATTAATCATTCTCTGATGAAGGTTGTATGAAAATTGCAGGATTAAAAATCACTTATAATTCTGACGTTTATTCCTTATCTCATGAAAAAGACAGCTTTCAGGGTATTTATTTAAAGTTAAAATGTTAAATTTGTTTTATTATGCTCTGCACAACAATTTTATATAATTTTTTGCAAAAAGTTCAAAACATATTCAAAAAAGTCTTGCTTCATTTTAGGAAGACAATGTTAATTTGACTGGTGACTGATTGTATGAATCACAACAGTAATAACCAGATCTGATAAATTATCAACATAATTTTAGAATAATTTTTTTATCATAATTATTCAAGATCTCTCTGTTTTTCCCCTTATATAGGTGTCCCAATTGTGCCTGGAACACCTGGTCCAGTGACTACCTCTGAAGAAGCTATGCAGTTTTGTTTAAAACATGGTCTTCCTGTTATTTTTAAAGCAGCGTATGGAGGTGGTGGTAGAGGAATGCGAGTAGTGAGGAAAATGGAGGTGAGAATTTTTTCCACCCTTTTGTGTTATCTAATGTAATACGGCTGTATTAATGAAGAGATTGTATCAATTTTTTGCCAGTAAGAATAGCAAGTTTTACTGCAAGTTTTACTGACTTGTAGTGGATACTTGAAAATATTCTGTTGAATATCTTGTATAAATTGTTTAAGGTGAACACTTACAGAAGTCAAGTGACAGTAGCCTATGTTTTGAAGATCTATTCTGTCTTCTACCTCAGGACTGATATGGTTCCATATAGGAATTTAAACCTTTACATTCATTCATTTTGTCTCTTTCCTGGTTGATGGATCTTTAATTTGTCAATTTTTATTGTATTATTCATTCTCTAGCCATGCTATGATTATAGCAGTATAATGCATATCTATTAAGTTTTTTTTCTTTAATTTTTATTTTGATTACTTTCTTAATAGTGTAATCCCAGTAACTGTTTAAGTAGAATTATAGTTAAGGGTAGTAGTTTTAAGTGGTCTTACAAATAATTATAACCATAATTATGGCATAAATGGCTACTCATTTTCGAAAGTAAAAACTGTAAAAGTTGACTCTTCTCATGACTGGGCAATAATGGACCAGACAGGAGAAAGACTGAATAGGTACATAATTTATATGATATAATAAAATGATATGTAAATAAATGATATGATATATAAATATATTATATAATAAAAGGTCTATAATTTCGTGGGAGCTCAGAGGTCTTGAGGACAGAATTATCTATAAAAATTTGAGATTTTAGTGATAATACAACTTACCAAGAGGTAATCCTGAAAAGTTTTTATACCCCTAATTAAATTATTTAATATGTATATTGATATATATGTAAAAATTAGGAAGTTGAAGAAATGTTCACCCGAGCAAGTTCAGAGGCAGCGGCAGCTTTTGGAAATGGTGCAATGTTCATAGAAAAATTTATTGAAAGGCCAAGACATATAGAGGTTCAAATTTTGGGAGACAAGGCAGGGAATGTTGTACATCTGTATGAGAGAGATTGCTCTGTTCAAAGACGGCACCAGAAGGTGGTAGAAATTGCACCAGCACCTAATCTAGATGCAAAGGTTAGTACTATTGGACAATTTTTGTGTAACTTGTTTCATTTATAGATATTGCGGCTTTACTTATAAGTCATACATCAAGAAAATAAGGTTTTAAACAGTATTTTCTATTAATCAATGGATTTTTGTAAAGCATAAACATCAAAGAGGTCTTTTCTGCTAGTCATTTCAGTTTTGTCATGAAATATGACAAGAAATTGAAGTATTGCATGTATTATACTTTTTAAATTCTAAACTAATGCAGTTTTAAACTTGAAATAATTAATTGAACTATCAACATAAATGCATGAAATAATTTTAAATCCAATCAGTGAATCACATTGAATATTTTTTAGGTACGTGACAAAATGACAGAACATGCTGTTAAGTTAGCAAAGAGTGTTGGTTATGAGAATGCTGGAACTGTGGAGTTCCTTGTAGATGAAGCAGGAAATTTTTACTTCATAGAAGTAAATGCGAGACTGCAAGTTGAGCATACAGTAACTGAGGAAATCACTGGGTAAGTGTGTTCACAGGGTTCAATTTCAGTTCCAGAAAGGGAAAACAGCATAATACTTATGCTTATATCCCTTTTGGGTCAACCAAAAAAAGATTTGTGAAACCTATTATTGATGAATCTCTTTATTGTATCCAATATCTTTAAGGTGCTTAAGGCTCTTCAGTAAATAGTGATATTTTTTTCTAGAAAATCTTCTTTCACATTGGCCATCACTGTTGTAATCATTATTAGATTGACAATTTTAACCAATTTAAAATGTTTTAGTGTGCAATTTAACGGAGTTTTTATAAGAATTTTATATTAAATAAAGCATAATTCCATAATTAAGTGAATTTACCTTTCTATTAATTTAATCATCAATAAAACTGATTAATTACATTTATATTATTATATAGGATTGATTTGGTACAGTCTCAAATCCGCATAGCAGAAGGAATGACATTGGATGAATTGGGTATGAAGCAAGATAAAATTTCACCACAGGGTTATGCAATCCAATGTAGGGTGACCACAGAAGATCCTGCCAAAAATTTCCAACCAGATATTGGGAGAATTGAGGTAATAATCAAAAATAATTTTCCAGCATTGAAAATTGTTTGAGATGAAAGTATGTAAATGTCATCACCAGGATTCTTTTAGGGATATTTGGTTTTGTCAAAATATATATTATTTTTGAAATATTATTTATCATCAATTAATTTCAGTCTTTTAAATCTGTATGTTGAAATTATTTTCATATCCTCTTCTCAGTTCATATTATTCTAGTTATTCTTCCATCATGCATTAAAGATTGGGAAAATAATAATGATTCATCATTTTTCAAAATTATATTTAAAAATAGATTATAGAATTATTTGATGAATTTTCATTGCGGTATACTAATAAACATTCAATGATTTTTAAAGTTTTCCATGAAACTCAAATAAGTGGAGTTTCTTCAATGGGGAAAGGCTCTCAAATCCTCCCTACCCATCTGACTTGTTAGGTTTGTTAAAATGATTTTATTAGCATGATAACCATACTTTAACATATAAGACCCTGGCTAAGACTACTCTATTCATATTTTCCCAACCAAAATTTGAATGAATATACTATTCTATTTACCTATCTAATGCCTATGAAATTGATTAACTAAGTTTTTTTTTCTATAGGATACTTTTTGAGAAGAATTCCTGTTGCATAAGTTATTTATTTTGCATTTATTTAACTGATGTAATAGTCTGTGAAAAAAATTTTCACAAACTACTTAAAATAACATAAATGAAATATTAAGGTTTGCTACTATAATTTATCTTTTTCTCTACTTCCATTAATTCACTTATAAAATTCTTTAACCTACTTTTTTATTTGTACTTCTACTCAATTAATCTGTATAAAGTTCTGTCATTATTTAGAAATTTAATAATATTTTACTGTTTTAAGAGATGTCATTATATAAATCTGAGGTATGAAACTTAGAATTATCTTGTCTTTTTATCATCTTAGGTATTCAGGAGCGGTGAGGGAATGGGTATTAGACTTGATGGAGCTTCTGCATTTGCAGGTGCAATTATATCACCATATTATGATTCATTGTTGGTTAAAGTAATTGCTCATGCTGCTGATCTACAAGCATCATCATCCAAAATGAATAGAGCACTTAGAGAATTTAGAGTCAGAGGAGTTAAAGTAAGTATAAGTGTTCATACTTGCTTGGAGAATTGCTCTGTTATTGCAACTTGCTTTTATCAAAATAGTCAACTGACAATGAAATGGGGATGATACAACTTCTCAGGAGTTCATTTGTGATGTTATTTTTGTTTTAAAATGACACTGCTTATATTTAGGATGGTTTTCTTATTCATATTCCTTTGCAGTTTTTCACATGAGTACTGTGCTGTCAATTGTCAACATGTTGTCTGTTAAAGATTATTTTAGGAATTTATCTTGGTTAAAGCATGTAATTAGGTCGTTTAGATTCTCTGTAAATCACTTGTGAATCATTTTCCTGAAGTATTAATGAATAGTGCTAAAATTCTCACCATCATGAATTTGGGAAAATAAATAGCAAGTCCTAAGAATGGAATTTATGCAAGAAATATGATAATTTAGTTATACTAGGAAAGAGGTCGAGATGCATAATTCTTAACTGCTCATCTGTATCTAAATTTACTTCATAGAAAGAGACAATAATCAGTTTTTAATATTTCTTCATTGATCAATTTCCTAATCTTAGGATTTGTAAAAAAATCTCACACCAAAATTTCTGAACAATATGTATCATTTGTGAAATTTTTCAGAGATCTAAAGAACTGCCTCATTTTCTGTCTCTCTGTAGCCAAATAGCCTCTTCTTTTGAAAAATATTGAGACTGATATACTTTGTATTTGTTGCTTTAGACATTTTGCTTTATAGCTATTTTTTAATTATCTGTAGTAACTATATGTTTTGCATTTACTGATCCTAACTAATAATTTCATAAGGTAACAATTCTCTGCTTTTTATCTTTTTCAGACTAACATTCCGTTCTTACTGAATGTACTGGAAAATCAGAAATTTTTAAATGGAACTGTGGATACTTATTTTATAGATGAAAACCCTCAACTTTTCCAATTTCAACCAACTCAGAACAGAGCACAAAAGTTATTGAACTATTTAGGTACAGTGCTTGTCAATGGACCTTTAACTCCCCTTGCAACAGGGTTAAAACCAGCTGAGGTAAAACCTCATGTTCCAGAGGTTCCAATGAGTAAGTTGATGAACAATAATGCTCTTCATCTTCAATAATTATAGTTATCTCTATGGTCAAGAGTTAGATAATATTTTTAATGCTTAACCCTTGTGTATTTAAATGAAAATCCATATATTTGGAAAGTATTGAAATTATTGATAATATTTTTTTCTTTAAATAATAGTTCTCATATTCACATTTTAGTTAAGTTTGATGATTTTGAAATTACTATTGTTCTCCATTTCTTAAATTCAATGTATTTCTACTCTCTCATGGTTTAAACTTAATGACTAGCATTTTGAAATAGAAGTTTTAAGAAAGCAATTATATTAAAATGGGTGTGAAAGAAATGCCTCATTCTTTCATTTGTAATTACCAGGAATAATTTGCTATACCATAATGAAAGTAAAAGTATTTTGATAATTTTTGTCTATGAAAAGTGATTTAAAGAGCAATTCTTTGGCAAAATTTCTAAAATTTGGTTCAATCATTTAATTTCCAAGTTTCTTGAAAAAACAATTTGAATAGTTTATATTTATACCCTCAATGAAAGTATATGCCAATTGAGTATATTTTTTATGGCTTTCCAAAATTTCTTGCAATGATATGAAGTCTTTTTTTTCAAACCAATCGAAGCAACCAATTCTTTAATTTGGATTTATTTTCAAGTACCTGCAGTTTGTGGTTTAATGCCCTTGTGTTGCAAGTCTATTGTATTGGATCACAATCCTTGGGTTCAAGAATTAGACTAGTTTGAATTAAAGATTGCATGGTAATACTTAAATGGATTTTGGTAGCAATTCAGATTGAATATTTATTTAGGTGGAGTCAATGAAGCAATTTTAATTTTTAATTATTTATTATATATGATTTGATGATGGTGAATGAGAATGATATTAACAATATAATTTTGGTACTTAATTTGATAGTTTGTATTTTTATTGTAGAAAGGTTTTTGTAATTGAATTGTTACTTGAACAATCAATGATTATTTCAATTGCAAGAAATAAATTAATGCAGCAAGTAAGTTGAAAAATATAGAATATGAATTATTCTTAAATTATATTAAATACACTCAAGTCTTACAACAATTCAATTTAAGGAGATGTTAAGGTTGCATTTATTGTGATGAATGAGCTTTCTTAATGAAAATAATTTCATCTAAATGAATAACTTTATACGAAAACATTTGAATTACTACCAGCTTGAAGAAGCTAACAATTTTCATTTTCTCATGTTTCTCAATATCCTTTCAATCTGAGTAAGGGGGGATCTCCTGGAATTAAAGTATGAATTCATCATCAACAGAGAATGGTTTTCCTAAGCCTTACAAATAAATGGTCAGAAAAGCAAATTTTTTAAAATCCAGAAATGCATGTTTCTGTAATCAAAAGTCATATAACCTTCATATTGCACATGTTCAATACTCAACACAGCATGAATAATAAGGTACCCTTTCTATGAATGTTCCCTGTTTGGTTCCCTAAATAGAAAGTTTCAATATAACATATATTCAAGCAAAATTTATTTTATTTATTGAGACTTAATTTCTTTTGCTGAATATAAACCTAATGCCTGCTAAAACATTTGATCAGTAATAATCAATGAAGGGAAAAATTTGTTAACTTCAGAGATTATTGCAATTTGCTTCCTTTCAAAACTAAGGCTATGGTAGATTCTGAGCTGATGCATTTTCAAGTTAAAATTAAGCATGTAGTAATAGGTGCTATTTTCTATGCTGAACTGAAACTGTTCTGGACTTGACCTTCACAATCAAACTTTAGATTTATTTTTAAAAGCTTTCACTTTGGTTGAAATATATTTAATTTCTTTTTGATTTGGCTTCAGCATATCTCTAACTTTGCAGTATATTTAGATTATGAATAACTAAGTTATACAGTGACACTATTGAATGTAGTGAGAAATTGTTTAATTTGAAAAGATCTGGTGCTATCCTGGCGAATGCTATGAGTGAAGTCTTCTCAGATTGCTTGCCAAGTTGTTTATATGAAGTTTCTCAACATTTTGACTCCTTCTTCTGGAACCATCTTAAGGGGCAAGTATAAAGCAAAATTTACTCCTGAAGTTTGTTGCAGAGCTTAGAACCAAAATGTTGAGAAACATTAAAGAAACAATCTGGCTGGCTACTTGAAGACTTCTTTGTTATTCAATTGTTACAAGTTCAACTTTTAAAAATTTGTTTAAGCCAAGCATATTATAATATATGCACATGCAAAAAACATTACATTCAATTAAATCTTACCAGTTGTTACTAGCTAAAGTAAGCAAATTGACAATTTTTTCAAGAAAATTAAAATATTTGTTTATTTAGTATTCCCTATTATAATCAATAATGATTTATTTCTGTACTTACACAAATTAAAATTAAAATGAACTTCCTTTTATAAGAGGATTATTAACCTAGTGTTATTATAATAGTAAATAAAAGATCAAGGATAAAGAAAGTGAAAATGCTTGTATAGTGAGGCAGCTACAAAGCCTAGGTAAAGATGCTAAGATTTTTGTGTTAAAGCTGCAATTTGCTGAGGAAAAGGAATAAGTTGCTGGAATATATATATGAGATAATCAAGGAATTAATGGAATTGAAAATGAATGAAGGATAATGGATGTTAAAATGCGGCTAAGAATAAATTGTATTAATTAATACTGGATAATCAGATTCATTTAATATGCTTAGTTAGATGTGAGGCACATTTGCTTGAATTCTAATACAGATATGTGGGAGGTGAGGAAAAAAGTGAGTATTATTTAAAATAGAATGAATATTTTGAGTGATTCATTGGAAATTTCCAGTTGCCCTAGGGTATTCAGGTGGATGAATGTAGTTTCTACATTCAGATTTTCCAGACAAGTTGGATATAATACTAAAATTTTCTTGAAGTTAAATTTATCAAATTTGCATTGTTTGAATATTATTTCAGTTTTTGTAATATAATTTATACTCATTAACTTAACAAAGATTTTAAAAATGAACATATTGTTGATTGCTGTATAACATGTTGCCTTTGAAAGGAATGATTGAACTCAGAATTCTATTACTTTAATTGAACTATTAATTTGAGACAAAGCATCACTAAGGAAGAGATGTTTGATTTTCCTTGCTTTTTAGATTGAACATAACAAAGAGAGAGGATAAACCATTAGCAATGAAAATCTGTCAAATAATCAAATGGTCTCAATAAAGCTTTTGTTCAATAGAGATATATTGAGTAGGATATGGAAGGGAGCATATTCAAGGAATGGTAGTAGTCGTAGTAGAAGGTGAAGGGAATAATATTGTCAGTATAGGTCAGGGGTTGGCAACCTGTGGCTCGCATGCCACGTGCAGCTCTTTGGATATGAAATTGCAGCTCTTTAGTTCCATACGCAAATATTACTTATTAAAAAAAAACACATTTAAAAATGATTTTGAATCGACTAACGAGGATTGTTCACCATTTCTCTCTCTCAGCCCATTGTACTTGCTTTTCACTCCACCTCTCCCCAAAAAATATTTCTGCGAGTGCTATTTATTGTCGGCAAAGAAAATTTTTGTGGCTCTTTAAAACTTTGAAAAATTGTAAATTGTAATTTTTGGCTCTTCCAACTCAAAAGGTTGCCGACCCCTGGTATAGGTGGGTTCTGAATAAAATCAAGAGATTGGTTTTAGGAGGAAATTGTGAGGTCATGGTAAGTAAGAAAATTGTTCTATTCTATGAGAAGAGGGGAAATTGAGATGAAGGGACTTTAGAATGCAAAGGAAGAAAAAAGTAATATGAGGTTAAAAAGTACATATAAAATATTTTATATTAAGTAATTGTTATATGAACATGGTTTTCTAACTTTGGGTTAGTTTTATTAAAAAAGATAATCTGAATATTTGATTTAAATTTTGATGAAGAAATTAAGAAATGTGTGGCTGATGATAATGCCTTTGAAATAAAAAAGAGCAAATAGTAATTAATAATACTTACCGAATTTCTATGAATGTAAGGAGGATCAGTTATCAAATTAGTTTTTCTACTGGTTGAACATTTAATACCCAGTTTTTAATAGTATATGAATTAAATAATTATCACTGTCTTTTGCTGCATTACTTAAATCTTAAGTTCATTTTGATTGTTTTGTTGCTAACTCAGTCTTATTGTCTTTACCACTTAGTTAATTCTTAGACCTACCATTTGCATGTGGCTTATTGTTTTTAATTTATTGTATGCACTTTTTTAAGAGTATGCAGATTTTTTTAACTCCAAGAAATTTCAGGTGCAAGGCCTGCTGTCTCCTCTGTTGAAAGTGATGACGATGGTGATGTAGTAGGTTAGTACAATCCTATGGCAGACATGCGACAATTCTATCTCATTTCTTCAATTTCACAGTATGATAGCTCAGAATTACCTTTGAGAAACTTAACTATTTGTTTCAATAATCAATGGAAAAGTACAAAATTGGTATTTTCTATTATGGAATTAAACTAATAATTTGAGCATGCAAATATCATAACAAATCATACACACCGTAGTGTAGTTGATTGACCCCAAATGAAACTTTCTTTAGTAAATTGTGTTAAATCTTAATTTCTTAAAAATCTATAGCTGATATCCAACTTTAATTTCCGGTATAAGTCTGAGTATGCTAGTATTATGGATCATTGGAAAATATTTCTTTTGCAGAATAAGATAAAAAAGTTTTTTTCTACTGTTTCATATTCAACAATTTCTTTTGTTTTGGCTATCTTACATAGTATTTATAGGAAAGAATATTTAATGAAAGACAGTTTCTTATTAAAGCTGTGATTAACTTCTTGAGTGATTGTAGTTCTGGTAGAAGTATGCATAAATATTTTGTGATATTTTATGGTAGTTTTGTTGATAGGGACTGCTATTTTGCATGAAATATCATAATGTATCCTCTTATCACCTCATGACCAATGACAAATTCATTAACAAAAGAGAAAATTTTGGGAGGTTATAGAATATTAATTCCTATAGTAAAAGTGCAATTACATGGAATTATAGGTTAAGCATGTGATCAAAGTATCATCCAATAATTGATACATAATAATGGTTCATTATATATTTTTGGTTTTTCTATAATAAACTTGCCTAAAAAATTTTCAACTAGATATTGGGAGAATTGAGGTAATAATCAAAAATAATTTTCCAGCAGTGAAAATTAATGTTTGAGATTAAATAAATTTTCAGTTAATTATTGTGTACATTGTATAAGTTTTTAAATTACCATTGTTTATGAAAACCATTTTAAGAATTTTATCCTCTAGGTATGGTATCTTAGTGTAAAGTCATTGACCATCATACCAGTAATGTTTTTTTTACTCAAATCTAAAACTTAACATTAATTATAAGAATGTTGTGATATATCATCAAAGAGTATAGATTTCTATACCATTTGAAGCGGTATGTATTCCTAGAAACATTGTTTTGAATATTTTTTTAATATCAAGCAATAAAACTTTTAATTACTTTAAGATACATTTATTATAATCTTTTACAAATTACTATATAATTTCCACTATGTTCTTTAACAATTTAACATTTTATTTGATTTTATGAGAGCTATTTGAAGTTCTTAAGTCACATAAGTTGCAACTCTTCAATATTTACATTATAATCTAGTATATTGAAAAATTGTGAAATTGCTCTGGTAATTTTTCTAAAATTTCTCAATTTCTTATGTTATCCACAAGAGAATTATTTTTCGCTAATATATTCTCATTATTATTTATTGGAAAATTTTTTATCATCACTTTACTTTTATCTCAGGCATTGAACCACCGAAAGGATTTAGAGATATTTTGCTGAAACAGGGTCCAGAAGGTTTTGCTAAAGCTATCAGGCAACATAAAGGACTTCTATTGACTGACACCACACTTCGTGATGCTCATCAATCTCTCTTAGCAACAAGAGTACGTTCTCATGATCTCCTGAAAATATCACCATTCATAGCTCATTCCTCCCTTGGTCCAGCCCTTCTGTCTGTAGAAAATTGGGGAGGAGCTACTTTTGATGTTGCACTTCGTTTTCTGCATGAATGTCCATGGGAAAGATTAGAAGACATGAGAAAATTGCTCCCTAATGTTCCATTCCAAATGCTTCTGAGAGGTGCTAATGCAGTTGGATATACCAATTATCCTGATAATGTGGTATACAAGTAAGCTATGCATTCAATTTTAGTTAACTGCATGATTAATTAATGCTATGAAATAGGTTTTCATTAAGGCTACTGGTTTTTATTTATTTTGTTTCCTATGCTTTGTCAACTATTTTTTATGATTGGATTTCTTCTCACAGTGGAAAATGGCATTTTACTAACTAACAAATTCAATAGATGAAACCTTCACACTGTGGAACACAATCCTTATTTGAAAGGACAATTAAGGATAATTTCACTTATTTTGAAATATATTTATTTTTAAAAAAGTTGAATTTTTTATTGACCTTTCAAATTTAAATGGATACTGATAATTTTTAGAAAAGTACAATAGGAACAGCGTATTCATATGTAAGACATGAAAAGTTTACTGTTGGAGTTTATAATGTCATTCATAATGGTCATTAATAAAATATCCATTCAAAAACACAGTATGTAATAGAAAATAAACAAGACCATGGTGAAATTTGGAAATATAAAATGAGAATGACTAGTTTTAAAAATTACTATCACTTAGTCAAAATAATAAATCACTTATCCAAAAAAACTAAAGAAATGGAGAGCATGAAATAGATTGAGAGAAGAGAATTCTGTGTTTGGAAATTAATATTATTTGAATATACGAATATCAATATTTCCATAAAATGCTAATGCAGTGTTATCAAATCCTACAAAAATGTTATTAAATTTTATCCAATCTCAAGGTATCAAACTTGCCCAAGAGCTTAAACAAAGGAGGAATTTAAGGTCATTTTCATAAAAAACTTCTTAAAGTTTGTGGCATAAAAAATTGGACAATTCTCTTCAATTCCAAAGGTGTTTACCCTTGCTCATTAGTTTCTTCTATTTTACTCCAGCAAAGCTGAATGATACTGTGCATTTCATTAATCATGTTGTTTTCTTCAATTGTTACTCCTACACAACATAAATATTATTTCCATATTTACAGTAATAAAATTTTTGCATTTTGAATATATAGATTATGAAATTAAATTTGGACTTCATATAAATGGTCTAGAAAAGTATTTAGAATATTTTAAAATTTCTAATGTTTATAATAATTGACCATAATAGTAAAATCTGTTGGACATAAAGTGGAGAAGAACCATTATAAAATGAATGTAAATATTTCATATTTTTTCACGATGAATTTATTCTGCAACTGGTTTCATAAATTTTAGTTGCATCTTTTATTTTATTATCTATTTCTTTAAAATAGCATTTCTATGAAGTTGAGGATTTCCCTCAATATTTGAAAATAACTTAATTGGTTGTTTTCCCATTACAATAAGAAAAAGTCTAATAGGCACT
The DNA here is from genome assembly GCA_020796165.1 of Pantala flavescens. Lineage (NCBI taxonomy): Eukaryota > Metazoa > Arthropoda > Insecta > Odonata > Libellulidae > Pantala > Pantala flavescens. The sequence goes on from CM036882.1 coordinate 20,651,443, forward strand.
ACACATATGCTTTATTGGATGCTCTGATTCATTATCAATGGAGATCCATTTTTATAATAGTGAACTAATATTTTAATGTATTTTGCAGATTTTGCGAACAGTCAGTGAAAAGTGGAATGGATATCTTCAGAGTTTTTGACTCCTTAAATTATCTTCCTAATTTAATTGTTGGAATGGAAGCAGTTGGAAAAGCTGGTGGAGTCATTGAAGCAGCTATATCATACACTGGAGATGTTTCTGATGAGACTCGGAAGAAGTATGACCTTAATTATTACCTGAATTTATCTGACGAATTAGTGAAAGCAGGAACTCACATTCTAGCTATTAAGGTAAGATAGAATTGATCAATTTCATCTGGAATAAATGTGTTAAAAAAAAACTTGTACATTTATTGTTAATAGCAAAAAATTCAATTCTCGTAATAAATCAATATATCTTGGGAAGAAGGTGAAGAAAAATAAAAATATGAAGCTAAATCAATAATATTCTCTAATGAGAATCTAATAACTTACCTCCTTAAGTTAGATTTCCATATAGATGGAAACTAGAGTTCTCTTCAACAATAAAAATATTTGATCATTTTTATCTGCATGTTTCAGGATATGGCTGGTCTACTCAAGCCCAGAGCTGCCAAACTTCTTGTAACTGCATTAAGAGATAGACATCCTGACATTCCAATTCATGTCCATACCCATGACACTTCTGGAGCTGGAGTTGCATCTATGCTAGCTTGTGCTGATGCTGGTGCTGACGTGGTTGATGTTGCTGTTGATTCCATGTCAGGCATGACTTCTCAGCCCAGTATGGGAGCTGTTGTAGCTTCTTTACAAGGCTCAGAATTAGATACAGGTTTTTATTATTTGAATGTTATTTATTCATAACTTAATTTTAAATTATTGTTCTATGAGAAACAGTTAATCATGGCTTGGTTAACATAAAAAAGGGTGACTATTAAATTTTGTAATCAATATCTTCTGTTTTTTTAGGCTTGCACTTAAAGGATGTTAGTGAGTACTCAGCTTACTGGGAACAAACCCGAACACTATATGCTCCATTCGAATGTGCCACTACAATGAAATCAGGAAATGCAGATGTGTATCTGAATGAAATTCCTGGTGGTCAGTATACAAACCTGCAGTTCCAAGCTTACTCCTTGGGTTTGGGAGATTTCTTTGAAGATGTTAAAAAGGCATATAGGGAAGCTAATCTTCTGTTAGGAGATATAATTAAGGTATGACTTTAAAGTACAAAGTAATTCCTTATTCAGGTTTGTGTTAAATTATTTTCAACTAACCCTCTTTGATGAAATTCAATCTTTTGGTTTTCTTGCTCTCATAAAATTTATTTTAATCAATTGCTCTTCATTATCTCTGCTTATCATATTTACACATGATGCAAATAAAAACTGGAAAGCCTCCCTATTAATTGTTTACTTGAATAATACTTGAAGTAGGTATAATGTTCTACATTAATGAAGGAAAACCCCCACCAATGTCAGCAGAACTTGATAAGCATGGTCAATGACTAAGCTATTGTCATTCCTATCATCTTTTTTTATTTTGTTGTTCAGTTGTTATTTTTATTAAGTTTTATATTTTATGGCTTTGTTAGAAATGAAAAAAATTTGTACGATTATTTGATGCTCTATAAGTGATTTTAGCAATGCATTACTTAGAAAATTGTTCAATGTTACTAGTGTTAAGCAACTGAAAGAATCATCAAACTCTTTGAAGTCAAAAGGGAAACTTTTGTTGTCATGATTTGTTTCCAATATTTAGTCCAATATTCTCTCATAATATAGAAACAAAGGAATACCTTTACCTCAAATTAAACTCATTCTAACAAAACTGAGCTATCTACTCTAATCATCATCAACTGTTACTCTAGAAAAATACTAAGAAATGATCGCTTAAATGGATATGGATAAGTCATATGGTGATTAGTAGTTCTCTACTTGATTAAAATGAGTTTGAAGAGAATAAAGATTAGACAGAAGGATAGATAAATAGAGGCATCATGAAACTTACAGCAGTGTTGTGGAAATTTGAAGTTCAGAGAAAGTTAGAAAAGTGTTGTCTTTATGCTTCATTAAAAATTACTAATGATAGTGATATAAGAATAGGAAGATGAAGAGCAGAGAGAATTGAATGGGAATCAAACTGCTGGTTTAAAATATGGTAAAGTTTTGAGTGTTTAAATAAAGTGTTTGAATTATGAAGATGCTTTGTTGCAATTTTAGAAATGGATTATAATTTTTTTAAATCTCCAGTTATTCTCTGGAACACCATTGAATGTTCAATGATATTAAAGTCAAAATATCCCATCTTAAGGGAGCATGGATAGTCTTTATCTATGCAATTTGGAAAAACCATTGTTTCCTCTCAGGGTATGGATGTCAGCATACATCCATTGTTAATTGAGTACCACAACGTAATTGTTAGAAGGGGATGCTTTTTGGGTCAATATAAATAGATAAAATAATTTTTCAATTTGGGTAGAGGTAACTTTTTTGGGCTCTTATGCTATTTCATTAATGAATCGCCGAATGAATCATGAAAGTGAAATAAACATTCAGAATTTTCTAAGATTTCCAAAATAGACTTTTCTACTTTCATCAAACGAACTAAAACTATTCAAATATTTAATATTTCTTACTAATTCGATTTCCAGAACTATTTTATACTTGGGTGTATTTTCTTTTCATAGTATCATAATTACCTTTTCCTTACCTCATGCTTGATATAATAATTGCCTTTTCTAGGTTACTCCATCATCTAAAGTAGTGGGAGATCTAGCACAATTCATGGTTCAAAATAAGTTAACTGCAGAGCAAGTTCAGGAAAAAGCAGAGGAGCTCAGTTTCCCAAAGTCTGTTGTTGAATTCTTGCAAGGCTACATTGGCACTCCTCATGGTGGATTCCCAGAGCCATTCAGGTCCAAGGTATAACAGAGTTTAGTAATACTTATTTCAGTTGACTGATTCTTGTGTTATGTTTAATCTAATTTTCACATTTAGGTCTTGAAAGGTCTTCCTAGAGTAGAAGGTAGACCTGGTGCTTCAATGCCACCAATGGATCTTGATAAATTAAAGGAGGATTTGGAGGAGAAATTTGGAAAAGTCTCTCATAAAGATGTTTTAAGTGCTGCATTGTACCCAGAAGTATGTGATGAGTTCTTTGACTTTAGGCAACGTTTTGGACCGATAAAGATAAATTGGACACAAGAATTTTCCTCACTGGACCAAAGGTTGGAGAAGAGTTTGAGGTAAGATAATGCAGATTTGGTTAAAATTATTAGATTGTTTAACTTAACTTTCACATTTTTTGTTATAATATATAATCCTGATATTTGTCTCCGTTTTTGCAGGTAACAATCGAGAAAGGAAAAACACTTGGTATTAAAACACTGGCAATGGCAGAAGATCTCACAGCAAATGGGGAAAGGGAGGTTTTCTTTGAACTGAATGGACAACTACGGTCTGTTTTCATCAAGGACAAGGAAGCAGTTAAGGTAATGGTTTTCACCTCATTTAAGTGTAAAAATTTGATTCCATTTAATTTTTTGATTATAACCAGTTAATTTAAAAATGATATTTTAAAAATGTCTTTTAGTTTTGTATTTGATATTCTGATAGTGCAGTATATCATTGGTTCAAATTATTATAATAGAAATTTACGAATTATTGTTTCCTCCAAATTCTTAAATTCTGCTTTGAAAACATCTGATTGGTATTATGTAAAGTCAAAATCACTGATATAGAGTTGTTGACTGAAAGTAGTAAATTTTTATACACATTTTATTAATATTTTAAGGTTATAATTTGTATATAAATTAATTGAAGCACAACTTTCCCTTTTCAATAAACTGTTGAAGTATGGTTTTTGCTTCAAGTACTAAATTAGAAGAATTTAAAATAAGGGCTTATCAAAAAATAGAAAATTGCAATGACTCATGCTGAGGGTGATGATTCATGTGAATATAAAAAACTTGATCATATGAATTTGATTTATTTTAACTTGCCATTCAACTTAAGGATTTCCAGTTTCTTTGAATGTTTATTCAGTAGTTGAATTCTTAATTACAAGGCAATGCTTTATCAGCATGATATACACTAATAGAGGCGAATTAATTTTAGTAAAACATTCAGCAATCCTGTTACTTGTAAAAACTAATCTAGACTTAGTCATAATAAAAATTTGAGATTACTTTTTAAAATATTAAAATTGAAGTGAATGTATTGGGAAACTCACTACTACTATAATTTACTACTGTTTATCTACGCAGGAACTTCATATTCATCCTAAGGCAGTGAAGACAGTTAAAGGGCAGGTTGGTGCACCAATGCCTGGAACTGTAATTGACATTCGAGTCAATGTTGGAGATAAAGTAGAGAAGGGAGCTGCTTTGGTTGTATTGTCTGCTATGAAGATGGAAATGGTGGTGCAAGCACCTATTGCGGGAGTCATCAAAAGTCTTGATATAACAAAGGGAATGAAGTTGGAAGGAGAAGATCTTCTTATGACAATTGAGTAGGTGATTTGATCTGTTACTATAAAGTGACAGTTATTTGGCATCATTGTGATAGAGGTGTAATAGAATCAGCAATTGTGCAATATTGCTGCTCATAATATTTCCAGATACTTGAGAATACAACTCATCCCGTGATGTTTTCCTGTGAAGACTAATGCTACACATTACATAATATTATGGGAAACTGTGAAAAACATCTAATGAGTATGATTTTATTGCCATTAATTTTTAGTTATTTTTCAGAAAGCTTTCATGGAATTCTCCTAATTCAAATTAATCTGAACAATCTGATTTGGATAACTAAAATTTGTAATGGTCTAGGAAGTTATTTAAAATATCTCCAGTGACCATGAGTTATTTCATATGTAAATATGTTTTCCAATGCAAAAGAATTTCTGTATATCACTATTAAAATGGTGTAAAATTGTTTTATTGAAGGGATTATCTAAATCTGTTATTACTGTGTTATTATTTAAGGATGAAAAATTTATAAGTGATTGTTTCATGTTTAAAATCATGTATTACAACAGAGTTTATTGGATGTTTTCCATTTATACCAAGGAAAATGCAATTTTTAGAGTTAAAATATTTTTATATGATAGAGTAAATTTGATGAATTTGTTTAGAGGTGCTTTTTACTTTGAATCTCATTTGAAGAGTGTGTGATTATATCATTCAAGTATTCAGGGAAAATGTACTTATGATTTATAAAATTGTATTTTCAAGCATAGTGTTTCTATAAAACACTTTTTTAAATGACAATAAAGTAAATGTTTGTTATATATCATTATAGAAGACTGAAAAATAAATAATATTAATATTATTAATATTGGTTTCATATGAACAGAATGAATGACAAAAGAACACATCCACATAGATACATATGCCAAATTCTGCTAATAACCAATGTCTTCTACGAAAAGTATTATAGAGATGTCAAAAATATTTCATTAATGCATAGCATCTCCAAAAAAGTTAAGTAGTATTCAAAAGGATAAAGTACTATTTAAGAAACACATACGCTTGGTTAAAGGATTTAAAAATTCAATAATCGTCCACTTCAATTGCCTCCTCTTTCCTCTCTTCGTAAATTTTGTTAGCCCACGTGCACACCGCTTTTTCAGACTTCAAACACACAGCGGTTTCTTGAACAATACAAGTCCTTCAAATACTTTACAATTAAGTTTATTTTTCAAAGAATGTGCTTTTTTAGGCTTATGTTAAAAATTCAGTTTACTTTGAAACCTACAGTATTTAGGAAATGGATATGTAATCTTGGAACAAAGACTGGTTATTACTATCACGTTCTCCGTAATTTTATAAATACCTTATCTCTTGCTTCGTTAATGAAGCAAAATAAACATTTGAGAGATTAAAATTCTTCCGAAACTTCAGAAAAAGAGGCAATTGCATTAATTTCGACACGAATTCATTCCACCCTAACAAATTTATTGAGCCTCGGTTCCATCAATTCATGTACCATAAATTTGATCAATGCAGACATTATTAGGGTAAAAATTTCTTTTTTGCCTTTTTCTCTCGAAATTAGATGTATGTGGTAAAATATTTGTCAATATACGACTGAATTAAGAATTATATTTTCAACTTGTATCTTTTTCGACAAGTTCAGAAAAAACATTTTCGCACGCTTCTGAATATAATGTGGAATTTTCTCCTTGAAAGCGTAGGTTTTATTTATGAGCTGAGTCTGGCGAGAAAAAATATTGAGAAAAGATTTCTGTATTGTACATACGCCTACTATTTACCGACACTTGCCAAAATCTGTTATTTACAATGGTAGGAATTAGCTAAGTTTTCTAATTAAAAATTTTTCAATCACGTATAGTGCCATCTCTACAATTAAAAGAGGAACGATATGTATTCAATGTATTCTCAGTAATGCCATCTATTGATGCTACAACAGTACTATTTCAATCATGGAATATAGCTTATCTAACACGTAGGTTCCCCCAACATACCGAAAATGAATGCTTTTTGTCCACGTTATCCAATGAAGATCGGCCACACGACGAATGACTCGTTTGTTGCGTACGGGACCTGTTTAAATATTGTGGTAGTTTCGTGTAATAGGTTTCAACATTCCCGTCGTGAATTACTGCAGTAGGATTTTGGAAATTGAACTTAGAATTGTTTTCTTGTTTTAATTTTTTTATAAGTGAGTTCAATTCTTTTCTGAAGTTTCCTTCGGCGTTTTGATAAACCTTCTTCTGCTGCATAAACACATTTCTAAGTTATTATATTAAATGTAAACCACATTTATTATTTTTCTTTTCTGTTCAGTAGATATGGGAACCAAATGGGTTGTGTGCGTATTTCTATTTACCCTTACTTTAGTCGAATTTTGGAGTAATTGCCAAGGTATTGCAGTAATGAGTGTGGATTTAGGAAGTGAATGGATGAAAATTGCTATAGTTTCGGTAAGTTTAATTTCTTTTTCGAATGACTTGTTAAACGTTTACGTCATACTTATGACACTTAATTTACTCTCAGAATTTCCTTTCCATAAAATATTATTAATTCTTTTATTAGCCCGGGGTTCCTATGGAGATAGCATTGAACAAAGAATCCAAGCGAAAAACGCCAGTAGCTGTAGCCTTTAGAGACGGTGAAAGAACATTTGGGGAAGACGCCGCGAATATTGGGGTATGTTTTCGCGTATAACATGAAAGGTACACTAATGTATCCCATAAACATGTGTACCTTTCATGAAGTACATGAACATCATACTTTTATCAATAGTCGTAACCTTCAATTAAAGGCACTTAAAATATGTTTCAAATCGCTTTCGTTTCCAGGTCCGGTTTCCTGCAAACGCTTATACGTATCTACCACTATTAATAGGGAAAAAAGTGGATTCCCCAGCTGTTCAATTGTACAAGAAAAGATTCCCTTATCATCAAATAATACCAGATCCTGAACGTGGCACTGTTTTATTTCAGCATAACAGGTGAATGTGGATGTCAGATCAACTCTAGTTCGATATAAGCAAACAAAATATTATGACAATTGCCGAATATTATATTTGAGCTTTCTTTATTAAGTTGTGATTACAAAGAACATCTGAAAAATTGTAATACGAGTACATTATATTATTCAGCACTAGCCAATATTGAAGCTAGAAATTTATTACCATATCTAGTTTTCATTGAATCACCATATTAATTGCATTCTTATGTACTCTCTTATGTAGCGATACTCAGTATTCAATTGAGGAGCTTGTGGGAATGTTGCTTGAAGTTGCAAAAATCACTGCTCAAGAGGCTGCTGGAGAAAAACATGTTGTCAAGGAAGCTGTCATCACTGTACCTGGACACTGGGGTCAGGCAGAACGGCGTGCTATTCTTGCTGCAGCTCAGCTGGCTGGAATTAAGGTTCTGCAGTTAATCAATGACCACATGGCTGGTAAGGATAGAAAATATTGGCTCTTTTAGGAGTATTAAAGTACATATTTTTTATTTGTTAAAAATTTAGTAGTTAGGATTTTTGAGTTGTCATTTGTTTAATTACCTCCCATATATTGTTAGATTTATGGTATTTTTTAGTTGTCTTCAGTTTTTTAGAAATAAACGTTTGTCATCTGAATAGGCTTCATTATTCATTGATGATACATTTTATCATGTGATATTGTGAGAATGTCATGAATGGTTTTATTGTTGTACATTCCTTTAAGAAATTGTTAATGATTTCTGTATCCTTTTTTGAAATTATAATTAATGTGTACGAAGATATATGAATTACATTTTATGTTCTTGTAACTTTGTACCCCAGTATGAAAACATACGGATTGAAATATTCATATTCTATCTGGAAAATTTGTACTAGCCAAGGCAATATAGTAATTTGGTCCATAGACCACTCTTATCCCAAGCGTTCTTCAAACCTATATTTCCTTGATAGTTATCTTTTTTCATTAGGTTCATCCTTATTCTGACCTTTTCTCTTAGCATTTAATTCTTGAAATTGATGTTAGATCTTCTGCAGTTGTTACAAAGATAACTATGTTCTTATCAAAATGGAGGTGACATGAATTATTTATTTATCTTATTCCATTCAGAAGTTGGCATTCTTCAATAGCTACTCTGTTTCAAAAGCCAATTGTGTAAGGTGATATTATATGAATCAAAGTTCCAGTACTATCTGTAATGAATATTATTTCTTTAGTATTTATTTATTAATATTATGAATTTATTATATAATATTTGCAATTCATAAGCAAGAAGATGTGGTCTCCTGTACTGAATCCTTCTATGAATTCTGCTTGTTTTCTCATTTAGCCAGTATTATGTCATCTTCAGATGTTCAGGTACATCTCTTATGAGAGTTTTATAAACAAAAGAGTTAAGGCTGATGGGTCATTAATGCTTCAAGTTAAAATATATTCCATATATTTTTATTTAGATTTACATTTGTGTGTGTGTGTGTTTATATATATATAGGGAAAAACAAGTTAGAAAATTCTCCATCTCCAGAAATGCAGTAAACATATATTAAGAACCTATTAACTACTTTAACATTATCTCATTCAATGGTATACTGTTCAAAAATATATAAAAAATATTCTAACAAAAGCTAACAAATTTTAAATGAGGGAATATGAATTTGTTGTAAAATGAAACTTGTAGTGTAGTGAAGTACTTGTAGTAATGAATAAAATTATTAAGTATTTCAATAGAATTGAGATAAGTCCATATTTTTCTGCAATGTTACCATTTTTCTCTTTTTTACCTGCACAACTGTTTAAATTGCCTATGGTGATTTTGTGGTGGTATGCCTGCTTGTCTTGATCTCAGAGTCTGGTAGAAATTTTCAATATCCTCTCCAGCAGCCATCATAAGGTTATATCTGAATTATCTTTATACCTTTAGAAAATCCAGTAGATTCTTTTGCGTTCTCTGTTAGACCTGCTCTTAATTTTCTCCATGTTGTTTCACCCCTTCTTGTAAATCAGGAATCATATGACTTTGCCTTCCCTCCTTTTTTCCCTCTTATTGAATAATGATATAGCTAACATGTAATGATGAAAATATTTACTATGTTTCTCATTAAAAGCAAGGGATGAATTTGTAAAAATAATTATTTTATGCCCTAAGTGATTTGGTTCTTGAATTTGTTGGAATAGTGATGCCCTTCTGCTCTGTGAAGTATATATAGTATATATAAGGACTAAAATAATGTATAACTATTATACTATTTGTGTCTATCCAGTATATATTTTCTTGTTCTTTTCTACCTTTTAGAATTCCTATATATTTGTTTAGAATTTATATATTATTATTTCTATTATTCTATTCTGATTATAATTTTTCTCTTTCCTTTACAAAGTCGCATTAAATTATGGAATCTTCAGGCGCAAAGATTTCAATGAAACTGCACAATACATAATGTTTTATGATATGGGTGCCTCTAGTACAACAGCTACAATTGCCAGTTATCAGATAGTTAAATCCAAGGAAAGAGGATTTCTTGAAACCAATCCACAAGTTTCTATCATTGGAATTGGGTATGTATTTCTAAATTACCCAAATTTTACATTCCATAGGATAAGGGAAGGATGAGTTTTTACTTTTGCAAGAGAAAGCATGCAACTTTTCACAAAGTTCTGTTTAACATTCCATGTATATCATGGAATAGGTATGCAAAACCTTAATCAGAGTGCTATGATAAAATTTTGTCTGCAAATTTAAAACTTATGTAATAAAAACAACTTTGTAAATTTCCACAGAAAAAATTGGTATATTTGAGACCAGTTTCGTAATATAAAATTACATCTTCAGGTGAATATGGTCGTGAATATACCAATTTTTTCTGTGGAAATTTACAAAGTTGTTTTTATTACTATGGCATTCCATAATAGTTACGCCTTCTCATTTTGATTTCATTTCAACTTAAGTTTTGTTTGGTAGCTTAGTTAGGAAATGAATTTTAATAAAATATCTAAACTAAAGAAATAAAAAAAACAAATAGTACTTTTAAAAGTGCGCTATTTATGAAAGCTGAATCCAATTGAGTATTTTAAATAGGAAATTATTTTAACCATGGTCATTGTTTTAAATAGGAAATTATTTTAATCATTGTCATGAGCAGTGTAAAAGGGGTATAGTAAATAGCAGTTCTATTTACAATGCTTAAAAATGCATATTTACCACAGGAGAGAAAAAGAACAACATATAAACACAATCCAAAGCACTGGTTTTATAGAATTATTCTCATTTACTCTCCTGGTCAAAATAATATGGTTTGTAAGAAATGCATGAACAAGACAGAAAGATGGAATTCAAACCTTCTTTAAACTTTCAAATTTTTCTTAGGCTGAACAGAGCCTTTTTTGTTCATTAACTATTAATTATAATTACCTTTTGGTTTCTTTGGTAAATATTTAAAATTTTTGGAAGTATAATAAATATTGAGTACATTTTCTTTAAGTGAACTTTTCTTTTCAGTTATGACCGCACTTTGGGAGGGCTCGAAATGCAACTAAGGCTAAGGGATTATTTAGCTACGAAATTCAATGAAATGGGAAAAACTAAGACTGATGTTTTTGGAAATCCTCGTGCTCTAGCTAAGCTTTTCAAGGAAGCTGGTCGGCTAAAAAATATTTTGAGTGCTAATGCAGATCATTATGCCCAGGTAAATCTTCATCATAGAATGTAATAAATCTGATAAATATATTAGAAAGTTCTTTTTGATTGAAGATGATTTCTCATAGTCCTCAGAAAAAAAACAGTTCAAAGTGAAATCAGTTTTATCAAAGAAACTCTGTAATACTTTTTGAAACATATATCAAGTGCACTAATGATTTCTACATTGTTTTCAAGAAGAAAATGTGTGTTATATATAAATAAATACAGTATGTAAACTCACTAAAACATTCCCTTAAACCTGCCAATGAAACTTGTTTGGAATTTAGTATTGAAGTTATAAATACCATAATAATTTACAAAATCAAAAACTTAGCACATGTACATAATTATTAAGTTCTAAGACTGCCTACTAATGAAAGAGGAAAAAAACACCTACAGAACACAAATAAATACTAAAATAATCCATTTTGGTATCTAGTTCTAATAAGTGTGAATTCTTTATCAACTTTGCTTATAGGTTGAGGGTTTACTGGAAGATATAGACTTCAAACTTTTGGTCACAAGAGATCAGTTTCAGGATCTATGCTCTGATCTCTTTGAGAGAGTCAAAGGTCCTGTTGACAGAGCCTTGAAATCCTCTGGTTTAACCATGGATGTTATAAATCAAGTATGTATTCTTAATATTTTATACATGTCTTTTTGATTTACAGATAATGTTCTGTATAGCTTCTCATTCTCAAGGAGAATTTTTCTTGTATTTGTATTTATTTATCATTGTATTTTTTATGTAGCAAAATTTAATTTGTATACCATAGAAAAGTAGGTCTCTTTTATTTTTTCTTCAGCTTTTCAATGTAATTTTGTTCTAAATTACTTTATTGAAAATATAATACCCAATGATAAGGCGCATAATGTCATGTTGGACAATAATTGGAGATGTGGAAGTTCTATGTGAGATGGCTTCATTTACTGAATTCTGTTTAAAAGCAAACATGTGAGTGATATTAGCTGCCATCTTTTGACTGTTTTAAAAGGGCACCAACTAATAATGTGGAATAATTCATGTGTCTACCACTAAATGCTAGAAATTAATCTGCTGTCAAAGCAGTGGATGACAGATCCTAAGAAAGGAAAGTTAATTGTATCTGCCTATAACTGATTCATTTGCTATTATGGGGTTGCAAAAGGGATCCTTTTAATTGATAACCTTGAAAGAACTGCAAAATTGCTAGTACATCTTTGTATAGTTTCCTCACTAGCTAGATGCCAAAATTTGCAAGAATTGGTTGAAAAAGAAAAACTCAATATCCAACATGTAAATGCACCTGCTCATTAATATCCATTGGGAGTGAGAAAATTAATGAATTTGGTATAATATTTCCTTACTATTCTCTGGATTTAGCAACGTTAAACTTCCATATGATCTCAATCTTGAAGAATATTTTCTTGTGTTGGAAATGCTTTGCTTCCAATAAAAAAAATTGTGAGGGCCGTAGATGAATATTTTCACAGCCTCTCAGATTATCACCTGCAGTGAGAAGTACTGTTACTAAGTGTAGTGATGAAAAGGAGATTATGTAGGAAAGTAAAATTATTTAGTGACTGAATATTGGTTTAATTCATTATCAGGTAATAACTTTTCATCTCACCTTATTATTAATAAATTCATTGGAATTATTTATGATTTGCAACAGGCTTAAATTGAATAATTTTCTTACTTGTCTTTGCCTGTTTGATTCAAGGTCATTTTGGTTGGAGCTGGTACAAGAGTACCAAAAGTACAAGAAGTTCTTTCCAAGGCTGTTGGAATGGACTTGGGCAAGTCTTTAAATACAGATGAAGCAGCTGCAATGGGTGCAGCTTACAGGGCTGCTGATCTTAGTGCGGGCTTCAAAGTTAAAAAATTCATTACAAAGGATGCGGTTGTATTTCCAATTCAGGTTTGCAATTTCTCTTTTTAAATCATTGTAAATCTTATTAAATTTTGATTTGAATTGATTTGAACATTTAGATTAAATAATAATTAATACAATTGTTTTTATAGGTGGTATTTGAAAGAGAAATTGAAAGTGAGGATAGTTCTGAAAAGAAGGGAATAAAGACAGTTCGTCGAATGCTGTTTGGTCCAATGAATCCTTTTCCTCAAAAGAAGATTCTCACTTTCAATAAACACACAGATGATTTCACTTTCTATGTTAGTGAACTAGCTCCAGAATCTGATCAGCTGCCTGAATCTCAATTTGATAATGAGTAAGTATTCACTAGTAAGTTTTAATCATTACATTTGTTTTAGTTATGTGATGAAAATTATTTTTCACATGTGAATTGTTTTTGTTGTGAGAATATTCAGGAGGGGCTGGTTTTGATGAATAAGGCAGATATTGCAAAGAATTTGCACTTTAATTAATGATATTAATATTGTTATTTTGAGCTTAATGAAATATTTATTATCTTAATGAAAAATATTTTCTTTTCCTAACTTTTCTTAGGTACTGGATTCACAGAATTTGTATCGTTTTATTTATTTTTAACTTAAAGTTAATGATCTTGATGAAAGACAATCCATAGTGATGAAATATTCCAAATTCCTGTTTTTTATCCCTTTTGTTTTAATTTCTTTCATATGATTCATAATTGTAGATGAAATTTGTTAACAAACTTTCATCATATCATTTTAGAAATTCACATTCAAGGAAATATTTATTTTAAAATATATTTTTAAATCGTAATTTTTGATGATGAAGTTAAGATTTTTCTAATTTTACTGAAATCCTTTTCTTGATTCCTATTATATACCCTAAAAATTGTAATCTTCCAAAACATATGGACTTGGCAATAAAAAATTGAAAATCCCAAAAAGACAGAAGAGTGATGTATGGCAAGGGAAATAGTAGATTGTGTGATTTTTGGACTTCTGTGCTCCACCAGTTGAATGAGGTTTAGAAAGAGGAAGAATGTAGAGAAAGATCCTTCAGAATATATTGCTTCTTGCTATAAAATATGTGATGTGATGGAAATATTTGTGAAAAACAATTTTAAAAATTTTCTCTTCAATTTGTGATATTCATTTCTAACAGCAAGATAGAGTTGACTTAAAATTTTTATCATTTTAATTTCCTCTAGTGCTGGACACTGGATTAATCTAACTGAAGTTCATATGGCTGGTGTTGGGAGTGCCCTGAAAAAAACTTCTGGTTCAGAATCCAAAGGAGTTAAGGCACACTTTATCATGAATGACTCTGGGATATTGTCTCTTCTCCATGCTGAACTTGTGGCTGAGAAAACATTGTCTCCTGAGGAAGAAGCTGCAGAAGAGAGGAAGGAAGAACAAGCAAATGAGGAATCTCCTCTCTCCAAACTTGGAAGTACCATCAGCAAACTTTTTTCAGGTAACAATTCTTTCTTAGTTATAAAGTTCAATTTTCTTAAAAAGTTGTTAATTTATAGAATAACTCTTTTATTTTAATTGTGTTTAATATTTATTAATTGCAAAGAAGAGCTGCTCTAATAACTGCCATCAATTTTCTGAAATTGGTCATGGGTTTGATGAGAGATTGATTTGAAATTCTATTTAAAATACAAGGGAGGCAAATTTAAATAATTATTTTGAGGTATTTATTAGAGGGATGGACAAATATAACATTGCATAAGGATGGCAATTATAATTGCCCTTTGTATGGTAAGCACGATTGTTACAGTAGATCATTAGTTTCGTTGGAGGAGTAGGAGGAGTTCACTATATATGTAAGGAATATATGGGAAAAGTACAACACCTTCTGAGGCATTTTTTGAAAGTATTTTACTCTGAAGTTTGGGTGAATTTTAAAAACTAAGATGATGATGATAAAAATATTTGGAATAGATTGTCCTTAGCTCCATGCTTGAGTGGGAAGGATCCTGTCATAAGAAAGATGAGCAACATCAAACTTAATCCAAAAAATATACTGACATAAAGATACCCAATCAAGTTAGAGCAATGTGTGAGAATCATGCTACTTTTGAAATACCTTTTTTATTTCATTATCAGATGTATGAAACTGATTGCTTGCTGTAATTGCCGGCCTTGGTGGCTGAGTGCGTAGTGCATTCAGTGCTAGTGCTCCAAGTCTCGAGGTCCCAGGTTAGAGTCCTGGCGGATCGGAAAAGTTTCTGGTCTGGGATGGGATGTATTTGTGTTTGACCGTAGGGGTTAAATGTTAGAGTGGTCTATATAGACTACAGCAGTCATTTTTTTGAGCTGTTAGTCTCTTTGATAGTCTGTTACTCTGACCTATAGGGACTGTTTTGTTCTCTAAATGAATTTCATTGTGCAGAATGCACAATAGTTTGTTGATGTGACTTCTGCAGTTACTTCTTCTTTGGAGTTCCCTAGCATTCTAAGGATGTGCTTTTATGAATGAAAATCTGGCTTTATGGGTTTGGGAAACACATTACCAATCTTTTGGAAAATATTTCCCAGAAAGGGTATCTCCTGTAAGTGATAGTATATTTTTTGGCAGGTCAGAGGCCAAGGGTGATCTGACCTGCTTGCTTTCTGAGCTTTATTTTTTCAAAATTTCTCAACTAGTAAATAACTGTAGATGTTGGCCATGGTGATGGGATAGCTCTCAGAATCACTATAGAACCCAAGCCCACCCCATTGTGACAAGGTGTGAACTAATGAGAAGGCAATGCATGTCATGTATTCAAAATGTTGGTTACATTAATAGTCCAGATTTCTCCTGTATAATATGATAGTAATACAGTGAAATAGCGTTTTAATAAAAATGCATTGTTAAACTAAAAATAATTCTTACCTTTAGAAAAACCACCCTTCCTTTGTAAAATTAGTTTTTTCAAAAGTTCCCATTAGGCCTTCCTAGCTTGTAAAGGTTCCAGGAATAAGTCCCCTCTGTGCGTCACCTCACTCTACCTGTAATCAATGACACCAAGCTCACTTGTTTTTAATTTTTCTTCTTTTTTAAAATTTCCTTTGCTATGTAAAGAAAGTCTCCTTCTTTTACTCAGAAAAATAATTTCAATATGTAACTTAATGATTTAAGGAGGAGAAATTACTTATATATAGTTTGAATTATACATGTATTGTCCATATAATCTTTATTCTTATTCATGAATGATGGTCTCAACTTATAACTAGAAGGTATCTTTGCAGGAGGAGAGGGAAAAAAAGTAGATAATGAGTCCATCCCTGAGAGTGGAATGGGAGAAGAAAATGAAGAAGAAAATTCTAATCAGGAAAAGAAAACTGAAGATGGAAAAAAAACCGATGGAACTTCTAAAAAATCAAAAGATAAGACTGAAAGCAAAAATGAAACAAAGACTGAGGACTCAGAAAAGAAAAAACCAAAAGTGGTGATACTGAAGGAGGCTCTAGTAGTGGATGAAAATAGATTGGATGTACCTGATCTGGCTGGAGATAAGCTAGATGATTCTATTAGAAAGTAAGTTGATAATCAATTAATTTATAAAATGTTGCAATTTGGCCAGTGGACCAGGTGGCTACTGTGTAAGGGAAGAAATAAGTTACAATGACATATCTGTATGGAATTTGCCTGAAGAGAAGGGGGATTAAAGTATCTCCTGCAGTAACATAGTATAGAGTACCTACATAGAATGCTAAGAGAAATCCACAACTTTGTATTTTATTTGTAGTATGCATACAAAATGGTTAGGTTATTGAATAACTTTTTTGAATATTACAGAAAGAGTATAAAGTAAAGATACAAACAATATTTAAAGCTTTCTTGTAAATATATCAATATTTTTAGGCATAGGAATGATGAGTTCTCAAGATCAAGCATTCCTTTCCCTTACATATTTGTTAGTAAATAAATGTTTGTGATAATTATAAATTTTTAAAGTATTTTTTCTTAGCATCTATCATACTAATCTTTCTTGCTGTGTATGAACAGCCCATGTAGCAGGTAGGATCCATTACATAATGTAGCATAGACCGCAACATCTTCTAAGAACTCTCACTCCTGGAATTCATGTAGGAGCTATCTTTTGCTTAAATCCTCTATTTGGGAGGGAATTCCGAGCTGCATCCTTAAGGTTCTGAGTAACAAACACTGATATATTGAAAAAAATTCTTTAAGCAAAAATTTTGCAGGACCTTTACTATTTCTCGAATTTAAGCTCATCTGCTGGCTCCCATAAGCTGCATTTATACTGAAAGGGAGGCTTAACTAGTGCAAATTAGCATCTCTTCTGGGCTTTTCTTCACACCTCTTGACTAATTTTTTGACAAAATAGTTTCTCAAGTGCTTGTCCACATATGTTACTAATGTTGGCACCTCATATTATCATCTTAGAGAGGGTTACACCATGGTATTTTACCGATTCTAGTGTTATGAAATCCATGCCCTGGAGTCTGTATGAATAATCAAAAGATCTAGATCTTTTTTCAAAGAAGTAAGGAGAAAACTGTGTTTTTGTCTCCAATGGCTGCTAGAATATTCTTTTGTTATTTCCACCATTGTATGAATTTTTTAATTATACTTTAGTTTTGTACTTAATACTCCAGCTACCAATTATAACACAAATTATTTTTTCTAAGTCGCTAGATAAGAAAAATTTTTGTAATGAAAAATTTATTATAACTTTTTTATTAATGCCAGAAATAGAAATATCATAATAAACCAGTAAAATATGTGGGAAATAATTCAGAATTTTATTAGCTTAATAGACATTTTTCAGAAATTCCGTTTGATAATGATTTTTAGCAATGACTCAGGCTGATTAAATATTGGTAACTTGTGCTGAAAACTATTAGGTGTAACCACTACAAAAACAAAACTTATTATGAAAATATTTATTTAATAGATCTGCTTTGCCCTAGTTGTTAATTATGTAGCTTTTATCTTTCAAGGAACCACCTGTTTGCTCTTTACCTTGGACCTATTGAGTGTATGACTAAAAACTTTTGGGTCCTCATCCAAATATTCACATAAAATTTTCTTTTTAAATAGATTTAGAGAATCACAAATGGCTCAGTTTGTTACTGATTTTGCCTCTCTATGATGAATTTTTGCAATCAACTGATGTTTTTTGATCCTCCTCCTGGTATTGAAATCTCAGTTGCTTTTAATCAGTGATGAAGTTAACATTGAAAGTCAAGGTGAACAGTAATCTAAAATATGCATTATTGTAGAATCAATCAATTACTCATCAAATACTGCCACAAAGTAACACTTGATCATATTAAATTTATATAGTATAATCTCCCTATCACATACCTGTCTAGCTGTGTTGAGGTGCAAGCTTATAGTATATAATATTATAGTATTTAATCTTATTTTCAAAAATTTCTATTTCCAATAGTTATGTATTTTTTTATCTTACTTATAGGATTGGAAAACTGAATGAATTGGACATAATTCGAAGAAAAACAGAAAGTGCTATGAATGCTCTTGAAAGCTTTGTTTTTGATTTGCAAATGAAACTTGATACAGAAGAGTATACTGCTGCTTCTACTCCTGAAGAAATTGATTCAATTTTAAAAGTGTGTGCTGAGGTAATGCTGTTCTTCATTGTGCGATTAATTCTATTGTATTGATTTATATATTTTTAATCCCTCAATATTCAAATTTTCTCTCTTTATTTTATGTCTTTTTATTCATTATTATGTAATATTGGCAGGTTTCTGAGTGGATTTCAGAAGATGGTGCCCCTGGTATGGGAGCAAATGCAGAAGATTACGAGAGCCGTTTGACATCTCTTAAGCGTTTATCAGGTCCTCTGATTCAGCGTGTCGTGGAGCATCACGGACGTCCTGAAGCTATTCGATCTCTTGATTCACTTCTTGGAGCAGCTGAGACTTTTTTGAATGGTGCCCGTACTTCTGGAGATGGGGCAACGGGTAGTGATGGAAAAGGTGGTGCATTCACAGAAGTAGAATTGCAGACACTTGACAAGTTGATTTCTGAGACCAAGGTATGGATGTTGTGGTCATTATTTTTTCTTGTTTATTATAAACTGCATTGAAAAGTATTCAAAGATGCATTAGAAATTCACCGTGGTGGAAGTTTTTGTCTGAAACTAATTATTATTAATATTTTTCAAGGGCTGGAAAACCAAAATGGAAGAAGAGCAATCCAAACTCTCTCTATCTGTTGCTCCAAAGCTAACAATCAAGGCAATTGCTGAGAAAATGGCTGCTTTAGATAGAGAGGTAGATCCATCAATTTTCTTTAAATTCAAGTTGGATAAATTGTTTAATTCAAAGTTTATAAAGTATGGCATTTAGTAATAATATTACAATATATAGCTTAGAAGGCAGACCCAATTACATTAATTCCAGTAAAACTGCCTCTTATTCCCAAATTATCTTTGAGAAAAGTTTCTATTTAAAAAATATATACCTCCTGTTCTTGGAATCATGTTTATTTCTCTTGTATTTTTTCTGTCTATTTACATTGAATTTAATTTAAATTTGAATCCACTCAAATCTATTTCTCTCTGGTTTTTGGTTATACATTTGGTTTTGCTATACATTTCATTTTTATTTATAAAATTTTAGAACAATTTTTGAATTGGGCTAGCAATTCAAAGAATTGTTTATTTCAATAAAATTAGGTGTATTATAATATCATTAATCTCATGTATCATACCAAAAATAGTATATTATCCTAACAAATCTAAAATAGAAACAATTTTTTTAAAGTTCTTCAAACTCAGGTAGCCCTTCACAACAGAATTTTATGGTGGTAACTTTATTTAAAAATTAAGTGATCTTCATCATTGAATATTTGTTTGATATCATAAAGGATATTAATATTTAAATAACTTCTTTTTACAGATAAAATATCTTATTAACAAAATAGAAATCTGGAAGGCTAACAAAGCCAAAGAAGCAAATGCTGCCAAAGGTATCTCAGTGACATTATTAAATAAAAAAGTTAATAGGTTGCTGTTTTTATCAAATAACTTTTATTTTTATTTGATTTCAGCAAAAGAAAACAAAACAGAATCTACTTCTGATGGAAAGAATGAAACTGTCATTGAGGAAGAGCCCAAACAAGAGTCTGCTGAAGAAACAATAGCTTCTGGTGATGAACAGACTTCTTCGTCTGTGCCAGAGGAAATGTTTACAGATAATAATGAAGAAATCCAACAAGATGCAAAAGATAATGATGATGACAGAGAAGATCAAGAGCAGGAGGAAGTGGATAGTGAAGGTATGCAGAGGAACCTAAATTATCAATTTAATTTTATATTTACTATTTACTAATTGCATTTTATTACTTTTTCAGGGCCTGATGATGGTTTAGATGAAGACAAAGCACATAATGAACTATAATATTATTTATTTCTTTAGGTAATTATTTTGGTAGCTGAGTGAGTGTGATCTACATTTTCTTGGCATTGAAGTAAGATATTTAAATGTCATTCCAAGGATTAAATCCTTAAAGAGAAGGCCTTAAAGTGGACTGTGCTAACTAGATAATCTGGTGTCAGATGAAGAATGCTTGAATTATTCTGTGATGAATCAAATACATCCAAATTATGTTCTCAGTGACTTTAATGACTGTATGCAGCACAAGTTATGACTCACAATTTTAATGTGAAAATTATGACTTCTTTTTTAGTTTTAATTTTTCATCTCTCCAGTTTCCCATCCGTTTGCCAGCTCACCTGTGTTGTATTAGTGATACTTTGAAGTAATGTAATTACAATTTTCGAGTCGTTGAAGTATTTATTTGTGATGGTCTCAAAAAATAAAACCATTCATTGTTAAATTTTTGGAAATTTTTATCTTGATATAAATGTAAAATTGATAAATTTTGAATCAGGGAAAGTTTCATCAACTGGTACTTTTTCATAGGTACTGCAGTCTATCATAGTATGATCTATCAAATCAAAGACACTTAATACATTATAATGAATGACATTGATCTCATAGTGGTTCTTGCAAAGGGATGCGTGATATTATTTGGTAATATTTTACTTTCAGGGAAAATTTCACTTAACAGTTAATTTAATAAAAATCTCAGCTGTTGTGAACATCACCTGGAAATCCTCATTTATTTTCAACTTATGTGATAGTTTGAATACTTTTGACTGTTTGGCAACCTTTGAAAACAGATTTTTGTTTCTGTATATAATCAGTGCATTTACCCATTCGTATGCATATTTTATTATTTTAATGGTTTATCTCATTCTTTGTTATTATCCATTTTTTCAAAATTTTCAAGAATAAGAATTTGCCAGTACAGCTGGATTCAGAGTTGAAACTTAAACATGTATTTGGTTAAAATCAGATTACTACACCGTCTCTCCAAAGCGTAGTTTAGATGTTGCGGTAAAAAAAGTTAGGACATTCAGGAAAAATTGGATTTTGATTATGAGGGATTGATTGGAGGATCAGAATTTTAGCCATTATTTCAGATTTGGTATATAAATGTATAAATGGTATTCAGTTTGCAAATATTTAGCAATTTTTAGAAATAATTGTGTCATACTCTTGTTTTTATTTGACATTTAAAAAAAGACTCCATGGTGGTTGTTGTTCATACAACTGATTGGGAGTGAATGATTGGAAACTTTTCTAACACCAATTGTCATCAAATAAAATTTGTACATTTTTATGAAAATGTAAGTCGTGATTACTCTATCAAGTTTCTGATGTTTGGATTATTAAATTAAACGAAATTGCATACAAATTATAATTAACTTTCACATTTATATTTGTCTATCAAATAATATTTCATTTTTATTTAAAACTACAGTTATAAAAATATATTTTGACATTCGGTAGGGAATTATGCTTGAGGTGTTCTAAATCTCTAATAATTCTTTTATATATTTGGTAAATGACATTTTTAGGAAGAGGGGTTTAAGTTTCTTCTTATGATTGTATTTAAGAAAATGCTAATGATAGCAACAAAATGAATATTACTCACTTAGTAGTGGTGCCCTGGATATCTCGGCTGCTGTCATTCTAGTCTAATTAAACTCTTTCTAGAGCCTCTTCCTTCTATCATAAAAGTGATCTTTATGACTTCCAAATGATTCCTTCTTTCTCTTGAATTTTCCTTTGATTCTATTACATATCTAATTCTGAAAATGAGCACTGTTTCATTCAATACTCAAGATACGAAGATCACAATGAGTTATCAAAATGCCTAGGGATTAGCAAAACTAATATCAGGTATATTTGGGGACTAAAGATAATCTTGGGCTGCCCTTTACTTTTAATGAATAAGTTAATTTATGGAATATGTATTTAAATTATGTAACATAAGTTCTAAGAAAGAGTACTTAAAGTTTTTGATTTCGAAAACTGAAGGGGATATACCAAAGTCATAACAATGTTATAGTGAATGTTAATGACTCTAGCCATGATGTTATAGATTGTCTTTGTTTGATTGATTTGACTTTCTGAGTTTGTCTGGATAGCAAAGTACTGCCAGTTTGGCTTCCAAGGAGTCCAAAAGGATTGCTTTTGTGATTGCATATCAGAATTTTTAAATTCTAGCATGCACCTCTTGGTTAGTTCTTTAAAGAATGAAATTTTGGACCATGATTTATGGATGAAACATTTAATGCATTATTTAGTCCATTTAGAATCTTAGTTTTAAAAATTAATTACGTTTCACCATAGAAATTTAACTTCCTTTAATGTAAAATTTCTATTTTCCTTCTATTATGCAGAATTGTTAGATAATGAAGTTTTTTTTATTTTGGGTCATTTCAATTTTTTTGGCTTCTTCAATAAGTCTCTTAACATCGCTTATGGCATCGACCAGTTCCGTGCGCACATACGAACGTGGGTGTCTTTCATTATTGCCGTCCCATTTCTGACCTACTTTCCTCATAGCCTCCTTATGAAAAGTAATTGGGTGGAAAGTAATGGAATTCGGGGGAAATTTAAGAAAAACATTTCAAGGATCATCGAGTGCGTTGAGCTGTATGCGTAAGTAGAGATTTTTAAAAGTGTGTCACATGATTCGAACACATTAGTTGGGAAAAAGTGTAGACAATTGGGGGTATGTTCTCACACTGCCTTCAGCAGCGTTTAGAGGCACAATGAAAGACTTTTAGTGGTGGAGAGGGGAAGGGACACCACGATCGATCCCTCCGAAGGAACTGAAATAAATTGGTGTTTCGATGAGAAAGGAAGTTTTCGCTTTCACGGATTGGATGATTTCTGACAGTAAAGGGGCTAAATTTAGTTTACCCTTTATTTCTGTCGATAGACCAGTTTACCCATAGGTTTGTAAAGATTAATTTCGATTATTACCAATTCGACTTCTTAAATAATTTTATATATATTCGAAATCTTCAATTTTAAATTCTGGGTGAAGACTAAAACACGCGTTTATACATTTTTACATTTGTATAATTAGATATTGCAACTGATCTGCACTTGAAAGATCGAAGTTAGACCTCGGTACCTATCAGATATTTTAATATGCTCTATTTATTTGCTTTATCCGTTCTAATTCAATTGACTTATTAATCTATATAATCTGTATCACATGTCAGTCATTTTTAGTGTTTGATTTTCATTGTAAATTCTACCCCATAAAACATTTTCCTTTGAAAAACATGAAAAAACATCGTACATCTTTAATCTCAACATGAGAGTCGATTATGATATTTGAGTGAGATATTTCATAGTGTTGTGCATATTTTCCAAGTTTCTTTTCATATGATATTCCTATTTTAGTTTTGGAAGAATGAAATTTGGTGGAAAAGAAACGATTTGCACCTTAAAGTCAAGAGTTTAGCGTCATGCAAATATCTATGATTATATCAGAATATCTAATTTTGAATTCAGTTTTGCTATAGAAAAAGAGAATGGGATGGATACCATATTTAAAGTAGAATTGTGGCGCATTGATGTACATTTGATCGAAATGTGGAAAAAGCTACATGATAAGTATTTCTCAAACCAACTTGTAAGCTTCTAATAATTTACAACTTAAGGTTTTTTTAACTACAGAGATATATTTTCATAAAATAACCTCACTGCAAACCTATTGATCATCCGGGTGAACATAATCACTTGCATTATATATTTTATCTTATGAATGTAACATAAAACTTGAAAATGTACGACGAAAATCTATCGTTTTATAATAGTTATGTAAAATTTCAATCGTAAAAACATCCGCTTTTGGCTACTTAAGCTCTTTGATTTTATGGTAATTCCGAGAAAAATAATTCATATAGTTTTTCCTTAATTTGTTAGAGTAAATTATTATATTGGACCTTTATAGATAAATGTGTTGGCAATCAATTAGTGAAGTTTGTTTTCATAAAATTTATCTGAGATCTACTGTTTGTTTTAATGGAGGAAATACGTTTCCTCAAAACACACAGCAGATTTATGAAGAAACCGATTTATGAAGAATTTGAGTTTCTAAAATTATTTCGGGAGAAACAACATCTCGAAAAAAAAGTCAGCTGAATAGAGGAATGGATAAAAGATGATATGCCTTGGTTAATCACTTTGTTGTCTATGACTGTATCAGTTGAGCTGCTTCATTTTTAAAATTTTAAATAAAATAGAAAAATGATTAAATCTAGGTTTTTTTTCTATCCAGAAGAGATGAAAAATATCGGTAAACCATTATATTAAAATTTTGATTTTAAACTTAAAAAAGAAAAAATACAGTTTATTAAGCATATTTTAGGTCTATGATAAGAAAAAATTTGAACAATTAAATATGGAATAATCAAAGAAGACAATTAAATAAGATAATAGAACAAGAAGTATATTTTCTCCACGGATTCGAAATTAATCATGAGAAATAAGAATTAACAAGAAAAATATAACAGAATTTTAATCCAATTAGACTTTCTTTTCTACCATCCTGCATTTTTGAAGTATCTTTTTTCGAAATAATGAGAATCGGGTGATCGCTTATGCTTTTCATCTTTAAATTTTAAAAAGAGCAAGAAACAGCGAATTTTTGAAGCAAAAAAAGGATAAGTTAAATACTAACTTTAGTGCATTTGTACATATGTATCAAAATGTCCATAGGGGAAAACATGCCAATTTTTATAATAGACTTCTATTTTACTTAAATTCCGTTGCATTATGTTATATAATTCTGAATGTGGGTGAGAATTGTTGACGTTGGATGTCAGTATATAATGTGTATGTTTTTTTTGTTATATATTTGTAACATGAGTAATTGTTTTTTGTTTATGTTCCTAAATGTTGTGGTAGCTAGTATAACAATATTTGTCAATTAGTCACTCAAACGAAATTATCAGCAAAAAATTGAAGAAATACCAAAACATAGAATAGGTCTAATAGGCTAAATATCGTTTTTTGAATTAATTTTCTGTTAAATTAAAACCAAAAAAGATTTAAACTTTTTGATTATCTATAAATATGTTTGAAAACTAAATTTAGATAAAGCGGGGTAAGCGGGACGCATCCAACTCATCAATAACTCATCACCTGTATATCAAGGAATTCTGATAAGAGTAAAACTGAAAGAACAAACGAACTCTATTTCTTAACGAAACATAGACGCCGTAGATGCACTCAAATCGCAGTACAAGAATGTCGCGGCAATTGCCTATCCACAAGGATCCGTGTGGCATGATTACTTCATCAAAAACGTTAACGAATTGGTACTTATCGTACGATAATTAATTATACAACCCAAAATTCATCGAGAAACCAATAAAATATATTTCTTTTTTATTTATTATAGATATCTATCATGGAAAGCCTTCATTCGTAAAATAGGCGAGTAACTGTTGAACACAAAACCCACCAAGGACGTTTACTTCATCGAATTCTAAAGGCAACATGATTGAAATGTGTTCGACAAAGTCAACAGCATGGAATCAATATGGAGCGAAGAGGACCACGATTGCCAAAATAGGAGGACCTGGTTTGTATCTATTATGATCTCTAATGGCTCAGCTTCGAACTCAATTTATTTGGTTCTAGAGCAATCGAATGGATGAGCTAGATAGCTGAGTCCAGAATGTGAGAGATCAACCTTCGATAGAACGCCCTCTTGTTTTCCATCCTCAACTTCCCAGACTCACCACTTCCCTACCTTCTTTCATACACTTTTCTTAACCTCTCTTTCGAAAAGAGTTTTTCCACAACCCTTTTAACTCCCCTTCCTCGCTCTTTTGCTATCCATACGATGATCTCTTCTCTACAGAATCTCAAGATGCCTCTCCAGTAGCGAAACCGGTCGATTCTAAAAAGTCTCAACTGCGCACGCCATTTTCATTCTTTAAGAGACACATTGGCTCATAAGCATCCCATCGTCTCTTCAAAATCCTAGATTGGACTTTTAAACGTCCTAGAAAGTACTCGAAAGAAGATTCTGGGATCAAGATTAAGCTGTTTGTTGAGCCAAGGATAAGACTGTTGCTAGAAAAAATACCTCATTTCGACTGATAATCAAAGTTTCTCACGATATCTGTGATCGATGTAAATTCGTAGGCGATGTTGGATATTTTGATTTCTACACTTGACAAGATCTTTAATTAATTTCCTAAATGTGATTTGATTTTCATTTCCCTGATAAGCTCATTGAAGGGATTGGATTAAACTCATATCCGGACTCAATGCTAATCTGCGTTCCTGACTAAATCAAGGCTCCGTTGCATTTCGATATTATTGATTGTTTGCTACTACTGCGTGCTTCACGAGTCGATATATGTCTTCGATTATTTCTTCTACGGAATAAGAGCATTGGCAGCAATACCCAAATTTCTTCTTTTTTGCAAAATTTTACTTAATAATTCTAAAAGAAAATGTTTTTTTTTCTATTTTAAAATATCGACGCAATTTCCATAATGTTTTCTAAATGGAATGATTTTTCTTAAATTTTACTTTATTTAAAGCAGTCACTTCAAATTGATATTGACCATATTCCAAAGGCATTCAACAAGACACATTCCATTCACAGTATTGGATATAATTTTCATTGGAACTAAAGGAATGTTTCTGGGAGACCTAGTTTTTCCTTCTTGCTTTCATAATAATAATGCATTTTACCTATATTTTATTTTGCGGTGTTCGTATGCATTCTTCCAACATCATTCTATTCCATAAATGTAAGAAACTGTCTTTATTTTCTTGTAAAATTCTTCATGGCCCATCTTGCTCATCGTAAAACGGATTACTTTACCTATTTCTTTGAATTTGTTAAATCTTTGAATTTTTTCGTTTTTCATTCATAAATCTAAGCACATCGTATCAATTTCTTTTTAAATGAGGTATTCTTTCTAACTCCAGTGAAAGATAGCTTTTGCGTGGAATGGTTTTTCGGTGAATGTGGTGTAGACATTTTTCTTGGATTTCAGAGGGAATCTTCCCCCTTGTCTTGTGATTCCCTTTACCGATTGCCTATGATGGATGCGATCGTCTCTTGGGAATCGGTTGTCAGTTTCTGAGGAGGATTCTTCTTTTGTGGTCAATTCCTTTATCATTCGATCTCAAAGTTTTGGCTTCTGGAGGAATTATCGATGTCGCCCTATTTTTATTCTATTCTTTGCAATGTCGTATTCATAGCAAAGACATGTAAGTTAATTTGGAAAAGTTTCATTTCCACTCTCTTACCTATGTATTTTTTTTTATAATCCCTCTTTCGTTTTGGATCTCTTTATTTACTTCTTTCAAAAGATTCTGTGCTATACTATATGTATATAATACTTATTTCAGGATTTTTTCAAATTTTAGCGAATTGACAATGAACTCAAATTCTTCCATCACTTTAGCACTGTTATGTGGGAGGAAGTACTCAGTATTATTCTACATCTACGTAAGTACCAGGCCTTTCGGCGTGTGGCAGGGGGTGCATCACACCTATTTTATATTATCGCGTATTTTAGTCTATTACTATTGCATATCGTGCGCGTATTTTACGCGCATTATCAGATCGGCCTAGATAGCTGGGTGGTCGGTCGGTGGTCGAGTTTTCTATTAGCTTTACCGTATATTTTTCTTATATACGTTCTCCAATCCATATTATTAAGAAGTATACAGTAAGAGTAATCCCGAGATATTTAATCGAGTCTCCTACTTTTTTATATCTGATTCTTTTTGTGCGCTTTGCTCTAACGTAACTGTTTTCTTTCGAAGAAATTTACTTCAGAGATTTTACTAATGTTAAGGTCAAGTTGCCATTTTTTGCACCAACGTTGAATACGTATTAAATCCCTTGATTGAGAAACGCGATCTTTCTCGGTGGTTATTTCTCTTCAAATCACCGTGTCATCGGCAAACATTCTCACTATATCGAGGCTCAAATCGTTTATATATGTATATTAAGAATAGAAGAAGACCAATCACACTGTCTTGGGGAACGCACGAGGTAACTTTGACTTTGTTTGAAGTCACGCCATCAAGTACTGCTTGTTGTTCCCTATCATTTTCTCATCCCTTAACCAGTTAATTATTTTAATATTTATGTCAATTAATTTTAATTTGTAAATTTATTTGTGGTGCGTAACTGTATCGAAAGCATTCTTAAAATCGAGGTATATCCACTCACTTCATATTCTCGGCTGATTTCAGGTTTTCGTTACGAACAGTACCAGCTGAGTTTCGCATGATCTGGATTTTCTGAAGCAATGTTGTTTCTTATTGAAATACTTAACTCTAATCTTAATTAAAACACTTAGTAACATTACGTAGGATTGCTCATTAATAGAGATTATGTATTGTAAAAGAGAGTGATTTCAATCGATTAGAGGAGTGAAACACATTCCAAGGAAGTTTGTGGATTTTTAACGTCGAGTGAAGTGGTTTGATTCCCGAAAGCATAGGCAAGAGACTTAAAAGCTTAGAGAGATGATGTGGAGAATGTATGCTATGTTTCGTGTATTTTAAAATTAATAATACCTTAATTTTTTTATAACGTTAGATAATTCCATCTATATCACTATCAATATGGGGGATATGAATGCTTAAAATGTGATTTATCTATTACGTGTCGGGAATTCTTTCAAAGAAATACTTTCCAGAGAAAATGCAACCTCATACTCTTCACAAAACTACAATTGCTAGGATTAACATATGTATATCTTTTCTTAGTGCTTATTAGCAGATTTCTGTATTTTTATCAATTTTGTATTGTTTGTCTGATTGCCTTTTAGTCATATGCTGAGTTGCATATTTTGCTTTTAAATGTAGCTGCTACTTCAAGAAGTGCATTACGGTAGAATTAATTACAATTTACTTCATATTTTTAAAAATCTTCGTATTTATTCTTATATTTCTCTTGATAATGCGCAGACAATGAGGAAAAGTAAAATATTTTGTAAGTTCTTAATTTTCAATTTTGTTGAAATAAAATTTCTATAGAATTGTTTGTTCTTTGAGCATTGTATTCATTTGGCACTTTGCCATATTGAGATAATTCTGAAGATCGGTAAATTGATTCATGTTAGGGAAAATCAAGATTTACATTATCAATTGAATAATTTACAAGACGAAATAGGGATTTTTTGATATGCAAGTTGTCTCATTAATCAATATTCTTAGAAAAATAAGAATAGTCTCAGTGCTATTAATTTTGTTTTACTGCGAATTGAAACTTTGTTACCTGCGGATGAAATGAACAAAAATGAATGAATTTGTATTAATTATCAGCAAATACTGATTCTTTTATAGTTTCTGTTTTCGTCTATAATTATAGTATAATTACTCTTATATAAATAGTTTATGAAGTAAATTTTTATGGGATTATTTTATGCTATGATTATGGGATATGGCCAGGATTCATTCGAATCCTAGGCATCCTTTTCTAACTCTTAATAAACATTGCAAAATTTTCTAACAGAGTGCTTTGATTTTAAAATAAGAGAAATTCCTGTTTTTCGTCAGCTTTGTTTTGAACAAAAATTTAATTTCTTCCGTAATAACTTTTATATTAGCTTCTCATTCGATTAAATATGAATATTCAAAAGCTTTATCTTCCATTTCTTAGATTAAACACTACTAATTGGAACTGTTAATTATTTTTCAATGTTTCTGAATGCGAAGTACTGATATAGTGTTAACCTTCAGTATTGTGAACATTCAGAGAAAGTTTAGGCGTAGAAAGAATACTCTATTAGGAAGTAGTATTAAACAACTTCATCACAGCTTTTGTCCATTCAGGTGTAAAGCTTTTACATAAACTTAAAAAAAAGGAATTTTGAAAGACTGTCTTACCTTTCTCTTACTGAAGGAAATTCCTGAAGTGCTAAACCTAAATAAAAACATCGAGAAAGATTCTTCGTTTTCATTGGTGAAGGATTGAAGGGAATAAACTGAGAAGACAATCAATTATGTTTTCATTTTTATTCGTAAGTTGGAAGGTCACGGGGATACTGTCAAGGAGGCTTCTAAGGCTTTGGATAAAGCTATAACCGATCACTTTAGACACTAAAATTAATGTGCCTATTATAATGACGTATTGATTTTCAATATATGAAAAATTAAAATCAACGAACCCAATTTAAGGCTGTATGGGTTTCATGTGTCTTGTTTTTTCAAAGTACAATATCAGTCTTTTATATTCAAATTTAAAAGAATATTTGATCACACATTGAATGTATTTGGAAGATCATGACATGAAAGAATAATATTTGAATGTTTGGTTGTAAAATACTAATACGTTTTCTATAAAATAATCGATAGTTTATGGACATTAACTCTACTTAATATATCTCTTATGATTGTATTAAAATTATTTGGGTTCTTGTGTCACTCATCATCTTTCGCTCAAACAACGATTGTAATTCTTACAATTAAACGATGAATCCAAAAGGTACAAATAGATTATTGAATTTCATCCAAAATCATCGAATGATAATGAAGAGAATGCTTCTGAATGTTACTGATACCTCAAGAGGAAGATAAATGTTGATTAAAAATTATTACATCAGCATCTTCTTTTAGAAAATTGCGAAATGGTAAGAAGGCGAAGTGTTTTCGTAGCAATAGTCTTCAGTTTCATTCAAAGAAAATAAAATACTGACTTTTGTATTTTTAAATTTCAAAGAAAGAAGTTTCTAATCTACGAGGAACTTTTAAAGATATACTCGAATAATCAATCTTGAAGGGGATTGAAATATAAAAACAAAAAAACTTAATAATAATTCGCAAATGTGGTATTCAAAAGCCTTTTTTTCAATACGAAAGTCGCTATTGACACAAAAATGTGAAATCAGTTAATTATATTCGCTAATTGGTAAACATACTTACGTATAAGATGAAATGTGAATAGACAAGAATCAGTCGCAATTCAGAATCATAGTAAAGTTGTCCAAGTGATCGATCTTTGCTTCATTAGGAATTATAGAGTAGATGTTCATTCGGATAAGACCCTTTTTTGCCCTTGAGAGTTATATAAGGAAAAGGGGTAAATGTTATCCGTAAATATATAGAAGGCTGAGGGAGGATATCCATAGTTGCAGCATCAGCGTTTCTCGACCAGAAAACTATCGATTAGATGAAAATATTGTTCAGAAAAGAGGTCCACGATAAGCAACCGATCCTCCCTGTTTTAATAACTTGATTTCATCAAACGCTAATTTAATATATATTGGTTTTTATATTCATATTTTTATTTCCACAGTTCGAATATCCATTTCCTCTAACGAAATAAAACACTCCACTTTGCAGCCTTTAAATGCCCTCAAACAACAACAGATTCACGACAATTAACGGTTTCCAATGATTCTAAAGGTTTTCTGAGAATGATTCTATTTGTCACTTTTAATTTCACAATTATAGTACGTGTAGATACATGTAATATTATGCGTTTGTATGTGCCATTTGACCAATAACGTTTCTTTCCTGAACTTTAAATTCAATAACAGTAACATAAAAATTTAATGTGCATCAACGTCATAGAAATCACATTTATACAAAGATTACCATCAAACGAAGTTGAATTAACAACATTTTCCGCTATACTCGAAGCTTCTAATATTTTTCAACAAATATATTCGAAAATTTTCTCACTCGACGATTGTCTCCGTACAGATCCCTCTACCATAGCTTATGTCGCTTTTGGAAGTGAGCGCGAATACATCCAAGCTAAAATAATTTGGAACGGGCAGTTCGAAAATTATATCAATAGGTACTATCAGGACATTAACCTAAATCATTCGGGAGGGAATTAATTCTACTTACAGTGGAAGTGTCAAATTAAAGACAGTTCTAGAAAATAATCTACGATTGAGATTTTGTAAGCTCACTTTGAAAATGTTTAAATCATTCTTAGCTTCTTCTGAAGCCTCCCTTTGCGGAGATCGGATGAACATTTCAGTAATTTATCAAATATAAAAGACTATGACGAACTAGTGCAGTCGTTTCTTTGGCAACTGCATTATAAATAAATATGTTCCTTCGGGAGGTATTTTCATATTCATCTAACGCATAACTTCTTTGGATACGTATATTTAATCACTGAGAATCGTGGCGAAGACAGTTTCCTTCTTCACCACAGCTTTTTTGCACTAACGTTTTCCCACAAAGTACTTCAAATCATTGCCATACAAAAATAACTCGAGATAAGCTACACTTCGTGTTTTTGAGGCAATCGGAAAGGAACAAGAGCTTCGAAAAATAAATTACGGGAACAGTAAAAACGAATTTCTTTCCGAAGAGTTGCATCGGGCACACTTCAATGTCTTTCACAGAGGCCACTCCCTCGGAAACACGAGGTTCTCCAGCGATGGAATCTCTTGGGCTAATAGGGGGGAGCAGGGAGTGGAGCGACGAGAACTTTCCTTCGGTTGCTCCGATTGAGGATTCTCAGGGGAATCGCACGAACTGCTTTGCTCACAAGTCTGCAAGCGAGGAGACTCGTCATCGTTCGATTTGTCCCTCGCGAGAGTGGTGTCCTCTTCCGTGGCATTCTTAGGGACATCTCCGTTCTGCGGCTCGCTCTCTTGAGGGGAGAACACCACCGGAGCCGATGCGACTCCGTCTGGGCCCGACAAAGGAGAGAGCCGCACTCGTAGTCATATGACGGGGTCGTGGTCCATCGTCTCGGTGTCGCTGACGTTTTGCGACCTCTGGTCGTTGGCCTCCGCACTTCCGGCCAAGCATCCTGCGCCCCTTTCGATGCAGCGTGACTTGTTCCCCCTTCGGCGGCAACAGGCGCTCCCCACGAACGGCTTGAAGGCGTTCAGCCTACCGTTCCTCCTGAATCCATCCACTCCGCACGAGAAGCACGACAAAAGCGTTTGCTTGAAAGCGACCCTGAATTCCCGGTTAAAATAAGCGTAGATGATCGGATTGAGAGCCGAGTTGAAATATCCGATCCAAAACACCACTGCCACCACAATCGGAGGACAGTGGCAGGCATCGCCACACAGAGAGGTGGACACGTACCATAGAAAGAACGGCAACCAGCAGACTAGGAACGCGGACATAATGATACCTAAGGTACGAGCGGCTTTCCTCTCCCTCTTCATCTTGGAAGCCGCTATCGGCTGTATCCTGTCGGCAGCCGCTATCTCCTCTCCGGGTTGCCCTTCTGGAGCTGCTCCCACTCGGCTTCCAGTCCCCTTGCTCGTTACCAGCTGCTTCTTCTTTCTCCTCATTTTCGGCGTCTCCCCTGCACCACCGGGGGAGTGCCGCCTCGCAGCCTCTACTTCTTCCTCCTCTTCTTCGTCTGCCTCTTCTTTCCCACTCTTGTCCGTTCCTCTCACTCCGTTTGGCATCGAGATCCCAGCTGCGATGCCATTAATTTGCAGATGTTTGTTGAGAAGGGCTGCAGCTACTTTACTCCTGTTCATCAGAAGAATGAAAAGTATAAGCGGAATTGTTAGACATACAAATCAATTCATTAACTTTATTCATAATAGGACTTTTTTCCCTCTCGTATAAGTTATAGAATTATTTTTGTCATAAATAATAAATAAAAAATTTTTTACTCGTGAATTTCGAAAATTTAATCAGTCATTAATAAAAATGAGTTTTCGTAGAGAAATACCAACTTGGCTCTCAAAAATTCGTATTCCACAATTCACCAATGTATATTTAGATGGCATTGTGTTCGTATATACGACCGTAAAATTAATTGGATGCTATCCTTTTTATTTCAGAAAGAACTCTTACAGAGTCTGATGATACAATTAAAAATTAATCACCAAAAGAGTTCGTTTGACTGGATTCTTTAGAGGGAACAACAAAAAATGCTTGATGGCGTTTGTTGGATCAATGCCAAAGTTACATCAGAGGTACCACAAGTGATCGATTCACTTCCCTTACTTATGTTATTCGTTCGAACAGATAACAATGAATGGATATTTTCAACTTTTTGATTTATCGATCAATTTTATTGGAAGAGAGTTGTAGAAAGAACCGTTATACTTTATGATTCGTTATTTCTGTAGAGTGACAAATTTCTTAAATGGATATAAGATATTTAACGGATAAGGAGCTTCTTTGCACAAGTCACTCCCCATGAAAAATGATGCAACGAATCTAAAGAATTTATTGTGGCTGAAAATTTTTGATATAAACAACAAAAAGCTTTACTTATTTTTAAAGTATCACAATAAAAAATCTGCTAAACATTATCTCATTGAGTATTGAGGAGAATTTGATGGACGTTATTGAAGCTGACAATTCTCGGAATTAGTTGGAAAAACGAGTTATATTACGAATTGATTCTCCAAATTGACAATCGATAATATTAGGCGCATTGTTATAATTTTTTACCGTTAACTTATTAAACACTGAAAAGCAGATAAAAGAGTTAATAAAAAGAATATTGAAAATTACGATACGAATATTTCACTTCAATTTCAATTTAGAGAATTCATAAAGAGCGTAAGAATTAAATTAATTTTTAGTTTTAATTGTGATTTTATTAAGCATTATGAAAATGTCGTTAAACGAATAATGCGCAAAGTATTTTAGTAAATAAAATCATCAAACAGACACATCGACCGACAAATAAACTATATTCAAAATAACTCACATTTAAAGTTGTATGGAAATAAACGTTTTAAAGCATGGTTTATCGTAGGTTCAAATTTAAAATTTTTATTTCATACATTTCATGAAGCAATCAGAGTGATGATTAAGTACGTAGTATTAATTTTCTATTTTCTTCCTATTACTTCTAAATGAGCTCAAACCATCAGTTTAAATATTTAAATATTAGGTGTTATTCCACGAATGATGATACTAAATTTGGAGCGAAGGCATCTGTGATGAAGGTCTTTGAAAAAGGATCATTTCTGGTGACGACATTTCGCCGACGACTCTTCTTCGAGAAGCTTAAGAGGGTCGTTTGTGGAACGTCATCACCAGAAATGATCACAGTTACTATAAAAATAGTTTAACAGGAATCAAGATATGAAATAAGACCAACTCTTTCATTTCCATAACTGGCAGACATCATTCCATGCAAATTACTCACTTCATCTTTTCTGGATGATATATTTGACGAACAAGTGAAAGTTTATGATTGGTTATAAATACGGTTAAGTAAAATGCGTTTTATTGGAGAGATATTAAATACTATGAAATATTTTAACACACCTTACGGATGATATTTCATTTGAGCATCCATTTTTCATCCTTTGAAAACTGTTTTACTGAATCGCTGTGCTAAAAATTTCTAAAATAGAGATTCTTGTAATAAACTCCAACAGAAAAGTCCGTCATCGAAAACTTTCCAAAGTTATGATAAGTAGTTATGACTGTCATTCATCCCCTGCAACTCATATCCAATACCTTCATACAAATCATGTGATTTATCAACTATTTCCTATGAAATATTTGTGGTCCAATGCGAATAGGTGCACTTCCGAAAAAAGTGAACGGGCTGAGTATTGATCTTTCAAATTGACGTCAACGTTTACAAGAAAGGAAAAGCGTACGTTAGTCTGACGTGAATGGAGTTGTTGAATCATAACTATATGAACTCGCATATAATGCTCTAGTTGTATATCGTGTCCGAATATCTATTGTAAAGATAATGAGAATCGATTTTCATTCGTATTCTCCCAAAGAATGTCATGGTATAAATAAAGGTTTTTATATGAGTATTGAAAAATATTTCTTGCTCTATTCTTCTGTTTAAATTTTCGAGAGAATTATGAGAATATATATAATTTAATCCAAATTAACAGATGAATGGAGATTAATGATGCAACCAATGAGACCAAATGATATATTCCAAGTTTTTATAGATTGATTTAAGTTTTACCAAGAGATTTATTGTTTCTTTTTATTATTTATATTTTTGTAGCTGCAGAATCGATTATTTGAAATTTTCCTTTCTCAATACTAAATATGCAATGAATCATAAACATTCTCCAAAACACCGAAGATTGAGATATTCATTCCACAAGTTTTCAAAGTTCTAAAATATTGATTTTAAAATAAAATTTCCAATTCTTTTCCCTTCATCTTCGTAGGAAATACTGAACGAACTAGAATATCTTATTTCACTTCCAATATCGCGGGGGATTGTGTATATTTGGATATATATTTTTTCTTACGATACATATTTTGTCTTATATTTTAATCTCAGTGTAAGAACGGAACTTGTATCATCCTGATTCTAGAAATCCTTTTATGTGCCCAGTGATGTTATATTATGTCAAGCACCCCTTAATTTATCTCTCAAAATCTTTGCATGGACTACAATACAGAATTCCGTAACTTACTTTCATCGCTCAATTCCCATCGAGTACTTTTTTGCTTATTTATAACAGCTCTTGAGTTCTTGTTTCTCGCGAACATGAAAATTTGAGAACGTATTTTTATTCTCGTAAGAAGATTCTCGTGAACCTACTTCCGCAGTAATACTTGGCCCCATTCAACCTCCCACACCATCCAATTATTGCCACACAGGGGATGGGGAGCAGCAGGTAGCGTTCTACTGGTTACCATCCATCGACGGAAGAGGCGCTGGTGTCTCTTCACGTGTCAACTAAACATGTTTAATTCATGAGGAGAGATGCGTGGTATGGGAGAAAATAGCTGCTACTTGGGAAGAATATATATTACGATCACATTCGGTACAAACACCGGAGGGTCTCTTCGTTTGAATGGGTGATGACAAAGACATATCCAAAATCCGGGGCAAATTTTGCAAAAATCAATAATTAAAGTGCGTGTGGAGACCATGGTGGAAGTATTTCATACGAGTAGTCCGAATTGGTGTATTGAATTCTTACAAGCAATGCTAGAGAACTGTAAGCATTAATGAGACGAAAATCAAGAACAGAAAGTAAAAACACTTCAATTATCGAGGCTGCATAAGTATATTGCTTCTAGATATACTCTCTTTCAGTGTTAACAAACGTACATGAGCTAATAATCGTGTCAAAATTTATCATTCGCATGCAGAAAATAAAACGCTCAAGAAATTGTCTGTTTTTGATTATTCTGAGATAAAGAGAGTTGTAAATTCATTGAAATATTACAAATCAAATGTTAAGGAGAGAAATCATATAAAAAATTTTCCCATTTTGAATTAAATTTAAGATATACTTTGATTTTGACCTATTTCATTATAAGTGCACGTTACAGGTGGACAACTTTCTGGAGAGAATGTCTAACAATATCAACAGGTATACTACAAGTAGCCTTTGACGGGTTCATTGCCCCAGGACATGTAAATTTAACACTCTTCGCCTAATACAAACTCGTAATTAATTTACAAAGAATGGTGACAGATTATTAAGAGTGATATTGTGAAATTAAATTCTTTATGATGACAATGTATCTTATATGTTATTGAATCAATGGAAAATTTCGCAAAATACTAAATTGAGATTGACATTACAATTACTTAGATGTTCGTTTCAATTATGTTTCTCAAAGAGAAATAAAATGATTCACATAAAATTCGGGCATACCATACAACGTGACTGTGGGCTTTTAATTAGTTACGAAGCCTTTAGGTTTAATATCATAAATATATATTGCTTAAACCATATTTAATACCTTATTTGTTGGGATCAGAGTTGAAATGGATGAATTTTAATTATGTAATTTCATATATATATAATTTCAACCGGTGGTATCATAATACTTTACACGATGTGGCAGAGTTGTACAAAATGTTTAAGTTAAAATTTGCAAAAAGTAAGGCTGAAATGATGTATGGAATGATAAATGTTCATGGATTTAATGCTAGTAAACGGAAAGTAATGATAGCCCTTCTTCAAGAGATTCTACATAAATAGACACGTAAGAGAATCAAAGGTTGGGTCCAGTTATACCAAGGTCGCATTGAAAAGTGGTCTTCCTGGATGATATACGGCTTCCTTTTGTAAGGATTCGTTCCACGTGATTCCTCAAACTATTCGCTGCCATCGATCGATTCCTTTTTTAGAGGGAATCAGAGCAAAGAACGACTATCAAACCTCATTCAAATTCACGCTCAAAGAGTAAGGGAAACTAACTGTAGAGTTAGGAAGCCATGGGAATAAATCAGATTTATTTTCTCATTAGCTGGGAATCGTGGATTTCAAAACTGTACAGAATTAACGCAGCTTTCGGAGAAACTTTTCGAACCGAGAAACTGAATTTTTGATCCATTTGTAATAAAGACGTTTATCCTGAACAACGTAGCCTTATGTATATGAGTGTGTTAGGTGAGGTAAACGGACATATCATCGAACAGCCTAAATGGTTAAAATAATAACGATATCATATGCTCATACTGGAATTATTCCTAATAAGAAGAAAAATTAAAATGCCTATTAACATTTAGATTTTCTCATTGATAGTTTTCAGACCGAAATTTTCTGAAAAGTAACAGAAAATTCCGTATTTCCTTTATTCGGCCGTCCATCGGTGAAGGTGAACCAAAACGTTTTCCCCCTCTGGTAAGTATTATCTTATTTTCTGTGATGAGGCAAATGTAATTCATCAAGCTAACTTGTCCGAGTAGAAGATTGCCAACTTATGGAGGACGAAGTACATTTCGAACGTGGCGCCGTGCTTTTCCTCCCATGGGTCCGTCCGCGGGTGCCCAGGCACACCTGCGCAGAGATGCTGCGCAAACACTCCGCGGGAAGTTCTCTCAACTGGATACTTTTTGTAGACGGCTAACTGAAAATGAGAACGTATTTGTACGATGGTCTATCAAGAGCTAAGAGTTAATAATTTTCGCTGATTTTTAGCAAACACGAAGTATTCTATAAAAATTATTTAATTGAATTTCACTTTAATCAACAGAGTTATCCATTCAAATTTTTTTGCTGAAAAATTCCGCTAATACTCAAGTTCTTCTTCCACGTTCAGCCAAAAATGTCAATCCCTTTGCCTTTTATTCAATCCCTAGAATCCAATGAGAATTTTCTCCTTTTCTAAGTTTTGTATTACAAACAAATAAAATTTTCTCTCTAAAGTAAAGCTCAAACACATTCAATTACATCTTCGGATCTTGAATCATCGAATCGCTGCTATGGATCAGAACCTCTTTCTTTGGTTCAAAATAATCAGCCCTCATGCCCAGCTGTTTATCTTTGCCCCTTAGCTGTACCTCAGAAGAGACATCTCTATCTTTCTGTTTATTCTTCTTCTGAACTTGGATCCATCCCTCAACTCCACAGATTGGCTTCCTCAGTCCCCTTCTTTTATGAGGAAGCCAATTCTTACTTTTTCTGCTCTATTCTTAGATACTTCCTTTCGTTTTTCCTTGTTTTATCCAATACTCCTCCACTCCTCACATTTAACACACTGACCTCCCTGAACTTACTCTCGATTACTTGATTTCTGTTTCACCATTAGTTATCCTTTCCCTATAAAAAAATAAGTCTTTACTCTTGATTTTTAAGTCGTATAAAACTTCTTTAAAAAAAATTGAAAACTCCTAAGCCATCACTCTATGCATTTCGTTTTCTGACCACCATTTTATGCTGTAAATTAATTACTTCTATTATAAGTTTAGTATGAACTAAATAACTCTGAACTAATTTAAGATGAGGAAATAGTTTTACGCGGCCACGAGTTTAGTCGCGTATTACCAGTATAATTTCGCAAGAATGTTTCATTCATGTTTCGGCTTCCAAAACAATTTTAATTTATGATATTAGTCGGAAATAGTTCAATGAGGCTTAAAAAGAGAAAAACATTGAAACGTAGTTTCGCCTTACGTGTTTCTCTTACCATGAAGGCCATAGAATTTTCAGTATTTCACCGTAAAGAGACCGTAAACATTCCAAGAGATTAGAGAAATATTAAATCGTTTGAAAGTTTTTCTTACCAAAATATTTTAATTTGTTTAATTACCACTTTGGCAAATATTTCAATATTTTGCTCACTATTGGAAACGATACGTACCACTGATTACAAATGATGCAGCACTGCTACTGTAAGT
The DNA here is from genome assembly GCA_020796165.1 of Pantala flavescens. NCBI lineage: Eukaryota > Metazoa > Arthropoda > Insecta > Odonata > Libellulidae > Pantala > Pantala flavescens. The sequence continues at coordinate 20,691,863 of CM036882.1, forward strand.
AAATAGCGGGACTCGCCGTCATAATACATAAATTCAAATTCAAAGTACTTTTCCTGTATCATTCCTTACTAACCGATGCATAAAATGTATATAATGTATAATAATTCATCGTTAAATATAATCACAAAAGGATTACATCCCAAGAATTGAACAGTTCATACGCCTTTACAGTTTAGCATACTTTCTAGTTTTTCTTTCCGAACAACGAATCATATAATTATAAAATAGGAGCATAAAAATGGACGCAAATTATTTTTTACCATCCTTGGCCTTTAGAAGGATTGTCATAATAATTAATTTTATTGACATCCCTTCAATTCATCTAATAAACTCACTAATAAGTTTAACGTGCATATTCCAGTTTTTTTAATGCATTGGTCATAATATTTCTACGGAGACACCGATGTATTTATAGTTTAATTTTTATCGAGGAAATGTTACAAGGCACTGCCATGTCTGAAGACATCCCTTCGATTTCCTTCAATCCATCATCAATAGCAACAGATTCCTAGAGCCCATCTCTCAACACGCATCCGCGTCTCCTCCATGCTATTGATTTTATACCTGCGTGTTTCCTCAAGGATCCCACTCTCAGCATCATTTTCCCACGCCTCTTTCCATGGACCCCTCGAACGCCCTCGTCTCGTTCGAGTGCTTGTACTATGACTCTGCCAAATATGACCGTTTCATGAATAAAATGTTCCAATCGCACAAATAATCCTTCCTCTGAGAGGTCCAATTGATATTTGGTCCGATTCGGAGGAATTCCAGAAACCCTCATCGTCTATCTTTGGCGTAAATACCCAAAGCTCACCGCTGCATTGGGGTCATTTGGCAAAAGATTGAATATCAAAAGCGTATTCCTGGGTATCACTTATTCTCTAAGAGCGTCCTTTTTAATTGACCCTTTTTAATTCAATAAAAGGTCCTTTTTTATATAATATCTAAAGCTCATATAGACTTCGTGACTCTAAAAAATGAGGAGCTTAATGTGACACGAGAAGTCTTTGACTGGAATACGTATAAAATACTTTTAAAAAATCCCCCTCCGCTCATAAATGATATAAAGTAAAGGACATGAACATTACTTCTTAGAATTTCACAAATGTGTAATTTCTCAATGAAATAATGTATGCAAAATTATATGGAAGGTATATAATATATACATGATATATTGAGAAAAAGAAATGATGGGTAAAAATTTAGTGTAATTTATTCTGTATTCCGCCAAACCAATTACATTTTATTCGAAAGATTTGTGTTTATATCTTACGCTGTGTTATTTTCGTTCGCTGTTCTATTTGGTGTAGCATGGGTGTTACACTGAGTTGAAAGTAGCAATTTTCAAGTAAGGAGTTTCAAACTAAGATTTCTACCCATCTTCCTTATTAGCTTCCCCGTCATCTCAATCTCTCCCCGGAATTGTTTCCGCTCACTGCCTCGAAGGAAGGTTGAAACTCGTTATCTCAAACTTATTACAAACGAATAAAGTCACACAAGTCATCTCTATCGACCGTTAGATCTCCTTAGTAACATATTTATTCTAGACCTCCGTTTGCTTCTGCGAAAACTAGAATAGTTTCTTTATCCATCCAGAAAATGTAATTCTGATTAGTTAATCTTCAATTTACTAATTCAATCAAATTGTTTTTTCATGTCTTCGAGACTAAATTTCGTGATTTCCTCTCCTGTCTTAAGGAGAGTTTTAAATAACGCGAGAAAAAATTTTGGGCGTTAAATAGGTACTGTCCGCATTTTAAAGAAGGTATATTTGACAATTTTATTTTGAATAGTCTACAGAAATTAAGGGAATTAATTATTTTCATTTGAAAGCAAACCTCATAATATGAACACCATATTTATTCATGTATTGTCTCTCTGGCCTAATTCCTATATGAGGGTGGAGAGGATGAACTAATGCAAAGTTCATTTTTATAATAAAAATATAAAAGAGAAATTAATTTAATTATCCTTCTACCATATCGATCTACATATAATATGCCTCCCCTTACTCTCACAGAGTATACTTCCCACCCCCAAGGCATCGTACAACCCTAACGAAACATCCCTAACACAACAATACGTAATATCCATAGAGATAGAACCTTTACTTAGAATCCAGGGGGATCCCATGTTATAAATTTTTCATGTATTTTTGCAATTTCTATAGTTAAAAAGTTGATTAACTAATTCATTAAGTTAATTACTGATTATTATTTTCCTTGGCTGTTTAAGAATCAATAGAAGAAGCATACTTTAAATTCTAGCGAAGATAGTATGCCAAATATCAATTGCTTTCACAATGTTTCTTGAGGTTTTCATTTCAATTGAATATTCAAAATCTGAGGTATTTTATTACATTCTATATTTGCGACAATTCATGACAGCACAACGTTCAATAAGAGTTAAATATCATTTACTCAAGGTGCCTAATAAAAAAAACTGTTCTATTATTACAAACAAATTATTATACAAATAATTTACACAAAAATTAATGGCAAAAAATATATTCAGAAACGAATTCGAACCATCGAAATCAAAGCCGAACTCTGAAGCAACTTCTGCTTTGCAAGGACACATATACAACAGCGGTAATCAACGAAACCAATATTTTTATTGCCAATTTTCTCACGAACGGAGCCCATATAGACAAAAACTCTGTCTGTTTTTACTTTCACTGTGTCTATATGAAAAAGGCTCCTTCGTAATCCTGAGCATCGATCCGAAGACCTTTCTTGTTCGACGCATATCAGGGCTCACTATACTTCTAGAGTGATTGAGGGTAGAATCTGATCTTTTAGGACTAAAATTATACAAAAAAATTAATAATTCAATTTATGATTATTATTAGACCTTTTGTCTTTGTTCTAAATTCTAAAAATGTTTATTAATAATATTCTTTTTGAACGCTCTTTATTTATATTGAGAAAAGGATAGTTCATACAACAACTTAATGGAACGGCTTTTATAAGGCAATGCAAGTAAGAGAACCAAAGAATATGGCAACGAATCAAAGGCAATCTGATGGCGCAATGGGTCGACGGAAACCCGATAAGGGTTCCCTCATCACTCATCTATTAGTATCTGCGCGATCTCATCCATTTCCTCGTCATTTTATCTACTATAAAGTTTAAAAATTCCTCTACTGGAAAAATATATTACCTGAACTAAGGGAAAAAATATTAAAGATTCACTGTGATTCTACATTACAAAAATTACATCGCATATTGGAACAATATATTCTATGATTGATTACTTACTTTGGATTAACAAAATTCTTGTTTTTAACTATCATATTTTACATTATATTATCTCATTTTAAATGAGAACGAAAGAAATGATATAGCAAGTGATCCTAAAATCGTCTGATGAAACAAATATAATTTAATATCCTTTTCGAGTATAAAATTAATATAATCGTATTTTTTCTCTCATTTCTAAGTCGTAGCTCTAAGAACCTATGACGTAAGTCATTATTTTAAAGTATGCTCGCATAAATTGATCGTGCTTTTCATCACCGAATTGCTCTATCAAATCTACTATTCATGCGGCTACCTTATAAAATGATGGATTCGCCAATTTTAAATGTTGGGGTTGATTGGTTTCTTTCCTGCTTAACATAGCTTGGCATAAATATTTTCCAATTTTTAAAATGAAAATGTATTACACTTTATGTAGCGTGTATAATATTATTATGTCACAACTATGAATAATATTGCTATCGATGATTGTATTTTCGCAAATATTTATTTAAATGTATATATATATAATTATAATATATTAATTTTAATAATAATCATAATGAGTATTTAGCAAGAGATGATTTTTAGTCTAAACATACTTCTCTTACATTAAACTTTATGAAAAAGGACACATTATTATTATACCGAATCCTAGATTGATAGGAAATAGAATAGATAGAAAAATCCTATCAGCAAGATTCTATTACACTAATTACTTTGCTGGAGACAGGTTATGATGCGGAAATATACTTATTTATTTATAATGCGTCGCAGTTTGGTCGTTGGATCAGGTGGCAAAGTTGATCCTTAAATGATGGATATCAGTGGGTTGTGACATTATATAGTTGACGATATATGATTGTTTGGATTGAAATAGGCTATTTGCATCAATTGAAAATTATTTAATTTTTAAAAATATTTTGGTCTCTCAACATGGAATAAATGATAATAACATATGCAGATACCACAGTTTAAATATCTAACCCCACGTCCATCGGGTTATTTCGTGTAAATGTGCTAAAAATGATTTTATTTGTTATTGCAATGTTGGCTTTCATCATATGCTGTTTCAGTAGTTTTTATCGAAGGACACTGTGATTATTTCTGATGATTTCCAATTGTTCTAAATCCCATCTCTGCAAAATACACTCTTTAAACGTTAGTGGTTGTTTACGATGTGGTCCACTCTGATGTCTTTCTTGAAGGGACTAGTTCAGCTCAGATTCACACCACAATTCACCGCATCCTCAGATTAGGAAAGGTCCTTTGGGAAGAGCTTCCTCCACGCAGTAAGGGTACTGACCTTCGTCAAGTATCGAACGAAGGCCGCTGAGGGCTATCGTCAGAAGAACGGGTCTTATTATTAGATTTAAATTAATTTTATTCCGTCGGGAAGGTTTTTGGCTTCGAATTATGAACAGGATATAAACTATGCATATTAGCATATGCAAGAATATTGATATTCCCTTTTGGAATTCTATTTTGGAGGATTCGAAGAAGTTTGCGTGGCATGGGGAATTTTTTTGAAGACATCATCACGTCATCACGAATGGCGCAGAAAAACAAAAACCGTACATTTATGGCAAGAATCCTTGGATGCTTTAAACAGCGATGTTGTGGAAGCACTCCATTTAGTATCTTCTTTAACAGTACTCTATTTTGAGAGTTAATTGTCGATTCTATCAAGGCAAAGATGTCAGTAAAAGGTTCTTAGTCAGGAGTCTTTGGTTAATTGCACCGTTATTAATTACAATTACCTGAATCGTGATTTCTTTGTAAAGTCCTTTTTATCATGGAAATGATATTTGAAACAGAAATAATTTGAGATAAACAAAGGCGTAAGATATCAATTATTCTTCTGAAATAACAGACGATCTCCTCTCTTCGTCGAGATTCTCAATACAGTCTTTCTAAAACAACTCCTTTCTTTTATATTTTAAACATATTATTTTATATTTATATTACATAAATTTCGGAAGCTTGGACGTGAAGGTATCTACAAGTAGCGACGGATACTCTTCGTTGATTCATTGCGTATTTTTCGTTCCCTCAAATTATTCTCTTTCAGAAGATAGATTAAAATAGATGATTACAACGGAAAAAAATTGTACGCTTATTTTCCTCCCTTTGAAGACTGCCTTTTAAGACTATTTGCACTTTCAGCGCTTTTCTTAAGAAGGAAATATTATATTCGCTCTGAGAGGTTTTTGGGGGATTCCCTCTCAAATGGAGTAAATAACAGGGATTTTATGTATTATATGAATGCCATATATTATTCCATTCAAAGCAATTAAATCGCAGAGTACTTATTTTATGTATTTTTGAAGTCTTGGTAGAAATAAATAAATAAATTTAGCAAAACTGTAGTCCAAATCTGTTGAAATATTTCAAATAAAAATTAATTAACATGCTACTCTCTTATTCTCTCAGATACATAACGTTACAGTTGTTTTAAATTTGAAAACTCATACCTAAGATAGATTTATAAAACTGAAATGAAAGCACTAATTTTTAAAGCACCGAGGTGTTACCCTTTACGAGAGAAGTATTTTTTGCATTTATTTTCAGGAATTAAGATGAAGAAATTATTATGTATTAACTATTATATATATATATATATATATATATATATATTTGAAACGATCAAGAGCCATCGATTAACAATGGGATTGTATTTTATAATAGCCTTTCCTCGAAGATACTTTCGATATTTTGAATCCAGACATTCATATTTTTAAGACCAAGAATTGAAGGGCATTTGAAAGGTTTATTCAAATGCTGAAATGTGAGGAGAAATGAATTCTTCATCTGATTCCATCGTTGCCATTTTCCTTTCCGAAAACTTTTACAGAGAAATCACCTTAGTAAGGATAAATGAATCGGAATTCCCTTTAGAGAAGTGAAGATCAAACAAGCCAATTGGAGAGAATTTCTCAAATGGGAAAGATGGTGCTTATGTGAAAGAGATCATTATGAAGTGCGATCAAAGGAAATTCTGGAGTTTGGTATTGACACTTTTTAGGCACAAATAAACCTTTTGCACTATGATTCTGAGAAATATCTTTCCATAAGATATTCATAAATCAAGAATTCTGGAGGAATAAATTCTACGGTTTGATACTAGAAAATCTCAGGAAGAACGGATGCATGTTATTTGTGCGCATTTAACTGCTATCGATTCGATATATCGATAGAGAAATCTCAAAGACCATTAAGGATATCTGAAACAGAGTGTGGATTTATAGAAATCGCCATCGAATGTGCTATTTTTGGATTTTTTCGATGATTTTAAGCACAGGGCGGTTATTTTAAATGAGATAATTTTATTATGCTCTTCGGAGGATTAATGGAGTTTGAAACAGATGAATTAAAATGTTTTAAAATAAATTTTTAAATATTATTCTTAGAAACTAAGCACTTTTTTTACTATAGAAACAAAATAAGCTCAACGAGTTGCATATTATTCTTTAAGATTCCTCGGAAGAGAAACTGTAAGTAAAAGTGTATGTATATAATAAGTATGTTATGTAGACGTACCTATTTTGTTTAGTTAAGGATTTAATCCTTGGAAACGGAATCGGTCGACTTTAATGGACAAGTAATGGGAAAAAATTGCTGAGAAAAATGTTTATGTGTTTGAAATACAAATTCACGTCGTAAATAAGAAATCAAAGAGGAAAAAATTATGGAAGGATTTATATAAAATAAATGAATGGTACAATGATTGGCTATAAATATTAAATGCAGAAAATGTTCTACAGTTAAACAAACGAGAGAAAACTCAAACCCAGGGTATCAAATTGTATGAAACTCTGAGATAAAGTTTTGTCTAAATGATCTCCCTCGTCCCCATAAATGGTGATGTTGCCAAGTAATAGAGTAGGTATCCATATTTCAATGAGGGTGAAAATATCATTCGCTGATGCAAATCACATTATATTTAAAAAGAGATATTGCGTATTATTTTTGTCCTCGAAACCAAGGAAACATCGAAGATATAGTTGATTGGGTGAAGAAGAGAAAGAGTGCTTGGTTGATCTTTTTTTGAGAAGCCATCGAAATCTCTTTCTTGAAAGGTAGGATGAATATCTTTCCCTGAAAAAAATCGAGCGATTGTTTGTAGATATGTCCTTTGGGTCTCCGGAGAAATATGAGGGTTCTTGGAAATAATTTTCTTTCTCTTCTTTCTAAATTGTTCTTGACGTTATCTCAAGTTGATACGGAAAGAGATAATCGGCTCTCAAGAAAGAGTAATGCATTTCTCAATTGTATTCTAATTTAATTTTTTGATTATTTACTATATTATACTATTATCATCCCCAAATATGTAAAATTAAAATAAAAAAGGAAATATAATGCCCATAAAGGAGATCTTCAAGCACTCCACTGGACATTCTTAATGCCATCCGAAATTGGTATTCCCAAAACCTTCCTAATCTGACATTATAAAGGCATATCTCATTCAAATTTACGTCAGCATTACACCTACTAAAATATGAGTGCCTTTTATTACGTGCCATTTTCCTCACACAAAATCTGTAATAAAATCAATAGCTGTTTTCTATTAGTGAAGTATGGAGTCTGTTTGTATTTGTTTCGCTTTAATTATGCCATAAGAATTTATTTAGCTCACAAGTAACCTCCTCCTACATTTTAAATCTCTATACGTATTGTTATTTACGCTGTTGATTTTAAACTCTTTACTTTCCATTTCATTCCAATAAAGAGTGTTACGGGAAGTCATTACTTTCATTGCATGACTTAAGGAGATTTATGAACAGGTTGTAGTAGATATTATTATAATTGATCCGTTAATAAAAAAATACTTATATAAAAAGATGCAAAACAACTGATTTGAAGTTTAAGACTAGATGTATATGTTAGACTATACCTGCTCCTAAAACTTTATTATTCATAAGCATTCGTACGAGACATGTTTCTGGAATTTAATGCTGAGCTTTCAGTTTTTCATTTAAAATTTATCGACGTAAAAATACACGGTTATTGAAAAAATGTTATTTTTATTTTACTCTTCCAAGTGATTAACTCAAAAGATTTTCAAAAATTTTATCCTTGGAGACGAATGCTTTCCGATGGAAAGACAGCAATTCCATTAAAAAACACTCCATTTTCCACTCAAATATACCACCCGTCGTCATCTCAAGAATTAAATGCGTTTGCTGTTGTCGGACCGAGTCCTCGTCTGTATTCATACATATTTATACTAAAGAAGAGTAAGGGAATAACGAGGGAACGCTGCTTTTCTTTCTACAGTTGAAGGAGTTTGGAATTTCGGAGAAATAGAAGTAAGAATTAAAAGAGGAATGACGTTTCTGTTGAATTGAGTCGTGAATATTTTATTTTGTTTTCCATCTTCAAAATTTCTGATCGAATAAAGAACAAAAATCATTGATGGTTTATTTATGAATAAAAGAAATTTTTAATCCGACTCAAAATTCCATGTCACTAAAAACACAAATTAATTTTGTTCTTTCTCTTAAATGAGATATTTAAAAAAATCGTAATTTTCCATAATTTACCAAACATACTCAAATATGCGCCTCCTTCTGTAATCAATAAAAATATTATTATAAACTGCCGTTAAACTGTTAGCTGCCACTGTAACCTGTCAATTAAGACAAAATAGTACAAAACAACATGAAAAGGTTTTGTATTTTTGAGTGATATACAAAATTGATAAATATACAAGCCATAACCACAACAAATATAAAGAGGTGTACTCAATATCCAAGTACACCTCTTATTCGGAATCTATAAGAAATGCCCATGATTTTAGACAAAGTAACAGACGGATTGCGAAGGGAGTTCTGTAATGTGACAGCTCATCTCATTTACAGTTGTCTTGGAAGAAGTATTCAAGCTTCTAGACTTGGAGGAAAAGGGATACATGGAGAATACATCAGTCATCTGCCTTTTACATATGACTTCGAAAGAAACGCAGAAACAAACTTCAAAACATAAGAAATATTCCCTAAAGAAAAGGGAACATAGGAAAGTGAGGGTAATGTACAATTCTTGAAGTGGTGTGAAGAAAAAGAGGAAAAACTCGAAGAAACAACTCTGGATTTATGTTCTCTCCTCAACTGGTAATAGCAACAATAAAGAACAGGACCAATGAAGTAAAGTGAGGAGTCAAGAGAACCTTAAGAAGAAAATAACATGACTACCAGTGGAACTAAAAAGTAAATTCTTAAATCCACGTATCTTACTTAGATTAATCAATTTGACCTAAGTGGATTTGATATTTATATTTACGTCATTTTTTGAACTATTAAGAAGCAGTTTAAAAATTCCAATGCTAAATTAATTGCTGAATTCGAAGTATATCGAATGAGTTAAAGTTTTCCTTTCACATCAAAATCCCAAACAATTCTGGCACTATTTCGTATTTTTGTAATCGTTTTTAATATATTTGACTTATATTTATAAAATAAATACTTATAATCATTAATTAGTAAATCACGGTGAATGTTTTAAAAAAGAAACCTAAAATTTGGTTTCATAATCTGCCACTTGGAAATCGTAAAGAATAATAGCAGAAACAACCTTTATTATACAAAATTCTCTTTCTCGACGAAATCACAGAAGAATAAATAATTAATTACATCAGCTTTGTTGTCTCACATCTTTGGAATAAGGTTTTCGAGATTTCATGTTCAAACCTTGTAGCAAATATCCGAAATAATGTTCGAAAACTCACTTTATTCCAATGTACCAAATTGTTAAATAAGATGGTCGAAGCCTGTGAATTTTGAACTAATTAAATATTTTTTCTTAATTCTCTAATGATTATTTGAGTTAGTAGATGATCGTTTTCAATTTCTGTTCTCAACCATAATCCTCAACTTTGTCTCCATTCGGAACCATAAATTAGTTATTATCTGCAAAATTAGGGTTAAAATTATATCCATTATATTCCGCAGAAAGCCTATCGCATTTAAAACTTTGTAAAAATTCTATATTTCCCCATCAATGAGCCGCAGGAAATCCATGGCTTCCTAAAACTCGTTCACCTCCCACGCGAACTTAAAGGTCATTCTCAACGAGTTAAAAATACGCTTTCAAAAACAAATACGCGTCGCACCCACGTTCAATTCACATTAATGCGATATATGAAATGGATAAAAATATCTAAAAAATTACTGTTTTAGAATAAAATTCCTCTTTCATCTTCTGAGGCAATTGGAAATATTTTGACGTTATTTCATGGAAAGAATTTATTTTGAACGAGAGACGCGTATCATCTGAGGGGAAATACTTTTCAGTGGTCTTAAAAATTCCCAATTCGTCAGCATTTACTCAAGAAGAGGAATTTGGAGAGGATTTTAGGCATTAAAGAAGAATTATAAAGTTAAAAGAAATAAGTTAAATTCTTATATTTCACTTTAACGACACGAGTCATGTAAAATAATGCCCGTTTCAAATATAGGTTTTATTAACCCTCATAGAAGAGATAGTAATTAGAGCTGTAGCTCCTGTTCATCGAGAGTTTGCAAATGTGGTTATTAAAGGTTTTTTATCATGGCCATTATGCAGAATGGATGTGCTAGTGGATGTTCTATTAAATCCTTAGTAAGCGAACACTCAAACGATTTTCTATAATTCTGTAAAACTATTGAAAAGTATACTTTTAATAAATGGTTTTTATTGTATTTTTAAGAAAACATCTCAACTCTTAATAATGTGCAAAAAAGATGACCATTACAGTCAATCATACATTTGGTGGCTCTAAATTATGACAAGAAAAAATCTCAAAACGAATTTAGAAATTTGCAGAGGTGATTAAAAACATCACAGAAGTCAATATACCCGTGTTATAATGTACATAGTTACTCTGAAAATCGCCTTTTTCTTATGGGCTAGGGTATTTATACATCTCCATCTCCTGAACGGGTATTTCAGAATTTAGAAAAGAGGCTATCCGTTTGTTCAATAAGCTCATTGTTTTCTGTGACAATTAGAAATTTTGCGATCGACAAGGCAAATATTAACAATGCAGAATATTTCATAATTTAAAACATTACTCCGGAATTTCTCGAACAACCTGTGCCGAATTCTGTGTAGCGGACGGAATCCCAGTCAATCGATTTAATCATAACTGTTGTCGAACTTCCCTAACCAAACTGCCTCGTACAAGCTCCGAAATCAAACCCTTTTTGTGCGTATTCCATACAGCAGTGCTTTAGTAACGGACGAGCTAATCAGATACCTCTTTCTTGCGTGATTGACTACCTCATAGAACGCTGTTACGTAAGTTCAATTAGTCCACCGGCAGATCTCTCCATAACTATTACGTAGGCCGAAAATAATAAATGACAATACGGAGCTTTGAATGTGATTTGGAGTAATATTATATTTCATTGCTATACAATCCTCTACCAACAAACGGAGATATTGATGGCATTCTTATTCATAATAGAGGTAATGAATTTTATCGCAATATTAAACTTGATTTTACGTCTTAGATTTAATTTCCATTCGACTTATTAAACAAGTTAAGAAGAATCATAATATACAAACTCTTAGGTTCTTGAAATAAATGTTAGGGTACGCTCCATGCTTCTCTTTACTTTCACTAAAATTCATAAAACGTTCTATCTTGATTCTCGCAAAATGACGACGAGACGTTTATTTTTAAATTATAAATCCTACTCAAAGACAGAGTATTTAAAAAAGCGGATTGCCCTTTGACCTTTACGATGACTCCCCTACGGAAAAGCAGACTTAGACTCTCTTTTCTTAGAATCAATCGTAAATTAAGATGAGAACTTCTTCGCCTTCCCTTTTGAAAGGTTCTCTCAGAATCGTAATGAGTTTATTCCTCTCTTTGCTCCATTTTCTTGTTTCGATCAACCAATTCCCACAAAATTCACTCTAACGAACATCACTTTATATTTCATGCAGAAATATTGCGTTTAATTTGGATTTTTATCATCTAATATAACTTCAACCATATTTTTAATTATTTTATTTTTTCAGATAGAGTTAATTATCTTATCATACCAGCCGTTGCCTGAATATCACGGGTTAGGATACGTATCTTTATTTAATTTTCTCACAGTTGTCAAACAGTGTCATTTGTATCTCAACCTATACTGAGATGGTATAATTAGGAAGCTATTATTACTTTGTACGAAGATGAAAAAGAGATAAAACATTTTTGTACAACTTCCACAGTAAATGTTATCACTTTTTATTTAGACGATTGTATAATCTTTAACGGTAAATTACATGAACTATTTGGATTTCAATTATTTGAAACCAGTAAAAGTCATTCTTTACTATGTTTAAAAATAAACTGTCTGTAAATCGGCCAATTTTAAAGCAAGGAATGTTAATTATGAATTAATTGGTATTAAACAATTCTTTTTGAATACCAAACGACGCTGCGATCTTAATGAAAATCGTTTCATTTGACGAGACGAAAATTGGAAGACGTTCACTAAATCATGAATGAAATTTCATTGAAGTTGTTATTTGCTCATTCTTTATATTTCAATAATATTTGTGAGAATTAAGTATAATGCTCCGAAACACCTGAGAAGAAAACCACTCAAAATATAACTGTATATTTATAAACGAAGATCTTTCTTTCTAGAATTATCATTTGATGAAAATGATTACTCACGCAATATCATCACTTCAAGGATGAAACTCAGAATTTAATACCGTCCAAAAATATCTGGCTTTAGCGAGATAAGGAGAAAATTTATCTTTTTAAAAGCCTCTTGGAAAAGTGGGAGTATAAAAGTTAATAAAGCATGAAGAGTAGGCGAAGAGAATCGCTTCACAATCTTTTCGTCGAAAATAGCATCGATACAGATGTTATATCAATAGAGCTTAATACGACTTCTTCCACTAAATATTTAATATTTATATACTAGGTTTTGGCATCAGACTTAATGAGTATTATGTATTTATTATTAAAGTCGATATTACTCCATCCATTTTTCGTAAATTCTTATTGGAGCGTGAAGCCATTATCATATTTATATCTGCGAATTGTAATCCTTAAAACACTATTACTCATCTAAGTTACAACCCCTTGGTGAATATGAGGAAAGAGATTAGACTTTTAACAGACGGTCATCTTTTATATGAGAACAACATACTCAATATTTATCGTTTTTCGCAAGCAAAAATAAATAAAATCGTTATGATGCTCTTAAAAAGGTCTTAACCACTTTCAGACACTTGTTTATTTAATTGAATAATCCCCGTGAGATACATTATGTAAGTCTCTCGTTGAGTTTTCCGATATATTAAATAATCTAGAATACTAAAGTATTACTTTCACAATTAGTGTATTGACAGTTATATTAAAAATATAACAACAGATATATACATTATAAACGTGACTTCGCTATTTTATTATTTTTTGTCAAGTCGAGTGAACCTCGCATATATTCCATATTTTATAAAAGTAGCATTTCATAATTTACTTGTAAATTAAACCCAAAAGATGTGAATAAATATAATTGCAACTATCTCAATCCTAATTATAGCTGAAAAATACAACACTTTTTCAACTAGTATAAAATAAATTAAAGTGTCCTTCAACGCCATTCTTTGCAAAAGTAAAAATTGAGTCTCAAAGAATTCAGTAAGTTACCATGACCTCGCAACTGCTCGTTATAAGTCGAGATGGTACGCATAAGGAGAAGTTGAGGGAATCTGAGAGTTAGAGATGCTAATGTAACTAGAATGTACTCCGTTGATGGTCAAATGTCAAGATTGTGGTTCCATAGCACGTCCTCCTCTCAAAATCTCTTCACGTTGTTTCTTTTCACAGAGAGAGATCCTAGGGAGTGAGAATTATTCTATGCTCACGGTCATGGTAAAGATATAGTTTATTGCTAGTTTTTTTATCTTGCGGCGGAATCCCAACGTAGTTGGCATGTTTGAGTAAAATTATCTATATCATATTTTAAAAATTTACTATTTTTAAGTATTTATTTTCACAAGTTTACAGTTTCAATATTTACTGAAATTGATGTCTGATTCATAGTGAGTGATTTGAGGCCAATCTTGAAAATAAAAGTATAAAAACTAGAAAAAATTTAAAAAACCAGAACATTTCATAGTGATGGAGGATTTATTTTCGAGCGTCAACGAACTAGTCTATCTATTTTATACAGTTAAAAACATCAGATGAAAGAGATAATCCTACTCCTCGTCTCAAATCACTCTCATAAAAATAAGGTACTAAAGAAAACGAATAAAAATACGGAAAATCTTGTTTTTAAAACAATTTCTGAAAGGGGAAGTTTTATAGCAGTTAAAGTAAATATGATTTTATAATTTCATAAATATATTTATCAAACCTTTAAATAACCTAACTTTTAGCGGAAAAATTTCTGAACAATCACTTGAAGAAAATTACTACATTCATTTTGAGAGCATGACGTATTTCTCGGTGCTGTCCACGAATATTTGTGCGGCTGTTTCTACTGTACTCTTTATCTTGTCTTATAAATCAGAATTATATGAATTTTAAATTATCTTTACCATATATTTTTTCTGAGTAAAAGATTGTCAACTTATGGAGGACGAAGTACATTTCGAACGTGGCGCCGTGCTTTTCCTCCCATGGGTCCGTCCGTGGGTGCCCAGGCACACCTGCGCAGAGTTGCTGCGCAAACATTCCGCGGGAAGTTCTCTCAACTGGATGAGCTTCCCGTTTTTGTAGCAGTTCCGTACTTACGAGGCTAACTGAAATTGTAAACATACTTGTACGATGGTCTATCAAGAGCTAGTCTAAATAAGAGTTAATAGTTTTTGCTACTTTTTAGCAAACACGAAGTATCGTGCTGTGGTTTTTGTGTTTAAACATCTGTTAGGCTTTTATGTTTCCCTGCTGTAATCGTCTATAGTCATTACGTAGACTGACGAGTGATATTTAGTATTCTGTTGTATGAAGATATTTGAATTGTGTATAGAACTCGTTTAATGTGAATTATGTCACCACCTAAATCCTATTTCATTATCTCCTTTTACGCATGGCTGTAATACAACTTTAGATTAAAACACGTCATTCAAATAACTCCTCATTTATCCATCCTAGCTTTGCACTCTTCCGAGTTGCGCTGAAGAACTAATAAGTTTTCGTTTAAACCATCCAGGGTGTAATTTATTTAGTTGAACGAGAAAATATTAACCAAAATACCCAATATTCTCTAAATGATTCTTGAAATAGCCCACAAGAAAGAACTCGTACATGATCTTCCTCATTTTAGATGATAAATGCTATATTACAATGTCTTTTTATGTTTTTGTCTTATATGTTTATAATGAGTATACTTCATTTTTCCATGCTGGTTGCTTAGATCTCTTTGCTGTGTTCAATTATTATTTCAATGATATTTATTATGCAGTTGGTAAATTCAAGACAATATGTATTGTGTAATTATATTATATACCATAACCTCTTGCATTTTTGCATCCACATAAGCATTGCTTATATGCATTTGCAATTTAAAGGGCCATGGATTGATATTTTCGATAAATTTGTGTAATATATTTGAATTTATCTATAGTTATAATAATAAGCTTGTAATCTAATGTAAGATTTGCAATTGTAAGGAAAATGTACATTTATCAAATAACTTTATACATACACTTAGCATGAAAAATCTCCTGCTGTTCACCTTAATCATCTTTATGGTTCTATGCATTTCTTAAATCCTTTGAACTAAAGTTTTTGTAACTCTTATAATAATAGTAGAGATGAATAGAGACAAAATAAGAACATGCTTTTGAATATCCCAAATGTAAACTCCTAAATTTAAGTGTTCACATTGTTTAATGAAGATACACCTGCATTTTGCAATAGTGATATTAGTTTCATTGTTCAGCAGATAATGTTTAATTTTATGTGACAATCTTCTGGTTAACAAGTAAATTTCATCATCTCCCTACTTTCTAGTATTTCCTGCTTTTAGTTCATAAGAACTAAAAGAATATTTTTCATGCATATTAAAATGCTAATTAATACCTGACCTTACCCAAAATTGAGAAAAGTATTAGAGTAATTTCCATTTGACTAATTAATCAACTATTTTGATTTACTAACAATGATGATAGATCTTTGGATATTATGTTATGAGGTGTTTTTCTTGCAAATTTCCATAGTTCATGAAAATCAAACTGGTGTTTTCTCCTTCCAAACGTATTTAGACATTTATTCTTCTGCATCATAATTAATTCGAGAAAAAACGATATCTCTAATTCTGCTGGAAGACAATTGAGTATAATTACATGGAGCAATAGTATAAATTTATAATTTCTTAATCTGATCATCAGATCAAAATATTATTACGTTGCATAACTATATTGTTAAGAATCAACCTAAAACAAGAAAAGAAATGCCCTATTCTTAAATTAAGAAACATCACACTATATGTCAAAAAATCCTGGTATTACATGTATTTAAGTGTCAATCTGTACTTCAGTTCATTTTTGTGTGCTTCCAGCCTTGAATTATGCACTTCACTAGTAAAATCTTTATCTCATTATAAGTTTGGTATTACTCTCTTCTGTATTTGACTGACAATATTAGTATTTTTGCTTTGCACTGTAACTTTTATGAAAATGGATTTTGAATATTTACAATTCACTTTTGGATCATATCCTCAGTAAAGCTTGACTTTTAGCAGTTGTCATAGGTCATTCTCATTCATCTATTACTTTTTGCTGTGAAATATGGCATTCATGACAATTTTGATGGCAAAATTGTTTAGTTTTAAAAAGTCATCTTAAACTTGCTCCCAGAGTTCAGTTGATTCTAACCTGTGAACCATTAACAATTAATATTAGCTGTATACTAGTTTTATACTATATACTAGTTTTTTAATGAATCTTTTTTATGATTCTTCATTCTCCTGTGTTGTGCCACACTTTCTGAAAAGGCTTATTAAGACGGTACAAATTGTATTCAGGGCTTTCATCTAACGTCCACAGCTTATCAGCACGCTCGTCTGATATATCTTCAATAAGTCAAGCATACATAATCCCACCGTTAATTATTTTGTTCTGTTTGTTGTTATTTTTGTTAGTTTGTTTGTCATTTTAAACTTTTTTCAAGTACAACAGTGATCTTATTTAATAGAATTACCTAAAATAATCATCGGTGGAAGTGTATAGATTCAGGAATATTTCTTAATAAGAAAGAAAAAGATTGCTTTACAAATATCATGTTCTCTTTTTCTCTGACAATTAATTGCTTTGTCAATTTCTTTATCGTGATTGAAAACCATTCGTGCTTAAGTTTCATCGGAAGAAACCGCGAACAGCTAGTGCATCGTTTCCAACGGTAGAAGAAACTTAACGTCATAGCGGTTTCAGACTATTGGACAAAGGGACTGCGTGCGTAGAAATGGCGGATCAATTAAGAGATTTATTAGTCTTAGTTAGTGTTCGATTCGCCAAATCGTAAGTAATTTTAAAAGTATTCCAAGCTTAATAGAAAGGTATGTGTTTCAAAATAAACTGAAAGTCTCGAAAAAGAAATTTCTAAAATTACATCATTCGGTCCTCAATCTTTTTATTAATTAAAAACAAAAAGGCAAAAAAGGACTGAAAATCACGAGCGCATCACTTTGCTGAATTTTGGGAGAACAATGCATGAATTTGTTACGGTTAGAGTGATGTCCTCGAGTCTCGTACAGCACTAGAAAATGAGCCCTGTTCGCGAGAATCAGGGAGTCGCAACTAATTTATATGAGTGGAGTCTCAACGAATAACGAGGACTGGTCAGTGAAGAGGGGCTGCTTGCGTCACTCCCTAGAGCGATCGAAAGTGTGTGCCCAAAGGGTGAGAAATTGGGTTCGTACAATTTGTATATAAATAGGATTCTTCTGATTTGATCGGATAACTTAATGGAGAGCAAGGATAGTAATTTTATTGTAAATTTCCTTTGCAGCTATCAGCCTCGATAATACATTACCTGATATATTTATTCTTTATGGAAAAATAACGAAAATTGTTCTAAAATTTTAGGTTTTATTTTAGATGGAGGTTAATATCCTTTATCGTCCCTGCAATCTACGTATTGCCTTATTGTCACTGTTTTCATTTTAGTGCACTACGTACAGCGTGTTAGTTCATGCGATCCAGTGACCAACAAGTACACTGCAAATTTTTGCGGTCTTTCAAGAAATAGATCTCAATCAGAAAAGAATTATTTTGACTAATACTATTTAGGTTTAAAAGACAAGGATAGGAATCAATAGTCTTCCCCTCATAATAATTTATTCCTCTTCATAATTTGTTTAAGACCACTAGTTACTATCCTTTCCATAAAATGACGTTCCATGGAGTCACAAGGATATCTTATTGTGTAAAAAACTCGAAATTAAAGCAAATCCGATGCAAAATCCTTCTCTTATAATACGGGACCCTAAAATCAACAATCGATAAATACTCCCGTCCTCTCCAAATGAGCAAACCCTAAGCTGAGCAACCCTTTCCTAATCCGAGCCAGATGCTCTCCTCCAGATTTTTATCATTCAAGTGTGTAACAGATATCCATGGATAAGTCCTCAGGAGCAGAGAAAATGATATTCCTCTCGGAACTCTTGTTTTAGAGTTGGGAATATAATAGGGACGCATGGGAAATATGAAAAGAGGAAAATATAGAATTTTTGAGATGAGAATCTTAAAGGAAGATTAAATAATTAATAAGAGGAAATATATTGAAAAACGTCCGCTTTCAGAATTTACGCTGCCGTTATTGTAATAAGAAGAAAAAAGAATATTGTAAGGGTTACAGAAGTTAGTAATCTTTGAATTGATTAAAAGTATTTAAGAGAAAGAGAAACAAGAGCTGTAATTTAAATTTATCTTCGTAATAAAATCTAATATCTGAGTACAAGAAAAGGAAAAAGAAATGAGAATAAAACAAAAAGATAAAACTAGAATAAAAGAAAAGAAGAAGCGTATAAGAAAATATATAGAGAAGTGCGCAGTGTAATAACTTCAGCCAATTAGTATGAAATAGTTCTTATACAAAACAAAAATTATTAATAAAATATATGTAAAATATTGCTATTGAAAATTGGATGATTTCGTGCATTTTATCAAAAATAAAAGGAAAACATAACATACGTTACAGTGCCTAATTCATTCTATCTTTAACGCACATAAAAGCTAAAATACGTGAAATATTTGAAATTGACTTTTCTCTGAAGACTGGAATAAATATGGAATCCTTATCAAGCAAAATCTTTAGTAGTAATCTTCTTTATTGCATTTGTTATTGATTATTCCACTTCGTAAACATTCATAAGTCTTTTATAAATTATTTGCTTAAAATACTCATCTTTTCCGTTATATACTCATTCAGTTACTATTGACAATCATTTACAATTTTATTTGTATCATAGAATTGTTATCATTGGATTAAAACTAAATTTCTATTATTTTTTACCTGAATTTATCTTTAATTGTGACAAATAATTTCTGATTGTAAATTATTAATTATCGAAATACTTCAGTACATAAAAACTTACCCTTTCAATATCGAAAGAGCATAAAAATTTTTTCAAATGTTTTAAAATGTAGTTTAATACTTTATGAACTTTATGAATAATAATTTATGAACTTCAACAGGAACGTGGCGTGGATGCGTCATATCCATAAATAATAATAAAGTACATGGAAAATAAGTATAATATTAAGCTAAATTACTAATCTTTCAACGCAATAAATGAAACAAAACTTACTAAAATTAACATACGTAGCCGATACGTACGATAACTTAAAATAAATCTCTAAATATGATGAAAACAAATCATTTTAAATAACATTAAATGACTGAATTCACTGAAAGTGGAATAAAATGTATGGATTGCTAAGGTCCACTTGAGAAAAAACCGAGTTAATTATTGCGCAAGCACAATTCACCTAAACGAGTAGCGATGGACTACTTAAATTCAGAAAAAAATCTTTTAAAGTGCTTTTCATCAGAGAATAAAAGAATACATTCAATGAGAGAAATTTCTATGAATATCAATCATGGTCGGGATTAAATTGTTTTATGACGCATGCAAAGTTTTATAGACGAAAGTGATTCCCATACACTGCTATTTTTTATAATTAAAAAACTTTAATTGCAATCAGTTTGAATGCATCGGGCGAGAAATTACCAAACTTATCAAAATGGAAAATTTAAGAGCAAAATTTAGTTTTTAGGAAAATCATATATCATATTTTTATGGAAATTTACAATTATATTACAAGCATTATTAAAGGTTTTAGCATTTTTTCATTACTTTTTATCATTAGTTGTTATTATACACGAACAGCGCATTTACTCTAAAAGTTACATTCTCTATATCCAAGCCATTTTCTCAATCACAATTAGCCTCAACATATTTGAGATATTGAACAATAGAATTATTGTCTCATTAAAAAATTACCCTCTCGTATGAATTTCATTGATGGATAATTAGATTTTTAGAAGTACGTCGACATTAATAAACTTAAAATAGTTTTCATACTATGCAGTTAATTCTGTTTGAAAGCGTTATAGTGTATAATAATTTATATCACACCAAACGTATAAATTCATTGTTTTTTATTTACTTAAATTTAAGTCATAAGGGATAAAGTATTATCAGAGAATTGTTACTCATGAAATCAGAAAACATCTTAATCGGCTGATGATGGAAGGAGCTTCAAACGAACTTCATTGAACTGAATTCTTAAAGATGTTAGGAAACCAGTTGGTTAATTGAAGAATGGATGAAACTGAAGAATATTCTTAAATAGACAAATTACATAAGCGTACGAATAGAGGTTCAGGAGACAGTATCCATCTTCTGATTGAAAAAGAATATGTTACCAAGGTTATGTTTAAAAAATGTAAATTGATAGAATTTAATCTCGAGCAATTAATAGTCTTTTTTCATTTAACCAAATATTAAGAATTTCATCATTCCCCATTTTCCGTTCCAATTCATTTGAAAATTCCCTTCGTTCATTTCCTTTCATCAACCACACATATTCCATCATTATATCTCCAGTTATTCCATTACTGGAAAAAGGAGGTCCATTTCTCAAATAGGTTCTCATTTAATGCGTCCTTCTATGCATTGGAATGCCAAGGAATTCTAATATTTGAATGCCGGAGACATTCTCCCCACGGAATTTCCCTTCTTTCGTCTCCTCATTTTCTATTAGTGGTACTGAGGAAAGTTTTCAACAATTTCTCGGATAAAAAACGAAGCAAACCAAAATATCGAATCAAATGTCATGAATCAGAAATTCAACTTTAAGGAAGCGATTCATGTTGATCCTGATTAAATGCATTTAAATTTTACATCGACTTACGATAATGTGTTTTCTTATATAAAATTGCTATTTATACATCGTATACATAATTTGATAGATTTAATCGTTCTTTGACTATTTGAATATTGACATGAATTTCTGTATTATTAAACGTTTAATCGTAAAATTATTTATATTGTTTTAACTTGTTCTCTTTCAACTTAATATAGGACACTCAGTTACTATGCACATTCTCCAGTGTTTTATAGCGAGAATGTAAAAATGATGCATCGGTTAATGGCGAATTACATAAAAGCTTCGTATCGTTAGTTTGTTTAGAATCATAGGTAATAATTATATGCTTCAAGTACAGTTTTTACAATTAAAATTTTTACCCATCTAATTTTTTAGTATCAGTTTCCTTCTTGAAATATTTTAGTTATAATAGTTTCACATTTTATGCGTCGTACTGCAATAAATTATTTCTTAATCCCTATGCTGAAGGTTGACATCATTAAAACTACCCCCTCACGACATATTGTTCACAGGATTTATAACGTGAGATATGAAGCATAACTGGGAGAATTCCATCGTTAAATGACAAAGAATTTTTTTCGTGTCTCACTGGGAGTATTTGGAGGGATAAAAAGGATGTTAATTTGGGTAAAGAAGCGAAGCTATGTTGTTTGATTGTCAATTCAGTTTGGAATATGGAGGAGGGATGCTGCAGATCGGTGCGCAAGTCTCTTGTTTCGAATGAAACGAACGGAATACACAGATCATATTCACCCGAAATGACAGTGAGAGCCTTAAAACTCGATGGCAGAGGAAGTTGTCCAAATAGGGAAATTATTGCAGGGGATTGTTTTGGTCGACCGGTAATGACTTCGGAGTAATACGCAAATTAGACATATTGCGTCAGTGAACTGATGTAAGCACAAGAGGAAATGTGAATTATTTATTTACATGACGACGTAGATTTTTATAGCCTCGATCATTCAACATTTTCGAGAGATACCCCCAGTCGTACGTACTTTCGGAATTCTTTTATTACAGCTGATTTCGTCCTGTGCTTAAAAAGTCTTTGATAGATCAAAGGTTATTCCTAAATGTGTAATTAATATTTATTACTTACTCGCGGAGGGGCACGTCTTAGGTTTTTTCATGATGATGACACAAGAGAAAAACTACCTCCATATTGCTCACTTATTCGCAAAATAAAACTCTAAGCGTTCGAGATTTATTTATCTCATCTTACATATTTATGGGAGTGTAAATACTCGTCTTGGTTTGAAGTACGTAAAAGAAATTAAATATGTAGATATTCGCAATTATTTATGTGCAAAGAAAAAAAACTAATATTTGAAAATATGAGCGCTAAAGATTTAAGAAAGCTTTTATAATATAAAGTGATGGAGGTTTAAAATAAGGAAGAAATTTTTTCATAAACAAAGCATAGAAATTTAGGGATTGCAGTTTTCTTGTACGGGGATATTGGATATTCCCTCTTTTATTAGCCGGAGTATTTCTTATATGGAAAGAGATGGTTTTGATATCCATCCATCGCTGTGGATTTGAATATAAATCCCTCATTTTTAGCAAAATTGCCATATCGGATTAGATAAAGGGAAAGTATTCTTTGCGTAATTATAGGAAAACTTACTGACAAACAATTAGCAGTGCATGACAGAAGAGTCCATATTTCATTTTATTTCAAGATTTTAATAACTTGCCTCATATCGGAGCATTTAGATATTTCTCGAAATTTGGTGTATTCTTGAGTTTTTAAGTCTAACTTTTGGTTATGCTTCGCTACAAGATTGATTTTATTTGAAGTTATA
Source organism: Pantala flavescens (assembly GCA_020796165.1). Classification (NCBI taxonomy): domain Eukaryota; kingdom Metazoa; phylum Arthropoda; class Insecta; order Odonata; family Libellulidae; genus Pantala; species Pantala flavescens. The sequence continues at coordinate 20,715,237 of CM036882.1, forward strand.
AGAATGTATCGTAATATATAAATGTACTCTCTGTATTTCATTTAAAGTAGCAAACCGGAAGGCAATTTCAGGTTAAATTTTCCAGACAAATGCACAATATTAGGGAGAAGAATTCTAACTACGGAAGTAATAAACAATATTTAGAATATTATGCGTCTTAGAAGGTAATTTTTCATTAGCATATTTAGATTTCAGAGGGATGCGTTTGTAATTTAATTTTTTGTGCGTAAGAATAGGATATTATACAATAAGAATTTTGGATTCCTTGATTCAAGACAAAATATTCGTACATATAATTTAAAGACTGTTGTTTCTATGGAGATGATCATCGAATCCTTTTATTTTAGTTCTTGAAGTCGTCGGGCTTCTGCATTTGGATTCGGAGAAAAAATAGCATCGACAAAACGCGAAGTATGTATTTAATCTTTAATTGGATTCCTCAGAATAGAGTTATAAATAAAGATGTGAATGGGAGAAAGGCAGTTGTTGAGCTCTCAACGCTAAATTCTTCTGTTTCTTCGTCTAGAATCACGTACGCTGTTGCATTCTTGTAGATATGGCGCAATAGATGTTCTCAGCATCTACTCCTTGACTTTGAGAGCTTCTGGCAAACAGAGGAATGGGCGTAGTCCACATCTCTAATTCATTTGCTCTGTCTCATGTGCATGAGGTTCATTGTGCTGAAACATTCCCGGCTTGTTTCTGAAGAAAAGGTTCAGCTAATACTCTGATATGATTTTTGTAAACAGCAGTAAGGAAGATTCTTCAAATGTCCTTTGTCTTCTTTTTGATCGATTCCTTTATGGTTCCCAACCTTTGGGCTGATAAATATTGTGCTAAAATGGATCTCAAACTAAAAATTTGCAATGAGAAATTAGATTATGGCGCCTTTAATTTAATGTACAAGATAGGAATCATAACTTTCATAACTCAAATTTAAAAAATCATAACAGAAAATTCGATTTTTTCTTCTAAATAAGCTGAGAATGTTTTCATATAAATAGTTTTCAACATGGGGAATGAGCCATTCGTAATAGGCTTAAAATTTTCTTTGGTTCATGTTCGAAAATAACTTTCCTAATCGCACGAACCTTACTTGTAGTAATAAATTGAAGGCGGTGAGGAAATACTTTGGTCTTTTTTCGAAACTTCAGAACGTCAATTGAATTGACGTCTTGTTTGGATCACAATCCGAATCTTATTTGTTCTTCGGTTACTTCTGTTTATAGAATATACTCATGAGGGGGCGTTGTTGTATTTCGTGTGAGAATGCGCTTTTAGGTGACCATTTTAAAGACTACAGTAAACAAATTGGAACCTATAACTTGTAAATTATTCGCCTTTGGAATTCAAAGGTTTTGATTCCAAAATCCGGAGTTAAAAATTTCCGAATCGACTTCTTAAATAAAAGAACGTAGAGGAACGAACAAAAGAGGCCAACAAAGTAAGAATGGGATTCTTTTAATAAGCATCTGTGATGTCACAGACGTGTGTATGGACACACGACCCTTCTATTAGGAATTCCCTTGGATATAAGACGTAAGTATTCATAGTTTCTAAAACAAATCACTTAATCCGATTGAGTTTTTTAAAGGATTTGTACTGTTATAAATAAAGTGATTTATACATTGTGTCGGTATACAATTTTGCTACGCCAGATCTTCAACTTTTGTATCCGATAGTATATTTTATAGTCAATAATCTATGAAAACCATTTACTTCCGTTTCCCTCATGGAATATTCCCACAAAAACTCTCGACTGGGATTCGCAAAGCTTGTTTGGATCCGAGTGTCAAATGTTTTAAGGGATTTGGACGAAAGAGGGATCGCGCGTCGTTGGCGACATAAGAAACTGTGTCTCCAAGAGCTCCCCCGAATCTTTGGCCGGGGAATTCGGTTGCCAAGGCAACGCATCTGAAGAATGAATCCTTCTTTTCACCTTGATTCAAGGATTGAGTCGCATGTTTTTTTTTCAAAATTCGAGAAAGTAAATTTGCTATCCTTCCAGAATTATTATTTAAATTAACCTTAAGTACCATTTTACCGTTTATTATAAGGCGTATCAAAGCAGTTTTATTTTCTTAAGTGCAGCTCTCGTTTATTCGAGTTTAACATTTGGAGATATAAGAAGGAATATTGTTAAAACATAACCCAGATTATTCGTGATTTTAAAAAATGAATATCTATATAATAATATTTAAATTGAATTTTCTTGGTAAAATAGGTTTCCTTAGCTTTTTAATATCCTCAGCAATTTGATGAAAGCCTAAGAGGACAAATACTGATATCATGAAATATAAGGAGAATTAATTTATTTGCTTGCATTTGATTTATCTGTAGATACAATTACCCATGATTTAAGTATTCATTAAAGTGATTTATATGTAATAAGTATGATAAACTTTAAAGTTGAGTAAACATATGATGCTTTACACGGTTTCAATGAAAGGTAATTCGGCATATTCGTTAATCCATCCATTTGGTTAGTAATTTCGATTTAAATGGGTTTATAATAACAATCATAGATGGATATACCTTTTATAGTATTTAAAATCCCGTAAATTCTACAGAAAAAATATCATCACCTTCCAGTATAATACGTGGAGAAAGTATTTGAAAGCAAAATTGGAGGATATTGGGAAAACAACTGAAAGATGGCCGAGATGGGTTTTTAAAATTAAATAAATTCCAATTTAGTTTGTTTACGTTATATTCTTCGATAATTCAGATGGGAGATGGGAAAAGTTTTTGTTTGTGGTTATTTTGTTTTCAGATTAATTTGAAGGATTGCGCTGGAATTAAGACAGATATTTATTATTTAAAATAAGAATACATAATAATTATAATTACATAGACGAGTTCCCAAAAACAAAGGAAAAATTTTGGAAAATGGCTGTATTCGAAGACGAAAGAGGGCTCTGCGCATCTTTCAACTCCATCTCCATCTACCGGCTTGATGACGAACTTTTTTCTGCGACTAAAGGGGCTCATACCATCAAACTGAAATTTTATCTTCATTTTTGGCATTGCGAATTTTCCTCCAATGATCGAATTCTATGAAATATTATCAAAATTCGGAAATAATTATTCGAAACATTTAACTTTACTTAACTGTTCATTTTGCATCGTTCGTATAAATCAACATGACGGGAAGAAGTCCGTCGTTTTATTATTTTATTAAAAACAGGTGGATTTATTAAATTTGATTCGAAAGTAGATTTCCAAATACAAAAATCAATAAGTTTTAACTATCTTCCCAATAATGCCTAATATTCATAGTGTCTATTTCGCACTAAAACGGTTGTAAAATATAAAATCGTATGAAATAACATTAATCAATAAAGATCATGGACACTCTACAAGTGCTGTTTTATGTGCAAGTCGAAATAATTACAATCCGTCTCATAGTTTCAAATAGTTATATTTAATTTAACTCAAAATAGCAAATGCTTACCTATAACTGTTTTAGAACCTTTATCCCTAAATTAAAATATCCTTCATATTTTATTCTGAAATACTTCTTTGATCACACTAAAGAATCTTATATGCCTAATTCGTATTGCGAATTGTCGTAACACGTTGTTTTCGAAGAATTTTTCCCATCGAATGCTTTCTTTTGCCTCATTTCGTTTACCAGAAACGCGCGCCTCGAGCATCAGTTACGCACTCGTAATTCACACTCCGCTTTTGTTCGCTCTGCGATCGTCTTTTATTGCGGATGCTCGGATTCCGGATATAAGATTTGCATTTTTAGATAAATTGGGTAGATAAATTGCCGTTTTTCAGAAGCGCGGGAATAGGCAGCGTAAATACGTTTGTATAAAGTGATCTATAATAAAGTGTCCCATCTTAAATGACCACCGCCTCTTCCCCTTCATTTATTTAAAAATAACACTTTATATGTAAATAAGGATGGAGAAAAAATGATGAAAATGTATATGAAGTACTATCTCTAGCTTCCTATTCTGATAGATATCTTAATGATTGTGCGATTAAAATAATTATCCACCAACGTACTTCGTTCTTGTTTTGGACAAAAGCTGATGTAATACTCCAAAATATAACCTTGCAATATAGACTTGCACTCGAATTGGATTTTTAGAACTGCCTGTGAATTAGAGTGAGTTATGAAACCGGTCTGATCTAAATTCTCCACGAGTAAATAAAATGTTGTATTTATTTATATCTATTGTACGTCTTCTTGCAAATAATTATCATACGATCCGTTGAATGCCACCTTTTTATATAAATACGGTTATGCCATTCTATACTGATTTTTTTCTTCCAAATGATATTTTGCGAACGCTGTACTCTCCAGAAAGTAATTCCTGCTGCATTTCCAGATCAGGGATTCGTTCCACAGTCTGAAGAATTTCGCAACTGGTGGTGTTTTTTTGCTCCGCTGCTACAGAAGAGTAAATTTCCTACATTCAAGGTCATCCCTCTTCACGTTATCTATCCTTACTTCTCCACTTCCTCTTTTCAACTTCTTTTTACTCTTTTCCATACGATTCAACTAATTTCATCAGATCTTTCATAATTATCCCGTCCGCTTTTTTACTTCTTCCATTCTTCATATTATTCTTTCGAATATATTTCGGAGAGATATTATTAACTCTGATAAATAATCTTACCTTCTATTAAAATCCTTATCTTACATTGCGATCTATTATATTAATTTATAATTTTTAATTTAGAAATAAGACAAACTTTTGCAAATATCTAACTTATCCATTCTATTCTATTTTTACTAAATCGTGAAAATATAATAGAAGTCTAATTAAACGTGTATATGATCTCCAAATGTTTTTTACTTCTCTTACTTCATCGGTTTCAAATGTTTTATGCAAGTAACTTAAATTTATATTTTCATATTTCTGCGTGAATTTGCAATATAATTGAGAATAAGAAAAATATATGCATAAACTTGATAACTTAGAATAAATCGGTTCATCCAGAAAAAATCAGATTTATTGAACTACAGGCGATCCGAAAATATTCCATAGCCAAATATATATTAAGGTCATTATGGCCAATCATATTCAATAGATGTTTGTATTGACGTTTTTTATAATATAAAAAATTCAGTTGTAAGAGAGGATGTACTTTCAGATGAGAATATTGACGTTCTTGGAGACCTTTGAAAAATTCGATAAAAGTGTCGATGTGTGTGCTTCATGACGGACTAGGTCAGGGACGAATCGAATGCATTCTATATATTATTTGGAGTTGCTTATGTTACTCTTAAATTGGATGGGCCTTCGCAAATGCCCTACATTAGAGCCATAATTAATTAGATTATGATAATTAAGAATGCATGCAAAATAAACGTGTAAAAAGCAATCAATTAGAAATAATCTGATTATATTTACATACTAATTACGAGAATAATAATTATCCTGTATTCCGTCCTTTCCTGTCTATTCAACTTAACCACATATTTCACGTCCACCACATCGACAAATGAAAGAGATAGACTTGAATATGGTGATTTTCGGTCCATGGACTACAAACTGAACATGGCTATCATAAGAAACTTAAGCATTATCTTTGTAGCAATCATTATATGAAGGCACCTCAAATCTATTAGTGGCCTAATAAATTCATCTTCATTCGAATTGCTATTTATTCTAAGTCTATTGGCCATCGAATAAACACATTCACGGTCAAAGAACCGCTTTTCATATAATGTACTAAAACATAAAATATTCCCAACCAAAGATTAACGTTGAACTTAAATACGCGAAAATGACTAAAAATGCAGTGCATCTTTGTTCCTCAGCCAAAATGTATCCCGTGAGATAAAATCGTTTAAAGATGAACACTTTTTGAAAAATCAATTTGGCTTCACATATTACTTTGTAGTACGTGTTCGAGAGCAGCAGAACTTCGTCTGCCGCACCGATTGTTCGTATCCATGGCTACGGTAATCACTACTCTAAGTTTTGTCATTAGTTTATACCATTATTTTGCTAATTTCAAATGACTATATACATCAGTACATAAACACATGTTGTTTTAGTGAAGGACAATCTTTTTCAAGACAAGAGATTCACATTTCACAAGTTTTGCTGTTTCAATCGGGATTATATTTATACTAGCGTATTTATTATGGATTAAGAAAAAAGCGTATTCGGTGAAGAATTGGATCTTAAAGAGAATTTTAAAATGGTTTTATGACGATGAGCAATGTAGATGAATTCTGAATAAGGTTGCGCATAGTGTACATCGGATACGTGGAAGAATTCGTTAGATGTTTATGTTCTGAATTTGGTATTTATAAGTAACGATTGCGTGACTGCAAAGATCTCGTCTGTGTACTATTTATAAGCTGTAAAATGCATGTCAGGTATTGGAATAGTACTATTTATAGTAGAAAAAAGGGTGTCCCCACTAAACCTAAGTCATCCTAGCTTTGGGAGGTCGTGTTTGGATTGGTATTGAATTTCCGAAGAGCGAAGGACTTGTAATTATGTGAGAAGGGTCGAGGATTTTAAGTTAATAGATCGGAGATTGAAGCATTCGATTTAGGAAACGTTCTTCGCCCACTGAAACGACGAATCTTTCCGAAAGAGTTACAGAAGAGACAGCAAAATAGTTATTCTTAAATGTCTCCATTTCCTCGTTTACGTCAATAAATTAATCCACAAGGTCTCAGAGTGTAGTGATATCATTAGCGGAAAGTATATAAATCCTTCAGGTTGCAAGAAGTTACATCATTTATGATTTCATGCTGGAAATAACTTATGCGAGGGATCTATATCTATCTAGAGAGGTATTTAAATGCTAATAATGTCATAGAAAAAATAATCCGAAGAATATTTTATAGGAGAACAAGTAGCTGTGATAGATTCAAATGCATTATTTGGTATTGCGGATTAGGATCCACTTATTTTAATTGTTGAAATTTTGGGGATATATATTAGACTATTATCACGAATATAATTGCTTTTAAAGGCAGTAAGTAAATGATAAAATGGGGCAATACTAAATCGACCAGAATGAAGATAACAGCTTCGGAAGGTATTGCTCCATTTTTTCTATTGTTCTTTGTGATGATCAATGAGAGCTATGATTAAATCTGCATTAAGACGACAATCCGACATCTGCATTGTTTAGAAAAACATAAGGCGAACGAACGGAACGAAAACAAAACGTTTTTTAGTATTCACAAGGTGTGATGATGAGACGACATGCCATTTCATAAATATGTAAATAAAAGCTTCTAAAGCATCTGTAAACATTTAATTTTCATTTTTTCACCCGTCATGGCTTTTTAATACAAATTTTCGCAAGAATCTAAGGTATCGATTTTGATTGTAAATAATTACTTAATCAATACAGAAAATCCCTGAGTTCTTCGGCATCTTAAAATAGGCTAGAAAATAACATAAGTTAATGCAGAGATAACCATTTCCAAAAAATGGATGGAAAGGTTTTTAATTAGAAAACATTTAAAATGGTTGGAGATGTAAATGGATTGCTCCAAGGAGTGATCTTAAATGCAATGTGCATATGGAAAAGGTATAAAGATATAATTATAATTAAAATTAATTTGTGTACTATAATTAATTATAATACTTTTTACTAAGCAATTATTACAATCAAAATTAATTACAATGATATTAATATAAATTATTATAAGAGTATAAAGCAAGAAGTAAATTAAATGCACTCCCTTTTACCAAACGCGTTCAATTGCATTATTAGTATAAACGCATTCATATTGTATCAGTTTATTTGCAGTAACTTTGAATTCGTTTCACAATCGGCAAAGAAACTTAGCACCCGAGAGGATATAGGGTAACTAAAATTTTAGTAATCTTTATTCACAGCTGCACAGTAATATATCTATTAATAATGTATCAAACAACTAATTATCTATTACATTATAATACATTTTGGTGGATTGCAAGTTTGGAAAACTTTTATACTATCCAAAATTTTAAAACATTTTGTTGATCATACATGTATTTATTTATATAATATCGTTACGTTCAAGAATCGCGTTCTACCCAACTTTTAGAAAATATAGGTCAAATTTGATTTGAATCATATCCTGAAAAGATATTTGACAACTTTGTTTGCGTTTCGCGGAATTTTTCATTGAGATTTGATAGTAAGTATGAAATCTTCTAAAGATGAAATATTTAATTTTTAATTTCTTCCGGAAGCAATTTTAAGCAACACATCCTGTTAGTCATTTTTTGTCAACAGAAACACCAACAGAATAGATTTTGATATGTATGTAAAAATATCTTGAAGCGAATATTTCCGATTTCATTTAAAAGATAATGAAATAAGGTGAATAGTTATCGAATAGTTGACCTATATTATGAAATGTACCCTTAATGCAACTGAGAATGTCAATTCATACTCAAGTGCGTGGGAAGGTAATGTGAAATGACGTCAGATATTGAACGTAGAGTGAAATGTAAACTAATATCATCCTCTCCTATCGTCATCGATAAATTTACATCTAAAACTATTTTTAAAAATGCATAAGTGGATGGAGAATAAAAAGATATTTAGTGGAATTTTATTTTGAAATATATTTTGGATGAAATTGGACGATATATATATTCGGCATACTGCTATTAAACCACTAAATTATTGAACAGAGATAACCAAAGCAGTTGGAATAATCCCAGCTTTCTACCGGACATAAAAAATCTAAATGAACCGGGATTGCTACCAATTGTCATTCTGTTCACATAAATCTATCTCACCAGAATATTTAGCGCATAGCCCGGTCCATTATTTCTTTAGAAAAAGTAAAAAGGCTGTTTTTAGAATTTTTAGATTGCTTGAATGTGAATTTAATTTACTCTCCGAGTTTAAAAGTTTTCAGGGTTTCAAGATTATTAAGATCTCAGTTTCACATTTTTGGTTTTGTACATTTGCGTGTTTTAACGGGAATGATTAAAACCTTATTAGCGTTGCGTAGAATGAGAAAATCGTCAATTTACATTAAATGTTTTGCTACATTGAAAATTTATAGAAGAAATTTGGAGAAAAATATCAGAAAATATCAAAAAATCCAAGGTCAGAGTAACTTAGATGTGCTATTCTTTTGAGGAAAGAAGGGTTTATTCTCAACTAAAAACATCTATTAATGACCACTCAAATTCGGGATATTATATTATCTTTCAATCATGAACAAATTAAAGAATATATATAAAGAACTTATTATTCCCATAAAATTAGCTGATTTTGAACACATTTTGGTGATATCCGGATTAATAAAAAAGCATGAGAAAGTAATAATTGTATGGAAGAGTACTTAAGTAACATATCTCGGCAAAATTCTCTCCTATTAGGCTTTTGGTTCTATACTAGGATTATAAAATCATAAGAAGTTTAACGCAAAACATAAGAAATGCTTAAAAGCAGTTTTCAATGTGAGATCGACGATTATTTTGAATTTTTTAATTTCAGAAAATAAGATGTTTTGCACACCCGTCCTATTTTTGGATAATACTGCGATTAGTGAATCAATATCTGCTGCGGAAAATATGTCCGAATGCGGAAAAAGACAAACAAATACCCCTCACATATCCGTGATGAAGCGAAATTTCTAAATCCACCAAAAGTGATTTTCTTCTTTTTGTGTTTACGCCTTTCAACCGACGCGTCCATCGATTGCTATGTTGGATGTGTATTGAGCCTCACGAATGGCTTTTTTTACATTTACTACTGTATTATCTCAATGACCGATGTACTTATATAGTTTCTAGAGGTTAAGTTTATCTTTTAATCTGAAAGGAAGCTGCCAAAGAGGTTTACGTTGACGATATTTGCCATAAATCAAAAACACGGAGGAATATCTCACCATTTTCTATGCCCTCATCATGGATTGTATTACTTAGAATTTCAGGACGCGTATTCTGAGCGTATGACGATGTGCCAATGTCACCTTAACCGAACTGAGAAGATGTGAATTCAGAGCCAAGAAAAACAATGATTGATTTGAAATATAATTATTCAAGTTGAATCATAATTATCGAAGCTATTACTGAGATCTTAATGAACTTAAAAAATATAGATCTTCGTGAATAGACGATTCGTATTATTTAAAATATAGTTCTCAAAGTCGGATATCATTAAATTTCTTCCAATTCATATCGAATTATTGTTTGAAGTAAAATGTATTATTGTATTCCAAAATATTCGAGGAATGAGTTTCTTCTGCAAGAAATAGATCGAAACGGCTTAAGTCGTTATATGTTTGGCTTAAATCGAATAACATTAAAGAGCGGCAGATTGGGTAAAACGTGCCTGATGTCTAAATAAAGAAATAGCTGCAGTTTCAACAAAAGTTTTTTTCTCCTAGTCCTTATGTTGTATCCATAATTCACTGAATATTTTGAGTTCATACATCTTTCGTATCGTCAATAAAAATAATTTTCCGAATAAAATATTTACGTAATTATTTTACATAAAGTTATTAATTGGAATAGAATACTTTAAGTTACGGAAAAATTAGTTTGGAAGTACGTTTGGAGAGAAAACCAAGAAACCATTAACAAATTTAACAAAATCTACACATTTAACTTGAAGAAAGCTACTTTCTACTAATTGGTTTATCGCTGGTTAATATAAATTGTGTGGTTCATAAAATAAAGAATAGAATTAAAGGTAATGTTTTTCGTATGTCCAGTAAAACTAAGGAGAAAATTTTATTATTTATCCTAAAGAAAAATCATCTAACTTTATTTTCGTTCAGCAACATCAAGATAATTCAAGTTGTCAGTTTCTCGGTAATATTAAGAACACAGAGATTGCGAAATCAACACAGTTTCCCTAAAATAACTTGAATCGTCGGCTAAGAATTCTTTATTTCTTCCATAACTCAAAGCGCAATCAATTCCTCGTTTAAGGATAAGTTGCACGCATTGATTATGTAAAATATCCCGGGTGTCGCATCAATACTCTAAAAGAAATTCGCACTGGTTCGCTTACCTGTAAAGCATTCTCTCCTGGCGGTCGGCTTCCACGTATATCCGGTAGTACATGCAGAGCATGATGACCCCCGGCAACCAGAAGGAGACAGACGAGGATAAAACCGCATAAGCCTTGTTTACGACGAACGTACAAATATCAGGTCTTTGTTCTCGTAGTTTAGCCGCGTCCTCCGTGGTGTACCATCCGAGGAAGATCGGGAGGAAAGAGACCGCTGCCGGACTGGCCCACACTACGGAAAGCATCATTACGACGGTGCGCCTAGTCATGCATAGAGGATATTCTAGAGGTCGAACGATGGCGTAATATCGGTCCACAGATATGCAGCACAAATGCAAAATGGAAGCTGTTGAGAAATAAACATCGAGTGAATTCCATACGTCACACATGACCGCACCAAAGAGCCAGCGACCCGTCAGCTCAACGGACGCGTTGAAACCCATAGCCCAGATAGCGACGAGCATGTCCGCCAGGGCCAGGGAGACCACAAAGTAATTGGTGATGACCCTGAGTTTCCTGTGTCTCACCACGCTCACGATCACCAAGAGGTTGCCAAATAGAGCTGCCACTATGATGAAACCCATGGCCGTGGATTTGAGGACAACGACTAGGAAGGCATCCCAGCCTACGAAGAGAGATGCGATGTTCTCTCTTTGGGGCTCGCTCAGTCCGCCTTCCTCCTGAATGGTCGACGGAGTGCTCTCTCCGGGAGGCTGGGTCTCATTTCCTCCGGAAACCTCTCCTTCCATGTCTAAATGAAATTTGTTATTCGAACTCCGGTTGCGATCCCTTGTGGAGTCTCTTCTTTCGTCCGTCGATAGGAAATCTATCGTTGAGACCCTCCATTACCACGACCGATGAGCAAGAACCAGCAGAAGTATCATCATTCGAAAATTAATGACACGTTTCATAAAAACATCGTAGTAACTTTCAGTCAGAAACTCCAGCAGCGACGCTAAGAATTTTATTCTTCAACATCGTCGAGTGCGGAAGTCTTAAAAATATCGAATTTACGAATGCATTTCAATTTACATTTTGAATGTTATTTCTTGAGTAAATTCTTCAAAGAAGATACGAAATGCTTCGGAACCTCTGTTTTTTCCGGTAAAAATCGCCATCGTGGGCCTCTCCATGAGGCCACGTGCCTCTGTCCTCCCATCGTAACAACCGAAGCTACATGTTGCACTCGCCTCTTCACACAACTGCAACTAAGCAACTCAAAAGTTGTAAACGGAACTCCCTCGTAAACAATGGGAAAGCTCTGTAACAAGTCTCGCACATTCAGAATGAGTACGATAGTGAAGTTCCACTAGGATTCAGAAGGAATCGCACCGAGTGAAAAAGCAACCTTCTGCTTGAGGAACGGCGTGAAGACTGCACCGCGAAGGGATTGCCAGCGCCTGCGCGCCACTTGCACTCCCCCCCACTCTCGTGCGCTCTTCTCTTGTTATTTTCAGTCATATTACGTTCATTTCAACTTTTGTTTCCGCTCCTGTATCAAGTATCCTTTCCTACGCCAAACGTTACACAATTCTCTGACTTGCTACTCTCGATGCAGTTTTATCCTCTATGACACTCCATTACGTAAATATTTCATTCTATTAGTTCCGATCCAAAATGCGTCACTTATTCAATTACGAAATCCTAGTACACACGCGTACAGATATTTATGAAATCAACCGCCATTCTCAATCTGACATGAGTCACACTATCACTTTACTCTCAATTTATGTGTATCTTTCGAGATATACATTTGGATCGATTACTAGATACGTAACATTCAGAGAGTAAAAACGTATTATCCATTTCACAGAAATTTTTTCCATTCTATTGTCTGTACTTCTATCTCTTCTTTTTCTTATTGGAAATAATGTAAAGTCGTATTAAAAAATACTTTCATAAAGCAAAATCATGATCTGAAAGCATATTCGGTGCTCTCGATTATCAATAAATGCAAATTCTACCGAATAGAGCTCTTTTAATAGGCTCTTCTTCCGTTCTTCTTTCCGATTATTTTATTTTCACCTCTTTTGGTAGAATTCATAATTAATATTTTTATTTTCCCTCAACTTTTTCGTAAATGTGTCCTTTTTCACCTCCAGATGTATTAAAGTTTAGATAAGCTTTTGACATAATTATCATTAAAACAAATTTAATTCAAACTAATTTTGAGGGAATAAGTGAGATCTTAATTTATTTTTAATTCTCAAGGAAAGACGTCATGCACACGTATACATAGGTTTTAACTCATTTCCGTTTTCAATTATTTGACTAGTCACATTATGCCACTGATATCTACTGGAGATGATTCACCGTTAATCATTAAGCAGTTCTTTGAAATAGATTTTAATAGTCATTGTTTTACATTAGTAAATTAGCAGTCAACATCAATATCCAAAATACTTTATTATATGATAGATATCCGCTTTTGACAACTGTTTGTACTTTTCAATTTGTACATAAATCGATATAACACCATACGCAGGTCTTATTTTTCTTAGAGTCCTTAAAAACAATAGATTATAAAAATTTTAGTTTTATCATCTGGAATAATCACATTTCTTTGTAGCCTTCTGAATATCTATTTCTTCCTTTTGTCATTCCTTTCTGTTGGCGGAAACCATATAAAACTCTCATTTTAATCCAAAGATCTCTCAAAGAAAATCAAAAGCTGATATAACGATCCTGAAAATCTGCAACATTGAGCAACTTGGGACATCTATACAAATCTTTGGAAGCCAATACTGAAATCCAGAAGTAACTAGTGTTGAGTTTTTGATTATTATTTCATGAAAGCTATTCTAAATGAAATATTTATAATTTTCTTGCATAACCGTTCATCCTCCTTACTTATGAGAGTTTACTTTTGATTCAAAGGGATATCGTCTAAAACATGGAGTGCATGGATATCTTATCCCTGAAAGATAGGCTTTTCATATTCATCCTAATTGTATCTAATATCTATTGTAACAACCTCGGATTGTTCGCACCATTTTACGTGTATAGAATACAATTATTACATAATACGACTTATTTTACGTATTCAACTAGATATCATAATCATAAATTTTTAATATGGTTTGGATTTAATTCTTTTAGAATTATATCCAAACCATACACATCACATCACTTTATTTTATCACATCATAAATTTGTTATTCATTGAATTATAAATACTTGGTTACTGATATTCAAACTCTATACGCAACATATTACTATACTTGTATATATATATATATATACATTGACTATAGAGTCGAGTGAAAAATTTCATTTTTTTCGACGGATATTAATTTTAATCAACTACTTCGAGCAGATTATCCATACTTATTTAATTATGCGCTTGCTTTAATCCACCATTTGACACGAATACACATACAATGGTTCATTGTATGTTTAAATTATGCAATGAAAATAAATTAAGTAATATAATTATTATGCGATTCTTAAATTTTTTAGATTGTTATTACAATTTTTACTTTTAATTATTTTACTTTGGTACTTAATTATACACAAAGAGGAATTTTAAGACCGATACGTTTTTAAAATGTTTTTCAACTTAAAATCTATACGCATTCATTCGCGAAAACCAACATTGTCCAGTTTATAATAATCATGTATTATCATCGTCTCATATTTAAATCTTATAACAATCCAAATGATACCATAATAAATACAAAAATGAAGAAGGTCCTTGAAGGTAAAGCAAATGTTATATGTTCTATCAATGTGAGGAGAGTATTCAGTCAATATCTGATCATATGTCTGTGATATTGCAAATAAAGCGATGAATGATTACAGGAAAATATCGCAAGTCGAAAAACTAACCGAGATGAATGTATTTGCCGTAATCAAAAACATCGATTTATTTTTCCAAATCATTCGATTAAGTATTTCATAACTGTGTCTTCCCATGAGAGAGGGAGTTAAATGTTGAAGTGCAGCGTTTAAAAAAAAAGAAAGTTCCTCTTGAGAGGAAATGCGCTAGCAACGACCCTGAGATGCAAAGACCTTTTGAATGATCGATTCGCCGCAGCCACAGAAAGTGGACTCCGCAAAATCGAACATATTTTTATCACTATTCTATTACTCACCGAATCTTCAATTTCAAAATTCGTTTCTCTATAAGCCACTTCATTCGTCATATATTTTTAGATTTCAATTCCGCAATGATTTTGATGATTTTATTTAAACTTATATTTTCTCTTGTTACATTATTCTTTTCTCAATGAAATATAATATTATTCTTTCCTAAAACGATTTGTTAAAAACCTCTTCGGACCCTAATAGCTGAAGCGAACTTTAATTACTGAAGGCAGAGCTCCCCTCAACGTCAAACATCACTTTACCTTTAACAAAGTTGTCAGTTACTTGATAACGCTGTGATTGATTTTGGAAGTTTTAATTATGAAATCATTATCTTCGAAGGAAGATAACCAGATCAAGATTAAAAAACACTTAAATCTTATTTCTTTAAAGAATAAAAAATGAAAAAAGGAATATTAATTGAAAAAGAAACGAACAAAAACATTTTATTAGACAATATATGTGCCTCCAAATTAATGTCCTTCGAAATTTATATTCGATGTATTGTGCCATCTTTTCTCATCTGTTTACGATGTAGTATAAAGATGGCGGTTTATTGCACATTTATCAATATATGTCTCCTGAAATACATCAAATACATGTGAATGAAGAAACACGCTAGATAGAATCAGTAAACTCAAATATTTTTGCATGTCTACAGGAAATTAGATTAGAAATAGTGTAAACAGAAAAATGGTGGGGATTTGTCACATTTTATATAGAATGAATTGAATTATTCCTATTTGCTAATGTACTATATATGATTAACGTATAAAATTAAACGAATTAAATCATTTATAGATCTTAACTTATGAAGTGATTCCCATTAAATATAGCATTAAAGCAAACAGAGTACTTTAACGACGTACTGAAAATTATCTGTAAATTTCAGTTTATTTGGTTAAGATTGAGAATTATAATAGCACTAATCATTTGATGGTTAATCTTATTGAATGATTTTTGGTTTGAATTGTGACCTTGGAGCATTAAAAACCCTTTAATTCTTTAAAATCCGTGTTTTAGTTTCTCAAAGAGGATTCTTGTCCTTGGCATGGAAGTAAAAAAATTAGGAGCTTTGACGCAGCGCTCGAGACAGGAAATCTTGTAGGTGATATTACTTGGAAGTCTTGACCTATCTGCAGTTAGTGTTAAAGAGGACATGGTCATTTTAAGACGTCTGGATTCATTACGAAGACGAGTATTTTTGTAAATTTTACTGTCCGTTTAATTTCGAAAGAAGAGTCTATAAAATCATTAAAAGAGATAGTTAAGGATTGAAATCTCTATCCTGCTCTTGCAGTTAAAGGTAAAGAATTCGTTTATCCAAAATCAAAACGATAAAAAATACGTGATTTTATACCACATATTCAGAGACGCTATTCCTCACCTACCATAACCATTTTAAGATATTTTTGTGTAAAATTCTTGTTTCAAGGAGAATAATAGAATATGAAGTTATAATGATGATAAATTATCCCAAATATTTCCTCCATCCAAGGACGTAATGTGCCGAGAGAACTTGTACTCCTCTCACTTCTCTATCGCGATTGATGTATTTCCAGGATGTGAACTTCGGAAGATTTATGATCGATTACCAAGTTTTTTATTTAGAGCTTCCATCCCTATCAATATCTAATTTTGTTGGATAACTATTATAAGTCTATCTAAATCCCTCCGCAATTATTCAAGTTAATTTTTAAGTCCATTGCAATTCGCATTTGGCGTTTATTTGAATCAATAACCTTTCTTCCGATTCCCTCAACACTCCAAATTTGGAGGTGTTCTCCATCGATGCACTCTTTTGAGAGGAATCGGCGGAACAGGAGCGATTTATGGAGCTCAAGTCTTTAATTGCCCTCTTTCGACTACCCTTTTAAGCGCTAACTTCATCATAATATTGAGAAGGTCTCCTTACACAGCTGCTCTCTTGGTCAGAGATGATGGTCTTCAGCTGCGCCGGAGGCCCTCACTTTCCGATCAATACTGAGGCCATTTTCGTTTGAAGGCGACCTTCGTAATGAATTCTAAATCCTCATTTGTGCCATTCGAACGGTTTAAGCATTGGTCCAATTGACCTAATGGATTGAAGAAGATTTCAACAGACAAAGGAAAAAACAAACCGACTTCTCGCGCGTGCTAAAACTGGTTACTAAAAATACTTCGTACGTTATATATTTACATTAAATATCTGTTACTCTCCTAATACATGGCTGATGAAGGTGATTCTGTCGAACCTAGTGGTCTTTGTCGGAGAATTCTCTTATTACAAATGTTCTCTCTAAACGAACAAAATTAGATCAATTTTAATGTTATAGTTCCATTAAAGGAGTACTTTGTTTAATTAAAGCTGTATTTAATGAAATTTCATTAAAAAATAATGCTTTAAGTTTTATAACGTGTCGAAGTGTATTTCAACAATAAATGAAGCGGTTGAAAATATTTTCCACTCCTAAAGTAAACAATCTTTTTTATTTGATTTTTCCAATCGCTTTTAAAGAACGAAAAATAATATAAAAATGCTTATTTGATTAGGGGTTATAGACAGAAATGAATTTTTGTCTATAATAACCAATTTGGCTTGTCTTTTAATTTAATTAATTACCCCTCTTTTATAATTATTTCTCAGTGAAAATTTCATAAACTTAAACATGTATAACTACTTTTAATTTTTGGTCATTTTAGATCTATCAGCGGATAAATGGACCCCAAAACACTTACTAATTACCTCTCATTTTATCTTCGATTAATCACATCACCCCTAAATACTTGATCTATGTTCTTTCGGTCTCCAAACATCTCTATTTATCCTGTTTATATTATAACTGCTCATATCCGAAAGTTATCCTTTCTTCTCTGACTTCAGATTCTTTTTCAGTGACCTTTTCTATAAGTGTCATCATTGTCCATTTCATACGTTTTCTGTCTCCGAATGCTTCTCCTCTCTTTGCGTTGTTTTTTGCTATATTTGCATTTAAAGTTTTCCATCCATGGATCAGGTACAACACATGGTCTTTTTTTAGTTCGAAGACGTTCCATTCTTCAGAATTCGTTCCGAAGCATTTTTTTACCACAATTAGTACCAAGTTCTATCCCTTATAACTTGAACTCCTGAAGTATCATACAAATCCTGCACTTTTACAAGAAGAGTAATATTTTTTGGGCGAAACACAGGTGATATTTCTCCTCAATCGAACTTCCTCTCGAGACTTGGTTTTCTTTTCTAACACAGCTCAGATCAGATTTGGTGAAAGGCAATCACTTTGTCGATCTCTCTTCACGATACAGAAACCAGTATATGCAGACCTGAATCCACTTTATTATGGGCACTGCTGCTTTCGCATAGATACTCAGGAAAAGTTAGATTTAATCAGCTATTCTATTCCTTCACATTCAGTGGCGATACGAAGGCTTAAGTGCAGTTCTCAAACTGTTCTGAAACCTCTTTCAAAATCTAAAGTATCCTCATCCAAACAACTTTTCCATTATTTAAACTATTTTTTTATTGGATTACGTTTTAACATATTCAGACTTAGCGTTTATATTTTTAGATTGAGTTAAAATTTTAGTTATTCGATACTATTTCCCTTAAGGGCATCAAACAAGTAATTATGTAAGAAACAATTTCAGTTGGTATGAGATAAAAAATTAGAATAACCAAATCTTCATGAATCCTATAAAGGAATTCAAAGTTTGTATGAATTTTTGAATTCTTGGGGGAAAATTTCATTTAGCGCTGTAACCTTATCAAATTCTCAGAAATTAAACCTGGGTAGGTACGAAACCATGTCTTGGAATTTCATTAATGAATCACCATAAAAGATTCTCGCGAAAGAGGAGTCGATCATTCATTTCCATGGTTACCCTTCTTCAGCCATCGATTGCTCGATGAAAGTAATCAGAAGGATCTATAACGAAGGAATGAATAATTCAGAACAGTTGATGTTCGAAGGTGTAAGAAGTGGAGTGAAAAAGGAGTCAAGAACTCCTTAGGAATTCTTATGGGAGAGCATAACCAAGGTTACAAATACGGGGAATCAATAAAGATTGTGTACAAACAGAAATTCTTCAAAAATTTCATTCCGTTAAACATTTAATGCAAAAAGTGTCCAGATGGATTGCGATCAGTAATAGGAACACAAATAAGTAATATAGTTATATTTGGTTCTTGGAATTTTTTGCTTCTTCTTCGTTCGATGAAATCAGTGCATCCATTATTTTTATTTGTTTTAAGCGAAAAGGGAGAATTAGATTAGTGCTGTGAATAATTTTCACAATATAACACCTTTTCCGTGGATTTTATTATCATTGTTAAAATTTATTTTTAAATGTTTTGTAATCCTCAGTGTAGAACGTTCAATTTCGATTTCTTTTATCCAAAATAACAGCCTTATATATAAATATATTTAAATATCGGTAAGGAAAATAATTTGTTTTAAGACAAAGCGTTATTTTCCTTACCGTTATGGAGTTCACTGCTTCATCGATTGATTTGACTAAATATATCTCATAAATTATATCTAATGAAATTTAAGAAGTATTTAGAATGTATATCTGCTTTAGGCAGACCTGAATGAATATCATAAATAGAGAAGAAATTTACGATTGAGATACTTCTGGAATCAGAATTTTATATGAATGAAATACTTTAAATGGAATAATGAAAAATACTTAAAAAAGGATATTTCGGATTTTAACAAGGAATTTAACAAGAGTCCTTTGATCTTTTAGATTTAGATCATCTATCATATTTACAAGAAATTCTAAAATTGTTTCTAATGATAAAAATGACCTTTTATGTACACTGAATTTCTGAATGCTGAAAAGGAGTTTCACTCCAGAATTGAATTGGTTTCTTTGAAGCATTATATATTTCACTCATATTTC
The DNA here is from genome assembly GCA_020796165.1 of Pantala flavescens. Taxonomy (NCBI): domain Eukaryota; kingdom Metazoa; phylum Arthropoda; class Insecta; order Odonata; family Libellulidae; genus Pantala; species Pantala flavescens. Next base: position 20,735,169 of record CM036882.1, read on the forward strand.
TTTTAAAAAATGTAAATTATCGCCTCTGATGTTGATCCTTAGTTTTAGAGATCGATACGTACAACTTGTAATACGAAGCTAAGTAAGCTTTTCTGAAGGTTTTCATTTGGATTCAAAGACCATCGCTAATTCTTCCTTCTTCATCGCCTCTTTCCCACAATAAAGACAGCTAACAACCTTAACAGGTATCATTGCGTCGTTCTTACTCTCCTATAAGGAAGCTACACTCATATACATACACATCTATACGTACATACATAGTAGTTCTGAACTGGACACCAAGAGATAGGAGTAGAATTAAAGGTTTCATGGAATAGATACATCATTAAAGGTAACATGACAACTGCTTCGTGGTTTCTATACTTGCATTCTTCGCATGCACTAAGCGCTCGCTTGATATTTAAACGTCAGTATGGTTTTAGAAGCACATTCTATATATTTAATATATCATGAATTTGTTGATTATTTGAATGAATGGACTATCTACTGTTGTCTTTAAAATCCATCAATTACTAATTAGATTTGCATGTCTTAGAATCTACACTATTTTTTCTAGTTATCTTTTAAATCGTAGTAATATGAACAAGTTTTAATTTATCAATTAATTTTTCATTCCAAAAATACTTATGGGATTTCCAACGTCAAAGAATTATTCCTTTTGACTCATTAAATAGGAGAGTGGTTATTTTAATCTGTGGAAAATTCATTTTTTATAAAAGAGAAAGAGTTTCGTTCTCGAAGATTCTTTTTTATGGTTGAAAGGTTAAAAATGAAATATCTTCCATCTCATACAGTTTATCCTATATATTCTTTATTATACTTATGTATTATCCTAATTATGGAGGTTATGAATATTTTTGTCCTTAATAAAGTTGTATAATTTTTATTTTAAGCCCAGAATACTCTAAGAATTTCATCTTTGTATGCATAACATAAAATGAAGAGATCGAGTCACTTCCAGTGTTTTGTCTCAAGATTGAGTAACTCAATGAAAACCATCAAGTTGCTATTAGATTCATAAGAAATTAATTAAAGGATGACTGTGATGATTTACGATATGATGCAAACTCAATAAAGTTGATTATTCATTTTTAAGCAACAGAGATAACTGGAAATTATATAATCAAGGAGAATACATAATTTATAAGAAAATAAAATATTTCATTACTTCAATATTATCATTATAATTAATTACGGAACATGAAAATATATAAAAGTGTTATTTCTTGAGCTCTCTAATGAATAAATGATTAGATAATTTTTTCTGGTCTATTTATTGATATTAATTTTTGTTGATATTAAAACCGAATATGCAAATGATTTTCGATGGTTATGCTCATTATACGCCTGGTTTTACCGCTGCCAACCCACTCTACTACCTCAGAGACATCTGATAATCGACCATCAAAATTACTCAACAATTATTACCTGTATATCTGAATTTTGTATGCATTTCTGATATATAGTGAAGTGATCGTAAATGAAACCGTTTATCACGTGCATAGCTCCATTAAAAGTCGTGACGTAACTGTGCCCTTGGATCGAGTGCACAGGTGTAGTAATGAGCTGCAAAAGTGAAGGACAAGAAACGAGGAAGTGACGACACTAACACTCATGTTCCGGGATCGCATTATTAATGCAAGAATCCGAAGTTTAAATCTCGGAGTCTGCTGAGTGAATAATAATGATGGGCCGACAGGTAAACCTTGTGGTTATCGTTCGGAAACGCTACTGTGACTGCTTCTAACCATCACGTTGGGAGAATTTCAATTGTTTATTCGCAAATGCATAACTCGGTCGTGGAATGTGTTCTTAATGTTCAACTAAATTATTTGATCCTATATCTACCTCTTCTGTACTTGTTGCACCTCAGCTCAGTATATCGAATAAATTTAAGTGCGAAATATGTGATCAGGTGAGAAGCAGCAATAGTGATTTACATCCATTGAATCTGAGATATTATATCTCTAATATAGTCCATTACGTAATGTACGACGTCACAGAGAAAGTCCACCAATAAAAGCATCAATAAATTGGATAATAATTCAATTAATAGAATCAGAGTGTAAAACAATTTCGAAGACTTTTATAAGAGGTTATAAGGCAGAAATATTTCTACTTTATCGGTGCAGAAGTATGAATCAGGAAAATAATAAACGTCGAATCAATTGAAGATTATCGAATTTGAAGATGGATAGGAGTTCTCTCATGGTCTATAATAACAAAATTTATGAAAACTCTTTCGATTCATTTCTTGAGTACGTAATTTATCATCGTATCAACTAGTTACAGCTATGTAAACAATAATTGTTGTAGTCTTTGGAGAATACTGATGGTTAATGGCGATTGAGCTTGTCTCCAATGGATAAAAATTCTAAATGATTATTTTGATACAACAAATATGAGTGAAAACCTGTAATATAGTATAGTAAATACTGTAATTCTGCGCAGATAATAATAGGATATGATGAGGAAAATAGGAGGGTTACTTTCCTCTGATATATTTAAGCAATGTGTCCTAATTAAGTTCAATTTACAGAAAGAACATCCACCTCTGTAGACTTTCATACGTTCTTCATTTTAATGGATAAAGAATTTTCTCGTACTGCAAAATTTGCAAAAATAATATGAACTATTACTATATAATTGATGCAAGAAAAAAGAAAGATACGAACGAAGCAGATATAACTAGTGTAAAATAACACTTGGGGTGTGACGGTTTATTATCGCTGAAAATGTTATATTAGTACTATCCTTACTATATTGAATTACTCACGAAAAACGTTCGGATTTTATGTAAATTTTTACCTAGGTCGGTCAACGCAATTCAAGACTACCAAAACTACATTGTTTCTAATAAAAGTTCTCTTTTGTTTGATTCCAAAAGTCGAACCTCACAAAATGAAGGGTCCTCAGCACTAAATGCGCTCGTATTTTTCAGAAAGTTTGAGATCACTTCAATCTCATCATCTCTTCACAGAGTCTTTTCAAATTTTCAGAATAACGATGTAAGAAATCATCTAAATAGAGATTTATTAATGACAGAGGAGAGACCTTAAAGTTGATTAAACGAAAAATTAATATTTCCTAGAATTTCAATGAAATATAATGTAATAAATCAATTAATTGTTGGATGCAGATTAAATTTTTACCAACTTTAAATGTCCTATTTCACAAACTTTAAATGCCTTTAGCCTTACAGCTATTTTATTTCTCTTTATAAGTCTCCCACAGTTATAATGGTTGAAGGATAATTCACGTCTTAACTCCTAAACAATAATGTGTGATATCGTAAGATGAAGACTTACGTGAAGAGGAGTTTTTCATATTCCCTTTACCAGGGCCTAGTTCGCTTACCGAACGTTAGAGGCGTGTGAAGATGGGAAGGTGTTCACTAGCGTACTCTTGCGTCTATATAATAAACTCCCTTATCTTTCCAAAGGTTTTCGGATATTCAAAACTATGAGAAGTCAGTTCGATTGTCTGACAGACGGATTTCGGTTCATACAACATAACTTGACTCATGAAAAACTTAAATTTTAATCCCTCAACAATGAATCGAATTTAAAATATACTTTATATAAATTTAAGCACGTATAAAGTATCGTATTAAAATCACCCGTAGTGGCTCGCTCTCGCCTAATGAACATGAAAACTAGCTCGGTTTGTTTTAGACGCAGCGATTGAACCGATTTCATTTGGCTATTGAGAATAATTATAGAGGCTCGTTGATAGTTTCTATAAGTAGAGAAAATAAAAAGAAGAAGCTGAAAGATAAAGAATATCTCATAGCATATATCAGTTAGTTTTAGTTGGAAATAAATTATAGCTTCTTCACGCTACTTTGAAGCGTTGGTCATGAAAATTTCAACAGAAGGACCAGCAAAATTGAAAAATATTCTTGTATAAAATGCATAAAAATACAGATAAAGTGGTTAAACGGAGAAAATGATGAAATTAAGAAAAAATGGATGAATCAGACTTTGAGAGAAAGGGCACAATTCATATTAAGCCATTAGGCAAGAAATCGTGGGAGATATTAAGACTTTTCAAAGTGATACACAAAGTTGAGAGGATTATTAATAGTATGAGGAAATTGAACTAATATCTTTTAATAATTAAGGAAAAGAAAACGAATTTAGCTGGAAATTCTTATTGCGTTTGAAAACATCTTATATTGTATGAACAAAATTAGCCAATAATTCAAAAATCTTCCTTATATTCTTAATTATTACATTAAAAAACTAGAGAATGTGAATACCCAAGTATCTTCCATGAGTGAATTATAGCAAAGTAATACTGCATGATTTTATGAGTAAAATTCTGAAACATAATTTAAGATACAAAAATAATAAGAGGAAAGTGTAGCAGGTATTTCCTTGACACGACAAAGTATATCACAGGTAAAAAGATTTATATTTTGATTAAATATTGGATGAAATTTTAGATTAAAAATTACAGATCTATCCTAAAAGAATGCATTATAATGGTTTTTGGAATGTATCCTTAGTTCCTCTCCAGGATATACAGACTTGAAAATTAGGAGATAATATACATATCTAATTTTATGTTTCAATCAAATTCAGGTTATACATCAAATTGATGTACAATAATCCAGTGTAAGTGAATTACATGGAGAATCTTCAAGTTTGTCCCTTATAAACCTTGATTTTTTACTTTTATAATATAATATTTTATGGGGGAAATTTCCAAAAAGTATTCCAAAGATTTTAAATTGTCTATATTCATCATTATGTACCACTAACCTATACGTGATTCAAAATATTTTTACTATTTTATGCCAGCATATTAGAAAATGTTTGTTGGAATGAATCATACCAAACAACTTACTGCGTGGTGAAATTTCTCTTTGGGTTTGTATTGTTTGCAAGGCCTTTAGAGAGAAAGCACCAAACTACCACTATCATTAGTCATTATGCATACTAAAAACATAAAAGAAAAGTTACAACCACAGATTCATGAGAATCAAACAGATAAATTCTCTCACAAAATCAGTTAACTTCCTGTCTCCAGTGAATATCACTTCTCTTGGCTTCTTATGTCCTCAATTTATAAAATTCAGGAGTAAATCCATCTGATTTGAATTTATTTGAGATATTTGCAGTTTTTCTATCCAAAATATTTGCACAGACTAGGAGTTATGCTAAACAGGTTCTTTCTCTCTATTGAATCCCTATACAAGCAAACAACTGTAGTTCAGGAGATTTTCAACCAGATTATAAAATATATTCTCATGAATATGATGCTTATTTGAGTTTTATCTCCTATGTTATTCAATCCACACATATCACCTTGAAAAATTATATCCTTTTGTTTAGTAGAATTTGGATTTGAATTATATTCAAATAGGTATAATTTGGATATAATTTTATAACATTTCAATTTTGTCATTTTCATACTGTAATAGATACATACAGAGAAACATGCATTTGGGTGAAAATCATTTCTACTACAGAATGTTTGGTAGACTGGAGACCTTACCAAAAAATCATTTAATGAGAATGCAGATATGTTTTGGAACTTCTGTTATTAAAAACTGATTTAATCAAATGGTTATTTAAATATATTTGATCTGAGTTACTATACATGAATTATTGAGCAAGTTACTTGAATTTAGTGAATTGAAAATATACTTCTATCTTTTTGATTGCCACTCACCAAAAATATTCCAGAAATAAAATAAAGAATAAAATAAATAAGTATATGTGTAATTTAGGTATATGTGTAAAACAGGATTGCACAGGTATCCACTTTGGAGGAATTCTTTACCAATCTTTGGACTCTTTCTTAATTTTCTACCAGTTATATGAGTATTTAAATTTTTGATGCTGAAGTAGTAATAGATATGTAATTTACAGTGAAGGCCATTTTATGAGCTTTTGCAAATTCATAATATAATCCAATAAACTATGCAATCTCTTTATTTTCAAAAAAATGATATTAATTAAAATGAAGTGATTAAAAATATTTTTATAATTTAAAATAAAATTTATGACTTCCAATTTTACATTATGACATTTGTTTTTAATGCAAAATACTTAAATTATTAGAAAATTGTACAAAAAATAATTGTACGAAATTAAAATTATTTTCAATGAATCAGATTAACATCTTCACATTCCATTACGTATGATATTTTAAATGAGTATAATATATAAAAAAGACTAAATACAGTGGTATGCAACCTGTTCAGAATATGGAGGGTTATGGTACATAGCACCCAAAAAATTATAGATAAACATCTACCGCAAGTGTGGCAAAATGAAAGGATGTAACTAGCAGCAGAAAAAGTTGCATGATGTAACAGAACACTCCCTATCATAAATAGTTGAATAAATTGTATGTATGACATTTATAGACTTCATTTCCATTACCAATGCCCCTAATCATTGCATCCATAAACGTCATAGCCAGATAATTGTTTAACTTGTAAGTTTATATAAATATAAACTAACTTAATAATATAACTTATTGATTTGTTCATTTGGTTTCATGAACATAGAAGAATCAATCTTGTACCCAAATTCTAGTTTGTACTTATATGGTTTCTGTTTACCATCTAGACTTCCTTGAATACATATAATTGTTATTATTAATGATAGAATGTTTGAAATACCTATTAGTTTTTTCACCATGATTTCTAGTTTATTATTCCATTATTTCAAAAATGTTTCAATTAATTGAAACTAGAATGGATGGGCAAGTAATGCATCAATACAGTACAAACTGTAGATTTATAGTATATAAAAAGTAGTATCTCTGTTCAAGTTTTCTATTTTCTCAGTTTTTCATTGACAAGAGAGTTAGAGAACTACTATGAAATCATTCTAATTAATATATATTAGTTGAAATAACCTGTCACCTTACTCTGCATTTGAAAGTGAAGTTCCTACAATATGGGTCAATGCATTATATTCTCCTTTCACATAACAAAATTTTAACAAGTTACTAAATTTTATAATTATGTATTATGATAGAATGAGAGTTGTAATGAGAATAAAAAATAATATCAATACTTATCATATGACATTCAAAACCTTATATATATTGAATACGATAATTTTTTTCATTGAGAATTAATTCCAACATAATCTTTGCAGCAAAAGTATTCATAAAGAATGTTAAATGCTACAACTTTAATGCTTGATTTAATTTGATATTTTTTTCTTCAAAATCAATATGTATGTTTTTGACTAATTATGTTTTTTATCTATAAATTTACCTTTCTGGATTGATTTTGCAATTCTTTTTTTTTTGAAAAGCTAATGAATACACTTCTTTGTATATTTTGCACAAGAATGTTAATCTTATACATTTAATATACCTACATTCATCATTATCACATTTTCTGATGTATATATTCTCTTTTAGTCATTGATATATGTTATGAATCACTTTTCATTCAATTATAGGTTTGAAAATTTGCTCACAATTCGTTAATATTATAAACTCAAAATTTCCTGTAAATAGATAATGAAAGTGAAACTTTAATAGATTCACTTTAATTGAAAGATAATTTGTTTTGAATGCACCATGTTCAACTTTCAATCTAGCCATATTTATCTTTGGTAAATTGATTTGGAAGTATGCAAGTTGATCCAAATTTTACATACTAGATAGTTATGTATAGCAATAAAAAGACCATTTGGCTATTATCCTCCACCAGGTTTTTTATTCACAAAATAGTAGACAAAAATAATGTTCGTTAATCATTAAATTCATACGTACGCTTGTCTGCTGACATTTCTTTTTTCCACTTTTGTGTGGAAGGGAAGGAGGGTTTATTTTCATCCTCATGTTCCATATCTCCTCTTCTTCATTCAAATATATACACTCTCTACATTTCAAAATTTATGCTCAGTTAGTCAGCAGAATTAAAGATGCAACAGAAAAATAAAAGACATACACTTTCTAAATCCCATGTCCTTTCTCTAAATTGTACTGAATCCTGTTTCAATAAATATAAACAGAAAACAATAGAAATGGCTGTCCATATTATTATAAAACTAAGGAAGGAAGCTTGGTTTGGGCAGTGAGTACAATGCAATAAGAGTATCATTACAATAATGGATAAAACTACAGCTTGAATATGGAGAAAAGATAAACTGAGCTCCTGAAAAGGGGCTATCCCTCTCACATAAGGTCTCCTTTCAAAACCGGAGTCCATTTATTCAAGCGTCTTACCTTCCTTCCTATTTCTGACACTATACTGTCAAAATACACAAATTTACAAGAAAGCGTGCATGTTTATAAAAGCGTGAAAGATCTCTTATCGAATAGAGAATCTTCACCTTATTAAATAGATACATTCAATCAGCTCAAAATGGTCATTGGCCATTGAATAGATTACTGCAAGTAATCACTGGACACAATTCAAAAGCTTGAAAGGCACCACAGAAAACTTCCTGACAGTGGCTCAGGGAATCCTGTAATGGTACCCATCTTTCAGACCAATCCTATCTACTCTTATTTTGATAATATTTAAATAAACTGAAATTAAAATATTTAAAACAGTCTTTGAGCACTGGAGCAAGGAGCGTTCTTTCATTCACATAAAACACACAAGTTCATTTTCCCTTCATTCTGACACCATCCACTTCTACAGCCAACAATGCACATTCAGTCCCACTCTCCCACATAGAGCATTCTGGGCTGAGGCTGAGGTATGAAGGCCCTCGTGGGAATGGGCAGTCTTCCATATATGTGGTTGTAGGGGGATTCCAAGACCTCTGCATCTGTAAATGGCAGAAAGGAAGTTATCCAAAATGCAATCCATGGAAAAGATTCAGCTTTTTGGCCAAGCAACTACAATGCAATAGATTAGTGAGCATGATTTACTTGAATTTGTGATCAGCAGTTATAGCATACTTAAAAAAAAATTATTTCCAATTAAATAAGATCTATGTCTCACTAAGAATTACTTATGAGTTACATGCTGGATGATAAAATCTAAGAATTAAATGTGGTAAAAATTATTTCCCACTTGGAGTATCAGAAATTATAGTTGAAACTTATGACTCATAATCGATTAATAATAATATTGTCAGATTTCACCCTCTTTACCTCACTGATAGTGCTTGCTTAATGGGAACTTTAAGAAAAGAAAATGTTTCTATTTCTTTTCCATGTAGTTTACACTAGGAGGGAGGGGGTTATTTTATCGTATCTTATTCATAATCTATAATTCTGTATTCAAAACTTTTTTCTACTTGAAATGGTATTCAGTCCTCTCGAGTGTACCGTAAACTCTCTTATTCATCTAGCACTACTCTATCAATGGAGAACATGAGACACAAGAATAGGTATATTTTAAGTCTAATAATTGAAAAATGAAGAACTCGTTCTGTTAAAATGGAATTTCAACTATGCTAATCCAACTTTCGTTAATCTTATAAGGAGTCAGGAGTCAGATGAAGTATTTCAAAAAATATTTTTTTTCAAATCACATTGCCAATATGATGGGGTTTTCAAGAAATACTTGCCAATGTTTGCAAGTATTCCCACTACCCAATTGCAATGGGTTTCACAATCTTTGTCCATTAAAAATTGAGTTAATTTATTGACAAATTGACATTGGGCAAAACAAATAAGATTTAAGAAGATTTTTGGAATATTAAATAAGATTATTAATTTACTCTTCCCAAGCAATATTTGAAAATATTTCATTTTCATATATGAAAATTTCGTAGTAATAGTTTGGAAATCTATGCCTTATGCTGTGAATGTAAGACCCCATAAACCATGCTATGCCTATGCCTTCTGAACATAATCATCATGGTGAGAATATTCCTACGAATCAGACAGTTCGAATTAGACCTAATTTTAACTTCTAATTATCTGTATTTGGAATGCAGAATGTGTAAACAGATGCGTTCAAATTTAATGGCCATGCGGACCACAAATAACGGAGAATTTAAAAATATCTTATCAATCCATGCAACTAGAACAAGCAATATTGTCTAAATTTGAAAAATTAGGTTTAGCGAAGCCATTCACATTCGATAATGCAAATAAATAGCTAATCGCATGCAATCCTAGGCAGATTAGAAAATCTTCAACTGATGTTGGAAGAACATATGGAGTGAATAATTGACCAAAATAAACTCTAGCATGTCAACAGCGGTAAGTTTCAATTCTCTAATAAAATTCATAAGATTTAAAATTCTGTTGATATTTTTCTCTGGTGCACGAACATGCAAACAAAACTTTTGGATGTTGGTCGATATTTAGAATATATATATGCATATAGAAATTCAAAATAATTTATTAGCAGTAAATATCTTTCTCTTTTCAAACCAATGAAAGAAAGGACGAGGTTCTTCCAAAAACTACAATCCGCCAAAAGATCAAGCTTATATGGACCTCATGCACATGAGCAAAATGGCAACCGTTTCCACAAAGCAAGGAAAGCATCGCAAAAGTTACAAATTTTGTAAAATATTCTTTTAAAAATTATAGCGGCAATGCCAAAATAATGCAAACTCTGACGAAGCATCTCAATTTCTGACGACCCTGATGGTCGTAGGCAAAGCATCGGCGAGTGCCGTGCTTAGCCAAAGATATAATTACTGCTCATAGTGCACTCAGTGGGCGTCTGTAGGGGGCGGTTCTCTCGTAACTAGCCGGGCCACCATCCCGTACACACCCATTCCGCTCTCAATGCTGCGTGCGTGCCACATTGGCCTCGTGTATCCGTAAGGATTCTCCCGAGCTCCTGGGTGGTGCATGGAATGGGGGTGGTGGTGGTGCATCATGGGGTGGTGGTGCGGAACCATTTGAGGCGGCGGTGCTGCATATCTCGCCTCCCTTCCCTCCTTCGCCTTCTTCTGCACGAAGTTTGGTACGCGTGCCCTCAGACCACAGTAATATGGGTCGTCTGTAAGGAAAATTATCATCAGAAAAAGAGTTCTTACAAAAGGAGTGGAAGTTTAACACATATCACATTTTAATATAAATAAATATTTGGATGTTCGCGGTCTATTTGGAATTCGCTGACATTTAATAATACACGGAAGTTTATTTTTGTGTTATTAAGTGCGAAATTAATAAAATGCTTTTTACATATAAAAGTGCTAATTTACAAATCAATTTTATATTTTACTGTTAATTGCTTTCATATCATTTAATGAATCATCAACAATGCTGTTTGATTGAAAACGTTATTAAATACAAAGAAGTAATGAAGCTATTATTATAAACTGAGCATACTTTTCAGTCGTGCGAACTTTTCTACTTGAATCATATGCATATGAATTTTTTATTTGTCACTCGAAAAAAAAAATCCTTCAATTTAAAATATAATGTGTTTTAGTGTTTATAGTGTATAAAAATAGTGTTTTATTCAGAAATTTTTATGTGAATAACATTTTCTATGGTTATATGCGTAGCAAATAAAATATATTTAACTCTCATCTGCAAGTGTTCGATTTGTTGCGCATGTATTGTTATTTATTTAAAAAATTAGATATAATAATAAATGCTAAAAATGAGAGCAGAGCGAGGAGATAGACGAAGGAACAGGTAATTCGTTTTTCAGTTATTGGTATATTAGAATCGTAATAAAAGAGGACTGAAATGGAGCCTGTACAAATGGTGAGTATGAGTAACAGTAGATTTCCACAATTTTCTTACTCTTAATGGTGTTCGTCATCAGCAAAACGTACGGCAGATCAAATTTCGAAGCGGAGAAAGATAAAATGCTTTCATAAAACTTGAAAAACTTAGGGTGATTACAAAGATAGTTTTTTAATACTCGCTTTCATCCACTTAGGAGAAATGGCTAACATTCTTAATCAATAGTGTTTAGAGCCAATTTAGGAAAGGAAGGAAATCACAAAAAATTAATATGCGGGAGAAGAACAAGGAAATGAATCTACAAAATTACTGTCTCTTGCACCATCGATTACGTTATTTGCTTATTGACCAAGGGCCCAAAAAAGTCTGCATGGAAGTCGATTTCCCAATCAGAAAGCGAATCATAAGCGGCAAGCGCGAGGAGAAAGTTAAGAACGGGTCTCCGTGTGTTGAGAAAGATGTCCTCAGGTACCAATGGTCATTGAAACATTACAAGTACGATATTTTCACCGCCATCTCTAGCATGCGTGCCCTCCAATCCCAACCGTGCCCAACAATTTTCTTCTCAATTGAACCTTATTTCACTTCACAAAAGGATTTTGTCCAGTAACGTTTATTCCGTTTTCTGTTCGATGTTTTGGTTTTGACAATTAGAAATCGCTTCGACAATTGACGAGAGAGTGGCAAAATTGTAAGAAAAAAGATTCGCAGCTTTAATTTGGTATTAGATAATCGATTATGAAAGAAGAAAACTTCGAAGCATAGTTCGTTGAAGTGGAAGAAGAAAGCGGACTTATAAGAGCCAAAGATAGAAAAATCAGCAACGAAACTCAGTGTTGTGATGAAACGATGAAAATAACTGAAGAACTCAGACACTCAGAGAGATGGCATTGAATACAAAATACTCAGCGAGGCCATCAGGCTAAGAATCAAGGTAGATGTCAAGAAGTTCAACGAGAAAGTGGTTCAGGAAGCTAAAGAGAAAAATAGAAACAAGATAGGATAAATAACAGCAACTGGAAGGAATAAAATAGATTATAGAGAAGAAGAACAAACACCAAGAATAGGAAGACAAAAACGGCCACAGAGAACTTCTACAAGTTTTAGACGGAGCATAAGAAATGTCGAAGAGAAAAATGAAGAAGCAAATAAATCCTCCGACAACGCCTCAATCCTCCTTGAACACCTAATGGCGGCGATTAAGTAGATAAAAAGTGTGGAAAATCAAGAAGAGTGTAGGCGGAATATGTGAAACATGGCACAATGGAGATGCATTTTACCGCAATTATTCATGAATTGCCTCGAGCAAGGATCTTGCAGTGATCGCTCAGAAGGCGAAGAAGAGTAACCGAACAATCAGCCACAAAACTCTCATGGTATTTTTAATAGAAGGCCTCGAGACGAAATTATCTTGTGTCTAGAAAACGAGCCGGATTCAGGAAGGAATGAAGAATAATGGACGACATCAGCGAGCTAAAAGAAATGATTTACAAAACTAATGAATATGGTATTTTTGAACTCGAAGCACTATAAGTCACTAACTCGAAGCAAAATACCAGTGCTTCGTGTTCTACCTTCGAATATGAGTTTATCTGCTCAGCGAAGGAGAATGTTGTAATCAACGGATAGATATCGAAAACATTCAACTTTTGCAAAAAGGGGTAGTTTAGGTAAGCATTCATCTATCGTGCGATTGATAATGATTGGTAAGTATAGAAGTTGAAGACGCGATTTTATACTATCTCATTCTGTTTTCCTCTCCATCCCTGAAAACTCTTTTCAAATCAATTTCTTTTTTCTCTCTAGCTTTATCTGAAATGTGTTTTTTCTCCTTTGATTCGTTTCTCTCCTTTAATCCCGAAAAAGTGCTATTACCTTCTTCTGTGTGAGAGACGAACAAAAGGGAGCTCGTGACAATCCGTTACGCTGCTCCTCAGTTTACGTTCCTCTTTGGTCACGCGGGGGCGTTCACAGTCCAACGAACACCGCCTTTCTTACGTCCACTGCATTTAAGTACAGTCGCCCATCATCTTTCGACTCGCGGATTTTCCAGCCATTTGCGATATATCACCTCCGCATACGTTCCTTCTCATTCACATCTCATATTCTTTTCGAAAGATCTTACACCTATGGTCTGCTTCATCTCCAACATATCTCCGAATAGGAAAAACATTGTGCGAATTAATACTCCATATAAGATGGAATAGTTAATAGGCACAAAGTATCCTGCTAACGGAGAATATTCGTCTTTTTCCTTCTCCTCTGAATTAAAATACAAATTACATTCTTGATCCGATCAAAAGAACGGAGTGAATCGTAGATTTTGGTGAAGATACAGTCGATGACAAAGGATAAGAAAACGAGTGGGATTCCTCTGTCAAAATGGTAACCGATTTCCCTCAAAGAAATACTCAGTGTGATTCGTTAGTTCTATTCGAGAAGTGCTTTTCTTCTACGGACAAACTCTGCTTAGAGATATCCATCTCGACGGGACGAGTGAAACGGTTGTGAAAAGGTCTATGGAAATTTCATTACTAAAGAGGAAACGCATAACAAGCATTTCGTGTGAATAAAAACGATTCTTCATCCATTCATTCGATTGAATCGATTTTATAACGAGTTAGATAATAGTTGAAATTTATTACATGTTCGGTAAAATTTTCAAAACACGATAGTGCAAATGTTAATTTTCGCTATCATACTCCAAAAAATCTCTATTGAGCATATCCTTAACAATTAAAAAAATCGCTGAAAATGAAATGGAGATATTTCTGATACGTTCACATCGGAATGATGTTGCTAAAGATGGCAGCGGATGAAATGTGAAGCTTCTAAACTCACATAACATATAGTATATGCAACCACGTCAATACAATTTATCTCAGTTAGTACTAGGCCATGAAAAAGTCCGCCATATAACAGAGATTTCTACAATAAAACGTTTTTGAAAAATAACGTAACATCGGTACTTGCATGATAATAAGTGGTTCTATTTCCACATTCAGTAGGAAAAACCCCGATCGGTCGACGAAAAAACATTTTGTTTACGAAGAGTAACATTCACGTCTTCTTAATTTCATTTAAGGGAAGGAAATTAAAACGAAATTGCAAATTGAAACTAGTTTATTCCAACGCAAGAGAGATCGGAAAAAAGTAAGTGGGTCCTCGTCGAAAGAAGGTTGACAAAATTAAGATGATAATTATCTTCATGCAGCAAATCTCATTAGATATTGGGATTGATGAAATCGGAAAACTTTGTGGACGTCACAGTGAGGTGTTCGAGCGAGAGAATTCTCAGCTGGAAAAGCATTGCTTTCTCAGGAGAAACGAGGTTATTATTGGAATTCAATGCAGGAGTGTTTGTTCATTCGGAAGAGTGTGTGAGGACATGTATTTCAAGAGTAAACGGATACTCACTGCCATCCTTACAAATATGAAGTTTTTATCGATCCGTCCAACACTACAAATTTGTTAAATTATTTTTTTAAAAGAACAGTATCATACAGCAACAGAAACCGGACATCGCGTCAGATCTTATAAATGATTAAATTTGTACGTATTTTATAATTATTTTGAGCAACATATCTTTAGAATCTCTTCCTCGTAATAAAACACTCAAATTAAATCCTGACATCTTTTTCTGAGCTTTATATCATCGGATGAAATTCAGCCATGGATGACTTAAGAACTTAAGATGGATTGCAACGTGATGAGTGACACGATGACGCATTTCTTACTCAAGAAAAAGATAGAAACTGACCACAGGGCGCTCAACGCAGGAGACTTCAACGACTGAGAGAAGAAAACGTTGAGATGTTTTGGCGATTGCATTTCGTTTTCACAAAAGACGCTATCGAATCTTATTGACTTCTCTTTATTTGTCCCTTTGACCCGAGTTTCCTGATTCAGTATTGGGCGTCGCACGCTACTCGAACGGGTGGAGCCCAATATTCATAGACAACTGCGATTGTTAGTGAAAACAATGCCACACGAAAGAGAGGATCACGAGGCCTCGGAAAGAAGAATATTAATTAGTATGGTTTGAAGTGTATTTGAGTGCATTTATGAAACAATCACAGGAATTACTGAGGTCTCTTAGTGGTAAATGTTATCATGTTTCATACTCTTATACATATATTATAAATCAATATTTAATGTGATTTTATGAAGATGGTTATTCTTGAATGTTAGGGCTCTGCAGTATCTTAGGATGATACCGTCGTGATAGTCTTCTTTTCTGTTCGTTCAAAATTCAAACTATCTCTTCGATTTCTCGAAATAGCGATCGGATACATAATAAACCGGCATTTTCTTTTCAAGGGCTCCTCAAGATACTTACCATACTTCTTATCCTTCGACCTGTCCTTGTTCCCGCTCCTTGAAGAGGCAAACAGTTGCTTAAATTTTCCGCCGGCCTCTCCAGAGGCGACTCGTCCATCTGCTTCTTTCGACGGCTCCTCCTCTCCTTCTTCTGTGTCCTCGTAATCAGGCTGTGGGCAAGAGATGGAAGCGAATTTGCTTTCAGTACTCAAGAAAAGAAGAATATTTATTTTCATTTTTGTTGAAATGATTTTAAATTGGAAGAATAAGCTTCATAAGCTTCTTTATGTGCGTTTTCTCCATTGTATTGATTTTATTTTTCTATGAAATAATTGGTTCAAAGAATAATCCTTAACGAGAAAGACGATTTATAATAACGAGAAAACCATTTAAAGAAAAAATGCAAACATTCTTTAACTTTTTACGCCTTCAAGTTTTAAAAATTAAACAATAGACCACGCGATGTTAATAATCCCTTAACATTACAAACTTCACTTGAATGTGGCCGATTATGACACACGTTTCTTTAAGGACGATTTCCCCACGAACAAGAGCCTTAGTGAACAAAGCCTTCGTTTTATTATTTTCATGTCCACTTTCACTTTGAATGTATTTCATAACGTTTCTAAGTATCGATTTGAGATGTGCTTTAAAAGGGATTCTATATTGCGATCATTTCGGAGAATGTCTGATTGCAGAGCAAATATTTCATCGCTTCTTAAACAACGAGCATAAAATAAGACAAATTTCATTCCAATTGTTTTCAATTGTTCATTATTTTTTCGAAAGATTCGCGATCGTAATGAAGAAATAGATCGTTTTCCGCCTAGAGTCGCTTAAACACACTTCAAGGAGGAGAAATATTTATATGTGAATATTCTGATGTGGAACCAAGCGAAATATTATCAACTGTATATACGATGGAGCATTTTATAATCTATGTGAATTTCAGAATATACCTCTCATTTTAACTCTTCAATTGCGGCCAATTGTGACTAATTTATTTTCAAATTTCATAATCTAGAAGAAGAGTGAATGCACAGTTAATTATCGAGTAGCATTGGTTGGAAACGAAGGAATATTTTAAAAGATACTTAACAAATTCTACTTAGTTTATGTCATACGCTCGAACCGTTGAGTAATCAACAACTGCTGCGCGATTTGAATTTCTACGTTCTTTTCTTCGCAGTTATACAAACACTGACTTCATTTCCTGTCCAAACAAAAGTGGTTATTCAGCCTTACCTTGGGAATCTCGTGAGGATGATATCCATCCCTCGGTGGTAGTTTAGGTGGCCTGTTACCTCGCTCCTTGCTCGCCCCTCCAGCCACGCTGTAAGGATCTTCGTCTGGGATCGGTATCCGTGGGCGGTTGCGAATGTCCACTACTCTTTTAACTGCGGAAAAAGAGGGGAAACTGCGGAGTCACATTAAACCGAAAAATTAAGAATGCGATAAAAACCACAATGCGGTTAAGGGACGATCGAAGGGGAAAATGGATAAAAAAAAGAGTTTGCCAACCAGAAAATATAATCGAGTGTTCTCATAAGGAAAGCTACTCTCGTTGGCAGTACGTGACCCTGCGAGACACCCACAATATCTCCCACTCGGACATTAAAACCACCACCGCATCTTCGAACACTGCTCTCCTTCCTTTTTATACTCCCACGTTTCTCCTTTGGAATTCTATTACTCTCCTAAGACGAATGCTTTCAGGAATCGGTAGTTCTGAAAACAGCCATTGTACAAGGGAATCCGCGACATTATCTCCTTGTGTTTTGAATTTTCCAGTATCATTAGTTGAAATGAAATAATAAAATGATTTTTGTATTCCGAGGAATAAACTTTAAATTTAACAGAAAGTAATTACCCTGTTTCATTCATTACTGAAAGCGCATTATCAACGCAATTTTAAAACATTAATTCGTTATATATATTAATTCATTCATAATTAATTTAATATATAATATTAAATATTCCTCCAATCAGCTTCTAATTATTTCTACAGAAAATACGCAGAACTACATTTTATAGAAACTTTTAAAATGATTTTCAACGTACATTCATTACATCTCATTTACGTGATATATGATTTTTGATAATTTTCCGTTCGTATTATTATAATTTTGTGTACGTCTGGTCTCTTCTTTATGTTTCTTTAATTAATGCTTTGTCAAGAATCTGTCATCAATACTGAAAAACACGATCCATTATACATCCAAAAATATGGAAATCGTACGCAGTCCTCAATTTTGATGAATCATCTCACCCTTCCAACCACTCATTACACAATGCAAATGCGATTTTCTTACAATGAATTAGATTAAAGCAAATTAGTTTTTCCGAGCAATGATATTTCTTTCGATTCCGCAAATTTGCTCGGATGAATACTCATACGGCAAACATCCGGTTGATATTTCTTGATTACTCCATCACTGAAAGCCTTTCAATGTCAAAGTCCCATCCTACGCGTGATTCCTTTTTCACGCCGTACTTCCTTACGAGCGAATTAACAGCGCATCTGTGATATGAAATGGTCCTTAGTAATTTTGATCCACAAGGGCGACGAATTGAGTATCGTAAAAAAATCATACACATATTTACTCTTAAATAGATGACCATCGGCGGTATTTTATCTTCGCTCGATCATTTCCCAACACGATTTTCAGTTGGAGGAGATTTAGGGTGACTTCATCCAGTCGAAGTCGTTCACCCGCCGTCGCTTTGAATTTCCGAGAAGAGGCAGTCAAATGGCGTCGACTGCCCAGCGGTCGAAAAGGGCAACTCTCAAGCTGGAGATAGAGCGACTCGGTGTGCAATTGTTCTCTACAATCTCACGTCCCACGCTAGAGAGAAGGCGATGTCCTGCCATGGTAACAGGCGAATGCAATCATCTTCGAGTGGCGGAGCTAAGCTGCCACGACGTTCGTAAGGACTTCACAGGCGGCTTATTGTCCACGGCCTTTTGTCGCATCCCTCCTTCGATTATTCGCAGATTTTTCGACCTTGGGAGAATCCGTCGAGTGACGCAAATGGGATTTTTTGGAGGAATTGCGGAGCGAAAAATTCCCTTTTCAAAGGAGAATACTTGGAGGAATGGCCGTTAACCCCTGAAGATCTAAATTTGGCGTTTTGTGTGGGTTCCCTCGGGTGAGTGACCCATCGCCTTTTCAAAGCTTTTCCTGAGTGCAGCTCCATTTTTTACATTCCTAGAGGATGAGCCATTTTATATCTTGTGAATCATAATAGACAGCATCTGGAATTTCCTAATGTGATAAAACTTTTATATTCAACAGAAGAAGAACACTTCTATTATTATCATTTGTTATGGTACATGAATAAGCGTTCTATCCTCATTGATAATTTGATGAATCACCACGAAAACGAGATTGAATAGGGAATTCAGAAGTTTCCTCATAACTAAATGATTTTGATGAGTTGGAAGCATTTTAGTATAGCGCTTGGAAGTCAACATAAGAGAAAATAAAAACTACTACTGATTTTATGTCGTAAGAATTAGGTTTATGTTTCAGGTGACGATTATATTTTTTGTATGCAAGTATCTTCTCTGCAACGGAAAACTATTCATTCTACGGAGATTTTAATGCTGGAAATAATAATTCCACTGTAATTTTTAAAGTATTATTTTTTATTTTTCACTTGACATAATTTATTGTAAAATAATAGAGAAATAATATCGCGCTACTCATTACCGTTGATTCACTAAAAAATTGTAGGAAACATATAATTAAGTATTAAATTTCCCTCATATACTTGATTGAAATAACATCTGAAAAACGGCTATTTCTTCACCAGGTCCATATGTCTATGTCTATTCTATACATACATGTATACTGGATTTGTTCCGCTTTTGCAGTGGATTGAGCGGTTAAGTCTAAATCTACTCCGTTCTCTCTAACACTTCAAATCCTTATAACTAATCTAATATACATCTAATTTCTCCACTCGTATTTTATCTTTCGGATTCTAACGCCATTTGCTCATTCGTTACGATTTCAATTTCATTCTTTCCATCTGAATTTCAAAAAATACAGATTTAATTAGTCCATATGATTGATGAGATTCTTTTTCATCGCCCGTCTCTATATCACCATATGATTCTTCTTTCTTTGAAACAAATTATGTGCTTTCTTATAATTGTGTTATTTTTCTTCTTGAAAATCATCTTATGCCGCATCTCTTGGTATACGATGTAATCCGTTATGTGCAGTGACCGCCTTCAACAATTCCTATTGGTGTTATGCCAACTTTAGAACTGATGGATATCGATTGAATCGTATTCTGAGAATGAAACCCTTTAACAGTTATCGCTTTTCCATTTGGTCAACAACACTCCACCATCAACATCTTAGGAAGGGTGCATGTTATTACTTCCTGCATCGTGGTGGATTTAAAAAGTGATATTTTTGCATAAATATTTCTCTTTTTTCCAAAAATCTTCCACTGTTCGTAGTAAATGCTTCAATTTTTTCATGTTTTACCTCACAATTCTTCCTTCCTTTGGAGATTCTTTTTTATATACGCTTAATTCTTCCTTAAAACTATTTTTGCTATTTGTAGCATTTCCGATTTATTGTTATTACAATCCATCAATTTTATCAGTTAGTTTTCGAGGATTTCCTCTCTTTTCCTGATTATTAAAAAATACACAAAAAAGACCAATTTCTTAATTTCTATTAATTCACTCGAGCAAGAGTGCAGTCGCAGGTTTTTGTATTTCTTTTCATGAAAATATAGAAAATCTTTTTCTCAGTTTTACTTTTTTTGATAGTGACAAATAAAATTTTATATCCTTCTCTTGGCTCTGTAATAGGATTTTCTTTTAACTAAGCGAAAAAGATGTAAAAGTATATTAGAATTGATTTTATGTAAAAAATATTCTTTTTTTTACTGAATATATCCCATGGACGCTAATGTGCACCATCCAATGTGCTCTTATTTTGTTCTTACCTCCATAGCGAATTGGATTTCTACGCTACTTCCACGGAGCAATGGCTATTGACTCGCATGGGTGATCAAGTTGGTTGAAATTCTCTCTCTGAACCTAAATTCTAATGGCGAACTATTCATGCGCACCTGTTGAGAGAAAGTTCTGTGGTTTCTCATGGTAGACGAATCGGCAACACACGTGAAGTGAGAAACAAGCACAATTCCGGTTTGGAATCGTTTGAAATGAAAGAAAGTCATCAATCAATTCAATACAGCGATCTTTTAAATTTTTGAAATTTAAGTTCACTTGTTTAAGTAAAGAAACTCATACGATATTGAAGCACAAAGTTTGTTTTAATGACATTAGCCAAACCATAAGAAGTTAAACCATTCGATGGATTTGAGGTTTTTATCATTCGTATAATTCGATTAAAATTGATAAAATCTCCTTCCAAATACCAACCAATGCAGCAAACTTCATATGATTAAATGTTTCTTGTAAATATATGAGAGAAGTCAATGAATCCCGATCTTTCACAACGCTCTGCGTATGTATAATGACATTCATAAATCTCTCAGATATTCCGACCTTCTCGTTTTTTATCACACACTAACCTGGCGGCATCTTGGCCTTGAGCATGTCCAGGGCGAGCACGTTAATGATGAGTACCCAAACGGGGCAATCTAAAAGGGAGTTGGTCTCCGAGCGGACGAACGCCACTGCAGCAACGCACTGGTATTCCAAACGGCGTCTGTCAGGATAAGCGCGCCTCAGCTCCCTTCCGACGTTCGCCTCGAATTTCCTCATATCGAAGAGCTGCAATTGGAAAATATTTAATGTCGCTTCTCAAAATCAGTTTTATTTGGCAGACTAAGAAAAAATATCCAGATTCATAAGACATGGGAGAAAATGATTTCAATCGAGTGTAAATCTAATGCATATAATGAGAACTTAATTTTGATTGGGTGAAGGTTTGCGATATAAAATTTTAAATAGATTTCAGAAATTTCAGTAAATGTTGAATATTCGTATCTTTCACTGAAAAATATGTAACGTATAATATTATAAACCCATATAAACATACATATTCATAAATATTGATAGATAAAGACATAAATTATCTTATACTATAATTTTTATCTACTTTTTCATAAGAATAATTTTGTATGAAAGGTTAAAGAAGAAAGGTAAGTTATTCTTGGCAGTTTCCGAAACACAAATGTAAATGAGTTTTTAAGAGAGCAAATACGATTCGAGTGTAAATTTATTTCAGCATTAAAGAAATCGAATACCTGAAGATATAATTTGGATCCGTAAACTATAATACTTTGGAACCAAGAAATTTGGTCTAATAAATTAGAGCAACAGTCGTCTGCCTCGACCTACTTTCGATAAGTAGTATGGATATATCTGTCAATTCCATTTTCACTGATATACTTGAATAATTTAAAGAAAATGCGTACAAATAACATTGAATTTTATCAATAATTGCATTCAATCATTTTCTATTACTTTAACGGGTGTTAGAAATCAAATCCCCATTGCTCAAGAGGAAGCGCTGTTTGAGGAAGTTGTCACGACTTCCCTTTTAAGAGAAACGCGTTAAAATACACGTATTTGGTCCCGGAAAAGTGCTCTAATTTTTCAGGGTCGTATACCGTTACCTTAGAGGACACCTCGAGGTCCGTTTCATTAATTCACGTGTACACTAATAACAGCTTTGCCGAAACCTTCCCCGTTGACAATAAATTATTAAAATTAAGACTTTTCTTTCGTAAAGAATTGAATTAAGACTTCTTAATTTAATGTCTTACTTTTCCTCTTATGTTTATTGCTAATTGCACTTTATTCTATTTTTCATAATTAAAATGATAAACATTGTAGTATTTTGCCTTAAAGGAAGTTTTTCCATTCTATCGTTAAAATCTCCACTAAAGTATATTGTAAGTGAGCGTGAAAGAAATGTGAGCGTTTGATTCTTATGCTTTAAATGAGATTTAGTGAAAGGAATTGATTTCACGACTTCTATTTTGCCAAAAGTAATGACCTTGACAGGTTTGTCTACTTCCAGGGCTCCGTTCGGCAATCTGGCTACGTCTGCTCCCAAACTCGTTTCTGTTGAAGTGTCAGACGGTCCATTAGCAGCAGGACTCCGGACATAAACACTGCATTTCGAAGCTCTCTTTATCAAAATATTTCCTTCCTCGTCCATCTTCACTTTAACTCCCTGTTAATTAAAAAATCGAAACGAAAAATTGTATTCTCTTACCTGTAAACTTCAAAAATCATTTCGAAGAAATAAATTATATTTTACATATCGTTTTTATAATGAATATCTCTTTTTTTCAAGAGCACTTACTTGATATTTTCAAATTGTATACAATATTACTAATTAAAAAAAATATTTTATAGTTAAGCTCTCAATACCGATTTTGAGCATCTTTAAGTGTTTTTCAATATTTGAACTCATAACTCACGTGTCCAATGTGTCTTTTGATCTCCTCTGTCTTCTGGTCTCTCATTGGATTGTCGAAGCCACAAAGACCAATTCTGAAACAGAAAATGATTTAGTACAATTATAAAATACCATCGAAAGCTACTTTTTGTATGAAAGCCGGTTTTCGCTTTGTTCCATCGCAGCTATTTGTCGGTATCTCAAGGATAATAATTCATTCATTCACTAAACAAAATCTTCGCACTTAGACGTTTTATCAAACACTGAAATTAAACTACAACAATTTGATGCTTACGATTTGAAACACTAAATAGTAAATCCCAGTTTTGCACATCGCATTCTCACACAAATAAATACAAGGAAACCACAGAGAAACTATTAAAGTATAAATTTCCCGTGACTTCATTTTTCTTAACCATCGCAGTGGTTGTGCTTCTCTGAAAGAGTTCACGAATATATCCTACGAATGCAAATTTAGGAGTTGTCCTTTTCGGTGTTGGTGAGAATCGACAAAAATTAAATCAATATGAAATCGTATTATTTCATATACAATTCTGCGAAAAGAAAAACTAAAATGGAATTTCAAAACCTTTTATATCAAGATGGAACTGAGAAATTTCTCAAGGAATGTACAATGGAAAGTTTCAGAACTGAAAATATTTCAATTTTATATTTCTATATAAATTATAATTGGAGGTTCTCTCGAAAAGAAGTGTGCAACTGAGAGGAATTTTGCATGTTTAACTCATGCAATATTGAAATTCTAAGGTATGATGTAGATCTTTTATTTATAAAAGGGCTGAGGTTTACAATAAACTCGGTATTTTCATATTGATGGAATGTAATTTATAAAATAATTCAGCATAAGTTTCGCTTTTGTAACTACTCTCTTCAACACCTGAGAAGACGAAAAAGGTTTTTCAATAGCTTTTTTCGTTTTTCGTTTTTTTTGGAGGAACGATGCGATATCTCTTCCGAAAGTGAAAGTTGGCTGAGACTGAGCGAATTCACACAGATTATAAGTTGATCTTTTAAAAACTAAAATATTTTAATGTCTAATAGAGTAACTATCATGGGAAAAAGAACGTATATTCTAGACTCTTGGGAATTAGTTGCGATCTTTTGAGCTTATTTATTTAGGTCGATGTTTCAAGAAAGGCATTCTTAAACATTTCGATAAACCTTATTTTCTTTAATAGATTTATTGTTTATTATATTCCAAAATTTTGAGGACCTTGGGAAAATGAAAAACAGATGCCAGGAATATTTGAAACGTGCTATGAAAATCCTTACGCTCCATTTCATTCTTTCACAAGATAAAACTTTCGGTAGATAACCTTCCAGATAATGCTGCATGATTTTGTACGTCATAATCACCAATCTAACGTTTTTTCCTTAATAACATTAATAAATAAATATAGAGCATAAATTTAAAGGATACTGAAACGTGACTAATAAAAAATGATTCTTAGATACCCTAAAGTATGAAAACATATATTCAAAAATATGTTTTACGATTTGGAGACGTAACATATAACCACTGACTTTATGTGATACACGGGCTCGTAATATTGGCATGAGGTCGTCAATAAGAATGTTAAATACTGAAATTACAATCTAGACTTAAATAAATTTGTTTTATCCTCTTAAAATTGAAGTCGCATTGTTCGTTTCACTCAAGCAGAACATTAATTCTCTATTCGATATATATATATTACTGATCCCGTTTCGGGTGAGCGATATGTTGAAGAGAAATTAATGCAATACCATTAGAGAGTATAAAAATATTTTAATACAAGGAAAGAAAATTAAGTAGAATATAACTGTCTAATCCC
Organism: Pantala flavescens; assembly: GCA_020796165.1. Taxonomy (NCBI): domain Eukaryota; kingdom Metazoa; phylum Arthropoda; class Insecta; order Odonata; family Libellulidae; genus Pantala; species Pantala flavescens. The sequence goes on from CM036882.1 coordinate 20,760,325, forward strand.
AGACTGAAACCTTCTGATTTGGCATTAGAATTTTGAAGTATTTTTAATGAGTTCATAAATCTTTGAAAATGCTTTGAGTATCGAATGATTAACTATACATACACAGATACAGAGCGTAAAATTCTTTAAATGAACCACGATAATACTAATAATTAAGGATAACAATCTTTTCTTATATTTCACTGAAAATCTGTACATCAGGAAAAAGTTCTTCTTTATCAATAATTTGAATTGAAACAGTGTCTAAAGAAATCTATTTCTCGAAAATTTTTCACTTCACACAGCTTCTAAATCAAAATGTAGATATAGAATCAGATATTCTTATGGGAATTTGAGAAAATTAAATCATCTAATCTCTCATGAATAGTTACCCTCTTTGGAAGTCATATAACTGTTTCCTCACATATCAACATCACTTCATACATTCCCCTTTAATAGAGCTCGAACCCTCACGAATCACCCTCAATTATAAGAATAGGAAGACATTCCTCGACGAACGCATTCTTTTTTCATTTCATACATTAGCCCTCGGTGGATACCATTTTAATACCGTTTCCTATCCCCTTGTCCATTTACCTACCTAAGAACGCTATTCCGTTTTTTCTGGGATAATTAGGGTCCTTAATAAAAAGTTACCATCAAATTACTCAAAAGTGTTTCACTATAACTGTGAGACTTTTTTTCTTACTTTACTACGTAACAATATTGTAACAGTTCTTTTAATGTTTCTTTAATAATTTGATTACTCTGAAATTATAATTATTCATAACATCACTTAACTGCAGGAATTCGCAACAACTGTATTCCTATTTTCGAGACAACAATCGGAATTAATATAATGTATAATGAATACAAACTATGGATTCTATTTACAAAAAATAACGCAATGCCAAGACTCTTCAAAATTTATTAAATATTTTAAACTAATTCCATTATTAATAACATTCATTTAAGGGTTTACCTTCGAATCATACAATTTTAACACAGATATTATCAATAGATAATGTAAGTATTATTCAAAAATAACTTTCTAAGTAACTTAGTGTGCATTGAAGATTTAAACTTGAATGAACTTAAATAAATTTAATTTTCTAAGTTTTGTAAATCTAATTTCCATACCCACGGTATTCTATTACGTATGTATATATTTATGTGTAATATAATTTTTGGCAATATTTATCGTTTTATTTTGATAATGTAGTTCTTAATTTTCTCAATGGTGAGTATGAATAATAAGAGGTCCTCGCACAGTTTCTTTTTAAACTACGAAAGAGAAATCGCAATCAATTTCTTTGTAATGAATTTTTATCTTCCGAAAAAGCAATGTTATTCATTCCTATATAAACGCTTTCCAAAATTCCCGATTGTACGTTTGTGGAAGCAGAGACAAACATTTCACCGTTTTGCACGTTGATGATAATTAATGTGAGGGATTTCATTGATAAGGCATTTCTTAAGCAGAACTACGAAAAATTCCATACGAACATCGCATTCCCCATCTGCGTTAAGTCCGGAATAAGTAAGTTAGAATTTTATGAGACAGAAATTAGTAACCTTTTATGACAAAACGAATTTAAATCTGTAAATAAAACTACCGGTTCAGGTGCCTACATAAATCATTAGCGAATAAGTGTGCTTTTCAAGAAACCTTATGACTAATGTACGATTCCAATCTCATGAAAGAAAGTTCAGAGCCAAAAAGAATCGTAAAACAGAACCAGAATTCATTGGCATTGATTCGTGGTAAAGATCTTGAATTATTAATTTTAGTTATGTAATGGGTTCTTTCAGTAAAAATGATGCAATTACGCTGAATCAACATGGGTTTTATTAAGGACACTACTTTAAGAGCCACTTAGCACTCAATCAGGACATAATGAACGATAACTTAGGGACAGGTGAAGAATTTTAGAATAGTTCCAAACGTGAATAAGAATTTCAGAAATTCGGATATTATAAAATTTTTAATCAGTGAAGCAGTGTTACTCCTGACATTCAGATGCTGTAGTCCAAGATAGTCTTTCTTTAAATGGATCTGACTTTAGGGTGATGTTAATGGACCAATTAATATTTTATAAATTTATATATCTTGGAGAATGTTGTCTCTAAATAGTACAAAGATTGGAGGTTTGAATACAAAGAAATATTAAACGATAAGTTTTATCAGATTACTGTCCAAAGGCCTTACTCTATATCACATGTGTGGCTTGACCGCGATCTTTATTGAAGTCAGTCGTGTAATGAAAATCTAGTTTACTACTCACTAATAGCTCATCCGTTTACTCGTTACGCATTTTAAGTACAGCTTTGTGGTAAGAAATCTGCACAGTTTGAATTTAGAACTAGAGCGTGTTCAATGTAGAGCGATATCATCGGGGGAAAATAGATGTTAGGCAAAAACGTATCAGATATGATTAAATCGATTAGGAATTTTCACAGGAGAAGATTCATCTAAAGCTGAAGTATAAAGTGTCTACTAAATTAATTACTTGCTAATTGAAATACACCAAATATTCAGAACAAAAACGAATTATCACGTAATTACTTATGATTTTGTGTTCCAGAATTGTTAATTAATGAATGGATAGAAGAAATGATTTTCTCTATGCGACATTATTATTTGGAGGCATATGACACGAAACAGGAGTCAAAACATGTTTTTACATTTCTTGAGTTCAAGTTTTTAAATAGAAGAATGTACCTAAAATTCCCGAATCTTTGAAACGCTGTCAACAACTGTTGTGAAATTATTGTTTGTCCAGAAATAAGACTTTAACTCGTCTCTCAGTCCCTTATTTAAATCTTTGATTACCAATAATTAATTAATTGAAGTGTAGAAGCATTGCATTTATATACGTTTATTATATATACGTATATTATAAAAATGTAAATTAAACAATTAAAAAAGGAAATAAGTCGATATATTCAGTAACATTTTCTTCTAAATAATACAATACAAACCAATGATTATGTTTCTCAGATTAATTTAACTCGAGTTTAAAATTTATTCTAATATTACTATGACTTAAACCATTTTTTTCGAAAAAGTTAGATATTCTCATAATTATTCAATAACGTGACCGGAGTTTATTTTTTTAATTAACTATTAACTTTTTACAATAACTCAATATTCTTTTAGAATCTTATTTTTAGAAACAATTCGCTTTAAATTTCAGATTTAGTTACATGGAAGCAATCGATGATGGAAATGATGGCAATAGCAAGGGAGCACTGAATTTCCCCCAAAGTTTATATCTTTCTATACTTCATAACCTGATTTCCGTGACGAAGGCGTTTAGAGTTTAATTTTGGAATGAAGAGAGGTTTGTCCTCAGACAAAATGCAAATGACAAGCAATTCTCACCTGAATCCATCGAAGCCTTCATCGGAGCCATTGATGGTTAAAACAGGGGCCCTTGCGTACGCCTTAGCCACACGACGGTTCCTCTCAAGTACAATCACCTTGGCCCAAATCTCATCGTCAATTTGCGTCCATTTCTCAAGCACTTCTCCAATATGGTCCTGTAAAGAAGAAACGCCACTTATTAATGAAAATAATACAAATTGTATGAAATTGTTCTATTTATAGCTGAGTTCATACATACACCTTATTCATTCATTGGTTATCCTTGAAGTATAGCTGAACGATGACGCGTTTGAGGGACTTTCCAAAAGGTTTTACCATTGGAAAAATGCCCAGGAAGACATTTTAAACGGAATGTACTGAGAACTGACGGTGAGTTATAAAGTCAACTGATATTGACATTTCATTAAGATCCGTTTATACTCGAAATGTTCAAATAGAATAAGGAAGAGCTCTCTCTACGAGGAAACTGTACATTGTCGTGTCCAAGAACATTGAAAATTATTGTTAGAATTTGATGGAAATATTTTTAATTTCTTATTTATATTCCACTCTTTTAATAAAATAAAACGTATAAAATAATAAATACGGATAAAAAGATAACGTGATTGAGAAATTAGGTGGTAATAAATATAGAATTATTCCTCCCTTACACATCCCTTTAAAGCATTTTTAGCAGGATTTTAGGATTTGTTGTTAAGGAAATTTTAAATAAGGCCTGTAAATGCATGTATTTCAGATAAAATCTCACTTCGATAAACATATATTATAGAGCCGGAACCTAGACCAGATTCAACAAAGGTTAATAAACTTTTCCTATTGTAAACCTGAAATTTCTACCATTACATTCAACTCCATCGAGGTTTATCAAAAAGAAAATCAAGATCTGCTATCTTTTGCGAACTGAAAGACCGAGTATGCGCTAGGAATGAATCCGAGGCCAGTGACCACCGTACGTGCGTCTCCGAGTGCTATAGGTGTGTCCGGAAATCTGTCGAGGGTTTCTTTAGGACAAACCCATCACATAGTCACTGATATAGAATACCAACTGTAGATGAGAGGAAATCCTTTGCCTTAAACGAGCGCCACATGGATTCTAAACAAGTCTCTAGCATTCCAAAGGTGTCCCAGACATGAGGTACGAATTCTTTTAAATTCTATCACGGAATGAGAGCAAACGACACCGTGGGTTCCTTCTTTTGGACGTCCTCTCAGAATCTCAAACGATAAAACAATCTAATAATAGAGATACTTCGGTACATCACTTCATTGTTAAATATTAGAGTAACAATCACACATGTAAATGAATATAAATAACAAGAGGTTTTCTATAAATTCTGAAAAAATTTTTTTTTCCTTTTTGGTACTCATCTGCAGGCGGAAGATTGAAAATTTAGCCATCATATTATTCTCCATATTTGTCTTTAGTCAATCTTTAAAATTCCGTTTATGAAGTCGACTATTTAAAATCACATTTTGGATATATTTAGAATTGAATCATACCAAAAAGTATTTGAGATGGAGGAATACTCGCTACTTCGACATTGAAGATTTTTGTTCGTGTTAACGGCGTATTTTATTAAAATTCTACTCATATTTACTTACGATTCTACACATTCTAATTATGACAAATAATTAGATAATAATATTAAGATTAACCCTGTACTTTTTCACCCGAAGCATATTCTTTAATATACTATGTTTACTTTTTTATTTTTACTTCAGTTTATCCTCATTTTAAAAGGTCATTTTACACTAAATTTTATCGAATCAGGGTTTAATTGTATAGATAACCTGACTGCTTCTTATACCGATCCTTATTACTGTTCTGTACTGAATAATATTCAATTGATAAGTGAAACTTTATCTGTATGTTCTCATGATACACAATATATTTGGGTCTAAATGAAACTAAGAATTATTATGGAACAGTACCAACGGCGCTAACAATAGAGTGGTCAAAAAGTGACGTAATCATTCCTCCACGTCCCACCCTAACGGCACTCGGAGGGTGGGAACGATGGCCAATTAAATATTAAAATGGAAAAAATGAACCCTCTGAAAGTGGTGATTTATAAGATATGTTCAACTGAAGTTCAGAACCCTTTTTTACAAGAGATAAATTTTTTTCTAAAATATGAAATGGGTGGTTTCTTGGAATCCTTTATAACTGTGAATTTTACGCTCCATTTTTTATTTTCCATTTGATTTTCTTGGGATTAAGATTTATTGAAGAAGTGTGAAAGTAACTGAACTGTAATTTATTGAGTAAATAACTATGTATCGTAAATGAAAAAGATCATCGATCGACTACAAAAACTGTATTACATATAATGCTTTTCACGTATTATGCACATCCACAACAGGAAAATTTATTATTAGGTTTTCTAGAAAGAAATAAATTAAATAGTGGAATTCTATAAAAGATAATGATTACATTTTTGGAAGGCTATTGAGGGGTAGCTTAAACTTAAAGAATGGTCTCTATTAATTAGAATGTAGAATTATAAAAGGATGCCATAGTAAAGAACTCAACCAAGTGCTGCTCTCAAAATGGTGCAATAGTTATGCTTTAATGAAATCCCTTTTAAATTCAATTTTTATCGCATTCGAAAGTGAAATGTTTAGTAAATCAACAATAAAATCTTTACGAATTGCAATAGTAATAATAGGAAAAGAGATAGGAAGCATAATATTATTTTGTCGGATTATACGTACTTAAGTGCAATGGAACAATATAATAACGACAATAAACTTTCCCTTGCAGAGGAAAATAATTATAGCTTATTTACTGACCTCCACATCCAAAATAACTCCTATTACATTTTAACTATGATTCGAAACTTTCTGCATTAATAAGAACTGAATAAGCGCACAATGAAAAGAAAACAAGAATCCCAAATGTTAACGAGGCAATTTATTGCAATGTTTAAGGTAGATGTAGATAAAGTATAATGTACTTGATAAAGCGAGAATTGGGATATAACAAATCAATGTAGACTTTACCTAGCAGAAACAGTCTATATATTTTTACGGTACGGTTATATTTTGTATTTAATCGGTATTCCACTTTATAATAGCATATTAATGGATGGTTGTAAAAAAGCGAAGTAATTGACATTTAATCATTTTTATCACTTTGAATGCAGTCCAAATATCTCTTCTCCGCATTACTGTTTCTATTCCTTCTGAAGGAAGCATTCTTTCACACCACCATTATTGTTAGGTCACTATATTTATTTATGTTAGGTCACTGCCGTCAGGTAGCATCCTGTAATGTCGCATGAATTCCTAATTGTAACCTTATTACGGTTTCTTTGAATAGTTCGTGCGTTATTCGGAGGAACGCAGTGCATGTCTACCGGAAGAGAGTAGAAGGCGGCAACGTAACGCCATCCAAAGGAATGTACCGTTGCCACGGTACACACGAACCAAGACGTTAATGCGCATGCGCGTGCATTGGCTAATCCTCGCCACCCGTCTGAGGTACCGAAAGCTTTGTTTCCACGAGCGAAAGTGAATGTGATTTGCCAACGATGAAGATAATTGGGAGTGTGAGAAAGTACCGCTGAATAAAGAAAGGGTGAGCCACCGAAGGTTTTATAGAATTACACGTACAGTTTTCTGAAGAGAAAATGTCAGTCGTTGTGTATCTCGTCTGTAAGCGATACAATAAAACGGAAATGATATTAATCGATTCCTAATCCTGAGTTATTAAAGAGAAAGGGAAAAGAACATAATTAGGAAACATTATTTGTATAAATATAGGATTAAAGACCATCATTAAACAAAAATGAAACTCATGATGTAATACAGCACAAACAGTAAAACAAGTTTCTCTTCATACGTGCTTCTTGCATTCGCCCGTGTGTGCATCTTTCAATGAAATAGTTATTTAAACTTCAAATTGAACTGGTATTTTCTGAAACCTAAATCCAAATTTAAGCATCAACCCACAGCTATTCGTAAAATAATTGTTTCTTTGTAGCTTAGGTTCTACTAACGGTTATGAATAATGAAACAAAAAATTCTCGCCTCCTCAAAAGATACCTTTAATTAAGAGGAACATCGTCTCTACATATTTCGGTTTTGATGAGTATCTGTCTAAAAAGGTACACTTTTGATTTGCCTTCAGCCTCTCCTCCCTCAACATAACCGGTTCCACGGCAACTCTGCTGCCCCACTCTTACTTCGACCCACTCCATTTCACTCTCTTTCCTGACCTCCATCGCTAACCACATTACTCTTCCGTATTTTACAGCAAAAATATAAACGGTTATTTCCAAACTATTTTCAAAATTTCTTTTTTAATTTCCTTCACTCGTTGAATTTCCATCGAACCACTTCGATAATGAAATATAACTAACTATAATAAGTAAATTCTTGTAATATAAATAAAATAAAACTATACTAAGACAATCCATCTCAATATTAAAAGCAATCAATTCCGTTCGTAGTTACTAGATACTGTTCTTGAAAATATGCGAATACTCTCTGTAAAAAAATATTCATCACACCGTTCAAAAATATATCGGTAAATCCAAAAATAAGTCTTAAGTATCTCAAACAAGATTTCCTAAATCCATAATGTTCTAGTGAAATGAACAGTAATCGGATACTAGCGGAATCTTGCTTTATGGACATAGTTTAGAACTAGAAATGGTTCATTTAAAATATGAAAGGAATCCGTCCCAATTTCAAAAACAAATCATCTACTCATCTACAGAGGATTTTGCCCTTAGGAAGTGAAAATGTCGCCACATCCTTGGAATGAACAAAATGTGTTTTTAGCGAAGTCCTCTAGTTGGCCAATAATCAACTACAGCTCGCCCACAATGTCTTGCGAAAGGACGCCGATCCTTAGTTTCTCGGGCGTTGAATTCTCCAGCATTTACTTAAAGGTCAAACGATGAATCCGGACTTAGTCACAAATACCAAAGCAGAATAACCTGAGGCCTCTTCACGTTTCCATATCTACCGATGGTACTTTTGTCTTATTTTTAGGTTGTTATTGATTCACCAAAGAAAAATCACTGCAAAACCATCACAGAATTTTTGCAGTGAAGACCATGAGGTACGCTTATAACTATCCTTACGGTGTTGGGCTGCTTTATAAACATTGAACATCTTTTTATTGGTAATCGGAGGATCTTATCTAAGATAATGATATCAGTTATCTTAGATAAAATCCCTTATATTCTAATGACATTTACCTTTCGTGGCTATGATTTTTTGTCATTATAAAGTGTATGTTAATTCCCAGAGAAGGTATTTTACTAAAAAATGTCTCCTAAATATTTACTCTTTTTTATATAATTATGTATAAAATTTCATTTACACAAAACAATAATCTCTTCAGTTAAGATGTATTATCTCTAACACATGACTTTTAGAAATCAACATTAAATTTCTTCCCTTGTAAAAGTACACTTTCAAAGTAAATTCATGTTTACTTTTACACAACAATCAATATGCAATTAGTATGTATTGAATAATATCAAGCCGTTGATATAGTGGCTAAGGATTAAAAGAATTGATGGAAATCTCAATCGGTTGAATTACGGTGAAATCGGGATTTTTCATTAAAATATATATGTATCCGATTTACTAGAGCCTCCAATGAGTCTAATATGGGATTCATTCCACTCTCACTGCTACCGTGGTAACTGGAGCGTGTGAGGCCCACAGACAATAGCTCAGAACTTTCTTCATCGATTCAACCATTTCACTCTCTATTAAATCCGATTGTTCTCTTCAAGACGTTTGTCTAACGTAAGTAGAGGTGAACTGAAGTAACACTCCCACAATCATTAAACAATCTCTTAAGGCAAAAGTCATATCGAAGACTCTCTTCCGTCGCCATACATGAAAACGATTTACATGTCATTACTAGCTAGATGCTGTATTTGAGTAAATGTTCTACGCCCTTATGTTTTTCTTGCTTTTAGGAACTCCAGATGGAGAAACTCTTCCATGCAGATACAATAAAATTATTTAATCCTTTAACTTTCATGAGATATAAATGTTTTACAATCATAAGTGACTTTACTTTCATATTTCCCCACTCCCCAATAGATTTGCTGCTAGTTTTAATTGGGTAAAATATGATGATGTCGATACATCACTTTCCACACAGCACCGACAGCTTGAAATACATCTAAATGTAAATCCTTTTTCATGATACAAAATTATGAACCCGCACATGGGTCATGTGATAATTCCGAGCAATGTTACGACTGCCCCACATCAAGTGGTTCCCATGTAACGCGATGAATGCAATTTGCTCTTCCACCTATTATGTGAGAAACCTGGAGATCAATGTTGAAACAGGATGTTTCCCCGTTTCAAGCAAACTTCATTGTAGCTATTGGTACTACCAAGGGCATTCAACTTGACCAACCGATAGCAACATTAGCGAATATTACCAGCAATAAGGATTCATTTGAAGAAAAAACATGAAAATGATGTACTTTCAAGTCGATGGTCCAGTTATCGTGCTAACGCCCTACCTTTGTGAAATTTGACGTCACTATTGAAATATGCGTGTTTTGGAATGTCATTGGAATAACCTTTAGATGAACAGCCTCTCATCAGACAGGAAACCTTGGTCTCCGAAAGGACGTGCCCACACGACCTTTGACATTCATATACGGTGACGAGAGGTTATGTAGAGAAACCCATTCCATTGAAATTCGAGGATAAAAATTTGGTTCCTTTGGCACCTTCTAGTTTTCAGAGCAAAGAAAGCTTTGTTTTGAATTGGAGCCACGGAAAGAAGGTTCTATTGTGACTTTTATCCTACCATCTCATTCGGAGATGCTTTCTACTTCTTCATAACAACGAATTCTCATTATTCAAATATCTGCTCAGTTTTCTTATTTCAGCCGATATTTCTCTCTCCATTGCTGTTGATATGCTAAGTTACCTAAAGGAGATGAAAATGCTTCCGAGATTCTTTATTTCATACCATGGCCTGATGAAAAATAGCTTTTCAAAGAATATTCGTTAGTTTTTCTTTAATTTCCTATAATTACACCCTTTTCTACGTGAATCTTTCATGCAAAGCTTTAAATACTTCTATAACAATTAAACTATGACCTATGATTATATTCTATGATTTAATAATATAGTATCAATAATAAGATGAGATATGGTAACGAAGAAAGAATTTGCAGTTCCTAATAAAATCATTCCGTAGAAAGTATTCGTATTTCGAACTGATTTATCATCTAGGAAAAAATATCGCGGAAAAATGATGCGATAGTTCACCTAGACAATCTAGAACATTCGTGTCAATTTCGTATCAGTTATCGCAATGTATCATAAATTTCCATCGGATTGGATGTATTCCAGAACACTTTCAAAGACGTTCGAATAAGACAACGTAAATCCGACTTTCGCTCCTTTGGAATGTTTGGTTGATGACATAGCAATTAAGTGGACCATAAAATGAGGAACATGGAATCGAGAATGCCATTTCTTATAATGAGATTCTCTCTCGGAACGTGACATTTTTTACAACGAGATATTAGAAGAGATCTTTCTGCTGCGAAAAATGTATCGCTCCGAGTCCGACCTTGAGCGCAATGGGTGTGGTCCCGATGTCCTCCAGCCTCTCCTCCTTCTGCCAAACAAGAATATCGGGTGACGGAAAAAAGCGTCCAAGCGTTTCATAGTAATTAATGATTTCATGGTGAAGATAGCAATAGAATTGTAGCTAGGATAGATATGAATCTCCACAGCCTCCAAGGCATCTCTTTCTTCTTAATCGTCCATGCAACTCAAATTAACATTTCATAATAATAACGCGAACCACGAATTTATTCGACTGAATTATTTAAGTATAAGTAAATATCTAAATATGGCATTCTAGCTACAATACAATAATGAAAGGGGCGAAAGAATATAAATTTTACCCGCATCACGAATATAATGAGGGACTCCATATCGAAATGAAAGGGAAAGTAAAAGCAATGATCCTGAGATGTTTCATTGCCATTCCTTCCCATTGTTATATATATTTATATATATACAGATATCCGGAGTAGAGAATATCTTAGAGTGTATAATCTTCGGATCCAAGGAAGCAATTTTAGAATCCACTCGGTCCTCCTTTTGATCGAAAAAGTGCTCCAATGGCCATGAGGCGATCGAAAGGAATTCCCGAGTAAATGGCACGCTCTCCTTGATCTTTCAGTCCACCAATTCTTTACTCCTCTTTCACCTTCTCGACTGATCTTCATTTTGCCAACGTCATCATTTCCGCTCATTTCTCCTCTTCACAATCGTTCCTTTCTTTCGTTTCTCACCTCAAATTCTCCATCACTTTTTACCAAACGATTTGAGGACCTGGAATTTTACTTATTCATTCTGTATTCTTCGAAAGATTTTCACACAACGAAGCAAATCGTTCTTCCTATTGGGAAATGATTTTGTATTCCTCCATTATTTATTGTAAGATAAGAGTTAATAAAATAATAAAATGCCCTCTTCCACTATCGACGCCTCAAGCCATCGAAAAAAGATATTCTCTTACAATATAGCATTCCTTAATACAGTTTACCATCTGTTATCAGTGGACATTCCTTCGAAATCCGCCATCACCACACCCTTCTGGAGATAACCCTTGACCACCAAGATGGAGGAGTGGAGATTCGTGAGAGAGGGTGGACAAGGGTTGAAGTGGAGGGAGTTGGGAAACATAACGGGTTAAGACTCGTCGACCTTGACAAGGAGATTATTGCAGGAGTCTGTTTATAGGTGAGAGCTTCGAATGGTCCTTGAGAGAACTAGAGAACGGCACGAAGCAACGGATCGGGCAATTCCGTTCAGATGTCTGCAATGGGGTGACATTTAACGGGCGTTTATTCATTGCCGCAGACGCCAATAGAGGCGCTTTCTTCGAATTCCATTACTTTTAGACAACAGGGAATCTGACGTCACTCTCGCTTGGGCCATTATTCGGCAAAATATTTAATACTATTTGTGCGCTAATTCGAGAGCGATAAAAAGAAAAACTTCAATCGAATATTTGTAGTCGACTATGTTTCCATCTATTCAAAGTTATTTCAAGAAGTTTAATCTCTCACAGAGTTTTGAAGCGAGGAAGCTGCGATGTAATTATTTTGTGATCAAATCGTATAAATGGAGCTTTCATTTCATTCTTTTCCATACTCAATCCTTTCAAAATGGCTGACACCCACACGAGCGCTCTATGTAACTCGTTTCGTAAACTCGGTGTCAATTTCATTTTCTTCGATACTCACCTCGAGAAAAATACTTCTCTCGATACGAATTCGCATATTTTTAATTCAGATGGCATTTAGGATTGTTATCGACGTCATCGAGTGAAAGGATACAAGAGACGGAATAGAATTCGTTGTGTTTTAATTTCAATGTAAAGTTCAACGAAACGATAGTAACTGAGATATGTATCGATATAAAAAAGCACTGTAATCACACAATAATAATAATACAAAACCCAATTATGTTCATTACGAATAAATTCATAAATGGACCTTTGAATCTAGAAGCTACTTGCAATAAATACGAAATCAATTAATGGTCGACGAAATAGCAGTAGTGGTATAATTTGGTTAAATTTATTGGTGGACTCATATCATTCCACAGATTAATATGGATAAGGGAGGATGAAAGAAAATGAATAGCAGTTGAGTGATAAATGGAGGCACAAGTATAATATTAACGGATAAAAATAAACAAACCATAAACATGAGAAGAATGTGTGGGAGAGTTAAAGAAAGAGGTGTGCGCGGAGAGAAGAAATTCCTCATCGTTAGTAACTCGAGATGCCCAATGCACGGCGACAGAAGGACGCCCTAACCACATCTTCTCCCACTTTCATTTCTCCCAACAGAATCTGCATATTCATTACTTCGGACACTCAAATAGATTAAAATTAAATCATTCAGTTTATTATCGTTGTATTATATATTTATTTCGATGAATATTCTCGCATACCAATTCATTTATCGTGTTATTTGGAAATAATAAACTATGTCGGAACTCATCGGGAAAGATTCTAGACGAAGTAAATTCATATGATGAACATGAGATTCGAGTAAACAACCTTATTGTAAACCAAAAATATGTATGAAAAATATTTACACACTGAGCAGTACTTAGCGCTAATTAATTGATCCAAATGCGCTCTGTAATATTTGAAGAGCATTAGAAGAATGCCGAACGAAAAGCATAAGAGAAAATGTCTGGCAAAATCGGAGCTCAAAAAGCGAAGTGACGATGTGAAAAGGGAATGGCGAACGGATTGAGGGGAGCAAACCAGTTCAACAACTTTCCCTTTTCGGAGGCACTCAGTGGGACACGTGGGCGGACAAGAGCCACCTTATTATTACGTGTATACACAGCAAACAACGGGCAGTTGGGGATATAGTTAATTGAAGTTTATAACAATGCATGTTCGTTTGATTATCAGTGCAAAATAGACCAGAACTCTGCGCAAAGAGTAATCCGACGTAGATTTTGTGGTCTCCTAGTCAAATATATCGTTCACCTAAGGAATGCAAAGTGTTTCATCATGTACTATACCACTCAGCTATTTAAAGACAGGAATCTTCATAAAATTTACGTATATAAAAAACTGTTCTCGATTGTTAGAATTACAGCTGATGAATCTTTTTCGATCTTTTGGAATCGATAAATTAGACTCTTATAAAACCTTCAACGGTTCGCCTATTGACAGATATTTTATAATTCTTTCGAATTTACAGAAAAATCCTCTGAAATGCGAATTTTTTGCGAATTAAAAAAATAAGCATAAAGATTTCCACTGATCTCTGTTATTTTATATTTTGTAAATAAATTTATGAAATAAACATTACTGCAATATTTATAATACTTTAGAAAGCAAATGTTCCTGGAATGGGATTATTCCAACAATTCGTAATATAAAAATTTTCCCAAAAACAAGGTTCATAAATCGAGAATTGCAAACAACCGTAAATTTATGAAAAAACTCGAGGAAAATATAGTAAAAATTCTTTAAAACTGCAAATTCAAAAAAAAAATATTTGGTTGAAGTTTTGATAAAAGAAACAAAAAAGAGCATATAAGTTGAAATATTTAAAAAATCGATGGAAATTAATTTTTGACACGAATGTTGCATAAGTATAGTAAAAATTGAATAAAAGCCCTCTTTTCAGGAAAAGATTTAGTGGTAAAATTTTAAAAATAAAGCTAAGAATACTTGCTAGTAAAATATTTAGGTGAAAATCTTAGAAAAGATATGCAGTATTCAGGAAATCAGCGTTAGTCATTTTTATATGACGACGTTACGCGACGACGAAATTCTTCAGATCAGAAGAATTCCCGGAAACAAATATCGCACACACTGCGGATGCCATGAAGAAAAGATACATTCGAAAAAAAAACGTTTAGTCCAAAAATGGAAGAGATAGGAAAAGTCATATATTCCGGAAAATTTTTAGTAGAAAATTAAGAAAGTGATAAGTAATATAAATAATAATATATAATAAAAAATAAGTCCAAAAAATAGAATAACTGGAAGTGCTCATTTCAAATTTTAGTCGAAAATAGTAAATGTCGAAAAATGTATTCAATTTAGCGAAAGTATTAATATGTTAACATAACTATCGTGAGAATGAACCTAATATTAATGACCCTTTCTCGTATAAACATCCATTCGTTCCTCAGAAACTTTTTTCCCTTCACTAGTGATTCTATTTATCAGATATAGTGATAGATTTTACTGAATATTTTTATGAACAAACAGTAACTGTTTCTCTTTCACTACCTCTCGCTGCCGACAAACATTAGATATTCTAACACCGATAAAACACGACTTTAGTACTTATAGATTTTACACAGAATGACTCAAATATTTTCTTTGAGAAACTCATGAAGAGAATTCATGCGATCGATTTGAAGTTCTCGTTTATTCGTTGGCATTTCACACTTCACAAGATCCTTCCCTTTCTCTACCCTTTCACAAAGACAATTCCAATTGCCTAAGATCCGATTAAGTCGTTTCATCGGAGAGATTTTACCTTCAAATGGTTAATAATGATTAAAATAAACCAGATAATAGATAGAATAGAATATTAACTCACTTCATACTAAATTACGTAATTTCTTATATTCACATTTTATAGAAAATGTCGAGGAAAAATATCGGGGCTAAAAATATTCATAGAGAAGACGACTTCATACAGACACTACTTCATATGAAAGCGAATTCAACTTTGAGAGGAGATGTAAAACCCAATAAGTCACTTGAACTATGCATCATTGGCGAAAATAACCTTGAATAACAGTTAAGTTTTTCCGCAATATCATTCCGAAATGATGTGGACAAGGATCCTTTCCACTGTTTCGAGTTACAGAGAATTGCGAAAAATTACCCAATATTTGACTTAAGTTATTTTCCGATGATGCGCGTCTTGCAAAATACATTGCGAAGTATATTGGATCCGGATCATTTGAAACACTTTCACTTTCATGAATGTACGGCATGACTCTACACCACGGTGAGTAAAATTGTGCGCAATTAAATAATAAAGAATTTTAAAATCTTTTCCAAATTAATATTAAAATTTACATCATGTGCAATTAGGATTTTCCGTTATGATTTTGATTGCCATCCAGATTATTGCGTAGTTATATATTTTACTTCTTTTGATATTCTTCAAAAAGGATGCAAAAATTGAAATCAATATTCAATAATTAGTTATAATGAAGACTTAATTGGGATTCTAAGCAAAGTTAGATTTATTTGACACTGAATAAACTTTTAGATTTGGAATTAGATATTCATTTTTAAAATAGCTTCCATTTGAAAAACGTTGGTCAATAATTTATCGATTAATTTTTATTGATTCAATAATTAAAAAATATTATCTTAAATGGTATTGATTGTCCTAAGCTCTTTAAACTATGTAAATAAATGAAAAGAGCTAAAAGGATGGATTTTCATTTCCCATTCTTTGGGAAGGAAAGAGAGTGACTAGCCCTGCAGATGGAAATTTTTTACTTGTATTTCATTTAATGACATCACTAAATAGACTATAATATTTAATTCTTTTTCTTTTGCTCATATTCCTTTAATGGGAAAAGACTGAAAGAAAACCCAAGTTGGTTATAATGAGAAAATCTTCGAATGAGATTAAAGAGGCCGATCGTCGCTTACGTGAGCTTCAAAACGTCAAAAAACGACAACAGCAGTATTTCGATCCCTTTAAGATATCTTCAATGATAATTTTATAAATAATACGTATTTTATTGAATTATTAAAGATATAGGGTATCGAAATGATTCCAAAATCATTTAAGGATAGTTTTCGTAAAATTTTTCGGTTTATTTTGCAATTGGAATTGAGTAATGGAATGAGATGAGTAAACGATTTCAAATCATCGTTCTGGGGTCACCAATGATTAGTCAATTGCATATATTCCTGTGATTCATACGTCCTTGTCTTTGAGACGAAATGTCTTACGAGGATTCTTTCGGACGTTACTGATCGACACTCAATTCAACTAAGAGTTGTTTCGAAAACCAATTTTTATTTATTTAAATATCGTTTGAGTATTATGATCGTGTGGAATAGAAACACACGATGAAAGAATTAAGTCCTATAATTATTATTATTCGAACTTTCTCCGAGCTCTTACAATCGCATCGTAGTTCGCAACTTAAAGTATTCCCTCGCAAAGTGAATTGAACAAGAGCAGTCGTTGAACTATCGGCAGCATTCCAACATATCAATAGAATTTTCCTCGTAATTTACAATACGCGACCTCCTTACGATCTCACTATCCGGGATAGTATTTTGTTTTATTCGAAAAAATAAATCTCTTAGAAATTCCAATGTTCCCTTTTACTTATATATGTTCAATTTATGCAGAATTCAATTCAATGATGCAGAATTTCCCCCTCCTACTTCCTCAACAGATCGAAATGGTTAAGGCATCGCACCATTTAATAGGAATTTTTTAAGAGAACATAATTTTAACGATTCAAAATTTCGCTTTAATTGCTTTGCGAATGAACCTATACAGATGCCTTTTCACTTTCGAGTTCAGTCACCGCATTTGGAGATATTCAGAGAAACCACTTTTTACGCCTCCATCGAGTTCATGCACTAGTTAAAAGTGTACATTTTCTACTCATGAACGAGATCCGCTGGAATGTTCGGTTTGTCTTCAATAAAACTGAGTGTAATGAACAGATAGAAGCTACGCTCATCTTCATCATGGCAAAAAGAAAAAATTATGAATCTGTCATCCTCTTTTTTTAGAATCTCTTCTTCATTCTCCTTTTTTCCATAATTATGTAAATTAACTTAACAAAACTCATGCTACATTCTTGAAATTATTGGTTCAAGTTTTCTCCAGAAATAGTGAACTAATTCGTCATTTCTCGAATGCTTTCCCTTCATCAGCTCTTAGGGAAACGGGTGATGTAGAGCGGTGAGAATATTTCATAACTGATTTTCGCAAGATTCGTCCTGAGTTGCGATGGAAAACTTTCAGGATAAAATTTTTGACGGAATATTCAGTTTTATGAAAATTTGGTTTATTTTCTCACATGATAAAACGATATTCACTCCGTCGAACTTTGTACTCAAAAGAGAAAATAATTTATAATTTGACTAATCGAAAGAAAGTTTCCTTCTTTTCAATTTTAGCTACATGTGATACAAAGCTCAAAATGGGAATAAACTCTTTTCTAAATTGATTTCATATTAGTTCTTATTATTTCCACCATTATAATTTAATAATCAGAGAGTTTATAAAGCATTAAATGAAAAATACGGTTCAATGAAATATTCTCCATATAGGAAGAAATATGCAGTTGGGAAACCATCCAAAGATGTCCATAGAAACGCAGAGCAAACTAGAGCTTTCGCTTAACCTTCTTACTTTCTCATCAACGCGTTCGTTTTAGCATTAATTGTAGAGTGGGCGTTGAGAAAGATGGCTGACGACATAAACATCACGTTTTTTGAAGGTACTTAAGTCAATAATGATTAATGCTATAAGTCGCACAAAGTCCTTGTGTTGATTGAATCTTACTCTTAGTACTCACCATTACTAAATTTCAACCACCCGATTCGTACCGCTATCACTATTAGCACTGATCAGCTTTGAGTTAAAATATATTCGTTTTAAACTTCATGAACTTTTCCACAGAGACTAAAGAATTTTTCCTCGGGAATTTAAGCAATGCTCTGGAATTATGCGTAACTAAGAATCATCCGACCATTTACCTTCTAAAATGCCAATTTTCAATTGACCCAATTTTATCTGAGACATTATCTGGTTAAGTCCATTTCTAGAAATTCTGGTTTTCACAAGTAGCGATTATAAATGTGCGTTCGCTCCAAAACTCACTGATTGAGAAAATTGCGGCCTCTTTTGGACAAATTAATATTCTTCTTGATCGTATTATAAACCGTTGATGAGCTTTTTATGTTCTGTTATTCGTTATTTCGTCAGTTATTCATCAATTTCTATCGATATTTTTTCAGCGTATTGTTGGTTACACTCTTTAAGTTTCGTTCGACATAAATAGCAGGCTATAATTCAGTCGTTTACCAATTGAATTTATTCATCTCTGAAAATGAGTCTGACAAATGTCATAAAGTGGACGGTAAGTCGTTCACTGAAACCAAGAATATTTCTGATTTTTTGGAAGATTTTGGTAGATTCTGTCAAAAATTCTATGATTTTATGAAAAGAGAGAAAACTTAAAGCAGTCGATTTGTAAAAAACTCCATCGGGAATCACAAGATAACATAAAAATAAAGCAAACTGTTCCGAAAAAAGGAGGATCAGAATAACGAGCGTGCCCCTGAACAATCTCAACTGTTTAGATGGTCAATAAGACTATTTCTCATTCACTGTCTCCCTGCAGTCACCAGGAATGTCAAGGAGGTATTGGAGGCACACGGAAGTATCAACGAATCAATTCCTGGTTCGGCTTCAGTGAAAGCGTCTCGGGTTCGATTGTGGATATTACACGTGGGAATAAGAACTATCAAAAAGATTCGTTCACGAAAAAAACGAATATGAAATCAAATATTTACTCTTAAATTCAAAACTGTCCTTATAGAATGGCCCGCATCTATACATTATACATGAAATCATTCGAAGCACTCTTGTTCCGTTAATAAGGCAAGGTAATTGTATATATGTAGAAAATTCCCTTTTCCATAAAATTTGGATGATCTTGAAGTACTCACCTTGATTAACTTCTCCTTGTTGAACCAAACGTCCTCCTCATCATCGTTCGAGTCAAGAGTAAGATCGTCCCTCGAACGGGATAATATTCTCCTCCTGGACACCATGGCAACTGTGGGAAATAAGATATAGTAAGTGAAATAGATGGACTTTCTAAGAAAATGTCATTAATTATGGACTATCAAATAAACAATATATACACAATAATAATATATAAAAGTGATAATTTCGGCAATATTTCAATTGTGATTAACGTAATAGTATCTCACCAATATTTTTTCAAATTTGGATAAATTAATCGCAACTGAATTTTGAAATATTCGCAAATAGATTTGTTAACTCTTTGGCTTGTCGATTCGAGCCCGATATCTAAACTTGATAGTCGATCGATCGACTGAGGTTCGATATATCGCCTCAGGGCCTATTGCCTCTAGCGGTGCTCGGTTATGACTGTTCATGGGGAGAGCACCGATTGAGTATCACCTGGAAAGTGGAGAGAGTAATTATTGGGCATAACTGGAGCTCCAGAGATAAAATCTCTATTAGAGGAAGCAATTAGAGTGGAAACGATAAACGATGCGTAGAAATCTTTCCCATTTTCTCGATGGAGCATTCCTTTTCAGTCCTCGCTTTTCTATGACATCACAAACCCTGGTCGATATTTTGTAAATCTCAACGTTACGACAGTAATGTTAACAGGTACAATTTTAAGAATTCATTCTTCTTATTCCATGAATATTAATTAAATGGTTTAACCTAAAAGTGTTATAAATTTTATTGCATGTGTTATTACATTTGAGCGTCTAATTAAGTCAAAGGAATTTTTTGAAAGCGGATTGCTTGAACTAAATTTAGTGAGCTACACAACATATTTTCATTCCTGTACTTTGATTGTTGCGCATATTTCCATTTACTTGAAACACTGCAGATTATCTCTCGTTTGGCTCAGAATATTTAAAACTGACAGTATCTTCGAAAAAAAGTTTTCTTATCTATTCGAACGCGAAGACACAAATTAATTTTAAGATCACCATGGTAATATTTTCAAACATTACTTTAAAATCATATTTAAATATGAGAGAATATTATGAAACAATAGTGTCAAATTTGTCGTAAACTTATGAAATGAAATTTTGGAACTCGATGATAGCTCATGGGCAATTTGCTTTCACTAATTCTTTGTATTTTACAAGAGGAAAATAAGCATATCTTTAAAGAATGTCGAACGATACACTAAATCGGCGTATTAACTACGTTTAAAAAACTCTTTAAATGACAAAAGTCATACAGATTTGGAAGCCGAATTGTGCACGACGTTGCATATATAAAGGAAAAGATAGAAGTTTTATTTGGACATCACCAAACAACTTCAATACAAACAACGCAAACTAACGATGTAAAAATCACAACCTCCCTCTTTATTGTTGGAAGTACTCTACGTCGCTGGATCTCCTATTTAATCCATTTCCTTACATAATATATAAATTATTTCCTTTTAAGAGCGGCCGATTTCTCTCTTTATAAGTTGTCGTCAGGTGAGAGTGAGAAAATTCAGGTCTTATGTTTGGCAGAAGAGCGGTGGCCTCAAAAATAAGGCCTTTGGAAAGGAGGGCATGAAATGTGTGCCATCTTCTTCACCGTTTGGAAGAATTCGCTTTTACCAAAATTCCATATTGAACGAAATGACCTTGGGAATTTAAATATAATAAACATACGAAATGACGAGTATTCACGCAGAAAACAACTTTCAGCATTTAGACTGTCGTGAATTTTTAAAAATAAAAGAGCAAAATAGATCTATACATTAGAACGGATTTCATAAATAACATGTATTTATTTTCTGAATTGGACCGCAATATAAAATCAGATATCAGATAATAAAAAACTCAGTAATCTCAAAGCGTTAATATATAATAGATAGATAGATTTACAAGAATATATATCTGAATATTTTTTGAATTTGATTTTAGCGATTTCTATCGAGGATATTTCACTTACGGATTTGATGGAACCTTACGTATTCCAAGGAAAATAAATGTTTTGATATGCTTTTGTTAGAAACACTGCACTTTCCCAGAAATATTTAATATCATACATTTTCGTGCGAAAATGAGGCGAAGTGTGTAATCCTTATTATCAGCTGAACGCTAATTACATTCCTCCTTTTATCGTTATTAGTATCTGTTATGTTATCTTACGTACTTCAGGGTAAAATTCATCAATAAGAATAAATTGTTTATAGTCGCAATATATATCGTAGCAATTATATACATCATGAGAAACATCTGTATTTACAAGAATTCTATTGAGCATTGATTAAGTTTTAGGATGACAAATAGCCTGAACTACTCCCTCACTCTCGAAATCAAAATTTATTCGAGCACACGTAATAATCCAATCGTTGTTCGTCACAGTTAACTGCACATTTTCTCTGTTCCTTCTCATGGTTTGGTCTATTATTGCTGATTGAAAAGCGAGGCAACCAAATACAGACCGAATTCACCCCTCAAATAAAATAGTACAAAAACAGATATCAGATATATATTCTATTTCGAAAGATACGTACTTATTAACCAACGTTTGAAGTGGTAGATAATTTAGTTACATTTCGTTCTAATAGGAAATACCTAACAATAATAAATCATTCAATTACGCAATATATGCGTTTGTTTCTAGTATGTTTTGAGATATTTTAGTGGATCCCTCTATTTGATCGTTAAAGTCAGCTTGTTTTTATGGCTTTCTTATTAACACAGTGGAGGAACATCAGAGGACATTTTGTAGGTTATCCCGTTTCTTTTCGAGATGCTACGACGTCTCCACATTGCCCTTCGCTTTCTCCAACTTTTACTTATTCGATGCCAACCTCTTTTTCCAAACTCTTCTCGTCTTCCTTAAGTATCGCTAGATTTCTACTTTTCAACCGCCAATCTGCGAAGATTCCCTTCTGAGTTGAAACCGCGATGATCACTTTTTCGTAAAGTTTCTCCGAAAGATTTCTATTGAGGTTTTTGGAGGAACTAATGCTTCAATCGATCAAATGGGGATTATTTCAACTCTCTAAATTTGGGTTGTACTTTCTTTCATTGCAAAGATTGATTTACTTCAATTATGCAAACTCTAGCATTGACAAGTGAGTGTAACGCCAAGCGTCAAACGATAAGAGTATCACCAGACTAAGGACATATTTGTTCACTTAAATTTTTGATTAAAATTGCTCCGATTTAAGCAAATTTCGTCATTCGAAAACGCGAAAAGAAAACCAAAAGTGTCAATTTCCATAACAAAATTTATTTAATGAAAGTTTTTTCCACGAAATATTTATAAATAAAGTGGATTCGAAAGATATTCCATGGTTATTATATTGATATTAATGACTTTATCAACTGATATGTAATGATAGTCAATTTTTAAAAAGACACTCCTTTGGTAAACGATCAGAATCATCCCATTCGCAATGGAAAGCAAATTACGGGCCACTGTCCATCGCTTATAAAAGGGAGAAGACCGTCCTTCAGGGTCATTTCGAGTAATTCAATACATCTAAGTGCATGAATAGAAAATTGTATAGATAAAAATGGCAAATTTAAATAAAAACTCGTAAAGTACAAAAAAGAAAACTTTAAAAAAGATACTTTTACTAGAGGAATAAAACATAAGAATGATAACGACCAATTTCCTGGACAAAAGTTAGTCACGTATTCTGTAAATAATATATTTGGATTTCTGTTGGGGAGAATCTTCCCTTCATGTGCCGTGGGAAATTCCTTGAACTGAATATCCACTGTCCGAGTCCTCCCAATGCAATCGGAAGGCAGTCGTGGCCATGAGAAGTGCGTCTGCCTTATCGATGATCGTTTCCTCGTTTTGCCAAGGATGGGCTTATCGTTATGAAACGGGGGAAATGTTAGCGGTCGAAGATTCGGCTCCCATAGGTCAGCGAGGTCGTTCATCCAACCTGTTGTTGTTTCCTTGTATACGTTTCCTATTGCAGATTTAATTTATCTAGACCGATTTATAGTCGCATAATATGTACCGCATATTGTATTTTCAATACCTAAAAAGCTTATAATTCTATAATTATATCCGGTGAAGCCTAATATTTTGTTCGTAGTGGATTTCCAAAGTGGAATTTAAGGAACTTTTACCAAGCCTTCAGACTGACATTTCAGCAAATGCCGACGCACAAATAAATGGAGAATTTCCCGCAATATCCTTCCACGAGCACTGCACAATGAGTATTTTTAATATTGCCTTAATCGAATGATGCGAGATAAATGATCAATCGAGCGAAAAAAAAGAAACTCACTTTCCAATTATATTTCAAATCATATCTTTGCACTACAAAATGCTTCATCACATATATAACCTAAATCTGTCATACTAAGTAGAGTGAAGCTGAGTTGAATCAATTAATGTTGCTTTTATTAGTTCATTTTTTTTAGCTTTCCAACAATACAGTAGCCGCGAGTCAAAATAATTGTATTAATTGCGAAACAATCGGCTGGAAATCCAATTACGAGTCTATAGAACAGAAAAGTGAGGCATTCATATTACGAACACTTTCGCCAACTCAAATTCTATCTTCTCACCAATTAATGATTACGTTATGAGGAAGCAGGATCCCAAAGGTGCAACCACGTTCTCTTCTGCAATAACTTCCGTTCCCACGTGAAACAAGGACGACTCGCGTCTTCTACAACGCCATTTCCTCACCCACTCTTCCATTGCAACGAATCCCCTCTTTTGTAGATGCTTTGGAAGACGGATGAGGGTATATTTTGAATCGAATTAGTCCCCATTGTTAATCATTGTTGAGTTATATTCTGGGGATGAATTACATTTATTTTCCAATTCGAAATTTTTATTCAGTAAGCATTCGTTTACTCATTGCTAATCTCTGTTTATCAATAGAATGTACGCGGTAAGTAAATGAGTTCAGCAGCAATAGGTTATTATGAATAACTATGTTATTCTCATAAGCAACTGCGACATCCTTTAAGCTGCTGCGAAGTAAACGCGCTTTTATGAATAAGCAACTGATGACACTCATTATTTAACGATTAAATGATATCATTCAAAAGCCATTGATAAATAAATCAAATAAAGTTATTTTTAATAGAATAAATGGAAAAATTTTACATTGAAAGTAATTGGAGTTTACTGAAAAGAACAACTTTTCCTTTCCTTTTCCTAAGTATTCAGGATTATCGAACAAATTTCTTTTGAAAATTAGCCTATCGGAAAAATCCTGCAATTCTGTGAAACATTACTGAGAAACGTACATTTGAAGACTTTCAGGTTGGACCTGAAATTACTGTCTAAGTTATTTGAAGCATCATTATTATGAACACGTGAATACATTGATGATTAATGATGTTCATATTTTGACGTAAATGTCGCAAAAGTACAGAATTTTTCCGTAAAAATATTATGAAGGATTAACGACTAGAGAATTTGATATGGGGTCTTCATAATCGTGCAAAGAAAATGACCTAAACGCTTTTACCGATTCGAAAGTGGCGGAATATCTTTATTCTGGACAAGTATTTGTGGTTTGAAGTGTGGAAAGAATTTCTATCCACAGCGACACGTGTCGAACGACTTGCGATCGACAAATAGCGCTCTAAACGAGAGGTCGCCACCGTCGTTCACACAACAATATGCGGAAATTTATGGACCTTGTCCTTTGAAAGTCTTCCGCACGTCTTTCTATTTACCGTTAGTTTTGAGGTTAGAAATTGGAGACATAAGACAAGGGCTCATTAATATGAGGATTTCAGAAAGTTTGGAGACAAAGAAAGATAAGTGGTGAAACCGACATTTGAATTTATTTTCGAAATTTAAGGGCGAATTTACAGAAGAGTGTAACTGAATTGTGGTACACGCGTTGATAATTTGAAACGGGGTTGAGATCCTGAAGTAAGCCTCTCGATTTATGAATAAGCAATTTTTCGCATTATTTCTATAGATTCCATTCTTAAAGGTAACGGAATAATAATTACGTAGTGCGAAAGGACGATAAATAATTAGCTATAGATCTTTCGGATTCGTGATAAACTCCACGAAACAAATTCAAGAAAACTTTGAGAGAAGGACACAAGAAATATTCGAGTTCGAATAGAAACCGAATTTGAAATGACACTCTTGATAGGAAATTACTAAGATTTCGCCCCGCTTGATTATTTGAACAACATTAAATATCCCAATCAATTAAATATGTCCACTCTTTACGAAATAACCAATGATTTTCACGTATAATTATGTACTCAATTCGTTGTTGAAATTTATAATATTTGCATGATTCTGATAATAAATAATAATAAAAGAAATGCATGATTATCTAACGTTTAATTATATTTCCAAATTACACAGAATACTTAAATCGAGTATATGGGTTCAAGTTCAAAAACAAAATAAAATTTTAATACACAAAGCAGGATATACATAATATCTGCTTCATTAAAATAAAACGAACGCCATTTCGGGTTGAAAATCTCCGCGGTATTTGCGAAATTTCCCATCGATAAAATGAGGAGACGTCATCTCAATTTGTGAAATCAATTTTAGAATACACGTCCAATCACGCAAGATTTTGGCTGCCATTAGAATAGTCTTAGTATCCTATCTCCATATGAGGGCTTCCTGCGACGCCCACAAGCGTGACTCACACGCCTTCGATGGCGTTCCTACGCTGCAATAGTCTTAAGAAACGAATGAATCAATTCTGAAAAGCCCACTGAGTTCTATGTCTGAAATGACAATCTTTCAGTGTAACAGTTTGAGAGCTTTGATTTGTTAATTTGAAATACGTGGTAATGGGACTTTTATTTCGAATTTCTTCTTCTATTTTTACTCCTTTTAACCATCTTTTCCGTTAAATTACAATATATTTTGAAATATTAAATTCCATGAGTTATTGAAATATAAGCGTATAACATGTAAGAAGAGTTGTAATAACAGAGAAGAATTTTTCTAAGATCTTATTAAAGTATTTTCGGAATACGAGCTTAACATTTCGCAAGGCAAAAATGTTAATGCATTCAGTGGAAGCTTTCCGTGAGAAATAATTTTCCTTATTTTCGCTGGTGAAACCTACCATTCCAACATTCGAACCGGGCGGACTGAAACGACATAACTGAGTATTTCAGGGATAAAAGGCCTTCTCAATTTCAAAGAAATGATATGATTTGGAATCTTCATTTAATGAATTCTTCTCTTACGATTAAAATTGTTTATCTGAAATAGATTTGAGGAATACCTTCTGTTCTTAGATCCTCTCTCTTCTACAGTTACTCACCTACGTTTCTACACGCCCACTATCCTCCACTTCTCCTTCTCTGGTACCATTCACGTTCAATAACCAGGAAATGCTGTTTTTCCCTTCACGGTAATAACTTATTTTTTACATTTATCAAACTTATTTTAGAGTGTATGTGATTAATCATTTTTTGCCAAAAAATGCGATCAGGATTCGATCTATGTTCTTCTGGATACACATTAGAACACTGGTGATAGTTCGGTGCCACTCTTTCAATGGTACACATTCTTTAAGTTATTTTTTCTCTCGAATCTGCTCCTCTGTCGACTAGAAAATACTCACTTTTCTCTTAAGTCTACTTTCATATAAAGTATATCGCGTCATTTTCTATTGAACCGATTTGATATAAGTCCCTTGTCGGCCATAAATAGTTAATGTATACTTTTCCCTCGGTAGCTCTGCCTTATTCACCCAGAGTATCAAAACATAAATAAGAATAATTTTACTTCTCAATCCTTCACCGTTTCCCACCCATTTGACCGCTAGAGGCGAAACTTTCAGCTTTCTCTTCGTACAAAGAACGGCTGCTGGTCACACGCCGTTTTTTGTCCGATTCATACGCAATGGAACAGGATTCCGTTTGTATCCACTCCTCAAAATATTATTATTTCTTCCACGTTCATCGTAAATGACCTCTTATTCAACACAATTTCTATTATTCTAATCGTATTTTTGAAAAATAATTTTTTTGGCTGTATAAAATATTGATTCTAATTAAAAATTACACCAAAATAATTCTCATCAGCAACTCTATTGAATCTTTATTTCATTCCTATTAACATTTGTATATTTTTACCAAGAAAAATATTTCGAGCGTAACTGTCCAGGAGTGAGAAAGCAAATGAAGTAACTTTAATAAATTTCCCTAGCTGTTGCGGGCCTCGTCGTTCGATTGTAGCACTATTCCGTTGGTTGCCTCGTTTCCGTGTGGTAGCGCACGCGATGGAACGCCAGAAAGGAGGGGAGGTGAGCTGGAGGAGAAACGCCTTCAAACATTCGTCCCTATTTGCCCATAGCCATTCACGTACACTTAAGTGAATTTGATTAATAAAGTGTTAGGCATTAATTTGAAAATGCCTAATGATGAATGGCGACATGATATACGAAGTATCTTATGACTAGGGAAACGAAATATGTTCGGAAAAATGTTATTTCAGCATCAATTTCCGTAAATTTTCAAAACTAACTTTAAATTCAAATCTTCAATTGATCGAAAATTCGTAAACATCTTAACTTCGCTTCAGAACAAAAAGTTTAATTGAATCAATATGCAAAACAGATTAAAAGACTTGATTTGATACTTTCGGAATATTTCGCTATTCACACTCATCCGGATGAATGAAAAGAGTTTACTGTAAGCGATTTGTTTGTAAAATGCGTCTCCGTGATGATGTAAATCATTAATAAGCAATAGAAAATCAAATATTCACACTGCTATTTGAACCTCTTTTGAATTTAAATTTCAAAGTCTTTTTCATCTTCCACTTCCGATGGAGTATCTAACATTCTATCCAAACGACACTTTGAAGCGTCAAAGAGCAATAAATAATTTGTGTTTCTCGTCCAATAAGTCGCAGAAATAATTTCGCTTTCCTTCTCTACTCGAAAGCGTAAGTGGGTCGCAGAGTCCGACGTGGCAGTTGTCTTGGCATTTCAACGACACCAACCATGTTTTACGTCAACAGTTGATGCTATTTCACATAAAATTAATCACTCGTAGTAAAAATGATGTAATAAGCCCGCATAAGTATTTTTAATAAATATAAACAGAATCAATCACTCTTTTCATCAGAATATAAATGATGAAAGCAATAAATAAAAAAATGAGTAAATTAATATTTACTCATATTTTTTACTAATTAACTCCGAGACATATTTATCACACGATCGATTAAAATAGCTTCCAGTAAGGTGATTACTGTTTGACTGCCTAATTTGATCGTGCCAAATTAAAAAAGGGTTCGATAGAATTTCCCATTCTATTTCCACATTATTGATTTTCTATGAAAGTGAGAGAACGATCCTCGAAAAATTGACAAATTAATACCACAATTGTCATAAAATAATAAAGTATTAAAGGATATTTTACCATCCTATCACCTGAACAATTGCGTTATACTACTTATGAAATTACACTTCAGTCTTTCACTTCCACACGATTTAATTTACTTTAACTTTCATATTTCATTGGGAGAAAAATTGAATTTATAAAAATATTTTCCCGAAAAAATTGACAAGGATCTACAACATTGCATTACAATTCGAGAATGAATGAAATGAATTAGAAACCGAATGAAAATTCTAGAAAATGAAACCTTTGAGGGATTTTGCTCAATTTCATTCACATCAAGGGTTGGTAAGACCATGAGTCATGTGAAAGGCTAAATAACATTGAATTATAATTAGTACCGACCAAATGCGATTTACAGATTTTTTAATATTATAGAGAAAGATAAAAACACAATTCACTACCAATTCCATAATATTGTGCATTGAATATATTAGATGAAAATCCTTCGCTTTCATCTGAAAATAGTGGACAATAAGTTCGTTAACATTTAAGAAATACTTTTTGGATAATAAATTGATAGATAATGATAATGAATATGATTATCTTTCTCTAGGAAGGTAAGATAATGAATGTTTGGTGAAGTCTGTGTATCGAAAGTAATTTATACATTATTATATGCTGTTAATAATTCCGATAGTATAATTATGCAAGAGAGGTTTTGAGTAGTTACGCTTGAATATCACGGAGGCATTCATGGAGCACCTTTCTATATTAATTACCTCTGCAAAAGGTCCGTGTTCTTATTATAAAGCGTATTATGGGTCCTACACTTCTTATCCGTTCCCACTTTCCTATTTCGATAGGGGCCAATGTAACGGCATTATAAGTATGATCTGTGTGCTAACACAAGCGACCTTTTCTCAACGGGATCTTCGTGACATACGAATCCTCCAATTTTCATTGGAACATTTCCATCTACACTCGAGTCAACGTCTCCAATGGTAACCTAATAGTCAATGTTTGAACAACAGCTGCGCAATTATTTTTATACAGATGGGTAAACCCTCTCGTATTAATGTGCTATTTTAGAAAATTAACCAAAATTATGAGATGAAGTGAAAGACTTGACAATAATTTTTCCGCCGTGAATATCCATCTTCTCAAAAATAATTGATGGTTATATTATAATTTATTTGTTAAATTTCAAGTTTTGTAGACATCAGATATATTATAGATGTATAGGGATAAGGAAAAAATAAACTACGCATGGGAAGTGACTTCGTGTCTCAAATTAAGATGAATGCCAAAGATAAAGAGGTATTTCAATTACCTACTGCCCCATTAATGCTACCGAGCAACTTATTTTCGATCTCCACACTCCTTTCTCAAACCACGATAGGCTGTTTAGCACAAAAACGGTTACTTTGAACATGAAACAAGATAAATTGTTTATAAGAGGTATACGATCAATAATTCCATGCCGTTTATGTTGTTCTAGATGGATTCTGATATTTTAGATTATAAGCATCCATCTCAAAGGATGCATCATGTACGGAGAGGAAACGAAATATATACTTTGAAAAGTCCTTTTGCCCTTATAATATTTCTTCTTTTATTATGGGAAAATAGGTCTGCTTGAAAATTACCC
Organism: Pantala flavescens; assembly: GCA_020796165.1. Classification (NCBI taxonomy): domain Eukaryota; kingdom Metazoa; phylum Arthropoda; class Insecta; order Odonata; family Libellulidae; genus Pantala; species Pantala flavescens. Next base: position 20,790,907 of record CM036882.1, read on the forward strand.
TCCGAAAAGAATTGCTAAACCGTATACTATCGTAGAACACCGAAGATGTAAGGCGACATGGGATAGCTGATTTTATTCCAACCGTGTTTCTTTATTTCACTAGGTTTCTAGGCAAAATAAGTCGTCATGCAGGTTCTTTGGTGGCGAAGGGACTTCGCTCGAGCATAATCCACAAGCAAAAAGGAAATTCTTACGACATAGTTGGCGGTTGATTGCGGGAACGACTTCGGATTGAATATAAACTATTTAATGCAAAACAAAGTCACAGATGAGAGTCGATTAGTTGAATTCGATCGTAGGAGAAATATCCACCATCTAATTCAGGATTAAAACTTTAATGTCTATGACTAATCATTACACATTGGCAGTTTCGGTACTTTTACTCTATGTAAGTTTGAAGAGTTCGCAATATCCTTCCGGTAAAAAATCTTTTGAAAAAACGGCAAGCAGGGTCGCAGTAAATACGGTATTTACAGAAAAAAGGCCGAACAATTGGATATTTTTCATTGGATGAAACAATTGAAATGCAAAGCAAAGGAAATGCAATAAGGAAATGCTGTAAACTTGTTGAAAAATCAATGTTAATCATTCTGTCGCGAAGTAAACAGCTTTCCTTCGTGGACGCAACCCCAGATACACATAGAGTAATTTACCTGAATTACTTCATTTAAAAATGCAACTTCACTTAGAACATATGAAACCCTTTTCAACACTCATATCGATCATACTGGATTTAGAGTAATCTTCGTCATTCGCGATTCAAGATTTCGACGCAAACAATACGTCGTAAAAGTCAGATAATGTGCATCAATTGATGTAAAATGATAACCATGTTGGTAATAATTAGATAATGAAATAATTTCAAAGGATTGTAAGTATAGATTGTGTAGAGAACGATTCAAAACTGAAGACTAAGAAGCAGGAGCTGTGAGATGGTGAAGGGCGTCACAGGCCGTAAGAGAAAGTGCTTTTACAAAATACTCGCGTTAATAGTGAATGGTACTTAGAACGGAGTTATATAGAAGGATAAGGCTGAAATCAATATTATCATAAGAGCCTAATTACCATAATAATAAGCATTTATTGGAATAGCCTTGCGTAGATCTTGTAAATGAGTATTTAAAACCGATTTACGTATAGTCATTTCTATTTCGATGGATGAATTCGTACAGAGAAATGAATGACCGATTTAATTTCTTGAATAATTCCACTGCACGACATAGCTCAACTAAAACCGGTGAAAACTTGTGAAATGAAAACCCAAGTAACTTTCAAGTGAAACCCGCCCCACTGTAACCGTTGGTAAACAACTATATTCATGAGTTAAGGACCGTTCCGATAAAACTCAGAATCCTATCAATAGCATACGATTGAGACACAGTTCCTCTACTATGAAAATAATAAACGATTCTTGGATGTCGCATCGAATTTCAAACGTGCTATCCAAGAGCCCTCCTGTGTTTCTGACGGATATTCCTTCAAGACAAACACGTTCATTTATGAAATCATTCCTAACTTCATCGCCTAATATATCAGGGTCATAAGATGTGTACCTTTTGCGCTCTAGAAAAAGGGATTTGAATTGGTACGCGAAATACTAGCAGTTTTCGCTTCTTTGTGTACTGGACCAGAAACCTATTAACCTGAACCCTTGATATCAAACTTCCACAAATGGATGATGCACGATCTTATCATTAGTGTACGAGTTTCGTTCCACTATATTTGAAAATTGTAACACGAATTTATTTTTGGAAACAAATATTTAACTAAAAACCTTTTCCTCGGAGAATTAAATACAAGATGATTGAAAGCAAATTAATAGATGAAAGACATTGAGTATTATATATAATATAGGGTGCCTAGAAAACTATTTCGAGATCTATTTTGCTTAGGGATTTTTTTATTGGAAGAAAAATTAAAAAAGATTAATATTGTTATCATTTGGAAAATGAAGAATGAATGAAAACAATGGAATATAGCTTATTATAATTAGCACCGGTGAAAGGTGAAGAATCTTCTTGGTGAAGAAGATTTGTCCAAACGAATTTATTTAAAATACTTATACAATAAACACGATTTACAAGGGTATTAAAATATCTATACGACAAATTAACCGCAATAATTTAAAAACATAATAAGAGTATAGTATTTACGTGTATAATGTTTGATTACGATATGTATAACGAGTAAATATGTGCTTGCTTACTACAAGCAATCGGTTAATATATCTTATAATGAATAAATAAGAAATTTTAGAATGTTTATATTGTTCACGCATAGCTTAGCATAAATTAAAGGACATTTTCACAGCGTATTTTAACTTGAGTTCCGTTTCCCATGCTTTGCTAATGGCAGCACTCTTCCTACCCAGTAGTGGAACTAAGGACAAACTATGCCAAATGTTTTCATCATTTTCATATGCATCATTGTATTTATGAATTCTCCAAATTTCAAAACAAAATACATTCAGGAAGTGCCTCAAAATTTGTTCTGATTTTCCTATATATTCTTAACGGAGATATAGAAAATGCCTTCTAGAATCGAACCAACGGCCATTTACAACAATATCATGGCAGCAGAATATAAAGAAACGACAAATTTACGCGAAATTAAAGTCTTCCACGGTCAGAAAGTCTAAAAAATTTCGGAAATTTAGTCCATGTATATATAATATATATAGGGAAAAGTCGCCCATACGGGGCTCTCCGGAATCGAATCCATGACTCCTGGATGAATATGAATTTTAAAATATTAATTATATACATATTTGTAATTCTACAAAGTTTCATTTATCTTTCCATTATATTATGATAGAGAACATTTTTGTGAAAATATTTAACTACTTGACATCTAACCCATGGCCATTTGTTATGTAGAAATACATGGTACCTAAACCCTTTGAAAATTAATTGATATACGGGCTTGGAAAGTATTCTTTTTTAATCTTGGAAAATCGATCCACGCATTCTTACGGGGGTAAGTCCGATTTCGGGGCCTTCTAGAATCGAATCCATTTTAGATAGTTTTCCGATATTCCCAGGTGAGATTACGTAAAGAAATCAGCCCTTGTAGTTAGTTGGGCTAGACATTCGTATCCTATATATATATATATATCCTGGAAGCTGCTATATATAATAGATATTGTAAAAACATTGTTAAATATATACATTAAATAATTGGTTTTTTACTTAACGCTTCAAATGGTGAATATGGAAATGATTCTCTCTTGTGTGTCACTATATTATCTACAATTATTTTGCGTCATGTAGTATACTGATAAATTGAGGCTCCATTTTTAAATTGCATCATGGTTGTGTTCAAACAAAAGTTTGCTTCCAAAAATTTACTTCTCTTTAAGATATCCAGGAAAAGGATTTTAGAAAGATGCTAATTGCCGTGTAAATATCAGACCAAAGTGATTAACTCAGCAGAGATATAAATCTTGATTAGTGACTGTTATCTAAGGAAACGGTGATGAGATACAAGATTAAAGAGTTAGAAATTTAAAAAATATATAAATAATATAACCTGCTGTGAACTACTTCATTTAAAAAATCGTATGGATATTGCAATATTTTTTAACTAAACATTTTTCAATAAAATACTCACAAAAATATACAGTATGTACTATTTGATGAATAAAAATGATATATGATACAAAGTTTAATATTTCTAAATTAAAAATCTGATATATTTATTCTAAATTCACAATGCATAAATACTCAAAAGCGAAAGTAACTTAGCAAATAAAGAAAAACTGAACTCCAGATAATTAAGGATTTCTCAACCATATCGTCCTTGGAACTCATGCTTGAGATCTTCAGGCAGTTTTCCCACTATTTCGAGTAAAATAAAATGCTCTGCCTTCAACTCTTACGTGGAAAAAGATATGGAAACGGTCTATCTGCTTTCGCTGACAAGCCTAAGATTACACATTCCTCGAACACAATTTTTCTCACGGAATAATAATTTCCATAAGATATTTTCAAGAAAAATTTATAGATAAAGTCAAGTATGTGCCATATTTATATTCTGAAACGATTACATCTAGGATTTCAATCATTTTACGAATCACTATGGCTATTTTAAATTCATTCAAATCATTTGCTGATAATGTACATTTATTTTTTCAGATTTATCCTTATGCTGATAAAATAATGATTAATTACTTTCAAACCTAATTATATGTGGATTTACAAACTCAGGTGAAACAAATTTGACGCGTGCAAACGCAATATTTTTCATTTGAGTAATCAGAATCCATGAGTGATATTAATTTCATGAATTATAAGGCCTGAATGTTTTAAGAGATACATAGTTTCAAAGCATCGTTTCAAGATCATCACTCAAGATATCATCTGTTCTTTAAGGAAAGGGTCATCTTATAAATTGGATTGAGGTCTTTTTGGTTGACCAAAAGCTTACTGCCCCATCTTCATGACAGATTAACGCGCCTCGTATTAACGGTGGAATCTATGTCGAACCAACGCAATCACTTGGAATTTGTCTGTCGGAGGCCATTGCAGTCGACCAGGAGAAAGTTTTGGGAGCGGTAGATTGAGAGGAATGGACGGTAATGTTTGGAGTTTTTATTGAAATTAAATTCATCGCACTATATTTAAAATCTCATACTATTATAGTTAAAGTTACTTGTTCCCTGTCATAATGTATTATCAGATTATTCTTCATTTGACAAAATGTTTTTCTAGTGTAATCATCACATCATTGAGGTCAAGTCGAAAAGAGGCCTCTATTATCTATCGGTAAATTAAAACGAATCAGCTGACATAAGTATCAGTATATTACGAAGCTCCTCAGCTGCATAATATACTGCGATTAAAAATTAGAAGGTGAACATAGCTCTAGATGAATCGACTTTCGTACACATCTTGATCTTTTTTATAAAAACATTCATTCAAAATTTAAAACTTCAAACAATCAATATTTAAATTAAATCTAAATTCAATTTATAAAAAGAGATATTATCTTTGGATGCTCATTCGAATTAAAGATGCGGGTTTCTTCTCTTCTTGTTCCGAATCGAGTTTCTTATCTTTGAAATATTGTACACTAATTGACAATTTCTTTGGTCAAGTTCCATTACCGCTGTATTTTAGACAAATGCAAATGAATTTCTTATCTTCTAATATAAAGATGCTAAGTGGTAACAATATTTTTTTGGAAAACTATCTATCGTTCGCTAGATTGCAAACCAGAAGATGATAAATGTTCACAGAATGCGTAAACAGCAACAATGAATTTGGACATAAAAGAGTAACAGCTGCAGAGAATTCCGATTTCCACCTGACATCGGAGCAACTTTTCCTTCGCTCCTTATTCTTAATATGAAAGCTCCAAAGAATCGAGGACACAAGAAGTAAATACTTTGAGACGGCACTGAACTCTCATTATCCTTCTATAAGAGTATTACTTTCTATGCAACAAAGTATTGTAAAATTTTCAGCACAAGAAGAGGATATAATTTATCGACTGCGAAAAAACCGCAGATAAGTAAACAATTAGTATCACCTTCCAAATATCAACAGGTACACTATCAAACAAAAAAAAAATAGAGTAGTAAAAAAGAAAATAGATAGAGTGTAATTTCTAATTGTAACGATACATTCTTAAGTATGATAATCAGCTCAGCAAACTCTTCAAGTTTTGACGTCGACTTTAACTTCATCATCATCAATCAATTCATTTTACAATCACCGGATTCATCTCCATAGTGATGCTCAAAATCTTCGGTTTCAGAGGAATAAATAACATCTTAAATTGTCAATTACAAATATTAAATGTTACTTAGAATATTTATAAGTAAAAATATTTAGCCAAACATTGAGACCGATTCTTTCTTTTACAAATCAAAGATGATTTCGGATTTGTTATCAAGTTTAAAGTCGTTGAAAGCTACTTTCACACAATTCCCGTCACAAATATCACTTACCCTAGTGGATATCTCGATCCGTTTGTAATATTACGTTTCCACTCGAGCCCAGGCTGTCCTGCAGAAGATTGCTATCCTGGGGCAGCGATTGTATCCTCGAAAGCAACACTCGGAGAAGCCGATAATCCCAGACGAAGGAACACTTATGAAATTAATGTAAAGAGCGCACTACAGGTGAGCGTGCGGAGGATACAGCTCCTTCCCATGCAGAGGCCAGACTGGACGGAAAGTTGGAGGTGAGAAAGGTTCGTGGGCGGAGCGTCCAACCCGTTCCCTCAATGACTGCATTGATGCGACTGCCATCTGACGTCGGCAGTTATCAACCAATCCACATTTGCCTGATTTACGAGAACTTTTCGTAGGATCGTCACTTTTACCGTGTCTATGAACCATAGCTCTAGACTAATTTAAGTTCAAGTGCAAGTTCAAAACAAATACCGATAAGAAGGAATATATTGCGAGAAAAACTTATAGTTATTCTATATATAAATATTGAATAACTATATATATATATGTGTATATATATACAAAGTATGAAGACTATATATACTATATAAATAAAGAATAAGAATATAAGATTAGTATATATACTACATATATGTTATAAACTATATTATAATATAGTTTCTCTATTCTTCTTTCGGTTTTAATTCTCAGACCCAGAATTGTTCCAATAAAAATTTTATTGCGTTATTAGCGGAAGAAAATTATTATTTTGGACAAACATCCATTTTAAATTAATATTTCTGCATACGAATAAGTATTTATTTCTCCTATTTCTGTATTCCTTTGAAGAAATTTAGAACATACCTCGCATACCTCTTCACATTCTGCCATAATTTCAAATACCTTGCTTACTAAAAACATTTCATATTAAATGTGTCAGACTTAATCATTCCTTGAACATAACATATTCATTTCCTTAGAAGCAACATGTTTCATTATTGATCTTCGCCACACTACATCCTTTTTCTTTCTGGCAAATTTTCTTGTTCACAGTTGATATTCTGGAAGATTTGTTTCAAACGATCGTTACAAAATTTAGTTTCTTTCCCGCATTAATAGCTATAGGCTATAGGCAAACGTTAAATTTACATTCGCATCTCCACATCTTTTCACGTTCTTTCATCCGTCTGATGGGATGATGATATATTCAGCGTTCTCGACGTGTTTCCAGGAATTCGTGACTATCATGGTATAAATACCAGAGTATTTCCATGCGTTTTATATAGTGTATTATCTAGATAAGATATTTACAATTGCGTTAAATATCGGCAGTAAACCGATTGACTGGGAATGGTCAAATCGATTTATTAGGGAGGGAATAAAAGATAAGAATTTTGAAAAAAATTGAACGAAATTATATGCGGAAGCGTGAAATTTGGATCTTTAACTGCATATTTTTAGGAAAGGAATCTCTTGCGAATCGCAACTTTTGCGCTTTAATCGAGCCCACGTTAATATGAAACAATAAAAAGCCGTATTAACTAATTTATCAAAAGTATTTGACGTAGTAGATCAAAATATCCTTATAGAAAAAGTCTCGCGCATGAATGTAAACCCAAAAATAGTTAAATGGATGAAGTCATTCATTAGCAATAGAGGTATAAAGGTTAGGATCGGTGAAATATTATCACAAGCTACTAAAGTAAGATACTAAAGTGTTATATTTCTTGTTTCACGAAAATGTATTTTATATTCGCAAACGATAATGTGAAAGGTTGGGTTCAAACGATGGATGCATTCTTCTGCTTCTTTTCCTTGACAGCATTAAGGGTGCAGGTTCAATGGCCACTGACAACTTTATAATCTATAATCCATAAGCATTGTTTTTGATCTTCTTTGATTCTTGTTTTCTGTCAAGACATTTTATTCGTCTTAACACAATTTGGCGTTTTCGTTCTTTTTTGTGTTTTTTTTAACATATAAGATACGTTTTTCTAGTTCAGATCAAGAGTTTATTTGTATACATCTGTTTATTTTTTCTCAACTTTGTTACTTGATTTGGCTTCACGGTTATCCTTTTTTATGTATTTTTCAATTGCTGCGCATTATCTTTCATCGCACGCCTGGTTATTTTCCATTTACATGACTCCATAGTAATTTTTGAAGGATAAAATTACTTGCATCGCGGACTTCTTGAACTTGCGTTTCCTTTCAAAAGCTCGAGTGTCTCTACATTGTACAACCGTTGTATCTCTTTGTGCTTCTACACTTGGGTTACAGCTAACAGTTCCTATCCTAAGTTTAAGTATTCCGTATTAAAATTTATTTGGGATTTTATAAGAGTGTTCATGATGCATAAAAACTACAATGCGTTTTCAAGATGTCAAAATATGTTAACCATTCTCATTTCAAACAATTTGAGAATAGTGTAACCTCTCTTCAAGTCTCCACTACATATATTATTCAAATCATTCCCTACAATGTTGTTTACTTAGAATTCTAATCTTATAACAATAAGGTTCTCTGGAGAGGAAATGATCCTCTCAGGGCGTGGATGTTCGTGATTCTCCGTTTTCACAACGGACCTTTAGAACCACACTGCAATTGTGCAGAAAGTGGATGTTTGTGTCGTCTTTGATAGTCAGAAAAAGTGATGTATAGTAATGAGGATGTTCAGGGTTATGAGATTTATGGTACAGCTGCAGTAAATATTATTTTTAAAATGACGTATAAACATTTAAGTTACAAATGGACAATTGTCGGGTGGTAACTTATGATATCAACAAGTATATAAACGTATATTAAGAAACAGATATTTATACATTACTACTTTTTCAGTGAGAATTTCCAGGGCGGAAACCCTGGATATTCTCACACGTAACGACATATACACTCACCGTATTTTAGTAACAGTCTAACCAGCGATTTATAGGCAGTTTTATTTACTTTCTTGTTCGATTTTTCGAGAGAAAGTATTTCGAAATTTAGTGTTTTACTGGATCTTGCTATAATATTCTCAATATGCATATGCCATTTTAAATTATTATTGAAGGTAACTCCAAGTATTTAACATTACTTTCCTTTGATAAAACTTTATCTCCCATTTGTATACTGTACATTGTGTACTGAAATATATTCTTGTTGAAGTTAAAGTCAAGCCTTCTCACATCGATTTCACTAATTACATCACATTTATCTGTGTTTATCTCCTACTTGTTTGAGTTTACCGTTACTTATGACACAATGACGAGTCGTACACGAGATTTTATTGCGCTTTGCATATCATTAATAAATATTAAGAAGAGTAACAGCCCTACTACCCTGCGATATCCCTGAAGTTACTTGAATTGGGTCTGCAACCTTGTTTTCTATTTTTAATCTCTGCTTTCCATTACGAATTAAGGTCCGTGTCCATTTAACTATCCTTCGGTCTATCGCCATCATACTGTACCTGACAGTTGTTGATAGTTACATTGAAATATTCGTTTTAAATACGGGATTACCTCCCAGCCTCCTAGCTTTAGTACTTCATTCCTTCAGACATTTCTGGTGATTGATTGCTGTAAGCAAGCTCAATGCACTTTTTTAAGCTTCCGAAATTTTTCCTAATACCGCCAAACAATTTTCATATCACTCAATCATGTTCCGAAGTTCCTTCGCAAAACCACTTCAGACAGACCATAAAGAAATTAGATATTAAATAATAGATTAAAAATTTTCCGCATCTTAAATATTATCATAGGTCATGATTTAAAACCAAAGCAAGTACAATTTCTATCGGTATAAGACCTCTACCACTGGTGAAAATAGTTTTACGGCAGAGTAAATTCAACTGTCATTTATTTCTTATATACATATCATAATTGTTATATTAATTTGTTTCAATATAATTATAACCTTTAAAAACATCATATTCGATTCTAGAATCCTAATAAATATTATAATTACTTAATCATTAAGTTATTTTAAATAACCTTACCTTATGTTTGTTTTACTATCAATTTTACGTTTAGTTTTAATATTTACGTAAATATTAGTACGCATGAATTACGTAAAAAATATTACTTCGAAATGATCAGTAATAGCCATTGATCGGATTCATTTGAAGTTTAATAATTTTTTACATAATTTATAGATTTCGTATTGACTTCAATTTAGTTAATGATAAACATTAGTTCTTCACAATGAAATTAAGGATAAGTTCATCACTTATTCTATGAAAAACATCAACTCGCTCTATCGGATGCACACAGCAAAAGACAGGTACATGTATATGAAAGAGGTATTCAGGGAACTTGAAATGTGAGTAGGATGGAACACAGTTCAGTTCGCAATAACTAACATCATATAGAGCTATTTGCATTCGCTCTGAAATCACACTTCTCCCGTTTCCATTTTGGGCAGCCACCCATATCTGCCCTTCGTGAACATCGCTGCAACACGACGTAAACGTTACGTAAGAACCGTTCATTGTTCTTGTGAATCAAATGCAGAGGCAAGTAAGGAAAATTTCAAATTCCTTTATAGAACGTCATTTCATTTTTAGCTTGTGATTTGTAATGTTTATAGTTATATGTTTCCTGATTCTATCATATACCTCCATAAACTTTTCTTGTTTCGTTTTCAACACTAACATATAGTAAACAGTGAAGACCACATTTATATAATTTCCACATAATAAATGTAGGGTTCAAAAGGACAGACGGTTTGATACTGATATATCGTTTGGATTGGTGTTTTTTTATTCATAACTGATGGGGCTGAGCAGTATTCTTGATGAGATTTTGTAGTTTTACCTTCTATGATCTTTTTCTTTGTATTTACTCAAATATTTGCCATCGATAAAAACTAAAATTTGATTTTATTCGTCATTTGTTAGGATTTGTTTACGTTATAAAACTTAACAACGCATAAACTTTATTATATTTACTATTGTATACTATAATATTTTTAATTAGCTTATCCTTCCTGTTTTACTTTTTCTGTCGGTACAAATTCTGTCGAACTTTTTCAGGGGTCGATTTCGCTTTCCTTTCGTAATGGGGAGATTATTATTTTTATGAAGTCACGCTCGATAAATTATCCTCGAATGAGAAGAAATTCAAGTGACCGTTTATTCACAAGGTGAGTTATTTCCACGAGTGTGGAATGAATGCTAAAAAGGCTTCCGATCGGAATATTAATAAATATCCAATATCCAATAAATTGAAGGTATTAATAATTATTCAATTCCCGCTGCTATTGTCAGATTTCGAGAGTTTCATTTTTCTTGACCGACCTGATTAATTATGTCTACTCTTTCCCGCATCCCATTATTGGTAATCACACCTCTTCCCGACGCAGTTTTTCATCGGACATTCCAGATTGATAGGAGAGCGCATTTTCACCCAACGGAAAACTTCCGAGGAGGATTTCGTCAGGATTTTATTTATATACGCCTGAAATACCGATGTGGTCCCCAATTTACGAGCCATCTCTTGAAGATAGATCGTAAATTCTCTCTCATTTATTCACTTTGGAGTTCGAATAAGTGGCAGTTGAAAATTAAGTTCTGGGTAAATACTTGATGGTAGAATATTAATTGAGAAATTATTTCTTTTAGTTTGTTTAATAAAGTATTTTTGGTCGATTGCTAGTTAAGATAATGAACCTTTATTAGGTTTATTTATAACATAAACGACTCGATTAATTTTGTAAAACATTAGTTTTGCGTAAGTCCTTCCTCTTTATTATATAGATTCTTAAACTCAATCGATTAGAAATATGAAGGAAATTATAATGAAAAAGTTTTATTAAGACCAAAATTTTTCTTTGTTGCTGTTTTTATGAGAAACGTAAATTTAATCAGGGGATGTAATAATTTTAATTCAGGATTAGATTTTATTCCCTCTCTACTTATTGTTAGGTTAAATGGAAGATGGGACTTTTTAGTCCCAATTTCGCCTAATAAAGACTATGTATGTACTTCGCGGCTCACTTATCGCAGTCAATGTATTTTGATCATAAAATATCTCCGCATTTCCGGAAGAGCTCGAGAAAATTGTCCCCCAAAAATTTTATGCAAAACACCGACACAAATCGATCAATCGATACTTATGGCTATGAAAAAGAGAATACAAAAAACAGGAAAGTAATCTCATTAGTTTGCTGCAATCTGATTTGTGCTTTGAGTGATGTCTATATCCCACTCTATCTCCCTTGTCTTTAAAGCTTTCTCGGCTCGGTTTACTTATAAGTGTGCTTTTGCGAGTACAGTTGTAAAAAATACAGGGAAGGTTTAAGAACGTCCGACTAAACGCTAAAAATAATTAAATAAATATGACGTTGCGGAAAACTAGTTATCGCGGCCTCGGAACCTATCTTCCGCGATAAGTATGGGATTACTGTTCGCACACATATAGTAAATTCAATTATTTGTAAGTTATTTCCTTAGTCCAGATGCTTAACACAAATCCAAAATCTTTTTAAAGATAAATAATAGAAAGAAGTTTAATCTATACTTTAATTTAGGTAATATAACTCTCCTTTCGTTTTTTTTCCGAACATAATGTGGAAATATTGGATTTAGGATAAACTGTATCATTGTAAAGATTTCCTAGAAATTTATCATAGAATAAGGAAAGGTTATTTTTTTATCTTTGCATGAATAACTAGTATGGGTTGACAATCATCTGAAAATAAAATGGAAAAAATTGCATATATTGTGTGGTTGAATGATGTATTGTTTGTACGATTTTCCATTTGGAACAAAATTTCATTGATTTATCTATATCTTCAAACGTTGGTTAATAAAAAAGTATGTTCTCTCACCCAAAGTTCATCTGCCTCGCTCGCGAAGCAACAATTTCCTCTACGAAATTACCCATCAAATCTGTATGTGCTCCGATTATTTTTAAGCACAACAAAATTGTCACTATCACTTCATTAACGGGGAATCATCAAGATTTCATTGCCATAAAATTGATATGGAACGACGGAACGGAAGAGGCTACTCGATTCTCGAAGCTAAAAGAATACACTTTGCTCACGAGGAAGGCCCGCCAACTGAGGCAGGAACGGCGATGCTTGATGGATTACATGAACCTCAATTGGAATGAAGTTTAGAATAGTCTTCCTATGATGAATGTGAATTTATTTTCACCTCTCCACGTTTAAGCTTAAGGTCTACGTAGCAAATTAATCCGTAGACAATCTGTGTATTGTAAGTTCTCCTTACAATCCTATTATCGACGTTTCAGTCATAAGATCGATCAGGTTATCACAAAAAGACTTGTTATAAGGAATGTTCGTTACTTGCGAAAAGAGTGCAAATAAATGGCAAGGACTTTTAAAATTAAATTAATTAATTATTACTAGAAATTCATGTTTTTTGGTAGATTGGTATAGAATGAAATAGTGAGTAGTGTTGACTTTAATTGAAAAGTAGTGGACTTTCTGGAAGACATTTGAAGGTTTTCATGTACATGCTAATTATATAGAAAGAGGACAGCTGATGGAAGATTTTTGAAAAAAGGTTTTGCTACTAGAAGATATTCTTCTGCCAAGATGATGAAATTTGTTCTAACAATTCTATCGCTGTAATCCTTCCATATTTGCGAAATGGGATGACTTTCCTAGAAAATTTTCCAGTATTACAATGTCTTTTATTTGCAACAGACCCAAAAGGAGTAATAATCAGGTGCAAAATTCAGCCATCGATTGCGTGAGTGACCAAGTTTGACAGAGCAACAAGATCACTGCAATCTTTAATCTGTTTTAATAATCAAAGATCCTTTGAATAGCTATTGATTGTTTATTAAGTGAGTTTTCAGTGCTGACTAATCATTTGACTCCGCAAGTGTCAATCGATGTGTCTCTTGTACTTTAAATATACTTGAATATTCACATTTGCTTGATATTTCTGCTGCATCTCATACATGCCATTAATATCGAGCATTTAAGGTAGTTACTGAAAGTTGTAACTTCAGCGTGAAATCAATGCGATGAAGATACATTGATAGATGAATGAATTGATGGCAAAGCAGATGAAGCGGTTTAACTTTTAAAAATCATTGCTTGAATAGTAGATAATAAAACACAAATATTAAGATATCAACGGATAGAGTTTATTGAAACTGTATAATAATAGTCATAAGATTCATTCTCTTCAGTACAATAAAGCTAAGGTACCCCTTCCTACTTTTGCTTGTATGTCCACACGTGATGAACTCTCGACCCACATCTTGGTTTCCTGATTTAAATCCTCTCCTGAACATTCACACAAAGTACCTGAAACAAAAGTAAAAGAGATATTTCAAAATTCAGGCATTATAGTAACTTCATGGTTTTCATTATTGGATAGAGAGTGGTAGTGTAAGCATTTGAGGTGTGCCCAGTAGCTACACCATTTCCAAATAGTTGGAAATGGGAATGATAAATGAGCCGGTTTTAGTACTTCGACATAATAAACAGTACTTTGATGAATGAATGAAGCATTACCTGGTAATTTATGATAGCTATAGAATTTGAAGAGAAAACCTAGGAGTGCAATTGTAGGATAAGTGATTTGAAAAAATACTATAAAGCTGATTCCAACCACCCGTGGATAAAAATACAGATACATTTGAAAGGAATGAGCAGCAACTCAAGAAGGAAAGCAGCTTCATCCCGCACCATTAGCTACGGAAGAAAGTACCATGAAATCAAATGAAAGCAAAGCAGGATTGGATTGAATACTTTGCTTTCATCCAAAGCAATGAAGGAGGAGGAAAACTAATAACCAATAATAAAACAAATCTAGAATCAATACTTCTAGGAGAAACAGTTTCGAATGATCAGGTTGTGGATAGAAGACAAATGAGGGCCACATGAAGCTAGAATCCAAATCTAGGAAAGTGTGTTGGATTTGAAAGAAAAAGAAATGAGCATAAAAGGACTATTAAAGAAGAATGAAAAGCTTAGTGGATGAAAAGGACAACTGCGTAAATGAGATCCTGGCCAAGGGTTTAAGGAATAATCAAAAGGTTGTATCAGCAAAAGAAAATGAGGCTCTAAAACCGCTCTAGATATCATCTTGAATTCTGGCAATAATAAAAAGCAAAAACAAAACAATTCTTCAGGAAGATCGGTTTTGATTTAGAAAATTTGCATCAAACCACAATTTGTCTAACGTCAATGGTAAATTAATAAAGTATTTGCAATGATTATAATCTCATTCACATATTCCTTATGTGGCATATGTGGACTTGAAAAATGCCTTCGATATAATTTATTGAAAGAAGATACTCTGATTATCAGTAAGGAAGTGAGCATGAATTGATCACCTATTTCTTTGTTCCTCCCGACTGAAGAATGGAAATTCTTCATAAAGCTACTGAAAGTGTTTGGCGGAAGTATTGTATAAGTAACATAACATTTCATGAAAGCAATATCAAGAAAAGTATAAGTGAGTAATTCAAAAGTAAAAAGCAACTTCTATGCTCCATGAATATATAATTGAATAAATGTAAACAAACAACCTTAAATACAACTTTGAAAATTTTTTAAGTAGTGTGGTTATCAGTAAATCATAGCAACTGAGCACTCAAAATTTTCTAATCATACTCACATACAACGAAGTTTAGTTAAGACCTTTCACTGCCAAAGGATATGGAGAAAGCATTCTAATCAAATTGATCACTCATCACATTGATACATGCGTGTACATCCTAGAAACATATGGCATCCTAAAGTAGAAAGAATAATAATCACATAAAAAAATAACCAAACATCGAAAACAAAGGCTTACTTCCACTACTCCTACTATGCCTATACTTTTGCAAATTTGCAAAATTTAAAGAAAAATGAAATCCACAAATGATCAATTTTATAAATTATCTCTTCATTGTAATAAAAACAGCTTTATAAATTTCCACAGAAAAAATTGGTTTACTTGCGACCGGTTTTGTAATATAAAATTACTTCTTCAGGCCTGAATACACCAATTTTTCTGTGGAAATTTACAATGTTCTTTTTATTACTATGGCATTCCACGAAGTCATGCCTTCTCATATTGATTTTACTATCTCTTCATTGAATTTAATCTTCAGCTGAACATTCATCTCCACATTTGTGGGAAAAATGTCTGTTTTTATCATATATTACTTAAGACTATGCTTTACATATGACATGTACATCTTTAAAATTAATTGATTGGGATACGGTTGATTTGATACTACTATGCAGGATAAATTTGTATCAGACAAATGAGTGCTAATATGTAAACAACTGTGAACTACTGCTAAGAATATTTGATAAATTGAGAAAACTTGGTCAGCACTTTAATGTAAGAAATATGAAATGTTTATAGTACTATAGTAAGTAAAGATAATAACTTCTCTTGAATTCAATAATGTAAATATTTATATGAATATTAGATCCAAAAAATATAAAAAAGGGTATTCCAAGGTAAACAAGCTTCAACACCACAAATTGGTAAAATGATAAATGAAGATGAACCCTAAAATGAAATATGTAAGTTATAATATGATGAATATTATTCACAAGCACAAAATATAGAAATACAAGAAAAAATACCAAATACCTTGAACACAGAATATTTAACATCCAAAATAATAATAGTTAGCCATATTAATAATGGGTAAAAGATATTACTGAAATTTTCACGCTTATCAGGTAACCAAATAATATAATAATAAACGTTTTAATACTAAAACGTTATTTATTGGAAATGAAAATCAGACATTTAAATTAAATTTTTAAAGATGATTTATCAGCATCAGTAAATTAAATTTCTCCTCACCAATCCCTTGCTAATCTTGAACAACTGATAGGAGAGGCGATGAACAATTTCCATAGCTGCACAAGAATCTTAATTTCTGTGCACATATAAATTTATTTCTTAGAATAATTTAGTAAAAATCTCTCAGGGTATTGCCAATCTCATTCCTCTGCCTCACTTCTTCCGTGATATAACGCATTATAATTCAATTAATATTTCTTATTTTACATCAATTTAACTAAGAATTGACACTAAAATCTACTCTACGATTTTTCTTCTAAGCCAAAATTATACCTGAGTACTTTCGTATCTTATCCTATCAATTGATTTTTTATGGCTTGATATTACAAAAATTTGTTAGATTCAACAAAATTCCAAGAGCTCACTTTATTCTATGCTCCTTTTCACGTTAAAGCTATAAGATATTTTCCTTGAAAAAGTTTTATTTCCTTTAGAATACAGTACATAGTATTTGAAATTTGTTTGTTTACAGAATAGTGACAAATATTTATGGTTAGTTCAGAGTGAAAAAGAAGCAATGATGAGAGGATCGTTAATTAAAAAAGAACAAAAAAACACATCGTGAAAGATGTAGAAGGCCTTAGGGAAATTAAAAAATTATTAGACACTGCTGCCAAATTACCTCTAGGTTCGTTATTTCAATAATATTAAGCACCAAAATGGATTGATCGTTATGAATTTATATTTTAATCGGTGTAATTTAATGTTCTTGAAAGTCCCCCCATGTTGCTTGACTACGCGAATTAGGATTCTCACTTGTTACCGATTGTTGTAATTGCTCTGAATTGCTTTTCATCATGGCGGCAACTCGTATGAAAACGTTAAGGAAGCGTATTGTCAATTTTAATTATCTTGCACAACTTGATCCTTTGTTTAATTTACTAAGTTTACATAATAAAAATGAATTTTCAGGTGTTGGTGGGACTTCTTTTATTTCGAATTTATCATCAGCGATAAAGAAATCCTCTAAACGAAAACTGGAAAATAAACTTGCTTCACTGCCATCCAAAAAATGGAAGTGTCCGAAAGCAGCTAATAAAAATGAAAATGACGACTCGTTAAATGAGAAAATTATACTTGATGTTCCAATGAATATTGCTGAATCGACTTTTATTCCGGAAAATGTTGAAGGACTTCAGGATATTTTCGAAGAACCCTTGTATTTTGACGGGTAAATCAGTAAGCTAGAATATTCACTGATAAGAACAATATTACCTCATATTCATTCCAAAAATATTATCATTAGCTCGTTTATTGAGGCTGAGACTTCGAATAATTCGCAGTTGAATGTTTACCCTCCTAAGAATGTTACTGATACTGGTGGAAATAGTCCACTAGTCGGAGAGGATACGAAGTTAGAGACACTAAATCAGGATTCAGATTCCGCTGCAATATTGGAAGGTTTTCATTGTGATGATAACCCTGAAGATTCGGCACAGCGGACAAATGAAGTTGAATCATGCGGTAAAATTTTTCTACGAAACTCGTTTAACTGCTCCATGCATTTAAATTTTTTATCGAAAATCTATTTTTATTCTACAGAAAAAACTGAGCCCGACATCGAGAATCCATCGTCAAATAACTTAAATAATCCATCGACTATTGAAATTTCACATAATGAATCCGATTCTCCAGTTATTGATGGCAAAGCTAAAAGCTCAAAATCATTTCTACCGTACAAGGATTTGGTAGATATTGTTGAGGAGATAAAGTATATCAAGTACTTTCATAGGATTATTAAATTAATGAACATTAATGATGTACATTTTAAAGTAAAGGCACTTGGAGGGTTTTTCTTATCTTCAATGATTAAGAGTCAATTCTAGAAGGTTTTCATCGTCTTCTATAAGTTGAACTGTTTCTGTATTAGTTAATACCTTGTAATGGATATAATTGGTAAAAATTGATGATGTTCAGCTAGATTAACTAATGGATAAAAATTATTTACGTAAAATATAGCTGAAAAATTACATCCATACAGGGGAAACTTGCCAAAAATTAGATGTAATGCAGTAGCTTTCACAAAATATTAACAGTAAAAGTTGATTTTTATGGACAGAATTATAAAAACTCTTTGATAAATTCCTTGGAAAACCTGTGTAATATAAATTTTAAGATATTAATTATAAAATTAGGTTTTTTCTTATTCAAAAATTTTAAATCCATGATGTGGAAGCTTTTATTTATGAATAAAGTATCTAAGTAAATCGATTAAATAAAAATTTAGCTAAATGTTTTGAAATAAGAAGCTTTTCAAAATACTTAAATATCTAAAATTGGCATATCATGCTGAAGAAGGGTATATTTGAATGAATACGTATAAAACCATTCACTAATATATTGCATCAATATTTTATGAGATATAGCATTCATCAGTCAAGCAGTTGCCTTTTATAACTTTGGATTGTTTGGAAACTCAACTTTATACTATTATGTTTGAAAATATATTACTCATAGGGTGAAATACATGAATCTATAATATTAAGAATCATAAGTAACTTATTAATTGTATTTGATTAAAAATGCTCCTAAAGTGTTTGAGTTTGTTCTTTTAAGAACTCTGTAGGACTTCTCTGCTGTGAAAATATCTTATTTTTAGCATTCAGTGAAAGAAGAGAAATTAGTGTGCTTGTATGCAACATTGATAATCAGATCAAAATGAGCATAGTTTATAATACAGAATAGTAAACTCAATAATTCATCCTGCTATTGATGTTTCTATGCATATTTAACAAGTTTTTCTTATCATGCTAAGATAATCTCTGTTTTAACCGGCAAATAGAATACCAAAATTTTTCAAATTTTTATATATGAGTAACCCCTAACATTTTAATTCTCTCTGCAAGAAATTTTCTTTTACATTGATAATTTTGAAGGCTAATTACATATTGATTTTTATATAAAAAGTAATCAACATATAATCTTATTTAATGTAAAATTGATAAGTAAACTAGTAGCTGCAGTTTCATTGATGTCACCCTTATTTGATTAACAGTTTTCATGTATTATTAAGATATAAAAGTAAAAATTTTAGTTCATAGAAATTTGATTCTAATATGAATATTATCTTTTTATAGTGTGGTTGTGAAGAAAATAAAGGAAGACATGGAGATGTTTGTTGAATAAGTGGATTAGGAAAAGTTGTTACAATTTTAGAATTTCCATTTATTTCTGCTTTTCCTTGTTTCTTTCATTTTTTGTGGTTTACGTTACATTTAAAGTTCAAAATTTAATTTTATTAGGGTTGTATTGCAATTTCAGTGAGCAATATAACAATATTAAAACCTCACTATATTGAAATTTGATATTTGTATATTTTCTATAAGAATGAAAATAAATAAGAAAATTAAGGACACTCTTTTATCATAATTTATGAGTTGAACCATATATTTAATCAAGTGCTAGTTTTATAAGAAATGCACATTGTCAATTTGTCTGATATGTACGGTATCTGCAAATGTACAGGGAGGAATATATTTAAATTTTAGTAATTTAATTTACTTTTATTAGTTATTTAATGATCTTATTGCTCAGAGGCTCTGTCTCTGGTGAGTAAGGGAAAAAAGAACAGGGTAAATTTA
Source organism: Pantala flavescens (assembly GCA_020796165.1). Classification (NCBI taxonomy): domain Eukaryota; kingdom Metazoa; phylum Arthropoda; class Insecta; order Odonata; family Libellulidae; genus Pantala; species Pantala flavescens. The sequence continues at coordinate 20,811,164 of CM036882.1, forward strand.
ATATAATTAAGTATACTCCCAAGAGATTTATTACTAAATATTTTTGAAGCCAATTTTAGTTTCCTCTTTGTCAAAAGCCACCATATCATCTGTAATATGAAATAAAGTATAAAAAATCCTCCATGTTGATAGAATTGTAAGTCTAGGGAATGAATTATGTCATATGCTATTATTATCTTGGTATTCTAATTCTACATTTAGTTTAAGTACCATGAATTTCCTCTATTACACTTTCTTAGATAAGCTTTCTCTAAGTTTTTTTCCTTTTGAGAGATAAGGTTCGATATTATGTTTTTTTCCTTTTGGGAACTTAAAGATATTTTATATTCATTTGCATACTTTTATTAATATTTACGGAGAAAATATTATTGAAATAACAATCTGAGGTTGTTGAATTTATTTACAACCACTCTTAAAGTTTTATCTATCATTGAAGATGAAAGGTTTCCTATTCTATTAAAATATGTAATGAAGTATAGTCCTTTTCCATACAAAACGTAAATAATACTTTATAATGTTATGAATCATAATGCACATCCAGTTTTCATTCACTTTTTATGTATAATCAACAAATCAACTTCCATTATGCCTTTTATAAGATCCATAATAGGGCTAAATCTCTATGATTCCAGCTTACATAAGAATAGATAGGGAATTAGAACACCTTTTAAGGCACTTATTGAACTTCATTCATTTTGAAATTTGGATAATTCATCATATCATGCAAAAACTGATCAATTTTGGTTATTGGTTGTCCATAGTTTGACGCCGGACTTCTAAAAAATCCTGCCAGAGGAAATGCATGAGGAATCACATTTTATTCAACTTACTCTATCACTTTCTTACTAAATTTAGTTTGAAAAGTAGATGAGCATTAAGGAGTTTTCCGAAACACTTTCATCGATTCATAATTAGATATAATATTCGATTGCTTGCTTATAGCAAAGAAAAGTTTTACTTGTATCTATTACAAGTTAAGGTGTGCTTGCTAACAGCAAGCAATTCTATAATATGTTTTTAATGTACAATAAGATTTTTCGGAATTTTCATCTTCGTATACGTTGCTAAATATAAACTAAATGAATTTATCGGGTACATATACACATGGGCATCGGCTTCCTATGCATATCTTACGGCATAATAATTCCCGCCCCGGCGTCGAACCAAGAAAAGCCTGCTTAGAATAGTTTAATAATTCGCTTGAGCATTATTGTCTTTATGTACACTACAAATTTCAAAATGAAATTTTCGTAGGAAGTACCTAAAACGATATTCCGATTTCCCGATGCATTTCTTATGAAGATATAGTTAACCGGGTAATCGAACCAACGACCACCTACGACATTCTTACGGACGCATTCATGTGAGAATGATCCCTTTTGTGGCTGTGTGAAATTTTGAACCTCTGCGCGGTTGGGAAGTGGCATTAAAAGTTTTCGGAAATATGGCCAATATATCTCTTATGGGGAAAATCGAGATTACGGGGCGCTCTGGAATCGAACCCGTGATACATAGGCTAGTGTTGATTTTTTCAAATTACGTTATGTACGTTTCTACACGTGTAGAAAGTTGAATCATATTAAGGGAGATACGATTTTTCAAAATCTCCTGGCATCGAGCCAATGAGCAAAGAATAAAAAACGGCAATGGATGTTTTTATATCAGTGAAGAAAAGAGTTTGTGCTCTTTATTTTATAACTGTTACCAGTTCACATAAAGTACATGAGGCAGCGTTGGGCATTCACTGTCTCAGTTCAGTCTACAGTTTGTTCTTTCCTTGCTTGGTTAAATATTTATTTGTCCTTCTACCACTTGGCCCTTCGTCCATCGAATTAAGTTATAGGTAACATTCTTTTGATTAACCGAAGCGTTGCAAAACAACGGAAAAGATTGACATATGCATAAGTGTTTCCCACTAAATCTGTGCAATACTATTGCTTTGATACTTATTTCCTCTTGCGCTGAGGTAAGAAGCTGCTGCAGGTAGATTTATTCTTGTAACGAGCAACATTTTAATGCAATATAAGACCAATTATGCAAAATTCCTGCTTGGCAGACACTCACTCTAAGAATGGGAGAGTGGCTTCACATCATGGAAGATGGGCAGGGAATACGAGCATTGTTTCTGCTGAAAAGAAGGACAGAAAAGTTTCCTGCTGCAATATCGTTGGCATGTTTCCATTTCACTGAGAGAAGGTATGAAGGACCATAAAAACTTATGCAATATAATTTAAATATACCATAAACAATAATACAAATAACAATACAAATTTCTTTGAATGATTGTAGATTGGTAATTATGATAGCGTCTTTGCCAGAACAATGCCATCAAAATTTAACACTAATGTAATCGGCATTAGGGAAAGAAGAATTCTTTTAAGCCAGGGGTCTCCAAACTTCCCAGACATAGGGTATACAGATAACTCCAGTAAGCTCCAAGAGCCAAAACCGTATTATCATTGTTGCCGGTGGTGAAAAGTGAAATAGTCCAGAAGTCTCAAACTTTAAACACCCGTGCTCATTACAATGGGTAAACGCGTAAGGGCGTTCGACGACTAGCGTGTGTGCTCGTCCATCGGTGACACGCGAGCCACAGGAATGCCAATCTAATACGGAGAATCAATTATAATTTAATGTCTCTTATTTGAAAGTCTCGATAGATAATCGTTGTTCTATACGGATGCGTGGGAGGTAGTAGATGAGCAGCTCATTCGCTGAGCATTTTTTAGAAACTAATGTTGTCTTCTATGAATAAAAAGTTAAATGATTGCATTGATTTATCAGCTCTGTGGAGTTAGCTCGGTCTCGCACACTAGATTTCTCGATGACTGACTATTAGTTCCCTTTCGCGAATTGGGATCATAGGACGAAGGAAAAATGCAATGAAACTATGGACGTTCAAAACTGCGGATCATGATCGAATGGCTGGTAGGGATATGTATAAAGGAAATTCGTCATTTGGTATGAAGGATTTGTAACACAATATTTCTCCAAAGGCTAGCCTGAAAGTGCACGCTTTCGGAGCAATTAGTTTATGTATAAAATCCTTCAAATGCCCTCCTGAAACTGCGCACCACTTTTCATTTTATTAATTAGTTCCTCGCAGTTCTGTAAGCATCCATCGCGGAAGATTAAATCATCACATCGTACTGCCAAAAGCAGTATTTATGTTTTAAACCATGCAAATGAATTGTCCTATTGTGAGACCATATTTTAATGTCGATAAGTTATAAGAGTACGACACAGAAATTAATAAGCATACTTAGTTTTAAGTGAAATAGATAACCTTGAGAGTGTTAGTGTAGTAGAACTTTGCATTGGCTCTGGATTGTTGCTTCCTCTTTTAATGATTACTTCCAATTGCAGGATGCCTTTCGCAACGAGAATTTCGCCATCCTATCCTCGAGGTGAGAGTTGAGACTTCACGGAATGATTTGCAAGGCCCGACCTAAGATTATGGAAGAAAATGTTTGAACATGTGAGTAGATTACTATTCCAAGGTTTGACCTCCAACTGGTCACCATTGTTTTTACATGGACATGAATTGAATCTATTATTTGATGCATAATTGATGTAGTGATCGAATATACGGTTTCATATTGGTGAAGGAGGAACGAAATACTTTTTGCTGCAAATCAATCCTCGGACCTTCTATTGCCAACGTATGTCCCTATCTATGCATTTCATGTCCTCTGTTTACAGCCGCCAATGTGTTACAGAAGCTCGAATGTTTGCTTTGAATTATTTTCGGTGCACCTTTGAAAAGGACTGCAGATTTCCAACTTGCCTCACAGCGTATAGAGGCTGAATTCAAAGATTGCTCGGTCGCTTTTCCATTCATTCGCTTCTTCATCCATCGCCTACGATTCAAGCATGCATTCCTGGAACATCATAGCAGGATCTTCCTCCTGAATATTTCATTGATTTCGACCGTATTTTCTTTGGTCCCAATGGTATATCTTCCATCGTATGTTCTGCTTCTTGGAAGACTCTCCAAGAAAGAAAATTGAAGTATCTTTTCTCCACCAGCTGTTTCATATACAGCTGTGTTTTTCCTTCGCTAATAAGAATTTCTATTCATTCCTTCTAATGAATCTTTTAAATGTAGATCTTGCAACTTCCTTTGGTCAGTATGTGCAAGGATGAATCCATTGAGGCTTTATTTTTTACTTCAACACCCTTGTTGGTACCAGAACAGTGATCATTTTACCTTTCCTGAGCTGCCTTGCATTCTACAGCTAAACCGTGGCCTTCAATGTCATAGGCATCACGCTTATTTAAGGCTTGTGAGCAACCTCTCCTCTGACATATTGCATTCATACGTCCTCAGAGCAGAGACGAGGGTTTGATGGAGTTAATGCACCAATCCTCGATCGTCACACAACGCTTTTCTGGTCTTTGGCAGGTTGTCTCCTTTCAGTCGACTGTTAGAGTTCAATTTCCAAGTCAAAAAATGCTGAAGAAGATGCATGATATTGAGCTCCTTATACGCAGGATGTTTTCAGCATAGATTTTACTTCTGCTATGGTGTCCTGCAAATGTCTTTGGCACTGGCATGTTTCATTTGTTGTCATGACCATTGCATTGGCCTTAAACTCTTGGAAAGGATCTCTATTTTGCAGCTGTTTTTTTAATCTCTCAGAGATTCTTGTGGTATCCCCCTTTAAAAAAGTTTCACTGACCCCAGATCATTCTCCTTGACTGTCGAAAGCAAAACACCTCAATCCACATCAACTTGAGGATATTACATTGGACTGGAAAAGTGTAATTTACATTCCCACTCCACAGTATGAGTGCAAGATTCTCCTGCTCTTCAGGTCCTCAATACTTCTGATTCTCTCTCTCCCAGAAGTGAAGTAATCACTGGATTCTTTAATGATTAAATATCCCTTTCCTTCCAGATGCATGAAATTTCTCCTGAGTAGATGATAGCTGTCGAGGAACTACAGCACAGGTCGATTGGCCGGATGCGGATGAATAAGTCGTCAAGCATGGACCACGAATGGGAAGCGTAGCTTTAGAGTACCATGAAATTGGGATAAAATATGCTATTGATTGAAATGTTGTTAGACAGTGAATAAAGCTTCTTTTGAAATACATTTGCATTCGTCTTTTACTACCCGCAAGCGAAAGTGCATTTTCGAGAGAAAGGTCTCAAACACGCCCGAGCTCGTTATAATGGTTTAACGCGTAAGGGCATGCAACAGGAATGCCAATCTTATACGGAGAATCAATTATAATTTAATGTTTCTTATTTGAAATCTCCTTATCCGTTGGCTATTGATAATCGTTGTTCTATTTATAAATATGCAATACTTACTTTTAAGAGCATTGGTAAAGATGAGTGACTAATATTCCAAATTTATTAAGTACAACTGTACTCCTTGATCTTTCTGAATGCTGACTTATTGTATAGAGTTGCATTATTTAAGTATGAATGCCAGTCTGTGTTTCAATTCATATTGTTTCAAGGGAAAGTTTAGTGCTGTTTTCTAACTTTGTCTTTTTCTCTTTTTTATTCAAGCTATTCATCTGATTGATTTGGTTCTGGATCCTGATTTAAGGAGTGATTTTAGGGGTAATGTAGTAATCCCCTAGTATATAGTATTCTTGACACATGTAAGGCTGAACACCTGAGTGAATTGTTAATCATACTAATGTATGATATGAATTAAATGTTTCCTTTGCAATGTTTGAAAAGTAGCAGAATTATTAAATAAAATCCCATTTTCCCATAGTCTATGTTCCTGGAAAATTCCTTCTCTAAGGAAAAGTTGATCCTAAACTTTCAATATACGCATTGGACATTTTTTTTGAGACAGAATTTCATTCCATCCCTTTATCTTAAAGTATTCCCTTATTACTCTAAAATCTTTTTCCGGTAAATACGAGAAAAGTTGATATGTTCCAGCGTATTTTCATTTCCTCCTGAAGCGGGATGTGAATCACGTGTTAGGGACCGAAAGAAAATTTCTTCTTGAGTTGTATGCCGCCTTCAATGGATTTTGATTCAAATTCATTTGATTGGTTGAGTTGAATAAGCTGGTGTTGAGTGTTTTTCTAGAGCCATTAATCCTGGGTCAGAAGATGCGCTCTTTGTACTTTGGTGCAATTCGAATCTGTTAGTTGATTACAAGCTAAGGATGTGTGGTGAATGAGACAAATATCATAAAAATCTGTAACAAAAGAAATAGGCAACCGAGGTAAGTTCTTGAGAAGTGTATACTAAGCAAGATAAATGAAAGTTTGAAAATGTATTAGTAGTGTGTGATGTAAATGGTGAGGGTGTGAGAAAAAATAGCAATATTAAATATTTTTTACAAGCGTGGTACATGGTTTCCTTTATTTACTCATTCCACCACTCCCCACGTCGTAAAAGTTATCGTATGATATTACAAGTATTGTCAGTAAAAGAGAGATACAGAAAAGTAAAGAGTATTGAATAATTGGGTATGACATTGAGGGTGGTCGGAGGGTGTCAGCGCCTGGCCTTTTGCATTTAGTTTAGAAACCGAATTATCACTAAGGTCAGGCTGGCACGGGATTCAGTTGCAAAGATAATTGAAGGTAGTTGATGTCATAAGGAGGGAATATTTAAAATGTGTCTTGTTTTGAGAAGTGGTGCTACAGATGTCTCTACGTTTTGTCACCTGTAGTCATCGTATGTGAAATAAATAGAGTAATGGAAGCAGTACTAGACGGATCGGAGGCTCGTAGAGGGGTTTGAGTGTGGGGCGTTTACATTAGAAAACGCGTTTTCTGAAGAAAAAAATTCTCCTCTCCTAACATTCTTCTCTTTGCGTTTTTCAAATTATGATGAAATGGTGATTCCCCAGGTGTCTTAAATTATTCGATATTTCGGCGGGTGTCTTAAATTTACGTTCAAATCAAAATTTGGGAAATGTTCCAGGAATAAACCTGGAAGCGGGTCGTTTTGGGAATGTAAACCGATGTGAATTGGTCTAGCATTTCCTCCATGACCCCCAAAAAATTTGGTCCCCTTTTTAAAGTTTTTGTACGCATAAGACATATTCCGTAAATTTGAGAAATCAAGGGAGGCTAAGGCGAGGTCTATTGATATGAGGATGACAAGATTTTTTTTCAGAGATATTGTGAATACCGAACTAAAGTTTGAAATCATGGAATCGTGAATCGATAAAATTTACCAAGTTCAGCTCAATAGAGGTGAAACTTAAAGAAATGTTTCACTAAATTCGAAATAAAATGAAATTATTGTAAAAGTTTTGTTAATAAATGTCGAATGCCATCTCACGAGGATTTTTACGTTACTATACCGAAACCATAATGAAGTGGGAAAATTCAAAATTTTAAAAAGATATCAGAAGAGTTTTGTAGGTGGCTCTTAAGTTTTAATTCTGGATTAAGTTCGTTTCCTATGTGTTTCTTATAAGGAGTGTAAACATAGGATTTCTGCGACTTATCCATAAAACTAAAGGCTACAGCACCATTACATTACCTTGATACTTATTGGGTACAACCATCAAAAAAGGTGCCGGACACGCGTCAGTACGTTATGCCCACAAGCTTGGCCCCAGTATCTAGAATCCAAAGGTACTGTGTTCTCGTTATCCCTCTTAATAGGGTAGACCACGCATTTTCCCAAAGGATTCCCAGCTGGTGCGACCCATCTACATCATCCTAACCCGAATATCCGGTTATCCAGTCTGCCAATAAAATCCGATTGACGGCCGTACCCGGTACCTATGTACCGGTACCGGTACCCGGTAGCTATGGATGTGCGACAAATTTCACGAGGACCAGTTGTTATGCCCACCGTCATGGATGACAGCGTTGATACCAGTAAGTTTACTGGATCTCGTTACCGGCAAAGATAACTATCAAAGTTCTGAGACGTTCGTATTTTTACGTACATATTAAAGTACGTATTTTACTGTAATTCTTAAGCGGGTTTATAATTGGAGCGAAACTACGATTCATCATAAACATTATAGTTTCTCTTTGTTGAATACTTCATTAGATCCTTGTTTATGTAATGATTGACGTACGAAAATCTCTGACGAAGCATTATTACCATAAAGTAATTTAAGATCGTAATTCTCCCGCCTTAAACTTATAGATTACTCTTTGCAAAAAATATATGCTACGGGGTACGACCATCCAAAATTTTCATCCAGATGTGTGTCGGGTACGTCATGCCCATGGTACTAAGCACCAGTTTGTGGAATCCTAAGGTACCGCTCAGTTATCGGCTCATTCCCTCTTAAAGGGTAGGCCACCCAGTTTCGCTAAGGACTCCAGATCGGTGCTGACCATGCCACATACCGACTATCCGGGAATTTCAGTCTGCCAAATAATTCCAGACAGATGTACCCCAAAGATAATCCACACGAAATATCACGGATGCATGTGATTATGGACACGTTTAATGATCAAAGCGATGATACAAGATATCAATCATAGTTTAGAGACGTTTTTATATTAAAATGACATATTTCGCTGTAATTGTTACGTAGGTTTGTTTTTTAGCCTAACTAGGATCGTCATAAACGTTATATTTTCTCTTTGTTGACAAAATAATTACAATTATATTTGTTTGTGAACTGATAGGCCTACAGAGACATCTTTATGACTTTCAATTAAAAACTTTTTGAATTTGGGTATTACCGCGCCATACGTCACAGAGTTACGTATGGCGCATACTTGCTGCGCTTTACGCACTGAACAAAACAGAGAAGGTGCTCCTATGGTTTTCGGTAATCAGGTGGGCTGCGAAGGCTGAAGAAGCGGTTTTCTTAAGTCTATAGCACCGTTGGTGTTCCAGTCCTCTGGTACCGATGGGTCGGCCACTCTGACCCACGTAGGTCATGGGGCAGTCTTGACAAGATAGTTACCTGATTACGGAAAACCATAGGAGCACCTTCTCCGCGGAACTCCTCCACAGGCTTAACAAAGGGAAGAAAATGGATGCCATGGAGACAATTGAAATTACCTGTACCCCTAACCTCATCAATGAAATCACCTTCTCCAACCCTTCCCCCCTCCTCACCCTCCCCTCCAAGTTATCCCTTATATAAGTGTTTGCATTTTCATATAACTTCACCTGAGGATGGCAGTTTGCCGAAACCGGTCGTGTAGATTATAATAAATTGTGGAAGTCACAAAGTACTTTTCTTCTTTCATCATGTCCTCCCACCAAGTGCGGCCTGACAAAATCGAACTTATACGGGATACCCATTTTCACCAGTTTAACATCTTATTTACAATAGATTCCTTTGTATGTCTTCTTACTATGCATCTAGCAACCTTCCTTTAAAAGAAATTGGAACTTAGGAAATTTCAGAAATTATTTGGATAGTATTGTGTCTGAAGCAGGGACTTTTATATTATTATAATGGAAGCGTTACCTTTCTGCTGAATTCATTTAGTTTATTAAACTATTAAGTTGTCCTTGCATCATTTTGAGGGGAATGTATGAGCTACCGTATTTTTCGGACCATAAGACCATAAGACGCACCTGGTATTTAGAGGAGAAAAATATGACAAAAAATATTCTGAACCAAATAGTGTAATAAAATATTTAATAATGTATAACAGAATAATATTTGAACCATATAAACTGAACAGCAGTCAACAGTGGCATTAAGAACCATTATCACACATAAGGACAAAGGTTTGAGTACTCTAGTCCAGGGGTCTCCAAACTTTCCCGCCTTAGGGCCATACTGATTACTCCAGCAAGTTCTGAGAGCCAAAACCATATTATACCAATTACATAAATCTCATAAGTATTTCATATGTCATTATGCTTGTTATGTTTTTATTTCAAATGCATGAAATTTTAGTTGGATTTATTTCAATTATTTGTTAGTTATTATATACTGAAGTTAAATTTTCTGCATATTATACATGTATTTACTCATTACAATTCTGTGTTTCTTTATTCAACTTATCACAAAAACAATAAGCCTATAACAATGTTATGAGTAGTTAGCCCATGACCATATCAATGTAATGTCATATTAATAATTATTCAAAATAAATTAAGAATTCTTCAGTAAACTACATTTAATTTCCTATAAAAAATATGTTCTCTAAAAGGAGTTTTCATGTATGCTAGCTCTCCGCGGGCCAGACAAAATCCGTCCGCGAGCTGGATGTGGCCCTCGGGCCGTAGTTTGGAGACCCCTGCTCTAGTCTTCTGAAAACCCCGCGCACTGCGCTCTGCTGTGTAGTATAACACCGCCTACTACATGCTATCCTCCATTAGCATACGGCGGTGACACAGCACAGAGCAGCAGCTCGCCTCCTGCAAATGCCCGGCATTAGTGTCAGCGGGTCGCGCTGCAGCTCTGATACAAATGCCCGGCATTTGCATCAACAGGTCCCCCTGCCGCTCTGCTTCTATTCGGACCATAAGACGCAGGCACTTTTCTCCCCACTTTTTGGTGAAAAAAAAGTGCGTCTTATGGTCCGAAAAATACGGTAATACTGCAATATAAAGCCAAGAAAGAATACAGAAATTTTGGAACTGACTTATGAGAACAGAGGAACAAAGGGGCTAAAGTTCCCTCTCTCATTTCATGATTGAATAATAATTATGCTGAGTTGCAAGTTAAGAACTTAATAATAACACAACTTTCAGCTATATAAAATTCATGCATTTTTTCTTGTTTATATTCTATTGTGAAAGATTGTTTTTTAGCATTTAATAGGACCTGTATATCTTTTATCATGTATGACAAGAGCAGAAACATCTTTGTTGTTCATGATCAATCAAATAATTTATCATTTTGTTTTTGCCTGTAAAATCACCTTAAAAATTTTCATACCTCAAAATGTTATAAAAATTGTTAGCAAACTTATTGGGTGGTTAAAAAATTCTTGTTCCAGATAAAGAAAAAATTAGAAAGTTATCAGGAACGATAGGAGGTTGAAAAGAAAATGCTTTCATAATGAATAGGATGGAGATGTTCAGCTTTAATTATATTAAACATTCAGATACAGGCTGAATTGTTTACCCTCCTTTTGCAGGAATATGGCTTATACAAGAGCATCAATAGATCAAAGAATTTTTTCTTTATATTTAGCAGGTGTATCTTCAATTCTTGGAGCCAGAAATTTTATTACAACTGTGATTACAATAAAGCATATACATAAATCCCCAGTGATAAAGTTAGATCGAATATTATTTTTATGATTACATTAGCATTACAAGGGCTCCTGATATATTTAATTGAAATTACTACTAATCAAACAAAATATAATAATAAATAAGCTTTTAAAAATTTTGTTATGATAGAAACTAATACAGTTAATACCCAATCTTTTCCAGAGAGGAGAACTAAAATAATAATCAGAAGTAAAGAAACTATTTTAATTATGACAACCAGGCGCTGCATCAAACTTAACTGCAAGTAATGGCTTTTGATATGTCTTGATGGAAAAAATTATCATATTATACCTTTCCATAAAATCTGTAGAGAGATAATGACAATGAAAAAAGTACATGATTTTGTTGTTACCAAGAAAAATGGTTGTGATAAAGGCTCAGTGATAATGAGTCATGACGTAGTTATGATATAATAATGTCCTGTTTTGTCTTCTTTCTAAAATCATCTTAGGATTCAAATAACCAATGCAAACCTTATAAAATAGAGTAGCAATGAGTAACTTTAGCCAAATTTAGTTATATACATTTATCGATAATAAATAAGTTAGAAATATACTGTTAGAAATGATAATTATGCTTCTGATCTAATATTCATAGACTATTGACATGAGAAAACAAGTTTTAATTATCTTACACAAATTTCTTTATCACCTTTATATGTTTGCATAGAGTAACAAATAATATATCCCTGGATATTTTATTTCCTAACTACTTATGAAAAAAATATTATTTTTAACCCCTTGTAATTTTAAGAGAAAATTTAAGCTACTATGTTTTTGAAATTTGTCTATATTGAATCAAAGAGTTTGAACTAACTTTTTAACCCATTTATGCCAAAGGTAAAAATTTTTGAATTTTTGTCTGATATTCATATATATTAGTTTAAAAAAATTAAAAAACAAGAATTTGAAAGAAAATTTAGTTAAAGTTATATGGTTACAGAGTTACATGGTGTTCCAATAATGGAACACTAGGCAAAAGCACTACCTAATACATAAAATGTAGTCTTCAGTATGATAGTCCTGTGAGCACTTTATTTGAAGGGCAACATTGCATTTTTCACAGCAAAAAGTGGTATATTTGTGGCATTCCACATTTTTTTGGTTTGCTTTGATTACATGATTCTGGTCATCATAACGGGAGTCAACATTGCATTTCTAAGAAGGTCTTCCCAGTTTGGGCCGAATTACCATGGGTCTTCAGATAATGGCATGCCACATTCGAAAAGGTTTGAAAAAACGCGTGCAAGGTATGAGTTGGATGGAGAATGGGCATATAGAACATTGGGAAAACATGGCTGATGTTGTCCGAAGGCAACTCGAGGATGAATTTGAGCAGAAAAATCAGAAAGGAGAACCGTCTACCAATGGACGTGAGCAGTATGGACACCAAGAGAAGTAAAGAGATCATAAGAGAACCAAAGGAGTCTTGGAGCACAGACATCATAAGCAGGGAGAAGTCAGGTGGCAACGAGGGTGTCAAGGCTCACTATTAAAAACTGTATCACTGTACATAAGTAGTTGATGCCACTTGATATTTCCATTTAATAAAAACCTCTTCTCAAAGGAAAGAAGAGTGCATTACATTCCATCAAAGAGTTCTGTATAATATAGAATTATTGAGCTGGTTAAAAATCCATTTATATTATTCAAAGTTTTTGTTAATCCTTCCATAACTCTGTTTACTGTATTTTCAATTATAACATATTATCTCAAGAAATAATTCTGTTGCTTTGGAGTAGTAGGGACTGTTTGTTTTGTTCATAGAATTTGGAAATGGTAAGACAAGAGATGTTTTCATAGCAGTTATCTATAAGAAACTTATAAATTTCTTTCTTTGTGAATAAAGCTCTGAATGATTAAAGTTTTTCATCTAGAGGAAGGAAGATTCTTTCTGAGTGTGAGATTGTAACCTAAGTATATGAAATACGGTCCCGAAATAAATTAGTCATACATAAATGTATGGTTATTCTCAATGAGCTTGTCTTTTGCAACACCTCTATTCTAAGGCGTACTCATTAATATTTCAGTTTACCCGATCATTATCAATCCTTGTTCAGTGAATTAAAATGTGGAGGAAATTAAAAATATGTTGATCTCCACCAATGGATGAGTATAATGATGGTTGATGAATGGATCAGCGGTAAAAAGATATGAATTTGTATAAATGAGCAGGTAGAAATATCACTTACATGAGAAATATGTGGGTGCAGCGTTACTTTGATATGCATATATGAAAAAGTATGTTCATAAGTCTGAATTAAATTTTACCTATGTTTTATTCATTCTTTTTCCTCACGAAAACAATGTTTATAAAAAATTATTCTATAAATAGATTCAATAATGTCTTATGATTTTATAAACAGATAATATAAAATCAGATAGTTCTTACAAGTTGAACTTTTAGATTCAATAAAATAAGTAAGCTACTGATCCCTGGAAATTGTAAAAAAAGGTTTTTCTACATAAGAAGAATCAGAGCAAGTATGAGGTTGAAGCATTTTAAGGTCAATCATCCACATTGTTATCTGCTTCTTAATCTAAGGATAGAATACTATGAGAATATTAATCTATCAGCTACTAAATCCAAGTGAGCTATCCGAAGTGTAGAAAGGTATTTATAAAGATTACCATGCAATACTAAAGTTGCATACAACAGAGAAATTATACTCTGCATTTTCAAGTTACCTATCAGAGAATTGGTATCACAGTGTTCAGCTATTACACAGAGGAAGATGTATGGTCTGGAAAAATTGTGCATGTACAAATTTCAGAAAGGAAAGTACATCTTCTTTCCTTATTGAGAAAACAGAACAGAAAGACATGAAATTAATAATAACTCTAAAATATTTGCATTTAAAAATTTGAAATTCAATTGACAATGTTAAATTGTTAAACCTAATATGGCACTTACTGACTTAGCTCAGAAAAATATTGATATGAGTAAAGGTGCGCTTGCTTACAGCAAGCAATTGGAAAATATATTTTTTAATATAACGAATGGTTTTTCGAAAAAATTTATTCGGATAAGTAATGCTAAAGGGCATTTTCGCAGCGTACCCTGCGTTCATTTCAATTTCCCATGCATTTCTTACGGCAGCATTATTCCCGCCCTGGCGTCGAACCAAGGCAATCCTACGAAAATCACTGTCATCTTTCGCTTATGTATGATTATCTTTATAAAAACTCCAAATTCCAAATGGAAATACCTTAAGAAAGTACCTCAAAATGAGTCCTTAATTCCCTATGGATTTCTAATGAAGTTATAGTTAACGCCCCCTAGAATCGAACTTACGACCATTTATGACAATCTTAGGTATGCTTTTAAGTGAGAATGGTCCCTTTTATGACTGTGTGAAATTTCGAACCTCTGCGCAGTCGGAAAGTGTCATAAAAACCTTTCGGAAATATGGTCAATGTATTTTAAAAGGGAAAAATCGAGTTTACTGGACACTCTGGAATCGAACCCGTGACACATAGGCAAATGTTGATTTTTTACGAAGTACATTATGTAAGAATCTATACGTATAGAAGGTTTGAATGATCTATGTATCATATTAAGAGAGATACGATTTTTCAAAATTTGAAAATATTTCACTTCCTGGCATCGAACCCATGATCTTTTTTGGATAATTGATAACATTTTTGTATAGAAAGGTATATTATCTATAGCCACATGAAATTTGGTTGTTAAAAGACCCTGGAAAGTATTTCTTTAAAATTGTCAAAAATCGACTCCATGCATTCTTATGGAGAAAAATCCAACTTTGGGGCCTCCCTGAATCGAACCCATGATAGGTAGAGTGGGTTTTAGATTTTTTCCTGGGTTAGTCTTAGATGGCCATTTCGCAAAAAAATCAGCGAGCCGGTGTTCCCTGCGGTTTGGGCCAGATATTTGTATCCTCAAATTTTTTTGACCCCCTAGTTATCTATATATAATAGATACTTTTAAGTTAATTCTTACTAATTTCATTAGATCCTTGTAGAATATATCTTCCCCTTCTTTTCTGGATAATTTACAATATTGTTGGTTTCTCTAACATTATTTCATTTGCTATCCCTTTCTGTCATTCATTACCACTATTTACCTACACCGTCAAGAGTTGAAGGGTTGAATTCTTTCATAGAATTATTTCTAACACATCAATTACAATTTTTTTCAGATTTCCACAATACCTATAAATGTTTATGTGCTACCTAATCACTGGAACCCATGCACAATCATGTCCCATACTTTCTGAAAAAAAAACATTACACATCTTGAAGTTGTATTTGACATTTTAGTATGTGATAAAAGCAGAAGGTACTACTAGGTAGTTGATGTTCAACTTCCTTATACCTTACAGCCCTAAGAGAAGATGGCTGTAAGTGATCTAAGTGTTAACACAAATACATACAAATCCTTAAATGGCTAAACAATTATTGCTGAATTGAAGGTTTATCACTGTACAGAAGTAGTTGGCACCACTTGATCAATTCCACTTAATAAAAATCTGTTCTCAAAGGAAAAAATAGTTCATTACATTCCATCTAAGAGTTCTGCATTATATAGATATATTGAGCTGGTCAATAAATGCTTATATAACAATCAAGGTTTATGGAACTCTTTCCATAACTCTGTTTACTGTTATTTCAATAATAAAATTTAGTCTTAAAAGAATAATTCTGTTAATAAACTCTTTAGATAAAGACTCTCTGAATGAGCATTAAAGACATCTCTATATTGGTAACTGTCATCCCCTAATCTCTGAAAGGCTTTACTGCCTTTCATGTCTAAGACTCAGTAGATTGATTCATAGCGATGCAGCTCTGCATATCTGCCAGGCAAGTGGGAAGCCTGAATTCAAGTCCCAGTCATTTTACTTTCATTTAACCTCTATCTTATATACATTTACTACTAAACAGAAAGAAATACTTAATATTAATATGGTATGATAAACTAGTATTAAAATTCATTTTAGCTTCTAATGAAATAGAATCCCTCAAGTTGCAGCAAAGGACTAACCTAAAAAATAAGTGAATGAATAAATGATGTACCAATTGCTAGTTCCAAATGATACAGAAATATTCAGTCTTAATGCATGAAATTGAAATGAAAAACAATTGAATAGGAATATATATCCTTATTATGTTGTACAGAAATATAATCAAAGGTAGCATATGTTAATAAAGATATGGAAGCTTCTGCTTAAAAATTATAAACGGAGTTCCATCAAAACTAAGTGATATGGGTTATTTCATTTAATCTTTATAATTGGTTAGTATGTCCTCCTGTAAGTACAGAATTAAATGAAGCAGGGAGCATGATCATAATGAGGTACGTGTGAGGATTTCGTCCTTTCCGAACATAACTCATGAAGAAGCAAAGTGAAATGAAAAATTTAGGAAACATAAAAGAAATACGGGAAAAAATTCAATAAATATAATTTAATAAAAAATATTTCTCACTAAACTCAATGTGAGGTGAATGTTATATAGAGTCTCAATGTAGTTGGGAGTTAGTACAGATTGGTATGATTTATTCATAGAATTTGGAAATGGTAAGACAAAAGCTGTTATCTAGGTAAACATACAGAGAAGCTTGGAGAATTATATTAATGCAGCAGTATCTAGATATGCATAAATTATATGATATCATTAAAGAAAGGAAATTATGACAACCAGATATTGTGTAACCAATCATTTATTGAGATATTTTGACGACAGAATCTAAGAAGGTATTATAATTTTATTACTCACACCATGGTGTAGATTTTATGACAGTCAATCTGATTCTTGAGAATGCATGTATTTTGAGCGAAGTTCAATATGAATTATAGCTGAAATCACTCAACTGTCAATAGTGCCACTACTGTTTAGCAATCAAACATTTGTATTTAAACTCACTTTAACATTATTAACAGCTTCGATCAGCACTAAGAAATCTAATATCCAAGATATTAAATTAACATTACATGCTGATAGAAGTAATCGATCTTGTAAAACAAAGTTAAAAATGTTTCAAAATACTCAGATACGTTACTTAGTTTAGAGGTTTTATAATAATTAGGAAAGAATAAGGCTTTATGCATCACTAGATAATATGTAAAACAAGGGCAGAGAATGTACTTAAGATGAACATGTAATCAGTAAGAGAAAGAAAATTGCCATGGACGTTTTCGTAAAAATTTGATCGCCTTAATCTAGCTCCAGCGCCTTCTTTAGATATTCTTTTCCATTTTCTTCTATCACACTCAGATGAATTTCCCGCAAACGTTTTCGAAACGTATCGATATGAGTGCGGCGACTAATCGTCTCGATTCTAAGCAAGATCACTCGCCGTCTTCAGTGACTTACTTACCGTTGAAGAGTTATATCGTGCATTGTGCACTAAGAATGGGATATTGCGAATTCTTCGGTTTCACGAAGAGCAAATGGTTGTGTCGTACGCTCATCTTTCTCTCCGTGTTCGGATTTCGGCTGTTTTTGGACTGACGAAGTAGCTAGTTACCTATAACGAGATTTAACGTGCGACAAAGTACTCGGTATGAGGAACTTCTATTTGGAGGTAAGTTATCGTTAGCATTTCGTATCTTTTTTTATTTTATCTACGTTATCCATTCCTGGAACGCTTTGGTATCATCGTCACTGGCCCGGAGGAATAAAATACCGATTTCTTAAACGAAGAGACGAGGTAAGGAACAAGTGGAAAGCATAATTTTAAAGGCAAGGAAATTATTATAAGACATCCTTTCTAAACGTTTCCCTCCAAAACATGTCCTTCGTAACCCATGACCCCTTACCGGAAATGGCGAGACAGAAAGGCCCAATCGGGTACATGGTTCTTGAATAAGTGATGAAATGCTATAAAAGCGTGGTATAAATGGTTAAATTTCAATACATCATTTTAAATATTTTCAGTAATTGATATCGATAAATTGATTATTAGAAATCAAACTAAAGTTTGTTTTTCTCATTCTATGAACGTAAACAAGAGAAGATGAGGAATTATAATTTACGTGAAGGAAATAAAATGAAGAAAAATTATTTAAGGAGCTGGCAGGTAATAGGTTTTCGATGAAACACTTCAAAATTAAAAAGTGTTATTGTTAGCGTAGTTGTTTTTAGGAGGGAAACATGAGGTTTCCACCAATCAGAGCGCAGGATTTTCCGCCGGAAATCAACAACAGGAGGAAAACTTCAGTTCGAGCGGAGATTTCATTGAGAGCGGTTGGCAGTGACCATCACGTCGGAGGATGTTGAGTCAAGAGTACGAGTCATATGGCGAGGAGGACGCATGGATTGTGGATCAAGAGTTATGTTGCACGGATAAATGGTGGTACAAGAGATCCGCTGCCATCGAGTTTCGCGGTTCGAGTAAAACCGCGGTGGTGAATCTTTTTTATGCATATGCTGTTAGCGTATTTACGTTCTGGTTTCTATTTTCTTTCCTGTTCGATTGCTCGCTTTGCTCACGTTATTGTATGTAGGTAATATACCATAATATAACGATGTTTATTTTGTTTTGTGGATGGTTTATTTTATAATGAGTTGGTATAATATGATGATAAGGTATTGTGTGATTTGTAGGCATTATGTGATGAGTAGTTATTAGGTTATGATAGGGATTG
The DNA here is from genome assembly GCA_020796165.1 of Pantala flavescens. Taxonomy (NCBI): domain Eukaryota; kingdom Metazoa; phylum Arthropoda; class Insecta; order Odonata; family Libellulidae; genus Pantala; species Pantala flavescens. The sequence goes on from CM036882.1 coordinate 20,829,925, forward strand.
ACTGCGCGCGGTCACTCATGTTCTGGGCCTGGTTCATGTCGTTAGTTTTCTTGGTCTTGGTTTCTGAGTTTGTCGTTCGTATTGATTTTGGAATTGTTTATGTATATGGCTGTGTATAAGCATTATTAGTGTGACTATGTATGTGTGTATGTGCGCGCGCGCTACACTTTTGTGTTGGGATGTAATGATATAATAACGATGTGTTTTTTACAGGTTCTTAATGATATTTTTTTACAGGCACATAATCATATTTTTTTACAGGCTAATAATGATCTTTTTTTCAGGTACTCATGATGTTTTTATTGTTATTTGATGGTAAATTTCCCTCACTGTCTGTTGTTTCGTAACCATGTTGCATTTTTTTCAGAGGTGTTAATAATGGTAGGTACCAGTTTCATAGTTCTCTGCATGTATTATAAGATTTTGAATCCATTTTAACAAAGCACTCTTTTTTAGGTATCATGATGGGGTTTGTTGTTGGATCCATGGGAGTTTAAAGGAGAAATGAGCCAAAGAGTCCAAGTCTACGATCACCCTCACGCGGTGGGATACCCGGGAGCAGTGCCTACGGTTCATGTGATATTTTAGTTGTTTTTTGATGGTACATTTCCTTTTTTTCTGTTGTTTCGTTACCATGTTGCAATTTTTTTCAGAGGTTTTGATAATGGTAGGTACCAGTTTCATAGTTCTCTGAATGTATTATAAGATTTTGAATCCATTTTAACAAAGCACTCTTTTTCAGGATTCATGATGGGGTTTGTTGTTAAGACCATGGGAGATGACAGTTGCTGAAAAGTCCAAGTCTACGATCACCCTCACGCGGTGGGAAACTCGGGAGCAGTGCCTACGGATCACGCTCACGCGATATGGAACCCGAAGACCGCCGCAACGCTTGTCATGCGTAGATTTTCATGTGTATGTTACATGTTGTTTACATCAAATCAGTTTGTACTGATCATGTATTTAATTTGTTAAAGTATGTATTTTTATGAGTTGGAGTCTTAATCATTTCAATAACAAGGCCTTGTTTGGTAGTTTAACTTTCTGTCATTGCAACTGATGTACAGAAATGGAATGGTGCCCATGCTTGTGTGTGTGTGTGATACGAGTGCTTGTGAGTGCGGAGTATACTCCTGTGTGCATGTTTAGTTTCGCGGTTCCGAATTATTAGTAGTAGAATCTTGGTTGTACTAACTAACTGGTGGTGGTAGGATTTTGTGTGCTGAGAGTGTGGGTTCCATTCCAAACTGTGCATTTTAAGCAAATGAAGCTTCACATTTCATCACATTTGTTTTGATCAGAGCTGATATTGGATTTTTAAATATATTGCTTGGTTTTTGTATATGCTGGATCTAAATTACCCCCAGAAACTGGATTTCATTGTAAAAATTGCTCATATTTCGTAGCTGTGTGTAACTGAATTATATATCTGTGTCTTGCGGGTTTTTTCTGCTCCCGTTCTCATGTGAGCTTTTTCCCGCGCGTGGGTTTTACTCTGGAAGCAGTAAAAGAAGGAGGTTTAATCCCACTAGTGTTCATATTCGAATAAATTGAATTTTTTTGAAAGATAATTTTCTGTGTTTCTTGAAGCCTCCCTGCTAACCTTATTACTTTGACGAGTTGCCACAGTTCAAAAAAAGAGTCTAGGGAATTCGCCACTTATGACCTCTAAGTTTAAATGAATTATTGAGTTAATTTTTCCTTTCCTGGTCTGAAAATCAACTTCGATACGTTTTTACAACTTTTCGATTTGCGATTTCCGGGCATGAGAAAATCTTGAAAACTTGTAATTTGTTTCTCACGGGAGCAAAATTAAAACTTCCCCTATGGAAAGCAATTATGATGAAAAATGCGATAAAAAGACTCTGCGATTGATGAAGGATAAATAAAAATTTCAGTTGATTCTGAACTTAAAATCGAATTTGCAATCGTACACCATCCTATTGATGAGGAAACGCAGTCTCTCCATCTAGTGTTCTATCGCCGTGAATTAACAGCTGATGTTTATTTAACCGATGCACAATTTGGACCGCCCGATGTAAAAGATGGTTGAGTCCAGTTAAATGAATTTTCGAAAAAACACGGTAAATCTAAAGCTAATGACAGGAGGGAACTTAGTTCAAAGGCCCGAATTATAAGTAACTTTTCTAATTCTTTTAGAGAGACCGTGCTAGCTCATAAATTCGCGTTTCATATCTCTAAGTGTATGGAAATAAGATTTTAGACAAATCAAAGACAAAGTCATCGTTTCCTTTTGTATAAATGAACAGGTAATCTACGCGTTACACCAAGGATTGATCGGCAAAAACACCAGCGTTAACAGTTGCATCCGAAGAGAGAGATGGCAGTTTAGAACTGTTCTTGTCTCGTAAAACACAAGTGATTAATTAATTTTCGCGTTCAAATTAACTTCCTTCGCCACATTCACGTTGAATCGTTGTCCTTGTGTGAAAATGGATATCCACTCCCAATTTTTGTACTGCTATTGAGCTGAAATTTACCAAAGAAAATTAAAGGCTTCATAGTATTCGAAAAGGTTTGAAAAAACGCGTGCAAGGTATGAGTTGGATGGAGAATGGGCATATAGAACATTGGGAAAACATGGCTGATGTTGTCCGAAGGCAACTCGAGGATGAATTTGAGCAGAAAAATCAGAAAGGAGAACCGTCTACCAATGGACGTGAGCAGTATGGACACCAAGAGAAGTAAAGAGATCAAAAGAGAACCAAAGGAGTCTTGGAGCACAGACATCATAAGCAGGGAGAAGTCAGGTGGCAACGAGGGTGTCAACGCTCACTATTAAAAACTGTATCACTGTACATAAGTAGTTGATGCCACTTGATATTTCCATTAAATAAAAACCTCTTCTCAAAGGAAAGAAGAGTGCATTACATTCCATCAAAGAGTTCTGTATAATATAGAATTATTGAGCTGGTTAAAAATCCATTTATATTATTCAAAGTTTTTGTTAATCCTTCCATAACTCTGTTTACTGTATTTTCAATTATAACATATTATCTCAAGAAATAATTCTGTTGCTTTGGACTAGTAGGGACTGTTTGTTTTGTTCATAGAATTTGGAAATGGTAAGACAAGAGATGTTTTCATAGCAGTTATCTATAAGAAACTTATAAATTTCTTTCTTTGTGAATAAAGCTCTGAATGATTAAAGTTTTTCATCTAGAGGAAGGAAGATTCTTTCTGAGTGTGAGATTGTAACCTAAGTATATGAAATACGGTCCCGAAATAAATTAGTCATACATAAATGTATGGTTAATCTCAATGAGCTTGTCTTTTGCAACACCTCTATTCTAAGGCGTACTCATTAATATTTCAGTTTACCCGATCATTATCAATCCTTGTTCAGTGAATTAAAATGTGGAGGAAATTAAAAATATGTTGATCTCCACCAATGGATGAGTATAATGATGGTTGATGAATGGATCAGCGGTAAAAAGATATGAATTTGTATAAATGAGCAGGTAGAAATATCACTTGATGTAATGATGATGGCATCCATAAGAGGAAGCTTTATGATCAAAGAATAATATAATTGTTTGTGTGAAATCAATGAGATCAATTAAATTATGAGGAGATCCAGAATTGGTCAACCTGGGTGAACCTTTAGGGATACTTTTCACTAAATACACATAAAGAGAAGCTTGGAGAAATATGTGGGTGCAGCGTTACTTTGATATGCATAATTTATGTGATTTCATTAATGAAAGGGAATTATGAGAACCAGATACCGTTTAACCAATGATTGATTGAGATATTTTGACGACGGGATCTAAGAAGGTATTATAATTTTATTACTCTCACCATGGTACAGATTTTATGACAGTCAATCTAATTCATGAGAATGCATGTACTGTGAGGTAAGCTCAATGTGATTTATAGCTGAAATTACTCAACTGTTTTCACTATGTTTACAAATAACTACAAATACATGCAATCAAATTACAAAACAAGGAATTATATTCTACTGTTTAGCAATCAAACATTTGTATTTAAACTCACTTTAACATTATTAACAGCTTCGATCAGCACTAAGAAATCTAATATCCAAGATATTAAATTAACATTACATGCTGATAGAAGTAATCGATCTTGTAAAACAAAGTTAAAAATGTTTCAAAATACTCAGATACGTTACTTAGTTTAGAGGTTTTATAATAATTAGGAAAGAATAAGGCTTTATGCATCACTAGATAATATGTAAAACAAGGGCAGAGAATGTACTTAAGATGAACATGTAATCAGTAAGAGAAAGAAAATTGCCATGGACGTTTTCGTAAAAATTTGATCGCCTTAATCTAGCTCCAGCGCCTTCTTTAGATATTCTTTTCCATTTTCTTCTATCACACTCAGATGAATTTCCCGCAAACGTTTTCGAAACGTATCGATATGAGTGCGGCGACTAATCGTCTCGATTCTAAGCAAGATCACTCGCCGTCTTCAGTGACTTACTTACCGTTGAAGAGTTATATCGTGCATTGTGCACTAAGAATGGGATATTGCGAATTCTTCGGTTTCACGAAGAGCAAATGGTTGTGTCGTACGCTCATCTTTCTCTCCGTGTTCGGATTTCGGCTGTTTTTGGACTGACGAAGTAGCTAGTTACCTATAACGAGATTTAACGTGCGACAAAGTACTCGGTATGAGGAACTTCTATTTGGAGGTAAGTTATCGTTAGCATTTCGTATCTTTTTTTATTTTATCTACGTTATCCATTCCTGGAACGCTTTGGTATCATCGTCGCTGGCCCGGAAGATTAAAATACCGATTTCAAGGAGACGTGGTATGGAAGAGGGATTGAGGTATTTTAAAGGAGACTACTTGATCATCCAACTTGCAGCCTAAAGCAGAGAAATCTTGGCAAATTCCTCCTCCTGTCTAAAACAGGCTGTCCGAAATAAAAATGTTTTCCTTCGAAGGATAAAACTATGCCTATCCGTATAATACCGTAAACTATAATATAGCCATCGTCTACATTTATGATTACCCTTAGCATTCTCAGAAGCTTCTAGTTGCTTCGACCTTAAACATACGTTCATTAAGTACGAAACTGAAAATCGCTCTACTGTACCAGTATGGGAATACCACGTAAACGCTTGGTATTAGGCATAGCGATCTAAAAATAGTGAATTAAGTTTGCAAATTATTCTGCTATAGTTGAGTAAATTTACAAAATATTCGACTGTCACGACCGAGTTGAAATTTTCTTTGCAGATAGTAAACGGCAGAGATGAGCGAAGAAAATCTTCAAGCATGTCTCCTTTATGGTTTGTATTTCGCATAGCGATCTGGAATTAGTGGAATACGCTTGCAAATTGTTCTGCCGTACTTTAAGATAATTTACAAAATATTCCACGACCGAAGTGGAATTTTCCTTGCATATAGTACACGGAAGAGACGGGCGATCTTCAAGCAGGTCTCGATTGATTTACTAATATGGTATAAAAATAGTTATCTAAGATATAAATTTTTTGCATAGGATGAAATTTTCTCTTTTTCTCTTCTCTTCTCAAATAAGTCTTCTTCTTAATTTCAACGCTGTCAGCGGGTCCGGTGGTGGTGCTGATAATTGCCAGAGCAAAGCTATCTCGAACCGTGATTTTTTTAAGCTACTATGATGATGATAAATGCTGAAGGAAGGGATATTTATGCGCTAAAGATCATTATCGTAGTTGAAATGTTCCGCGATACGTTTAATGAGGAATCTTAAAACGAAACCTTAAATCTTTTCCGGTTCGCAAAACTGACGTACACCATATCGTCAACCTAACGTTATCAAGTTTGGCAAGCTATCGTAAACAAACTGGGCAATCTAACGTATACCATTTGGTATACATATCGAATAGTCGGATACGGATGAGTAAGTCGTCAAGCATGGACCTCAAATGGGAAGCGAAGCTTTAGAGTATCATGAAATTGAGATAAAATATGCTATTGATTGAAATATTGTTAGACAGTGAATAAAGCTTCTTTTGAAATACATTTGCATTCGTCTTTTACTACCCGCAAGCAAAAGTGCATTTTCGAGAGAAAGGTCTCAAACACACCCGAGCTCGTTATAATGGTTAAACGCGTAAGGGCGTGCCACAGGAATTCCAATCTTATACGGAGAATCAATTATAATTTAATGTTTCTAATTTGAAATCACCATATCCGTTCGCTATTGATAATCGTTGTTCAATACGGAGGTGCGTGAGAGGTAGTAGATGAGCTTTAATTCGCTGAGTATTTTTTAGATGACTGATTTTAAGTTCCCCTTCGCGAATTGGGATCATAAGAGGCAGGCAAAATGCAGTGAAACTTGTTGTAAACCGCGTTTCAATATGGACCGCGAAGGATTGGTACGGATTTGTTGAAAGGAACATCGTCATCTGGTTTGAAGGGTTCGTAATTAAATATTTTTTACAAATAGGCCAGCCTGAAACTGCACGCTTTCGAAGCATTTAGTTTAAGGATAAATTCCTTCAAAAGCCCTCCTCAAATCGCGCAGTTCTCTTCATTTTATTTATTCGTTCCTCGCCTTTCTGTACACGTCCACCGCGGAAGCTGTTTCCTGTATTCGTTGCAGTCGTTCTTTCCATTCTGGTTCGTTACTTTCGCAAGCATCTAACATTCGCGTTCGACAGTAACTTAGCAATGAATGAAAATCGATCCATCTCTTGTCTCTTCGAAGAAACGAAACTTGATGGAGTTTTAAACATAAAGATCGCCAAAGGTTGAATTCGATACGTAAAATTTTGAAGCTCGAATGAGGAAAAACGGATATAGGTCGACAGCGTTCGTCGTAGGGAAAATTTTCTAAACTGAAATCCGACAGAGGGCTAACTCGCTGCCCGTCTCACTTGGCGGTCGTTGCTCGTGAAAAACGTTTGTGACTAGTGAATCGAGTGGATTACGCGGTTTCGTATCAATCCTACGGCTTTAAAGATTCAACGATTCCCAGCGGGTGATGCGATTGTGAACGTAATGTAGTGTGAATCGGTTATCCGTCGAAACAAGAAGATCGATTAGATACGGCAGCGTCGCAAAAGAAGGCATCGTCTTTTGAGCGCAAGGGAAGTGCTTCGGGGGAAGGTCCGAGAAGAGTTCTGTGGTGAGTCCCATCGGAAATGTTTCCGTACGCCCTTGTTTTCTGCGACGACGTGAATGTGTCCCTCGAATTCTACCTCCCGATCGCTTGGGAGCGAAGGGTACCTGCATTCCAATCTTTCGCCACGTTACATAACTCGGTCGCTGTATGCAAGAGTGATGATAATATTATTGCACGATAGCTCCCAGCCGTAACGCGCATATGGTCTCGTAACATATCGTGGCAATGCGAACTTTATTGAGTTTCCGAGCCGAACTTTGGCTCGTTAGATCTCGGGCGTAGCATCATAGTTTATTCGAGGATGGTTTCATCCTCAATGGAGTGCATTAAATTAGAAGGAGAAGGAAATTAATGACTGGATAGAGGGAGGATGTTGACACGGTGAGGTCGCTGTGGAAAGTGAATAACGCACGGCGGTATTTCGAGACGCGGTTGTCACCGGCGGGAATGATAAATCGGAGGAAGATTTTTGAAAATAAACTTGAGGTGAGTCGTAACCGATTAAAATTTCATGAAGATTAGTATTTATTATGATTTTTACCTACTACGTGAGTCTTACCGCACAACAATACTTGGTTCATAAGTATCGTCAACTCATTTCTTGCGATTTCAAGAGAACCGCCATTGTTCGCGGTGGACATAAAAGTAGAGAGAAATTTTGGTGACGTTCGCTCGGTAATCGGATAAAGGAATTTTTGGCAATGAATTTAACAATACAGTGTCTGCACTGACAGCGGTGGTATAATTTTCAGCCAATCAGAAGCGAGATAAATGTTTAGCGGCAATTCGAAATTTATAAATTTCCATTTATTAACATCTTATTTAGGTAAGACGTAGATTAAGCTATTCTCTGCATTTCGGAGCGTGCCAAAGCTCTGACCTCTCAAATCCTTTTGCCATCGTCCGTTTTACAGTCCTATTTTTTACGAATAACTGCTTTGCCACAAACAGTATATGTTTTCAACCGTGCAATCTCTTACTGTGATATCATATTTTAATGTCGTTAAGTTGGAAGGGAACTGCACATAAATTAATAACCATTCTGAGTTTTAATTGAATTGAATAGCCATGAGAGTGTTATTGTAGTAGAATTAAGCCTTGGTTCTGGAAGTATGCTTCCTCTTTTAATGAATTCTTTCAATTGCAGGATGCCTTTTGAAAGGGGAACTTTCGCCATCCTATCCACGAGGTGAGGGCAGAGTCTTCACGGAATGAATTCAAAGCCCGTCCTTAGATTATGGAAGACATTGTGTGAGTAGATTACTCTTCCAAGGTTTGACCTCCAACTGGCCACCCTTGTTTTTACATGGACATGAATGTGTCTATCTATTATTTGATGCATAATTAATGTAGTGATCGAATGTACGGTTTCATATTGGTGAAGGAGGATCGAAATACTTTTTGCTGCAAATCAAAATGAGTAACAAGAAAGTGCCATGAGCATTCAGCATTATTCTCATCAGTTTCCATTCCACCTGCAGTCAAGTCATCCCTGTTGATAAAATGTTTTATATCTCCTCTCCTCACTTTCTTAATTCTTCCTTCATTTTCAAATGAAGCAGATTGCGATAATTCGTGTCCTTTCAGCAGGCGCTCTTTTCATCTTCTTTCTGCACTAATTGTTGTATCCTCGGACCTTCTATTGCCAACGTATGTCCCTATCTATGCATTTCATGTCCTCTGTTTACAGCCGCCAATGTGTTACAGAAGCTCGAATGTTTGCTTTGAATTATTTTCGGTGCACCTTTGAAAAGGACTGCAGGTTTCCAACTTGCCTCACAGCGTATAGAGGCTGAATTCAAAGATTGCTCGGTCGCTTTTCCATTCATTCGCTTCTTCATCCATCGCCTACGATTCAAGCATGCATTCCTGGAACATCATAGCAGGATCTTCCTCCTGAATATTTCATTGATTTCGACCGTATTTTCTTTGGTCCCAATGGTATATCTTCCATCGTATGTTCTGCTTCTTGGAAGACTCTCCAAGAAAGAAAATTGAAGTATCTTTTCTCCACCAGCTGTTTCATACACAGCTGTGTTTTTCCATCGCTAATAAGAATTTCCATTCATTCCTTCTGATGATTCCTTTAATTGTGGATCTTGTAACCTCCTTCGGTCAGTATGTGCAAGGATGAATCCATTGAGGCTTTATTATTTACTTCAACATCCTTGTTGGTACCTTAATAGTGATCATTTTACCTTTACTGAGCTGCCTTGCATTCTAGAGCTGAACCGTGGCCTACAACGTCACAAGCCTCACGCTTATTTAAGGCTTGTGAGCAACCTCTCCTCTGGCATATTGCATTCATACATCCTCAGAGCAGAGTCGAGGTTGGATGGATTTAATGCACCAATCTTCGATCGTCACACAACGCTTTTCTGGTCTTTGGCAGGTTGTCTCCTTTCAGTCTACTGTTAGAGTTCAATTTCCAAGTCAAAAAATGCTGAAGAAGATGCATGATATTGAGCTCCTTATATGCAGGATGTTTTCAGCATTGATTTTACTTCTGCCATGGTTTCCTGCAAATGTCTTTGGCACTGGCATGTTTCATTTGTTGTCAAGACCATTGCATTGGCCTTAAACTCTTGGATAGGTTCTCCATTTTGCAGCTGTTTTTTTAATCTTTCAGAGATTTTTGTGGTATCCCCCTTTAAAAAAGTTTCACTGACCCCAGTTCATTCTCCTTGACTGTCGAAAGCAAAACACCTCAATCCACATCGACTTGAGGATATTACATTGGACTGGAAAAGTGTAATGTACATTCCCACTCCACAGTATGAGTGCAAGATTCTCCTGCTCTTCAGGTCCTCAATACTTCTGATTCTCTCTCTCCCAGAAGTGAAGTAATCACTGCATTCTTTAATGATTAAATATCCCTTTCCTTCCAGATGCATGAAATTTCTCCTGAGTAGATGATAGCTGTCGAGGAACTACAGCACAGGTCGATTGGCCGGATGCGGATGAATAAGTCGTCAAGCATGGACCACGAATGGAAAGCGTAGCCTAAGAGTACCATGAAATTGGGATAAAATATACTATTGATTGAAATGTTATTAGACAGTAAATAAAGCTTCTTTTGATATACATTTGCATTCGTGTTTTACTACCCGCAAGCGAAAGTGCGTTTTCGAGAGAAAGGTCTCAAACACACCCGAGCTCGTTATAATGGTTTAACGCGTAAGGGCATGCAACAGGAATGCCAATCTTATACGGAGAATCAATTATAATTTAATGTTTCTTATTTGAAATCTCGATATCCGTTGGCTATAGATAATCGTTGTTCTATACGGAGGTGCGTGAGAGGTAGTAGATGAGCATTAATTCGCTGAGTATTTTTTAGTTGCTGTCCTCTATTTATAAAAAGTGAAACGATTGCTTTGATTCATCAGCTCAGTCGCGTTCGCTCGCTCTCGCACGCGCATTTTCTCGATGACTGATTTTATCGCGAATTGGGATCATAAGAGGCAGGCAAAATGCAGTGAAACTTGTTGTAAACCGCGTTTCAATATGGACCGCGAAGGATTGGTACGGATTTGTTGAAAGGAACATCGTCATCTGGTTTGAAGGGTTCGTAATTAAATATTTTTTACGAATAGGCCAGCCTGAAACTGCACGCTTTCGAAGCATTTAGTTTAAGGATAAATTCCTTCAAAAGCCCTCCTCAAATCGCGCAGTTCTCTTCATTTTATTTATTCGTTCCTCGCCTTTCTGTACACGTCCACCGCGGAAGCTGTTTCCTGTATTCGATGCAGTCGTTCTTTCCATTCTGGTTCGTTACTTTCGCAAGCATCTAACATTCGCGTTCGACAGTAACTTATCAATGAATGAAAATCGATCCATCTCTTGTCTCTTCGAAGAAACGAAACTTGATGGAGTTTTAAACATAAAGATCGCCAAAGGTTGAATTCGATACGTAAAATTTTGAAGCTCGAATGAGGAAAAACGGATATAGGTCGACAGCGTTCGTCGTAGGGAAAATTTTCTAAACTGAAATCCGACAGAGGGCTAACTCGCTGCCCGTCTCACTTGGCGGTCGTTGCTCGTGAAAAACGTTTGTGACTAGTGAATCGAGTGGATTACGCGGTTTCGTATCAATCCTACGGCTTTAAAGATTCAACGATTCCCAGCGGGTGATGCGATTGTGAACGTAATGTAGTGTGAATCGGTTATCCGTCGAAACAAGAAGATCGATTAGATACGGCAGCGTCGCAAAGGAAGGCATCGTCTTTTGAGCGCAAGGGAAGTGCTTCGGGGGAAGGTCCGAGAAGAGTTCTGAGGTGAGTCCCATCGGAAATGTTTCCGTACGCCCTTGTTTTCTGCGACGACGTGAATGTGTCCCTCGAATTCTACCTCCCGATCGCTTGGGAGCGAAGGGTACCTGCATTCCAATCTTTCGCCACGTTACATAACTCGGTCGCTGTATGCAAGAGTGATGATAATATTATTGCACGATAGCTCCCAGCCGTAACGCGCATATGGTCTCGTAACATATCGTGGCAATGCGAACTTTATTGAGTTTCCGAGCCGAACTCTGGCTCGTTAGATCTCGGGCGCAGAATCATAGTTTATTCGAGGATGGTTTCATCCTCAATGGAGTGCATTAAATTAGAAGGAGAAGGAAATTAATGACTGGATAGAGGGAGGATGTTGACACGGTGAGGTCGCTGTGGAAAGTGAATAACGCACGGCGGTGTTTCGAGACGCGGTTGTCACCGGCGGGAATGATAAATCGGAGGAAGATTTTTGAAAATAAACTTGAGGTGAGTCGTAACCGATTAAAATTTCATGAAGATTAGTATTTATTATGATTTTTACCTACTACGTGAGTCTTACCGCACAACAATACTTGGTTCATAAGTATCGTCAACTCATTTCTTGCGATTTCAAGAGAACCGCCTTTGTTCGCGGTGGACATAAAAGAAGAGAGAAATTTTGGTGACGTTCGCTCGGTAATCGGATAAAGGAATTTTTGGCAATGAATTTAACAATACAGTGTCTGCACTGACAGCGGTGGTATAATTTTCAGCCAATCAGAAGCGAGATAAATGTTTAGCGGCAATTCGAAATTTATAAATTTCCATTTATTAACATCTTATTTAGGTAAGACGTAGATTAAGCTATTCTCTGCATTTCGGAGCGTGCCAAAGCTCTGACCTCTCAAATCCTTTTGCCATCGTCCGTTTTACAGTCCTATTTTTTACGAATAACTGCTTTGCCACAAACAGTATATGTTTTCAACCATGCAATCTCTTACTGTGATATCATATTTTAATGTCGTTAAGTTTGAAGAGAACTGCACATAAATTAATAACCATTCTTAGTTTTAATTGAATTGAATAGCCATGAGAGTGTTATTGTAGTAGAATTAAGCCTTGGTTCTGGAAGTATGCTTCCTCTTTTAATGAATTCTTTCAATTGCAGGATGCCTTTTGTAAGGGGAACTTTCGCCATCCTATCCACGAGGTGAGGGCAGAGTCTTCACGGAATGAATTGCATAGCCCGTCCATAGATTATGGAAGACATTGTGTGAGTAGATTACTCTTCCAAGGTTTGACCTCCAACTGACCACCCTTGTTTTCACATGGACATGAATGTGTCTATCTATTATTTGATGCATAATTAATGTAGTGATCGAATGTACGGTTTCATATTGGTGAAGGAGGATCGAAATACTTTTTGCTGCAAATCAAAATGAGTAACAAGAAAGTGCCATGAGCATTCAGCATTATTCTCATCAGTTTCCATTCCACCTGCAGTCAAGTCATCTTTGTTGATAAAATGTTTTATATCTCCTCTCCTTACTTTCTTAATTCTTCCTTCATTTTCAAATGAAGCAGATTGCGATAATTCGTGTCCTTTCAGCAGGCGCTCTTTTCATCTTCTTTCTGGACTAATTGTTGTATCCTCGGACCTTCTATTGCCAACGTATGTCCCTATCTATGCATTTCATGTCCTCTGTTTACAGCCGCCAATGTGTTACAGAAGCTCGAATGTTTGCTTTGAATTATTTTCGGTGCACCTTTGAAAAGGACTGCAGATTTCCAACTTGCCTCACAGCGTATAGAGGCTGAATTCAAAGATTGCTCGGTCGCTTTTCCATTCATTCGCTTCTTCATCCATCGCCTACGATTCAAGCATGCATTCCTGGAACATCATAGCAGGATCTTCCTCCTGAATATTTCATTGATAGACCGTAATTTCTTTGGTCCCAATGGTATATCTTCCATCGTATGTTCTGCTTCTTGTAAGACTCTCCAAGAAAGAGAATTGAAGTATCTTTTCTCCACCAGCTGTTTCATACACAGCTGTGTTTTTCCATCGCTAATAAGAATTTCCATTCATTCCTTCTGATGATTCCTTTAATTGTGGATCTTGTAACCTCCTTCGGTCAGTATGTGCAAGGATGAATCCATTGAGGCTTTATTATTTACTTCAACATCCTTGTTGGTACCTGAATAGTGATCATTTTACCTTTACTGAGCTGCCTAGCATTCTAGAGCTAAACCGTGGCCTACAACGTCACAAGCATCACGCTTATTTAAGGCTTGTGAGCAACCTCTCCTCTGGCATATTGCATTCATACATCCTCAGAGCAGAGTCGAGGTTGGATGGATTTAATGCACCAATCTTCGATCGTCACACAACGCTTTTCTGGTCTTTGGCAGGTTGTCTCCTTTCAGTCGACTTTTAGAGTTCAATTTCCAAGTCAAAAAATGCTGAAGAAGATGCATGATATTGAGCTCCTTATACGCAGGATGTTTTCAGCATTGATTTTACTTCTGCCATGGTTTCCTGCAAATGTCTTTGGCACTGGCATGTTTCATTTGTTGTCAAGACCATTACATTGGCCTTAAACTCTTGGATAGGTTCTCTATTTTGCAGCTGTATTTTTAATCTTTAGAGATTTTTGTGGTATCCCCCTTTAAAAAAGTTTCACTGACCCCAGTTCATTCTCCTTGACTGTCGAAAGCAAAACACCTCAATCCACATCGACTTGAGGATATTACATTGGACTGGAAAAGTGTAATTTACATTCCCACTCCACAGTATGAGTGCAAGATTCTCCTGCTCTTCAGGTCCTCAATACTTCTGATTCTCTCTCTCCCAGAAGTGAAGTAATCACTGCATTCTTTAATGATTAAATATCCCTTTCCTTCCAGATGCATGAAATTTCTCCTGAGTAGATGATAGCTGTCGAGGAACTACAGCACAGGTCGATTGGCCGGATGCGGATGAATAAGTCGTCAAGCATGGACCACGAATGGAAAGCGTAGCCTAAGAGTACCATGAAATTGGGATAAAGTATGCTATTGATTGAAATGTTATTAGACAGTGAATAAAGCTTCTTTTGATATACATTTGCATTCGTGTTTTACTACCCGCAAGCGAAAGTGCGTTTTCGAGAGAAAGGTCTCAAACACACCCGAGCTCGTTATAATGGTTTAACGCGTAAGGGCATGCAACAGGAATGCCAATCTTATACGGAGAATCAATTATAATTTAATGTTTCTTATTTGAAATCTCGATATCCGTTGGCTATAGATAATCGTTGTTCTATACGGAGGTGCGTGAGAGGTAGAAGATGAGCATTAATTCGCTGAGTATTTTTTAGTTGCTGTCCTCTATTTATAAAAAGTGAAACGATTGCTTTGATTCATCAGCTCAGTCGCGTTCGCTCGCTCTCGCACGCGCATTTTCTCGATGACTGATTTTATCGCGAATTGGGATCATAAGAGGCAGGCAAAATGCAGTGAAACTTGTTGTAAACCGCGTTTCAATATGGACCGCGAAGGATTGGTACGGATTTGTTGAAAGGAACATCGTCATCTGGTTTGAAGGGTTCGTAATTAAATATTTTTTACAAATAGGCCAGCCTGAAACTGCACGCTTTCGAAGCATTTAGTTTAAGGATAAATTCCTTCAAAAGCCCTCCTCAAATCGCGCAGTTCTCTTCATTTTATTTATTCGTTCCTCGCCTTTCTGTAAACGTCCACCGCGGAAGCTGTTTCCTGTATTCGTTGCAGTCGTTCTTTCCATTCTGGTTCGTTACTTTCGCAAGCATCTAACATTCGCGTTCGACAGTAACTTAGCAATGAATGAAAATCGATCCATCTCTTGTCTCTTCGAAGAAACGAAACTTGATGGAGTTTTAAACATAAAGATCGCCAAAGGTTGAATTCGATACGTAAAATTTTGAAGCTCGAATGAGGAAAAACGGATATAGGTCGACAGCGTTCGTCGTAGGGAAAATATTCTAAACTGAAATCCGACAGAGGGCTAACTCGCTGCCCGTCTCACTTGGCGGTCGTTGCTCGTGAAAAACGTTTGTGACTAGTGAATCGAGTGGATTACGCGGTTTCGTATCAATCCTACGGCTTAAAAAGATTCAACGATTCCCAGCGGGTGATGCGATTGTGAACGTAATGTAGTGTGAATCGGTTATCCGTCGAAACAAGAAGATCGATTAGATACGGCAGCGTCGCAAAGGAAGGCATCGTCTTTTGAGCGCAAGGGAAGTGCTTCGGGGGAAGGTCCGAGAAGAGTTCTGAGGTGAGTCCCATCGGAAATGTTTCCGTACGCCCTTGTTTTCTGCGACGACGTGAATGTGTCCCTCGAATTCTACCTCCCGATCGCTTGGGAGCGAAGGGTACCTGCATTCCAATCTTTCGCCACGTTACATAACTCGGTCGCTGTATGCAAGAGTGATGATAATATTATTGCACGATAGCTCCCAGCCGTAACGCGCATATGGTCTCGTAACATATCGTGGCAATGCGAACTTTATTGAGTTTCCGAGCCGAACTCTGGCTCGTTAGATCTCGGGCGTAGCATCATAGTTTATTCGAGGATGGTTTCATCCTCAATGGAGTGCATTAAATTAGAAGGAGAAGGAAATTAATGACTGGGTAGAGGGAGGATGTTGACACGGTGAGGTCGCTGTGGAAAGTGAATAACGCACGGCGGTATTTCGAGACGCGGTTGTCACCGGCGGGAATGATAAATCGGAGGAAGATTTTTGAAAATAAACTTGAGGTGAGTCGTAACCGATTAAAATTTCATGAAGATTAGTATTTATTATGATTTTTACCTACTACGTGAGTCTTACCGCACAACAATACTTGGTTCATAAGTATCGTCAACTCATTTCTTGCGATTTCAAGAGAACCGCCATTATTCGCGGTGGACATAAAAGAAGAGAGAAATTTTGGTGACGTTCGCTCGGTAATCGGATAAGGAAATTTTTGGCAATGAATTTAACAATACAGTGTCTGCACTGACAGCGGTGGTATAATTTTCAGCCAATCAGAAGCGAGATAAATGTTTAGCGGCAATTCGAAATTTATAAATTTCCATTTATTAACATCTTATTTAGGTAAGACGTAGATTAAGCTATTCTCTGCATTTCGGAGCGTGCCAAAGCTCTGACCTCTCAAATCCTTTTGCCATCGTCCGTTTTACAGTCCTATTTTTTACGAATAACTGCTTTGCCACAAACAGTATATGTTTTCAACCATGCAATCTCTTACTGTGATATCATATTTTAATGTCGTTAAGTTGGAAGGGAACTGCACATAAATTAATAACCATTCTTAGTTTTAATTGAATTGAATAGCCATGAGAATGTGTTTTTGTAGTAGAATTAAGCCTTGGTTCTGGAAGTATGCTTCCTCTTTTAATGAATTCTTTCAATTGCAGGATGCCTTTTGAAAGGGGAACTTTCGCCATCCTATCCACGAGGTGAGGGCAGAGTCTTCACGGAATGAATTGCAAAGCCCGTCCTTAGATTATGGAAGACATTGTGTGAGTAGATTACTCTTCCAAGGTTTGACCTCCAACTGACCACCCTTGTTTTCACATGGACATGAATGTGTCTATCTATTATTTGATGCATAATTAATGTAGTGATCGAATGTACGGTTTCATATTGGTGAAGGAGGATCGAAATACTTTTTGCTGCAAATCAAAATGAGTAACAAGAAAGTGCCATGAGCATTCAGCATTATTCTCATCAGTTTCCATTCCACCTGCAGTCAAGTCATCTTTGTTGATAAAATGTTTTATATCTCCTCTCCTCACTTTCTTAATTCTTCCTTCATTTTCAAATGAAGCAGATTGCGATAATTCGTGTCCTTTCAGCAGGCGCTCTTTTCATCTTCTTTCTGGACTAATTGTTGTATCCTCGGACCTTCTATTGCCAACGTATGTCCCTATCTATGCATTTCATGTCCTCTGTTTACAGCCGCCAATGTGTTACAGAAGCTCGAATGTTTGCTTTGAATTATTTTCGGTGCACCTTTGAAAAGGACTGCAGATTTCCAACTTGCCTCACAGCGTATAGAGGCTGAATTCAAAGATTGCTCGGTCGCTTTTCCATTCATTCGCTTCTTCATCCATCGCCTACGATTCAAGCATGCATTCCTGGAACATCATAGCAGGATCTTCCTCCTGAATATTTCATTGATTTCGACCGTATTTTCTTTGGTCCCAATGGTATATCTTCCATCGTATGTTCTGCTTCTTGGAAGACTCTCCAAGAAAGAAAATTGAAGTATCTTTTCTCCACCAGCTGTTTCATACACAGCTGTGTTTTTCCATCGCTAATAAGAATTTCCATTCATTCCTTCTGATGATTCCTTTAATTGTGGATCTTGTAACCTCCTTCGGTCAGTATGTGCAAGGATGAATCCATTGAGGCTTTATTATTTACTTCAACATCCTTGTTGGTACCTGAATAGTGATCATTTTACCTTTACTGAGCTGCCTAGCATTCTAGAGCTAAACCGTGGCCTACAACGTCACAAGCATCACGCTTATTTAAGGCTTGTGAGCAACCTCTCCTCTGGCATATTGCATTCATACATCCTCAGAGCAGAGTCGAGGTTGGATGGATTTAATGCACCAATCTTCGATCGTCACACAACGCTTTTCTGGTCTTTGGCAGGTTGTCTCCTTTCAGTCGACTGTTAGAGTTCAATTTCCAAGTCAAAAAATGCTGAAGAAGATGCATGATATTGAGCTCCTTATATGCAGGATGTTTTCAGCATTGATTTTACTTCTGCCATGGTTTCCTGCAAATGTCTTTGGCACTGGCATGTTTCATTTGTTGTCAAGACCATTGCATTGGCCTTAAACTCTTGGATAGGTTCTCTATTTTGCAGCTGTTTTTTTTAATCTTTCAGAGATTTTTGTGGTATCCCCCTTTAAAAAAGTTTCACTGACCCCAGTTCATTCTCCTTGACTGTCGAAAGCAAAACACCTCAATCCACATCGACTTGAGGATATTACATTGGACTGGAAAAGTGTAATTTACATTCCCACTCCACAGTATGAGTGCAAGATTCTCCTGCTCTTCAGGTCCTCAATACTTCTGATTCTCTCTCTCCCAGAAGTGAAGTAATCACTGCATTCTTTAATGATTAAATATCCCTTTCCTTCCAGATGCATGAAATTTCTCCTGAGTAGATGATAGCTGTCGAGGAACTACAGCACAGGTCGATTGGCCGGATGCGGATGAATAAGTCGTCAAGCATGGACCACGAATGGAAAGCGTAGCCTAAGAGTACCATGAAATTGGGATAAAATATGCTATTGATTGAAATGTTATTAGACAGTAAATAAAGCTTCTTTTGATATACATTTGCATTCGTGTTTTACTACCCGCAAGCGAAAGTGCGTTTTCGAGAGAAAGGTCTCAAACACACCCGAGCTCGTTATAATGGTTTAACGCGTAAGGGCATGCAACAGGAATGCCAATCTTATACGGAGAATCAATTATAATTTAATGTTTCTTATTTGAAATCTCGATATCCGTTGGCTATAGATAATCGTTGTTCTATACGGAGGTGCGTGAGAGGTAGTAGATGAGCATTAATTCGCTGAGTATTTTTTAGTTGCTGTCCTCTATTTATAAAAAGTGAAACGATTGCTTTGATTCATCAGCTCAGTCGCGTTCGCTCGCTCTCGCACGCGCATTTTCTCGATGACTGATTTTATCGCGAATTGGGATCATAAGAGGCAGGCAAAATGCAGTGAAACTTGTTGTAAACCGCGTTTCAATATGGACCGCGAAGGATTGGTACGGACTTGTTGAAAGGAACATCGTCATCTGGTTTGAAGGGTTCGTAATTAAATATTTTTTACGAATAGGCCAGCCTGAAACTGCACGCTTTCGAAGCATTTAGTTTAAGGATAAATTCCTTCAAAAGCCCTCCTCAAATCGCGCAGTTCTCTTCATTTTATTTATTCGTTCCTCGCCTTTCTGTACACGTCCACCGCGGAAGCTGTTTCCTGTATTCGTTGCAGTCGTTCTTTCCATTCTGGTTCGTTACTTTCGCAAGCATCTAACATTCGCGTTCGACAGTAACTTAGCAATGAATGAAAATCGATCCATCTCTTGTCTCTTCGAAGAAACGAAACTTGATGGAGTTTTAAACATAAAGATCGCCAAAGGTTGAATTCGATACGTAAAATTTTGAAGCTCGAATGAGGAAAAACGGATATAGGTCGACAGCGTTCGTCGTAGGGAAAATTTTCTAAACTGAAATCCGACAGAGGGCTAACTCGCTGCCCGTCTCACTTGGCGGTCGTTGCTCGTGAAAAACGTTTGTGACTAGTGAATCGAGTGGATTACGCGGTTTCGTATCAATCCTACGGCTTTAACGATTCAACGATTCCCAGCGGGTGATGCGATTGTGAACGTAATGTAGTGTGAATCGGTTATCCGTCGAAACAAGAAGATCGATTAGATACGGCAGCGTCGCAAAGGAAGGCATCGTCTTTTGAGCGCAAGGGAAGTGCTTCGGGGGAAGGTCCGAGAAGAGTTCTGAGGTGAGTCCCATCGGAAATGTTTCCGTACGCCCTTGTTTTCTGCGACGACGTGAATGTGTCCCTCGAATTCTACCTCCCGATCGCTTGGGAGCGAAGGGTACCTGCATTCCAATCTTTCGCCACGTTACATAACTCGGTCGCTGTATGCAAGAGTGATGATAATATTATTGCACGATAGCTCCCAGCCGTAACGCGCATATGGTCTCGTAACATATCGTGGCAATGCGAACTTTATTGAGTTTCCGAGCCGAACTCTGGCTCGTTAGATCTCGGGCGTAGCATCATAGTTTATTCGAGGATGGTTTCATCCTCAATGGAGTGCATTAAATTAGAAGGAGAAGGAAATTAATGACTGGGTAGAGGGAGGATGTTGACACGGTGAGGTCGCTGTGGAAAGTGAATAACGCACGGCGGTATTTCGAGACGCGGTTGTCACCGGCGGGAATGATAAATCGGAGGAAGATTTTTGAAAATAAACTTGAGGTGAGTCGTAACCGATTAAAATTTCATGAAGATTAGTATTTATTATGATTTTTACCTACTACGTGAGTCTTACCGCACAACAATACTTGGTTCATAAGTATCGTCAACTCATTTCTTGCGATTTCAAGAGAACCGCCATTATTCGCGGTGGACATAAAAGAAGAGAGAAATTTTGGTGACGTTCGCTCGGTAATCGGATAAGGAAATTTTTGGCAATGAATTTAACAATACAGTGTCTGCACTGACAGCGGTGGTATAATTTTCAGCCAATCAGAAGCGAGATAAATGTTTAGCGGCAATTCGAAATTTATAAATTTCCATTTATTAACATCTTATTTAGGTAAGACGTAGATTAAGCTATTCTCTGCATTTCGGAGCGTGCCAAAGCTCTGACCTCTCAAATCCTTTTGCCATCGTCCGTTTTACAGTCCTATTTTTTACGAATAACTGCTTTGCCACAAACAGTATATGTTTTCAACCATGCAATCTCTTACTGTGATATCATATTTTAATGTCGTTAAGTTGGAAGGGAACTGCACATAAATTAATAACCATTCTTAGTTTTAATTGAATTGAATAGCCATGAGAGTGTTATTGTAGTAG
This sequence comes from Pantala flavescens, assembly GCA_020796165.1. Taxonomy (NCBI): domain Eukaryota; kingdom Metazoa; phylum Arthropoda; class Insecta; order Odonata; family Libellulidae; genus Pantala; species Pantala flavescens. The sequence continues at coordinate 20,850,947 of CM036882.1, forward strand.
AATTAAGCCTTGGTTCTGGAAGTATGCTTCCTCTTTTAATGAATTCTTTCAATTGCAGGATGCCTTTTGAAAGGGGAACTTTCGCCATCCTATCCACGAGGTGAGGGCAGAGTCTTCACGGAATGAATTGCATAGCCCGTCCTTAGATTATGGAAGACATTGTGTGAGTAGATTACTCTTCCAAGGTTTGACCTCCAACTGACCACCCTTGTTTTCACATGGACATGAATGTGTCTATCTATTATTTGATGCATAATTAATGTAGTGATCGAATGTACGGTTTCATATTGGTGAAGGAGGATCGAAATACTTTTTGCTGCAAATCAAAATGAGTAACAAGAAAGTGCCATGAGCATTCAGCATTATTCTCATCAGTTTCCATTCCACCTGCAGTCAAGTCATCTTTGTTGATAAAATGTTTTATATCTCCTCTCCTTACTTTCTTAATTCTTCCTTCATTTTCAAATGAAGCAGATTGCGATAATTCGTGTCCTTTCAGCAGGCGCTCTTTTCATCTTCTTTCTGGACTAATTGTTGTATCCTCGGACCTTCTATTGCCAACGTATGTCCCTATCTATGCATTTCATGTCCTCTGTTTACAGCCGCCAATGTGTTACAGAAGCTCGAATGTTTGCTTTGAATTATTTTCGGTGCACCTTTGAAAAGGACTGCAGATTTCCAACTTGCCTCACAGCGTATAGAGGCTGAATTCAAAGATTGCTCGGTCGCTTTTCCATTCATTCGCTTCTTCATCCATCGCCTACGATTCAAGCATGCATTCCTGGAACATCATAGCAGGATCTTCCTCCTGAATATTTCATTGATAGACCGTAATTTCTTTGGTCCCAATGGTATATCTTCCATCGTATGTTCTGCTTCTTGGAAGACTCTCCAAGAAAGAAAATGGAAGTATCTTTTCTCCACCAGCTGTTTCATACACAGCTGTGTTTTTCAATCGCTAATAAGAATTTCCATTCATTCCTTCTGATGATTCCTTTAATTGTGGATCTTGTAACCTCCTTCGGTCAGTATGTGCAAGGATGAATCCATTGAGGCTTTATTTTTTACTTCAACATCCTTGTTGGTACCTGAATAGGGATCATTTTACCTTTACTGAGCTGCCTTGCATTCTAGAGCTAAACCGTGGCCTACAACGTCACAAGCATCACGCTTATTTAAGGCTTGTGAGCAACCTCTCCTCTGGCATATTGCATTCATACATCCTCAGAGCAGAGTCGAGGTTGGATGGATTTAATGCACCAATCTTCGATCGTCACACAACGCTTTTCTGGTCTTTGGCAGGTTGTCTCCTTTCAGTCGACTGTTAGAGTTCAATTTCCAAGTCAAAAAATGCTGAAGAAGATGCATGATATTGAGCTCCTTATATGCAGGATGTTTTCAGCATTGATTTCACTTCTGCCATGGTTTCCTGCAAATGTCTTTGGCACTGGCATGTTTCATTTGTTGTCAAGACCATTGCATTGGCCTTAAACTCTTGGATAGGTTCTCTATTTTGCAGCTGTTTTTTTAATCTTTCAGAGATTTTTGTGGTATCCCCCTTTAAAAAAGTTTCACTGACCCCAGTTCATTCTCCTTGACTGTCGAAAGCAAAACACCTCAATCCACATCGACTTGAGGATATTACATTGGACTGGAAAAGTGTAATTTACATTCCCACTCCACAGTATGAGTGCAAGATTCTCCTGCTCTTCAGGTCCTCAATACTTCTGATTCTCTCTCTCCCAGAAGTGAAGTAATCACTGCATTCTTTAATGATTAAATATCCCTTTCCTTCCAGATGCATGAAATTTCTCCTGAGTAGATGATAGCTGTCGAGGAACTACAGCACAGGTCGATTGGCCGGATGCGGATGAATAAGTCGTCAAGCATGGACCACGAATGGAAAGCGTAGCCTAAGAGTACCATGAAATTGGGATAAAGTATGCTATTGATTGAAATGTTATTAGACAGTGAATAAAGCTTCTTTTGATATACATTTGCATTCGTGTTTTACTAGCCGCAAGCGAAAGTGCGTTTTCGAGAGAAAGGTCTCAAACACACCCGAGCTCGTTATAATGGTTTAACGCGTAAGGGCATGCAACAGGAATGCCAATCTTATACGGAGAATCAATTATAATTTAATGTTTCTTTTTTGAAATCTCGATATCCGTTGGCTATAGATAATCGTTGTTCTATACGGAGGTGCGTAAGAGGTAGAAGATGAGCATTAATTCGCTGAGTATTTTTTAGTTGCTGTCCTCTATTTATAAAAAGTGAAACGATTGCTTTGATTCATCAGCTCAGTCGCGTTCGCTCGCTCTCGCACGCGCATTTTCTCGATGACTGATTTTATCGCGAATTGGGATCATAAGAGGCAGGCAAAATGCAGTGAAACTTGTTGTAAACCGCGTTTCAATATGGACCGCGAAGGATTGGTACGGACTTGTTGAAAGGAACATCGTCATCTGGTTTGAAGGGTTCGTAATTAAATATTTTTTACAAATAGGCCAGCCTGAAACTGCACGCTTTCGAAGCATTTAGTTTAAGGATAAATTCCTTCAAAAGCCCTCCTCAAATCGCGCAGTTCTCTTCATTTTATTTATTCGTTCCTCGCCTTTCTGTACACGTCCACCGCGGAAGCTGTTTCCTGTATTCGTTGCAGTCGTTCTTTCCATTCTGGTTCGTTACTTTCGCAAGCATCTAACATTCGCGTTCGACAGTAACTTAGCAATGAATGAAAATCGATCCATCTCTTGTCTCTTCGAAGAAACGAAACTTGATGGAGTTTTAAACATAAAGATCGCCAAAGGTTGAATTCGATACGTAAAATTTTGAAGCTCGAATGAGGAAAAACGGATATAGGTCGACAGCGTTCGTCGTAGGGAAAATTTTCTAAACTGAAATCCGACAGAGGGCTAACTCGCTGCCCGTCTCACTTGGCGGTCGTTGCTCGTGAAAAACGTTTGTGACTAGTGAATCGAGTGGATTACGCGGTTTCGTATCAATCCTACGGCTTTAACGATTCAACGATTCCCAGCGGGTGATGCGATTGTGAACGTAATGTAGTGTGAATCGGTTATCCGTCGAAACAAGAAGATCGATTAGATACGGCAGCGTCGCAAAGGAAGGCATCGTCTTTTGAGCGCAAGGGAAGTGCTTCGGGGGAAGGTCCGAGAAGAGTTCTGAGGTGAGTCCCATCGGAAATGTTTCCGTACGCCCTTGTTTTCTGCGACGACGTGAATGTGTCCCTCGAATTCTACCTCCCGATCGCTTGGGAGCGAAGGGTACCTGCATTCCAATCTTTCGCCACGTTACATAACTCGGTCGCTGTATGCAAGAGTGATGATAATATTATTGCACGGTAGCTCCCAGCCGTAACGCGCATATGGTCTCGTAACATATCGTGGCAATGCGAACTTTATTGAGTTTCCGAGCCGAACTCTGGCTCGTTAGATCTCGGGCGCAGAATCATAGTTTATTCGAGGATGGTTTCATCCTCAATGGAGTGCATTAAATTAGAAGGAGAAGGAAATTAATGACTGGATAGAGGGAGGATGTTGACACGGTGAGGTCGCTGTGGAAAGTGAATAACGCACGGCGGTGTTTCGAGACGCGGTTGTCACCGGCGGGAATGATAAATCGGAGGAAGATTTTTGAAAATAAACTTGAGGTGAGTCGTAACCGATTAAAATTTCATGAAGATTAGTATTTATTATGATTTTTACCTACTACGTGAGTCTTACCGCACAACAATACTTGGTTCATAAGTATCGTCAACTCATTTCTTGCGATTTCAAGAGAACCGCCATTGTTCGCGGTGGACATAAAAGAAGAGAGAAATTTTGGTGACGTTCGCTCGGTAATCGGATAAAGGAATTTTTGGCAATGAATTTAACAATACAGTGTCTGCACTGACAGCGGTGGTATAATTTCCGCCAATCAGAAGCGAGATAAATGTTTAGCGGCAATTCGAAATTTATAAATTTCCATTTATTAACATCTTATTTAGGTAAGACGTAGATTAAGCTATTCTCTGCATTTCGGAGCGTGCCAAAGCTCTGACCTCTCAAATCCTTTTGCCATCGTCCGTTTTACAGTCCTATTTTTTACGAATAACTGCTTTGCCACAAACAGTATATGTTTTCAACGATGCAATCTCTTACTGTGATATCATATTTTAATGTCGTTAAGTTGGAAGGGAACTGCACATAAATTAATAACCATTCTTAGTTTTAATTGAATTGAATAGCCATGAGAGTGTTATTGTAGTAGAATTAAGCCTTGGTTCTGGAAGTATGCTTCCTCTTTTAATGAATTCTTTCAATTGCAGGATGCCTTTTGAAAGGGGAACTTTCGCCATCCTATCCACGAGGTGAGGGCAGAGTCTTCACGGAATGAATTGCAAAGCCCGTCCTTAGATTATGGAAGACATTGTGTGAGTAGATTACTCTTCCAAGGTTTGACCTCCAACTGGCCACCCTTGTTTTTACATGGACATGAATGTGTCTATCAATTATTTGATGCATAATTAATGTAGTGATCGAATGTACGGTTTCATATTGGTGAAGGAGGATCGAAATACTTTTTGCTGCAAATCAAAATGAGTAACAAGAAAGTGCCATGAGCATTCAGCATTATTCTCATCAGTTTCCATTCCACCTGCAGTCAAGTCATCTTTCTTGATAAAATGTTTTATATCTCCTCTCCTTACTTTCTTAATTCTTCCTTCATTTTCAAATGAAGCAGATTGCGATAATTCGTGTCCTTTCAGCAGGCGCTCTTTTCATCTTCTTTCTGGACTAATTGTTGTATCCTCGGACCTTCTATTGCCAACGTATGTCCCTATCTATGCATTTCATGTCCTCTGTTTACAGCCGCCAATGTGTTACAGAAGCTCGAATGTTTGCTTTGAATTATTTTCGGTGCACCTTTGAAAAGGACTGCAGATTTCCAACTTGCCTCACAGCGTATAGAGGCTGAATTCAAAGATTGCTCGGTCGCTTTTCCATTCATTCGCTTCTTCATCCATCGCCTACGATTCAAGCATGCATTCCTGGAACATCATAGCAGGATCTTCCTCCTGAATATTTCATTGATAGACCGTAATTTCTTTGGTCCCAATGGTATATCTTCCATCGTATGTTCTGCTTCTTGGAAGACTCTCCAAGAAAGAAAATGGAAGTATCTTTTCTCCACCAGCTGTTTCATACACAGCTGTGTTTTTCAATCGCTAATAAGAATTTCCATTCATTCCTTCTGATGATTCCTTTAATTGTGGATCTTGTAACCTCCTTCGGTCAGTATGTGCAAGGATGAATCCATTGAGGCTTTATTTTTTACTTCAACATCCTTGTTGGTACCTGAATAGGGATCATTTTACCTTTACTGAGCTGCCTAGCATTCTAGAGCTAAACCGTGGCCTACAACGTCACAAGCATCACGCTTATTTAAGGCTTGTGAGCAACCTCTCCTCTGGCATATTGCATTCATACATCCTCAGAGCAGAGTCGAGGTTGGATGGATTTAATGCACCAATCTTCGATCGTCACACAACGCTTTTCTGGTCTTTGGCAGGTTGTCTCCTTTCAGTCGACTGTTAGAGTTCAATTTCCAAGTCAAAAAATGCTGAAGAAGATGCATGATATTGAGCTCCTTATATGCAGGATGTTTTCAGCATTGATTTCACTTCTGCCATGGTTTCCTGCAAATGTCTTTGGCACTGGCATGTTTCATTTGTTGTCAAGACCATTGCATTGGCCTTAAACTCTTGGATAGGTTCTCTATTTTGCAGCTGTTTTTTTAATCTTTCAGAGATTTTTGTGGTATCCCCCTTTAAAAAAGTTTCACTGACCCCAGTTCATTCTCCTTGACTGTCGAAAGCAAAACACCTCAATCCACATCGACTTGAGGATATTACATTGGACTGGAAAAGTGTAATTTACATTCCCACTCCACAGTATGAGTGCAAGATTCTCCTGCTCTTCAGGTCCTCAATACTTCTGATTCTCTCTCTCCCAGAAGTGAAGTAATCACTGCATTCTTTAATGATTAAATATCCCTTTCCTTCCAGATGCATGAAATTTCTCCTGAGTAGATGATAGCTGTCGAGGAACTACAGCACAGGTCGATTGGCCGGATGCGGATGAATAAGTCGTCAAGCATGGACCACGAATGGAAAGCGTAGCCTAAGAGTACCATGAAATTGGGATAAAGTATGCTATTGATTGAAATGTTATTAGACAGTGAATAAAGCTTCTTTTGATATACATTTGCATTCGTGTTTTACTACCCGCAAGCGAAAGTGCGTTTTCGAGAGAAAGGTCTCAAACACACCCGAGCTCGTTATAATGGTTTAACGCGTAAGGGCATGCAACAGGAATGCCAATCTTATACGGAGAATCAATTATAATTTAATGTTTCTTATTTGAAATCTCGATATCCGTTGGCTATAGATAATCGTTGTTCTATACGGAGGTGCGTAAGAGGTAGAAGATGAGCATTAATTCGCTGAGTATTTTTTAGTTGCTGTCCTCTATTTATAAAAAGTGAAACGATTGCTTTGATTCATCAGCTCAGTCGCGTTCGCTCGCTCTCGCACGCGCATTTTCTCGATGACTGATTTTATCGCGAATTGGGATCATAAGAGGCAGGCAAAATGCAGTGAAACTTGTTGTAAACCGCGTTTCAATATGGACCGCGAAGGATTGGTACGGATTTGTTGAAAGGAACATCGTCATCTGGTTTGAAGGGTTCGTAATTAAATATTTTTTACAAATAGGCCAGCCTGAAACTGCACGCTTTCGAAGCATTTAGTTTAAGGATAAATTCCTTCAAAAGCCCTCCTCAAATCGCGCAGTTCTCTTCATTTTATTTATTCGTTCCTCGCCTTTCTGTACACGTCCACCGCGGAAGCTGTTTCCTGTATTCGTTGCAGTCGTTCTTTCCATTCTGGTTCGTTACTTTCGCAAGCATCTAACATTCGCGTTCGACAGTAACTTAGCAATGAATGAAAATCGATCCATCTCTTGTCTCTTCGAAGAAAAAAAAACTTGATGGAGTTTTAAACATAAAGATCGCCAAAGGTTGAATTCGATACGTAAAATTTTGAAGCTCGAATGAGGAAAAACGAATATAGCGTTCGTCGTAGGGAAAATTTTCTAAACTGAAATCCGACAGAGGGCTAACTCGCTGCCCGTCTCACTTGGCGGTCGTTGCTCGTGAAAAACGTTTGTGACTAGTGAATCGAGTGGATTACGCGGTTTCGTATCAATCCTACGGCTTTAAAGATTTAACGATTCCCAGCGGGTGATGCGATTGTGAACGTAATGTAGTGTGAATCGGTTATCCGTCGAAACATGAAGATCGATTAGATGCGGCAGCGTCGCAAAGGAAGGCATCGTCTTTCGAGCGCAAGGCAAGTGCTTCGGGGGAAGGTCCGAGAAGAGTTCTGAGGTGAGTCCCATCGGAAATGTTTCCGTACGCCCTTGTTTTCTGCGACGACGTGAATGTGTCCCTCGAATTCTACCTCCCGATCGCTTGGGAGCGAAGGGTACCTGCATTCCAATCTTTCGCCACGTTACATAACTCGGTCGCTGTATGCAAGAGTGATGATAATATTATTGCACGGTAGCTCCCAGCCGTAACACGCATATGGTCTCGTAACATATCGTTGCAATGCGAACTTTATTGAGTTTCCGAGCCGAACTCTGGCTCGTTAGATCTCGGGCGCAGAATCATAGTTTATTCGAGGATGGTTTCATCCTCAATGGAGTGCATTAAATTAGAAGGAGAAGGAAATTAATGACTGGATAGAGGGAGGATGTTGACACGGTGAGGTCGCTGTGGAAAGTGAATAACGCACGGCGGTGTTTCGAGACGCGGTTGTCACCGGCGGGAATGATAAATCGGAGGAAGATTTTTGAAAATAAACTTGAGGTGAGTCGTAACCGATTAAAATTTCATGAAGATTAGTATTTATTATGATTTTTACCTACTACGTGAGTCTTACCGCACAACAATACTTGGTTCATAAGTATCGTCAGCTCATTTCTTGCGATTTCAAGAGAACCGCCATTGTTCGCGGTGGACATAAAAGAAGAGAGAAATTTTGGTGACGTTCGCTCGGTAATCGGATAAAGGAATTTTTGGCAATGAATTTAACAATACAGTGTCTGCACAGACAGCGGTGGTATAATTTCCGCCAATCAGAAGCGAGATAAATGTTTAGCGGCAATTCGAAATTTATAAATTTCCATTTATTAACATCTTATTTAGGTAAGACGTAGATTAAGCTATTCTCTGCATTTCGGAGCGTGCCAAAGCTCTGACCTCTCAAATCCTTTTGCCATCGTCCGTTTTACAGTCCTATTTTTTACGAATAACTGCTTTGCCACAAACAGTATATGTTTTCAACGATGCAATCTCTTACTGTGATATCATATTTTAATGTCGTTAAGTTGGAAGGGAACTGCACATAAATTAATAACCATTCTTAGTTTTAATTGAATTGAATAGCCATGAGAGTGTTATTGTAGTAGAATTAAGCCTTGGTTCTGGAAGTATGCTTCCTCTTTTAATGAATTCTTTCAATTGCAGGATGCCTTTTGAAAGGGGAACTTTCGCCATCCTATCCACGAGGTGAGGGCAGAGTCTTCACGGAATGAATTGCATAGCCCGTCCTTAGATTATGGAAGACATTGTGTGAGTAGATTACTCTTCCAAGGTTTGACCTCCAACTGACCACCCTTGTTTTCACATGGACATGAATGTGTCTATCTATTATTTGATGCATAATTAATGTAGTGATCGAATGTACGGTTTCATATTGGTGAAGGAGGATCGAAATACTTTTTGCTGCAAATCAAAATGAGTAACAAGAAAGTGCCATGAGCATTCAGCATTATTCTCATCAGTTTCCATTCCACCTGCAGTCAAGTCATCTTTCTTGATAAAATGTTTTATATCTCCTCTCCTTACTTTCTTAATTCTTCCTTCATTTTCAAATGAAGCAGATTGCGATAATTCGTGTCCTTTCAGCAGGCGCTCTTTTCATCTTCTTTCTGGACTAATTGTTGTATCCTCGGACCTTCTATTGCCAACGTATGTCCCTATCTATGCATTTCATGTCCTCTGTTTACAGCCGCCAATGTGTTACAGAAGCTCGAATGTTTGCTTTGAATTATTTTCGGTGCACCTTTGAAAAGGACTGCAGATTTCCAACTTGCCTCACAGCGTATAGAGGCTGAATTCAAAGATTGCTCGGTCGCTTTTCCATTCATTCGCTTCTTCATCCATCGCCTACGATTCAAGCATGCATTCCTGGAACATCATAGCAGGATCTTCCTCCTGAATATTTCATTGATAGACCGTAATTTCTTTGGTCCCAATGGTATATCTTCCATCGTATGCTCTGCTTCTTGGAAGACTCTCCAAGAAAGAAAATGGAAGTATCTTTTCTCCACCAGCTGTTTCATACACAGCTGTGTTTTTCAATCGCTAATAAGAATTTCCATTCATTCCTTCTGATGATTCCTTTAATTGTGGATCTTGTAACCTCCTTCGGTCAGTATGTGCAAGGATGAATCCATTGAGGCTTTATTTTTTACTTCAACATCCTTGTTGGTACCTGAATAGGGATCATTTTACCTTTACTGAGCTGCCTTGCATTCTAGAGCTAAACCGTGGCCTACAACGTCACAAGCATCACGCTTATTTAAGGCTTGTGAGCAACCTCTCCTCTGGCATATTGCATTCATACATCCTCAGAGCAGAGTCGAGGTTGGATGGATTTAATGCACCAATCTTCGATCGTCACACAACGCTTTTCTGGTCTTTGGCAGGTTGTCTCCTTTCAGTCGACTGTTAGAGTTCAATTTCCAAGTCAAAAAATGCTGAAGAAGATGCATGATATTGAGCTCCTTATATGCAGGATGTTTTCAGCATTGATTTCACTTCTGCCATGGTTTCCTGCAAATGTCTTTGGCACTGGCATGTTTCATTTGTTGTCAAGACCATTGCATTGGCCTTAAACTCTTGGATAGGTTCTCTATTTTGCAGCTGTTTTTTTAATCTTTCAGAGATTTTTGTGGTATCCCCCTTTAAAAAAGTTTCACTGACCCCAGTTCATTCTCCTTGACTGTCGAAAGCAAAACACCTCAATCCACATCGACTTGAGGATATTACATTGGACTGGAAAAGTGTAATTTACATTCCCACTCCACAGTATGAGTGCAAGATTCTCCTGCTCTTCAGGTCCTCAATACTTCTGATTCTCTCTCTCCCAGAAGTGAAGTAATCACTGCATTCTTTAATGATTAAATATCCCTTTCCTTCCAGATGCATGAAATTTCTCCTGAGTAGATGATAGCTGTCGAGGAACTACAGCACAGGTCGATTGGCCGGATGCGGATGAATAAGTCGTCAAGCATGGACCACGGATGGAAAGCGTAGCCTAAGAGTACCATGAAATTGGGATAAAATATGCTATTGATTGAAATGTTATTAGACAGTAAATAAAGCTTCTTTTGATATACATTTGCATTCGTGTTTTACTAGCCGCAAGCGAAAGTGCGTTTTCGAGAGAAAGGTCTCAAACACACCCGAGCTCGTTCTAATGGTTTAACGCGTAAGGGCATGCAACAGGAATGCCAATCTTATACGGAGAATCAATTATAATTTAATGTTTCTTATTTGAAATCTCGATATCCGTTGGCTATAGATAATCGTTGTTCTATACTGAGGTGCGTGAGAGGTAGTAGATGAGCATTAATTCGCTGAGTATTTTTTAGTTGCTGTCCTCTATTTATAAAAAGTGAAACGATTGCTTTGATTCATCAGCTCAGTCGCGTTCGCTCGCTCTCGCACGCGCATTTTTTCGATGACTGATTTTATATTCCCCTTCGCAAATTGGGATCATAAGAGGCAGGCAAAATGCAGTGAAACTTGTTGTAAACCGCGTTTCAATATGGACCGCGAAGGATTGGTACGGATTTGTTGAAAGGAACATCGTCATCTGGTTTGAAGGGTTCGTAATTAAATATTTTTTACAAATAGGCCAGCCTGAAACTGCACGCTTTCGAAGCATTTAGTTTAAGGATAAATTCCTTCAAAAGCCCTCCTCAAATCGCGCAGTTCTTTTCATTTTATTTATTCGTTCCTCGCCTTTCTGTGCACGTCCACCGCGGAAGCTGTTTCCTGTATTCGTTGCAGTCGTTCTTTCCATTCTGGTTCGTTACTTTCGCAAGCATCTAACATTCGCGTTCGACAGTAACTTAGCAATGAATGAAAATCGATCCATCTCTTGTCTCTTCGAAGAAACGAAACTTGATGGAGTTTTAAACATAAAGATCGCCAAAGGTTGAATTCGATACGTAAAATTTTGAAGCTCGAATGAGGAAAAACGAATATAGCGTTCGTCGTAGGGAAAATTTTCTAAACTGAAATCCGACAGAGGGCTAACTCGCTGCCCGTCTCACTTGGCGGTCGTTGCTCGTGAAAAACGTTTGTGACTAGTGAATCGAGTGGATTACGCGGTTTCGTATCAATCCTACGGCTTTAAAGATTTAACGATTCCCAGCGGGTGATGCGATTGTGAACGTAATGTAGTGTGAATCGGTTATCCGTCGAAACATGAAGATCGATTAGATGCGGCAGCGTCGCAAAGGAAGGCATCGTCTTTCGAGCGCAAGGCAAGTGCTTCGGGGGAAGGTCCGAGAAGAGTTCTGAGGTGAGTCCCATCGGAAATGTTTCCGTACGCCCTTGTTTTCTGCGACGACGTGAATGTGTCCCTCGAATTCTACCTCCCGATCGCTTGGGAGCGAAGGGTACCTGCATTCCAATCTTTCGCCACGTTACATAACTCGGTCGCTGTATGCAAGAGTGATGATAATATTATTGCACGATAGCTCCCAGCCGTAACGCGCATATGGTCTCGTAACATATCGTGGCAATGCGAACTTTATTGAGTTTCCGAGCCGAACTCTGGCTCGTTAGATCTCGGGCGTAGCATCATAGTTTATTCGAGGATGGTTTCATCCTCAATGGAGTGCATTAAATTAGAAGGAGAAGGAAATTAATGACTGGGTAGAGGGAGGATGTTGACACGGTGAGGTCGCTGTGGAAAGTGAATAACGCACGGCGGTATTTCGAGACGCGGTTGTCACCGGCGGGAATGATAAATCGGAGGAAGATTTTTGAAAATAAACTTGAGGTGAGTCGTAACCGATTAAAATTTCATGAAGATTAGTATTTATTATGATTTTTACCTACTACGTGAGTCTTACCGCACAACAATACTTGGTTCATAAGTATCGTCAACTCATTTCTTGCGATTTCAAGAGAACCGCCATTGTTCGCGGTGGACATAAAAGAAGAGAGAAATTTTGGTGACGTTCGCTCGGTAATCGGATAAGGAAATTTTTGGCAATGAATTTAACAATACAGTGTCTGCACTGACAGCGGTGGTATAATTTTCAGCCAATCAGAAGCGAGATAAATGTTTAGCGGCAATTCGAAATTTATAAATTTCCATTTATTAACATCTTATTTAGGTAAGACGTAGATTAAGCTATTCTCTGCATTTCGGAGCGTGCCAAAGCTCTGACCTCTCAAATCCTTTTGCCATCGTCCGTTTTACAGTCCTATTTTTTACGAATAACTGCTTTGCCACAAACAGTATATGTTTTCAACCATGCAATCTCTTACTGTGATATCATATTTTAATGTCGTTAAGTTGGAAGAGAACTGCACATAAATTAATAACCATTCTTAGTTTTAATTGAATTGAATAGCCATGAGAGTGTTATTGTAGTAGAATTAAGCCTTGGTTCTGGAAGTATGCTTCCTCTTTTAATGAATTCTTTCAATTGCAGGATGCCTTTTGAAAGGGGAACTTTCGCCATCCTATCCACGAGGTGAGGGCAGAGTCTTCACGGAATGAATTGCAAAGCCCGTCCTTAGATTATGGAAGACATTGTGTGAGTAGATTACTCTTCCAAGGTTTGACCTCCAACTGGCCACCCTTGTTTTTACATAGACATGAATGTGTCTATCTATTATTTGATGCATAATTGATGTAGTGATCGAATGTACGGTTTCATATTGGTGAAGGAGGATCGAAATACTTTTTGCTGCAAATCAAAATGAGTAACTAGAAAGTGCCATGAGCATTCAGCATTATTCTCATCAGTTTCCATTCCACCTGCAGTCAAGTCATCTTTGTTGATAAAATGTTTTATATCTCCTCTCCTTACTTTCTTAATTCTTCCTTCATTTTCAAATGAAGCAGATTGCGATAATTCGTGTCCTTTCAGCAGGCGCTCTTTTCATCTTCTTTCTGGACTAATTGTTGTATCCTCGGACCTTCTATTGCCAACGTATGTCCCTATCCATGCATTTCATGTCCTCTGTTTACAGCCGCCAATGTGTTACAGAAGCTCGAATGTTTGCTTTGAATTATTTTCGGTGCACCTTTGAAAAGGACTGCAGATTTCCAACTTGCCTCACAGCGTATAGAGGCTGAATTCAAAGATTGCTCGGTCGCTTTTCCATTCATTCGCTTCTTCATCCATCGCCTACGATTCAAGCATGCATTCCTGGAACATCATAGCAGGATCTTCCTCCTGAATATTTCATTGATTTCGACCGTATTTTCTTTGGTCCCAATGGTATATCTTCCATCGTATGTTCTGCTTCTTGGAAGACTCTCCAAGAAAGAAAATTGAAGTATCTTTTCTCCACCAGCTGTTTCATATACAGCTGTGTTTTTCCATCGCTAATAAGAATTTCCATTCATTCCTTCTGATGATTCCTTTAATTGTGGATCTTGTAACCTCCTTCGGTCAGTATGTGCAAGGATGAATCCATTTAGGCTTTATTATTTACTTCAACATCCTTGTTGGTACCTGAATAGTGATCATTTTACCTTTACTGAGCTGCCTTGCATTCTAGAGCTAAACCGTGGCCTACAACGTCACAAGCATCACGCTTATTTAAGGCTTGTGAGCAACCTCTCCTCTGGCATATTGCATTCATACATCCTCAGAGCAGAGTCGAGGTTGGATGGATTTAATGCACCAATCTTCGATCGTCACACAACGCTTTTCTGGGCTTTGGCAGGTTGTCTCCTTTCAGTCGACTGTTAGAGTTCAATTTCCAAGTCAAAAAATGCTGAAGAAGATGCATGATATTGAGCTCCTTATATGCAGGATGTTTTCAGCATTGATTTTACTTCTGCCATGGTTTCCTGCAAATGTCTTTGGCACTGGCATGTTTCATTTGTTGTCAAGACCATTGCATTGGCCTTAAACTCTTGGATAGGTTCTCTATTTTGCAGCTGTTTTTTTAATCTTTCAGAGATTTTTGTGGTATCCCCCTTTAAAAAAGTTTCACTGACCCCAGTTCATTCTCCTTGACTGTCGAAAGCAAAACACCTCAATCCACATCGACTTGAGGATATTACATTGGACTGGAAAAGTGTAATTTACATTCCCACTCCACAGTATGAGTGCAAGATTCTCCTGCTCTTCAGGTCCTCAATACTTCTGATTCTCTCTCTCCCAGAAGTGAAGTAATCACTGCATTCTTTAATGATTAAATATCCCTTTCCTTCCAGATGCATGAAATTTCTCCTGAGTAGATGATAGCTGTCGAGGAACTACAGCACAGGTCGATTGGCCGGATGCGAATGAATAAGTCGTCAAGCATGGACCACGGATGGAAAGCGTAGCCTAAGAGTACCATGAAATTGGGATAAAATATGCTATTGATTGAAATGTTATTAGACAGTAAATAAAGCTTCTTTTGATATACATTTGCATTCGTGTTTTACTACCCGCAAGCGAAAGTGCGTTTTCGAGAGAAAGGTCTCAAACACACCCGAGCTCGTTATAATGGTTTAACGCGTAAGGGCATGCAACAGGAATGCCAATCTTATACGGAGAATCAATTAAAATTTAATGTTTCTTATTTGAAATCTCGATATCCGTTGGCTATAGATAATCGTTGTTCTATACGGAGGTGCGTGAGAGGTAGTAGATGAGCATTAATTCGCTGAGTATTTTTTAGTTGCTGTCCTCTATTTATAAAAAGTGAAACGATTGCTTTGATTCATCAGCTCAGTCGCGTTCGCTCGCTCTCGCACGCGCATTTTTTCGATGACTGATTTTATATTCCCCTTCGCAAATTGGGATCATAAGAGGCAGGCAAAATGCAGTGAAACTTGTTGTAAACCGCGTTTCAATATGGACCGCGAAGGATTGGTACGGATTTGTCGAAAGGAATATCGTCATCTGGTTTGAAGGGTTCGTAATTAAATATTTTTTACAAATAGGCCAGCCTGAAACTGCACGCTTTCGAAGCATTTAGTTTAAGGATAAATTCCTTCAAAAGCCCTCCTCAAATCGCGCAGTTCTTTTCATTTTATTTATTCGTTCCTCGCCTTTCTGTGCACGTCCACCGCGGAAGCTGTTTCCTGTATTCGTTGCAGTCGTTCTTTCCATTCTGGTTCGTTACTTTCGCAAGCATCTAACATTCGCGTTCGACAGTAACTTAGCAATGAATGAAAATCGATCCATCTCTTGTCTCTACGAAGAAACGAAACTTGGAGTTTTAAACATAAAGATCGCCAAAGGTTGAATTCGATACGTAAAATTTTGAAGCTCGAATGAGGAAAAACGGATATAGGTCGACAGCGTTCGTCGTAGGGAAAATTTTCTAAACTGAAATCCGACAGAGAGCTAACTCGCTGCCCGTCTCACTTGGCGGTCGTTGCTCGTGAAAAACGTTTGTGACTAGTGAATCGAGTGGATTACGCGGTTTCGTATCAATCCTACGGCTTTAAAGATTTAACGATTCCCAGCGGGTGACGCGATTGTGAACGTAATGTAGTGTGAATCGGTTATCCGTCGAAACATGAAGATCGATTAGATGCGGCAGCGTCGCAAAGGAAGGCATCGTCTTTTGAGCGCAAGGGAAGTGCTTCGGGGGAAGGTCCGAGAAGAGTTCTGAGGTGAGTCCCATCGGAAATGTTTCCGTACGCCCTTGTTTTCTGCGACGACGTGAATGTGTCCCTCGAATTCTACCTCCCGATCGCTTGGGAGCGAAGGGTACCTGCATTCCAATCTTTCGCCACGTTACATAACTCGGTCGCTGTATGCAAGACTGATGATAATATTATTGCACGATAGCTCCCAGCCGTAACGCGCATATGGTCTCGTAACATATCGTGGCAATGCGAACTTTATTGAGTTTCCGAGCCGAACTCTGGCTCGTTAGATCTCGGGCGTAGCATCATAGTTTATTCGAGGATGGTTTCATCCTCAATGGAGTGCATTAAATTAGAAAGAGAAGGAAATTAATGACTGGGTAGAGGGAGGATGTTGACACGGTGAGGTCGCTGTGGAAAGTGAATAACGCACGGCGGTATTTCGAGACGCGGTTGTCACCGGCGGGAATGATAAATCGGAGGAAGATTTTTGAAAATAAACTTGAGGTGAGTCGTAACCGATTAAAATTTCATGAAGATTAGTATTTATTATGATTTTTACCTACTACGTGAGTCTTACCGCACAACAATACTTGGTTCATAAGTATCGTCAACTCATTTCTTGCGATTTCAAGAGAACCGCCATTGTTCGCGGTGGACATAAAAGAAGAGAGAAATTTTGGTGACGTTCGCTCGGTAATCGGATAAGGAAATTTTTGGCAATGAATTTAACAATACAGTGTCTGCACTGACAGCGGTGGTATAATTTTCAGCCAATCAGAAGCGAGATAAATGTTTAGCGGCAATTCGAAATTTATAAATTTCCATTTATTAACATCTTATTTAGGTAAGACGTAGATTAAGCTATTCTCTGCATTTCGGAGCGTGCCAAAGCTCTGACCTCTCAAATCCTTTTGCCATCGTCCGTTTTACAGTCCTATTTTTTACGAATAACTGCTTTGCCACAAACAGTATATGTTTTCAACCATGCAATCTCTTACTGTGATATCATATTTTAATGTCGTTAAGTTGGAAGAGAACTGCACATAAATTAATAACCATTCTTAGTTTTAATTGAATTGAATAGCCATGAGAGTGTTATTGTAGTAGAATTAAGCCTTGGTTCTGGAAGTATGCTTCCTCTTTTAATGAATTCTTTCAATTGCAGGATGCCTTTTGAAAGGGGAACTTTCGCCATCCTATCCACGAGGTGAGGGCAGAGTCTTCACGGAATGAATTGCAAAGCCCGTCCTTAGATTATGGAAGACATTGTGTGAGTAGATTACTCTTCCAAGGTTTGACCTCCAACTGGCCACCCTTGTTTTTACATAGACATGAATGTGTCTATCTATTATTTGATGCATAATTAATGTAGTGATCGAATGTACGGTTTCATATTGGTGAAGGAGGATCGAAATACTTTTTGCTGCAAATCAAAATGAGTAACAAGAAAGTGCCATGAGCATTCAGCATTATTCTCATCAGTTTCCATTCCGCCTGCAGTCAAGTCATCTTTGTTGATAAAATGTTTTATATCTCCTCTCCTTACTTTCTTAATTCTTCCTTCATTTTCAAATGAAGCAGATTGCGATAATTCGTGTCCTTTCAGCAGGCGCTCTTTTCATCTTCTTTCTGGACTAATTGTTGTATCCTCGGACCTTCTATTGCCAACGTATGTCCCTATCCATGCATTTCATGTCCTCTGTTTACAGCCGCCAATGTGTTACAGAAGCTCGAATGTTTGCTTTGAATTATTTTCGGTGCACCTTTGAAAAGGACTGCAGATTTCCAACTTGCCTCACAGCGTATAGAGGCTGAATTCAAAGATTGCTCGGTCGCTTTTCCATTCATTCGCTTCTTCATCCATCGCCTACGATTCAAGCATGCATTCCTGGAACATCATAGTAGGATCTTCCTCCTGAATATTTCATTGATTTCGACCGTATTTTCTTTGGTCCCAATGGTATATCTTCCATCGTATGTTCTGCTTCTTGGAAGACTCTCCAAGAAAGAAAATTGAAGTATCTTTTCTCCACCAGCTGTTTCATATACAGCTGTGTTTTTCCATCGCTAATAAGAATTTCCATTCATTCCTTCTGATGATTCCTTTAATTGTGGATCTTGTAACCTCCTTCGGTCAGTATGTGCAAGGATGAATCCATTTAGGCTTTATTATTTACTTCAACATCCTTGTTGGTACCTGAATAGTGATCATTTTACCTTTACTGAGCTGCCTTGCATTCTAGAGCTAAACCGTGGCCTACAACGTCACAAGCATCACGCTTATTTAAGGCTTGTGAGCAACCTCTCCTCTGGCATATTGCATTCATACATCCTCAGAGCAGAGTCGAGGTTGGATGGATTTAATGCACCAATCTTCGATCGTCACACAACGCTTTTCTGGTCTTTGGCAGGTTGTCTCCTTTCAGTCGACTGTTAGAGTTCAATTTCCAAGTCAAAAAATGCTGAAGAAGATGCATGATATTGAGCTCCTTATATGCAGGATGTTTTCAGCATTGATTTTACTTCTGCCATGGTTTCCTGCAAATGTCTTTGGCACTGGCATGTTTCATTTGTTGTCAATACCATTGCATTGGCCTTAAACTCTTGGATAGGTTCTCTATTTTGCAGCTGTTTTTTTAATCTTTCAGAGATTTTTGTGGTATCCCCCTTTAAAAAAGTTTCACTGACCCCAGTTCATTCTCCTTGACTGTCGAAAGCAAAACACCTCAATCCACATCGACTTGAGGATATTACATTGGACTGGAAAAGTGTAATTTACATTCCCACTCCACAGTATGAGTGCAAGATTCTCCTGCTCTTCAGGTCCTCAATACTTCTGGTTCTCTCTCTCCCAGAAGTGAAGTAATCACTGCATTCTTTAATGATTAAATATCCCTTTCCTTCCAGATGCATGAAATTTCTCCTGAGTAGATGATAGCTGTCGAGGAACTACAGCACAGGTCGATTGGCCGGATGCGGATGAATAAGTCGTCAAGCATGGACCACGGATGGAAAGCGTAGCCTAAGAGTACCATGAAATTGGGATAAAATATGCTATTGATTGAAATGTTATTAGACAGTAAATAAAGCTTCTTTTGATATACATTTGCATTCGTGTTTTACTAGCCGCAAGCGAAAGTGCGTTTTCGAGAGAAAGGTCTCAAACACACCCGAGCTCGTTCTAATGGTTTAACGCGTAAGGGCATGCAACAGGAATGCCAATCTTATACGGAGAATCAATTAAAATTTAATGTTTCTTATTTGAAATCTCGATATCCGTTGGCTATAGAAAATCGTTGTTCTATACGGAGGTGCGTGAGAGGTAGTAGATGAGCATTAATTCGCTGAGTATTTTTTAGTTGCTGTCCTCTATTTATAAAAAGTGAAACGATTGCTTTGATTCATCAGCTCAGTCGCGTTCGCTCGCTCTCGCACGCGCATTTTCTCGATGACTGATTTTATCGCGAATTGGGATCATAAGAGGCAGGCAAAATGCAGTGAAACTTGTTGTAAACCGCGTTTCAATATGGACCGCGAAGGATTGGTACGGATTTGTTGAAAGGAATATCGTCATCTGGTTTGAAGGGTTCGTAATTAAATATTTTTTACAAATAGGCCAGCCTGAAACTGCACGCTTTCGAAGCATTTAGTTTAAGGATAAATTCCTTCAAAAGCCCTCCTCAAATCGCGCAGTTCTTTTCATTTTATTTATTCGTTCCTCGCCTTTCTGTACACGTCCACCGCGGAAGCTGTTTCCTGTATTCGTTGCAGTCGTTCTTTCCATTCTGGTTCGTTACTTTCGCAAGCATCTAACATTCGCGTTCGACAGTAACTTAGCAATGAATGAAAATCGATCCATCTCTTGTCTCTTCGAAGAAACGAAACTTGATGGAGTTTTAAACATAAAGATCGCCAAAGGTTGAATTCGATACGTAAAATTTTGAAGCTCGAATGAGGAAAAACGGATATAGGTCGACAGCGTTCGTCGTAGGGAAAATTTTCTAAACTGAAATCCGACAGAGAGCTAACTCGCTGCCCGTCTCACTTGGCGGTCGTTGCTCGTGAAAAACGTTTGTGACTAGTGAATCGAGTGGATTACGCGGTTTCGTATCAATCCTACGGCTTTAAAGATTTAACGATTCCCAGCGGGTGATGCGATTGTGAACGTAATGTAGTGTGAATCGGTTATCCGTCGAAACATGAAGATCGATTAGATGCGGCAGCGTCGCAAAGGAAGGCATCGTCTTTCGAGCGCAAGGGAAGTGCTTCGGGGGAAGGTCCGAGAAGAGTTCTGAGGTGAGTCCCATCGGAAATGTTTCCGTACGCCCTTGTTTTCTGCGACGACGTGAATGTGTCCCTCGAATTCTACCTCCCGATCGCTTGGGAGCGAAGGGTACCTGCATTCCAATCTTTCGCCACGTTACATAACTCGGTCGCTGTATGCAAGACTGATGATAATATTATTGCACGATAGCTCCCAGCCGTAACGCGCATATGGTCTCGTAACATATCGTGGCAATGCGAACTTTATTGAGTTTCCGAGCCGAACTCTGGCTCGTTAGATCTCGGGCGTAGCATCATAGTTTATTCGAGGATGGTTTCATCCTCAATGGAGTGCATTAAATTAGAAGGAGAAGGAAATTAATGACTGGGTAGAGGGAGGATGTTGACACGGTGAGGTCGCTGTGGAAAGTGAATAACGCACGGCGGTATTTCGAGACGCGGTTGTCACCGGCGGGAATGATAAATCGGAGGAAGATTTTTGAAAATAAACTTGAGGTGAGTCGTAACCGATTAAAATTTCATGAAGATTAGTATTTATTATGATTTTTACCTACTACGTGAGTCTTACCGCACAACAATACTTGGTTCATAAGTATCGTCAACTCATTTCTTGCGATTTCAAGAGAACCGCCATTGTTCGCGGTGGACATAAAAGAAGAGAGAAATTTTGGTGACGTTCGCTCGGTAATCGGATAAGGAAATTTTTGGCAATGAATTTAACAATACAGTGTCTGCACTGACAGCGGTGGTATAATTTTCAGCCAATCAGAAGCGAGATAAATGTTTAGCGGCAATTCGAAATTTATAAATTTCCATTTATTAACATCTTATTTAGGTAAGACGTAGATTAAGCTATTCTCTGCATTTCGGAGCGTGCCAAAGCTCTGACCTCTCAAATCCTTTTGCCATCGTCCGTTTTACAGTCCTATTTTTTACGAATAACTGCTTTGCCACAAACAGTATATGTTTTCAACCATGCAATCTCTTACTGTGATATCATATTTTAATGTCGTTAAGTTGGAAGAGAACTGCACATAAATTAACAACCATTCTTAGTTTTAATTGAATTGAATAGCCATGAGAGTGTTATTGTAGTAGAATTAAGCCTTGGTTCTGGAAGTATGCTTCCTCTTTTAATGAATTCTTTCAATTGCAGGATGCCTTTTGAAAGGGGAACTTTCGCCATCCTATCCACGAGGTGAGGGCAGAGTCTTCACGGAATGAATTGCAAAGCCCGTCCTTAGATTATGGAAGACATTGTGTGAGTAGATTACTCTTCCAAGGTTTGACCTCCAACTGGCCACCCTTGTTTTTACATAGACATGAATGTGTCTATCTATTATTTGATGCATAATTAATGTAGTGATCGAATGTACGGTTTCATATTGGTGAAGGAGGATCGAAATACTTTTTGCTGCAAATCAAAATGAGTAACTAGAAAGTGCCATGAGCATTCAGCATTATTCTCATCAGTTTCCATTCCACCTGCAGTCAAGTCATCTTTGTTGATAAAATGTTTTATATCTCCTCTCCTTACTTTCTTAATTCTTCCTTCATTTTCAAATGAAGCAGATTGCGATAATTCGTGTCCTTTCAGCAGGCGCTCTTTTCATCTTCTTTCTGGACTAATTGTTGTATCCTCGGACCTTCTATTGCCAACGTATGTCCCTATCCATGCATTTCATGTCCTCTGTTTACAGCCGCCAATGTGTTACAGAAGCTCGAATGTTTGCTTTGAATTATTTTCGGTGCACCTTTGAAAAGGACTGCAGATTTCCAACTTGCCTCACAGCGTATAGAGGCTGAATTCAAAGATTGCTCGGTCGCTTTTCCATTCATTCGCTTCTTCATCCATCGCCTACGATTCAAGCATGCATTCCTGGAACATCATAGCAGGATCTTCCTCCTGAATATTTCATTGATTTCGACCGTATTTTCTTTGGTCCCAATGGTATATCTTCCATCGTATGTTCTGCTTCTTGGAAGACTCTCCAAGAAAGAAAATTGAAGTATCTTTTCTCCACCAGCTGTTTCATATACAGCTGTGTTTTTCCATCGCTAATAAGAATTTCCATTCATTCCTTCTGATGATTCCTTTAATTGTGGATCTTGTAACCTCCTTCGGTCAGTATGTGCAAGGATGAATCCATTTAGGCTTTATTATTTACTTCAACATCCTTGTTGGTACCTGAATAGTGATCATTTTACCTTTACTGAGCTGCCTTGCATTCTAGAGCTAAACCGTGGCCTACAACGTCACAAGCATCACGCTTATTTAAGGCTTGTGAGCAACCTCTCCTCTGGCATATTGCATTCATACATCCTCAGAGCAGAGTCGAGGTTGGATGGATTTAATGCACCAATCTTCGATCGTCACACAACCCTTTTCTGGTCTTTGGCAGGTTGTCTCCTTTCAGTCGACTGTTAGAGTTCAATTTCCAAGTCAAAAAATGCTGAAGAAGATGCATGATATTGAGCTCCTTATATGCAGGATGTTTTCAGCATTGATTTTACTTCTGCCATGGTTTCCTGCAAATGTCTTTGGCACTGGCATGTTTCATTTGTTGTCAAGACCATTGCATTGGCCTTAAACTCTTGGATAGGTTCTCTATTTTGCAGCTGTTTTTTTAATCTTTCAGAGATTTTTGTGGTATCCCCCTTTAAAAAAGTTTCACTGACCCCAGTTCATTCTCCTTGACTGTCGAAAGCAAAACACCTCAATCCACATCGACTTGAGGATATTACATTGGACTGGAAAAGTGTAATTTACATTCCCACTCCACAGTATGAGTGCAAGATTCTCCTGCTCTTCAGGTCCTCAATACTTCTGATTCTCTCTCTCCCAGAAGTGAAGTAATCACTGCATTCTTTAATGATTAAATATCCCTTTCCTTCCAGATGCATGAAATTTCTCCTGAGTAGATGATAGCTGTCGAGGAACTACAGCACAGGTCGATTGGCCGGATGCGAATGAATAAGTCGTCAAGCATGGACCACGGATGGAAAGCGTAGCCTAAGAGTACCATGAAATTGGGATAAAATATGCTATTGATTGAAATGTTATTAGACAGTAAATAAAGCTTCTTTTGATATACATTTGCATTCGTGTTTTACTACCCGCAAGCGAAAGTGCGTTTTCGAGAGAAAGGTCTCAAACACACCCGAGCTCGTTATAATGGTTTAACGCGTAAGGGCATGCAACAGGAATGCCAATCTTATACGGAGAATCAATTAAAATTTAATGTTTCTTATTTGAAATCTCGATATCCGTTGGCTATAGATAATCGTTGTTCTATACGGAGGTGCGTGAGAGGTAGTAGATGAGCATTAATTCGCTGAGTATTTTTTAGTTGCTGTCCTCTATTTATAAAAAGTGAAACGATTGCTTTGATTCATCAGCTCAGTCGCGTTCGCTCGCTCTCGCACGCGCATTTTTTCGATGACTGATTTTATATTCCCCTTCGCAAATTGGGATCATAAGAGGCAGGCAAAATGCAGTGAAACTTGTTGTAAACCGCGTTTCAATATGGACCGCGAAGGATTGGTACGGATTTGTCGAAAGGAATATCGTCATCTGGTTTGAAGGGTTCGTAATTAAATATTTTTTACAAATAGGCCAGCCTGAAACTGCACGCTTTCGAAGCATTTAGTTTAAGGATAAATTCCTTCAAAAGCCCTCCTCAAATCGCGCAGTTCTTTTCATTTTATTTATTCGTTCCTCGCCTTTCTGTGCACGTCCACCGCGGAAGCTGTTTCCTGTATTCGTTGCAGTCGTTCTTTCCATTCTGGTTCGTTACTTTCGCAAGCATCTAACATTCGCGTTCGACAGTAACTTAGCAATGAATGAAAATCGATCCATCTCTTGTCTCTACGAAGAAACGAAACTTGGAGTTTTAAACATAAAGATCGCCAAAGGTTGAATTCGATACGTAAAATTTTGAAGCTCGAATGAGGAAAAACGGATATAGGTCGACAGCGTTCGTCGTAGGGAAAATTTTCTAAACTGAAATCCGACAGAGAGCTAACTCGCTGCCCGTCTCACTTGGCGGTCGTTGCTCGTGAAAAACGTTTGTGACTAGTGAATCGAGTGGATTACGCGGTTTCGTATCAATCCTACGGCTTTAAAGATTTAACGATTCCCAGCGGGTGACGCGATTGTGAACGTAATGTAGTGTGAATCGGTTATCCGTCGAAACATGAAGATCGATTAGATGCGGCAGCGTCGCAAAGGAAGGCATCGTCTTTTGAGCGCAAGGGAAGTGCTTCGGGGGAAGGTCCGAGAAGAGTTCTGAGGTGAGTCCCATCGGAAATGTTTCCGTACGCCCTTGTTTTCTGCGACGACGTGAATGTGTCCCTCGAATTCTACCTCCCGATCGCTTGGGAGCGAAGGGTACCTGCATTCCAATCTTTCGCCACGTTACATAACTCGGTCGCTGTATGCAAGACTGATGATAATATTATTGCACGATAGCTCCCAGCCGTAACGCGCATATGGTCTCGTAACATATCGTGGCAATGCGAACTTTATTGAGTTTCCGAGCCGAACTCTGGCTCGTTAGATCTCGGGCGTAGCATCATAGTTTATTCGAGGATGGTTTCATCCTCAATGGAGTGCATTAAATTAGAAAGAGAAGGAAATTAATGACTGGGTAGAGGGAGGATGTTGACACGGTGAGGTCGCTGTGGAAAGTGAATAACGCACGGCGGTATTTCGAGACGCGGTTGTCACCGGCGGGAATGATAAATCGGAGGAAGATTTTTGAAAATAAACTTGAGGTGAGTCGTAACCGATTAAAATTTCATGAAGATTAGTATTTATTATGATTTTTACCTACTACGTGAGTCTTACCGCACAACAATACTTGGTTCATAAGTATCGTCAACTCATTTCTTGCGATTTCAAGAGAACCGCCATTGTTCGCGGTGGACATAAAAGAAGAGAGAAATTTTGGTGACGTTCGCTCGGTAATCGGATAAGGAAATTTTTGGCAATGAATTTAACAATACAGTGTCTGCACTGACAGCGGTGGTATAATTTTCAGCCAATCAGAAGCGAGATAAATGTTTAGCGGCAATTCGAAATTTATAAATTTCCATTTATTAACATCTTATTTAGGTAAGACGTAGATTAAGCTATTCTCTGCATTTCGGAGCGTGCCAAAGCTCTGACCTCTCAAATCCTTTTGCCATCGTCCGTTTTACAGTCCTATTTTTTACGAATAACTGCTTTGCCACAAACAGTATATGTTTTCAACCATGCAATCTCTTACTGTGATATCATATTTTAATGTCGTTAAGTTGGAAGAGAACTGCACATAAATTAATAACCATTCTTAGTTTTAATTGAATTGAATAGCCATGAGAGTGTTATTGTAGTAGAATTAAGCCTTGGTTCTGGAAGTATGCTTCCTCTTTTAATGAATTCTTTCAATTGCAGGATGCCTTTTGAAAGGGGAACTTTCGCCATCCTATCCACGAGGTGAGGGCAGAGTCTTCACGGAATGAATTGCAAAGCCCGTCCTTAGATTATGGAAGACATTGTGTGAGTAGATTACTCTTCCAAGGTTTGACCTCCAACTGGCCACCCTTGTTTTTACATAGACATGAATGTGTCTATCTATTATTTGATGCATAATTAATGTAGTGATCGAATGTACGGTTTCATATTGGTGAAGGAGGATCGAAATACTTTTTGCTGCAAATCAAAATGAGTAACAAGAAAGTGCCATGAGCATTCAGCATTATTCTCATCAGTTTCCATTCCGCCTGCAGTCAAGTCATCTTTGTTGATAAAATGTTTTATATCTCCTCTCCTTACTTTCTTAATTCTTCCTTCATTTTCAAATGAAGCAGATTGCGATAATTCGTGTCCTTTCAGCAGGCGCTCTTTTCATCTTCTTTCTGGACTAATTGTTGTATCCTCGGACCTTCTATTGCCAACGTATGTCCCTATCCATGCATTTCATGTCCTCTGTTTACAGCCGCCAATGTGTTACAGAAGCTCGAATGTTTGCTTTGAATTATTTTCGGTGCACCTTTGAAAAGGACTGCAGATTTCCAACTTGCCTCACAGCGTATAGAGGCTGAATTCAAAGATTGCTCGGTCGCTTTTCCATTCATTCGCTTCTTCATCCATCGCCTACGATTCAAGCATGCATTCCTGGAACATCATAGTAGGATCTTCCTCCTGAATATTTCATTGATTTCGACCGTATTTTCTTTGGTCCCAATGGTATATCTTCCATCGTATGTTCTGCTTCTTGGAAGACTCTCCAAGAAAGAAAATTGAAGTATCTTTTCTCCACCAGCTGTTTCATATACAGCTGTGTTTTTCCATCGCTAATAAGAATTTCCATTCATTCCTTCTGATGATTCCTTTAATTGTGGATCTTGTAACCTCCTTCGGTCAGTATGTGCAAGGATGAATCCATTTAGGCTTTATAATTTACTTCAACATCCTTGTTGGTACCTGAATAGTGATCATTTTACCTTTACTGAGCTGCCTTGCATTCTAGAGCTAAACCGTGGCCTACAACGTCACAAGCATCACGCTTATTTAAGGCTTGTGAGCAACCTCTCCTCTGGCATATTGCATTCATACATCCTCAGAGCAGAGTCGAGGTTGGATGGATTTAATGCACCAATCTTCGATCGTCACACAACGCTTTTCTGGTCTTTGGCAGGTTGTCTCCTTTCAGTCGACTGTTAGAGTTCAATTTCCAAGTCAAAAAATGCTGAAGAAGATGCATGATATTGAGCTCCTTATATGCAGGATGTTTTCAGCATTGATTTTACTTCTGCCATGGTTTCCTGCAAATGTCTTTGGCACTGGCATGTTTCATTTGTTGTCAATACCATTGCATTGGCCTTAAACTCTTGGATAGGTTCTCTATTTTGCAGCTGTTTTTTTAATCTTTCAGAGATTTTTGTGGTATCCCCCTTTAAAAAAGTTTCACTGACCCCAGTTCATTCTCCTTGACTGTCGAAAGCAAAACACCTCAATCCACATCGACTTGAGGATATTACATTGGACTGGAAAAGTGTAATTTACATTCCCACTCCACAGTATGAGTGCAAGATTCTCCTGCTCTTCAGGTCCTCAATACTTCTGGTTCTCTCTCTCCCAGAAGTGAAGTAATCACTGCATTCTTTAATGATTAAATATCCCTTTCCTTCCAGATGCATGAAATTTCTCCTGAGTAGATGATAGCTGTCGAGGAACTACAGCACAGGTCGATTGGCCGGATGCGGATGAATAAGTCGTCAAGCATGGACCACGGATGGAAAGCGTAGCCTAAGAGTACCATGAAATTGGGATAAAATATGCTATTGATTGAAATGTTATTAGACAGTAAATAAAGCTTCTTTTGATATACATTTGCATTCGTGTTTTACTAGCCGCAAGCGAAAGTGCGTTTTCGAGAGAAAGGTCTCAAACACACCCGAGCTCGTTCTAATGGTTTAACGCGTAAGGGCATGCAACAGGAATGCCAATCTTATACGGAGAATCAATTAAAATTTAATGTTTCTTATTTGAAATCTCGATATCCGTTGGCTATAGAAAATCGTTGTTCTATACGGAGGTGCGTGAGAGGTAGTAGATGAGCATTAATTCGCTGAGTATTTTTTAGTTGCTGTCCTCTATTTATAAAAAGTGAAACGATTGCTTTGATTCATCAGCTCAGTCGCGTTCGCTCGCTCTCGCACGCGCATTTTCTCGATGACTGATTTTATCGCGAATTGGGATCATAAGAGGCAGGCAAAATGCAGTGAAACTTGTTGTAAACCGCGTTTCAATATGGACCGCGAAGGATTGGTACGGATTTGTTGAAAGGAATATCGTCATCTGGTTTGAAGGGTTCGTAATTAAATATTTTTTACAAATAGGCCAGCCTGAAACTGCACGCTTTCGAAGCATTTAGTTTAAGGATAAATTCCTTCAAAAGCCCTCCTCAAATCGCGCAGTTCTTTTCATTTTATTTATTCGTTCCTCGCCTTTCTGTACACGTCCACCGCGGAAGCTGTTTCCTGTATTCGTTGCAGTCGTTCTTTCCATTCTGGTTCGTTACTTTCGCAAGCATCTAACATTCGCGTTCGACAGTAACTTAGCAATGAATGAAAATCGATCCATCTCTTGTCTCTTCGAAGAAACGAAACTTGATGGAGTTTTAAACATAAAGATCGCCAAAGGTTGAATTCGATACGTAAAATTTTGAAGCTCGAATGAGGAAAAACGGATATAGGTCGACAGCGTTCGTCGTAGGGAAAATTTTCTAAACTGAAATCCGACAGAGAGCTAACTCGCTGCCCGTCTCACTTGGCGGTCGTTGCTCGTGAAAAACGTTTGTGACTAGTGAATCGAGTGGATTACGCGGTTTCGTATCAATCCTACGGCTTTAAAGATTTAACGATTCCTAGCGGGTGATGCGATTGTGAACGTAATGTAGTGTGAATCGGTTATCCGTCGAAACATGAAGATCGATTAGATGCGGCAGCGTCGCAAAGGAAGGCATCGTCTTTCGAGCGCAAGGGAAGTGCTTCGGGGGAAGGTCCGAGAAGAGTTCTGAGGTGAGTCCCATCGGAAATGTTTCCGTACGCCCTTGTTTTCTGCGACGACGTGAATGTGTCCCTCGAATTCTACCTCCCGATCGCTTGGGAGCGAAGGGTACCTGCATTCCAATCTTTCGCCACGTTACATAACTCGGTCGCTGTATGCAAGAGTGATGATAATATTATTGCACGATAGCTCCCAGCCGTAACGCGCATATGGTCTCGTAACATATCGTGGCAATGCGAACTTTATTGAGTTTCCGAGCCGAACTCTGGCTCGTTAGATCTCGGGCGTAGCATCATAGTTTATTCGAGGATGGTTTCATCCTCAATGGAGTGCATTAAATTAGAAGGAGAAGGAAATTAATGACTGGGTAGAGGGAGGATGTTGACACGGTGAGGTCGCTGTGGAAAGTGAATAACGCACGGCGGTATTTCGAGACGCGGTTGTCACCGGCGGGAATGATAAATCGGAGGAAGATTTTTGAAAATAAACTTGAGGTGAGTCGTAACCGATTAAAATTTCATGAAGATTAGTATTTATTATGATTTTTACCTACTACGTGAGTCTTACCGCACAACAATACTTGGTTCATAAGTATCGTCAACTCATTTCTTGCGATTTCAAGAGAACCGCCATTGTTCGCGGTGGACATAAAAGAAGAGAGAAATTTTGGTGACGTTCGCTCGGTAATCGGATAAGGAAATTTTTGGCAATGAATTTAACAATACAGTGTCTGCACTGACAGCGGTGGTATAATTTTCAGCCAATCAGAAGCGAGATAAATGTTTAGCGGCAATTCGAAATTTATAAATTTCCATTTATTAACATCTTATTTAGGTAAGACGTAGATTAAGCTATTCTCTGCATTTCGGAGCGTGCCAAAGCTCTGACCTCTCAAATCCTTTTGCCATCGTCCGTTTTACAGTCCTATTTTTTACGAATAACTGCTTTGCCACAAACAGTATATGTTTTCAACCATGCAATCTCTTACTGTGATATCATATTTTAATGTCGTTAAGTTGGAAGAGAACTGCACATAAATTAACAACCATTCTTAGTTTTAATTGAATTGAATAGCCATGAGAGTGTTATTGTAGTAGAATTAAGCCTTGGTTCTGGAAGTATGCTTCCTCTTTTAATGAATTCTTTCAATTGCAGGATGCCTTTTGAAAGGGGAACTTTCGCCATCCTATCCACGAGGTGAGGGCAGAGTCTTCACGGAATGAATTGCAAAGCCCGTCCTTAGATTATGGAAGACATTGTGTGAGTAGATTACTCTTCCAAGGTTTGACCTCCAACTGGCCACCCTTGTTTTTACATAGACATGAATGTGTCTATCTATTATTTGATGCATAATTAATGTAGTGATCGAATGTACGGTTTCATATTGGTGAAGGAGGATCGAAATACTTTTTGCTGCAAATCAAAATGAGTAACTAGAAAGTGCCATGAGCATTCAGCATTATTCTCATCAGTTTCCATTCCACCTGCAGTCAAGTCATCTTTGTTGATAAA
Organism: Pantala flavescens; assembly: GCA_020796165.1. NCBI lineage: Eukaryota > Metazoa > Arthropoda > Insecta > Odonata > Libellulidae > Pantala > Pantala flavescens. Next base: position 20,881,285 of record CM036882.1, read on the forward strand.
ATGTTTTATATCTCCTCTCCTTACTTTCTTAATTCTTCCTTCATTTTCAAATGAAGCAGATTGCGATAATTCGTGTCCTTTCAGCAGGCGCTCTTTTCATCTTCTTTCTGGACTAATTGTTGTATCCTCGGACCTTCTATTGCCAACGTATGTCCCTATCCATGCATTTCATGTCCTCTGTTTACAGCCGCCAATGTGTTACAGAAGCTCGAATGTTTGCTTTGAATTATTTTCGGTGCACCTTTGAAAAGGACTGCAGATTTCCAACTTGCCTCACAGCGTATAGAGGCTGAATTCAAAGATTGCTCGGTCGCTTTTCCATTCATTCGCTTCTTCATCCATCGCCTACGATTCAAGCATGCATTCCTGGAACATCATAGCAGGATCTTCCTCCTGAATATTTCATTGATTTCGACCGTATTTTCTTTGGTCCCAATGGTATATCTTCCATCGTATGTTCTGCTTCTTGGAAGACTCTCCAAGAAAGAAAATTGAAGTATCTTTTCTCCACCAGCTGTTTCATATACAGCTGTGTTTTTCCATCGCTAATAAGAATTTCCATTCATTCCTTCTGATGATTCCTTTAATTGTGGATCTTGTAACCTCCTTCGGTCAGTATGTGCAAGGATGAATCCATTTAGGCTTTATTATTTACTTCAACATCCTTGTTGGTACCTGAATAGTGATCATTTTACCTTTACTGAGCTGCCTTGCATTCTAGAGCTAAACCGTGGCCTACAACGTCACAAGCATCACGCTTATTTAAGGCTTGTGAGCAACCTCTCCTCTGGCATATTGCATTCATACATCCTCAGAGCAGAGTCGAGGTTGGATGGATTTAATGCACCAATCTTCGATCGTCACACAACGCTTTTCTGGTCTTTGGCAGGTTGTCTCCTTTCAGTCGACTGTTAGAGTTCAATTTCCAAGTCAAAAAATGCTGAAGAAGATGCATGATATTGAGCTCCTTATATGCAGGATGTTTTCAGCATTGATTTTACTTCTGCCATGGTTTCCTGCAAATGTCTTTGGCACTGGCATGTTTCATTTGTTGTCAAGACCATTGCATTGGCCTTAAACTCTTGGATAGGTTCTCTATTTTGCAGCTGTTTTTTTAATCTTTCAGAGATTTTTGTGGTATCCCCCTTTAAAAAAGTTTCACTGACCCCAGTTCATTCTCCTTGACTGTCGAAAGCAAAACACCTCAATCCACATCGACTTGAGGATATTACATTGGACTGGAAAAGTGTAATTTACATTCCCACTCCACAGTATGAGTGCAAGATTCTCCTGCTCTTCAGGTCCTCAATACTTCTGATTCTCTCTCTCCCAGAAGTGAAGTAATCACTGCATTCTTTAATGATTAAATATCCCTTTCCTTCCAGATGCATGAAATTTCTCCTGAGTAGATGATAGCTGTCGAGGAACTACAGCACAGGTCGATTGGCCGGATGCGGATGAATAAGTCGTCAAGCATGGACCACGAATGGAAAGCGTAGCCTAAGAGTACCATGAAATTGGGATAAAGTATGCTATTGATTGAAATGTTATTAGACAGTGAATAAAGCTTCTTTTGATATACATTTGCATTCGTGTTTTACTACCCGCAAGCGAAAGTGCGTTTTCGAGAGAAAGGTCTCAAACACACCCGAGCTCGTTATAATGGTTTAACGCGTAAGGGCATGCAACAGGAATGCCAATCTTATACGGAGAATCAATTATAATTTAATGTTTCTTATTTGAAATCTCGATATCCGTTGGCTATAGATAATCGTTGTTCTATACGGAGGTGCGTAAGAGGTAGAAGATGAGCATTAATTCGCTGAGTATTTTTTAGTTGCTGTCCTCTATTTATAAAAAGTGAAACGATTGCTTTGATTCATCAGCTCAGTCGCGTTCGCTCGCTCTCGCACGCGCATTTTCTCGATGACTGATTTTATCGCGAATTGGGATCATAAGAGGCAGGCAAAATGCAGTGAAACTTGTTGTAAACCGCGTTTCAATATGGACCGCGAAGGATTGGTACGGACTTGTTGAAAGGAACATCGTCATCTGGTTTGAAGGGTTCGTAATTAAATATTTTTTACAAATAGGCCAGCCTGAAACTGCACGCTTTCGAAGCATTTAGTTTAAGGATAAATTCCTTCAAAAGCCCTCCTCAAATCGCGCAGTTCTCTTCATTTTATTTATTCGTTCCTCGCCTTTCTGTACACGTCCACCGCGGAAGCTGTTTCCTGTATTCGTTGCAGTCGTTCTTTCCATTCTGGTTCGTTACTTTCGCAAGCATCTAACATTCGCGTTCGACAGTAACTTAGCAATGAATGAAAATCGATCCATCTCTTGTCTCTTCGAAGAAACGAAACTTGATGGAGTTTTAAACATAAAGATCGCCAAAGGTTGAATTCGATACGTAAAATTTTGAAGCTCGAATGAGGAAAAACGGATATAGGTCGACAGCGTTCGTCGTAGGGAAAATTTTCTAAACTGAAATCCGACAGAGGGCTAACTCGCTGCCCGTCTCACTTGGCGGTCGTTGCTCGTGAAAAACGTTTGTGACTAGTGAATCGAGTGGATTACGCGGTTTCGTATCAATCCTACGGCTTTAACGATTCAACGATTCCCAGCGGGTGATGCGATTGTGAACGTAATGTAGTGTGAATCGGTTATCCGTCGAAACAAGAAGATCGATTAGATACGGCAGCGTCGCAAAGGAAGGCATCGTCTTTTGAGCGCAAGGGAAGTGCTTCGGGGGAAGGTCCGAGAAGAGTTCTGAGGTGAGTCCCATCGGAAATGTTTCCGTACGCCCTTGTTTTCTGCGACGACGTGAATGTGTCCCTCGAATTCTACCTCCCGATCGCTTGGGAGCGAAGGGTACCTGCATTCCAATCTTTCGCCACGTTACATAACTCGGTCGCTGTATGCAAGAGTGATGATAATATTATTGCACGGTAGCTCCCAGCCGTAACACGCATATGGTCTCGTAACATATCGTGGCAATGCGAACTTTATTGAGTTTCCGAGCCGAACTCTGGCTCGTTAGATCTCGGGCGCAGAATCATAGTTTATTCGAGGATGGTTTCATCCTCAATGGAGTGCATTAAATTAGAAGGAGAAGGAAATTAATGACTGGATAGAGGGAGGATGTTGACACGGTGAGGTCGCTGTGGAAAGTGAATAACGCACGGCGGTGTTTCGAGACGCGGTTGTCACCGGCGGGAATGATAAATCGGAGGAAGATTTTTGAAAATAAACTTGAGGTGAGTCGTAACCGATTAAAATTTCATGAAGATTAGTATTTATTATGATTTTTACCTACTACGTGAGTCTTACCGCACAACAATACTTGGTTCATAAGTATCGTCAACTCATTTCTTGCGATTTCAAGAGAACCGCCATTGTTCGCGGTGGACATAAAAGAAGAGAGAAATTTTGGTGACGTTCGCTCGGTAATCGGATAAAGGAATTTTTGGCAATGAATTTAACAATACAGTGTCTGCACTGACAGCGGTGGTATAATTTCCGCCAATCAGAAGCGAGATAAATGTTTAGCGGCAATTCGAAATTTATAAATTTCCATTTATTAACATCTTATTTAGGTAAGACGTAGATTAAGCTATTCTCTGCATTTCGGAGCGTGCCAAAGCTCTGACCTCTCAAATCCTTTTGCCATCGTCCGTTTTACAGTCCTATTTTTTACGAATAACTGCTTTGCCACAAACAGTATATGTTTTCAACGATGCAATCTCTTACTGTGATATCATATTTTAATGTCGTTAAGTTGGAAGGGAACTGCACATAAATTAATAACCATTCTTAGTTTTAATTGAATTGAATAGCCATGAGAGTGTTATTGTAGTAGAATTAAGCCTTGGTTCTGGAAGTATGCTTCCTCTTTTAATGAATTCTTTCAATTGCAGGATGCCTTTTGAAAGGGGAACTTTCGCCATCCTATCCACGAGGTGAGGGCAGAGTCTTCACGGAATGAATTGCATAGCCCGTCCTTAGATTATGGAAGACATTGTGTGAGTAGATTACTCTTCCAAGGTTTGACCTCCAACTGACCACCCTTGTTTTCACATGGACATGAATGTGTCTATCTATTATTTGATGCATAATTAATGTAGTGATCGAATGTACGGTTTCATATTGGTGAAGGAGGATCGAAATACTTTTTGCTGCAAATCAAAATGAGTAACAAGAAAGTGCCATGAGCATTCAGCATTATTCTCATCAGTTTCCATTCCACCTGCAGTCAAGTCATCTTTGTTGATAAAATGTTTTATATCTCCTCTCCTTACTTTCTTAATTCTTCCTTCATTTTCAAATGAAGCAGATTGCGATAATTCGTGTCCTTTCAGCAGGCGCTCTTTTCATCTTCTTTCTGGACTAATTGTTGTATCCTCGGACCTTCTATTGCCAACGTATGTCCCTATCTATGCATTTCATGTCCTCTGTTTACAGCCGCCAATGTGTTACAGAAGCTCGAATGTTTGCTTTGAATTATTTTCGGTGCACCTTTGAAAAGGACTGCAGATTTCCAACTTGCCTCACAGCGTATAGAGGCTGAATTCAAAGATTGCTCGGTCGCTTTTCCATTCATTCGCTTCTTCATCCATCGCCTACGATTCAAGCATGCATTCCTGGAACATCATAGCAGGATCTTCCTCCTGAATATTTCATTGATAGACCGTAATTTCTTTGGTCCCAATGGTATATCTTCCATCGTATGTTCTGCTTCTTGGAAGACTCTCCAAGAAAGAAAATGGAAGTATCTTTTCTCCACCAGCTGTTTCATACACAGCTGTGTTTTTCAATCGCTAATAAGAATTTCCATTCATTCCTTCTGATGATTCCTTTAATTGTGGATCTTGTAACCTCCTTCGGTCAGTATGTGCAAGGATGAATCCATTGAGGCTTTATTTTTTACTTCAACATCCTTGTTGGTACCTGAATAGGGATCATTTTACCTTTACTGAGCTGCCTTGCATTCTAGAGCTAAACCGTGGCCTACAACGTCACAAGCATCACGCTTATTTAAGGCTTGTGAGCAACCTCTCCTCTGGCATATTGCATTCATACATCCTCAGAGCAGAGTCGAGGTTGGATGGATTTAATGCACCAATCTTCGATCGTCACACAACGCTTTTCTGGTCTTTGGCAGGTTGTCTCCTTTCAGTCGACTGTTAGAGTTCAATTTCCAAGTCAAAAAATGCTGAAGAAGATGCATGATATTGAGCTCCTTATATGCAGGATGTTTTCAGCATTGATTTCACTTCTGCCATGGTTTCCTGCAAATGTCTTTGGCACTGGCATGTTTCATTTGTTGTCAAGACCATTGCATTGGCCTTAAACTCTTGGATAGGTTCTCTATTTTGCAGCTGTTTTTTTAATCTTTCAGAGATTTTTGTGGTATCCCCCTTTAAAAAAGTTTCACTGACCCCAGTTCATTCTCCTTGACTGTCGAAAGCAAAACACCTCAATCCACATCGACTTGAGGATATTACATTGGACTGGAAAAGTGTAATTTACATTCCCACTCCACAGTATGAGTGCAAGATTCTCCTGCTCTTCAGGTCCTCAATACTTCTGATTCTCTCTCTCCCAGAAGTGAAGTAATCACTGCATTCTTTAATGATTAAATATCCCTTTCCTTCCAGATGCATGAAATTTCTCCTGAGTAGATGATAGCTGTCGAGGAACTACAGCACAGGTCGATTGGCCGGATGCGGATGAATAAGTCGTCAAGCATGGACCACGAATGGAAAGCGTAGCCTAAGAGTACCATGAAATTGGGATAAAGTATGCTATTGATTGAAATGTTATTAGACAGTGAATAAAGCTTCTTTTGATATACATTTGCATTCGTGTTTTACTACCCGCAAGCGAAAGTGCGTTTTCGAGAGAAAGGTCTCAAACACACCCGAGCTCGTTATAATGGTTTAACGCGTAAGGGCATGCAACAGGAATGCCAATCTTATACGGAGAATCAATTATAATTTAATGTTTCTTATTTGAAATCTCGATATCCGTTGGCTATAGATAATCGTTGTTCTATACGGAGGTGCGTAAGAGGTAGAAGATGAGCATTAATTCGCTGAGTATTTTTTAGTTGCTGTCCTCTATTTATAAAAAGTGAAACGATTGCTTTGATTCATCAGCTCAGTCGCGTTCGCTCGCTCTCGCACGCGCATTTTCTCGATGACTGATTTTATCGCGAATTGGGATCATAAGAGGCAGGCAAAATGCAGTGAAACTTGTTGTAAACCGCGTTTCAATATGGACCGCGAAGGATTGGTACGGATTTGTTGAAAGGAACATCGTCATCTGGTTTGAAGGGTTCGTAATTAAATATTTTTTACAAATAGGCCAGCCTGAAACTGCACGCTTTCGAAGCATTTAGTTTAAGGATAAATTCCTTCAAAAGCCCTCCTCAAATCGCGCAGTTCTCTTCATTTTATTTATTCGTTCCTCGCCTTTCTGTACACGTCCACCGCGGAAGCTGTTTCCTGTATTCGTTGCAGTCGTTCTTTCCATTCTGGTTCGTTACTTTCGCAAGCATCTAACATTCGCGTTCGACAGTAACTTAGCAATGAATGAAAATCGATCCATCTCTTGTCTCTTCGAAGAAAAAAAAACTTGATGGAGTTTTAAACATAAAGATCGCCAAAGGTTGAATTCGATACGTAAAATTTTGAAGCTCGAATGAGGAAAAACGAATATAGCGTTCGTCGTAGGGAAAATTTTCTAAACTGAAATCCGACAGAGGGCTAACTCGCTGCCCGTCTCACTTGGCGGTCGTTGCTCGTGAAAAACGTTTGTGACTAGTGAATCGAGTGGATTACGCGGTTTCGTATCAATCCTACGGCTTTAACGATTCAACGATTCCCAGCGGGTGATGCGATTGTGAACGTAATGTAGTGTGAATCGGTTATCCGTCGAAACAAGAAGATCGATTAGATACGGCAGCGTCGCAAAGGAAGGCATCGTCTTTTGAGCGCAAGGGAAGTGCTTCGGGGGAAGGTCCGAGAAGAGTTCTGAGGTGAGTCCCATCGGAAATGTATCCGTACGCCCTTGTTTTCTGCGACGACGTGAATGTGTCCCTCGAATTCTACCTCCCGATCGCTTGGGAGCGAAGGGTACCTGCATTCCAATCTTTCGCCACGTTACATAACTCGGTCGCTGCATGCAAGAGTGATGATAATATTATTGCACGGTAGCTCCCAGCCGTAACGCGCATATGGTCTCGTAACATATCGTGGCAATGCGAACTTTATTGAGTTTCCGAGCCGAACTCTGGCTCGTTAGATCTCGGGCGCAGAATCATAGTTTATTCGAGGATGGTTTCATCCTCAATGGAGTGCATTAAATTAGAAGGAGAAGGAAATTAATGACTGGATAGAGGGAGGATGTTGACACGGTGAGGTCGCTGTGGAAAGTGAATAACGCACGGCGGTGTTTCGAGACGCGGTTGTCACCGGCGGGAATGATAAATCGGAGGAAGATTTTTGAAAATAAACTTGAGGTGAGTCGTAACCGATTAAAATTTCATGAAGATTAGTATTTATTATGATTTTTACCTACTACGTGAGTCTTACCGCACAACAATACTTGGTTCATAAGTATCGTCAGCTCATTTCTTGCGATTTCAAGAGAACCGCCATTGTTCGCGGTGGACATAAAAGAAGAGAGAAATTTTGGTGACGTTCGCTCGGTAATCGGATAAAGGAATTTTTGGCAATGAATTTAACAATACAGTGTCTGCACAGACAGCGGTGGTATAATTTCCGCCAATCAGAAGCGAGATAAATGTTTAGCGGCAATTCGAAATTTATAAATTTCCATTTATTAACATCTTATTTAGGTAAGACGTAGATTAAGCTATTCTCTGCATTTCGGAGCGTGCCAAAGCTCTGACCTCTCAAATCCTTTTGCCATCGTCCGTTTTACAGTCCTATTTTTTACGAATAACTGCTTTGCCACAAACAGTATATGTTTTCAACGATGCAATCTCTTACTGTGATATCATATTTTAATGTCGTTAAGTTGGAAGGGAACTGCACATAAATTAATAACCATTCTTAGTTTTAATTGAATTGAATAGCCATGAGAGTGTTATTGTAGTAGAATTAAGCCTTGGTTCTGGAAGTATGCTTCCTCTTTTAATGAATTCTTTCAATTGCAGGATGCCTTTTGAAAGGGGAACTTTCGCCATCCTATCCACGAGGTGAGGGCAGAGTCTTCACGGAATGAATTGCATAGCCCGTCCTTAGATTATGGAAGACATTGTGTGAGTAGATTACTCTTCCAAGGTTTGACCTCCAACTGACCACCCTTGTTTTCACATGGACATGAATGTGTCTATCTATTATTTGATGCATAATTAATGTAGTGATCGAATGTACGGTTTCATATTGGTGAAGGAGGATCGAAATACTTTTTGCTGCAAATCAAAATGAGTAACAAGAAAGTGCCATGAGCATTCAGCATTATTCTCATCAGTTTCCATTCCACCTGCAGTCAAGTCATCTTTCTTGATAAAATGTTTTATATCTCCTCTCCTTACTTTCTTAATTCTTCCTTCATTTTCAAATGAAGCAGATTGCGATAATTCGTGTCCTTTCAGCAGGCGCTCTTTTCATCTTCTTTCTGGACTAATTGTTGTATCCTCGGACCTTCTATTGCCAACGTATGTCCCTATCTATGCATTTCATGTCCTCTGTTTACAGCCGCCAATGTGTTACAGAAGCTCGAATGTTTGCTTTGAATTATTTTCGGTGCACCTTTGAAAAGGACTGCAGATTTCCAACTTGCCTCACAGCGTATAGAGGCTGAATTCAAAGATTGCTCGGTCGCTTTTCCATTCATTCGCTTCTTCATCCATCGCCTACGATTCAAGCATGCATTCCTGGAACATCATAGTAGGATCTTCCTCCTGAATATTTCATTGATTTCGACCGTAATTTCTTTGGTCCCAATGGTATATCTTCCATCGTATGCTCTGCTTCTTGGAAGACTCTCCAAGAAAGAAAATGGAAGTATCTTTTCTCCACCAGCTGTTTCATACACAGCTGTGTTTTTCAATCGCTAATAAGAATTTCCATTCATTCCTTCTGATGATTCCTTTAATTGTGGATCTTGTAACCTCCTTCGGTCAGTATGTGCAAGGATGAATCCATTGAGGCTTTATTTTTTACTTCAACATCCTTGTTGGTACCTGAATAGGGATCATTTTACCTTTACTGAGCTGCCTTGCATTCTAGAGCTAAACCGTGGCCTACAACGTCACAAGCATCACGCTTATTTAAGGCTTGTGAGCAACCTCTCCTCTGGCATATTGCATTCATACATCCTCAGAGCAGAGTCGAGGTTGGATGGATTTAATGCACCAATCTTCGATCGTCACACAACGCTTTTCTGGTCTTTGGCAGGTTGTCTCCTTTCAGTCGACTGTTAGAGTTCAATTTCCAAGTCAAAAAATGCTGAAGAAGATGCATGATATTGAGCTCCTTATATGCAGGATGTTTTCAGCATTGATTTCACTTCTGCCATGGTTTCCTGCAAATGTCTTTGGCACTGGCATGTTTCATTTGTTGTCAAGACCATTGCATTGGCCTTAAACTCTTGGATAGGTTCTCTATTTTGCAGCTGTTTTTTTAATCTTTCAGAGATTTTTGTGGTATCCCCCTTTAAAAAAGTTTCACTGACCCCAGTTCATTCTCCTTGACTGTCGAAAGCAAAACACCTCAATCCACATCGACTTGAGGATATTACATTGGACTGGAAAAGTGTAATTTACATTCCCACTCCACAGTATGAGTGCAAGATTCTCCTGCTCTTCAGGTCCTCAATACTTCTGATTCTCTCTCTCCCAGAAGTGAAGTAATCACTGCATTCTTTAATGATTAAATATCCCTTTCCTTCCAGATGCATGAAATTTCTCCTGAGTAGATGATAGCTGTCGAGGAACTACAGCACAGGTCGATTGGCCGGATGCGGATGAATAAGTCGTCAAGCATGGACCACGGATGGAAAGCGTAGCCTAAGAGTACCATGAAATTGGGATAAAATATGCTATTGATTGAAATGTTATTAGACAGTAAATAAAGCTTCTTTTGATATACATTTGCATTCGTGTTTTACTAGCCGCAAGCGAAAGTGCGTTTTCGAGAGAAAGGTCTCAAACACACCCGAGCTCGTTCTAATGGTTTAACGCGTAAGGGCATGCAACAGGAATGCCAATCTTATACGGAGAATCAATTATAATTTAATGTTTCTTATTTGAAATCTCGATATCCGTTGGCTATAGATAATCGTTGTTCTATACTGAGGTGCGTGAGAGGTAGTAGATGAGCATTAATTCGCTGAGTATTTTTTAGTTGCTGTCCTCTATTTATAAAAAGTGAAACGATTGCTTTGATTCATCAGCTCAGTCGCGTTCGCTCGCTCTCGCACGCGCATTTTTTCGATGACTGATTTTATATTCCCCTTCGCAAATTGGGATCATAAGAGGCAGGCAAAATGCAGTGAAACTTGTTGTAAACCGCGTTTCAATATGGACCGCGAAGGATTGGTACGGATTTGTTGAAAGGAACATCGTCATCTGGTTTGAAGGGTTCGTAATTAAATATTTTTTACAAATAGGCCAGCCTGAAACTGCACGCTTTCGAAGCATTTAGTTTAAGGATAAATTCCTTCAAAAGCCCTCCTCAAATCGCGCAGTTCTTTTCATTTTATTTATTCGTTCCTCGCCTTTCTGTGCACGTCCACCGCGGAAGCTGTTTCCTGTATTCGTTGCGGTCGTTCTTTCCATTCTGGTTCGTTACTTTCGCAAGCATCTAACATTCGCGTTCGACAGTAACTTAGCAATGAATGAAAATCGATCCATCTCTTGTCTCTTCGAAGAAACGAAACTTGATGGAGTTTTAAACATAAAGATCGCCAAAGGTTGAATTCGATACGTAAAATTTTGAAGCTCGAATGAGGAAAAACGAATATAGCGTTCGTCGTAGGGAAAATTTTCTAAACTGAAATCCGACAGAGGGCTAACTCGCTGCCCGTCTCACTTGGCGGTCGTTGCTCGTGAAAAACGTTTGTGACTAGTGAATCGAGTGGATTACGCGGTTTCGTATCAATCCTACGGCTTTAAAGATTTAACGATTCCCAGCGGGTGATGCGATTGTGAACGTAATGTAGTGTGAATCGGTTATCCGTCGAAACATGAAGATCGATTAGATGCGGCAGCGTCGCAAAGGAAGGCATCGTCTTTCGAGCGCAAGGCAAGTGCTTCGGGGGAAGGTCCGAGAAGAGTTCTGAGGTGAGTCCCATCGGAAATGTTTCCGTACGCCCTTGTTTTCTGCGACGACGTGAATGTGTCCCTCGAATTCTACCTCCCGATCGCTTGGGAGCGAAGGGTACCTGCATTCCAATCTTTCGCCACGTTACATAACTCGGTCGCTGTATGCAAGAGTGATGATAATATTATTGCACGATAGCTCCCAGCCGTAACGCGCATATGGTCTCGTAACATATCGTGGCAATGCGAACTTTATTGAGTTTCCGAGCCGAACTCTGGCTCGTTAGATCTCGGGCGTAGCATCATAGTTTATTCGAGGATGGTTTCATCCTCAATGGAGTGCATTAAATTAGAAGGAGAAGGAAATTAATGACTGGGTAGAGGGAGGATGTTGACACGGTGAGGTCGCTGTGGAAAGTGAATAACGCACGGCGGTATTTCGAGACGCGGTTGTCACCGGCGGGAATGATAAATCGGAGGAAGATTTTTGAAAATAAACTTGAGGTGAGTCGTAACCGATTAAAATTTCATGAAGATTAGTATTTATTATGATTTTTACCTACTACGTGAGTCTTACCGCACAACAATACTTGGTTCATAAGTATCGTCAACTCATTTCTTGCGATTTCAAGAGAACCGCCATTGTTCGCGGTGGACATAAAAGAAGAGAGAAATTTTGGTGACGTTCGCTCGGTAATCGGATAAGGAAATTTTTGGCAATGAATTTAACAATACAGTGTCTGCACTGACAGCGGTGGTATAATTTTCAGCCAATCAGAAGCGAGATAAATGTTTAGCGGCAATTCGAAATTTATAAATTTCCATTTATTAACATCTTATTTAGGTAAGACGTAGATTAAGCTATTCTCTGCATTTCGGAGCGTGCCAAAGCTCTGACCTCTCAAATCCTTTTGCCATCGTCCGTTTTACAGTCCTATTTTTTACGAATAACTGCTTTGCCACAAACAGTATATGTTTTCAACCATGCAATCTCTTACTGTGATATCATATTTTAATGTCGTTAAGTTGGAAGAGAACTGCACATAAATTAATAACCATTCTTAGTTTTAATTGAATTGAATAGCCATGAGAGTGTTATTGTAGTAGAATTAAGCCTTGGTTCTGGAAGTATGCTTCCTCTTTTAATGAATTCTTTCAATTGCAGGATGCCTTTTGAAAGGGGAACTTTCGCCATCCTATCCACGAGGTGAGGGCAGAGTCTTCACGGAATGAATTGCAAAGCCCGTCCTTAGATTATGGAAGACATTGTGTGAGTAGATTACTCTTCCAAGGTTTGACCTCCAACTGGCCACCCTTGTTTTTACATAGACATGAATGTGTCTATCTATTATTTGATGCATAATTAATGTAGTGATCGAATGTACGGTTTCATATTGGTGAAGGAGGATCGAAATACTTTTTGCTGCAAATCAAAATGAGTAACTAGAAAGTGCCATGAGCATTCAGCATTATTCTCATCAGTTTCCATTCCACCTGCAGTCAAGTCATCTTTGTTGATAAAATGTTTTATATCTCCTCTCCTTACTTTCTTAATTCTTCCTTCATTTTCAAATGAAGCAGATTGCGATAATTCGTGTCCTTTCAGCAGGCGCTCTTTTCATCTTCTTTCTGGACTAATTGTTGTATCCTCGGACCTTCTATTGCCAACGTATGTCCCTATCCATGCATTTCATGTCCTCTGTTTACAGCCGCCAATGTGTTACAGAAGCTCGAATGTTTGCTTTGAATTATTTTCGGTGCACCTTTGAAAAGGACTGCAGATTTCCAACTTGCCTCACAGCGTATAGAGGCTGAATTCAAAGATTGCTCGGTCGCTTTTCCATTCATTCGCTTCTTCATCCATCGCCTACGATTCAAGCATGCATTCCTGGAACATCATAGCAGGATCTTCCTCCTGAATATTTCATTGATTTCGACCGTATTTTCTTTGGTCCCAATGGTATATCTTCCATCGTATGTTCTGCTTCTTGGAAGACTCTCCAAGAAAGAAAATTGAAGTATCTTTTCTCCACCAGCTGTTTCATATACAGCTGTGTTTTTCCATCGCTAATAAGAATTTCCATTCATTCCTTCTGATGATTCCTTTAATTGTGGATCTTGTAACCTCCTTCGGTCAGTATGTGCAAGGATGAATCCATTTAGGCTTTATTATTTACTTCAACATCCTTGTTGGTACCTGAATAGTGATCATTTTACCTTTACTGAGCTGCCTTGCATTCTAGAGCTAAACCGTGGCCTACAACGTCACAAGCATCACGCTTATTTAAGGCTTGTGAGCAACCTCTCCTCTGGCATATTGCATTCATACATCCTCAGAGCAGAGTCGAGGTTGGATGGATTTAATGCACCAATCTTCGATCGTCACACAACGCTTTTCTGGGCTTTGGCAGGTTGTCTCCTTTCAGTCGACTGTTAGAGTTCAATTTCCAAGTCAAAAAATGCTGAAGAAGATGCATGATATTGAGCTCCTTATATGCAGGATGTTTTCAGCATTGATTTTACTTCTGCCATGGTTTCCTGCAAATGTCTTTGGCACTGGCATGTTTCATTTGTTGTCAAGACCATTGCATTGGCCTTAAACTCTTGGATAGGTTCTCTATTTTGCAGCTGTTTTTTTAATCTTTCAGAGATTTTTGTGGTATCCCCCTTTAAAAAAGTTTCACTGACCCCAGTTCATTCTCCTTGACTGTCGAAAGCAAAACACCTCAATCCACATCGACTTGAGGATATTACATTGGACTGGAAAAGTGTAATTTACATTCCCACTCCACAGTATGAGTGCAAGATTCTCCTGCTCTTCAGGTCCTCAATACTTCTGATTCTCTCTCTCCCAGAAGTGAAGTAATCACTGCATTCTTTAATGATTAAATATCCCTTTCCTTCCAGATGCATGAAATTTCTCCTGAGTAGATGATAGCTGTCGAGGAACTACAGCACAGGTCGATTGGCCGGATGCGGATGAATAAGTCGTCAAGCATGGACCACGGATGGAAAGCGTAGCCTAAGAGTACCATGAAATTGGGATAAAATATGCTATTGATTGAAATGTTATTAGACAGTAAATAAAGCTTCTTTTGATATACATTTGCATTCGTGTTTTACTAGCCGCAAGCGAAAGTGCGTTTTCGAGAGAAAGGTCTCAAACACACCCGAGCTCGTTCTAATGGTTTAACGCGTAAGGGCATGCAACAGGAATGCCAATCTTATACGGAGAATCAATTATAATTTAATGTTTCTTATTTGAAATCTCGATATCCGTTGGCTATAGATAATCGTTGTTCTATACTGAGGTGCGTGAGAGGTAGTAGATGAGCATTAATTCGCTGAGTATTTTTTAGTTGCTGTCCTCTATTTATAAAAAGTGAAACGATTGCTTTGATTCATCAGCTCAGTCGCGTTCGCTCGCTCTCGCACGCGCATTTTTTCGATGACTGATTTTATATTCCCCTTCGCAAATTGGGATCATAAGAGGCAGGCAAAATGCAGTGAAACTTGTTGTAAACCGCGTTTCAATATGGACCGCGAAGGATTGGTACGGATTTGTTGAAAGGAACATCGTCATCTGGTTTGAAGGGTTCGTAATTAAATATTTTTTACAAATAGGCCAGCCTGAAACTGCACGCTTTCGAAGCATTTAGTTTAAGGATAAATTCCTTCAAAAGCCCTCCTCAAATCGCGCAGTTCTTTTCATTTTATTTATTCGTTCCTCGCCTTTCTGTGCACGTCCACCGCGGAAGCTGTTTCCTGTATTCGTTGCGGTCGTTCTTTCCATTCTGGTTCGTTACTTTCGCAAGCATCTAACATTCGCGTTCGACAGTAACTTAGCAATGAATGAAAATCGATCCATCTCTTGTCTCTTCGAAGAAACGAAACTTGATGGAGTTTTAAACATAAAGATCGCCAAAGGTTGAATTCGATACGTAAAATTTTGAAGCTCGAATGAGGAAAAACGAATATAGCGTTCGTCGTAGGGAAAATTTTCTAAACTGAAATCCGACAGAGGGCTAACTCGCTGCCCGTCTCACTTGGCGGTCGTTGCTCGTGAAAAACGTTTGTGACTAGTGAATCGAGTGGATTACGCGGTTTCGTATCAATCCTACGGCTTTAAAGATTTAACGATTCCCAGCGGGTGATGCGATTGTGAACGTAATGTAGTGTGAATCGGTTATCCGTCGAAACATGAAGATCGATTAGATGCGGCAGCGTCGCAAAGGAAGGCATCGTCTTTCGAGCGCAAGGCAAGTGCTTCGGGGGAAGGTCCGAGAAGAGTTCTGAGGTGAGTCCCATCGGAAATGTTTCCGTACGCCCTTGTTTTCTGCGACGACGTGAATGTGTCCCTCGAATTCTACCTCCCGATCGCTTGGGAGCGAAGGGTACCTGCATTCCAATCTTTCGCCACGTTACATAACTCGGTCGCTGTATGCAAGAGTGATGATAATATTATTGCACGATAGCTCCCAGCCGTAACGCGCATATGGTCTCGTAAC
Organism: Pantala flavescens; assembly: GCA_020796165.1. Taxonomy (NCBI): domain Eukaryota; kingdom Metazoa; phylum Arthropoda; class Insecta; order Odonata; family Libellulidae; genus Pantala; species Pantala flavescens. Next base: position 20,897,086 of record CM036882.1, read on the forward strand.
ATATCGTGGCAATGCGAACTTTATTGAGTTTCCGAGCCGAACTCTGGCTCGTTAGATCTCGGGCGTAGCATCATAGTTTATTCGAGGATGGTTTCATCCTCAATGGAGTGCATTAAATTAGAAGGAGAAGGAAATTAATGACTGGGTAGAGGGAGGATGTTGACACGGTGAGGTCGCTGTGGAAAGTGAATAACGCACGGCGGTATTTCGAGACGCGGTTGTCACCGGCGGGAATGATAAATCGGAGGAAGATTTTTGAAAATAAACTTGAGGTGAGTCGTAACCGATTAAAATTTCATGAAGATTAGTATTTATTATGATTTTTACCTACTACGTGAGTCTTACCGCACAACAATACTTGGTTCATAAGTATCGTCAACTCATTTCTTGCGATTTCAAGAGAACCGCCATTGTTCGCGGTGGACATAAAAGAAGAGAGAAATTTTGGTGACGTTCGCTCGGTAATCGGATAAGGAAATTTTTGGCAATGAATTTAACAATACAGTGTCTGCACTGACAGCGGTGGTATAATTTTCAGCCAATCAGAAGCGAGATAAATGTTTAGCGGCAATTCGAAATTTATAAATTTCCATTTATTAACATCTTATTTAGGTAAGACGTAGATTAAGCTATTCTCTGCATTTCGGAGCGTGCCAAAGCTCTGACCTCTCAAATCCTTTTGCCATCGTCCGTTTTACAGTCCTATTTTTTACGAATAACTGCTTTGCCACAAACAGTATATGTTTTCAACCATGCAATCTCTTACTGTGATATCATATTTTAATGTCGTTAAGTTGGAAGAGAACTGCACATAAATTAATAACCATTCTTAGTTTTAATTGAATTGAATAGCCATGAGAGTGTTATTGTAGTAGAATTAAGCCTTGGTTCTGGAAGTATGCTTCCTCTTTTAATGAATTCTTTCAATTGCAGGATGCCTTTTGAAAGGGGAACTTTCGCCATCCTATCCACGAGGTGAGGGCAGAGTCTTCACGGAATGAATTGCAAAGCCCGTCCTTAGATTATGGAAGACATTGTGTGAGTAGATTTCTCTTCCAAGGTTTGACCTCCAACTGGCCACCCTTGTTTTTACATGGACATGAATGTGTCTATCTATTATTTGATGCATAATTAATGTAGTGATCGAATGTACGGTTTCATATTGGTGAAGGAGGATCGAAATACTTTTTGCTGCAAATCAAAATGAGTAACTAGAAAGTGCCATGAGCATTCAGCATTATTCTCATCAGTTTCCATTCCGCCTGCAGTCAAGTCATCTTTGTTGATAAAATGTTTTATATCTCCTCTCCTTACTTTCTTAATTCTTCCTTCATTTTCAAATGAAGCAGATTGCGATAATTCGTGTCCTTTCAGCAGGCGCTCTTTTCATCTTCTTTCTGGACTAATTGTTGTATCCTCGGACCTTCTATTGCCAACGTATGTCCCTATCCATGCATTTCATGTCCTCTGTTTACAGCCGCCAATGTGTTACAGAAGCTCGAATGTTTGCTTTGAATTATTTTCGGTGCACCTTTGAAAAGGACTGCAGATTTCCAACTTGCCTCACAGCGTATAGAGGCTGAATTCAAAGATTGCTCGGTCGCTTTTCCATTCATTCGCTTCTTCATCCATCGCCTACGATTCAAGCATGCATTCCTGGAACATCATAGCAGGATCTTCCTCCTGAATATTTCATTGATTTCGACCGTATTTTCTTTGGTCCCAATGGTATATCTTCCATCGTATGTTCTGCTTCTTGGAAGACTCTCCAAGAAAGAAAATTGAAGTATCTTTTCTCCACCAGCTGTTTCATATACAGCTGTGTTTTTCCATCGCTAATAAGAATTTCCATTCATTCCTTCTGATGATTCCTTTAATTGTGGATCTTGTAACCTCCTTCGGTCAGTATGTGCAAGGATGAATCCATTTAGGCTTTATTATTTACTTCAACATCCTTGTTGGTACCTGAATAGTGATCATTTTACCTTTACTGAGCTGCCTTGCATTCTAGAGCTAAACCGTGGCCTACAACGTCACAAGCATCACGCTTATTTAAGGCTTGTGAGCAACCTCTCCTCTGGCATATTGCATTCATACATCCTCAGAGCAGAGTCGAGGTTGGATGGATTTAATGCACCAATCTTCGATCGTCACACAACGCTTTTCTGGGCTTTGGCAGGTTGTCTCCTTTCAGTCGACTGTTAGAGTTCAATTTCCAAGTCAAAAAATGCTGAAGAAGATGCATGATATTGAGCTCCTTATATGCAGGATGTTTTCAGCATTGATTTTACTTCTGCCATGGTTTCCTGCAAATGTCTTTGGCACTGGCATGTTTCATTTGTTGTCAAGACCATTGCATTGGCCTTAAACTCTTGGATAGGTTCTCTATTTTGCAGCTGTTTTTTTAATCTTTCAGAGATTTTTGTGGTATCCCCCTTTAAAAAAGTTTCACTGACCCCAGTTCATTCTCCTTGACTGTCGAAAGCAAAACACCTCAATCCACATCGACTTGAGGATATTACATTGGACTGGAAAAGTGTAATTTACATTCCCACTCCACAGTATGAGTGCAAGATTCTCCTGCTCTTCAGGTCCTCAATACTTCTGATTCTCTCTCTCCCAGAAGTGAAGTAATCACTGCATTCTTTAATGATTAAATATCCCTTTCCTTCCAGATGCATGAAATTTCTCCTGAGTAGATGATAGCTGTCGAGGAACTACAGCACAGGTCGATTGGCCGGATGCGAATGAATAAGTCGTCAAGCATGGACCACGGATGGAAAGCGTAGCCTAAGAGTACCATGAAATTGGGATAAAATATGCTATTGATTGAAATGTTATTAGACAGTAAATAAAGCTTCTTTTGATATACATTTGCATTCGTGTTTTACTACCCGCAAGCGAAAGTGCGTTTTCGAGAGAAAGGTCTCAAACACACCCGAGCTCGTTATAATGGTTTAACGCGTAAGGGCATGCAACAGGAATGCCAATCTTATACGGAGAATCAATTAAAATTTAATGTTTCTTATTTGAAATCTCGATATCCGTTGGCTATAGATAATCGTTGTTCTATACGGAGGTGCGTGAGAGGTAGTAGATGAGCATTAATTCGCTGAGTATTTTTTAGTTGCTGTCCTCTATTTATAAAAAGTGAAACGATTGCTTTGATTCATCAGCTCAGTCGCGTTCGCTCGCTCTCGCACGCGCATTTTTTCGATGACTGATTTTATATTCCCCTTCGCAAATTGGGATCATAAGAGGCAGGCAAAATGCAGTGAAACTTGTTGTAAACCGCGTTTCAATATGGACCGCGAAGGATTGGTACGGATTTGTCGAAAGGAATATCGTCATCTGGTTTGAAGGGTTCGTAATTAAATATTTTTTACAAATAGGCCAGCCTGAAACTGCACGCTTTCGAAGCATTTAGTTTAAGGATAAATTCCTTCAAAAGCCCTCCTCAAATCGCGCAGTTCTTTTCATTTTATTTATTCGTTCCTCGCCTTTCTGTGCACGTCCACCGCGGAAGCTGTTTCCTGTATTCGTTGCAGTCGTTCTTTCCATTCTGGTTCGTTACTTTCGCAAGCATCTAACATTCGCGTTCGACAGTAACTTAGCAATGAATGAAAATCGATCCATCTCTTGTCTCTACGAAGAAACGAAACTTGGAGTTTTAAACATAAAGATCGCCAAAGGTTGAATTCGATACGTAAAATTTTGAAGCTCGAATGAGGAAAAACGGATATAGGTCGACAGCGTTCGTCGTAGGGAAAATTTTCTAAACTGAAATCCGACAGAGAGCTAACTCGCTGCCCGTCTCACTTGGCGGTCGTTGCTCGTGAAAAACGTTTGTGACTAGTGAATCGAGTGGATTACGCGGTTTCGTATCAATCCTACGGCTTTAAAGATTTAACGATTCCCAGCGGGTGACGCGATTGTGAACGTAATGTAGTGTGAATCGGTTATCCGTCGAAACATGAAGATCGATTAGATGCGGCAGCGTCGCAAAGGAAGGCATCGTCTTTTGAGCGCAAGGGAAGTGCTTCGGGGGAAGGTCCGAGAAGAGTTCTGAGGTGAGTCCCATCGGAAATGTTTCCGTACGCCCTTGTTTTCTGCGACGACGTGAATGTGTCCCTCGAATTCTACCTCCCGATCGCTTGGGAGCGAAGGGTACCTGCATTCCAATCTTTCGCCACGTTACATAACTCGGTCGCTGTATGCAAGACTGATGATAATATTATTGCACGATAGCTCCCAGCCGTAACGCGCATATGGTCTCGTAACATATCGTGGCAATGCGAACTTTATTGAGTTTCCGAGCCGAACTCTGGCTCGTTAGATCTCGGGCGTAGCATCATAGTTTATTCGAGGATGGTTTCATCCTCAATGGAGTGCATTAAATTAGAAAGAGAAGGAAATTAATGACTGGGTAGAGGGAGGATGTTGACACGGTGAGGTCGCTGTGGAAAGTGAATAACGCACGGCGGTATTTCGAGACGCGGTTGTCACCGGCGGGAATGATAAATCGGAGGAAGATTTTTGAAAATAAACTTGAGGTGAGTCGTAACCGATTAAAATTTCATGAAGATTAGTATTTATTATGATTTTTACCTACTACGTGAGTCTTACCGCACAACAATACTTGGTTCATAAGTATCGTCAACTCATTTCTTGCGATTTCAAGAGAACCGCCATTGTTCGCGGTGGACATAAAAGAAGAGAGAAATTTTGGTGACGTTCGCTCGGTAATCGGATAAGGAAATTTTTGGCAATGAATTTAACAATACAGTGTCTGCACTGACAGCGGTGGTATAATTTTCAGCCAATCAGAAGCGAGATAAATGTTTAGCGGCAATTCGAAATTTATAAATTTCCATTTATTAACATCTTATTTAGGTAAGACGTAGATTAAGCTATTCTCTGCATTTCGGAGCGTGCCAAAGCTCTGACCTCTCAAATCCTTTTGCCATCGTCCGTTTTACAGTCCTATTTTTTACGAATAACTGCTTTGCCACAAACAGTATATGTTTTCAACCATGCAATCTCTTACTGTGATATCATATTTTAATGTCGTTAAGTTGGAAGAGAACTGCACATAAATTAATAACCATTCTTAGTTTTAATTGAATTGAATAGCCATGAGAGTGTTATTGTAGTAGAATTAAGCCTTGGTTCTGGAAGTATGCTTCCTCTTTTAATGAATTCTTTCAATTGCAGGATGCCTTTTGAAAGGGGAACTTTCGCCATCCTATCCACGAGGTGAGGGCAGAGTCTTCACGGAATGAATTGCAAAGCCCGTCCTTAGATTATGGAAGACATTGTGTGAGTAGATTACTCTTCCAAGGTTTGACCTCCAACTGGCCACCCTTGTTTTTACATAGACATGAATGTGTCTATCTATTATTTGATGCATAATTAATGTAGTGATCGAATGTACGGTTTCATATTGGTGAAGGAGGATCGAAATACTTTTTGCTGCAAATCAAAATGAGTAACAAGAAAGTGCCATGAGCATTCAGCATTATTCTCATCAGTTTCCATTCCGCCTGCAGTCAAGTCATCTTTGTTGATAAAATGTTTTATATCTCCTCTCCTTACTTTCTTAATTCTTCCTTCATTTTCAAATGAAGCAGATTGCGATAATTCGTGTCCTTTCAGCAGGCGCTCTTTTCATCTTCTTTCTGGACTAATTGTTGTATCCTCGGACCTTCTATTGCCAACGTATGTCCCTATCCATGCATTTCATGTCCTCTGTTTACAGCCGCCAATGTGTTACAGAAGCTCGAATGTTTGCTTTGAATTATTTTCGGTGCACCTTTGAAAAGGACTGCAGATTTCCAACTTGCCTCACAGCGTATAGAGGCTGAATTCAAAGATTGCTCGGTCGCTTTTCCATTCATTCGCTTCTTCATCCATCGCCTACGATTCAAGCATGCATTCCTGGAACATCATAGTAGGATCTTCCTCCTGAATATTTCATTGATTTCGACCGTATTTTCTTTGGTCCCAATGGTATATCTTCCATCGTATGTTCTGCTTCTTGGAAGACTCTCCAAGAAAGAAAATTGAAGTATCTTTTCTCCACCAGCTGTTTCATATACAGCTGTGTTTTTCCATCGCTAATAAGAATTTCCATTCATTCCTTCTGATGATTCCTTTAATTGTGGATCTTGTAACCTCCTTCGGTCAGTATGTGCAAGGATGAATCCATTTAGGCTTTATTATTTACTTCAACATCCTTGTTGGTACCTGAATAGTGATCATTTTACCTTTACTGAGCTGCCTTGCATTCTAGAGCTAAACCGTGGCCTACAACGTCACAAGCATCACGCTTATTTAAGGCTTGTGAGCAACCTCTCCTCTGGCATATTGCATTCATACATCCTCAGAGCAGAGTCGAGGTTGGATGGATTTAATGCACCAATCTTCGATCGTCACACAACGCTTTTCTGGTCTTTGGCAGGTTGTCTCCTTTCAGTCGACTGTTAGAGTTCAATTTCCAAGTCAAAAAATGCTGAAGAAGATGCATGATATTGAGCTCCTTATATGCAGGATGTTTTCAGCATTGATTTTACTTCTGCCATGGTTTCCTGCAAATGTCTTTGGCACTGGCATGTTTCATTTGTTGTCAATACCATTGCATTGGCCTTAAACTCTTGGATAGGTTCTCTATTTTGCAGCTGTTTTTTTAATCTTTCAGAGATTTTTGTGGTATCCCCCTTTAAAAAAGTTTCACTGACCCCAGTTCATTCTCCTTGACTGTCGAAAGCAAAACACCTCAATCCACATCGACTTGAGGATATTACATTGGACTGGAAAAGTGTAATTTACATTCCCACTCCACAGTATGAGTGCAAGATTCTCCTGCTCTTCAGGTCCTCAATACTTCTGGTTCTCTCTCTCCCAGAAGTGAAGTAATCACTGCATTCTTTAATGATTAAATATCCCTTTCCTTCCAGATGCATGAAATTTCTCCTGAGTAGATGATAGCTGTCGAGGAACTACAGCACAGGTCGATTGGCCGGATGCGGATGAATAAGTCGTCAAGCATGGACCACGGATGGAAAGCGTAGCCTAAGAGTACCATGAAATTGGGATAAAATATGCTATTGATTGAAATGTTATTAGACAGTAAATAAAGCTTCTTTTGATATACATTTGCATTCGTGTTTTACTAGCCGCAAGCGAAAGTGCGTTTTCGAGAGAAAGGTCTCAAACACACCCGAGCTCGTTCTAATGGTTTAACGCGTAAGGGCATGCAACAGGAATGCCAATCTTATACGGAGAATCAATTAAAATTTAATGTTTCTTATTTGAAATCTCGATATCCGTTGGCTATAGAAAATCGTTGTTCTATACGGAGGTGCGTGAGAGGTAGTAGATGAGCATTAATTCGCTGAGTATTTTTTAGTTGCTGTCCTCTATTTATAAAAAGTGAAACGATTGCTTTGATTCATCAGCTCAGTCGCGTTCGCTCGCTCTCGCACGCGCATTTTCTCGATGACTGATTTTATCGCGAATTGGGATCATAAGAGGCAGGCAAAATGCAGTGAAACTTGTTGTAAACCGCGTTTCAATATGGACCGCGAAGGATTGGTACGGATTTGTTGAAAGGAATATCGTCATCTGGTTTGAAGGGTTCGTAATTAAATATTTTTTACAAATAGGCCAGCCTGAAACTGCACGCTTTCGAAGCATTTAGTTTAAGGATAAATTCCTTCAAAAGCCCTCCTCAAATCGCGCAGTTCTTTTCATTTTATTTATTCGTTCCTCGCCTTTCTGTACACGTCCACCGCGGAAGCTGTTTCCTGTATTCGTTGCAGTCGTTCTTTCCATTCTGGTTCGTTACTTTCGCAAGCATCTAACATTCGCGTTCGACAGTAACTTAGCAATGAATGAAAATCGATCCATCTCTTGTCTCTTCGAAGAAACGAAACTTGATGGAGTTTTAAACATAAAGATCGCCAAAGGTTGAATTCGATACGTAAAATTTTGAAGCTCGAATGAGGAAAAACGGATATAGGTCGACAGCGTTCGTCGTAGGGAAAATTTTCTAAACTGAAATCCGACAGAGAGCTAACTCGCTGCCCGTCTCACTTGGCGGTCGTTGCTCGTGAAAAACGTTTGTGACTAGTGAATCGAGTGGATTACGCGGTTTCGTATCAATCCTACGGCTTTAAAGATTTAACGATTCCCAGCGGGTGATGCGATTGTGAACGTAATGTAGTGTGAATCGGTTATCCGTCGAAACATGAAGATCGATTAGATGCGGCAGCGTCGCAAAGGAAGGCATCGTCTTTCGAGCGCAAGGGAAGTGCTTCGGGGGAAGGTCCGAGAAGAGTTCTGAGGTGAGTCCCATCGGAAATGTTTCCGTACGCCCTTGTTTTCTGCGACGACGTGAATGTGTCCCTCGAATTCTACCTCCCGATCGCTTGGGAGCGAAGGGTACCTGCATTCCAATCTTTCGCCACGTTACATAACTCGGTCGCTGTATGCAAGAGTGATGATAATATTATTGCACGATAGCTCCCAGCCGTAACGCGCATATGGTCTCGTAACATATCGTGGCAATGCGAACTTTATTGAGTTTCCGAGCCGAACTCTGGCTCGTTAGATCTCGGGCGTAGCATCATAGTTTATTCGAGGATGGTTTCATCCTCAATGGAGTGCATTAAATTAGAAAGAGAAGGAAATTAATGACTGGGTAGAGGGAGGATGTTGACACGGTGAGGTCGCTGTGGAAAGTGAATAACGCACGGCGGTATTTCGAGACGCGGTTGTCACCGGCGGGAATGATAAATCGGAGGAAGATTTTTGAAAATAAACTTGAGGTGAGTCGTAACCGATTAAAATTTCATGAAGATTAGTATTTATTATGATTTTTACCTACTACGTGAGTCTTACCGCACAACAATACTTGGTTCATAAGTATCGTCAACTCATTTCTTGCGATTTCAAGAGAACCGCCATTGTTCGCGGTGGACATAAAAGAAGAGAGAAATTTTGGTGACGTTCGCTCGGTAATCGGATAAGGAAATTTTTGGCAATGAATTTAACAATACAGTGTCTGCACTGACAGCGGTGGTATAATTTTCAGCCAATCAGAAGCGAGATAAATGTTTAGCGGCAATTCGAAATTTATAAATTTCCATTTATTAACATCTTATTTAGGTAAGACGTAGATTAAGCTATTCTCTGCATTTCGGAGCGTGCCAAAGCTCTGACCTCTCAAATCCTTTTGCCATCGTCCGTTTTACAGTCCTATTTTTTACGAATAACTGCTTTGCCACAAACAGTATATGTTTTCAACCATGCAATCTCTTACTGTGATATCATATTTTAATGTCGTTAAGTTGGAAGAGAACTGCACATAAATTAACAACCATTCTTAGTTTTAATTGAATTGAATAGCCATGAGAGTGTTATTGTAGTAGAATTAAGCCTTGGTTCTGGAAGTATGCTTCCTCTTTTAATGAATTCTTTCAATTGCAGGATGCCTTTTGAAAGGGGAACTTTCGCCATCCTATCCACGAGGTGAGGGCAGAGTCTTCACGGAATGAATTGCAAAGCCCGTCCTTAGATTATGGAAGACATTGTGTGAGTAGATTACTCTTCCAAGGTTTGACCTCCAACTGGCCACCCTTGTTTTTACATAGACATGAATGTGTCTATCTATTATTTGATGCATAATTAATGTAGTGATCGAATGTACGGTTTCATATTGGTGAAGGAGGATCGAAATACTTTTTGCTGCAAATCAAAATGAGTAACTAGAAAGTGCCATGAGCATTCAGCATTATTCTCATCAGTTTCCATTCCACCTGCAGTCAAGTCATCTTTGTTGATAAAATGTTTTATATCTCCTCTCCTTACTTTCTTAATTCTTCCTTCATTTTCAAATGAAGCAGATTGCGATAATTCGTGTCCTTTCAGCAGGCGCTCTTTTCATCTTCTTTCTGGACTAATTGTTGTATCCTCGGACCTTCTATTGCCAACGTATGTCCCTATCCATGCATTTCATGTCCTCTGTTTACAGCCGCCAATGTGTTACAGAAGCTCGAATGTTTGCTTTGAATTATTTTCGGTGCACCTTTGAAAAGGACTGCAGATTTCCAACTTGCCTCACAGCGTATAGAGGCTGAATTCAAAGATTGCTCGGTCGCTTTTCCATTCATTCGCTTCTTCATCCATCGCCTACGATTCAAGCATGCATTCCTGGAACATCATAGCAGGATCTTCCTCCTGAATATTTCATTGATTTCGACCGTATTTTCTTTGGTCCCAATGGTATATCTTCCATCGTATGTTCTGCTTCTTGGAAGACTCTCCAAGAAAGAAAATTGAAGTATCTTTTCTCCACCAGCTGTTTCATATACAGCTGTGTTTTTCCATCGCTAATAAGAATTTCCATTCATTCCTTCTGATGATTCCTTTAATTGTGGATCTTGTAACCTCCTTCGGTCAGTATGTGCAAGGATGAATCCATTTAGGCTTTATTATTTACTTCAACATCCTTGTTGGTACCTGAATAGTGATCATTTTACCTTTACTGAGCTGCCTTGCATTCTAGAGCTAAACCGTGGCCTACAACGTCACAAGCATCACGCTTATTTAAGGCTTGTGAGCAACCTCTCCTCTGGCATATTGCATTCATACATCCTCAGAGCAGAGTCGAGGTTGGATGGATTTAATGCACCAATCTTCGATCGTCACACAACCCTTTTCTGGTCTTTGGCAGGTTGTCTCCTTTCAGTCGACTGTTAGAGTTCAATTTCCAAGTCAAAAAATGCTGAAGAAGATGCATGATATTGAGCTCCTTATATGCAGGATGTTTTCAGCATTGATTTTACTTCTGCCATGGTTTCCTGCAAATGTCTTTGGCACTGGCATGTTTCATTTGTTGTCAAGACCATTGCATTGGCCTTAAACTCTTGGATAGGTTCTCTATTTTGCAGCTGTTTTTTTAATCTTTCAGAGATTTTTGTGGTATCCCCCTTTAAAAAAGTTTCACTGACCCCAGTTCATTCTCCTTGACTGTCGAAAGCAAAACACCTCAATCCACATCGACTTGAGGATATTACATTGGACTGGAAAAGTGTAATTTACATTCCCACTCCACAGTATGAGTGCAAGATTCTCCTGCTCTTCAGGTCCTCAATACTTCTGATTCTCTCTCTCCCAGAAGTGAAGTAATCACTGCATTCTTTAATGATTAAATATCCCTTTCCTTCCAGATGCATGAAATTTCTCCTGAGTAGATGATAGCTGTCGAGGAACTACAGCACAGGTCGATTGGCCGGATGCGAATGAATAAGTCGTCAAGCATGGACCACGGATGGAAAGCGTAGCCTAAGAGTACCATGAAATTGGGATAAAATATGCTATTGATTGAAATGTTATTAGACAGTAAATAAAGCTTCTTTTGATATACATTTGCATTCGTGTTTTACTACCCGCAAGCGAAAGTGCGTTTTCGAGAGAAAGGTCTCAAACACACCCGAGCTCGTTATAATGGTTTAACGCGTAAGGGCATGCAACAGGAATGCCAATCTTATACGGAGAATCAATTAAAATTTAATGTTTCTTATTTGAAATCTCGATATCCGTTGGCTATAGATAATCGTTGTTCTATACGGAGGTGCGTGAGAGGTAGTAGATGAGCATTAATTCGCTGAGTATTTTTTAGTTGCTGTCCTCTATTTATAAAAAGTGAAACGATTGCTTTGATTCATCAGCTCAGTCGCGTTCGCTCGCTCTCGCACGCGCATTTTTTCGATGACTGATTTTATATTCCCCTTCGCAAATTGGGATCATAAGAGGCAGGCAAAATGCAGTGAAACTTGTTGTAAACCGCGTTTCAATATGGACCGCGAAGGATTGGTACGGATTTGTCGAAAGGAATATCGTCATCTGGTTTGAAGGGTTCGTAATTAAATATTTTTTACAAATAGGCCAGCCTGAAACTGCACGCTTTCGAAGCATTTAGTTTAAGGATAAATTCCTTCAAAAGCCCTCCTCAAATCGCGCAGTTCTTTTCATTTTATTTATTCGTTCCTCGCCTTTCTGTGCACGTCCACCGCGGAAGCTGTTTCCTGTATTCGTTGCAGTCGTTCTTTCCATTCTGGTTCGTTACTTTCGCAAGCATCTAACATTCGCGTTCGACAGTAACTTAGCAATGAATGAAAATCGATCCATCTCTTGTCTCTACGAAGAAACGAAACTTGGAGTTTTAAACATAAAGATCGCCAAAGGTTGAATTCGATACGTAAAATTTTGAAGCTCGAATGAGGAAAAACGGATATAGGTCGACAGCGTTCGTCGTAGGGAAAATTTTCTAAACTGAAATCCGACAGAGAGCTAACTCGCTGCCCGTCTCACTTGGCGGTCGTTGCTCGTGAAAAACGTTTGTGACTAGTGAATCGAGTGGATTACGCGGTTTCGTATCAATCCTACGGCTTTAAAGATTTAACGATTCCCAGCGGGTGACGCGATTGTGAACGTAATGTAGTGTGAATCGGTTATCCGTCGAAACATGAAGATCGATTAGATGCGGCAGCGTCGCAAAGGAAGGCATCGTCTTTTGAGCGCAAGGGAAGTGCTTCGGGGGAAGGTCCGAGAAGAGTTCTGAGGTGAGTCCCATCGGAAATGTTTCCGTACGCCCTTGTTTTCTGCGACGACGTGAATGTGTCCCTCGAATTCTACCTCCCGATCGCTTGGGAGCGAAGGGTACCTGCATTCCAATCTTTCGCCACGTTACATAACTCGGTCGCTGTATGCAAGACTGATGATAATATTATTGCACGATAGCTCCCAGCCGTAACGCGCATATGGTCTCGTAACATATCGTGGCAATGCGAACTTTATTGAGTTTCCGAGCCGAACTCTGGCTCGTTAGATCTCGGGCGTAGCATCATAGTTTATTCGAGGATGGTTTCATCCTCAATGGAGTGCATTAAATTAGAAAGAGAAGGAAATTAATGACTGGGTAGAGGGAGGATGTTGACACGGTGAGGTCGCTGTGGAAAGTGAATAACGCACGGCGGTATTTCGAGACGCGGTTGTCACCGGCGGGAATGATAAATCGGAGGAAGATTTTTGAAAATAAACTTGAGGTGAGTCGTAACCGATTAAAATTTCATGAAGATTAGTATTTATTATGATTTTTACCTACTACGTGAGTCTTACCGCACAACAATACTTGGTTCATAAGTATCGTCAACTCATTTCTTGCGATTTCAAGAGAACCGCCATTGTTCGCGGTGGACATAAAAGAAGAGAGAAATTTTGGTGACGTTCGCTCGGTAATCGGATAAGGAAATTTTTGGCAATGAATTTAACAATACAGTGTCTGCACTGACAGCGGTGGTATAATTTTCAGCCAATCAGAAGCGAGATAAATGTTTAGCGGCAATTCGAAATTTATAAATTTCCATTTATTAACATCTTATTTAGGTAAGACGTAGATTAAGCTATTCTCTGCATTTCGGAGCGTGCCAAAGCTCTGACCTCTCAAATCCTTTTGCCATCGTCCGTTTTACAGTCCTATTTTTTACGAATAACTGCTTTGCCACAAACAGTATATGTTTTCAACCATGCAATCTCTTACTGTGATATCATATTTTAATGTCGTTAAGTTGGAAGAGAACTGCACATAAATTAATAACCATTCTTAGTTTTAATTGAATTGAATAGCCATGAGAGTGTTATTGTAGTAGAATTAAGCCTTGGTTCTGGAAGTATGCTTCCTCTTTTAATGAATTCTTTCAATTGCAGGATGCCTTTTGAAAGGGGAACTTTCGCCATCCTATCCACGAGGTGAGGGCAGAGTCTTCACGGAATGAATTGCAAAGCCCGTCCTTAGATTATGGAAGACATTGTGTGAGTAGATTACTCTTCCAAGGTTTGACCTCCAACTGGCCACCCTTGTTTTTACATAGACATGAATGTGTCTATCTATTATTTGATGCATAATTAATGTAGTGATCGAATGTACGGTTTCATATTGGTGAAGGAGGATCGAAATACTTTTTGCTGCAAATCAAAATGAGTAACAAGAAAGTGCCATGAGCATTCAGCATTATTCTCATCAGTTTCCATTCCGCCTGCAGTCAAGTCATCTTTGTTGATAAAATGTTTTATATCTCCTCTCCTTACTTTCTTAATTCTTCCTTCATTTTCAAATGAAGCAGATTGCGATAATTCGTGTCCTTTCAGCAGGCGCTCTTTTCATCTTCTTTCTGGACTAATTGTTGTATCCTCGGACCTTCTATTGCCAACGTATGTCCCTATCCATGCATTTCATGTCCTCTGTTTACAGCCGCCAATGTGTTACAGAAGCTCGAATGTTTGCTTTGAATTATTTTCGGTGCACCTTTGAAAAGGACTGCAGATTTCCAACTTGCCTCACAGCGTATAGAGGCTGAATTCAAAGATTGCTCGGTCGCTTTTCCATTCATTCGCTTCTTCATCCATCGCCTACGATTCAAGCATGCATTCCTGGAACATCATAGTAGGATCTTCCTCCTGAATATTTCATTGATTTCGACCGTATTTTCTTTGGTCCCAATGGTATATCTTCCATCGTATGTTCTGCTTCTTGGAAGACTCTCCAAGAAAGAAAATTGAAGTATCTTTTCTCCACCAGCTGTTTCATATACAGCTGTGTTTTTCCATCGCTAATAAGAATTTCCATTCATTCCTTCTGATGATTCCTTTAATTGTGGATCTTGTAACCTCCTTCGGTCAGTATGTGCAAGGATGAATCCATTTAGGCTTTATAATTTACTTCAACATCCTTGTTGGTACCTGAATAGTGATCATTTTACCTTTACTGAGCTGCCTTGCATTCTAGAGCTAAACCGTGGCCTACAACGTCACAAGCATCACGCTTATTTAAGGCTTGTGAGCAACCTCTCCTCTGGCATATTGCATTCATACATCCTCAGAGCAGAGTCGAGGTTGGATGGATTTAATGCACCAATCTTCGATCGTCACACAACGCTTTTCTGGTCTTTGGCAGGTTGTCTCCTTTCAGTCGACTGTTAGAGTTCAATTTCCAAGTCAAAAAATGCTGAAGAAGATGCATGATATTGAGCTCCTTATATGCAGGATGTTTTCAGCATTGATTTTACTTCTGCCATGGTTTCCTGCAAATGTCTTTGGCACTGGCATGTTTCATTTGTTGTCAATACCATTGCATTGGCCTTAAACTCTTGGATAGGTTCTCTATTTTGCAGCTGTTTTTTTAATCTTTCAGAGATTTTTGTGGTATCCCCCTTTAAAAAAGTTTCACTGACCCCAGTTCATTCTCCTTGACTGTCGAAAGCAAAACACCTCAATCCACATCGACTTGAGGATATTACATTGGACTGGAAAAGTGTAATTTACATTCCCACTCCACAGTATGAGTGCAAGATTCTCCTGCTCTTCAGGTCCTCAATACTTCTGGTTCTCTCTCTCCCAGAAGTGAAGTAATCACTGCATTCTTTAATGATTAAATATCCCTTTCCTTCCAGATGCATGAAATTTCTCCTGAGTAGATGATAGCTGTCGAGGAACTACAGCACAGGTCGATTGGCCGGATGCGGATGAATAAGTCGTCAAGCATGGACCACGGATGGAAAGCGTAGCCTAAGAGTACCATGAAATTGGGATAAAATATGCTATTGATTGAAATGTTATTAGACAGTAAATAAAGCTTCTTTTGATATACATTTGCATTCGTGTTTTACTAGCCGCAAGCGAAAGTGCGTTTTCGAGAGAAAGGTCTCAAACACACCCGAGCTCGTTCTAATGGTTTAACGCGTAAGGGCATGCAACAGGAATGCCAATCTTATACGGAGAATCAATTAAAATTTAATGTTTCTTATTTGAAATCTCGATATCCGTTGGCTATAGAAAATCGTTGTTCTATACGGAGGTGCGTGAGAGGTAGTAGATGAGCATTAATTCGCTGAGTATTTTTTAGTTGCTGTCCTCTATTTATAAAAAGTGAAACGATTGCTTTGATTCATCAGCTCAGTCGCGTTCGCTCGCTCTCGCACGCGCATTTTCTCGATGACTGATTTTATCGCGAATTGGGATCATAAGAGGCAGGCAAAATGCAGTGAAACTTGTTGTAAACCGCGTTTCAATATGGACCGCGAAGGATTGGTACGGATTTGTTGAAAGGAATATCGTCATCTGGTTTGAAGGGTTCGTAATTAAATATTTTTTACAAATAGGCCAGCCTGAAACTGCACGCTTTCGAAGCATTTAGTTTAAGGATAAATTCCTTCAAAAGCCCTCCTCAAATCGCGCAGTTCTTTTCATTTTATTTATTCGTTCCTCGCCTTTCTGTACACGTCCACCGCGGAAGCTGTTTCCTGTATTCGTTGCAGTCGTTCTTTCCATTCTGGTTCGTTACTTTCGCAAGCATCTAACATTCGCGTTCGACAGTAACTTAGCAATGAATGAAAATCGATCCATCTCTTGTCTCTTCGAAGAAACGAAACTTGATGGAGTTTTAAACATAAAGATCGCCAAAGGTTGAATTCGATACGTAAAATTTTGAAGCTCGAATGAGGAAAAACGGATATAGGTCGACAGCGTTCGTCGTAGGGAAAATTTTCTAAACTGAAATCCGACAGAGAGCTAACTCGCTGCCCGTCTCACTTGGCGGTCGTTGCTCGTGAAAAACGTTTGTGACTAGTGAATCGAGTGGATTACGCGGTTTCGTATCAATCCTACGGCTTTAAAGATTTAACGATTCCTAGCGGGTGATGCGATTGTGAACGTAATGTAGTGTGAATCGGTTATCCGTCGAAACATGAAGATCGATTAGATGCGGCAGCGTCGCAAAGGAAGGCATCGTCTTTCGAGCGCAAGGGAAGTGCTTCGGGGGAAGGTCCGAGAAGAGTTCTGAGGTGAGTCCCATCGGAAATGTTTCCGTACGCCCTTGTTTTCTGCGACGACGTGAATGTGTCCCTCGAATTCTACCTCCCGATCGCTTGGGAGCGAAGGGTACCTGCATTCCAATCTTTCGCCACGTTACATAACTCGGTCGCTGTATGCAAGAGTGATGATAATATTATTGCACGATAGCTCCCAGCCGTAACGCGCATATGGTCTCGTAACATATCGTGGCAATGCGAACTTTATTGAGTTTCCGAGCCGAACTCTGGCTCGTTAGATCTCGGGCGTAGCATCATAGTTTATTCGAGGATGGTTTCATCCTCAATGGAGTGCATTAAATTAGAAGGAGAAGGAAATTAATGACTGGGTAGAGGGAGGATGTTGACACGGTGAGGTCGCTGTGGAAAGTGAATAACGCACGGCGGTATTTCGAGACGCGGTTGTCACCGGCGGGAATGATAAATCGGAGGAAGATTTTTGAAAATAAACTTGAGGTGAGTCGTAACCGATTAAAATTTCATGAAGATTAGTATTTATTATGATTTTTACCTACTACGTGAGTCTTACCGCACAACAATACTTGGTTCATAAGTATCGTCAACTCATTTCTTGCGATTTCAAGAGAACCGCCATTGTTCGCGGTGGACATAAAAGAAGAGAGAAATTTTGGTGACGTTCGCTCGGTAATCGGATAAGGAAATTTTTGGCAATGAATTTAACAATACAGTGTCTGCACTGACAGCGGTGGTATAATTTTCAGCCAATCAGAAGCGAGATAAATGTTTAGCGGCAATTCGAAATTTATAAATTTCCATTTATTAACATCTTATTTAGGTAAGACGTAGATTAAGCTATTCTCTGCATTTCGGAGCGTGCCAAAGCTCTGACCTCTCAAATCCTTTTGCCATCGTCCGTTTTACAGTCCTATTTTTTACGAATAACTGCTTTGCCACAAACAGTATATGTTTTCAACCATGCAATCTCTTACTGTGATATCATATTTTAATGTCGTTAAGTTGGAAGAGAACTGCACATAAATTAACAACCATTCTTAGTTTTAATTGAATTGAATAGCCATGAGAGTGTTATTGTAGTAGAATTAAGCCTTGGTTCTGGAAGTATGCTTCCTCTTTTAATGAATTCTTTCAATTGCAGGATGCCTTTTGAAAGGGGAACTTTCGCCATCCTATCCACGAGGTGAGGGCAGAGTCTTCACGGAATGAATTGCAAAGCCCGTCCTTAGATTATGGAAGACATTGTGTGAGTAGATTACTCTTCCAAGGTTTGACCTCCAACTGGCCACCCTTGTTTTTACATAGACATGAATGTGTCTATCTATTATTTGATGCATAATTAATGTAGTGATCGAATGTACGGTTTCATATTGGTGAAGGAGGATCGAAATACTTTTTGCTGCAAATCAAAATGAGTAACTAGAAAGTGCCATGAGCATTCAGCATTATTCTCATCAGTTTCCATTCCACCTGCAGTCAAGTCATCTTTGTTGATAAAATGTTTTATATCTCCTCTCCTTACTTTCTTAATTCTTCCTTCATTTTCAAATGAAGCAGATTGCGATAATTCGTGTCCTTTCAGCAGGCGCTCTTTTCATCTTCTTTCTGGACTAATTGTTGTATCCTCGGACCTTCTATTGCCAACGTATGTCCCTATCCATGCATTTCATGTCCTCTGTTTACAGCCGCCAATGTGTTACAGAAGCTCGAATGTTTGCTTTGAATTATTTTCGGTGCACCTTTGAAAAGGACTGCAGATTTCCAACTTGCCTCACAGCGTATAGAGGCTGAATTCAAAGATTGCTCGGTCGCTTTTCCATTCATTCGCTTCTTCATCCATCGCCTACGATTCAAGCATGCATTCCTGGAACATCATAGCAGGATCTTCCTCCTGAATATTTCATTGATTTCGACCGTATTTTCTTTGGTCCCAATGGTATATCTTCCATCGTATGTTCTGCTTCTTGGAAGACTCTCCAAGAAAGAAAATTGAAGTATCTTTTCTCCACCAGCTGTTTCATATACAGCTGTGTTTTTCCATCGCTAATAAGAATTTCCATTCATTCCTTCTGATGATTCCTTTAATTGTGGATCTTGTAACCTCCTTCGGTCAGTATGTGCAAGGATGAATCCATTTAGGCTTTATTATTTACTTCAACATCCTTGTTGGTACCTGAATAGTGATCATTTTACCTTTACTGAGCTGCCTTGCATTCTAGAGCTAAACCGTGGCCTACAACGTCACAAGCATCACGCTTATTTAAGGCTTGTGAGCAACCTCTCCTCTGGCATATTGCATTCATACATCCTCAGAGCAGAGTCGAGGTTGGATGGATTTAATGCACCAATCTTCGATCGTCACACAACGCTTTTCTGGTCTTTGGCAGGTTGTCTCCTTTCAGTCGACTGTTAGAGTTCAATTTCCAAGTCAAAAAATGCTGAAGAAGATGCATGATATTGAGCTCCTTATATGCAGGATGTTTTCAGCATTGATTTTACTTCTGCCATGGTTTCCTGCAAATGTCTTTGGCACTGGCATGTTTCATTTGTTGTCAAGACCATTGCATTGGCCTTAAACTCTTGGATAGGTTCTCTATTTTGCAGCTGTTTTTTTAATCTTTCAGAGATTTTTGTGGTATCCCCCTTTAAAAAAGTTTCACTGACCCCAGTTCATTCTCCTTGACTGTCGAAAGCAAAACACCTCAATCCACATCGACTTGAGGATATTACATTGGACTGGAAAAGTGTAATTTACATTCCCACTCCACAGTATGAGTGCAAGATTCTCCTGCTCTTCAGGTCCTCAATATTTCTGATTCTCTCTCTCCCAGAAGTGAAGTAATCACTGCATTCTTTAATGATTAAATATCCCTTTCCTTCCAGATGCATGAAATTTCTCCTGAGTAGATGATAGCTGTCGAGGAACTACAGCACAGGTCGATTGGCCGGATGCGGATGAATAAGTCGTCAAGCATGGACCACGGATGGAAAGCGTAGCCTAAGAGTACCATGAAATTGGGATAAAATATGCTATTGATTGAAATGTTATTAGACAGTAAATAAAGCTTCTTTTGATATACATTTGCATTCGTGTTTTACTACCCGCAAGCGAAAGTGCGTTTTCGAGAGAAAGGTCTCAAACACACCCGAGCTCGTTCTAATGGTTTAACGCGTAAGGGCATGCAACAGGAATGCCAATCTTATACGGAGAATCAATTAAAATTTAATGTTTCTTATTTGAAATCTCGATATCCGTTGGCTATAGAAAATCGTTGTTCTATACGGAGGTGCGTGAGAGGTAGTAGATGAGCATTAATTCGCTGAGTATTTTTTAGTTGCTGTCCTCTATTTATAAAAAGTGAAACGATTGCTTTGATTCATCAGCTCAGTCGCGTTCGCTCGCTCTCGCACGCGCATTTTCTCGATGACTGATTTTATCGCGAATTGGGATCATAAGAGGCAGGCAAAATGCAGTGAAACTTGTTGTAAACCGCGTTTCAATATGGACCGCGAAGGATTGGTACGGATTTGTCGAAAGGAATATCGTCATCTGGTTTGAAGGGTTCGTAATTAAATATTTTTTACAAATAGGCCAGCCTGAAACTGCACGCTTTCGAAGCATTTAGTTTAAGGATAAATTCCTTCAAAAGCCCTCCTCAAATCGCGCAGTTCTTTTCATTTTATTTATTCGTTCCTCGCCTTTCTGTGCACGTCCACCGCGGAAGCTGTTTCCTGTATTCGTTGCGGTCGTTCTTTCCATTCTGGTTCGTTACTTTCGCAAGCATCTAACATTCGCGTTCGACAGTAACTTAGCAATGAATGAAAATCGATCCATCTCTTGTCTCTTCGAAGAAACGAAACTTGATGGAGTTTTAAACATAAAGATCGCCAAAGGTTGAATTCGATACGTAAAATTTTGAAGCTCGAATGAGGAAAAACGGATATAGGTCGACAGCGTTCGTCGTAGGGAAAATTTTCTAAACTGAAATCCGACAGAGGGCTAACTCGCTGCCCGTCTCACTTGGCGGTCGTTGCTCGTGAAAAACGTTTGTGACTAGTGAATCGAGTGGATTACGCGGTTTCGTATCAATCCTACGGCTTTAAAGATTTAACGATTCCCAGCGGGTGATGCGATTGTGAACGTAATGTAGTGTGAATCGGTTATCCGTCGAAACATGAAGATCGATTAGATGCGGCAGCGTCGCAAAGGAAGGCATCGTCTTTTGAGCGCAAGGGAAGTGCTTCGGGGGAAGGTCCGAGAAGAGTTCTGAGGTGAGTCCCATCGGAAATGTTTCCGTACGCCCTTGTTTTCTGCGACGACGTGAATGTGTCCCTCGAATTCTACCTCCCGATCGCTTGGGAGCGAAGGGTACCTGCATTCCAATCTTTCGCCACGTTACATAACTCGGTCGCTGTATGCAAGAGTGATGATAATATTATTGCACGATAGCTCCCAGCCGTAACGCGCATATGGTCTCGTAACATATCGTGGCAATGCGAACTTTATTGAGTTTCCGAGCCGAACTCTGGCTCGTTAGATCTCGGGCGTAGCATCATAGTTTATTCGAGGATGGTTTCATCGTCAATGGAGTGCATTAAATTAGAAGGAGAAGGAAATTAATGACTGGATAGAGGGAGGATGTTGACACGGTGAGGTAGCTGTGGAAAGTGAATAACGCACGGCGGTATTTCGAGACGCGGTTGTCACCGGCGGGAATGATAAATCGGAGGAAGATTTTTGAAAATAAACTTGAGGTGAGTCGTAACCGATTAAAATTTCATGAAGATTAGTATTTATTATGATTTTTACCTACTACGTGAGTCTTACCGCACAACAATACTTGGTTCATAAGTATCGTCAACTCATTTCTTGCGATTTCAAGAGAACCGCCATTGTTCGCGGTGGACATAAAAGAAGAGAGAAATTTTGGTGACGTTCGCTCGGTAATCGGATAAGGAAATTTTTGGCAATGAATTTAACAATACAGTGTCTGCACTGACAGCGGTGGTATAATTTTCAGCCAATCAGAAGCGAGATAAATGTTTAGCGGCAATTCGAAATTTATAAATTTCCATTTATTAACATCTTATTTAGGTAAGACGTAGATTAAGCTATTCTCTGCATTTCGGAGCGTGCCAAAGCTCTGACCTCTCAAATCCTTTTGCCATCGTCCGTTTTACAGTCCTATTTTTTACGAATAACTGCTTTGCCACAAACAGTATATGTTTTCAACCATGCAATCTCTTACTGTGATATCATATTTTAATGTCGTTAAGTTGGAAGAGAACTGCACATAAATTAATAACCATTCTTAGTTTTAATTGAATTGAATAGCCATGAGAGTGTTATTGTAGTAGAATTAAGCCTTGGTTCTGGAAGTATGCTTCCTCTTTTAATGAATTCTTTCAATTGCAGGATGCCTTTTGAAAGGGGAACTTTCGCCATCCTATCCACGAGGTGAGGGCAGAGTCTTCACGGAATGAATTGCAAAGCCCGTCCTTAGATTATGGAAGACATTGTGTGAGTAGATTACTCTTCCAAGGTTTGACCTCCAACTGGCCACCCTTGTTTTTACATGGACATGAATGTGTCTATCAATTATTTGATGCATAATTAATGTAGTGATCGAATGTACGGTTTCATATTGGTGAAGGAGGATCGGAATACTTTTTGCTGCAAATCAAAATGAGTAACTAGAAAGTGCCATGAGCATTCAGCATTATTCTCATCAGTTTCCATTCCACCTGCAGTCAAGTCATCTTTGTTGATAAAATGTTTTATATCTCCTCTCCTTACTTTCTTAATTCTTCCTTCATTTTCAAATGAAGCAGATTGCGATAATTCGTGTCCTTTCAGCAGGCGCTCTTTTCATCTTCTTTCTGGACTAATTGTTGTATCCTCGGACCTTCTATTGCCAACGTATGTCCCTATCCATGCATTTCATGTCCTCTGTTTACAGCCGCCAATGTGTTACAGAAGCTCGAATGTTTGCTTTGAATTATTTTCGGTGCACCTTTGAAAAGGACTGCAGATTTCCAACTTGCCTCACAGCGTATAGAGGCTGAATTCAAAGATTGCTCGGTCGCTTTTCCATTCATTCGCTTCTTCATCCATCGCCTACGATTCAAGCATGCATTCCTGGAACATCATAGCAGGATCTTCCTCCTGAATATTTCATTGATTTCGACCGTATTTTCTTTGGTCCCAATGGTATATCTTCCATCGTATGTTCTGCTTCTTGGAAGACTCTCCAAGAAAGAAAATTGAAGTATCTTTTCTCCACCAGCTGTTTCATATACAGCTGTGTTTTTCCATCGCTAATAAGAATTTCCATTCATTCCTTCTGATGATTCCTTTAATTGTGGATCTTGTACCTCCTTCGGTCAGTATGTGCAAGGATGAATCCATTTAGGCTTTATAATTTACTTCAACATCCTTGTTGGTACCTGAATAGTGATCATTTTACCTTTACTGAGCCGCCTTGCATTCTAGAGCTAAACCGTGGCCTACAACGTCACAAGCATCACGCTTATTTAAGGCTTGTGAGCAACCTCTCCTCTGGCATATTGCATTCATACATCCTCAGAGCAGAGTCGAGGTTGGATGGATTTAATGCACCAATCTTCGATCGTCACACAATGCTTTTCTGGTCTTTGGCAGGTTGTCTCCTTTCAGTCCACTGTTAGAGTTCAATTTTCAAGTCAAAAAATGCTGAAGAAGATGCATGATATTGAGCTCCTTATATGCAGGATGTTTTCAGCATTGATGTTACTTCTGCCATGGTTTCCTGCAAATGTCTTTGGCACTGGCATGTTTCATTTGTTGTCAAGACCATTGCATTGGCCTTAAACTCTTGGATAGTTTCTCTATTTTGCAGCTGTTTTTTTAATCTTTCAGAGATTTTTGTGGTATCCCCCTTTAAAAAAGTTTCACTGACCCCAGTTCATTCTCCTTGACTGTCGAAAGCAAAACACCTCAATCCACATCGACTTGAGGATATTACATTGGACTGGAAAAGTGTAATTTACATTCCCACTCCACAGTATGAGTGCAAGATTCTCCTGCTCTTCAGGTCCTCAATACTTCTGATTCTCTCTCTCCCAGAAGTGAAGTAATCACTGCATTCTTTAATGATTAAATATCCCTTTCCTTCCAGATGCATGAAATTTCTCCTGAGTAGATGATAGCTGTCGAGGAACTACAGCACAGGTCGATTGGCCGGATGCGGATGAATAAGTCGTCAAGCATGGACCACGGATGGAAAGCGTAGCCTAAGAGTACCATGAAATTGGGATAAAATATGCTATTGATTGAAATGTAATTAGACAGTAAATAAAGCTTCTTTTGATATACATTTGCATTCGTGTTTTACTACCCGCAAGCGAAAGTGCGTTTTCGAGAGAAAGGTCTCAAACACACCCGAGCTCGTTATAATGGTTTAACGCGTAAGGGCATGCAACAGGAATGCCAATCTTATACGGAGAATCAATTAAAATTTAATGTTTCTTATTTGAAATCTCGATATCCGTTGGCTATAGATAATCGTTGTTCTATACGGAGGTGCGTGAGAGGTAGTAGATGAGCATTAATTCGCTGAGTATTTTTTAGTTGCTGTCCTCTATTTATAAAAAGTGAAACGATTGCTTTGATTCATCAGCTCAGTCGCGTTCGCTCGCTCTCGCACGCGCATTTTTTCGATGACTGATTTTATATTCCCCTTCGCAAATTGGGATCATAAGAGGCAGGCAAAATGCAGTGAAACTTGTTGTAAACCGCGTTTCAATATGGACCGCGAAGGATTGGTACGGATTTGTCGAAAGGAATATCGTCATCTGGTTTGAAGGGTTCGTAATTAAATATTTTTTACAAATAGGCCAGCCTGAAACTGCACGCTTTCGAAGCATTTAGTTTAAGGATAAATTCCTTCAAAAGCCCTCCTCAAATCGCGCAGTTCTTTTCATTTTATTTATTCGTTCCTCGCCTTTCTGTGCACGTCCACCGCGGAAGCTGTTTCCTGTATTCGTTGCAGTCGTTCTTTCCATTCTGGTTCGTTACTTTCGCAAGCATCTAACATTCGCGTTCGACAGTAACTTAGCAATGAATGAAAATCGATCCATCTCTTGTCTCTACGAAGAAACGAAACTTGGAGTTTTAAACATAAAGGTCGCCAAAGGTTGAATTCGATACGTAAAATTTTGAAGCTCGAATGAGGAAAAACGGATATAGGTCGACAGCGTTCGTCGTAGGGAAAATTTTCTAAACTGAAATCCGACAGAGAGCTAACTCGCTGCCCGTCTCACTTGGCGGTCGTTGCTCGTGAAAAACGTTTGTGACTAGTGAATCGAGTGGATTACGCGGTTTCGTATCAATCCTACGGCTTTAAAGATTTAACGATTCCCAGCGGGTGACGCGATTGTGAACGTAATGTAGTGTGAATCGGTTATCCGTCGAAACATGAAGATCGATTAGATGCGGCAGCGTCGCAAAGGAAGGCATCGTCTTTTGAGCGCAAGGGAAGTGCTTCGGGGGAAGGTCCGAGAAGAGTTCTGAGGTGAGTCCCATCGGAAATGTTTCCGTACGCCCTTGTTTTCTGCGACGACGTGAATGTGTCCCTCGAATTCTACCTCCCGATCGCTTGGGAGCGAAGGGTACCTGCATTCCAATCTTTCGCCACGTTACATAACTCGGTCGCTGTATGCAAGACTGATGATAATATTATTGCACGATAGCTCCCAGCCGTAACGCGCATATGGTCTCGTAACATATCGTGGCAATGCGAACTTTATTGAGTTTCCGAGCCGAACTCTGGCTCGTTAGATCTCGGGCGTAGCATCATAGTTTATTCGAGGATGGTTTCATCCTCAATGGAGTGCATTAAATTAGAAAGAGAAGGAAATTAATGACTGGGTAGAGGGAGGATGTTGACACGGTGAGGTCGCTGTGGAAAGTGAATAACGCACGGCGGTATTTCGAGACGCGGTTGTCACCGGCGGGAATGATAAATCGGAGGAAGATTTTTGAAAATAAACTTGAGGTGAGTCGTAACCGATTAAAATTTCATGAAGATTAGTATTTATTATGATTTTTACCTACTACGTGAGTCTTACCGCACAACAATACTTGGTTCATAAGTATCGTCAACTCATTTCTTGCGATTTCAAGAGAACCGCCATTGTTCGCGGTGGACATAAAAGAAGAGAGAAATTTTGGTGACGTTCGCTCGGTAATCGGATAAGGAAATTTTTGGCAATGAATTTAACAATACAGTGTCTGCACTGACAGCGGTGGTATAATTTTCAGCCAATCAGAAGCGAGATAAATGTTTAGCGGCAATTCGAAATTTATAAATTTCCATTTATTAACATCTTATTTAGGTAAGACGTAGATTAAGCTATTCTCTGCATTTCGGAGCGTGCCAAAGCTCTGACCTCTCAAATCCTTTTGCCATCGTCCGTTTTACAGTCCTATTTTTTACGAATAACTGCTTTGCCACAAACAGTATATGTTTTCAACCATGCAATCTCTTACTGTGATATCATATTTTAATGTCGTTAAGTTGGAAGAGAACTGCACATAAATTAACAACCATTCTTAGTTTTAATTGAATTGAATAGCCATGAGAGTGTTATTGTAGTAGAATTAAGCCTTGGTTCTGGAAGTATGCTTCCTCTTTTAATGAATTCTTTCAATTGCAGGATGCCTTTTGAAAGGGGAACTTTCGCCATCCTATCCACGAGGTGAGGGCAGAGTCTTCACGGAATGAATTGCAAAGCCCGTCCTTAGATTATGGAAGACATTGTGTGAGTAGATTACTCTTCCAAGGTTTGACCTCCAACTGGCCACCCTTGTTTTTACATAGACATGAATGTGTCTATCTATTATTTGATGCATAATTAATGTAGTGATCGAATGTACGGTTTCATATTGGTGAAGGAGGATCGAAATACTTTTTGCTGCAAATCAAAATGAGTAACTAGAAAGTGCCATGAGCATTCAGCATTATTCTCATCAGTTTCCATTCCACCTGCAGTCAAGTCATCTTTGTTGATAAAATGTTTTATATCTCCTCTCCTTACTTTCTTAATTCTTCCTTCATTTTCAAATGAAGCAGATTGCGATAATTCGTGTCCTTTCAGCAGGCGCTCTTTTCATCTTCTTTCTGGACTAATTGTTGTATCCTCGGACCTTCTATTGCCAACGTATGTCCCTATCCATGCATTTCATGTCCTCTGTTTACAGCCGCCAATGTGTTACAGAAGCTCGAATGTTTGCTTTGAATTATTTTCGGTGCACCTTTGAAAAGGACTGCAGATTTCCAACTTGCCTCACAGCGTATAGAGGCTGAATTCAAAGATTGCTCGGTCGCTTTTCCATTCATTCGCTTCTTCATCCATCGCCTACGATTCAAGCATGCATTCCTGGAACATCATAGCAGGATCTTCCTCCTGAATATTTCATTGATTTCGACCGTATTTTCTTTGGTCCCAATGGTATATCTTCCATCGTATGTTCTGCTTCTTGGAAGACTCTCCAAGAAAGAAAATTGAAGTATCTTTTCTCCACCAGCTGTTTCATATACAGCTGTGTTTTTCCATCGCTAATAAGAATTTCCATTCATTCCTTCTGATGATTCCTTTAATTGTGGATCTTGTAACCTCCTTCGGTCAGTATGTGCAAGGATGAATCCATTTAGGCTTTATTATTTACTTCAACATCCTTGTTGGTACCTGAATAGTGATCATTTTACCTTTACTGAGCTGACTTGCATACTAGAGCTAAACCGTGGCCTACAACGTCACAAGCATCACGCTTATTTAAGGCTTGTGAGCAACCTCTCCTCTGGCATATTGCATTCATACATCCTCAGAGCAGAGTCGAGGTTGGATGGATTTAATGCACCAATCTTCGATCGTCACACAACGCTTTTCTGGTCTTTGGCAGGTTGTCTCCTTTCAGTCGACTGTTAGAGTTCAATTTCCAAGTCAAAAAATGCTGAAGAAGATGCATGATATTGAGCTCCTTATATGCAGGATGTTTTCAGCATTGATTTTACTTCTGCCATGGTTTCCTGCAAATGTCTTTGGCACTGGCATGTTTCATTTGTTGTCAAGACCATTGCATTGGCCTTAAACTCTTGGATAGGTTCTCTATTTTGCAGCTGTTTTTTTAATCTTTCAGAGATTTTTGTGGTATCCCCCTTTAAAAAAGTTTCACTGACCCCAGTTCATTCTCCTTGACTGTCGAAAGCAAAACACCTCAATCCACATCGACTTGAGGATATTACATTGGACTGGAAAAGTGTAATTTACATTCCCACTCCACAGTATGAGTGCAAGATTCTCCTGCTCTTCAGGTCCTCAATACTTCTGATTCTCTCTCTCCCAGAAGTGAAGTAATCACTGCATTCTTTAATGATTAAATATCCCTTTCCTTCCAGATGCATGAAATTTCTCCTGAGTAGATGATAGCTGTCGAGGAACTACAGCACAGGTCGATTGGCCGGATGCGGATGAATAAGTCGTCAAGCATGGACCACGGATGGAAAGCGTAGCCTAAGAGTACCATGAAATTGGGATAAAATATGCTATTGATTAAAATGTTATTAGACAGTAAATAAAGCTTCTTTTGATATACATTTGCATTCGTGTTTTACTACCCGCAAGCGAAAGTGCGTTTTCGAGAGAAAGGTCTCAAACACACCCGAGCTCGTTATAATGGTTTAACGCGTAAGGGCATGCAACAGGAATGCCAATCTTATACGGAGAATCAATTAAAATTTAATGTTTCTTATTTGAAATCTCGATATCCGTTGGCTATAGATAATCGTTGTTCTATACGGAGGTGCGTGAGAGGTAGTAGATGAGCATTAATTCGCTGAGTATTTTTTAGTTGCTGTCCTCTATTTATAAAAAGTGAAACGATTGCTTTGATTCATCAGCTCAGTCGCGTTCGCTCGCTCTCGCACGCGCATTTTTTCGATGACTGATTTTATATTCCCCTTCGCAAATTGGGATCATAAGAGGCAGGCAAAATGCAGTGAAACTTGTTGTAAACCGCGTTTCAATATGGACCGCGAAGGATTGGTACGGATTTGTCGAAAGGAATATCGTCATCTGGTTTGAAGGGTTCGTAATTAAATATTTTTTACAAATAGGCCAGCCTGAAACTGCACGCTTTCGAAGCATTTAGTTTAAGGATAAATTCCTTCAAAAGCCCTCCTCAAATCGCGCAGTTCTTTTCATTTTATTTATTCGTTCCTCGCCTTTCTGTGCACGTCCACCGCGGAAGCTGTTTCCTGTATTCGTTGCAGTCGTTCTTTCCATTCTGGTTCGTTACTTTCGCAAGCATCTAACATTCGCGTTCGACAGTAACTTAGCAATGAATGAAAATCGATCCATCTCTTGTCTCTACGAAGAAACGAAACTTGGAGTTTTAAACATAAAGATCGCCAAAGGTTGAATTCGATACGTAAAATTTTGAAGCTCGAATGAGGAAAAACGGATATAGGTCGACAGCGTTCGTCGTAGGGAAAATTTTCTAAACTGAAATCCGACAGAGAGCTAACTCGCTGCCCGTCTCACTTGGCGGTCGTTGCTCGTGAAAAACGTTTGTGACTAGTGAATCGAGTGGATTACGCGGTTTCGTATCAATCCTACGGCTTTAAAGATTTAACGATTCCCAGCGGGTGATGCGATTGTGAACGTAATGTAGTGTGAATCGGTTATCCGTCGAAACATGAAGATCGATTAGATGCGGCAGCGTCGCAAAGGAAGGCATCGTCTTTTGAGCGCAAGGGAAGTGCTTCGGGGGAAGGTCCGAGAAGAGTTCTGAGGTGAGTCCCATCGGAAATGTTTCCGTACGCCCTTGTTTTCTGCGACGACGTGAATGTGTCCCTCGAATTCTACCTCCCGATCGCTTGGGAGCGAAGGGTACCTGCATTCCAATCTTTCGCCACGTTACATAACTCGGTCGCTGTATGCAAGACTGATGATAATATTATTGCACGATAGCTCCCAGCCGTAACGCGCATATGGTCTCGTAACATATCGTGGCAATGCGAACTTTATTGAGTTTCCGAGCCGAACTCTGGCTCGTTAGATCTCGGGCGTAGCATCATAGTTTATTCGAGGATGGTTTCATCCTCAATGGAGTGCATTAAATTAGAAAGAGAAGGAAATTAATGACTGGGTAGAGGGAGGATGTTGACACGGTGAGGTCGCTGTGGAAAGTGAATAACGCACGGCGGTATTTCGAGACGCGGTTGTCACCGGCGGGAATGATAAATCGGAGGAAGATTTTTGAAAATAAACTTGAGGTGAGTCGTAACCGATTAAAATTTCATGAAGATTAGTATTTATTATGATTTTTACCTACTACGTGAGTCTTACCGCACAACAATACTTGGTTCATAAGTATCGTCAACTCATTTCTTGCGATTTCAAGAGAACCGCCATTGTTCGCGGTGGACATAAAAGAAGAGAGAAATTTTGGTGACGTTCGCTCGGTAATCGGATAAGGAAATTTTTGGCAATGAATTTAACAATACAGTGTCTGCACTGACAGCGGTGGTATAATTTTCAGCCAATCAGAAGCGAGATAAATGTTTAGCGGCAATTCGAAATTTATAAATTTCCATTTATTAACATCTTATTTAGGTAAGACGTAGATTAAGCTATTCTCTGCATTTCGGAGCGTGCCAAAGCTCTGACCTCTCAAATCCTTTTGCCATCGTCCGTTTTACAGTCCTATTTTTTACGAATAACTGCTTTGCCACAAACAGTATATGTTTTCAACCATGCAATCTCTTACTGTGATATCATATTTTAATGTCGTTAAGTTGGAAGAGAACTGCACATAAATTAATAACCATTCTTAGTTTTAATTGAATTGAATAGCCATGAGAGTGTTATTGTAGTAGAATTAAGCCTTGGTTCTGGAAGTATGCTTCCTCTTTTAATGAATTCTTTCAATTGCAGGATGCCTTTTGAAAGGGGAACTTTCGCCATCCTATCCACGAGGTGAGGGCAGAGTCTTCACGGAATGAATTGCAAAGCCCGTCCTTAGATTATGGAAGACATTGTGTGAGTAGATTTCTCTTCCAAGGTTTGACCTCCAACTGGCCACCCTTGTTTTTACATGGACATGAATGTGTCTATCTATTATTTGATGCATAATTAATGTAGTGATCGAATGTACGGTTTCATATTGGTGAAGGAGGATCGAAATACTTTTTGCTGCAAATCAAAATGAGTAACTAGAAAGTGCCATGAGCATTCAGCATTATTCTCATCAGTTTCCATTCCGCCTGCAGTCAAGTCATCTTTGTTGATAAAATGTTTTATATCTCCTCTCCTTACTTTCTTAATTCTTCCTTCATTTTCAAATGAAGCAGATTGCGATAATTCGTGTCCTTTCAGCAGGCGCTCTTTTCATCTTCTTTCTGGACTAATTGTTGTATCCTCGGACCTTCTATTGCCAACGTATGTCCCTATCCATGCATTTCATGTCCTCTGTTTACAGCCGCCAATGTGTTACAGAAGCTCGAATGTTTGCTTTGAATTATTTTCGGTGCACCTTTGAAAAGGACTGCAGATTTCCAACTTGCCTCACAGCGTATAGAGGCTGAATTCAAAGATTGCTCGGTCGCTTTTCCATTCATTCGCTTCTTCATCCATCGCCTACGATTCAAGCATGCATTCCTGGAACATCATAGCAGGATCTTCCTCCTGAATATTTCATTGATTTCGACCGTATTTTCTTTGGTCCCAATGGTATATCTTCCATCGTATGTTCTGCTTCTTGGAAGACTCTCCAAGAAAGAAAATTGAAGTATCTTTTCTCCACCAGCTGTTTCATATACAGCTGTGTTTTTCCATCGCTAATAAGAATTTCCATTCATTCCTTCTGATGATTCCTTTAATTGTGGATCTTGTAACCTCCTTCGGTCAGTATGTGCAAGGATGAATCCATTTAGGCTTTATTATTTACTTCAACATCCTTGTTGGTACCTGAATAGTGATCATTTTACCTTTACTGAGCCGCCTTGCATTCTAGAGCTAAACCGTGGCCTACAACGTCACAAGCATCACGCTTATTTAAGGCTTGTGAGCAACCTCTCCTCTGGCATATTGCATTCATACATCCTCAGAGCAGAGTCGAGGTTGGATGGATTTAATGCACCAATCTTCGATCGTCACACAACGCTTTTCTGGTCTTTGGCAGGTTGTCTCCTTTCAGTCGACTGTTAGAGTTCAATTTCCAAGTCAAAAAATGCTGAAGAAGATGCATGATATTGAGCTCCTTATATGCAGGATGTTTTCAGCATTGATTTTACTTCTGCCATGGTTTCCTGCAAATGTCTTTGGCACTGGCATGTTTCATTTGTTGTCAATACCATTGCATTGGCCTTAAACTCTTGGATAGGTTCTCTATTTTGCAGCTGTTTTTTTAATCTTTCAGAGATTTTTGTGGTATCCCCCTTTAAAAAAGTTTCACTGACCCCAGTTCATTCTCCTTGACTGTCGAAAGCAAAACACCTCAATCCACATCGACTTGAGGATATTACATTGGACTGGAAAAGTGTAATTTACATTCCCACTCCACAGTATGAGTGCAAGATTCTCCTGCTCTTCAGGTCCTCAATACTTCTGATTCTCTCTCTCCCAGAAGTGAAGTAATCACTGCATTCTTTAATGATTAAATATCCCTTTCCTTCCAGATGCATGAAATTTCTCCTGAGTAGATGATAGCTGTCGAGGAACTACAGCACAGGTCGATTGGCCGGATGCGGATGAATAAGTCGTCAAGCATGGACCACGGATGGAAAGCGTAGCCTAAGAGTACCATGAAATTGGGATAAAATATGCTATTGATTGAAATGTTATTAGACAGTAAATAAAGCTTCTTTTGATATACATTTGCATTCGTGTTTTACTACCCGCAAGCGAAAGTGCGTTTTCGAGAGAAAGGTCTCAAACACACCCGAGCTCGTTATAATGGTTTAACGCGTAAGGGCATGCAACAGGAATGCCAATCTTATACGGAGAATCAATTAAAATTTAATGTTTCTTATTTGAAATCTCGATATCCGTTGGCTATAGAAAATCGTTGTTCTATACGGAGGTGCGTGAGAGGTAGTAGATGAGCATTAATTCGCTGAGTATTTTTTAGTTGCTGTCCTCTATTTATAAAAAGTGAAACGATTGCTTTGATTCATCAGCTCAGTCGCGTTCGCTCGCTCTCGCACGCGCATTTTCTCGATGACTGATTTTATCGCGAATTGGGATCATAAGAGGCAGGCAAAATGCAGTGAAACTTGTTGTAAACCGCGTTTCAATATGGACCGCGAAGGATTGGTACGGATTTGTTGAAAGGAATATCGTCATCTGGTTTGAAGGGTTCGTAATTAAATATTTTTTACAAATAGGCCAGCCTGAAACTGCACGCTTTCGAAGCATTTAGTTTAAGGATAAATTCCTTCAAAAGCCCTCCTCAAATCGCGCAGTTCTTTTCATTTTATTTATTCGTTCCTCGCCTTTCTGTACACGTCCACCGCGGAAGCTGTTTCCTGTATTCGTTGCAGTCGTTCTTTCCATTCTGGTTCGTTACTTTCGCAAGCATCTAACATTCGCGTTCGACAGTAACTTAGCAATGAATGAAAATCGATCCATCTCTTGTCTCTTCGAAGAAACGAAACTTGATGGAGTTTTAAACATAAAGATCGCCAAAGGTTGAATTCGATACGTAAAATTTTGAAGCTCGAATGAGGAAAAACGGATATAGGTCGACAGCGTTCGTCGTAGGGAAAATTTTCTAAACTGAAATCCGACAGAGAGCTAACTCGCTGCCCGTCTCACTTGGCGGTCGTTGCTCGTGAAAAACGTTTGTGACTAGTGAATCGAGTGGATTACGCGGTTTCGTATCAATCCTACGGCTTTAAAGATTTAACGATTCCCAGCGGGTGATGCGATTGTGAACGTAATGTAGTGTGAATCGGTTATCCGTCGAAACATGAAGAACGATTAGATGCGGCAGCGTCGCAAAGGAAGGCATCGTCTTTTGAGCGCGAGGGAAGTGCTTCGGGGGAAGGTCCGAGAAGAGTTCTGAGGTGAGTCCCATCGGAAATGTTTCCGTACGCCCTTGTTTTCTGCGACGACGTGAATGTGTCCCTCGAATTCTACCTCCCGATCGCTTGGGAGCGAAGGGTACCTGCATTCCAATCTTTCGCCACGTTACATAACTCGGTCGCTGTATGCAAGAGTGATGATAATATTATTGCACGATAGCTCCCAGCCGTAACGCGCATATGGTCTCGTAACATATCGTGGCAATGCGAACTTTATTGAGTTTCCGAGCCGAACTCTGGCTCGTTAGATCTCGGGCGTAGCATCATAGTTT
The DNA here is from genome assembly GCA_020796165.1 of Pantala flavescens. NCBI lineage: Eukaryota > Metazoa > Arthropoda > Insecta > Odonata > Libellulidae > Pantala > Pantala flavescens. The sequence goes on from CM036882.1 coordinate 20,931,388, forward strand.
ATTCGAGGATGGTTTCATCGTCAATGGAGTGCATTAAATTAGAAGGAGAAGGAAATTAATGACTGGATAGAGGGAGGATGTTGACACGGTGAGGTAGCTGTGGAAAGTGAATAACGCACGGCGGTATTTCGAGACGCGGTTGTCACCGGCGGGAATGATAAATCGGAGGAAGATTTTTGAAAATAAACTTGAGGTGAGTCGTAACCGATTAAAATTTCATGAAGATTAGTATTTATTATGATTTTTACCTACTACGTGAGTCTTACCGCACAACAATACTTGTTTCATAAGTATCGTCAACTCATTTCTTGCGATTTCAAGAGAACCGCCATTGTTCGCGGTGGACATAAAAGAAGAGAGAAATTTTGGTGACGTTCGCTCGGTAATCGGATAAGGAAATTTTTGGCAATGAATTTAACAATACAGTGTCTGCACTGACAGCGGTGGTATAATTTTCAGCCAATCAGAAGCGAGATAAATGTTTAGCGGCAATTCGAAATTTATAAATTTCCATTTATTAACATCTTATTTAGGTAAGACGTAGATTAAGCTATTCTCTGCATTTCGGAGCGTGCCAAAGCTCTGACCTCTCAAATCCTTTTGCCATCGTCCGTTTTACAGTCCTATTTTTTACGAATAACTGCTTTGCCACAAACAGTATATGTTTTCAACCATGCAATCTCTTACTGTGATATCATATTTTAATGTCGTTAAGTTGGAAGAGAACTGCACATAAATTAACAACCATTCTTAGTTTTAATTGAATTGAATAGCCATGAGAGTGTTATTGTAGTAGAATTAAGCCTTGGTTCTGGAAGTATGCTTCCTCTTTTAATGAATTCTTTCAATTGCAGGATGCCTTTTGAAAGGGGAACTTTCGCCATCCTATCCACGAGGTGAGGGCAGAGTCTTCACGGAATGAATTGCAAAGCCCGTCCTTAGATTATGGAAGACATTGTGTGAGTAGATTACTCTTCCAAGGTTTGACCTCCAACTGGCCACCCTTGTTTTTACATGGACATGAATGTTTCTATCTATTATTTGATGCATAATTAATGTAGTGATCGAATGTACGGTTTCATATTGGTGAAGGAGGATCGAAATACTTTTTGCTGCAAATCAAAATGAGTAACTAGAAAGTGCCATGAGCATTCAGCATTATTCTCATCAGTTTCCATTCCACCTGCAGTCAAGTCATCTTTGTTGATAAAATGTTTTATATCTCCTCTCCTTACTTTCTTAATTCTTCCTTCATTTTCAAATGAAGCAGATTGCGATAATTCGTGTCCTTTCAGCACGCGCTCTTTTCATCTTCTTTCTGGACTAATTGTTGTATCCTCGGACCTTCTATTGCCAACGTATGTCCCTATCCATGCATTTCATGTCCTCTGTTTACAGCCGCCAATGTGTTACAGAAGCTCGAATGTTTGCTTTGAATTATTTTCGGTGCACCTTTGAAAAGGACTGCAGATTTCCAACTTGCCTCACAGCGTATAGAGGCTGAATTCAAAGATTGCTCGGTCGCTTTTCCATTCATTCGCTTCTTCATCCATCGCCTACGATTCAAGCATGCATTCCTGGAACATCATAGCAGGATCTTCCTCCTGAATATTTCATTGATTTCGACCGTATTTTCTTTGGTCCCAATGGTATATCTTCCATCGTATGTTCTGCTTCTTGGAAGACTCTCCAAGAAAGAAAATTGAAGTATCTTTTCTCCACCAGCTGTTTCATATACAGCTGTGTTTTTCCATCGCTAATAAGAATTTCCATTCATTCCTTCTGATGATTCCTTTAATTGTGGATCTTGTACCTCCTTCGGTCAGTATGTGCAAGGATGAATCCATTTAGGCTTTATAATTTACTTCAACATCCTTGTTGGTACCTGAATAGTGATCATTTTACCTTTACTGAGCCGCCTTGCATTCTAGAGCTAAACCGTGGCCTACAACGTCACAAGCATCACGCTTATTTAAGGCTTGTGAGCAACCTCTCCTCTGGCATATTGCATTCATACATCCTCAGAGCAGAGTCGAGGTTGGATGGATTTAATGCACCAATCTTCGATCGTCACACAATGCTTTTCTGGTCTTTGGCAGGTTGTCTCCTTTCAGTCGACTGTTAGAGTTCAATTTTCAAGTCAAAAAATGCTGAAGAAGATGCATGATATTGAGCTCCTTATATGCAGGATGTTTTCAGCATTGATGTTACTTCTGCCATGGTTTCCTGCAAATGTCTTTGGCACTGGCATGTTTCATTTGTTGTCAAGACCATTGCATTGGCCTTAAACTCTTGGATAGTTTCTCTATTTTGCAGCTGTTTTTTTAATCTTTCAGAGATTTTTGAGGTATCCCCCTTTAAAAAAGTTTCACTGACCCCAGTTCATTCTCCTTGACTGTCGAAAGCAAAACACCTCAATCCACATCGACTTGAGGATATTACATTGGACTGGAAAAGTGTAATTTACATTCCCACTCCACAGTATGAGTGCAAGATTCTCCTGCTCTTCAGGTCCTCAATACTTCTGATTCTCTCTCTCCCAGAAGTGAAGTAATCACTGCATTCTTTAATGATTAAATATCCCTTTCCTTCCAGATGCATGAAATTTCTCCTGAGTAGATGATAGCTGTCGAGGAACTACAGCACAGGTCGATTGGCCGGATGCGGATGAATAAGTCGTCAAGCATGGACCACGGATGGAAAGCGTAGCCTAAGAGTACCATGAAATTGGGATAAAATATGCTATTGATTGAAATGTTATTAGACAGTAAATAAAGCTTCTTTTGATATACATTTGCATTCGTGTTTTACTACCCGCAAGCGAAAGTGCGTTTTCGAGAGAAAGGTCTCAAACACACCCGAGCTCGTTCTAATGGTTTAACGCGTAAGGGCATGCAACAGGAATGCCAATCTTATACGGAGAATCAATTATAATTTAATGTTTCTTATTTGAAATCTCGATATCCGTTGGCTATAGATAATCGTTGTTCTATACGGAGGTGCGTGAGAGGTAGTAGATGAGCATTAATTCGCTGAGTATTTTTTAGTTGCTGTCCTCTATTTATAAAAAGTGAAACGATTGCTTTGATTCATCAGCTCAGTCGCGTTCGCTCGCTCTCGCACGCGCATTTTTTCGATGACTGATTTTATATTCCCCTTCGCAAATTGGGATCATAAGAGGCAGGCAAAATGCAGTGAAACTTGTTGTAAACCGCGTTTCAATATGGACCGCGAAGGATTGGTACGGATTTGTTGAAAGGAACATCGTCATCTGGTTTGAAGGGTTCGTAATTAAATATTTTTTACAAATAGGCCAGCCTGAAACTGCACGCTTTCGAAGCATTTAGTTTAAGGATAAATTCCTTCAAAAGCCCTCCTCAAATCGCGCAGTTCTTTTCATTTTATTTATTCGTTCCTCGCCTTTCTGTGCACGTCCACCGCGGAAGCTGTTTCCTGTATTCGTTGCGGTCGTTCTTTCCATTCTGGTTCGTTACTTTCGCAAGCATCTAACATTCGCGTTCGACAGTAACTTAGCAATGAATGAAAATCGATCCATCTCTTGTCTCTTCGAAGAAACGAAACTTGATGGAGTTTTAAACATAAAGATCGCCAAAGGTTGAATTCGATACGTAAAATTTTGAAGCTCGAATGAGGAAAAACGAATATAGCGTTCGTCGTAGGGAAAATTTTCTAAACTGAAATCCGACAGAGGGCTAACTCGCTGCCCGTCTCACTTGGCGGTCGTTGCTCGTGAAAAACGTTTGTGACTAGTGAATCGAGTGGATTACGCGGTTTCGTATCAATCCTACGGCTTTAAAGATTTAACGATTCCCAGCGGGTGATGCGATTGTGAACGTAATGTAGTGTGAATCGGTTATCCGTCGAAACATGAAGATCGATTAGATGCGGCAGCGTCGCAAAGGAAGGCATCGTCTTTCGAGCGCAAGGCAAGTGCTTCGGGGGAAGGTCCGAGAAGAGTTCTGAGGTGAGTCCCATCGGAAATGTTTCCGTACGCCCTTGTTTTCTGCGACGACGTGAATGTGTCCCTCGAATTCTACCTCCCGATCGCTTGGGAGCGAAGGGTACCTGCATTCCAATCTTTCGCCACGTTACATAACTCGGTCGCTGTATGCAAGAGTGATGATAATATTATTGCACGATAGCTCCCAGCCGTAACGCGCATATGGTCTCGTAACATATCGTGGCAATGCGAACTTTATTGAGTTTCCGAGCCGAACTCTGGCTCGTTAGATCTCGGGCGTAGCATCATAGTTTATTCGAGGATGGTTTCATCCTCAATGGAGTGCATTAAATTAGAAGGAGAAGGAAATTAATGACTGGGTAGAGGGAGGATGTTGACACGGTGAGGTAGCTGTGGAAAGTGAATAACGCACGGCGGTATTTCGAGACGCGGTTGTCACCGGCGGGAATGATAAATCGGAGGAAGATTTTTGAAAATAAACTTGAGGTGAGTCGTAACCGATTAAAATTTCATGAAGATTAGTATTTATTATGATTTTTACCTACTACGTGAGTCTTACCGCACAACAATACTTGGTTCATAAGTATCGTCAACTCATTTCTTGCGATTTCAAGAGAACCGCCATTATTCGCGGTGGACATAAAAGAAGAGAGAAATTTTGGTGACGTTCGCTCGGTAATCGGATAAGGAAATTTTTGGCAATGAATTTAACAATACAGTGTCTGCACTGACAGCGGTGGTATAATTTTCAGCCAATCAGAAGCGAGATAAATGTTTAGCGGCAATTCGAAATTTATAAATTTCCATTTATTAACATCTTATTTAGGTAAGACGTAGATTAAGCTATTCTCTGCATTTCGGAGCGTGCCAAAGCTCTGACCTCTCAAATCCTTTTGCCATCGTCCGTTTTACAGTCCTATTTTTTACGAATAACTGCTTTGCCACAAACAGTATATGTTTTCAACCATGCAATCTCTTACTGTGATATCATATTTTAATGTCGTTAAGTTGGAAGAGAACTGCACATAAATTAATAACCATTCTTAGTTTTAATTGAATTGAATAGCCATGAGAGTGTTATTGTAGTAGAAATAAGCCTTGGTTCTGGAAGTATGCTTCCTCTTTTAATGAATTCTTTCAATTGCAGGATGCCTTTTGAAAGGGGAACTTTCGCCATCCTATCCACGAGGTGAGGGCAGAGTCTTCACGGAATGAATTGCAAAGCCCGTCCTTAGATTATGGAAGACATTGTGTGAGTAGATTACTCTTCCAAGGTTTGACCTCCAACTGGCCACCCTTGTTTTTACATGGACATGAATGTTTCTATCTATTATTTGATGCATAATTAATGTAGTGATCGAATGTACGGTTTCATATTGGTGAAGGAGGATCGGAATACTTTTTGCTGCAAATCAAAATGAGTAACTAGAAAGTGCCATGAGCATTCAGCATTATTCTCATCAGTTTCCATTCCACCTGCAGTCAAGTCATCTTTGTTGATAAAATGTTTTATATCTCCTCTCCTTACTTTCTCAATTCTTCCTTCATTTTCAAATGAAGCAGATTGCGATAATTCGTGTCCTTTCAGCAGGCGCTCTTTTCATCTTCTTTCTGGACTAATTGTTGTATCCTCGGACCTTCTATTGCCAACGTATGTCCCTATCCATGCATTTCATGTCCTCTGTTTACAGCCGCCAATGTGTTACAGAAGCTCGAATGTTTGCTTTGAATTATTTTCGGTGCACCTTTGAAAAGGACTGCAGATTTCCAACTTGCCTCACAGCGTATAGAGGCTGAATTCAAAGATTGCTCGGTCGCTTTTCCATTCATTCGCTTCTTCATCCATCGCCTACGATTCAAGCATGCATTCCTGGAACATCATAGCAGGATCTTCCTCCTGAATATTTCATTGATTTCGACCGTATTTTCTTTGGTCCCAATGGTATATCTTCCATCGTATGTTCTGCTTCTTGGAAGACTCTCCAAGAAAGAGAATTGAAGTATCTTTTCTCCACCAGCTGTTTCATATACAGCTGTGTTTTTCCATCGCTAATAAGAATTTCCATTCATTCCTTCTGATGATTCCTTTAATTGTGGATCTTGTACCTCCTTCGGTCAGTATGTGCAAGGATGAATCCATTTAGGCTTTATAATTTACTTCAACATCCTTGTTGGTACCTGAATAGTGATCATTTTACCTTTACTGAGCCGCCTTGCATTCTAGAGCTAAACCGTGGCCTACAACGTCACAAGCATCACGCTTATTTAAGGCTTGTGAGCAACCTCTCCTCTGGCATATTGCATTCATACATCCTCAGAGCAGAGTCGAGGTTGGATGGATTTAATGCACCAATCTTCGATCGTCACACAATGCTTTTCTGGTCTTTGGCAGGTTGTCTCCTTTCAGTCGACTGTTAGAGTTCAATTTTCAAGTCAAAAAATGCTGAAGAAGATGCATGATATTGAGCTCCTTATATGCAGGATGTTTTCAGCATTGATGTTACTTCTGCCATGGTTTCCTGCAAATGTCTTTGGCACTGGCATGTTTCATTTGTTGTCAAGACCATTGCATTGGCCTTAAACTCTTGGATAGTTTCTCTATTTTGCAGCTGTTTTTTTAATCTTTCAGAGATTTTTGAGGTATCCCCCTTTAAAAAAGTTTCACTGACCCCAGTTCATTCTCCTTGACTGTCGAAAGCAAAACACCTCAATCCACATCGACTTGAGGATATTACATTGGACTGGAAAAGTGTAATTTACATTCCCACTCCACAGTATGAGTGCAAGATTCTCCTGCTCTTCAGGTCCTCAATACTTCTGATTCTCTCTCTCCCAGAAGTGAAGTAATCACTGCATTCTTTAATGATTAAATATCCCTTTCCTTCCAGATGCATGAAATTTCTCCTGAGTAGATGATAGCTGTCGAGGAACTACAGCACAGGTCGATTGGCCGGATGCGGATGAATAAGTCGTCAAGCATGGACCACGGATGGAAAGCGTAGCCTAAGAGTACCATGAAATTGGGATAAAATATGCTATTGATTGAAATGTTATTAGACAGTAAATAAAGCTTCTTTTGATATACATTTGCATTCGTGTTTTACTACCCGCAAGCGAAAGTGCGTTTTCGAGAGAAAGGTCTCAAACACACCCGAGCTCGTTCTAATGGTTTAACGCGTAAGGGCATGCAACAGGAATGCCAATCTTATACGGAGAATCAATTATAATTTAATGTTTCTTATTTGAAATCTCGATATCCGTTGGCTATAGATAATCGTTGTTCTATACGGAGGTGCGTGAGAGGTAGTAGATGAGCATTAATTCGCTGAGTATTTTTTAGTTGCTGTCCTCTATTTATAAAAAGTGAAACGATTGCTTTGATTCATCAGCTCAGTCGCGTTCGCTCGCTCTCGCACGCGCATTTTCTCGATGACTGATTTTATCGCGAATTGGGATCATAAGAGGCAGGCAAAATGCAGTGAAACTTGTTGTAAACCGCGTTTCAATATGGACCGCGAAGGATTGGTACGGATTTGTTGAAAGGAACATCGTCATCTGGTTTGAAGGGTTCGTAATTAAATATTTTTTACAAATAGGCCAGCCTGAAACTGCACGCTTTCGAAGCATTTAGTTTAAGGATAAATTCCTTCAAAAGCCCTCCTCAAATCGCGCAGTTCTTTTCATTTTATTTATTCGTTCCTCGCCTTTCTGTACACGTCCACCGCGGAAGCTGTTTCCTGTATTCGTTGCAGTCGTTCTTTCCACTCTGGTTCGTTACTTTCGCAAGCATCTAACATTCGCGTTCGAAAGTAACTTAGCAATGAATGAAAATCGATCCATCTCTTGTCTCTTCGAAGAAACGAAACTTGATGGAGTTTTAAACATAAAGATCGCCAAAGGTTGAATTCGATACGTAAAATTTTGAAGCTCGAATGAGGAAAAACGGATATAGGTCGACAGCGTTCGTCGTAGGGAAAATTTTCTAAACTGAAATCCGACAGAGAGCTAACTCGCTGCCCGTCTCACTTGGCGGTCGTTGCTCGTGAAAAACGTTTGCACTAGTGAATCGAGTGGATTACGCGGTTTCGTATCAATCCTACGGCTTTAAAGATTTAACGATTCCCAGCGGGTGATGCGATTGTGAACGTAATGTAGTGTGAATCGGTTATCCGTCGAAACATGAAGAACGATTAGATGAGGCAGCGTCGCAAAGGAAGGCATCGTCTTTTGAGCGCGAGGGAAGTGCTTCGGGGGAAGGTCCGAGAAGAGTTCTGAGGTGAGTCCCATCGGAAATGTTTCCGTACGCCCTTGTTTTCTGCGACGACGTGAATGTGTCCCTCGAATTCTACCTCCCGATCGCTTGGGAGCGAAGGGTACCTGCATTCCAATCTTTCGCCACGTTACATAACTCGGTCGCTGTATGCAAGAGTGATGATAATATTATTGCACGATAGCTCCCAGCCGTAACGCGCATATGGTCTCGTAACATATCGTGGCAATGCGAACTTTATTGAGTTTCCGAGCCGAACTCTGGCTCGTTAGATCTCGGGCGTAGCATCATAGTTTATTCGAGGATGGTTTCATCGTCAATGGAGTGCATTAAATTAGAAGGAGAAGGAAATTAATGACTGGATAGAGGGAGGATGTTGACACGGTGAGGTAGCTGTGGAAAGTGAATAACGCACGGCGGTATTTCGAGACGCGGTTGTCACCGGCGGGAATGATAAATCGGAGGAAGATTTTTGAAAATAAACTTGAGGTGAGTCGTAACCGATTAAAATTTCATGAAGATTAGTATTTATTATGATTTTTACCTACTACGTGAGTCTTACCGCACAACAATACTTGTTTCATAAGTATCGTCAACTCATTTCTTGCGATTTCAAGAGAACCGCCATTGTTCGCGGTGGACATAAAAGAAGAGAGAAATTTTGGTGACGTTCGCTCGGTAATCGGATAAGGAAATTTTTGGCAATGAATTTAACAATACAGTGTCTGCACTGACAGCGGTGGTATAATTTTCAGCCAATCAGAAGCGAGATAAATGTTTAGCGGCAATTCGAAATTTATAAATTTCCATTTATTAACATCTTATTTAGGTAAGACGTAGATTAAGCTATTCTCTGCATTTCGGAGCGTGCCAAAGCTCTGACCTCTCAAATCCTTTTGCCATCGTCCGTTTTACAGTCCTATTTTTTACGAATAACTGCTTTGCCACAAACAGTATATGTTTTCAACCATGCAATCTCTTACTGTGATATCATATTTTAATGTCGTTAAGTTGGAAGAGAACTGCACATAAATTAACAACCATTCTTAGTTTTAATTGAATTGAATAGCCATGAGAGTGTTATTGTAGTAGAATTAAGCCTTGGTTCTGGAAGTATGCTTCCTCTTTTAATGAATTCTTTCAATTGCAGGATGCCTTTTGAAAGGGGAACTTTCGCCATCCTATCCACGAGGTGAGGGCAGAGTCTTCACGGAATGAATTGCAAAGCCCGTCCTTAGATTATGGAAGACATTGTGTGAGTAGATTACTCTTCCAAGGTTTGACCTCCAACTGGCCACCCTTGTTTTTACATGGACATGAATGTGTCTATCAATTATTTGATGCATAATTAATGTAGTGATCGAATGTACGGTTTCATATTGGTGAAGGAGGATCGGAATACTTTTTGCTGCAAATCAAAATGAGTAACTAGAAAGTGCCATGAGCATTCAGCATTATTCTCATCAGTTTCCATTCCACCTGCAGTCAAGTCATCTTTGTTGATAAAATGTTTTATATCTCCTCTCCTTACTTTCTTAATTCTTCCTTCATTTTCAAATGAAGCAGATTGCGATAATTCGTGTCCTTTCAGCAGGCGCTCTTTTCATCTTCTTTCTGGACTAATTGTTGTATCCTCGGACCTTCTATTGCCAACGTATGTCCCTATCCATGCATTTCATGTCCTCTGTTTACAGCCGCCAATGTGTTACAGAAGCTCGAATGTTTGCTTTGAATTATTTTCGGTGCACCTTTGAAAAGGACTGCAGATTTCCAACTTGCCTCACAGCGTATAGAGGCTGAATTCAAAGATTGCTCGGTCGCTTTTCCATTCATTCGCTTCTTCATCCATCGCCTACGATTCAAGCATGCATTCCTGGAACATCATAGCAGGATCTTCCTCCTGAATATTTCATTGATTTCGACCGTATTTTCTTTGGTCCCAATGGTATATCTTCCATCGTATGTTCTGCTTCTTGGAAGACTCTCCAAGAAAGAGAATTGAAGTATCTTTTCTCCACCAGCTGTTTCATACACAGCTGTGTTTTTCCATCGCTAATAAGAATTTCCATTCATTCCTTCTGATGATTCCTTTAATTGTGGATCTTGTAACCTCCTTCGGTCAGTATGTGCAAGGATGAATCCATTTAGGCTTTATTATTTACTTCAACATCCTTGTTGGTACCTGAATAGTGATCATTTTACCTTTACTGAGCTGACTTGCATACTAGAGCTAAACCGTGGCCTACAACGTCACAAGCATCACGCTTATTTAAGGCTTGTGAGCAACCTCTCCTCTGGCATATTGCATTCATACATCCTCAGAGCAGAGTCGAGGTTGGATGGATTTAATGCACCAATCTTCGATCGTCACACAACGCTTTTCTGGTCTTTGGCAGGTTGTCTCCTTTCAGTCGACTGTTAGAGTTCAATTTCCAAGTCAAAAAATGCTGAAGAAGATGCATGATATTGAGCTCCTTATATGCAGGATGTTTTCAGCATTGATTTTACTTCTGCCATGGTTTCCTGCAAATGTCTTTGGCACTGGCATGTTTCATTTGTTGTCAAGACCATTGCATTGGCCTTAAACTCTTGGATAGGTTCTCTATTTTGCAGCTGTTTTTTTAATCTTTCAGAGATTTTTGTGGTATCCCCCTTTAAAAAAGTTTCACTGACCCCAGTTCATTCTCCTTGACTGTCGAAAGCAAAACACCTCAATCCACATCGACTTGAGGATATTACATTGGACTGGAAAAGTGTAATTTACATTCCCACTCCACAGTATGAGTGCAAGATTCTCCTGCTCTTCAGGTCCTCAATACTTCTGATTCTCTCTCTCCCAGAAGTGAAGTAATCACTGCATTCTTTAATGATTAAATATCCCTTTCCTTCCAGATGCATGAAATTTCTCCTGAGTAGATGATAGCTGTCGAGGAACTACAGCACAGGTCGATTGGCCGGATGCGGATGAATAAGTCGTCAAGCATGGACCACGGATGGAAAGCGTAGCCTAAGAGTACCATGAAATTGGGATAAAATATGCTATTGATTGAAATGTTATTAGACAGTAAATAAAGCTTCTTTTGATATACATTTGCATTCGTGTTTTACTACCCGCAAGCGAAAGTGCGTTTTCGAGAGAAAGGTCTCAAACACACCCGAACTCGTTATAATGGTTTAACGCGTAAGGGCATGCAACAGGAATGCCAATCTTATACGGAGAATCAATTAAAATTTAATGTTTCTTATTTGAAATCTCGATATCCGTTGGCTATAGATAATCGTTGTTCTATACGGAGGTGCGTGAGAGGTAGTAGATGAGCATTAATTCGCTGAGTATTTTTTAGTTGCTGTCCTCTATTTATAAAAAGTGAAACGAATACTTTGATTCATCAGCTCAGTCGCGTTCGCTCGCTCTCGCACGCGCATTTTTTCGATGACTGATTTTATCGCGAATTGGGATCATAAGAGGCAGGCAAAATGCAGTGAAACTTGTTGTAAACCGCGTTTCAATATGGACCGCGAAGGATTGGTACGGATTTGTCGAAAGGAATATCGTCATCTGGTTTGAAGGGTTCGTAATTAAATATTTTTTACAAATAGGCCAGCCTGAAACTGCACGCTTTCGAAGCATTTAGTTTAAGGATAAATTCCTTCAAAAGCCCTCCTCAAATCGCGCAGTTCTTTTCATTTTATTTATTCGTTCCTCGCCTTTCTGTGCACGTCCACCGCGGAAGCTGTTTCCTGTATTCGTTGCAGTCGTTCTTTCCATTCTGGTTCGTTACTTTCGCAAGCATCTAACATTCGCGTTCGACAGTAACTTAGCAATGAATGAAAATCGATCCATCTCTTGTCTCTACGAAGAAACGAAACTTGGAGTTTTAAACATAAAGATCGCCAAAGGTTGAATTCGATACGTAAAATTTTGAAGCTCGAATGAGGAAAAACGGATATAGGTCGACAGCGTTCGTCGTAGGGAAAATTTTCTAAACTGAAATCCGACAGAGAGCTAACTCGCTGCCCGTCTCACTTGGCGGTCGTTGCTCGTGAAAAACGTTTGTGACTAGTGAATCGAGTGGATTACGCGGTTTCGTATCAATCCTACGGCTTTAAAGATTTAACGATTCCCAGCGGGTGATGCGATTGTGAACGTAATGTAGTGTGAATCGGTTATCCGTCGAAACAAGAAGATCGATTAGATGCGGCAGCGTCGCAAAGGAAGGCATCGTCTTTTGAGCGCAAGGGAAGTGCTTCGGGGGAAGGTCCGAGAAGAGTTCTGAGGTGAGTCCCATCGGAAATGTTTCCGTACGCCCTTGTTTTCTGCGACGACGTGAATGTGTCCCTCGAATTCTACCTCCCGATCGCTTGGGAGCGAAGGGTACCTGCATTCCAATCTTTCGCCACGTTACATAACTCGGTCGCTGTATGCAAGACTGATGATAATATTATTGCACGATAGCTCCCAGCCGTAACGCGCATATGGTCTCGTAACATATCGTGGCAATGCGAACTTTATTGAGTTTCCGAGCCGAACTCTGGCTCGTTAGATCTCGGGCGTAGCATCATAGTTTATTCGAGGATGGTTTCATCCTCAATGGAGTGCATTAAATTAGAAAGAGAAGGAAATTAATGACTGGGTAGAGGGAGGATGTTGACACGGTGAGGTCGCTGTGGAAAGTGAATAACGCACGGCGGTATTTCGAGACGCGGTTGTCACCGGCGGGAATGATAAATCGGAGGAAGATTTTTGAAAATAAACTTGAGGTGAGTCGTAACCGATTAAAATTTCATGAAGATTAGTATTTATTATGATTTTTACCTACTACGTGAGTCTTACCGCACAACAATACTTGGTTCATAAGTATCGTCAACTCATTTCTTGCGATTTCAAGAGAACCGCCATTGTTCGCGGTGGACATAAAAGAAGAGAGAAATTTTGGTGACGTTCGCTCGGTAATCGGATAAGGAAATTTTTGGCAATGAATTTAACAATACAGTGTCTGCACTGACAGCGGTGGTATAATTTTCAGCCAATCAGAAGCGAGATAAATGTTTAGCGGCAATTCGAAATTTATAAATTTCCATTTATTTACATCTTATTTAGGTAAGACGTAGATTAAGCTATTCTCTGCATTTCGGAGCGTGCCAAAGCTCTGACCTCTCAAATCCTTTTGCCATCGTCCGTTTTACAGTCCTATTTTTTACGAATAACTGCTTTGCCACAAACAGTATATGTTTTCAACCATGCAATCTCTTACTGTGATATCATATTTTAATGTCGTTAAGTTGGAAGAGAACTGCACATAAATTAATAACCATTCTTAGTTTTAATTGAATTGAATAGCCATGAGAGTGTTATTGTAGTAGAATTAAGCCTTGGTTCTGGAAGTATGCTTCCTCTTTTAATGAATTCTTTCAATTGCAGGATGCCTTTTGAAAGGGGAACTTTCGCCATCCTATCCACGAGGTGAGGGCAGAGTCTTCACGGAATGAATTGCAAAGCCCGTCCTTAGATTATGGAAGACATTGTGTGAGTAGATTACTCTTCCAAGGTTTGACCTCCAACTGGCCACCCTTGTTTTTACATGGACATGAATGTGTCTATCTATTATTTGATGCATAATTAATGTAGTGATCGAATGTACGGTTTCATATTGGTGAAGGAGGATCGAAATACTTTTTGCTGCAAATCAAAATGAGTAACTAGAAAGTGCCATGAGCATTCAGCATTATTCTCATCAGTTTCCATTCCGCCTGCAGTCAAGTCATCTTTGTTGATAAAATGTTTTATATCTCCTCTCCTTACTTTCTTAATTCTTCCTTCATTTTCAAATGAAGCAGATTGCGATAATTCGTGTCCTTTCAGCAGGCGCTCTTTTCATCTTCTTTCTGGACTAATTGTTGTATCCTCGGACCTTCTATTGCCAACGTATGTCCCTATCCATGCATTTCATGTCCTCTGTTTACAGCCGCCAATGTGTTACAGAAGCTCGAATGTTTGCTTTGAATTATTTTCGGTGCACCTTTGAAAAGGACTGCAGATTTCCAACTTGCCTCACAGCGTATAGAGGCTGAATTCAAAGATTGCTCGGTCGCTTTTCCATTCATTCGCTTCTTCATCCATCGCCTACGATTCAAGCATGCATTCCTGGAACATCATAGTAGGATCTTCCTCCTGAATATTTCATTGATTTCGACCGTATTTTCTTTGGTCCCAATGGTATATCTTCCATCGTATGTTCTGCTTCTTGGAAGACTCTCCAAGAAAGAAAATTGAAGTATCTTTTCTCCACCAGCTGTTTCATATACAGCTGTGTTTTTCCATCGCTAATAAGAATTTCCATTCATTCCTTCTGATGATTCCTTTAATTGTGGATCTTGTAACCTCCTTCGGTCAGTATGTGCAAGGATGAATCCATTTAGGCTTTATTATTTACTTCAACATCCTTGTTGGTACCTGAATAGTGATCATTTTACCTTTACTGAGCTGCCTTGCATTCTAGAGCTAAACCGTGGCCTACAACGTCACAAGCATCACGCTTATTTAAGGCTTGTGAGCAACCTCTCCTCTGGCATATTGCATTCATACATCCTCAGAGCAGAGTCGAGGTTGGATGGATTTAATGCACCAATCTTCGATCGTCACACAACGCTTTTCTGGTCTTTGGCAGGTTGTCTCCTTTCAGTCGACTGTTAGAGTTCAATTTCCAAGTCAAAAAATGCTGAAGAAGATGCATGATATTGAGCTCCTTATATGCAGGATGTTTTCAGCATTGATTTTACTTCTGCCATGGTTTCCTGCAAATGTCTTTGGCACTGGCATGTTTCATTTGTTGTCAATACCATTGCATTGGCCTTAAACTCTTGGATAGGTTCTCTATTTTGCAGCTGTTTTTTTAATCTTTCAGAGATTTTTGTGGTATCCCCCTTTAAAAAAGTTTCACTGACCCCAGTTCATTCTCCTTGACTGTCGAAAGCAAAACACCTCAATCCACATCGACTTGAGGATATTACATTGGACTGGAAAAGTGTAATTTACATTCCCACTCCACAGTATGAGTGCAAGATTCTCCTGCTCTTCAGGTCCTCAATACTTCTGATTCTCTCTCTCCCAGAAGTGAAGTAATCACTGCATTCTTTAATGATTAAATATCCCTTTCCTTCCAGATGCATGAAATTTCTCCTGAGTAGATGATAGCTGTCGAGGAACTACAGCACAGGTCGATTGGCCGGATGCGGATGAATAAGTCGTCAAGCATGGACCACGGATGGAAAGCGTAGCCTAAGAGTACCATGAAATTGGGATAAAATATGCTATTGATTGAAATGTTATTAGACAGTAAATAAAGCTTCTTTTGATATACATTTGCATTCGTGTTTTACTACCCGCAAGCGAAAGTGCGTTTTCGAGAGAAAGGTCTCAAACACACCCGAGCTCGTTATAATGGTTTAACGCGTAAGGGCATGCAACAGGAATGCCAATCTTATACGGAGAATCAATTATAATTTAATGTTTCTTATTTGAAATCTCGATATCCGTTGGCTATAGAAAATCGTTGTTCTATACGGAGGTGCGTGAGAGGTAGTAGATGAGCATTAATTCGCTGAGTATTTTTTAGTTGCTGTCCTCTATTTATAAAAAGTGAAACGATTGCTTTGATTCATCAGCTCAGTCGCGTTCGCTCGCTCTCGCACGCGCATTTTCTCGATGACTGATTTTATCGCGAATTGGGATCATAAGAGGCAGGCAAAATGCAGTGAAACTTGTTGTAAACCGCGTTTCAATATGGACCGCGAAGGATTGGTACGGATTTGTTGAAAGGAATATCGTCATCTGGTTTGAAGGGTTCGTAATTAAATATTTTTTACAAATAGGCCAGCCTGAAACTGCACGCTTTCGAAGCATTTAGTTTAAGGATAAATTCCTTCAAAAGCCCTCCTCAAATCGCGCAGTTCTTTTCATTTTATTTATTCGTTCCTCGCCTTTCTGTACACGTCCACCGCGGAAGCTGTTTCCTGTATTCGTTGCAGTCGTTCTTTCCATTCTGGTTCGTTACTTTCGCAAGCATCTAACATTCGCGTTCGACAGTAACTTAGCAATGAATGAAAATCGATCCATCTCTTGTCTCTTCGAAGAAACGAAACTTGATGGAGTTTTAAACATAAAGATCGCCAAAGGTTGAATTCGATACGTAAAATTTTGAAGCTCGAATGAGGAAAAACGGATATAGGTCGACAGCGTTCGTCGTAGGGAAAATTTTCTAAACTGAAATCCGACAGAGAGCTAACTCGCTGCCCGTCTCACTTGGCGGTCGTTGCTCGTGAAAAACGTTTGCACTAGTGAATCGAGTGGATTACGCGGTTTCGTATCAATCCTACGGCTTTAAAGATTTAACGATTCCCAGCGGGTGATGCGATTGTGAACGTAATGTAGTGTGAATCGGTTATCCGTCGAAACATAAAGAACGATTAGATGAGGCAGCGTCGCAAAGGAAGGCATCGTCTTTTGAGCGCGAGGGAAGTGCTTCGGGGGAAGGTCCGAGAAGAGTTCTGAGGTGAGTCCCATCGGAAATGTTTCCGTACGCCCTTGTTTTCTGCGACGACGTGAATGTGTCCCTCGAATTCTACCTCCCGATCGCTTGGGAGCGAAGGGTACCTGCATTCCAATCTTTCGCCACGTTACATAACTCGGTCGCTGTATGCAAGAGTGATGATAATATTATTGCACGATAGCTCCCAGCCGTAACGCGCATATGGTCTCGTAACATATCGTGGCAATGCGAACTTTATTGAGTTTCCGAGCCGAACTCTGGCTCGTTAGATCTCGGGCGTAGCATCATAGTTTATTCGAGGATGGTTTCATCGTCAATGGAGTGCATTAAATTAGAAGGAGAAGGAAATTAATGACTGGATAGAGGGAGGATGTTGACACGGTGAGGTCGCTGTGGAAAGTGAATAACGCACGGCGGTATTTCGAGACGCGGTTGTCACCGGCGGGAATGATAAATCGGAGGAAGATTTTTGAAAATAAACTTGAGGTGAGTCGTAACCGATTAAAATTTCATGAAGATTAGTATTTATTATGATTTTTACCTACTACGTGAGTCTTACCGCACAACAATACTTGGTTCATAAGTATCGTCAACTCATTTCTTGCGATTTCAAGAGAACCGCCATTGTTCGCGGTGGACATAAAAGAAGAGAGAAATTTTGGTGACGTTCGCTCGGTAATCGGATAAGGAAATTTTTGGCAATGAATTTAACAATACAGTGTCTGCACTGACAGCGGTGGTATAATTTTCAGCCAATCAGAAGCGAGATAAATGTTTAGCGGCAATTCGAAATTTATAAATTTCCATTTATTTACATCTTATTTAGGTAAGACGTAGATTAAGCTATTCTCTGCATTTCGGAGCGTGCCAAAGCTCTGACCTCTCAAATCCTTTTGCCATCGTCCGTTTTACAGTCCTATTTTTTACGAATAACTGCTTTGCCACAAACAGTATATGTTTTCAACCATGCAATCTCTTACTGTGATATCATATTTTAATGTCGTTAAGTTGGAAGAGAACTGCACATAAATTAACAACCATTCTTAGTTTTAATTGAATTGAATAGCCATGAGAGTGTTATTGTAGTAGAATTAAGCCTTGGTTCTGGAAGTATGCTTCCTCTTTTAATGAATTCTTTCAATTGCAGGATGCCTTTTGAAAGGGGAACTTTCGCCATCCTATCCACGAGGTGAGGGCAGAGTCTTCACGGAATGAATTGCAAAGCCCGTCCTTAGATTATGGAAGACATTGTGTGAGTAGATTACTCTTCCAAGGTTTGACCTCCAACTGGCCACCCTTGTTTTTACATGGACATGAATGTTTCTATCTATTATTTGATGCATAATTAATGTAGTGATCGAATGTACGGTTTCATATTGGTGAAGGAGGATCGAAATACTTTTTGCTGCAAATCAAAATGAGTAACTAGAAAGTGCCATGAGCATTCAGCATTATTCTCATCAGTTTCCATTCCACCTGCAGTCAAGTCATCTTTGTTGATAAAATGTTTTATATCTCCTCTCCTTACTTTCTTAATTCTTCCTTCATTTTCAAATGAAGCAGATTGCGATAATTCGTGTCCTTTCAGCACGCGCTCTTTTCATCTTCTTTCTGGACTAATTGTTGTATCCTCGGACCTTCTATTGCCAACGTATGTCCCTATCCATGCATTTCATGTCCTCTGTTTACAGCCGCCAATGTGTTACAGAAGCTCGAATGTTTGCTTTGAATTATTTTCGGTGCACCTTTGAAATGGACTGCAGATTTCCAACTTGCCTCACAGCGTATAGAGGCTGAATTCAAAGATTGCTCGGTCGCTTTTCCATTCATTCGCTTCTTCATCCATCGCCTACGATTCAAGCATGCATTCCTGGAACATCATAGCAGGATCTTCCTCCTGAATATTTCATTGATTTCGACCGTATTTTCTTTGGTCCCAATGGTATATCTTCCATCGTATGTTCTGCTTCTTGGAAGACTCTCCAAGAAAGAAAATTGAAGTATCTTTTCTCCACCAGCTGTTTCATATACAGCTGTGTTTTTCCATCGCTAATAAGAATTTCCATTCATTCCTTCTGATGATTCCTTTAATTGTGGATCTTGTAACCTCCTTCGGTCAGTATGTGCAAGGATGAATCCATTTAGGCTTTATTATTTACTTCAACATCCTTGTTGGTACCTGAATAGTGATCATTTTACCTTTACTGAGCTGACTTGCATACTAGAGCTAAACCGTGGCCTACAACGTCACAAGCATCACGCTTATTTAAGGCTTGTGAGCAACCTCTCCTCTGGCATATTGCATTCATACATCCTCAGAGCAGAGTCGAGGTTGGATGGATTTAATGCACCAATCTTCGATCGTCACACAACGCTTTTCTGGTCTTTGGCAGGTTGTCTCCTTTCAGTCGACTGTTAGAGTTCAATTTCCAAGTCAAAAAATGCTGAAGAAGATGCATGATATTGAGCTCCTTATATGCAGGATGTTTTCAGCATTGATTTTACTTCTGCCATGGTTTCCTGCAAATGTCTTTGGCACTGGCATGTTTCATTTGTTGTCAAGACCATTGCATTGGCCTTAAACTCTTGGATAGGTTCTCTATTTTGCAGCTGTTTTTTTAATCTTTCAGAGATTTTTGTGGTATCTCCCTTTAAAAAAGTTTCACTGACCCCAGTTCATTCTCCTTGACTGTCGAAAGCAAAACACCTCAATCCACATCGACTTGAGGATATTACATTGGACTGGAAAAGTGTAATTTACATTCCCACTCCACAGTATGAGTGCAAGATTCTCCTGCTCTTCAGGTCCTCAATACTTCTGATTCTCTCTCTCCCAGAAGTGAAGTAATCACTGCATTCTTTAATGATTAAATATCCCTTTCCTTCCAGATGCATGAAATTTCTCCTGAGTAGATGATAGCTGTCGAGGAACTACAGCACAGGTCGATTGGCCGGATGCGGATGAATAAGTCGTCAAGCATGGACCACGGATGGAAAGCGTAGCCTAAGAGTACCATGAAATTGGGATAAAATATGCTATTGATTGAAATGTTATTAGACAGTAAATAAAGCTTCTTTTGATATACATTTGCATTCGTGTTTTACTACCCGCAAGCGAAAGTGCGTTTTCGAGAGAAAGGTCTCAAACACACCCGAGCTCGTTCTAATGGTTTAACGCGTAAGGGCATGCAACAGGAATGCCAATCTTATACGGAGAATCAATTATAATTTAATGTTTCTTATTTGAAATCTCGATATCCGTTGGCTATAGAAAATCGTTGTTCTATACGGAGGTGCGTGAGAGGTAGTAGATGAGCATTAATTCGCTGAGTATTTTTTAGTTGCTGTCCTCTATTTATAAAAAGTGAAACGATTGCTTTGATTCATCAGCTCAGTCGCGTTCGCTCGCTCTCGCACGCGCATTTTCTCGATGACTGATTTTATCGCGAATTGGGATCATAAGAGGCAGGCAAAATGCAGTGAAACTTGTTGTAAACCGCGTTTCAATATGGACCGCGAAGGATTGGTACGGATTTGTTGAAAGGAACATCGTCATCTGGTTTGAAGGGTTCGTAATTAAATATTTTTTACAAATAGGCCAGCCTGAAACTGCACGCTTTCGAAGCATTTAGTTTAAGGATAAATTCCTTCAAAAGCCCTCCTCAAATCGCGCAGTTCTTTTCATTTTATTTATTCGTTCCTCGCCTTTCTGTACACGTCCACCGCGGAAGCTGTTTCCTGTATTCGTTGCAGTCGTTCTTTCCACTCTGGTTCGTTACTTTCGCAAGCATCTAACATTCGCGTTCGAAAGTAACTTAGCAATGAATGAAAATCGATCCATCTCTTGTCTCTTCGAAGAAACGAAACTTGATGGAGTTTTAAACATAAAGATCGCCAAAGGTTGAATTCGATACGTAAAATTTTGAAGCTCGAATGAGGAAAAACGAATATAGCGTTCGTCGTAGGGAAAATTTTCTAAACTGAAATCCGACAGAGAGCTAACTCGCTGCCCGTCTCACTTGGCGGTCGTTGCTCGTGAAAAACGTTTGTGACTAGTGAATCGAGTGGATTACGCGGTTTCGTATCAATCCTACGGCTTTAAAGATTTAACGATTCCCAGCGGGTGATGCGATTGTGAACGTAATGTAGTGTGAATCGGTTATCCGTCGAAACAAGAAGATCGATTAGATACGGCAGCGTCGCAAAGGAAGGCATCGTCTTTCGAGCGCAAGGGAAGTGCTTCGGGGGAAGGTCCGAGAAGAGTTCTGAGGTGAGTCCCATCGGAAATGTTTCCGTACGCCCTTGTTTTCTGCGACGACGTGAATGTGTCCCTCGAATTCTACCTCCCGATCGCTTGGGAGCGAAGGGTACCTGCATTCCAATCTTTCGCCACGTTACATAACTCGGTCGCTGTATGCAAGACTGATGATAATATTATTGCACGATAGCTCCCAGCCGTAACGCGCATATGGTCTCGTAACATATCGTGGCAATGCGAACTTTATTGAGTTTCCGAGCCGAACTCTGGCTCGTTAGATCTCGGGCGTAGCATCATAGTTTATTCGAGGATGGTTTCATCGTCAATGGAGTGCATTAAATTAGAAGGAGAAGGAAATTAATGACTGGATAGAGGGAGGATGTTGACACGGTGAGGTCGCTGTGGAAAGTGAATAACGCACGGCGGTATTTCGAGACGCGGTTGTCACCGGCGGGAATGATAAATCGGAGGAAGATTTTTGAAAATAAACTTGAGGTGAGTCGTAACCGATTAAAATTTCATGAAGATTAGTATTTATTATGATTTTTACCTACTACGTGAGTCTTACCGCACAACAATACTTGGTTCATAAGTATCGTCAACTCATTTCTTGCGATTTCAAGAGAACCGCCATTGTTCGCGGTGGACATAAAAGAAGAGAGAAATTTTGGTGACGTTCGCTCGGTAATCGGATAAGGAAATTTTTGGCAATGAATTTAACAATACAGTGTCTGCACTGACAGCGGTGGTATAATTTTCAGCCAATCAGAAGCGAGATAAATGTTTAGCGGCAATTCGAAATTTATAAATTTCCATTTATTTACATCTTATTTAGGTAAGACGTAGATTAAGCTATTCTCTGCATTTCGGAGCGTGCCAAAGCTCTGACCTCTCAAATCCTTTTGCCATCGTCCGTTTTACAGTCCTATTTTTTACGAATAACTGCTTTGCCACAAACAGTATATGTTTTCAACCATGCAATCTCTTACTGTGATATCATATTTTAATGTCGTTAAGTTGGAAGAGAACTGCACATAAATTAATAACCATTCTTAGTTTTAATTGAATTGAATAGCCATGAGAGTGTTATTGTAGTAGAATTAAGCCTTGGTTCTGGAAGTATGCTTCCTCTTTTAATGAATTCTTTCAATTGCAGGATGCCTTTTGAAAGGGGAACTTTCGCCATCCTATCCACGAGGTGAGGGCAGAGTCTTCACGGAATGAATTGCAAAGCCCGTCCTTAGATTATGGAAGACATTGTGTGAGTAGATTACTCTTCCAAGGTTTGACCTCCAACTGGCCACCCTTGTTTTTACATGGACATGAATGTGTCTATCTATTATTTGATGCATAATTAATGTAGTGATCGAATGTACGGTTTCATATTGGTGAAGGAGGATCGAAATACATTTTGCTGCAAATCAAAATGAGTAACTAGAAAGTGCCATGAGCATTCAGCATTATTCTCATCAGTTTCCATTCCACCTGCAGTCAAGTCATCTTTGTTGATAAAATGTTTTATATCTCCTCTCCTTACTTTCTTAATTCTTCCTTCATTTTCAAATGAAGCAGATTGCGATAATTCGTGTCCTTTCAGCAGGCGCTCTTTTCATCTTCTTTCTGGACTAATTGTTGTATCCTCGGACCTTCTATTGCCAACGTATGTCCCTATCCATGCATTTCATGTCCTCTGTTTACAGCCGCCAATGTGTTACAGAAGCTCGAATGTTTGCTTTGAATTATTTTCGGTGCACCTTTGAAAAGGACTGCAGATTTCCAACTTGCCTCACAGCGTATAGAGGCTGAATTCAAAGATTGCTCGGTCGCTTTTCCATTCATTCGCTTCTTCATCCATCGCCTACGATTCAAGCATGCATTCCTGGAACATCATAGCAGGATCTTCCTCCTGAATATTTCATTGATTTCGACCGTATTTTCTTTGGTCCCAATGGTATATCTTCCATCGTATGTTCTGCTTCTTGGAAGACTCTCCAAGAAAGAGAATTGAAGTATCTTTTCTCCACCAGCTGTTTCATACACAGCTGTGTTTTTCCATCGCTAATAAGAATTTCCATTCATTCCTTCTGATGATTCCTTTAATTGTGGATCTTGTAACCTCCTTCGGTCAGTATGTGCAAGGATGAATCCATTTAGGCTTTATTATTTACTTCAACATCCTTGTTGGTACCTGAATAGTGATCATTTTACCTTTACTGAGCTGACTTGCATTCTAGAGCTAAACCGTGGCCTACAACGTCACAAGCATCACGCTTATTTAAGGCTTGTGAGCAACCTCTCCTCTGGCATATTGCATTCATACATCCTCAGAGCAGAGTCGAGGTTGGATGGATTTAATGCACCAATCTTCGATCGTCACACAACGCTTTTCTGGTCTTTGGCAGGTTGTCTCCTTTCAGTCGACTGTTAGAGTTCAATTTCCAAGTCAAAAAATGCTGAAGAAGATGCATGATATTGAGCTCCTTATATGCAGGATGTTTTCAGCATTGATTTTACTTCTGCCATGGTTTCCTGCAAATGTCTTTGGCACTGGCATGTTTCATTTGTTGTCAAGACCATTGCATTGGCCTTAAACTCTTGGATAGGTTCTCTATTTTGCAGCTGTTTTTTTAATCTTTCAGAGATTTTTGTGGTATCTCCCTTTAAAAAAGTTTCACTGACCCCAGTTCATTCTCCTTGACTGTCGAAAGCAAAACACCTCAATCCACATCGACTTGAGGATATTACATTGGACTGGAAAAGTGTAATTTACATTCCCACTCCACAGTATGAGTGCAAGATTCTCCTGCTCTTCAGGTCCTCAATACTTCTGATTCTCTCTCTCCCAGAAGTGAAGTAATCACTGCATTCTTTAATGATTAAATATCCCTTTCCTTCCAGATGCATGAAATTTCTCCTGAGTAGATGATAGCTGTCGAGGAACTACAGCACAGGTCGATTGGCCGGATGCGGATGAATAAGTCGTCAAGCATGGACCACGGATGGAAAGCGTAGCCTAAGAGTACCATGAAATTGGGATAAAATATGCTATTGATTGAAATGTTATTAGACAGTAAATAAAGCTTCTTTTGATATACATTTGCATTCGTGTTTTACTACCCGCAAGCGAAAGTGCGTTTTCGAGAGAAAGGTCTCAAACACACCCGAGCTCGTTCTAATGGTTTAACGCGTAAGGGCATGCAACAGGAATGCCAATCTTATACGGAGAATCAATTATAATTTAATGTTTCTTATTTGAAATCTCGATATCCGTTGGCTATAGAAAATCGTTGTTCTATACGGAGGTGCGTGAGAGGTAGTAGATGAGCATTAATTCGCTGAGTATTTTTTAGTTGCTGTCCTCTATTTATAAAAAGTGAAACGATTGCTTTGATTCATCAGCTCAGTCGCGTTCGCTCGCTCTCGCACGCGCATTTTCTCGATGACTGATTTTATCGCGAATTGGGATCATAAGAGGCAGGCAAAATGCAGTGAAACTTGTTGTAAACCGCGTTTCAATATGGACCGCGAAGGATTGGTACGGATTTGTTGAAAGGAACATCGTCATCTGGTTTGAAGGGTTCGTAATTAAATATTTTTTACAAATAGGCCAGCCTGAAACTGCACGCTTTCGAAGCATTTAATTTAAGGATAAATTCCTTCAAAAGCCCTCCTCAAATCGCGCAGTTCTTTTCATTTTATTTATTCGTTCCTCGCCTTTCTGTACACGTCCACCGCGGAAGCTGTTTCCTGTATTCGTTGCAGTCGTTCTTTCCACTCTGGTTCGTTACTTTCGCAAGCATCTAACATTCGCGTTCGAAAGTAACTTAGCAATGAATGAAAATCGATCCATCTCTTGTCTCTTCGAAGAAACGAAACTTGATGGAGTTTTAAACATAAAGATCGCCAAAGGTTGAATTCGATACGTAAAATTTTGAAGCTCGAATGAGGAAAAACGAATATAGCGTTCGTCGTAGGGAAAATTTTCTAAACTGAAATCCGACAGAGGGCTAACTCGCTGCCCGTCTCACTTGGCGGTCGTTGCTCGTGAAAAACGTTTGTGACTAGTGAATCGAGTGGATTACGCGGTTTCGTATCAATCCTACGGCTTTAAAGATTTAACGATTCCCAGCGGGTGATGCGATTGTGAACGTAATGTAGTGTGAATCGGTTATCCGTCGAAACATGAAGAACGATTAGATACGGCAGCGTCGCAAAGGAAGGCATCGTCTTTTGAGCGCGAGGGAAGTGCTTCGGGGGAAGGTCCGAGAAGAGTTCTGAGGTGAGTCCCATCGGAAATGTTTCCGTACGCCCTTGTTTTCTGCGACGACGTGAATGTGTCCCTCGAATTCTACCTCCCGATCGCTTGGGAGCGAAGGGTACCTGCATTCCAATCTTTCGCCACGTTACATAACTCGGTCGCTGTATGCAAGAGTGATGATAATATTATTGCACGATAGCTCCCAGCCGTAACGCGCATATGGTCTCGTAACATATCGTGGCAATGCGAACTTTATTGAGTTTCCGAGCCGAACTCTGGCTCGTTAGATCTCGGGCGTAGCATCATAGTTTATTCGAGGATGGTTTCATCGTCAATGGAGTGCATTAAATTAGAAGGAGAAGGAAATTAATGACTGGATAGAGGGAGGATGTTGACACGGTGAGGTCGCTGTGGAAAGTGAATAACGCACGGCGGTATTTCGAGACGCGGTTGTCACCGGCGGGAATGATAAATCGGAGGAAGATTTTTGAAAATAAACTTGAGGTGAGTCGTAACCGATTAAAATTTCATGAAGATTAGTATTTATTATGATTTTTACCTACTACGTGAGTCTTACCGCACAACAATACTTGGTTCATAAGTATCGTCAACTCATTTCTTGCGATTTCAAGAGAACCGCCATTGTTCGCGGTGGACATAAAAGAAGAGAGAAATTTTGGTGACGTTCGCTCGGTAATCGGATAAGGAAATTTTTGGCAATGAATTTAACAATACAGTGTCTGCACTGACAGCGGTGGTATAATTTTCAGCCAATCAGAAGCGAGATAAATGTTTAGCGGCAATTCGAAATTTATAAATTTCCATTTATTTACATCTTATTTAGGTAAGACGTAGATTAAGCTATTCTCTGCATTTCGGAGCGTGCCAAAGCTCTGACCTCTCAAATCCTTTTGCCATCGTCCGTTTTACAGTCCTATTTTTTACGAATAACTGCTTTGCCACAAACAGTATATGTTTTCAACCATGCAATCTCTTACTGTGATATCATATTTTAATGTCGTTAAGTTGGAAGAGAACTGCACATAAATTAATAACCATTCTTAGTTTTAATTGAATTGAATAGCCATGAGAGTGTTATTGTAGTAGAATTAAGCCTTGGTTCTGGAAGTATGCTTCCTCTTTTAATGAATTCTTTCAATTGCAGGATGCCTTTTGAAAGGGGAACTTTCGCCATCCTATCCACGAGGTGAGGGCAGAGTCTTCACGGAATGAATTGCAAAGCCCGTCCTTAGATTATGGAAGACATTGTGTGAGTAGATTACTCTTCCAAGGTTTGACCTCCAACTGGCCACCCTTGTTTTTACATGGACATGAATGTGTCTATCTATTATTTGATGCATAATTAATGTAGTGATCGAATGTACGGTTTCATATTGGTGAAGGAGGATCGAAATACTTTTTGCTGCAAATCAAAATGAGTAACTAGAAAGTGCCATGAGCATTCAGCATTATTCTCATCAGTTTCCATTCCACCTGCAGTCAAGTCATCTTTGTTGATAAAATGTTTTATATCTCCTCTCCTTACTTTCTTAATTCTTCCTTCATTTTCAAATGAAGCAGATTGCGATAATTCGTGTCCTTTCAGCACGCGCTCTTTTCATCTTCTTTCTGGACTAATTGTTGTATCCTCGGACCTTCTATTGCCAACGTATGTCCCTATCCATGCATTTCATGTCCTCTGTTTACAGCCGCCAATGTGTTACAGAAGCTCGAATGTTTGCTTTGAATTATTTTCGGTGCACCTTTGAAAAGGACTGCAGATTTCCAACTTGCCTCACAGCGTATAGAGGCTGAATTCAAAGATTGCTCGGTCGCTTTTCCATTCATTCGCTTCTTCATCCATCGCCTACGATTCAAGCATGCATTCCTGGAACATCATAGCAGGATCTTCCTCCTGAATATTTCATTGATTTCGACCGTATTTTCTTTGGTCCCAATAGTATATCTTCCATCGTATGTTCTGCTTCTTGGAAGACTCTCCAAGAAAGAAAATTGAAGTATCTTTTCTCCACCAGCTGTTTCATATACAGCTGTGTTTTTCCATCGCTAATAAGAATTTCCATTCATTCCTTCTGATGATTCCTTTAATTGTGGATCTTGTAACCTCCTTCGGTCAGTATGTGCAAGGATGAATCCATTTAGGCTTTATTATTTACTTCAACATCCTTGTTGGTACCTGAATAGTGATCATTTTACCTTTACTGAGCTGACTTGCATTCTAGAGCTAAACCGTGGCCTACAACGTCACAAGCATCACGCTTATTTAAGGCTTGTGAGCAACCTCTCCTCTGGCATATTGCATTCATACATCCTCAGAGCAGAGTCGAGGTTGGATGGATTTAATGCACCAATCTTCGATCGTCACACAACGCTTTTCTGGTCTTTGGCAGGTTGTCTCCTTTCAGTCGACTGTTAGAGTTCAATTTCCAAGTCAAAAAATGCTGAAGAAGATGCATGATATTGAGCTCCTTATATGCAGGATGTTTTCAGCATTGATTTTACTTCTGCCATGGTTTCCTGCAAATGTCTTTGGCACTGGCATGTTTCATTTGTTGTCAAGACCATTGCATTGGCCTTAAACTCTTGGATAGGTTCTCTATTTTGCAGCTGTTTTTTTAATCTTTCAGAGATTTTTGTGGTATCTCCCTTTAAAAAAGTTTCACTGACCCCAGTTCATTCTCCTTGACTGTCGAAAGCAAAACACCTCAATCCACATCGACTTGAGGATATTACATTGGACTGGAAAAGTGTAATTTACATTCCCGCTCCACAGTATGAGTGCAAGATTCTCCTGCTCTTCAGGTCCTCAATACTTCTGATTCTCTCTCTCCCAGAAGTGAAGTAATCACTGCATTCTTTAATGATTAAATATCCCTTTCCTTCCAGATGCATGAAATTTCTCCTGAGTAGATGATAGCTGTCGAGGAACTACAGCACAGGTCGATTGGCCGGATGCGGATGAATAAGTCGTCAAGCATGGACCACGGATGGAAAGCGTAGCCTAAGAGTACCATGAAATTGGGATAAAATATGCTATTGATTGAAATGTTATTAGACAGTAAATAAAGCTTCTTTTGATATACATTTGCATTCGTGTTTTACTACCCGCAAGCGAAAGTGCGTTTTCGAGAGAAAGGTCTCAAACACACCCGAGCTCGTTATAATGGTTTAACGCGTAAGGGCATGCAACAGGAATGCCAATCTTATACGGAGAATCAATTATAATTTAATGTTTCTTATTTGAAATCTCGATATCCGTTGGCTATAGAAAATCGTTGTTCTATACGGAGGTGCGTGAGAGGTAGTAGATGAGCATTAATTCGCTGAGTATTTTTTAGTTGCTGTCCTCTATTTATAAAAAGTGAAACGATTGCTTTGATTCATCAGCTCAGTCGCGTTCGCTCGCTCTCGCACGCGCATTTTCTCGATGACTGATTTTATCGCGAATTGGGATCATAAGAGGCAGGCAAAATGCAGTGAAACTTGTTGTAAACCGCGTTTCAATATGGACCGCGAAGGATTGGTACGGATTTGTTGAAAGGAACATCGTCATCTGGTTTGAAGGGTTCGTAATTAAATATTTTTTACAAATAGGCCAGCCTGAAACTGCACGCTTTCGAAGCATTTAGTTTAAGGATAAATTCCTTCAAAAGCCCTCCTCAAATCGCGCAGTTCTTTTCATTTTATTTATTCGTTCCTCGCCTTTCTGTACACGTCCACCGCGGAAGCTGTTTCCTGTATTCGTTGCAGTCGTTCTTTCCACTCTGGTTCGTTACTTTCGCAAGCATCTAACATTCGCTTTCGAAAGTAACTTAGCAATGAATGAAAATCGATCCATCTCTTGTCTCTTCGAAGAAACGAAACTTGATGGAGTTTTAAACATAAAGATCGCCAAAGGTTGAATTCGATACGTAAAATTTTGAAGCTCGAATGAGGAAAAACGAATATAGCGTTCGTCGTAGGGAAAATTTTCTAAACTGAAATCCGACAGAGGGCTAACTCGCTGCCCGTCTCACTTGGCGGTCGTTGCTCGTGAAAAACGTTTGTGACTAGTGAATCGAGTGGATTACGCGGTTTCGTATCAATCCTACGGCTTTAAAGATTTAACGATTCCCAGCGGGTGATGCGATTGTGAACGTAATGTAGTGTGAATCGGTTATCCGTCGAAACAAGAAGATCGATTAGATACGGCAGCGTCGCAAAGGAAGGCATCGTCTTTCGAGCGCAAGGGAAGTGCTTCGGGGGAAGGTCCGAGAAGAGTTCTGAGGTGAGTCCCATCGGAAATGTTTCCGTACGCCCTTGTTTTCTGCGACGACGTGAATGTGTCCCTCGAATTCTACCTCCCGATCGCTTGGGCGCGAAGGGTACCTGCATTCCAATCTTTCGCCACGTTACATAACTCGGTCGCTGTATGCAAGAGTGATGATAATATTATTGCACGATAGCTCCCAGCCGTAACGCGCATATGGTCTCGTAACATATCGTGGCAATGCGAACTTTATTGAGTTTCCGAGCCGAACTCTGGCTCGTTAGATCTCGGGCGTAGCATCATAGTTTATTCGAGGATGGTTTCATCGTCAATGGAGTGCATTAAATTAGAAGGAGAAGGAAATTAATGACTGGATAGAGGGAGGATGTTGACACGGTGAGGTCGCTGTGGAAAGTGAATAACGCACGGCGGTATTTCGAGACGCGGTTGTCACCGGCGGGAATGATAAATCGGAGGAAGATTTTTGAAAATAAACTTGAGGTGAGTCGTAACCGATTAAAATTTCATGAAGATTAGTATTTATTATGATTTTTACCTACTACGTGAGTCTTACCGCACAACAATACTTGGTTCATAAGTATCGTCAACTCATTTCTTGCGATTTCAAGAGAACCGCCATTGTTCGCGGTGGACATAAAAGAAGAGAGAAATTTTGGTGACGTTCGCTCGGTAATCGGATAAGGAAATTTTTGGCAATGAATTTAACAATACAGTGTCTGCACTGACAGCGGTGGTATAATTTTCAGCCAATCAGAAGCGAGATAAATGTTTAGCGGCAATTCGAAATTTATAAATTTCCATTTATTTACATCTTATTTAGGTAAGACGTAGATTAAGCTATTCTCTGCATTTCGGAGCGTGCCAAAGCTCTGACCTCTCAAATCCTTTTGCCATCGTCCGTTTTACAGTCCTATTTTTTACGAATAACTGCTTTGCCACAAACAGTATATGTTTTCAACCATGCAATCTCTTACTGTGATATCATATTTTAATGTCGTTAAGTTGGAAGAGAACTGCACATAAATTAATAACCATTCTTAGTTTTAATTGAATTGAATAGCCATGAGAGTGTTATTGTAGTAGAATTAAGCCTTGGTTCTGGAAGTATGCTTCCTCTTTTAATGAATTCTTTCAATTGCAGGATGCCTTTTGAAAGGGGAACTTTCGCCATCCTATCCACGAGGTGAGGGCAGAGTCTTCACGGAATGAATTGCAAAGCCCGTCCTTAGATTATGGAAGACATTGTGTGAGTAGATTACTCTTCCAAGGTTTGACCTCCAACTGGCCACCCTTGTTTTTACATGGACATGAATGTGTCTATCTATTATTTGATGCATAATTAATGTAGTGATCGAATGTACGGTTTCATATTGGTGAAGGAGGATCGAAATACTTTTTGCTGCAAATCAAAATGAGTAACTAGAAAGTGCCATGAGCATTCAGCATTATTCTCATCAGTTTCCATTCCACCTGCAGTCAAGTCATCTTTGTTGATAAAATGTTTTATATCTCCTCTCCTTACTTTCTTAATTCTTCCTTCATTTTCAAATGAAGCAGATTGCGATAATTCGTGTCCTTTCAGCAGGCGCTCTTTTCATCTTCTTTCTGGACTAATTGTTGTATCCTCGGACCTTCTATTGCCAACGTATGTCCCTATCCATGCATTTCATGTCCTCTGTTTACAGCCGCCAATGTGTTACAGAAGCTCGAATGTTTGCTTTGAATTATTTTCGGTGCACCTTTGAAAAGGACTGCAGATTTCCAACTTGCCTCACAGCGTATAGAGGCTGAATTCAAAGATTGCTCGGTCGCTTTTCCATTCATTCGCTTCTTCATCCATCGCCTACGATTCAAGCATGCATTCCTGGAACATCATAGCAGGATCTTCCTCCTGAATATTTCATTGATTTCGACCGTATTTTCTTTGGTCCCAATGGTATATCTTCCATCGTATGTTCTGCTTCTTGGAAGACTCTCCAAGAAAGAGAATTGAAGTATCTTTTCTCCACCAGCTGTTTCATACACAGCTGTGTTTTTCCATCGCTAATAAGAATTTCCATTCATTCCTTCTGATGATTCCTTTAATTGTGGATCTTGTAACCTCCTTCGGTCAGTATGTGCAAGGATGAATCCATTTAGGCTTTATTATTTACTTCAACATCCTTGTTGGTACCTGAATAGTGATCATTTTACCTTTACTGAGCTGACTTGCATTCTAGAGCTAAACCGTGGCCTACAACGTCACAAGCATCACGCTTATTTAAGGCTTGTGAGCAACCTCTCCTCTGGCATATTGCATTCATACATCCTCAGAGCAGAGTCGAGGTTGGATGGATTTAATGCACCAATCTTCGATCGTCACACAACGCTTTTCTGGTCTTTGGCAGGTTGTCTCCTTTCAGTCGACTGTTAGAGTTCAATTTCCAAGTCAAAAAATGCTGAAGAAGATGCATGATATTGAGCTCCTTATATGCAGGATGTTTTCAGCATTGATTTTACTTCTGCCATGGTTTCCTGCAAATGTCTTTGGCACTGGCATGTTTCATTTGTTGTCAAGACCATTGCATTGGCCTTAAACTCTTGGATAGGTTCTCTATTTTGCAGCTGTTTTTTTAATCTTTCAGAGATTTTTGTGGTATCCCCCTTTAAAAAAGTTTCACTGACCCCAGTTCATTCTCCTTGACTGTCGAAAGCAAAACACCTCAATCCACATCGACTTGAGGATATTACATTGGACTGGAAAAGTGTAATTTACATTCCCACTCCACAGTATGAGTGCAAGATTCTCCTGCTCTTCAGGTCCTCAATACTTCTGATTCTCTCTCTCCCAGAAGTGAAGTAATCACTGCATTCTTTAATGATTAAATATCCCTTTCCTTCCAGATGCATGAAATTTCTCCTGAGTAGATGATAGCTGTCGAGGAACTACAGCACAGGTCGATTGGCCGGATGCGGATGAATAAGTCGTCAAGCATGGACCACGGATGGAAAGCGTAGCCTAAGAGTACCATGAAATTGGGATAAAATATGCTATTGATTGAAATGTTATTAGACAGTAAATAAAGCTTCTTTTGATATACATTTGCATTCGTGTTTTACTACCCGCAAGCGAAAGTGCGTTTTCGAGAGAAAGGTCTCAAACACACCCGAGCTCGTTATAATGGTTTAACGCGTAAGGGCATGCAACAGGAATGCCAATCTTATACGGAGAATCAATTATAATTTAATGTTTCTTATTTGAAATCTCGATATCCGTTGGCTATAGAAAATCGTTGTTCTATACGGAGGTGCGTGAGAGGTAGTAGATGAGCATTAATTCGCTGAGTATTTTTTAGTTGCTGTCCTCTATTTATAAAAAGTGAAACGATTGCTTTGATTCATCAGCTCAGTCGCGTTCGCTCGCTCTCGCACGCGCATTTTCTCGATGACTGATTTTATCGCGAATTGGGATCATAAGAGGCAGGCAAAATGCAGTGAAACTTGTTGTAAACCGCGTTTCAATATGGACCGCGAAGGATTGGTACGGATTTGTTGAAAGGAACATCGTCATCTGGTTTGAAGGGTTCGTAAATAAATATTTTTTACAAATAGGCCAGCCTGAAACTGCACGCTTTCGAAGCATTTAGTTTAAGGATAAATTCCTTCAAAAGCCCTCCTCAAATCGCGCAGTTCTTTTCATTTTATTTATTCGTTCCTCGCCTTTCTGTACACGTCCACCGCGGAAGCTGTTTCCTGTATTCGTTGCAGTCGTTCTTTCCACTCTGGTTCGTTACTTTCGCAAGCATCTAACATTCGCGTTCGAAAGTAACTTAGCAATGAATGAAAATCGATCCATCTCTTGTCTCTTCGAAGAAACGAAACTTGATGGAGTTTTAAACATAAAGATCGCCAAAGGTTGAATTCGATACGTAAAATTTTGAAGCTCGAATGAGGAAAAACGAATATAGCGTTCGTCGTAGGGAAAATTTTCTAAACTGAAATCCGACAGAGGGCTAACTCGCTGCCCGTCTCACTTGGCGGTCGTTGCTCGTGAAAAACGTTTGTGACTAGTGAATCGAGTGGATTACGCGGTTTCGTATCAATCCTACGGCTTTAAAGATTTAACGATTCCCAGCGGGTGATGCGATTGTGAACGTAATGTAGTGTGAATCGGTTATCCGTCGAAACAAGAAGATCGATTAGATACGGCAGCGTCGCAAAGGAAGGCATCGTCTTTCGAGCGCAAGGGAAGTGCTTCGGGGGAAGGTCCGAGAAGAGTTCTGAGGTGAGTCCCATCGGAAATGTTTCCGTACGCCCTTGTTTTCTGCGACGACGTGAATGTGTCCCTCGAATTCTACCTCCCGATCGCTTGGGAGCGAAGGGTACCTGCATTCCAATCTTTCGCCACGTTACATAACTCGGTCGCTGTATGCAAGAGTGATGATAATATTATTGCACGATAGCTCCCAGCCGTAACGCGCATATGGTCTCGTAACATATCGTGGCAATGCGAACTTTATTGAGTTTCCGAGCCGAACTCTGGCTCGTTAGATCTCGGGCGTAGCATCATAGTTTATTCGAGGATGGTTTCATCGTCAATGGAGTGCATTAAATTAGAAGGAGAAGGAAATTAATGACTGGATAGAGGGAGGATGTTGACACGGTGAGGTCGCTGTGGAAAGTGAATAACGCACGGCGGTATTTCGAGACGCGGTTGTCACCGGCGGGAATGATAAATCGGAGGAAGATTTTTGAAAATAAACTTGAGGTGAGTCGTAACCGATTCAAATTTCATGAAGATTAGTATTTATTATGATTTTTACCTACTACGTGAGTCTTACCGCACAACAATACTTGGTTCATAAGTATCGTCAACTCATTTCTTGCGATTTCAAGAGAACCGCCATTGTTCGCGGTGGACATAAAAGAAGAGAGAAATTTTGGTGACGTTCGCTCGGTAATCGGATAAGGAAATTTTTGGCAATGAATTTAACAATACAGTGTCTGCACTGACAGCGGTGGTATAATTTTCAGCCAATCAGAAGCGAGATAAATGTTTAGCGGCAATTCGAAATTTATAAATTTCCATTTATTTACATCTTATTTAGGTAAGACGTAGATTAAGCTATTCTCTGCATTTCGGAGCGTGCCAAAGCTCTGACCTCTCAAATCCTTTTGCCATCGTCCGTTTTACAGTCCTATTTTTTACGAATAACTGCTTTGCCACAAACAGTATATGTTTTCAACCATGCAATCTCTTACTGTGATATCATATTTTAATGTCGTTAAGTTGGAAGAGAACTGCACATAAATTAATAACCATTCTTAGTTTTAATTGAATTGAATAGCCATGAGAGTGTTATTGTAGTAGAATTAAGCCTTGGTTCTGGAAGTATGCTTCCTCTTTTAATGAATTCTTTCAATTGCAGGATGCCTTTTGAAAGGGGAACTTTCGCCATCCTATCCACGAGGTGAGGGCAGAGTCTTCACGGAATGAATTGCAAAGCCCGTCCTTAGATTATGGAAGACATTGTGTGAGTAGATTACTCTTCCAAGGTTTGACCTCCAACTGGCCACCCTTGTTTTTACATGGACATGAATGTGTCTATCTATTATTTGATGCATAATTAATGTAGTGATCGAATGTACGGTTTCATATTGGTGAAGGAGGATCGAAATACTTTTTGCTGCAAATCAAAATGAGTAACTAGAAAGTGCCATGAGCATTCAGCATTATTCTCATCAGTTTCCATTCCACCTGCAGTCAAGTCATCTTTGTTGATAAAATGTTTTATATCTCCTCTCCTTACTTTCTTAATTCTTCCTTCATTTTCAAATGAAGCAGATTGCGATAATTCGTGTCCTTTCAGCAGGCGCTCTTTTCATCTTCTTTCTGGACTAATTGTTGTATCCTCGGACCTTCTATTGCCAACGTATGTCCCTATCCATGCATTTCATGTCCTCTGTTTACAGCCGCCAATGTGTTACAGAAGCTCGAATGTTTGCTTTGAATTATTTTCGGTGCACCTTTGAAAAGGACTGCAGATTTCCAACTTGCCTCACAGCGTATAGAGGCTGAATTCAAAGATTGCTCGGTCGCTTTTCCATTCATTCGCTTCTTCATCCATCGCCTACGATTCAAGCATGCATTCCTGGAACATCATAGCAGGATCTTCCTCCTGAATATTTCATTGATTTCGACCGTATTTTCTTTGGTCCCAATGGTATATCTTCCATCGTATGTTCTGCTTCTTGGAAGACTCTCCAAGAAAGAAAATTGAAGTATCTTTTCTCCACCAGCTGTTTCATATACAGCTGTGTTTTTCCATCGCTAATAAGAATTTCCATTCATTCCTTCTGATGATTCCTTTAATTGTGGATCTTGTAACCTCCTTCGGTCAGTATGTGCAAGGATGAATCCATTTAGGCTTTATAATTTACTTCAACATCCTTGTTGGTACCTGAATAGTGATCATTTTACCTTTACTGAGCTGCCTTGCATTCTAGAGCTAAACCGTGGCCTACAACGTCACAAGCATCACGCTTATTTAAGGCTTGTGAGCAACCTCTCCTCTGGCATATTGCATTCATACATCCTCAGAGCAGAGTCGAGGTTGGATGGATTTAATGCACCAATCTTCGATCGTCACACAACCCTTTTCTGGTCTTTGGCAGGTTGTCTCCTTTCAGTCGACTGTTAGAGTTCAATTTCCAAGTCAAAAAATGCTGAAGAAGATGCATGATATTGAGCTCCTTATATGCAGGATGTTTTCAGCATTGATTTTACTTCTGCCATGGTTTCCTGCAAATGTCTTTGGCACTGGCATGTTTCATTTGTTGTCAAGACCATTGCATTGGCCTTAAACTCTTGGATAGGTTCTCTATTTTGCAGCTGTGTTTTTAATCTTTCAGAGATTTTTGTGGTATCCCCCTTTAAAAAAGTTTCACTGACCCCAGTTCATTCTCCTTGACTGTCGAAAGCAAAACACCTCAATCCACATCGACTTGAGGATATTACATTGGACTGGAAAAGTGTAATTTACATTCCCATAGAAAATTTTCTAAACTGAAATCCGACAGAGGGCTAACTCGCTGCCCGTCTCACTTGGCGGTCGTTGCTCGTGAAAAACGTTTGTGACTAGTGAATCGAGTGGATTACGCGGTTTCGTATCAATCCTACGGCTTTAAAGATTTAACGATTCCCAGCGGGTGATGCGATTGTGAACGTAATGTAGTGTTAATCGGTTATCCGTCGAAACAAGAAGATCGATTAGATGCGGCAGCGTCGCAAAGGAAGGCATCGTCTTTTGAGCGCAAGGGAAGTGCTTCGGGGGAAGGTCCGAGAAGAGTTCTGAGGTGAGTCCCATCGGAAATGTTTCCGTACGCCCTTGTTTTCTGCGACGACGTGAATGTGTCCCTCGAATTCTACCTCCCGATCGCTTGGGAGCGAAGGGTACCTGCATTCCAATCTTTCGCCACGTTACATAACTCGGTCGCTGTATGCAAGAGTGATGATAATATTATTGCACGATAGCTCCCAGCCGTAACGCGCATATGGTCTCGTAACATATCGTGGCAATGCGAACTTTATTGAGTTTCCGAGCCGAACTCTGGCTCGTTAGATCTCGGGCGTAGCATCATAGTTTATTCGAGGATGGTTTCATCGTCAATGGAGTGCATTAAATTAGAAGGAGAAGGAAATTAATGACTGGATAGAGGGAGGATGTTGACACGGTGAGGTCGCTGTGGAAAGTGAATAACGCACGGCGGTATTTCGAGACGCGGTTGTCACCGGCGGGAATGATAAATCGGAGGAAGATTTTTGAAAATAAACTTGAGGTGAGTCGTAACCGATTAAAATTTCATGAAGATTAGTATTTATTATGATTTTTACCTACTACGTGAGTCTTACCGCACAACAATACTTGGTTCATAAGTATCGTCAACTCATTTCTTGCGATTTCAAGAGAACCGCCATTGTTCGCGGTGGACATAAAAGAAGAGAGAAATTTTGGTGACGTTCGCTCGGTAATCGGATAAGGAAATTTTTGGCAATGAATTTAACAATACAGTGTCTGCACTGACAGCGGTGGTATAATTTTCAGCCAATCAGAAGCGAGATAAATGTTTAGCGGCAATTCGAAATTTATAAATTTCCATTTATTTACATCTTATTTAGGTAAGACGTAGATTAAGCTATTCTCTGCATTTCGGAGCGTGCCAAAGCTCTGACCTCTCAAATCCTTTTGCCATCGTCCGTTTTACAGTCCTATTTTTTACGAATAACTGCTTTGCCACAAACAGTATATGTTTTCAACCATGCAATCTCTTACTGTGATATCATATTTTAATGTCGTTAAGTTGGAAGAGAACTGCACATAAATTAATAACCATTCTTAGTTTTAATTGAATTGAATAGCCATGAGAGTGTTATTGTAGTAGAATTAAGCCTTGGTTCTGGAAGTATGCTTCCTCTTTTAATGAATTCTTTCAATTGCAGGATGCCTTTTGAAAGGGGAACTTTCGCCATCCTATCCACGAGGTGAGGGCAGAGTCTTCACGGAATGAATTGCAAAGCCCGTCCTTAGATTATGGAAGACATTGTGTGAGTAGATTACTCTTCCAAGGTTTGACCTCCAACTGGCCACCCTTGTTTTTACATGGACATGAATGTGTCTATCTATTATTTGATGCATAATTAATGTAGTGATCGAATGTACGGTTTCATATTGGTGAAGGAGGATCGAAATACTTTTTGCTGCAAATCAAAATGAGTAACTAGAAAGTGCCATGAGCATTCAGCATTATTCTCATCAGTTTCCATTCCACCTGCAGTCAAGTCATCTTTGTTGATAAAATGTTTTATATCTCCTCTCCTTACTTTCTTAATTCTTCCTTCATTTTCAAATGAAGCAGATTGCGATAATTCGTGTCCTTTCAGCAGGCGCTCTTTTCATCTTCTTTCTGGACTAATTGTTGTATCCTCGGACCTTCTATTGCCAACGTATGTCCCTATCCATGCATTTCATGTCCTCTGTTTACAGCCGCCAATGTGTTACAGAAGCTCGAATGTTTGCTTTGAATTATTTTCGGTGCACCTTTGAAAAGGACTGCAGATTTCCAACTTGCCTCACAGCGTATAGAGGCTGAATTCAAAGATTGCTCGGTCGCTTTTCCATTCATTCGCTTCTTCATCCATCGCCTACGATTCAAGCATGCATTCCTGGAACATCATAGCAGGATCTTCCTCCTGAATATTTCATTGATTTCGACCGTATTTTCTTTGGTCCCAATAGTATATCTTCCATCGTATGTTCTGCTTCTTGGAAGACTCTCCAAGAAAGAGAATTGAAGTATCTTTTCTCCACCAGCTGTTTCATATACAGCTGTGTTTTTCCATCGCTAATAAGAATTTCCATTCATTCCTTCTGATGATTCCTTTAATTGTGGATCTTGTAACCTCCTTCGGTCAGTATGTGCAAGGATGAATCCATTTAGGCTTTATTATTTACTTCAACATCCTTGTTGGTACCTGAATAGTGATCATTTTACCTTTACTGAGCTGCCTTGCATTCTAGAGCTAAACCGTGGCCTACAACGTCACAAGCATCACGCTTATTTAAGGCTTGTGAGCAACCTCTCCTCTGGCATATTGCATTCATACATCCTCAGAGCAGAGTCGAGGTTGGATGGATTTAATGCACCAATCTTCGATCGTCACACAACCCTTTTCTGGTCTTTGGCAGGTTGTCTCCTTTCAGTCGACTGTTAGAGTTCAATTTCCAAGTCAAAAAATGCTGAAGAAGATGCATGATATTGAGCTCCTTATATGCAGGATGTTTTCAGCATTGATTTTACTTCTGCCATGGTTTCCTGCAAATGTCTTTGGCACTGGCATGTTTCATTTGTTGTCAAGACCATTGCATTGGCATTAAACTCTTGGATAGGTTCTCTATTTTGCAGCTGTTTTTTTAATCTTTCAGAGATTTTTGTGGTATCCCCCTTTAAAAAAGTTTCACTGACCCCAGTTCATTCTCCTTGACTGTCGAAAGCAAAACACCTCAATCCACATCGACTTGAGGATATTACATTGGACTGGAAAAGTGTAATTTACATTCCCATAGAAAATTTTCTAAACTGAAATCCGACAGAGGGCTAACTCGCTGCCCGTCTCACTTGGCGGTCGTTGCTCGTGAAAAACGTTTGTGACTAGTGAATCGAGTGGATTACGCGGTTTCGTATCAATCCTACGGCTTTAAAGATTTAACGATTCCCAGCGGGTGATGCGATTGTGAACGTAATGTAGTGTGAATCGGTTATCCGTCGAAACAAGAAGATCGATTAGATACGGCAGCGTCGCAAAGGAAGGCATCGTCTTTCGAGCGCAAGGGAAGTGCTTCGGGGGAAGGTCCGAGAAGAGTTCTGAGGTGAGTCCCATCGGAAATGTTTCCGTACGCCCTTGTTTTCTGCGACGACGTGAATGTGTCCCTCGAATTCTACCTCCCGATCGCTTGGGAGCGAAGGGTACCTGCATTCCAATCTTTCGCCACGTTACATAACTCGGTCGCTGTATGCAAGAGTGATGATAATATTATTGCACGATAGCTCCCAGCCGTAACGCGCATATGGTCTCGTAACATATCGTG
Source organism: Pantala flavescens (assembly GCA_020796165.1). Lineage (NCBI taxonomy): Eukaryota > Metazoa > Arthropoda > Insecta > Odonata > Libellulidae > Pantala > Pantala flavescens. Next base: position 20,971,621 of record CM036882.1, read on the forward strand.
GCAATGCGAACTTTATTGAGTTTCCGAGCCGAACTCTGGCTCGTTAGATCTCGGGCGTAGCATCATAGTTTATTCGAGGATGGTTTCATCGTCAATGGAGTGCATTAAATTAGAAGGAGAAGGAAATTAATGACTGGATAGAGGGAGGATGTTGACACGGTAAGGTCGCTGTGGAGAGTGAATAACGCACGGCGGTATTTCGAGACGCGGTTGTCACCGGCGGGAATGATAAATCGGAGGAAGATTTTTGAAAATAAACTTGAGGTGAGTCGTAACCGATTAAAATTTCATGAAGATTAGTATTTATTATGATTTTTACCTACTACGTGAGTCTTACCGCACAACAATACTTGGTTCATAAGTATCGTCAACTCATTTCTTGCGATTTCAAGAGAACCGCCATTGTTCGCGGTGGACATAAAAGAAGAGAGAAATTTTGGTGACGTTCGCTCGGTAATCGGATAAGGAAATTTTTGGCAATGAATTTAACAATACAGTGTCTGCACTGACAGCGGTGGTATAATTTTCAGCCAATCAGAAGCGAGATAAATGTTTAGCGGCAATTCGAAATTTATAAATTTCCATTTATTAACATCTTATTTAGGTAAGACGTAGATTAAGCTATTCTCTGCATTTCGGAGCGTGCCAAAGCTCTGACCTCTCAAATCCTTTTGGTATCGTCCGTTTTACAGTCCTATTTTTTACGAATAACTGCTTTGCCACAAACAGTATATGTTTTCAACCATGCAATCTCTTACTGTGATATCATATTTTAATGTCGTTAAGTTTGAAGAGAACTGCAAATAAATTAATAACCATTCTTAGTTTTAATTGAATTGAATAGCCATGAGAGTGTTATTGTAGTAGAATTAAGCCTTGGTTCTGGAAGTATGCTTCCTCTTTTAATGAATTCTTTCAATTGCAGGATGCCTTTTGAAAGGGGAACTTTCGCCATCCTATCCACGAGGTGAGGGCAGAGTCTTCACGGAATGAATTGCAAAGCCCGTCCTTAGATTATGGAAGACATTGTGTGAGTAGATTACTCTTCCAAGGTTTGACCTCCAACTGGCCACCCTTGTTTTTACATGGACATGAATGTGTCTATCTATTATTTGATGCATAATTAATGTAGTGATCGAATGTACGGTTTCATATTGGTGAAGGAGGATCGAAATACTTTTTGCTGCAAATCAAAATGAGTAACTAGAAAGTGCCATGAGCATTCAGCATTATTCTCATCAGTTTCCATTCCACCTGCAGTCAAGTCATCTTTGTTGATAAAATGTTTTATATCTCCTCTCCTTACTTTCTTAATTCTTCCTTCATTTTCAAATGAAGCAGATTGCGATAATTCGTGTCCTTTCAGCAGGCGCTCTTTTCATCTTCTTTCTGGACTAATTGTTGTATCCTCGGACCTTCTATTGCCAACGTATGTCCCTATCCATGCATTTCATGTCCTCTGTTTACAGCCGCCAATGTGTTACAGAAGCTCGAATGTTTGCTTTGAATTATTTTCGGTGCACCTTTGAAAAGGACTGCAGATTTCCAACTTGCCTCACAGCGTATAGAGGCTGAATTCAAAGATTGCTCGGTCGCTTTTCCATTCATTCGCTTCTTCATCCATCGCCTACGATTCAAGCATGCATTCCTGGAACATCATAGCAGGATCTTCCTCCTGAATATTTCATTGATTTCGACCGTATTTTCTTTGGTCCCAATAGTATATCTTCCATCGTATGTTCTGCTTCTTGGAAGACTCTCCAAGAAAGAGAATTGAAGTATCTTTTCTCCACCAGCTGTTTCATATACAGCTGTGTTTTTCCATCGCTAATAAGAATTTCCATTCATTCCTTCTGATGATTCCTTTAATTGTGGATCTTGTAACCTCCTTCGGTCAGTATGTGCAAGGATGAATCCATTTAGGCTTTATAATTTACTTCAACATCCTTGTTGGTACCTGAATAGTGATCATTTTACCTTTACTGAGCTGCCTTGCATTCTAGAGCTAAACCGTGGCCTACAACGTCACAAGCATCACGCTTATTTAAGGCTTGTGAGCAACCTCTCCTCTGGCATATTGCATTCATACATCCTCAGAGCAGAGTCGAGGTTGGATGGATTTAATGCACCAATCTTCGATCGTCACACAACCCTTTTCTGGTCTTTGGCAGGTTGTCTCCTTTCAGTCGACTGTTAGAGTTCAATTTCCAAGTCAAAAAATGCTGAAGAAGATGCATGATATTGAGCTCCTTATATGCAGGATGTTTTCAGCATTGATTTTACTTCTGCCATGGTTTCCTGCAAATGTCTTTGGCACTGGCATGTTTCATTTGTTGTCAAGACCATTGCATTGGCATTAAACTCTTGGATAGGTTCTCTATTTTGCAGCTGTTTTTTTAATCTTTCAGAGATTTTTGTGGTATCCCCCTTTAAAAAAGTTTCACTGACCCCAGTTCATTCTCCTTGACTGTCGAAAGCAAAACACCTCAATCCACATCGACTTGAGGATATTACATTGGACTGGAAAAGTGTAATTTACATTCCCATAGAAAATTTTCTAAACTGAAATCCGACAGAGGGCTAACTCGCTGCCCGTCTCACTTGGCGGTCGTTGCTCGTGAAAAACGTTTGTGACTAGTGAATCGAGTGGATTACGCGGTTTCGTATCAATCCTACGGCTTTAAAGATTTAACGATTCCCAGCGGGTGATGCGATTGTGAACGTAATGTAGTGTGAATCGGTTATCCGTCGAAACAAGAAGATCGATTAGATACGGCAGCGTCGCAAAGGAAGGCATCGTCTTTCGAGCGCAAGGGAAGTGCTTCGGGGGAAGGTCCGAGAAGAGTTCTGAGGTGAGTCCCATCGGAAATGTTTCCGTACGCCCTTGTTTTCTGCGACGACGTGAATGTGTCCCTCGAATTCTACCTCCCGATCGCTTGGGAGCGAAGGGTACCTGCATTCCAATCTTTCGCCACGTTACATAACTCGGTCGCTGTATGCAAGAGTGATGATAATATTATTGCACGACAGCTCCCAGCCGTAACGCGCATATGGTCTCGTAACATATCGTGGCAATGCGAACTTTATTGAGTTTCCGAGCCGAACTCTGGCTCGTTAGATCTCGGGCGTAGCATCATAGTTTATTCGAGGATGGTTTCATCGTCAATGGAGTGCATTAAATTAGAAGGAGAAGGAAATTAATGACTGGATAGAGGGAGGATGTTGACACGGTGAGGTAGCTGTGGAAAGTGAATAACGCACGGCGGTATTTCGAGACGCGGTTGTCACCGGCGGGAATGATAAATCGGAGGAAGATTTTTGAAAATAAACTTGAGGTGAGTCGTAACCGATTAAAATTTCATGAAGATTAGTATTTATTATGATTTTTACCTACTACGTGAGTCTTACCGCACAACAATACTTGGTTCATAAGTATCGTCAACTCATTTCTTGCGATTTCAAGAGAACCGCCATTGTTCGCGGTGGACATAAAAGAAGAGAGAAATTTTGGTGACGTTCGCTCGGTAATCGGATAAGGAAATTTTTGGCAATGAATTTAACAATACAGTGTCTGCACTGACAGCGGTGGTATAATTTTCAGCCAATCAGAAGCGAGATAAATGTTTAGCGGCAATTCGAAATTTATAAATTTCCATTTATTTACATCTTATTTAGGTAAGACGTAGATTAAGCTATTCTCTGCATTTCGGAGCGTGCCAAAGCTCTGACCTCTCAAATCCTTTTGCCATCGTCCGTTTTACAGTCCTATTTTTTACGAATAACTGCTTTGCCACAAACAGTATATGTTTTCAACCATGCAATCTCTTACTGTGATATCATATTTTAATGTCGTTAAGTTTGAAGAGAACTGCAAATAAATTAATAACCATTCTTAGTTTTAATTGAATTGAATAGCCATGAGAGTGTTATTGTAGTAGAATTAAGCCTTGGTTCTGGAAGTATGCTTCCTCTTTTAATGAATTCTTTCAATTGCAGGATGCCTTTTGAAAGGGGAACTTTCGCCATCCTATCCACGAGGTGAGGGCAGAGTCTTCACGGAATGAATTGCAAAGCCCGTCCTTAGATTATGGAAGACATTGTGTGAGTAGATTACTCTTCCAAGGTTTGACCTCCAACTGGCCACCCTTGTTTTTACATGGACATGAATGTGTCTATCTATTATTTGATGCATAATTAATGTAGTGATCGAATGTACGGTTTCATATTGGTGAAGGAGGATCGAAATACTTTTTGCTGCAAATCAAAATGAGTAACTAGAAAGTGCCATGAGCATTCAGCATTATTCTCATCAGTTTCCATTCCACCTGCAGTCAAGTCATCTTTGTTGATAAAATGTTTTATATCTCCTCTCCTTACTTTCTTAATTCTTCCTTCATTTTCAAATGAAGCAGATTGCGATAATTCGTGTCCTTTCAGCACGCGCTCTTTTCATCTTCTTTCTGGACTAATTGTTGTGTCCTCGGACCTTCTATTGCCAACGTATGTCCCTATCCATGCATTTCATGTCCTCTGTTTACAGCCGCCAATGTGTTACAGAAGCTCGAATGTTTGCTTTGAATTATTTTCGGTGCACCTTTGAAAAGGACTGCAGATTTCCAACTTGCCTCACAGCGTATAGAGGCTGAATTCAAAGATTGCTCGGTCGCTTTTCCATTCATTCGCTTCTTCATCCATCGCCTACGATTCAAGCATGCATTCCTGGAACATCATAGCAGGATCTTCCTCCTGAATATTTCATTGATTTCGACCGTATTTTCTTTGGTCCCAATGGTATATCTTCCATCGTATGTTCTGCTTCTTGGAAGACTCTCCAAGAAAGAGAATTGAAGTATCTTTTCTCCACCAGCTGTTTCATACACAGCTGTGTTTTTCCATCGCTAATAAGAATTTCCATTCATTCCTTCTGATGATTCCTTTAATTGTGGATCTTGTAACCTCCTTCGGTCAGTATGTGCAAGGATGAATCCATTTAGGCTTTATTATTTACTTCAACATCCTTGTTGGTACCTGAATAGTGATCATTTTACCTTTACTGAGCTGACTTGCATTCTAGAGCTAAACCGTGGCCTACAACGTCACAAGCATCACGCTTATTTAAGGCTTGTGAGCAACCTCTCCTCTGGCATATTGCATTCATACATCCTCAGAGCAGAGTCGAGGTTGGATGGATTTAATGCACCAATCTTCGATCGTCACACAACCCTTTTCTGGTCTTTGGCAGGTTGTCTCCTTTCAGTCGACTGTTAGAGTTCAATTTCCAAGTCAAAAAATGCTGAAGAAGATGCATGATATTGAGCTCCTTATATGCAGGATGTTTTCAGCATTGATTTTACTTCTGCCATGGTTTCCTGCAAATGTCTTTGGCACTGGCATGTTTCATTTGTTGTCAAGACCATTGCATTGGCCTTAAACTCTTGGATAGGTTCTCTATTTTGCAGCTGTTTTTTTAATCTTTCAGAGATTTTTGTGGTATCCCCCTTTAAAAAAGTTTCACTGACCCCAGTTCATTCTCCTTGACTGTCGAAAGCAAAACACCTCAATCCACATCGAGTTGAGGATATTACATTGGACTGGAAAAGTGTAATTTACATTCCCGCTCCACAGTATGAGTGCAAGATTCTCCTGCTCTTCAGGTCCTCAATACTTCTGATTCTGTCTCTCCCAGAAGTGAAGTAATCACTGCATTCTTTAATGATTAAATATCCCTTTCCTTCCAGATGCATGAAATTTCTCCTGAGTAGATGATAGCTGTCGAGGAACTACAGCACAGGTCGATTGGCCGGATGCGGATGAATAAGTCGTCAAGCATGGACCACGGATGGAAAGCGTTGTCTAAGAGTACCATGAAATTGGGATAAAATATGCTATTGATTGAAATGTTATTAGACAGTAAATAAAGCTTCTTTTGATATACATTTGCATTCGTGTTTTACTACCCGCAAGCGAAAGTGCGTTTTCGAGAGAAAGGTCTCAAACACACCCGAGCTCGTTATAATGGTTTAACGCGTAAGGGCATGCAACAGGAATGCCAATCTTATACGGAGAATCAATTATAATTTAATGTTTCTTATTTGAAATCTCGATATCCGTTGGCTATAGATAATCGTTGTTCTATACGGAGGTGCGTGAGAGGTAGTAGATGAGCATTAATTCGCTGAGTATTTTTTAGTTGCTGTCCTCTATTTATAAAAAGTGAAACGATTGCTTTGATTCATCAGCTCAGTCGCGTTCGCTCGCTCTCGCACGCGCATTTTCTCGATGACTGATTTTATCGCGAATTGGGATCATAAGAGGCAGGCAAAATGCAGTGAAACTTGTTGTAAACCGCGTTTCAATATGGACCGCGAAGGATTGGTACGGATTTGTTGAAAGGAACATCGTCATCTGGTTTGAAGGGTTCGTAATTAAATATTTTTTACAAATAGGCCAGCCTGAAACTGCACGCTTTCGAAGCATTTAGTTTAAGGATAAATTCCTTCAAAAGCCCTCCTCAAATCGCGCAGTTCTTTTCATTTTATATATTCGTTCCTCGCCTTTCTGTACACGTCCACCGCGGAAGCTGTTTCCTGTATTCGTTGCAGTCGTTCTTTCCATTCTGGTTCGTTACTTTCGCAAGCATCTAACATTCGCGTTCGACAGTAACTTAGCAATGAATGAAAATCGATCCATCTCTTGTCTCTTCGAAGAAACGAAACTTGATGGAGTTTTAAACATAAAGATCGCCAAAGGTTGAATTCGATACGTAAAATTTTGAAGCTCGAATGAGGAAAAACGAATATAGCGTTCGTCGTAGGGAAAATTTTCTAAACTGAAATCCGACAGAGGGCTAACTCGCTGCCCGTCTCACTTGGCGGTCGTTGCTCGTGAAAAACGTTTGTGACTAGTGAATCGAGTGGATTACGCGGTTTCGTATCAATCCTACGGCTTTAAAGATTTAACGATTCCCAGCGGGTGATGCGATTGTGAACGTAATGTAGTGTTAATCGGTTATCCGTCGAAACAAGAAGATCGATTAGATGCGGCAGCGTCGCAAAGGAAGGCATCGTCTTTTGAGCGCAAGGGAAGTGCTTCGGGGGAAGGTCCGAGAAGAGTTCTGAGGTGAGTCCCATCGGAAATGTTTCCGTACGCCCTTGTTTTCTGCGACGACGTGAATGTGTCCCTCGAATTCTACCTCCCGATCGCTTGGGAGCGAAGGGTACCTGCATTCCAATCTTTCGCCACGTTACATAACTCGGTCGCTGTATGCAAGAGTGATGATAATATTATTGCACGATAGCTCCCAGCCGTAACGCGCATATGGTCTCGTAACATATCGTGGCAATGCGAACTTTATTGAGTTTCCGAGCCGAACTCTGGCTCGTTAGATCTCGGGCGTAGCATCATAGTTTATTCGAGGATGGTTTCATCCTCAATGGAGTGCATTAAATTAGAAGGAGAAGGAAATTAATGACTGGATAGAGGGAGGATGTTGACACGGTAAGGTCGCTGTGGAGAGTGAATAACGCACGGCGGTATTTCGAGACGCGGTTGTCACCGGCGGGAATGATAAATCGGAGGAAGATTTTTGAAAATAAACTTGAGGTGAGTCGTAACCGATTAAAATTTCATGAAGATTAGTATTTATTATGATTTTTACCTACTACGTGAGTCTTACCGCACAACAATACTTGGTTCATAAGTATCGTCAACTCATTTCTTGCGATTTCAAGAGAACCGCCATTGTTCGCGGTGGACATAAAAGAAGAGAGAAATTTTGGTGACGTTCGCTCGGTAATCGGATAAGGAAATTTTTGGCAATGAATTTAACAATACAGTGTCTGCACTGACAGCGGTGGTATAATTTTCAGCCAATCAGAAGCGAGATAAATGTTTAGCGGCAATTCGAAATTTATAAATTTCCATTTATTAACATCTTATTTAGGTAAGACGTAGATTAAGCTATTCTCTGCATTTCGGAGCGTGCCAAAGCTCTGACCTCTCAAATCCTTTTGCCATCGTCCGTTTTACAGTCCTATTTTTTACGAATAACTGCTTTGCCACAAACAGTATATGTTTTCAACCATGCAATCTCTTACTGTGATATCATATTTTAATGTCGTTAAGTTTGAAGAGAACTGCAAATAAATTAATAACCATTCTTAGTTTTAATTGAATTGAATAGCCATGAGAGTGTTATTGTAGTAGAATTAAGCCTTGGTTCTGGAAGTATGCTTCCTCTTTTAATGAATTCTTTCAATTGCAGGATGCCTTTTGAAAGGGGAACTTTCGCCATCCTATCCACGAGGTGAGGGCAGAGTCTTCACGGAATGAATTGCAAAGCCCGTCCTTAGATTATGGAAGACATTGTGTGAGTAGATTACTCTTCCAAGGTTTGACCTCCAACTGGCCACCCTTGTTTTTACATGGACATGAATGTGTCTATCTATTATTTGATGCATAATTAATGTAGTGATCGAATGTACGGTTTCATATTGGTGAAGGAGGATCGAAATACTTTTTGCTGCAAATCAAAATGAGTAACTAGAAAGTGCCATGAGCATTCAGCATTATTCTCATCAGTTTCCATTCCACCTGCAGTCAAGTCATCTTTGTTGATAAAATGTTTTATATCTCCTCTCCTTACTTTCTTAATTCTTCCTTCATTTTCAAATGAAGCAGATTGCGATAATTCGTGTCCTTTCAGCACGCGCTCTTTTCATCTTCTTTCTGGACTAATTGTTGTATCCTCGGACCTTCTATTGCCAACGTATGTCCCTATCCATGCATTTCATGTCCTCTGTTTACAGCCGCCAATGTGTTACAGAAGCTCGAATGTTTGCTTTGAATTATTTTCGGTGCACCTTTGAAAAGGACTGCAGATTTCCAACTTGCCTCACAGCGTATAGAGGCTGAATTCAAAGATTGCTCGGTCGCTTTTCCATTCATTCGCTTCTTCATCCATCGCCTACGATTCAAGCATGCATTCCTGGAACATCATAGCAGGATCTTCCTCCTGAATATTTCATTGATTTCGACCGTATTTTCTTTGGTCCCAATAGTATATCTTCCATCGTATGTTCTGCTTCTTGGAAGACTCTCCAAGAAAGAGAATTGAAGTATCTTTTCTCCACCAGCTGTTTCATATACAGCTGTGTTTTTCCATCGCTAATAAGAATTTCCATTCATTCCTTCTGATGATTCCTTTAATTGTGGATCTTGTAACCTCCTTCGGTCAGTATGTGCAAGGATGAATCCATTTAGGCTTTATAATTTACTTCAACATCCTTGTTGGTACCTGAATAGTGATCATTTTACCTTTACTGAGCTGCCTTGCATTCTAGAGCTAAACCGTGGCCTACAACGTCACAAGCATCACGCTTATTTAAGGCTTGTGAGCAACCTCTCCTCTGGCATATTGCATTCATACATCCTCAGAGCAGAGTCGAGGTTGGATGGATTTAATGCACCAATCTTCGATCGTCACACAACCCTTTTCTGGTCTTTGGCAGGTTGTCTCCTTTCAGTCGACTGTTAGAGTTCAATTTCCAAGTCAAAAAATGCTGAAGAAGATGCATGATATTGAGCTCCTTATATGCAGGATGTTTTCAGCATTGATTTTACTTCTGCCATGGTTTCCTGCAAATGTCTTTGGCACTGGCATGTTTCATTTGTTGTCAAGACCATTGCATTGGCATTAAACTCTTGGATAGGTTCTCTATTTTGCAGCTGTTTTTTTAATCTTTCAGAGATTTTTGTGGTATCCCCCTTTAAAAAAGTTTCACTGACCCCAGTTCATTCTCCTTGACTGTCGAAAGCAAAACACCTCAATCCACATCGACTTGAGGATATTACATTGGACTGGAAAAGTGTAATTTACATTCCCATAGAAAATTTTCTAAACTGAAATCCGACAGAGGGCTAACTCGCTGCCCGTCTCACTTGGCGGTCGTTGCTCGTGAAAAACGTTTGTGACTAGTGAATCGAGTGGATTACGCGGTTTCGTATCAATCCTACGGCTTTAAAGATTTAACGATTCCCAGCGGGTGATGCGATTGTGAACGTAATGTAGTGTGAATCGGTTATCCGTCGAAACAAGAAGATCGATTAGATACGGCAGCGTCGCAAAGGAAGGCATCGTCTTTCGAGCGCAAGGGAAGTGCTTCGGGGGAAGGTCCGAGAAGAGTTCTGAGGTGAGTCCCATCGGAAATGTTTCCGTACGCCCTTGTTTTCTGCGACGACGTGAATGTGTCCCTCGAATTCTACCTCCCGATCGCTTGGGAGCGAAGGGTACCTGCATTCCAATCTTTCGCCACGTTACATAACTCGGTCGCTGTATGCAAGAGTGATGATAATATTATTGCACGATAGCTCCCAGCCGTAACGCGCATATGGTCTCGTAACATATCGTGGCAATGCGAACTTTATTGAGTTTCCGAGCCGAACTCTGGCTCGTTAGATCTCGGGCGTAGCATCATAGTTTATTCGAGGATGGTTTCATCGTCAATGGAGTGCATTAAATTAGAAGGAGAAGGAAATTAATGACTGGATAGAGGGAGGATGTTGACACGGTGAGGTAGCTGTGGAAAGTGAATAACGCACGGCGGTATTTCGAGACGCGGTTGTCACCGGCGGGAATGATAAATCGGAGGAAGATTTTTGAAAATAAACTTGAGGTGAGTCGTAACCGATTAAAATTTCATGAAGATTAGTATTTATTATGATTTTTACCTACTACGTGAGTCTTACCGCACAACAATACTTGGTTCATAAGTATCGTCAACTCATTTCTTGCGATTTCAAGAGAACCGCCATTGTTCGCGGTGGACATAAAAGAAGAGAGAAATTTTGGTGACGTTCGCTCGGTAATCGGATAAGGAAATTTTTGGCAATGAATTTAACAATACAGTGTCTGCACTGACAGCGGTGGTATAATTTTCAGCCAATCAGAAGCGAGATAAATGTTTAGCGGCAATTCGAAATTTATAAATTTCCATTTATTTACATCTTATTTAGGTAAGACGTAGATTAAGCTATTCTCTGCATTTCGGAGCGTGCCAAAGCTCTGACCTCTCAAATCCTTTTGCCATCGTCCGTTTTACAGTCCTATTTTTTACGAATAACTGCTTTGCCACAAACAGTATATGTTTTCAACCATGCAATCTCTTACTGTGATATCATATTTTAATGTCGTTAAGTTTGAAGAGAACTGCACATAAATTAATAACCATTCTTAGTTTTAATTGAATTGAATAGCCATGAGAGTGTTATTGTAGTAGAATTAAGCCTTGGTTCTGGAAGTATGCTTCCTCTTTTAATGAATTCTTTCAATTGCAGGATGCCTTTTGAAAGGGGAACTTTCGCCATCCTATCCACGAGGTGAGGGCAGAGTCTTCACGGAATGAATTGCAAAGCCCGTCCTTAGATTATGGAAGACATTGTGTGAGTAGATTACTCTTCCAAGGTTTGACCTCCAACTGGCCACCCTTGTTTTTACATGGACATGAATGTGTCTATCTATTATTTGATGCATAATTAATGTAGTGATCGAATGTACGGTTTCATATTGGTGAAGGAGGATCGAAATACTTTTTGCTGCAAATCAAAATGAGTAACTAGAAAGTGCCATGAGCATTCAGCATTATTCTCATCAGTTTCCATTCCACCTGCAGTCAAGTCATCTTTGTTGATAAAATGTTTTATATCTCCTCTCCTTACTTTCTTAATTCTTCCTTCATTTTCAAATGAAGCAGATTGCGATAATTCGTGTCCTTTCAGCACGCGCTCTTTTCATCTTCTTTCTGGACTAATTGTTGTATCCTCGGACCTTCTATTGCCAACGTATGTCCCTATCCATGCATTTCATGTCCTCTGTTTACAGCCGCCAATGTGTTACAGAAGCTCGAATGTTTGCTTTGAATTATTTTCGGTGCACCTTTGAAAAGGACTGCAGATTTCCAACTTGCCTCACAGCGTATAGAGGCTGAATTCAAAGATTGCTCGGTCGCTTTTCCATTCATTCGCTTCTTCATCCATCGCCTACGATTCAAGCATGCATTCCTGGAACATCATAGCAGGATCTTCCTCCTGAATATTTCATTGATTTCGACCGTATTTTCTTTGGTCCCAATGGTATATCTTCCATCGTATGTTCTGCTTCTTGGAAGACTCTCCAAGAAAGAGAATTGAAGTATCTTTTCTCCACCAGCTGTTTCATATACAGCTGTGTTTTTCCATCGCTAATAAGAATTTCCATTCATTCCTTCTGATGATTCCTTTAATTGTGGATCTTGTAACCTCCTTCGGTCAGTATGTGCAAGGATGAATCCATTTAGGCTTTATAATTTACTTCAACATCCTTGTTGGTACCTGAATAGTGATCATTTTACCTTTACTGAGCTGCCTTGCATTCTAGAGCTAAACCGTGGCCTACAACGTCACAAGCATCACGCTTATTTAAGGCTTGTGAGCAACCTCTCCTCTGGCATATTGCATTCATACATCCTCAGAGCAGAGTCGAGGTTGGATGGATTTAATGCACCAATCTTCGATCGTCACACAACCCTTTTCTGGTCTTTGGCAGGTTGTCTCCTTTCAGTCGACTGTTAGAGTTCAATTTCCAAGTCAAAAAATGCTGAAGAAGATGCATGATATTGAGCTCCTTATATGCAGGATGTTTTCAGCATTGATTTTACTTCTGCCATGGTTTCCTGCAAATGTCTTTGGCACTGGCATGTTTCATTTGTTGTCAAGACCATTGCATTGGCCTTAAACTCTTGGATAGGTTCTCTATTTTGCAGCTGTTTTTTTAATCTTTCAGAGATTTTTGTGGTATCCCCCTTTAAAAAAGTTTCACTGACCCCAGTTCATTCTCCTTGACTGTCGAAAGCAAAACACCTCAATCCACATCGAGTTGAGGATATTACATTGGACTGGAAAAGTGTAATTTACATTCCCGCTCCACAGTATGAGTGCAAGATTCTCCTGCTCTTCAGGTCCTCAATACTTCTGATTCTGTCTCTCCCAGAAGTGAAGTAATCACTGCATTCTTTAATGATTAAATATCCCTTTCCTTCCAGATGCATGAAATTTCTCCTGAGTAGATGATAGCTGTCGAGGAACTACAGCACAGGTCGATTGGCCGGATGCGGATGAATAAGTCGTCAAGCATGGACCACGGATGGAAAGCGTAGTCTAAGAGTACCATGAAATTGGGATAAAATATGCTATTGATTGAAATGTTATTAGACAGTAAATAAAGCTTCTTTTGATATACATTTGCATTCGTGTTTTACTACCCGCAAGCGAAAGTGCGTTTTCGAGAGAAAGGTCTCAAACACACCCGAGCTCGTTATAATGGTTTAACGCGTAAGGGCATGCAACAGGAATGCCAATCTTATACGGAGAATCAATTATAATTTAATGTTTCTTATTTGAAATCTCGATATCCGTTGGCTATAGATAATCGTTGTTCTATACGGAGGTGCGTGAGAGGTAGTAGATGAGCATTAATTCGCTGAGTATTTTTTAGTTGCTGTCCTCTATTTATAAAAAGTGAAACGATTGCTTTGATTCATCAGCTCAGTCGCGTTCGCTCGCTCTCGCACGCGCATTTTCTCGATGACTGATTTTATCGCGAATTGGGATCATAAGAGGCAGGCAAAATGCAGTGAAACTTGTTGTAAACCGCGTTTCAATATGGACCGCGAAGGATTGGTACGGATTTGTTGAAAGGAACATCGTCATCTGGTTTGAAGGGTTCGTAATTAAATATTTTTTACAAATAGGCCAGCCTGAAACTGCACGCTTTCGAAGCATTTAGTTTAAGGATAAATTCCTTCAAAAGCCCTCCTCAAATCGCGCAGTTCTTTTCATTTTATATATTCGTTCCTCGCCTTTCTGTACACGTCCACCGCGGAAGCTGTTTCCTGTATTCGTTGCAGTCGTTCTTTCCATTCTGGTTCGTTACTTTCGCAAGCATCTAACATTCGCGTTCGACAGTAACTTAGCAATGAATGAAAATCGATCCATCTCTTGTCTCTTCGAAGAAACGAAACTTGATGGAGTTTTAAACATAAAGATCGCCAAAGGTTGAATTCGATACGTAAAATTTTGAAGCTCGAATGAGGAAAAACGAATATAGCGTTCGTCGTAGGGAAAATTTTCTAAACTGAAATCCGACAGAGGGCTAACTCGCTGCCCGTCTCACTTGGCGGTCGTTGCTCGTGAAAAACGTTTGTGACTAGTGAATCGAGTGGATTACGCGGTTTCGTATCAATCCTACGGCTTTAAAGATTTAACGATTCCCAGCGGGTGATGCGATTGTGAACGTAATGTAGTGTTAATCGGTTATCCGTCGAAACAAGAAGATCGATTAGATGCGGCAGCGTCGCAAAGGAAGGCATCGTCTTTTGAGCGCAAGGGAAGTGCTTCGGGGGAAGGTCCGAGAAGAGTTCTGAGGTGAGTCCCATCGGAAATGTTTCCGTACGCCCTTGTTTTCTGCGACGACGTGAATGTGTCCCTCGAATTCTACCTCCCGATCGCTTGGGAGCGAAGGGTACCTGCATTCCAATCTTTCGCCACGTTACATAACTCGGTCGCTGTATGCAAGAGTGATGATAATATTATTGCACGATAGCTCCCAGCCGTAACGCGCATATGGTCTCGTAACATATCGTGGCAATGCGAACTTTATTGAGTTTCCGAGCCGAACTCTGGCTCGTTAGATCTCGGGCGTAGCATCATAGTTTATTCGAGGATGGTTTCATCCTCAATGGAGTGCATTAAATTAGAAGGAGAAGGAAATTAATGACTGGATAGAGGGAGGATGTTGACACGGTAAGGTCGCTGTGGAGAGTGAATAACGCACGGCGGTATTTCGAGACGCGGTTGTCACCGGCGGGAATGATAAATCGGAGGAAGATTTTTGAAAATAAACTTGAGGTGAGTCGTAACCGATTAAAATTTCATGAAGATTAGTATTTATTATGATTTTTACCTACTACGTGAGTCTTACCGCACAACAATACTTGGTTCATAAGTATCGTCAACTCATTTCTTGCGATTTCAAGAGAACCGCCATTGTTCGCGGTGGACATAAAAGAAGAGAGAAATTTTGGTGACGTTCGCTCGGTAATCGGATAAGGAAATTTTTGGCAATGAATTTAACAATACAGTGTCTGCACTGACAGCGGTGGTATAATTTTCAGCCAATCAGAAGCGAGATAAATGTTTAGCGGCAATTCGAAATTTATAAATTTCCATTTATTAACATCTTATTTAGGTAAGACGTAGATTAAGCTATTCTCTGCATTTCGGAGCGTGCCAAAGCTCTGACCTCTCAAATCCTTTTGCCATCGTCCGTTTTACAGTCCTATTTTTTACGAATAACTGCTTTGCCACAAACAGTATATGTTTTCAACCATGCAATCTCTTACTGTGATATCATATTTTAATGTCGTTAAGTTTGAAGAGAACTGCAAATAAATTAATAACCATTCTTAGTTTTAATTGAATTGAATAGCCATGAGAGTGTTATTGTAGTAGAATTAAGCCTTGGTTCTGGAAGTATGCTTCCTCTTTTAATGAATTCTTTCAATTGCAGGATGCCTTTTGAAAGGGGAACTTTCGCCATCCTATCCACGAGGTGAGGGCAGAGTCTTCACGGAATGAATTGCAAAGCCCGTCCTTAGATTATGGAAGACATTGTGTGAGTAGATTACTCTTCCAAGGTTTGACCTCCAACTGGCCACCCTTGTTTTTACATGGACATGAATGTGTCTATCTATTATTTGATGCATAATTAATGTAGTGATCGAATGTACGGTTTCATATTGGTGAAGGAGGATCGAAATACTTTTTGCTGCAAATCAAAATGAGTAACTAGAAAGTGCCATGAGCATTCAGCATTATTCTCATCAGTTTCCATTCCACCTGCAGTCAAGTCATCTTTGTTGATAAAATGTTTTATATCTCCTCTCCTTACTTTCTTAATTCTTCCTTCATTTTCAAATGAAGCAGATTGCGATAATTCGTGTCCTTTCAGCACGCGCTCTTTTCATCTTCTTTCTGGACTAATTGTTGTATCCTCGGACCTTCTATTGCCAACGTATGTCCCTATCCATGCATTTCATGTCCTCTGTTTACAGCCGCCAATGTGTTACAGAAGCTCGAATGTTTGCTTTGAATTATTTTCGGTGCACCTTTGAAAAGGACTGCAGATTTCCAACTTGCCTCACAGCGTATAGAGGCTGAATTCAAAGATTGCTCGGTCGCTTTTCCATTCATTCGCTTCTTCATCCATCGCCTACGATTCAAGCATGCATTCCTGGAACATCATAGCAGGATCTTCCTCCTGAATATTTCATTGATTTCGACCGTATTTTCTTTGGTCCCAATAGTATATCTTCCATCGTATGTTCTGCTTCTTGGAAGACTCTCCAAGAAAGAGAATTGAAGTATCTTTTCTCCACCAGCTGTTTCATATACAGCTGTGTTTTTCCATCGCTAATAAGAATTTCCATTCATTCCTTCTGATGATTCCTTTAATTGTGGATCTTGTAACCTCCTTCGGTCAGTATGTGCAAGGATGAATCCATTTAGGCTTTATAATTTACTTCAACATCCTTGTTGGTACCTGAATAGTGATCATTTTACCTTTACTGAGCTGCCTTGCATTCTAGAGCTAAACCGTGGCCTACAACGTCACAAGCATCACGCTTATTTAAGGCTTGTGAGCAACCTCTCCTCTGGCATATTGCATTCATACATCCTCAGAGCAGAGTCGAGGTTGGATGGATTTAATGCACCAATCTTCGATCGTCACACAACCCTTTTCTGGTCTTTGGCAGGTTGTCTCCTTTCAGTCGACTGTTAGAGTTCAATTTCCAAGTCAAAAAATGCTGAAGAAGATGCATGATATTGAGCTCCTTATATGCAGGATGTTTTCAGCATTGATTTTACTTCTGCCATGGTTTCCTGCAAATGTCTTTGGCACTGGCATGTTTCATTTGTTGTCAAGACCATTGCATTGGCATTAAACTCTTGGATAGGTTCTCTATTTTGCAGCTGTTTTTTTAATCTTTCAGAGATTTTTGTGGTATCCCCCTTTAAAAAAGTTTCACTGACCCCAGTTCATTCTCCTTGACTGTCGAAAGCAAAACACCTCAATCCACATCGACTTGAGGATATTACATTGGACTGGAAAAGTGTAATTTACATTCCCATAGAAAATTTTCTAAACTGAAATCCGACAGAGGGCTAACTCGCTGCCCGTCTCACTTGGCGGTCGTTGCTCGTGAAAAACGTTTGTGACTAGTGAATCGAGTGGATTACGCGGTTTCGTATCAATCCTACGGCTTTAAAGATTTAACGATTCCCAGCGGGTGATGCGATTGTGAACGTAATGTAGTGTGAATCGGTTATCCGTCGAAACAAGAAGATCGATTAGATACGGCAGCGTCGCAAAGGAAGGCATCGTCTTTCGAGCGCAAGGGAAGTGCTTCGGGGGAAGGTCCGAGAAGAGTTCTGAGGTGAGTCCCATCGGAAATGTTTCCGTACGCCCTTGTTTTCTGCGACGACGTGAATGTGTCCCTCGAATTCTACCTCCCGATCGCTTGGGAGCGAAGGGTACCTGCATTCCAATCTTTCGCCACGTTACATAACTCGGTCGCTGTATGCAAGAGTGATGATAATATTATTGCACGATAGCTCCCAGCCGTAACGCGCATATGGTCTCGTAACATATCGTGGCAATGCGAACTTTATTGAGTTTCCGAGCCGAACTCTGGCTCGTTAGATCTCGGGCGTAGCATCATAGTTTATTCGAGGATGGTTTCATCGTCAATGGAGTGCATTAAATTAGAAGGAGAAGGAAATTAATGACTGGATAGAGGGAGGATGTTGACACGGTGAGGTAGCTGTGGAAAGTGAATAACGCACGGCGGTATTTCGAGACGCGGTTGTCACCGGCGGGAATGATAAATCGGAGGAAGATTTTTGAAAATAAACTTGAGGTGAGTCGTAACCGATTAAAATTTCATGAAGATTAGTATTTATTATGATTTTTACCTACTACGTGAGTCTTACCGCACAACAATACTTGGTTCATAAGTATCGTCAACTCATTTCTTGCGATTTCAAGAGAACCGCCATTGTTCGCGGTGGACATAAAAGAAGAGAGAAATTTTGGTGACGTTCGCTCGGTAATCGGATAAGGAAATTTTTGGCAATGAATTTAACAATACAGTGTCTGCACTGACAGCGGTGGTATAATTTTCAGCCAATCAGAAGCGAGATAAATGTTTAGCGGCAATTCGAAATTTATAAATTTCCATTTATTTACATCTTATTTAGGTAAGACGTAGATTAAGCTATTCTCTGCATTTCGGAGCGTGCCAAAGCTCTGACCTCTCAAATCCTTTTGCCATCGTCCGTTTTACAGTCCTATTTTTTACGAATAACTGCTTTGCCACAAACAGTATATGTTTTCAACCATGCAATCTCTTACTGTGATATCATATTTTAATGTCGTTAAGTTTGAAGAGAACTGCACATAAATTAATAACCATTCTTAGTTTTAATTGAATTGAATAGCCATGAGAGTGTTATTGTAGTAGAATTAAGCCTTGGTTCTGGAAGTATGCTTCCTCTTTTAATGAATTCTTTCAATTGCAGGATGCCTTTTGAAAGGGGAACTTTCGCCATCCTATCCACGAGGTGAGGGCAGAGTCTTCACGGAATGAATTGCAAAGCCCGTCCTTAGATTATGGAAGACATTGTGTGAGTAGATTACTCTTCCAAGGTTTGACCTCCAACTGGCCACCCTTGTTTTTACATGGACATGAATGTGTCTATCTATTATTTGATGCATAATTAATGTAGTGATCGAATGTACGGTTTCATATTGGTGAAGGAGGATCGAAATACTTTTTGCTGCAAATCAAAATGAGTAACTAGAAAGTGCCATGAGCATTCAGCATTATTCTCATCAGTTTCCATTCCACCTGCAGTCAAGTCATCTTTGTTGATAAAATGTTTTATATCTCCTCTCCTTACTTTCTTAATTCTTCCTTCATTTTCAAATGAAGCAGATTGCGATAATTCGTGTCCTTTCAGCACGCGCTCTTTTCATCTTCTTTCTGGACTAATTGTTGTATCCTCGGACCTTCTATTGCCAACGTATGTCCCTATCCATGCATTTCATGTCCTCTGTTTACAGCCGCCAATGTGTTACAGAAGCTCGAATGTTTGCTTTGAATTATTTTCGGTGCACCTTTGAAAAGGACTGCAGATTTCCAACTTGCCTCACAGCGTATAGAGGCTGAATTCAAAGATTGCTCGGTCGCTTTTCCATTCATTCGCTTCTTCATCCATCGCCTACGATTCAAGCATGCATTCCTGGAACATCATAGCAGGATCTTCCTCCTGAATATTTCATTGATTTCGACCGTATTTTCTTTGGTCCCAATGGTATATCTTCCATCGTATGTTCTGCTTCTTGGAAGACTCTCCAAGAAAGAGAATTGAAGTATCTTTTCTCCACCAGCTGTTTCATATACAGCTGTGTTTTTCCATCGCTAATAAGAATTTCCATTCATTCCTTCTGATGATTCCTTTAATTGTGGATCTTGTAACCTCCTTCGGTCAGTATGTGCAAGGATGAATCCATTTAGGCTTTATAATTTACTTCAACATCCTTGTTGGTACCTGAATAGTGATCATTTTACCTTTACTGAGCTGCCTTGCATTCTAGAGCTAAACCGTGGCCTACAACGTCACAAGCATCACGCTTATTTAAGGCTTGTGAGCAACCTCTCCTCTGGCATATTGCATTCATACATCCTCAGAGCAGAGTCGAGGTTGGATGGATTTAATGCACCAATCTTCGATCGTCACACAACCCTTTTCTGGTCTTTGGCAGGTTGTCTCCTTTCAGTCGACTGTTAGAGTTCAATTTCCAAGTCAAAAAATGCTGAAGAAGATGCATGATATTGAGCTCCTTATATGCAGGATGTTTTCAGCATTGATTTTACTTCTGCCATGGTTTCCTGCAAATGTCTTTGGCACTGGCATGTTTCATTTGTTGTCAAGACCATTGCATTGGCCTTAAACTCTTGGATAGGTTCTCTATTTTGCAGCTGTTTTTTTAATCTTTCAGAGATTTTTGTGGTATCCCCCTTTAAAAAAGTTTCACTGACCCCAGTTCATTCTCCTTGACTGTCGAAAGCAAAACACCTCAATCCACATCGAGTTGAGGATATTACATTGGACTGGAAAAGTGTAATTTACATTCCCGCTCCACAGTATGAGTGCAAGATTCTCCTGCTCTTCAGGTCCTCAATACTTCTGATTCTGTCTCTCCCAGAAGTGAAGTAATCACTGCATTCTTTAATGATTAAATATCCCTTTCCTTCCAGATGCATGAAATTTCTCCTGAGTAGATGATAGCTGTCGAGGAACTACAGCACAGGTCGATTGGCCGGATGCGGATGAATAAGTCGTCAAGCATGGACCACGGATGGAAAGCGTAGTCTAAGAGTACCATGAAATTGGGATAAAATATGCTATTGATTGAAATGTTATTAGACAGTAAATAAAGCTTCTTTTGATATACATTTGCATTCGTGTTTTACTACCCGCAAGCGAAAGTGCGTTTTCGAGAGAAAGGTCTCAAACACACCCGAGCTCGTTATAATGGTTTAACGCGTAAGGGCATGCAACAGGAATGCCAATCTTATACGGAGAATCAATTATAATTTAATGTTTCTTATTTGAAATCTCGATATCCGTTGGCTATAGATAATCGTTGTTCTATACGGAGGTGCGTGAGAGGTAGTAGATGAGCATTAATTCGCTGAGTATTTTTTAGTTGCTGTCCTCTATTTATAAAAAGTGAAACGATTGCTTTGATTCATCAGCTCAGTCGCGTTCGCTCGCTCTCGCACGCGCATTTTCTCGATGACTGATTTTATCGCGAATTGGGATCATAAGAGGCAGGCAAAATGCAGTGAAACTTGTTGTAAACCGCGTTTCAATATGGACCGCGAAGGATTGGTACGGATTTGTTGAAAGGAACATCGTCATCTGGTTTGAAGGGTTCGTAATTAAATATTTTTTACAAATAGGCCAGCCTGAAACTGCACGCTTTCGAAGCATTTAGTTTAAGGATAAATTCCTTCAAAAGCCCTCCTCAAATCGCGCAGTTCTTTTCATTTTATATATTCGTTCCTCGCCTTTCTGTACACGTCCACCGCGGAAGCTGTTTCCTGTATTCGTTGCAGTCGTTCTTTCCATTCTGGTTCGTTACTTTCGCAAGCATCTAACATTCGCGTTCGACAGTAACTTAGCAATGAATGAAAATCGATCCATCTCTTGTCTCTTCGAAGAAACGAAACTTGATGGAGTTTTAAACATAAAGATCGCCAAAGGTTGAATTCGATACGTAAAATTTTGAAGCTCGAATGAGGAAAAACGAATATAGCGTTCGTCGTAGGGAAAATTTTCTAAACTGAAATCCGACAGAGGGCTAACTCGCTGCCCGTCTCACTTGGCGGTCGTTGCTCGTGAAAAACGTTTGTGACTAGTGAATCGAGTGGATTACGCGGTTTCGTATCAATCCTACGGCTTTAAAGATTTAACGATTCCCAGCGGGTGATGCGATTGTGAACGTAATGTAGTGTTAATCGGTTATCCGTCGAAACAAGAAGATCGATTAGATGCGGCAGCGTCGCAAAGGAAGGCATCGTCTTTTGAGCGCAAGGGAAGTGCTTCGGGGGAAGGTCCGAGAAGAGTTCTGAGGTGAGTCCCATCGGAAATGTTTCCGTACGCCCTTGTTTTCTGCGACGACGTGAATGTGTCCCTCGAATTCTACCTCCCGATCGCTTGGGAGCGAAGGGTACCTGCATTCCAATCTTTCGCCACGTTACATAACTCGGTCGCTGTATGCAAGAGTGATGATAATATTATTGCACGATAGCTCCCAGCCGTAACGCGCATATGGTCTCGTAACATATCGTGGCAATGCGAACTTTATTGAGTTTCCGAGCCGAACTCTGGCTCGTTAGATCTCGGGCGTAGCATCATAGTTTATTCGAGGATGGTTTCATCCTCAATGGAGTGCATTAAATTAGAAGGAGAAGGAAATTAATGACTGGATAGAGGGAGGATGTTGACACGGTAAGGTCGCTGTGGAGAGTGAATAACGCACGGCGGTATTTCGAGACGCGGTTGTCACCGGCGGGAATGATAAATCGGAGGAAGATTTTTGAAAATAAACTTGAGGTGAGTCGTAACCGATTAAAATTTCATGAAGATTAGTATTTATTATGATTTTTACCTACTACGTGAGTCTTACCGCACAACAATACTTGGTTCATAAGTATCGTCAACTCATTTCTTGCGATTTCAAGAGAACCGCCATTGTTCGCGGTGGACATAAAAGAAGAGAGAAATTTTGGTGACGTTCGCTCGGTAATCGGATAAGGAAATTTTTGGCAATGAATTTAACAATACAGTGTCTGCACTGACAGCGGTGGTATAATTTTCAGCCAATCAGAAGCGAGATAAATGTTTAGCGGCAATTCGAAATTTATAAATTTCCATTTATTAACATCTTATTTAGGTAAGACGTAGATTAAGCTATTCTCTGCATTTCGGAGCGTGCCAAAGCTCTGACCTCTCAAATCCTTTTGGTATCGTCCGTTTTACAGTCCTATTTTTTACGAATAACTGCTTTGCCACAAACAGTATATGTTTTCAACCATGCAATCTCTTACTGTGATATCATATTTTAATGTCGTTAAGTTTGAAGAGAACTGCAAATAAATTAATAACCATTCTTAGTTTTAATTGAATTGAATAGCCATGAGAGTGTTATTGTAGTAGAATTAAGCCTTGGTTCTGGAAGTATGCTTCCTCTTTTAATGAATTCTTTCAATTGCAGGATGCCTTTTGAAAGGGGAACTTTCGCCATCCTATCCACGAGGTGAGGGCAGAGTCTTCACGGAATGAATTGCAAAGCCCGTCCTTAGATTATGGAAGACATTGTGTGAGTAGATTTCTCTTCCAAGGTTTGACCTCCAACTGGCCACCCTTGTTTTTACATGGACATGAATGTGTCTATCTATTATTTGATGCATAATTAATGTAGTGATCGAATGTACGGTTTCATATTGGTGAAGGAGGATCGAAATACTTTTTGCTGCAAATCAAAATGAGTAACTAGAAAGTGCCATGAGCATTCAGCATTATTCTCATCAGTTTCCATTCCACCTGCAGTCAAGTCATCTTTGTTGATAAAATGTTTTATATCTCCTCTCCTTACTTTCTTAATTCTTCCTTCATTTCAAATGAAGCAGATTGCGATAATTCGTGTCCTTTCAGCACGCGCTCTTTTCATCTTCTTTCTGGACTAATTGTTGTATCCTCGGACCTTCTATTGCCAACGTATGTCCCTATCCATGCATTTCATGTCCTCTGTTTACAGCCGCCAATGTGTTACAGAAGCTCGAATGTTTGCTTTGAATTATTTTCGGTGCACCTTTGAAAAGGACTGCAGATTTCCAACTTGCCTCACAGCGTATAGAGGCTGAATTCAAAGATTGCTCGGTCGCTTTTCCATTCATTCGCTTCTTCATCCATCGCCTACGATTCAAGCATGCATTCCTGGAACATCATAGCAGGATCTTCCTCCTGAATATTTCATTGATTTCGACCGTATTTTCTTTGGTCCCAATAGTATATCTTCCATCGTATGTTCTGCTTCTTGGAAGACTCTCCAAGAAAGAGAATTGAAGTATCTTTTCTCCACCAGCTGTTTCATATACAGCTGTGTTTTTCCATCGCTAATAAGAATTTCCATTCATTCCTTCTGATGATTCCTTTAATTGTGGATCTTGTAACCTCCTTCGGTCAGTATGTGCAAGGATGAATCCATTTAGGCTTTATAATTTACTTCAACATCCTTGTTGGTACCTGAATAGTGATCATTTTACCTTTACTGAGCTGCCTTGCATTCTAGAGCTAAACCGTGGCCTACAACGTCACAAGCATCACGCTTATTTAAGGCTTGTGAGCAACCTCTCCTCTGGCATATTGCATTCATACATCCTCAGAGCAGAGTCGAGGTTGGATGGATTTAATGCACCAATCTTCGATCGTCACACAACCCTTTTCTGGTCTTTGGCAGGTTGTCTCCTTTCAGTCGACTGTTAGAGTTCAATTTCCAAGTCAAAAAATGCTGAAGAAGATGCATGATATTGAGCTCCTTATATGCAGGATGTTTTCAGCATTGATTTTACTTCTGCCATGGTTTCCTGCAAATGTCTTTGGCACTGGCATGTTTCATTTGTTGTCAAGACCATTGCATTGGCCTTAAACTCTTGGATAGGTTCTCTATTTTGCAGCTGTTTTTTTAATCTTTCAGAGATTTTTGTGGTATCCCCCTTTAAAAAAGTTTCACTGACCCCAGTTCATTCTCCTTGACTGTCGAAAGCAAAACACCTCAATCCACATCGACTTGAGGATATTACATTGGACTGGAAAAGTGTAATTTACATTCCCACTCCACAGTATGAGTGCAAGATTCTCCTGCTCTTCAGGTCCTCAATACTTCTGATTCTCTCTCTCCCAGAAGTGAAGTAATCACTGCATTCTTTAATGATTAAATATCCCTTTCCTTCCAGATGCATGAAATTTCTCCTGAGTAGATGATAGCTGTCGAGGAACTACAGCACAGGTCGATTGGCCGGATGCGGATGAATAAGTCGTCAAGCATGGACCACGGATGGAAAGCGTAGCCTAAGAGTACCATGAAATTGGGATAAAATATGCTATTGATTGAAATGTTATTAGACAGTAAATAAAGCTTCTTTTGATATACATTTGCATTCGTGTTTTACTACCCGCAAGCGAAAGTGCGTTTTCGAGAGAAAGGTCTCAAACACACCCGAGCTCGTTATAATGGTTTAACGCGTAAGGGCATGCAACAGGAATGCCAATCTTATACGGAGAATCAATTATAATTTAATGTTTCTTATTTGAAATCTCGATATCCGTTGGCTATAGATAATCGTTGTTCTATACGGAGGTGCGTGAGAGGTAGTAGATGAGCATTAATTCGCTGAGTATTTTTTAGTTGCTGTCCTCTATTTATAAAAAGTGAAACGATTGCTTTGATTCATCAGCTCAGTCGCGTTCGCTCGCTCTCGCACGCGCATTTTCTCGATGACTGATTTTATCGCGAATTGGGATCATAAGAGGCAGGCAAAATGCAGTGAAACTTGTTGTAAACCGCGTTTCAATATGGACCGCGAAGGATTGGTACGGATTTGTTGAAAGGAACATCGTCATCTGGTTTGAAGGGTTCGTAATTAAATATTTTTTACAAATAGGCCAGCCTGAAACTGCACGCTTTCGAAGCATTTAGTTTAAGGATAAATTCCTTCAAAAGCCCTCCTCAAATCGCGCAGTTCTTTTCATTTTATATATTCGTTCCTCGCCTTTCTGTACACGTCCACCGCGGAAGCTGTTTCCTGTATTCGTTGCAGTCGTTCTTTCCATTCTGGTTCGTTACTTTCGCAAGCATCTAACATTCGCGTTCGACAGTAACTTAGCAATGAATGAAAATCGATCCATCTCTTGTCTCTTCGAAGAAACGAAACTTGATGGAGTTTTAAACATAAAGATCGCCAAAGGTTGAATTCGATACGTAAAATTTTGAAGCTCGAATGAGGAAAAACGAATATAGCGTTCGTCGTAGGGAAAATTTTCTAAACTGAAATCCGACAGAGGGCTAACTCGCTGCCCGTCTCACTTGGCGGTCGTTGCTCGTGAAAAACGTTTGTGACTAGTGAATCGAGTGGATTACGCGGTTTCGTATCAATCCTACGGCTTTAAAGATTTAACGATTCCCAGCGGGTGATGCGATTGTGAACGTAATGTAGTGTTAATCGGTTATCCGTCGAAACAAGAAGATCGATTAGATGCGGCAGCGTCGCAAAGGAAGGCATCGTCTTTTGAGCGCAAGGGAAGTGCTTCGGGGGAAGGTCCGAGAAGAGTTCTGAGGTGAGTCCCATCGGAAATGTTTCCGTACGCCCTTGTTTTCTGCGACGACGTGAATGTGTCCCTCGAATTCTACCTCCCGATCGCTTGGGAGCGAAGGGTACCTGCATTCCAATCTTTCGCCACGTTACATAACTCGGTCGCTGTATGCAAGAGTGATGATAATATTATTGCACGATAGCTCCCAGCCGTAACGCGCATATGGTCTCGTAACATATCGTGGCAATGCGAACTTTATTGAGTTTCCGAGCCGAACTCTGGCTCGTTAGATCTCGGGCGTAGCATCATAGTTTATTCGAGGATGGTTTCATCCTCAATGGAGTGCATTAAATTAGAAGGAGAAGGAAATTAATGACTGGATAGAGGGAGGATGTTGACACGGTGAGGTAGCTGTGGAAAGTGAATAACGCACGGCGGTATTTCGAGACGCGGTTGTCACCGGCGGGAATGATAAATCGGAGGAAGATTTTTGAAAATAAACTTGAGGTGAGTCGTAACCGATTAAAATTTCATGAAGATTAGTATTTATTATGATTTTTACCTACTACGTGAGTCTTACCGCACAACAATACTTGGTTCATAAGTATCGTCAACTCATTTCTTGCGATTCCAGAGAACCGCCATTGTTCGCGGTGGACATAAAAGAAGAGAGAAATTTTGGTGACGTTCGCTCGGTAATCGGATAAAGAAATTTTTGGCAATGAATTTAACAATACAGTGTCTGCACTGACAGCGGTGGTATAATTTTCAGCCAATCAGAAGCGAGATAAATGTTTAGCGGCAATTCGAAATTTATAAATTTCCATTTATTTACATCTTATTTAGGTAAGACGTAGATTAAGCTATTCTCTGCATTTCGGAGCGTGCCAAAGCTCTGACCTCTCAAATCCTTTTGCCATCGTCCGTTTTACAGTCCTATTTTTTACGAATAACTGCTTTGCCACAAACAGTATATGTTTTCAACCATGCAATCTCTTACTGTGATATCATATTTTAATGTCGTTAAGTTGGAAGAGAACTGCACATAAATTAATAACCATTCTTAGTTTTAATTGAATTGAATAGCCATGAGAGTGTTATTGTAGTAGAATTAAGCCTTGGTTCTGGAAGTATGCTTCCTCTTTTAATGAATTCTTTCAATTGCAGGATGCCTTTTGAAAGGGGAACTTTCGCCATCCTATCCACGAGGTGAGGGCAGAGTCTTCACGGAATGAATTGCAAAGCCCGTCCTTAGATTATGGAAGACATTGTGTGAGTAGATTACTCTTCCAAGGTTTGACCTCCAACTGGCCACCCTTGTTTTTACATGGACATGAATGTGTCTATCTATTATTTGATGCATAATTAATGTAGTGATCGAATGTACGGTTTCATATTGGTGAAGGAGGATCGAAATACTTTTTGCTGCAAATCAAAATGAGTAACAAGAAAGTGCCATGAGCATTCAGCATTATTCTCATCAGTTTCCATTCCACCTGCAGTCAAGTCATCTTTGTTGATAAAATGTTTTATATCTCCTCTCCTTACTTTCTTAATTCTTCCTTCATTTTCAAATGAAGCAGATTGCGATAATTCGTGTCCTTTCAGCACGCGCTCTTTTCATCTTCTTTCTGGACTAATTGTTGTATCCTCGGACCTTCTATTGCCAACGTATGTCCCTATCCATGCATTTCATGTCCTCTGTTTATAGCCGCCAATGTGTTACAGAAGCTCGAATGTTTGCTTTGAATTATTTTCGGTGCACCTTTGAAAAGGACTGCAGATTTCCAACTTGCCTCACAGCGTATAGAGGCTGAATTCAAAGATTGCTCGGTCGCTTTTCCATTCATTCGCTTCTTCATCCATCGCCTACGATTCAAGCATGCATTCCTGGAACATCATAGCAGGATCTTCCTCCTGAATATTTCATTGATTTCGACCGTATTTTCTTTGGTCCCAATGGTATATCTTCCATCGTATGTTCTGCTTCTTGGAAGACTCTCCAAGAAAGAAAATTGAAGTATCTTTTCTCCACCAGCTGTTTCATATACAGCTGTGTTTTTCCATCGCTAATAAGAATTTCCATTCATTCCTTCTGATGATTCCTTTAATTGTGGATCTTGTAACCTCCTTCGGTCAGTATGTGCAAGGATGAATCCATTTAGGCTTTATAATTTACTTCAACATCCTTGGTACCTGAATAGTGATCATTTTACCTTTACTGAGCTGCCTTGCATTCTAGAGCTAAACCGTGGCCTACAACGTCACAAGCATCACGCTTATTTAAGGCTTGTGAGCAACCTCTCCTCTGGCATATTGCATTCATACATCCTCAGAGCAGAGTCGAGGTTGGATGGATTTAATGCACCAATCTTCGATCGTCACACAACGCTTTTCTGGTCTTTGGCAGGTTGTCTCCTTTCAGTCGACTGTTAGAGTTCAATTTCCAAGTCAAAAAATGCTGAAGAAGATGCATGATATTGAGCTCCTTATATGCAGGATGTTTTCAGCATTGATTTTACTTCTGCCATGGTTTCCTGCAAATGTCTTTGGCACTGGCATGTTTCATTTGTTGTCAAGACCATTGCATTGGCCTTAAACTCTTGGATAGGTTCTCTATTTTGCAGCTGTTTTTTTAATCTTTCAGAGATTTTTGTGGTATCCCCCTTTAAAAAAGTTTCACTGACCCCAGTTCATTCTCCTTGACTGTCGAAAGCAAAACACCTCAATCCACATCGACTTGAGGATATTACATTGGACTGGAAAAGTGTAATTTACATTCCCACTCCACAGTATGAGTGCAAGATTCTCCTGCTCTTCAGGTCCTCAATACTTCTGATTCTCTCTCTCCCAGAAGTGAAGTAATCACTGCATTCTTTAATGATTAAATATCCCTTTCCTTCCAGATGCATGAAATTTCTCCTGAGTAGATGATAGCTGTCGAGGAACTACAGCACAGGTCGATTGGCCGGATGCGGATGAATAAGTCGTCAAGCATGGACCACGGATGGAAAGCGTAGCCTAAGAGTACCATGAAATTGGGATAAAATATGCTATTGATTGAAATGTTATTAGACAGTAAATAAAGCTTCTTTTGATATACATTTGCATTCGTGTTTTACTACCCGCAAGCGAAAGTGCGTTTTCGAGAGAAAGGTCTCAAACACACCCGAGCTCGTTATAATGGTTTAACGCGTAAGGGCATGCAACAGGAATGCCAATCTTATACGGAGAATCAATTATAATTTAATGTTTCTTATTTGAAATCTCGATATCCGTTGGCTATAGATAATCGTTGTTCTATACGGAGGTGCGTGAGAGGTAGTAGATGAGCATTAATTCGCTGAGTATTTTTTAGTTGCTGTCCTCTATTTATAAAAAGTGAAACGATTGCTTTGATTCATCAGCTCAGTCGCGTTCGCTCGCTCTCGCACGCGCATTTTCTCGATGACTGATTTTATCGCGAATTGGGATCATAAGAGGCAGGCAAAATGCAGTGAAACTTGTTGTAAACCGCGTTTCAATATGGACCGCGAAGGATTGGTACGGATTTGTTGAAAGGAACATCGTCATCTGGTTTGAAGGGTTCGTAATTAAATATTTTTTACAAATAGGCCAGCCTGAAACTGCACGCTTCCGAAGCATTTAGTTTAAGGATAAATTCCTTCAAAAGCCCTCCTCAAATCGCGCAGTTCTTTTCATTTTATTTATTCGTTCCTCGCCTTTCTGTACACGTCCACCGCGGAAGCTGTTTCCTGTATTCGTTGCAGTCGTTCTTTCCATTCTGGTTCGTTACTTTCGCAAGCATCTAACATTCGCGTTCGACAGTAACTTAGCAATGAATGAAAATCGATCCATCTCTTGTCTCTTCGAAGAAACGAAACTTGATGGAGTTTTAAACATAAAGATCGCCAAAGGTTGAATTCGATACGTAAAATTTTGAAGCTCGAATGAGGAAAAACGAATATAGCGTTCGTCGTAGGGAAAATTTTCTAAACTGAAATCCGACAGAGGGCTAACTCGCTGCCCGTCTCACTTGGCGGTCGTTGCTCGTGAAAAACGTTTGTGACTAGTGAATCGAGTGGATTACGCGGTTTCGTATCAATCCTACGGCTTTAAAGATTTAACGATTCCCAGCGGGTGATGCGATTGTGAACGTAATGTAGTGTGAATCGGTTATCCGTCGAAACAAGAAGATCGATTAGATACGGCAGCGTCGCAAAGGAAGGCATCGTCTTTCGAGCGCAAGGGAAGTGCTTCGGGGGAAGGTCCGAGAAGAGTTCTGAGGTGAGTCCCATCGGAAATGTTTCCGTACGCCCTTGTTTTCTGCGACGACGTGAATGTGTCCCTCGAATTCTACCTCCCGATCGCTTGGGAGCGAAGGGTACCTGCATTCCAATCTTTCGCCACGTTACATAACTCGGTCGCTGTATGCAAGAGTGATGATAATATTATTGCACGATAGCTCCCAGCCGTAACGCGCATATGGTCTCGTAACATATCGTGGCAATGCGAACTTTATTGAGTTTCCGAGCCGAACTCTGGCTCGTTAGATCTCGGGCGTAGCATCATAGTTTATTCGAGGATGGTTTCATCGTCAATGGAGTGCATTAAATTAGAAGGAGAAGGAAATTAATGACTGGATAGAGGGAGGATGTTGACACGGTGAGGTAGCTGTGGAAAGTGAATAACGCACGGCGGTATTTCGAGACGCGGTTGTCACCGGCGGGAATGATAAATCGGAGGAAGATTTTTGAAAATAAACTTGAGGTGAGTCGTAACCGATTAAAATTTCATGAAGATTAGTATTTATTATGATTTTTACCTACTACGTGAGTCTTACCGCACAACAATACTTGGTTCTTAAGTATCGTCAACTCATTTCTTGCGATTTCAAGAGAACCGCCATTGTTCGCGGTGGACATAAAAGAAGAGAGAAATTTTGGTGACGTTCGCTCGGTAATCGGATAAGGAAATTTTTGGCAATGAATTTAACAATACAGTGTCTGCTCTGTCAGCGGTGGTATAATTTTCAGCCAATCAGAAGCGAGATAAATGTTTAGCGGCAATTCGAAATTTATAAATTTCCATTTATTAACATCTTATTTATGTAAGACGTAGATTAAGCTATTCTCTGCATTTCGGAGCGTGCCAAAGCTCTGACCTCTCAAATCCTTTTGCCATCGTCCGTTTTACAGTCCTATTTTTTACGAATAACTGCTTTGCCACAAACAGTATATGTTTTCAACCTTGCAATCTCTTACTGTGATATCATATTTTAATGTCGTTAAGTTTGAAGAGAACTGCACATAAATTAATAACCATTCTTAGTTTTAATTGAATTGAATAGCCATGAGAGTGTTATTGTAGTAGAATTAAGCCTTGGTTCTGGAAGTATGCTTCCTCTTTTAATGAATTCTTTCAATTGCAGGATGCCTTTTGAAAGGGGAACTTTCGCCAATCTATCCACGAGGTGAGGGCAGAGTCTTCACGGAATGAATTGCAAAGCCCGTCCTTAGATTATGGAAGACATTGTGTGAGTAGATTACTCTTCCAAGGTTTGACCTCCAACTGGCCACCCTTGTTTTTACATGGACATGAATGTGTCTATCTATTATTTGATGCATAGTTAATGTAGTGATCGAATGTACGGTTTCATATTGGTGAAGGAGGATCGAAATACTTTTTGCTGCAAATCAAAATGAGTAACAAGAAAGTGCCATGAGCATTCAGCATTATTCTCATCAGTTTCCATTCCACCTGCAGTCAAGTCATCTTTGTTGATAAAATGTGTTATATCTCCTCTCCTTACTTTCTTAATTCTTCCATTATTTTCAAATGAAGCAGATTGCGATAATTCGTGTCCTTTCAGCAGGCGCTCTTTTCATCTTCTTTCTGGACTAATTGTTGTATCCTCGGACCTTCTATTGCCAACGTATGTCCCTATCCATGCATTTCATGTCCTCTGTTTACAGCCGCCAATGTGTTACAGAAGCTCGAATGTTTGCTTTGAATTATTTTCGGTGCACCTTTGAAAAGGACTGCAGATTTCCAACTTGCCTCACAGCGTATAGAGGCTGAATTCAAAGATTGCTCGGTCGCTTTTCCATTCATTCGCTTCTTCA
Source organism: Pantala flavescens (assembly GCA_020796165.1). Taxonomy (NCBI): domain Eukaryota; kingdom Metazoa; phylum Arthropoda; class Insecta; order Odonata; family Libellulidae; genus Pantala; species Pantala flavescens. Next base: position 21,003,783 of record CM036882.1, read on the forward strand.
TCCATCGCCTACGATTCAAGCATGCATTCCTGGAACATCATAGCAGGATCTTCCTCCTGAATATTTCATTGATTTCGACCGTATTTTCTTTGGTCCCAATGGTATATCTTCCATCGTATGTTCTGCTTCTTGGAAGACTCTCCAAGAAGGAAAATTGAAGTATCTTTTCTCCACCAGCTGTTTCATACACAGCTGTGTTTTTCCTTCGCTAATAAGAATTTCCATTCATTCCTTCTGATGATTCCTTTAATTGTGGATCTTGTAACCTCCTTCGGTCAGTATGTGCAAGGATGAATCCATTTAGGCTTTATAATTTACTTCAACATCCTTGTTGGTACCTGAATAGTGATCATTTTACCTTTACTGAGCCGCCTAGCATTCTAGAGCTAAACCGTGGCCTACAACGTCACAAGCATCACGCTTATTTAAGGCTTGTGAGCAACCTCTCCTCTGGCATATTGCATTCATACATCCTCAGAGCAGAGTCGAGGTTGGATGGATTTAATGCACCAATCTTCGATCGTCACACAACGCTTTTCTGGTCTTTGGCAGGTTGTCTCCTTTCAGTCGACTGTTAGAGTTCAATTTCCAAGTCAAAAAATGCTGAAGAAGATGCATGATATTGAGCTCCTTATATGCAGGATGTTTTCAGCATTGATTTTACTTCTGCCATGGTTTCCTGCAAATGTCTTTGGCACTGGCATGTTTCATTTGTTGTCAAGAGCATTGCATTGGCCTTAAACTCTTGGATAGGTTCTCTATTTTGCAGCTGTTTTTTTAATCTTTCAGAGATTTTTGTGGTATCCCCCTTTAAAAAAGTTTCACTGACCCAATTCATTCTCCTTGACTGTCGAAAGCAAAACACCTCAATCCACATCGACTTGAGGATATTACGTTGGACTGGAAATGTGTAATTTACATTCCCACTCCACAGTATGAGTGCAAGATTCTCCTGCTCTTCAGGTCCTCAATACTTCTGATTCTCTCTCTCCCAGAAGTGAAGTAATCACTGCATTCTTTAATGATTAAATATCCCTTTCCTTCCAGATGCATGAAATTTCTCCTTAGTAGATGATAGCTGTCGAGGAACTACAGCACAGGTCGATTGGCCGGATGCTGATGAATAAGTCGTCAAGCATGGACCACGGATGGAAAGCGTAGCCTAAGAGTACCATGAAATTGGGATAAAATATGCTAGTGATTGAAATGTTATTAGACAGTAAATAAAGCTTATTTTGATATACATTTGCATTCGTGTTTTACTACCCGCAAGCGAAAGTGCGTTTTCGAGAGAAAGGTCTCAAACACACCCGAGCTCGTTATAATGGTTTAACGCGTAAGGGCATGCAACAGGAATGCCAATCTTATACGGAGAATCAATTATAATTTAATGTTTCTTATTTGAAATCTCGATATCCGTTGGCTATAGATAATCGTTGTTCTATACGGAGGTGCGTGAGAGGTAGTAGATGAGCATTAATTCGCTGAGTATTTTTTAGTTGCTGTCCTCTATTTATAAAAAGTGAAACGATTGCTTTGATTCATCAGCTCAGTCGCGTTCGCTCGCTCTCGCACGCGCATTTTCTCGATGACTGATTTTATCGCGAATTGGGATCATAAGAGGCAGGCAAAATGCAGTGAAACTTGTTGTAAACCGCGTTTCAATATGGACCGCGAAGGATTGGTACGGATTTGTTGAAAGGAACATCGTCATCTGGTTTGAAGGGTTCGTAATTAAATATTTTTTACAAATAGGCCAGCCTGAAACTGCACGCTTTCGAAGCATTTAGTTTAAGGATAAATTCCTTCAAAAGCCCTCCTCAAATCGCGCAGTTCTTTTCATTTTATTTATTCGTTCCTCGCCTTTCTGTACACGTCCACCGCGGAAGCTGTTTCCTGTATTCGTTGCAGTCGTTCTTTCCATTCTGGTTCGTTACTTTCGCAAGCATCTAACATTCGCGTTCGACAGTAACTTAGCAATGAATGAAAATCGATCCATCTCTTGTCTCTTCGAAGAAACGAAACTTGATGGAGTTTTAAACATAAAGATCGCCAAAGGTTGAATTCGATACGTAAAATTTTGAAGCTCGAATGAGGAAAAACGAATATAGCGTTCGTCGTAGGGAAAATTTTCTAAACTGAAATCCGACAGAGGGCTAACTCGCTGCCCGTCTCACTTGGCGGTCGTTGCTCGTGAAAAACGTTTGTGACTAGTGAATCGAGTGGATTACGCGGTTTCGTATCAATCCTACGGCTTTAAAGATTTAACGATTCCCAGCGGGTGATGCGATTGTGAACGTAATGTAGTGTGAATCGGTTATCCGTCGAAACAAGAAGATCGATTAGATACGGCAGCGTCGCAAAGGAAGGCATCGTCTTTCGAGCGCAAGGGAAGTGCTTCGGGGGAAGGTCCGAGAAGAGTTCTGAGGTGAGTCCCATCGGAAATGTTTCCGTACGCCCTTGTTTTCTGCGACGACGTGAATGTGTCCCTCGAATTCTACCTCCCGATCGCTTGGGAGCGAAGGGTACCTGCATTCCAATCTTTCGCCACGTTACATAACTCGGTCGCTGTATGCAAGAGTGATGATAATATTATTGCACGATAGCTCCCAGCCGTAACGCGCATATGGTCTCGTAACATATCGTGGCAATGCGAACTTTATTGAGTTTCCGAGCCGAACTCTGGCTCGTTAGATCTCGGGCGTAGCATCATAGTTTATTCGAGGATGGTTTCATCCTCAATGGAGTGCATTAAATTAGAAGGAGAAGGAAATTAATGACTGGATAGAGGGAGGATGTTGACACGGTGAGGTAGCTGTGGAAAGTGAATAACGCACGGCGGTATTTCGAGACGCGGTTGTCACCGGCGGGAATGATAAATCGGAGGAAGATTTTTGAAAATAAACTTGAGGTGAGTCGTAACCGATTAAAATTTCATGAAGATTAGTATTTATTATGATTTTTACCTACTACGCGAGTCTTACCGCACAACAATACTTGGTTCATAAGTATCGTCAACTCATTTCTTGCGATTCCAGAGAACCGCCATTGTTCGCGGTGGACATAAAAGAAGAGAGAAATTTTGGTGACGTTCGCTCGGTAATCGGATAAAGAAATTTTTGGCAATGAATTTAACAATACAGTGTCTGCACTGTCAGCGGTGGTATAATTTTCAGCCAATCAGAAGCGAGATAAATGTTTAGCGGCAATTCGAAATTTATAAATTTCCATTTATTAACATCTTATTTAGGTAAGACGTAGATTAAGCTATTCTCTGCATTTCAGAGCGTGCCAAAGCTCTGACCTCTCAAATCCTTTTGCCATCGTCAGTCCTATTTTTTACGAATAACTGCTTTGCCACAAACAGTATATGTTTTCAACCTTGCAATCTCTTACTGTGATATCATATTTTAATGTCGTTAAGTTTGAAGAGAACTGCACATAAATTAATAACCATTCTTAGTTTTAATTGAATTGAATAGCCATGAGAGTGTTATTGTAGTAGAATTAAGCCTTGGTTCTGGAAGTATGCTTCCTCTTTTAATGAATTCTTTCAATTGCAGGATGCCTTTTGAAAGGGGAACTTTCGCCATCCTATCCACGAGGTGAGGGCAGAGTCTTCACGGAATGAATTGCAAAGCCCGTCCTTAGATTATGGAAGACATTGTGTGAGTAGATTACTCTTCCAAGGTTTGACCTCCAACTGGCCACCCTTGTTTTTACATGTACATGAATGTGTCTATCTATTATTTGATGCATAGTTAATGTAGTGATCGAATGTACGGTTTCATATTGGTGAAGGAGGATCGAAATACTTTTTGCTGCAAATCAAAATGAGTAACTAGAAAGTGCCATGAGCATTCAGCATTATTCTCATCAGTTTCCATTCCACCTGCAGTCAAGTCATCTTTGTTGATAAAATGTTTTATATCTCCTCTCCTTACTTTCTTAATTCTTCCTTCATTTTCAAATGAAGCAGATTGCTATAATTCGTGTCCTTTCAGCAGGCGCTCTTTTCATCTTCTTTCTGGACTAATTGTTGTATCCTCGGACCTTCTATTGCCAGCGTATGTCCCTATCTATGCATTTCATGTCCTCTGTTTACAGCCGCCAATGTGTTACAGAAGTTCGAATGTTTGCTTTGAATTATTTTCGGTGCACCTTTGAAAAGGACTGCAGATTTCCAACTTGCCTCACAGCGTATAGAGGCTGAATTCAAAGATTGCTCGGTCGCTTTTCCATTCATTCGCTTCTTCATCCATCGCCTACGATTCAAGCATGCATTCCTGGAACATCATAGCAGGATCTTCCTCCTGAATATTTCATTGATTTCGACCGTATTTTCTTTGGTCCCAATGGTATATCTTCCATCGTATGTTCTGCTTCTTGGAAGACTCTCCAAGAAGGAAAATTGAAGTATCTTTTCTCCACCAGCTGTTTCATACACAGCTGTGTTTTTCCTTCGCTAATAAGAATTTCCATTCATTCCTTCTGATGATTCCTTTAATTGTGGATCTTGTAACCTCCTTCGGTCAGTATGTGCAAGGATGAATCCATTTAGGCTTTATAATTTACTTCAACATCCTTGTTGGTACCTGAATAGTGATCATTTTACCTTTACTGAGCCGCCTAGCATTCTAGAGCTAAACCGTGGCCTACAACGTCACAAGCATCACGCTTATTTAAGGCTTGTGAGCAACCTCTCCTCTGGCATATTGCATTCATACATCCTCAGAGCAGAGTCGAGGTTGGATGGATTTAATGCACCAATCTTCGATCGTCACACAACGCTTTTCTGGTCTTTGGCAGGTTGTCTCCTTTCAGTCGACTGTTAGAGTTCAATTTCCAAGTCAAAAAATGCTGAAGAAGATGCATGATATTGAGCTCCTTATATGCAGGATGTTTTCAGCATTGATTTTACTTCTGCCATGGTTTCCTGCAAATGTCTTTGGCACTGGCATGTTTCATTTGTTGTCAAGACCATTGCATTGGCCTTAAACTCTTGGATAGGTTCTCTATTTTGCAGCTGTTTTTTTAATCTTTCAGAGATTTTTGTGGTATCCCCCTTTAAAAAAGTTTCACTGACCCCAGTTCATTCTCCTTGACTGTCGAAAGCAAAACACCTCAATCCACATCGACTTGAGGATATTACATTGGACTGGAAAAGTGTAATTTACATTCCCACTCCACAGTATGAGTGCAAGATTCTCCTGCTCTTCAGGTCCTCAATACTTCTGATTCTCTCTCTCCCAGAAGTGAAGTAATCACTGCATTCTTTAATGATTAAATATCCCTTTCCTTCCAGATGCATGAAATTTCTCCTGAGTAGATGATAGCTGTCGAGGAACTACAGCACAGGTCGATTGGCCGGATGCGGATGAATAAGTCGTCAAGCATGGACCACGGATGGAAAGCGTAGCCTAAGAGTACCATGAAATTGGGATAAAATATGCTATTGATTGAAATGTTATTAGACAGTAAATAAAGCTTATTTTGATATACATTTGCATTCGTGTTTTACTACCCGCAAGCGAAAGTGCGTTTTCGAGAGAAAGGTCTCAAACACACCCGAGCTCGTTATAATGGTTTAACGCGTAAGGGCATGCAACAGGAATGCCAATCTTATACGGAGAATCAATTATAATTTAATGTTTCTTATTTGAAATCTCGATATCCGTTGGCTATAGATAATCGTTGTTCTATACGGAGGTGCGTGAGAGGTAGTAGATGAGCATTAATTTTAAAAACGAAGGTTCTAACAAAATAACAATTGAAACTTGCTTTAAGAAAAGTTTCTTCTTTCAAAAACACTTAAGTGAGTTTTCAGCCAATGAAGAATTTATATGCATTTGTGTAAATGCTTAGAACCCTACCAGCCATCTCGTCTTAAGGTTTTTATGTCAAGGAAGTTGTATATATCAACCAAAATAATGCAATAGTCTTAATTTTTTTTTCTTAATTATATTATGAAATGTCATTGATGAATACAAAATGAGTAACGTTTTTCCTAGAAAGAAAGGAAATAAGGAAAGTACTTATAATTCACTCCTTTCTGGCCTCTACCTTTGCAGACTTTATCTTATAGGTGATCCATCTTTCATCAGGATTAATAAAATAATATTTAGAAAAGTGAAGATAACACACCTGTTCTTTGTTTGGACATAGGAAGATAAAAGTAATAGAAGGAAAATGCCAGTAGTATGTGTGTAGTAGATTTTATAGTGTTAGCTCTCTGTTGTATTCAAATGTTTTCTATTTGACATCAGTAACGTAAGGATACTTGATAAGTTTTTTAATTTATTTCATATTTAATGACAACAGATAGGCAAGAGGGCAGGCGGCAGTCATTTTTGGTGATAATTTATTGAAATAACTCTGCCTGGTATTCTTCCAGGTCTTCACTCTGGTGAATAGAGAGAAGCCTCCAAAACCTGTAGAAGGCATGGCGTGACACTATTTCATAATTCTATCTAAACAAACAGGTTACAAATTCTAAAGAAAATTCAATATCAACATATAAAATACCACAGTATGAAATATCAAATTCATAGTATTAAAATATACCTCATAAGATATTAAATACAGTCCTCAATTTTTCTTTTAAAAATCTTAACATTTTCAGGTAACAGAGTGAGAAGTTATCCGGGTAAAACATTCCATTCCTTTATATCAAGGTTCAAAAAAGAATTGCTTCATCACCATCATTTGATTTCAGTCTGTGTACCTTTATTTTTATTTCTTGCTCACCACATCGTATGTAATTGGGCATATGAGACTTTGCATGTAGTTCCTCCAAGTTTTTGCTTCCTTCCAGTGTATATATGTATGGCCCATAATCTAAATACCTTCCTTCTGAATGACTGGGATACCCATTTTTACCAGTTTAACATCTTATTTACAATAGATTCCTTTGTATGTCTTCTTACTATGCATCTAGCAACCTTCCTTTAAAAGAAATTGGAACTTAGGAAATTTCAGAAATTATTTGGATAGTATTGTGTCTGAAGCAGGGACTTTTATATTATTATAATGGAAGAGTTACCTTTCTGCTGAATTCATTTAGTTTCTTAAACTATTAAGTTGTCCTTGCATCATTTTGAGGGGAATGTATGAGCTAATACTGCAATATAAAGCCAAGAAAGAATACAGAAATTTTGGAACTGACTTATGAGAAAAGAGGAACAAAGGGGCTAAAGTTCCCTCTCTCATTTCATGATTGAATAATAATTATGCTGAGTTGCAAGTTAAGAACTTAATAATAACACAACTTTCAGCTATGTTTAATTCATGCATTTTTTCTTGTTTATATTCTATTGTGAAAGATTGTTTTTTAGCATTTAATAGGACCTGTATATCTTTTATCATGTATGACAAGAGCAGAAACATCTTTGTTGTTCATGATCAATCAAATAATTTATCATTTTGTTTTTGCCTGTAAAATCACCTTAAAAATTTTCATACCTCAAAATGTTATAAAAATTGTTAGCAAACTTATTGGGTGGTTAAAGAATTCTTGTTCCAGATAAAGAAAAATTTAGAAAGTTATCAGGAACAATAGGAGGTTGAAAAGAAAATGCTTTCATAATGAATAGGATGGAGATCTTCAGCTTTAATTATATTAAACTTTCAGATACAGGCTGAATTGTTTACCCTCGTTTTGCAGGAATATGGCTTATACAAGAGCATCAATAGATCAAAGAATTTTTTCTTTATATTTAGCAGGTGTATCTTCAATTCTTGGAGCCAGAAATTTTATTACAACTGTGATGACAATAAAGCATATACATAAATCCCCAGTGATAACGTTAGATCGAATATTATTTGTATGATTACATTAGCATTACAAGGGCTCCTGATATATTTAATTGAAATTACTACTAATCAAACAAAATATAATAATAAATAAGCTTGTAAAAATTTTGTTATGGTAGAAACTAATACAGTTAATACCCTATCTTTTCCAGAAAGGAGAACTAAAATAATAATCAGAAGTAAAGAAACTATTTTAATTATGACAACCACGCGCTGCATCAAACTTAACTGCAAGTAATGGCTGTTAATATGCCTTGATGGAAAAAATTATCATATTATACCTTTCCATAAAACCTGTAGAGAGATAATGACAATGAAAAAGTACATGATTTTGTTGTTACCAAGAAAAATGGTTGTGATAAAGGCTCAGTGATAATGAGTCATGACGTAGTTATGATATAATAATGTCCTGTTTTGTCTTCTTTCTAAAATCATCTTAGGATTCAAATAACCAATGCAAACCTTATAAAATAGAGTAGCAATGAGTAACTTTAGCCAAATTTAGTTATATACATTTATCGATAATAAATAAGTTAGAAATATACTGTTAGAAATGATAATTATGCTTCTGATCTAATATTCATAGACTATTGACATGAGAAAACAAGTTTCAATTATCTTACACAAATTTCTTTATCACCTTTATATGTTTGCATAGAGTAACAAATAATATATCCCTGGATATTTTATTTCCTAACTACTTATGAGAAATATATTATTTATTACCCCTTGTAATTTTAAGAGAAAATTTAAGCTACTATGTTTTTGAAATTTGTCTATATTGAATCAAAGAGTTTGAACTAACTTTTTAACCCATTTATGCCAAAGGTAAAAAATTTTTGAATTTTTGTCTGATATTCATAAACATTATTTTCAAAAAAATAAAAAACAAGAATTTGAAAGAAAATTTAGTTAAAGTTATATGGTTACAAGTTACATGGTGTTCCAATAATGGAACACTAGGCAAAAGCTCTACCTAATATGTAAAATGCAGTCTTCAGTATGATAGTCCTGTGAGCACTTTATTTGAAGGGCAACATTGCATTTTTTATAGCAAAAAGTGATAAATTTGTGGCATTCCACAATTTTTTCGTTTGCTTTGATTACATGATTCTGGTCATCATAACGGGAGTCAATATTGCATTTCTAAGAAGGTCTTCCCAGTTTGTGCCGAATTACCATGAGTCTTCAGATAATGGCATGCCACACAGCGACGGAACTCCAAAAGATCCATTGGCTTTGGATCGTAAGTTTTATGCAGCTGCCAAGCATTTTGTAGAGCTGATTCGAAGCAGAACAAAGGGCTTGAGTACCACTTCTTGGCATGAATTGATGCTCTATATTTGTCAATATTTTCATCCGCTCTGACTACTCTTCCCATATATTTATTATGTACTTTTATCATATTTGGCTGCTGCACTTGCATCTTCTTTTTATGTTTCTGTGAATAGCGATAGACAAGGCACAGCAGATTGACGCCAGCCCCAGATGATGCAACTGTGACAACACTGTTATCATTCAGCATCCATATCGACTTTGCCATCACTTTATTTTTTTACAGCATCTTCTGATTCCAATACGGGTTTGTCGATTCGATTTTTTCTCACTGTGCTGGCGGCTTGATGACCATTTGAACTGAATATATCAAAAAGTGCAATGTCCAGGGTGCTCCTTCATGAGTGCTTCAGTAAAGTGTAGGACAACGGATGCACCGACAACATATTCCTCAGAATTAGTGTTTGGGTTTTTACCTTGATATGGTTGAAACCAACAAACATAACCTAAGTGTGTGGCACCACATCAAAACTCTTACCCACACCGAATAGGCTTTCCACGAATAAACTGCTTGCGTTCATGACGACCAGAGTAAGGAATCATGGACTCGTCAAAGCTGAAGCATGTTTTGTTTGGTACAAATAGGATGCATCTCTCTTCTGGATCAGAATCATCTTGAACAAGGTATGCAGGGGCACGCAAAGAATCAGGCAGATTATTTATTGCTCCACCTTCTTCATCACCAGAGTCCTCATCAGAAACAGGAGTTGTTGCATTTTCAGGAGGTTCTATGATAATTGCCTTTGGTTTTATGTCATAATTTGTCTACAACAGGTCAGCTATTTTGTGTAGGGTTAATGTTTTACGCAAATTGAGACTTAATAGTGGTGAAAATTAAAAAACAAAGATAAAGACCATATATAAATATACGGCGAAGTCTCAGTAGTGGTTGTACCTAGTGTTCCAAAAATGGAACACTCAACTTTTCTATCCTCTTACTTGTATTTGAATAAAATTTTCTGTATCTTCTGATTACAAAATGGAACAGTGAGTATTCAAGTATTAATAGAAAAAAATAAAAGGTATAGGAGGTAAATCACTTAAGTTTTAATTACAGTTTATCGAGTGGGTGTTGAAAAATCAACTCAAAAAAATAAAGCTAGGTTTTACAACGTCCACCTAGCTCTGTGTTCGCTCAGTGACTAATTCCGAGAATTCGGTGATGCTATACATACCCTTACAAAGAAGGCAGCAAGTTTTCACCCACTTCCCATAATTCTTGTAAGCGATAGGATATAAAATAACTACGCGTAACTGCCATTCCAAAAATGGAACGCTAGGCATAAATGGGTTAAGAAGAGTATTTTTAATGAATTTACCTGAACCATTGGAGGGGTTGACAAAGTATGAACCACTGCATTGACAACTTCTTCAATTAGCAATGGCTATATTGATATTTCATTTAACTTGGCTCTCATTGCTTGTGATGGAATTCCTATGGCTCGGCTTGCAAACTCGGTATCTACGTAGCCAGGACTGACACTGTGGAAAATAGAAAATCCTACATGAAATATTAACAAACATTTTAATTCTTCATTTACTTTGTGACTCAGGGTTTCCAAACATAAATTGAGTATTATACTCATAGGATCATCAACTTCTTTTCAGAACTTTCTGACTCTATTATATAAGTTTACCCCAAAATTAAAGAATTATTCTATTTGCCTATATGAATATAACCTCCATTCTTTAATTTACTACCTCTTTTAGGATGAAATAGATCCCTCTGTCAATGTTCTCTATCTATCATCTCTGCTTTCATCAGCTGTAGCTGGCCTCATGCTGTATGTTGGTGTCATATCAAATTTCATTATTCATATAATATTTAACTATCAAAATCTAGTTCAGAATGTTATTGAAAACATTTTTTCCATTATTTTTATACATTGACTGAATGAAACTTTTAATGCACTAATTGATATATGTCAGAATTAATATAACAAATATTTCAAGACTATACTAACATTAAATTCCACTGAATCTCAATGATTTTGTAATAATGTGTTCACTCTCTGACTTGACCTATGTAAATATGAAATTTAGTATTTTAATTCAGTAATTTAGTGTCTTTAAGACAATTACTCACAGATACACGGATTCTGGATTTCTTTGCAAGCAGCTCACGCCTCAATGCTGTTGCAGATGCTTTTAAAGCACATTTTGTTAAGGAATAGAAGTGCAGCTCAGGGTGTTTAGTTGCCTGGTATCCCAAGGCACTGAAAAATTAGGAAAATTTTAATTCCTAATTTCCTTCAGTATTGTAAGTTACTGACATTCTTAGTTTGAGAAAATTCTTCTTTCCTATATTTATAATTTCATTAAATTTTCCTTTAAAACTAGATTTTTAATATTTTATTAATCCATTATCAACTGGCTTTTTACAATATCTCAACAGTCAAACTTGAATACAATTCACCGTTACCTACAATTTCCATTACCAAGTGCAACCTTTCAAATCCCAAGTGTGCGATTCTTTTGTGCTTTTTATTTACATTCATTCTTTATGCATCATGAAGACAAAATCTTAACTGGTTCAAAATGAGTAAAGGATGGATGGCAATTTTAAGAACAGAAGTATATATGAATTGTATATACATGTACAATGTATAATACTTATATTTTTATATGATTTTATCATTTTCTTTACTTTGATTGGTATTATGGGACATTATTTAAAAACTAAATAAGTCTCTTCTGCTCTCACCTGCCGATCATGATAACATGGCCGTCGCTTACCCCCCTCTCCAGCATTCCATTGATGGCTAGCTGGGCGCAATGCAATGTTCCAGTGAGGTTTACATTCAGCTGAGCACGCCAATCGTCTGGCTTCCCACCTATCAAAAAGGAAAAATTAGGAGTAATATAGGATTAAGAGAGGATTTAAAGAGCTGTAGAAGGCTTCTCTTGTGGAAAATATCCAACGACAAAGCTCCCTACACATTAGGATCACACCTCTTTCGGATTTCCGCTGTTGCTTGATCGAGTTTACAAAATTGTAACTCGATTCACAGAACTTTAGTTCGTAATAATTTTTGGATCAAAAATTAACGTAATGTAAAAATTACTGGAAGTGCAAATAATTTCCTCGATAATTATAATTAGGTCTGGTATACATTCATATAATTATTATATTATATTATATTATATTATATTATATTATATTATATTATATTATATTATATTATATTATATTATATTATATTATATTATATTATATTATATTATATTATATTATATTATATTATATTATATTATATTATATTATATTATATTATATTATATTATATTATATTATATTATATTATATTATATTATATTATATTATATTATATTATATTATATTATATTATATTATATTATATTATATTATATTATATTATATTATATTATATTATATTATATTATATTATATTATATTATATTATATTATATTATATTATATTATATTATATTATATTATATTATATTATATTATATTATATTATATTATATTATATTATATTATATTATATTATATTATATTATATTATATTATATTATATTATATTATATTATATTATATTATATTATATTATATTATATTATATTATATTATATTATATTATATTATATTATATTATATTATATTATATTATATTATATTATATTATATTATATTATATTATATTATATTATATTATATTACATTATATTATATTATATTACATTATATTATATTATATTACATTATATTATATTATATTACATTATATTATATTATATTATATTATATTATATTGTATTATATTATATTATATTGTATTATATTATATTATATTGTATTATATTATATTATATTATATTATATTATATTATATTATATTATATTATATTATATTATATTATATTATATTATATTATATTATATTATATTATATTAAAACTTATTTATCAAAATAATATCAGACAATTGTTATAAGTTAAGGATAATAAACAATACTCAGTGTGCTCTTGAGGCGTAAAGTTAACTTATATTGTACTTATATATTCTTTTCAAAAATGATAGAGGCTGGATATTCAAATTTATACCATGTTTTTTCGCAGTATTGAATCATAACCATATCTCCTTCTTTTGAAACACTCTTATGTTTTCCTTGTACTTGGAGGACAAACTCAGTCTATTAACTTAGTGCGTTATTAACAAGCGTACGTAATGGCAGAAAAAAAATTTGTAATGCATTCAAGCACCAATACAAAGTAGTTTTGCATAGTGTCAAAGATGGTGTTCATAAATGCCATAAAATACTAAAAAATTTCATTTGTAAACAACCTCTACATTGTAAACAACGATAAACTTTGCACGTATTCAAAAATACATAACTATGTTGTGATTTGAGCTAAAGAAAGGGATTTGTGTTAATCTTGCGCAAATACGTAATCAAAAAGATGTTTTCGATGAAGATGTAGAAGCAATTCTCTTATATAGGAATTATCATTTATTCATTCTTTTTCCTCACGAAAACAATGTTTATAAGAAATTCTTTGACAAATAGATTCAATAATGTCTTATGATTTTATAAACAGATAATAAAAAATCAGATAGTTCTTACAAGTTGAACTTTTAGATTCAATAAAATAAGTAAGCTACAGATCCCTGGAAATTGTAAAAAAAGCTTTTTCTAGATAAGAAGAATCAGAGCAAGTATGAGGTTGAAGCATTTTAAGGTCAAACATCCACATTGTTATCTGCTTCTTAATCTAAGGATAGAATACTATGAGAATATTAATCTATCAGCTACTAAATCCAAGTGAGCTATCCGAAGTGTAGAAAGGTATTTATAAATATTACCATGCAATACTAAAGTTGTCTACAACAGAGAAATTATAATCTGCATTTTCAAGTTACCTATCAGAGAATTGGTATCACAGTGTTCAGCTATTACACAGAGATGTATGGTCTGGAAATTATACAAATTTCAGAAAGGAAAGTACATCTTCTTTCCTTATTGAGAAAACAGCACAGAAAGAGATGAAATAAACAATAACTCTAAAAATATTTGCATGAAAAATTTTAAATTCAATTGACAATTTTAAATTGTTGAACCTATGATGGCACTTATTGACTTAGCTCAGAAATACATTGATATACTTTTAAGTTAATCCTAACTAATTTCATTACATCCTTGTAGAATATCTCTTCCCCTTCTTTTCTGAATAATTTACAATATTGTTGGTTTTTCTAGCATAATTTCATTTGCCATCCCTTTTTGTCATTCATTTCCAATATTTACCTACACCATCAAGAGTTGAAGGGTTGAGTTCTTCCATAGAATTATTTTTGACGCGTAAATTGCAAGTTTTTTTAATTTCTACAGTACCTACAAATGTTTATGTGCTACCACTTAAAATCACTGAAACCCATGCACAATCATCTTCCTTACCTTCAGAAAAAATTACACATATTGATGTTGTATTTGACATTATATTATGCGATAAAAGCAGAAGGTACTACTAGGCAGTTGACGTTCAACTTCCTTATACCTTACAGCCCTAAGAGAAGATGGCTGTAAGTAATCTAAGTGTTAACACAAATACATACAAATCCTTAAATGGCTAAACAATTATTGCTGAATTGAAGGTTTATCACTGTACAGAAGTAGTTGGCACCACTTGATCAATTCCACTTAATAAAAATCTGTTCTCAAAGGAAAAAATAGTTCTTTACATTCCATCTAAGAGTTCTGCATTACATAGATATATTGAGCTGGTTAATAAATGCTTATATAACAATCAAAGTTTATGGAACTCTTTCCATAACTCTGTTTACTGTTATTTCAACAATAAAATTTAGTCTGAAAAGAATAATTCTGTTACTTTGGATAAACTCTTTAGATAAAGACTCTCTGAATGAGCATTAAAGACATCTCTATATCGGTAACTGTCATCCCCTAATCTCTGAAAGGCTTTGCTGCCTTTCAAGTCTAAGACTCAGTAGATTGATTCATAGCGATGCAGCTCTGCATATCTTCCAGGCAAGTGGGAAGCCTGAATTCAAGTCCCAGTCATTTTACTTTTATTTAACATCTATCTTATATACATTTACTACTAAACAGAAAGAAATACTTAATATTAATATGGTATGATAAACTAATATTAAAATTCATTTTAGCTTTTAATGAAATAGAATCCCTCAAGTTGCATCAAAAGATTAACCTAAAAAATAAGTGAATGAATAAACTCACTCTTATTACTCACACCATGGTGTAGATTTTATGACAGTCAATCTGATTCATGAGAATGCATGTACTGTGAGGTAAGCTCAATGTGATTTATAGTTGAAATCACTCAACTGACAATAGTGCCACTACTGTTTAGCAATCAAACATTTGTATTTAAACTCACTTTAACCTTATTAACAGCTTCGATCAGCACTAAGATATCTAATATCCAAGATATTAAATTAACATTACATGCTGATAGAAGTAATCGATCTTCTAAAACAAAGTTAAAAATGTTTCAAAATACTCAGATACGTTACTTAGTTTAGAGGTTTCATAATAATTAGGAAAGAATAAGGCTTTATGCATCGCTAGATAATATGTAAAACAAGGGCAGAGAATGTACTTAAGATGAACATGTAATCAGTAAGAGAAAGAAAATTGCCATGGACGTTTTCGTAAAAATTTGATCGCCTTAATCTAGCTCCAGCGCCTTCTTTAGATATTCTTTTCCATTTTCTTCTATCACACTCAGATGAATTTCCCGCAAACGTTTTCGAAACGTATCGATATGAGTGCGGCGACTAATCGTCTCGATTCTAAGCAAGATCACTCGCCGTCTTCAGTGACTTACTTACCGTTGAAGAGTTATATCGTGCATTGTGTACTAAGAATGGGATATTGCGAATTCTTCAGTTTCACGAAGAGCAAATGGTTGTGTCGTACGCTCATCTTTCTCTCCGTGTTCGGATTTCCGCTGTTTTTGGACTGACGAAGTAGCTAGTTACCTATAAGGAGATTTAACGTGCGACAAAGTACTCGGTATGAGGAACTTCTATTTGGAGGTAAGTTATCGTTAGCATTTCGTATCTTTTTTTATTTTATCTACGTTATCCATTCCTGGGACGCTTTGGTATCATCGTCGCTGGCCCGGAGGAATAAAATACCGATTTCTTAAACGAAGAGACGAGGTAAGGAACAAGTGGAAAACATAATTTTAAAGGCAAACGAAATTATTATAAGACATCCTTTCTAAACGTTTCCCTCCAAAACATGTCCTTCGTAACCCATGACCCCTTACCGGAAATGGCGAGACAGAAAGGCTCTATCGGGTACATGGTTCTTGAATAAGTGATGAAATGTTATAAAAGCGTGGTATAAATGGTTAAATTTCAATACATCATTTTAAATATTTTCAGTAATTGATATCGATAAATTGAATATTAGAAATCAAATCAAAGTTTGTTTTTCTCATTCTATGAACGTAAACAAGAGAAGATGAGGAATTGTAATTTACGTGAAGGAAATAGAACGAAGAAAAATTATATAAGGAGCTGGCAGGTAATAGGTTTTCGATGAAACACTTCAAAATAAAAAAGTTTTATTGTTAGCGTAGTTGTTTTTAGGAGGGAAACATGAGGTTTCCACCAATCAGAGCGCAGGATTTTCCGCCGGAAAACAACAACAGGAGGAAAGCTTCAGTTCAAGCGGAGATTTCATTGAGAGCGGTTGGGAATGATCATCACGTCGGAGGATGTTGAATCAAGAGTCAAGAGTACGAGTCATATGGCGAGGAGGACGCATGGATTGTGGATCAAGAGTTATGTTGCACGGATAAATGGTGGTACAAGAGATCCGCTGCCATCGAGTTTCGCGGTTCGAGTAAAACCGCGGTGGTGAATCTTTTTTATGCATATACTGTTAGCGTTTTTACGTTCTGGTTTCTATTTTCTTTCCTGTTCGATTGCTCGCTTTGCTCACGTTATTGTATGTAGGTAATATACCATAATATAACGATGTTTATTTTGTTTTGTGAATGGTTTATTTTATAATGAGTTGGTATAATATGATGATAAGGTATTATGTGATTTGTAGGCATTATGTGATGAGTAGTTATTAGGTTATGATAGGGATTGACTGCGCGCGGTCACTCATGTTCTGGGCCTGGTTCATGTCGTTAGTTTTCTTGGTCTTGGTTTCTGAGTTTGTCGTTCGTATTGATTTTGGAATTGTTTATGTATATGGCTGTGTATAAGCATTATTAGTGTGACTATGTATGTGTGTATGTGCGCGCGCGCTACACTTTTGTGTTGGGATGTAATGATATAATAACGATGTGTTTTTTACAGGTTCTTAATGATATTTTTTTACAGGCACATAATCATATTTTTTTACAGGCTAATAATGATCTTTTTTTCAGGTATTCATGATATTTTTATTGTTATTTGATGGTAAATTTCCCTCACTGTCTGTTGTTTCGTAACCATGTTGCATTTTTTTCAGAGGTTTTGATAATGGTAGGTACCAGTTTCATAGTTCTCTGCATGTATTATAAGATTTTGAATCCATTTTAACAAAGCACTCTTTTTTAGGTATCATGATGGGGTTTGTTGTTGGATCCATGGGAGTTTAAAGGAGAAATGAGCCAAAGAGTCCAAGTCTACGATCACCCTCACGCGGTGGGATACCCGGGAGCAGTGCCTGCGGTTCATGTGATATTTTAGTTGTTTTTTGATGGTACATTTCCTTTTTCTCTGTTGTTTCGTAACCATGTTGCATTTTTTTCAGAGGTTTTGATAATGGTAGGTACCAGTTTCATAGTTCTCTGCATGTATTATAAGATTTTGAATCCATTTTAACAAAGCGCTCTTTTTTAGGTATCATGATGGGGTTTGTTGTTGGATCCATAGAGTTTAAAGGAGAAATGAGCCAAAGAGTCCAAGTCTACGATCACCCTCACGCGGTGGGATACCCGGGAGCAGTGCCTGCGGTTCATGTGATATTTTAGTTGTTTTTTGATGGTACATTTCCTTTTTTTCTGTTGTTTCGTAACCATGTTGCAATTTTTTCAGAGGTTTTGATAATGGTAGGTACCAGTTTCATAGTTCTCTGCAAGTATTATAAGAGTTTGAATTCAATTTAACAAAGTACTCTTTTTCAGGATTCATGATGGGGTTTGTTGTTAAGACCATGGGAGATGACAGTTGCTGAAAAGTCCAAGTCTACGATCACCCTCACGCGGTGGGAAACTCGGGAGCAGTGCCTACGGATCACGCGATATGGAACCTGAAGACCGTGTAAACGCTTGTCATGCGTAGATTTTCATGTGTTTGTTACATGTTGTTTACATCAAATCAGTTTGTACTGATCATGTATTTAATTTGTTAAAGTATGTATTTTTATGAGTTGGATTCTTAATCATTTCAATAACAAGGCCTTGTTTGGTAGTTTAACGTTCTGTCATTGCAACTGATGTACAGAAATGGAATGGTGCCCATGCTTGTGTGTGTGTGTGTGTGTGATACGAGTGCTTGTGAGTGCGGAGTATACTCCTGTGTGCATGTTTAGTTTCGCGGTTCCGAATTATTAGTAGTAGAATCTTGGTTGTACTAACTAACTGGTGGTGGTAGGATTTTGTGTGCTGAGAGTGTGGGTTCCATTCCAAACTGTGCATTTTAAGCAAATGAAGCTTCACATTTCATCACATTTGTTTTGATCAGAGCTGATATTGGATTTTTAAATATATTGCTTGGTTTTTGTATATGCTGGATCTAAATTACCCCCAGAAACTGGATTTCATTGTAAAAATTGCTCATATTTCGTAGCTGTGTGTAACTGAATTATATATCTGTGTCTTGCGGGTTTTTTCTGCTCCCGTTCTCATGTGAGCTTTTTCCCGCGCGTGGGTTTTACTCCGGAAGCAGTAAACAAAGGAGGTTTAATCCCACTAGTGTTCATATTCGAATAAATTGAATTTTTTTGAAAGATAATTTTCTGTGTTTCTTGAAGCCTCCCTGCTAACCTTATTACTTTGACGAGTTGCCACAGTTCAAAAAAAGACTCTAGGGAATTCGCCACTTATGACCTCTAAGTTTAAATGAATTATTGAGTTAATTTTTCCTTTCCTGGTCTGAAAATCAACTTCGATACGTTTTTACAACTTTTCGTTTTGCGATTTCCGGGCATGAGAAAATCTTGAAAACTTGTAATTTGTTTCTCACGGGAGCAAAATTAAAACTTCCCCTATGGAAAGCAATTATGATGAAAAATGCGATTAAAAGACTCTGCGATAGATGAAGGATAAATAAAAATTTCAGTTGATTCTGAACTCAAAATCGAATTTGCAATCGTACACCATCCTATTGATGAGGAAACGCAGTCTCTCCATCTAGTGTTCTATCGCCGTGAATTAACAGCTGATGTTTATTTAACCGATGCACAATTTGGACCGCCCGATGTAAAAGATGGTTGAGTCCAGTTAAATGAATTTTCGAAAAAACACGGTAAATCTAAAGCTAATGAGGGAACTTAGTTCAAAGGCCCGAATTATAAGTAACTTTTCTAATTCTTTTAGAGAGACCGTGCTAGCTCATAAATTCGCGTTTCATATCTCTAAGTGTATGGAAATAAGATTTTAGACAAATCAAAGACAAAGTCATCGTTTCCTTTTGTATAAATGAACAGGTAATCTACGCGTTACACCAAGGATTGATCGGCAAAAACACCAGCGTTAACAGTTGCATCCGAAGAGAGAGATGGCAGTTTAGAACTGTTCTTGTCTCGTAAAACACAAGTGATTAATTAATTTTCGCGTTCAAATTAACTTCCTTCGCCACATTCACGTTGAATCGTTGTCCTTGTGTGAAAATGGATATCCACTCCCAATTTTTGTACTGTTATTGAGCTGAAATTTACCAAAGAAAATTAAAGGCTTCATAGTATTCGAAAAGGTTTGAAAAAACGCGTGCAAGGTATGAGTTGGATGGAGAATGGGCATATAGAACATTGGGAAAACATGGCTGATGTTGTCCGAAGGCAACTCGAGGATGAATTTGAGCAGAAAAATCAGAAAGGAGAACCGTCTACCAATGGACGTGAGCAGTATGGACACCAAGAGAAGTAAAGAGATCAAAAGAGAACCAAAGGAGTCTTGGAGCACAGACATCATAAGCAGGGAGAAGTCAGGTGGCAACGAGGGTGTCAACGCTCACTATTAAAAACTGTATCACTGTACATAAGTAGTTGATGCCACTTGATATTTCCATTAAATAAAAACCTCTTCTCAAAGGAAAGAAGAGTGCATTACATTCCATCAAAGAGTTCTGTATAATATAGAATTATTGAGCTGGTTAAAAATCCATTTATATTATTCAAAGTTTTTGTTAATCCTTCCATAACTCTGTTTACTGTATTTTCAATTATAACATATTATCTCAAGAAATAATTCTGTTGCTTTGGAGTAGTAGGGACTGTTTGTTTTGTTCATAGAATTTGGAAATGGTAAGACAAGAGATGTTTTCATAGCAGTTATCTATAAGAAACTTATAAATTTCTTTCTTTGTGAATAAAGCTCTGAATGATTAAAGTTTTTCATCTAGAGGAAGGAAGATTCTTTCTGAGTGTGAGATTGTAACCTAAGTATATGAAATACGGTCCCGAAATAAATTAGTCATACATAAATGTATGGTTAATCTCAATGAGCGTGTCTTTTGCAACACCTCTATTCTAAGGCGTACTCATTAATATTTCAGTTTACCCGATCATTATCAATCCTTGTTCAGTGAATTAAAATGTGGAGGAAATTAAAAATATGTTGATCTCCACCAATGGATGAGTATAATGATGGTTGATGAATGGATCAGCGGTAAAAAGATATGAATTTGTATAAATGAGCAGGTAGAAATATTACTTGATTTAATGGATGATGGCATCCATAAGAGGGAGCTTTATGATCAAAGAATAATATAATTGTCTGTGTGAAATCAATAAGATCAGTTAAGATATGAGGAGATCCAGAATTGGTCAACCTGGGTGAACCTTTAGGGATACTTTTCACTAAATACACATAAAGAGAAGCTTGGAGAATATGTGGGTGCAGCGTTACTTTGATATGCAAAATTTATGTGATTTCATTAATGAAAGGGAATTATGAGAACCAGATACCGTTTAACCAATCATTGATTGTTATTTTGACGACGGGATCTAAGAAGGTATTATAATTTTATTACTCTCACCATGGTACAGATTTTATGACAGTCAATCTAATTCATGAGAATGCATGTACTGTGAGGTAAGCTCAATGTGATTTATAGTTGAAATCACTCAACTGACAATAGTGCCACTACTGTTTAGCAATCAAACATTTGTATTTAAACTCACTTTAACCTTATTAACAGCTTCGATCAGCACTAAGATATCTAATATCCAAGATATTAAATTAACATTACATGCTGATAGAAGTAATCGATCTTCTAAAACAAAGTTAAAAATGTTTCAAAATACTCAGATACGTTACTTAGTTTAGAGGTTTCATAATAATTAGGAAAGAATAAGGCTTTATGCATCGCTAGATAATATGTAAAACAAGGGCAGAGAATGTACTTAAGATGAACATGTAATCAGTAAGAGAAAGAAAATTGCCATGGACGTTTTCGTAAAAATTTGATCGCCTTAATCTAGCTCCAGCGCCTTCTTTAGATATTCTTTTCCATTTTCTTCTATCACACTCAGATGAATTTCCCGCAAACGTTTTCGAAACGTATCGATATGAGTGCGGCGACTAATCGTCTCGATTCTAAGCAAGATCACTCGCCGTCTTCAGTGACTTACTTACCGTTGAAGAGTTATATCGTGCATTGTGTACTAAGAATGGGATATTGCGAATTCTTCAGTTTCACGAAGAGCAAATGGTTGTGTCGTACGCTCATCTTTCTCTCCGTGTTCGGATTTCCGCTGTTCTTGGACTGACGAAGTAGCTAGTTACCTATAAGGAGATTTAACGTGCGACAAAGTACTCGGTATTAGGAACTTCTATTTGGAGGTAAGTTATCGTTAGCATTTCGTATCTTTTTTTATTTTATCTACTTGATCATCCAACTTGCAGCCTAAAGGAGAGAAATCTTGGCAAATTCCTCCTCCTGTCTAAAACAGGCTATCCGAAATAAAAATGTTTTCCTTCGAAGGATAATACTATGCCTATCCGTATAATACCGCAAAACTATAATATAGCTATCGTCTACATTTATGATTACCCTTAGCATTCTCAGAAGCTTGTAGTTGCTTCGACTTTAAACATACGTTCATTAAGTACGAAACTGGAAATCGCTCTACAGTACCAGTATGGGAATACCACGTAAACGCTTGGTATTAGGCATAGCGATCTAAAAATAGTGAATTACGTTTGCAAATTATTCTGCTATAGTTGAGGAAAATTTACAAAATATTCGACTGTCACGACCGAGTTGAAATTTTCTTTGCAGATAGTATACGGCAGAGATGAGCGAAGAAAATCTTCAAGCAAGTCTCCTTTATGGTTAGTATTTCGCATAGCGATCTGGAATTAGTGGAATACGCTTGCAAATTGTTCTGCCGTACTTTAAGAAAATTTACAACATATTCCACGACCGAAGTCGAATTTTCCTTGCATATAGTACACGGCAGAGACGGGCGATCTTCAAGCAGGTCTCGATTGATTTACTAATATGGTATAAAAATAGATATCTAAGATATAAATTTTTTGCATCGGATGAAATTTTCTCTTTCTCTCTTCTCTTCTCAGATAAGACTTCTTCTTAATTTCATCGCTGTCAGCGGGTCCGGTGGTGGTGTTGATAATTGCCACAGCAAAGCTCTCCAACC
The DNA here is from genome assembly GCA_020796165.1 of Pantala flavescens. Classification (NCBI taxonomy): domain Eukaryota; kingdom Metazoa; phylum Arthropoda; class Insecta; order Odonata; family Libellulidae; genus Pantala; species Pantala flavescens. The sequence goes on from CM036882.1 coordinate 21,026,765, forward strand.
GTGATATTTTTAAGCTACTATGATGATGATAAATGCTGAAGGAAGGGATTTTATGCGCTAAAGATCATTATCGTAGTTGAAATGTTCCGCGATACGTTTAATGAGGAATCTTTAACCGAAACCTTAAATCTATTCCTGTTCGCCGAACTGACGTACACCTTATCGTCAACCTAATGTTATCATGTTTGGCAAGCTATCGTAAACAAGCTGGGATATCTAACGTATACCATTTGGTATACGTATCGATTAGTCGGATGAATAAGTCGTCAAGCATGGACCTCAAATGGGAAGCGTAGCTTTAGAGTACCATGAAAATGCGATAAAATATGCAATTGATTAAAATGTTGTTAGACAGTAAATAAAGCTTCTTTTGATATACATTTGCATTCGTGTTTTACTACCCGCAAGCGAAAGTGCGTTTTCGAGAGAAAGGTCTCAAACACACCCGAGCTCGTTCTAATGGTTTAACGCGTAAGGGCATGCAACAGGAATGCCAATCTTATACGGAGAATCAATTATAATTTAATGTTTCTTATTTGTAATCTCCATATCCGTTGGCTACAGATAATCGTTGTTCTATACGGAGGTGCGTGAGAGGTAGTAGATGAGCATTAATTCGCTGAGTATTTTTTAGATGACTGATTTTAAGTTCCCCTTCGCGAATTGGGATCATAAGAGGCAGGCAAAATGCAGTGAAACTTGTTGTAAACCGCGTTTCAATATCGACCGTGAAGGATTGGTACGGATTTGTTGAAAGAAACTTCGTCATCTGATTTGAAGGATTTGTAACAAAATATTTCTCCAATGGCCAGCCTGAAACTGCACGCTTTCAAAGCATTTAGTTTAAGGATAAATTCCTTGAAAAGCCCTCCTCAAATCGCGCAGTTCTTTTCATTTTATTTATTTGTTCCTCGCCTTTCTGTACACGTCCACCGCGGAAGCTGTTTCCTGTATTCGTTGCAGTCGTTCTTTCCATTCTGGTTCGTTACTTTCGCAAGCATCTAACATTCGCGTTCGACAGTAACTTAGCAATGAATGAAAATCGATCCATCTCTTGTCTCTTCGAAGAAACGAAACTTGATGGAGTTTTAAACATAAAGATCGCCAAAGGTTGAATTCGATACTTAAAACTTGGAAGCTCGAATGAGGAAAAACGGATATAGGTCGACAGCGTTCATCGTAGGGAAAATTTTCTAAACTGAAATCCGACAGAGGGCAAACTATCTGCGCGTCTCACTTGGCGGTCGTTGCTCGTGAAAAACGTTTGTGACTAATGAATCGAGTGGATTAAGCGATTTCGTATCAATCCTACGGCTTTAGAGTTTAATGATTCCCAGCGGGTGATGCGATTGTGAACGTAATGTAGTGTGAATCGGTTATCTGTCGAAACAAGAAGATCGATTAGATACGGCAGCGTCGCAGAGGAAGGCATCGTCTTTTGAGCGCAAGGCAAGTGCTTCGGGGGAAGGTACGAGAAGAGTTCTGAGGTGAGTCCCATCGGAAATGTTTCCGTACGCCCTTGTTTTCTGCGACGAAGTGAATGCGTCCCTTGAATTCTACCTCCCGATCGCTTGGGAGCGAAGGGTACCTGCATTCCAATCTTTCGCCACGTTACATCACTCGGTCGCTGTATGTAAGAGGAGATGATGATGATAATATTATCGCACGATAGCTCCCAGCCGTAACGCGCATATGGTCTCGTAACATATCGCGGCAATGCGAACTTTATTGAGTTTCCGAGCCGAACTCTGGCTCGTTAGAACTCGGGCGTAGCATCATAGTTTATTCGAGGATGGTTTCATCCTCAATGGAGTGCATTAAATTAGAAGGAGAAGGAAATTAATGACTGGATAGAGGGAGGAAGTTGACACGGTGAGGTCGCTGTGGAAAGTGAATAACGCACGGCGGTATTTCGAGACGCGGTTGTCACCGGCGGGAATGATAAATCGGAGGAAGATTTTTGAAAATAAACTTGAGGTGAGTCGTAACCGATTAAATATTCATGAAGATTAGTATTTATTATGATTTTTACCTACTACGTGAGTCTTACCGCACAACAATACTTGGTTCATAAGTATCGTCAACTCATTTCTTGCGATTTCAAGAGAACCGCCATTGTTCGCGGTCGACATAAAAGAGAGAAATTTTGGTGACGTTCGCTCGGTAATCGGATAAAGAAATTTTTGGCAATGAATTTAACAATACAGTGTCTGCACTGTCAGCGGTGGTATAATTTTCAGCCAATCAGAAGCGAGATAAATGTTTAGCGGCAATTCGAAATTTATAAATTTCCATTTATTAACATCTTATTTAGGTAAGACGTAGATTAAGCTATTCTCTGCATTTTGGATCGTGCCAAAGCTCTGACCTCTCAAATCCTTTTGCCATCGTCTGTTTTACAGTCCTATTTTTTACGAATAACTGCTTTGCCACAAACAGTATATGTTTTCAACCATGCGATCTCTCACTGTGATATCATATTTTAATGTCGTTTAGTTTGAAGAGAACTGCACATAAATTAATAACCATTCATAGTTTTAATTGAATTGAATGGCCATGAGAGTGTTATTGTAGTAGAATTAAGCCTTGGTTCTGGAAGTATGCTTCCTCTTCTAATGAATTCTTTCAATTGCAGGATGCCTTTTGAAAGGGGAACTTTCGCCATCCTATCCACGAGGTGAGGGCAGAGTCTTCACGGAATGAATTGCAAAGCCCGTCCTTAGATTATGGAAGACATTGTGTGGAAATTGTGTGAGTAGATTACTCTTCCAAGGTTTGACCTCCAACTGGCCACCCTTGTTTTTACATGGACATGAATGTGTCCATCTATTATTTGATGCATAATTAATGTAGTGATCGAATATACGGTTTCATATTGGTGGAGGAGGAACGAAATACTTTTTGCTGCAAATCAAGATGAGTAACAAGAAAGTGCCATGAGCATTCAGCATTATCATCATCAGTTTCCATTCCACCTGCACTTAGGTCTTTCTTTGTTGTTATAATGTTTTATATCTCCTCTCCTTACTTTCTCAATTCTTCCTTCATTTTCAAATGAATAAGATTGCGACAATTGGTGTCCTTTCAGCAGGTGCTCTTTTCATCTTCATTCTGGACGATTTGTTGTATCCTCGGACCTCCTATTGCCAACGTAGGTCCCTATCTATGCATTTCATGTCCTCTGTTTACAGCCGCCAATGTGTTACAGAAGCTCGAATGTTTGCTTTGAATTATTTTCGGTGGACCTTTGAAAAGGACTGCAGATTTCCAACTTGCCTCACCTTGCAAGATTGCTCGGTCGCTTTTTCATTCATTCGCTTCTTCATCCATCGCCTACGATTCAAGCATACATTGGTGGAGCATAATAGCAGGATCTTCCTCCTGAATATTTCATTGATTTCGACCGTATTTTCTTTGGTCCCAATGGTATATCTTCCATCGTATGTTCTGCATCTTGGAAGACTCTCCAATAAAGAACATTGAAGAATCTTTTCTCCACCAGCTGTTTCGTATACAGCTGTGTTTATCCTTCGCTAATAAGAATTTCCATTCATTCCTTCTGATGATTCCTTTAATTGTGGATCTTGTAACCTCCTTCGGTCGGTATGTGCAAGGATGAATCCATTGAGGCTTTATTTTTTACTTCAACATCCTTGTTGGTACCTGAATAGTGATCATTTTACCTTTACTGAGCCGCCTAGCATTCTAGAGCTAAACCGTGGCCTACAATGTCACAGGCATCACGCTTATTTAAGGCTTGTGAGCAACATCTCCTCTGGCATATTGCATCGATACATCCTCGGAGCAGAGACGAGGGTTGGATGGATTTAATGCACCATTCTTCCATCGTCACACAACGCTTTTCTGGTCTTTGGCAGGTGGTCTCCTTTCAGTCGACTGTTAGAGTTCAATTTCCAAGTCAACAAATGCTGAAGAAGATGCATGATATTGAGCTCCTTATATGCAGGATGTTTTCAGCATTGATTTTACTTCTGCCATGGTTTCCTGCAAATGTCTTTGGCAGTGGCATGTCTCATTTGTTGTCAAGACCATTGCATTGGCCTTAAACTCTTGGATAGATTCTCTATTTTGCAGCTGTTTTTTTAATCTTTCAGAGATTCTTGATCTTGATTCGTGATCGAATGTACGGTTGCATATTGGTGAAGCAGCAACGAAATTCTTATTGTTGCAAATCAATATAAGCAACAAGAAAGTGCCATGAGCATTCATAATTTTTATCTTCTTGTTTCCATTCCACCTGCAGTTAGGATGTTTGTATTATTATTATTAACACAGAAAACTTTACAATTAGTGCAAAGCTCTGTTGGCAAGGATATAAATAAATACAAAAATTTAACATTACATTCACTTGATATAAGATTTAAGGTAAGCTACTCTGAACAACATGGCAAATATAAACAATTATCCTAAAAGATAATCAATTAGATCTTTCTTTTCCGTTAAAATGTCTTATATCTCCTTTTTTTCCTTTCTTATTTCTTCTTTTTCCGTTTTCAAACGAGAAAGATTGCGAGCAAATCGGTTTCATTTCAGCAGGCACTCCTTTCATCTTCTATTCTAGACCATATCCATCAATAGCCATCGTATGACCCTGACCCTGTGTTACATTTCATGTCCGCTGTTATAAGCCGCCAATGTGTTAGAAAAGCTGGAATGTTTGCTTTGAATTATTTTCGGTGAGCCTTTGAAAAGTTCTACAGATTTCCAACATGCCTCACAGCGTATACGGGCTGAATTTAAGGATTGCTCGGTTACTTATTCATTCGTTCGCTTCTTCATCCTTTCCTATGCTTCAAGCATACATTCGTGGAGCATAATAGCAGCATCTTTCTTTTGAATATTTCATTGATTTCGACCGTATTTATCTCGGTTCCAATGGTACATCTTCCATCGTACTTCTTGCTTCTTGGAAGACGCTACAATAAGGAAAGTTTGTGGATCTTCACTCCAAGAGCTGTTTCATATACAGCTGTGTTATTCCTTCGTTCATAAGAATTACCATTCTTTTCTTTTTATGATTCCTTTTAATGTGGATCTTGTAACCTTCTTCGGTCAGTATGTGCAGGGATGAGTCGATTGAGGCTTTGTGTTTTACTTTAACATTATTGTTAGCACCAAGATAGAGTTCATTCTTTATTTTGCTACCTTGCATTCTAGAGCTGAACGTCGGCTTTAAATGTGATAGTCGTAATCGTTGTTTAAGCCTTGTGTGCTACCTCTTCTCTTGCTGATTGCATTCGTTCATCCTCAGAGCAGAGACGAGGGTTTGATGGAGTTAATGCACCAATCCTCGATCGTCACATGACGCTTTTCTGGTCTTTGGCAGGTTGTCTCCTTTCAGTCGACTGTTAGAGTTCAATTTCCAAGTCAACAAATGCTGAAGAAGATGCATGATATTGAGCTCCTTATATGCAGGATGTTTTTAGCATTGACTTTACGTTTGCCATGGTTTCCTGCAAATGTCTTTGGCACTGGCATGTTTCATTTGTTGTCAAGACCATTGCATTGGCCTTAAACTCTTGGATAGATTCTCTATTTTGCAGCTGTTTTTTTAATCTTTCAGAGATTCTTGTGGTATCCCTCTTTAAAAAAGTTTCACTGACCCCAGATCATTCTACTTGACTGTCGAAAACAAAACACCTCAATCCACATCGACTTGAGGATATTACGTTGGACTGGAAAAGTGTAATTTACATTCCCACTCCACAGTATGAGTGCAAGATGCTCCTGCTCTTCAGGTCCTAAATACTTCTGATTCCCTCTCTCCCTGAAGTGAAGTAATCAATGCATTCTTTAATGATTAAATATCCCTTTCCTTCCAGATGCGTGAAATTTCTCCTGAGTAGATGACAGCTGTCGAGGAACTACAGCACAGTCGATTGGCCGGATGCGGATGAATAAGTCGTCAAGCATGGACCACGAATGGGAAGCGTAGCTTTAGAGTACCATGAAATTGGGACAAAATATGCTATTGATTGAAATGTTGTTAGACAGTGAATAAAACTTCTTTTGAAATACATTTGCATTCGTCTTTTATTTCGCGCGAGCGAAGGAGCATTGCGAAGGTAAAGGTCTCAAACTTTAAACACCCGAAGTCATGACAATAAGAGTAAGGGCGTTCGGCGACTTATGTTTGTGCTCGTCCATTGGTGGCACGCGTGTTACAGGAATGCCAATTTAATATGGAGAATCAATTATAATTTAATGTCTCGCTTTTGAAACTCGCTGCCCGTCTCACTCATCATGCGTCTCAAAACCGTGTTGGTTCCTAAAAATGAATTTCGAAGCTTCAAGGAATACCTTTAAAGTTCTTACGATTATATGCTCCATTAAATTTTTTTTTATTGAAGTTAGAGAGTTAGTCAGTAATCTGATGGGTCATCCCTTTCTCCGCTTTTAAGAATTGAAATGACATTCGTTTAAAAAATGTTTAAAGATGTTTAAAAATCGTCAATTCTAGCCGCTTCCATTATAAACCCCGCGGAAACCACATATCTACAAGCAAATGGTGGCGTAGTGGCTTGTTAGATTCCTAATAATGCTATGCGTGGTTCGAACCCGGTTTACACTTTTTCCAGGTCTGACAAACACGTCTCCGCAGGTGCATAGATGCAGGAATGGACTATTTTGGAAATTATTATGCTTTTGCGACGATAGGAACAATAAAAATATTTTTCCTGGAAAATGCGCATTACTTTCATACTGTCCATCACGCCGTGTTACAAAGACAAAAAACATACTTTACAAGTTCCACAGCTCTCACTGCTCGGATCGAGCTGAAATTGGGCGCGTTTGAAAGAACAGACTTCAATCCCCATTTTCCAACCAATCCGAGTACGCAACAATAGATAGTTGCGTCACAATGAAATCATGCGCATTACTTTTATAATGAACCCTGTAAGTAATACCTAAGCTACGATTCCATACCGGTCTCATTCAATATCCCGAGCCGCAGTCCTAAAGGTCCCCTTGTAAGAAAAGGAGCGATGCTTCGCGAACTTCTTTTAACACCCGAGCTAGTATGTCTTCAGGACAAGGAGATTTATCGGACTTAATGATGCGCAGAAGTTTAGTGATGCCGTCATCACTGAAGGTGATTTTAGACATTATTTCAGGCGCGTCAAAATTTGGCATGGTACGTGATGAACAATTGGGCGTAAATACACCATGGAAGAAATCATTTAAATAATGGCTTCCGCAATTCGACACCACCTATATAATTTACGCTGAAATAATTATTCTCGGTTTCTGGATTTAATTCAGTCTTAAAAATCTGGTTTCCTGTATTTAATATTATATTAATAAAGTGTAAAAACGCCAATGAGGGGGATGCCCTCCCAGCTGGTTAACTGTACAGTTTTACATTGCAGCAGCTAGCGACGCGTTTTGAAAACCTTATGAGCTTTTTAGCTGTTCCCAGTCTGCAAACGTTCCTATTCCAGCGACTGCGCGACGGATTTCTTATCTTTCTAGTTGGCATACTTCCAGTTTGTCCAACTGAACTGTTCCCATTTCGCCAACTGAACCGCTCCCGTTGAGGCAGGTGGCGACAAAGCGAGCGATTTTTTTCATCTACATTTTTTTCCCTGCGAGCCGCCTTTCTTGCTCTAACAAATTCTATCTTCGCACTAAATCACCGAATGCCGCAAATTCAGCGTGAAAACAATATTCAGCGCAGACCAAAGGAACCCAATGAAGGGGATTTCCAAAATTAATGATCCTTAATAAAGTCCTCGTTACGGAATGCCGTAACTTCAGAGTGTATTTTATGAGCAGAGAAAACGAACCAATTCAAAGATTCTTTCTTAAAAATTACGCCTTGAAAAGTTGGTAATAAAAAACGATTTCAAAGAGAACATTTATTAAAATCAAACAATAATCTACATCAAAAAAATTACATTTTATACTCGTAAGTTTATTGCAACCATGGTATTCTTTCACGCACGCTGTAGTTTGTCGACCTATGACGAATTATCTATCCGCATCGTGAAAATAACCATTATCTGCTATCGTTCCTAAATAAAAATCTGTGCACTTACAGTCATTCCAAGTCTCCCGAAAGGAAACTATAAGGGAATTTTTAAAATCAATGCACTGTACTAAAGTCATCGTTTGCAGCTTCATTTTATTAAGAATTGTTATTGGGAGTCTCTCCCATAGTTCCTGACACATGATGCTTCTCTCTCTTCTGTCGCTAATTAACGATCCCGATGGTCCTCGGGTAACACCTTTAATGAAAGAAGATAATACTTATGCATAAATGGACTTCACTCCTTTCTCTGCTCATGATTGTCAGAATATATACGTAGAGCAAGGGCACCTTAGCTTAATCGAAAACAATTTCTTGGAAATTCCAAACATTCACATCGTCACATCAGGGATATAATGACATTCAAGGTAAATGCTACTTAATAAGCAGCCTCCAATTCCAGGAGGAAAATCAATGATGTGTCATAGGTGCTTGCATGGAGAACCTTAAACCTGAAACAAATAATGAAATCAATGTGAGAAGGCGTGAGTATGCCATAGTAATAAAAACAACTTTGTAACAAATTTTCTGTGGAAATTCACAAAGTTGTTTTTATTACTGAAATAAATAAGTTTTTTCTTTCATTATATCCCTCAATTTTCTAGATCCGAAGAAATTTCTTTCTGGAAAACCACTATCACAGTCAATCAGTACAAAATATATCCCCCATTCTTATCATCTGTATTTTTATCTGTATAAGCAAATCTGGAAAGAAAGCATTGCAGTCCATCAATATATTGAAATTCAAATGCGGGAAAAGATGAAACTGCCTACAAAAAAATGTATTGCAATGAAAGCGATACAGCAACTGTTTCAATTTTGAACTATTTTGTATAACCTTAAGTGAATGTACATAATAAATTTTATTAAGGTAAACTAAATATTTCCTCTGTAACACAGTAGCCAAAACCAACGATAATAAATAGGCAGTACGAAATATAGCGTTCCACTACCACTAAACAATTCACCCATTTAAAGAAGTAGATTGACAAAGAAAACTCAAATCCAAAATCATTCTTACTCCTGTCCATGCCATTTCTTAACCCTTTCGAGACGAACGCCGGAAAAACCCGGCGGGAATTTTCCAGGCTCAGAGTACGAATGCCGGATTTTTCCGGCGGCAGTACATTTCGCAAGATAATGAGAACTGTAATGAACAAGTCGTCAAGCACTCCATGCTTCACGACTTTTCCATCCGCATCTGGCCAATCGACCTGTCCTGTAGTTCCTCGACTGTTATCATCTGCTCAGCGGTTATCACATGCTTCTGGAAGGAAAGGGATATTTCAACATTAAATTACTGCTTTGCCAAAAGCAGCATATACGTCATTAGCCATGCAACTGCAATGTCCTACTGTGATATCGTATATTAATGTCGTTAATTTTGAAGAGTACGACACAGAAATTAATAACCATTCTTAGTTTTAATTGAATTGAATAGCCATGAGAGTGTTATTGTAGTAGAATTATGCCTTTGTTCTGGAAGTATGCTTCCTCTTTTGATGAATTCTTTCAATTGCAGGATGCCTTTTGAAAGGGGAACTTTCGCCATCCTATCCTCGAGGTGAGGGCAGAGTCTTCACGGAATGAATTGCAAAGCCCGTCCTTAGATTATGGAAGACATTGTGTGAAAATTGTGTGAGTAGATTACTCTTCCAAAGTTTGACCTCCAACTGGCCACCCTTGTTTTTACATGGACATGAATGTGTCTATCTATTATTTGATGCATAATTAATGTAGTGATCGAATGTACGGTTGCATATTGGTGAAGCAGCAACGAAATTCTTATTGTTGCAAATCAATATAAGCAACAAGAAAGTGCCATGAGCATTCATAATTTTTATCTTCTTGTTTCCATTCCACCTGCAGTTAGGATGTTTGTATTATTATTATTAACACAGAAAACTTTACAATTAGTGCAAAGCTCTGTTGGCAAGGATATAAATAAATACAAAAATTTAACATTACATTCACTTGACATAAGATTTAAGGTAAGCTACTCTGAACAACATGGCAAATATAAACAATTATCCTAAAAGATAATCAATTAGATCTTTCTTTTCCGTTAAAATGTCTTATATCTCCTTTTTTTCCTTTCTTATTTCTTCTTTTTCCGTTTTCAAACGAGAAAGATTGCGAGCAAATTGGTTTCATTTCAGCAGGCACTCCTTTCATCTTCTATTCTAGACCATATCCATCAATAGCCATCGTATGACCCTGACCCTGTGTTACATTTCATGTCCGCTGTTATAAGCCGCCAATGTGTTAGAAAAGCTGGAATGTTTGCTTTGAATTATTTTCGGTGAGCCTTTGAAAAGTTCTACAGATTTCCAACATGCCTCACAGCGTATACGGGCTGAATTTAAGGATTGCTCGGTTACTTATTCATTCGTTCGCTTCTTCATCCTTTCCTATGCTTCAAGCATACATTCGTGGAGCATAATAGCAGCATCTTTCTTTTGAATATTTCATTGATTTCGACCGTATTTATCTCGGTTCCAATGGTACATCTTCCATCGTACTTCTTGCTTCTTGGAAGACGCTACAATAAGGAAAGTTCTCAGAGTGCGAATGGGAACCTTATCTTTAGAGTACCATGAAGTTTGGAAATATTATGCTATTGATTGAAATCTTGTTAGATAGTGAATAAAGCTTCTTTTGAAACACATTTGCATTCGTCTTTTACTACGCGAGAGCTAAGGAGGATTGTGAAGATAAAGGTCTCAAACTTTAAACAGCCGAGCTCATGACAAAAACGGTAAGGGCGTTCGGAGACTAATGTGTGTGCTCGTCCATCGGTGGCACGCGTGCCACAGGAATTCGTGAATAATTTCGTGCGGAGAGAATTTGGATGACGCGAACGGGATTAAAACGCATGAAATATGGAACAATCCGGCCGCTGTGTTTTAAAATATCTCGCAAAAGGAATAAAATTATATTTGATAAAAATGGACTTGAGAAACTTTGGAATACGCAGAGTTTTGGACTTCGGAAAACTTTTGGATGCTCTCGGATTCTGAATCTTGGATCTTTTGATTTGAGGTCACCCTTTTACCACTAGTCAAACGCGTCTGCTTATGGTCGCCGATAAAATTACACCACCACTGAGGTAACTTTTGCAGAGCACATCAGTCGCTGCCATTTCGGGAAGGGGAGGTTTCCTTCGTTGAAAAGGCTTAAATGGTTTCGAAGGCCATTAACGTGTCTCTTTCCAACGGGGTAATCCTTCGCCACTTTCACTGCTTCATCAAATAATCCGGCTGAAAAGTATATGAATCACTCTTATCACCTGGAATTTCTCGCATGAGCTCCTTCGTCAATTAACCAATATTGTTAACCTTTCCATGACCGGAAATTTCGCACATTTAAAAGCCAAATCGACATCAATTAATAAACATTTTTTCCCTCAAAGTAAGGCAAACGCGACGCGCTTCAAGATTTTCCCTCGCCCGCCTCGGCCACGAACTACTTGCAAAGAAATTTCCTACTCGGTCCGGAAAGTAGTATATGTTTTTAATTTTCTTAAAGTAGGACAGAACATTTGGAAAGCGTAATCCTGCAAGTTTCACATCGCTATGTGAAATGCTAAGCGTTTACATGGTATTCCCGTAAGCTGAATGACTACTCGTTTGGTACTTAAGGAACGGGTGTATAAAGCCGTATCTACGGGAAAGCTCTAAGAATGCTAAGAGCCACCATGAGTGCAGATGATGGCGATGTAGAAGTTTGTGTTGGTATACGGATAGGGGCAGTATAATTCGTGCATTGAAAAGATTAATTCTTGGAATAGTTTTCTTTACACTGGAGAGAGAACTCAGCAAGAATTTTCTGCTTTAGGCTGCAAGTTGGATGATTTAGCTGTCGCTTCGTTGGCTTGAGAATACCTCATTCTTCATGGCAACTAAGTTACTCCTTCTCAGCATTAACGATGGTTCAAGTAGAAACGCCTTAACGTAGAGTCGATAGCTTAGGTGCTAAGACGTCACAAGATGGAACTCGTGAATAATTTCGACTTTGGATGACGCGAACGGGATTAGAATGAATGAAATATGGAACAATCCGGCCGTTGTGTTTAAAAATAACTCTCGAAACAAATAAAAAAATTCGTTTGTTCTCCATTTCGGTACCTCAATTCACCAAATTCGCTTCAGCGATGCGTTTACGAATTTGTTCACCGCTAAGATAACTTTTGCAGATTACAGCCTTCGCCGCCACTTCGGGAAGGGGGAGTTCCCTCCGGCAAAATAAGTGTTTCTTAGCTTCGTAGGACATCACGTGCCTCATTTCATTTGGGTCTTCCTTTGCCCAGGCCCAGAAACGTAGGATTAAATTAAAAGTAATTTAATCCTACGTTCCTGTTCGGATCGCCTTCTGTACATCGCATTGTTCAAATTCACATTTTCAACCGAAAGATGGGCGATTGATGCGCGAGACATCATTAATTTAGTATAAATGTTCCACGGATATGATTTAATCGCATAATTACTCCAAAATAGATAGGCAGTATAAAATTAACGGTAAATACGATGCAAAAAAATCATAAACTGAGAGAAAAAGTTCCGTTTCCGGGTCCAGTGACAACCACGAAAATATCACGGTTAGAGAAAGCTTTGCTGTAGCCATTATCAACAACACCACCGAAAAGCTGATAACATTCGAGTTCAGAATAAGCGGGTCTGGGTTGCCCCTTCGCGAAATCCGAAAAAAAATTACACTTTTTGACATCAGTAATTTAGTAGAAATGTTCCACGTTTGCTCGTTTATCGGTGGCACGAGTGCCACAGGAACGGCAATCCAATATGGAAAATTAAGTTTAATTTAATTTCTCTTATTTGAAAATAGATAGGCGATAGATAATCGTTGTTCTATACGGAGGTTCGTGATAGGTAGGAGGCGAGCAACTCATTCGCCGAGTAAATTTTAGAAAATAATGTTGTCTTTTTTTAATAAAAGTTAAAATATTGCATCGATTAATCAGCTCACGACAGCATTTCTGTCACGCAATTAACGGTAAGGGGTCATGGGGTACGATGGACATGTTTTGGAGGGAAACGATTCCTTCTGATAATTTCCTTTGCCTGTAAAATTATGTTTTCCACCTGTTCCTTACCGCGCCTCATCGTAATCGGTATTTTATTCTTTCGCGACCAAAGCGTCCAGGGAATGGATAATGTAGATAAAATAAAAATGGATACGAAATGCTAACAGTAACTTACCTCCAAATAGAAGTTCCTCTTGCTGAGTACTTTGTCGAACGTTAAAACTCGTTAGAAGCAAATAGCTATTTCGTCAGTCCCAAAACAGCCGAAATCGAGACACGGAGAGAGAGAGAGAGAGAGAGAGAGACGAGCTTACGACACAATCATTTACTCTTCGCAGAACCGAACAAATTCGCAATATCCCATTCTTGGTACACAATTCAGGTAATACCTCCTCCACGGCAAGTAAGTCACTGAAGATGGCGAGTGATCTTGAAATCGCAAATCGAAAAGTTGTAAAAACATATCGAAAGTGATTTTCAGACCAGGAAAGGAAAAATTAACTCAATAATTCATTTAAACTTAGAGGTCATAAGTAATATATCAACTACTTATGTACAGTGATACAGCTTTTAATAGTGAGCGTTGACACCCTCGTTGCCACCTGACTTCTCCCTGCTTATGATGTCTGTGCTCCAAGACTCCTTTGGTTCTCTTTTGATCTCTTTACTTCTCTTGGTGTCCATACTGCTCACGTCCATTGGTAGACGGTTCTCCTTTCTGATTTTTCTGCTCAAATTCATCCTCGAGTTGCCTTCGGACAACATCAGCCATGTTTTCCCAATGTTCTATATGCCCATTCTCCATCCAACTCATACCTTGCACGCGTTTTTTCAAACCTTTTCGAATACTATGAAGCCTTTAATTTTCTTTGGTAAATTTCAGCTCAATAACAGTACAAAAATTGGGAGTGGATATCCATTTTCACACAAGGACAACGATTCAACGTGAATGTGGCGAAGGAAGTTAATTTGAACGCGAAAATTAATTAATCACTTGTGTTTTACGAGACAAGAACAGTTCTAAACTGCCATCTCTCTCTTCGGATGCAACTGTTAACGCTGGTGTTTTTGCCGATCAATCCTTGGTGTAACGCGTAGATTACCTGTTCATTTTTACAAAAGGAAACGATGACTTTGTCTTTAATTTGTCTAAAATCTTATTTCCATACACTTAAGAGATATGAAACGCGAATTTATGAGCTAGCACGGTCTCTCTAAAAGAATTAGAAAAGTTACTTATAATTCGGGCCTTTGAACTAAGTTCCCTCCTGTCATTAGCTTTAGATTTAACGTGTTTTTTCGAAAATTCATTAAACTGGACTCAACCATCTTTTACATCGGGCGGTCCAAATTGTGCATCGGTTAAATAAACATCAGCTGTTAATTCACGGCGATAGAACACTAGATGGAGAGACTGCGTTTCCTCATCAATAGGATGGTGTACGATTGCAAATTCGATTTTGAGTTCAGAATCAACTGAAATTTTTATTTATCCTTCATCTATCGCAGAGTCTTTTAATCGCATTTTTCATCATAATTGCTTTCCATAGGGGAAGTTTTAATTTTGCTCCCGTGAGAAACAAATTACAAGTTTTCAAGATTTTCTCATGCCCGGAAATCGCAAAACGAAAAGTTGTAAAAACGTATCGAAGTTGATTTTCAGACCAGGAAAGGAAAAATTAACTCAATAATTCATTTAAACTTAGAGGTCATAAGTGGCGAATTCCCTAGAGTCTTTTTTTGAACTGTGGCAACTCGTCAAAGTAATAAGGTTAGCAGGGAGGCTTCAAGAAACACAGAAAATTATCTTTCAAAAAAATTCAATTTATTCGAATATGAACACTAGTGGGATTAAACCTCCTTTGTTTACTGCTTCCGGAGTAAAACCCACGCGCGGGAAAAAGCTCACATGAGAACGGGAGCAGAAAAAACCCGCAAGACACAGATATATAATTCAGTTACACACAGCTACGAAATATGAGCAATTTTTACAATGAAATCCAGTTTCTGGGGGTAATTTAGATCCAGCATATACAAAAACCAAGCAATATATTTAAAAATCCAATATCAGCTCTGATCAAAACAAATGTGATGAAATGTGAAGCTTCATTTGCTTAAAATGCACAGTTTGGAATGGAACCCACACTCTCAGCACACAAAATCCTACCACCACCAGTTAGTTAGTACAACCAAGATTCTACTACTAATAATTCGGAACCGCGAAACTAAACATGCACACAGGAGTATACTCCGCACTCAAAAGCACTCGTATCACACACACACACACACACAAGCATGGGCACCATTCCATTTCTGTACATCAGTTGCAATGACAGAAAGTTAAACTACCAAACAAGGCCTTGTTATTGAAATGATTAAGAATCCAACTCATAAAAATACATACTTTAACAAATTAAATACATGATCAGTACAAACTGATTTGATGTAAACAACATGTAACATACACATGAAAATCTACGCATGACAAGCGTTTACACGGTCTTCAGGTTCCATATCGCGTGATCCGTAGGCACTGCTCCCGAGTTTCCCACCGCGTGAGGGTGATCGTAGACTTTGGACTTTTCAGCACCTGTCATCTCCCATGGTCTTAACAACAAACCCCATCATGAATCCTGAAAAAGAGTACTTTGTTAAATTGAATTCAAACTCTTATAATACTTGCAGAGAACTATGAAACTGGTACCTACCATTATCAAAACCTCTGAAAAAAATTGCAACATGGTTACGAAACAACAGAAAAAAAGGAAATGTACCATCAAAAAACAACTAAAATATCACATGAACCGCAGGCACTGCTCCCGGGTATCCCACCGCGTGAGGGTGATCGTAGACTTGGACTCTTTGGCTCATTTCTCCTTTAAACTCCCATGGATCCAACAACAAACCCCATCATGATACCTAAAAAAGAGTGCTTTGTTAAAATGGATTCAAAATCTTATAATACATGCAGAGAACTATGAAACTGGTACCTACCATTATCAAAACCTCTGAAAAAATTGCAACATGGTTACGAAACAACAGACAGTGAGGGAAATTTACCATCAAATAACAATAAAAATATCATGAGTACCTGAAAAAAAGATCATTATTAGCCTGTAAAAAAATATGATTATGTGCCTGTAAAAAAATATCATTAAGAACCTGTAAAAAACACATCGTTATTATATCATTACATCCCAACACAAAAGTGTAGCGCGCGCGCACATACACACATACATAGTCACACTAATAATGCTTATACACAGCCATATACATAAACAATTCCAAAATCAATACGAACGACAAACTCAGAAACCAAGACCAAGAAAACTAACGACATGAACCAGGCCCAGAACATGAGTGACCGCGCGCAGTCAATCCCTATCATAACCTAATAACTACTCATCACATAATGCCTACAAATCACATAATACCTTATCATCATATTATACCAACTCATTATAAAATAAACCATTCACAAAACAAAATAAACATCGTTATATTATGGTATATTACCTACATACAATAACGTGAGCAAAGCGAGCAATCGAACAGGAAAGAAAATAGAAACCAGAACGTAAAAACGCTAACAGTATATGCATAAAAAAGATTCACCACCGCGGTTTTACTCGAACCGCGAAACTCGATGGCAGCGGATCTCTTGTACCACCATTTATCCGTGCAACATAACTCTTGATCCACAATCCATGCGTCCTCCTCGCCATATGACTCGTACTCTTGACTCTTGATTCAACATCCTCCGACGTGATGATCATTCCCAACCGCTCTCAATGAAATCTCCGCTTGAACTGAAGCTTTCCTCCTGTTGTTGTTTTCCGGCGGAAAATCCTGCGCTCTGATTGGTGGAAACCTCATGTTTCCCTCCTAAAAACAACTACGCTAACAATAAAACTTTTTTATTTTGAAGTGTTTCATCGAAAACCTATTACCTGCCAGCTCCTTATATAATTTTTCTTCGTTCTATTTCCTTCACGTAAATTACAATTCCTCATCTTCTCTTGTTTACGTTCATAGAATGAGAAAAACAAACTTTGATTTGATTTCTAATATTCAATTTATCGATATCAATTACTGATAATATTCATAATGATGTATTGAAATTTAATCATTTATACCACGCTTTTATAACATTTCATCACTTATTCAAGAACCATGTACCCGATAGAGCCTTTCTGTCTCGCCATTTCCGGTAAGGGGTCATGGGTTACGAAGGACATGTTTTGGAGGGAAACGTTTAGAAAGGATGTCTTATAATAATTTCGTTTGCCTTTAAAATTATGTTTTCCACTTGTTCCTTACCTCGTCTCTTCGTTTAAGAAATCGGTATTTTATTCCTCCGGGCCAGCGACGATGATACCAAAGCGTCCCAGGAATGGATAACGTAGATAAAATAAAAAAAGATACGAAATGCTAACGATAACTTACCTCCAAATAGAAGTTCCTCATACCGAGTACTTTGTCGCACGTTAAATCTCCTTATAGGTAACTAGCTACTTCGTCAGTCCAAAAACAGCGGAAATCCGAACACGGAGAGAAAGATGAGCGTACGACACAACCATTTGCTCTTCGTGAAACTGAAGAATTCGCAATATCCCATTCTTAGTACACAATGCACGATATAACTCTTCAACGGTAAGTAAGTCACTGAAGACGGCGAGTGATCTTGCTTAGAATCGAGACGATTAGTCGCCGCACTCATATCGATACGTTTCGAAAACGTTTGCGGGAAATTCATCTGAGTGTGATAGAAGAAAATGGAAAAGAATATCTAAAGAAGGCGCTGGAGCTAGATTAAGGCGATCAAATTTTTACGAAAACGTCCATGGCAATTTTCTTTCTCTTACTGATTACATGTTCATCTTAAGTACATTCTCTGCCCTTGTTTTACATATTATCTAGCGATGCATAAAGCCTTATTCTTTCCTAATTATTATGAAACCTCTAAACTAAGTAACGTATCTGAGTATTTTGAAACATTTTTAACTTTGTTTTAGAAGATCGATTACTTCTATCAGCATGTAATGTTAATTTAATATCTTGGATATTAGATATCTTAGTGCTGATCGAAGCTGTTAATAAGGTTAAAGTGAGTTTCAAAACAAATGTTTGATTGCTAAACAGTAGTGGCACTATTGTCAGTTGAGTGATTTCAGTTATAAATCACATTGAGCTTACCTCACAGTACATGCATTCTCATGAATTAGATTGACTGTCATAATATCTACACCATGGTGAAAGTAATAAAATTATAACACTTTCTTCGATCCTGCCATCAAAATATCTCAATCAATTATTGGTTAAAAATATATGGTTGTTATAATTTCCTTTCTGTAAGGTTATCATATAATGTATGCATATCAAGGTACTCTTGCATTAACAAAACTCTTCAAGCTTCTCTGTATGTTTACCTAGAGAACAGCTTTTGTCTTACCATTTCCCAATTCTATGAATAAAAAATATTCCTTCCCTACTAACTCCTAAATACATTGAGACTATAATAAACATCATCTCACACAAAGTTTAGTGAGAAATCTTTTTATTTATTTTCTAATTTATGAATTTTTTCTGTATTTCTCTTATGTTTCCAAAATTTTTCATTTCAATCTGCTTCTTCATGCTTTATGTGTGAAATGTATGAAATCCTCACACATACCTTATAATGATCATGCTCTCTGCTTCATTTAATTCAGTACTGAGAGGAGGACATACTATTCAATTATAGAGGTTAAAGGAAATAACCCATAAGACCTAGGTTTGGTAGAACTCCGTTTAAAATTTTTAATAAGCGGCTTCCATATCTTTATTATCATAAGCAATAATACTTCACACATAATTTAATGTAATCTTTGATGCAACTTGAGGGATTCTGTTTAATTAAATGCTAAACTGAATTTTAATATTAGTTTATCATATCAAGGCAGCGAAGCCTTTCAGAGATTAGTGGATGACTGTAATCGATACAGAGATGTCTTTAATTGACATTCAGAGGATATTTATCTAAAGATTTTATGCGAAGTAACAGAATTATTCTGCTCCGATTAAATATTAATATTAAAAACACAGTAAACAGAGTTATAGAAAGAGTTCCATAAACTTTGAACGATATATATATGGATTTATTAACAAGCTCAATTTATCTATATTATGCAGAACTCTTAGATGGAAAGTAATGAACTATTCTTTCCTTTGAGAACAGTTTTTTAGTAAATGGAAGTGATCAAGTGGCGTCAACTACTTATGTATAGTTTTAAACCTTCAGTTCTGCAATAATTGTTTAGACATAGAAGGATTTTTTTATATTTATGTTAACACTTAGAATACTTACAGCCATCTTCTCTTAGTGCAGTAAGCTATAAGGAAATTGCATGTCTACTATCAAGTAGTTTTCACCTTCTGCTTTTATCGCATAATATAATGTCAAATACAACATCAATATGTGTAATTTTTTCTGAAGGTAAGGAACATGATTGTGCATGGGTTTCAGTGATTTTAAGTGGTAGCACATAAACATTTGTAGGTACTGTAGAAATTAAAAAAACTTGCAATTTACGCGTCAAAAATAATTCTATGGAAGAACTCAACCCTTCAACTCTTGATGGTGTAGGTAAATATTGGAAATGAATGACAAAAAGGGATGGCAAATGAAATTATGCTAGAAAAACCAACAATATTGTAAATTATTCAGAAAAGAAGGGGAAGAGATATTCTACAAGGATGTAATGAAATTAGTTAGGATTAACTTAAAAGTATATCAATGTATTTCTGAGCTAAGTCAATAAGTGCCATCATAGGTTCAACAATTTAAAATTGTCAATTGAATTTCAAATTTTTTCATGCAAATATTTTTAGAGTTATTGTTTATTTCATCTCTTTCTGTGCTGTTTTCTCAATAAGGAAAGAAGATGTACTTTCCTTTCTGAAATTTGTATAATTTCCAGACCATACATCTCTGTGTAATAGCTGAACACTGTGATACCAATTCTCTGATAGGTAACTTGAAAATGCAGATTATAATTTCTCTGTTGTAGGCAACTTTAGTATTGTATGATAATCTTTATAAATACCTTTCTATACTTCCCACTTGGATTCAGTAGCTGATAGATTAATATTCTCATATTATTCCATCCTTAGATTAAGAAGCAGATAATAATGTGAATGTTTGACCTTAAAATGCTTCAATCTCATACCCGCTAATAGTTTCTGATTCTTTTTATCTAGAAAAACCTTTTTTACAATTTCCAGGGATCTGTAACTTACTTATTTTATTGCATCTGAATAGTCAAATTGTAAGAACTAACTGATTTTTTATTATCTATTTATAAAATTATTAGACATTATTGAATCTATTTATAGAATAACTCCTTATAAACATTGTTTTCATGAGGAAAAACAATGAATAAAAGATTGGTAAAATTTCATAAAGACTTATGAACATACTTGATCAATCTAATGACTGATGTTTCAAAGTATTATTTGTATTTACATCATTTATTAATTTATTTGGGAAAGAAAAATAAATCATAGACATACATATTCAACTCATTTCAATTTTTAAATTCTAAAAAGTATGAAATAACAATGTTATAATTTATGCTAACATACTCTTCCTGTGGTATATCAGAAAATATATTTTTAAATTCTGTGCCTTTAAATGATACAAAAATGGTTTTTTTTATCAAATTAACTCTGGAAAATCACTCAAAGCATTTAAAAACAAATTAATTCATCCTTGGGTGTCTAAAAATATCATAATTTGATTTAAAAATCCTTAGAGAATTATGATTGGAAAATAAATTGCAACCCAGCATCCTCGGCTAGTAAAACCACCACTTTGAACACACTCATAACATAGCGTAATGTTAAAAAATTCTTACAGATTCAAGGATTTATTTTTTGTAAATATTTATTACTTTGACATTTCACTGATTCAAAATTGCTCTCATAGAAATAAATTTCTATTTTAAGCATCCCATATGACATCAACAACTTTTAACCACCTCTGATCTTCTTTAATTATTTAATAGAAGCCTCTCTCTGATTCACAAGGAACTTTTCAGGCTTTACAGAGCAGGGCTTTGTCAAAGAAATATGCATCCTGAACTAAAACATCCGACAATTAACTTTCTTAGGAAGTTAATTCCCAGCCTTTTTACTTTCTTGTGATTGTGTCTTTGATTGGTTCTGATCTTCACTTTTTTTCTGGAATATCGGGTTCTTATTCAATTTGGGTTAGTCATTGACTGAGAGTAATGCCAGTGCTCTTCTGGTAGCAAGTGTTGCATGTGTCTGTTGGAGATAAAGATATCAACAGAGAATGTGGGCATATAATATAAGTTTGCTTTAGTGTTATTGATAAAACTAGTTGTTTTACGTGAAAATAGCCCTTTAAAATAATGAACTTTATGCAATAACAAAGTTTTCCTATATATGGAGTATTTTAAGAAAAATGAGCATAAAAATATGAAATTGATTTGATTATGCATATTTATGAATTTCTTTAACAAAAAAATTTTGAATGCAGAAATGATTAATAACCATTTTTTTTATCGGGTATCATCACACTCTTAATAAGAATAAGCATTCCCTAATTTTATGAGTCTGAAATTTAGGAAAATGTATTTTATTAATGAAATGAGATTCTAGTAATTCATGACTAGTAGTTATTTACAGCACTTATGAATTTTTCAGTGCTTTTTTGATAAATATTCGTTTAATTAAAGTTGCGCCTTAATTATACCATTTGTCCAATTATTTGTCATTGAAATGATGCAGAATATGCATCCTGAACCAAAATATCCGACAATTGACTTTCTTAGAATGTAAATCCCCAGCCTTTTTACTTTCTTGTGATTGGTTCTTTGATTGGTTCTGATCTTCACTTTTTTGCTGGAATTTCGGGTTCCTATTCAATTTGGGTTAGTCATTTACTGAGAGTAATGCCAGTGCTCTTCTGGTAGCAAGTGTTACATGTGTAGCTGTCTGTTGGAGATAAAGATATCAAAGTTGATTAAAGTTGAATTTAAATATACCGCTTTTTTTTGTAACATTATATCTGGCCATTTCCAAGCATATAATTTCTACCTTTCTTGTATAGGCGTTTTGGATAAAAGGGGTTGCTTGTACACAATAAAGTATGATTTAAATACTTACAATGGTTTGATTACTGAAAAATTGAAAATTCAATCAACTAATGCTGCTCATTCTAATGCAATAATTCAATCATTCAGTATAGCCAAATAATCATCTTATACTGTTTATTTATTAACTTACCCTGAACTTGCGTCTTGCATGAATCTCATGAAAATCTGTGTATCTTCTGAGTGATCTTGTCCAGTGGTTTCACCACATACCCTTCGATGATTGAATGCTTCTTTTGCAGTCTTTTGGCTGGGTCAATTTGCAACATTATGATTCTGGAGAAATTTCAAGCTTAGTATTAATGTGATTATTTTATCAATTGATAATAGTTAATTTGTACTTTATTGCATTGAATGAAACTGAAGAATGATAGAAGGCTTTTTACTATTTATTAAGAACTTAATGTGGTGCATAATTCACTTAACATTTATGAACTACTTCTTATCTTAACAATAATATAATAATGTCTTGATATTGATAATCATAATTGTTTATTAATTAATAGATTAGAGGTTCAAGAACTAATACTCATGCAAGGAGAGTTAAAAACTTTCAACTAAATGAAATACTGATTACTGAACCAGTATGATATAATGTCCATTTAAACAGAATAATCTATCATTTACAAGCTGTTGATGAAATCTGAAAAGGTTATCAAAAGTCTCTTGCGATAACTACCATATTTTTCGGGCCATAAGACGCACTTTTTTTTCACCAAAAAGTGGCGAGAAAAGTGCCTGCGTCTTATGGTCCGAATAGAAGCAGAGCGGCAGCGGGACCTGTTGACACTAATGCCAGGCATTTGCAGGAGGCGAGCTGCTGCTCTGTGCTGTGTCACTGCCATATGCTAATGGAGGATAGCATGTAGTAGGCGGTGTTATACTACAAAGCAGTGCACAGTGCGCGGGGTTTTCAGAATACTAGAGCAGGGGTCTCCAAACTACGGCCCGAGGGCCACATCCAGCTGGCGGACAGATGGCAGAGTGGCCTGCGGAGAGCTAGCATACTTGAAAACTCCCTTTAGAGAACATATTTTTTATAGGAAATTAAATGTAGTTTACTGAAGAATTCTAATTTTATGTTGAAAAATTATTAATATGACATTACATTGATATAGTCATGGGCTAACTACTCAGAACATTGTTATAGGCTTATTGTTTTTGTGATAAGTTGAATAAAGAAACACAATTGTAATGAGTAAATACATGTATAATATGCAGAAAATTTAGCTTCAGTATTTAATAACCAACAAATTATTGAAATGAATCCAACTAACATTTTATACATTTGAAATAAAAACATAACTTATAACAATCATAATGACATATGAAATACTAATGAGATTTATGTAATTGGTATAATATGGTTTTGGCTCTCGGAACTTGCTGGAGTAATCAGTATAGCCCTAAGGCAGTAAAGTTTGGAGACCCCTGGACAAATGGTTCTTAATGCCACTGTTGACTGCTGTTCAGTTTATATGGTTCAAATATTATTCTGTTATACATTATTAAATATTTTATTACACTATTGGTTCAGAATATTTTTTGTCCTATTTTTCTCCTCTAAAAACCAGGTGCGTCTTATGATCCGAAAAATACAGTATTTACTTTTGCAGTAGGTTGCCACTAATCTTTATTGTATACATTGGCACTGCTGGCCCTTTTTTGCCAAAACCTGATTCATAAATTTAGAAACACTTGGAAATTAATTAAGTATTACAAAATTATCTTTAAAATGTCATATTTAATTGATTAACAAAGAGTTCAGCAGATTGTCATGTCCTCATTTTTTTAACTTTCATTTGATTTTAAAATTTATATATATGAATTGTTTTATCTCATATATTTCTATTCAAAGAGGTAAGGTAAAAATGTGATTTATTTTATTTTAATAATGATGTATGTTTTTATATTGGAAATAATTATAATATTGTACTGTTATATATTTTAATTGTTATTGCTGTTTATAATATTTTACTCTGTTTATCACTTACTATAGATATTTTATTCAAATTTTTTATGGAATTAAAATGGTAAAAACTTTAATATAAACCTTGGAAATCAAGTCCTTTGTACTATCTGATACGCAATCCCAACCATCCATATCAAAAGAGTAGTCTGCTTTTATAACTTTCTCTTGTACAGCTGAATCTCCTGCATCATCCCAAAATAGTTCATGTCCACAGAGACTAAGATAAGAATAGTAAATTTGAAGAATGAAATAATCATTTTGATGAAGTAGGTTTTACATATTCTAAAGAGTGAACAGTAGAGAGAGAGTATTACAAACTATAATTTTTATAGCTCATGACAGGTGATTTTAGAAAAACCTTTGGCTTAAACAATCAAATGTTAAAATTACATAAAAGTGTTTTATTTTATAACAATTTCTCACCTATTGCAATTAAAATCATTGAGAATATTTCTTTACAAAATATTTAAATATTTTTTCTGAAAATAAATTATAGTTAAAATATATATATTATAACTTATATTAATATAAATCGGGTCTACTCCTCATTGCCGACAATCATTTCCATGACGCTTGGTTCCCCAACGCTCACCT
Organism: Pantala flavescens; assembly: GCA_020796165.1. Taxonomy (NCBI): domain Eukaryota; kingdom Metazoa; phylum Arthropoda; class Insecta; order Odonata; family Libellulidae; genus Pantala; species Pantala flavescens. The sequence continues at coordinate 21,051,580 of CM036882.1, forward strand.
GACCGATGGACCGGTCGCCCGACAGCTCACTTTACCGACAGCTCACTCTACCGACAGCTCACTTTCCGACGGATTGACTGAACGACAGTTCCATTGACCAACGCTTAACTGACCAACAACTCGCTCGCAAAAATTATTTATGAACTGAATGAATAGACTTTGTTGCAAAAAATATTTAACATCGTTAGATTAAAGATCAGTTGGAAGGCTCCCCGTGAAATTATAAATCGGTAGTTGACATTAAATTTTGGCAATTTACAAATACTAATTACAGTTGTTTATTCACAAAATTCTGAGTTTCATTAATTATCTGTAAAACAATTGTGGTTTCTCAGTTGTAAAAAATTTATATTTTGTATAGTCACATAAAAATTTATATTTTTAAAATACACAAAATTAAATATTGAAACTTCTTGTACTAACTTTTAAGGCTTGAATTCAACTTAAATTAATATTTAAGTATTTATATTCTTTTTATATTCAATTTATATACAACTGTAATAATTTACATGTATGAAATAACTCGATGTAAAAATGGGAAATTTATTCATTATCTCAATAAATGCAAGTTTGATACTTCAATATAAAAATTTAAACTAGAAGAGAAAATAAAATTATCTTTCTTTATAATTATAAATTATTTCGAAATGGAAAATAATCTTCGTGAAAAGTGCAGTAATTATCTTTACATACACCTCAAATGAATTTTGTTTATTTAATATTTCAGTAGTCTTTCAGTTTGTTAAATTTTGTTAATTTAATATTTTGATAAAGTAAATAAAAGATGTTTTAATACTTCATTTTTGTTCTTCAAAAACTTACATCTTTGCTATTTCTCAAAATATAAAGGCAGATACAAAATCCACTCATTCAGCACATAAATAATATTATTTCAGTGAGTTGTCGGTCAGTTTTTTGGCTTACCTTTTCTACTTTGTACACCTCCCGAAGCAGGGAAGAGAATATAGTTTTTAGGAGATGAAATCTTAGTACTGGTCTTAGGAAAGATTATTTGGCTCTGGTTGAGAGAAATTATGCAAAACCCTTTTCATGCATGTCAATATCTGTATCTAAGTGTAGCTCATTTTACCAATTAGGGTGATGAATGTCATCAAATGTATGGCTCTGGTATAGAATTTTAATTATGTTTCTTTTCTCTCAAATTAATCTAAATTACCTCTAAATCGTCCAGATAGGTTATCCTTAACAAAGCATGGGGACCTTTGCTGAAGAAAATCAACAGCAAAATGAGGCTATGTAACTGTGATATCATGTTTCTAATAATAAAAAGATTTTGAAGAAATATTGCATTTAAATAGCTTAAGTTTAGGTCAAGGAATAAGCTAGCATTCAAATCGTTTTTTCTTATCATATATTGTGTAAAAATGTAGTTAAGAATAATCAATGATAATCCACTTGATTCTCATAGAACAGGCATGAGCAACCTTTCCTATACTGAAGGCCGCACTAGACTTTTTACTTTAGTATCGGCCGCCAGTAAGTCCAAGTAAATGCTTTATGATTTACCTAAAAATTTATAAATTTCACGGTAAAACAGAGTATGATGAGTGAACTACTTTGCAAGCTGATCTTCAACTCCGTTAGTTCTATTTGCAGATGCAACTGTGCACTTTCTTTCTCCACCAGATGAGGAGAAGATGATGAATCATTTTACTTGCTGAAATCTTTTCAAAACTTAAAGAGTTAGCCAATTCCTGTAACAACCTGTCTAAAATGCCTGAAAAGAGAACGGTAGGAATTTGATCAGGCTTTACTACTTTGCTCTCAATCAGAGCCCTCATTAAGTACTCTTTAATATACATTTCCGCGGCCGCCAAAGTTCTTACCCAAGGCCACAGGTTCCGCATCCATGTCATAGAAGATTTTCTTGCCGTTTGTTATCATAACAATGACCATTTGCATTGTCATTCAGGCTCATCCTTCAAATATTTCCTGCCGTTTTAGAGCTGCGTCCCTGCTATGAGAGGGATTTTGGGGTGAGTGTATCCAAGGGTCAAACCTGGAGGGAGAGGTTTGAGATATGAGCGTTGGGTTTCATGTAGAAAGCCACCAATCGCTTATTTCTCTGCTGTTTTACAAAAGAAAGGGAAGGTGGTGTTTAAGAAATGGCATGGACAGGAGTAAGAATGATTTTGGATTTGAGTTTTCTTTGTCAATCTACTTCTTTAAATGGGTGAATTGTTTAGTGGTAGTGGAACGCTATATTTCGTACTGCCTATTTATTATCGTTGGTTTTGGCTACTGTGTTACAGAGGAAATATTTAGTTTACCTTAATAAAATTTATTTTGTACATTCACTTAAGGTTATACAAAATAGTTCAAAATTGAAACAGTTGCTGTATCGCTTTCATTGCAATACATTTTTTTGTAGGCAGTTTCATCTTTTCCCGCATTTGAATTTCAATATATTGATGGACTGCAATGCTTTCTTTCCAGATTTGCTTATACAGATAAAAATACAGATGATAAGAATGGGGGATATATTTTGTACTGATTGACTGTGATAGTGGTTTTCCAGAAAGAAATTTCTTCGGATCTAGAAAATTGAGGGATATAATGAAAGAAAAAACTTATTTATTTCAGTAATAAAAACAACTTTGTGAATTTCCACAGAAAATTTGTTACAAAGTTGTTTTTATTACTATGGCATACTCACGCCTTCTCACATTGATTTCATTATTTGTTTCAGGTTTAAGGTTCTCCATGCAAGCACCTATGACACATCATTGATTTTCCTCTTGGAATTGGAGGCTGCTTATTAAGTAGCATTTACCTTGAATGTCATTATATCCCTGATGTGACGATGTGAATGTTTGGAATTTCCAAGAAATTGTTTTCGATTAAGCTAAGGTGCCCTTGCTCTACGTATATATTCTGACAATCATGAGCAGAGAAAGGAGTGAAGTCCATTTATGCATAAGTATTATCTTCTTTCATTAAAGGTGTTACCCGAGGACCATCGGGATCGTTACTTAGTGACAGAAGAGAGAGAAGCATCATGTGTCAGGAACTATGGGAGAGACTCCCAATAACAATTCTTAATAAAATGAAGCTGCAAACGATGACTTTAGTACAGTGCATTGATTTTAAAAGTTCCCTTATAGTTTCCTTTCGGGAGACTTGGAATGACTGTAAGTGCACAGATTTTTATTTAGGAACGATAGCAGATAATGGTTATTTTCACGATGCGGATAGATAATTCGTCATAGGTCGACAAACTACAGCGTGTGTGAAAGAATACCATGGTTGCAATAAACTTACGAGTATAAAATGTAATTTTTTTGATGTAGATTATTGTTTGATTTTAATAAATGTTCTCTTTGAAATCGTTTTTTATTACCAACTTTTCAAGGCGTAATTTTTAAGAAAGGATCTTTGAATTGGTTCGTTTTCTCTGCTCATAAAAGTTCAGTTGGCAAAATGGGAACAGTTCAGTTGGACAAACTGGAAGTATGCCAACTAGAAAGATAAGAAATCCCTCGCGCAGTCGCTGCAATAGGAACGTTTGCAGACTGGGAACAGTTAAAAGCTCATAAGGTTTTCAAAACGCGTCGCTAGCTGCTGCAATGTAAAACTGTACATTTAACCAGCTGGGAGGGCATCCCCCTCATTGGCGTTTGTACACTTTATTAATATAATATTAAACACAGGAAACCAGATTTTTAAGACCGAATTAAATCCAGAAACCGAGAATAATTATTTCAGCGTAAATTATATAGGTGGTGTCGAATTGCGGAAGCCATTATTTAAATGATTTCTTCCATGGTGTATTTACGCCCAATTGTTCATCACGTACCATGCCAAATTTTGACGCGCCTGATATAATGTCTAAAATCACCTTCAGTGATGACGGCATCACTAAACTTCTGCGCATCATTAAGTCCGATAAATCTCCTTGTCCTGAAGACATACTAGCTCGGGTGTTAAAAGAAGTTCGCGAAGCATCGCTCCTTTTCTTACAAGGGGACCTTTAGGACTGCGGCTCGGGATATTGAATGAGACCGGTATGGAATCGTAGCTTAGGTATTACTTATAACAACCTGAAAATACTAGGGGCCAAGGCTCCCTCGTTTCTTTGTAATTAATGTTTAAAGCCATGAAAAACAAAATAATAAGACAGCATTTAAATTGATAAAAGTTTGGCCAAAAAAAGAAAGTGATAGAAGAAAAAAAAACAAAAAGTGTAAACCAGGTTCGAACCACCCATAGCATTATTAGGTTAGTTTCACTGCATTTTGCCTGCCTCTTATGATCCCAATTCGCGAAGGGGAACTTAAAATCAGTCATAGAGAAATTGCGCGTGCGAGAGCGAGCGAACGCGACTGAGCTGATGAATCAAAGCAATCGTTTCACTTTTCATAAAAAGAGGACAGCAACCAAAAAATACTCAGCGAATTAATGCTCATCTACTACCTCTCACGCACCTCCGTATAAAACAACGATTATCTATAGCCAAAGGATATCGAGATTTCAAATAAGAAACATTAAATTATAATTGACTCTCCGTATAAGATTGGCATTCCTGTGGCACGCCCTTACGCGTTAAACCATTATAACGAGCTCGGGTGTGTTTGAGACCTTTCTCTCGAAAATGCACTTTCGCTTGCGGGTAGTAAAGACGAATGCAAATGTATTTCAAAAGAAGCTTTATTCACTCTCTAACAACATTTCAATCTATAGCATATTTTATCCCAATTTCATGGTACTCTAAAGCTACGCTTCCCATTCGTGGTCCATGCTTGACGACTTATTCATCCGCATCCGGCCAATCGACTGTGCTGTAGTTCCTCGACGGCTGTCATCTACTCAGGAGAAATTTCACGCATCTGGAAGGAAAGGGATATTTAATCATTAAAGAATGCATTGATTACTTCACTTCAGGGAGAGAGGGAATCAGAAGTATTTAGGACCTGAAGAGCAGGAGCATCTTGCACTCATACTGTGGAGTGGGAATGTAAATTACACTTTTCCAGTCCAACGTAATATCCTCAAGTCGATGTGGATTGAGGTGTTTTGTTTTCGACAGTCAAGTAGAATGATCTGGGGTCAGTGAAACTTTTTTAAAGAGGGATACCACAAGAATCTCTGAAAGATTAAAAAAACAGCTGCAAAATAGAGAATCTATCCAAGAGTTTAAGGCCAATGCAATGGTCTTGACAACAAATGAGACATGCCACTGCCAAAGACATTTGCAGGAAACCATGGCAGAAGTAAAATCAATGCTGAAAACATCCTGCATATAAGGAGCTCAATATCATGCATCTTCTTCAGCATTTGTTGACTTGGAAATTGAACTCTAACAGTCGACTGAAAGGAGACCACCTGCCAAAGACCAGAAAAGCGTTGTGTGACGATGGAAGAATGGTGCATTAAATCCATCCAACCCTCGTCTCTGCTCCGAGGATGTATCGATGCAATATGCCAGAGGAGATGTTGCTCACAAGCCTTAAATAAGCGTGATGCCTGTGACATTGTAGGCCACGGTTTAGCTCTAGAATGCTAGGCGGCTCAGTAAAGGTAAAATGATCACTATTCAGGTACCAACAAGGATGTTGAAGTAAAAAATAAAGCCTCAATGGATTCATCCTTGCACATACCGACCGAAGGAGGTTACAAGATCCACAATTAAAGGAATCATCAGAAGGAATGAATGGAAATTCTTATTAGCGAAGGATAAACACAGCTGTATACGAAACAGCTGGTGGAGAAAAGATGCTTCAATTTTCTTTATTGGAGAGTCTTCCAAGATGCAGAACATACGATGGAAGATATACCATTGGGACCAAAGAAAATACGGTCGAAATCAATGAAATATTCAGGAGGAAGATCCTGCTATTATGCTCCACCAATGTATGCTTGAATCGTAGGCGATGGATGAAGAAGCGAATGAATGAAAAAGCGACCGAGCAATCTTGCAAGGTGAGGCAAGTTGGAAATCTGCAGTCCTTTTCAAAGGTCCACCGAAAATAATTCAAAGCAAACATTCGAGCTTCTGTAACACATTGGCGGCTGTAAACAGAGGACATGAAATGCATAGATAGGGACCTACGTTGGCAATAGGAGGTCCGAGGATACAACAAATCGTCCAGAATGAAGATGAAAAGAGCACCTGCTGAAAGGACACCAATTGTCGCAATCTTATTCATTTGAAAATGAAGGAAGAATTGAGAAAGTAAGGAGAGGAGATATAAAACATTATAACAACAAAGAAAGACCTAAGTGCAGGTGGAATGGAAACTGATGATGATAATGCTGAATGCTCATGGCACTTTCTTGTTACTCATCTTGATTTGCAGCAAAAAGTATTTCGTTCCTCCTCCACCAATATGAAACCGTATATTCGATCACTACATTAATTATGCATCAAATAATAGATGGACACATTCATGTCCATGTAAAAACAAGGGTGGCCAGTTGGAGGTCAAACCTTGGAAGAGTAATCTACTCACACAATTTCCACACAATGTCTTCCATAATCTAAGGACGGGCTTTGCAATTCATTCCGTGAAGACTCTGCCCTCACCTCGTGGATAGGATGGCGAAAGTTCCCCTTTCAAAAGGCATCCTGCAATTGAAAGAATTCATTAGAAGAGGAAGCATACTTCCAGAACCAAGGCTTAATTCTACTACAATAACACTCTCATGGCCATTCAATTCAATTAAAACTATGAATGGTTATTAATTTATGTGCAGTTCTCTTCAAACTAAACGACATTAAAATATGATATCACAGTGAGAGATCGCATGGTTGAAAACATATACTGTTTGTGGCAAAGCAGTTATTCGTAAAAAATAGGACTGTAAAACAGACGATGGCAAAAGGATTTGAGAGGTCAGAGCTTTGGCACGATCCAAAATGCAGAGAATAGCTTAATCTACGTCTTACCTAAATAAGATGTTAATAAATGGAAATTTATAAATTTCGAATTGCCGCTAAACATTTATCTCGCTTCTGATTGGCTGAAAATTATACCACCGCTGACAGTGCAGACACTGTATTGTTAAATTCATTGCCAAAAATTTCTTTATCCGATTACCGAGCGAACGTCACCAAAATTTCTCTCTTTTATGTCGACCGCGAACAATGGCGGTTCTCTTGAAATCGCAAGAAATGAGTTGACGATACTTATGAACCAAGTATTGTTGTGCGGTAAGACTCACGTAGTAGGTAAAAATCATAATAAATACTAATCTTCATGAAATTTTAATCGGTTACGACTCACCTCAAGTTTATTTTCAAAAATCTTCCTCCGATTTATCATTCCCGCCCGTGACAACCGCGTCTCGAAATACCGCCGTGCGTTATTCACTTTCCACAGCGACCTCACCGTGTCAACATCCTCCCTCTATCCAGTCATTAATTTCCTTCTCCTTCTAATTTAATGCACTCCATCGAGAATGAAACCATCCTCGAATAAACTATGATGCTACGCCCGAGATCTAACGAGCCAGAGTTCGGCTCGGAAACTCAATAAAGTTCGCATTGCCGCGATATGTTACGAGACCATATGCGCGTTACGGCTGGGAGCTATCGTGCAATAATATTATCATCACTCTTGCATACAGCGACCGAGTTATGTAACGTGGCGAAAGATTAGAATGCAGGTACCCTTCGCTCCCAAGCGATCGGGAGGTAGAGTTCGAGGGACACATCCACGTCGTCGCAGAAAACAAGGCCGTACGGAAACATTTCCGATGGGACTCACCTTAGAACTCTTCTCGGACCTTCCCCCGAAGCACTTGCCTTGCGCTCAGAAGACGATGCCTTCCTTTGCGACGCTGCCGTATCTATTCGATCTTCTTGTTTCGACAGATAACCGATTCACACTACATTACGTTCACAATCGCATCACCCGCTGGGAATCGTTTAAACTTTAAAGTCGTAGGATTGATACGAAATCGCTTATTCCACTCGATTCACTAGTCACCAACGTTTTTCACGGGCAACGACCGCCAAGTGAGACGGGCAGATAGTTTGCCCTCTGTCGGATTTCAGTTAAGAAAACTTTCCCTACGACGAACGCTGTCGACCTATATCCGTTTTTCCTCATTCGAGCTTCCAAGTTTTACGTATCGAATTCAACCTTTGGCGATCTTTATGTTTAAAACTCCATCAAGTTTCGTTTCTTCGAAGAGACGAGAGATGGATCGATTTTCATTCATTGCTTAGTTACTGTCGAACGCGAATGTTAGATGCTTGCGAAAGTAACGAACCAGAATGGAAAGAACGACTGCAATGAATACAGGAAACAGCTTCCGCGGTGGATGTGTACAGAAAGGCGAGGACCGAATTAATAATATGAAAAGAACTGCGCGATTTGAGGAGGGCTATTGAAGGAATTTATCCTGAAAACTAAATGCTTCGAAAGCGTGCAGTTTCAGGCTGGCCCTTTTTGTAAAAAATATTTTGTTACGAATCCTTCAAACCAGATGACAAAGTTCCTTTCAACAAATAATCCTTCACGGTCCATATTGAAACGCGGTTTACAACAAGTTTCACTGCATTTTGCCTGCCTCTTATGATCCCAATTCGCGAAGGGGAACTTAAAATCAGTCATAGAGAAATTGCGCGTGCGAGAGCGAGCGAACGCGACTGAGCTGATGAATCAAAGCAATCGTTTCACTTTTCATAAAAAGAGGACAGCAACTAAAAAATACTCAGCGAATTAATGCTCATCTACTACCTCTCACGCACCTCCGTATAAAACAACGATTATCTATAGCCAAAGGATATCGAGATTTCAAATAAGAAACATTAAATTATAATTGACTCTCCGTATAAGATTGGCATTCCTGTGGCACGCCCTTACGCGTTAAACCATTATAACGAGCTCGGGTGTGTTTGAGACCTTTCTCTCGAAAATGCACTTTCGCTTGCGGGTAGTAAAGACGAATGCAAATGTATTTCAAAAGAAGCTTTATTCACTCTCTAACAACATTTCAATCTATAGCATATATTATCCCAATTTCATGGTACTCTAAAGCTACGCTTCCCATTCGTGGTCCATGCTTGACGACTTATTCATCCGCATCCGGCCAATCGACTGTGCTGTAGTTCCTCGACAGCTGTCATCTACTCAGGAGAAATTTCACGCATCTGGAAGGAAAGGGATATTTAATCATTAAAGAATGCATTGATTACTTCACTTCAGGGAGAGAGGGAATCAGAAGTATTTAGGACCTGAAGAGCAGGAGCATCTTGCACTCATACTGTGGAGTGGGAATGTAAATTACACTTTTCCAGTCCAACGTAATATCCTCAAGTCGATGTGGATTGAGGTGTTTTGTTTTCGACAGTCAAGTAGAATGATCTGGGGTCAGTGAAACTTTTTTAAAGAGGGATACCACAAGAATCTCTGAAAGATTAAAAAAACAGCTGCAAAATAGAGAATCTATCCAAGAGTTTAAGGCCAATGCAATGGTCTTGACAACAAATGAGACATGCCACTGCCAAAGACATTTGCAGGAAACCATGGCAGAAGTAAAATCAATGCTGAAAACATCCTGCATATAAGGAGCTCAATATCATGCATCTTCTTCAGCATTTGTTGACTTGGAAATTGAACTCTAACAGTCGACTGAAAGGAGACCACCTGCCAAAGACCAGAAAAGCGTTGTGTGACGATGGAAGAATGGTGCATTAAATCCATCCAACACTCGTCTCTGCTCCGAGGATGTATCGATGCAATATGCCAGAGGAGATGTTGCTCACAAGCCTTAAATAAGCGTGATGCCTGTGACATTGTAGGCCACGGTTTAGCTCTAGAATGCTAGGCGGCTCAGTAAAGGTAAAATGATCACTATTCAGGTACCAACAAGGATGTTGAAGTAAAAAATAAAGCCTCAATGGATTCATCCTTGCACATACCGACCGAAGGAGGTTACAAGATCCACAATTAAAGGAATCATCAGAAGGAATGAATGGAAATTCTTATTAGCGAAGGATAAACACAGCTGTATACGAAACAGCTGGTGGAGAAAAGATGCTTCAATGTTCTTTATTGGAGAGTCTTCCAAGATGCAGAACATACGATGGAAGATATACCATTGGGACCAAAGAAAATACGGTCGAAATCAATGAAATATTCAGGAGGAAGATCCTGCTATTATGCTCCACCAATGTATGCTTGAATCGTAGGCGATGGATGAAGAAGCGAATGAATGAAAAAGCGACCGAGCAATCTTGCAAGGTGAGGCAAGTTGGAAATCTGCAGTCCTTTTCAAAGGTCCACCGAAAATAATTCAAAGCAAACATTCGAGCTTCTGTAACACATTGGCGGCTGTAAACAGAGGACATGAAATGCATAGATAGGGACCTACGTTGGCAATAGGAGGTCCGAGGATACAACAAATCGTCCAGAATGAAGATGAAAAGAGCACCTGCTGAAAGGACACCAATTGTCGCAATCTTATTCATTTGAAAATGAAGGAAGAATTAAGAAAGTAAGGAGAGGAGATATAAAACATTATAACAACAAAGAAAGACCTAAGTGCAGGTGGAATGGAAACTGATGATGATAATGCTGAATGCTCATGGCACTTTCTTGTTACTCATCTTGATTTGCAGCAAAAAGTATTTCGTTCCTCCTCCACCAATATGAAACCGTATATTCGATCACTACATTAATTATGCATCAAATAATAGATGGACACATTCATGTCCATGTAAAAACAAGGGTGGCCAGTTGGAGGTCAAACCTTGGAAGAGTAATCTACTCACACAATTTCCACACAATGTCTTCCATAATCTAAGGACGGGCTTTGCAATTCATTCCGTGAAGACTCTGCCCTCACCTCGTGGATAGGATGGCGAAAGTTCCCCTTTCAAAAGGCATCCTGCAATTGAAAGAATTCATTAGAAGAGGAAGCATACTTCCAGAACCAAGGCTTAATTCTACTACAATAACACTCTCATGGCCATTCAATTCAATTAAAACTATGAATGGTTATTAATTTATGTGCAGTTCTCTTCAAACTTAACGACATTAAAATATGATATCACAGTGAGAGATCGCATGGTTGAAAACATATACTGTTTGTGGCAAAGCAGTTATTCGTAAAAAATAGGACTGTAAAACAGACGATGGCAAAAGGATTTGAGAGGTCAGAGCTTTGGTCGATCCAAAATGCAGAGAATAGCTTAATCTACGTCTTACCTAAATAAGATGTTAATAAATGGAAATTTATAAATTTCGAATTGCCGCTAAACATTTATCTCGCTTCTGATTGGCTGAAAATTATACCACCGCTGACAGTGCAGACACTGTATTGTTAAATTCATTGCCAAAAATTTCTTTATCCGATTACCGAGCGAACGTCACCAAAATTTCTCTCTTCTTTTATGTCGACCGCGAACAATGGCGGTTCTCTTGAAATCGCAAGAAATGAGTTGACGATACTTATGAACCAAGTATTGTTGTGCGGTAAGACTCACGTAGTAGGTAAAAATCATAATAAATACTAATCTTCATGAATATTTAATCGGTTACGACTCACCTCAAGTTTATTTTCAAAAATCTTCCTCCGATTTATCATTCCCGCCCGTGACAACCGCGTCTCGAAATACCGCCGTGCGTTATTCACTTTCCACAGCGATCTCACCGTGTCAACATCCTCCCTCTATCCAGTCATTAATTTCCTTCTCCTTCTAATTTAATGCACTCCATCGAGAATGAAACCATCCTCGAATAAACTATGATGCTACGCCCGAGATCTAACGAGCCAGAGTTCGGCTCGGAAACTCAATAAAGTTCGCATTGCCGCGATATGTTACGAGACCATATGCGCGTTACGGCTGGGAGCTATCGTGCAATAATATTATCATCACTCTTGCATACAGCGACCGAGTTATGTAACGTGGCGAAAGATTAGAATGCAGGTACCCTTCGCTCCCAAGCGATCGGGAGGTAGAGTTCGAGGGACACATCCACGTCGTCGCAGAAAACAAGGCCGTACGGAAACATTTCCGATGGGACTCACCTTAGAACTCTTCTCGGACCTTCCCCCGAAGCACTTGCCTTGCGCTCAGAAGACGATGCCTTCCTTTGCGACGCTGCCGTATCTATTCGATCTTCTTGTTTCGACAGATAACCGATTCACACTACATTACGTTCACAATCGCATCACCCGCTGGGAATCGTTTAAACTTTAAAGCCGTAGGATTGATACGAAATCGCTTATTCCACTCGATTCACTAGTCACCAACGTTTTTCACGGGCAACGACCGCCAAGTGAGACGGGCAGATAGTTTGCCCTCTGTCGGATTTCAGTTAAGAAAACTTTCACACGACGAACGCTGTCGACCTATATCCGTTTTTCCTCATTCGAGCTTCCAAGTTTTACGTATCGAATTCAACCTTTGGCGATCTTTATGTTTAAAACTCCAGTAAGTTTCGTTTCTTCGAATAGACGAGAGATGGATCGATTTTCATTCATTGCTTAGTTACTGTCGAACGCGAATGTTAGATGCTTGCGAAAGTAACGAACCAGAATGGAAAGAACGACTGCAATGAATACAGGAAACAGCTTCCGCGGTGGATGTGTACAGAAAGGCGAGGACCGAATTAATAAAATGAAAAGAACTGCGCGATTTGAGGAGGGCTATTGAAGGAATTTATCCTGAAAACTAAATGCTTCGAAAGCGTGCAGTTTCAGGCTGGCCCTTTTTGTAAAAAATATTTTGTTACGAATCCTTCAAACCAGATGACAAAGTTCCTTTCAACAAATAATCCTTCACGGTCCATATTGAAACGCGGTTTACAACAAGTTTCACTGCATTTTGCCTGCCTCTTATGATCCCAATTCGCGAAGGGGAACTTAAAATCAGTCATAGAGAAATTGCGCGTGCGAGAGCGAGCGAACGCGACTGAGCTGATGAATCAAAGCAATCGTTTCACTTTTCATAAAAAGAGGACAGCAACTAAAAAATACTCAGCGAATTAATGCTCATCTACTACCTCTCACGCACCTCCGTATAAAACAACGATTATCTATAGCCAAAGGATATCGAGATTTCAAATAAGAAACATTAAATTATAATTGACTCTCCGTATAAGATTGGCATTCCTGTGGCACGCCCTTACGCGTTAAACCATTATAACGAGCTCGGGTGTGTTTGAGACCTTTCTCTCGAAAATGCACTTTCGCTTGCGGGTAGTAAAGACGAATGCAAATATATTTCAAAAGAAGCTTTATTCACTCTCTAACAACATTTCAATCTATAGCATATTTTATCCCAATTTCATGGTACTCTAAAGCTACGCTTCCCATTCGTGGTCCATGCTTGACGACTTATTCATCCGCATCCGGCCAATCGACTGTGCTGTAGTTCCTCGACGGCTGTCATCTACTCAGGAAAAATTTCACGCATTTGGAAGGAAAGGGATATTTAATCATTAAAGAATGCATTGATTACTTCACTTCAGGGAGAGAGGGAATCAGAAGTATTTAGGACCTGAAGAGCAGGAGCATCTTGCACTCATACTGTGGAGTGGGAATGTAAATTACACTTTTCCAGTCCAACGTAATATCCTCAAGTCGATGTGGATTGAGGTGTTTTGTTTTCGACAGTCAAGTAGAATGATCTGGGGTCAGTGAAACTTTTTTAAAGAGGGATACCACAAGAATCTCTGAAAGATTAAAAAAACAGCTGCAAAATAGAGAATCTATCCAAGAGTTTAAGGCCAATGCAATGGTCTTGACAACAAATGAGACATGCCACTGCCAAAGACATTTGCAGGAAACCATGGCAGAAGTAAAATCAATGCTGAAAACATCCTGCATATAAGGAGCTCAATATCATGCATCTTCTTCAGCATTTGTTGACTTGGAAATTGAACTCTAACAGTCGACTGAAAGGAGACCACCTGCCAAAGACCAGAAAAGCGTTGTGTGACGATGGAAGAATGGTGCATTAAATCCATCCAACCCTCGTCTCTGCTCCGAGGATGTATCGATGCAATATGCCAGAGGAGATGTTGCTCACAAGCCTTAAATAAGCGTGATGCCTGTGACATTGTAGGCCACGGTTTAGCTCTAGAATGCTAGGCGGCTCAGTAAAGGTAAAATGATCACTATTCAGGTACCAACAAGGATGTTGAAGTAAAAAATAAAGCCTCAATGGATTCATCCTTGCACATACCGACCGAAGGAGGTTACAAGATCCACAATTAAAGGAATCATCAGAAGGAATGAATGGAAATTCTTATTAGCGAAGGATAAACACAGCTGTATACGAAACAGCTGGTGGAGAAAAGATGCTTCAATGTTCTTTATTGGAGAGTCTTCCAAGATGCAGAACATACGATGGAAGATATACCATTGGGACCAAAGAAAATACGGTCGAAATCAATGAAATATTCAGGAGGAAGATCCTGCTATTATGCTCCACCAATGTATGCTTGAATCGTAGGCGATGGATGAAGAAGCGAATGAATGAAAAAGCGACCGAGCAATCTTGCAAGGTGAGGCAAGTTGGAAATCTTCAGTCCTTTTCAAAGGTCCACCGAAAATAATTCAAAGCAAACATTCGAGCTTCTGTAACACATTGGCGGCTGTAAACAGAGGACATGAAATGCATAGATAGGGACCTACGTTGGCAATAGGAGGTCCGAGGATACAACAAATCGTCCAGAATGAAGATGAAAAGAGCACCTGCTGAAAGGACACCAATTGTCGCAATCTTATTCATTTGAAAATGAAGGAAGAATTAAGAAAGTAAGGAGAGGAGATATAAAACATTATAACAACAAAGAAAGACCTAAGTGCAGGTGGAATGGAAACTGATGATGATAATGCTGAATGCTCATGGCACTTTCTTGTTACTCATCTTGATTTGCAGCAAAAAGTATTTCGTTCCTCCTCCACCAATATGAAACCGTATATTCGATCACTACATTAATGATGCATCAAATAATAGATGGACACATTCATGTCCATGTAAAAACAAGGGTGGCCAGTTGGAGGTCAAACCTTGGAAGAGTAATCTACTCACACAATTTCCACACAATGTCTTCCATAATCTAAGGACGGGCTTTGCAATTCATTCCGTGAAGACTCTGCCCTCACCTCGTGGATAGGATGGCGAAAGTTCCCCTTTCAAAAGGCATCCTGCAATTGAAAGAATTCATTAGAAGAGGAAGCATACTTCCAGAACCAAGGCTTAATTCTACTACAATAACACTCTCATGGCCATTCAATTCAATTAAAACTATGAATGGTTATTAATTTATGTGCAGTTCTCTTCAAACTTAACGACATTAAAATATGATATCACAGTGAGAGATCGCATGGTTGAAAACATATACTGTTTGTGGCAAAGCAGTTATTCGTAAAAAATAGGACTGTAAAACAGACGATGGCAAAAGGATTTGAGAGGTCAGAGCTTTGGCACGATCCAAAATGCAGAGAATAGCTTAATCTACGTCTTACCTAAATAAGATGTTAATAAATGGAAATTTATAAATTTCGAATTGCCGCTAAACATTTATCTCGCTTCTGATTGGCTGAAAATTATACCACCGCTGACAGTGCAGACACTGTATTGTTAAATTCATTGCCAAAAATTTCTTTATCCGATTACCGAGCGAACGTCACCAAAATTTCTCTCTTCTTTTATGTCGACCGCGAACAATGGCGGTTCTCTTGAAATCGCAAGAAATGAGTTGACGATACTTATGAACCAAGTATTGTTGTGCGGTAAGACTCACGTAGTAGGTAAAAATCATAATAAATACTAATCTTCATGAATATTTAATCGGTTACGACTCACCTCAAGTTTATTTTCAAAAATCTTCCTCCGATTTATCATTCCCGCCCGTGACAACCGCGTCTCGAAATACCGCCGTGCGTTATTCACTTTCCACAGCGATCTCACCGTGTCAACATCCTCCCTCTATCCAGTCATTAATTTCCTTCTCCTTCTAATTTAATGCACTCCATCGAGAATGAAACCATCCTCGAATAAACTATGATGCTACGCCCGAGATCTAACGAGCCAGAGTTCGGCTCGGAAACTCAATAAAGTTCGCATTGCCGCGATATGTTACGAGACCATATGCGCGTTACGGCTGGGAGCTATCGTGCAATAATATTATCATCACTCTTGCATACAGCGACCGAGTTATGTAACGTGGCGAAAGATTAGAATGCAGGTACCCTTCGCTCCCAAGCGATCGGGAGGTAGAGTTCGAGGGACACATCCACGTCGTCGCAGAAAACAAGGCCGTACGGAAACATTTCCGATGGGACTCACCTTAGAACTCTTCTCGGACCTTCCCCCGAAGCACTTGCCTTGCGCTCAGAAGACGATGCCTTCCTTTGCGACGCTGCCGTATCTATTCGATCTTCTTGTTTCGACAGATAACCGATTCACACTACATTACGTTCACAATCGCATCACCCGCTGGGAATCGTTTAAACTTTAAAGCCGTAGGATTGATACGAAATCGCTTATTCCACTCGATTCACTAGTCACCAACGTTTTTCACGGGCAACGACCGCCAAGTGAGACGGGCAGATAGTTTGCCCTCTGTCGGATTTCAGTTAAGAAAACTTTCACACGACGAACGCTGTCGACCTATATCCGTTTTTCCTCATTCGAGCTTCCAAGTTTTACGTATCGAATTCAACCTTTGGCGATCTTTATGTTTAAAACTCCAGTAAGTTTCGTTTCTTCGAAGAGACGAGAGATGGATCGATTTTCATTCATTGCTTAGTTACTGTCGAACGCGAATGTTAGATGCTTGCGAAAGTAACGAACCAGAATGGAAAGAACGACTGCAATGAATACAGGAAACAGCTTCCGCGGTGGATGTGTACAGAAAGGCGAGGACCGAATTAATAAAATGAAAAGAACTGCGCGATTTGAGGAGGGCTATTGAAGGAATTTATCCTGAAAACTAAATGCTTCGAAAGCGTGCAGTTTCAGGCTGGCTCTTTTTGTAAAAAATATTTTGTTACGAATCCTTCAAACCAGATGACAAAGTTCCTTTCAACAAATAATCCTTCACGGTCCATATTGAAACGCGGTTTACAACAAGTTTCACTGCATTTTGCCTGCCTCTTATGATCCCAATTCGCGAAGGGGAACTTAAAATCAGTCATAGAGAAATTGCGCGTGCGAGAGCGAGCGAACGCGACTGAGCTGATGAATCAAAGCAATCGTTTCACTTTTCATAAAAAGAGGACAGCAACTAAAAAATACTCAGCGAATTAATGCTCATCTACTACCTCTCACGCACCTCCGTATAAAACAACGATTATCTATAGCCAAAGGATATCGAGATTTCAAATAAGAAACATTAAATTATAATTGACTCTCCGTATAAGATTGGCATTCCTGTGGCACGCCCTTACGCGTTAAACCATTATAACGAGCTCGGGTGTGTTTGAGACCTTTCTCTCGAAAATGCACTTTCGCTTGCGGGTAGTAAAGACGAATGCAAATGTATTTCAAAAGAAGCTTTATTCACTCTCTAACAACATTTCAATCTATAGCATATTTTATCCCAATTTCATGGTACTCTAAAGCTACGCTTCCCATTCGTGGTCCATGCTTGACGACTTATTCATCCGCATCCGGCCAATCGACTGTGCTGTAGTTCCTCGACGGCTGTCATCTACTCAGGAGAAATTTCACGCATCTGGAAGGAAAGGGATATTTAATCATTAAAGAATGCATTGATTACTTCACTTCAGGGAGAGAGGGAATCAGAAGTATTTAGGACCTGAAGAGCAGGAGCATCTTGCACTCATACTGTGGAGTGGGAATGTAAATTACACTTTTCCAGTCCAACGTAATATCCTCAAGTCGATGTGGATTGAGGTGTTTTGTTTTCGACAGTCAAGTAGAATGATCTGGGGTCAGTGAAACTTTTTTAAAGAGGGATACCACAAGAATCTCTGAAAGATTAAAAAAACAGCTGCAAAATAGAGAATCTATCCAAGAGTTTAAGGCCAATGCAATGGTCTTGACAACAAATGAGACATGCCACTGCCAAAGACATTTGCAGGAAACCATGGCAGAAGTAAAATCAATGCTGAAAACATCCTGCATATAAGGAGCTCAATATCATGCATCTTCTTCAGCATTTGTTGACTTGGAAATTGAACTCTAACAGTCGACTGAAAGGAGACCACCTGCCAAAGACCAGAAAAGCGTTGTGTGACGATGGAAGAATGGTGCATTAAATCCATCCAACCCTCGTCTCTGCTCCGAGGATGTATCGATGCAATATGCCAGAGGAGATGTTGCTCACAAGCCTTAAATAAGCGTGATGCCTGTGACATTGTAGGCCACGGTTTAGCTCTAGAATGCTAGGCGGCTCAGTAAAGGTAAAATGATCACTATTCAGGTACCAACAAGGATGTTGAAGTAAAAAATAAAGCCTCAATGGATTCATCCTTGCACATACCGACCGAAGGAGGTTACAAGATCCACAATTAAAGGAATCATCAGAAGGAATGAATGGAAATTCTTATTAGCGAAGGATAAACACAGCTGTATACGAAACAGCTGGTGGAGAAAAGATGCTTCAATGTTCTTTATTGGAGAGTCTTCCAAGATGCAGAACATACGATGGAAGATATACCATTGGGACCAAAGAAAATACGGTCGAAATCAATGAAATATTCAGGAGGAAGATCCTGCTATTATGCTCCACCAATGTATGCTTGAATCGTAGGCGATGGATGAAGAAGCGAATGAATGAAAAAGCGACCGAGCAATCTTGCAAGGTGAGGCAAGTTGGAAATCTGCAGTCCTTTTCAAAGGTCCACCGAAAATAATTCAAAGCAAACATTCGAGCTTCTGTAACACATTGGCGGCTGTAAACAGAGGACATGAAATGCATAGATAGGGACCTACGTTGGCAATAGGAGGTCCGAGGATACAACAAATCGTCCAGAATGAAGATGAAAAGAGCACCTGCTGAAAGGACACCAATTGTCGCAATCTTATTCATTTGAAAATGAAGGAAGAATTAAGAAAGTAAGGAGAGGAGATATAAAACATTATAACAACAAAGAAAGACCTAAGTGCAGGTGGAATGGAAACTGATGATGATAATGCTGAATGCTCATGGCACTTTCTTGTTACTCATCTTGATTTGCAGCAAAAAGTATTTCGTTCCTCCTCCACCAATATGAAACCGTATATTCGATCACTACATTAATTATGCATCAAATAATAGATGGACACATTCATGTCCATGTAAAAACAAGGGTGGCCAGTTGGAGGTCAAACCTTGGAAGAGTAATCTACTCACACAATTTCCACACAATGTCTTCCATAATCTAAGGACGGGCTTTGCAATTCATTCCGTGAAGACTCTGCCCTCACCTCGTGGATAGGATGGCGAAAGTTCCCCTTTCAAAAGGCATCCTGCAATTGAAAGAATTCATTAGAAGAGGAAGCATACTTCCAGAACCAAGGCTTAATTCTACTACAATAACACTCTCATGGCCATTCAATTCAATTAAAACTATGAATGGTTATTAATTTATGTGCAGTTCTCTTCAAACTTAACGACATTAAAATATGATATCACAGTGAGAGATCGCATGGTTGAAAACATATACTGTTTGTGGCAAAGCAGTTATTCGTAAAAAATAGGACTGTAAAACAGACGATGGCAAAAGGATTTGAGAGGTCAGAGCTTTGGCACGATCCAAAATGCAGAGAATAGCTTAATCTACGTCTTACCTAAATTAGATGTTAATAAATGGAAATTTATAAATTTCGAATTGCCGCTAAACATTTATCTCGCTTCTGATTGGCTGAAAATTATACCACCGCTGACAGTGCAGACACTGTATTGTTAAATTCATTGCCAAAAATTTCTTTATCCGATTACCGAGCGAACGTCACCAAAATTTCTCTCTTCTTTTATGTCGACCGCGAACAATGGCGGTTCTCTTGAAATCGCAAGAAATGAGTTGACGATACTTATGAACCAAGTATTGTTGTGCGGTAAGACTCACGTAGTAGGTAAAAATCATAATAAATACTAATCTTCATGAATATTTAATCGGTTACGACTCACCTCAAGTTTATTTTCAAAAATCTTCCTCCGATTTATCATTCCCGCCCGTGACAACCGCGTCTCGAAATACCGCCGTGCGTTATTCACTTTCCACAGCGATCTCACCGTGTCAACATCCTCCCTCTATCCAGTCATTAATTTCCTTCTCCTTCTAATTTAATGCACTCCATCGAGGATGAAACCATCCTCGAATAAACTATGATGCTACGCCCGAGATCTAACGAGCCAGAGTTCGGCTCGGAAACTCAATAAAGTTCGCATTGCCGCGATATGTTACGAGACCATATGCGCGTTACGGCTGGGAGCTATCGTGCAATAATATTATCATCACTCTTGCATACAGCGACCGAGTTATGTAACGTGGCGAAAGATTAGAATGCAGGTACCCTTCGCTCCCAAGCGATCGGGAGGTAGAGTTCGAGGGACACATCCACGTCGTCGAAGAAAACAAGGCCGTACGGAAACATTTCCGATGGGACTCACCTTAGAACTCTTCTCGGACCTTCCCCCGAAGCACTTGCCTTGCGCTCAGAAGACGATGCCTTCCTTTGCGACGCTGCCGTATCTATTCGATCTTCCTGTTTCGACAGATAACCGATTCACACTACATTACGTTCACAATCGCATCACCCGCTGGGAATCGTTTAAACTTTAAAGCCGTAGGATTGATACGAAATCGCTTATTCCACTCGATTCACTAGTCACCAACGTTTTTCACGGGCAACGACCGCCAAGTGAGACGGGCAGATAGTTTGCCCTCTGTCGGATTTCAGTTAAGAAAACTTTCACACGACGAACGCTGTCGACCTATATCCGTTTTTCCTCATTCGAGCTTCCAAGTTTTACGTATCGAATTCAACCTTTGGCGATCTTTATGTTTAAAACTCCAGTAAGTTTCGTTTCTTCGAAGAGACGAGAGATGGATCGATTTTCATTCATTGCTTAGTTACTGTCGAACGCGAATGTTAGATGGTTGCGAAAGTAACGAACCAGAATGGAAAGAACGACTGCAATGAATACAGGAAACAGCTTCCGCGGTGGATGTGTACAGAAAGGCGAGGACCGAATTAATAAAATGAAAAGAACTGCGCGATTTGAGGAGGGCTATTGAAGGAATTTATCCTGAAAAGTAAATGCTTCGAAAGCGTGCAGTTTCAGGCTGGCCCTTTTTGTAAAAAATATTTTGTTACGAATCCTTCAAACCAGATGACAAAGTTCCTTTCAACAAATAATCCTTCACGGTCCATATTGAAACGCGGTTTACAACAAGTTTCACTGCATTTTGCCTGCCTCTTATGATCCCAATTCGCGAAGGGGAACTTAAAATCAGTCATAGAGAAATTGCGCGTGCGAGAGCGAGCGAACGCGACTGAGCTGATGAATCAAAGCAATCGTTTCACTTTTCATAAAAAGAGGACAGCAACTAAAAAATACTCAGCGAATTAATGCTCATCTACTACCTCTCACGCACCTCCGTATAAAACAACGATTATCTATAGCCAAAGGATATCGAGATTTCAAATAAGAAACATTAAATTATAATTGACTCTCCGTATAAGATTGGCATTCCTGTGGCACGCCCTTACGCGTTAAACCATTATAACGAGCTCGGGTGTGTTTGAGACCTTTCTCTCGAAAATGCACTTTCGCTTGCGGGTAGTAAAGACGAATGCAAATGTATTTCAAAAGAAGCTTTATTCACTCTCTAACAACATTTCAATCTATAGCATATTTTATCCCAATTTCATGGTACTCTAAAGCTACGCTTCCCATTCGTGGTCCATGCTTGACGACTTATTCATCCGCATCCGGCCAATCGACTGTGCTGTAGTTCCTCGACAGCTGTCATCTACTCAGGAGAAATTTCACGCATCTGGAAGGAAAGGGATATTTAATCATTAAAGAATGCATTGATTACTTCACTTCAGGGAGAGAGGGAATCAGAAGTATTTAGGACCTGAAGAGCAGGAGCATCTTGCACTCATACTGTGGAGTGGGAATGTAAATTACACTTTTCCAGTCCAACGTAATATCCTCAAGTCGATGTGGATTGAGGTGTTTTGTTTTCGACAGTCAAGTAGAATGATCTGGGGTCAGTGAAACTTTTTTAAAGAGGGATACCACAAGAATCTCTGAAAGATTAAAAAAACAGCTGCAAAATAGAGAATCTATCCAAGAGTTTAAGGCCAATGCAATGGTCTTGACAACAAATGAGACATGCCACTGCCAAAGACATTTGCAGGAAACCATGGCAGAAGTAAAATCAATGCTGAAAACATCCTGCATATAAGGAGCTCAATATCATGCATCTTCTTCAGCATTTGTTGACTTGGAAATTGAACTCTAACAGTCGACTGAAAGGAGACCACCTGCCAAAGACCAGAAAAGCGTTGTGTGACGATGGAAGAATGGTGCATTAAATCCATCCAACCCTCGTCTCTGCTCCGAGGATGTATCGATGCAATATGCCAGAGGAGATGTTGCTCACAAGCCTTAAATAAGCGTGATGCCTGTGACATTGTAGGCCACGGTTTAGCTCTAGAATGCTAGGCGGCTCAGTAAAGGTAAAATGATCACTATTCAGGTACCAACAAGGATGTTGAAGTAAAAAATAAAGCCTCAATGGATTCATCCTTGCACATACCGACCGAAGGAGGTTACAAGATCCACAATTAAAGGAATCATCAGAAGGAATGAATGGAAATTCTTATTAGCGAAGGATAAACACAGCTGTATACGAAACAGCTGGTGGAGAAAAGATGCTTCAATGTTCTTTATTGGAGAGTCTTCCAAGATGCAGAACATACGATGGAAGATATACCATTGGGACCAAAGAAAATACGGTCGAAATCAATGAAATATTCAGGAGGAAGATCCTGCTATTATGCTCCACCAATGTATGCTTGAATCGTAGGCGATGGATGAAGAAGCGAATGAATGAAAAAGCGACCGAGCAATCTTGCAAGGTGAGGCAAGTTGGAAATCTTCAGTCCTTTTCAAAGGTCCACCGAAAATAATTCAAAGCAAACATTCGAGCTTCTGTAACACATTGGCGGCTGTAAACAGAGGACATGAAATGCATAGATAGGGACCTACGTTGGCAATAGGAGGTCCGAGGATACAACAAATCGTCCAGAATGAAGATGAAAAGAGCACCTGCTGAAAGGACACCAATTGTCGCAATCTTATTCATTTGAAAATGAAGGAAGAATTAAGAAAGTAAGGAGAGGAGATATAAAACATTATAACAACAAAGAAAGACCTAAGTGCAGGTGGAATGGAAACTGATGATGATAATGCTGAATGCTCATGGCACTTTCTTGTTACTCATCTTGATTTGCAGCAAAAAGTATTTCGTTCCTCCTCCACCAATATGAAACCGTATATTCGATCACTACATTAATTATGCATCAAATAATAGATGGACACATTCATGTCCATGTAAAAACAAGGGTGGCCAGTTGGAGGTCAAACCTTGGAAGAGTAATCTACTCACACAATTTCCACACAATGTCTTCCATAATCTAAGGACGGGCTTTGCAATTCATTCCGTGAAGACTCTGCCCTCACCTCGTGGATAGGATGGCGAAAGTTCCCCTTTCAAAAGGCATCCTGCAATTGAAAGAATTCATTAGAAGAGGAAGCATACTTCCAGAACCAAGGCTTAATTCTACTACAATAACACTCTCATGGCCATTCAATTCAATTAAAACTATGAATGGTTATTAATTTATGTGCAGTTCTCTTCAAACTTAACGACATTAAAATATTATATCACAGTGAGAGATTGCATGGTTGAAAACATATACTGTTTGTGGCAAAGCAGTTATTCGTAAAAAATAGGACTGTAAAACAGACGATGGCAAAAGGATTTGAGAGGTCAGAGCTTTGGCACGATCCAAAATGCAGAGAATAGCTTAATCTACGTCTTACCTAAATTAGATGTTAATAAATGGAAATTTATAAATTTCGAATTGCCGCTAAACATTTATCTCGCTTCTGATTGGCTGAAAATTATACCACCGCTGACAGTGCAGACACTGTATTGTTAAATTCATTGCCAAAAATTTCTTTGTCCGATTACCGAGCGAACGTCACCAAAATTTCTCTCTTCTTTTATGTCGACCGCGAACAATGGCGGTTCTCTTGAAATCGCAAGAAATGAGTTGACGATACTTATGAACCAAGTATTGTTGTGCGGTAAGACTCACGTAGTAGGTAAAAATCATAATAAATACTAATCTTCATGAATATTTAATCGGTTACGACTCACCTCAAGTTTATTTTCAAAAATCTTCCTCCGATTTATCATTCCCGCCCGTGACAACCGCGTCTCGAAATACCGCCGTGCGTTATTCACTTTCCACAGCGATCTCACCGTGTCAACATCCTCCCTCTATCCAGTCATTAATTTCCTTCTCCTTCTAATTTAATGCACTCCATCGAGGATGAAACCATCCTCGAATAAACTATGATGCTACGCCCGAGATCTAACGAGCCAGAGTTCGGCTCGGAAACTCAATAAAGTTCGCATTGCCGCGATATGTTACGAGACCATATGCGCGTTACGGCTGGGAGCTATCGTGCAATAATATTATCATCACTCTTGCATACAGCGACCGAGTTATGTAACGTGGCGAAAGATTAGAATGCAGGTACCCTTCGCTCCCAAGCGATCGGGAGGTAGAGTTCGAGGGACACATCCACGTCGTCGAAGAAAACAAGGCCGTACGGAAACATTTCCGATGGGACTCACCTTAGAACTCTTCTCGGACCTTCCCCCGAAGCACTTGCCTTGCGCTCAGAAGACGATGCCTTCCTTTGCGACGCTGCCGTATCTATTCGATCTTCTTGTTTCGACAGATAACCGATTCACACTACATTACGTTCACAATCGCATCACCCGCTGGGAATCGTTAAATCTTTAAAGCCGTAGGATTGATACGAAATCGCTTATTCCACTCGATTCACTAGTCACCAACGTTTTTCACGGGCAACGACCGCCAAGTGAGACGGGCAGATAGTTTGCCCTCTGTCGGATTTCAGTTAAGAAAACTTTCACACGACGAACGCTGTCGACCTATATCCGTTTTTCCTCATTCGAGCTTCCAAGTTTTACGTATCGAATTCAACCTTTGGCGATCTTTATGTTTAAAACTCCAGTAAGTTTCGTTTCTTCGAAGAGACGAGAGATGGATCGATTTTCATTCATTGCTTAGTTACTGTCGAACGCGAATGTTAGATGGTTGCGAAAGTAACGAACCAGAATGGAAAGAACGACTGCAATGAATACAGGAAACAGCTTCCGCGGTGGATGTGTACAGAAAGGCGAGGACCGAATTAATAAAATGAAAAGAACTGCGCGATTTGAGGAGGGCTATTGAAGGAATTTATCCTGAAAAGTAAATGCTTCGAAAGCGTGCAGTTTCAGGCTGGCCCTTTTTGTAAAAAATATTTTGTTACGAATCCTTCAAACCAGATGACAAAGTTCCTTTCAACAAATAATCCTTCACGGTCCATATTGAAACGCGGTTTACAACAAGTTTCACTGCATTTTGCCTGCCTCTTATGATCCCAATTCGCGAAGGGGAACTTAAAATCAGTCATAGAGAAATTGCGCGTGCGAGAGCGAGCGAACGCGACTGAGCTGATGAATCAAAGCAATCGTTTCACTTTTCATAAAAAGAGGACAGCAACTAAAAAATACTCAGCGAATTAATGCTCATCTACTACCTCTCACGCACCTCCGTATAAAACAACGATTATCTATAGCCAAAGGATATCGAGATTTCAAATAAGAAACATTAAATTATAATTGACTCTCCGTATAAGATTGGCATTCCTGTGGCACGCCCTTACGCGTTAAACCATTATAACGAGCTCGGGTGTGTTTGAGACCTTTCTCTCGAAAACGCACTTTCGCTTGCGGGTAGTAAAACACGAATGCAAATGTATATCAAAAGAAGCTTTATTTACTGTCTAATAACATTTCAATCACTAGCATATTTTATCCCAATTTCATGGTACTCTTAGGCTACGCTTTCCATCCGTGGTCCATGCTTGACGACTTATTCATCCGCATCCGGCCAATCGACTGTGCTGTAGTTCCTCGACGGCTGTCATCTACTCAGGAGAAATTTCACGCATCTGGAAGGAAAGGGATATTTAATCATTAAAGAATGCATTGATTACTTCACTTCAGGGAGAGAGGGAATCAGAAGTATTTAGGACCTGAAGAGCAGGAGCATCTTGCACTCATACTGTGGAGTGGGAATGTAAATTACACTTTTCCAGTCCAACGTAATATCCTCAAGTCGATGTGGATTGAGGTGTTTTGTTTTCGACAGTCAAGTAGAATGATCTGGGGTCAGTGAAACTTTTTTAAAGAGGGATACCACAAGAATCTCTGAAAGATTAAAAAAACAGCTGCAAAATAGAGAATCTATCCAAGAGTTTAAGGCCAATGCAATGGTCTTGACAACAAATGAGACATGCCACTGCCAAAGACATTTGCAGGAAACCATGGCAGAAGTAAAATCAATGCTGAAAACATCCTGCATATAAGGAGCTCAATATCATGCATCTTCTTCAGCATTTGTTGACTTGGAAATTGAACTCTAACAGTCGACTGAAAGGAGACCACCTGCCAAAGACCAGAAAAGCGTTGTGTGACGATGGAAGAATGGTGCATTAAATCCATCCAACCCTCGTCTCTGCTCCGAGGATGTATCGATGCAATATGCCAGAGGAGATGTTGCTCACAAGCCTTAAATAAGCGTGATGCCTGTGACATTGTAGGCCACGGTTTAGCTCTAGAATGCTAGGCGGCTCAGTAAAGGTAAAATGATCACTATTCAGGTACCAACAAGGATGTTGAAGTAAAAAATAAAGCCTCAATGGATTCATCCTTGCACATACCGACCGAAGGAGGTTACAAGATCCACAATTAAAGGAATCATCAGAAGGAATGAATGGAAATTCTTATTAGCGAAGGATAAACACAGCTGTATACGAAACAGCTGGTGGAGAAAAGATGCTTCAATGTTCTTTATTGGAGAGTCTTCCAAGATGCAGAACATACGATGGAAGATATACCATTGGGACCAAAGAAAATACGGTCGAAATCAATGAAATATTCAGGAGGAAGATCCTGCTATTATGCTCCACCAATGTATGCTTGAATCGTAGGCGATGGATGAAGAAGCGAATGAATGAAAAAGCGACCGAGCAATCTTGCAAGGTGAGGCAAGTTGGAAATCTTCAGTCCTTTTCAAAGGTCCACCGAAAATAATTCAAAGCAAACATTCGAGCTTCTGTAACACATTGGCGGCTGTAAACAGAGGACAGGAAATGCATAGATAGGGACCTACGTTGGCAATAGGAGGTCCGAGGATACAACAAATCGTCCAGAATGAAGATGAAAAGAGCACCTGCTGAAAGGACACCAATTGTCGCAATCTTATTCATTTGAAAATGAAGGAAGAATTAAGAAAGTAAGGAGAGGAGATATAAAACATTATAACAACAAAGAAAGACCTAAGTGCAGGTGGAATGGAAACTGATGATGATAATGCTGAATGCTCATGGCACTTTCTTGTTACTCATCTTGATTTGCAGCAAAAAGTATTTCGTTCCTCCTCCACCAATATGAAACCGTATATTCGATCACTACATTAATTATGCATCAAATAATAGATGGACACATTCATGTCCATGTAAAAACAAGGGTGGCCAGTTGGAGGTCAAACCTTGGAAGAGTAATCTACTCACACAATTTCCACACAATGTCTTCCATAATCTAAGGACGGGCTTTGCAATTCATTCCGTGAAGACTCTGCCCTCACCTCGTGGATAGGATGGCGAAAGTTCCCCTTTCAAAAGGCATCCTGCAATTGAAAGAATTCATTAGAAGAGGAAGCATACTTCCAGAACCAAGGCTTAATTCTACTACAATAACACTCTCATGGCCATTCAATTCAATTAAAACTATGAATGGTTATTAATTTATGTGCAGTTCTCTTCAAACTAAACGACATTAAAATATGATATCACAGTGAGAGATCGCATGGTTGAAAACATATACTGTTTGTGGCAAAGCAGTTATTCGTAAAAAATAGGACTGTAAAACAGACGATGGCAAAAGGATTTGAGAGGTCAGAGCTTTGGCACGATCCAAAATGCAGAGAATAGCTTAATCTACGTCTTACCTAAATTAGATGTTAATAAATGGAAATTTATAAATTTCGAATTGCCGCTAAACATTTATCTCGCTTCTGATTGGCTGAAAATTATACCACCGCTGACAGTGCAGACACTGTATTGTTAAATTCATTGCCAAAAATTTCTTTGTCCGATTACCGAGCGAACGTCACCAAAATTTCTCTCTTCTTTTATGTCGACCGCGAACAATGGCGGTTCTCTTGAAATCGCAAGAAATGAGTTGACGATACTTATGAACCAAGTATTGTTGTGCGGTAAGACTCACGTAGTAGGTAAAAATCATAATAAATACTAATCTTCATGAATATTTAATCGGTTACGACTCACCTCAAGTTTATTTTCAAAAATCTTCCTCCGATTTATCATTCCCGCCCGTGACAACCGCGTCTCGAAATACCGCCGTGCGTTATTCACTTTCCACAGCGATCTCACCGTGTCAACATCCTCCCTCTATCCAGTCATTAATTTCCTTCTCCTTCTAATTTAATGCACTCCATCGAGGATGAAACCATCCTCGAATAAACTATGATGCTACGCCCGAGATCTAACGAGCCAGAGTTCGGCTCGGAAACTCAATAAAGTTCGCATTGCCGCGATATGTTACGAGACCATATGCGCGTTACGGCTGGGAGCTATCGTGCAATAATATTATCATCACTCTTGCATACAGCGACCGAGTTATGTAACGTGGCGAAAGATTAGAATGCAGGTACCCTTCGCTCCCAAGCGATCGGGAGGTAGAGTTCGAGGGACACATCCACGTCGTCGAAGAAAACAAGGCCGTACGGAAACATTTCCGATGGGACTCACCTTAGAACTCTTCTCGGACCTTCCCCCGAAGCACTTGCCTTGCGCTCAGAAGACGATGCCTTCCTTTGCGACGCTTCCGTATCTATTCGATCTTCTTGTTTCGACAGATAACCGATTCACACTACATTACGTTCACAATCGCATCACCCGCTGGGAATCGTTAAAACTTTAAAGCCGTAGGATTGATACGAAATCGCTTATTCCACTCGATTCACTAGTCACCAACGTTTTTCACGGGCAACGACCGCCAAGTGAGGCGGGCAGATAGTTTGCCCTCTGTCGGATTTCAGTTAAGAAAACTTTCCCTACGACGAACGCTGTCGACCTATATCCGTTTTTCCTCATTCGAGCTTCCAAGTTTTACGTATCGAATTCAACCTTTGGCGATCTTTATGTTTAAAACTCCATCAAGTTTCGTTTCTTCGAAGAGACGAGAGATGGATCGATTTTCATTCATTGCTTAGTTACTGTCGAACGCGAGTGTTAGATGCTTGCGAAAGTAACGAACCAGAATGGAAAGAACGACTGCAATGAATACAGGAAACAGCTTCCGCGGTGGATGTGTACAGAAAGGCGAGGACCGAATTAATAAAATGAAAAGAACTGCGCGATTTGAGGAGGGCTATTGAAGGAATTTATCCTGAAAACTAAATGCTTCGAAAGCGTGCAGTTTCAGGCTGGCCCTTTTTGTAAAAAATATTTTGTTACGAATCCTTCAAACCAGATGACAAAGTCCCTTTCAACAAATAATCCTTCACGGTCCATATTGAAACGCGGTTTACAACAAGTTTCACTGCATTTTGCCTGCCTCTTATGATCCCAATTCGCGAAGGGGAACTTAAAATCAGTCATAGAGAAATTGCGCGTGCGAGAGCGAGCGAACGCGACTGAGCTGATGAATCAAAGCAATCGTTTCACTTTTCATAAAAAGAGGACAGCAACTAAAAAATACTCAGCGAATTAATGCTCATCTACTACCTCTCACGCACCTCCGTATAAAACAACGATTATCTATAGCCAAAGGATATCGAGATTTCAAATAAGAAACATTAAATTATAATTGACTCTCCGTATAAGATTGGCATTCCTGTGGCACGCCCTTACGCGTTAAACCATTATAACGAGCTCGGGTGTGTTTGAGACCTTTCTCTCGAAAATGCACTTTCGCTTGCGGGTAGTAAAGACGAATGCAAATGTATTTCAAAAGAAGCTTTATTCACTCTCTAACAACATTTCAATCTATAGCATATTTTATCCCAATTTCATGGTACTCTAAAGCTACGCTTCCCATTCGTGGTCCATGCTTGACGACTTATTCATCCGCATCCGGCCAATCGACTGTGCTGTAGTTCCTCGACAGCTGTCATCTACTCAGGAGAAATTTCACGCATCTGGAAGGAAAGGGATATTTAATCATTAAAGAATGCATTGATTACTTCACTTCAGGGAGAGAGGGAATCAGAAGTATTTAGGACCTGAAGAGCAGGAGCATCTTGCACTCATACTGTGGAGTGGGAATGTAAATTACACTTTTCCAGTCCAACGTAATATCCTCAAGTCGATGTGGATTGAGGTGTTTTGTTTTCGACAGTCAAGTAGAATGATCTGGGGTCAGTGAAACTTTTTTAAAGAGGGATACCACAAGAATCTCTGAAAGATTAAAAAAACAGCTGCAAAATAGAGAATCTATCCAAGAGTTTAAGGCCAATGCAATGGTCTTGACAACAAATGAGACATGCCACTGCCAAAGACATTTGCAGGAAACCATGGCAGAAGTAAAATCAATGCTGAAAACATCCTGCATATAAGGAGCTCAATATCATGCATCTTCTTCAGCATTTGTTGACTTGGAAATTGAACTCTAACAGTCGACTGAAAGGAGACCACCTGCCAAAGACCAGAAAAGCGTTGTGTGACGATGGAAGAATGGTGCATTAAATCCATCCAACCCTCGTCTCTGCTCCGAGGATGTATCGATGCAATATGCCAGAGGAGATGTTGCTCACAAGCCTTAAATAAGCGTGATGCCTGTGACATTGTAGGCCACGGTTTAGCTCTAGAATGCTAGGCGGCTCAGTAAAGGTAAAATGATCACTATTCAGGTACCAACAAGGATGTTGAAGTAAAAAATAAAGCCTCAATGGATTCATCCTTGCACATACCGACCGAAGGAGGTTACAAGATCCACAATTAAAGGAATCATCAGAAGGAATGAATGGAAATTCTTATTAGCGAAGGATAAACACAGCTGTATACGAAACAGCTGGTGGAGAAAAGATGCTTCAATGTTCTTTATTGGAGAGTCTTCCAAGATGCAGAACATACGATGGAAGATATACCATTGGGACCAAAGAAAATACGGTCGAAATCAATGAAATATTCAGGAGAAAGATCCTGCTATTATGCTCCACCAATGTATGCTTGAATCGTAGGCGATGGATGAAGAAGCGAATGAATGAAAAAGCGACCGAGCAATCTTGCAAGGTGAGGCAAGTTGGAAATCTTCAGTCCTTTTCAAAGGTCCACCGAAAATAATTCAAAGCAAACATTCGAGCTTCTGTAACACATTGGCGGCTGTAAACAGAGGACATGAAATGCATAGATAGGGACCTACGTTGGCAATAGGAGGTCCGAGGATACAACAAATCGTCCAGAATGAAGATGAAAAGAGCACCTGCTGAAAGGACACCAATTGTCGCAATCTTATTCATTTGAAAATGAAGGAAGAATTAAGAAAGTAAGGAGAGGAGATATAAAACATTATAACAACAAAGAAAGACCTAAGTGCAGGTGGAATGGAAACTGATGATGATAATGCTGAATGCTCATGGCACTTTCTTGTTACTCATCTTGATTTGCAGCAAAAAGTATTTCGTTCCTCCTCCACCAATATGAAACCGTATATTCGATCACTACATTAATTATGCATCAAATAATAGATGGACACATTCATGTCCATGTAAAAACAAGGGTGGCCAGTTGGAGGTCAAACCTTGGAAGAGTAATCTACTCACACAATTTCCACACAATGTCTTCCATAATCTAAGGACGGGCTTTGCAATTCATTCCGTGAAGACTCTGCCCTCACCTCGTGGATAGGATGGCGAAAGTTCCCCTTTCAAAAGGCATCCTGCAATTGAAAGAATTCATTAGAAGAGGAAGCATACTTCCAGAACCAAGGCTTAATTCTACTACAATAACACTCTCATGGCCATTCAATTCAATTAAAACTATGAATGGTTATTAATTTATGTGCAGTTCTCTTCAAACTAAACGACATTAAAATATGATATCACAGTGAGAGATCGCATGGTTGAAAACATATACTGTTTGTGGCAAAGCAGTTATTCGTAAAAAATAGGACTGTAAAACAGACGATGGCAAAAGGATTTGAGAGGTCAGAGCTTTGGCACGATCCAAAATGCAGAGAATAGCTTAATCTACGTCTTACCTAAATTAGATGTTAATAAATGGAAATTTATAAATTTCGAATTGCCGCTAAACATTTATCTCGCTTCTGATTGGCTGAAAATTATACCACCGCTGACAGTGCAGACACTGTATTGTTAAATTCATTGCCAAAAATTTCTTTGTCCGATTACCGAGCGAACGTCACCAAAATTTCTCTCTTCTTTTATGTCGACCGCGAACAATGGCGGTTCTCTTGAAATCGCAAGAAATGAGTTGACGATACTTATGAACCAAGTATTGTTGTGCGGTAAGACTCACGTAGTAGGTAAAAATCATAATAAATACTAATCTTCATGAATATTTAATCGGTTACGACTCACCTCAAGTTTATTTTCAAAAATCTTCCTCCGATTTATCATTCCCGCCCGTGACAACCGCGTCTCGAAATACCGCCGTGCGTTATTCACTTTCCACAGCGATCTCACCGTGTCAACATCCTCCCTCTATCCAGTCATTAATTTCCTTCTCCTTCTAATTTAATGCACTCCATCGAGGATGAAACCATCCTCGAATAAACTATGATGCTACGCCCGAGATCTAACGAGCCAGAGTTCGGCTCGGAAACTCAATAAAGTTCGCATTGCCGCGATATGTTACGAGACCATATGCGCGTTACGGCTGGGAGCTATCGTGCAATAATATTATCATCACTCTTGCATACAGCGACCGAGTTATGTAACGTGGCGAAAGATTAGAATGCAGGTACCCTTCGCTCCCAAGCGATCGGGAGGTAGAGTTCGAGGGACACATCCACGTCGTCGAAGAAAACAAGGCCGTACGGAAACATTTCCGATGGGACTCACCTTAGAACTCTTCTCGGACCTTCCCCCGAAGCACTTGCCTTGCGCTCAGAAGACGATGCCTTCCTTTGCGACGCTTCCGTATCTATTCGATCTTCTTGTTTCGACAGATAACCGATTCACACTACATTACGTTCACAATCGCATCACCCGCTGGGAATCGTTAAAACTTTAAAGCCGTAGGATTGATACGAAATCGCTTATTCCACTCGATTCACTAGTCACCAACGTTTTTCACGGGCAACGACCGCCAAGTGAGGCGGGCAGATAGTTTGCCCTCTGTCGGATTTCAGTTAAGAAAACTTTCCCTACGACGAACGCTGTCGACCTATATCCGTTTTTCCTCATTCGAGCTTCCAAGTTTTACGTATCGAATTCAACCTTTGGCGATCTTTATGTTTAAAACTCCATCAAGTTTCGTTTCTTCGAAGAGACGAGAGATGGATCGATTTTCATTCATTGCTTAGTTACTGTCGAACGCGAGTGTTAGATGCTTGCGAAAGTAACGAACCAGAATGGAAAGAACGACTGCAATGAATACAGGAAACAGCTTCCGCGGTGGATGTGTACAGAAAGGCGAGGACCGAATTAATAAAATGAAAAGAACTGCGCGATTTGAGGAGGGCTATTGAAGGAATTTATCCTGAAAACTAAATGCTTCGAAAGCGTGCAGTTTCAGGCTGGCCCTTTTTGTAAAAAATATTTTGTTACGAATCCTTCAAACCAGATGACAAAGTCCCTTTCAACAAATAATCCTTCACGGTCCATATTGAAACGCGGTTTACAACAAGTTTCACTGCATTTTGCCTGCCTCTTATGATCCCAATTCGCGAAGGGGAACTTAAAATCAGTCATAGAGAAATTGCGCGTGCGAGAGCGAGCGAACGCGACTGAGCTGATGAATCAAAGCAATCGTTTCACTTTTCATAAAAAGAGGACAGCAACTAAAAAATACTCAGCGAATTAATGCTCATCTACTACCTCTCACGCACCTCCGTATAAAACAACGATTATCTATAGCCAAAGGATATCGAGATTTCAAATAAGAAACATTAAATTATAATTGACTCTCCGTATAAGATTGGCATTCCTGTGGCACGCCCTTACGCGTTAAACCATTATAACGAGCTCGGGTGTGTTTGAGACCTTTCTCTCGAAAATGCACTTTCGCTTGCGGGTAGTAAAGACGAATGCAAATGTATTTCAAAAGAAGCTTTATTCACTCTCTAACAACATTTCAATCTATAGCATATTTTATCCCAATTTCATGGTACTCTAAAGCTACGCTTCCCATTCGTGGTCCATGCTTGACGACTTATTCATCCGCATCCGGCCAATCGACTGTGCTGTAGTTCCTCGACAGCTGTCATCTACTCAGGAGAAATTTCACGCATCTGGAAGGAAAGGGATATTTAATCATTAAAGAATGCATTGATTACTTCACTTCAGGGAGAGAGGGAATCAGAAGTATTTAGGACCTGAAGAGCAGGAGCATCTTGCACTCATACTGTGGAGTGGGAATGTAAATTACACTTTTCCAGTCCAACGTAATATCCTCAAGTCGATGTGGATTGAGGTGTTTTGTTTTCGACAGTCAAGTAGAATGATCTGGGGTCAGTGAAACTTTTTTAAAGAGGGATACCACAAGAATCTCTGAAAGATTAAAAAAACAGCTGCAAAATAGAGAATCTATCCAAGAGTTTAAGGCCAATGCAATGGTCTTGACAACAAATGAGACATGCCACTGCCAAAGACATTTGCAGGAAACCATGGCAGAAGTAAAATCAATGCTGAAAACATCCTGCATATAAGGAGCTCAATATCATGCATCTTCTTCAGCATTTGTTGACTTGGAAATTGAACTCTAACAGTCGACTGAAAGGAGACCACCTGCCAAAGACCAGAAAAGCGTTGTGTGACGATGGAAGAATGGTGCATTAAATCCATCCAACCCTCGTCTCTGCTCCGAGGATGTATCGATGCAATATGCCAGAGGAGATGTTGCTCACAAGCCTTAAATAAGCGTGATGCCTGTGACATTGTAGGCCACGGTTTAGCTCTAGAATGCTAGGCGGCTCAGTAAAGGTAAAATGATCACTATTCAGGTACCAACAAGGATGTTGAAGTAAAAAATAAAGCCTCAATGGATTCATCCTTGCACATACCGACCGAAGGAGGTTACAAGATCCACAATTAAAGGAATCATCAGAAGGAATGAATGGAAATTCTTATTAGCGAAGGATAAACACAGCTGTATACGAAACAGCTGGTGGAGAAAAGATGCTTCAATGTTCTTTATTGGAGAGTCTTCCAAGATGCAGAACATACGATGGAAGATATACCATTGGGACCAAAGAAAATACGGTCGAAATCAATGAAATATTCAGGAGAAAGATCCTGCTATTATGCTCCACCAATGTATGCTTGAATCGTAGGCGATGGATGAAGAAGCGAATGAATGAAAAAGCGACCGAGCAATCTTGCAAGGTGAGGCAAGTTGGAAATCTTCAGTCCTTTTCAAAGGTCCACCGAAAATAATTCAAAGCAAACATTCGAGCTTCTGTAACACATTGGCGGCTGTAAACAGAGGACATGAAATGCATAGATAGGGACCTACGTTGGCAATAGGAGGTCCGAGGATACAACAAATCGTCCAGAATGAAGATGAAAAGAGCACCTGCTGAAAGGACACCAATTGTCGCAATCTTATTCATTTGAAAATGAAGGAAGAATTAAGAAAGTAAGGAGAGGAGATATAAAACATTATAACAACAAAGAAAGACCTAAGTGCAGGTGGAATGGAAACTGATGATGATAATGCTGAATGCTCATGGCACTTTCTTGTTACTCATCTTGATTTGCAGCAAAAAGTATTTCGTTCCTCCTCCACCAATATGAAACCGTATATTCGATCACTACATTAATTATGCATCAAATAATAGATGGACACATTCATGTCCATGTAAAAACAAGGGTGGCCAGTTGGAGGTCAAACCTTGGAAGAGTAATCTACTCACACAATTTCCACACAATGTCTTCCATAATCTAAGGACGGGCTTTGCAATTCATTCCGTGAAGACTCTGCCCTCACCTCGTGGATAGGATGGCGAAAGTTCCCCTTTCAAAAGGCATCCTGCAATTGAAAGAATTCATTAGAAGAGGAAGCATACTTCCAGAACCAAGGCTTAATTCTACTACAATAACACTCTCATGGCCATTCAATTCAATTAAAACTATGAATGGTTATTAATTTATGTGCAGTTCTCTTCAAACTTAACGACATTAAAATATTATATCACAGTGAGAGATGGCATGGTTGAAAACATATACTGTTTGTGGCAAAGCAGTTATTCGTAAAAAATAGGACTGTAAAACAGACGATGGCAAAAGGATTTGAGAGGTCAGAGCTTTGGCACGATCCAAAATGCAGAGAATAGCTTAATCTACGTCTTACCTAAATTAGATGTTAATAAATGGAAATTTATAAATTTCGAATTGCCGCTAAACATTTATCTCGCTTCTGATTGGCTGAAAATTATACCACCGCTGACAGTGCAGACACTGTATTGTTAAATTCATTGCCAAAAATTTCTTTATCCGATTACCGAGCGAACGTCACCAAAATTTCTCTCTTTTATGTCGACCGCGAACAATGGCGGTTCTCTTGAAATCGCAAGAAATGAGTTGACGATACTTATGAACCAAGTATTGTTGTGCGGTAAGACTCACGTAGTAGGTAAAAATCATAATAAATACTAATCTTCATGAATATTTAATCGGTTACGACTCACCTCAAGTTTATTTTCAAAAATCTTCCTCCGATTTATCATTCCCGCCGGTGACAACCGCGTCTCGAAATACCGCCGTGCGTTATTCACTTTCCACAGCGACCTCACCGTGTCAACTTCCTCCCTCTATCCAGTCATTAATTTCCTTCTCCTTCTAATTTAATGCACTCCATTGAGGATGAAACCATCCTCGAATAAACTATGATGCTACGCCCGAGATCTAACGAGCCAGAGTTCGGCTCGGAAACTCAATAAAGTTCGCATTTCCGCGATATGTTACGAGACCATATGCGCGTTACGGCTGGGAGCTATCGTGCAATAATATTATCATCACTCTTGCATACAGCGACCGAGTTATGTAACGTGGCGAAAGATTGGAATGCAGGTACCCTTCGCTCCCAAGCGATCGGTAGGTAGAGTTCGAGGGACACATCCACGTCGTCGCAGAAAACAAGGCCGTACGGAAACATTTCCGATGGGACTCACCTTAGAACTCTTCTCGGACCTTCCCCCGAAGCACTTGCCTTGCGCTCAGAAGACGATGCCTTCCTTTGCGACGCTGCCGTATCTATTCGATCTTCTTGTCTCGACAGATAACCGATTCACACTACATTACGTTCACAATCGCATCACCCGCTGGGAATCGTTTAAACTTTAAAGCCGTAGGATTGATACGAAATCGCTTATTCCGCTCGATTCACTAGTCACCAACGTTTTTCACGGGCAACGACCGCCAAGTGAGACGGGCAGATAGTTTGCCCTCTGTCGGATTTCAGTTAAGAAAACTTTCACACGACGAACGCTGTCGACCTATATCCGTTTTTCCTCATTCGAGCTTCCAAGTTTTACGTATCGAATTCAACCTTTGGCGATCTTTATGTTTAAAACTCCATCAAGTTTCGTTTCTTCGAAGAGACGAGAGATGGATCGATTTTCATTCATTGCTTAGTTACTGTCGAACGCGAATGTTAGATGGTTGCGAAGGTAACGAACCAGAATGGAAAGAACGACTGCAATGAATACAGGAAACAGCTTCCGCGGTGGATGTGTACAGAAAGGCGAGGACCGAATTAATAAAATGAAAAGAACTGCGCGATTTGAGGAGGGCTATTGAAGGAATTTATCCTGAAAACTAAATGCTTCGAAAGCGTGCAGTTTCAGGCTGGCCCTTTTTGTAAAAAATATTTTGTTACGAATCCTTCAAACCAGATGACAAAGTTCCTTTCAACAAATAATCCTTCACGGTCCATATTGAAACGCGGTTTACAACAAGTTTCACTGCATTTTGCCTGCCTCTTATGATCCCAATTCGCGAAGGGGAACTTAAAATCAGTCATAGAGAAATTGCGCGTGCGAGAGCGAGCGAACGCGACTGAGCTGATGAATCAAAGCAATCGTTTCACTTTTCATAAAAAGAGGACAGCAACTAAAAAATACTCAGCGAATTAATGCTCATCTACTACCTCTCACGCACCTCCGTATAAAACAACGATTATCTATAGCCAAAGGATATCGAGATTTCAAATAAGAAACATTAAATTATAATTGACTCTCCGTATAAGATTGGCATTCCTGTGGCACGCCCTTACGCGTTAAACCATTATAACGAGCTCGGGTGTGTTTGAGACCTTTCTCTCGAAAATGCACTTTCGCTTGCGGGTAGTAAAGACGAATGCAAATGTATTTCAAAAGAAGCTTTATTCACTCTCTAACAACATTTCAATCTATAGCATATTTTATCCCAATTTCATGGTACTCTAAAGCTACGCTTCCCATTCGTGGTCCATGCTTGACGACTTACTCATCCGCATCCGGCCAATCGACTGTGCTGTAGTTCCTCGACAGCTGTCATCTACTCAGGAGAAATTTCACGCATCTGGAAGGAAAGGGATATTTAATCATTAAAGAATGCATTGATTACTTCACTTCAGGGAGAGAGGGAATCAGAAGTATTTAGGACCTGAAGAGCAGGAGCATCTTGCACTCATACTGTGGAGTGGGACTTTCGACAGTCTAGGAGAATGATCTTGGGTCAGTGATACTTTTTTAAAGAGGGATACCACAAGAATATCTGAAAGATTAAAAAAACAGCTGCAAAATAGAGAATCTATCCAAGAGTTTAGTGTAGAGTAACAGAGGAGAGATTGCTCACAAGCCTTAAATAAGCGTGATGCCTGTGACATTGTAGGCCACGGTTTAGCTCTAGAATGCTAGGCGGCTCAGTAAAGGTAAAATGATCACTATTCAGGTACCAACAAGGATGTTGAAGTAAAAAATAAAGCCTCAATGGATTCATCCTTGCACATACCGACCGAAGGAGGTTACAAGATCCACAATTAAAGGAATCATCAGAAGGAATGAATGGAAATTCTTATTAGCGAAGGATAAACACAGCTGTATACGAAACAGCTGGTGGAGAAAAGATACTTCAATTTTCTTTATTGGAGAGTCTTCCAAGAAGCAGAACATACGATGGAAGATATACCATTGGGACCAAAGAAAATACGGTCGAAATCAATGAAATATTCTGAAGGAAGATGCTGCTATTATGCTCCACCAATGTATGCTTGAATCATAGGAAAGGATGAAGAAGCGAACGAATGAATAAGTAACCGAGCAATCTTTACATTCAGCCCATATACGCTGTGAGGCATGTTGGAAATCTGCAGAACTTTTCAAAGGCTCACCGAAAATAATTAAATGCAAACATTCCAGCTTTTTTAACACATTGGCGGCTTGTAATAGCGGACATGAAATGTAACAAAGGGTCAGGGTCATACGATGGCAGTAGATTGATAAAAAAAAAACGCCCAGAAAAGAAGATTAAAAGTGTGCCTGATGAAATGACACGAATTTGCTCGCAATCTTCTTCGTTTGAAAATGAAGGAAGAATCAAGAAAGGAAAAGAGAAACATCTTTACAGAAAAGAATGACCTAATTGATTATCTTTTAGGATAATTATTTATATTTGCCATGTTGTTCGGAGTTCTTATGTCTAGTGAATATAATGTTAATTTTTTGTATTTATTTATATCCCTGCCATCAGAGCTTTGCACTACTTGTAAAGTTTTCTGTGTTTATAAAAATAATACAAACATCCTAACTGCAGGTAATAAGGAAACAAGATGATAAAAATTATGAATACTCATGGCACTTTCTTGTTACACTTTTGATTTGCAACAAAAAGTATTTCGTTGCTCCTTCACCAATATGAAACCGTCCATGCGATAACGACAATCATTATTCATCAAATAATAGGTTCTATCCATTTCCAAGTAAAAACCAATTTGAACAGTTTGAGGTCAAACCTTGGAAAAGTAATCTACTCACATGTTCTAACAATTTCTTCAATCATCGAAGAACGGGCTTTGCAATCTATTCTCTGAAGTCTCAACTCTCACCTCGTGGATAGGAAGACGAAATTCTCGCTGCGAAACAGTTAAGCAAATAAAGAGCACAAACTCTTTTCTCCACATGAAACCATCCATTGTCGTTTTCTATTCTTTGCTCGACTGATTAGTTATGATTTTCTAGAAATGGATAGCACATTTGAGGTTCGCATTAATTCCAAGCAAAAATTAGCTAATAATATCATAACCCAGTTTCTTAAGGTTGTATTTTCGCCTAAATGTTTAAAAAATTCTCACAAAATAGGAACTTAGCTCTCTTCCTTTCACTACCAGTGAAGAGAAGTAGGAAGTATCCACTCTGAGCGGACAATCACGCCACTCATCCATGGGCAGTAATAACTTCTCGTTGAAAGCGGCAACCTAAATTCGATGTCGTTTATGCGAGGTTCAATATGGCGCACAAAACTGTAAATCGTAAAGAATATGAAAATAATATCGTTCGGGATAAAAGTTGGATGTACGTAACTTAAGTTGAGTTGCAAAACACAAAGAATAAGTTAAGAAAGCTTTTCTTCAAGTTTAAAGTTTAAACATTAATAATTTAAAAAATTTGACCTCCCGCTAAACATTTATCTCGATCCTGATTGGCTGAGGGAAGGACCACCGCCATCAATGCAAGTGTCGTATTGTTAAATTATTAGCAATATATTTCTCTCTCTGATCGCCGATAGAATATCGTTACAATTTCTCTCTTCTTTCACGACGACGCGTCGTGATGATGCGTCGTCGCGACGGCGCATCATGGCGGATTTCACGATTTCGGAATATTAAGTTAACGATACATTGTGAAATCAGTAATTTTGTGCAGTAAGACTCACGTAGTGAGAAAAAACCATAATAAATACTAGTATTCATGTAATTTTAATCCTTTAAGGTGGAAATCTTTTTTATTTCGAAAAATCCAATTGCAATTTTGGAATCCCGCCGGTGAGAGTCTCGCGTCCCAAGTCCTTTACAAAAGTATCACTTTTCCTGTGCACCTCAAGCTGTTCACATCTTCCAAGTCACCTGTCGTTTTATTTCGCTACATTTCATATCCACGATCTATATTCCAGGTTCCGAGCACCCTGAATCGAACTGCCATGCTCAGACGGGATGCCCACTTAAGAGAAATCGCTTCGGGTTGTCGATTAATTCGTGCAATTCCACAGTAATTTTACTGTCCATAAGCGTTATACAACGGAGGAAAGTTAGAATTCGCTCAATGTCATTGTTACGTAAGCTTTTACTGATATGTTGGACACCTCTCGGGAGAACGAAGGTATTCGTCCCTTCCAAACAAGAGTAGGTAAAATTCTCGAAGCGATATTTTGTAAACAAGGCAGAGAGTGTTCGAAAAGATTTCCAATGGGACTCCTCTGCTTACCTTAATGTTCCCCTGGAAACTCATGCTCTCACTCCAAGCTCTTCTGCTTAGCCTGCACTCACACGAAGACGCCTCAATGCTGTCCACAACAAACTCCCCTTTTCTCCGATATCCACTTAACGAAGAGTTTGGTCACAATCATCTAAACCAAGAGGAATCCTCGGCATTCCCCCGCTCAGCAACTGCTACGAAACACATCAAATAAAGCTACGAGATTCACAAGCTACATTCATAACCTTTTCCCACACGAGAACCCGCCAAATGAAACGAAAAGTGAAGGAATAAGTCGCCCTCTTTCGGGATGCAGTTTAGAACTATTT
This sequence comes from Pantala flavescens, assembly GCA_020796165.1. Lineage (NCBI taxonomy): Eukaryota > Metazoa > Arthropoda > Insecta > Odonata > Libellulidae > Pantala > Pantala flavescens. Next base: position 21,093,828 of record CM036882.1, read on the forward strand.
CTAGATGATGAAGGCCGATATGTTTCCACTTCTCGTAAAAGCTTCCAGAGTGCACGAAGGAAATAAATTCAGGGACGGCCTATTTATTTTCAAACTCTTTCTGTTCGCATCGTATCAAATACTGTAAGCAAAAATTCTTTCAAATCCCTCCAGCGTTGCGAGACTTATTACGGGCATTGTTCATTAATCTGGATGCGAATGAGATCAAATACAGATTATCTCATTTTGTCACGAACTTGCCATATGATGCGACCAATGAATGAATCCACCGTTGTATCCCTACGTCTGACGTTGAACACCTTTTCCGTTGGCCAAAATTCTGGGAGGGTCGTTGTTACCAGCTGGCATCACGAGGAGGTGGTTATTGGGTTTCACCAGCTCAAGGGCGTTTGGAATTAAGTAGATTAATCTTGCACAGCTAACTACGGAACTAAGGAGCATAGGTCGTCACACAAGAGGCACTATACAAAATGAAATTTATAATACTATTCATTATACACAAGAGCACGAACTACTTGTCGAATTCCTGTTCTGTTGTCGGTTCTATTAACTGGACATTATCAGATACCCATTTCTAACAAATAACAATAAGTGCGTCGCAGGAAAGAAGTAGTTTGCGGGTATTTCACATATTTCATAATTCACAATCACTTCAATCACTATCGACCACTTAAATTCCACGCGATCAGTTTGAATTTCACGAATTATTGCTTTGACACACACAAAGAAACGATCCGTACAGGTCCCTTACTCTGTACCCACTGTACTGTAAATGGCTCGGCTCAATTTCAAATGAATAACTGTCGTCTGGAATATATTGACGTCATTTCAAAACCAGGTGCTCATTATGGAAGTCTGTTATCATCCGAGGGCTTCCTGAATCACTTCAGCGATCTGCTGATCTCCCTGTGAAGAAATAAAATCTTCCAGTATATCTTGCACCTTCCATAGACACTTGCACTTCGAAAAAGTTATATTCCCACCTTCATTCGTCTGAAAACAATCTGGGATAAATTGTATACTTTGAGGTAATTTGGAGTATGGGATTTTTAAAGGACGATATTGTTTGCTCTCAGACTAAGCGCAAAAGAATTTTAAATTGAACTACAGGAGAACGTTGGAATTCATAGGTTAATTTTAAGTAAGCAAATGTTATAAGAGGATATTGATACGAATTATTATAATTTTCATAGCTTATTTAGCAAATATTTTTTAAAATATTGATCAGCAGAGTCCTGTATCAACAGAACTTAATGAGAAGCATTATTTGTTTTGGAAATGAAGATATTAAAGAAGTTAAAAATGGAAGATTATGTACGAAAGATAATAAAGTGATATGGAAAGAAAGTTCATACAGGAATAGACGGAAAATTCTCTTAAGTTTACCGTATTTTATATCCTTTGTATAGCGTAGAATTTAATGCATGTTATTCGAAATATTGTCAAAGTTATTTTCGCTCTTAACATCCTTCACAGACTGTTTGAAGATCTTAAAGGATTTAATATTGATTAATTCATATAAATAGAACTTATTCGGAAGCATGGGTACAGATACAATATCCATTGGAATTTCCTCAAATTAGTGTCCAGCTTTCTAACGAACAGATTGCAACGGGTTTTACTCCCTGCCTCCAAGTCTAAGTGGGCTACGGTCACTTCTGGTGTTCCCCAGGGTAGCGCCTTAAGTCCCTATTTATTTAATCTATTTTTAGACGATGCTGTATTATTTATTATGCTTCCTTCAGAGGAACACATACTTTTCTATGCTGACGACAGCAAACTATTCAGCAAAGTGACCAGCCTCTCAGATTGCCAGGATCTCCAGATAATAATTAACAAAGTGGCCGATTGGTGTGCAAAATAGGAGCTAAATTTAAACACTAGTGAATACCACACAATGTCAATCGGATTGAGGAAACCTATTGAATACCAATACAAAATAAATGGAGTCGTCCTTCTTAGAGTCGCTTCCCAAAAGGATCTGGGAGTTACTTTTGATAGTAAATTAGCTTATACAGAGCACATTAAAAATATAAAAAATCACGTGATGTCTCTACTGAGCCTCCTTCATAGATTTACAGACATTAATCACCCTTTAACTCTTTCTCTATACTTCTCCTCTTTCATACTTCCACTGCTATCCTACTGCTCTCCTATCTGGTCTTCCCCATCACATCTCTGGCTGCTGAGAGGACTGCTAAACTTGAGGTTCATTAACGTATCGACTGACAGATTACTTTACTCTTATTCGACGAAATAAGATGTTTCTGAAAACATTCTTTCCCGTAGAAATGACGATTGCAGGATCTACGTGATTTTTAAGGAGCGATAAACAACGGGGAAATGACAGCATTCTTCGCAGTCTAATGAACGACGACGGCTGCGATGCTGAACCTAAGGTTTCCGACATTTCCTGCAGTATTATGAACACCCAAAATCTCCGCTTACGGATGAATCAAATTGAAATGTCCCTCTCCGTATATCAAATCATGGTTTATTCCATCTTTTCTTTCCGATGTCAGGTCCCTCAAACATAACCGTGAGAGCCGTGTCTATGGCAATAATAATGATGAAAATCTCCTCGAATTTTCGTTCTTCTTCCATGACCTTCTGGGACAGAGACGTATTGGAAAGAAACAGATAAAGGACCGTTGAAGAAAAAATCTTCGTTTGATTGAAGCACCCTTTCTAATCTCTGCAGAATAACATGAGTTTCAAGTTGATCACATCTCCGAAAAGAGATGTTGATATCGCGACTTGGATAAGAATCGTTTAGAATTGTAATCCCTCCCATCCATATTCGACTTAAGTGTACTTAAAAGGGAATCCAGCATTTCTTCATACAATGGGAGCGGATTAAGACCTTCAGGATCGGGACTTACTGATATTACTACTTCCTTCACCCGGAGACGAAGTTTTTCTCTGGGAAATCTGAATTTCGTTGAGAATTGAGAAATGTGTGGGTCAACCATTCCCTATCTGCGTGTAGACAGAAGTACTCGGTGTAGCATGAAGCAAATTAGTGTAAGATGTCTCGTCAGAAAATGCAACTCCCATCGTGCCAAGAAGAGAGAGAGATATATGTCTAAATCTTCCCCTCAGTATCATCCTACATATCCTTCCACTTATTGCTTCCAATTCCATTATACTTTTCCTAACTCTCAATCTAACACCATATACATGTATACCGACTCTCCTCTCCGAGCCGCTATATAGCAATGTATCTTCCAACCTATAAAGTTAATACTATCAAGCTCATAATACTTTCCACTGATATATATCTGTGGAAAGTACTGAGCTATATTTTCAAAGATTTTTTCCAACTTGTATATTTTTCCGTTCACTTGCCGTCTTATTTCTTGAAGTGCAAACCATATCATATTTGAAATTTGCAATATCATTTGCTACTTCGTTCATTTTACTAGGCCTTAATAAAATTCTAATATTCTATGTTGCCATTCTATGTCTCAAAATAAATTAGAACTGAAATCGTAATATTTATCTATTTATGCATATGAAGTCAATCGATAAATTCTTAAAAGACTACAATATTTTCCAATGGATGGCTTTAAATTTATGAAAAGTAAAAAGAAAACGGTTTAGTTGCCAAATGATCGTCAGGGGAATATGAAATATAGTAAGCGGCAATGAGCGTCCATATATTTATCATTCCTCCTCCATTCTGTCTTTTCCAAAAGTTATTGTCGTCATTTTCACTACAAATGATTCTGTTAGTTCAGTGATTCCCAAAGTGGACCCCTTACAGGTTATCATAGACCCCTGGGGGTACACGACAGCGAAACAAATATTTAGGGGTCCATGAAATTAAAATAGGGGACCACGATAGTGGAACTCAACATACAATGATAGTACCTAATTACTTACATTGTAATATTTTATAATATGAGTTGTGAAATTTTGGCAACTTGGAACGTCATCCCTTACAGGATTTGTTTGAAACACCATATTTCTATGTACGTAAAAATCCGAAGTTTCAGTTTTCTGCTTCATGGTTACAGTCACCCATATAAATTGTTTGTAATTAGAATCGACCTCTTTATTGTAAACTGTAGTGGGCACTTGCAAACGCATTAATCTCGTCTCCTCTAGCAGTCATTATCGTTGAAAGACGGATAGTCCTTATTAAATAATATTGCATTCTAATGCTTTTTAATAGTTGCATGTTCATACATATTTGCATAAATTTAATAAAAAATATATTTATAAAACTTAACGTGTTTTTATTTTAAGTTTTTAACACTAAATTTAAATCTTTTTTCAAGCGGAAATGAATTAACACATTAAAGCCGAGGCAGAGTTAATGAATCCATTGAAATATTTTGTACATTTTCTCAACAATAAACTCTAGGCTAGAGGGTAAAAAACATAGTTTTAAGTTTAAATGCAGTGAAGAAAGAGAAAAGGCTTAATATTTGAAAGACATTCATACGCATCAAGAGTGTTGGAGCTATATAATTAAGAAAACTATCTTAAGAAGAATTAAATTTCACGAGAGTGAATTTTTAAACATGCGACCTAAAAAGTCGCAAGAAATTCTTAATTATGAAAGTGTTCTAAGTTCTGGATAGATTAAACATGACCCATTGGTGAGCAAAAACACGCTACATGAAAACGAAAAGTGGGAAGCGGTGACCTAAAGGTAACATTCGTGTTCCCGATGTAAGAGTCCGGGATCAAATCCAAGGGAATAGAAAAATTCTTCTAAAGTCCATGTTTTCAATAATCCAAACTTTTTATTGATACCGGGAGAGGTTTGATAGGGTTTTTCACCCGCATGCGACAATTGCCAAAGTCTTTTATTTATTGAAATCAATGTGAGAAGGCGTGACTTCGTGGAATGCCATAGTAATAAAAACAACTTTGTAAAGTTGTATTTCTTTTATTTATAATATGACTTTACCCCACTACCAGGCTAACGTTCCGAACTTCATTCAATCCTGGAGTTATCGCGTTTCCTTCTTCCTTCAAAAGCTCAAGTATTGGTATACATTGCATAGTACCACCTCTTTATGCTTCTACACTTGACACAACTTACAATTCCTATCTTCTGGTTAAGTATTCCTCATAAATGGACCTGAAATATAATATGTGAGTGTTTATGATGCTTAAAAATATAATGCATGCGTTTTCGTGATGTCAAAATATGTTAACTATGCAATTCTTATTTCAAACAATTTGGGAAAATTGTAGCTACTCTGCAAGTCTTATCTACTTATGTGATTGAGCTCATTTCTTATGATGGTGGTTATCAAGATTTCACTACAGTATAATAATTTTATAATATATGTACTCTTACTTTCGTTTTAGTTATGATTAACACTTCAGGCCGGGAATTCGATTGAGAAATGAATGTAAGGCAAGCTTTGTTTTCTTGATGTGAATATATGATTCATTTCATCTGACAGAACAACCAACAGTGGGAAAATGTACTTAAAAAGATGTACGATGATGTGTGTGGAATGTATTCATTCATGGTTTTGTATTTTAGAAATGTAGAAAACTTACATTCTTTATATTCTAAATTAATAACCCAATAATTGATTAGTTCCAAGTTGAAGTGAACACCAAAAGATAATAAAAACACTTTTTGTTTATATCTTTATTTTAATACAAATATCATCTATGATATTTATTTTTACTGAATTTCTTATCCTTTTCATCAATTCTGTGGATGTAATTAACCTTATGAAAGTTAGTACACATATGTGCAGTTTTTTTTTACTTTATTCATTGCTATATATCATGTTTTCAAATCTCTTTCTATATTTAATAAAATGTTGCCATCATTATAGTTACTTATGAAAAGGGTTACTAATTATTTTGTTTGGCTAATATTTACAAAATGAATCAAAAATTATCTCATTATAATAGCACAATGTATTAATAAAGTAAACAAGCTGCATTACACAACCCAGTCATAAAGCTATCCCCTTTTACTGAATATAACAAGAGATGAGACCTTACTATAATCTATGAAGTGTATAAGCTCTATTTGTTCTGGCCACACTTGGTGGAAGGACATATTAATTGAGAAATAGAACTCGGAGTTCCAAGTTCTATGAAGTGTATGTCATAAAATCTGTCATAAGGATCTTCTGATTTAAACCTCTATTAAGACATAATATTTACAACTCCAGATCAACATAATGATCTCCATTAACTGATCAATGCAATATAATGTTGAATATTTTCTCGGTCATGAGAATTCACACAAGAGGATATCTCAGAAAATCTAAATCATTTTAGAGACTACAATAATTAAAATGATTTAATTGTAAAACAGATTTATTAAACATATACGGATCTAAAATGAAGAAAGAAGCCAATGTAAAAATAATTATAACAGGTTGTGATACAGAAATTAATGAATACTCAAAAATCTAGAATTATTTGTAAATTTCAATAAATTTTGATAATTGTTTTATTAAAAGTATACATATATAAACAGGATAGTTATTTCACAAAAAATAAGAGGATTTTTAAGAACTACAACTATTTTATCACAGGTTTTGCAACGGTCATACGAAACCGATTTGGAAAGCAATAAAGCAAAGATTTACAAATCACATATCCAAGGAAGACTTTGAAAATAGCTTGCTCTAAGATGATAACCATATAGATTACTTTTTTGGTTTGAGAACCAATAATTGTCCAACTTTACATGGAAATAAGGCTGACATCAATGAAAACTTTAATTTTTCAACCCATTCCATCAACAGATGTATTATGCTGCATCGCAGTGAATGGCTCACCTGAAATATAACAAAGATTGGCTTCTTTTTTCTTGAGAAATTTAAAAGTTGCCTTCAGGGTAAACATTTAAGATAAATCCATAAGTCTATATAGAAATTAATAACAATGCTGATCTTGAAAAATTGACCTCTTTCTCTTTTAATAAGATATGATTCTAACAGAGAGTAAGCTTTGTAAGAAAGCACTTCTTAAGCTATACCTGTAGTGAGATTGCAAGGTAATTGGTCCTCACTAGATAATGAATCCGATTTAGGGGCAAATACTATGTCATCAAATCCAGTAGAATGTATTTTGTTGTTGGATTCTCTAATTTCATGGCGAAAAACTTCAGGATCCTCGGCTGACTCTTGGACTAAGACCTAAAAACCATATAGCGAAGTACAGATTTTAAACAAGAAATTTTATATAATAACACAAGTGCAACAGAATAGACTTAAAAAAGAAACACTTAGGATGAGGGTTGAGGTGTTGTAGAGAAATGGTGAACAAAAGGAAAAATTCCAACGAAGAATGGACTTGAAAAAATTCTGATGGGACTGGCAATTGTGAGACCCAGTCCTGACTCTTCCATTCTTCCTTTGAATTTAACCAATAAGGCTCAAAATGACAAAAGCATAGAAATTGATACTCAGTCATGCTGGGATGGATTTTATAAAACCATTTACTGTGCTATAAATCAGCTTTTTAGGTTTACTGAATGTGGAAGTATGATTTTATTATTGCCAGAAAGATTTTTGAATTGAATTTATTTTCATGCTCTTTTGATAAGGAAAATACTTTAAGTTACATTTTTATTTATTCCTTTCTTTTTATCCTCGTAATTCCTCTCTTATTCTATGAAAATTAAGAAAATAGTATTCTCAACATGATTAAGAAATAAACATCTGAGTCAGACCATAAATATTGTAGCTGACATACCACTGAAAAACAGCTGACTGTAAAGGAGCCATAAGACTCTAGGTTTGTTTAAAAGAACTACAGTTTCTATTATAATTCAGACCGAATTTAAGTAATGGAAAATACCAATTAAATAATTTTAAATCATAGAAATTAATTAACAAAATAATATAAAATTTAGGAGCAGAAGGTAACCAACTGTTTTTCAATTAGGCAGTAACTACTTTCAATGAAATTCTAAATTTGATATTATGATCGTATAGCAGACTTTTGATTTGGAATATCTCTTGAGTTTCCATCCTGGTAATATGCTAGAACACATTCAATTTTGGGTACAATCTGTACACCTTCAGGGCATGTACTTGAAAATTGCTATACAGATTGAAGCCAAAACATCAGACCTATTCCAGCACACAACCTGGATGGAAACCCAAGAGATAATCCTGGAGCACTTACACCAGGAAAGCATCTAAGCATTTCAGACTTTTTTCCTGCAATCAGATATAATGCTGGTTTTATTGGTTTAAAAGTTTAATTTGGATACTCGATTTTCCTTTATATAATGAAATTAATCTTTAATATAAATAAGATTGAGTGATTTTGATACATTCCTGAGTGAAGTGAATGTTATTTTGTTAAAATGGATATAAGTGAATGTTATTTTGTTAAAATGGATTTATTGATAAAACCAAACCAAAATACATGAATAGTCTTAAATAATAATAAGTCATAAAATTATTGAATTATTTTTTAATTTGATGGATCTATTTAACTTTAAATTATCAACTATTAATTATCACTATATAAGAGCTACTACATTCTGGATTATAATGAGAAATTCCCACCTGTAAATACTGCAAACATTCTTTTTGCATTATTGCTGTCTTAAGGTGAACATCGTGATGAGAAGGGTTGTACATGAGAGCATTAGTGAACATCAGCAATATGTCTCTCTGAAAATGGGCAATTGAGCGAACCATTCCTTTTTCCACATTTTTCCTTATAGAGCCTAGGTCCATTGGTCTGTATAAACAAAAGTAAAATGACTCTAAGGAGGATATGAGAAATACATGAAAGGAGAGTTATAAAATAAAACAATCAAATCAAGGTAAATAAATTATACAACTTAATAATAGCATCATCAAAAGAATATTAAGTTATAAAAAATATGGGTTTTCATACAGGAGGAGAGAGAGTTGGGATAATGGAGAATGCAATACAAGAAATAGTGTAAGGACAGGGTGGTAATTGGTAGTAATAAAAAGAAAGACCATGGATTCAGGAAGCAATGCATGCATAGAATGTAGAATGAGGATTAGAATGAGATGCGACGGAAAAGGAGAAAGTAAAAAAATAAGTTAATTTACAATATACTCATCCAGTTGTACTTCACAAATTTTTAAATCCATTTATAAGTACACCATAGTCTTCTCTTGGATGCTGAATGATAAGAGTTAATGCCAATATATAAATATAAATATATATCTATTATATATATATATATTACTAATTGATTGACTTAGAAGAGAGAAGGATTGTATTTCCCTGTACCCCTATCAGATCTTCACTTCATTGATGGTTTGAGAGGTGTCTTATTCCATATTATATTATCGTATTCTTATTAGATCAATTAATCTGAAATTAAATTATGCTAAATGATGCTAACAGCTAAATCTCTCTAGGATGATATTTCAGCTGCAAGTAGATCCTTGTCAACATAAGTAACTAACCTCTCTATTAAAGCTAGTAGAGTTAGTTCAGATTTTACAAGTGCCAGACAACAGAAATTTTGTGAAACTGATGATTTTGAAACTCCTACTCAATCTTATTCCAAGAATGTAATGCAACAAATCTCATTGTTGGAAAGTCACCCATGATTGCATAAAGTTTGGCTAGTAAATATTGAGGCAAGATAAACATAAGTTTAAAAGGTGACATGATTGGGAATCAAACCCAAGTCCCCCACCTTCTAGTATTGTATGCTAACAACTGCTTAGCTCACAAGGAATCACTTTAGTGCTGAGTCCCAGTCATGTTGCTATTTTCCAATTGTTTAACTTTTTGTAATGTGGTATGCTATCTTCTGCAAAGTATAAAAAAACCTATTCAGCTTTACATATTAAAATTATCCTTAAGAAGGGTGCTTCCCGTAATATCTGCCACAGTATGGAGCACCACCACTTTGCTCACAAGGAATCATGATGAAACAGATGTACAATTGGTGCATTATCATGATGTAGTTGTTAACATACCTGCCGATTAATGTTAAAGAATCATATGAATAATGAAATATTTGTGAAGAATTCTGGACAAAATTCCATTCATCCGTAAATAATTAGGCCTAAATGCCTATATTTAATATTCTACTTTTGATGAAGAAAGAACCAAAATACTCATATTGAACCCTATTTTAAAAGATACACATGTAATAAAAATTGATAATAACAATTTTAAAAGGCTTTAATGAATTTCTATAGGTTCTGAGAACCTTTAAATTAATACAAAGTATTTGTAATTCTCTTATTCCAGTGTTCTAGTCCCAGTTTGTAATTTTTTGTTAATATAACATTAATTTTTAAAATATGATGGAATTACAGTTAAGACTGATGATAATTCTGATACTTGGCGGAATGTATCTATGTAGGTAGAAGTGAAATAGAATCAGTCCATGCTCTTTTATATACTTCATGCAATTCTCAACAACCCTGGTTAGTAAGTGACTATGATAAAATATATTCCTTTCATTTTTGGGCCTATTCTTCCTTACCTACTTCTAACCTTCCTCTGGCTAATCCAATCTTCCTTCATGACCAGGCTGCTGTTTTCCTATTCCTGCTTACTCAACCCTCCCACAAAACCTTTTTCACATTCTACCAACCAATCCATTTTGATAGACCAATAAACAGCTGTTATGTTTGAAGAAAGATGCTGAATTTGAGTTACAGCAAATTAATACTTCTTGATTGTGTTTATTCATAAGGTAAAGGGAACAACAGACATTCGTATCCAAAATAGTTGGATGCTACTGCTCTTCATTTTACATTCCTTTTCATATTTTCATCGAGTAGAATAATATTTTTCCTGGTAAATTATCTTAGCCTAAATAATCATTCACCTGTAAACTACATGATAATATCTTGGAGCTTCATCTGTCCGTACAGGAGTCATAAAGATTGTGGCATATCTATGATCTGCAAGCTGATCCCATGTATGAAGGACCAGTCTCTTCCAAGCCTGGTAGTCACTCTCTTCCAAGCTGTGCGAGAGATAAAATTGGATTAAATTATCACACTTAAAACTTGATCAATAAGATGAATTTTAAAATGTATTGAGAATAATTTTTCTATCTTTTTCATGGATATTAATAATATGGATAATAATTCTAACAATAAAGGAAACAAGCATTATTAGAAGAAAGAATTTGCCCTTTCCTGCTAGATACTATGCTATAGGTATTTTGGGCTATCTCATTTGTGATTTTTGGCTGGTTTGCCAATATTTCAATAACAAGGCAGGGGTTTGTACACCAATATTCTCGATCCTTTCATTTTTGTTGTTGAATCAGGTGTTTGTAGATCTGATAACCCATCTGCTCTGAGAACAATGATTGAATAGGTCAGCAAAATGTCAAACCAGCCATTTATCAACTGCAATATAGCCCAAGAATACCTATGACAACAATAATAGAAGACACAAGAGCATTAAAAAAGAAAAACCAATTTTCACCAGCAATGTTCACCATAAACTTATCAGAACCCATGAAAATAGAATCTAGAAATATATTCTCTAAGTAAAGTAAATTAATAATACCCTATTTATTAATTTAAATTCAGATTTCAAATAACCTTGCAGAGTTAGGAGAAAGCATGAAAGATGGTGCCTCGCTGAGTGAGTCAGGGTCTGAGTTTGTAGACTTCCTTTGAACTCTTCTCCTTTTATAAATACTACTTGTGACTGATTCTGTGTCATCTGTTTTCTCACTTTTTATTGACATGACATTAGGCCAAAAGCCAACATCATCTGGTATAGAGCTACTATCCTCACTACTGATCAAAGGATCAGTCATGGATCTTTTCATACTCCTAATTTGTTTTTTCTCAGATTCCTCAGTATCTTGATCACCATATTGAGAGGAGCTTAGCTGCTCATCCCCCAATTCAGGATCAGGACCTCATAAGAAAAATGTATATAATTTAAATCAAGGAGTTCTGTAGATTCATAGTTCATAAAACATTGCGTACTGTTAACAGGTACAATCTTGTTTTTTCTATGAATATTTGAAAGCAAGTAAAATATACCAAAATAATATTATTTTGAGATGATTCCATTGAATTCTTATAAGAAGAAAAATTATGACATAATTTTTGAAGTTAATTAACTTTCTTTAAATGTTTCTATGTAACAATGATTTAGACATGAACTTAAAATTGAAACTACATGATTATGAGTCAAACTGAAAATACTTACTATTAGTAAAATGAGCCAAAATGGATGGCTCCCCTTTTTTTTCACATTTATTAATTTCAGTCTTTGTTATGCATTTTGATTCATTTGTAGAGCCAGCATTACATGTCTTTTCATAGTCATTATCGGATGAATTACTTTCTTCAGCTGAAAAACTTACTTCAGTGACATCACGGCTATTTGGCTGAGATACAGGAAAAGAGAAAAATGTATATTTGAAGAGATGAATACAGAAGGGTTTCATTCAAAATATTTATGGTAATAATATGATACACTTAGTATGCAAAAAAGTACCTTCTTAAGACAAAAGGCTCAAAATATTCAAAAATATCATGAAATTCTTCTTTAGGTAGATTTTGATTTATGAAAAAAATTAATAATCAATTATACACCAAGGGCATTATTTATAATTCTATGGAAATATCTGAGATAGATGAAAATGCCACATCAGATTAATTTTTCCATTAGGCCAAAAATATACCATGTATAAATATACGCTGCATCAAATGCCTAATCCAAATAATTATAAGTTACATTTTATGATTCTTAAGCTTCCAGGTTTTTGAATGAGGTTTGAAAATAAGGTCTCTTTAATTTCTATTTGTCATAAAATGACAATCCTCTATAAATTCACCATAGTTGAACTAATTTACTAGAATGTTATTATGATTATATTTAAATGAGATTAAAATATTCATTAAGCTTATAAGATTTTCAAATGAGATTTTATATCTATAGTTTACAATACATTTTATCAAAATTATAACACTAAAATTAATTCATAATATTTACTAATTCAAGAAAAGCGTCCTCTTCATTCCCCTTCCTCTTTAAGTTATCATAAGAGTTCTTATGGAAACGAGGTGTTGCACCTGTAAAATTAAGACAATAAAAGTAAGGAATGAAATACAACGACAATTTATTAAACACCACATACCACGAATTCATGTTCTTTGATACATCTGTCAAAAAAATAAATACTTCTAAGAATAAAAATTAACAAGAAATAAATAATGAATAATTTATACAGACAATTCTCAAAAGTTATCTCTATCATGTTAAATTATAAATATAAAAGTGCATATAAATTATTATTAAGAGTATAAAGTTAATGTCATAAGCATTTAAATTAGTTGTGCAAATAATAATAATGGTATTCTACAAAAGAACTATTACTTGCCTTCAAGATACCAAGTGCATTCAGGAAAAGGATTAATTCAAAAGGCAGAGTAGACTTTGAAAAAGTATGACGGGACCGGGAATCGAAAAAAAGTATCCTGAATGGCTTGGAGAAATGTTATGGGATAGCTCAACAGACAGAGCACCCAATCAGCAACCGAGAGACCCGGGTTTGATTCCTGGTCCCATCAGACTTTTTCCAAGTCCATTCTGCCATTAGAATAATCCACCACGAACAGCATTACTATGCTACAACTTATACCTTATTCCAAAAGGATTTATATTTTATACAGCACATTACTTTTATACATAACTCAAAACAAGAAACTTATGAGCAAGTCATCCTAAGTCATAAAAGTTGTACAGGTAGAAAAATTTTCAGCAAGAACTAAAACAAGTAAAATTATAATTGATTTCAAAATTAAAGTATTATATATAGGTTTTCACAAAATATTATATATAGGTTTTCACAAAATATTAATTCAAATATTTAGTAGCTCAGAATATACATAATGGATTTATTCATGAAAAATTAGTAGATCTATTTTGTTAAATGGAGTATATAGAAAAAATTTAATCACAATTTAATAATTCAATATATAGAATGCAAAGAGAAACATATACCTGAAAAATCTCCTGAATCATCCACCTTTGTTCTTGATGCAATATATGAAAGCTGGCATTCTGACTCTGACATTTCATCCTCACTTGTGATACATGGCAAGATTTCACTAGCTGTGAAAAAATGATTTGTTGGTTATTAACTGTAAAATGTGAAGAATCATGTAAAATAAATTCCTATAAGAATATCAACCAAATATTTCACATAAAATGTGTTTCAGCTAGATAATTTTTATTATTTACTTATTGGATATTTAGTTACATCAAATGGACCTGGTTGGCAATAAATTTGTTCAGGACTGGATGATAACATGTTGTATATTTAAGATTTAAAGAAAATAAACATGGTAAAATTCAATATACAATAATGATGGTCACAATAATTTGGACTAAATAAATAAATTAGTTCCAAAAACAGTAGAAATAAAAATTCATGTTTCTATTTACTTTCAGTGCTTTGAAATTTGAAAACAATTGAAAGTTTCTAGCAATTATCTGATAATCATAATAATTTTAATGAACTGAAAAGGAAACAAAAATGATTTTGTAAAGCACATTCTCTTTCTTAACAATTTTATCTCAGTTGGGGATTGAATTAATGCAAAAGCTTGACTTAATGTAACAATTATTAAAACAGGTACTCAAAAAAAAGTTAACAAACCAATGATATAATTGGAAAATATTTACAAATTTTAAATTCTCCATTAAAATACTTTTCATAAACATGAATAAAATTCTATGATTCAAATCCAATTAATTTTATTTCGATTATTCTTCAAGTCACATTTGTCATAACTGTAGACATAAAACAACTTAAATTAAAGAAGGCAAAAATAACTTCATCATTAACATTTTCCATGCACTATTTATATAACATATCAATATATAAATATTTTTCTATCTGATGCTATCTGATTTTACATTTTTCAATGTCATCACTATTCAAAATACTACAAAAATGATGCATGCACTCTTTAAAAGCCATGAAAAATTCGTTTTTTGAAATTTTGAGTTCCATGAATGCTCCATGCTTTTTATAATTATACTTATAGAAAATAAGGATGGAGATGGCTCTAGCAATTAAATGCAAGATCTCAAAAACATATCTAGAAAAATACAATTGTAAGTAATTAAGTATCAACTCTTTGTATCCCCAAAAATGTACACTCTTTACAGTAATCGTGAGATTCTTCTTTAGGTAGATTTTGATTTATGAAAAAAATTAATAATCAATAATACACCAAAGGGCATGATTTACAATTATATGGAAATATCTTAGATAGATTAAAATGCCACACCAGATTAATTTTTCCATTAGGCTAAAAATGAAAACAGACTAAGTAGTAAATCAAAAACTAAGACATGCAATACAAGTGAATATTTAATGACATAAAACATCATTTCCATCATATACATCCACCAAAGGTAACAAGCACAGAAGAATACTTAGTACACTTTCATACAATTAATTTCCAAGAAGAAATACCACAGTTTATTGAGATGTCATTTATGAATGGTTAGATTTCAAAGCAATTAAAAATCATACTCCAAGATTGATTTTACTTAGGTGTGTTTGTCTTCAGAGAAATAGATGTTGAGTTTTTAGGATTATGTAGAAGGCAAAAGTGATTTTTTTATTTGATTATTAAAATTCAATACATTAAACACCCAAAAATAGGGAAATTCAAAGATAATGTAGCCAAAATAAACTAAATACTTCTTTTATAGCGGTCAATAACTTAAATTACATTTTACTTGTTTAATTCTAAATACTTTGGGTAACTTAGTTTATTTAAATCAGTTTTTAGAGAACTTATTTTCAAATGAGAAAATAGAAATTAAATTCAATATGTATAAGGCACATTTGAAAATTTTGCTTTATTTATAATTAGCAATAATCATAATTTTTCTTTTTTGAGCTATTTCATATTACTGAATGATATATTCTAATATAGCATTGAATAATAACATAATCAAAGATTATTGGTATAAAGAATAATTGATAGAGATGATTTATCATAATATGTACATGTTTAGACCTTACTTAGTGAATACAAAGTGAAGTACATTGTCAATTTAGATTCTGAATAATATCCTCCAAACATTCCATCTTGGCTACATAAGGCTTAGAATGATTGAAGTGAATGAACAATAATAATTATTATTTTGCAAGATCTTAAGGATGAGAATGGATGAAGTATTTTCAACACTTTCCCTTCATACATACAAAACATTTTGACTTCAAGATCTTCAATAAATCACTAATAAGATTTATACTAAGATCAGACTCATAAAGACTCATTATTAACAGCTTATATTTAATAAGTCAGAAATACAATTACAACAAGACCAAGACAAGATGTTCTCTGATATTCTTAAGCTGTCTTCACATTAGCTATAGAAAATAAAACATAATCCTCGGTGAGTGTTTAAATAACTATAAAATTAACAGTCATAAACCATTTTATGCATAAATTATGAATAATTAAGGAGAAGAGTAAAGCTCTCTTTCATCAAAAAATTTTATTTCAGTAAATGTGAGAGGATATATATCTTGTAGAACATGCAAAAAATTTGCGTATTTGCAATATAATAAATGAAATAAATTGATGTATTGTGATAATATCCTTTGTTGAATTTAAGAAAGAAGGATACTTGTAGATCAGTGATTCAGGTTGATACAACCATTATTAGAAAACTGAAGAAATCAATAACATTGATGCCACTACTGTGCTTTTCAGATTATACACATAAATCCCCTGATTTATTTAATTAATAATAATTAACACTAAAAACAGTATTTTCCTTAATTTTACTCTCAAAAACTGTATTATCTCAGATTCTTAAAATATTTTTGTAGAAAATAAATCAATAATATAGGCCACTGAGGCTTTGTGATACTCATCTTCACTTAAAGCTCATATAACCATAGAACTGTTTATTGCATAGGAGTTGAGATCTTCTTTTAAATGGTCAAATTTGATTAGCAACTTCTTTAACAAGGAAAACTATATGTGGCTAAATGATTGCAATGATTATAAACAAGTGTTGAGAATAGGAATTTAAACATAAAAGAACATGTTATCTTAATTCCCAAATACTGTGGAAATATTTCCAAAAAAATATAGAGCACACAATTATCTCATATTCATAAAAAAATAATCTTGAAAGATGTATGAATATAGAAAGTTTATAAATTATATACATAATGTTCTTATATTACCCTTGCATGCCAACTATAGAGACATAAGTAATAATCTTAACTATCTTAAACATCACTGAAGATGTTTATAATCATATAATAATAGGATCAACGTATGGATACTGAAGTATGAATGCATTATTTGTATAAATAAATACTAGGCACTTTTCCATATCATAAGTTACTCTTAATACTTCATTACTCTTAACCTTCAATCAAATTTAGTAACTAAATGGAAATACCTAGTTCAGGATATAAATAAATTATTTGAAGAGTTCTAATGCTTATGAAGATAATAAAAATTACAGCAAATCCAACACAAAATTACTGTCATTTATATGATATAAATAAATTATATCATAATAGTCCACACCAATATATGGAAATTACAAACATAGAAGTTATAATTTATATTTTTTTACGAATTAAGTCCAAATGATCAGGTGCTACATTGTAGAAAGCCATTACCAGTAATGAGGTCAGTACTATTGCAAAGCAAGTAAATACACAGTGAAATTTGTACAAGAAGCTAATTCTTACCTTTTATGGCTTTCTACAAAGTAATGCCTGTTCATTTAGGCTTCATTCATAATGTCAGATAAGGCAAATTTATATAGAAGTATTGGATCAAGTACATTGCAGCCTCATTGACCATTTACTTCCCGAGTAATTGCTTGAAACAACATTTTTGTGGACTTAAAAATTTCAAAACAGAGACTGAATATGCAATTAAACTTTATCCATCATTGATAAATTGTAGATTATACATTTTGAAACCCAATTTATATCCATGCTTATGCAAAATCATATTTCTTTTACAAAATAAAAAATAGTAATAAAACATTGTTAATTTGTTAAGAACAAAATGATGATTATGATGAGAAATTTAGAAAATGTGTGTTTCCCAATTCCTGGTGTTCCAAATAATAGTTAGTATTTAAAACCAGCACATTATATCATGGTTAGGAACAATAGGATAGTTCTTAAAAAGGATGAAGATACATTTTGAAGAAGCACTTATGAAGTTCTCGGAGTTAGTATGAAAGAAGGTGATTTTGAATTAGGGTATGAAAGCATTTTGAAGAAGAGCTTGGGCTAACTCCACAAGTTTCCCATGTTAATGTGAAATAAATTTATAATGTGAATTACATAAAATACTATTACAATTTTAATCCTAAGAGGATTTCTTTGGAGACATTCAGACCAAAATATCCAATATCCTTAATCATTCCAGAGAAAATCAAATTATATCAACATATATTAAAAAATAAAAAAATCTATCAACAAAGAAAACTTGAGGGAGGAATTCCTGTGACCAAACATATTTATGTAACTGATACTATGAAAATATTTTGTTGAAATGTTTACCTTGAAAATTAATACTGGGTTTTCCTTAATAATACTCCTTACCTTTACTATTAATCATCAATAACTCTCAAGGGTCTCATGGATGCAAAGAGCATATCAAATGAGTTATAGTTAACCAAAAATTCTCTCCATTAATAAATAACTAATTTCATTTTGATATTTTCAAATATATTACATGTTTCTTTCATGGTTTGGTTCATTAATCTTCAAATTTATAATTCTTGAATAGCCAGTAGGACATCTAAGAAATTTTTGTTACAAGTTATGATTACAACTAGTTCAAATCAATGCAGGGCATTTACACAAAGTTACAGTAGGAGTGATTCTCTTTGTGGAGGATAATATAGACAATTATTGGTTTATGAATATTTCACTTCGTTCAAAAAATTTTGATTATACAGTTCAGAATGACTGATTAAAAATTATGAAATTTTTAATGTAATTCAAACACAATATTATACTTTACTTAAACGGTAAAGAAAATAAGGGATAGCTTATTAAACTATAGAAAACTAACATCTTCCCATGCAATGAAAAAAACTTTGAATGAATTACTTAGATTCTCACCAAGAATACTCTTTTCAATACCTGCAAATCAGTAACATTTCAGTGTCAAAGAAAATAAAGGAACGATGAAAGGAAAATGGCAGTTTCATAGTAATTGCTGTTACACTCATGAAATTTGTTAAGAAAATAAAAAGTTTATTTATAATTTTCTTACAGAATGTATGTACAAGATTTTCCCAAAAATTATACATGGTCAAAGATCTTTTCTAAAATATTCATGATAAACCCTCATATCTTGAAATTTATTTTGAAAGTTGAATGGTGAATCCCATCTTCAATAGACGAACAATCCACTTGTATCTCCTACCATTTTAGCATTAATTTCCACACATGACTAAAGGGAATTTTGAAAAAAAAAACATTCTACAACCTATAAATAATACTAAGGCTATAAATAGTTCTTTTATTGACAAAGCCATGTTCATCTAACTGAATTATTCAGAGCTTTTAAACCAAATAAGTTCATAACCACATAATTCATTTCATAATTTAATACTAACTACTTTGATGATGCTCTAGGAAATTTTTCTCATTCATGATTCATTCATGAAAAAATTAATATTCCTACCTGGTATACTATAAAATAATTTATCAACATAATCTGGGAGGTAAAGTGCTTCTCTAGGGAAATAAATACTACAACTACACACCAGTCAATTGTTGTATTTTGTCAAGATTCAGTTAAGGCACTTTAACAATTTGAATGGATAAGTAAGAAACAACTTTAAGTAACAACAATAATAACTTTTGAGAGAGAAGAAATTCGTTATTCTTGAATAGGACTATCATTAAAAGAATAACTAGTTATAAAACTATATGATTCTTGACTGTAAAATATGAATGCAGAAAGAATAATTTGAGTCAATCGAAGAAGCATGAATTTGTAAAGACTAAAATACTTCCAGCAATCAATTTATCTTAAAAATATTATACTGGTTTCTCTAAAAATTAACTAAATACCTAATAGGGCATTAGTGATAAAGAGGGCTTAATAGACTGAATAATAATATTGTATTGGGAATTACAATAAAAAGTCTAAATTATTGTACTTTTTCTTTTTAAATTCACTAATAATAAAAGATGAGTAAGACTTGAGTGATTAGTGGGTCATAATAATAAGGGCTCAGAAGTAGCAATGATATTTCTAAGTAAGACTTTCAAAATGGTCTGTATGATTAATAATTGGAGTAGTTGATTTTGAGAGCTTTCCAAATATTAATTAAGTTTATTGAATAATCCTGTAACTGCAAAAATGAAAATAAATCTATTAACCCAATATTTAGCCTGAACCAATCTTATTTATTGGAAAGATAGTGGTTCTCAACAATGAAGTTAATAAAGAGTAATTCAAATAATTACAAATAAATTTGTAAAACAATAACATGTAAGACTTTAACAATTAACGAATACCTTAAAATTGACAGTCTCAAAAAATTACTTCTAAATTTACCTAAGGAGGGATAAAAGTAAACAAAAACATTGAGAATTTCTGCAAAACATCATCACAAAACATAATCCTCAATGGTTATCTGTATAAAATTGCTCACAAAAATCAAGATTCACAAGAATTCGATCTACTCCAAGGAATAAATACACTATTCTATGATATCAGTGAGTATCATTATTGTGAAATTAATTTTCGGATGAAAAACTGAAAATGACATGTGCATCCAATTTTCCAACTAGATCCTACACACCAAACTGAAAGAACAAAAATATAAGAAAAAAAGAGACATTTAAACATGAAACTAATCATAACTGAAAGGTTGGTGAAATTTCTTAAGAGCTAAACCATTCTGACATAGAAGATTTTGAAATTACATTCAATTTTCTAACTGTAATAAAACTGGTAAGAATTTTGAAAGAAAGCTTAAGTGGTCAAATTTTTACTCAGGAAACTCAATCTCAATCTATATAATAATATATTAATGTTGATAACACTATTAACTTGAGAAAAAGAGATAACTATAATCAAGTTCTCATGATAACAATGATAAAATTCATCATATAGTCTTTCCATTGTGATGTTAATATTTAACTACATTTTTTACTGCTGCAATTGATAAAAAACATCAGTAATGACACATTTCAGTATATTCTTGGCATAAATATATTCTTTCTAAGAAATGTCAGCTTAGAAATAAGAAATTAGCAGTAAGTGATTTATTTATTAGCATTATTCCAGGAAATTAATTCACTAAAGCACCTTACTGCAGCTCTATTTATTTTTTTGTGTTGGATTAAGAGGAAAAGAAATACTGATATTTCTAATCCTGGTGATCAAATTAGACTGTAAAGTATTAGGAGCCTATTTGAGTTAAAATTTCAGCTTTTTAGGAGATAATTTTCAAAACTTGGCATCACTGAAAATTATTCCTTTGAATAAGATGTTTTAATACAACAAACATTTCCTACAACATCTAACCACATTAATAAAAATAAAGCCACTCAGGTAGGTAATCTTTATAAACGATGGAGCATGATATGATACATGATTTGAAATTAATGCACTGAAAAATTTAACAAGGAAAGAATAAACACAAAATCGCTTGATGCTCTCATCCAAAAATTTGATAAAGTCTAATGTATGTGGTAATTACTTGCTTAAGTATGAGCCGTAAAATATTACCCTTTCTTATTCACAAATATATTTATATTTAAGGTTAAAATATTTAATTTACTGAATGGATTTTTTGAATTATAATTGAATTTTCTTAGTAATACTGATGAATAACAAAAAAATTAATTCAAAAAGACAAATCCTTGCTACAAGTGTGGACTTCAAGAAAATAATTTTGATTCTAAATAATTAATATCTATAAAAGTTTTGGTGTCATAGCTAATAATAGCCCATAAGAATGTAAAATTGGGAAAGATACAAAAAATATGACTATGATACACTCACAGTAATTCTGAAAACTTCTAATCAGCTGCTTACTGCACATTTTTATCATCAGATGGAAAAAAAACTAAAATATTGATTCCTTACAAAGAGCCACAACAGTACATTTGACATGCCCAGTAACCTCATTTACTCAGGTTCTCAGTGCCCAAGGCCAACACAACGATCTCATCTGTTTTCAAGAAGATTATCAAAAATGGTTAATGGCATCATATAAAATATATGATTGAGTACAAAAAAGATCCTCATGATTCCCTTCAATGATTTCAGCAATGGAATGGAACAGAAAAGAAGAAAAACAAATAACTACAAGGAGTAAAAAATTAATATCCTTGAGCAGTAATAATTGTAAAAAACTTGACATCTTTTGGATCAGTTATTAATTTACTTCCTCAAAAATTACAACTTGTTTATACAGTTTATCAAATAATCAAAATAGATAAAAACGGATATCAGTAAAATAAAAAATTACTTGCAAGATAAATGGTTATGACCAGAATAACTGACTCTTGAAAATAAAACAACTAAATAGTGCTTTCTGAATGGAAACATTCAAAGTGATTCTGGAGTATATTTTCTTGAAAAGGACTGGATCTTTTCTAATGGCATTTTGAAATATTTCACAGCAACATAAGTTGCATATTAGTATTGCTAACATTGTCCAAAATGTGAATCCTGACAAAAAGCCATAATCTAATGCAACATGGAGGACAAAGAATTAAAACATAACAAAATATAATTATTTCTATCATAGGTTGCAAGACATGAAATTTAACAGGCCATAAGACGAATAAATGATTGAGGATGTGTTGATGACTAGATAAGTTTTGTACTATTTTGAGGAACCTTTTTCAAGTTTGTAGATTCATATAATCATAGTTGAAAATTTCTATAAAAATTCTTTCATGAGATTTGCAAAATACTTCCAAAAAATAAGTACCTTATTTTTCAAACAATTCCAAAGTAAAAAGCTTTCAAAGATATACTTTTTAGAGATTCAATACAAGCATAAGCATATAATTACAATGGAAATTATCAACACATTTTCACTAAGGATATAAGTGAATTAGATAAATGCCCACAGATGGGTATAAAAATACTTGAAGGTACTTTAGTGGGTAATGTTTTAATAATTTCATTAATGAACTCATTATCATTCAATCTAAAAAGATAAATATATCTAATAAAATAATATTAAGTACAATTCATTGAATTGGAAAAAATCTGATGTAAGTATAACACATAAATATTCATACTTCCCCATTCAAAGCATATTACCTTAATGAGAACAAGCATTAAGAGTAGATGAAATAACTTAACTACATACACTTATACTGAATGTACCAATAAAACAGTTTAAAGCTTTCTTGAAGAAACAATGCAGGAAGAGGAAAGATTACTTCCCTGCATTTAAGATAAATATTTCTCCAACAACATACATATAAGTAAAGCAGTACCTTTTCCTAGATATCCATGATAATAATTGCTTTCAATAAGTTGAATAATCATCTAGATAAATTAACTTATTTTTTTTCAACTTATAGAATTGTAAAAACAGACAATTTAAAGTCAAAGTATGTTCTGTTCAATTAATTGAATATAATGGAAAGAACATTTAATGCCAGAAAACCTGAATTATCTCCTAAGAACGAGAAATTATGCTTGAAAGAAAGTTAATACGAAACTTCAAAATAATTTACTTTGAGCAAAGAATTTTGAGCTGGTTTGTTTCATTTGTATACAATGCGAAGTTAGCATTTCACTGTTGTTGAGATTGATATAAAACCAGATCTCTCTCAACTCAAAAATTTCAATGTCAGTGATAAAATGAAATTAAATAACATTTGTAAAGGGTAAAAAGAAAAAACAGAGGTTTCTTTAACAAGAAACAGGCATTATAGTACGTAGTATATTTGTAGAAATAATAAGCCAAATTGTAATTATTACTCTTAAATCTTAAATGTACACCATTCTCTATGTTTCTATTAGGAAGGATGAAAACGAGAATACATCTACTTCAACTCCTAATTTTAAAAACAAAATATTGCATTAGAAATACATAACATACATTTAAATGAAACTAAAGAAGCTTTATCTTTTACAATATACTTTCACAATTTTAATAGAAAATGGTATTACTTATGAATTGTTTAAGTATCTAACGGCATTTTTTATAATGATACTGGCAAAATATACAACAGAATTATATATAATAGCTTCTAATTTAGTACGACCAATATATTCTTGTTTCCTCATATATTATATTATTCACAAATTAAACAATTTAAATGTATCAAAAATACCATACCTATCTCATTAAAATTAATTTGCATGGCAAAATCTTTATGATGTAAAATTTGTTATATCTCATAAAAAACAGTAAAGCTGCAAGAAAACCTTCTTAGCTCAAGTTTACTTGTGTTTCTTATACAAGCATATGCATGTATTCGCATAGATTATAATAATTATGCTTTAGTTTTTGAGAGTATAAGAACTAATCTTTTCCCAAATTCATGCTTCTTAATTATCGAGTCTTTCAAACAAGAATAGGTTTAGATTATACTATAATTGTTTAGTGCCTATAATATAAAGGATGAAAGGGATACAGTGAATTTTATCTATTTGGTTACATGATTAAAGCAAAACATAACAAAGATATGAAAATCCAAAGCCAATAATTGCAACATATAATTTAAATAAATTTTATATATTTCATTGGTTGATAATTATGACTGATCATCCTCACCAACTACAAGTTAAAGATAACTTCAGGAAAAATTAAGAGTTATAGTCCAATGCTAAACACTTCAATCCCTTCTACAACCAATAATTTTTAAAATTTATTAGAAGAAATATTTTAATTCTGTTATTGCTGATGCAAAGATTTATATTCAATAAAATATTTCACTGACAGCATGTTCTTAAATAATTAACATATCATTCACCAACTTGTCTTTCATATTTTGTGAAAATTAATTACATACGTACTAAAAGTTATTAACTAATAAATCTACTGACTTTTTAAGTAAAATAGTCTTCTTGCAGTACTCGATATAACTCAATAATAAAATAAAGGCGCATTTTTAGCTGCAAATGACGTTACAGTAAATAATGCATGACTGAAACGGAACAAAGAACTGAAAACTTGTATATTGTAATCTAATGAGAATATGTGAAAAAAGATAGTTTTTGTAAGTGTATTGAATTTTAAAGGAAGAGCATTATGGATAATTAAAGCACATTAGAAACAAATGCAGTTTCATTCTATGTTCTTTATATAAAACTATAAAAGAATGACTCATTTCAAAGAAATTACAAAAAATTTGTGCGTTTCTGTATTTTAATACATAACTCATGATTGTTCATTACCATAAAACTATCATAGCATGAGATACTGATAGCTAAGTATTCTCCAATTATATCAAAATTTTGTAAATACCCTTCAAATCTTAAATAAGAGAAATAAAGCACTTATTCAATTCATCCAAAGCGAGAAATAAGTTAAGAGCTAATAATCCATGAATTATTATGGAAGTTAACCAAATGATTACTGTGGTTGATTTACCTCCATAGAGATAAATACTTCATGATTCTGTACTTCTAAATTATTTCCCTTGATATTCCAAATGAAAAAAATAATGGAATAGCAACTATTCAAAGCAGAAAATATAATCAAGTAACAAATATTATTAATGTAGATTTATCAAATACAACATATCAACTGCTCTCACTTCATATTTTAAGTTCATGCATTTAGATTAACTTTCCTACTACTAATTGTTGCTCCTAGGCCCATCCCTATCAACTTTTGGTGTCTGAGATGATGATGCCCCACCTGCTGATGAGCGTTGAGATCTTTGTTTCTTGACCATTCTTTCATCTGCTGGCAGCAAAGTAGATCCTCTTTTTCGTTTGGATGATACCGGGGTGGCTTCTCTCTCATTAGCTGTTAAAGACCCTCCCTCTTTATTATTACTACTGACTTTAACATCAACTCCTGAAGATTGTTCCATCAAAGAAGATGACACAGAATAAGAAGATGGCACTGCAGATACAGATGAGATACCTTGGTTTTGAATGCTGGAAGCTGAAGGTGTGGTCCCAGTAAATGCCTCATCATGGGATGAAGGAGTATAATGCAATTGGGAGGATGAATCCAATCGTTTATTACCTTCTCTTGTCTCACGCCTTAGAACCTTGGGTGCTTCTGATGCTTCCAATAAAATCTGAAATGGGAACAAAGTCATGAGTCAAATTACTACAGAAGAGATTATAACATTAAAAAAATATGATATTTTAGATAGTTTCCAACAAAATTCCCAAGCAGATAAAAACAAAGCTCTGAGGAAATTAACTTAGGGTTATTTCAAAATCAGTAAGCATTGTTTATCACACCCAATCACAAGTCAATTTATGAAATTTCATTAATAACAACAGTCTCATTAATCACCACTAAATTACTCAAAAATTTTTGTTTCAGAAATATTTTCCATTTCCTATGTGAATTATTATAACAACAGTTCATAAAATATATTAAAATATCATACAAATTCATCAGAAGTGTACTAAATCAGAACCACATATTACTTTTAAAACCAAATTTCATAGAGAGATGCACATGGTATAGTTCAGTTTCTCTCATAAAATAAATGTTGAGAAAAATTGCTAAACCAAGGTGCATCATCCACAATGAAGTTTTAGACCTCATTAACTTAAGGTTAAAATACAATTATGATTCATGATTGCTTTACAATATTTACGTGACACTTTAAAGTATTGTAAATTTTACATTAATGTATATTTATTAAATTCATCAAATATAAATGATTAAATTTAAATGAAACCATATTAATAGTATTTGCACTCTAACAAGGAGGTAAGAGACCAAAAATTTGATCATAATATGATGATTCTACATGCATATACAAATAATATATTATCTTGAATAGAGGACATGATGATAAATACCTACTACACAATTGGTTGGAAAACACAGAGCCTATCAACTTATTAAATATTTGACATAATGATGGAAATTTACTGATACATAATTAAGAAAAAATGTTGACTTTTCAAGATCTGAACATATCTTGAATCATGTTTTACACAATTCAGTCTCTATTTCTGAAAAATATTGCCTCCATCTTCATGACCATCTTAAGTAAATTGTGATCTAAAGTATCCATGAGCAACAATAAGAGTAATTAAATACAAGAAGAATTTAAATGACATTGATAGGAATATGTCATTGGAGTTACATACTTCAAGCCTTCTTTATAATACATTAAAACAACCAGCACCAGTTCATGAAATTATTTTGTACATCAGATCTTGATTCTAATATTATTTCTATAATTTCAATTACCAATCATTTTAATAGAGAATTACATCACAAGAGAGAACACCCAATAAAAATGATATTTTAAAAGTATAGCTCACTTGAATATGCTGTAGACATTCCTCTTGCATCTTTACCGACATGCGATGAACATCATGGTCACTTGAGTTATACATGATAGCATTAAGAAACATGAGCATCACATCCCTTTGGAAATGTGTTGTAGTTCGAATGATTCCATTTTCTACATTCTTTTTTATTGTATGCAAGTCAACAGGCCTGATAGAGGATAGAAATTGCAAGTAAAAGAATTTAAATTATTGGATGAATATATGTCTAATTTATGAAACTTTATGGAGAAAGTTGAGTGAATAGATGATCAATCACAAATAAACAAATCTTCATTAGAATATAACTATATGGAGTTAAATTATTAAAATATGTATAACAATTCTAAATTTTAAAAATATAATTAATAAGAAGTCTTTCCAAGATATCCCAGATTATTAATCAACTTCAATTTGACTTTTTAATATAATAATATATAATAATTGACAATTTTATTAAATGAAGAAATTTAAAAAATTATAAAAGATATTACGTAGGTATTAATAAGATATTATAAGGTGTTATTTTGAATAATGCAGCAAAAGATTAGCATTCAAACTATCCTTTGACATGATGAATGATAACAATACCAAAAACACTTGCTTCTATCCTCTACTTATAAACTCACTGAAATAAGATATTTAATAATAAAATGCAACATTTATAGTACACTTATAATTTAAAGAGACTTTTAGTTTTGAAACATATGGCAGGATGATAATTTCAATCAACAAACCATTACATAGATATATTTTTACCTCAATTGCTACATATTTTAGTAGAACAAGAAACTACTCTTCACTTACCTGAACACAACATTGTGATAACCAGGTGCTTGCTCATTTGTGATAGGCCGTAAGAAAATGGAAGCATATTTATGAGTGGCAAGACGGTTCCAAACCAGAAGGATAGCTTTCTTCCAGGCCCTATAATCTCTTTCTTCCTCACTAAAAATAAAAATGAGTTCTAAATTAAACCTAAATATTGTTTATTTAAAATTACAGGAATGAATGGATAGGGATTCAATCAACTAAATCAGAAAATGGAGAGTAACTTACTTTTTACAGCTAATTTATCACTTACGTTAAAGACTGTGATGAAGCAGGGCTATGAGGAACTTGATCCACGGATGCAGGTGTTGAACTAATAGTAGTAGTTCGTCTTCTTCCAATATTACTTTTTGGAGTAGAATCACTTTCTTCTGTCTTTTCTTTATCATCCCCTGATATACTTGCCAATTTACTTTCATCCATGTCCAGCCGTCTACTCGAGGTCATTTTCCTCCTCTCCATTTTCCGCTTGCTCTGACCATCATCCTCAGTTTTCTTTTCTCCATCATTTATTTCTTTATCAGATTCACTAGTCCCTTCAGATTGTTTTGCCTGTTTCACCTCAGGACCAGCTCTATCTTTTTGAATAGGATCTTCATCCATGGCTTCATATTTTCTTTTCAACTTCTCTCCAACAGACTCGTTTGTTACTGGAATGGGAGTTCTAGACTTCTCAATTGAATGGATACCTTTCTTAGAGGATATATTAATATCCTTTTCAGTTGATTTGGACCTTTTAGGTTCTTCTACCTTCTCCTCTGTCACCCTTTTCTTATCATCAGCTGCTTTTTTTTCTATCAGCCCTTTTCTCTCTTTTTCTTCAGATTTTTTGTCTCTAGACAACTTCCTCTCACCGTCAATCTTTTCACTATCCTTAAGTCCCTTTTCAGATACTTTTGTTTCTACTATAGTTTTATCTTCTTCCACCTTTTTCTCCTTCCTCTTATCAACAGACTCAACCAGTCTTTCAGTACTTTTCCTCTCTTTTGTTTCCATTTTCTTATCTTTGATTACTTTCTCTGAGGCATCATCTCTGAGATCTTCAATTTTCTTTTCAGACTTCTTTTCTTTCCATTCACTTTTACAGTCTTTGGGTCTCTTTCTGTCCTTTTCATCAACATTTTTCTCACTGTATGTGGCTTTAATATCAGATTTCTTATCTAATGGCCTTTTCTCTACAGATTTCTTTTCTTCTGACACTCTCTCTCCAGATTGTACTTCTTGTTCTTCATCCTTAACTTCTGAGTTAACCAAAGCTGGCTCATCTTCACATGAGATACTTTCAGACTTTTTATCCCTGATTTCAACAAGTGATTTTTCAATCTCTTTTGCTTTAATTGTAGCTGAAAGAAGACATTCTTCAACTGCCTCATCATCTTTTCTAGCCTCACCAATTTCAGCAGCAGACTCATTTTCCAATTTCTTAAGATCACCAACATTGAGCTTCCCATCTTCGTCTGTTGAATCTAATTTCTTTGATTTCACTTTTTTTAAGTCTCCAGATGCAGTATCACCCAAGTCTTCATCCCATTCACTCATCAATGTTTTTATCTCATCACCTGTCTCACACTCCTTATTCAATTCAGTCTTTTCAATACTGTCTTCAGATACAACAACAGTTTCTTTAGGCGTTTCTTCTACACTACTATTTGGTGTTTTGCTGATTTCTTCTTTATCCTTTTCAATTTTCTCCTTGGCAACCTTTTCTTGACGCATGCGATACTGAAACATGAAAGTAAAATATGTAGCAATTTTGAGCCATTCATTGCAAATAGTTGATTAAATAATATTGATTAGCATAAATCCCCTCCAATCGACATTTGTAAGAAAGAATCTTAAATCTAACCAGATAGCAGTATTTTATCCATACGAAGGCAATTGGATCCATTGCCTCTTGACAAAAAAGAGTGTAAGTTATATATATAATTTATATTCATTGATCATTCATTAAAATTACTGATCAAAAAATTTAGTTATCAACCAACAATTATTTAAGAGAAAATTTTTAAGATAATATTAGAGGAAAATATATAATTCAAATACAGTATCCTAGTATGAATTTAATATACATATGAATATGAGTAGTAGAACTAAAATCAAGTGACTGGCGTAAAAAACAAGTAAGTATTATCATGACCATTATGATAGTTTTGGAATAAAAGAGCGCATGTAGAAAGGTATTGATAACTTAAAAATAAAGGTAACAATTTCTATTGATTGATTATTTTTCAATACTTTGGCTAAAAAAACTTAAATTTCCAAATTGAAATTCAAAAATGGTCCCAACTAAAAGGCTTAAAATTGATAGACAATAATTACCAAAGTTAGAGAACGCCCTCTTCTTCTACCACGCACACCTCCACGTCTTTTAAACAGGGATTCTGGAGTAAGAGACTCAGGAGCTAATGAGGGACTATCTGTTACTATAGTCTTATCACCAACACTTTCCTCTTCATTGATTGATTCAGAGGCAGTCTCGCATTTCCCCTTATTTGATAATCCCTCTAAAACGGAAGTCTCAACAGTTTCCTTATTTTCAATAATTTGCGGCATTTCTTCTTTAACTATGACTTCACTTTCATTCACAGAGTTATCTGAGGACACTCCTTCAGCTTTTGTTTCCTCTCCATTACCAGATGCTGCTTCAACTGTAGAATCTGATTTTTGGAAAATCTCTTCCGAGACCACATCTGCAGACACGATTTCAGGCAATTCAATTATCTCTTTTTCAGAAGTAAAATCATTTAAAACATCTTTTTCAGTTTCAAGTGAAGGTTCCTGAAAGATCAATTCATAATCTTTAATTCATGACTGAAGAGGTGACAAAATAATTAATAATATTAAATCAATTAGGTTGTATGGGAAAATTGTAGTCAAAATCACCATTATGAGTTTCATAAAATCTTTCAAAAAAAAGTGTCTTATACCCATTAAGTTTCCCTTCAAGTAACAATATACAATATGTTATACTAAGTATACGTAATTTTGAAATTAACCTTTCAAGAGAGGCACACTCATGGGGGGATTCTGAAAATAACCGGATATAAGGCCCCAATTATTCATTGAGCATAAGGATTCCTGGTTAAAACTAATACTAAAATTCTCTGGAACTCAAATATGCTCCTCCAAATGGGATACAATACATGCACCTAGCAACACCATCATTTTGAGGCCAAAAACAAATGAACAGTGCACAGAGCAGCCAACTCTGTGGCGCTAAAATTCACTCCAACTCAAAGTGCCAGATTTCTATGCATTTGTGAACAGTGATAGAGCCCCTCAGGCAGGTTGGACCCCTCCCCAGCAGCACCATGAGTCACTTGGGGGGAGCTAAATGTTCATTTTGCACTCTTGAATAGACCTCAGATCAAATTGGGTCTAATAAGTGACTCATCAAGGATGTAACAGGCACAAACTCTAGAGTGTCATGACTACCCACAAAACCCCAGAGGTAACTAGCTCTGGGGTAACAGGCTCAAGGCAGCAAAATGACAAGACATTTGGCTACCTTAAGAGAGTCATGATAATGTAAGGTACATTTTATTAAGAATTGTAAGGTACATAACACATGACTAATACCTTAAGTGCAACAGGATTTTCTTGATTCTTTTCTCCATATTTATCTTCAGAAGCAGTCAGCTTAGGTCCTGGAAGGATAAAATGCAATTCTAAATGTTTTAGAGAAGAACATGAAGAAGAATTAATATTAGATTAAATAATCCTAAGAAATATTAAGAAATTTTCTAAAAGAAAAAACACAATCAAGACAAAAAACATCAAAACATTGTACTTGAGCTACTATGAAATAAACTTACCTTCTACTGGCTCAGGGAATACTGTTTGTAGATCTCCAGCAAATGGCTTTTTATCACTGTTCACTTCACCTTCTGCTGTTTAAAATGAAATAAAATTCTGATATTGTACTTGGAAAATAATCAGGGGTCAAAAATTGTAAATTTTAACAGAAACCATATTTCACAGCACAATTATTAAGCTATATAAGAATTGACAGAAATTTCAAATTTCTAATGTTCTTCTCAGCTCAGTTCTCAAACTAATGAAGTAATAATCAAAAGCAAAACAACACTTTTATTGATTATAGATTCAAATATTATACCAAGTAATAATTTGCTGATGGAATACTTATGCATAATGAAAAGTTTATTGTTTCCAATGAGATATCTGGGAAAGATTCATGAGGACAGACTTACAAAGTGAGACTTCTGTCACGGGGTTAGAACTAACTATAACCTGGATATTATACAGTCTTTATTTGTCTCATATACTAAAAATAGAACTACAGGGGTATAAATGTATTTGAAAGAAATTCTATTCAACATATACTTACGAGTAAAGGTGTGCTTGCTGACAGCAAGCAATCGGAATATATAATATTTTTCGGAAAGTTATTCTTCGTACACATTGCTAAAGATAAACTAAACAAAATTAACGTAGCGCATATGTACAGTGACATCATCTCCCCCTGCACATCTTACGGCAGCATTATTCCCACCCCGACGTCGAAGCAAGGCAATCCTACGAAATTCACTGTCATCTTCCGCTTATGTATGATTGAGTTTACAAACACTCCCAATTCCAAATGGAAATACCTTAAGGAAGTACCTCAAAATGAGTCCTTAATTCCTTATGCATTTCTTATGAAGTTACAGTTCACACCCCCTAGAATCAAACCAACGACCATTTATGACATTCTTAGGGATGCCTTTACGTGAGAATGGTCCCTTTTATGGCTGTGTGAAATTTTGAACCTCTGCGCAATAGGGAAGTGCCATAAAAAACTTTTGGAAATATGGCCAATGTATTCCTTATGAAAAAAATCGAGATTACGGGACGCTCTGGAATCAAACCTGTGACACATAGGCAAATGTTGATTTTTTCTGAGGTATATTATGGTTGTATTTATACATGTAGAAAGTTTGAATGATCTATGCATCATATTAAGAGAGATACGATTTTTCAAAATCTGAAAATATTTCACCTCCTGGCATCGAACCCATGACCAATTGAACTTAAACAATAGCATTTTTCTGTAGATATACATGATAGCAATAGCTGTATGAAATTTTATCTCTCTAGTTTAATGGGAAGTATTTTTTTTTTATTTTTGAAAAACGGCCCCATGCATTCTTATGGGGGAAAGTCGATTTTTGGGGCCTCCTAGAATCGAACCCATGATAGGTAGGGTCAGTTTTCGAATTTTTCCTAGGTGAGATTTTGTGGGCCATTCCTTAAAAAAATTGACGACCTCGTGGCCAAAGCAGTTTGGGCCTGACATTAATATCCTATATATATACATATAAAATATATATTATATCCCCCCAAAGCATCTATATATGATAGATAAGTAATGCTGATCATTTTATGATAATTCAATATTTTGTCTTTTTTGTGTTTCTTTTGATATAAATAAAATAGTATTTCTATGACTATGACTAGTCTAGTCCACTCATTATTATAATTTCTTATTGTAACAACTAACGTTATTAACAATATTTAAAGGAGGAAGTCATGTCCTTTGAAAAGCTGACAAAGAACGCAATGAAAAATACAACAACTTCCTTTTATATTGATTTCTACTGTGTAATTATACTCAAGTATAAGTGAATGAGGAAATAACTGAGTTACTATTAATCTATAATAAGGAAATCTAAACTATTTTTCTCTCATTTTGAAAGTTTACTGGGAAATTTTTTAAAAATTAAAAAATTGAAATTAACTTATTAAATTGGTGATACAAATACATTTTGAAGATTTTTCAGATTATTTAAAACACAAAATATAAAAGAGCTGAAGGTAAGAATAACAACAAAATTTGAATTCCCAATATAAATAACCATGTGAGAAAGAATAGCTCATTACTACTCACCTCTGCTTCTTTCATTGACAACAGCATTATCCACTTCACCAGAACTAATTTCATGGCTATCAACATCTTTCTTTCCTTTGGTTTTACTGTTAGATGGATGTCTTGCTTGATCTTCAGAATCTTCAGCAGGGCTAACAGGCTCCTCCTTTATATGTACAGAAACTGCTATAGGATCTGGAACTGATGAAGTTTCAGGCTTTTCTAATGGTTGCACTGCTGTTAGAAATGAGTGATATTAAGTAACTTTTGAATTTTTTAAAAATTCAATACTTATTGAAAAATGCCAATACTCAAACTAAAACTAGCAAAGAAATAAACGAAATTGGATCAACTGAATTTTACTTAGATATTCGGGGTAATTAAATATTATATTTAAGCAGTAAATACCACCAAAAACTGATTATGTATGTAGAAATACAGTCCATAGCTGGAACATTAAAATTGCAATGATTATCTGCATAAATATATCCTAATGAGAATATTAGTCCACTGAGAAAAATGAAAAAAAATTCTACAACAAAAACAGTTTGATGTTTATATAGTGCATGAAATGATAAAAATAATATGAAGCCAAAATTAATGAAAAGTTAATGAAGAAGTCCAGTTCAACCACCATAACCAGTAATGAGAAACTTTAAGAATTATATTCAACATTATTGAGGATTACTAGGATTCAACCCAAATCTCTCAGTCATGTCCTTATTTTTCACTTCTGTTTAACTTTTATGAACCAGTGTATTCTTCAACATGAAACTTTATAAAGTAAATATGAGCATTGAAATAAGCAATGAATTAGATATTTCTACGCAAAAAATACTCTCGCAAACAGTAACATATCTGGAATTAGTTTTCCCTTCAAATATGGTTTCGTTTCGTTCGTACCATTAGAGTGCAACCATATTAACAACATTTTCTCAATAAAACTACATAGAACTACATTTTCCATATTTGGAAGATCAATTTGGCCCAAACAACAAATAAAAGCTAAAAAGTAAAAATATGAACAGCAAAGGTAAAGTAAATACAAAACACTATTTAGATATACTCACAAGAAGCATCATTATCTTCTGAACTTATGACAATTATAGGCTTAACCTCTTGATTTTCCAACTCTTCTGATGCTTCAACTCTGTTTGAAATCTTATTTTCCTCCAATTCACCTTCTTTGTCAATCACTGGTGGATCTGACTCTGTCTTTATTTGTGCAGAATGTGGTGATGAAGAAGGAGAAATCACAAGAGAATTGCTTTCCCCTTTTGCTGATGGTTTATGAGGAGACAAATCTGGAATGTCAGGTAAAGAATTACCTGACACAGTTGGCGGCAGTCCAAGAAGCATTGAGAGAGTTGAAGTCCCTAAGTAATACAACATAAATTAATACTTGCTACTGAAGCTTTCATACCATTCCAATACATGCTTTACAATATAAAACTAAGGATTTATAACCATAATATATAACTTAACTTATAAGAAACATAAAAACACTCATAAAATTGAATTTTTAACCAATAAGTTTTGAAAGAAGTGATCAACATCACTTTACCAGATGTTGATGATGATGGTTGATCAGACAGATTTTTTTCTGTGTTTCCTTCTGATGGTACAATTGTAGCAGAGCCCAAAATTTTAACAGCAACAGAAGAAGAATTAGCAGCACCTCCTGATACAGGAACAGCTGCAAAATAAAAAATATTAGGCCAAAATTTTAAAACAGAGACATGTATTTAGATTGATAATCACATGCAGGATATATGTAAAGATCATATCAACCATTCTATTTGAGAATGTTTAATTTAAAACCTCAGGAAAATACCCTACGATTTAATAAAGATCACTCTCTGGGTAACTTGCATTATCTATGCAGAAAATGCTCACAGTATTAAAAAAATGATGATATGCGTTATGTAATGAACACTGAAAAATCAAAACAATTACATACCTCTGTACACAATTATTTAAAGAAAGGTCTCTCAAAAATAAATTAGTATGATATGAAAGCATGCCTTTCTAATTGCATTTTATTTTATACAAATCTTCTGCTGTTATTATTGCTATTGTTATTTCGTCTCATAAATTTATAAGAAAAAGAAAACATTTATTCTAATATGTAATACTTAGCGCGTATGTAGGGTACATCGCATTATATACAAGTATCATAAACATACGATAAGATATGTAGACCACACAAATCCAATAAATTTGTCGCTTGAATCACGTATTTTAACACACAACATATATACAGATGTGCAGCATCTATACACTTTCAAGATCACTATGAAGTCCTGCGCCTGCGGTATCTATACAAATTCATGATAAACACAAAGTTCTGGGTGCGTATTATAGATAAGGTGCAAGGTATTGATGGGAAAATATGGTACTCTATTATGAGCTCTTCCAGCTACTTGGACAAGAAAATTTTGAATTAAACTTCACATCATAGATAATGATGCTTAAAATTATATAAATTATGCTACGCACTGGAAAATTCTTGTGCTAAAATCATTTACTTATAAGAAAGAATGTGATGTAAATAGATAAAAGTAATGAATTGTCAAGACTGAAAAGAATGAACTGAGAAAAACTGAAATTTCCACAACAAATTTTTTGGGTGAAAAATCTTTACTATAGAAACTAGACAACACTTTCATCAAGTGCCGCAAGAATTCCTTTGGTCCCAACATAAATGATAAAAAGCATAGAGGATAAGGGCCATGAAGCAGAAAATGTAACAGTATACAAGGAGAAAAGAATATGATTAGTTCAAATTCAAAGGGCTGCCATCATGACTTTAAGGGAAAGAAATAGTGGTTGGCAAATTGCTTCTGATATATATTATGCAGGGAGTGTGTACATCAAATTCTAGATAATTTATTTTTAATCTTCTGAAAATTTTGTTATTAAATCTTCTCTATCACTCTTTCCTGCCAAAATAAATATCAAACAATCATTACTACTTTCCAGGGGACCCTAAGGACTGCAGCACTGGGTTTTTGATAAAATTAGCATTTACATTGAGCGGCTAGGATTTACAATTTTTAAACATTAATGACAAGGAAACTAGGGAGTATTGACCCCTATAATTTTCAGGTTGTTATAAGTAATGTCTAATCTTCATGCCTATAACAATGGTATCAAAATCCCCATGCTGCAGTCCTAAAGGTCTCCTTGTTAGTCATATATTCGGAATGACTAGATACACAACCAATTATCTATTCAAAAAATTTAAGTTTAACTGTTAATAAGGAACATCATTTAAATAAAACAATCCACATACCTGGAGAGGAGTTGAGAAGACTTGTTATGGTGGGAGAGGAACCTCTTTGTGCTGTTATAGCAGAGTGCAAAATTGATGAAGCCTATGAGGGGATAAGAAGGCTTTGATGTACTTTTTAAACACGAAGTAACTCAGTAACACAACTCCATTACTGCTCTATCAGAGATTTATTTACCTGTAGAGAAGTTGATTGTGAAGGACTTTTGAGAAGACTTGTTAAAAGAGGTGACGTTGGGGTGGGAGTGGCTGAGGTTGGTACCTGAGTAGAATCTGGTTGAGGGGATGATTCACGTGCGGGACTTGAAGGTTTCCCTTCAGCTTGTCCTTCTGATGACTCATCTCCAATAACCTATCATTGAAATTTAAAATATTAATAGAGAAATTGACAGTTTTTGCAAATTTGATTTCTAAACCTCAAAATATATGTAGAAATTTTAAGAAAACAGGATAGCTCAATCAGTCAATTGACAACAAGGAGATCTGGCACTGAATCCTTGTGTTGTTGGAATTTTTTCAGGTAGATAGATTTCTTTAAGTGGCTCACATCTTTCTCACATTGAACAAACTTTTCAAAACATTCACCTTAGCAATTAATTCCCCAATTTTGCAGTCAATGTGAGCAAATTAACTCATTATTGAGTATTACTAAGTTCTATTTCAAGCAAATGATACAATTATACTCCTAATTTAGACTAGATAATGAAGTGAACCATAAATCATAATCATTATGATATGAAAAAGATCTCCAGAATAGTTGGCAGTTGGTTATAGATGTACAGGTTTCAATATTAAATACATCAGGCGATAATTGTGGTTGAAAAATTTTATGCTGTAATAATATGAGAAGATTATGTTGCACAAAATGACTTAAGATGATGCAGCATGAAATGTATTCAGTTATATGAATATATTCCCAAGAAAAGGCTCGCAAGAACTTAAATATTGAGATTAAAATCAAGATCTTCAAATAATAGGTTTGTTCCTCAAGTGTTAATGCACAATATTAAAATTTATTTTGGGTACAAATGAAACTTCATGAAAATAATCAAAGAACTTAGGGTTGAAAGAATGCTTCATATCATAACTTGATGATTTATTTAAAATTCAACGATTCTGGAGAGTAAAAAACTCTAAACAAATGTTCATCAAAAATCAAAGATAAATTATAAATAGACAAATACTAACATCAACTTGCAATGGCTCACTAAGAGGACTATCTACAAGACTTTCTGCCTCACTGCTTTGCTCAGACTGACTACTGCTCTGCCGAGTAGAAATTTCTGAATCCCTTTGCATTCTTGGAGATGCTGATGCCGATGAAGCAGTAGCTGATGAAAATGAGGGTAAGATTTAATGTAATAATAATAATAGCATTGTTTAAGGTAATAATTTGAGTTTATGCTCAGAGTCGTCTTACTAGGTGGCTTCCAAGCTCTTCTGATTTCCAATAATTTCTCCTCCCTTTCTTTAAGCCACTGAGCATGCTGCTCAGCTTCCCTTTGCTTCTGTTTTTTTTCTCTGAAAAAGAAGTCCAAAGCTCATCAATTTAAAATCATTCATGATTGAGAGTGACAAGTTAACAGTCATTGAGCTATCCCGTGGATATTATTGAGTTGATTGATAAATAATAGACAAATGCAAATTCAATTTATGATAATGATAAAAATTTCTGAATAGAAAAATTTTTCCAAATATATTTCAAAATAACATTCTACCCAGGTTTCACAGCAAAGTTAAATCATCAGACTCTGTCATGTAAGTCTATAGCAAAAATTGGATAATACTTATTTTATTTTACAGTGTATTAAAAGATTTAAGGGATTTTTTAAATCATAAAGTAAATGTCATTAGTAGCCCAAAATCATTCCTTGCAAGATTTAAACTATGATAAAAAGTCATTTCATCGATTTTGTTTACAAGTAATGCCTAAGAATCTCACACATGCAAAAATGGGAAAGCGATATACCTACTAAGTTTTTTTTCTACCCAAGAGATTTATAGGCCAGCACAAGGATACTCAACATATAGGTTAACCCTTTGAGTGCCAACAACAATCTCGTCGTCTATGAGAAGGCCCGTGAAAACCATGTTTTTTTTCATTCTATAAATATTTTAAAATGTAAGTGATACAAGAATGATTTCTTATTTACTATGTGCCTTGGTAATTTTTATTGTTAATTGTAATTATGAACAGATTGGTTAATATAAATAATTATATGACAAATTGAAATTTCCGAGCATCACTTTTGGTTTTTACGAAATAGCTTCTTGGTGCAACACTTTATATGGAAAATTGTTTGGTAGCCTGAAACCAATAGACTTTCGTCTAATATTCTGTACTTTATTTTTATGTTGGGGATATTATTTTCTGTATATCTTTATTTCTTAAATATTTATTATATAACATTTATATTAAATTTATTTATAAAAACATATTATTATGATATTTTTCTTATTTTCATATTATATAGTGATAACAGACTCAAATACTTGTCATTGTTATTCAGATACCGGAGTCTAAAGGTTTTCATATGTGTTCTTCTTATGGCGAGGAAGATACCTTATCATTTTGACAATCTCTCCTGAATTTTATGCAGCAGGCAATGAAAAATTAATTAAATATTTACTTACATTTCGGCAATTTTCTTGGTTATTATGTAATTATATTCTAGAAAAACTGTTATATTTCATATTTATCATTGTTATATTAAAAAGAAATTTTTTTCTCAATTTTTGAGTTAAAAAGGAAAAATTAAATTTTTCAATCTGGTAAATATAAAATTAAACAATAACATTTGAGTTTCACAGCAAACAGTGACCGATATTTTTTTATATTCATTAAAAAAGAAGTATTCTCTTCCTAACACAGAAAAAAGTATATTAGAAGAGAAATAAATAAACAAATAAATTAGTTTTAAATAAAGGCCTACACGATTCGTAAAATACCCATGGCACTTATGGGATTACCCACCAAAAAATCGGTGGCACTCAAAGAGTTAAACAACATTTGCAGGTATGAATTTGTGAAAAGTCATTGCAGAACAAAAACTTCATAAAGTTAACTATTCTTTTACAAAGGGGAATTACTAAAAGTCCATTAACTCCAAATGTATGGTTGCAGAAAGATGTACTTCACAATTTTTACTGCCCAAAATTTCTTGCTGAACTAACAAAGAAGCACGCAGAAAAGCTTAAGAGAACAATGGTGTGATTACTGACAGAACAAGAAAAAACTGCACACAAAAATTATAACTATTGCTTCAACTCAGGAAAAGATATTGAGTTTCTGAATAATTGCACAACTAGTTAGAGATAAGAAAGAACAAAATAGATGTGATCTTGGTGAGATGAAATGGGAATGAGAAGGACAACTAAATTCAGAATAAGAATGGGAGATAGAGGTGGCAGTAGCATTGAGGAACATTGGCAAAAAAGCATTGCTATGGTAGTAAGTATGAGTGATATGGTAATGGCAGATAATTTGAATGCTAAACTATCAAGTTCATCACTGTAAATACTTCGACTCCTTGTTGAAGGAAGTATGGTAGATAGATACGGATTTGGTAAAAAAAATCATGGAGAAAGAATTAAATATGAGAAATGCAGAGGAAATTTAATTTTTTTTTGTTTATAGAAGTTTGGTAGGCAAAGGAATTAGATGACAAAAAGGTTGAGCAACAAAGACAAAAGAAAAATCTGGCAATTTTAGTGATTACTATGAAGAAAATGAGTTATGGGAGGATTACATAAAAAAACTGTATGAAGAAACATCTAGAGAAATACAGATGAAAGATAGAAAGAAAGTCCACTAAGATAATGTAGAACCAAGTATAAAACACTGCAAGGTAGATAGGATGATAAAAGTCCTGATGACATGAAAACATCACTGATGGTAAATAGAGGAAAGAATTATAAAATGAGATAAGAATGTTTGGTTAATTGACAGAAAGCATTTGATGTAGTTAATGGGAGTAAATTGTTAGTCATACTGAAGCACATTGGGATTGACTAAAAAGACAAAAGACTGATAATCTATGTAATTCAAATGGTGAAGGTAAGATTAACCCTTTCGAGACGGAGACATTTTCTGAAAATCTTCCCTGTGATACGGAGCGTTTTCGCTACTCTGAATTTGCCAGGTATAGACCCTTTTCTCAGCGGGGCGTCCTGAGCTATCCTCAGCAACAACAATTATGGAACATTGTCCACGGGTAATCCACTTTCTCTTTTACAGCACTGCTTTGAAGCTTGACCATTATTAATACAGCAGTATTTAAGTATAGCTTTTGTAGGACTACTTGCAAACATTACAATAGATATTAAAATTTTGCATTTCGCTGACTAAGTAGAAATTTGAAACGAAATTCTAATGCCAATTTTAAGCTGTATAGCGTGAAACCTAAATGATAATGATGAAATTGAGTTACCTCCTTACCACTACCTTATTATTTGCAGTAAAATTTCGTTTAAAAATTTTACAAAGTCGTCAAATTACAAGGTTTTCTTTTCCAAGGCAATATAAACGATTATTCCTTAATATAAATATTTAGCAAAACTATTGCAATAAAAATTAATTTTGCAGCGGCACCATGCTGGGGAAAGGGCTTAATTACCCCTGAGGCAAGGTTTCCTTTAAGGAAAAAGGTCCGAAACTCCCTAGAAAAAGGTCGGAAAGGTTAAACTATAAACCTTAATCCTTAGCATCAGCACCCTTGCACAATATGTACTGCCGCCGGAAAAATCCGGCATTCATATTCTGAGCCCGGAAAATTCCCGCCAGGTTTTTCCGGCATTCGTCTCGAAAGGGTTAAAGCATTATGATAACACAGATGTGCTGATGGGGAGA
The DNA here is from genome assembly GCA_020796165.1 of Pantala flavescens. Classification (NCBI taxonomy): domain Eukaryota; kingdom Metazoa; phylum Arthropoda; class Insecta; order Odonata; family Libellulidae; genus Pantala; species Pantala flavescens. Next base: position 21,136,085 of record CM036882.1, read on the forward strand.
GGAGTATGACAGGTTATACACTTTGTAATTACATTTGACATGAAAATTAAAATAAAAGATACAGATCATTCTATATCCCCGATGAGATGATAATAATACAGCAATATTCAGAAAACTAATATCAATTAATTAATCAAACAAATTAGTGAATTTAAGAGCCCTCTATTGCACTTACTCATCTATTTCTTGCAACATATCATCAAGTTTGTCATCAGCCTGACCAGACATCACCAAGGTAATTTCATCCTTTAGTTTATTGTGTAACATCCTTTTGATTTCAATTGACTTCTTCAATTCTTCAACTCTTTCTGAAAGGTATAATGAACATGAGACTAATATCACTGATTAAATATTCACTTGCAGTATATGGTATCACACACTATCATAGCTAAATTCTCAATTTTCAGGATAAATATAAGCTGTATGATTACTAGGAAATAATATGGAAAACATCAAAACTTTGCATAATTAGCTAGATGATAAAAAAGAGCTTTGGATAAAAATGAAAATGTCTTGTTATGGTCAAAATTCTTTAAAATATTAAATTAATTAAGTTAAATATAGCTTAAATATTAAATAAATTACAGCGCATATACAATACCCCTGAGTAATATTAGTTATGCGAGTAAGTTGAATTTTCATCATAAAACGTTAACAAATAGCTTCTGGGGATTCCTTTTACAACATGGGTGGTTTTCCTTTATTATCTTATAATTCCCAGAACAAGAATTAAAGAAAATACAACAAAAATTGGTTGAATTTTAGCTTCTAAATTGTTTCCAATACCATTGACATGAAATTATAACAAAATTATAGATTCATGCTGATACATAACTATTCAATGAAACATTCAAATTTTTCTTTCTAGCTCAATCCTAAACTTATCTTTTACTTTTTTATGAAATACCAACCACAATCTCAAAATAATGCTGTTTTAGGTCTTCTTTAGATTGCTTATAAACATTATAGTTTCTAAAGTATTTACTCCTGTCATACTTTATGTCATAAATTATGACATATTTATTTATTTAAAATGTACTCACTATTATTTGAAATTCTAAAAATTGAAATGGAATAATTGAATTTTTGAACAAAGATGATAATACAATAAGGATATAGAAATTATTTGTCCATTATTTAAAAATGAACAACAATTTTAAAGAAAGAATTCTATAATAATAACATATAAGTTAATGTATATCCTTAGTAACTTTAACAATTATTAGCCAAATATACATAAGTGTACACTACTCCTATTTTAGTACTTCAATCTTAAAAAATTAAGTACAATAGCATGTACAATAATGAAATATTTATTTACTGGTTACGTATTGTTTTCTTATAAAGCTACAGGTATTTTTTGCTTTTGTTCCATAATTCCACTTAAAAATTGCATAAATTTTGGCAAAATATTTATAAAAAGGTTAAATATATAATATAAATAAACAAATTCAAAATATATAAGTAATTTACATATAGAAAAAATTAGCTAAAAAGATATACAGCATTAAACACCTAACATTGGCATTAAATTTAACTGAGAATAGTATAGTGGGATGTGGACAATGACTTCAACATATAAATCTATGAATTGATTAATTATGTCAAAGATTCTAATTACTATGCCAATATATGGTAGATATAAGACGTGAATTTTTTTCCACAGAGATGGGGTGAATATGTAATAAAAATATTCTACACACATAATGCTACATTGAGCAGTACATAGACACAAATATAAGAATTTAATTTGCTAGTGTTACTAACCGGAGGTTAATTTCCTAACTATACTTTCTCCTGGAGTCTCCACATGCACTTCACCTCTTTCTCCTCTCTTACGTTTTGGAGTATCTACTTTTTCCAACAGACTTGAGTACTGTAAAGCACAATTCTTCTGTGAAAACCAATCAGGAGGTCTATTTAGCTCATCAAAGGCTCTCAGTGTTCTACTGACAGACACCCTGGAACAGGAATAGTGAAATAAAAGTATAAGTGAAAATTTCAGTTCAATCCTGTCCACAAAATTGGTATAGAATCATAAAATAGAATGAATGTCAGAAATTTGTACGGTATATAAAAATATCTGAGGATCAGTTCACTCAGCATCAATTATTAAATCTTAAAACTAACCAATTTTGATCACCACTCCTCAAAACAGCGGACGCTAGGCACAGCTTTTCCCTTGTTGTCCAAGTATCTATCTGAACTCTTTTCAGCTTTAATCCTAAAAAGATTGTTTACATGCGAAAACGTTTATAATAAATTACATCTAACCTAGATAACAGACTAAATTCACTTCTATTCATATCAAGGAAAACTTACGTTCTTGAACAGCTGCCATTTTCAACTTATTCATTGTAAAAAATAGGTACCTCTTCAACAACAATTATGCTAATATAAAAGTAGTGCAAGAACTATACTGGAAAACACCTCATTCGTTTACTCATCAGCTAATCCATTCACACTATTGAAACAGAGACTATAGACAGCGTCGTCCTTTGCTCAATCTTTGCCTAACTGTTCGATTCATATATCGAAAGGACTAGCAAAATCGCTATCTCGTAATTTTTATATCGATAGCTATCGATACAATGTGTTACAAAACGAGAGTTACAGGATTGTAGCGACTCCTTCAAGATTACTCAATATGAATGATGAAGGAAATGAAAATGAAGGTATTTCTACAATATTTCTGTTACATTTTGAGTGTTAGGTCCATATTTTTGCAACCTAATGTTGCCATGAAGGAAAATTACGCATTGTTATAGATATTTACATTTTCTAATGCTCAAATGTGCATATTTGAGAAATTTTTATCATCTACGTATTAGTATGTTCCATACTGTTGGATGTTTAGGGTTCGTAATACTTATAAATTCTTATTTTCTGTTATAAATTATCATATTTTCAAATGTTTTTGGTGGTTATTGAAGTACGTCTAGGGATGAAGGTCTTAATTGCACTCTCAAACTTTTAAAACGTTTCTCATTTAAACTCGGTGAGCTTTCGGTATCGTTTTAAGATGGTTTTTCAGTTACTTTAGACACCCTAAGACAGTTCCTTTATCAATGCCTATATTTTAGCTGAGCATTTTAGTTCCCGCCAAAATTTGCAGGATTCTATCATATGTATGTGTGATTGTATTGTGGAATTTATCTCTTCAGCCTAATATAACAGCAGATTTTGTATCATAATATATTGTTTTCTTTGTGTGCACAGCAATTGGTGATGCTTAAATTGAATTATTTATAGGTTAAATTTAAACATCTCAAGATTTGTAAATACAGAAAAGTGCGCATGCGCAGACCGTTTAAGTCATATCGTATTTTCATTTGAATTCGTGTTTTTGATGTCCTTTGTTGTAATCACATATTTATTTTTGTTTCATTTACAATATATCTATTTAACCATAACATATATAATTTTGATATAACTTTGAGACTTTTTATAGAAAGAGATTACTCATGATATATCTTATAACATAGATAGTTTTCATTCTGACTTTCTATTAAATCGTGATAGGTAATATTGTCGAAATTAATCAAAATCACGTTGGTGATGATATTTTGACGTGTATGTAAACCTTCAATGTAAATGTATTTACTTCTTAAGGCAATTTTTATAAGTTTCATTTCTAGTGGTTGAAGCGTTTTTGAGAGATTTTTTCTCAATAATGTGATAAGCTTCAGTTTATTTCTTTCGTCATATTTCTCGGTTGGAATTTCTGAGATTTTGGGTTGATCTTACAAAAAGTTATTAATTATTTTATAATTTTCAATAAAGTATATGAATTACAAGTAAATAATCCTGGGAATCGATGTGTATTTTTGTGTTCTCTATTGGTAGTTTGAGTTAATTATTCTGTTTTGTAAATTTTCATAATCCCATTTATTGAGAATGGAGGACCTGTATACTCAATACAATTGAAATTGAGCGTTCTTGTATGTGATCATGTTTATACTTAGATTTTTTTGCATATTGGCATTGTTTCTCTCTTATTTTGTTGATAGATTTTAATTAGTTTTATTAATGTCTTATTTTCTTATCTAGTTCATTTTTATTATTATTTTATTGTATTTCAGGCTATCAAACAATGGTTGAAGTGCCTATATCACCTACTAAAATGCAACAGAATATTGAGAATCAAGGAATCACCTTTGCAAGAGTTAGTACTTCTACTACAAGCTCACCTACCAAGATCACTGTCATTCCTGCTACAATGAGGTCTACCCCATTACATATCTTTCAAACTCAAAATCAAGGAGTTGTCACCTCTACGTCTCAATTATCTACTCATTCGGGGCAACAACGAGTTTATACCATTCAGACTTCAAATGCTATGGAAAGTAATGTAACTCCAGTGATGACTGCAGTTTCCAGCACCGGACAGTTATTACAATGTATTCCTCAGAACGTAGTAAAAGCCATTCCTAAATTCCAAGTTCAGGGAAAACATGTTCAATATGTTCAGTTAATAAATCCTTCAAAAACTATTGAAACTCAACTCTCTTCATCCTCAACACCATTGACATCGTGTCCTACTCTTCAAATGGTAGTGATTCCAACATCAAAGCAGGAGGTCCATATTAAAAAACCATTTCATGCTTCAAAATTAAAACCTAATGAAGAGGTTGTTGTTCACAATGAAGAACCTAAAGTTAGTAAACCAGTACCCACTCTTCCTCCTGAAGCCTTACTGCTTCGCAAACCATGTAATTGCACCAAATCCCAGTGTTTGAAGTTGTATTGTGAATGTTTTGCTAATGGAGAATTCTGTAATCAATGTAAATGTGTGAACTGTTTCAACAACATAGAGCATGAAGAGGAAAGGCAAAAGGCAATAAAAGCTTGTCTTGATCGGAATAGGGATGCATTTCGGCCTAAGATTGGGAAAGGGTTGGTTGGAGATGAAAGGCGTCATAACAGAGGTTGTCAGTGCAAACGATCTGGGTGTTTAAAAAATTATTGTGAGTGCTACGAGGCAAAGATTTCTTGTACTGACATTTGTAAATGTGTTGGCTGTCACAATGTTTCAAGTGCTTATGGAGATGTGAAAGAGTTGTCTCAAGAGTTTGATGATGTAAAAAGTAAGCCTGAAATAACTCGATTGTACAGGGAGGCCAAGTCTGGAAAAACTGAATGTCAAGGTCTTCAGAGAAAGAAACCTAAGGAGTTAATTACTCCAAATGTGATAGAGGCTGCATGTCAATGCATGATTGCGCAAGTAGTGGATGTCAAACGGCACAACAATGCTGTATCCAATTCTGCACTTGAAAGAAACGTTCTAAAAGAGTTTGGTAAATGTTTAGTTCAAATTGTTGAGTGTGCCAGAAATTTCAATGAAGGTATTGCTAATGGAAAGGTTGATAGTTACATTTAATTGTTTGATCATAATTGGTTTTTGTAGAATTGGTGTAAACATCATCCTGATGCCTTTTGGTTATTAAGTTATGCATTGTTCATTTTATTATGTAAGTCATGTATGAAGTCACTACATTGTAATGTGGATATTTAAAAAGCATTATTCTTTTCCTATTTTGCATTTAATAAAACTGAAGACTGTATTTTATCTGGGAATTTGCAAAAATTACATCCCTCCTTATAGGTTTTTCTGTTCTCACAATTTGAATGTATTCCTTAATATATTCATCTGTGGAATGATGTTATAAAAAATGATTTTATTTCACACTATGTTTATCTTAAAATTCTTTCTTAGAAATAAAAGAACCAACTAAAAATATAAAGTGTTTATGCACAATTTACAGTTGTTGGAGTACTCCAGTTTAGATCATATTATATGCCTAAAGCTGCTTTTAAAATTTTATATAAAGAATAGTTTTTCAATTGGAAATAAACCCATTCTTTGCTATAAATCCATCATATGTACATGTACAAGTCTTCCATAAATTAAAGTGCTTTTGAAGGCATCTTCAATAACAGTTACAATCAGTCAATGCACCATGCAAAGTGCATCAGGGCATACAAGCATTGTGCATTCATGAAAAATATCCCTTATTTTCTCTTGATGATTTACAAATCAATTGAACATATTAATTCATTTTCAAAAAGAAAGTAAGGAAAAGCACTAAATTGCAGAGTGAGCATTATGAAAATTATGCCTCTTAAAAATATACCTTCTTGACATTTTGGTATGCTAAGGAGAGAGCATTTTTAATTCAAATTCACTTTAAAGCTTAATGCCTCAAGATGAAAATATCAGTCTCAAATATTCATTCAAATCATATTTAATGTTATTTACTCATCTTCCATTTGAAGTTTTCATGGAAAAGAACTTCATTTGGAGGGTAACTTCTTTCTTTTATTCTATGATATGAAATTTCATTGATTAAAATCAATCAAAAATCAGTAAATTTAATATTAGAAGATTGATATTAAAGAAATAATAAAAGCTAATGGAATCATTATTAAAAATTTAAATTCAACAAACTAATTTTTAAAATATCGCAGGACTGATGCAAAATTGGCAGTAGAAATTTTGTTACTCAAACAAATGTATAAATTAACCAAAAATATAATCATATTTGTATTACTTAGGGATATTTTCTTCAAATGTTTTCAAGATGTTTTCCCTGGAGATTAAAATGGTTACCAAAACCCACTGATTAAATATCAAAGAAGGCAATGATGAAAGTGCAAGAAGCAAACAAGTCTCTTATTTTGGACGAGATCATTCATGACTTAGATATTAGTTCCATAGATTTCTATTCATGTGTTATCCTGCTTCTTTCCAGTGGTATGAACTTCAGCAAGTTCTACTTTTTGTGCAGCCAATGCAGCTTCTTCCTCTTCAGTTACCTGAAGTCCAATTGTTGCTCCTATTTTAACACTAGCTTGTCTGAAGGAGTCTGAGAGTTTTTCCTAGAGATAAACAAAATTTGATGCAGTTAAGTAAAGAATAAGCCAAAACATTTTAGTATTCATTATTCTCATGAAACATGTTTAGTTTTAGTTGTGTGATTTTGGTCCTGAGTTCCAATCCCAGCTGAGGAGGAAATTTTCCTCTCAGGGTAAGGATGTTTGTGACGTCTGTTATTAAGAACTATTTATTGAAACATTCAATTGGGGTAACCTGTTTGCATTAAATAAATTATTATTTTATATGCTACCCTTATCCCATAACCTTATTTTTCCACTATATCCATAATGTTTCCTCCCTACAATCTTTTATGGCCAGTGCCTCTGAGGCTTTGGCTGTATATAATACTGTTTTACTAGACAAACCTACAATGCACATACCTAAAAAGTCTCTTTTCACAGCATATTCGAATATTCTGGCATACAAAATCATCAACTAATATTCTCTCAATTTATAAATACAATAAAAGTAATTTGTCAACAGATTCCTGAAACATGAAGTGTGAATATCATACAAAAGTCTTTTCATGGACAATTTTGGTTTTCTTTTTCAGAGAAAACTGAAAAACTTCAAGCATTCTAATTTAAGAAACACCTAAATTTTGGGAAGCCTAACATATAGCAGACCATTCTTGTGTTGAGATATTTTTATTATCTTATTTAAAATCACAATATTTCAGGTTAGGAGGGAGTATTCCAATTTTTTGGCCATATAAAAATATAATTATGACCAAACTTTTGTTAAGATTTTCTGAAAATGTTTTGATTGATTTTTGAAGAACTTCATTTATTCAATTCTTTGTGCATCTACCTAAGCATTTTTTCAGAATTTTGAAAAAGGTTTCATTGTACTTTATTTGGTTATATTTTACTCACCTGGACAACATTAATACACATGGATGTCAGGGCCAAGCCAAAGATCAAGTAAACAATGGATGCCATCATGTACATGGGGTGCTGAAATATAACACATAACATTAAAGTGAATAATATATAATATAATCCTAATTAAGTATACTGAAGGGGATGTGATGTTTAATAAATTTTGCTCAATTTTTCATAAAAGGATAAGTAGTACCTCTTGGCTGATAAGAATATCAGTACCAAATAAGTTCTGTACTTAACTAATGATAATACAGGTAACTTTCAAACATGATGCATTAAAGCAGGAGTTTGGGTAATGAATTAGCTATTTTTTCATGCATATTTAAAAATCTTAGGTGCTGCATACATTACACCTACATATCTTTTTTAAAACAAGAAATGTCCACTAAGAGTTACAATGGTGCTTCATTTCTTCATTCAAGAAAATCTTGTGTGAATGAATGTGCATTTTGTGTACTTTTACTTTAAAGGTGAACTTAAGTGAACAGAAAAATCATTATATTTTTCAAAAATGAAGTTGAGGTTTTTGACCAATAATTTTCAGTGAGTCTTAATTTCACTTATGAAATTTTGATTATACTCAAAATACCTTAATTATAAATTAGCAAATAAATAATTTTGCAGGAAAATCATGAAAAGTACCCTCACCATTTAGCCTTAAATGTAACATATAGTGCATTCAATACTTTTACATTTCACTATTTTAGCAGAGGATAGTTAATTATTATCAGTCTGTTAGAATGTTGATGCAATTCTTCTAACATTATCGGAAGATGACTTAGCTAGTGTCATTACATATAAATAAAACAAAAATTTGTCTTCTTGATACCAAAGAAAACTTTCTGGTCTTAATTGTATAGAGATGCACAGGAAACAGACTGTGTATTGCGAGTAGCCTAAGTAGCAACAATAACCCTTCCAATATTCATGTATGGAAAAATTAAATAATTAGAAATTGTATAATAAGAGAGAAAGTTTTTGTTATTACAGCTTTCAATTTTTTGAAAATAAAAATTTTAAAGAAAGATTTCTCACTCAGATACGTAATTCCACTAATTTAAAATTAGGAATGATATAAATAATTATTTTCAAAGATTTGTGGAATTAAACTTCAAATATTATAAACATACAATAAAATGTAGAACTGAGGTATCTAACTTAACCTTAATGCAATTATATTTGCAAGTTCAATGTGTTTAAATTATCTAAAAACTACAACAGAATGACAGACCAATTATTTTGGAATTGATGGGTTTTAAAAATAAAAAGAAAATCCGAAACGCATTTGCCAAGGAATGATTATTAGATAATATGATTCTAATTTGCCCAATTTAAATTCTACAAGTATAACTATTGGATAATATTCACAGATATCACTATTTTTTTAATTGAATGATTGTCAAATACTTTCTGTACTTCATTAAGTTACTAAATTAAGCAAATTAATGTGGTATCTCTCAAGAACGGTCTTTATTGTACTGTTGGGGATTTTTTGTGATAAAAAATGATGGATAGAACATCTACAAGAATAAATTCATGCAGAAATTTAGCATTTAAGGCAAGAAATCTTTAGTGAAGCCTCTATTATTTTTTAAAATATTAAATCTATATAAGCCTACTTTTAAATATTCTATCTAATTGACTAAATATTAATTTGAGAGTACATACTTTTCAGCATCATAAAAATATTATTAAAATTACATCTGTTTTACATTAATGCAAAATATACCTTTGAAAAAGAAAGAAAATGCAATATCACATTAATATTTACATATATATATTTGAATAATCCAAAAATATTTAATGCAAATCAATAAATTTAGCTCTGATCAAATTATTCATTTTTATTAATGTGTATAATGTATCAATTTCATTAATTTATGCCAAATTTCCACATTCTAATATAATAAGACATTAAAAACTTCCTGTAAATGGGAAGAACCTATTAATGCAAAGCTAGATGAAAATTTTCCTTTTCTTGGAAAAAAAATTGTGGGCATAATGTCAGTTGCTACTCCAATATAAAGAAAATTATTATAAATTCCATTTTTAGCATAAAAACTTGAGTGCCGAAAATTCCACACTAGTACATGAATTTCTCATGCATAAGATTCAGAGGTCAATGTATTTGCTTTAGTTGCTTTCATAATGCTGGGCTGAGTGTAAGTGAATAGTTTAAATTCAAAATAAATAGAATACTGGAACAGCCAGATAAATAAAGTGAGTTACTTTTATAACTACAAAGTTTACAATTTAATATTCAAACTAATTCATTATCTATGATTACACAAAACAGTTGAAAATTTTCTTTTAAATTACCTAGGTAACATTTCATCTTAAACAAGTATATTTCGTTCTATCATATGCAAATTATTATCATTTCCACATGCATTGCACTTAAGCTGCTGGAGCTCAGATAAAAATTTCATTAACAGATTAAATAATTGGTGGTACTCAATGAAGAAATATCACCTAAAATAATAGGCAACAAAATAATGCCAAAGCTCAGAATATAGCAATAGCTGTTATTGGATCTAAAAATGAAAATTGATTACTTACTATATCAGACTTGTTTATGATTAGGTCAACGCATGAAATGATAGAGAAAAACATCTGTATCTAACATATGAATGCAATAATGTACTTTTTCATAAACTCATCGTTTACTACAAAAGCAATCTTCTGAACAGCTATTCGAATTTTCTTTACATATATCATAACCATAATGAAATATTAGCAATTTTAGATTAAATGAAATGTTCATAATCATGGTTCTAACACAATCCAACACTAAAAACTCACTCCTTAGTTATCTTCCCCCAATATCCATCTTGTTTGATAGATATGTAATGAGAAGACTCAAGCCAAAAAAATTGAAATCAGGCATAAGAGAAATGTCAAAATTCCAAAATAAACATCTGTAGCAAGAAGCATATAAAAGAAATATAAAATATTAATATGTTTAATTGTAAATTAATTGAAAAGATGTTATTATCCTAAAATTGTATATCTTTAATTGAGGTTATATATCCCATTTACGCAAAGACTGCAATGAAAATACTAGTTACTTCTTTAAAACAATACTTTCTTCCAATTTGTATCAACATAAATAAGAGATAGTAGACATTACCTGAGGTACATAATCTCCAAAGCCAATTGTTGACATCGAGATGAAGACAAAATAGAATGATTCAAAAAAACTCCATTCTTCCCAGCTGTCAAAAGTGAAGCAAAAATTTAATGATATTAACTGTAAATGTACATCATATGACCAATACAAGCTGAAATTTTCCTTGACAAAAATGAAAATACTTCAACCATTTTTTGCAATTATAGTTTTCAGCCTTCATAAAAATTTCAGTCACCAAGGTTAATAAATCATGTAACTGAATTTTTTCAGCATTGTCAAGTTAACTTAATAAGATTCTAATGAGAATTTAACATAAAATTTTAGGATACATTTAAGCAGAATCATAAAAAGAAGAAATAAGAGTAAAAATGATTTAAATATTGATATTAGAGACAACCAATTTATATAGTAAGACTAGAATTTATTTTTTTATTTATTATCAATTAATCCAAAAACAGCCATTAAGACCAATTAAATTGGATCATAAACAATAATTAAAAAAAGAATTAATAACAATTGCTATATATATTAAACAAACAACAGAAATAAATAAGAATAATAACAATAGAGTTAACAACAATAAACATATATACAATGATAAAACAGGTTACAAAAAAGGCCATTAAGGGGAAGAAGTAAAGGTTGGAGAAGAAATTAATCTAATGAAAAGAGAAGGAAATTTATGGGAGAGAAAAGTTCAAGGAAGGGATTTGTTGAAGAGAAGGAGTTAAACAATTTAGGGATGTGATGAAATAGAGATCTTTGGGAAACGGTGAGACGAAAGTGAGGTGTATGAAGGAGGAAATGATTACTGGTAGGTCGGGAGGGGATGCGAAGGGAGAAGAAGGAGAGCAAATCAGGGGATCTACATCTGCCGTTGAATATGTTATGAATAAATTTTAAGTCCGAGGACTTACAGCAATAGAGAAGAGATACCGAGGGACTTAAGGATGGTGTCATGTTTGGAATTGCGAAATTATGGGGTACGTAGACGTAAAATGGAGGAGAAAAAGTTTATGGGGCGGTTTTGGTTTTTAAGGGTTGAAAGGGAAGCAGTCTGGACAATTACCAAGCAGTATTTCAAGATCGGAAGAATACAGGCCGTGAAAATTAATGTTAAAGCGAATGTGTCCCTAATTTCTGTGAAGCAAAATATCATGCCGGTCAGTGCCATGGACCTGGAAGTGACCCAGTTCACATGGTCACGAAATGTTAATTTGGGATCGAAGATCATGCCTAGGTCCCTTGGTTCACCCCTTTTATTTAAAGGGCAATTCTGAGATACTAGGCTTTAATGTAGCATCATATCAACATTTTTTTTCTAAAATACGTGGAGTGTTGAAAAAAATATTTTTAAAATTATTTTTAATTTATTAATAATTTAAAATTAATTCATAATTTAAAAATTAATTCATAATTTTTGAAAAAAATATTTGAGTAAATTAATGTTGTTGCCATCAAAATAGTGCTCATAATATTTCATCTTTGTGATAGACTTCAGTTCTTTCGGTGATTCTCTTTTATTGTCATCCATGCCTATAAAACAAGGGAACTTTGAAGTTCTCCTTACTTCTTGAAATAGGAAAAAGTCATGCGGAGCCTTACCTGGCAAATATCGAGACTTGGGTATCATTACTGAACTATTTTGACCAAAAACTACTAACAAGCAACTAATTGTGAATAGGCGCAACATCCTTGTTCCGAAACCCATGAATTGAATTTTCCAAGAATCCGGTTTTTTTGGAAAAGTTGCCAACAACAAGCAACGTGAGCCAAAATAGATGCCAACATTATCAAAGACTACTCTAGTGGTGATTCATAAAGATTTTGTAAATTTCATCCACGTTTCCATCGTTTTTTGATGTACTTGGGCCATTTTATTGGGCAACTAAAAATCATAGAGCTCATAGAAACAAATCTTACTGTAGTGGCTGTCAAATATATAGTAAACTACAAATAAATATATGATATATCCTCATCAGATACTACTTTCTCTACGTTAAATAACCTATATTATATGATTCCAACCTATTTTGAATCTATGTTTCAAACTTTAGAGATATACCATAAGCATCTTCTTAACTTTTCATCTAACCTCAGTTCATACACATTGTTTTATTATTTAATCTTTCATTTTCCTCGATAAACTATCGTCTAAATAAGTTATTAATTTATATATAGTATTTTCTGGGATTTACAACAATGAGGCTTACCTATCAGACAGCAAATGGATGCTAAAGAAACCATTACAGTTGTATATAGAAAATCCTATTCTGACATCAGATGGGACAATTGTGTGTTCATTATCATTTGGTCTTTTAATATTATACCTTGCCTTTACCTAGAAGCTAAGCTGTTGGACTCTGTTGAAATATTTATCATTTTATCATGAAGTAGAATTATTACAAAGTTTGCAAGCCAAAAAATACTCACCTGAAGTATATTGTAGCACCAACAAATATGTATCCCAGCAAGATGATAATTGCTACTGAAATGGGGAGATTAAATTCATCATCTACTTCAAATGTGCTGACTGCAGGAGTTCCAGGATCACTGGGTCCTCCAAATCCTTGAACATGTCCAACACTGAGTGAATTCTTTCCTTCTCTTGTTGAGTCTGGAGTAGTTGATGCAGCAGTGACTGTTGCTGTTCCCAAAGATGGTTGAGAGGCTGATCCCTCTGGGGATGCTAGGGTGGCTCCAATAGATGGAGAAATAGTAACTCTTAGATCCTGATTTTCACCTCCCACTCCAGGAGTATTGTCATTTATCACAGTGCTAGGACGACGGAAAGTTGCAAAATCATATACCAGTTGGACTCCCTTCATTACCTCCTATTAAGTAAAAAAAAAATTCAACAAAGTACAGAAAAAAAATTTAGAAAGAAACGTAGATGCAATCAATAATTTTAAAGCTATTCCTAACAGAGATAATTAGATAACCTTCTGGACAGAAAATATCTTATCATATAACATCCACATTCATTTTATGATGAATGTAAACTGCTCTAGCTGCTAAATACAACAATAAAACTTTTATTGGTTATAAAAATTTTTTTGGAAAGAGAAAATGTTGCCATAGAAAAATGTTTTTGAGTTTTCAATGAGTGAGAAAAAAAGAAACTACTGTAAAATTTTAAAATAAAAACCTTTTTCTACAACAACAAAAAAAGTGAAGCTCTTCTTGACCACTCAGGAAATATGCTCTTAGACGGTGCTTAAATTTCTTAACTATATTGACTAAGAGTAAAACTATACGTGTTACTGGAGAATAGAAATAGATAAATAATTACAGAATATAACTAGGAAAGTTTTAATTTGGTGGAATGAATATTTCATTGTTTACCCTAGCTTCTACGATAATTTACAGAGTTTTATTATATTGTAATACAGGAATTCATAATTAGATTCATTCCACCATTACACAATGACTTCCTACCACCAAGCTTTGCCTGAAACCATTGAAAGGATCATAAATGCTATATTTTTTTTCTGGGCCCAACCTAAATCTTTACAATAAGATACTTGAAAAATTCAACAAATATTTTGTGACAAAAGAAATATTGAAGGCATAAAATTAATTTAAGTTTTTCTGTAAGGAACTTTATAATTAATTTGTATCAATCAATCATCTTCAACACTTTACTTCTCTCAGTCAAAAATTTTACCCTACTCAACTTTTGAAATATAGTCAATTAGCAATGGTACACTTAAAAAGGTTGTCATTTATAAATATAATTTCTAAGACAATTAAAGAAGTTGATAGCATAAAAATTAATATTTTCCACTCTCGACTACTGCCATGCACTTTTGGAATGAAAAACAGGAAGTATCACAGTAAAATTATGGAGAGATTTTAATAATATTTTATTTTTGGTTAATTTTGTCAAAAGAAACATGTACTTTTGTGTCTATGTTTCAGAAAGGTTAGACAAACTATCAGTGTTGCTGCAATAATTTTTGCCATACAAGGACTATACAATTACCTCAGAAGTTATGGATTTCAAGATGATTTACAAGACAAGACAATTGATGAAAAGATATTGGACTTTATTTCTAAAACAAATCAAATAATTCAAATAAATACTTGTTCATAGTTGAAACACAGATATTTGGAGTATCCCATATACATTTTCAGGAGAATTAATAAAAAATCTCTTACCTGGACAGGAGCTGTTCTCCTCACCTTCCTGCAGCTTCCTGTATAGTATACCCTACGAACAAAAGCCCAGAGAAACTTTATTCCCCTGGTGAAAAGTTTTCCAAAATCAGCTAGAAGAATAAGGAACATTGGAATACCAAATATGGCATATACAATTGTGATCGCTCTTCCTGTGTTAGTTGCTGGAGCAATGTGGCCATATCCTGAAAAGATACACAAAAAAATTTAGTTCATTGAACCAATTTAAACTGATAATATAATTTCTAGGTAAATAAACAGAAACAAATATCTAATTCTCATATAAGCTGAGGAGACCTTAGTAAAAGAAAACATTGTAAGATAAACTTATGCTTAAAAATTTAAAAAATCACCTGATACTCAAATAAATTAAAAACTTCATGCTTATATATGTATGCATACAGTAGTTATTATACGTCAGTGATGAGTATATTCATATAAAATAAATATATTGAATATAAATTCTAAAAATATTAAATAATATCATGAGTTCTAGGTATGCTCCACAAACATCCTCATTTAGTATGTACGGCAGGTATCTATTTTTAAAGCATCTGAGTACCTAGTAAATAATTATGTTATAGATTATCAACACAAATTATCATTTTAATATCATAAAGATTTTAAACCTTTAAATTTGCAATAGAAAATTCAAAGCAAATGTAACATGGCATTTAAAGTATCATAACTTTATTCCAACATAAAATTCTTTAAAAACCTTCATAAACCAATACAAGATTAGAAGACAAACTGAAAAAAAAATCTTGTAGGAGATAGATTTCTTAGAATCAAGCTCTGTGGAATTAAGCTAGAGAAAAAGAAGGAATGTATTTTCTTCTTTATATTGGCATGTAGGAAAATATCCATACACGATTCCTATAAACATATTCACTTCCCATTTTAAATATACTATGTGTTAGAGTATTCATCTTTTATTATATTATACCTTTGTTTAAGGTTAATGGTTTATTTCTTTTATATATTTATGATGCCATTCATTTATCATTTAATAAGTTTGTGCAAGTAAATAGTTTACAGTCGAAAGAAAGAAGAATGTTAAAATTGTTAAAAAAGTATTATTATTATTAATCTTGATGAACTAGCAGATCGAATATGGACGTTAAAATATGATGATTTTATGATAAAAGAGTAACAAAAAGTTGTCATGCAAATAGAATACTAAATTACTTATAAATGATGCTTCAAAATATTTTCGCTTGAAGACGATACTGAACTACATCCTTTAAACACAAACGTCCTTCAAACATATCTTTACAAAATTAAATTCATGGAACGAAGGCTGAGCGAGTTAAGTAAATACGTAGAGTTTTTTTTTCATTTCTTTGTCAGAAATTTCTAGTCATAAATTTCAGTATAAATAATATATAAGAAAAACTTAAAATCTTTTGAAATTACGAATTATTTCATGGCTTTCCAAGACAGCCGTCTGGAATCAAAGTATAGGATAAGTGCTTAAAGATATCGATCGACAATATTCGATATTAGGCTAATTAGGCTAATAGGCTAATATTAGTTCCATCAAATAAGTTGAATCCTCTTCGTCCGATGAAATGAAACATTTTAATGCTAATTTATTTATGGCTTTCCTTGAAAATAAAAATGCTGAAGATTATTTTCCTAAAACAAGATCTTCTCAGACCGATATATTTTATTCTTTTATGGTGTCAAGAAATTCACTGAAAATAATTATTAATCGCATAAGAAGCTGCGGAAATCAAAGACGAAATAATGAACTGGATGAAAAATTTCTCTCCGGAAAATCAAAATCGATACTACATGGTATAAGATCCAAAACATGATAAATTATAAAATAAATTTTCTAATTTATTTTTTATATATATAATAGGTCTACCGGAAAGTTCTGTCCGCTTTTAGAATGAAACAAAAGAATAGATTTGTCATACTTTGAATAAAGTTTATTGAATAATTTAATTGCCATCATTATTTATGACTTCTCTACAGCGTGATAGCATTTTGTATGTCCCATTTTTAAAGAATATCTTATCTTTAGATGCCAAAAATCCGTTCCGGTTACAATGTTTCAACAATTAAGCTCATATTCATTAAACACATTTTTGGCTCTCTCTTTTGATCGCTTACAATATATACACATTTTCGTCTTAGATGAATAAAACGAAGACCATTCTCGTTAGTACTAAGTGAGACGCGTTCACATACAAATGGTTTCTGTCCTTACAGAATTTCTTGCAGAGCAAACAATTCAAGAAAGAAGAACAAATCAGACAAACACTGGTTAAATTTGGCCTCTAGAGATAAGAGATTCTTTAAAAATGGGACATACAAAATGCTATCACGCTGTAGAGAAGTCATAAATTATGATGGCAATTAAGCTATTCAATAAACTTTATTTTGAGTGTGAAAAAATCTATTCTTTTGTTTCATTCTAAAAACGGACAGAACTTTCCGGTAGACCTAATATATATCGATTTTTATATATTTTTAAAATATCAATTTTAATGGGGCTCGAGCTATGCATGCATTTTCGTAAATAAATACATATGGTTTAAGTCACAGGCGGTTTCCAGGGCATCCGGCTCTAAGTCTTTTCAGTATACATCAACATTCTATGGAAAAAAGATTATGTTATGATTAAAACGTTTAAAGGTTGACTCGGTATCGACAGGATAATAGAAAGTAGAAAAGATATATTATTCTTATAAAATTCAGTTAACAAAATAGAGATGGTAACTCAAGCTTTATGTTTAAATAAAAATTCGATTCGAGTTAACATGTGTGAAAAAATCTTACAATATTCGCGAAAAGTCTACCTTTACATTAAATATTTAACTTCCCCCGTGGATTATTTGAAGGCAACAGCTGTGATACAGAGTCACGGTGCACACACAGAAAACTGACTTGCATGAAGTAAATATAGATATAAGAGTCACTCAAAGGGAAGAGAAAAAGTTATAGGGTGGAAATTCCACTCAAAAATACGGCTCAACCTAAATGAAAATCGATATAATCTTGCATGGAAATCTGATTACTATTTATCTCTGTACTTACTAACAGAGAAAATTACAAGTTTAAAATAAATAATAATTTGACTTATAAAGTGTATACATGAAGTGTCCGTGTTTGTTTTTTGAAATTAAGGGATATCTTTATCACACAAAAATCCCGTTTTTCGTCGCAGGTAACTTTTTTTTCTCTCGTCAAACAGTTCACTATTTTCGCTTGAAGAAAAAGTGATTCATTGGCCAAATTTTCTTAGCATTTAAAAACTTTATAATTTTAATTATAAGACAACCTTTCCGAGAGAATAACTGAATTCACTGTTACAAAAAAACATTTAAGAATCTTCTTTAGAGTCTTATAAATAAATTACAGAATATTTGATTCGATAAACCAATTTTCATAACAGAAATTTACGATCACAATTTCGCTGTTACGTCAGGCTTATATAAAATAAAGTAGATCAATTCATGACTAGATCACATTCATTATCAACGTAGAATCAAACGAATACCGAAAATCGCGTTCTATACCTGAAACGAAATAACGAAATCGACAAAAATTCCTAGGATTTTTTTTCGATTAAATGAGAAAGTATATCGATTGAAAGTTAGGTTTGATGGGGTTTTAAACGCTTTATCTAACGCAGACCTAATAAAGCCATCTCATGCGACATTCTTCTCAACTCACCAATGGTAGTCACAACCGTCAAACAATAAACGACCGAATTGAGGAAACTCCAAGCCCTACGTCCGCTGTAGGTGGTGACTCCCGCTTCGTAGGCCGTTTGAAGCTGCCCTTCCAACTCCATCAGCCTCCTCCTCGCCCTCGACTTCCATTCGTCTTCAGAAAGGGTTCTCGCGTCAGACCATAGACCATCCACAAAATCTCTCTTAACCCTCTTCACGCCACACTTGTAAAATACTTCGAATGCTCCTTCTGTGAATCTAAATATCATAGCTCCCAACCCTACGTATATTATCATCAGCATCAGGGAACCCACACACCGATTTCTCTGCGAAGCTATCTTCCTTCTTTGCTTCATTTCTTCCGATCCGAAAATCCTCCAATGGTTTATCACATCTTTCCACATTTCCCACCATAGCCTTCCTTCCTTTTTCTCTTCTACGACTGTTCTCTCGACCAACTCCTCGGATTTTCTCCTCTCCTCGGTGCGGGTTTTACTTTTCTTTCCCTTCCTCTTTCTAACCTTTTTCCCTTCCTCTCCCTCGCTCAAGACATCCTCTTCTTTCTTCTCTTCCTCGGCCCTTTTTTTCAAATCTTCTTTATTCAAATCTCCTTTTTCCGCATCTCCTTGCTTTAATTCTTCTTTTTTCAAATCTTCGTTCTTTACAATTTCCTTCTTAGGATCTTCTTTCTTAGCCTTTTCTCTCCTGGCTGCCCTCTCCTTCCTCTCCGGAGGTTTTCTTTCTTCCACCACCTCTTCCTTATTGTCAGCTGTCTCCCCTTCGTTCAACTCCTTCGTGTCCTCGCTGGATGCCATCGCGGAGTGACTGCACCCAATCGATGCGCCGCACTCACTTAGCCGCGTGATTTGGCTGCAGAGACGCAATCCAGACGAGTCCCACCTACGGGAGACTCTGCTAATATAAATAGATGCCGCAGCACAGGGAGTTGGAATTATCTACGATAGGTGGCAGCACTCTGAAATACGCGTTGCGGCATCCACTCGGAGCAGGTGGATTTGGAAGGCTAGGTAAAGAGGGTTTATCTCGATTGCTTTTATTTCGGAATTTAATGCACATAAAGCAATCAATAAGTCGAATTCGTGTCCCACCGATTCTATTCCATAGTTGGACGCACAAGGGGTGGGGGGGAATTCATCACTGTTGTTCTGATGAAGTTAGGGAGAATAAAATTTTAAAAAATATACAATAGAACCTCGTTAAAAGTTGAGTAAACTCAACAAAAGGTTGATAAACTTAAAACTAACTATGATGTTATTAATAGGTGGAAATAAACATATCATGCTACAAGTAGCTGAGTGACGTAGCAATAAATATTCGGTCTCTATTACTATTTGCTGATACATGATAATTATTCAAGCATAAATTTCCTTTGGATTATTTAAATTGAAGAATTTCTTAGAGACGAATAACTAAGCCATCCGCAAATTATTTTGAAATATAATAAAACCTATAAAATAGATAAGATGATCTACACTCTATACACCAATCCGGTCTCACAGACTCTGAGAATATGAAGTTTATAATTAAACAGACCCGTATACAATGACTGTTGGTTTAATTGAAAAGAGAAATTTTAGACTCGATTTTATCATATATTTAAATTGTTTTATTTTTGTTCATATTTGCATTTTATGATACATATTATACATCATAAAATGCAATATACTTTATAATGCATACATGCAATTTGTTTATATTTTCGTACGTCTCAGCTTTATGAAAGAAATTAAAATGGAAAATAATATATAGCGTTCGAATAGAGGGATTCAAAAGCATACATTTCAGTTCGCGCTCACCATTTCTCGTTGTGACGTGGACTTCCTTCACATGGTAAAGTATTTCAAAATTTGTAACTCACTTCCAAGAGAGTGGTTCAGATCTCATTGGAAAAACATAATGAAAGAAGAGTCCATATAACATTCATAAATGAAAATATAGGGCATCAAAATTTTTTAGATTGTAAAACTGTACAAAGTATTTAAATTCAACATATTTTGCAAACCTTTCACACATATATGTAAATCGTAGCAAATTTGCATTCTAGGATGGTCAGATCCCTTCAAATAATATTTTCTCAAAAAAAACTCGAGAGTGAGTTAATCCTTGCAGAACTTTATGGAACTGTCAAATCCTTAACTCACATAACAATACGGCACAAAATGCATGGAACAGAACTTTCTAAAATTACCATAAAACAGGCACTTGTAATATAACACTTGTAATACTACCAATTCGTCCAGTATCCACCAAAACCTGAAAGATTACTCACAAATCCCCAATCAATAGAAAATCTTCCCAAGATAAAGATAAATAATTATATGCTCTGGATTTCTGAGATAGGATAAGTCTTTTAGAAGTAGATCGATTACTTAATGTCAAAAGGAAGTTTCTCTACAATCTTGAATAACTCCAAAACTAAAGATACTTGAACTGTATCTCCTTTACCCTCTTAAATGTACCATAAACAAAATTAATGTATTTGAATTATGAATTTATGAGCCAATTCAGAGAGAAAAGGAAAGATAAATTGGCTATGATACTTTCCAGTCTCCGACAGGAGTATTAGAGCAAAAAAGAACTACAAGACAAACAAAATTAAGAAACAAAATCCAAAGAGCACTTAGTAGACTTCCGAAACAAGCAAATAAACAAAGTAAGCGTATAACAGCACATAAAAAACACCATCACAGAAGTCAATTAAATAATTCGAAACAAGAAAAAATACAATAATGGATGCCTATGAAGGTATTCACATTCATGAAAACAAGTGCCGTCTCGTAAACAATGACTGTGCTGTCTTCGCATCCTTTGAGACACGAGAAAAAAAGGTCCCATTACTCTTCATGACGCGATGAGGGAAAACCCCCTGCCAACCAATCCCTCCACTTTAAAGATTCCATTCACCTTCGGTTCCTATTGAAAACTACAAAATTCCGGTTAAAAGTGGAGCATTGGGAACTCGACGATTTGGATTTTCTGCGATCGCCGATGGCCAATAACGGAAAATGGAATTATTCAATAGTTTTCTCAAATTTCTATAATTTTTTCATTAATTTTTAATGCAACAGCTGTATTCCTCTCTCTATTGTTTCACAGGAGATTCCATTTTAACACCCGATTCATTAATTTGAAACTTTTCATGAACGATATTAAATTGTTCCACTGATAATTAAAACAATATATAAATGTCTACTTCGATCCAATTCCTCGTAGTAAGGGGGGAAATTTCCATAGCTCTGAAGAAATAATATTTTGGTGCCCATTTGTGCTACTCCTTTTTGGAGAAAAAGAATAAGCGAACAGAACAAACGGAGAGGACTAGGAAGAGTTCATATATAAACCTCTCATTTTAATCGAGTCTAAGAATGTGATGATGTAACTTAGCAGCAACGAATTTTAAGCATTAATGTAAGTCATATGTTCAAGGTACAACAGCTTCGAAGGAAGTGAATGAAAAAGAGATAAGTTGAAATATTTCTCAAAGATCCATCTCGCTTCAAGATATTCACCACAACAGATATCGTTGCCATGTAAATAATACTCCGACATCCGAAATAAAAGCGGAAAATCGAAACAAAGAAACCATCGAAATCTTATTTTCGCCAATAGCTCAATGGATTCTGAAAGGAGCATTAGTGCTTCATACAAAACCGTGGTTATTTCCTCTGGTTCGTATATGACAGTGAGTGGGTTACAAACTTCAATAATAGGGATATTTAAAGTATAATGCAAATTTCCCAAATGTATGAAAATGAAAATGTACCAATGAGACCTGAATTAATTTATTCTATAATGAAATATCCTTTTATTTATAGTACACCGTATTCATAAATAAAAAATACATGTTTTCTAGTACGGTAAAATGTAAAAGGGTAAATCGATAGATAACGAACCATCACCGATCCGCTGATAGGTCGATTGTCATCTCTTTTGGTTCACAGTTTTACAATTTGATAAACAATAAAATCCAAAAAGGTTTAAACAAAATAAGCACCACACACACATAATTGTTTTCCTCGACAGTAGCTAAATGTAGGTCCATGGCGATCCAGATTCATTGATCGAATGAGTGAAAGTTGGATATAGAACAATCTCAACACAACGGATTGGTCATTCCTAATGGGAATTTCTTGAAAAGCCAAAATCGACAACTTTGGTCGTACGAGTATGTCCTGTCCTTTTTCGATTGCAATGGCGTTGTGAGTTATCGCAATAATATTATACAGTCAATAAGTACGAAAATAAATAATACCTGCAAGAATTGTGAATCGTTTCGATTGTGAATCGTTTCGAATAAACGATCTGTGTGAAACAGTACACCACTATAACGAAAACTTCCCTTCTTATTCCTTGATGGTGAATGAAAACAACGGCATTTAAAATGAACGGTAAAAGGATTCATTTAAAGAAGCATTGCGTAATAATGCAAAATTGCTTCGATGATGGTTGGGCATCATAGTTAAGGGGAATGACCTCGAAGCGGATAACATTGATTACAATTTTCAGATTTTTATGATAAAATAAAACAATAATTGTTTTGATCATATTGAATTGAATATAGAGGTGAAATATACGCTCTAAAATTAATATTCGAAGGTTGTAATAACTAACGCTTGAAAGCACTTACAAACAGCCAATTCATGATCATAAATATATGATTAGTCAGGAATGTTTAACCCACTAATCACCGTGTATTTGAGGTTTTTCTTGATAATTGAGTGGACAAGCGTCCAGAAGGTCGACTATGTGAAAATCGAAGATGGTGAAGTGATTTGAATTATGGATGGTATCGTAAGCACAGATTCCTGATTGAAGTCTGACGATAAAGAGACTATTATGGGTGTTCATTGAAATTAAGAAGAATACATTAATATGAAAAATTACCTTTCATGGACACTATACACATCTCCTCAGACAAAATTAAACATAGATTGTAATGAAATCCACAATAGAGCAAATTCGAGTTGGTTTTGAAAAATGACATAATCAGGAGGAGATAACAACTCACCAAGATTCGATATCGAAACTTTTCATTTATGAGTTCTTTCTGTTGAACGAAAGGCAATGGGAAGTTGGTAGAATCTTTTAGGAAATGAAATTTCTATGAAAGAAGAATTTCTATTTATTTACAAGGTCTTGCTGAAAGACGAAAGATTTTATCATTCATGAAATAATCGTAAATTAGGATAAAAGAATCATCTAATCACTAGTAATTATCTAATAATTATGGAATATTTTAACAAAGAAACAGAAAATGAATCATAAAATAATAGTCCTTCCTATTCCCATGGCTTCCAAATAATTTCAGAAAAAATAACCACTTGAAACAAATAAATGTAATAAAGTTGCGTAAAATAAAACTTTTTGAAGCGAGAAAAGAAATCAAAATTAGGTGAGGATATCTTATAATAGATATAGGAATCATCTCCGTAAAAGATGATACTTATTTTCAATTAATTTCTCGAGCATAGAGAAATATTTGGAATTTCTCAATCTCAAAATCTGAGTGATTCAGAGGAAATAACGTCGATGCCGGAATCCAAATTTAAAATAAGATTCCCGCCAATTTTTTTTTTGACCAAACTGACCCATCTTCTTGAGAGAGGATGCCTGTGTATCTCGATTTAGGCTCATTGGCAAAGGTCCACACTCACCCACGCTTCCCACAACTACATGACGAAACGTGCCTTTATCTCTTCCAATTCCATAGACGTTCATCTCATACTGTTCAAATAGTATACATATTCATTAATACCTCAAAACGTACGTATATTTCGCACCCCTCTATTGTCTACTCTATCATCTTCTGATTCGTCACACAATTAATATGTAATTTCGTGAACTGTTAATCTGAAACACATGTTCGTATTTTGCAAATGTGCCAGAAGGTGTTGATCCTGAAAAATAGTAAATATCGAATTACAAGAACGACGACCGAAGGAAGCAATAGTTGGCTTAAGAGAAATACTCAGAAATGTCGTCGCCTCTCTTCCAGTAATGAAGTTTAAAATAATGAAAGGGTGCAAATTAAGTGCTCAGTTATAAGATAACTCTGATGAAAAAGCAGGGTTGGTACTTACTTACTCATTTGGTTTCCAATTAGGGAGGGAAATTATTTAGCAAATATTCCAGTTGCAATAAATAAAATTGTCTAAGTGAAGGTTATTGACCTCCTTAATTACGATGGAATTACACTAATAAAAGGCTTCGTCAATTGAATTGAATTCATTAAATTTATAATCTAATTAAATTATATAGCAGGGAATACGGCTTCAATTTTCAATGTTATAATTATGGAAATCGGCAGAAATAAAACTCATAATGCATTCCACAATAAGAAGGAAGACAAATTCGCATTATATTACCGCTAATAGTTATTGAGAAATTAAAAAGAAGCATTAAGTACACCGCCACACTTCTTTTATTCGCCGAATATCGTTCCGACCCATTCATAATCAGATCATTTCATCGTGATCGAGTTCTTTGAAACAACATTCGAAGTTATTATCTTCGATTTGTGGTGTAGATTCAAAAGGATTCAAAAGTGAATGGAAGATGTTTTAATAAATGAGCTAAATCCAATGAAAAGTTCAATCAATCAGACGACAAAAACTAAAATGAAGAAGCAAACGTACAAATTAAAAGTACTTTCACTGAAAAGTATTTCTAATGAAGACATTGAAAATTTCATACAAAGTAATAATACGGACGTAAAGCAGGTTAACGGTCGGCGACTGTGAGAATCATCCGAAAGATCTCATACGAAACGTGGGAGTAAAATAGGAGGCGGAGTATTTTTAACGATAAAAAGTCATTTGCGTAGTAGTTATCATAAATTTTGAAACGGTGGATGTTTTGGTGTTCTATTCGTCAGAAAATATATCTAACCTAAATCCTCGCGATACCCGAGTTAAATTTTGCGTTCGTTCAATGAGGAAATAAACTCTCATTTATCATGATAATATTGTAATTATTTACTATTTGCACACAAAACAAAAGCATAATTTCAGTCAGTAGAGATTTAGCCCAATTCATATACATTAATTTAATAAAGTAATTGTGAGCCAGCCTAAAGATTCTCATAGGACTTTTCGATATAAAGTCGAAAGACACTCGTAACATCAGTTAGTTAAAGAAACTAGCAGTGAAACAAGAATTAAAAGACCTGCTGCTCACTCATTCACCCGAGCGTGTACAAATTCAACAGACTGCGAGGAAATGTAGCTGTTAGTATAGCCCTAAATATAACCTAAACACGTCTCCATAAGCCTTAGCGTAAAGTACATATGTACTTGAACGCTGACTTGGAGACATTTCGTAATTTATTCGTATTTCATTTACCGATGTTTTCTTCACTATTTCTTTTAATGCTTACGACACTTCCATCCCGTTCTTAATTATGACTGAATCCAAAGAAGTGAAATCCGAAGCCATGCTTGTTACTCGTCAGACGTAAGAGAATATTATACGAAGATCAAAACGAGTTTAATTTATGGCACAAAAAATGAGCTCATAGAAAAATGTATTCGGGAAAATCATTGCAAATGCAAAAAGAAACTCAAATCATTTTTGCCATCAAACGACACGACCGAAAGCCAATCAAGTGTTGATGCCGAAAAACATCTTCAAAGAAGACGGAATAGAAAAAAAGATAGTTTGACGCAATTTTCTTACATTTTCAGTACGCCTTTGATAAGGTACCGGAAATTGGTATATAAACATGAAAATATGAGCAACGACGCTGAATTAATAAATAATATGGAGTTTCCAGCTGACAGGAGAACAGCGAATAGTATTGCATAGTATTATTTATAGCTTTGGAAAGTAACTTCACGTGTTTCAGATAGCAATCCAACGGTTCCACTATTTTCTGGGTACATCAATCACGTATGCGCACTAATAGCAAAATAAAAATATTTTCGGATGACACGGTTTATTTGCAAAAAGATGGAATTACAGACAGATTAACGATTTTGAATAACCTAGATACAATAACATAATGGTACTACGAGTGGCAAGAAAATTTAATACTTATTTCAAAGATAATCTGTTGCTATAATATAATATTACTTCATAGCCTCATCGGAAAATCATCATCATATTATAGGTTAAATATCTTATAGTAATCCTCGCGAATGATTGAGTATCAAAGTATGTGTTTTCCAAATTCTAATCACGTTAAATCAGATATTAAGAAGTAATATTGGAGGTACTGATATAAAATATCTTCATTTTTTACAGCAGAAAATACGAGACTAAAATCGATCTAACAAGTTGAGCAGTGGTTTTACGCATCCCTTACCACACGCAAAAAATAAACTTGTAAGTATATAACTTACCCTACTAGCAAAGTTATTATGTAAAGATTTAAATTTATAGTTCCATTTTCATATTTCAGTGTTTATCACAAAGATGACCTTAAACGAACATAAGATTTAGAAAGGATTTTAGAGAAAAACTAATTTTTACACATATATAATCAGCAGTTTTTTTCAGCATAGAATACGAAGACGTTGTTTCATTTCAGGATTCACCATGGAAATTAGGTGGATTTCTCGTTTAGTATTGGAAGACGAATTCGCGAATGCTGTTCCGATTTCTCTTGATCTAGATTAGTATTCTGCTCTAGAATCTGTCATCGTGATTTCTAAATAAACATAATCAAAACTTGCAAAACTATGCAAAAATAAAAAGCCTAGTTTTGGGTAAATCGTCAGTAGTTGTATTTAGTTAACGATGTCCTAAACAATTTGATGATTATGAGAAGAGAATTCGTAAGAGATATAAAAGAATATAACTCATCTATCCTTACTTTATTATTTAACTTTTTTCCTCTTTCTTCTCTCAGAATAATCGAGGGTTTTTGGAATTCCAATTATAAAGACTGATTCATTAATTTGATAAAACAGAATGTGAAAAAAGAGTCGAATTAGACTAGGAATATTAGTTAATATAACTGGAAGTATAATTATACCATAATATTTACAATGAATGAAATAAAGAATGATAAAGAGTATTTAGAAAAAAAAATATCAAAAAACTATTATGACTTTGATTGGTCAATATAAAGATGTCAAGTTTCGTAACGTGAGAAATAAAAATGACTCTTCAATGGCTGCCTAAATATTGACTTTTCAGAGTTGAATGTTCGGAGTTTGGTTTATACATATCATCATTTAGGTGAATTCGAGCATCTGAATTTTATAAAGTTATTCCGCTCCTACTTCGCTTAAAATAAATTTTAAAATAAAAAATATCTGTCCATCTGATTGAAGGATGATAAGTTATAGCCCACGTATTTTTTATGGGGAAAATCGAGATTACGGGTCTCCCTGGAATCAAAGATATGGCACAAAGGCAACTGTTGATTTTTCTAAAGGTTGTACGTTTTAGTATCCATTCGTTTTCGAGTTTGAAAAATGTATGTATTATATTAAGATAGATATTATTTTTCAAAATTGAAAAATATTTCCAGGGAAAATCCGACTTTGGGGCCTTCTAGAATCGAACTCATGATAGGTTGTATAGGTTTCCGATTTTTTCCTGTATTAGATTCAGATCGCCATCAAGCAAGTTCGAAATTCAAATTCTTCAAATGTTATTCAATTAATTGGCTGAAAATGAATTACTTTCGCAGAAAATACATGAGACTATTGGAAAAATGACTCAAAAATGATCGCAACTCCTGAACGGTAGAGTTCATGCACAGCGATAAAACGATGCAAATTGCATATACTGCAGGATAATATGGAAAAATCTAATCAGATATGAAATATTTAGTTATAAACACGATTTCAATTAAATAGAAAGAATTTCACTCAATATTCTCGCATTAAATGTATTATTAGTATTTCAGATTTTTTGATTTATCAAACTGTAGACACTTATTCAAATTAATGTTTAGCATCTACTTCTTCCAATATTCTGAGATCAAACAGTCGAAAAAATCATCTAATACTGCGTGCTTTAATTTTAAAATTATAAATGCATATTATTTGCGTTATTTTATGTAAATTTATGGGAAGGAGAGTGTCAATCTCAAAGAAATAATCCCCAATTAAATAGCATCTGAATATATTGACAAAGGAATTCTATTATTTTAGATAAGAATGAGTCAAAAAACGGTACACTAAAACTTCAAACGATAAGTCCCACACACTATATCCTCGAGGAATCAAAACAGGGATCTCATCTGGTACATTTGCCACATGATTATACCAAGATCCACCTTAAGTTGCTAACGCGAAGAACATTCACAAGTATGTACACCAAAATGTGCCAACATTAAACTATCCGATGCCTCACATAAGAAGATACCTTGCGAATCTCCATAGATTTCAGTCGTCTGCGTGAATGCGGAAAGATATCTGCCGCAGCGACTCGCTGACGTCACCAGATCGATCACCTATCGCGCCAAGGCGATAAAAGAGGGGAACCTATTAGTTAAACAATCTAACATTTCAGTCTCGAAGAAAGCTTACAGTATTTTGTTGTGATTTTCAATTGAACGAAAGCAGTATCTCGGGTTGCATTTTTGATCTTCGTATAATAAATTACTAAAAACCTTGACAAAATAAAGGTTTAAATAATATTTTCGAGAGATTATACTATATTCTTTTTCGTACTATATAGTATAAGAAAGTTACGATTCGTACCAGAAGTAACAATCATCGTATAGTGTTAAGAAATTGAAAAACTATAACTAAACAATGTAGAAAATAATTTCGTATATGCAGTAATATACAAAAGAATAAGAAAATATATATAATAATATACTAGTAAGAAAAAATAAACGGTATTTTAATATTGCGAACAATTTCCTCTCTGGAGCACAAGATGATAACAAATTTATTGAATTTACATAGCTATTACGCTAACAATGTACTAATGGACAGACAGATTCTTCAGTTTATGTCCTTATGTTCTTGGCTTAAAAAATAAATCAGGTCATTTGAATAATATTGTATTGACACATTCTCAACCTACACGAAACCATAAATAGGGTATATGTAAAAACTGTAAAAATATCATTTGTCCAAATTTGAATATAGAGTTCATATTGGCACATTTCGTTCTACGTAGGAATATATTTGCTCTTATATTTTTTATCTTTATTCAGATATATATTTTTTATGTATTGCGTTTTAAAAGATCATTCAATCTTTCGTAATTTCGTTAACTCTTTTTACGTACTTCAGATTTATAGGTATCGATATAAAACGAGTTAAATAAAATTCTAATTGATTAGGAAAAAATATTAAAGAATTACATAAAGAAAATAATTTTAATGTGAATAAATTTAGATTCATGTGGTTATAAAAAAGCTGGATTCTTCTCATTCTGAATTTTACTTGAAACAAAGAAAATCAAAACTATTGCGTAAAAGCTCTGGTTACTGTTAAACCCTAATTTTACACCTAAAATATAGTTTAAACTGCAAATAATATAAAAGGTAATTAACATCCTAACTTTGATTGAAATCTTTGATTAATTCTTGCGAATTCTAAAGTATAATAAAATATTTAAAATTATGAACTAAATGGAAGAATTGGCTAAGAATGGTTGGAAATCATGAAAATGACTCAATCGTTCTGTCATGTGGATTTGATACAATTAAACGCCTTTTATTTCTGATAGAAATGCAAAATCCTTATCAATATAAATAAAGCTATTTTTATACGCTCTATTTAAGTTAATGTTCAGCGTGAATAAAGATTAATGAATAATACTCCTAATTATTTTAAACTTTAAACTTCCTATAGTAATTCCTTATGCGTTCCCGCATTTCTTTCGGAAGAACTCAAACAATGAAAACATGTAAACAATATGGGATTCAGATCAAAACTTTTCTCCAAAAATTAATCCTATGATTTCAGAATATCAATTGCAATTATCTTCGAGCCTGAAGAAAATTTGAAAGAGACATTTCGCTTGCATAAACCAATACATGTTAATAATATTACGATTTATATACTCTCCTGTTTCGAATTTACTCTTCTGCTTGAGGTGATTTGAGTCGTACAGAGCTAAACTATATCAAATTCATTGAAAAAATACTTGCGAGGGAATAAGAAAGTATTTTATATTCTTATACTTTCGTTTAAATCATAAAAACTTTTTTCCTTTCTGATTGAGCACTTTGGACAAGTAATAAATTTCTGAATCAAAAAGAAAGAAAGAAAATTGCCATAAAATTTTTTCCTTTTTTAATAAAGAATATAATTTCATAAAGTTTCACATTATAATATGATATGAAACTTTGGTGAAAACCTTTAAGTTTATTAAACAGAAAATGCAATTGAAAGAAGAAAGAATGTTCAGAAGCCTTCATCCAACTCTAAATGTATCAACTTTTCATTTTCTCGTTTGGAACGCTTATTCCATTGAATCCTTACACCATAATTGATTAACTTTTGATTGAGCCTCGTATAGCTGATAATCATTTGACATAACACAGATTTCCTGCTATAAACCATCATACAACTTTCATATTAATGAGGACTAAGTGAAATTATAGTTAAATTGTTTCTCCAATGGTAGTCTTGTTAGGGCTATTCAACACTTATTCCAAATTAATTTCTTGAATGGTTAACTGCTAATTTCAAGTGGCTCTTAGAATAATGTCGAACCATATTCTAGATACTTAAAACTTTTTCGATTCGTTTGTACTAAATGATATATCCTTAGATAATGTGAATGCACAAATTCCAGTACTCACCTATCGTTGTGAATATAGTACCACAAAAGAACACGGCATTCCAGAATCCCCATACTTTTTTATCGGTATCTTTAACACCTAAAGTGTACGAGGCATAGAGTTGCTCCTCGAAAGCCTTAAGCCCAGCCGTTGCCTCTATCTCCCAAGCTTCGTCGTCTAGAGGATAGATGACAACGTTGCTTGCCGCCACTCCGACGCTAGGTCCCCTGCCTTCGCTACTTTGCACTGGTACACCTCTACTAAGGTCTCGCACTCTCTTTAAGAAGGCTTGCCTCTCCCTGAAGATGTCAGCTCTCTGCTGCTCTTCGTGTGGCCCTTCGACGGCTACGAATATGGCAGCGCCTAGCACACTATAAGCCATTACCACGGTCAAAAGGAAAATGTGCGTGAACCATCTTGTGGACCAGTCTCTCACACGATTGTAGCACCAGAAGGCAGTTTTTTCTCCTACCGAAAGACCGGATTTCGCAGTATTCAAGGTAAAGTCCTGGAGAAGAAGAGTTTCATAAATTGATTGCAGTTTCCTCTCACTTCAACATTGTCCTGATTTGAGAATATGAACGTAAACATGAAAGCCCTGATGAAATTAAAAAATATGATCAATAACCATCAAAAAAGCATTTCCGGAAAGTGAGTTTTAATTAGATGAAGGGATATTAAACTCATTGATTAGGATCGTGAGGGTAGATTAATGAAAACTTTACATTATTTATATTCATTAATAAGGATTCAAATTCACATAAAACGTAAATATTAGCTTGCTTTCAAACTAACAATATATCTCAACGAAAATTAAAGTATTGAATTATTTTTATACAGGCTTTGATTAAGCATTATTTTCTACTTCCATAAACTCTTAGGACCGATAGATAAAAAATGGATTCAAATACGACATTAAAAGAATATAATGACCGATCGGTCGGAAATGCTGGATAAAGCTTATTAATTATATTTATTCAAATAGAGGAATATTATGGTGAAGAGAGGATTGAAAGTTATTGAATGTCTAAGCGAAGACTCGACTGAATGTATAAAATAAAAAGTGGAATCGTCGACCAGATATTCGATTTTCCCACATCTTCGATAACTATGAATTATTGATTTAACCCATGATGTTTATTCCATCTTAATTTGTTAAAAAAAAACAATTAAAAATTTAAATTTATTCATAATAAAAAGTTATTATATTCATATTAACCAGAACTCAGGGTTCAAATTATTGAATTCTACTTCGGCATCATTGAATACAATGAAAATAATTTTGTCCACTTTATTTATATCATCAGTAAAATATAAAATGAGATTGAATTTTTTAATTAAATTGATTTTTACACATTAGCTCCGCAAGAACTTTCATACATATGTATATATGAATACATATACGTATGTACATATACCCGAATACGCATTACAAACTATCTTTCAGTTATCGTTAAGATAATAATAGGATGTCTGTGATGTTTTCATTTAAACTAAAAAACACTTTATTTAAGTATCACATTTTTGCGAAATTGCGAATCAAAAGACATTTTCATAATGTTTTAATTAAGCATTTCTGTTAAAGTTTGGTTAAAGTTTTTTTAAATAACAATAACCGGTATATAAATCGATTTTTATCATTAAATATGATTAATAAAACACATTGTATTTATATGAAGATTTTAGTTTGCTTAAAGAAAAAAT
The DNA here is from genome assembly GCA_020796165.1 of Pantala flavescens. Lineage (NCBI taxonomy): Eukaryota > Metazoa > Arthropoda > Insecta > Odonata > Libellulidae > Pantala > Pantala flavescens. The sequence continues at coordinate 21,169,263 of CM036882.1, forward strand.
ACAAAGAAATATTTGCAACACCAAAATATTTAAACATTTATATCTACGTGAATACCCTACAAGCAGCCTTCCAGAGAGTGATAGTGGGTCATTTACTTTCGACATTTCTTAAAAACAGGTCGATGAATTAAGATTATCAATGATATTTTTTTATTTAAGAAAATATTTTAGCTTTGTTAATTGCCCTAAGATAACTACTTAATTACGTACTAACTTAAAAGAGATCCTTGAATTCAACTTTTCAGGTACGATATTTATTAATCAACATATATTTAGCATGAGAAAGTTAAAAGTAAAAAATACTTTTCTAAAAATATGCCTTAAAATTCTAGTTCAAGATAAATTCTTTGTGATCATGAAAATAAACACACTAAATTAAAATAAGTGACAAAAAAGCATGCTTTAAGGCGAGAGCAGGTCTGACACAATTTCAGATAATTAATAATTATTAATGCACACAGCATTCATAATGCGTATATACTGCAGAATAAAACGAAATGGGTATGAATCGATTAAGAAACTCTTAAAGAGAAAATCGATGCAAAAACTCTTGGAAAGGTTGCGATGCCAAATTGGTTAAATAAAAGACTAAAATTATAAGTCAACGTTTAAACCTGGCAGTTTTTATTACATTGCTGGCAACGTGTCAGGTGGAATTTCGTAGAAGTTGAAAAATAGAGTGAGGGGAGGAGGTGCTTTGACCTCTTTAACGAAAACACAAGCACTGCTAGAAAACAGAAGTCTGCTGTTAATAATACATGCGATAATCTTCAAAGTATATAAATAGGCGATTGCAAACCGTAGTGAGAAGAAGGCAATTGAAAATATTATGAAGATTAAAAGATGAAAAGCTTAAACCTCAGAAGGCGACATCGTTGGAAAATATAATTAGCAAAGGCGTGGATAGACGTGTTAGGCAAAGCCCAGCAGCTAGTTTCATTAGACCTCTGCAGCCATCATCCATGCATAGAAGGCTTCTCATCATTTTTTTCATCTCGGCGTAGTTGAATGTCTGAAGATTCGCATTCATTGTGAGCCTCAGCCATTAAAGTCCTTCAAAAGCTCACCTTAAAACCTTTAAACTGCTGAAATACATAACCGGACGCTTTGTTGGGATAAAGGTGTAACATGCCGAGGGGACCGGCATCTGCCGTGTTCACTGTTACCCCCGGAGTGATGGGTGTGCGTGGTTGAGGCGTGTAAGTAATGAACGAAGTCGGACGACCTCCTCCATTTACTTCAGGTATCTGGACCCGGAGCCTAGCTCGTCTCGGAGGGGTTTGTGTAGGTCCCTCCATCGCCGCACTCCCGACACCCAAGGGCCTAAATAAACTACACTAGCACTTATGATGTTATCTCCTCGAAGAGTTGTTTATCACTCCTTCGAAAAGAGCGCCGTACACCACCACGTATTGATTCGCTTCTCTGCGGAGATGCTAACGGTGGAGGAGTATCATTGCCTACATTTGGTATCGCACCTGATCACCGTAATTTTCGTTTGCTCTATCCCAAAGTTTCTTCTCTCCGTTGATCGGCAAAGAGGGGTCACTGGGACCGAGGCGCTCCGATCTACCGGCGGCTGCAACGACCTGAGGACTGCCGGACCCACTACTCCGGTTTACGTTGCCTCTCCGAAGTTCCGAGGGTATCCGAGTGGCGCTTGTGTCGGCGCCCGCCTTTCCAAACGCCCACTTGCTGGCACCTTCTTCACGAGGTTTTCAAATGAACTGGAGAAATTCGATCTCAGGAACAAAATGCGCTCCGATATTATGAACTTTGTCGAGAAACGATTTTTATCAATATTTTCAAACGAAATTTCTATGTATGCATACATAAGAACACAACATGTCAAGCATTCTGGTCCTGGGATAGTTATTTTTTGTATGAGAGCATATGCAATTCACGAATTAATTAATTAGAGCATCATTTCTCTTTAAGATCGTATCACCAAATGTATAAAATGTGAACGCGTTGAATCCATTCAATGACCATCGGTTTAATGGAGGTATATTTCTTTCGTTTCTTCATAAAAAATTGCTTACTTCCCACTATCCAAAGCAGATTATTCAATCGCTTGACAATTCTATCAATCTTTGAAATAAGCTTCTTTAGACATACCTTGCTAATAATGTTTCTATTTGGGTTAGAAGCGCTTGTTCACCCAAAATATTCTTCATACATCTATAGGTAATCAACGTAGGCACATGTTTTGTTGAGCAATAATGAATGTACATAAAAGCATGAGCGAGTGTGTAAACGAATGCACGTACATGAATTTTTGTATATTTACAACTCGGGTTATCAGATAGCTCAACTAGATCAATCGAGGAAGCACATTAATAGAATATGTTTCCGAAATTAAATTTCCACTTTCTTACATTAATGTCCAAATAACGTGAATAATATTAGAGGAATTGATTTAAAAAGGAAGCACATCAAAAATTCTGTTTTTTCGCTAACAGAACGTGAGAATAATCGATTAGGCATGTAGAGTCATGGTTTTTCCCCCTGCGACTTGCATTGTACTTTGAAATTGATCACGGAAGAATATGTTAACCTTGGAATTTGGGAACTTATCTTTATGGGAGTATTAGGTGACAGGCGGATTCAAAATTACTCTTAATATAGGGTATATGACATCCATTCTCCAAAAAACGAAGCGAAGCATGGTAAGAAGGTATGAGTAATGGATCGCCGGAAAGCAATTCCATGAAAAACTCAACGAGGTTTTCGGTTGAATGTTAAAATTAGAAATTACTAAGTTGCTGCAAACACAAAAATGTATCAGAAAATTCAATCTTAGAAAAAATGAGAAAACTCAAAATATAATTTCTATGATTAATGTTTTACAGCATATGGTTTAATTCGGAGTAAAAAAATATATTATAGAGGTTAATCAATGACAAATATGTGTGTTATTATAGCGCGTTAAATGTTACGATAATGTTACGAAGAAGACCAAGAGCATACAATAGACGAAGAAATCAATTAAGCAGAATCCTAATCCAATAAAAAACTCAATAAGAAAAAGGAAGGAAATAACTAGAAAAATTCAAACAAATATTCTTACTCTAGTTACCTATAAACTGTTGCTCATCTGAGGAGTAAACTTCCGGCTGTCAATCGTCCGTATGAATAGCGAAATACTTCCTGCCATCCTTCCGAGAAACGCTATCTTCCCAAATACTCCGAACTTATTCTCTTTAACATTTGATTTTGGAATCATCTAGAAGCTTCTATTTGGTCAGATAGTCAGGGATCACGAATGTAGTTTTCTTCAAATTTCTCTTAAGGCACCAATGTTATGATCAGTAGAAGAGACAAATTTCGCGATTCTTTGGCGATGTCTCGTTCTATCATTATTTTAGGCGCAAGATTAATTGCACAACGAAATGATTCGGTATTCGATGTTTCTTCGAGTTGAAATCATCAGAATCTTCTTTGTTTTCTTCCTGATAAGGATGCAGTTATCAATTCAGCTCGAGAGCGTCTGCTCTTTCATTTTGGTTCTCAGTTTCGAAACCAAGGAATGAAGGAAATCTTGAATTAAGACCTCATGGACGCGAACATCTCCTGGTGAAAGTCCATGAGTGATCTCGAACAGGGCATTAACATTGGCCTAACGACAACTCCATTTCCTGTGACTTTGAGGACCTGCGAAGGGAAAGTTAAATGTCCACATACGACGACTGACGGATAAATAATAATGGGTGAAATGATTTACAATCTAATCGTTCATTATAAATATATGAAGTATAAATTGTAGTTGTTCCAATTAATATGAAAAATGTTTAGAAGAAAACTAGAAAGAGTTTGTTATTTTAAACTAATGTTTAATTATTTTTTGGCAAAATTATGAAAATAATATTCCACCATTCCTTTAATACCGAAGGAAATTTATAGTAAAAAATTGAGACACAATTTCTATTGTTCACTTGAGTTCTAACAGCATTGGAATTGAAGGAGAGATCAAATTTAGAAACATAAGAGTGTTTCATTTTAAGTATTAAATGAAATATTGAATATAAGTTCTTATAAAAGATGAAATTTACAATTATTTGTTCAACGAAATTAGCGCGACGGAACTACCAAACTTTCACTCATTTATCATAAGAATTCCTTATTTTTCTTCCCATCTTTTTTATTTAGAATGTAAAGTGGTAAGGGTCCCGATCGAATAACCGACACTCGCTCGACCGCCGCTCGACTGACAGACAGCTCACTTGAATAGAATTATTTGCGTTGAATGAATAGGCGTCGCTGCAAAAAATGTTTAACATCGTTAGCTTAAAAAATCAGTTGGCTGGATTCCCAAGCTTGAATTCATCTTAAATTAATATTCAAGAATTTATATTATTTTTTTATTTAATAAAAAAATAATCTCATGGATTTAACAACTCTTATTGTGTGCAATGACTTATATTTTTAGAATTATGATCGCAGTGAAGCAAATTCTTTACCATTACGTAAATAATAACTTTCATTAGTGTTTTGTTTATAGTAAAAAATAATGTCAACCACAGATTAATAATTTCAGAGGAAGCCTGCAAACTGATTTTTTAAACTAAGGGTGTTAAACATTTTCTGCAGCGACGCCTATTCAACGCATAAATAACTTTATTCAAGTGAGCTGTCGGTCAGTGGAGCGTCGATCAATGGAGCTGTCGTTTAGTCGATCCGTCGGTCAAGCGAGTGTCGGTCAGATGGCATGGACCCAAGTTGTATTAGCAGTAAATTTCCACGGAAAATTTTCTGTGGAAATTTACAAAGTTGTTTTTATTACTATGGCATTCCACGAAGTCACGCCTTCTCACATTGATTTCATTGTATTAGCAGGGTTACATTGGCTGCGCTATTTTTCGTTTTCATTCCAACTGCTGGAGATAACTTCGCTCGAGACTTAATTTCCACTTGAAAAGAACCAAGAGGATCGAAAGAAAAGAGAAAGATATATGCATTTCTAAGATTTTCATCAATGGGAAAAATAAACGATGATGACCCACAATTTGCCAAACATTTTAAACGTTTAAAATTTGCTCAATTGGTACATTGAATCTCAAAATAATAAATTTGAATGAAACTCTTGTTGAGGATATCGTCAAACTTATTCTCGCGATTAGTCTACAGCTGCATTCGATAGAATCATCTAAATATTTATATTGATTGAAGCTATAAAATTCTTAAAATCTTCCTTGTACCACAGTCTAATGCTAAAAAATATACGATTGACTGGGAGATGTATGACTATCCCAAATCACAATATTGGGGAAAGTAAATGAGACAATGAATATATTCACAAATAGTGAGATAACAGAGAATAAATATGTTTCACAAACGTTTACATGATAATCTCCTACAGGATTCAATGCATAAAAAATGATAAAAATTCGACACGTGCCAGTCCACGTGTATTTTAAATATTTTACACATTAAGCAGCAATATATAACATAAATGATTCAAAAATTCAATTTGATACTTACGCGCGTCTCCTGAATTATTCCTTTCCGACGGCCATTTTCATGGAAAATGTAGGTCCTTCTAATCATTTCGCTCATATGTCCTCTTGATAAAATCTATAATCGATTATACATTTATAGTTATTATTTAGAAGTAAAAGGAGAGCCTCTTGAGTGGAAGCTCACGGAACACTCGTTTTGTATCCGCAATTTTGATTTTCACAGTTGAGATAAAACCTCTGTTAGTTCACAATCCTAGATATTTTCAGCTACATTCGATTTTCTTGGAATTCATGACCATTTTTCGATTTGGTTATGACTCCCTTCGCCCGATGTTTACGCAGAAATTTTGTTACAATTTATAAGATTACAATAAAGGAATTGAATGGAACTGAGGACGAAATATTACAGGAAATTATATATTTTTTGTTATAATATACCTCTGAAATTTGATAATATGGGACATTAAAAAAGTAAAATTAGCTTGAATAATTTTTATTGAATGTGAAAGACAAGACGATAGAAAGTATTTGAGAATAAAAGTTGAAATTGTATCCTCCTAATCATACAAAATATAATTAGCGTAATTTAAGATAATAATTAAAATTATCCTCTATTTCATGAATTTCGTATTTAAAGCCTATTTATTACTTCAATTCAAAAATTTTCCCATAAATCTCACCTCTAATAAATCGAGGATATTTAGTAGTTCTGCATGCTGACTCTTCAAAGCTTTCAAAGAAACGATTCCTTGTTATGATATAATTTTTTACTTTAAAATATATTATTAACCCTCTTTAAACCGATACTTGTTAAATACTGGAGTTATTTACTAAAAAATCCGAAGAATGTGATGATAATATTATAATTTTGATGAGAAATCGCATTTCTAAGACTCCAAAGACATCGAAGTGAAAGTTGCTGAGAAACGGAGCTAACGAAGGCTAATTACTCTTTGGACAATCGAACAACGATTGTTCATAAAACAATTATAATCAGATTAGAAATTTGAAGAGATACGGAACTGAAACGCCCTTTCAATCAGTGGCAAACAACGTATAGATTGACATGAATTATACTCATATATTTAATAAAATTATTCTACTTGTTAGTTGAGAGTTGGGATGTTATGAAATATGTAGTATCTCTGGATGTGTGATAGCATTCCATTAATATTCGTTATAACTTATAATTGTGTAATAATTGTGCAGATGCTTATATAAAAATCTATACATTCAGGCGTTACTTCGTGGAAGGAGATTTCAGAGCGTATTGAAGAAAGAACAAACTTAGTTTCCTTCCACACTATTTACAATATTATAATAATCTTCCATAAACCTCATAATTTGGGAGTCTTCTCTAAATTCTGTAATTCCCCAATTGAAGAAACATTATAATATCTCAGCATTTTCGCTCAGCACTAAATTTACACTCTTTTCCTACTCTAAAATAGTTACAGAGAGAATGAATTATTAAACATAATTAATGTTCTCTGGTCATAGATTTAGATGATCCTAAAAGCCTATGTTTACCGCACCCGCCGTGTTTTCTCGGAAGATCCTTTCCTTCTAAACTAAGAGTCAATCCCATGATCTTAACTCAGCGTATTTCATTTCCGTCTCCTTCCTGATGAGTCACTCCGTAGAAAAGGGACGTCAGACAGAAGACGATGAACCACCGAATAAATTGAGATCACATTCTAAGAAAGTCTCATAGTAAATTACACTGAGCAAATATTTTTAATAATTTGCATTGAAAAATTAACTCTCCAAAGGATACTTATTGTGCGGTGTTTACTATCATGCTTTTAGCAATTTCAAAATTAACTAAAGGAAGAGAGAGGTGCTGCTTGGAATAGGTAACGGGCAGATGTCAAGTAGGGGTAAGAGGAGACGACTGGTAAGACAAAGATCAAAGGTTAGAAAGAGTAAGTAAAACGTTAGTAAGAAAAAGGTTAATAACTAAAATGTTAATAAGATCGCAATTTTTCGAATGAAATTTATTGTATATTTGGCAATAAAAGGAGATTAAGGGAAAATATTAAAATTTTACAATTTATCTTAATTTTTACAGCGGGTGGTGGAACAATTCGCTATAAGAAAGCTTAACAGAAAAAGAAAGATTTATCTTGTAAACAACATTTGAAAAACCATTAAAAAAATATTTTCATCAATTTGCCTGAAATGAATAAATTCATCAAAGCTATAAATCGCCATAACATTTAGAAAGTTGCAGGAATTGATTTCCATATTAATTGATTTCTTAAAATATGGTGTTTGGCTTTTTCTTAGATAAATGAATTCGAAAAATGAAATCGATTTGCTAACGGTTAAATTGGTGCTGATATATTTTTATTTGTATAACAAAATATTTTCTTTATATTTAAATATTATATTAATCATATTAACTATAAATAAACATGTTATAATAAAAATATAAAATTTATAAAAAAATAAAACAAATAGAATATTGTTTGATAGATTACCAAATCATTTTTTCGGATATATGAGATTTCGAATTTCTTAGGAGAATAATAATTTTTTGTTACGAAAAGTGGTTAATTATTATGGATAGATGACCAAATCTTCCCGGGAAGGATAAAAAAAGGTTTCTAGGAACATCACCTAATTAAAAAAAGAAATAATATTTCAAAGAATAAAATCTTATAATTTAAGGCAAAAATTACGTACAGAGAGGCATTAGGTATCTTCGGACGCAACGTGAAAAAAGTTTACATTATCTATTCAGAAATAACTGTTCTAAATTCGAGAGAACTCTGCACAAAGGTACATGAGAGATCACCTCGAAAAAGGAATACTACTATAGAAATGGGTTATAGATAAATGTTTTCAAGATTAACGTAAGTTCGATATCATTGGAGCAAAAAATAATTGTAGTAAAAATATTTTTACAAAAGCAAATAAAAATATTGCCTTTATCTGATGAATTAAAACCTACGTGTTGACATTTATGGCTTCCATGCATCTAAATTTAAAAATAAAAAGAATATGTTTCCAAGCGGTTTCCATATGCGAGATGGGGTTGAAGTTACTAAAATAGTTACGACGTAGAAAGCTTGCATTCCTCGGCCAATATTATTAGCACATTCAAAAACATAGAAATAAAAATACAAAAGAGACTATTTTCAAGAGCATTCAAATACTCGTCCACGATTAAATCGTTTTTCTCCACTATTATTTTTAACAGTCGAGAGTTCAATTTCAGTAAATATGACTGAGAAAAATAAGAACTACTATTTTTAGATATTTTCTAAGAAAGGGTGTCATCTCGGTTCACATTATATACTCGATTAAACATTATATTACTCTCGTTCCTTATATAGTATATATGGTATTTCCTTATATAAAGTAGAAAGAGATTAATAGTAAAATTATACACTCTTGAAAATCACATGCCTTTACTATAATATACATATATACTTCTTTTATCGGTAGAATATGAAATCTTTCCATGGAGAAAAGGAGGTAAACAAATCTGACATGACCTGGAATCTCCCAGATTTCATTGTCTGAAATGTGCCATTCTAAAAAAGTGGTTCCCAACCGAAGAGTTCGCCTTGGCTCTGCTGGATGTGGTCACAGTTTGACCGAATCTTCAAAAAGGTAGCGATAGAGGAAAGGTTGAGAGTGATCTTGAACGTTTAACGGACGTTTTTCGCTGAGAGAAACCTTACACCGTCTTTTACTGGAATATTTTTTAATTTCCGAAAAGTAAAACGTCTATGATATTAGATGTTAATTAAATCGAATCCAACATCTAGCCGATCATAATTATTATATCTCTGCAATTAATGTTAACTAAACTTTTATATCAGTTCAAAATTTTACAACTTTGGAAAGGTAGCTTTGAGTTCGTATTTCTTTTGACTACTTATCCACGAAATCATTAGAGTAATTGAAATGTATTTTTAATTTTACATCAATCTCATTCATTGCTCAGGAAAAGAAAATGAACTGAAAAAAGATATGTAATATGTCTAGAGTAATTATCAAATCATTTACAATTTTAATTATCTATAATTAAAAAATTTTGGGTGAACACTCTCACATACATTCATACACACATATGTATATAATAAATTAAATATTTATTGAGCTTGAATAAAAGGTTCAATTTTTATGGGCTGTTGAAAAGTTATTAGATCTCACAAAAATGCTACTTTTGGGTTATCGATAGAAAAGGCTAACGAATTCCTTTCCGCAAAAATATAACTACATGATCAATGATACAATATCTTAGTTATTTGTGTACGGTGGTACAACTACTTGTATTACTATTAATCGTTACTAACGATAAAAATTCTAATTCTTTTTGACTTGTTGAAGGTTCATATCAACAAAATTATATATTTACATTATACAATAGAATATATAATAATATACGTCATTAAAATGATCTTTTAGAGATTTTTTATTTAATTGGTATAAACCGCTCCGACGCGAAACTTAAGTTAAAAATTTTCTGAGACTCTAGATATGGGCACTTGTCGAATTTCATGTTTTTTAACTGAGAACGATGATTTAAAATCACTTCTCGGTCGAAGAGAGTGATGATAGACACAATACTGTTCAGAATTTATAAGGTTTCCATTGAATTTGAATATTTTGGTGGTTTATTGTCTAAAAGTATATCCTTTGGAACGCATGGAATAAGGAGCGTTAAAATAGGCGACGCCCTACTTGGCAGACGCAAAATTTCCACGGAGAGAATGAAAACTCTGAAAAGGCGAGTCTAAGTAACGGAACCACGGGTTCATTAGCCACCATTAAAAAGAGAGACAGTTCTTCAGCGAAGTATAACCACTTCAATTTTAGCACAACCTCATCTTGGGGAAAATGGTAGGCGTTTAAGGAGGGAGGGACATTTCGAGGTTATTTTGGCGGCCCTCCCCCCAGAGGCAAACACAAGAGGTGGATTTCCAAAAACTCTTCATTAAGACCGTTTCCCCAAATAATTTGATTCATTGATGCGAGAAGATCAAGCGAATTGCATTTTTTTAAACATTTGAGTGAATCAACGTCCTTCAGTTCCGTGACCACTATAATAGGCAAATTAGCAATATTAATCACGTTAGGGATTTAAAGCATTTAGACTTCAAATTAATAGTTACAGGCATTGGATAGGACTCCGTGTGTTCAAAATGTTCTAATTTAATATGTATAAGATATTTATAATCCATTGTGAGATACTGTTTAAGTTAATAGGAAAAGGACTATTTATTTTATTTTTCTGAGCCACACGTCGTTCGCTTCTTGCGAGAACTAAAAATGCGTCGATATTTTATGGAATATTACATTTATAACATGTGAACGTTTATGTGATATTGCAGAGCAACATGGAGCTAGGCTGAAACTTAATAATGTATACTATCCTCATTGGGCTCTCTGGAATCGAACCCATCACACGTAGACACTTGTGGATTTTTTCTTTAGGAATTTTATACTTGTTTAAAATACCACGAAGGTTTATTGACGAATCTTTTATAAAGAGCTAGAAACATATTTTGAAAATTGAAAATATTTCACCATCTGGCAACGCAACTATGACCATTTGTAGATAATAAATAGCATTTTTATGTAGAAATATCAACTAGGTATAGACCTATGAAATTTTATCATTCTATCCGCTAGGGAAACATTTTTAAAAATTTTTAAACCGACCCCATGCATTCTTACGGGGGAGTCCGATTTTGCGGCCTCCTAGACTGATAGGTTGCGCTTAGGTTTCCGATTTTTATTCCAGGTGAGGTGGAGTGGACCACATGAAAAAATCGGCGGATCCCGAGTATACATATATGTGTATATAATAATTCCCGAATCAGATACTTACAATAGATATATAGAACACGAATCTTCAGTTTCAATTACTGCTATATTTTATTTTCAGCTAGTTGATATGAGCAGCAGCTAGAGTCCAATACAAGAGTAAGAGACATGTTGAAACTAAGCAACGGATTTTTCGGTCGTTTTTTTTAATCAAATTAGAATCAACCTTTAAAATCCCGTGAGACTTATATACATGGACTACGATATTAAAGATGGAAAAGGAAAAATGGTCTTAATTACTTCAAAGGGAGTAACTTAGTCATAACTTCATTTTATACTAAATATTCTTTACATACTTCGATGGAATATATACAAAAGAGACATAAATCATAAAAATAAAATTAAGATGACGAGCATATTTTTATCAATAGGTTCAGTTACGAACTTAATGAGGAGCTACTTTAAGATTTAATAAAAATGAAAATACCTAATTACAGGTAACTCAATACTAAAAAAGGAAAGCTATTAAGTCTAAAGTATTTTTTCTAAGATACACTGATAATAATATATAAATTGATTGATGCTTTGTTAAAATAATAAGCAGAATTATTATTTCAAAAGATTAGATGCAACATTTCACTTCAAAGAGACAATATATTTATTTCATAAAAACTTGTCATATTACATTATGTACAATCGATTTCCTATAATTATTTCTAAGTATTATATAAGCCATTTAAACTTTACAATAACAATGACATCATTACTTTAAAATTAACTCTCATTCAATAATTTCCATCGAGGCTGATAGCAGCAGTATTTGTTTGATACAAATATTGATATTGAATAATCTCAGACTGTAAATATTCGATAATTTCCAAGTGTCCAAATAATATTCTACACTGTAATTGAAATCTCAAAAAATGCACCAAAGTAATAGAGCAACACTTACTAAATTGAAGCGACTGATTCAAAATGAAAATAATTTTCCCTACAAGGTGTGAAACATGTGCCTTTACTGGTAGAGGTAGATAATAAGAAAGGTTGAATAAAAAGATCTGACGGGCACATATATGTATCATCAACTGAATTGAGAAAGTTTAATTTCAAAATTATGTACTTTAAAGGATGAATGTTGTTTTTTTTAGAAATAAAGGTGAACTGTCACTCATTTTATGCACAGTGCATCTTGTTTAGTTAACTGCTTGTAAAAGGAGGAGCTTAACTATAAGAGGCTAAAAACACCCAGGGAAATATTGTTTCTTGCAATTAATGTAATTTAAAAACAGATCAGAAAGTCAGATATTTATTATCTTTTTTAAAAAGGATATTTTTAAGATATCTAATATATTTTAATTCATTTTCTCGTTAAAAATTGTTGTACGATGAAAACCAATTAAATTTGTTTAAAAATACACACATCAGTGAGTGATTGTGGTTGAATTATGAGGGAGGAGAATAAACACATCCTATTTTTCATTAACTAGTAACATTTTTTATTAATAATACATCCTCTAGATGGATTTATTGAGAGAGTGAGTATTCCCAATCATCTGAAATAAAATATACTAACAGACTATACATTTAGATTTTGTTTGAATAGTTGGTTTATAAAATTATTGAATAAACCAGAGGAATTGGGAGAATTGAAGGTTATTATTTAGATGTGAATGATAGATTATCAAATCTATGCTTCCAGAATATGATCATGAAGAAAAAATAAAGTTCATACGCAGCACATTTACATTCTTCATGTTATTGGTTAAAGTTTTCAAGGAAAAGGGCATTAAAACAAGTCATAATGCATGAGTAATATAATAGAGTTTAGTATAAGTCTAGCTTAAGCAAATGATTATAATGAAAAATTATACTTTTATTAAATATAATAATCTTTAAAAAATTTTCCTCGACTTTTATACCTATTTCCCCAATTCCTCATAAGATCACTTTCTACTTTATTTCTACGAAAAGAAGTTCAAGTAAATCATGAAAAGGCATTTGAAATGCTAAAATCATACCTATCGGTTTGAGTCATGCACCAAAATCCAAACCAAAATTCTATGCAACTCTCAATTTCCTGATAACATCATTATTTTTAGTATAATTTGAACTTTAAGACAGAATAAAGAGGATTTCAATATAAAAGAAACAAAATTAAATGTTCTCTTTTTGAAGCCTTATATACCCTTTTAGAGTATAGATAAGGGAATATGCACAAAACATAACAGATAAATAAATACCAAATCTTCTTGAAATATAGATTTTAACTTGATAAGTTTCTTCAGAAAAGAAAAAACTACATAAATTATGTTTCAAATTTATAACAATTTTTAATTTTTTAAATACCTCAACTATAAAGGAAATACCTTGCTGAGAAAATGGAGTACTCAGAGAATTAATTTGTTCTATTTAGCATAAAATGACATTTTTAACAAAGACAATAAAATGATAACACCAATGAATCATATATATAACAAAGAAATTGACATACTTGTGCTAGGAATTTACACTCATACTCATTTACTCATATACACACTTTATCATACTTGTTTTTGTGTCTTTATATACATTTATAAATCAATGATTCTAAAATAGAAGCGGCTTTCTCTGTAGTATGCGACACTTTTTGAGTTGCAACAATAACCATCATGCACATATGCGTATTCTACTCAGATCCATTAACTTAAAGCATAGTTTACAGTATGGGCAATTATTTCAAGGTGAAACAATTTTAACACTGCATTTTATATTCTAATTGCCTTTAAAAATGAGTTTTAAGGGAGTAGTTCAGCTTTGATAGAACTAGCATTTCTTTTCCCTAATGACAGTAGATGAGGAGGCAAGTCAATCGTACAGGAATATTTTACAATATTTTCTCCATAAATACATGCAAATTGGTTTTCTGGATTGAAAATTTTACGACCATTACAGACATAAAATCACGTCAAAGTAAAAAATATTCAAAATGGACACACCATACAAGATAACAAATCAATATTACTAATTTAAACTAGTCAAAGAAATGTTACAGAGAGATTTTGACTAATTTCACTCTTAATTTGATGACCGATTCTGTCTTAAATCTAAGAAAAATTATTTGAGTAACAGTTCGAAATGAAGAAGAAAATATGCTAATTTACGGGTAAAGGGAGTTCCCAATTCACTCTACACAATATTAGGAGTCCGTAGAAGTCCTTAGATACTAGAATACACTCATTAACAAAAATGACCCCGGAAACTTCTTAGAAAACGAGAGTATTTATCAAGTTTCTTAGCAAAGAATAAGTGGTGATTAAATCATCACAAATAATATCAATGAAAGTTGATCACAACGTTCTGATCATGCACAGCACACACAATATCATACATATCACAATATACAATACATAATATACGATTCGAAAATGAAAAATCGTTTCTTAACATGTATTATCTATATATTAGGAAAACTGCTTAATATTTTCACAATATCACTAAAGAACCGAGGGCAAAACTCATCTCTCTTCGATTCGTAAAAGTTCTCAACTTCTTTTCCATTTCAAAATATAAAATACTGGTATGGATAACGTTATAGTTACTGGGCTTACATATTTAGTGAAGTAATTCACACATAATTCAGTTGTACGAAGTGAAACTTTCGAAGTAAAATATGAACAGAAATTATAGTTAGTTAATAATACTATTAAATGCTAAACAGAAGACGTGCTTTTCACAAGTAAATCGATGATGAAAAGTATATCATTAGGGGATGATTATATATAACTGATACAGAAATAAAATTGGGGCATACTTGTACTAACTTCATAAAGCGATAACATGTAACAAGTTTTGAATCGAGATGGCAAGACAGTTGAGCTTAGCAATTCAAACCCGTTGCGATGTTGATACTTCTTTGAGCCATAGAAGAGAGTAATAATATCAATAGAACTAATTTTGTAAATATACTTAACTCAGCAATTCATCCGACTCTATTCAGAAGGTCCGATTATAAAATTTCACAACATTACAACAGTGTTGCCAGATGAATCTGATGAAAACATATTATATGATAGGTTGAAGAAACGGAAGAAACCGTGCCTTGGCGGTAGAAGTAAGGCGCGAATTGAAATAATAGCTTTCTGTGCGTAGAAAGGATTCTCGACTTTCTAAACAAGTGAGTGCCCTAAAATCAATAGAATCTATCAACAAATCCAGCTGGAAGGTCTAATATCATTATTAGCTACCTTTCTAATCGTAGTTACTGTGGACCTACTGCATATTTCCGTAGAGAAATAAAATAGTTGTTTACCTTGTTTTTCCTTAAACTTGTCATTAACCAGAAGAATCCTCGGGTGATGGGTATTGCTCTAAGAAAACTCCTATTCACAAAACATAGCTAACGGGAATTTATAATAACCAGAGTTACAAATCTTTGGATGCCATAAACTAAGCACATATGACAGCCATGAAAAAAGATAGACAATGAACATACCCGTTTCTGTATGTAACTTAAGATAATTATGATTGCATCAAAAAAATTCTGAAAGAAAACATTGCAATTTATAGCTTTCCATTATTTTCTGGAAGAATGCATATATATCATATTATGACAGCTCACATCATTACTGGAAAAGAATAATAATTAAATGGGAATAGGATGATATCTTTAAAAGTTATATGTTCAGGCGTTACTTTGTGAAAGGACATTTCATTACACTACACAAAGCTTAGTGTTATCTTTGCTGCTTACTACTTAAAAGACTTTTAAGACTTTTTCAGATTTAAAAGATGAAAGCAATTTGAAAGAGAATTCTTCAGTCATCCTTCAAAAGAAAATATTTCATTAACCAGAAAAAATTATGGATAACTTTCTAATATCCTAATAATAGTAATTAATACATTATTATAAAATTTTTGTGGCCTCTAAAAATATCTTTTTTTACTAGAAAGTTTTTTCTTGATCTGAAGATGAATTTTAATTATGTTCACGACAAAATTTAAGTATCTCTATCAATACATTGTATATATAGCTGCAATAAATGGAATTATATTATCATGCATAATTTAAGGCATTAAAAATTTCATATTTTCTATAAATATCTATATAGAATATTACTCTCTCAACCTCATCTCCCAATTTTTTATGTACTTGATACATTTCTTATGATCTCTATTTATTTATTATTTGTGATTTGTAACAAATTTAAGATAATTTTTATTGTGTTATTGAACCTTTCAGCTCCTTTATAACCATAATGCAGCGCATGTTTGGCAACACCAGTTATTCATATTCCAATAGAATGATTGTTTTAGAAATTTTATTCTCCATTTCAACTTTCTCCTTCCAACCAGAACCAATATTTTAAATCATAAATATAACTTAACTAGATAATATTTGTTCATAAAACTAACTTATCAATGTTCTTAGTATGTCTTATGATTATGAATATATTTTACAATATACCGATTCCCTAATTAGTATAAATTTTATGATAATGTTTCTTAAGGGAACAATTTCCTTTGAGAAAAACTGAAAAAGACAGATGGTACCATTTAAAATGTCTAACACGCTAGATACAACATCAATTGGATAAAACAGGCATAATAGCAACTTCCAGTTCAATTAAAGACAACAGTTTCCATTTTATAATAAATAAAAAATGAACATTATCAATTATTTTCATTTTTAAACATTTTTAAGTACAAAATTTTTTAATAAATTGAGTGGGAAGTAGAACATATTGTATGGGTAACAAATATTGTGGGTAGACATTGGTTATAGATTAAAAAAGCCAACTTACTGTATCAGAAGTGAACTTAATCATAAAATCAAACTTCCATCTCAGAGTAAAAAAAAATCTGGTAAATATTCATTTTGTAACCTAAGTACAAAACAATGGAAAGCACTTGTGGCCACATTTTTTCAGATGGACTGCAAATGAGGATCCTGGTCCCCCGGTGAGGAGGTGTGATCTTGAAGCCTCGTTTTTTAACTCCTCCCCGTTTGTCCTATGTACCATGCTAGGCAGTCGTTGCAGCGTTACTCGTTAACTCTGCTTTCAGATTCTTAGCTTCTATTGTCTTTCACTTTGCTGAGGGCACTGCGGAGATTCCATGGGCTATAGAACGCGGGCTTCATGTTTTTCGGTAGTCGGTTGCCTTGGCGGTAAGAAATTATTCCTAATAATCGGAGTCCTCCCCAGGAAAAGGACGGAATTGTGGGGTTGGAAAGAGAAGGGGCAATTTTCTGGGACGCGATCAGTTTTAATTTTCGGTTGAGAATTTTGCCAATGTCAATTTTGCATCGTATCCGTTATTCGTGGCTATTAATCTTACGGCAGAAATTTCCTTGTTGAAATTGAGGGGGGTGAGAGGGATGTGGGTTAGGCGGTGGATCATGGAGTGGAAGGCTGTTAGTTTATGGGAATGGTGGTGGGAAGAATGGCATGGGATGACATGGTCGGTGTAGGTGGGTTTGCGGTAGATTTGAAAAGATGGTTTATCTGCTTCTTGGGATATAGATAGATCCAAGAAATTGAGGGAGCCTTCTAACTCTATTTCCATGGTGAAGATTAAAACGCTATGGGGGGAATTTAAAAGAAATAAGAAATTATGCAGTTTTACTTCAAGGCCGTTCCATACACAAATTATGTAGTCAGCATATCGGCGCCAGTATGCGGCGTATTTGGTTAATTAGTTACCCTTGTTAAAAAGGGATCTTGTCCAGAAAAATTTCTGCGAGTAAGGGAGAAAGTGGTTAGTCTATCGCAAGGCCGTCCCGTAGGCGGTAAAAGACACCGTTAAAAAGAAAATAATTTTGTTTTAGGCATTCTCGAGTAAAATTAATGATATCTTCGCTGGTTCTTTTAAAAATTCCTTTTTGTTTAAAAGCAAATGGAGAGCATCTACTGCGTCAGCGCATAGAATAGAAATAAATAAGCTCCCAATGTCGAAAGAAACTACAGTTTGGACTCTGGAGGAAAGGACTTTATGTTTAAGTCCTTTGCTAAGTCAATGGAGTTTCTAACACCGAAACTGGGGGACCAGTCGCCTTTCTAATTATAAAATTTATTTCGGAAGGTAATTTATGTGCCAGTGCCGAAATTCCTGAGATTACCGGTCTTATCGGCTGGTTTGGTTTATGAAGTTTTGGGAGACCAAAAAAACGAGGGGAAGGGGATTCATTGTCACAATCTCGTAGCTCTCTTTGGCTGTGAAAAGAGAGGAATCGGCTAGTGCTTTCTTTGTGGACAAATGATGTGAAGGGGTGGGATCCTTGTTGAGGGCTTCAATATGGCTATGATTTATGAATTCAATGCACTTGTTAATATAACTAGATTTCTCCATTAACACCACACACTGATCCTTATCCGCTTTCACTACAATTGAATTGTTTTCGCTCAGGAAGCGTTTTACTGCTGGAACAAGGTTGGAACTTTTGATTTTACCGGGATTCACTGAATTCTATTTCTTGACACTTTTACGGATGGCTTCGGCAAGTATGTGTTTGTGGGACGACTTTCCCCCTCCCATCCTCTTTTCTTTACCCGCTACTTTGTTTTCCTAGCGACTCCTTTCGCCGCCTAATTTAACTTCCTCTCCCCACCACCCTTTCTTTTCCGGCCCCAATTTTGAAAACTATTTAATGCGAGTGTTTTCTTTAATTATTCCTGAAAATGTCAGCTCGCTGACGCAACCGGTCGAGCAATAAAAATTATCTGTGGAAAAGTACTTAGTTATATTTTTCAAATATGTTACAAGCAGTCCACCAAGTTAATATATATTTCCAATATTATATCACCAAGATAATATTAATTTTATATTTGGTATTGTTTGTTAGATTCATTGTGAGATTATTTCTTGTGTGTGTTTTTAGTCGTAAGAAATTTGGTTTAATAATCCTGTTCTGTTTTCTTTATTGCAGTTCCTTTCTAATCCTACTTAATGACTGATTTTATGACAATAGCTTTATTGCATACTAAATCAAAAATCCGCATTACAAATTCATATGTTTATGAATCAAAAATTTTTAAATTTTCTCGTTAAATATTCCTTATTAACTTATTATACTTATTTACATTAAATTTCATAATATCTATACTTACTAAATCTAATAACAAAGTTGAAAAAGAAGCATACAAAT
Organism: Pantala flavescens; assembly: GCA_020796165.1. Classification (NCBI taxonomy): domain Eukaryota; kingdom Metazoa; phylum Arthropoda; class Insecta; order Odonata; family Libellulidae; genus Pantala; species Pantala flavescens. The sequence goes on from CM036882.1 coordinate 21,188,628, forward strand.
CTTATGCCGAGCCAATCATGGAATATGGGGAATAGCTTCATTCTTTAAATATTTACAGGACTGAAATTGCTTGTGGAATTATCAAATAAAATACTAAGGCAAACTTTCATGGTAGAATAGACCACAAATATAAAGTTAAATTAATAAAACAGAGAACAGGTTTAAGTAAAGTTTCCTTTTAAAATACAACTATGACAGAGTGGAATAATTAACATGCAAGAGTTTTGGAGGCTTTCCCAAAAATATCTTAGGAAATTCATTAAAAGATTCAAGCTGAATGAGCTAGCTATCGACTAGTGCAGGTGGAGAGTTATTCAAGATGAATGAGCAAGCTGTTGACTAGTGCAGGTGGGGTAGGTGACTGCCTGGTAGGATGATATACTTCAGGACTTGTCCCTGGGACCACTACGGTAGCTGTGAAGGCCTCCTGGGAACCCTGAAAAAACTTGTATTATGGGAGAAGTAGTTGACATTGGTTGCATAAATTGGGTTTAATTATGTACAAATAATGAATGTGTAAAATTACTACATAGTACTCTGTATGTATGTATAGATAGTATAACTGATATTCAACACGAAACGGATATATTTTGATAACTTGCAAAACTTTTCTATTTTAAACATGTTATATGGGTTGCCTGTCATACAAAATAATTAATTTTTAATGCTTTTAAAAATAGGTGCACAGTTCCTCTTCCAAGAAAACATGAGAAACTGAGCAGCTGTGGTACACAATAGCAAGAATGTGGATAAAATTCACTTCAATCAATTATTTCCAGGTGTAATGAAGATTTCCCAAAACAATGATAAGGTTCCCCAAAATTTCTCTTAAACAACACCTCCAATCAGGAGATTTAAAGACAAGGAGAAACAAATAACACAATATACATTACAAATGATATTATTGCAAAGTTAAAAAAAACACTCTGACCACAACCAAAAAAGAGATCATATAAATCAATTGAAATAACTAGCAAACAGAAAAATTATTATGCAACTAGCATACTCTAATACATCAACTTTACAAGTAATATTACAGAACAGATGTGAGATTGCTACAGAGGATTAGACTTATTTAATATTTCCTATATCACATTCTCAGAAATCCTTCTCAGATGAACCCAAGAACAACAAGACAGAAAAAAGGTAAATATCAATCAGCATTCTTCCCTAGTAGTCCCAAAAGCAAATTATTCTATTTATCAAGAATATCTTTAAATTATATACAAGTAGCTAAATCTTTGGTCAAACAAACTTTCACACATACAACATCAAAAGTATACTAGAAACAATGAGAGGCAGAATCTGTCTGTAGTAGAAACTTGTAATACCTAGCAATGTTAGAATTGCTTTACATAATGATCATATTTTATCAAGAAATTCCCTCAGTAAGGCAGAAACTGCAAGATGTAGAAGGAAAGATCAATGCCCTGAATTTCATGCTGCAATAAATTGATTTCTAAACTCTGAAAAAACAAAAAGCAGATTATTTTATATAATAAGTAAAAGCAATACTGAATAGCAAGTGTTCTAAACAGCTGAACTGATTATGAACCTCAAATTTATTTCCAAGGCTTTGAACTCATAAAGTAAACTAATTGAATTACAGTAAAATTCTTCTTCCTATGCATTATTTATCACATAAGCATTAAATACTCTTTTTGTTATATTTTCTTTTCTTGAGACCAACAAAAATGTCTATAGTCTACTGAAAATTTATAATAAGGTACGACACATATAGGTCTATGAATATTACATTAATCTTTCTAATAACATAGACATTGGCTATTAATGTATGAAAACAATGAACAAGAAGAAATAACTAAATCAGTCAAACAACAGTGTAAAACATATTTGTATTCTATAATAAAGCATACTAAGCTACTCATAAAAAATATGCATTGAATTTCATACATTTCAGTTCAATTCATTTTATGTTACAAACATCACAATTTATGAAAGTAATAAATTAAAAATTGAGTCATCAATATAGTAAATAACATGAGGCTTAAATTGTAATCTTCAGATACCATAATTTTCTTAAATAATATTCCTGAAAACTTAATATCTTACGAAAGTTAACTTAAGGTACGTTTACGCTAAACCATGAGACCGTGTACAAGCTGACAACTATCAAATTCAGAGTAAGAAAAACTACATGCAACAACATAAAAAATGAAAATAGAAAGATGCTGATAAAAATGATTAATAAGATATAGGAAAGACATAGAAAGGCTCTTTTGAAACATGTTTAAACATGTTGAAACAGCCCTTACAAGGAAATCAAAAGATACCCTATTGGGAAATATAAAGGATTTGGAGAAGAGATAAATACTAAGGAAACAAAGAGCTGAAGGATCTGAGGAAATGCTGGGTCTGGTCTCACAGGCATCCAAAATACAGACAAGAATAAAAAGCAAATGATTCTAGAAAAGATGATCCATGTTCAGAAACCAATGTATGCTGTATTCATGGACTTGGAAAAGTTTTTTGACAACTTTTTTTTAAACAAAGAATTATATATACTGAATAAGAAATGTATGGCTATTCCTTTAGTACTAAAGAATATTTCATCAATTTAACAAAAACTAAGAATCTGGTCTAATTCACTCTGAAGATGGTAAGAGTATGGAAATCAAAACAAAAATAGGAATTAGACTTTGATGTTTCTAGCTTTTTTCATTTGTTTAACTATTCACTGCAATTTGTCCTAGTTGCCTAGTGGTCAAGCTTTCCTTGGATATAATATGAAATTTCCAGCTGTTCAAAGGAGCTGAAAGCAAATTTCACTAATTTAAGAAGAAAAACTACCACAATTTGATTCCCATAACATTGGCTGGATTAAGTACCACAGATATCAAAAGAAGAACATCACAAGACACAGAAGCACTCTAGAGGAAGAGAGCTACTCCTATGCTCAAAAATATAAGGTTGGAGACAAGGAAGCTATACCTAAAAACGTTGGATTAAAATATGGTTCTCCATAGGTTAGAGACATGGGCGATTAAAAAAGCAGACCAAAGAAGAAATGTTGTTGAAAAAGTTGAAGATCAAATGGACAAATATGGTCAGAAACAATCTTTAGAGAAGAATAGAAGACGTTCCAACAATTTCATGCAGAACAAATAAGAACTAGATGGATTTGACATCTCCTGAGACATATGGAAATTATAAAGAATATATTTGAAAGCAAAGTAAATAAATAAGCTCCAAGGGATAAATACTTAAGCTAAATAAAGAGGGATATAGGAAAAAGAAGATGTCAGAATATACTAATTAGCATATACAATGATGGAGGGCTGTAATTCTTTATCTGCCTCAATATTTAAAGAATTTTACTTTCATAAAATCTATTGTGTAAGGCCAGAATTTATGGAAAGCCATTGTGGAAACTTTGAAATTCCCAATTCCATAATCTAATCTTTTACTTCTTTACAGTGCCATTAGTCTTCACCATCCACATTGTCAATACACAATAAAGAATTTCAACAAATTAAAGCGTGTTTTATTAACCCAAAGATACAGTATCTAGAGAAAATAAATGGATAATAACTTCTTCTTTTAGTATTATAATATTTTAAAAGAAATTATTCATCTATATAATACAATCAGACATTTGATGCTCAAAGGATAGATCCATGATCAAAATTAGAGAACCAACAATATTCAAACTTACACTTATCTTGAAAGCTTAAGCTAATCAAAGCAGAGATATACCTTTAAAAATGTTGCTTATGCAACTTCTGTAGGAATTTTATAAAGTTTTTAAGAGCTATGAAAGATATTGGGCACATGTTAGAGCTTAAATTATTTAACTACTTTATTCATTTATCAAATTAAACCTCTCTATTTTAACTCCTTCAAACATTGAAATTTAAATATGGAGTATTGGCTAAGTAGTGTTCGGTATGAATGAAAATATGAACTCACTATACTAAAATCATTATTGTGCATTTTTGCAATAAATGTCAAAGTTTTATTTATAACTAATTATATTTTTTCCCTTTTACTTTCATTCATTCTCTCCTATCTTAAGAGGTATGAAGAATATTTTAGAGGTAGTTTTCAGCATTCAATCTTGAAGTAGCTTTGTTGTAAGCCTTTCAATAAAAATATTCCATTTTATGAACAGAAGGTCTAGATGATTCTTCAAATACATAAAAATTTTAGCAGCGCAATCCCAACTCCAAATTTCCAACTTAAAATAAATTTTAAAATGACATACCTTCAATCCTATCAATATTTGGTGATGCTTTTATTCTAATTAAATTTGAGTGAAATTTTCATTTCACATAAATGAGAAAATTTTCCAATTATATTTTTATTTAAATGCGTACAACAAGATTTGAAGAGGTATATATAAAGTGAATATTAAAATCATTGTGTTTTCTAAAACAGTTTTGATTAACACTTTTATATGGCATGGATCACAGAAGAAAAAGAAAAAATCAAGTATGAGGGAGAGATGTTGCACCTTTAAAGGATATATGATTAGCATAAAGAATTCAGAGATATGTTTTCCTTTAATGAATACTCATAGTATCTTAACTGCTGGCTGATAAAAAAGAAGTCCTCTTAATTAGAAAAAATACTCTTGTTTGTTATTTTCAATTTTGGAACATAATACTGATATTTTTAAAAGAATTGTACATTATCATAAAACAAAAAAGACTAAAAATATTGGGTGGTTTATATTCCTTATTTTATTTTTAAATACATAATAAGAATAGGAGATAAGCAAAGAACTTATCCACTCTTAATTGTCATGATGATTCTTCTTTAAATGAGTTTGCTGATGGCAGTCTAAAGATAGAAATATCTGATAGATTGCCTATTTCATTCACCACGAAATAACATCTTCTTTTTAGTTTTCTTAGAATGGTTTCATAATGTCCAATAAAAAAGTTGAAGTTCACTCTGTTTTAGTTCGTTATTAAAGACTACATTCATTAAAACAATAATTTTGGCATTTATACCCAGCACTGATGCCATGGAAAACTTTACATTAGTTAGTTTAGTTCTGAGCAACTTCCATGCATTGTCATGAAAATGAATGAAATCAAGGCCAAAATAATATATTTTGACTCTTTCAATAATGTACTGCAATGAAAACGCTCAACAGCAATTCTTAACTTCGATTAATGTATATATACATTCACTCAAAAAGGTTTTATGAATACATCAAATAGTTAAATACAGCATTAGCATAAATCATCAAAGCATCATGAAAGCGCAACGTCGATACCATATTGCATGTTCGCTCTCATCCTCGGCGAAAGCAGATACGGTAATAATGACAATACACTCCGGGAAACCTCGCGCCTTTATAATGAATACCGATTCGGCGCTTGCGCGACCGGGGAGGGGGTGGGGAAGTTTTTCCCAATCCCACTTTAGTGCCGTCCCTCGCCGTTACCCTTCCACGAAGGGATACAACTGGTGAGCGTCCGGCCGAATTCGAAGGAGGCGTGCCTGGGCTCAGCAATGGAGGACCACGAAAGGAAATCACCAAACCAAAAAGCGCAGAAGACGGTTGAAGGCGGCATAGTGGACAAGTGTGCATCTCGTTCGATTCCAACGAATAGCTCAAAGTGAAACGGCTATAACTCTTCTATCGCCGAAATAAGGAGTTTAGAGTTTTCCTCGATGTCTCAGGTGTGGAGGAGGGTCGTATAGGGTGGCCCCAGCCCGGGGCTGGGCGGCCATGCTGGTCGCCATGGCCGCCATTGCAGACCGCGGCTCGGATGCATGGGAAAATCTTCCGTCGACCGCGGTTTCTAGAACGGCTTCCGGAACTGTCGCGTCTTCCGGGAATGTTGGCTCCGGAAATGATCCCACTGATGCTGTTACTCCAACGACCTCTGAAACAGCAGCAAACACATCTTCTTCAACTGCTGGAGCGGACGTGACGCCTGTTGTACAACCATGGACGGAAGTGTTTCCAATGGTCCTCCGCGGTCTGGTCATGGGTACTATCATCGTGGCCGCCGTTCTTGGTAACATTTTGGTGATTATAAGTGTAGTACGGCATCGAAAGCTGAGGGTGATAACTAATTATTACGTGGTTTCTTTGGCTTTGGCTGACCTTCTCGTGGCTCTTTGTGCTATGACCTTCAACGCGTCAGTGGAGCTCACTGGCCGGTGGCTTTTTGGATATGTCATGTGCGATATGTGGAACTCTCTCGACGTGTATTTCTCGACGGCTTCCATTCTTCACCTGTGCTGTATCTCCGTAGACCGCTATTACGCCATCGTGCGACCTCTGGAATATCCCCTATGTATGACCCGAAGAACAGTTGTATTGATGCTTGCACACGTTTGGCTTCTTCCAGCTTTAATCTCATTTACACCCATCTTTCTGGGATGGTACACGACGGAGGAACATTCCGAATTCCGTAAACAACATCCTCATGTATGCGCCTTCGTTGTCAACAGGGCCTACGCCGTTATATCATCCTCCGTCTCTTTCTGGGTACCTGGAGTTGTCATGATAACCATGTATTGCCGCATTTATAAGGAGGCGGTTAGACAAAGACGTGCTTTGAGTAGGACTTCAAGCCACATTCTACTCAACAGTGTGGTTCATCACGGGTCCTCTAGTTCTGGCGGAGCCTCGGCAGCGGCCGCTGCTTTACATCAATACCAACAGGCTCTTCAGCGACACCGCTCGCTTCATGTGGGCCCCTCTTTAGCTCATCAGCGGCAGAACGAGGATTCCGTTAGCTCTAGACAAGGTTCGGAACCAAATACTGCAGATGTTGTACAAGTGGTGACGGTGGTAACTCCTTCCCCTCAACTGCCGACAAAACCTTCTTCCGAAAGGCTGAATGCGGTAGCTACGGAACTCAATATAAATGGTGAGTTATCTTCCGAAACGCGTTCACTTCGTTCGCAGTGTTACGTTGGACAAGGAATTTCAAATTTTTTGGTTGTCATTAATCTGTTAATGAATCAATTTAGAATATTATTCTGAATATTCAAATGATTGGCTTCAAATTTTAAGTTCATGTTAAATTAATACTTAATACTGATGTGAATCCAAAATATATTTAGTTTTGAAGCTGTTGATTTTTAATGAATTTTTGGGTTAGTAAAATCTTAAAAAATTATTTATTAAAAAATTTTGAAGGAGAGTTAGCATAGTGTCATATTCCACACCACCAGATTTTCAGGGAAAAAACAGTTATAATATATTAATATGAATAACATTGAAGAAAAACATTTATATATTGCCATAAATGGAGTTCCATTATTTTTAAGATTGGAATTTCAAAATAAAAATGAGATATTTTCAAATATATCCGACAATTTAGGGAGACGACATTCTTTCAATCGATTTGAAGGATAAGCCTTGAAGTCTGCCATTGATATTTGTGAAGGCAAAAATGTACAAAAAAAATTGATTTTGATTTGAAAAAATTGATTGAGTTGATCATATTTTATAATATACTTAAATGAGCCGAAATGGCAATGATCCAATGAAATGTAAATTTGTTATTTTATAAAAATTACTACGAATTGTAGCTCCAATTTTGTATAAATTTAATCATTCCAGATTCGTTTCCAGATGAAGATGTAGATAACTCTTTGAAAGCTATCTTGCAATTTATAATTTAATTATGGATTAAGCACAAAATTTCTAATCATACCTCATGGTAGAATTCCTTAACACCTCTTTCACCTTTAATCGCTCGTGACTAAATTTTATTTTGGACGACTACAGGGTGACAATAAAGACTTGATTTCCAGCATTGACTCTGTCATAGTTAACGGTAATTGCAGAGATATCACTCGGATGGTGAGGAGAATCTGCTCTCTTTAATTTCTAATTCTGAGAATCCCTCAAACCCCAATATTACCCCAAGTTGTTTGATCATGTCTCTGTTCACGCTATCCTTTTCTTTGGTCACTTAACATCTCTTGCAATCGAATTATGAACTCTTTACGTTCAATAGCTGTCAATTCATCACTTCACATCCATATCAATGTCCTTACCTTTTCGATGATTCCCTTCAGAATTCTTTCTCAGGAGATGTGCTTTATATCCCTTTTGATAATTTATGGCTATTGGTTTCGTTGTCACTATTTTGTGCTGAGAAAATATACAAAAGACCTTAGCTCTATTTCCATTTCTACTTAATTACGTATGCTTTATTTCCTAAACTCCAGATGAAATTAATATTCACATCACTCCATTCATCCAAGAATGGTTTATCACTTATAGTGTCACTATCAATTTTCTCACATTGATAAATTCTAAATATATATCTGGAGGTTTTCCTTCATATTTAACCAATTATTCAACTTCACTCCATTTTACTTCTATAAGTGTCCTTATTGTTATCTTTAATCCATTTAAGTTTAGTTTTTGAAGTCTAAACGTCCGTAAATATATTTTTCATTAGTTCTGATTACTTCATGTACTTCATTCTCTTATTATAAGATCTTAAATACAACATTTCTTCAAAAAATGCTTCTAAAAGTGTACGTTAAACGCGGCCATATTGTCATTCTAATTGCAAAAATCTTCAGTTTCTTCCAAAGAACATGCTTAGGAAAAGTTGAATGTTCTTTGCATCTTCTACGATTTTTAAGACTTTCCGGCGTAAACATGCTACTAAGGCTTGAAGGTAGTCCATAAAAATGTAATCTTAAATCAAATCGTTATGATGATTACGTTCCTAAAACAAGTAGACGTGCTGAATTCACTCTCAAGTGCGGCTTTTTCTATGGATTTGGAAGATGATAAAGCTGTCTTCAAACGCTGAGCTAATATTTCCATGAAAATCTTTTGGATATCAAGAGACAGACAGATATATCGCTAATTTTATAGACTTGCTTGTTTCCTTTTTAGTGCAGGAGAGTAATTTTTTAAATTAATCTAGCCCTTGGATTTTGGTCCGATTGGCAGACTGCGAATAATTTGGCAAACTGTTTCATTCGTCCCATTGTCGCAGTTTGGTGACTTGTAGGGGTGGCGTGGGTGCTAAAGACTCTCTTTGACTTCTTGTGAATTTGTTAATCATAATTAAGCTTTAAATAGCTCCTTATTCTACTTTCTCGTCTTGACATCTTCTTGAATTTATCCTTGAATAGGACCGTGCATCCAATTACTTCTCTTGGTGTGTTTCAGTTTCCTCCGCATTTCATCATTTTTTAATATCTTTTAGTGGGTTACTATTCTAGGTATTTTCTCTAACCCATTATTCTTCTTTCACATGACATTAGCTTTGAGAATTACTTATTTAGGTGCCTATTTTAATTCTAGTTGAACTTTACTTTTAGTCTAATTTTCCAGTAGCTATAAACTTCGCTATATTCACAACAAGGATATCCTTTTTAACGTTCCTTTAGAAGATGATTTTCACCTTGCCATTCTGTGTTGATGGCAATCGGGAACTATCGCATTACTCTCTCTTTTAAAGATTTATGCTAGACATTCTCTTGAGGTAAAACAATATGCAGGTTAACTCATCCCGCAATCGTATCTGTGGGTGGGGAAATTCACAAAGGAAATCACATATTTACAATCAACTATGTAATGTAATGTAAACTAAGCATCAGCACAAAGAATTTCAGGACGTTGAAGAGAATGGGAGAACTTGAGATGAGAAAGAACAAAATAGATATGACCGGTATTAATGAGGAAAGATGGAGGAAGATAACTAGAATAAAAAGAAATCACTGTCGTGTACTCAGGTGCGAATGAGGCAGAGATAGGAATGACAGTAGCATTAAGAAACAATCTCACAAAAAGCATCGCTAATCCAATAAATAAGAGTGATAAGGCAATGGCAGTTAGGTTGAGTGCTGAACCAGTTATTCATTATATGTACTTCCTTTCCTCAGAGAAGGAATTATAGAAAGTAGATATGGATTTGGCAAAAAGAATCATGGAGGAGACAGATTAGTAAGAGTTTTGCTTATGAAGAAAAAATCTAATAAGAATAAAATTGGAAGATGGAATTTTGAGAATGAGAACGCAGAATGGACAGATATCGAGGATGCCATTAACAAGGCTATGACGAAAAACATCGGAGGACAGAATAAGGAGATTGGACGAAACCAAAAGTTACACAAGAAATGTTATAAAAATGGAGGCATGAAAAGAGAGAAAGAATATACACATGAGGAGGAATCACAAACGATTAAATAACGAATTGAGAAGAATTAGAGGCTAATAAAAAGAAAACGGTCTATACGAGAAATGTAGAGAATTAGAGGAAATGTAGAAGTTAGGCAGCTGCGACCAAAAGTATGCTAAGGTAAAGGAATTAGATGAAAAGGTAAAGAACGACAAATGCAAAGGAATTAGGAATAATCAGAGAAGGATAGTGACTTACGGGAAGAAAAGTAGGTATGGGAGGATTAAATATAAGACAAGATCTACTTAGGGAAATATAGATAAAAATAATAGATGAAATAAGAAAAGTAAGTCCACTTTTACCACACCACATTCACAACGATAACTCAGGACTAGGCATACCTTACAACGAGGTAGAGATGGCGATAAAAGAGCTAAAAGAAGGTAATTAAATGCGTCACAGAAAATATGATACAGGAAAATGGCTAAAGGATTTGCTTTATAGTTGAATGATGTGAATGAAAAAGAAAACCGCAGCAATAGAGTGTAAAGATTTACATAAATATAAAGATAGGTCTACTATCCCCTGCCTGTGAAAACATCGATTTTGCAGGGAAAACTGGAAAATAAGGCAGATTTAAACATCAGTGATAATCAATTTGTCTTCAGAAGTGGAAAATGGAATTGAAGTGAAGATAATAGTAACAGAAAGGATTATGAAATGCGATAAAGACAGCTTAGTATGTTTTGTTGACTGGCGGAAAGCATTTGACGAAGTTAACTGGAGTAAATTTCAGGTATACTGTATCACATAGGGATTGACAGAAGATAGGAATAGAAGAAATCTATACATAAATCAGACGGTGTAGATAAAATTTGAGCAGAAAGACACTATAGTTGTACAGATGGGGAGAGAAGTACGACAGTTGGTCCCCAATTATGTTCAACAGTTACAAATTAGTAAAATCGATAGTTAAAATAGGTGGCTTTAAGAGAGAAGAAGGCTCCGTAAAATCAGTAAAATATGCTAACTATTGGATAATGTTGGGCAACTCAAGAAGAGAACTCGAGAGGATGATGAACAGATACATGGTATAGCAATTAACACAGAGAAGACGAAGTGAAGAGAAAAAGTAGGATAGAAAAGAACAATTCATTCGGAAAAATAGAGCAACCGATGCACAGGTTGAAAAGTTCCAGTGCCTTGGAAGTATATTTCCAAGAGATGGGAGGACCTATATAATGTTAATTAGATCTAAGATAGCCAAGACCTACGCGGCCTTCTTTGGAGTGAGGATTACACTAACCAGTGGTTTGAATGAAAATTGCTGAAATGGTTCGTCTGGAGCAGGGGTGCGCAACCTGCGGCCGTACAGTCCTATGCGGCCGTGGGCAAGTACTTTGGCGGCCGTGTATGTGTGGACAATTGCTGTAAAACTTTTATTTTATACCATATCAAGTAACGCAGACATTTTTTACACATGTAGACCAGTAATTTGAATATGTCACATATCATACTCCATTTTTATATGAAATTTGTATATTTTTACATAAATCATAAAGCATTTTTAAGTTTACTTGGACTTACTGGCGGCCGTTCCTGAAGTAAAAATTCTGTAGTGCGGCCGTCAATAGCGGAAAGGTTGCGCATCCCTGGTCTGGAGTAACCTCTAGTATGGAGCGGAGATGTTAACGGAATATCCGATGTTGTGAGATAAAGGGTGGAGATGTGCATTTTGGAAGAATAATGGAGATTAAAACAGAAATATTAGAAATGAAGAGGAATTATAAAGAAAAGTATAAAACAGGAGTATGATCAAAGAGGTAATCGAGGGAAAGGTAAGCGAGTAAAGGGTCTGAAAAAGTATCAACTAATAAAAGATCTTAATAAAAACAAAGAAAGTTATCGAGATAGATTCTAGGATAAAGCAGAAAATAGGCAAATTGAATAGCTCAGTTTGGTTCCCGATCGACCGACCGACTGCTCACTTTATCAGAAACAAATCAAAATTTCGTTAACTTTCATTAGTATTTTGTTAAAAACAATTAATGTGTTTGAGTCGAGTGACTACCGATTGATAATCTCAAGGGAAGCTTCTTCACACTAACGATTAAAAATATTTTAAGCAGTGACGCCTATTCATTTGGCTCATGATTAATTTATTCGAGTGTCGGTCAGTTTAGTGTCGGTTACGCGAGTAGATCCGCTCAGTTTAACATCAAACCTCTCAAAACCGATGACGATTTTCTTTTCTTTAATTATGGATATTTACTAACCAATATTATTAAAATCTTCCTCATGACGTCAAGATAAGTGTTTCACGTAATTTATGTCTGGAATGAGTTGAAGCTGTCAAACTCATCTATTTGCCGACTTTGGGCATTTGGTCTCTCATCAATTTTCACTTCATTCACATCAGATTAAATAAAGTCTATCAAATATATGAAATATCACTCAATAGTCCTTGTTTTATTATCTCGACTCAATCTCGATGCTAAAGTATTTAGGAAATCCTACGATTCCTCCTAAAATACATTCCGTGCATTTAAAAACGGAGAGAATCGCTCATTACGAAATTTTATACGAATTAATTGACTATTTTCAGTTGAACTGAACGGTGAGGGCGTCTGTGGGATGCAAAGGAATGGTATCCTTTAAAGAGGTGTGGGTGGAGTCGAGCAGCTCGTTGCGAACAGCAGCTACATGAGTGCATATCTGACATATTCTCTCTTTAAATACCATTTTGTTTAACTTGACTCATTCCGTACAATTTGCCATATTCAATTGTATAGAAAGAAGTAGTTTTCGATCAATTAAACAACGCTTTCAGTATTTTCAATTTCTGGGAAAATCATTTCTGGAAAACGAAGAATCCAGAAATTTACGAAGATTAAGTAAAATTCTTCACATCGTTCAGTTATTTTTATGAAATAATTGTCATGAAATTAGACTTTTAAACCAAGTAATGAATTTTAACATTTAATTTTTTCAAAGGTAGCTATGTAAGAAGATGACTTTCAAAATCGTTTCAACATAAATTCCTGTTTCATTAAAATCATTAGACATATGAGGCATAAAAGCCTAATAAGTCTGAAAAATTATTCATGTATTATTTTTTTCATGTGTTATTATTAATATAATTATAACATAAAAATTTTCGGTTTCAAAATTGTGTAGCATAGCAAAATGTAAGTAAATCAATCAGTGAATGAGAATGTTTAAATATCTGAAGTAATTTTTAGAAAAGTGGCCGTTAAGATCTTCATCAATTGAATTGATGAAGATTAATCATCGATTATAATACCCATCGATAGAAAATATGATTCACCTCTTAATTTATGAAAATATTTCGAAAATGAAAAAGCTAAACTCCTTGACATGACAGAACATTAATTTTTACATATTTCGATGCATGAAGGTTGTCAATTCATCTCTCTCATAGCATTTATTTACATTGAGGCTTCATTTCAATAAAAAGTGATATCAAATGCCCAATTCTAATTGTATAATAGGCGGGAAAACATATCATTTATTACTTACTAAACAATTCTAGCATCCAAGTCCGGTAAGTTAATATGTTTCGGTATCTTTAGAGTGATTATCTGGTACTCGAAAAAGAAAAACAGTGCTTTTTAACAAAAGGTATTGTTATAATTCATAGTATTGCTATTCTTAATTCTAAAGATTCAATTAAGCATGTTAAATTTCATAATCACGGCTTGAAAACATTTGAAACGTAAATTTTAGATCAGTCGTTCGAAATTTACTCATAAAAGAAAGTGTAGCAAATAATTTACTATACGTGTACATCTATATGTAGCCGTAAAGAAAGGAATCACGGCTGTTGAAAAAACTCTACAGGTTGTGCCCTTTATTCTTTCATATAATACACTCCTGGCTGGGCATCTCCAAGTAAAATGTGAGTTACTTCTTCGAATTTGGAATTTCAGATTTTTTCGTCATCAAGAGTGCATCAATATCAATCCTAACTTTAATTGCAAATATTTCGACTTCAAAACCTATCTTATGTGAATCATACATAAGAAAAGTATCCTTTTATTTTTCAAACTTTTCTTCTTGATATCAATGAGAATTTCTATAACTCTCTCGTTATCGTCTGACTTTTATCAAAGACGCAGATGATGTGCACCATAAAATGACTTCTCTCAGCCACTTGCTCCGATTCCCTCAGATCCCAATTTATATCTAAGAACCCCATTTTTGACTATTTTTCAATGATCAAAAAGGTTGCGGTGGATAATACTCAAAATATCCTCAGAGTTTACCTCAAGGTTGTATTTATTCTTTTCTCGCCCATTTATTTAACGTTGAAAACTTAATGTAAAAGTTCTTATTCACTACTCACTATTTTCCATTTCATATTCACATTTCATCAATTTTCACTAATTTATTTTCTATTTATACTTAAATGTTGCGATAAACGACAAAATAAAGCAATCTGATTCCATGAATGAATATATATATATATATATATATATATATATATATATATATATATATATATATATATATATATATATTGCATGCATTGTAGGGTCGTGTTTATAATCGGCTCCTAACGGCAAGATAAAAACTAGTTTATAAACTAGTATAAAAGCTATGAAATAAAAAGAGGACTATATGGTACTGGAAAGTTGACCTAATTATCATAAAATAAACGACATTTATTAAATATCTTGAGTACTCATAGTTACAATTTGACATTGAGACAAAGTAATTGCATTAACAACTCGGAGTAGTCACCATGGAATGTCTACCTTCCTAGGGAGACAATTGCATGATACAAGCAATTTGATATTCAAAACAATTTTTTTCAGAAAAGAAGAGCTGAAAGAGGTCATAGAATATCTAGAGCTCAGAATAGCGGTATTGTAAAAAAGTTACCCGTTAATCTAATAGTAAAACAGCTAAGAATGATGTAAACCTCACTAGAATTTAGTAATGAGGACGAGGTCATCAAAAGGATGAAAGGAACTGAAAAGATTTGTTGTATAAGGAACATGAATAACATCTTTGCTAGAAGCTGTTGTTTGCTGTTTTGAAATATTAAAAGTTGCTTCGGCCTTAAATTTGATCTACATTAGTACATATTAAGTAAATATTAAACAATACAACAACATAATGATATAATAATATAACATATAAATACAGTATATTGCTGTCTTATTAGATATTTCCGAAGATATATTATTTTTATTTAAAGGTGACAGAAAGTTCACTAAGCTAAATACCTTTTGCGAAAACATTAGTACGAAAGCTTTGAATCAGCAATAAAGTCAGTACAATAATAAGCACTTCGACTCCAACGGAGATTAGAATGGCACTTTTTCTGTGGAAGTAATCCAAATCCGTGCTGTCAGGAGAAGAGGCTAATACTACAGAGTCGAATAATAATCTTATGTTATCTAACATAATCCCTGGCACACCTAAAATTCTACGTCATAGGCTGTATTATAGTTATGAAAACGAGTTCTACTATCAATCGAAATATAATTTTAATTATGGATTATATAGTCAATTTGCAATATTTATACAATTGCGTCTCTACAACAAAGTGTATGTAAATAGTATAACACCGAAATTTAATCGAAAAAATTGAACAATGCGTTGGTCCTTACTTCTTATCTAAATAATTTGGTTTGACTTTGTACCTTGCCTCCCCATGTAATTTACCAGAGTGGAGTAATTATTACTTGCTAAATAGTATGAAGAATTTTTCAAGAGGAACCGTTTGAAGTTTCGAGGTTTGAACTCGGAAAAAAAATTCTGTATTGTTGGCCAAACTGTTACGATCCTGCTGTTCTTAATTAAAATAATGAATTCAGTCAACGAAAGTTTTAGGGAAGATGCTATTATCTTGTGCTAAAGAAAAATATTCGATAAAGCTTCAAACACAGAGCCATTGAGAAATTCAAATATCATGGAATGCAAAATCATTCACTGAATTGACTCATTCCTAAAAAGTGTGAGCAAACGTGAGTTCCTTTATGGCTATTATTAAGAATTATTGGCTGTTATACAGGGGCGATGTTATTGGATCAATTTTATACCTATTTTATATGTACGATATCCTTTAGAACATTAAAAAAATACGCAATACTATATATTATATATAAAAATGGTATTCCAAATTTCGGTGGATTCAGGGATTGTGCGTTGTTTACGAATGGCGTAAATATTGTTAGTTCGGTTTGAATAAATAGGAGTGTATAATAAGTATGACCCGACCTCCGATGAGAAGCGTGAGCATCCTTTCGTTTAAGCGGTTCGACGGTAGAATTAGAAAGACCATACAATTATTTAGGTGTCATTTTCAGATGTAGTTTATCATTGAGAAATGCAATATGAGAAGAAATCCGAAGTTATGTAACCACATTCTTGAAATCATGTGCTATAAAGGTAGCTCATATCTCACTAGTTCCTCCGTTACTTGAGTTCTGTTCTACGGAATCTGTCAAAGTTGAGGGGTTTTATTCTGTCAATAGAGCAATTACGTAGTAGAACGGCTCGTTTCGTCACGGTAGACAACAGGTTCGGTAGCAACATATCAGATAGGACTATATCTCTTGGCAGAACTTTATTTATGTGAAATATCGAGTTTTTCACAGTTTGGTCGAGAAAAAAATTACTGTTAAATTATGAAACTGAGATCACATTTTCCATCACACAGATTCCATACATGCCACTTGATTTCAACCAAATTATGCACTTTGATCACAGTAAATACTTCTCTTGATCCACGTATACAATTGGTCCACTCATATTCTGGAATAAATTTATAGGCGCAAAATGTTTTAGAGAATCCTGAGTAGTGATTTCATCGACAGAATTCCCATTATAATGATTCCTGGACATAGTGACGGCAATTTACCAGACCTGTTGTTGAAAAATACCTCTGAAGGAAAGTTTTTATAGCTCTATTTTCAAGATTTAAATTAAATATGTAACTATAATAGAAACATGAATGTTTTCGATGATTGCTGATAAAAACCAACAAACAAACCACCTGCCATATACCATACGGCGAACTGCAGCTTATTTATTTAATCGTTAACAGAGAAAAAGATTTTGCAATATGAGAGCTATTTGAATGATGATCCATTTCAAATAGCTGTTGTAGAATTGTGGGAGCTTCTGTTTTCGAAGTAGACATTTACACCAACGCGCGACGGTTCGAAATGTTTATGTCGGCTACAATGGATAACATAAAATCTTGTCATTTGGAGTGACAACAGTGGAGGTCTGATTTGGAATGCTGAAGGAACAAAATCTGTGATGATTCTGAAACACACCTCGAGCGACATATCAGAGAGTGTGGGAGAGATACCGCATTGCAGGGGTCCATCGATGTTTGAATCAATTCGAGCCCTTGGGGGAGATTCTTTGAGATTGGGGTTGAACATTTATCAAAAGGATGTTTTAGTGAAAAAAAATTGTATTCCAATTTTCTATTTTATTCCTTTTCAAATTAGTGAGGTATGATTCGATTAATAAATTATGCAAGCGACTGCTAGGAAAAAATCAATCACAGAAGCTTCAACTTTATATAATTTCTAACAGTAAGCCTAAGTGAATCAATGTGCGAATTCTCCACTAAGAATAGTAGGTTAATAATGCGTAAAGAAAATTCTCTTGTTATAAAATGTGAACAGTTTTTGTCCATGCTTACCAAAATTTTGAATTAGCTGTTTTTAATTTACTCGTTTAGTGAACGAGTTTCCGATTCCGTTTATTTTTCTCACATTATTGGTGCGTATCGTTAATTAAAAAGGTTAAAAAGCTTCTTTTAGATTAAAAACACTTTGTATTATTCGCAGCAATATAGTCGAGTTTGTAGTAGTATTGATTGAATTTATTGGATTTAATGAATGAGTTTACATTGATAATCTCTCTCATTTACCAGTCATTTAAGCCCATGTATAGTATTTACATTGTACTTAAATAAGTATTTTATACTAGATCAAATGTCTCAGATCTCTTAATTAAAATTCCTCCCTTTACTAAATAAATGATAAAATTTTATAAATAAATATTTGAGCAGCATTTGATGGACATTTTTTTCGAATAGTTTAAAACTATACAAAAATGTTTATAAAATGTGAAGTTTTCTCCTTTCTAAACAAAATCTCGCTTCCACTTGCAATGCTCAAAAATCATTCTCCTGGAAAATGTACAAGACTGAAAATTTCTTTTCCTCTTGTGTTCGGAAAAAGGGGTCGAAAAAGAATTTGCATAATTTCTAAACTCAATAAAGAGATCGTCTGAATAGAACTTTCTCCGAGAAAGTTCACTAAACATGGTGAACCCGATGAAAAATCGATCTCTGCCCCTCAAAGGCTATCTAATTTTATTTCGACGGTATCTCAATTGGGGATTAGCGAAGGACGAAGTAAACGAAGGAGGAATTTCATACGGTCTGCCATGAAAGCATTTCCATAGAGAATTTCATCCGCAGGGGAAAAGATGTTTATCAAAATGGAACGAATTCCAAAGGAATTGATGAAGAGAAATTTTATATAGAATTCAGAAAACAACGACGATAGTTCGAGAGATAATCTTTTAAGGCGCATTGAAATCCTTGAATCCGAAGGGAGCTGTTATTGAAGCAACAATTGATACGATTCTTCATCGAAACTCTGTTAAACATTGGTCTGAGTTTATAAAATGTTTACACAAAAATATATAAAGCAGACCAGTAGGGCAACGAATGGGGGTTGAAGTGATTATAACCTCGATAAAAAATTAATAAGATTACCTTACTTAGGATATCATTTTTATTGTTTGAATTCCTATTTCATTCCAATTATTTTTCTAATTACTAACGAAAGTCTTCTATTTCTGTTTCACTTATTTCTAATCGGATTAATAGAAATTCACATTTAAGTATTTGTTTTGTGTTTACAATAGTAGATAAACATCTTTTCCTTGAGATATCTTCATAAAAATTATGGAATTGATTACAATTACTTCCGGAAAATTAATTATTTTACTTAATTTTTATTCTAGTTCATTCATTTTATTGTTACTGTCTAAATTTTCAGCATTTCAATGACTAATTCTGAATCACTTTCACCAATTTCTCATAGCGCAGTTTGAAAGAAGGCCTTCATCTAAAACCTAGGGTCTAAAAAAACTCTTTAAAAAACCCTGCTGCATAGACCAATCGTGCCTACCTCATAGAAATTAGTACACTCTAAACTTAACGTCAACATTATGACATAGGTAAAGTTTTCACATAGGCTAAGAAAATATTAAAAAGAACTGATGACTTGGAATTTCAAGATTGAAAGGGATTTCGAAATTCTTGAGCAGGGGAAGTCTATTCAGAGAAAGATGGAAAAGGGAGTATTAGCAGAAAAATAACGAAAGAGAGCAATCGCTCTGAATGCTAAGGGTCGACCAATTCAGGCGTTTTTCGAAGAGTGTGGGTGGTCGTATAAAAGATTTTGAGTGGAACACTCGTTTTGAAGTGGAGTATTAAGACCGGATTACGGTGGAGGTAGTTCTTAAATGGGGTGGAATTGGGCAGAGAAGAGAAGTAAATGAGCATAAGATAGCGCCAAAGGGGATCGCGTATCTTGGATTCCCAAAGGATTATCTTTGACTCGAATCTTTCATACTGAATAGGTAGTTAAATGATGATACGCAATCGAACAGGACTTTTTCGTAATTAGGATTATTATGAATAATTTATGCGAAGAGTATATAGATAATATAGATTATATACCAAATAATAAAAAAGATCGTGGCGAAAAAGAGAATAATATCAGTCGGGTAAATTTTTTTCTCTCTTGTACTTCTCATAGACAAATCCTCACTGTACATGCCTGACTTCGTCGTGTAAATGAATTCGCGTGAGATATCTCATTAGGTCTAATGTCTATATTTTTGGAAAAGAAGATCAATTCTAATTCTATCGATGTTGGAAGAGGAAGGCAAAAGAAAATCTTCCTTCATTTACGATTTTCTACATTGTTACGGAATATAAATTTTTCTATCAGATCATCTTAAAACAAATGCTGTACCATCTCATTCTATAGATATTATGTAAATATGGCACAAAAATCTTTTATTGACATAAATTACAAAAATATTCGAGAGTCTTAAGTAAAGCCAAAAAGAAGAAAGTTTTTACCATGATTTTTAAAATACTTAATTTTGTTGGTTTTAATACAAAAATTTGGAAGATAATAAATACTACAAGAACTAAATTATACTCCTAAATGAAACTCCAAAAATTATTCAAATATTACGATGAAATAATGGATCATATCAAAAGGAAAGGTATTTATGAAACTGATAAATAATTTTTATATTATTTCGAACTCTTGCAGTTCAAATCCTTTTCTGAGTGTGAGAGAGTAAATAGATCCAAAAATAAATTAAAAAGGTTTTTGGTAGTTATCAGATGAATATAAGGAATATTAATACACATAATGAAAGATTATCAGATGAATATAAGGAATATCAGTACGTTTAAAACTAAATAGAAGTATAAATACTGCTCGGGGTAAGATTTAGATGGAAATTCTTCAAGGATTAACTAACTGAAATGAAAGTGTATGTGAATATAGTAAACAGATAATTTCAAAGATTTGATTTAATGATCGTATTACTTAAGAAGTTTACTATCACCTTAATGTTTTCTAAAACTTCGTAATTTATACCTGATATATTGTACAGTACCTCTTTTTTCCATAAAATTCTTTAAAAGGAAGTTTAAATTTCTTTAATTTTTAACCACTAAAAATAAATATTTCTTCTAAAACCAATGTATGGTTAGATAATAAGTTAGCGATGATGGGTAATACAATATATCTCATGACCTTTTTTCCTCAGAACTCTTCTCGGAAAGACTTATGGAATTGACAGAAAAGTTGTAACAATAAGGAATGTCGAAGGAATAAGAGAATTCCCATGGATGCAAGGGACGGGTTGAAACGGAACACGTTCACTCTCGCGTGAATGCCATAAAATGCCTTCATGAGCCCGTGATAAGGGAAAATCGATAAAATTTCTCGAAATAAGTCGTTTCTATTTCTGATGGCCGCAAGAGTAGGGAATCGAGGGCAAGGTCTTATTAGGGATAAGATATTTTCCCAAAGGAAGATACTGTACATTGAAGAATCTACAACTAATAGTTTAATAATAATAGAGTACCGTAAAGGTGTATGTATTTAATCTGTTATTCACATGTAACAGCCATTGAAAATAGTAATAATAATGGACATGCATTAATATATTTTTATCTTAGAATCCAAAATAAAATTTCCAAAAGTTAAAATTTAAAGATTAAATAACATAGTTGCCAAAAATTCTTGGTAATAAAATAATGAATAGTTCAAAATTTTATGTTATTTACTACATGTATCATTCAAGCCGGATTGAGAATTTTATTCAGCTTTATTACTCATAAATACATTTTTAAATTGAAATCTCACTTAAATATAATATAAAACAACGTACATACACCATTTAGAAATTTTTTCGTGGATTAACTGAGGTAAGGGTCTATGCGAGAGTTTTTGCTGGGAAAAGGGAGTGGTGGCATTGATCTCGATCCGTGTACTTCTGAACTGCTCAGGAATTTATTATATGGCAGAAGGCGGTTGTTTTTTCAGGTCAGGGAGAATAATAGACACGAATGCTGTTTAGATAAATGCAGAGCTCAAGGAACAAGAACACCCAAGTAGATTGTAAATTGCGCTTCGAATAGAAATTGGAGATAAATAGAAATGCAAAAAAGAAAATTCAATAGAAGAGCTAATGGAATTATCATAAAAGTGCATATATTTCTAAAATGATGGATAAATTACGAAAATCGAAATGAGCTGAGTTGTAAATGAAAGCAGTGAATGACACATTATAGTCATGAATTGTATTCGTAATAGTGAAGCTACGTGTATCTGTAAGAGGCAGTTCTTTCGAAATTAATTTATCGAAAGTTGGTTAAATCTTGCATCAACTGAAAACTCATTTATTTTCAGGATTCTCTTATTTTCCGTAAATATGGTAGAATTGAATAAATATTAACAGTTGTTCGAGATCATTTTTAGGCCCAATAACTCATAATTGGTGACATTATCGAAACCAGTACCTTAAAGTGGTTGAAAGAATGAAAAATATTCCACGTTTCCCAAGAACAGACTCGGATACACAAACTGACCGGCATTTTGGAGGTCCAGGTTCGAGTTCCGGTCACACTTTACATACGTCCCCTAAATCGTTCTGATTCCAATCATTTTTGACTCGGAAGCTATCCACGTTAACATTTACCCTTCACGTATTTTCGAAGTTAAAGAGAAAATCGGGTTATCAGCGAGTGGGACAGAAATGATGTTGCGAGAGATTAAAACAGCTCCACACGAAGGAATTAGTTTAGTAAAATTAGTCATAAAAACTAAAGCAAATGAGATTAAAGTCCTTCTTTTACCTGAAACCTCAGATTAAATCATTTTCATGTAATATTACTCCGATTTCTAAGAAAAGATCTCAAACTCCAATCGTTATACGTTCTGGAAGTTTATTGTAAAGAGATTCGTGCCGTCCTTAAATTCGAAAAAGATATGTATTACTGATTCATTCTCACTTTCACAACACGAAATCTTTTAATCTCTGCTTTCAGAAATTGTATAAAGGAATCTAATTTCCTTTGATTCTTCACAAGAAATTAAAAACGGAAATTATATAAATATTATAAATTATATAAATTACAGTATTCTATTAATTTACCTATCAACATTTCTCATCCGAGGATTTTCATCATCTTTTTCACAACCTCTAGTCTCCTTTAACGATCCATCCAACATTGATCGCTCCCAAAAACAAACTTCCCGTAGGATTTCCACAACTTTTAGTACATGTTAGATTAAAGAGTTATCTTAAATGTAACATATTTGCCTAATTATAAATCGAATTACCAACTTTTTCATCATTTCGAAATTAGTTTGGTAGTTAGTAGTTTGAATTGAATTATCAAATTCATCCAAACACACCACCTAAGACTAAGCGATAGCATCTGCATATCTGGAATAACCTGAATGATTTTTATGATTCGGTTCATAAAATTCTACAATCTGAAATAACTGTGCTTATTGCACAATATTCTCTTAAACCCAAAAATGTAAAACCTGTCATAATGGAAATTATCGTCTTATGTTTTGCACGAAAATGTTGTGAAGACTTAACTACACTGACGAATATCTCAAAAATAAGAGTATAAACTACATTGAGTACGAACAATCGAACCGTTTACGGAAATACGGAACGTATTGAAAAATATTTTTTATTAAGAATTTATCCATGACGATTTGAAGTACTATCCTCTGGAAACTCACCATTGTAATCGGTTACGGCAATTTCACTGTCATCGATGAGATTTACGTACATTACCACCAAAAAAGCGTGTGGTAGGAGGATGCTGGAGTTGAAAACAGGGTCTAGGAAACAATACTGGAACGGATGTAGAGAGGAACTGATAAGGAAACAGATGTCGCAATAATTCACTTACAGTCGAAGGATACAAAGATGGAAGGATTAAAGATCACGTTTATGAAAAATCGGCAAAGAGAAAATGATAAAAAGAAAATATAGAATTGTGCGGATGCTTTCGTAAGAAAGATTGAAGTGATATGCTAAATATATAGTTTATGATATGTAGTATGGATATAAGTTTATGAATTGCTGGTTAAAAAAAATACGATTTGGCTTAGTTTCATAAAAAAAGTTTGGATTTCAGTGACAGATTTGGCAATCAGACGGAAATGTACAAAACACTAGAGGAAGAATAAAAAGATGAAAATAAGTAGTCAGTTGAGGCTGCGATCCGAAACCAAAACAAGGAAAATCAGAACTGAGAAATAGGGACTGAACCAAGGCCGCTGGTTAAAGATGTAGATGAATGGAAACATTAGGGATAAAAGTCAACAAACATCATTTGCGTATCAATTTGGTATTAAGAAAAGTTGGTAAAATATCAAAAAATGGATTATTTGATAAACAAACAAAAAAGCTTATATTTAAATATAATATGGAATTGAAATATTTATGTTCATTAAGAATCAAACCATTCATAATTTATATTAAAATGGAATATTAAGAGAATGAACCCATTGTCTACTTACGCAAGGGAATTTGAGAAACGATCAATATTTTAGGAGCTATTTGGAAAGAGACTCTCTCTTGTTGGAATCTCTTGGGAGCTATATTACAGAGTTCACAGTTTCCTTGGGTTCATCATGAGCAGCATGGTCAGAAGTTTTACAGGGACCGGTTAAAATCCGGATCTACCAATTTCCGCTCCGCTACTCGTGATAAACTACGGTTCTTTTAGTCGTTATATGGGTTGGATAGTAAAAAGTTGAAGTGGAAAAGGAAAAATATTTATTTACAAAATCGGAATGATCTGATCGTTGTATAGGTCATAAGAAATAAGGAAAACTGGGGATTTGTACTAAAAATGAAATTATAAGGCCAAAAAACTCAAGGGAATGACTTTTCTCTAATGTCTGTGAGTATATTATAATAGAATGTAGGAAGCTTAATTCAATTGCTGAATTTCATAGAATTATCTGCAAATAGGCTCTATAAGTTGGAACGATCGCCAAAATTTTATACATTAATCTTTTTTTATTTTCAAGTTGTCTGAAGCAAATTCATTTTTTTTATTTTCTGACAAATATACTGGTTTGAAAAATTCATTTCAGCAAAGGAGACTTTTTTATCAGAATGAAGAGTCATATTCGTTGTCATCTTGGCACAGTTAACTCCCCGTTTTTTGGGTTAAGTGCAAGACGGAGTGTGTGATTTGGCTGTCGTTGGGAGGTCACTATGGATACTAAAGGGCAAATAATATATTTTATTAATGGAATTTCGAAATTAAACCTTGAGGATAAAGATATTCATTGGTATGTTCAGTAAATTTCTTTTTTAAAAAGTGAAGTTTATTTTGAAAGAAGAATTGTGTTTGCATCTTGATTTTTGTTGTTACATTAAATCGGTTCTTTCTGATAAATTCATCCCATTTACTCAGAAATATTAAGATGATTTCTTTCAACCTTTGATCAAATTACTAATTTAATTTTAAATTCAAGTACAAATCTATTTGTATGGCCTATATATGGATAAAAAATTATTAAAATAAAAAGATTTAAGTAGAAATTACATTACTATATATAAATATTATATTACTATATATATATATATATATATATATATATATATATATAACTATATATTCCTTATCAGTAAAGTCCATGCTTTAGTACAAAAGCCATAGATTTCATCGGAACAAATAATGGTTAGAAAAGAAAAAAAATATTTGTGTATGACGGTGTGGATGCTTTAGAACTGTCGTTGTAGGGTGGCTTAAAGTCAATTGAAATACAGCTATCCCTAGCCCCGTTACAATTAGGGAGTTATGTATTATTTGCAAACCTGTCTTATTTATATTAGAAATATAATAAATACGTTTGAACATATTTCAATAGCAATTATTTTGTATAATAACAAAAAAAACAATTATTTTCTATAATATTATAAATTAACTAATAAATTTTCCCTAATAAAATAGCGAATAAAATTTTTACACTCCTCAACTATGCGTTATAGTGAAGATTCCAACTGAATATTAGTTTTTGTTTCAATTATTAGACATAATACATTACGATACATACGAAAAGAATAACAGCAAAGAAGCACATAGGACTGATTAAAGTGTAGATTTGATTTACAGTGTAGAGCATCCAAAAATGTCTAAAACAACTAGAGAAAAATCAATGTAAAAAGTGTGACTCTTCGAAAAGATCAGCTTGAAAATAAACTGTAATAAATATTTAACTGAGTATGAACTTTCACTCCCCTCCACATCGAGTGGAAACAAACCCACGCTTTCATTTCGAAGAATTCGGAGGCAAAAAAGGGGAAATTGGTGGTGAGGAAGGAATCGATCCGAGCTCCAAGTGCAGGATGTATGCGACATTGGGAAGAGCTGCAATGGCAAACCCTTGGCAGTCGTCCTAGAAGGAGGCGATTTTGCTGACGGCCCCTTTTGTCCGAGGCTCTCCAGGATATTTTTGCTAATTAGAAGTGATCCCTCAGATCGAAACTTGATCATGCATTTTCGATCTTAAATTCTGTGTCTGCAAAAATTGTAAAACAAAAAGAAACCAAGGGAGTCGCAACGGGTGTAAAAATAATTATATACTCATAGAGGAGAAAATTAAAACCACTCGATCTTGGAATAAATGATTATTATCGTTTATTCGTTTCTAAACATGCAATAAAATAAAAAATATGCAACTACTCCTTTCGTGATTTTCGGATGTTCATCTGATCCCGCCTCCAAGTACCTTCATCATTTTCCTTAATAGCGAAATGAGTGCCAAATTTTAGTGTCATATTAGATAATTTTACGTTTTTAAATAAACCTACAAACACACACCTTCCTTCTCTTATTCGATATTACTAGACGAAGCTAATTGAATCCTGGTGAAAATCCATAGGAAAAAAAAACAAAAAATATTGTAACGATGCTAAACGCTTTCATAATGACCATACAATGGAATTTTATCCAAACAAGCGATCTAAACATCACTTGATTCAACTTTTTATTATAGAATCATGAAAACGGTTTCCTATAGGTTCTGTCCTGGGACTTACTCTTATATTCTCTTAACACATTCTCGAATTTAAGAATAGTACTCTATGAAGATTACTTATATAATATAATTAAATGAAAATTATATAAATTTGCATCATATTCAGTAGATATTAATTTTTGAAATAATAGAGTTAATAATTGATAAAATGCGTCAATTACAATTTTCTGCTGTTACTCGAGCTCTTATTATTTATAAATAGATTCATAAGTATTTTTTCTTAAATAAGTCAAAACTAACTCTTGATGGTTGTATTATGTAATTGTAAAAGATTCTGCATGTTATATGGTATCACATATAAGCCATCTTTATTGGAGTCCTAAAAGTATCCGAAATCTCGAGTTCTATATGTGTATGATTGCTGCTCCTGCGTATGAACAGGTGATAAAGTTACTTCGCTCTTGCATAATTTTTAGCCACTGCATTCCATAGAATATAAATTTTAAATTTAATCCTCTGAACTGTCATTTAGAAGGCATAAAAATTTATACTTCATTCATCGCTCCATTCATTTCATGTCATCTTTCTAGTATCTATTATTCTAATAACTACCAAATTAGTTAATTTTAACTTACATCTTTCATAATTCCTTGTGTCTCTCTAATTTAGTAACTCGTATCATGTCCTCATATTCCAAGAATAAATATTTTATTCATAAATTCATAAAGACTATACATCATTATATTAAATATGCTATTGTATTTTATTCCTTGATTATACGGAAATATTATTTTTACCGTACTTATAACTACCTGTTATTTTAAGAATTATTTATCTTGGATACACCCTAATATAATTTATAATGATATTTTTCACCGAAAGTATTTTTCAAAGTATACCCAAAAAAATATGTCAAGAGCAAGATATGAAACTGATCGACAAGTCGTTTTTCCCCTTTCCGGTAAGCGTCGTTTGAGGGTTAAGGTCGTTTGAGAGGGGGAAATTCGCGGGGGTGAAATCAATAACCGCCTTGGATGCAACCCCTTCAAAGTGGGTCACATTTATGAGAATATTTCGGTTCAGACTAGAATTTGTTTCTCATGAGATTATAATTAAAATTATGCTGTACTATTGGGATTCCAGATATTATTTTATTTATATTTTTTTCACGGAGTCTGATTATTCTTAGATGTTATTGACTGACATTAATAACTTAAATCAGATATGCATATGATTATTTCTGGTTATATATAAATTCTACTGGAAAATCTGTGCGGCTGATAGTAAGTTGAGAGGGTTATATTTATGGCTTTATATAAAGGTTATATATAGTAGTGTATATATATATACATTATATATACTACATTTATATATATTTAATATTTTTAGGTTAGGAGAGTTATATTCGACCGATTCTGTCGATTTAAATACAATAACAAATTTAATAAAAGAAACACTTTTTTCTTGGTTTCAAATAATGCTGAGTGTTATTTGTTGTCAGTAAAATTGCTAATATCTTAGTTGTTTGGTGTCATAATTTGATATCGTAAAGGTTTTTACGATGAAAGACGGAATAGGTTTCAATCTGAGGCGACAGAAAATATGAATAAAATAATAATTAATATATGCCAATGCTTTCCATCACGTCATTAGTGTTCTCTTACGTCTATCTTAGAATACCTGTATCGCACACATACATTTACGTGTATATATTTATTCTTCATAAGTACACATACTATTTTTATATACATATTTTATACACATAGTCATTTTTCAAAATATTTTAAGCAAGGCTTGTGAAATAAAATTTAGTTTCGCGGGTGAGATTTTAACGCGCGTCGTAAAACGATGTTAAATTACATAAGTGCATTGGAAACCATTGAATCTTGAAAGCCATTCGATAGGACGATAGCTCTCCTGCGCATGAGACCCACTCCTTCATCTTTTTCCTATAAATCCTTCTCAGCCCAAGCGATTTCTTCTTACGGACCCTCAGTGAATCCTATATTATAAAATAATATAAAAGAACAATCTACTTTCTAGCTTGAACATAGGTACTTCATGAGAAGTTTATAGACACACATTTGCACAGATATAGAAAACCGCACAAATGTACCATTGAATATGATTACAGGTAAATGATTCTCATATATTTCTGCGATTTTTTGCAAATTATTTACACAAAAGAAGAAGATGTGAATGATACGGAGGCTTCGTCTCAATTTATATCGATCATGAAACCTTCTTATTGTGCATTACATCTTCAAACCCTTTCCATTCCTCGTCATTAAAAATAGATTTCGTTATAACTAGGTTCAGTTACTCTCTGAAAGAGCACTTTTTAGAATTTCTCCTAACTTTATGTGATAACTAACTATATCGTGGTTAGTTTCAATTTTTTAATTGATTCCAAAATATTAACTAACCTCACTCGGAAAGAAATTTTCATTGCCCATTATTCCATTTTATAGATTGAGATATCCAAAACTAAAAATAAAAATATTAGCAATCTAGGAATCTATATTTCTACAACTTTAATCAATAATTCGCTAAAAACAACTAATTAAAATTTTTGGAAGTTAAAATAGTTTAATTTAGTAAATTGGGAGATCGTAATTTATTGAATCAATCAAATGATAGGTATTTCTGCATTTGTTATATCATTGAATTGATGCATTTTGCAGGTTTTAATCTCAAATCTCTTCTACTATTAGCAATTCAAAATTTTTTCTCTCATTGAATTTCCAATATTACAAGAATTCGCGCTATTCATGATGTCCAATTTTTTAACGAGTAAAAATTACAACTTTAAATTAATGATTGAATTCGGCATTTCTAATGATTTGATTAATGGAGATCTTAAATCTAACTTCTGTTGAAAGTTACATTATTGCAAGATTAGTTCTATTTAAAATCAGAGCTTTATATATTGAAGCTTACCCGAATGCCCTCCATTCGTTTGTTTCTACCCGGGTCGTGATCAGTCTTACATGCCGACATCGATGAACTAAATCCACGAAGCTAATTTCGGAGAAAGCCTTCTTCCAAATAGCGGTCATTCGATCGAAGTGGATATTTAAGGATCTGAGTTTATTCTGGGCAGTGAATTTTCACGCTAAGTCATCCTTTGCTTAGTCCTTCTTCTTAACACCACTCATTATGAACGGGTTCTCCATTTAACTAAGGAAGAAGAATCCCTCTCTTGGTCGTATAACAACTCCCGCGCCTTCAAAGTATCCCTTGACGACGTATCTGCTATATTCTATCGTTGCAACTGAGAGCTAGAGTGCTTTCAGACTTTTTTTTAACGTCCATTACTCCGTAGACTTAAGCTGCCTCCAAACAAACTGGCTATGGAAATAATTTAGATAATCAGCTCCTCATCTCAGTCTCTAGAATTATATCAAAATTCCATACACCGACTGGGAATTCTACCTCAACGAACATGATGGCTGAGAAAACATTGGTCACCAGCATTAAGTTTTATTATTTAAGTACGGTAGCAAGGATTCCAGACCAAATTTAATACGTGTAAAAGGACTCTCGGGTTTCCAAACAGGTGAGTTCGGGGAACATAATTGTTGCCTAAGTTTCGATAAAAAACTCTGTCACCATATTCAGAGCAGCCCTGAGTGCAACAACTAAGCTTCCCGAACTCGCCTTGTTGGAAACTCGAGTCTTTTTTACACGATATCCACCAGGAAAACATAAAATCTTTATATACATTTAATACTCTCAATACAATACAAGTTTAAGAGGTACGTCCACAAGTTAAGCCAACCTTATATTTTTTCATCAATGTCCTCATCTCCAAAACTATATTCAACTCAAACTTTTTCCCTAAATGCCAAGTATATAACTGAAAAATAATTATTTCAACCTTCCGCTTACGCTTCGATCTAACAATTTTTCCCTGGTAGTTGTTCGTTGGAACAAAATGTGTACGTATAATGTTTTCGACTATTTTAGCAGTAAGCGAGGGGTGCGACCAACTTAACGTTTAATCCTCATTTTTAAGAAAATTTTCTCCCTTTAAGATTCCTCCTCCCGTAGTAAATCATTTTCCTCTTTTTCAGGAGCATCGCTATCGACGAGAGAACGGCAGCATTCTGTGCAACAGAGCCCTCAAATGCAGACGAGTTGGAGGACGGAACACAAAGCGGCGAGGACGCTTGGCGTCATAATGGGGGCATTTCTATTGTGTTGGCTTCCATTTTTTCTGTGGTACGTCATCACCTCTCTTTGCGGAAAGGCTTGCCACTGCCCGGACCTCCTAGTCTCAGTGCTCTTCTGGATTGGGTGAGCTTTCATTATTGCATCGATTTCAGCTGACATCTTCTTTTAAATCTCTCAGATTCCTTGTCTAAAATAGCGTCATTCCATACGTGATCCGTACTCGTTTTTACGTCTACTTTAAAATACATAGATTTTTTTTAGAAATCTCTCTTTTACTACGTAAATTAGATTGAAAATTCATGATTTATAGATATAAGTTATATTCAGAGTGATCTTCGATTAAAAAAAAACCTATAGACATTACTGGATAAAGCAAAGAGCTGAGTTGATTTTACTCAATTTTTTGGACTGAAACCTCTTTGATGAAAAATATTCCATCACAAAGAATATCAAATATATCTAACGAAAATATATGTTATTTTGTAGAAACATTTCTATTATTTAATTTTTTAAATTTCTTTAGGATTACTATAAATAATCTTTAATAATAATTTAAAATGAAATCTTAAAGAAGAATGATTAATTGTAATTTCCATTGCATCGTTATTCGGACGAAAAAAGTTAACTTTTCTCTTAAATTTAATCAATTCTATCATTTTTCAAAAATGTAAATTAATGAAATGTAGTACAAACCCATTTTGCATATTATTGAAATCGAGATCTAACGGTTTCGGATATATAAATAGTCTCTTTTGAAATAATTTATAGTGAAATGTTTCAAATATATCTTTAAAATGAAAGAAATGCAATCTTTATTACAATCATAGGTTATAGTTAAGATTAGCATAATTATGAGTATCTTGGATGAATTATTAAAAATAATAAAAAATTGATATTTTTATCAGAACGGAATGTTTTATATGTATGTAAATATCGACGGCCGATTAATGGCTAATTGACTTAATTTCTCTGAATCTGTTTCATGCTTCATTCTATCTCTCATGTTCGTAAAACAACAGTAATATCAAAATGCTAAATTATGATCGCTTATGTCATTAAAACGATAAACTCTTTAACATTCACAGCTATACCAACTCGGCGCTCAACCCGCTTATATACGCGTATTTCAATCGAGACTTCAGAGAAGCCTTCAAAGACACGCTTCAGAAAGTGTTGTGTTGGTGCAGATCCGATGGTGATCGTTGGGAAGCGAGCAGAGGTTTTTGGAATTCTTCCGTCCCCACGCATTACGTCTGAGGGACAGATGAAGAGAGACTGGAATTATACTTCTGACATAATTAGGTGAATTGAATCCGCATCCTTTCAAGTAATTTAGAGGAAATAGTCTAATTGGCTTCTAAAATGCCACTTCAGAAGATTAAATTTATAAAATTTAGATAAAAATGAAATTTCGATTCGTAAATCCATGCAATATATTACAATATATCAAAAATGAGCCCTCATAAGTTAATAATAATATTTAATAATGTCATTTCCTATTATCTACTCAGATCAAAGCTACTTTAGATACATCTATATATTTATTGCTATTTTTGTCCTTTTGTTCTTCTAAATTTGACTTTAGAGTGATAGAATAGGTAGAAACTCTTATCAAGAGGACTACACCGAAGAGCTCATTTTACGAGAATGAATGAAAAATTCTTTCAAATTTGAATGAACGTTAACATATGTTTTTAATTCAACAGGAGGCCTAGTAAAAAAGAAGCCATGGGAAAATCCTACCACGACCTCTAGAGAAGTGAATCAATAATATAAAGGAGAGTACTGAGTGATGGCTTCTCTGAAGAAATGTTGGGGCGACATTAAAGCCTTCCTTTTTCATTTGCGTATTTCAGCGTTCTTTCAATGCAACTGTCGATGCGTTTAGATTGCGTTGCAATAACTCTTCTGTGGATAGGCAGAATTAATGGAAATGCTGAAACCAAAGGAGCACATAATGTTGGAAGCAATAGAGAATCCTGAGGCAGAAATACAAATCAATGAAATGGATTTTGTGATTTAGATTTTGTAGTGATGCTGTCTCAAAAATCTTGCTATATTACGAAGAATGGAGACCAACCGACAAAAGTAATATTTTCAAGGAGCTTGTTTAGCCACCAGCAAATTATTTTCTAAACATTAAGATGACGTGCAGATAGTCCAAAAAAGAATCATCTTTTTTGGCGACTTCGTTGGAATTGCTTCATTGATGTTAGTGGAAAAATCACCTTTGAATGAAGGAATACGTAAAATATCGAAGTGTTAGTGTCAATGTTTTTTGTTACAACGAGAGATGCAGAATTACAAAAGTAATACGTAATCTTCATATTGACTGATACCTTCGAAAGAAATTTTTTAACGAATACAATAACTTGTTTATTTATATAAATGAGAAAAGTAAAGCGCGATCCATGTATACTGAAATTGCCCGAAACAACATAGCTGTAGAAATATCACATTTGATAAACTGTATAGTATATTTATATAGTTTTAGAAATATCGTAATCATATAGAAAATACCCATTATCATCAGCCATCATAGAAATCACGGAATTGTACATATGAGCAAAAGTACAAGTCAAAATGATTAACAAGGAGATTGTGATATTTTTAATATAATTGCAAATAAGGTGGTTGTGGATTCCAGAACGAGTGGCATAAGATTATGCACCTTCTTCTAACGAATGCATTTGTCACGCTTTCTTGGAATGCTACGATGAAAACAGGTTAAGAAAGGTATCATCAATTAACTCAGAATATCAATAAACAATTCTTCGGTGCTATCGGTGGAAGTGTAATGCTTATTAGGTACTTACATCCATCAAATATTGTTAATAATTCTCTCTCTGACGCCTTTTTAGAAAAGAATAGACCTACTCCAGTAGAAATGTATTGTTTGTCATAGCATTTGTAAAGCATGTGTCGGAGACTCAAATGCGTGGGACTCCCGGTTAACCTGCAATAATGGGAACGCATATTTCAAGGATTGAAGAATTTTACCATTTATCCCTCAGGCAAACGTTAAATCAGTATTTTTGAAATCGGTAGTGTCTAAACATTTAAAATCTGTTTTTTCTCCATCAAATAAGGCTCTTATTTTTACTTTTTGAGAATAACATGAAATATTTCGGATTGCTTGAGTATGGTCCTTTTCAAGTTGGAAATCAACCTGTAACATACACTATGTATCAGTGAATTATATCTGTTGAAACGAGTACTTATATAATTCGTTTTCGAAGTCTCTCGACAATGCATTCTAATTGAAGGAATGCTTACGATATTACGAAAATGTTATCTCACCTGGCAATCACATGGTCTTCAGATTCAACTTCTTCCCATTCTCATTTACCTGGATGTATTATTATTAAAATATATACGTTTTCCAATAGCGACTCGACCCTAGACTAGTGTATTGAGTAACGAGTTAGTAGGAAAAATCCACATTCCTTTAGATAAAAAACGTCATAATATTTAAAATTTTAATTAATCCAAAGAAAGGCCTCAACTACTACTACCTTTAAATTTAGAACTATGCTCTAGTAACCATCTCACCTATTTCCTCCTCGAATAGACGATAAGGCCTCTTAGTGTATTCTTCGTTTAGGAATTGAATGTTTTCCAAACATACGAAGTATTTCTTCATCAAATGCTTTGAAGTGAGTGGTGTTCGTTTTTAAGTCTTATCTTAGGCTTTCTAACGACGAGCTTTCAGTAAACATTGCTCTTTACTCAATATCTGATACTGCTGTGATTGCCGAATAATTGCTGGCTGTTAAAAATTATTAACTAGCCAATCAAAATGGACACGTCGTATAGAATTCGAACGATCAATATGGCCTATTTTTATAAAATATTTATTAGATGATTTGCAGCCCAATCATTTTTCATAAAAGCGTTTCTCATAGAATATTTATTTATCCTGAGTGAACAATTTTTAAAGAGCGAGAAATCCTTAGGTTCGCGTGCAAAAATCACTGTGTAAATATCATTAAATATTTTTTTGATAACATCTGAAACGATAGAAGTTTAAATTTGCAATAAAAAAGAGCTTCTTATAATAAACATATCAATGAAAATTTTTTCCCCTCCTCTGAGTGAATGGTATGAAAAATTTGACTAACGAGAAGAAGCACTCAGATGTATTCATTCTATAGTTAATTTTCGTAAATTTCCATGCAATATCATTAGTTTTAAGTTATATGTAATAATTTGAAGTACAACACACGGATCCTAACCGATTGAGAAAAAAGATTAATTATTAAATGAAAACTGCGCTCTTAATGTAAAAGGCAACACAAGGAATAACTGTAAAACTATTGCAAATAGCTGTAAAATATTGCAACTGTCAGTCTATTTTCTGAATTGGAAGAGAAAATCGAAAATGATGTAAATAAATAAACCTGTTGACATTGGTCTGACATAATTCTTTCAGAAATCCTCTTATAGATAAATCATTAATTTCCTCCCATTGCTTTTGAGGTTATTTTAAAACAAGACAATAAAGAAAGAATTCAAACTGTTGCAAGACAATAAAACCTGCAGAATTATACTAAGTAAATGTACTCCCTTATTGAGTTTATTTCATCTCATATTATGGCTCTGAAACACCTTGTCTTTCATCCAGAAAGATGATGAACAGTGTTCTAAAAATTCATAAACAAAGATGAACTTTTCTGTAGTTGGTTCTGTTATTAATTTCATTGTCATTAATTTCACCATAAAGCTCATAAGCATTATGATGAAATTACTCTTGATTCAATTGCTAAGTCTCATATAGGTGAAAGACTTCCATAAACTGTCATTGAATCTATACCATTTCAAGCTGTAGTTAGCTTTCCTTCTATATTCAAAAGTCATCCAAAGAAAATGCTCATGATTAAATTATTCCGAACAAATTCTAAATTTAATGCTGTTAATATTATTTATCAGTTACAAGTAAACATGCTGAACTAATAAAAGATTCTGTGGATATTTACAAAAGGTTATTTCATTGTAATTGTAATGGTCTTCCACAATGTATCTAATATTGAGCATATTTCTCGATAATCACAGTGTTCAATACACAAATCAAGTCATTATTTTTGCAAGCAGACAATATTTGGAGACAAAACCTCTGCTCAATATTGAATGGGAATTGATTAATATTTACTTAATATTCTTGAACAGGTCCATTTTTCATCCTATCTCACATTACAGTTAAAATAGGTTTAATAATGCAAGATAAGACTAGCAAACTAAATTTTCCACATCATAGATGCTTCTGCACCTCAGATACTCAGAATACAACTACAGTGTATTCTGATGGATTGGTGAATATGCATATTTATTCAAGTCAAAATTGTCTCTAAATTGAAGAGGAAAGAAAAGATAACCTTTGAAAGTTGGAAGTTGTAAACTAGATGATTAAAGATATGATAAACCAAAGGGACACAAGAAGATAGGTAAAAGATACTTTACTTCTACCATAACATTGCAACATTCAGAATAAAAATAATTTAGGCAAACCAACATACAATATGAGTAATATAGACTTCACTCTCAAACATAAACACTAAAAACACCACCTTCTATTAATTTAAATTCGAGCCAATTGGTTTTTAATGTTGTTAGTAGGAAGGAGTTAATGAAAAATGTATTTTTCTTTGAAGGATGGAAATACACCATGAATTTGTCTCCAACCAAATTCAAGGTTTTAATAAAAAATTTATTTTCATAAAGAAAGGAAAGGCAATCCTGGAGGATGTAGTAAAGACTATTTTCCTGCTAAAAAATAACTATAAAAATTAAGAAACTTTCTCAAATTGTTCTTCACCATGTAAATTGTTAATATAGCCCTCACATCACTTTTATTATAGAAATTGTAATTTAATATTCAGATATTCAATCGTTAATGGAAAAAATAGAATAATAAGATGTCTTAATTGAATAAGGGCAAAATTTAGTCTGATAAGACAACTCTAACATTTAATCCCTAATAACAAACACAAATAGGTACATCCCATCCTATATTGGAAAAATCTTATCTGCCATGATTTGAAACTAGGACCTCATCAGTTTGACCACTAGCTGCTAGTGTGCTTAGCACTCGACTACTGTGGCCAGCAGAATGGGACATAACATTTACATAAAACAAATAATTAGTTATTTTATTATCATTTAATACATTGAAATCTTCAACACCAACACCCAGAAATCCTGGGTGGAAATAATCCACCCAGGGAACAATAAAAAATAAACTATGTCAGAATTTGATAAACAGAAGATATACTTGTCCTAAAAGGAATACAATTCATGGAGGAAGAAAATTATGTGAGAATATACAGAATTCCCTTAAGGAAGATGATCTATAGAGTAAAAGAAAATAATGCCATGAAAAATTATATTTTCTTTAATGTTTTAGAGAAGAAAAAGACTAAGGCACAAAGAATGACAGCAAAATTTTATTAATGACTTTGAAAAATACACCTTAAAAAGTAAAAATTTGAATTTGAATGAAATTTCCGAACCCAGAATATATTTAAGGGATGGGCTAACCCCTCTCACAGCTTAGAATGATATTATAGAGGAGTAGGAAAAAGAACAAATCCCAGGACACAAAAGGTAAATACTTTAACTTCCCAATAAAACAAAAAATTTCGTATTTAGAATTCAAGGGAAACCAAGCCATACTTGAAAGCTTTGATAAAAGAGCAACCAAAAAGACAGAAGCCCTCGAATAATGTGCGCAGGAATCCTACCAACAAATATCCTTCCTAAAGAAAAATGATTCTGATCAAAATTAGTTATCCAAGACATGCAACAGACATGATTACAAAAATTGAAGAGGGCGTATGGAAGCACACAAACCCCTAAACAAAAAAGCATGTCCATGATAACAAAGACCTGCCACTACATCACAGTTCATATCATTGGTACCACAAGGTAGCAGGGTAAATGTAAAATTTGGGCTAATAGTGTGTGTGACTTAAAATTTCCCAGGATTTAACAGACATGACAAAAGTCTGAGAGCAGGATGGGGACCTAAATTTCCCACTCACTACCAGTCTCTAGCTCTAGCCATTGAGATACTAGGATATCAGACACATCAGATTTCCAACAACACACACCAAGAATATTATGACATACATGTGTACTCAAGGAATAAAATCTATATTAGCATTCATAACACACATTAAATTCAACATAGGAAGGCCTACAATGCACTCAACATAAACTAAAGATTAGAACAAGATATAAAAATTTCATGACTGATTCATCATAGAGACAGGAACAAAGTGAATGGAAGAGAGAAAAAGAATTCATTCAAGAAAAATAGCTCCTAATCCTTTAAGATTTATCATGAGTTTTCATTAACCATGCAATAAATCAATTAAAATATCATATATTATTAGCTAAAAAATTAATATAAATGTAATAAATTAGATGCTCAGTATCAGAATTCAAAACCCAAAATAATGTCAAATTTTAAATAATAAGTCAGAGATTTCATTTGTAGTGATGTAGTAGTTCAAGTAGGATAATTTTCTCGAGTTGATGTATCATATTTCTTTGATTTTCATTACAGTCATGTTCAACTTTATTAGGTATAAATATAAATTTTTATAAAATGTTAACAATATATGATTTTTAGAATCCATTTAATAACAAAAACAAAATATTAATTGAGCAATTGAAAGGAAATTCAGATTCTGAAAAAATGCTAATGATATGAAAGACATCGATTTTAAAAATGAGAATAATCAAAAGCATTCAATCTTTAACAACATTTCAAAAACCATAATTACACATTTCTATCACAGTAACTACTTATATTTGTAATCGATATTTTCCAAGAGATGAAAATGTAATCCACAAAAATATAATATAAAGTTACTATAAAACCATTGGTTTCATTGGATTACAATGGATTGATACTTAATATAGAATTATAATATAAATCATTCACACTGATAATTAGGAAAAAAGAATTTAAAGAGCAAGCACACAATTAACAATAAAATTTCCTTCAAATTTTTAATAAATAAGCAGTTCTTGGGGATATTAAGGAATAACTGCCAAAATCTGAATTAATAATTGTCTCTTGGTTCTATATGTATGCTCTATAGTAAGACTCAAAAGATATATTCTTAAAATTTGAGATTGCAGTATTCAAACTTAAAATAGTTTTGTATCATAACAGAATAAAACACAGATTGTTTCTATCTTACTGATATAACATAATTTAAAATATGTACATAATCTGAAAATTTTATTTATGATTTTACATGAATTGTGTGGGCATAAAATTATCTTTAATATTGACCCCAAAGCACTGAGCAATTTTTAAAATTAACAATAAACACAAGAAAATATAAAAATTAATCTTAAATTGGATGAATCTGTAATGAAACTACATTTAAGGTACTGATACACAATCAAAGAGAGTTGTAACAATTTTTCCTTTACTGATTAATTTAGAGCATGTGATTATTGTCTTTAAAAAATTGCAAAAAAATAAAATAATTTATGAAACATTCAAAAGTACATTCTACATCTAGTAATAGCATACTGAAATATATATATTTCAATCTCTGGTAAAAATAAGAGAGCAGGCAGAAAGTTAATCTAAAAATAACTATGCAAGTCTACAATAGGAGCAACTTTCCATTATCCTACTGCATCTATCAGAAACATCAATTCATGTTTTGAGGCTCCAAACAATGGACTTCAGAGATGGAAAAAAGCTAATGAGTATTAAAGGTTGATATAATGAGCATTTGTAACTTCTTTGAGATATTGAGCTCCCTTCTTGAAGGATGATTGTAAATTATAATACTGGCCATCATTTCAATTTTGGGGACCAACAAGATCAAATTGAAACTCTTATGGAATCACAGGAATTCAGAGCACTTGGTGGAATGTGCAATCTCATACAGAAAGTTGTCACACAAAAAGTGATGTGTACTCATGGGGCATGACTCCTCTTCTTGGATAAAAAGTGTGATTGATTGAATAGTTTAGAAGATTCCCAATGCTTGAAGTGTAAATGTCTGCAAATCTGAAGAGCCTCCTAGAGAAGTAAGTAGGATTGTGGTATGTTCGGAAAACACTTCCAAACTGCTTATTGAAGACACACTTTGTCTTTAACCTGAAAGTAAATTTAACCTTGTAAAGTAAAAGTAACCTTGAAAAATCTTTTATAGAAATTTTGTATAAAATCAACCTTCAGGAAACATCTATTCTAACACTAACTATATTTTTGTGATATTGGAATATTAGGCATGATGAAATTTAGTCAATGAATATATCAAATCTGTCGATTTTTATATATTGACTGCAATATAAAGTCAATATTAAATAATTAATGAATATAGTAAACGTTACACAAATAGAATCTTTATGCATTTTTTTATGTATATATTCTTTCATATAATTTTATAATTTAATTTATCTAATGAAGGAGATGCAAGAATATTTTGTAGAGAAGTAATCATAATTAGAAAAAAAATAGAAGATTTCTTAAAATATGCTTTTGGTTGGGAAATTTGATTATAAACTATGAAATGTTACAGAATTATTTATAGATATGAATCTGCATTAATTATGAGAGAAAAATTATTATCACAAACAATCATTTATCATCCATTACCATTATTAGCAGATGGATGTGCTGTAAATTACAATGGTGGCATGATTATCAATATATGCTAGTATAGTTATTATTATTACAATACAAAAACCTGTCATTTAAATTATTGAGTTTTTATCTGTTATTTCATAATGTAGGCAGAGTTTATGTAAATATTTCTTCCTGGATGTTGATCTCCAAAGTTTGGGATTCCAAAAAAAACCTACCTCTTATAAACAATAAATAAAATTTAAGATATAATGATAATAACTGATAAAAATAAAAATATTAGTTTATACTGTTCATACCTTAAATCATCTCTTTCCTCTAACCATTTGATTAAAATTTCATTAGATTGAGAATCCTCTGTGTCTTGGTAATCCTCAATGAGTTGGGTCAGCATTTGCAACCAATTCAGATCCAGCTTCAGTTGAGGGTTGTTAAGTGTTTCTATCTCATGCTTGAGTAGTAAATAGAAATATCATGGGTTAAAATTCAACAATAGTTAATCATAATTAATACAGTAGAAAATAAAGAACTTGGCTAAAATTATTTGATAAAGTAAGATGTATTATTTTTTAAAATAGAAATTCAAATAAAAAATTCAGATATATACATATACCTGAAAAACTCTCATTCATTTATACTTAGATATAATGTCCCAATTAAACAAATTAAGGATCTCTGTACTGGAACACACACCAATGGTCAACATTCCTTTACTCTTAATCTACTCCTCACCAATAGCTAACCAAATAATGAAGGCATTCTCCATTAATTTTTCAACCACAGAACCAGCAGCCTCCACAGTGTATCAAGGTTAGGTTTC
This sequence comes from Pantala flavescens, assembly GCA_020796165.1. NCBI lineage: Eukaryota > Metazoa > Arthropoda > Insecta > Odonata > Libellulidae > Pantala > Pantala flavescens. The sequence continues at coordinate 21,229,944 of CM036882.1, forward strand.
TGTAGCTTACATATATAGCTTAGCTACTAGCTGAAGGCATCATTTACATTTGGTGTTATGATAATGATTTTTTGAGGTCTCCATAGGTCTATGTTTCTTAGATGGGAAAGTTTCTCAATAGTACCAATCCGGGAACGTAGGTTAACTCAAATAACCTTTGTCGCAGTTCATACTCTCCTTATGGAGACAGATTTCAATCACAACAACCTGTTCCTTAGCTTATAATCCATGTATTGATAAAAATTATATTTTGTAATGACATTGAATGCTCTTTTTCAAATAAAACTTACCGTCAATTCACTGATGATAGCACCAGTTCTCCAGCCATGCTCTAGTGTTACATCTGCTAAATCACTATATGGATGGTCACCAAAATAAAGAACCTGTTCTCCACTCCACCCAGTCATATCAAGAAGCTGCTTAACAGTACCCTAGTAAAATAAAATCATTATATAATTTATATGAAAGTGACCATAAAAATACTCTTGAAACACCAATCCTCCCTAAAACCTTGTAATTTTTATAATATTAAGAGAAACAAAACTCAACACCAAAATGCTTGCTATTCTCTTTCAAGTTAACTACTCTAATCTTCAAAAGAACCCATCTCATCCCACCCAACCCCACAGTCTAATCATCATTATCCTGAGACACAAACTGAAGGATTTGTAAGCTTTAATCAGTTGAGGTCCATTCAAAATATTTCATATCATCATTAGATCTCCAGCATAAAAAACTAAATATCTAAAAACACATCAGTGCTAAGTTTTAAAAGCTCCATTAATATAAGTTAAAAGTTTTTATACTCAAAGATTGCAAGGAGAATCAAAAATTTCCATGTAAAAAACATATTATCATGATTTGATTATCATATTTGTTTCAAAAGACTTCTGTAGGTAAGTAGGTCTTTCTGTAAAATATGAGATTCAAGTCAACAGAGTTTCCACAGATATATTTGCTGTATTTGACTTATCAGATCTTGCAAATGATATGCTTTTGTAAATTTTACCCAACAATGACCAGACATCATACAAGTTGAATATTACACTGAACAAGTGAAAATTTGCTCCTAATTTCACTCTAGAATAATGAGGACGTCACAGAGGTTGTGGATTAGCTAGCAGCAATTACTTAAATTAATTTTTGATTAGTCAATATTTAACTTAAAGGAAAAGATTTGCATAGAACTATTTTTGAATGTTATACCAAGAGCCAGTTTCGGATCAATCTGAATTACACTCTTGGGTCTATGAGTCTTGAGCATAAAAGTAATAATGATTAATAATTGATAAGTCAATCACTTGGATATGAAATTAAAAAACTAAAGTTCTATACAAGATATCAACTCAGAATAACCTGTAAATTGAAATAACAACATTTATCTCAATTTATTTAGCGATAAGTTTTTCAAAACATAAGAAACAAAAAAGTTTTAGGATGTATAAGTTGGACTGCAAAATCAAATTTTTCAAAGTTTACGCCCCACTTATATTATTTTTTAGTAAGATATAGTATATCTAAACTTAGTATAATTAGATTTTTATGTATTCATGAGGTATAAAGAGAAATTTAAGAAGATACTTGCATTCTATGTTGTATAGGATGAAAGCAATGGCAGTTTTAATAATGTTCTCATGCTGCTTTTGCATCCACTTTTTCATTCTGTTATAAAATTTATTTTTTTGGTAATAAAGATAAATATCTTCTTGAATGTGTAGAATCATTATTTACTATCCCTATTTCACCAAAAGCTGAAACCTAAGCTGAAAATCTTACTTTTATCCATATGACTCTGCCAGACAGATAAAATAAGTCCCAGGAAAAGAGTAGGTTGTTCCATTACAGCATTTTACATGCATTTGTTTCTCCATAATCTTACTATACTGCCAAGTTTTGTGGAAAGGGCTATAGTATATTAGTAATTACTAATCCAATCTGAATTTCTTCCAATTTTCTAAGTATCAATTCTTTCAACCTTTGTTAAAAAAACAAAGATTATTGATTCATAGACACACCTCATAGTAAATTGTACCCTTATCCAAGCGGGTGACACGATCCCAAACATGAGTTTGAGAGCCTTCATCATAGATACGCATAGGTCGAGACTCATCTGTGAAAAAGCGTGGCTTCCTTGCTTGCACCACCACAACATCAAAAAATTCCCTCCAATCATCTCCAACGACATATGACATCCCTCGGTCACTGAAAGAAAAATTTTACCTTTAATCATTAAATTTATTTCATTAAGTGTTTTAAAACACAATCTTACATAATTTTTTTCTTCGTTAAATTGCCATTAATGGATTCCAGGAAGATGAGGGGTCTCTAAGTATCTTTGTATTAGGTTTTTTAAGATTCAAAAATTCTAGAGAAAGAGAGGGATAATCATTTGGATTTTAGATCTCTCTTAGATTGAAATCTAATACAAGAATAACTAACTGGGACAAAAGATCAATGCTGGATATTGAAAATGAATTCTGCAATTAGTTTTTCAAAAATATTTTAGAAACAAAATGTCAGTATAAAAATTGAAGATGCTAATCTATGAAATGCCCCCAACCTAACTGTAACAAACATATAGAAATATTTTTTAAAATTTAAAAACTTAGTTGCCATAAATTAAAAGGGTCTAACAACTTGGGCTTTTAAATACTCAATTTGGTTCAAATAAATGTACTCGAGAGAATTGAAGCTTCTTGAGTTCTGCCAATACATAGCTAAAGCATTTAGACAAAAAAGAGGAGGCTGATGGAATATTACTCGTCCTCTCTAAAGCTTTTGACTAAGTAAAAATAGAGGGAGAAGTGAGGGAATGTTGCTTTTTCCTGAGAGGAAAAAAGGCCAACATCAGCCAAACCACACACTAGTGTACTTAGGCCTTTATTATTCCTTACATACATATTTGCCGATTATTATCTCATATACAGAGGGATATTATGAAAAAGATTTAAACAGAAGTGAAAAATAGAGATATGACTGGGGCTAGTATAAAAAAGCAAGTCCTGTATATTTTAATATTGCATGATTCAGTCTACAAAAGGTTTTTTGGAGGAGTTTCCCTCTTGATATAGGTAACTATCAAGAGGGAATAAAAATTTAATAAAATATAAATTTCGCCTGGTAGCCAAAAAGCAAATGAGCAAATAATTGATAAGCAAATATTTCAAGTGTTTGATAACAAAATTAATGACTGAAAAGTTTAAAAATAATAGTATGAACATAAAGAAAGTTTTTAGCAATTTCAAAATCAGAACGATCATAACTTGAGGTATCTCAAAATTAAAATGATGATAATTGATTGTGAGGTTTTATCAAGAATTAGCTACCACAAGGCATTACATTTACAGTCATACTGGAATTAGAACAACAGCGCAGAAACTGAAAATAAAACAGTTAATAGTTTTCATGTTTGTCTTCTTTAGCTATTTAAGAAGTTAGGTTATTAAGGAATGGGATAATAAGGGATCAAACATAGAAAATAAAGGCTTTAAGCATATTCTGAATGAAGAAATAGAGAGTTATGTACCATTAAGACTTTAAACAAACTGCAGTCCCTGAATATTTAAACACAGAGATTAGCAGACTAAAAATAAAAGCATAGAGTATACATAAAATGAGGAATAAGAAGTAACAAGAACTAAATCAGATATAAGGACATACTTAAATTATTAAATAATAGGAAGAAAGAGGTTAAAATAAATTTCTAGGATGTCTAATGATTAATAACAGTTTTTAAAACAATATCTTGACAACAAAGCTTAATCAAAGATGAGAATGTGAAATAGAAGTAGAATAGATGGAGAAATGGAAGTGTAGATAATGAAAGTATTTTATATAAGGTCCAAGAATTTTCAACTTTCATTGAACTTTTTAGGCAGTAGAAGAAGGTCTGATGGGACCAGGAATAGAACCCAAGTGTCCCAATTGTCTTTGTGTGGCTGCTAGCTTCTAAGAAGCCATGACTGCAAACAATGCAGATGAAATCATGAAATCCTGGCCCAAATAGTCCCCCAAATGGCTTGATATATGATGATTTGCCAGGATACCTCAATGAACAGAGCACCCAACCAGCAATTGGGAGACTCAAGTTTGATTCCCAGTTCCATTAGAATTTTTCAAAGTCCATCCTTCCTTGAGAAATTCCTATGAACACAGCAATCTTGTGCAATACCTGCTCCACCCTGTACCTTTAATTAAACTTTACAAACCAGAAATCCTAGTGAAGAAAAAATCCTGGCTTTAATAAAAGGAAATTACATTCGAGAATAGGGAATTAACTTACCATAATATCAGGTATTAAGTAAGTGGTCAGGTCAAGAAGGATCTTTAAGCACAGGTCAAAATATTTTCTAAAAAATATATATCATATCCAAATAATAAATTCACACACAGTTCAATCAAAAGTATTGAATCAAAAATCCTGAAATATAGAGCTTATGACAGCCACTTTTTATAGAGAGATCGTTCCATTTTCCTGATAGATGGATTCTGTTTTAACTAAGTTCACTTATATGCGAATTCCTATTTTGCAAAAGGGTCCAAGAAATGTTTCCATGCCATAGACAAGTTACACTATGTTTATGGCTATTACACTATGTATTAGGGGGGAATAAAGGTGAACTGAATAATTCTTAAAAATAGATAGTTATGAGCAGAAAAACAGCCATGAGTAAGGAGACAATGAGCACAAAGAATGATGTACAAGTAGTAGGCAATGAGCAGTAAGAGAATCATATCCAAAGAGTGAGTTAAGAAAGTCATATGCAAAGAGTAAGCTGTGAAGTGAAGAAAGTGTTGGATTTGAGCTATGAGCAGTAAGGTAGTTGTGTGCAGAGGGTCACATGAGGAGAGGAAGTCATTTAGGAGGCACAACTCACCATATACAACTCCAATGCCTCACTGCTGAGTAGCTCATTGGAATGGACTTAGACACTGACCATAAATAGTGATTATCAGGGAATATAACAGATAATGGGAACCAATTTCTGCAGTTCATCATAAGTAACAATTATATACTTCTAAGAATTAGTTCACTTAAGAGTAAAATATCAGTCAGATCAAACAAAATACAGGTAGATCATACATACAGGCCTTCAGAATTGGAGGCATTTAATTGTTTAATATTTCTACAGAATATTTAAAATTGTGTAAAACAACTGTGAAGTACAACAGGAAATCCATTATGGTCATACCAATTTTAAAAGAGGGATCAAGAAATTGGAGGATAACTACAATAAGGCTTACAAAGACCAATAAGACCCACAAGGTTTTTAGAGAAATTTTAACAAATTGTATAAGGAAGAAATTGATAACAAATTTTCAACATTGTTTTAGGAACATAACGCTTATGAATCACAACTTTCATGCTTTAATCCGTTTTGGTTACAATGTTTCAACAATTAAGCTCATATTCATTAAACACATATTAATATCCATTCCGGTTACAAAATATTAATGTGTTTAATGAATATGAGCTTAATTGTTGATACATTGTAACCGTAACAGACAGAACTTTCCGTTACACCTAATATAATAGCTTCTGTGACATGTACCTGATGATGGCGATCACTCACTGAAACCGGTAGTATTATAATAAAATTGTGGAAAAAGTACGATCACTTCTTATTCTTGTATTCTTAAGATGGAATTCCACAAAACGACACCTTCCTCTGTGTAATTTAATTAATGTAATGTTTTAAAGTATTTTTCATTATAATCAAATAGGATAAAACATTTGCTAAGACATTTCAAACCAACGATATTTATGATAATCCTGAAAGACCTGTATGCCATGAACATTACCAGGATTTACCATATGATTATACTTATTAGTGAGTGGTTTTTCATTCAATTCACTAAAGGTTTCCATGAGCTTTATGAGGGCTGAATAAGTGTATATTTAGCAACTGGCACCACTGATGCAAAATGTAAATGACATCATTTGATGCTACCTTATAAGTGATGACAGCCAAAATTCAGATACATTTATAATATTTTTTATTTATATTTTATAGAAGTTCATATTTAAACTTCAGTAATGCTGATGAAATATAAGAAATACTTACACAAAGCGAAACGGACTATTTGTCACAAGGAATAACTTCTTCCCACCATTTGCTAAACGCTCAAAGTAACATCGTATGGATTTATCTAGCAGAACATATTCAGTTATATCCTTCTCCACAATATTATGCATCACTGGATGAACACTACGAACTGAATTCTATCAATAAAAAATAAGTCGACATTAAGAGAGAAAAAAGGTCTTATAATTTACAATCAAGAGTGATCCAAGAACAAATAATCTCACCTTAACATCATGAAACAGAATTTCAGGATGATAATCAATCCCATTGCTCATGAAATATTCAGCTACATTACAGAGAAGACTCATCTCCGGCACAGAGAATAGATCAGCCAACTGAACCATTTTTGCCTTAGTAGCCTAATTTATAATTTAAGAAATAAGACTTAGAGAATAAATAACTTAACACTGACATAATAAAGCATATGTTCAATTAAGAAAATATCAAAATCAAAATATTCCATGATGTTAATTGGAACAGTAAAAACACATAGACATAAATATTGAAAACATACAGGGATTATCTACAAGGACACAATGCCTTACAAAATGCATTCTTACTTCATATATTGTTGTAAAAATACATCATACATCATCTGATAAAGTATAAAATAATATCCCTACTTCAGTTGTTATGGAACTAGCCGCAAATCCCTGATGATATTATAATCACATAATAGTTTTAAACCAAAACTAGAAGCAGGCCAAATAGATAAATTGAAAAAATAACTATGAAAATTAAATAACCACATCTATTGTTTCTGGCAGTATATGTTCAAAGTTAGTGAAGTTATAAAATTAATTATCTAAATTGTTATCAACATAAAACCAAGATTACTTTCTCACATGGAAAGGTTAGAACAAATGAAAAAGTGTTGCATCCTCTAGCAATTTCACTTACATAAGGATGATAGTAGTAAACAATAATCCAGCCTAGAACCTCATACTAATGGCATTTTCTTTACAGGTATACCTACAAGGAAGAATGAGATGCTAGAAGCTCATGCATTTACATACAGGCAACCTGAAAAATAATGTGAATCCAGATAAACATGCAGCAGTAATTAGTCATGCAGAAAACTTAAAGAAAAGTTAATACTAGTAAAGCTACTAAATTTTTTAATTAAGTAATTACAAAAGCAATAATTTTATCATTATTTATCTATGTATATATATTTACATACATACTTATACACAAACATATTAGATCAGACCTACTGATATGAAATGATCTTTTCTTCTCACAACATTATCTGTCCACATCTACTTCAATGACTTCATCTCGTTGAACATCATCATTGAACTGTAACTCATCACGTGAAACATTGTTCTCACCTATGCAGAGTAATGTGAATTACTTTGATTTTCATGCTATTAATTTCTGTAATAATTACAAATATAACTATATCAACATTTATCCCTTAACTTCTGAGTTTTAGGTGTGGAGGGAATAATTTAGCAAGTAGCAGAGATAAAATTGTTAAAGCATATTATAAGCATCCCATACTCATATGTTCTGTAGATTGACCTGTTGTAGCATGTAGATGTGGTCTGCCATACTGAATACCTTACTGTATTTGGCTGATGAGTTAATCAATTCTTCAATTTATTATCAACTACAATTTTATCTATTACCTCTCTTGTATTGGAGAGACCCTTGCTTGATCAACCTCTTTGGGGATTATTTCTTGCTGGAGATATTTCTTTCATTTCTTGAATTTTTATAAGGTTTACAAAAGGACTAAATGACCATTTCCCTGTTTCCAATGTTTGGTACATATTCTTCCTGTAGTGCCAAAAATGTTTGCTTAAATCAATAAGCTTTTCAAGAGCTAATTAACAATTATAAAGTTCCTTGAACTGAACAAACTTTTTCATTCTAGCATTTCATCTATTTTTCTCTGTGACTTCACAAGCCACTTTCTTCCTTCCAAATGTGTTCCTTGATTCCTAGTATGACATAGCTCCATGTCACTGAGATATACATACATTATACAGGTAGCTTAAAGCAATGTATTTAGCCAAATAATTCATGAAATGAAATAGCAACAGTTCATTTTCTTCTAAAAAAGATTTTTTTAAGGATATGGAACAGATAGAAAATAAAGGTTCTTACATAACAATGAAAAATTATTAACAGAGTGAGACTGATAATATAAATGAATGTAGACTGCATACCACCAAATTCTCTTTTCTATAGCCATTAGAGGAATTGTTAGGAGTAGCTCTTCATTGCAAAAATGTAAAAATAATTCAAAATGCATACAAAGCAAAGAAATTAGGAGATCTATTTCTCCTTTGAAGTTCCAAATGAACCTAAGATAAGTACAGATTGACCAAAATACTCAGGTTGACATATACTGATATGACATATCCTGATAAGGAGCATCCACAACGTTGAGGCCAAATACATAGTTTTGCGAAGCACTATCATTTTAATGAACATTAACATAAAATGTTTTTGGGATATTATCCTATGTATTTCATCCTAGATCTTGAATACATGTTTAGGGATTCTGTTTAATATACAATACTGTACAAGAATATATAAAAATCTTACATGTAGATTCATTATAGCTTCACAAGATAGGAAATCAGAGGGGTCAATTATATTGAGAATAGGCAAAATAATTGGCCATTTGACAGCCATGATACTATAATTTCACCATGATGTCTTCAGACACTAGTATTGTACTCCAGGAGGGCTAAAAAATACATCCTTTAATATAGTACTGCAACAACAAGCTCTTGTTTGTCTTTGCAAAGTTGATTAATTCAGAGGTTACTCACTCTATGAGTAAGTAATAGTTTTAATGGATACCACTTCCACTTTCCACCAATTCCTTTTCCCTACTCATCATGGTATTTTCTACTTAAGGTGAGCAATGGTTATAATATTCTAGCTGATCAATAGAAATCAGCTGACAAATTATGTTTTCTGTGATTATTTTGATTTAATGATGGTACTTGTGATTCTAAATAATTTCAACAAATTTTAATAGAACACTTAGATATAACAAGTCTGAAAATACCTATTTCAGCTAAAAAGTTAATTCATTAATGAAAAAATATCATTTTAATTTTGAAGCAAAAATTTTCCTTAAGAAGTTAGATTGGGATTGACATCTCAGAGAGAAATTACAAATGAAGACACATCATAAGTAGTATGAGTCTATTGGGTTGAAGTTTGTTTGTATTTTACAAATTGAGATAAAATTAAATTTTGGCAAAGAAGTAGATATCGATTAAGTAGGTATGAGGCTATAAATATGTTTATAAAAAGCAGAATGTATGGATAAAACTTCAAAAATATACAACAGAAAGTTGATAGAGAGACAGAAAAGAAATAATAAAAAATAAAGAACCAATTGTTACATGTATGAATAAATTACTAAATGGAAAAGGATTTAAGAGGAGGGAATCAAATAATTAAAGATGGGATCATAGAGGAGAAGAAAAATATTTGAGAGGGTAAATCTTAATGAACAAGATTAGAGGTTAGGCAGAATATTAGTAGATATTATAGTAGTTTAAGTAGAAACAAGTAGCTTTAAAAAAGCAATCCAACAAAATGATTAAGATTGTAATGATGACAAATAATATTTACATAAACAAACATATAGATTTAAAGTACTATATTATACAATGGTGTACATTATGATCTTTAATGTCCAAATGTATGATCAGAGAAGGTGAAATTAGTAATTATTGTTAGTAGTTATTGCATTACAAATATTCTGATTAAACCCAAAACAAATAAAGACCCTTCTATCTAGGAAATAAATCATAGAAAACCAGCAATGGAATATTAAGGGAGGAGATGCTCTAACATTGAAAAATTCTTTAAGTGATTTTGGTGAAGTTGCAAAGTATGAATAGATATAAAAATATAATGAATACTTAATTATTCCTTTTCAAAAACAATTTAAACGACTGTAAAAAATTGATTGCGAGGAAAATATAGAAATATTTCAGAATGAAGTGAAATTACAATGAAAAACCTTTTTCCTTATGATTTTATTACAATATGTACAATTTACTATTTCTTCCAAGCATAATCTTTTCAAAGCTAACATATGCTTCACACTTGTGAATACACAATAATTAATAACCAATAAACCATTGCATACTTGAACAGAAGCTTCTTTTTATCTACCACATAACATTCAAATTTAGATAATTGTTTTTTGTATTATTATTGTAATCAGTGAGTCTGCAAAATCAAATAAATTAATTATAAGAAAATATTTGAATGAATGAAATAAATATAGGCTAAAGTAAATTTATTCACAAATGAGAATAAGTAAATCATGAGTATACATGAATCAATGCCAGTTGGTACTAAAAGATTAAAATAATGATCAAAATTCCAGATAATGGATTTTTGATTGAAAATTCTTAATTTATGAAATGAAATGAATGAAAAATGCATAAATGCACTCCTTAGGTAGAAGAGGATTTTAATACTCACTAATAAAAGTATTTGATGGCTTCATTTTACAAGTAGTACTTTTGAGATATTAAGTAGAGATTTAGATTTGAATGAGCATTCAACCTGTATATAAACTGCTTAAGACTCAAAACATTTATTTCCCTATTTTTTTGCTAAAAGACCTATTGAACAGAATGAACTCAATGGTCTAATGTTCCAGAATACCATTTAATCAAATTAGAATAACAAAAATTCATCTAAATATTTTTATACAAAATCTACAAGAAAAAAATTATTGAATGATTTTAGAATTGTGCTTCCTTGAACCAACTCCATATGCCTTCACAGAAATTCTACAGAGAAATCTCAATATATTTGTTCTATCTAATTGTGGCCGTTGTTTTATTTACAGCATATTACTACATATTAAAATTGTTTAAAAAAATTGTTAACAGGGAAAATATACCTATTAGGAGTGGAATATTACTATCAATGATAATGAATCATCAAACACAGCATGCACTATCAATTAACATTTAAACTATATAAACATCAAATATAAAGTGAGAGCTTACCAAATCAAAAGATGAAGAGCCCATCCCACACCTCCATGGGATGGGTGTAATATAGTCAGTAGCCCACACCAGAGCGCAGGCAAGCGTGCAAAAGGAGAGTGCAAAGGGAGTTAGGGAGGCCAAGGTTTAGGATAAACGATTTCCAAAGTGATATCAAACAGAATGAGGATGATGATTTCCATAAATTGAGATAAGGATAGATATAAATATCAGGTGCTTGAATTTCCCTAATTTTTTGGGCAATGGTTACTTAGTCCTAACATTTTTCCATGTGTTTGCATATATGTATGTATACATATGGTATACATAAATATTTATATATACAATATTTATACATACTCATGCATATAAGTCCCTATAGTTGAAAATAAATTACAACATACAGGAATTCTTCAGTGATACAGGGAAGAAAACAAGTGAGACAATGTTCAATGAATATGGTACTTTAGGCATCATAATGATGACAGTTTTTGAAAAAATACAAGAACAAGCACTGAGAAGCGAGATACTGTGGAGCTATGGTCACAGTTTTTTCAAGAGGTCTGATAGGTTCCTTTTTTAGATTGCTCAACAGAAACATCATAGTGCTCATGTTTCTCAATCACGACTAAACCTGTTGACCAAGATTGCACTAATGATGTGTTACACCATTTAAATTTTTAAAATGCAAGAATCTTCACATTGGATCAAATTTCCGATTTGTTCGTTTTTCAAGCTTGATCCTTTAGGAAGTTTCCATTGGATTTCATATTCAAATTTGTGTATAAAAAATATCCATTTAGTAATAATGTGATCAGTGATGATAAATGCTCAATTTAGGCACTAACCACTTACTAAAATGAGTATATAAATAGAGCATTGATAATATGAGAGATGCTCAGTTCAGCTTTTTTTTCACTTTTAAATTAAATTAGAAGAAAATTCTTAGCTCTATTTTGTCCACAAGTCAAAGATTCAAATAGCACCAAAACAGCCTAAAATTAAATGATCTAAGCTATTCTCATTAACCAACTATTTAACCAATTAAATGTTAACCCTTAGACAAGCAATATAAAAGATATTTTTCCTATGACAAGACTTAGAACCCAATTACTAAATAGAATTACAGAATGTTTAAAAAATCAAAATATGGTCTCCAACTTATTTTTTCAACATTATACCAAAAATGATTAAATAACATTAATAGTATATAAATAAAATATTCAGTAGAATGTGAGATAAAATCTCTTTTCCATAGCTAAAATATTCAAAGCGATAAAGTTAATTTTATTTCATCCATCAATAGCATCATTGACTGTTGAATACAATATATTGGTGATAGGAACTTTCAATAAATCTTTAAAAGAATTACTACTAGTGTTAATTAGACTCTGGAATGGCATTCTCAAAATTATATTCAATAACAAACTTTAATGCACTGTACTAAACAAGACCCTTTAGAATAGAATGAAAGGTAAAGGGTTAGCAGAGAACAGATGGGAAAAAGAAGAAAAGTTAAACTAGAAAGGTCAATTACCCTAAAAATTCATAGCAAGATGAATGGAGATATGAACAATAGATCCCATCACCTTTATCTTTGTTCCATCTCATGTGAAGCAATTTCTTTATGCCTAAGGGCTCAAATCTGTTGAAATTCGTCAAGATTGAAAGAATAAAAAACTAAAGTTTTATTCAACACCAAAGCATCCTTTTTAGCAAATTATTGTGACACTTAATTTTAGTGTGATGCAGCCCTTCATCTCTAATTATATTCAGAAGGTTTCTGTATTTTTCATACAATACTGTCAGATTTGAAATAAAAACTCCAAGCAGCCAGAAACAGACAACACTCATATTTAAATTTGAGCAGCAAAAAATTCTAATAAGAGTACAAAAGGAAGTTAGTTGAATTATATGCAATACAATTAATTACTTATGGTTTGGTGCTCACACACATTTTCTTTTTCATGATTCTTAACAAAAAGTTACACATAATCCATGACATGCCTATATCAGATCAGAAATAATCAAATAGGACTATCTATTAGAGAATGACATTTATTAATCAACCCCATATCATTTATGGAATTCCCTGATATTGAGGATAAAAAAGAAAGATACAATAATAGAATCAACAGCTAGGGGAGTGACTTTATCGAAGATCTCTATGAAGAATTGAAGCATAAAATAGGAAGAATTTTTTTGTAAATTACTGCGGTTTTTTATTATGACTTTGGTTTCAACTCATAGAGTCATTATCAGAAAAGCCTGATGGTTCCACAAGTTTAAACAATTACCATAGTAAATGTAAGAATATTCCTAATCATTGGGAATGAGATTAGAACTGAGGTCCCCTCTTCCATCTAACGCTTAATATGGTTTGTCAATTTTATCCTTCCTTCTGGTTAAGAAAAAAATACATAAAATAGTTAACTAATCACTACAAGAGATTAATTTATATTTTCTCAATGCTATAGAAAATTTTATCTGACCCTACTTCATTTTCCCACAAAAACAGGCACTAAATACAGTGTAAAGTAAGAAAGTTTTTAAAACAAATTTTAAAATCAAACACTTAAGAGTAAACAAAACAAAACACTTCTAACTCTAAGGTGAAAAATACTGAAGTTTAATAAGTCAATGATGAAGTTCAATGAGTTTTCTGAGAGAAGTTTGATCTGAAACTGCAAAGAAGCAGTTGCTATTTGATACAGGGTAAAAATATATTAATATTTTTACCATGGAGAAGGGTCTGGACCAAGGTAAATTTGCATGATAGGCTTAAAAGGCTGAAATAATCTGGATGTTAAGGGTAGATTACCTTTAAGTTTCCTAGTAAGACATCAAAATCTTTCTGAGTACAGGTGATGAAAATGTTAATGGAACTAGGAATGATATGCATTTATCCAATAAAAAGATGTATTAAAAAACACAAATTAATAGTAGAAAATTTTTAATTTTGCACTAAGTAAGAAATGGAATCTAATTTTGAGAGACCATATCCCTATGTTTAGGAGAATAAAAATTTGAAGTTCTTCAAAAAAAACTAATTCAGGTCAAAAGTAATTTCTACTTTGATTTATACATATAATCTCACACTCCAACTTTTCTTACTATATTATAAGGGTTATTCATTGACCACAAAAATAAACCTTTGAAACCAACCAATAAACTCTACATAGCTAAAATGCAAAATCAGAAAAACATCATAGATACCAAAACATATATTTTTTATTATTTTATATTTACTCTCATTTGAAAACCAAGTTTCCGTGTTATATGGAATTAAGGATATAAAAATTTAATTAATCCTAACATATTAGCAGACAGCTATTCACTTCAATATCATTTATAAAAATGAGTTTATCATAAATTATAAATATCAAAATAATTTTTAAAACTTTCCTTACCATTCTATTAATCCATACCAATATTGTAATTTATATGTCAAAATGAAGATTAGTCTCAACATGTATAATTATGAAAAAGGGGATTTTTGAAGGAAGGCATGGCAGGTTTATCTCGAATAAAAAAAATCTAGAGCTCCATTAAATCTTCTCCCTAAATACAGGTTAATAAAATTTACTGACCTATCACCACTACCTAACACAATCACAATTTTTCTATATATATATATATATATATATATATATATATGATAATCCTACTATTAGAATTTTGAATTCTGTTAATAGTAAGGGTATCCTTAGATTTTTTATATAAATAGATCCTTATTTATATTTAATAGTTCCAATACATACATGAACAACTGTGTTCAGACAAGCATGCATGGTCAGATTCAAAAGTGATGAGGCACATTCAATCTGATCTAAGCACACTTAGCAGTTTGCTCTACCTGTTATCAAACATAAAGGTGGATGATGGCTTCACAATGCTATTCATCTAAAATACCTCTGAGGTTTCTCAGCAGTAGGGTTGGTCTGGACATAAACCTCTGTATAGTAGTGTGTTACACTCCAGAACGAAAAGCTCATTTAGGCGACTGCATGTGATCAGGATTCCATCCATCAGTGATTCCATCTCTGGTTGTCTCTCCATATTGTTCCTCAGTCATAACTCATCGTGTAACACACTACAGCACAGTGGTTCTAATCTAGACTAATCATAGTGCTAAGAAACCACAAAGATATCTTATTTTTGCTGCATTTTATAGCCAACATTCACTGTCATTGTCGATAGCAAGTAGAGACAATGGCAAGCTAAGCTTGTGTAAAATGAGGCTCTTTACTTTGGAATCCGACCATGCGCATATAATAAAATCACCACAGTTGTACACATATGTATTGGATCAACTGATAATGCTATAAAAGATATTTTAAATTATTATATTACCTTAAAGATAATTGAGAAAATATTCATTCAAATGTAAAATCAATTAAAATATGAAACAGATGAACATTTTAAACAATATAGTAGAAACAATACTAAAAACAAATAGAATTATAACAAAATTAATCATTGAACAGATATAAAAATGAGAATTTACTAGAATTATAATTTAATATTATATTTATAGTAATTATTATTATACTTATAAAGTATCCATTATTTCATCGGTAACTCTCTATAAAGATTTAATAATTCTCATGCTGCAGATGAACATAATAATATATGTTTGAAGTAAAATTTATTAATAAGCAAAAAAATATCCCTCTAAATAAAAATTTTCAAACAATAAGATCAAATTATCAAAGGAGTAAAATAATTACACACAAAGACTGACCTGTCCAGAACCTCCGTTACGAACATGAGCCTCTACATATGCAAGAGGCACGGTTTTATTCTTGTAAAGTTGAAGAACTTCAGTGTCTGAAACGGGAGACAGTCCCCTATAAACAGAACCCAATTGAATCTGAAGGAAAGAATCGATTTTCAAAAGGAGTCCCTTTTCAATATCATAGTGAAGTCCTCTAACAGCAAAACCTGGTATGTATTCAAGGGATAGAATACCAGAAGGATACTGTAATTTGGAAGAAATAGTCAAATGGAACAAGTATTACTCGAACTTATCAATAAATTACAATAAAATTACATATACCACAATATACCACAATAATGTACAATAATTTAATCCTCTGAATTTATTATCTAAATTTAAAGATAATTGGTTCATAATAATGATTAATTTCCAGAGTATGACAATTTTAGGCAATTACTTCTTTAAAAGCACAAATGAGTACAGCATATCACCAAAGAAAATATTATAAAAATATGAAGGCTATAAAGACCAACAAAAAAGATAAGGCATAAAAAAGATAATTTTTAAATTACAAATACTCACAGGCTAAGATGATAAAATAGTAGAGTATATTAAAATATAAAATGGTTTAGCTAATTTTTAATTCAAATTACATTGAATTAGAGGCAATACTTGCCATAAGAATACACTATGATACCTTTGGATAAAATCACAGCTATAATGATATTTGCAGCTGAAATGAACCCTGCTAATCAGAATTTATAGCTAGAACCATTCCAAAAAATTATTGAATTGAATAAACTCTTTATAATTTTTATTTTTGGGTAACAGCAGTATAAATGTCCTATTGTAAGAACTTACTTATCACAGTATTTATGTGAAGTAAAAACTGTAAAACATATAAAACCATTATAATAGGTATAACAGAATTAATATGCATTTCTTAAAAGATATTAACTTATACTGCAATATGTATCAGATATAAGTTTATAAACAAATGTACAAAACCAATAATCTCCCTTCTAATTCACTATGCTGTAAATTACAATAGCAAACTATTCCAATAAAATTAAATGTTTTTCTCTAAATATAGGAAAGTAAAGCAATATATTTTTCAAGAGCATAAAATTCACTTTAGATTTTTTCAGAGCTCTCTTAAGTAACAGACCTAATTTATATAATATCCTACCATACAGTTCTATATAATATCCTACAGTAAATGATATTCATGGCAGAAATAGAAGGATATGAGTTTCAACCTCTAACATAATACATACATGATAAACTGATTCTCACTTTCATATACAGAAAAAAGAAAAATAAAATGATTTCTAAGTTATATATTCCGATTATCATCAACGATCTTAAAACGTTATCATTAAAAAGGATTTCAAATTATGAGGGATATTACTCATTTTCCACAATCTTTTATTATAGCAAATTAGTGAATATCATCATCCGATGAAAACTAAGAAAAAAGAACATGTCTGTCTCTCTCCTTCAATTGAGAAGGCTTTCCTGAATAGATCGCTTTCTAATGTGATTTTTAAAAAGATATATCTTAATGGAACTTACAATATGGACCATTCATCTCACCTTGTGCTTCTTGACTAAAGTTTCCTTGGCTAAATTATACAGAAGGTAATCCATCGTAGGCTTATAGCATGCCAGCGTGTAATCATAGTCAAATCCGTATACACTTATTTCTCTTAAATCAAGTTCGTTACAAGCAAACACTCCTTTCACATTAACATCAGGTGGTAACTTCTTTGCTACAATAATTCAGAAAGATAACATTATAATATAAATTACATCTATCAATGTTATAGGAATGTATATTATAATTCTTCGAGGTGATTCTTCATCTAGTTAACTGATAAATCTTAATTGTAAATTATTAATAATAAAATTAACAATATATATTTCAACGTTATTTCAATTTTAAGTTTAATTTAAAGTTTAAACTAATAAGCTAATTGAATAGAAGACTTTAGAATTGTCTTTGGATAACTTATCAGAAAGACTTGGAGAACAATTTACTTCCGTTCTGGTAAAGGATAAATTATTAGCCATGATTTTTCGCTCATTCGTAGATTGTTAATTATAATCTTTAAATTTTGACTTTAAAACTTAAATAAACCAGAATTTATGACTTATGGAGTTTGATGTATATTATCATAGAGAGCTATTCCTCTTCGGTTAACTTGAAATCCAATAAAGGTATGAACGGGCAATTATTTATTTGGTTAACTTACATCTGCAAAGTTCTTTCATTTTTAAGTATGCTTCTGTCATTGAAGCATGATGAGATTTTGTCCTGTAAGATATGTGCGCTATTTGCGTGCATCTTCTGCTTTCAATCCTTCCAAAATATTTTAAACCGAGAAATTTACCAAATTTAAGTATCATTTTCACCTCTGTTTTTTGTTTTCTTCACATCATTGAAGTTCTCCTTAATAGGTGGCAGCATTCATACGATGAAGCTCGAAATCCCCCGCTGCTTGAACGACTGAAATAACCCATTAGGGTGGGAAATTTAAGAACCATAATCTATGTCGCGAGTACGAGTATCGCCATTAAATCGATATAAATATACATATATATATATCCATATTTCGTAGATAAAAACTTAGGGATCTGGAAATCTAATATGAGAAGTAATTTATTATTCTGGTGGCCATTCTCAAGAAGATAGATTTTAAAGTTTGTCTTCAGAATAGAAAAAATATCAATCATAACAAGATTACCAATCACTATGAAAAAAAATTCATTTTAAGTATTTCTCTTTCCTTTTGCTCTAAATTGGGAATTAGAATCAAAAACCTAGATTATAAATGATTTAAAATAATTTTCAAGTAATATTTTACAGGTTATGATTAAAAAAGAATTTTAAATTATTACATTGAATATAAATCACCTATATAAAACCATATTATGATACAGCGATACTTGCTCTAAACTTAGGAGTAATTCTTCGTGAGTTTTTTTTACCTTCAATGAGAGTATGGAGGTATCGTATTCTATCTATAATAATTTATTTCAGAAAACTTTTATGATTTTTTATTTAATGATATTGGACATAAAACTCACGATAAGCACCGGTCATGCTCATACCAGTGCGTATCTTTGTTGAAGTTTTACGCGTTGAGTTTTACGCTAATCTCTACAATACTAAGATATCACAATTAATATTAATAAATAACTCTGATAGGTCACACTCAAATTTCGATTAACTCTAAATAATTATGATTTTCAAGTTTCATCCTCAATAAACCCAAACTTTACTTTTTACGTTGTCAAAAATGTCGTAGTTATTAATTATAGCCAATAACACTGCACAGAGGAGCATTCTCCGCATTGAGTGTGACTTCTACATCGCCGGAAAAAACTCCAAGACTTCGCATTAACTTCTGCATGTTAGGATTTACCCAATCCTCTGTGTGATTTAATCGTTAATTTCATAAGATTTGAGTCTCTGCATTAACTAAGAATATGGGGCTGTATCGAATGCTTTCATAAAATCCATGCAAATAGTATCGGCTCTGAAGTTTTAGTCGGCTATGTGCATTATGTCATGGTTAAGAAGTATTACCTAGCTCTCTCGCTTTGAATGATTGCAATATTTGTTGAGTAGACGCATTGAACATCCTCAAATTTTCTGTTTAAATTTTTCAAAAAGTCGAAGCCAGAGATATTGGTTGGTAGTGAATGAATTAATCCTACGCTTTTCTGGTAGGGCTTCTTAGTCAGGGAAATTATATACCTGAGGTAATAGGTGTTTCCATTTATCCTTTTATAGAGCAGCTTCTAATTTATTACAAATAATAAGTGAAATACTCAAATTTATACAATAAAAATGGATCTCCTTGAAGGAGTTAACGTGTTTTATTTCGTGAATATGATTTATTATAGCAGATATAGTGATAAATCCGCAGAAAGAAAATAAAAAAAGATAAATATAACTTTCTTCGCATTGAGTATTGATACAAAGATTTTTTATGGGCAGAATAAACAACCTCACGCAATTTAATTGTTGGAATAAATCAGAGATATCATCTGATATGGAATATTACAGATCAAAAAAAGTTTCACCAACAAACTTTTTCGGAAGTCAAACCTTCCTATTGTTGAATCTAAGAACTTCTTATGCTGTAAAATTTCAAACTGCTCCTCCGACGGAAGCAAAATTTTAAATTTCGGAAATATCGCTCATTCCTTATCAGAAATATGCCGCTGATAGTTAGATAGCCAATAGCTAATAGTTTATTTATGATTATGTTGCGCATTCATAGGACGTCTGGTGACGGCAATAGGAAGCGCAGCAGCATCCATGCACGTCAATAATACAATGCAACCTGATAGTAGCATTGTATAGTACTTGTAAGACGTACAGATAATGTCAGTTGATTTTTTCCTGAAGTTTTATTTGTCCTTCCGTTGGTCCTCTTCGAAATCTATCATTCTGATTTCCTATTCTCTTTGCAGCTTTTTCTATGTCTTCCTCCTTTGATTGGTTATCTTCCGGCCCGAAACCTGTCTTTCTTCTATCATTTCTACCAATTCTTTATACGTTATACTCAACGAATTTCTACCTTGTATTTTAACCACCTCTTACTTTGTTTGCATAAAGTGGAAATACAAGACAACTTCCATTATTCAAGTACTTTTTTCTCCATTAAGACTTACTTGAAGATACTATATACATTTGTAAAATCCGTCCCATATCTTATTGGTTCAGTAAGAATGTTTTCAGAGCCTTGTGCTCTTTAAATTTTAGGATTGTTTCCATCTGGAATACAAATGTTTCACTCTGAAAATTCCAAAGTAATTTTAGGCATTTGACAGCTTTTTTAGAAATCAATAGGATTCTATAAATGTGCAATTAAATCAATCAGACTCGAATTAAAGATAATAATGGGAGTCAATTTATCAAATAAAGTGATATTTATGCTACGAGAAAAGTAGAAATTTCCTTTTACAAACGATAAGTAATATATTGATTCCTCAGGAAATATCTTCATGGACCATTCTGACAGTAATCTTTTGTAAAACTGATGACTATTGATAATCTATAATTTTTTTTTTACAATGGCAAAAATTATGATTTTAGAATATTAACTCCAAATAGTCATTGGTCAGTTAAGGATTATCTTGCATACTTTTTAAACAAAATTATTAAATCTGAAAATATTTAAGTACTATGGTATAAATTTTTACCTTTACATTTTCAAAGAATTTTTCAGCTTATGCTTAATGATCAAAATTGAAATCCTCTCATAGCACATGATTTAATCAAAGCAAAAGATACTCTCAGCATTTAATTGCTATTTCTTGCGTAAGATGGAGCTGCATAGTCAAAATAAATCACTCTAAGGACGAAGGATTTAGGGCGGAATTTGAAATCTTGCATATTTATTATTATTAGGTCTGCCGGACACTTTAATCTGTTTTTGAAAGGAAAATGTACGAATTCTACTAGCAAAAAATGAACTTTATTGATTATTATAATTGCCATTATTTTTAATAGTTTCTCAACAGGATTTTTTGACCAATTTTCGAAAATTATGATGATGCAATAAAGCCTGTACGATTATACCTAGTACTATTGCGACATTTTCTTCTGTTTTGAAAAATTCTTCCTCTTAAAAATTTTGTAAAAACAATTACAAGTTATAGACGAAGGGTCCGAATAATATGATGGATGCAATTTCCAAAGCATTACGATGACATTGTATACATGTTATTACTCATGAATATCTCTTTTCCTTGATTGCTCTCTTTAAATTACTTGCAGACAATATTTTCTCCAAATAAAGCTTTTTGTTTAGAAGCTCATAATGTGTTGATCCTCAAACATCCTATTATATACACATCATTTTCTTCATTAGAGTCAAATTTCCTTTAGAGGTAAAAGGGGTTTTTTAGGTTTTCCAGA
This sequence comes from Pantala flavescens, assembly GCA_020796165.1. Classification (NCBI taxonomy): domain Eukaryota; kingdom Metazoa; phylum Arthropoda; class Insecta; order Odonata; family Libellulidae; genus Pantala; species Pantala flavescens. The sequence continues at coordinate 21,251,670 of CM036882.1, forward strand.
CTCACAATATGCAATTGCAATGTTTTTGTAGATAATCCATTTCATCTCCAGTTATCATTCGTTTCAAGAAGGACTCAATTAAGTTCCAAGCAAACAGATAATAAAAATTATAAGTCAACTCGATCATCCAAATTTTTCTGACTCGTGGAACCCATATTTCTACACCGATCTTCCGATTATGGCCCGAAATGGTTTTCTGAGCTGAATTAAGCTTTTCTGTGATCTTCAGAGAGGTAAGAAAAACTAAGTGCTGCAACACGGTCTTAACAATATCGTCGTCGATCAAAAATGATTGCCTGGAACGTTATTCAGAAAGGTTGAAACCACCTGATAAACATTTTTCGAACCATCTTCTGCATTTTCTACTAGAAAATGTACCTTCAGTAAACACTTTCAATAAACTTCTACTTACTTCTGCAGAGAAGACGCAGATAAAGCTGTAAAGAGAATAGGAAACTCTTACGTACTTCAGAGGCATAAAATGAACTTTTCAGTAGCTATGGTAACACTATAGCTCCATATTACGCACAAATCTCTTCGTGGAGAAGTTATGTCGTATCTCCGTCCACGATCAAGAAATAACGATTCGGTCCTCTAAGAAGCAGACACGTTAATGCAAACGATTAAAACAATACATTCAATAGGTGAGGAGCGCCACAATAGAAAATTACCACGAATTTCAGGCAATTTTGTGAACAAAAAGGTTAAAGTAATAGTTATCAAAATAAATAGTAAGTAGAAGAAGAGAAAACTGATATACCATGCCGTATATACCGAAATACCATTATAGACATTACGAGTTAATTGATTTTGAAATAAATGTATTTGAAAGTGAAAATCAATTGAAATTTTATCATGGGAAAATTAAAATATTCGTATGAAATTTTAACATATAGAAACTGTTACATAGAATGTAAATTACCCATAAACACAAACCAAAATTTAATCTTAAGGAAAAAAGATAGAGGATTACTCGCTTACGTTCATATTATTTCTGGTTTGTTTTTGAAAGCGTTATACTCACTAAACGATGAGTTTTTCGAGTTAATACATTGCACATGAGATGTCTCTTTTCGAATTTCAATTTTCGTGATCGTCATTAAGGTGAGGTGGAACTGACGTTTGAATAGAGTATATTACTATCCCGCACACAATTGTGAACGAGGATACAATACTTATCATGAACTTTATTATAAAATTTACATAATCAAGTTCGATGTAGTATACGATTAAGAAGCATGACGCTGAGAACGAATCGCCGAGATAATGTTCTTTTAAATTGGGCAAAACAACTATATAATCTGAGTAAACTTTCAGAGACGTCTCTGCAATAATTACGAATATATTGAATGCGAGATTGTCTTGTAATGATTGTGGTTTTATCTCTATTTGGATGTTGAAGAAAACACACATCTAATGCCCAAAATCTCTTTTTAATGAGTTTTTTTCCTCCGTACTATAATGCTCTTAAGTACTTAGCAGATCGTTATTTATTTTGCTTTGAAGAACCACTTCTTTGGTGTTACATTTGAAGGCGTTTCTTCGTTTCGTTACGTCTTCTCATATTAAAATGCACTCTACCTGTCGATGTAATCGAATGATAATCCTCAGAAATGTTATTCGTTCTTTTGCGCCTTATTGGAAGAGACGCATGGAATGCCAGTTAATCCCTAAAGCGTTGCTTTCTCCCCCTGCTATTACCGCATCCTCCCCGCACCCGGAAACTATTGCGAGAGACGAAAACAAGTGAAAGCTGCGGCCTTGCTTGGGACTCCTTTGTAGAAGAGCTCTCGTGGGAGAAAGTCATCCTGGTTTCTATATATCATCGCTCTCTTCTATTTTTACCAAATATATTTCAGCTGCTAATTTGCGGACATCCGAAAAGAGTGGAATTAAAATTACTTTTCACCGTCGATATTTTGATTTCCAAAGAGATTCTCATTTAAGGACTTCATTACGTACGTCAACACATTGGAAACGCGAAAATTGAATGTTGCGAAAGAACTTCTGAATAGAGAATATAGTTCGGTATCTTTCATTGTTCTAATTTCCACAAATTTTCATATAACTCTGTGTAACGAGCAAGAAAGGACTAATAACGACTTAAAATAGAAAACGAAGTATATGATTTGGTTTCAACGCGTCCATTCCCAGATAGTTAGGCAAGAGCGAAATATGTTACCGACTCTTCAAAAGACATTTTTACATCCCTCAATTTCGAATTGAAGTGATAAAAATGACAAAAAAGACGTATCATATCCAGAAGAACCTGTTTTGTATTTGATGCTGTCCGTTTTGCTATTTTTATTTATATTTTTGATAAGATTCTCTGGTTAAGTCGAATATATTGTTATAGAATTAAAACGATAAACGAAATTGAAATAATAAACTCCGTTCTATTTAAGCATATTTATAGGAAAAATGTATTTTTATCTTTAAGGGGAAGAAACCGAAAGTCGATTATAAAGCTCAAAGAATCCAAAAATTACTCTTTTACCGGTTCACTTGGCTATGAATTATATTAAATTGTTTTAGATAAGTAACAGACATTCGAATCTACAAGCGGATCAATTAATAGCGATACAAAAGAGTTATAGAAAGTCCGCTCTTATAATTACCAAAAATTCAATCAAGACTGAAGAGGAGAAAGTTCATGCTAATCATGAATATTCGAAGTTAGACGGGAGGAGAGAGATTGGACTGTAAGAGACGCAAGTCAACTGCACCAAACTGGTAGTATTGTTTATGGTGACACATAGTGCCCTTGATCTTTGTCGCTGTATATTCACGGTCTACATTCAAATACACAGCAGTGAAAATGCTTATTCAATTGGAAGAGGAATATTATTTAGTTATTATTTATTCCATTCGTTCAATACAGCGTTAGAATACGTCAATGTTCGCTCGATTGCAAATTGGAAAACCCGATCTTTATAACACGCTCAACTAGTTTTCTTATAATTCTCGTCGCAAATGAAACCAATTACAGAGTTAATATTTCAAACCGGTTTGATCGATTATCGTAACTTCATGGTTAGTTCCTGTTCATAATTCTCAAGCAATCCAAAATACCCGGAATTGCAATAAAACATACGCAATTGCAAATAATTGCATTTGCTAATCCTAATAGGCACCTAATTTTTGGTAGTAAGTTTCATTCAACGCTGCTTAAAAGTAAATACATTGTTACTTTCTTTCGTTGAAATACGTGTAATGACCATTAGATAGATCGTGTTGATCAGTCATATATTTAACTCAAAGAAAATTGCTGAAGGGAAATGGTTGTGGGAAATAAGTAAACAAACCCCTCGACTCTTCTCGCAACTTTTGATTACGCAACCTTTCACTCGAAACGCATTTCTCCTCCGTTTCTTCTTCTTTTTTAATGGACATGAAATTACTTCCGCATTTTGTCCTAATCTAAAAGATCATAGATATTCAAGTTTGATTTCCTCATTAGTAAAAACAGATAAATGTTTTAAAAAAGAAAGCGAAGAAAGAAGAGAATAGAATAGCGAGAGAGATATTGGTGTCCCGACAATCGCTTGGTAAAGTTTGTAGGCTCTATTCTACTAATGAATATTTAAAATATTTATTTACAATATAATATTTACTCTACGTTCGAGGAAAATTCGATTTAAATTGAAATCTATTTTTGTTAAACTAATAATATTACCGATTAAACCTTATAGCGCTTAATATAGAAAGACTAATAAAGTGAATAGAAATTTCATCGACTTTAAAACCCGATCGGAAGAAGGGAAATAAGAAATTTACTAAAAATACGAATGTATTTCAGCGAAAGACAAGTGGAATTTTTAAGGAATTTAGATAATTTGAAACTCATTCAGACGTAACTATTAATCATGTAAATTCAAGAAATGTAGATGACTCGGTCCAAAGAAATACATCTCATCTCAGAAAAAGTTACAGAAAGCAACTACAAAATGAGTTCCTATAGGTTCTAAGGATTTTCAAAATCTTGCAACACCGTAAAATTAAGAGGGGAAATTTCTGAATAGAATGAGTGGTGGTGGGCCCACATAAAAACATGGTCGTAGCAAGTCGTCGGTTTCGACCTCCACTTTTGTTCGCAGTTTTCCATTGTTTGCCCTTCTCCTTTGGAGTTCAGTGTGATATCCACTTTATATCTCCAATGACAGTTCTCGCAAGATTGACTCTGCACACTGTCTTCTTCATCCTCCTTACATTGCATTTATGATAATGATTAATAATTTTGTCTTTATTAATAAACATTTATTCGTTTTTCAAATCGATAAAGTACTTGTATTTTCATTGTGCACAGCGAAATAAAACATTTAAGGCAAGAAAAAGTATACAATAAAAGCGAGGGTGGTATCCTTTCAGGATATGACCGATTATAGGATAAAGACCGGTGGGTGTACAGATTCTTGGTGCACAGAAGTTTTGGGTCAAAATAATTTTGTTTTCAAGAAACAGAAGACGTGAAAAGTCTATAGGACTACAAAATAAGTTACTCCGTTAACGATCAAAAGCACAACCATCTAGAGGGGCCTTCCTAAAATATCACGATTGCAGATTATTTAATAATAATAACGAACAGTGCATTACTTAAAATATTTCATTCTCATGGTCCGAAGACGTGAAAAATAAGAAATGGATAATATTTCAGAAACTCTTCCTCAAGAAAGTGAATCATCAAAAATGAAAGGAACCTTACGCAATCTTCTCTTCTTTTGAATCATTAATTTGGAATTGTGACGTCAAATCTCCATGTGCCAAGCGTACGAGTGAAAAAATTTTCTGCGATCGCCCTCTACTCTTTTGCGAGACTATTCTCGATAGCGATGTTCAACATCCGCAAATACAAAGTCCTTCGAGTTTTTCTCCATCTGCATTTTAAGTTCACAGAAAGAGATGGGTGATTTGGTTTGCGAATAATGTGAGAAAGCACCGTAAACTGCGCAGAATAGAATAACAATTTTTTTTCGCGAGAAAGTAATATAAAATGAACGCAATCTCATGGTGATATTTCGAAGAAAGGTCATTCGCTCATTTTGCCAGGGACGCGAAGATTGCTTTGAAGCAGTTTGTTTTAACACTCACCTCTCCTCCGGACCTTGACCATCGGACTTCCACAGATTATTTTGCCAACAGAAACATTTTTGTGAAAGGAGGATGGATGCAGACCAGGAAATGACAAAAGAAGCGGTCCCTGAGAAGGTTAAAAAAAAAACTTCTAGTTCTCCTTGTAAAGTGCTTCCAAGTAACAGTAGATTGTTTTAAGATATAATTAACAAAAATATTTTTATAGAAATATAGGCATATTAAACGCGAAAATATTATTTTATTGGATTCAGCCTTTTTCGAGTAAAAACAACTGAGTCTACTTTTGGAACACTCCGCGTGCATGTGGATTCTGAAGTGGGAGTTTTTTTATTAATCCAAAATTGCAGAATAGGGCATAATATTATACCGTTCACCAATCAGATACTTTTATTGAATATGAACAGGAAAATACAAATTCTCTATTAATCACCTCAGAATACAAACTGGTCGAGATTGGAAACCCTATTTTCATATAAAGAAGTTAGGGTTTAGCGATTTTATAAAACCTTATGAAGATTATTTTTAGCTAACTGTTTATGGTATATAAGTGCTTATACCCCGAAATAAGCAGATATTTTACAAAACTAAAGGAAAAATTTGTTAATAAATACCATAACTATTATAAATTGGCTGTAATTAAAAATTCATCGTGAACCCTTAAACGTTATTTCACTTACCATTGAGCATGGCAGCAATTGTTTAATTCTAATGAATGAAACTCCACGTTATAGTAGTCTGTGCCATCATTTTGTTTTCAATCGTTCGACCTTGGCCTAATTAAGTTTCTTCGAGAGTAAATCCCTGATGTATTCCACATTTCTCAGAGAGCGTTTCGCAATGATTACTTCTCCAGAAGCGTCGCCTCGGTCGCTACGTAACAAACGACCCGTATTACGTCACAGGATTGCGGCACGCCGTGGTATTTCGTTGGGAAATTTTGGTCACCTCAAAGCTATTCGCTAACGGAGGTATCAAACGATTTGCGAAGGAAATAATATGCGAATTGAAAATAGAGAAAAGTATATGATTGCAAATAAGATTATAATGATTTTCATTCTTACCCTCAGGACGAGGACATCTTTATTTAGCATCGAAAATCAATGATAACCTGGCTGAAAATATTGTAAACATAAAATGTGTTTGCAAAGGTACATAATAAATTACGTTCTAGATTCATTATCATATATTTTAGTATAAATGTGCTGTCACAATATATTTTAAATTAATGATCAATTCACTTGAACATAACAAGTTTATATTAGTTTAAGTGGAATGAAAAAGTATTAACTATCAAGAGCAAAAACAAAAAAGGATTTATTTGTTAAATCCTCCTTCTAATCTTTATGGTAGAATCGGAAACAAGAAATCTATCACTGGAATTCCAGAAATCCAATTTAATTAAATATACGTGTATACTCAGAAATTTTCATAACCTGTAATAATTTCCAATGAAGCAATCGATAATTTTCTTAGATTTTCCCGTCCCTCGTTTTTTCGTATTCCCGTTTTTCCCAGTCCGCGTACGAATTCCAAGCCACTTTAGTCCACTTATTAATACACTCCGATCGGAGCGTTATATTGATTATGAGCGATATTCAGTTTCTTCGAAGAAAAACAATCTTTTAACGTATTAACTAATCGATAGCTTATGACCACTAAGGATAATTGGTTTAGATATCATCTTACGTAGATACTAACCAATTTTGACTTCGTAAGTATTGAAAATGAGAAATTTATCAATCTTCCAAGAATTCCTTTGAAAAATATATATAAAAAACGCAAGAGTTAGTTCCATCAAATAGAATCTTACGCACGCCTTCCTGTTACTAATGATACAGCCACGACCAGAAAACTTTTAAGTTAAAGGTATCACTTTAGTCATTTTCACCCGGACCTATGAGAACATAACTCTTTTTGATTTATAATGTATCTACTTCTAATAGGTTTTTCATTTTTATGGATATCGATTTGAAAGACTTGTCCTCTAAGAAGCGAACGATGTTTTGTTGAGTATAGTCGTATGTTTGAAAGAGTGTTTGAGAGAAAATGGAAAGTAATGAACGAAAAGGAATAAAGATGAAAGGAAAATAAATGCCTTTAAATTTACTTAAATTGAACATTAAAATCAGCTTATAATTAAATGAAAATAACTTTTTCAGTAAATCGAAAAAATATCCTTAATTATGCTTTTAATTCTAAGGAATTATTAATTCAATCCGAGGAAAATAATATTAATTGTAAATATACATATATGAAACTTTATGAATCTTAATCGTTATTGGTTATTAATTGCGAGAAGTAAGCCTTTGTTCAATAGTATTATTTTAATATTCCAATTAAGAGAAGATTAAGATTTAAAAGAGACTTATGATGTTATTCCTTATTTTACTATTCTCTATCGATACCGTATCTAAATGTATATTGCAACGAAACAAGAGCATATTCATATCAAGGGGTAGAATATACTTACCCACATCTCATAAAAGAAAGGAGAAAAAAGAAAATACTTTCTTAGTGTAGCTATTGATGACGAATTTGTGGGAATGTAATATTTTGGTTACTGATTTAACACCATAATTTGATTCCATTAATCGATGTTGATGTTGTTGTCGCGTATAAGGCCTTCGCAAATAGACAGAAATTCTTTCCACACAATTACAACTCACTCGGTATCATTCATCCCTTTGATTGAATTTCCTTTAGGTTTTAATGTAGGAAAAGCTGCCTATTTAGTTGCTTCACAATCGGATGTAATTTTTTGCTACACACTTTCACTAAACACTTTTAATTTATTCAAACAATCATAAGAATTCAAAAGGAAATGCCTTTTGAGAAAAGTATATAAAATTTCCAATCTTAAAAAGAAACTATTCACAGAGGAAAATTATTTTCGTTGAGGATATTTAAGGAATTATAAATCGTTTCCTGAAACTAAGCTTTCGTTTTTAAAGATAAAATCTTTCTAATTGTCAATTCTTCCTAAAATTCTGTAGTATCAAATGTCAAGTATGAAAGTTCGGACGGATTATCAAAATTAGAAATAATTTTGATAAAAAAATTACATTTACAACAGATTAACAACTAAATGACACATAAAATTAACACTCAAAATTTAAAACAATTCTCAAGTTCTCAAGAAAAAATAATGCGAATTAGTCAAAAAGGGTCCATTATGACTGTACGTAATCACATTCTTGTAGTGAAGAGATCTTTAAACATTCAACTAATTAATATAATGTAAATATTTATTAATAACTCTGTAAAATTATTCCTATTTCAACACTTCAGATTTGGATATAGAAAGTGGTTTTTATTATTAATCTTAAATTATTAATATCTCCTAACTTAGTAGTCTCAGAGTTTATATCACCTAACTCGGACGTATTCTTGGTTCGGAGTAGTGTACTCCATAATCTCAACTATTTCCTTGGTAACAAAGATATAAAAGGTTATATTTGATAAGGACCTTATCTACGTAGGTGTGATTTCTAACGACTTTGCATTCCCCATTAATCTGCAAATATCTCACGATTATTAAATCAATCCTCTGAAAGTAAGGAGTAACAGATAAGGAAGTAAACCACCTCATACATAGCATTGGTTTTCTACGCTTCATATACATACTTCGAATCATAAATAAACTTTAATTTTAAAAAGTTGCATACGTTTAAAATCTGTAGAAATTTTATCGTAATATTTAATAAATCAATATTATATTATTCAAATATTTCAATTAAAAGATCAAAAAAAATTATTCCATGGATTAAAAACATATTTATTTACATTCTGATTAACTGCTCTAATCACTATGATATAATTCAAGGTCCCGTCTAAAATAATGGATTATTCTTCAAGTTCTATTATGAGTTTATAATTTCCCCCTTTTCTCTTGAATGTGCGGAAATTTAACTTAATTTATTATATATTTATTAAATTTAACAAAATTAACTTCTCTTGTTTATTATATGTGTCTTCCATCAGTCACTTTTAGTTTTACTTCCGATGCAGAGCACTAAGTCCTCAGTTTATCTCTTCAGATACCACCTGAATGTTTGATATGCCCATTAGAACTATATTTTGGTTCCCCCAAATCTCTTTAAAATGACTCCTATCTAGTCCGATATATATAATACGATATGCTCAACTTAAGTACTATCACATGGCCGTTAGAGCAACAGAAGTTATACATCTTTTAATGCGAATTATATTAATACGATTAGGCACAATAATTATCTAAGAAAACATGAAATTGTGTTTTCTTTTTTGGAGTATTGCAATGAATGGGACTTTTGAGATAACGGCAATTATTTTCTATCAGTGAAACGGAAGATTTAAGAGAATCTCAAAGGAGATGATACCGAGACGAGGTCATTTGTGCGGATGACCCTGTGGCAGTCGGAAGTACAGTTGGGAAGGACATTTCTTCAAATTTCGATCCGTTTCCGCGTTTTTGCAATCAACGCCATTCGCTGTCCTAAAATTGTATAGAAATGGGCAAAAGAATAGTTTTTAAATAAATTTTCAACAAATCAAGTCGAGTAAATCGAAGTAATGAAAAGCAGCAAATCAGAATTCCCCCTTTAAGCTGAAAAGTTTTAGAAATTGAAATTTATGATCGCCATTTCAATTATATAACTTATTTTCTTCAAAGTAATCGATAAATATAAATAATCTTTTACAGAGGATATGGTTATTCATCGTAGTTTATTCGTTCATAAGGAAAGATAATATTGAGTTAGTGACGAATCAGCACTTATCGCTTGCGGTTAAATAACAGTAAAGATAATTATCTAGTATTTAAAAATAGAAAAAATCATCTAATCACAGATATTTATTATTCAAATATTTGGAATAATGTCACAAACAATGTTGATAGCACTCCGAGTTTTTCTTTCACTAATACTTGAAAGTTCCCTTTGTATCATGAAACTGTTACACATACTCGTTACAGTTATTCATCAAGAATACGTAGCGCAAAGTTGAGGCCGAAGTAGTGGATTTTCTTCACTCACTTCCTTCTTTCTCTTGAAAACATAAACTCGTAAAATCCTGTTTGTGTAACTCGCGTACATGTCTAGAAATCTCTTGAGACGAATTTTGAATGAAACTTCACTTATTTCACCACAACAATTAACTCGATCTTAATTTATTTGGATCGATATTAAAAAAAAGACAGTCAAAAGAAGTTGCAAATCTCCTCACGTTAATCACACGCGAAAGGTTTTGCTTAAAGGTTCATAAAGCGACATTATAATCTAAATGATAAAGATGAATTGTGAAGATTTATTGAAATATATCTTTTGGTTCAAGCATCGATTCATACAGTTCCCTTTTTTAATTTTGTTAGCCTTGCCGATCACTCGTTTACGCAAGTCGAGGCAGTTGCAATTATTTTTTCAGTGGCAACCAGTTCTCTAAACTTGTCCTGAGAACAGGAAGTGAATGAAGAAGGTCATATAAAGGTCGATCTGAATAAGACTGCCAAAATGCTCAATCTTCATTCTAAGCACTTTCAAATACAGGATCGTTCATTTCAGTCACGCTTTTCCTGTATAGACAACTCTTCTCTAAGAAGAGATATCCTCAATGTTTACAAACAGTCACTGATGTACAGAAATACTTAGAATGTAAGCAATTAATTAAATTAATTAATTCTAATAATTTCTCCAAAATCAAAATTAAACCAATAATAGAAGTATGAATTTTAATTTATGATAAATTTCGTAAATAAAATATATTCTTTCGACGCGTTTTTATGATTATTTATGCATTGAAACAATCTATAATTAATTAGATTTTATCTTATACTGTACAAAAATTTCAAGGTCTATGTGCTATTAATTAATTTGATACTTTTGGTTTTTCGATAAAGATTTTATTTATTTTCCAAATTTTTACTTCAAGGAAACGAAGTATTACATAATCAGTATCCACTTCCGAAACTGTCCCAAACATAAACTATAATCCAGCCAAAAATTCACGAATTGGATATTAATACGCCCAAAAAAAACAGTAAATATATCTTTCTGGAAGTAACTCAGAGTTTCACTCAGGAAGGTTTTGAAAATCCTGTCATTTTCTCAAACCGTGAGAAAAAAATTCCAAAAACACAATCAATTTGCTATGAATATCTTATAAGACCAATTTAAAATCGCTACGATTGTGCAAAAAAAGCATTTAAATATTTTAGAACGAGTATATCAATATATAAAAGTTGGTGAACATACGTAAAGAAATTTTAAGTCCCGAGAAAATTAGCATTTAATATTCTGAACCATTGACAGATGCGGAGTTTCTTTTTTTTAGAATAAAATGAGTAATTGAGATAAACTCATAAATTATCATGAATTGTTTTCCAGAACTTAAATTACATAATTTGTACGTTCAAAAATATTTAAAATTGCTTTAAATTTCTGTTGATGTTCATTCTATTTTTAGTGGAAGGGTTCCATGTAAGAAAACATTTATTAGTCTTGATCTCCCCTCTAAATAAACATATGTACTATACTGTTATTACTATATCAAAGCCAACAGAACTTCGTTTGAGTCATAGTATTTCAAACATATCATCAGTAACATCGGCGAAAGTAGGCTTTCTTCCTTTTCTGCTCATTTAGCCTTCAATAAGAAACATTTGCAACGATGAATGGCCGGCAGACCTTGATGGCGTTTTCGTTGTTAAGGAAACGTTCCATTTTACGGCTTCCTGCTTATTTCAAAATATTTATTTTTTTAACATGTAAGAAAACGAAACAAATGTTATGGAAATATTTTCTCTGTAACGACAAGGGATAGTCATGGAGACGGAATCACTCAAAATACTTTACCGAACAGGAATTATTCGTCTTAAAATCTTATATACCAGCACGATCTGAATATAAACATAGCGAATGTTTTTAATATATTAATGTAATGTGTGTATGACTGCATCCCGTGCAAAGTAAAGATTTATCGTAAACGTTACAAATATTAAGGAAAGAAAATACTTTGAAATTCTTTAAAATAACAAGTTTTTGAGTTTAATAAACAACAATCTATCGTAAAGGTTTCTATTCCCATGTTCCGTTTTTCTCACGAATCTCTACTCAAAGATGCCTTTTCAAATTGACCTTGACCCTTTTTGGAATAGGAATAAAACACGTAGATTTGGAAAAGTTCAGCTAAATCAATTCGATCGATTCAATTCTTAAGGCAGATTAAATAATTTTATGGAAGCGATTGTTTTGCGGAGAGGGCATTTCTATAAAAAGGGCATTTTGAATTTCTTCGGTAAATCGAAGAAAATATTAGAAGATGAATATTCTCGTAATTAATTGAACCTATAAGACATCTTTCTTTCGAGAAGGAGCGGCAAGGTTAATATTGCCGTTTCTTCATATTTAATGTTTTCGAAAACAAGAAGGATAAGAGCATATTCGTAAAGTCATCCAAAGGAATTGTTAAGAATTACAGAATATTCTTAGTTGGGCATCTAATACTAATAGGAAATGTAGCTCCTCATTAAATTATGATGATGATTAATGAAATAGAGATGTTTAGTTTTTAAACGATTCACAAAGAATTTTCTCTCCCATTGACTGAAAATCTAGAAGCTATTGCTTCCGAAATGTCTGAATGCAATAAATTATTTTCTTTTCTCTAATATTTAGATAAATCAGTTATTTTTAGATAATCAGCCAAAATTTATCAGCTAATCACACTAAGCCTTAATGAAAAATAAATCATTTGTCAAACACCTATAAAATTCTAACCTTCGAAATGGATCTATTTGTATTCATAGAAGAATTAATCAAAGTTTTGAAATGACAGTACCCTCTCTTCAATAATTTAATGCATGGAAAATTTACTAAAATTGAAAAAGAAACTCCAAGGAAGAAATAGATAACGGTGACTTTCTTCTTAGATTTGAACGATACTCTTTATATGAACATGGATATTGAGAATATTTCAAAATTACATATTAAGATATGTAATTTAATACAATTTATAAGGTAATCAATAGTTTCTGATTTCTGTGCATACAATATATTAAGTTCCTTTTGATCTATTTCAAAGTAATTTTTCGGTGTAAATTTTTGTATATCAATGTATATTTAGCTGAAAATCTTATTATTGATTAGGGATAAGATTCAAATAAGAACGGTTATGAACGTAGTTTTTTTATCTCCACAGCAAGGCCTCACATATACCGATTCAACTTCATTTGGACTCTACCCTGGACATGCTATCACCGAGTGATTTCTGAAAAAAAGCTGTTTTGGGAAATATCATTGGGAGAGCATTCGAACCTTGCCCTAAATCACACAGGAGATTCATACAAAATTTAGAAAAAAAATCAATGTGTCTCGTGTGTGTTTCGAGGACAAAAACTAAGATGAGATGAGGAGGTAGGGCGTGGCACGGCTGGAGTTTTGTAGACGTTACAGCAGACACGAAGCCCTACCACGAAAGAACGTTGCTATATTTTAAAATATGGGTATTTGTTTTTATGATCAACTGTAAAAATCTATTTGGGTAATAAACTTTCAGTGGTAAGCCATGGCTACTTTGGTGCGTCTCTAGTAATGGGCTTGTGTATGCACGAGTGAGATTTTTTCTTTGATGTTACGATTTTATTGAAAATATCGTTCGCAAATTCCATGGATATTGTTAAGTTATTTAATACTATTAGGTACCGGTGGCGATATCATTTTAAATTGTGTGAATTGTTGACTACGCCTTACTTAACAATGAACAAGGACAGATATTACTGCAGCTAATAACAATATTAATTGAGAGCGAAACGACTACCGAGTGAATATTCATCATCTTCACCACAATGTATTCCAATGTCACTTGGAAATTATATTGATAAACATCGATGATTTTCGTGAGGGTCACGTTTGGAAAAAAGTGAATTCAGCGTTAGAGGGAAAGTAGGTCATCGAAGGCTGTGACCTTCTTAAAAGCACGAACCTTCTTCACGGGTGCACTAATGTGAAGACGAACACACGTGGAAGCGATGGGGTCAATCCCCCACACATCACATACGAACAAAAAGAGTGGCATTGAATTTAAACGAGCAATGAGGAACAACAACAAAATTTCACGTCACTTTGGTAATATTTATCGATCTCGAATCGCTGAACAATTTCCTTCGAAACGAGCGAAAAGATACTGCTACGGGATAAGAAAAGGTTCTGAAAAAAATACCTAACTTGTAGATGCGCAAATTTCAAAACAGCAGAATATGCCCCAATAATTTAATAGAGAGAATTTATACTTTTAACCTAAACGTAAATATTCTAAATCAAATGAGAGTAATTTTGATTGGTATTAGTGATATCACATGACATAGTAACAATAACATAAACAATATACATAAAATAGTAAAATTACTATTATAGGATATAAGTAAAATTTCTCGAAGGGAAATTATAAGCATGAATAGTAAACTAAAAGCAAATCTATCATCGCTGAGAAATAATAACATTAACAAGAAAATATTCCATAGTTAAAAGATTTTCTATTCATTGATAAAAATAGTAACAAACTTCTCGTACATTAGGGTTATCATTCTTAAAACTAAAAACTGAGAAGAGAATTGATCCCAATTTTTGTTCAACTTAGATACAAAGATCTATGTCGTGTTCCATGATTAAATATAATACATTATCCACAATAAAAATGTTCAGTGTAATGCCCTAAACGAATTCTTTGACCGTTTCGAATCTTTGCTTTCATGTGAGTGCAAGGATCGAAAAATTTTGTTTGATCAAAGGTATTTTCTTTAAAGTGATTTATCCTTCAAAGATAATGTTTTCATTTTGTCATAAACGATGTACGTCCAGAATGAATGCAATATAAATATCCAAATAAAGATTCGATTTTGGATTATACATCATGCGTATAAAACTACCTATGACATTTGGAGCTCGATCTTTGCAAAATGAATAGAGGAAAATTTCTGTGAATTTCATTCGATTTTTAGGTTATTTCGGTACATAACCTATACCAACCAATTACCTAAAATCCTATTCTATAAATATCGATTCCATAATTACTGAGGAAATAAAGCATTAGTTTGAGTGCCTAGATTTATTTCTTAATTTATTAAAGTTTTATGATACTGAATGCGATGATGATTTGAAAAAGATGAATTTGTAGAAAGGAATCTTTGAGTAATAACAGATCAATGCCAGTTCTGAGACTATCAAATTCCTTAATATTTAGTTATGGGATCAAAGGACTATGATGATATAAAAGTATAACATATGATGACGTTTTCAAATATGAGATTTAGCAAACCTAATCATATTTGATATTTTAAATCATAAGAGAATCTTTCTCTAAGGTACCCGAGACTATGTTTGAAGATCAAGAAAGATATATTACTCTCAAAAATCAATTTGCCATAAATCACCTAACATTTTTGTTTGAGAAGACATTTTGTTTAATCGAATATATACTTTTTTTAGTAAAGTGAAATAGTATTACAAACTCTGTTGAATACAATTTTTGGCAATTTTTCAAAATTACCGATAATTGGACGTTTCATCAAATAAATTGTTTTGAATTCTTTAAAAATATAATGCATTCCTTATATTTATTATTACTAAAAAGTTTGATTATTATGTTCAAAAAATTAAATCACTTCAATGCGGTAAACGATATTAGGAGAGAATAATGAAACTCTTGACAATCAATCAATTGATACGTAACGTGTTCGGTATTCTATAAATATATCATTTTCATTGATTTTTTAATTATTTGTCTGAAAATAATATCAAAGCCGATAGTAAAGATTCACATAAAAATGCAAAGAAAATTTAAGGTTTTTGAGATAAATATGTCAGATTTCTGATTTTAGGAGAAAACATAAACTGTACGTGAACTGATTCATGACAGACGGCTTAATCAAAAAAGAATCCGTGAGATTACGTGACCGATTCCACGCCGCAAATGATAGCAAGCTTTGACACAAAAGCATCCAGAAGGAGAAAGTGGGCGTCTATCGGACTTACATCATAAGACGTGGATAGCGTGGTTGAAAAGTTTTTGCAACTTTCTGCGACGAATGTAAACAGAAGTCTGCTCCAGTATCGAATTTTTTCCTTTAATATGTTTTACATGTTATAGATGATATACACTTCATATAATTTGAAAATGTAACGGAAATTTCGGAAAACGGAAATGAATTTAAAGATAAGAGGATGCATATTTTATTTATCTTAAAGTTTCAATCTTACTGTAGAATGAAGTAAAGAGATTTCTTATCTCAATGGAAAAAAGTTTCAAGCTGCAAAGAAATATTTATATTTAAAATGTTGTATGCTGAAAGTGATAAAAACGGTATTTTAGTATCGGATGAATTTCATGGCGTATGTATTCATGTCTTTACCATTAATTACAATCGGGTACATCAGTTTAAAGTAGTCGTACATCTACACAAAATAAGAAACGCTCGAGTTATCCTTTTGAGGATGCTAAAAATTATTAACGCCACCCTTAGAACAAGGTTGGAAGATATAAGAATCATACACGAGTAGTGCATACGAATTTTATTCTGCTTTCTGATTAGCACGAGGCATAGAGTTTTGGAGGAAATCTATAAGGCACGGTTACCACTTTTTCTCTTAAAGGAAAAAAAAGTGAGTCATCTGGTAGACGCAGACGATATTCAACTATTTTGGCCATTTTCCATAGGAATCATGAGAATTTTACGACTCATGAGACGATAAAATTAGTTAGAAAAGTTTCATTCCCAAATATTAAAACATTGGCGCGTTGTATAGCGTTTCTATGCCAATACCGCATCGAGATTTCCTATCTTTACCCCTTTCCCTGCTCAATCCATTTCTTTTGTCCTATATGAGTTTGAATAAGGTTGTACCAACTGCTAATCGTACTGATAAAGCCCAACAATACAAAGTGGGTCTATGACGAAAGATTACAGTTGAGAAGTAACATAAAAGAACTTTATTTTTTACCCCATTATTTTTCTTCCAAATAAACATTTATTAAGCCAATCAAATTCTAAAAGCGGCAGATATAAGCAAATCTGTTGCTCACAAATTCCACACATTGGAATTCTCTTCTATGTCTAAAGGCATACTTTCCATGAAAAGGAGTGGAATGAAGCAAAAACAGGTCGTTAAAGTGTAAAATCGAACATCATTAATCTCAACATACATGCCAATATATACAAAGGTACTGTACGAATATTTTAATCTGTCGTAACAATAAGTGAAAAAAATTTTGTTAACTGTACTTATATCTTCTAATACATAACGCATAATATAATTTGCATCCTTTCACTCATTCGTTCTACTTGGAATGCAATCGATCCTCTTCTTTTAGGGTTTCCTAGTTTGGACTCTGACGTCAGGGAAAACAACTAAGTTGAGTCGATGATACAATAGTGATCAGGTCGATTGGGATTACATCAGAGAAAGTAAATTAAAGGCGTCTCCTTCTTCACCTTTAAAGATGAAAAATAAGACTACTTCTTTCTACATCAAATACTTGTAGTTCCGCATAATAATGACATAAACGCACAACACCATTAACATTTCCTCATACGTGAGTTGTTTTTTATGGTTTCATCAGCTATCACTTCATTCCATTCGTATATTTAGAAATCTCGGCCATTGCAATAAATTAAAATCGTTAAAATTGAGCATTTAATACATATTGCCCGAATCATTATTTTAAAAAAAATTGGGTGTTGTGTAGATGTGTTTAGAAGATATTTATTTCCCCCCTCCTTCAAATCATCCGTTTAAAGTTGTTAGCCTGATCGAGTCCCTCCCCTCCGCTCCAATAAGAAGGTGAACTCTGGTCCTTTGATGAAGAATAAAGTTTAATATATTTAATCAATTTACCCTGCTATTTGGTCAATTTTCCAAACGTCAAAGTTTGAAGGATATAGTATAGATATATTCTATACATAGAATTACCTGGCTTTCGTACAGATACGGAAAGAAGACACCTCACAAAACCTCTATTTTTGGTATATTAATAAAACAATTTATTTGTCTTATTTACAATATAAATATAAAATCTAATAATATAAGTTCATTGACAAATTCTCCTGGGCCCGATTGTCACCCGTTGATGGAAGTAGCAAATGAAGAATCTGGTTTCAGATTATCTTTCAGTGCTTTAAAGTAAGCTTTTATATAATAACTCACAAACACCGCAATAATTTAATTTATTTAATATACTATAACATAAATCTTTTGTATTTTTAATATAAAAAGCCACGTAAAAAACTTTAACAGTTTTAATTAATGCGACTTTCTCTATTTGTGGATATCGTTCATAAAAGTTGGCTTTAAAATTGATTTGCGAACTTATTTCAGTCCTATGTATTCTTTTTTGTGAGCGAAAGAAAACTATTTCCAATCGGAAATAAAATCATTCGGTGCATAACAAAAAGCGTCTGTTCACATCGTATTCTGAAGAAATTCTTTTCTACCTGAGTCCTCATTTCCTTCCCTGCTTATAACTTAGAAAGTGGGGTATAGCAATGGTGCGTCGATTAGATTTCCGTAACAAGAGAACGTTCACACTGGAAAAGATATGTTATGTAGAATTGTGTTACAGTTACTTTATTTAGTTCAATATGCCCGACATAAACAACTCCAAAAAACAAAACAAAACACATAAAAATATAAAATTGATGTTTTCCCTATTCAATTTTATTTTATGAATATTTGATTCCATTGATCTTAATATTTTCATTATTTTGAGAATTTCCATCATAAAATGTAATATAAAATAAGTTGGACTTTATTTTTCTTAAAAGTCGAATTTTTCAAACTTAAATATTCTATATTCTCATACTTTTTAATGAAAAGTAACAAAAGAAAGAATATTTAAATAATAATTTTAACACTGTTTTGAATATGATGAATAATTAATCAACTGTGGAATCAAATACAACTTTTAAAAGTCTATTGAAGATATAAATAATTCTAACTCTATTTTGAAATACAAGACCTCTAAGACGAATAATTAATTACAATTAACGCATCTTACAAGGATCCAATATGATTGTCAGACTTAACCGTCCTTTCCACTTAACAATTTGGTTTCTATATTGATTTGAAATAGCCATGGATATCGTTAATAGCTCATTTCATTTCGTGGATCCAAAAATCGGTTAAATTTGACAATTATCGTGCTAATTATTTACCAAAATTTTTCTAGAAATACAGAAATGATCAATATGAATTTACTCTTTCATTAATACTCCGCGGCAGTGTTAAAAATCATTAAACGCTAAAACCTTTAAGGTTTGAAGCCTTAGCATTGAACTCCTTACGTAAAGCAAGAAGAGACACATAAAAAGGAATATAAGAATGGTTACGTATGATAATTGGGATTAACAAAATGGGATTAACAAATGATTGAAAAATGTAAGAATTTGATTCTTTTGTTTAGGGACTAATCAAATGATTATTTCTCTAGAAGTAAATATAATAAACTATCAGTATCCGTCACGTATAATGCATTTTGAAATAAAATAGGATTATAAAAAACATACTTAGGTATTTTAATGAATTATAGTTTACAAAACCTATTTATTGTTGACAATACCATAAAAAGTTAGAGTTGATTTTTTAAAGCTTAATTTACAAAATTCAAATTCATAAATATCGGCCTTATGTTGGGATGAATGTAGTATTTTATGATTTTAATATGAGAGATCAATATTCACAACTCGTGCAATCTGGAAGAGCTATGCGGGTTGCATAAGATATCGGATATGTTACCATTGAGTACTTTGAGCTATTCACTGAAAAACGAGATTCAATTGATTATATATACGTACATATATATTTCTGGCGAAATCTATACAATTTTTCGTAAAGGATTCATTTACCATCTCATCATCTGAGGGCAATTAAATTCCTGCAATGAACTGCAACGAAAAACGAAACAAATATCTGAGAATGAAAAATTCCTCGAAAACCTCACATTATGCTCATTATTGCATAATTTTAGAGAATTTAATCAAATCAATTATAAAAAGGTAAAAAGCACATTCTAATTTCATTCCAGGTTCATCTATTTTTTGACGCCTTAAGCAATTCGAGTAATGAGTAACCGTTCATGAAGCTATCATCTCTCAATGTAAGGGAAGATCAAATACACTGAAGTCTAATTTAAGTTCCCAGAAATTCCACGCTCGATACATCATACGCGATGCATTCAAAAAAGTGATAAGAAAATAAAAGGATTTCGACACACAAGGCCAAAAATAAAAATTTGATCATTATTAGAAATACTGCAGCAAGAATTTTTATTTTTCTTGTCGCAATCACCTCAAGGCACATTCCACTCTTCCATTTCTATATTTGGGAGTTCTCATTGCACTCATCACTTTCTCTTACCTATTTCTATTCTTTTCATGTTAATGTCTCTCGAATTCGAACTTTCTGGATCGCAAACTCTCCTTCCTTAAGCACTTGAGTAACATCATACGTATTTCCTTCATTTTTAAAAAAACTCTCAAATGATATTTAAATAAATTTCGGAAATCCTCTTATGAACTAAAAACAATTTCTTTCCAAAGTTTTTAATTTAATATTTGATTACAATAAGGAATTTCTTGTCTTCCCTTCAACCATCGATTCCTTAAGAATCAATTTTCCCGACCGATCAAAATAGAAAAATTAATCTATATCAAATGCATATATATCTTTTAAATCGAATTATAATACGCTCTTCTACTGACATTCGACTTATGTATTTGATTTCATAACCGTAGAAACTCGAGAAGCCCTCAGAAAACAAAAGGTTTCCGAAGCCTCATTGTCGATGGCCCAAATGAACGAAGTGCAGATGTATGTAATGAAGGAGAGAAGGAGTTAATTATTGTGTTTAAGAAAAAAGTGCTTAAGACAATCGGGAAAATGATTAATAGCAGAGAATGCCCGATGGTATGCATTTGTAAAATGCGAGGAATTCATGCACTGGAAATGGGTAAAGATACCGCATTTTCAATGCTCGGTTGATATCTTTTCTCAACAAACAACATAAACAGAGAGAAGAAATTTTCCTTAAAAAAGGTTTGGAGATAAATACGAACAATTCTGCTTCCTTCTAGAATTTTCAAACAAAAGGCAAATCAGAGTAAAAGCGAGGAAATGACACAATCTCGAAATCCTTGAAATCGGACAACTCCCCGATTCTAACAAAGAATTAACGTGGTTGATAACCCGTGAACTGTTTCTAAACTTCATTTACTTTCAGCTATTCTACGAAAAAATGAGACTTTGGAGATGATGGTCTATGCGGCCGTGTCCTAAGGCCCACAAGCGGAGATGGGATTCGAACAAATTCAGGGCATAGAAATACATGTAAATAAATTTCCAAGTAAATCCATATTTAGGAGCCGTACAACTTCGAAGACCATGAACTGCTAAATAACTTTCTTACGTAAGTTATTCCTCGTGTACCAATAGACTCTTGCAGGGAAAGTTCATCAAAAAAATAAAATAACATTGATATCTATTTCAAAAGACCGCAAATTTATTCGCGGTTAAAATAAAATAAATGTATCTTAAATGAATTTATCTTGATATCTTGTTAATTGTAAGTGAAATTATCTACATATACGCATTACTTAATCAGGGAGTAATAAAATTACCTGTAGAAAATTTGGCACCCCTTCCTGTATTGTGATCATTTATATAATTAAAAAATGCTTTCGAATAAACATATAATAAATCTTTAAAAAATAATTGAAATTGTGCCACACTTTCTAGTATGTTTCAACTCGGTTCAGAACATGTTTTCTTTTTCATACAATGCAAGAATCTATAAATTTTAAAAATTGCCTCTTCACTTTTGGAAATTTTAAATTGCATTTTGATATTTTTTCATTCGAAGTATCGTATTGCACTATTTTTGTTACGCTCCTCCTTTGAGAGGTTTTTGGGGGCTTCCCTCTCCACTCGGGTGAGGTACATTACACGTACTTTCCCTCCCCTTAGACTCTCCAGGTATATACTTGTAGATATCAATAATCAGAGAACCATATTCATTAAAATTATCAGATTATGAAAAGGTAGTTCTCATCAAATAATAATGATAATTTTCAGTTTTATATGGGAAGTGATGAAAATTAAATTATTTTATGTTATTTATACCGAATCTTAAACAGAAAATCAGAGATAAAACTTATTTAAAATATTCTTTTATAATTTACCCATTCCATTGCAGCTTTCAGTATTTGGAATGCTTGTGCCTCATCATGAATGGTGAAATTTAATTACTAAATTCGCCGATGCTTATCTCCCGCGGTTGGTTGGTCGAATAAAATATCATAAATTGTATTGAAGACTTATATTGAATGCTGCATTACCGATGGAGATAAGAGTCGAATCTTTTATTCTCGAAATGTCGAAATTTATATATCTGATTAATTGATAATCACATATAAATCGCGAAGTGAGTTTTCCTAATACCAAGTGATATATATTAATGAACCGTTGAGAATTATAGCTTTGAAAGATATAAAATTTGCCGATATTTCAGATTATCAATATTGGATTAATAAATTGATTTAACCCAATTTTCCTTACTAGTTTCAAAATACGTAATTAAAATTACTTATTTAATGAAATATTGAATCTAATTTCTAATATAATAATTTGAATAATAAAAACAACTTTGTAAATTTCCAGAGAATAGTTTAGTAATAGTAGTACAAAGTTGTTTTTATTACTATGGCATTCCATACCTTCTCATATTGATTTCATAATTTCAGAACTTTAGAGGGCACAATTGACAGAATACGAAAAATTTAGGACGATCATTTATCATGATTATAACACGGTTTATCTGCTACTAACCCAATAATGTGATTTAAAAATGCCAAAATTTATCAACTAATTAAAATTATTACTACAACACTAAATATGATATTAAAACTGATGTAAATGTCTACACCAAAGATGAAAGTTATACATGAATCTAAAATACCTATACCTCATTCATAAGAATAGGTGTTGGATGACACCCGATTCTTCAAATATCTTCTTTTCGCCGAACAGTAAATGAAAGAGCAAACGAATTCAGCAAAGCATCTCATCAAATATTTATTCGTTGCGTAATGTCGAGAAATAAATTGTTTTCTACGAAGAGAGAAACAGTATTCCAAGTGATTCCACACAATATCCAAAGGTCTAAACGGCCCTCAAACGAGAACAAACGCTGAACACCTTAACAAATCTTTCTTCTCGAGAAGTATGACGCAATGAAACATCGCACCATAATTACGCATCCCTTCCCAGCATGCACTTCTCTCCTCAGTGTCACGCCATCAACCGGCAGTGGTTTACGAGACCAAATGAAAAGTATTTTGACTTAACCTCGAAAGCATGACGATGAGTATTTTGAAAGCTATAAATTTCGATACTTTTTTAAAAAGTATTGCATGCAATTCATTCGAATGATTTAAGGACAATAAGATTGAAATATCACGCACTAAGCTACTCTCAAAATGAGATGGAATTTCTAACAATCCCTAGAGGAAATTATTTTTATCGTGTAGATACCATGGCTTGCAGAAATAAAACAAATGGTAAAAAATTATGAGTATTAATAAAATTACTTATACTTATAAGATGGAATTATTGAAAAAAAAGTTC
Source organism: Pantala flavescens (assembly GCA_020796165.1). NCBI lineage: Eukaryota > Metazoa > Arthropoda > Insecta > Odonata > Libellulidae > Pantala > Pantala flavescens. The sequence goes on from CM036882.1 coordinate 21,275,405, forward strand.
ATTAGAACTGGGCCTCTTAAAGTTTGTCAAAATGTGGACGATAAAATGCAGTATTTTTGGTATTAAATACTTATAAGGAGTAAAAAATTCGATACTGGAAATGCAATTTCTTAAATTTAAATTTTATTCGTAAAGAAGTTGAAATGCGAATTGCAAAATTCCTCTAGTTAAAATTGTGGAGCAGTATAATCAAATCAAATGCCCTCAAATCCGCTGAAAAAAGGCAAGTTGATGTTTTTAGATTTTGTGTAGCATTTGATAAAATATTGCACCATGAACAACAATATATAAATAGAGATGGAAAAGTAAATAACTGGAAAATATTTTCTATCGAATAAAGAATTTGGAAGAATACTGGTCAATATAAGCTTCAAAATCGTTAAAATGTCCTCAGGAGTATCATAGGCAAGCATAATTTGACCGTTACTACATTGTATACTGCTTGTCCTTTGTATACGTATACTGATGACCTTCGTATTGATGGTAAAATCGGAACATTTGCAAATGACGAGTTGAGTAATATAAAGTGCTCTTGATATGGGAACACTCAATTGATTTAGATATTATCATCAAATGGGGCTATTATTAGAAATTAGAGCTGAATTAAACTAATTTTCCGTCGTTAAATTCATCGAAATAAATTAAATTTCGGTATATTATTATTACAGTATCTTTGGTAAAAACCTTAATACAGTTGAAGTATCGTGATATAACCCTCACGAATAATTTAACATGATTCACCCAAATTCATATTATAAGTGGACAAGCACTTAAGAAACTAGGCTTCGTTACGAGAATAAATGGAGGGAAGCAAATGCCCGAGAGCAATTTTACTTTGCGCAAGTCAGGCCTCACCTTGAGTTCGATTGTATTAAATCCTTCCAGTAAGTGTTACATTCATGAAATAAAAAAAGTACGGAGGAAAGCGATTCTCTTAAAGAAATGTTACGACAAAGCAATGAGCTGCTTCAGAATACTGATAATCTTAAGAAGATCGACGAAGTAATATACTTCATAAATATAACGAAAGCAGGTTCTTGGAAGATGCAGTTGATATCATTCGTCCTTCCTATGAAATTGGGCGTCGCTGTTCCGTAGTTATCATGAGAATCGTATACGTGTCGCTTTAAGAATTCGTATTTCTACCAATAAAACCCATAGGTAATGGTTCCAGAACCATGGCTATTGCAAATACAGATTAATGATGTACTTGTATGCATATTATTCTATTGTTACAATTGTAATAGTTGTAAATTCCATTTTCCATTCAAACCTTTTTCCTCTTTCCGTCACCGATGCCATTATTATACATTACCTTAATCTATAAAATAGAATTTTATTCAGTTTAAATTTTAGGCATAATAAAGTTTTCCTGATAACAAAATGAACAAACTTCTCATCAATATTTTTAACGAAAATTGACCACCATAGACCTTTAATTACGCAAGAGTGTACTCTATCGACCCTACTTTAAAGGAGGGTCACGAGCACTACGATATTCTTCCAAATTAGACTTAGAAGAAGATTCAACGTTTTATTTCAAAAATTTAACTTATTATCAATCATCATCAAAGAAAGAAAGAAAGAAACATAACGAAGAACCTGGATTTACTAACTAGGTTAAATTTTCGAAAGGCATGATTTTTCATTTCAGGTCTTCCAAGCCATCCATAAGGAATATCTTACATAAATACATCTGTCCATGTGTTTTCCAAAGTAGGCCCAGAGCTCATTACGAAAAATGGCTATAAATAGAACTAATTTTTAGAATCATAACACACCATGCTGAAGTTGGGAATGGTCGCTTAGCATCTTTTTTGTTTAAACATAGTTACAACTTTTAGAACTATTAAATAAAAATAAAATACAAAGAATTAATCATAGAGGTAACAAGAGTAAAAATTGGTAAAAATGTTAACCTGAGAATGTTGCTATTCATTCGGCTTTGGAGTTCCGAATTCGATGCACGGTAAATCACGATGTAAGAGTCATCATCGATTGCGTTCGCAGACGACGAAGAGGTAAAGGGAGCCAATGAGAGGCCTCACACGGATCACCCCACCCCTGAAAACGGCCTTCCCATTGGCCGTCGAGCGTTCGCCTGATGTCTGGCGATGGGGGGATGAGGAGGGCAATGCTCGGAGCAGGGGGAGGCGTTCTTCCGTGGCACATCGAAAGACTAGATCGAATTGGGGGTCGCGAAAACTCACTTACTCGACCCTAGTTCCAGTATTTGCGACCCCTTAGCGATACACAAGCCATTCTTATTCCGAGCATTCTAACTAATATTATGGAGCCGTACACTGTTGGAAATGACGCACAAAATTTTTGAATGTGATGTTAAAGATAAAATTTCGGACCAAAATAACCCCAACAGCTCATTAGCGATAAGCATTAGGACAATAGTCAAAACTGATTCATATACACAGGATTTTTAAATATTTGGGAGAAAAATATTACTATTATTAAAACATATTAAATTATAAATAATTATTGTCAAATGCTTAATTTTAGAAGTTGCAATTGTTCAATACCTGAACTTGAATTTGATAAAAGTGAATTAAATTCACTAAAATCAACATAAAATCTAGTGTTAAAAATTAGAAAATATTTTACCTAGCGATATTCCGAAAAGCCTTATCGAAAAGAAAGCGTAAAGTTTTACGAATGACTTCTCTAAACTCTAAAATAATTAAACTGATTTTGAAACATTTTGGTTGCCAATTAAACGTTTGCAAAATTTTCCCATTCATTAAATGAAACCTTTTTCCATTCGAAAAAGATTCTTTGTCACTCGATATAATTGAATGAGCAATACAATAAATCCCAAAAGATAATACATGTGTATGATAAAATATCCAACGGAAATCAAACGGTAAAAGGCCAAAACATCCTCTGAAAAAGAAACAGATGAGTGAATTTGGATCAAGAGTGGGAATATAATGCAGAATATAGAACGATAACTGTAATTTCCCATGTGTTTAAAACGTGTCAGAGTTAAACATACTCATTTCGCATGACATATGTTTGCAATCGGTTCAAAGATTACGGGATGTTCTGAATCAAGTTCATTTGAAATCACGAGGCTAAGGATCAGAGAATTCGTGATTTCCTGCAAATAGGAAGTTTTTTATGTCCATTAACTTGAGTTTCGCAGAGAGAATCGGCTAATCGAATTACTCTTGGCCTAGTCAACGATTGTTTGACCCTGAAAAGAGACGAAATGAAGAAGCGAGTCACAGCTGAGGCCAAACACGCTGATGATGAAATCATTTATTTACATTCCTAATCCGCCTCTGTTATTTGATACCGACATTTTCTCACCAATTCCTAAGTGAGAAGGTCGAACTCGACGAATGAAGAATAGACTCAGAATGAATGAAATTACGCACAATGATTCATCATTGATAAACAATTTCATTTATATACTCGAGGCGCAAGTTTTATAGTTTTTTTTAATTTTCAATGATTTCCAAATTTCAAAGATGCGATTAAACATTTTAAGAAACGCTTTAGATTCTTCTTTGTTTAATCTTCTCTCTCTAGTTTTGAGTAAGTTCTTATGCAAACATTCTATTTTACACGCCTTCGCCAAAAAAACTCATGCACTCTTTCTCATTATGCCAAAACCTGATTTGTAATTTTTCATTTCTTTTTTTCGGTATTACATATTCAAATGAGTCCTTCACAATCTTTTCCTTTGAATATTTCATTCCTAAAGTCCACGGTTACGGTTCAATATAATGAACGATAAAAAAGTAAAATACATAATTACTAATACAAATCATACCTAACTGTTCAATGAAAGAGTATCTATGAATAAATATTACCTATACGGAATAAAAAAATTAAGCCAACCTTAATCCTCAAATCAAATTGTAATGATTGTACATGGATTTGGAAAATAAGTATAAGGAAAATACAGAGTAGTGTTAATTATAGTGTTCTTATAATTCCTCTAATAATATAATGGTGTTCGTTACAATTTTGGTTACCGTTACATTTTTATTATTCTAATCTCACAATATTTAATCTCAATCTACCACCAAAACAAGAAAATATCATCGGAACAAAAAAGGTTAATCCTTGGATAATATGGATTTCTATAAGAACAATGAAGTCCTCAAAACCCTAATTTTGTCGTTGGTCTTGAAAAATGTGAAACTAAGGAAATTTACTGTAGAGATATGGAGGGAATATAATTTAAATGCAACTTTAATTACTTGAAAGAGTTGACTAATCCGTGAAAAAATTTCTTTCTTCATAAAAGCATCTCCTCTAAGAAAAGGGTTGCTCCTCAAACTCGAAATAGTCGAAATATATTCTCAATTAAGTTAAAAGAGCCAAATTGCTTTTGATTCCTTATCATGACCAAAGCCATTCATGGAGCTCTATATCAACGCATTTACTTACAATCAATATTTCCTCAAACTGAGATGCGGCTATTTTCACTATTCCTCCGCTACTTTTAGAATTATGATTATTTAAACATATATATTATTCGAATGAACCTTCAATTAGTTTATGAATCGCGAATTAAAATTCTGTAATTAATTTTTTGCAATGAGTTGTGTGATTGTATGAAAAATTCACTTTTAATACTAACACTAGTTTAATAAATATTGATTGTGGCTGTATCAGAAAAAGTATTATAAACTCTTGATAAACATTAACGAAACTTTACTTTTAAAATACAATCCCACTTACAGAGTTCATATATTACTTCGTCGTTGAGGGACATTGTATTTTGAAACAATAATCTAAACATAGAATGTGTATTATTTCAATTCATCCATAAATTATGAAACGGGAGAGCACAAGAATCTGATACTGCGTCTACTGAAATTCGTAAGGCGAAAGTAGGATTCGGATATGCGTTTTTCTTGTGTCACATTGTGCCCTCGACCGTGCTGAATGCTCCACTCATATCTAGGTCAACTCCGGCCTTCACTTGACCTCAAACTCTTACATTCATTCTCTAAATATTTTCGATCTTCGACGTGATATTCAGATCGGAAAATCAATTCCGAATTATGAATTTTCCTCCGATATCGAAATAAAACAATTGAAAGAATATGATTAGAAAAAGAAATATGTACTTCGCTTGTTTTCGGACACGAGCTCTCGAAGAACGATTTCCCTTTAAATGATCGGTATTAATAGTATTGAAGGAAAAATAAACTCCAGCAATTTATTATCATGCAGTAAAATAAAATGAAAAGATTGTAATAATAAAAGTTTATCCAATTTGTCCTAGGATATCCATGAGTATGGATGACTAGCTGAGAGTATCTACGAGGGGTTGAAATTTTAAAAGACGAGAGTAAAGAAAACGTCAGGGAAATTAGAAGTCTATACGAGAATACGTGAGACGATAATATAAAATGATCATTCGAGATAAGAAAATAGTATATAAGATTAATCGAGAGAATAACTACTTCATTACGTTGTACGAGTTTAAAAGACAAGCGGAGATTAAATAAGAGGAGCACATGAGATAAGCTGAGAGTATATAAGATCAGTTGATAGTTAATCAGTTGATAGATTAGAGTCGAGCTGAGAATACACACCGCGAACTGAAAAACGATTCCGCATTTTGGATGTAAAAATTATAAGATATTAGAATATTTTCTCAGGATATGATCCCCTGCCACCTGCCTTAAGGAGTGGGCGAGTAAAGTACGATGTTCACAAGGCATTTACAGGTTACATTCAGAAATGGATGTTTCCGGATTTTCGAAGAAAATGAAGTTGAAAGAAAAAGCGAATTCCGAACGATTTCCGGTGACAATTACTTCGTTCGGAAAATAAAGGCTCTTATTAGAAAACTGGTACATTACACTTAAATAATATTTGCTCTGGTATTCAAATACGTCGATTACATGAAAAAATGCGATACCCAAATATGAAAGAACTTTAGAAATGGTAGAATACATTTTTCTGTCTCAAATAATATCTATTATATTTGAGGAAAATAAACAAAATATTATTCGCATCCATTTAAATACGAAATTTAATAAACGATGAATACTAATTCAGCTCCTAAAGCGGACAGTGGGATTCAGAGAAGTCGATTAAAGTTATTTTCGTAACCAATGTATTTACATGTCAGCTTTCAGTTAACGTTTTTCGCTTGAGAATTTTCATAATTCTAGATGAATTTTCGATTCTTCTTTTCAATTTAGGATATAATTGAATATTTTCGTATGTTAAATAAATCTTCGATGTTTCAATTTTATCCTTGATTCCGAATTTGTCTGATGTTCCTTGAAAACTCTATGCAGACGGAATGTAATTAACTCTATACAACTAGATTGTTCAAGTAAGTGTTCGGTCGCACGTAGGAACCTTTCATTTGCAGTACTTGAGGAGTGAGATATATTTCCATTGCTATGCGACGCTCCCAAGAGACAACGCTATGAACCTTAGCATCTCGGAAGCCGCTGTCGCAACTTCTTGCGAAAGTGAACTTGTTAAAGTCTGAGGATAATTAGTGAGTGTTGATGGAATGAATGGTGAATAGTTTATTATAATTAATTATTTAATACTCATATTTATAATCGTCAATTTTCAAATACTAATCTCAAAATTTTAATTGTAAAATTAAATTCGAAGATGCTCTTACGGACATAGTGCACTGCATTGTTTTAATGAAGAGAAAATAAGGATGCCAAAACATCGGAAAGAAAGAAGAAAATGAATGAATATATATAGTCTATATATAATAGATATGGATATAATGGAAATCTAAGATTTTCCACTATTTGATCGATTCTTTCATTTCACAAGTTAACTAAACACTATAAACCATAATTCCAAGGAAATATTAGAATTATATACACCAATAAGAACATTATGTGTATCAAATACGGAACTTTAGAGTTAAAAATTGAGAAATGCGATGATTGAGTTCGCAATTTAAACAATTTATGTGAATCTTTCATCTGTTGAAGAGATTTCGCAATTTTTACGCGAATATCACTTCTTTCACAAAATTGAAGAGAATCGCGAGGATTTTAAGAAATTCGACTTGGACATTTGAAACTGAAACAATGAAAGTAAGATAAATTGCTTAATTGTCATTACCGGTTACCAAAACTATTGTTCAAACTTGGAATCCACATTTTTTTAGCTAGGTTTTTAATCGAACTCTTCTATAAAACAAAATCTCGAAAACTCTTCCAACTTTCCCTATTTTTTCAAGAGAATGTTCTCAATAGACGATGCGAACAAAAAATATACAAGCAAAAGAAAGTAATTTTTATCCTCTTATGTTTAAGATAATTTTCTCACAGCAAGATTTCATTCTTTATCGATTGTACTATATATAAAATGGCTGAATCCATCGAAAAGAGTCCTTTTCGAAGATGTTCAGATATAATAACTGAGTCTGTTGGATTCTTCCACTCCGTGCTTAAGAATTGCAAACCACACTACGCTAAGTAAGAATGATCTCTATTTCACAGAACAACTTTATATATAAAGTAAGTGAATGCACAAGCAAATTGCAATTCTTATTAAAGATTCTATTAATCATATATGAAGTATTTAAATTAGTTTATCGAAGTATGTTCAAAAAGTTTTAGCTACCGAAAAATAAATTGAACTTGTAGTAAAATTTCACAATCTTATATATTTATAATTAACTAGTAATTTATAATATTCATTAGCAAGTAATTGGTATACAACAAAAAATCTTTAAAGCATTCCAAAATGGAAGCAAATCTTAAATAAACAAATGAAAAACACATATTCTTTCTAGTACTAGATCGTTCACTATATTCATACATGGAAATGGGTTGATACATTATTTTGAATTTATACTTATGTGATGACTGTTTCGTCAAATAACACCGAATAGGAACCGATTTTTTTAAGTGCATACATTACAGGAACATATTTTCCTTAAATAATAAAAATATTCTCTAACAGGTTGCACAAACTTTCCAATTTATGACTGAGGATATTTTAAATTAATTCGTGATTAGAAATTTTCTATGTATAGTGAAATCCATGAGTCTATGTATAATGAAATAGTATTTATTTACTGGGTATTCACAAACAACCAAGAATGCCAAGTACATTAAATTGCGATCAAAAACTAAGAAAGGTAAATATTAATTATTATAATAAAATTTTCAAAAGGCATCCTTTGTAGTCAACAGTATCAGATGGCATTTATGGAATCCAATTGATGCTTTCTACTTGATGTTCTTCTCGAAAGAGACCGCAAGTACTTCACAGCTGGATGGTCCAACGCCTTACTCTACCACACAATCGAACTCGAGTTCGCGCATAATATTTCGTACTTTTTCACTTGCAAAGGAATTTTAATTACTCTCTAAACAGGTTGAATAGATGAACCACACGAGTGATACATCGGATATCTTAGATTTGGGTCATGGCTGTACAGTGAGAGCGTGTGTTCAATCCAATAACGGTAAATCAAAAGATGGGCTCAGCTCAAGTTCTCGATCGATTCAGTAACGGATGTTAAAGTCATTCTAACTTTTTATTAAGCATAATGGCTTACAAAAGTACTAATATATTCTTTAAAACTTGCATTAGCTCGAGATTCTATTTTAATTTCTTAGTTAAAGTTAAAGACATAAGAAATTCATCTTTGCACCTATTTTAATATATATATAAGGTATATTAAGAGTTCCAGCATCGATCAAGTATTTCTTACTGGAGTAATTCTGCCTTTTTTATCCTGAATCACAGGCTCTTCTGAAATGATGATGTTATCGCATCTTCTTCGGTAGATTTGAATAATTTAATTCACTCTTATACATTCATTACATTCAGGGTTTCCTTAATCTAGTGATAGATTGCATATTTGTAAATCGAGGATACAAATTTCACACCTCAGTTGGGAGGATCAATTGGAGGACAAACCAATTTACATTTCAGCTTCTGGTCCATATTTCGCAATCGACTGAAGCGGTCTACGATTTTATTGGGAAAACCCACCGCTCACCAAATTTGAAGAAAAAGTGATTCTCATGTCTCACCAGCGTACCCATAACATGGAATATTATGGTAAGAATTACTTCGACGTAGATAAATAATAAAATTTACATTAAAAGAAGTTTTTATGCTTTGAGAGGGAAACTTATAGCCTGCAAGGGCTTTTTGCAATTTAGCTTAAAAATATTACAATTGTTTTCGAAGCGAAAGCATTCTGACAAATTCTCTGTCGAAACGGATTTACTTTTGACCTCAGTAACCTTTGTAGAGTACAGCCGCGTGTTGCACGGGATCAATATATGCCCATCTTCGCCGCCCATATTATTGTTAAAATCACTATCGATCATTCTTCAAGACTATTTACAAATAGATAAAGAGATCTATAAGTTGCATAGTAGACAGGAATCGAGACAGAAATAAAAAAACAAAGATGGTTATCTTGAGTATGGAACTTGAACGATCACTAACTTATGATGAAATAGTTCAGATTTATCACAAAAGTATTTATCGTATCTGTTTATATTACCGCGTTAGCAACATATATGTTATGAAACTTGAACAATATTCTAAGAATAACTTTAAATTTTAAATAACATGATAACAAATTGCTTACATGAAGAAGACACTCTATACTCATATTGGATTAGTACTCTAAACCTAATCAATTCTCATGATGTTGACAATTAATCCTATTAATTATTGACAGAAGAAACCATAACAACCAAAACAAATCAGCTCATTTAAATAAATAGTTAAAGTTTATAAAATAAGCGAAAATTAATTATGCTATTTACATTCATAACAAACAATTTTCAATGCGTTAACAAAATTGGAGCTTCCATTCTAGTTAATCGGTTTATTTAACTCAATCATTCCAAAATCCTTTAAATATTAAAAAAGTATGAACAAAAAATTCAACCAAGGTGGATATAGGACCAAAATTTAATATTAGGAAGTCCAGATCAAACGTAGTCTATTCTACGATTACGTACATATTAATCTATAACTTTTAATTCGAATTTGGAAGAGAGCATATCCCTAATATATTCTGAAATCTTTCCCCTAAATACTTGACATTGTCGCATTACTACCCATCATTCGGTTTTCCCTATTCTCTAAATCTCTCTTAGTAACCAATTCAGAAGCAATGACATTCAAACGCTGTCCTTTCTTCATGACAAGTACTCTTCCCATTTCAGTGACCTTATCTTTTCGATAATGTTCACTTACGTACACTTGATGATTTCATTTGACAGTTCTCACTTCCATAGGTCTGTACAGATAAGATACTCTCGTTGAATACCATCCACTTTTTTCTTAGTCATGTCTGACTTGAAAATACGTGCATTCCTTCTATTGGATTGGAGATCCAATTTAATTCATTTTTCACTTTTATTTATGTCTTGTTCTTACCTGTTGCCCTTAGATTAGCCTTATTAAATTTCTATTCCGTTGTTGCTCCATTGACTAAATAAATTAAGAAAGTACTTTCCATAGATTATTCGAGCATTATAACTATTTTCCAGCAACAAGGCTCTCGATAAAAATTATCACGTGCAAAGGTATGAAATCCAAAAACAGCACAAAAAGGAAGACGCAAATACAACGAACAAGAGAGGAAAAGAAACAAGATACGCGAATAGAAAACGATGTGGAAGGTCACCATAAACCATGGTCAAAGTGGACGAAAGAGATAAAAGAGTACGTGAGGAAAGAATGAGAAAAGTAATTTAATCGCAGAACGGAGGCAAAATGAGTGATATATTGTGGTCTAAAGACAAATTTGTTTTCATGCCATAATTTTTTGAGGAGAGAATTCATTTTATTAGAATTTTATAAACTTCATTCAAACGATCAGAGAGTTAAAAATGCAATAAACATTTCAATTATCCTCTATTTTATTCTTATCTCAAAATTGACTCCTTACGCAAAAGTACTTAATAATAAACTTTTAAGATATCTATTATATATAGACGCTTCGGGGGGATATATATAACATATATATATATAGGATATTAATGTCAGGCCCAAACCGCTTTGGCCACGGAGCCGCCGATTTTTTTCCGTAATGGCCAACTAAATCTCACCTAGGAAAAAATGGGAAACCGACCCTACCTATCATGGGTTCGATTCTAGGAGGCCCCAAAAATCGATTTTCCCCATTAAGAATGCATTGGGCCGTTTTTCAAATGATTTTAAAAATACTTCCCATTAACCTAGAAGGATAAGATTTCATATGGCTATTGCAATTATATATATCTACGCAAAAATGCTATTTTTTGCGCGCAAGCGGTCATGGGTTCGATGCCAGGAGGTGAAATATTTTCGAAATTCGAAAAATCGTAGCTCTCTTAATATGATACATAGATCATTCAAATTTTTTACACTTATAGGTAAGTATATTGTATACTTCGAAAAAAATCATCACGTGCCTACGTATCACGGGTTCGATTCCAGAGTGTCCCGTAATCTCGATTTTCCCCGTTAAGAATGCATGGGGCCGTTTTTCTAATAATTTTAAAAATACTTCCCATTAAGTTAAAAGAATAAGATTTCATGCAGCTATTGCTAATATATATGTCTACGGAAAAAAGCAATCTTTTATGCACAATTGGTCCTGGGTTCGATGCCAGGAGGCGAAATATTCTCAAATTTTGAAAAATCGTAGCTCTCTCAATATCGTACGTGGACCATTCAAACGTTCAACGCGTATAGATACTTACAAAATGTAATTGGAAAAAAATCAGCATTTGCCTATGTGTCACGGGTTCGATTCCAGAGCGACCCGTAGTCTCGATTCTTCCCGTTTAAAATACATTGGCCATATTTCCGTATGCTTTTTATAACACTTCCCAACTGCGCAGAGGTTCAAAATTTCACACAGCCATTAAGGGGACCATTCTCATATAAAAGCTATCCTAAGACTATCGTAAAAGGTCGTTGGTTCGATGCTAGGGGGCGTTAATTAAGACTCCATGTGAAATACATAGGGAATTTAGGACTCATTTTAAGGTACTTCCTGAATGAATTTACTTTTGCAATTCGGGGTGTTTATAAAGTCCACCATACTCAAGCGAAAGATTACAGTAATTTTAGCAGGATGACCTTGGTTCGACGCCGGGGCGGGATTTTAGCTGTCGAAAGAAATGCATCGGAAATCGTATTCAGTGCATTTTCAGCTGCGTTAATGCTCTTTACTTAATGTTTAGCAACGTTTGAGCAGAGTAATCTTTCGAAAAATTTTATTATTCACTGAGGATAAATTATTGCATTGCTTGCTGTAAGCAAGCGCACCTTTACTCGTATCTATTATATATAGACGCTTCGGGGGGATATATATATATAGGATATATATATATATAGGATATTAATGTCAGGCCCAAACGGCTGGGGCAACGGAGCCGCCGATTTTTTTCCGTAATGGCCAACTAAATCTCACTCAGAAAAAATTGGGAAATCCACCCTACCTATCATGGGTTCGATTCTAGGAGGCCCCAAAAATCGACTTTCCCCATTTAGAATGCATTGGGCCGTTTTTCAAATGATTTTAAAAATACTTCCCATTAACCTAGAAGGATAAGATTTCATTTACCTATTGCTATTATATATATCTACGGAAAAATACTTTTGTTTACGCGCAACCGGTCATGGGTTCGATGCCAGGAGGTGAAATATTTTTGAATTTTAAAAAATCGTAGCTCCCTTAATATGATACGAAGATCATTTAAACTTTTTACACGTATAGATACATACATAATGGACTTTGGAAAAAATCAACAGTTGCCTATGTGTCACGGGTTCGATTCCAGAGCGACCCGTAATCTCGATTTCCCCCATTAAGAATGCATGGGGCCGTTTTTCAAATAATTTTAAAAATACTTCCCATTGAGTGAAAAGAATAAAATTTCATGTAGCTATTGCTAATATATATGATTACGGAAAAATGCAGTATTTTACGTACAATCGGTCCTGGGTTCGATGCCAGGAGGTGAAATATTTTTGAATTTTAAAAAATCGTAGCTCTCTAAATGTCGTACATAGACCATTCAAACGTTCAACACGTATAGATACTTACAAAATGTAATTGGAAAAAAATCAGCATTTGCCTATGTATCACGGGTTCGATTCCAGAGCGACCCGTAATCTCGATTTTTCCCGTTTAAAATACATTGGCCATATTTCCGAATGCAGAGGTTCAAAATTTCACACAGCCAATAAGGGGACCATTCTCATATAAAAGCTAACATAAGATTATCGTAAAAGGTCGTTGGTTCGATGCTAGGGGGCGTTAATTAATTCTCCATGTGAAATACATAGGGAATTTAGGACTCATTTTAAGGTACTTCCTTAATGTATTTCCATTTGAAATTTGGCATGTTTATAAAGATTGTCATACAAAAGCGAAAGATGACAGTGATTTTCGTAGGATGGCCCTGGTTCGACGCCTTGGTGGTAATAATATTGTCAAGAGAATAGCATACGAAATCAAAGTCAATGCAAGGTACGCTGCGTAAATGTTCTTTAGTTAGTACAGTAAAAATCGTAAGTTTTATTAAAAGAGAAATTTTCCGATTGCTTGCTGTCAGCAAGCACACCTTTACTCGTATATATATACGAGTAAAGGTGTGCTTGCTGACAGCAAGCAATGTGATAATATATCTTTTAATAAAATGTAAGATTTTTCGAAACATTATTCTGAAAGGCCAATCTAAACATAAAGTAAAGGCCATTTTCGCCGCGAGTATTGCTTTGATTTCGATTTCCAATGCATTTCTTACCGCAGCATTAATACCGCCCTGGCGTCGAACCAAGGCCATCCAACGAAAATCACTGTCATTATTGGCTTGAGTACGATTGACTTTATAAACATTCCGAATTTGAAAAGAAAATTCATTGAGGAAGTACCTTAAAATGAGTCCTTAATTCCCAATGCATTTCTTACGAAGTTATTGTTAACGCCCCCTAGAATCAAACCAACGACCATTTACGACATAAATACGGTCGTTTTTAAGTGAGAATGGTCCCTTTTATGGCTGCGTGAAATTTTGAACCTCTGCGCGGTTGGGAAGTGTCATAAAAAGCTTTCGGAAATATGGTCAATGTATTTTAAACGGGAAAAATCGAGTTTACGGGACGCTCTGGAATCGAACTCGTGACACCTAGGCTAGTGTTGATTTTTTAAAAGTACAATATATACGTATCTATACAATTCGAAAGTTTGAATCAAATTTGTACGTTATTAAGAGAGCTACGATTTTTTAAAATTCGAAAATATTTCACCTCCTGGCATCGAACCCAGGACCGATTGTGCGTAAAATATTGCATTTTTCCGTAGACATATATATTAGCAATAGCTACATTAAATTTTATTCTTTTAGCTTAATGGGAAGTATTTTTAAAATTATTAGAGAAACGGCCCCATGCATTCTTAACGGGGAAAATCGAGATTACGGGACGCTCTGGAATCGAACCCGTGACACATAGGCAATTGTTGATTTTTCGCAAAGTACATTTTATACGTATCTATAGGTGTAAAAAGTTTGAATGATCTATATTTCATATTCATAGAGCTACGATTTTTCAAAATCCGAAAGTATTTCACCTCCTGGCATCGAACCCAAAACCGGTTGGACGTAAGCAATAGAATTTTTCCGTAGATATATATAGTAGCAATAGCTACATGAAATCTTATCCTTCTAGGTTAAGGGGAAGTATTTTTAAAATCATTTGAAAAACGGCCCAATGCATTCTTAATGGGGAAAATCGATTTTTGGGGCCTTCTAGAATCGAACCCATGATAGGTAGGGTCGGTTTCCCAATTTTTCCTGAGTGAGATTTAGTGGGCCATTACGGAAAAAAATCGGCGGCTCCGTGGCCAAAGCGGTTTGGGCCTGACATTAATATCCTATATATATATATGTTATATATATCCCCCCGAAGCGTCTATATATAATAGATATATATATATATATATATATATATATATATATATATGAACGTTAAACTCAGAAGCCATCAACGAGTAATACGAGACATATGAATCAAAGTTTTATTTTATTCAAAAACAGCGAATGATCCTATCTTCAGGATGGTATACTGAGGAAAACGTAAGCCCCGATCTCTTTCGTGGAATTCTAAGGAAAGAAATGTCTCCTGAGATTTCGGCTTTTCCTCCGCTCACTTTAGAAATTTGACCTTTCGCCGATCTACGCCTCATTTTTACGAATGGAAATCGTGCAATTCTTTTTATTAATATCTTCGAAAATTAGGGCTATTCTGATATCGCCGTTTCGATCACTAGTATGTGAATATAGCTGGAGTTTGAAACTAATTCGTAAGGATTGAAAGCAAACATTAGCAAACATAAATATTGCAAAAATGTTCAATAATTACTCTTATGAAAAGCGGACGGTCGATCGACCATTTATTACGAAGATATGGGATATTCTAAGAATTGTCTTCTGAAGTAAAAACACTAGTATGGCACTCTTCTAGTAGGAATTGTAAAATTTTAAATCCTCTCATCAAATGTTTTGAAATTCTTGACTCTTTCGCAATCAAGATCTTTGTCTCGGAATCACACTTTAAAAATTGTACGATTTAAGCGGCCGTTCTCACACGATATACTAAAGTCTGCCTATGAGCATAAACAAATCACACAAAGTAGAAAAAACAACGTTTTAGAACAATCACCGTCTTGAATTGATATCAATTCCATTTAATAGATATTTAATTTAAATTTTTGAACAATCACCATCTTGAATTGTGTACTTATGACGAGATAGGAGCCTTAAAATTCAAGTTTTGTAATCGCGTTTGAAAATATTTCTGATCTCCCAACGTTAACATTTAGCATTAATTGATATTAATATTTCGTAAAATTAACTATTTTTTTCATAGATTTTAATTTCGTATAGTAATATTTTATATGTGCAGTATAATTACACGATTCTTCCATACCAATTCTTGAGAGAATTAATAGCGTTTGAATTTACACATCTTTTTTCTACGAATGAAAGATTTTTAAAATAGTAATTTTAAATGCGAATATTAAATTAAATATTCAAAAATGCAGCGGATTAATAAATCCGCCGCATTTATATATTTTGCTTTACATATTTTACTAAACTATTATTTCCAATCTAAATTTTACAAATAAATAATATATACCCACTTAAAATTGGATCTCATTGTCTGATTGCCTTAATGAGTACGAAGGCATCAAGTGGAAATGTTGAAACAATGGGAGATCAATTCTATTAGATATGGACGACGATGGGAAAACCTCGCGACCGATCCAGTTTTAACCGGAATGAATCGATTCGTTATCTTGGTCCAGATGTTGAATCACCGCCGTCGACCGGATTACGAAAAATCAGGAAAGAAGCACACAAAAAACTGTGGATCGAGATATAGGAAATGTTGACTCCAACCATTCATTCAAATATATGAGCAGAAGATATTTATTTACCGGAGTAACAAAATGATCCGTTTTCCAAAAGAATGTTATAAGCTTAATAAAGGCACAATTGATTTTTTTCAAATTTACTTTTAGAGGGAAAGCGTTCATTGCAATGTTCCGGGGAAATGGGACGTTTAAATTCATTACAGCAAATACGGAATTGATTATAGAATCATTCCTGATAGAAATGTTATATAGATAGTTGACAAAATTCATATTCGCATCTAGAGATTTGATTTTTGTAATTTATTTTTGAAAATTATGGAATCGATATTAGTAAAACGCTATAACCGCACTGCTTCTAACCATAAACTACTTCCTTAGAACCATCTTAAGCATTAACTCAAAACCATTCAGTATCTGAACACTTTAGTTTCTTTATTTACCAAGAAATAAGTTTCTAGATATCTGAGCAACTATATGAACTCTATTTTTCACTTTCTTATTTCTGTGAATATAATTTTTATAACAGAAGTTCCATACACTTAACTAAATCCTATAAATAAATGAATCAGATATTTCAATATATTATATATGTTATTTATTCAGTGACATTCATTGAACCATAATGAATGGAAAAATAAAAGTAAGTTCCCTTATCATGTACTCAACGCATATGCTACATGAAAATACTGCTATGAATATACGCGAGTGAAGCGATGAATTTTTATTATCTGTAGCACATGAAAATATGATACCGTTGTTAAGGGAATAGACGGACAAGAGGAGGGATTTCAGGAAGATTTGAAATTGAATCGTTGATATTGAAAATATTGTTAAAAGATGATAATGAACGAAATATCACGTGAAACATTAATGACAAATACTACAGCCAGCATCCTAAGATTGCATCAGAAGGAAAAGATATTTGGCCATGGCGATTCCCGACCAACTTCCTTGACACCGTTTCTTGTCCCGGAACAGTCAGTTACATTTCGTTTTCGGTATGCACCTGTTTTTCCACATCCGAAAACTCATTCACCTAATGAAAGCTTTACATATTTAATAGAGAATCAGCAGTTTTGAAGACGTGACTGAAATATTCCGAAACTGCAGCGTGATAGAATGACGAAAGAAATATATTACTATGACGTAAACTTCCGAGAAAAACGTGTTAAGGAAACTACAATTCCGTGATCGAAGACGGATTCTGGGATTCGTGAAAGAGGAAGTTCCATGCGAATATAAATGAGGAGCAATTTTAGCAATAGCGCGTGTATTTTACCCTGTGAATTTGAAGCTGCGGGATGTTAGAACATAAAACAATTGATATCCGTAGATGGGCAAATAATGGCCATAGTTCAGTAATGCTGTTTTCAGATTAATAAACAAAGAGTGCTCAATCAGCGCGACCGTATCTGTCACCATGGAAGCTCGAGTGTTTTGGTATCCTATTTGAAATCACCTTGTTTACAGTTGATCGAGAGTAATATTAAGATAAACTTACGTTGATAAGTAATTGTCATTCTTGGGTGAGAAGAAAATTTTACATCATTATTTCACTTTGAATACCTTCAACGTAGAGAAAAGTCAAACAACATTTTTAAAAAGGTCAATATTAAATTATTCATGATGATATATCAAGGTAACAATAATTTACGTAAGAAAAACAAATAATTAGTTTAGTAATTAATATCTTTTAAAAATTAGTAGTACTTCGTTGGTATCCTTTGAACTTAAAACGAAATATGAATAAAACGAGGTGGGAATTTTATGAAAATTTCTCTTAATAATATCGATACGCGTAAAATCAATGTTTGCTTGTCGTATCTTAGGAGTCGAAAAAAGGGTTCACAAGGATGTTGATTTCCGACTATATGACACGTTTCAAGAAGAATGCGTGGGTAATTTTCATTTTTATTAAATGTAAGAAGATTTTTTTAACATAAGAAGTCAACATTAAATAATGAAATAGAAGTAAATATATTAATGTAAACGTTTTCTCTCTACTTCCTAGATTCTCTTATCTCATTTCTCTATCGAAAAAGAGTGTACTCAAGATAATTGTGAAAGTGTAAAGTAAAGAAATGCGATATAAGAGACACTTCTAATCGATTTCGTAACACTCATTGCACCACGTTTTATTATATTTAAGAAAACCTTCTAATTTTTAGAACCCTTATATTATTTACAAGAATTGTTAATAATTAATAATAGCAATTAGTAATTATTTATAAAAATAGATGCATATATACCTATTTAATCTACAGTGGTTATATGTTTACGCATTTTAGAACGGCAGGCAACCATACCAATTGCCCCTTCATATACAATATTACGAAGTTAACTGTTTAAATTAGGAGAAGGGTTTTCTTTTCTCCCAAAATGCGCTGATTGTGTTCAAAAGGTGACTTAATTAGATAACACTAATTAGGGTTTTATAGATACTGAATCGGATAACACATACGAAGGATTTGTATACAGAGTTCATAGCATTCGATGATCACGTGTGAATGTGGAAACTCCTGTTGGATTTGTAGAGTGGGATTATCATCGGGAGCCGATAATGGCAATCGAAGATATCGAAGAATTTTCGAAAAAATATTGAAGATGAGTTACAATCAAGTTCTCATTAAAACTTCAAAAGAATTCAATACTAAATTCCTTCCTGTTCTTAATTATTGATTTTTCTATATTTTTAAATCGACTTCTTATATCTTGATAGTTTTCTCATTCAAAGAGTTGATATATTAATGATGTAAAATTAGCTTCTTACACAAGTGCTATATTTCTCCATTGGTGACCTCATCGTATGATAAGGCTATCCTTGTATTTTCCTAATACAGGAACCAACTGCATGATTGGTAACAATTTATAAAAAGGAGAATAATCTTTAACGACGCATTTTAAACCAGTTCCTCTGAATCTGCACGTGTAACATTCGCAATGAACACCTCTACGTGAACTACACCTGAGAATCACATCTTCCGCATTCTAAGAATAAGGAAAGCCAAGGCGATCTACAACTTCACGTGGGATCGCGAATTTTGAAGGATGAGAAATAATTAGTCGTTAGAGTTGTTTTTAAAGCAAATAATAGGAGTTACAATTGTGATGATGGAGATACACATTGAATTCCATGAATATCAATTTATTTAATTTAAAAAAGTAAGGAAATTATCGAAATAAACAATATAAATAATTCAGCAGTGTTTAACGATGGTAGAATAGAAACATTATTCAAACGCGTTATTAATCGATTACTTTAATTAGGAATAATACCCAATCATGGTTGGATCGCTCTCCTATACAACAAGGAGGACTTGAAGCATTTTTGACACTACATTTATATTCTCATGAGAGTTTTTAAATAACTGAATCTAGGAAATGAATAAGAGATGATAAAAACCATTGCGAGAAATGTCTGATTCCCAAAAAGTTCTAACTACATTTATCATTGATTCCTTTATGTTATTGAATTGGAAACTCTAATAAATCAAGGAGAAGATTCCGAGTATATAAGTAAATTAGTTATTATATTTTAATATAAATTTTACAAGTTCAATTTAATGTAAAAGAAAGAACTTACAGAAATAAAATAAAGGGTTTCAAAAAAGACTGGATGAAGCTAAAACAATAAATAATATAAAAATAAGTCTTTATTGTCTAAAAAATAAGAAAAAAGGAGAAATATATAGTATCTATTTTATATAAATATATTACTCTGGAAAGTTAAATTATATATACAGATCTATTGAATACGAATTCACAGTCTAAACTATAGACTAAATTGGCCTTGAAATATTACTACTATAACTAAAATTGGCTCGGTTTCGAACATTTTCTAAGCATTTTTAGAGTACATAGAAGATTTGAATTTCACTCATCACACACATAGGCCTTACCATTACTATTAAAATCTTATAAATGGTAATGAGTTCGAGGCCGGGTGAAAAAAAATTCCGGTTCTCAGGGAAAAGTAGATACATGAAACTTTATAGGTATTAAAAATGTATAATACAAGTTCTGAAAAAAATACATAGGTCTATACGTATTATGGGTTCGATTCCAGTATTTTTCCCATAAGAATACGTGGTATTTTCGAAATGGTTGTTTAAAAATTTAAATTTCACAAATCTATTAAAATGCTGTACAGTACAAGAATACTTAAATATAGTCTAAAATAAGTGAATTATTTTCAATACAATATGAATAAAAATCATATTAAATTGCGCATTTATTACACCAGTATTATTGAAATATTTACATAATCCTGAAAATATAGGGAAATCTCCTCGTATCAGCTGCGCCAAGTAAGATCAAACTTAAATTATGACATAGATTCTGTCTCATAAGTAGCACTTGTGTGTAACACAAATTTATTTATCGGCCTTATTGGTATAGAATGTATTCCTATGAATTTTTGTAAACATCTTTTCTTAATTAAACAGAATTAAATTATTTACAACCGTTTACGTAATTTGTTACGATCTAACTCAAACTTGTGAAAGGAAGACAAATTAAACCAGGGAAGACCACCTATGTGACTGAAATGTATTTCTAACTAGTCGACTAGTTCCATCATCAGGCCAAATGATGTATCCTTGATGAAAATAAATTATGTGGAAAGGGTCTTCGTTTCATCTGTTTCACATTTTGAAGAAGTAATGGATTGGATATATAAGAAAAATGCAATTCTATAGATTCGATGAAATTGATATAAGAAAAAGTATCAAGTAAGTGTACGGTTTTACAGAAAGGACGGAATTTTGAGTCTTTTTTTACACCTTTCACGGGTTTAGAATTAAAACCGAAGCATTTACTCGTATTTTGAACCCAAATATCAGTGTTGGAATTCCCACTATGAATTGCGTATAGAATTCTTGAATCGAAATTTTTGATACACATTGAAATTCTGAAATCGTTGCACGTAAAATGGAATACCAAAAATAGACTTCGATGGCTGGTTTAAATGAGAATGTACTCATTTATTACTCGAAAAGAACTCCTGCAATTGTTCTGATCGTTTTGAAAAGTGCAAGGAGAGAAATGAGTATAAATAAACTCCCTCACAATCGCTATATTTAGCAGTCAATTATTGCGTGGACATGCGTCGTAACACTTGGCTGAAAGTATAAGCGTTTTTATTTATAGTCAAAGACTGTTAAAAATTATGACGGCAGTCTATCGCACAATATATTGATGATACGGAATGGGAGAGTTTTCTGATGTAGATGACATATCGACTGAACATTGTGAATGGGATGAAAATTGATTGAGATTTTCGAAATAACAGTATTTACCAAATAGATTTAACATGTAGAATGCTTTAGGATGGAAAGTTTACGGCAATCTTTAGTAGTTGAATTTGTGCAGAGGATGATAATTTTTATTAAATTATCCAGTTCAAAGACTCAAACTTCTTAACCGCATTAAGCCTATAAACGCATTAAAACATGAAACGTATTAAAATTGTTTTCTCACCTTCCATTTCTTTTGAGGCAATTTAGATTATGAAGCATTAATCCTTAGCCTAGATCCTTACTATTGGAGATAATCGCATTTGAAAATGAAGTTCACGAAATTTAGCTTCTCTTCAGTGTTGAGATAGTTGAAGGGAAATTTCCGCCACTTAGGAGATTCTCGAACCTCATTTTAAAATGACTATATGAACAACCATAATGCCCCTTACTGCATATCTTACGGCATCAGTATGATCGGAATGCTCTAAATCAGTCGAAATTTTCACATATACTTCGTGGACGTAGATGCAGTTTGTTTTTATTCTCATAATGTATTCTCAGATAAATTTTACCAGTTATCGCCGTATATCAATTACTACGGACACTTCCCTGAACTTCACCTTTAATTGCAATGGTAATAGGGTAGCACTATTTATACTTCAATGGCTTTCTTATCCTCTTATCCACATCGAACAGGTGCAGACACAAATAAAGCGGTCTAATTATCTAAGATTGAAACAAAGAAAAACGATTACTTCTTCAAAAAGGAGAGAATGCATTTTCTTATATTACATTTCACGATATTCACTGCTCGATGCTATTTCAACCCAGTTACTCAATAGAATTATCAATTCGACGTAATAAGTGACCTTTGAGTTCAAGTTAGTTGTCACCAAATTTAAAATACAGCAACAACGAAGTCCACGACCCCGATCATATTTGCGCTCTTTTATAACCTCGACTCAATGGAAATCATCGATTCAAAGGGATAACAATGAACAATAACATTGTTGCATGTCTTAAAAGGTTCTTCAAAGATTGCATCAAATAAAACACAATGCTTTGCGGATGAAGAGAACTAGAGAAAAGGTTAAAGGTTAAGATGAATAAAAGGATGAATGCATTGAATGAATTTGAACGAAGCTGATTTCAATTTCACTCCTTCCAGATATAACTGAGAAGAACCAACACCAGATCTTAACGATCTGAATATGCAAGTTATATGATATTCGAGCAAATGGATTAGAGTAATAGTATTAGAAGAGAAATAAAAAATTAACTTGAAACGATCCAGTCCGAATTCCAGATGAATCAAAACTGATATTTGTATTTTAATAGTTTAGAATTCTCAATGTAGTTATGTGTTCGAAAGAGTAAAATGAGCAATAGAGAATTCCACTAAACGTCTTACGCACTATTCCCATTCACGTGAATGTATCGTGGTTGCTTTTTTGAGATGACAGGTTTCGCAATCAGACAAATTGATTCTGCATCTTAATCTGATAATCAGGCAAACTGATCTATAAGTAACTAGGTTCGTGAAATAAATGACTCATATTTTTATAAGTAAGTTGAGATTAGTTTCATCTTCGGTTTCCAAATAGATTAGTTCTAAAAATCCAGATTATATATTTACGATATTCAACGCACTTGAATTTCATTAAAGATATTCTATAAGAAAAGAAATCTATAATGAATCACGGTATATTTACGAGACTTTATGAATGATCCTCGTATCATTGATTCAAATCATTAAAACATCATTCAATTTCAACAAACCAATTACTTAACCTGTTCCATAAACGCCAACACCTCAAACTGCTCGACGCACGGTAAGTTCAACCAGTTAGGCTATACAAAAATCATTTCCGGATTAAGCTGTAATATTCAACTAATATTCTCATCAGCTGAGCATCATATTATTTCATTCAAACCTTATCATCGGTATTTATTTCGTGACACGTACTGGAAGTCTATTTTGCTTTATTGTTTTATTTCAAAAATACTGCAACGGATTAAGTTCATGTCATGTAATTAAACGCCATGTTAATCATTTCCCGAATATCAAAATGGAGAGAAAATATACAAATACTATTTTCTTCAGTCGTGAAAAGACTCAAAACATTCCCGTAATTAGAAAACTTCCCATTTTATAAAGCATAAAATCATAGTAGAACGTGAAGAATTCTCGTTCACAAACGGATTTTAAAACCAACCTCCCGGTGAATTCTTGAAATTCTGAACGGTAAATCTTTTTGTAGAACCAATTTTCGTCTTATAGCAAACCCAAAGTCGAGATGGGAATGTACGATAAAAGTATACCAGAGCAAAGTGAAACTGACTGACTGTCCCAAACGACTGTCGCAATCAAAAAAGCGAATGAATGCAACAGAGCGAACTTCAGATCAGGGAAAAATGGCAAGAACTCTTAAAAAATGATAATAGACACAAAATTAATGTTTA
Organism: Pantala flavescens; assembly: GCA_020796165.1. NCBI lineage: Eukaryota > Metazoa > Arthropoda > Insecta > Odonata > Libellulidae > Pantala > Pantala flavescens. The sequence goes on from CM036882.1 coordinate 21,299,483, forward strand.
AATATTATTAGATTTATTACACAAATAAACTTGTGAAAAAAATGTGTAGCCTGTGTACAAATAATCAACAAAGGTAAATCAACTACACAAAATATATATATATACAAACACAGGAGTGAATTTTCAAGAGAATAATGACTACTTCTCAAGCATGTAAATAGAAAAGTAAAATTTCAATTTGGAGAAGACAATAAACAAATCAACAACATTTTTTGTCCTTCTCTTCCACACCATATCATTTTCCATAAAAATAAAACTTTGGTCCTCCAATCTAGCCATTAAGTGATATTTCACTTCCTTTGGCAAATCAAATTCACAACTCCCTCAAAATAGAGAGCGGCCATTGTTAACGATTGTTAATCTTAAATAAGCGAAAAGTATCAACCATCGTGAGGAGAAAAACAACTGGAGAACATCCCGCATATGAATTTCGAAACAATTCCAGGAGCTTTTTTTTAACACTTCAAAAAATAGATAAAACAAAACCGAATTTTTTCCACTAGACTGCATATTATTGCGATTAATTTCTATAAAACAAGGTATCTTCAAACGTTAACAATGATGAACGACTCCTATAGAGTTCAAAAATTTCTTCCGATATCATCAGTGCATGCATTCTCCGGCATCAGGGTTATTCCTGAGAAAGATCTTCAGTTTTTCGAAAGACATTTCTTTGGGTGGCGTACATCAGACGCCTGGCAACAAATACTCCTCTTCACAGGAGCCCATATAATGCACTTCATATCACGACTGGGGCGGTTTTGTGCGACCACTTTTACGCCCCCACTGACGTCTCTCACGAAGGTCTCATACGGCTCCACCCACGTCGTTCTGATAGCGAGTCGTTAGGTAGGAAGCAGCGTCCGTCATCTGCTCAAGACAGTGGCGGAGACCTCTAAGGTGCCTCCTAAATGCTTCAGCCATCCTTCGATGCCTCAGTTCACCATCCTCTTCTCCTGTCCCTTCCACACCCGAATCCTCGTTGCCCGTTTCAGAATCGGTGTCCGATGCCACGGAGGCGGAAGATGCGCTGGTGCACGATGCCACAGAGGTGCTCGATGGGCGACGGACGTGGCCTTTTGGTGCACGACCCCCTTCGCCCTCTTCGGCTGTCTCTCCATTATCTGAGCCCCACATTAGCTCTTCGCGCACGGCATTTACCATCGTGTAAACCGCATACAGATCACTGCCAGCTAAATCCTGTGCGAAAGTATGAGGGCGTCGCCGATGGCGGGATGTGGCATTCGTCTTCAGCGATGGCTCGTTCCCATCAGAGAGTTTCATATCCATGAGACGACAGGGGACGAGGATTGTTTCGTCCATCTCATTAACGGCACGAACGAAACATTTCATGGTGTTGAGGATGCTTTGGTTTGAAAATTCATTCTCATCTCTGCGGGCAATCCCACGGATACAGTTCCTGAGAAAATAAGGTGGAATCTTACTTGGGCGGTCTTAAGTAACACCTACAAATTAACAAATGCAAAAAATGCTGGTAAAAGCCGGCAATGAATCGTACCATATTGGCAAAAAGCTATTGACGAGCCCGCCTAACAAATGAATATTCGATTTAATTTGGGATATTTAAGAGAACTAGAAGGAATACAAAACCAGCCATAATTCCTAAAAGTATACTAGAAGACAGTAGAAATTATCTGCAAGTTCCGCATTTATGTACTTTAGTTCCTGTTACGTGGCATGAGAAACCTCAGATTATGGCAGAAAGTATATGAGACCGTTCAGATACCACCGAGAACGAATAAGTGTGTCGCGAAGCGACCATTATCCGGAAATGAGCTCAGGTTGGCTTGCAACAATGAATGTCCTCAAAAGTATCCAAATATTTAAATGTACGACAATAATCCAAACAATTCTCTGAGCACTAGTAAAAATTTAGTACTGAGAGTAAGACGTTGAGTCAAGTACAGACAAAAACATATATATCTCCTTCTTATAATATCTAAACAGAAGACCACGAATTTTTCAATTAATAGGTCATGATTCCGGAAAAAAATCCCGTGCCTCCTCTAAAGTCATTGCCTTCTACAGCCCAAGTCTCAAACGTGAATTTGTAGGAAGAGACTAAACATTTCACTTACCTATTGCTATCCATAGAAGATGTAATACTGTCACTGAACATGTTGGTGAAATCACAAGTGAGCATCCCCGTCCTGTCCCACTTTCACAGCCAAAGCACACTATCATTTACTGCCACTCACAAGTCGGAAGAACTAGAATGTTACTTCATGGCCACCGTCTGTCGCTTATATTAGCGTTCCCCTCAAACCGATTGGGGCTCGTGATACGCCGCCTAGGTCCGACCTTGCGCACTAAAGGAAGCAGCTCTTCTTGCAACGAACGTTAAGCTTGACACAATCGTTCGAAATAGACTAAATCATAAACAAACTCAAGCAAATACGCCGGTTAAAAATTATTTTTTTCTGTCTACATTTAAGGTATACACTATTTCACTGGGTGAGAAAGAGACACTACAAAATGTGATTATTGTTCGAAAACTTCTTCACGAGCCCCTTCGTGCTTCAAAAAGTCAGACCACCTTAGCGGGCGCTGATTGGCCAACCGCTCCATTGTAAAATCGTTCAGCGCCATTTCAAAATCTTGTGAGTCCAAATATGCCTTTAATTAGTATTGAGTGCTTACAATATATTTATTTAGGTAACTATGCTAGCATTAGATAAAAATAAACTTATCCTGATTCAATTAGTGGTATAATAATTGATCGTCGAAAATAGTTTAAAATGATCACAATATAATTTCCATTATGTAAATTACTACATTAAAGTCATTTACAATTCACAAATTTTGGTTTAGGACATTGAAATCATCAACTTTAATTCAATATCAGTTGATTTATTACTTCATAATTATAGGAAAGACAAGAAAGCACACTTTAAACTCATAAAAATTTATCATCAAATACCTATTATATTATAGCTTAAAGAAAAGGCCTTTAAAATTTAATGAAACAAAAACACTCCTAATTAATCCTAAAAACCATTTATATTTTGATTTTGGGATGCTTGACATAGAATTAAATTCGAAAAAAAGTACTGATGATATACATGTATATTGTGAATAATTGTTAGAAATGAATACATCAATTCAAGTCTATTAAGTCTTGTGAATTCTATATTCTTATTGAAAAGATATAAGAATATATTTAATTATTGATTATAATTAAATATTATTATATTACTTTATTCATTCCTTGAAATTTCCTTTTATATAAATTTCTTCAACTGTGAATCTTTTATATTTTGGAAAGGCCTTGTAATTTCGTTGCAAAACTATTTCTACAATTCAAGAAGCCGTCATCATGGAAATTGCTCTTTTGCACTCAATAAACTTCAAATCTCAGATATCTACATATTTCATTTTATAAACATGGTAAAAGACCAAACATAAGAAAAAGAGACCAGGTCAGCAAAAAGCAAGGTTAATAAGTCAAAGTTACAAATTCGATCACGCTTCAGCGAAATGTATCTATATCATACGATGAATGATCTTCTGCCATATCATTGCATATTTCTCACTTTTTATATAACTCATTCAGAAAAGTCTATGAATGATGATTAGTCTATAGCATCTCTTGATTAGGAATATAAACCTGCAGACAATCAAATTGGAGGAAACTATCTTTTAGAATATAATCTTTTTCTCTCATTTTTATTTTATTTTATAAAGTAAATTGATTTGGCAAACTTCAACTTTCAAATATATAATTAATATTTAAAATTTAGATCGATGTTTAATATGATTACAATACATTGCATCAATTTTTGTTGTTGTTTTATATTGAAGTAATAGAAAAATACAAGTAAAGAACAAGAACATTTTCATATACTTTGTTCATTTTACTCACGACTACACTAATTAAATTAAGTAAAAATTTTAAGATACAATACAAATAAATTTAGAGTAAAAATGTATTTGAACACTTATACTACCCGGTAGTAGTACTTATAGGTAGTACTCGGTAATACTTAAGGAAAATTTCCGACAATTTGCGCCGTCAGTTACAGGGAGCATTGTTTGTGTATTTATTGTATAAATTAAAATAAGTTGTACTGAGGATAATTAATTTATAGCATGGGATCCTTTGAGGATCGTATTCTTTATTTTTATTTATCTATTGACCACATAGGACTTCTAGAGGAATGAATAATAATTTATAAACAAGGAAATTGAAGTCAAGATATTTCTCTCTACATCTCAAATCTTTCTGTTTCTACAGTTTTCTGTACTTTGCTACTACTGTTTGTACAGTTGACTGTCATTTGTATTAGTTGTATTTTTTACTGTTTTACATTTTATTATTTTATTATCATTACTAAGGTTTGAATTAAAGTCAAGTTTTAAAAATAGTTTTTAGAATTTAAAATATCTATCATTAACAATGCTTCATGCACATAATCTGATAAGAATAAAAGCTATTTTCGCCTGTTCCTGCCATTACATTAAATTGAGACAACAATTACATATTTCAATTCATTCTCATTATTAATAGTGAGGTATAGGTCGTTTAAAATGATTTAAATTAGAAAAATTACACAGAGAAGAAAAGAATTTCCCTATAAAAAATTGCATGGGTCAATTACTGAGCGACCGTAGGGAACATTACTGCCTAAGCTATAAACTGATTTATGTTCTTTTTTCTCCGAGATCCCTGTCAATAATTGCCATACTAATCTATATAAGTTAAGATTTTCGCAATTTCATTCTATGGCAAATTATATACGTTTATGCTTGGAATTTGGTTTTGTTGAAATTGTACAAGAGAGAAAACTTTTTACCATTCTGAAAATTTTCACTTCCGCTAACGGTTTTATAGGGACCTCTGAACGCAACATGATGAATGCTATTATTAATAAAAAAGAGGTCGAAATAAAATATTTTTTAACGATACCGAATAATCATTGCATGCAGCAATAATCTCATCTTCGAGGAAATTATTGAAATGAAAAGGACATTCAGATTCACGACCACCGTGAGAATTTCCTGAGGACCTCTTGCGATCCACCAGGAGCATTTATAGAAAGACTATGAGCCAAGTTGTGTCAACTGTCAACCTTTGTCAAATGTCGAGTGACTTTTAAGCTATAGTAGAATACAATGGCTAGTGAGAAGGAAACGTACTTAAGTAAGACTCGTCCATGGAGTCGTTCATATCCTCAAGAAGGCGTCATATCGTGAGAAAAGGAAGTGGTGGTCAGTGGGAATATACCTATTGCTTCTTTTCAAGAGTTTAGTCAGAAGTAACGCTGTGATTCGGAGTAAAATTGACTTAAATTTCCTTTGTCATGGTCGATGAAAGTTAAAAAATGTCAAAAAGAAAAACCGTAATGAGTATGCTACCCCCGTTTTAATTTCCAAATTAAAATTCTTTTTCTTAGTTTGTAGGTCCCTAATTTGGTCTTATTCAAGGATCAAGATCCTTTCAATATTTCTCTCTTAAAATTAGTGAAATAAATTAAATAATTCACAATGAGAAGATATTCATTTATAAATGTCCATATAATATCTTAAGTAATTTATTTATTCATTTATAGGTTGATCTATAAATTTGTCACTGATAATGGATTCTGTCTTGAGGTTTACTCACTTTCATCGACATATGGTAATTCTTCGCCATGAACATAGGTAATAGGAACTTCGGCATTTAAGTTAAGGTCTAGAAATCAGCCATATTGCCAGCTCTATTTTTTAAGTCACACTCCTCACAGAATTCAAAATTCAAGATAATTTAAATTTCTGCAAAAAACAATAAATATAATAAATTCAAAGATTTATGAAATGTCTTCTCTTCATATTAAACTATTATCAAATGAAGTTCACAGATTTGTGTAACAAGGTTCACAAGAAAGATAAGTTTTGCATGATGGCCAACTGGATAAGGCATAATAATATACTTGAATTGAAAAAATAAGTGCATAGAATAATCATTTTTTGGATTCTTTAGTAAGAAAATATATAATAATGGTGAATATATAGAACAGTGATATTGTCCATACTTATGCAATTTAAATAAGGGATTAATCACTAAAATGAATATATCTGGAAACTATCTGGATCCTATTCCATCATGTTCTTGATTTAGAAGTACTTAAGAGAATGTCAAACATTAAAATAATTCAGTTATCATATTTATACTTGCCAGGTTTCACAGCAGGCTAAACATCTTTTTTTTTAAATCTTGGGTAGAAGAAATGTAAAATTGATTCTTTAACAAAAGGTGTAATGGATATGTCAGATTTTCTCAACAATATGCTTTTTTCTCATCTATGGAAGATAAAAATGGAGAGAGAGACGGATTGGAATAAGGTATTTCAGAGAGAAAACCTTAAAAGCAGAATATTTACACTGAATTATAAAATATTGACAGTAGTAAATCTTTTTTAAATCTTGAAATAGAGATATCTAAATACCATCAAATAATTTTTTTTAAAATAATAATAATTTTTTACCATCATTAATTTGTACTTTATAATTGATATGCAGATATCATTAATCCTGAAATTATGATACATCAAAAGTTGCTGCACAAAGAAATATGGAAATGGAAGTCTATCAACTGAACTACATTTTTAAAAGTATTTTCAAATGAGAGCAGAAAGAAAACAATACCTAAAATTTTAAATTGGCATGTATTTATTGTAAACTTTTGACGGTAAGCATATACACAAGAAGGTGACTCCAGATCACCAATACCAATAGAAACAATGGTCCAAATTTGAATGAAATACACAATTAACTTGAAACTCAGCAATATAAAATAATATTGAACATAATCTTCCCAAAAGCTATGTCATTTTCATCAAATCTTACAATCGATAGCACATTCCAACCAACATAAACCAAGTAAAAAAGACTGATCAGAATACATATAACAAGTGTAAAGAAATATTTTTCAGACTGTATTGCAAGTAATTTTGTCTCTAAAGCATCTAAAAACAAACTTATCTACAGAATAATAATTGATACTATATCTATTTAAAATTATTGGCATTTTATGCACTTCATGAATCTAAAGTAGCAATTCATGTCCAAGAAAAATATCAACAAGATTAAGAGTAATTTTGTGGCAGGGGTGATATTAGACAGTTCTCTTTAATATTCAATCTGATGACTGTCACAAGAACTATCAAAAATTAGGGCAATCATATTAAAATATACATAAGACATTATATTGCTCAACATCAAGAATAAGATTTTAAAAAAGTAAATAGAAGACCCAATTTCTAGTTTCACTTTCAGCACACAATTCACATATTTTCAGAGTTTGTTTAGAAATATATATTTATATACTTTTTCTTTAATGAGTGAAGCATTTTAAATTTTTTAAATTTCTATTTCTTAACATATCTATTATAATAGGTTCATATTTAATGATAGGATCTTATTTCTTATGACAGGACAAGACAAAAATGGAGGGAAAGCTAATTCCTCAAACAAACAAATATTACTTAAAGGCAATTGGCAGTAGTTCATAATTGTTTTGAGGTGGCAGCAGCATTTTAACTCTTTGCACAAGCACTTTTATTTGGTGGCTTTTATAGGCTGTTATACCTCTCTCTTTCTCTGGTGGCTTCTGCAGTGATGGATTGCGAGTGACTTTGTGATGATGGTGGAAAATGTGAGGTCCAGACAAGCTCAGTGTTAGCAAGAAAACCTTCACACTTTTAACTGAAATAAGAGATACATAATGGAAATTGTTAAGAACTGCTTTACAATGATCATAAGATATTCAAAATGAAAAAATTATAACTTATGAGAATTTTAAATTTCTTGAAAATATACAGGAGGAATCATCTCCATGATTAGAATTTTAGGATTGTAAATGCTTAGGTCGAATTACCTAGATCAAATAAACTAAAAAAATTATAATTCATTGGTTTTCAAAAATTAGTTAATTTTTGCTAGTAATGTACCTACTGTTTATCTACCCAATAAATACATAAATATATTGCCCATTGCATCCAAGATATGAGTAACAGAAAATTAGAATAAAAGAGGTAAAAAATAATAAAAAATATAAAATGAAATTAATTCAAGCAAATAAATGACTGAAAAGTGAAAATAAATACACTATTACTCTGCAACTGTACATAGTTTCCCAATTTTCCTGTATCCAATCTCTTTTGTGGTGACAAATTAATCAGGGAAAGGAATTTTCTTCATTATTATTTAAGAATAAAATGCTAAGATCATATTATCACAGCCGAAGTGCAATGAATAATAAACAGAAATTTCTACAGAATTATCAAATATTAAACATTTAGATATTATATACAGAAAATATTAAATATCTAGAGTACATGGAGACTATTTTACAATGAAAATAGTGAAATAAAAGGTTGTATCTTATTCCTAATAAGGAAAGGAATTCTGAAAGTCGTGTAGAATACAGGCAGCCAAATTAGATACATGAAGGAATAGCATTTAGGTTGAAGCAGTATGTTAAGCAATCTCAATGCCTAAGAGAAATAACGTTCAAAAATTTTAAAAAAAGATCAAAGTAATAGTAACTAAACTGATTGTTACTGGATCAGGACTGGTAATTCTAAGATCCAATTTCAGGGTCATGCAATTTGAAACTTTTAATTATTTACATCAATAACCATTAAAATTTTTTGATTCCGATAGAGATGTATGGAAAAGGGATAAGATAATATATATCTAATGAATAGTCCATGAACTAAAAATTTATAACCAATAATTGAGGAGATTTTGAAAAGTTGAACTTACTAACAAAAATACGTACTCAATTACTGTAAAAAATTTTCCAGAATGATTTTTTTAAACTTAAACTTAACAATTGACATTATATATATATATATATGTCAATTGTCTAAGATATAGCAAGATATACTTAAAAAAAACAAAAATTTTCTAGTAGTTGTTTTCAACAATTGAATGCATTTCTATCTTAAAATTAACAATGTGTAATTTTGCTTGATATTAAATTTCAGAGGACTTGAAACAGACCTAAACACAAAGTCTATCTGCAAATACTGATCATAATAACAATGAAGAGTTTTAAAATAATTCATTAGCCAATGCGAGGAAAGTCTAGGGAACCTAAGGAATGTCAACAAAACTTTTGTAAACAAACTATACATAATGATACAACATTATATACTTCAAGAAAAGAAATTGAAGTTTTAAAAATTAATCTTACCCTTAACAGAGAAGCAATTTAAGTTCCTCTGAAATAAGAGGTAAAAGTTTCAGTCACCAGCACTTCCCAATTAAAATCACCAGATGATTTCCAAGCATATCAAGAATATTAGATAATTTAGACATTTAAGATAGATAAGAAATACAATTCTGTATGATAAAATGCATCTTCAGTATTCAAACTAAAGCTTAATACTATTTAAATTAAAAGAAAAACAAAATTTGAAATAAATTACAAAATTGAAGAAAGTATAGCAACAAAAACAGTATCTCCAAACTATTACTTTTATTTTATAGAAGAAGAAAGGAACACAAGTTTTATTAACTGAGCAGACCATATCTTAACCAAACCATATCTTGGCCAAGTAGCAAGTATGTAGTAAAGAATTTTGTAATAATTCTCACTTTATGACCAATTTCCACAAAGCACAGCCAGGAATGATTCATTTTAAGTGTGATTCAAGAACATTTTTTAAATATAAGCATGAGGTTTCATAAAAACAATTAAAAATGTGAAGTTCTAATGAATGTGAAATTTAAAGGAACAAATTTAGTGAAAAATTAATATTTATTACATTATGTATATACTTCAGATCCATTCGAAGATGTATTTAGAGTACAACAGTCTCTCACTAATTCATCGAATAAAAAAGTTTCAAAAATATTCTATGCAAATTTAGCAATAAATTGAGTTCATTTTAGCTGACAGAGTATATATTACACAGGGAATATTTTTTAAGAATGCCAGTTCATAATATCCTCCTTCAGCAAAAACATTTATGTTTACTTTATTTATTGTATTTAGTTAATTTTACTTAATCAGTTAGATAAGCATCATTAGTCAAAAAATAATGCATTACTTTTCATGGAAATTGCCAAAAAGTAAAAATTAATAGCATCAATTAGCAGTATCTTATCCTACACACAGAATTGCAAAATGTCAAATTATTAATCAAATCAGTTTGATAAATGCAAAATATTCGAAATAGAAGTGACAAATCTAGAAAGGAAATTAAAGCTATTGAAAAGAACCACATACATTAGAAGATACATTCATATGTAGAGTGAATTCATTATGGCAATTTTTACTTAACGAAGTAGAGACAACCTTTATACATCAATCTTGTGTTTATTATTATAAAAACATAATATTTTTGAACTGTAGAATACAGCAATCTTTTAGTAGTGACATTAGCATATCATTTTTGTTGAATAGAAGGATATTTTTTTCGTATACTAACTCTCTATGCATTATTAGGAAGAATACATATATAAAGAGATACACTTCCATCAAAAGATAAATAATAATATTAATTTTTAAAACTGAACATTCAGAAAACTATCATCCATCCATTTAATAAAATTAAACTCAAATGTAGAAAATAAAAATTAATAGCTGCTCTGACACCAAACACAATTCCTCCCATTATAGAAAGAAGGATGCTTTGCGAAGTAAATGTTTTGTAACAATTCACTAATAAAAGATAAAAACCATTTATTAAAATTAAGTGCTCAAAGAGAATCAGCACTAAAAATCTGTACAGAAATTCTCCATAGAGAAAGATATTCCTTGAAAATCAACATTAAGTTGATTAGCTAGTTAAAGACTCATTAGTTAAAAACTCATTGAAAAAAAAAAATTGACACAATACTTCAAAAACAGCAATCAGCCTTAGTTAGAATTGAAAGGACCAGACTATTATCTTTCTAATGGAGTTCCATAAGAGAAATCATAAACTAACACATGCTAAGAATGCTCCTATTCCAAACTATAAAGGAACCAGAACATCTAGATATGGTTATTGATGCAAGCTTCTATATATCATCATGCAAACGAGGAAATTAAAGGGTATTATACCTTGGGAAAAGGACATCAAATGCAACAAGAATAAACTTAAGTTCACCTGTGAACGTCTTCTGCTTTTTCAAAGCAATTTCTCCATGTTTAACACTTCCGACTTCGCATGAAAGATTTAAACTGCTTCTATCCTGAAGTTCCAGTGGTCAAAATAGGACATACTACACAATGCTTTTATTTGACAAAGACTTAGAAGTAAATTCAATACCTAGGTCAGCATAAGAAGGGATTCTCCAGTAAAATTTATGACGACTTCATACAAATAAGAAAAATTGCAATTGATTGAAAGCAATTCATTTATGCCATAAAGAAATGTAACAAGAAATAAAAAGGAATAAAATGGAAAAGTAAGGAAATTGAGAATTCAATAAAAAGACCAAAATTATCAGTATTAGGAGAGAGAAGAAAAAGAGTGCCTCTTCCATAAAATTCTATAGGATTAATTTTTATTAATCCAACAATACATATGCTTACAGTAACCATAGTTATCAGTAACACAACCCTAACTTTTCTTTTACTGATTCATTAAGATGCAAGTTCCTAAAACAAATAAGCATATGGGTAGTATTCATCAACATTCAAATGGAACATGAAATAATTATTCCAGCAGAATCAATCAGCTCCAAAACAATTATACAAGAATTAGAAAACCCTGTAAAACAGGTCTACAGTCCTTTCCAAGGAGGTAATAAAAATTACAAGAGGAGACAAAATGGCAGTATAGGGGAACAAGTGGTGCAGAAGGTTAATATTATTTAAAATGAACTCTGACATTTCAACATATAAAAAAATTGATCAGGAAAGAAACTTCCTGTACAAGAATTATGGATATGAACATAGAACATAAGGAAAATTATGAAACAATCAGTGGCTGCTCAATTCAAATATCCACTTAGCTATAGCTTCTTCTCTCTTCTATGTCACCCATGAAGCATATGTTAATTAGGCAAGTAAGCTTAAGGAGTTATTTCATGAATTTAAATTTATGTACATTCACACACACACACACCACAGTTTTGAGTGCTCTGTTCCATTTTGTTATAATACAACACCACAAGCAAACTCCAACACTTAACTCCAAAATGATCACCTCAGGCATTAGTCTTTATAAGCTCACACTTATAGCAAATTTCAAAATGTAACCATTCACAATTTAAGTAAGCTTATCAAACAATTCTTCTGAGAACACAAGTTTACTTCCTATTAATGACATCAAACGATCTTCTCAAGGTCATGTTCCACATTCTAGTTAGATTGTAATGAGCGCGATTTTTTCCAAACTAGATAATATTCATAACAGAATTTTAGATTGTGAATAAATAAAATCATTAAAAATCCTTTTACTTTTCAATTGTCTATTTTCACCTTCGCAGTTTACAAAAAGCAGGATTTCAGCTAAATCGAATTATGACCCAATTAAGCACTCAGGACTCTAAAATGTGAAACTGTAGCATTCTCTGTAAAAATATGGAGCAAAGTATGTCCATATTTGGCAGAGATAAAACCAGATTGGAGGAAAATGTTGTAGCACAGAGAAGATAACAGATATGAACAAATAGATTTAGACAGGGTAACACTGAGTAATGCATCAAGTCATTAAAATGAATCACTTGTGTTCTATAAATTAAAGAATAGTTCATCATGCTTCAAGTGGTGCTTTTTCTTAATTCTTTCTTGACCATTACTTTACAAATCTATACATTCCAAACTTAATACCCCAGACTTGTGATATAAGAGACTTTGCTATTAATAAAAATATGTCTATTTGATAAGGATGCCAAGAGAAAGGGCATGGACAAAGTAAGAATTAATTACTTTTTCTTTAATGTAAAGAAGCTTCTTCGCTTGGGCTCATCCTTCCTGTCCCCAGATGCAGGCAGTGTCTGGGATCTGGATGGTCCAGCTGACCCATATGAATCACTGCTAACTGCTGCTCCCAGTCGCCTCATCCACTCTCCCATTTCTTCATCATCCTTTGCCTGGAACAGGTACTCAGCACCACTGGAAAGCCTTAAAAAATCATTGATAATATTATTACCATAAATTATATTTCTTTGATGATAATAATAACTTTCCAGTATCCAAAATACTATAGTATTCTCTATTGTAAGGTATATGTACAGTCAGCTGCACAAAGACAATTATTACCAAGTGAAGATATCATTCTTTATTATGACAGGATTTATTGTCTCACTGAACCTATCCAACTCTTTAACAGTACACAACAAACATGACAAGATAATGTGGCTGAAAAAATTCAAATACATTCTGGTGATAATAAATAATGATGGATCGAAGATAGAAAAGGACCAATGCAATCAATACTTTTTGAGTTTTTCACTTTTCAACTTGCATGGAATATTTGCTTTAGTTGAAAATCTGAGATGATTAAACCTTTGCACTCGATACCTTCTTCCCTCTCGCAATCCAGTAACTCGAGAAGATTTCAGCCAAAATTGGTAAACACTTCACAAGTAGTTTAAAGAATTTCATAAACCAATAAACCTAAACAAATCAAACATTTTCACCAGATTCTTCACTCATAGGTCAAAATAAACAAACTGTGATAAATATATTCTCAGTAATTAGTTTTGGTGTGTTTATTTGTAAAAAATCCAACATGCATCCATGGTTTGTCAGGACATGTTGTAGAGTAATAAGCCATTTTCCGTCTACCTCCAGGAATAATATAGTCATAATAAATCTTGCAGTTCCAATTTGGTCCTTTTGTAACAACTTGAACCTTCCCATTTAGTTATATTTCATCAGAACGAAATGTAGACCCAAATACTACCCTGTGATTAACTAAACTGAGCTAAAATTTGGCTACAATTTCAGCTTACTAAGTACTTCCGATAAAAATATCTTTTCCCAAGTCACAAATAAGGAGATCGAGTTACAAATACTACAGCGGAATAGCAGTATAGCTTGATTTAAGACTTCAAATCACTCAGGTGCTGCAGCAGCGCTCCTTGAGTTGATGCATCAAATAGGCAGGGTGCCCAGGTAGCACCACTCGTGTGCAAAGGGTTAATGCATGAAAGTGGACCTACAATCCTCATCACAAACATACATTGCAATGAAATGTCACACTCCCGAGGATATATCTGTAAATTTACATTACATGCTCATGTTTGAACAAGACAAACCAACCATATGCTCTAACTATACCTACAAATGACTTGATTAGTGCAATAGTATTGTTTGCTTAACTTTTCTACATCATCAATTCATTATCTTTCATCATTTTTCTGATTTAATATTTCAAGTTACTTAAAGGCTTAATTATGATAGTTAAACTTAAACATTTTTATTTTACACATACAACGCTTTACAAATAATCCAGAGAAGAAATAATTACAAAAACATCTTTAGTACATTGTTACTGAAGAAAAAAGAGGGGTACGGAAACATCATATGCTACACAGGTTATGGAAGTGAAAACAGTGCCAGAAAAAGAAGGAATGAACTGACAGAGAATAATTATATCACTTATCCATAGAAAATATGCAATATGATTCCATGATAAAACATTCAAACTTACTTGAGTCTAAACACATGCTTTTTCTTGGTGTAGTCACTGGCAATTACCACTGTACCTCCACTAACGTCTATTGGGGCTTCATTTTTGAAGAATGCATCAGGGGCTGCCTTATAGCTCTTTTGGTCTTTGTAGGATAGGAGGAAATGACCCACCAACACAGCATAAACCTTATCCCATGACCTGAGTTGAAAAAATAATTGGACATGATAATTTTTTTCTGAAAGTGAAAATAATTTCTATTGAACTGTAAATTAAACTAAAGGTATATTATTATAAGGAATCATATAATTCCAAGGTAAATAATCTTGTCGTATGATTTAAAAACCATGAATGTACAATAAAAATTGATAAGTTAAAAGCAGAATGGTTGATATTAAGATACAATAACAGGAATATAAACAAATTATTCGGTCAGAATCTAAATAGTCACCAAAACCTATTTCTACATGCGGAACAAATACTATAAAGACATTTCTACTATTCTATTACTTCATTTTTGAAACTCTATAAATGAATTATTTCATGTTATCAAATAATAGTTAATAGATCAATAGGTTTAAAGAAACAACTAAGTTAGCTAAATAATAGATAGCACATAATTACATAATGAAATTTGATAAATTTTAAATCTTCATTCCTTGTTTAAAAATAATAGCATATTTCCATCAACAAATATTAATTTAGAAAGATTTTATATATACGACTATGACTATACGCTGTATTTCCTGGCCCATATATAACACCGGCGAATTGGTTGACACCTTGATTTTTCAGGTAAGAATCACAAAAAACTTAAATACTTGGTATCATTTTTAACTTTCTGCAATATTGCAATGTATTAGCATACAAATGACATATCCTTTAGCTCAATGTGCATAAGTTTTGCAGCAGTGCCCACTGCAGGATTAAACTTAACATGCTACATTGTATGTACATGATAAATTTCCGAACTATCAGGGAAAGAAAAATTAAATTTAAAATGAAGTTCAGACATTGTAATATTAAAACTGAATTCCTTACTACTTGCTCAAAAAGTGTTATTATCAAAATTTGTAATGAATTTTCAACTGATTCAATTTCATTGAGAAATACTTTATGGTATCTATATATCCTAGTGAATCAGTATGGTTGTTATAGGAAAAATTATACCTGTGATACCAACAACGCATAAGATGCAGACTGATTTTACTGCACATTTTGGAGTAAAAATAGTCTTATCAGCCAGGAAATACGGTAACTTATTAACATTAAACATGAACAAATTGCCACCATAATCAAAATTTGTTTCAAAAAGGTTTCAAAATGAGAATGATGTCATATTTAACAAAATATCTTCATAAATAGCAATAGAATGTACAATTAGATACTTATAAATAGAAGAAAAATGTCGAAAGAAAGTTTAACCTCTTTTGACAATTGAATTAAATTAATGAAAGATTTTTAACCACATATTAAATTATTACTTTGATTAAAATGGAAATTATTCAAATTTATATCACAGATTGCAAATCAAAATTAAATTCTAAGCAGAATTCATAGAATTAACAGATAGCATATAATAGTAAAGTAAATATCTAATAAACACACTCATATATATATATATATATATCTATTATATATAGACGCTTCGGGGGGATATATATATATAACATATATATAGGATATTAATGTTAGGCCCAAACCGCTTCGGCCACGGAGCCGCCGATTTTTTTACGTAATGGCCCACTAAATCTCACTCAGAAAAAATTGGGAAATCCACCCTACCTATCATGGGTTCGATTCTAGGAGGCCCCAAAAATCGACTTTCCTCCGTAAGCATGCATGGGGCCATTTTTCAAACAATTTAAAAAAATACTTTCCATTGAGATAGAACTATGAAATTTCATATGGCTATTGCTATTATAAATATCTACGCAAAAATGCTATTTTTTACGCGCAACCGGTCATGGGTTCGATGCCAGGAGGTGAAATATTTTCAAATTTCGAAAAATCGTAGCTCTCTTAATATGATACATAGATCATTTAATTTTTTTACACTTATTGGTAAGTTTATTATATATCTTGGAAAAAATCAACAGTTGCCTACGTGTCACGGGTTCGATTCCAGAGCGTCCCGTAATCTCGATTTTCCCCGTTAGGAATGCATGGGGCTGTTTTTCAAATAATTTTAAAAATACTTCCCATTAAGTTAAAAGAATAAGATTTCATGTAGCTATTGCTAATAAATATGTCTACCGAAAAATGTAGTATTTTACATACAATCGGTCCTGGGTTCGATGCCAGTAGGTGAAATATTTTCAGATTTTGAAAAATCGTAGCTCCCTTAATATCGTACATAGATTATTCAAACCTTCTGCAAATATAGATGCATACAAAATGTAATTAGAAAAAAATTTACAATTGCCTATAAATCACGGGTTCGATTCCAGAGCGACCCGTAATCTGGATTTTTCCCGTTTAAAATACATTGACCATATTTCCGAATGCTTATTATAACACTTCCCAACCGCGCAGAGGTTCAGAATGTCACACAGCCATTAAGGGGACAGTTCTCATATTAAAGCTATCCTAAGACTATCGTAAAAGGTCGTTGGTTCGATGCTAGGGGGCGTTAATTAATTCTCCATGTGAAATACGTAGGGAATTTAGGACTCATTTTAAGGTACTTCCTGAATGAATTTCCTTTTGCAATTCGGGGTGTTAATAAAGTCCACCGTACTCAAGCGAAAGATTACAGTAATTTTAGCTGGATGACCTTGGTTCGACGCCGGGGCGGGATTTAAGCTGCCGAAAGAAAAGCGTCGGAAATCGTTTTCAGTGCATTTTCTGCTGCGTTAATGCCCTTTACTTAATGTTTAGCAACGTTTGAGCAGAGTATTCTTTGGAAATATTTTGTTATTCACTAAAGATAATTTATTGCATTGCTTGCTGTAAGCAATGCAATAAATTATATATATATATATATATATATATATATATATATATATATATCTATTATATATAGACGCTTCGGGGGGATATATATATATAACATATATATAGGATATTAATGTCAGGCCCAAACCGCTTCGGCCACGGAGCCGCCGATTTTTTTACGTAATGGCCCACTAAATCTCACTCAGGAAAAATTGGGTAATCCACCCTACCTATCATGGGTTCGATTCTAGGAGGCCCCAAAAATCGACTTTCCCCCGTAAGAATGCATGGGGCCGTTTTTCAAACAATTTAAAAAAATACTTTCCATTGAGATAGAACAATGAAATTTCATATGGCTATTGCAATTATATATATCTACGGAAAAATGCTATTGCTTACGTCCAACCGGTCATGGGTTCGATGCCAGGAGGTGAAATACTTTCGGATTTTGAAAAATCGTAGCTCTATAAATATCAAATATAGATCATTCAAACTTTTTAAACATATAGATACGTATATATTCTATAACTAAAAAAATCAGCATCTGCCTATGTGCCATGGGTTCGATTCCAGAACGACCCGTAATCTCGATCTTCTCCATTAAGAATGCATGGGGCCGTTTTTCAAATAATTTTTTAAATACTTCCCATTACGCTAGAAAGTTAAAATTTCATGTGGTTATTGCTATTATATAAATGTACCGAAAAATGCCATTGATTACGTACAACCGGTCATGGGTTCGATGCCAGGTGGTGAAAAACTTTCAAATTTTGAAAAATCGTAGCTCTATGTATCTGATACCTAGATCATTCAAATTTTCAACACAAATAGATAAGTATATTTTTTACTTCGAAAAAAAAACAGCATATCTCTATGTATCATGGGTTCGATTCCAGAGCGTCCCGTAAATTCGATTTTTCCCGTTTAAAATACATTGGCCATATTTCCGAAACCTTTTTAGGGCACTTCCTAGCCGCGCCGAGGTTCAAAATTTCAAACAGCCATTAAGGGGACCATTCTCATTTAAAAGCTACCCTAAGATAGTCGTAAAAGGTCCTTGGTTCGATTCTAGGGGGCGTTTATTACATATCCATTAGAAATGCATTGGGAATTTAGGATTCATTTTTGGGTACTTCCTTTAGGCATTTGAAATTTGGTGTGATTATGAAGATAATCATACTTAAACGAAAGATTACGGTGATTTTAGCGGGATGACCTTGGTTCGACGCCGGGGTGGTAATAATGCCGTCAAGAGAATAGCATACGAAATCGAAGTCAATGCAACGTACGCTGCGAATACGAACTTTAGTGAAACCTTAGCATGACTTATCCGATTAATCTTTCCAAAAATTGTTAGTTTTATTAAATAATATATTTTCCGATTGCTTGCTGTCAGCAAGCACACCTTTACTCGTATATATATATATATATATATATAAAATAAATATGAATGGTTATCTTAGTAAAGGTAGGATAGAACAAAGAGAAAATTAGAATCAAGACTATTGAAATAAGAACTACTTATTCTACATGCCTGTTAGTTGCCTTCTTATTGATGGACTCCCATTCATGTTTCCTTACTAAAGCACCTTCAAATTGGTCCTCTTCACCTCCAGAGGTTGGCCGTTCTAATAAAATATTCAAGGAACATTATTAGAAGAGAAATTCCTGCAGCAATAATCTCAAAAACTACCAACACCAAGGTAAATAATGATGATGAATGATTACATAAAGCAGAAAAAACATGCATAACTGGTGATAGTGTGGTGATATGGTATACCAATTGCTTAAATACTAGGAATTAACCTAAAATCTTGCACAAGCCATGAAAAAGTGATAACAGACATGTAATAGAAAGAATAAATATTATATTATCTTCATAAATCCATAACTTACCTGTTTTATAGAATTAATAGATTTAAAATCTTAGTTTCTACCAACACCTGTTCCATTTAGTTATGTAAGTCCATCCACCCAACATTGAGTAATTTGAATCATTTGGCTTACCAGCAGCCCTCTCCAAGTTTGATTCATCATCACTCGCACTCCCTGGTATAGTAGAGGGAGGTGACTTAGACTTCTTCCATCTAAAACTGCGGAATGGTGACTTAGACCTAGCTCTGTCCTTCTTCTTATGCTCCTTGCCAAGGGATGGTGCTAGATGACCATGACATAATTGCACGTAAATAATCTATCATATTTGTATAGCAATCATGCCAGCTTTGGTACTTTTTCATCAATGATGTTAATGCTAAACATTAAATCAATACTCACTGTCTATCTAATGATGATTTTTAAGGTCCATCACCGAAAACATAATGCCAAACATTCGCAATTTCACATGCAATACTATATTTTGGATTATCTCCACAGCAAAGCCTTACATACTTTCTTTATGAAACTGTGCATTCACAGGCATACAGGCAGATTATTTAACATCTGCATTTTTAAAATTTTTATTTGCATAAAACCAATTATATCAATATACCTAGCATAATGCACCATATTGTGGTTATATAGTATATGTAGTATATATATATATAAATAAGTATAATTTTCTACAGTATTATTAATTTAATTTCATAATTTTAAGCAAGTAATACTAATAAACATCAAAATGATTCTCAATATAATTAATATGCAACGGTTAAATATGAATTTAAAATGTACATAATGAAAATTCACCTATTCCCCAAGATTTACTTTATTAAAACACTTTCTATCTAAATAACAGTCTTTGGAAATAGTTATGTACACAAAATTATTACACTAAGCCTTCAGATAGATTGATTTCCTACAAGGAAAAATCCTATTGGTTGAGACTCAAACCCAGAACAATGTAATTGAGAAAGTTAAAAAGCATGATAACTCTTCCGTTGCCAAGATCAGAGTGGCTGAACCTTATTCAATTTAATAGAAATCATTGCAGGATTCAAGGTCCTGTTTCACTCTATATATTAATATTCAAACATATATGAAAAAGAAGTTAAGAAAACAATATTTGATTCACTTAGTTACCTTCACATAAGTTCAATAAAAGATGATCAAACAGTTGTAATGAAATGGAAGTATATATGCAACATTATTTGATAAATTACATCTTATTTGGAAATGTATGAGGATAATTGTATAAAGGAGTCCTTAACTAGATATTTATAAATGTTCCAACAATATAGCCCAAATGACGAGAGCTATCAAATGTAATTAGGGAGATCTGTGTTTGAGTCCCAGTAATGTCAGATTTATTCTCTCGTGTATGTTAGTCTTTGGGTAAAATATGGAAATTGTAATATGATATATTTGCACATTCTGTAGTTTCTAATACTTACTTGATGGAGCGGAAACATTAGGAGAGTCAGGCAGACTGTCTCCAGTAGGAGATGTATGGGAACGTGGGCTGTTTGGCTCCAATAAGCCCACATTGGTAGCAGTGGGAGATGCAGGCAGGCTTTCATGCACTACAAGAAATTTAACACATGGGAGAGGAAGCATGCAGCAAAGAGCAAACAAATGAGCAGCATGCAATACTCCAGTATTTCCTTAACTTGTAACAATTGAACTTCCGTTCACTTTTCACAAAATATGTGGCAAAGAATGTTTTTAAATTTTAAGTCAATTAAAAAAAAATTAATTTCACAATTAAATCTCAAAATTTGGTATGCTAAAGCTGAAAAGTATCATGAGTGTATGATTGTGTGAGTATGTATGTGTGTGTGTATATACATACAATATTTTGATCAATATCTTATTAGCATTAGCCATTTTGAATGTGCAATGCAATGCAGGCTTAAATTTCATTAAAACAAACTAATAGCCGTTTTTGAGAAACTCTAGGAACATACAACATGCATTAAATAAATACACACTGCATCAATACCAGCAAGGAGCAATGCCATATCTAGAGATGAAGCCATTCAAGAATGAACTGGTTTCAAATGAATACCTCCAGATCATGAACCATGCATTATTTAAACTAAGCATTTATTTCATTTCATAAATAACTTCAAACTAAATAACTACAATAATACCAGAATTTTTATTATTAAAAATTAAATTATTAGCATATTGGTAATGGCTATAAAAATAATGATAATACAAACTATCACTTTCAATTACTTTAGCCCAGGATTATTGGTGTTGAACTATTAACAGATAAAGATAAGGCAATATTTCATTCAGACCAAGGCTTGCAAATTTTCAGAAATACAGGTAAATTGAACTGACTGGCCTATATGCATATATTGGTTTCTCACATCTCTTAAAAATTTATATTCTTGTTTAATATTAAGGATCTTTATGGTACTTTTCTCATAAAATAACTAAAATAACAACTTTTCTTATACCCAAACAAAATTATTTAAATTTATGGTGAAGAATACCATGTTTCTAACTGAAATTATTCAAATTACACAAAAAACAATTTAATTTGCCTAATAATGAACTCATAAATTAGTGACCTTTACCTTAAATAGATTTTCCTAAATCTATCACTCATGAAGAACTTTGTGTACCTCTTGCCCAAAGAGAATGTTTGCTCAAAAATGCCAAATAAATTCCTACAATTTTGAAATATTTTGCATTTTTTCTTGTTAAATACTTGAACACTAAACTACGAGAGGTTTTTAAAGCTAATCATCCATGCTCTATAAAACTATACTACATTAATGAATCAGGATGAAGTGGAAAAGCATCATTGGCAAAGAAGCATTTTCAGTACAGAATGTCAAAGATATATTTGGTGATCATTCACACAAGATTAATACAAACAATTGATAAGATATAATACTTCCTCAATGAGAGGCAAAAAGCACTGTAAAAAATCAAGTAAAATCAGACATACCTCAGGAAAGTCTCCTCTTTATACACATTCAGGCAATAAGATCAATTAAAAGATATTTTTGGAAAATTAGGTCATCTTAAGAAAACGAGTGAATTCAGAGGATGGTATTATTGTATTAAAAGATCTAGAATCCAAAGGAACTGTATAAGGAGGTTACAGTAAAATTTTAGCAAATACTCAATATTTTATAGTATAATATTAATTAACACTTTAAGCAACAATTCTGGTAGAATTATCCATATGAACTTCATAAAATCACAGAGTTGGTAGTTGAAATGGTATAATTGGACTGCATATCATGAACCAGTGATGCAACTTGGGGATATTTGAAATGTATGCAGAAAAGTTATAAAAAGCCAGATTTAATCAAGCATACTGTGAATAAAAGCAATAAAGCTGTTATAGAGCAATGCTGTGTCAACCAGGCCCACCTTAGAAAATGCAGGAAGCATTTTAAATCCAGTGAATGAATGCAAAATGTATCATTTTAAGAAAAGGTGATGTATTTAGAAAAATATGATAAAAAATGATGATTTCAAATGGAGTCTTAGAGTCCCCGAAAAAATATTGAGACTTTGCTGCAATTAATCAATAAATCAGAAAAATAAGGTTTTTGGGGGATACTCATACTATGGAGTTAGCGTACATAAACAGACCTCAAGTCATTTGAAGAAGATATACTATCCAATATATATATCAATTAAATAGCTCTACTTGTACAACCACAGTCACACACACATATCTTGCAACCCTGTAAAGCAGCTTGTACAGTTGCTATAGAGAACAAAATTTTGAAAGAGATGCATCTAAAAATTAGTCTGAGAGAAAATTTACTCTATAACCCCAAACATTTATATACAAGTTCAATAATCTGTAAAAGTTTATCTTGGTTATTTTGACAAGTCGCTATAGGAATTTTTAAAAAATAATTAATTAAATAAATTAAATTTTTAAATTTCTTTAAAACGAATTTATCTAACAAGAAGAGTGTATTAGAAATTATATTAAAGTAATTGATGGTAATTATAAGACAAATTTCATAAAATAGCAGATACTGTGGTGTTTTCCTTCTTGCTCTAAAAATTTAATAACCACTCTGTAGCTGTACATATATATATATATATATATATATATATCAATATTCTCAGAAGCGCACAAGATTTAAATTATCAGAATATGACTTTTTTTCCCTGACAAATGTCATTACATTATTTCTTTATCCCCATTTCCTGGTTCAATAGATTTCAAATAGTTGAAAAACTATATTTGAATCAAAAAAATGGCTTCATTTTACAGATTTCATTATGCCTTAAAATACTGTTTAATATGTTACTATCACTAGGTATAACAGTTATCAAATCCTCCTTGTGGGCATTTTCCTACTTGTGGTATTTTCTTAAGTTCATGACTTGGGTTTTTTAGTCATTACTCTCTCATCAATATTTTTCTTCTCCATAAATTTATTTTTAAATATTATTATCTTTTCCATAAAGATATCTGTTAATGAGAACTTCCACCAATTTTACCCACAATACAGTATATTAATATTTTCATTATCATAAATACATTTATAATTAACT
Source organism: Pantala flavescens (assembly GCA_020796165.1). NCBI lineage: Eukaryota > Metazoa > Arthropoda > Insecta > Odonata > Libellulidae > Pantala > Pantala flavescens. The sequence goes on from CM036882.1 coordinate 21,323,419, forward strand.
TCAATACAAATCATTCTCAACTATTCTCAACAAAATCTTATATAAACGTTACAAAAAGATCCTTTATTTATCATATTCCACATATGTAACAATTGATATGTAATGTATAAATATACCTATACCATAATTTACCAAAGCAATACATAAGCAAGAGAAAAATTAAGACAATTTCTGTACAAGCAAAAGACAAATTAAAAATCAATCAATTGTTATTTCTAAAACCACTCACCTTAATTAGAGCTAGATACAAAAAAAGAGAAGCAAATAAATTTTATGATTACAGGAGACAAAATGCAAAAAAAATAAGTCAGAAAGAACAAATATAACAAATATTCATAAGAAATTGATATACAAAATGGACCCAATCACCAGTGATAGAATTATGAATAAGAATGACTTTAAAGTAAATTTGTTTGCTTAAACTAAAGAGTAGTAGAACATAAAAATACCACCACCACCACACCATCACCTAAATTTAATATTAAAAGAACCTGGTAATTTTATCTATAGCAAAAATTTCTATGTAAAGAAGACATTTATTTCTTGCGTTTAACTATGCAAAATATCATAAAAATTGCCATGATTATAAAAATAATTATCATAGAAGCCTTGTGCAAAAATAAACAGCCAAAACACCTTCAAGCTGCAATCATAGAGATGATGCCAAATCAAAACCCAAATTCTAACAAACCTACCTTCCCGAGAAGAAGGCTTCTCAATTGGGGACACCATTTTGGTAGAGGGTTTGCGATGAGCAGCTAACCAGCCAAGGAGGGCAGAAGAGTAAGAGAGAGAAAGATAGTGACCATGCAACATGCTGTTGATAAGGTTTTAATTTAAATTTAGATGACAAATTAACAATATTTCCCATTTCAAGATAATCAGTTATTCTGCAGACCAAACCTGCTCTTCATGCTATTAAATTGTAGTGTAATCACAATTGTAAATCTATAATGACAAATTAAGGAAATATTTCTCATAAATTGCAACACTTTAATAGAAAACTGGGAATATGAAATTTATAAGTTATCTGATTAACCTATTCTTAATGCATGGGACAAACTAACTTATCAAAACGGACACAGGTAAATGGAATAGCACTTTTATAATAAACATAAAAAATAAGTAAGCTTATGTTGTTTGCACTAATGGTATGGTGAGAATAATTGCCTTTCAGAATGCACGGAATTGAGCCAATAACACCCGTATTCTAATGAGGATGGTAATAAATTTGTGGTTATTCAAACATCAGAATCCTTTTGAGGTCTATTAACCCCAATATCCATGTGAAATCCATGCAGAGTGTCTTTTATCCATTAGGCATGCGGTAAATTATTTCCTTAAATAAAAGCAGGACTTTATAAAATGGAAGAATTGATTTTTAACATTTAATGAAAGCATATTCAGTCAAGAGCTCAAATTTTAACTTTATTTTCTTTATGATAGTTCATTATCTTAACAATGGAAGTGATTTCAAATGACTGCGTTATTCAGTAAATAACCACCTGTATCAAGAAACCTGTATACCTTTGAGTATCAATAAGATGGCATACGAGATAAACATTTTGTTAGTATATATTACCAAAGTAATTTCCTGTTTAACTGAATTGAACTGTTCAGCTGAAGAGATTTAGCAGGAAAAATGGGTGAAAAGATTTTTTTACAGTTGACAAAGAATATTAGTAAGTTATGCTCAATGAAAACTGAGCTATTAAGACAAAATAAAAATAAGTTCTTAAAGATCATACACAAATGTTGTCAGACAGACTAAGAAGATAATGCCACTTTCAAATGTTTACGCTACAGCTATTTTACACTTACAGGGAACATTCAACAATAACAATATTAAATATTAAATGAAGAAACTGATTTATACAGAGAGGATTGATATAAAAACCTTTTTGAATTTCATCTTATTCAAAATAAAACTTTTTTTGCTTGTTTAATTTTCCAAAAAACCTTGTACTACAACTATTTTTGAAAATATAAAGATAAATTAGATAAATATATTCAAATTACCTAGATAAACAGAATTATACTGGGTAGAATAGAGGTGAAAGCATGCATAATCACAAAGATAAATATGTTAGAATTTTTTCGCGTTGTTGAGGGATCACCATTAAATTAATTAATTTGAATATTCAAAATACCAAACATGGAGGGACTTTCAAAGTTACTTCCTGGAATTTAAAAATATCTTTATGGCAGCAAATGTCTATCAAAAAATTTTAACATTTTTGTAAATAAAGCTTAATCTTTAAATTAAACTTCATTCACTGTAATTTAAAATTTCTAAAATTTCTGCTCTCATTGTAAGATTTTGTCTATATGCTAGGATACCAAAGGATTTTTATAAAGAAATGAGGCAAATTTACAAATATCCGATGTGAGGCAAATTTCTTACACTCATTTTCATATCCCATAAAAATATTTTGACAAATTCAAGGAACCAACTCCAAATCTTTCCCAGTAAATGAATAATTAAGAGTAAATTGCATTTTTCATCGAGTTCATTTATCTTGATACCAAAAAAATTATATCCGATAATTAGTACAAGTTAATAGACCATTAAAACAAAAAAAATACCAATTTCATCCATAATCACAATTTTCACTTCAAGGAAAAAAGAGCACCAAAAAGAAATAATTTTCAACTTCAATAGTGATGGCAAAATAGAAGAACCAATTCCCACATGATAGGCCTTCAAAATATTTATACCTTTGTGCAAAACATTAAGGATATAAGATTCAATGAAATCTCTTAAATAATCACCAAAATACCATGAGTGGAACAAAAAATTCTTCAATAATCCTGTAAAAAGCAAACATCAGTACATATATTTCTAAAATTAGAATAATTAAATACTAAGGCTTTACCTTCATGGCTTTCAGCTGCAGCATCTTTCTCTCCATTGATATGAGGTTGTTCTGCCTCTGGTGAAACTGCACCATCGATCCTGAAAAAAGATAAAGAACTCTTTTTATCACTGACCATATTACAAATGATTATCTTATAATGAAAGAGAAAAGGTTATCAAAACTAGTCATGATTTGAAAGAATAGAATCTGCTATGCCTTAATACATGACAAAATTTTTAATTTCTAGAAGTTATTCAATACATTTCAAGTTAATGTTGTTGTTACCTACCTTAATATATGTTAAATCATTTTCAAAGCTAAGATATCTTAGAAATGTCCATTAGGTACATCTGTTATTTACAGAAGATGCATTTATTCTAAATATTTCTTGGAAGAAATTTCAAGGAAGACTACCCAACCCCAAGATTACAGCCTTACTTTAACTTTAAAAAGACCTTTAATATCTATTATATATAGACGCTTTGGGGGGATACAAATGTCAGGCCCAAACTGCTAAGGCCACAGGCTTGCCGATTTTTTTCATGGCCATCTGAATCTTACCCAGAAAAAATCGGAAACCTACACTACCTATCATGGGTTCAATTCTAGAAGGCCACAAAGGCGGATATTCTCCCATAGGAATGCATGGGGTCGATTTTTGATAATTTTAAAAAAATACTTCCCGAGAATGTAGAGCAATCAAATTTCATGTGGCTATAGCTACTATACGTTTCTACGAAAAAATGCTATTCTTTATCCACAAAAGATCATCGGCTCGATGCCAGGAGGAGAAATATATTCAAATTTTGAAAACTCGTATCTCGCTAAATATGATACATAGATCATTCAAACTTCCGATACATGTAGTTACATATATAATGTACTTTGAAAAAAATTAGCAGTTGCCTATGTGTCATTGGTTCAATTCCAGAGAGACCCCTAATATCGATTTTCCCCATAAGAAATACACAGGATAGATTTCTGAAAACTTTTTAAGGCACTTTCCAATAGTATAGAAGCTTATAATTTCACACAGGCATTAAAGAGGCACATTGTTACTTAAAACTTACATAAGAATGTCCTTCTTGGTTGTTGGTTCAATGCTAGGGGGCGTTTACTACATCTACATAAGAAATGCATAGGGAAATAGGAACTCCTTTTGAGGCACTTCACGAATGAATTTCCTTTTGAAATTTAGAGGGTTTATGAAGATGATGATACTCAAGCAAATAATTAAAGCATTTTAAGCAGGATGTCCTTGGCTTGACATTGGTGTGGGAATAAGTCTGTTGTAAGAAATGCATGGGAAGACTATGTCAATGTATATATGTGCTTTGATAATTTCGTTTAGTTTATCTTTAGCAATGTGTCCAAAAAAATCTTATTTTTCATTAAATAATGTATAACTGCATTGCTTGCTGTTAGCAAGAACACCTTTACTCGTACTATTAAATAAGGACAAGGTATTGATGTTGTATATTTATGCTGCAAGGCTACTATTGAAACTATTTTCATTGGATAGTTCCCTTCTTGTACATTCTCTTCCCATATTCTTCTGAGTAACAAACCCTGAATAGAATTTTAAAAATACACAATCATACTATTTCATGATCATATAAGAATAAAAGCTGAGTCTCTAGAACCAAACTTAATAACACAAAATTAGTCTGTATTCTTAAGTAACTTTCCCTTTACAAGAGTATTTTCAGGGAACTTTCAGGGAACAGGAATGCTTTACATTGCATGCAATTTTTATCCATCATTTACCTTTACCACAAGATATAGTCAATGCTCTACAGTTGATTTTGGCATAACATTAGAATAAATAATCTACACAAATCTAAAGAACAGGCACTTCACTGAATACTGAAAATATTAAGCATTCATACCTGTCACTTGGCTGTTCTTCCGGTGAACTCTGAGGAGGAGTTTGCTTAGCTGCAAGCTCTTCCTTTCGTTTCCTTTCTTCTTCTTCTTGTCTTTTCTTTAATTCTTTGTGTTCAAACTGCAGAGAAAAAGATCATTGTCAATGTAGGAGCCAAGTGTACTGAAATAAGCTTTTATGATTGAAAACATGCAGAATAATATTACTACAATAAAACATGCAAATATACTTCAATTATTACTCAAACAAAAAATGAAACATTGAAAAAAAAATCAAGACAAAGACATGCAACAATACTCACAAGGCCAAATAGTGATAAATCCAAAGCAAACTTTCTACGAGAACTAGAAGATTTAGAAGAAGATGAGGAACTACTAGAACTACTGCTACTACTACTACTACTTGAATTTCTTCTTCTTCTTACTTTTGAGGGAGGGAATTTAGAAACATCCACTGTTATACCATGCCTTTTGTCATATAAAACTTTGGGCGATTCCAAGTCAAAAGGTTCACTTTCTCCATCTAAGAGATGAGGTAGAGTGGAACTTTCCTTTACATCAGACCTTATCTCCTTATGATATTGAGGCAATTCTTGTGGAGAATGTAGGGGAGATACAGGACAGGGTTTTGTAGTAGGGAAAGATATTGGACATACAGGAGATATAGGACTTGATGGATTTGACCTTTGCCAATCTGAATGCCAAAGAAATGATCTTTTTTTCCCAACCTCTCCAATTGTAGTCTTCTTGAGAGCAGGCTCACCTGGATAATGAATTCTTGTTCCTGTAGAAGTGAACATTTTTCGAAGTCTTTTGCTCTTTACTTTACGAGACCCAAATAAAATATAACAAACTAACTCTTCTTCAGTCCACCGATTTGAATCACTAACACTTAAGTAAATTTCTTTCAAAATTTTCTTTTGCTCTATATTTGCTTCATCATAAGGCATGTTTAACTGTCCGTCTACCATTTCAAATCCCATGCAAATATTGTTCATGGACTCAGCATGCAAAGGTTCTACATCCAGTTTCCAGAAGTGAAATCCACCATTACTTCCAGATTGCATTGAATGTTGCTCATGCTAAGGACACATTAAATGATTAATGAGATTAAAAAATCATGCTAAAATCTAATTAGTAACAAGCAATTATATTTAAGTGAAAATTCAAGCATTTGCACAATTACAGACAAAGTTAGCACACCATCACCATCAAAACAACCAAACATATATTTGTATTATTTTCCATATCAAGAAACTTTCAGCTTATTGTTATAATACGATGAAATTCCTGGACAATGAACTTTAAATATGAATGTAGATATTACATTTATTTTTGTTTAAAAATATATATTTGAAGTTTTGATATGAGATATGAGTATTTCAAACAAATATTTCATAACTGAATCATAAGGTATCTGAAATCAATTATTCAAGATTACATCTCTATGGCCTTAAAGAATCAATTAAGTAATAATAATTACTATCTTTTTCTACGCACTTCACAAGAGAAACTGTACTTCCAATCTTAGTACAATTTTACTTTTCTAAAATTGATATTTTGTTAATACTATGCTCTGGAGATCTATAGATATAACCTCAAATCTCTTCCCTCAAGAGTAGAACCCACCTATAAGAAATCAATGATGTCTGAAAATTTAAGATTGAATTATAGCTATGGAGAATATATAAATTAGTTTCCTCTTCATCCTATTCAAGATAAAATTGAAGGTAGTGCTATCTCACCTACTGGATTATGCTGGAAAGATTTCTTGGGGAGGGTTACTTACGAGGGCGGTCCGATAAGTACTTAGCCTACAAAAGAAAAACAAAAATTTCGGAAAAGTGGTTATATATATTTCAATATGGTCTCATTTTAGCTTGATACCCTCGACTCAGGAATTTTCGAAATTCTTTAACCCTTTGAAAAATACGTTTTCTAAAGGTCTGCAAAATAGGCCTCCGTTGCGGCGTTAGCCTCCTCATTCGAGTGAAATTTCTGCCCCGCGAGTGATTTTTTTCAAGTTTGGAAACAGAAAGAAGTTGTACGGGGCTAAATCTAGAGAATACGGTGGATGGGGCAGCAGTTTGTTGCCTAATTCGACCAATTTGGCCATGGCGAGGGCACTTCGGAGCACGTTCGCCGGGTGAAGTCCACTGTTTCGACTGTTCCTTGGTCTCTGGTGTGTACCAGTGAATCCATGTTTCGTCGACTGTCACGAAACGTTGCAGAAACTCCTTCGGATTGCGCTTAAACAGCGTCAAAAACTGCTCTAAAGTGGTCATACGGTTGCGTTTGTTGTCCGGAGTGAGCAAACGCGGCACCCATCGCGCCGACAGCTTTCTCATGCCCAATTTTTCATGCAGGATTTGACCTGCAAGATCTTTTGTAATGCCTACTGTCTCAGCTATCTCGCGCACCTACAAACGGCGGTCTACCAATACGAGATCGTTGATTTTTGTCACGTTATCCTCCGTGGTAGCCGTTTTCGGGGCACCTGGACGTGGCTCATCAAAAACCGACGTGCGACCACGTTGAAACTAATTAAACCAATTTTTGACGGTCGCCATCGAAGGAGAATAGTCACCGTACACAGCATCCAAACGCTCTTTGATTACGCTGCGCGAATTCCCTTCCAAAAACAAGAATCGAATCTCCGACCGATATCGCTCTATTTCCATAATTCTAAAATCCGCGGTCACTCCCCCTTCCACACGCGGTCATAACAAAACTATGTGCCCGATCCGGCTGAAATTTCGACAGTAGCCGTCTCCAAGAATGTACTACACGAAAGTAAATTGCTTTTGCGATACTGGCTCCATCAGGCATGGAGGCTAAGTACTTATCGGACCGCCCTCGTAGTTCAGGCTGCTTGGCCAAGAAATTTTTTTTTCTTATTTATTTAGGTCTTTTTTGTGATTTCAATTAAAATCTCTGTGGTATGTTAAACCAAGATGTTTTAATTAAAGTCTTAGCATGCAAAAACATTTTGCTCTTTCTTGATTTGCCTACTTGGCATGGAAAATATGTAAGGGCACACATTTAAATGTGAAAAGATGTTAATAAAAAGAAGTTTAAATAAAATTTTGACTAAACAAACTAAAAGCATAATGTAAAACCTACACTTTATTCTAGGGGAAAGTCAAAACTTGTGATAAAGAATACCATTTAAAAGAAATAAATCTCAAAAATTACTTTAAATTACTTTCATGCTACTTTTATACCACAAATTTTAATCTCTGCATTCTTTGATACTAATGGAATTATAAAAAAATATAGATGATAAAGCATCATAAGCACTAACAAAATTTAAGGTTAAAAGTAATCAATAATTTTGGTTAAAAACCTAATCTATATCATAGAAACTTTAGCAATTAATGAGCTAAGTTAATTAAATTTAAGCTGTTTGAACAGATTAAGGACAGCATAATAACTACATAACAGAAATAGCTTCATGGGTTCTGACATTAACTTTTTCATTCTAATTCACACGCAAGTTATTTGTGCTGAACACTTCAAATGAGTTAGTCAACAGTAAATCAGTTTCAATCACCGGTTCTTCAGAATAAGGATAATATCTCTCTCCATAGTAAAGAGAGTGCTGTTGCTCATCAGTCAGCCCAAGTCTCTTCCCTTGTTCTCGTAATTCCAGCTTCATGACAAAAAGCAGGGAAACAAGAGTGAATATAATCCTATGAAGCCTATTAAAATCTTACTAATACTTTTCACATTAAGTTTTAGTTGTACAATTTTTTAAAAATGAGTTAAACCCTTGCAGGAAGAAATTTGAAACCAAATGAAGTACCAACACCAAATGCTCATAAACAGCCCCAAAATAATTGTGATGTACCATATTTTTAGGAATATAAGGCAAACAAAAAATCCCTAAAAAATCTGATTTGCAAAAAAAATCAGTGATGCACCTTGCATATAAATCCTTGCCGTGCTGAGGTCTAGTGACCTTAAACCAACATTGACACTCTGCTAAAACTTCGGTCAAAATGTTTTATGACTTCTGGTAAGCGATGTTACCCCTTTGACTGTCAAGGCATAACTGCTGATCTGGTGATTTGTGCGTGTTACACATGAGCAATACTGTCAGTTACTGTTAGAGATTTAAAAAAGTTTGACCCATCCAACTATTTTGTTTCTCTTAACACGCCTTAAATCTGGTGCGTCTTATGTATGAAAATAGATCTGTTTACTGATACTTTGTCTTATAATCAAGTGTGCCTCATCGTACAAAAATACAGTACTTAAATAATAAAACATTATGCAGAACATAAAAAAGAAAGGAAAGCCTCAGTAGTCTATTTTATCAATAAATTTGGGCATCCTATAAACTATGAAGAAACAAGGACAATATTTTAAATATCAATATGTCTAAAGTGCATCATGCTCTTTAATAGCCATCAATGGATTTTTATTGCATCTTTAAACACATGAATTTATCCAGTAAAGGCCCCAAGGAAATTTATATTCACCACAACACTAATTTTGCAACAGAAGTCACTACTCCCATACTAAGCACTAACAATTTTTCAACTATACTAGGAAATATCCAAAGCTTGATAACTTCCCAATAAACCTCAAAGCCAATGATTTATATAGCCATACTACATAATGTTACTATTCAGAAAGTTAAATACAACAGAAACTTAATAAAATTTCTTCAATAGATAACTGACAACTGATAGTCAGTATTTAAAAAATAACATTACATATAAGAATTAATTCTCCATACTAAAGAAATATTTAACTCATCCATAACATACCGTGGTTAACCTTTCCAAAGCACCAAATCGCTCCTCCTGAGCTGCAGCAGATTTTTCAAAGGCCTCATGTTTCTTGATGAGATTCTCAACCTCATCAATAGTATGCTACAATGAAGAGATTTTGCATTCAAAAATAATTTGCAAGTTTAATAGAAATCAAACCATTAAATATGACACAACAGAATTAAAACAGAATAAATGAATTACCCCTAACTCCTGGCTCATTAGATATGGCTCCTGGGCTATGAGCCAAGCTTCAGCAACAGCAGCATCCCTAGCAAACTGGTATACCTCCAAAACTAAAAAAACAATTCATTCATTAATAAAAGAAATATAGATAGTATATATATATATATATATATATATATACATATAAACAAAATAAAACTTACTAAGCTGAAGGTTTTCCCATCTTTCTTCCCACCTGTGCAACAAAGAGTTCCTTTGGTTTGTAAGAGATAGTAGTTTCTCTTTAATCTGCAATAAAAAAGACATCAGTAAATAAACTATAGATAATTGTAAAACAACAAGAAGGCTACATAAACAATTAAACTAACCTCATTAGATGCATAATGGTTCCTTGAGAGAAGTTCTTTCCCAAGTGATATGCAAGCTGAGAAATTATCCTCACGGGCATCTATCTCAGCCTTTAGACTCTGATGATTATTCATAAGGAGTTCAACACCACTGACATCCCTAATAGAAGAGTAAAATAGATCTATAGTCATCAAACCAAAGAATTAGAAAAGTATGCAGAATAAGTTTCAGCTGTTACCGTCATCAAATATAATGCTATGTTATTAAACACCAAAATCTCCCAAAAGTAAATTACGAACAAAAGCAGAGGACTTAATGATGCAAAAACCAATTCTCTTTAGTCCAGGACATAAATTATTACCAACTAAATATAACAATAGTAGGTAACAGTATAAAGAGGTCATCACTAAATCAAAGCTAATTCAGATGAGTCAATATTTAACCTAAATCTTACAAAACTTAAACATCGAGAAATATGCAAAGATAAAATGAAAGTTATGATTTTACCTAGGCTTCTCAGAGGTATTCATTTGCCGAACTACATCATCCATCCAAAGCATAAGATCTCTGACCATATTAAAGAATTTGTACAAATCACCAGTATCTGCTAGCTTCTGTTTGCGGGCATCACACATGGCCTGAAGAGCTTTCCATGCACTGACTACTTCACCTTCCCTATTTGTGATTTCTTTTGCTTTATCGCCAGCATATGATGCTTGTAGTTTGGCTGAATCTTCTTGTATTTGTTGAACCTTATGAGAAAAGGAAACCATCAGTTATCTCACAATAAGCTTCAAATTTCTTAAAGCAGACTTATATGAACTTCTATCAACAGGTGACAATTGGATATTATTAATTCTGAAGAATAGTATTGACATAAATAAGGATACATCCATGCACTACATACATTGAAAGACTAAAAAACTTTAATTTTCCAAAAACCCTTCACAGCCTTACCTGAGATTGGAGCGTCAATAGGTCCTGAAGGAAGTTCTGATGCTTTCTTTGAAGAGCTGATACTGATCCTGCATCCCGACCAAGTTCATCAGACATGGCATGTTGTTTTTCTAAAACTCTGCCAAGTACATCTTTACAATCATGGAAGAATTTATGCAACTCTCTGGAAGCAGCCAGCATCTATGAAAAAGATATTTTATGTATACAAATTTTTTTCTATCCAAACAAAAACAGACGAATATAAAATTTTGCAAAGGCGAGATGAATATTAACAAAAATCAATAGCAGCTATCAAAACTTTTTTTTTTAAATTCTATCAAATGATTGTAACAGATCAGTAAGGGTATAATTTTTCAAATCCTGGCGCAGAAGGAAATTTCCTCTCAGGAAAAGGATTTATGTGATCATCCATATACTAGATCAGATATAATTGAGTATATATACTGTTTGTGATAAATATATTCATACTCAAACAAAACCCATTCAAAACAAGAGGAAAACTGACTTTTTCTAGACTAGAAAAGATTGATGAAGAAAGGATGATCATGAATTATAATATGTCATAAAATACCTGTGTCCTGGTCTCAATGAGCTCTAGCAAATCTTGCCAAGCTTCATTCAGTCCATCCTTCCATTCAGCAATGGTAGCTGAATCTGAATGACCAGCAGAGATGAGTTGATCAGCAATGCCATTGACTGCTGCCACTCGCTCTGAACCAATTGTTTCTGTGTCACGAGCAAACTCCTTGAATCTTTCCCAAAGAAGCTGTTTTAATGTATAAAGTAAATAATTAATTCAGACAATAAAATAAATGTTAAGAAAATTAAGTAGTTAATAAAAACAAATATGTAGCGTTACTATTTTAAATGTTGCACAACTCAATCAATAAGAAACATTCCCTGCAACAAATACATCGCAACACAAATAAAGTTCAAAGAAAGGGAGTCTATATTTTCTTCACTATTTTAACTGAGCATACCATATGAAGAATAAAGGTTGAATGCTTTCTTATAATTAATTCAATTTTATATAGATTTCTTTAATGTTTTAAGTCAAAGGCTTATTTCAAATAAGGGAAATTGTACATAATAAGTAATATTCAAAGAGAAGCTTTTGAATTAATTTGAAATCAAGAGAGAATTCCCTATCTTTACATTAAAATACAATGCATGCTTTAACCACTTCCCTGACACATTATTTTTAAAGTTTTGTTCAGAAAATGTCATTTTTCATTTGACTTTCTTTTTCTTCTATTATTTTTAAAAGATTACTTGATCTCTTTTTTCCTTAGGCTAATATTTAATTGTTTACCCTTAGCTTTGTTGTTAGCTATTTTGACTTTCTGTTAAGTTTCTCAATATGACTCATTCTTTTATTAATAAGAACTGAAAATATTATATTTACACTATAACCTGATGGATAAAGTTATCAATTTAAGATGAATTTCCTCTTTAATTCAAGAAAATATGTATGCTATTACTTCTTGCTGCGAATTGTATGACATTAGCGACACAGGTTACCTATACTCATTCAACTTGAAATAAGATAATTTCAAAAATATCTAATTAAATTTCAAAAATATCTCTTAAATAGATGGCTAGATACCCTGAGTATTCTGTCTAGAAACCAAATCTAGCATTTAAAAAATAACTACTTTACGCCGACAAGTATACTTGGCTTGAACACGAACAAAGACAAAAGTTTCAGGAGTCAGGGCAGTGGTTAAGAAGTATGAAGAACAGTATGGATAGCTGGAATACCGTGACATGATCATAATCCTGTCCTAAATCATGAGAGCTTGCAACATTCTCTCGCTCTGTCATCCAAACTTCCAAATCATCAACTTCTCTATTTAGCATGAACAATTGAAGTGCTTCATCAAGCTTAGCTCTTCTTTCACCAGCCAAATCTTTTAGTCCAGCATATAATTTATCCACTTGTGACTGCTTGACTGCAATTTGGTCACTGTAAGGTAATTTATAATTCAAATTTTACTAATACATAAATATAACCCACTCATTTTCCAGATGATAAATCAAGCCATCCCCAAAGGCCATTTTCATTATTACAAAATAAAGCAAAGCAGATTTAAATTAATGCTATTCTAACATTCTGGATTATGATTTGAGTATTAAATGTTAACAGAAAAATCTTCATGATAATAACATTTTTACATCCAATGGTTAAAAACCAGTTGTCTAACAAACAGAAAATCAAATTATTATGATTATAAATTTGCAGAAATACACAGTATTCAATGAGGGATAGCCAGTTACTATGGAATAGATTACAATATTAACAAATATATTGGTATAGTCTATGATAATTTCAATCTTGTACAAAAAATTATTTTTATAGTATTCAATTATTCATATGAATTAAACTGAAAAATATAAAACTTAATAGGTACCATATTATTTTCCAACACTTCTAAAAACTTGAAGAAATATTTTGAAAATATAATTTTAATCTAAAAATTATTTTTAAATAATTACCAATTACTCTTGAAATCCTTACCTGTCAGGATGCTGTTCACTTGTTAGCTGTCTAGCAGTCTCACCAAGTTGCCGAATAGTTTCTGCATAATCTTCAACAGCACCTTCTAAGCTTTCGTGCTTTTTCATTAAATTCTGAGCTGATATTTCATCTTTTCCTCTATCTTCAACCATCATGTATAGCTCCTGTTCACTCATCCATGATTCAGCCTCACTAGCATCAAAGAAATACTGAAAGGAAATCGAATAAGTACAGCCAAAATACAATAAAAGATCAAAGAAATTGTTCAAATGAAATATATTCCAACCTGCTGAGCTCTTTCTGATTGCATAAGTTTATTCTTTCTGTTCTCCACAGTATCCTTGAGCTCTTCCCATTTCTGCATTAGTTCTTCAATCAGTCTATTAAATTCAGCTGCACTTTCATGACCCTCATCCACTAATTTAAGACCATTATTACAAACTAGATGAATCCTTGGTTCATGATTATCGATCTCCGTACGTAGAGACTGGAATTAAAATTTAGATTAACAGATTTACTTCAAAGATTAATATGATCTTGAGTAATGGTAAATGAATTTTATGTGCTCTATCAGTATCACTTGTTTTAAACATAGAATTAATTTAAATTAAATTTCAAAAAGGAATATTAAATAAATAAATTGAAGATGCAGAATTAAAATGAATATTACAGTAAAACCCTCAGAGCCCACAGTAATTCTTGGTGATTGCCAATATAAAGGTTAGCTAATTAGCCCAGATTTTCAGATAGTAAACTGACATCTTCTCTTGAAAGAATGAAATTCATCTGCATTTCAAAACTCATGAAATATGTATAACCTGTATCTAGGTGTTCGTTGATGTAAATAAAAAACTAAAATTCTGACAATTAAATCCAACTAAAAGTAGAAAAAATAAAAACCTGAACTGAGACAAGTAAAAGTAATGAAATGAAAATGCCTCAGTACAAACAGCATTTTGAATTGCATATATCAATGAAACATCACTAGCCATTCTCAAACAATCCCACTCACATACATTCACTAATTTTACAACAGAAATGTAGAGATCTGTAAGTGAAGGTGCAGATAAAAGTGGCATTAAACTGCATAAATTAATTAGAATTCTAATATTAATATGAAAACAAGAAATCATGTTAATTAGACATCTAGGAACTAAAATGATAAGCACTTTTGTGCTCCCCCCAAAAATTGTACATTATGAGTAAAAATGGTACATTACTTGATTTTTCTTCATCAGCATGTTGACATTGAATAGGCTATTTCCATAATCTGTGGATGTCGCTTGTGGCATTTTCTCTGCAATCCATAGTTTCTCATCTTCCACATCCCTTCTAAACTGGAACGCCTCCTTCTTCTTCTCAAGTTGCCTCTGCCTATCCAGTAGAGGAGCCTTCAGCTGCTCAAAGCGTTCTTCTACCTGTGCTTTCTTCACCTGAATCTCTTCCATCTTTTCTGGGGCAGTTCTTTGAAGGTGTTCAGCTTGTGTTTCTAATTCTGAAACCTGCTTGGCTTTAACAGCCATTTGAGTTTCTATCATCTGCAAGAAAAGTGTTCAACGTAAATTACTGTTAATCATAAACATTTAATTCACTAAATAGCTGCTTATATTGCTGAAGCTGAAAATATTCAGAGAAATTAAGTTAAACAAAAAAATGTTTTATACATTTTATTACAATAAGCTAAGTCACCTAAAATTCTTCTATTATAGATAGACTCAAGTTTCTAGCATGATGATGTCAGCAATAAAAATTTCTTATTATTTCTACATATAATATTACCTGTTGCTTCTGCATCAGAATATTAACAGAAGCCAAGTCAGAGCCTGTATCTTCAGATTCTATTTGCTTCTCTAAATCGTTCATCCAAGAGTCAATATCATCACAAGTTTGATGTAGAAGGACCTATAAGGACATATAAGGAAACAAGAATTGGTTTATAATTATGTCTTGGAATTTATAAATTCAATTCAGTCAATAAATTGAACTCACTTCTCTGTTTGCATCAAATAACCTCTCCCCTTTCTCTTTTGTGGTCCTATCCAGATCATCAAACTGTTGTCCAAGCTCCTGAATTTTGGGAATAATAACTTCTGCCAATTCTGGTTTTTGTTTCATCAATTCCTCACCAGCCTAAAATGACAAAATGGTAAAACAATTAAAAGCAGATAAGAGAATCTATCACTAACAGGTGTGTCTTCCTAGTTACAAGTGACGTAATTTGAAATACATGTAAATATCTGTTTTACATATATAATTTTTTTTCAATAAGAAAAACAGAATAAACCTTCAACATGATGTTTTAATAATACCAGTTTTACATCCATCTATTTCATAGACGTAAATAATTAATAATTGAACTCAAATTCAAATATATTTAACATTATTTATCAAGAAGTAGATATTATGGAATCAAAATTTATTCCTCAAGCTATTTTGTTTAGGTAAACAAGCATAAGCTTGTATTATAAAAATTGGGGTTATCAGTGACTATTATTATTAGTAAACTACTTAACTAAGGAGAAAAAGAAATAGTCAAAAGAGACTAGATTGTCACAGCAGCTAAAATTTATGAAAAAATCTTGAAAATGTTAATGAATCTTGAGAAGAAAATAATGCAATAAATTTAAAAAATTTGCTATTCCAACTTTTTCTAAATCTTTTATAAAAAGGTCTTTGTTGCATATTACCATGTATGAATACTACCATTATTGTTATTCCATGTAAATTATATACGTGTGAGTAAACATTGTTTTTATTATAATTACTTTTTCTTCAAAGTGCTTTTCACAGAATTGTAAATTATGGAATTACTTGTTTAAGTTTTACTTAAATAAGAAATGGTGAATAGGTTAATAAAATGTTTCTTTGCCTTTTACCCCTATTCTCTGTAATAATATTACAACAATTTTCCAAAAAAATAACTATTTGATTAACTGAAACCTGATAGAGGAATGCTAATTTTCTGTCATAGTATATAATAGTAAATCAAAACCATAGAGCATGAAATTATTATAATACGCAGAGTAAATGCACATGATGACAAGAAAAATTACCTTCTGGACTCTAATAAGCCTGTCCTTATTAGAGGCAATTTCAGCTTCAAATGCCTGATGACGAGTCCACTTGCTATGGACTGTCTTGGCACTTCTGTACGTCTCATCTTGGGCAGTTATGTTCTTCTCCTGAATCCACTCACTGAGCTCTTCACAATCCTGGAAAAATATTGAAACTCAAGCTCAGTAACTGTAAATATGAGGATAAGCTAAAAATCACTATTCTAAGTCAAGGATTTGTACTTTAATGTCTTACAACAAATTGAAGAACAGCAAAAATGTCATATGAAAGAAGAAAATAAGTTTCTTTTAGCATGATAAATCATATCATACGTACAATTTTCATGCATTGATATAATTTTAAGCTGATACGGTACAAAAATATAAATTAATTCTTAAAACCAAATGATTTAGTTATTATGCACAATATACACCTGTAAGAATTGATGTAGCTCCAACTGATCTCTAAGCCTCTCCATCTGCTGTAAAGCCCTTTCCCTGTTGTTGTCCCTTCTATCATTGATGTTTTCTGCTTTCTTTTGAACTTTGTCAGCTGGAAAACATTATAATTATTTAATAATTAATTTAAAATTCAAAATAAATTAAGGATAGTAACTAAACTAATTATATTTACAGACTAACAAATTAATGACAGTATTTATTGATAAACCTAAGCTACAATCTCTGGAATGAACAAAATATAATACAAATGAAACTTCATTAAAATAATAGAACCCTTAATGGATAATAGCCATATTAAGGGTCATTCCAAAATAACAGATTTCAATGGCCTAAAATGAAGTAGAATATCAAATGTTTGTTTGTTACTGATTAACCTTTAAAAGACGGGACTCAATCTTAGAAGTATCTCTGAACGGTCGGGCATTTAAATGCCGAAACTCTGCAGCTCTTTAGTTAAAGCTAAATAACTAGAAAACTATTTAAGATAGCGTAATAAAACAAAAAGTATATGCATGAAAATACCACTGTGCCACTGTCTGCTTTTTTATTTGCAATTAAAATTTTTTTCTATGGAATATGCACAGTAAGAATCCGAGCAGAGAACTAAGGAATGGAAAGCATTGAGAGATTTTCATTTTTCTCTTATTTTTTTGAGATAAGGAAATGGATGGATTACTTGCTTGTACAGAAGATTAAAAAGATACCAAAGAGTGTTTACAACCACCAAAAATAAGTATAATGAAGTGTAAGAGAATATCGGGACTGTTTGCGTTCCAGAAGCAGAGAAGGTAGTGTCGTTTCGAAAGCGATTACGGATATAAACCTTGTATCAAGTAAGACAATTTGCTATGAGCTTAAAGAGAGGACCACTCAATGAGCCTAAGAAAAAAATCAGCCAAATCCGAACTAAGAAAGTGATATAAGCAGACGTGAAACGAAGCATGTGCCTGTGGTCCTTATAGGGACCCCTCGGCCATTCGCGACTACATCTGGTGGTTCCTAAAGGGACCGCTCGTACGTTAAAGGTTAAGTTAATTACTTACAGCTTGTTGAATGCTACAGTAAAAAGGATAAGAGCCTTTACTTATTACTTTTCCTTTGACCTCTTCATCAAAGAATAGTTTTGAATCTTTTAAAGAGTAAAATTATAACTGTGTTCCAACATTTTATTCAATAGAATAACAGAAAATTATAAAAAATAGACTTTAAAACTTTTGAAAAAATTGCCATTCTTAACTTGATTAAAGATTATTCAACTATACAATTTTTCTTAACCCTCACCAATTCATAAGGTGAAGGAAAACTGGTTCTGTAAATATAAGTAAGTAAGAAAGCTAAAAGTAGTGTTCAGAAATGTAAGTTCACCAGCAATAGTTAACATTTAGCATTAGACGAGCAGAGATACTTAGAGACATTATAAGTGTAAAAGGTACATATATGCAAAGCATCAAAACTTTATTCTAGAAAAACTCACCTGCAAAATGACCTTCATCACAAAGTCTAGCAGCAAACTGAACAACAGAATTGATTTTTTCATCATTTGCCTCCATAGTAGTAAGGAAACCTTCATGCCTCTTAATCAGATTCTCTGCTTGCTCAAGGTTAGTCTGAATAAAATGGAAATGGGTAATAATTTAGATTTCATGAAATAACATTTCATTCCATAACATAATCATAAATAACAAGTGATAATTTCTTACAGGAGTCTCATCTTTGCTCAATATATGCTCCTGTTGGGATAACAAAACCTCAGCCTGTTTAGCATCTCGTAGGAACATCTGAAGATTAAGTGACTCAGAGAGAAGTTTTTGTCTGTTCTCCCACATTTGGTGTAGCTCTTCCCAGCCATCTTTTAAGGCCTTTAGCCGCTCTCTTAGGAACATATACTGAGGATCATCCATGGTTGAAGGTTCCTGATAATTAAATTGGTAATAATCAATTAAATTGTTAAACATAAGTTGGAGGAATGAATGATATCTTCAAGAAGAAGATCTCATATTATTACATTAATATATTATAATTTTATCAATAAATTTCTTTTATATTCACTTCATTAAGAGAAATATTACACTGATATAAATTACCTATAATTAAACGAGCTACAAAAGAATTTACCCTCAATTTACTACATCATCCCAAGTTTTGCAATTGGGAGATCTAAGTTTAAGTTCAAGTTCTTTCAGACTTTAATCACATTAATTAAATCCTTGGGATTATTCCTGCAGTGTAAGCTAATCAGTTAAGTTAACCCTTTTACCTCAAATCAGCACATTTAATATCATTCACTGAATTATTCATGGTATCTGAAAGCACAAGCTTCAAGATTAATATAATTTTTTATTGAAACATTTTCATACCCATTTAAAGCAAAGCTTAACAACTCCATCAAATTCTTTCATGATAAATTTCACTTATGATAGAAATTAAGAAGTATCAATCAAGAGAAGAAACTAAAGTAAAGAAAATAAAGTTTAACTCCATAAAAAACAAAATATTTCACTGCAAGTTAAATTGATATACTAAAATAAGAAATTTCACTCTTAAGGTCTCATGAGATATAGATTTTACTTACAGCAGTGATTCTTTCACCATAAGCCATCATTTTGGTATAATCATCAGTGTAATTGTCAATCTCCTCCCTGATACTCTGGTGTTGTCCAAGGAGTCGTTCCGCATCAGCAAGAGATGTAGGAATATCCTCTGAAGCAACATCTGTCTGAGAGCGAGTAAGCCATGCTTGGAAGTGGTCAAGGTCTCGCAAGAATCTATGAAGATCACCAGCTTCTTCCAGTTTTGCATCCCTCTCCTTCAGCTAAATATTTAAATATTATACAAAATAAAAAATATCATACAACTAAGTAAGGATAAATCTTGCACTGGTATTTAATTATAGATTAATAATTAGGTCAAACTATAATACCAAACAATAAAACTCACATATTAAACAAACATCTATATTCTATATTCATAGATATCCTCAAGTATAGTTCATGAATTAGCAGATATAAAGCAAATATTTGCATATAATGGATATACTATGACTTAATTACTCCTTCATAAAAAGGAGAAATGCTAAAAGATATTCCCGAATAATAAAGCTTATATAGGTAATTTAAGTCAAGTTCTTTATATCCTATTAAATAATGATAATCATTCTGTACTACACAAAACTTAAAATTATATATATATAGTCTCTATTTATCCAAATGAATATCAAAATATTTTCCATTAGTTCCAAAGTACAGAATTTCAAAAAAATTTTTTAAGAAATCATACATTTTTTCTAAGTAAAATCAGATCTCTGATTTATATTTTTAAGTGCATTGCAACAAACTAAGCAAACCAAAATATAAATGGTAATTATCAAATCATATGGATTTTTAAATACATTCAGAATACACAAATTCAAATATATACTGTTAGTTCATTAATTTTTATAAAATTCTCAGGATAAGCTATCTGAAGTAATTTTAAATACTCACCATTTGAGTGAGCTGCTCCCATATGATACGAATCTGAACAATTCTTTCCCTGATTGCAGCTGCTTCCTCAGGTCTTTCCTTTTCTATCTGATCAGCTTCTTGCTCCAAAGAATCAACCTTTGCCTGAATAGCAGCAAGATCTCTCTCCATTCCAGAGAGACGGCGCTATCAAGAGCAATGGGAATTTTCTTAATCATTGCTTATGAGAATTACTAAGATTAAACAGAAACAAAAAATTTCTGCCTTTCCTTAAACTTATGAGAAATAACATCTATAAATTAATGTTGAGAAAATTTTCAACGGACAGAGATTTTAATTTTATTTTTGAATTGATTCATGAAAAGTTAGATCAAAAACTTAATAAATTTTAAAATACTACCTAAGAACAGTTTATTTAATTTTAATATCAAAGTAATTAAACAAGATTTCTAATAGTAGCTACATATTCCAAATTACATATTAAGGATCTAAAAGCTTAGAATGTAAATGATTCTACAAAGGTCACAGATTCTTGTATAATCAAGGATAACTATAATTTTTTTAAGTAACCAAACTCATATATAAGATTAAATAAGAGCTAGTTCCTTATTCTTTTATTGAAGCATACAATAATAAATCTCAATTTTAAGAGTTTCACATGGTTAATTGAGTATCTTTGTCAATTTAACTAATTTAACTGATAAAATTTATTGTTTTACCACATTAAAAGTATAGATTAATTTAGTAATAATCAATAAACGTTGGTAATTTCAAACCACATTAAAGGGTTTATATACCATACTTCAAATATAAATAATTAGATTTCACCACTAATCCCAACCCTAGAAGTAAAATGTTTTGAGCTTCAATATGTATTCAATATTTTTACTATATACCTGCAAAGTCATGATTCCAGTGAGATCCATTTCAAGGCTATCAGTGGATTGCAGAATACGCTTCTTGTCTTCTATCCATGATATGGTCTCCCGACATTCTATGTGGAAAGTTTGCACTCCATGGGCAGAGTTTAGTTCCTCTCTCTTGCCTTCTGCTTTCTCCCTGAGTTCTGCCCAGTTGTGATTCAACTATAACCCAAAAGATAACATTCTCATATATTAACAATTTGTAAAATAATTCATTATAGATTCACAAGCTTTTAAATGCAAAAATACCTGATTCTGGCGAGCAACAATCTGCTCAGAATTAGGATGTTCAACATGCAACAATTGTCTGGCTAACTGGTTAACAACAGCCACCCTTGAAGCATTTGCATTCATTTCTTTCTCAAAACCATCATACCGATGTTTCATGATTTCAACATCTTCTATGTCCTTGTCTGGAACCATTGTTTGTAGCATTCGATCCTGTATAAAAAGCAACTTTTTTGAGTAAGCAATAATAAAACTAACATTTTATAAAATATGATAACAATTAATTTTATTGCAAAGGTGAATAAACTGCAACAATGAGAATCTTTACAAAGATACATCATAAGCTGTACTACACAGACTTAATATACTCTAAATGGAAAATAATTACCTTTAATAAATAAATAAAATGTAATGTTTTGATTAATTTAATATAATATGGGATAATATACCTTCTCTCCAATCCATTGTTCCACACCATCTGCTTCACTGAAAAGTTTATACAACGAGAGAGCATCCAGTAACCTCTGCTTGCGTAACTTAGCTAGTTCCATTAGCTCTTTGTAACGATGGTCTATGCTGCCCAACCTCTCAAGAACCTTAAAATATTTAAGATGAAAAATATAATGAATCATAAAATTAATTATAAATATTAATAATATTATATCAAACTTATCATTCATGCCTTAGACAACACATAAGATTACCATAATCAGTGGCTAAAACCAAGAAGGATTATCTTACCTCAGGAGATTGTCTGTCCTGCTCACCAAGCTGTTCTGCCTGCTGATGTAAAGCATCAATGGTAGAGGCATAATTTTTGAGTTCATCAGTGACATCTTTATGTTTCTTGAGAAGAGACTGAACATTAGCTTCATCACGTCCTACATCTTCACTTGATACAAGTCTCAATGTGTCAAGCATCCAAATATCCACATCATCTGCATCAGCAAAGAACTAACAAAAAAGAAATATGAGTATTTAAAAGTTGTTCATAACAGTCAAATTCTCCAAAATGAAAAATAATCATACAGAAATTGTGAGCATTCTGGATCAAAGACAGCTAAAAATTTTGATATAAAATAAAAAGATAAAACTCAAGCATCATAAGGAAATAAACAAACCTGATGGAAGTCAACAGCTTCCTCGAGCCTTTTCCTTCTGAATGCAGCAAGTTCCAAAAGATGATTCCACATTCCCAATATCTCCTGCAATCTGTCTCGAATGCGATCAGCACCAAAATGACCTTGGCGAACTAACTCATCTCCTACAGCTACCACACTCATAAGTTGAGACTCGTGACTACTAATTTCATTCTCCAGAGCCTAAATTTAAAATAATCTCATTATAGTCAATCATCACAAGAAAAATCAAGCTCATTCTTATAATATTGCCAACAGATTCTAACATTAAATTTAGACTATTTAAGAGAGAAAACATTCCAATATACTTCTTAGAATTAAATTTTCATTTATATCTCAAGAACTGATACTTGTTAGATGTAGAAGAAAATACATAGACAAATCTTGTACACATGAAAGGTAATCCAATGAACATTTATTTCATACCTTATGCTTGGACAGAAGAAGGTTAATTGTAGTCAAGTCATGGCCTATGTCACCAGTAGAAACAATTTGCTCTTTCTCCTTTATCCAATTTTCTTCATCAGCCATGTCCCAATAGAACTGCCATAATTTTCTACTTTCTTCAAGCCGTGCCCTACGTTCCACCGCAAGCTTAACAAGCTCTGCATATGCATCCTGAAATTGAAAAAATTAGAATTCTCATATATAAACCCAGAAAACTTATAGGATGATAAACCAAAAAGGTAGTAGCTAGCTTTGAAAGTTCAAAGCAGACTAATTTAATTTAAGATTAAAGAACGATCATGCTTTGGAAAACTAACCTCAAGCTGTTGCACACGTTCTACAATAATAGAAGGATCACAAGGCCTGTAACCTTCCGTTGTTTCTTGGTCAAGGAACCTATGGGATTGCTCAACTACTGCCTTCACTCTCTCACCCAAAACATTGATATCTGCCTCAACAAGAGAATGTTTTTGGAGAAGATCTTCAACACCCATCAGATGTTTACCATAATCATCTGAGAGGAGACGCATTTTTATTTCCTCCATAGAATCCAAAATATACAACATTTCCTGGAAATTTTGTTGGAGCTGGAGAGAGAGCTCTAGTCTCATTCTTCTAGCTCTCAGTAGCTCAAGTAGATAATTCCACAAGCGGAGAACATTTTCCTTCCTGTAAATATATATGAAATGCTTACTTCAACAAAAACATGAAAATAAGATGTGTTAGTTATAAGGTTAAAATATTTTTCCTTCACATGCTACTTCATTTCAACTTATAATTTGGAACTCAGCATTCTAGAATTATTGCAATCTTGAACTAAGAAATTAAATCGAAGAAAGGCCATTCATCATAATCTATCTACAAAAGATACTCAAACACAGAGGAAATTGTAGATAAATATAAAACAAGGATATGGCTGGTAGAACTTAATAATATTATCATTAAAAAAGCAATAGGTAAATAAGGTAACCTACTACTTCCTTGTTTTATTATTATTTTTTTAACAATTGACTATATAAAAAAAGAGATAAACTATAGAATCAAAAAAGTTAATCATAAAATGTTCTTTAATATTTAAATGAAACTGAAAGATACCTGGCATTAATTCTGTCAATATCATGATAGTTTTCAGCTTCAAGCTCTTGTGAAACTGCTACAACTGCTTGCACTCTTTCCTCATAGGCAAAAATATCAGTTTCTATAGCTTCATGCTTCTTAGCAGCAGCTTCTACAGCAGCCAGGTCAAATCCAAAATTGTCCTAGGATAGACGTTTTAAACAATTCAAGACATTTCTTTAAGCTTTAAACTACTATATATTTCATGAAGTTAGAAATGTTAGAAATTCATTAAAACAAATCTGATGATTTATCTAAATTTACCTGAGATACAAGCCTCTGGTTTTCACTAAGCCATGTTTCACGCATGCTTGCCTTGCGATTAAATCGAGCAGCTAATTGCTCCAGCTTTTCTTGACGTATAAGCTCTTCACGAAGAGCCAGCTCCCTGCAAAAAATTATTTTGAATATGAATGCTATCTTATCAAAGCACATTCTAATACCTACCTCAACACATCATTTAACTTTGATCATAGATTACTTTCAATATAAATGCACATATGAAATAAAAAACCTCTTGATGATCAGAAATTCACTAAATTGAAGAAAAGTAGCACTAGAAAAAGTTTAATGAATATTTTAAACAAAAAATTAATTAACTTAAACTAGCAAACTAACTAATAGGAAATAATAGATTGAATATAAGTATCATCAAACTAACAGCATGAAAAATTTATTATGAAACATACAATACACAAAGTTGATACAGTGAAGAAAAGTAATTAAAAATGCAACATTACATTGTTCATGAATGCAAAGAAATTTTATTTTCCAAACCTTTGATGAATTTAAGAATCTGTGTAAAATAAAAATTATTATTTTTCTTAATATATAGGTGCTACAATTTTAGTAAAGGCAGAGAGGAATGTATTTACCTCTCATGTTCAGCTTTTTCAAGACGTTCCCATGCTTTGTTGATGTCTGATATCATCTTTCCTTCTTTAGGTAAATAAGGTTTCTGGTTGTTAGCTCTCATCTTAGATTGAATGGTAAATAAGAGGACTTCCAGATTTCCTTTCTCAACAAACCTAAAAAGCATCAATATTTAAAATTAAAAAAACTACTCAATCAATTCTGTTGGAATA
Source organism: Pantala flavescens (assembly GCA_020796165.1). Taxonomy (NCBI): domain Eukaryota; kingdom Metazoa; phylum Arthropoda; class Insecta; order Odonata; family Libellulidae; genus Pantala; species Pantala flavescens. The sequence continues at coordinate 21,348,862 of CM036882.1, forward strand.
TAATAAATACCTCAAAAACTAAGAGATTTACTTACTTTGGAGGTTTCTCAACTGTGCGATAAGTACTGAATTGTGATAGTTGGGTTTGAACACCAGTTAATGAGTTGGCAAAATTGCGGTCACCAAGAGCTACAACAGTGGATTCAATCCATCGAAGAAGGTCACTTGTCAAGGTTTCATACTCTTGCACAGCACGGTCATTTTCCATAGCTATGCCCACTACCTTTCCAATTCTCTTCCCTTGAACTGTCTCTGCCTTCATTTTTGAGAAATAGTGATAATACGTCACTACGTATGTGATGATAGACTTTTCATCAGGTGTCTCAACAAATACATCTGTAATTAAAATACAACATAGAAACATTTTTGAAACAGTTTCTGATAAAAGTTTTTTCCACTAGAATAACAAAATACATTTTTAAAAATTAAAATAATTGAAATCAAGGCTTAGAGAAATTAAAAATTTTCAGAAGAAAAGGAATGGAAGATAAAAATTCTACACAATCTGATTAAATTTAGTAAATTGATGAAATTAAAACAAATGAGAATAGGTGAATCAAGTTTTGCAAGAGAAGTAGAGCATGAAAATGTAACTCACCTTCAGGGTCCAATAATTTGGTTAAACCAAGCTTATCTTCTGCTACAGTGAATGCATTATTTAAATTATACATTGCACTAGATTTTGATAAACGATCAAACTGTATTAAATCTGGTCTATGTTTGTGAATTATTGCATTAAAAGCCAGACCATCACGCCATGATGTAGTAAAATTCCTCACATTCACATTGTGATAACCTGCAGTTTTCATCTGACACCAAAGTAACAATGCATCCTTGGCAGATTTTGTTTCTTGATTATCTGTCTCTTCAATAGTAATGTCTTGAATCTAAGAAAAAATATTTTTAATTATTCTTCAAGTGACATTTTCTAAATATCCATGATTAGGAAAATGTTTATTTAAATAACTTAAAGAATAGACTTGAATAGAAACTATCTCTTACTTGGAATCTAAGAATTATTGTCCAAATTAAACCAAGACTTAGGCGAGGGTTTCCATCTACAATATCATGCGAGCCCATGTTTTCTAGATGAACTCTTTGATCCCTTAAGAACTGGAGTGCTTTATCGACATTTTCCAAACAGTGAATTCGCATTTTACCTTTTGTGGGTCTTGGCTGTATAAAAGAAACAAGTACATAATTATGAATTTATGAATACAGCATATGAAAATAAAAACTTTACCAAGTTAAAGAAAACAAACTTTCTTATTTAAAATTCCTGCCACTTACCAGTCTTTCTCCTGAAAGTACTTCCAAGAGTTTGATCAGCAATTTGCCATCTCTGAGATCTGTGTATAGGTCGCCAATTCGACAATTTACTCTAACCAGGTGAGAATTCACCCATTTTTGAAATGTTTTCTTTTGAACACTTTCTCGTTCGTCTGAAAGGAAGAGATAATTTGTTCATTTAGTTTACATTAAAAATGAAGGTTTCAGCACAGAGAAGAGCAAAAGAATAAGAGGCCAGCGAGAAAGAAAACACTTAACTAATTTCATACACTTTTATAAAAGATTGTCATATTTTCTTTAAAAATTGAATATTTTGATCTATTACTTACAACAATTCAACTTAATACAGCCATAATAATATAAAAATAAAAGTTATGCTAAATTTCTAATATAAAATCTAATTAAAAAAACTGAAGATTCTATAAAATCTTAAGAACTATTACAAGACTGAGCAGTTAATCTCCATAACTTTAACAATTGCAATAATTGTGTTGAATAAAACTGTATAACAACCACTTACAGCAAAGATTATTTGATATAAAATCATTCCAGAGTAATATGAAGCTTTACAGTGAAATTATTAAAATACTAACAAGAAATAAAAATCCATTATGCCATTCTGAGTTTTACCTATTAGAGGCTTAACAAAAATGTATATTATATTAATATTTTATGAATTATTTTATATAAGAATGCAAAGGTATCTTTGTGAAAAGCTCACACAACTGGAAGAATCACCGGTTTGTTGAAGTTTGTAAAAACACATAATTACTTTAATTTAAACCCTCATAATATTTTGGCCCTTATTAAGCAACTATAATCACCACATACAGATAGAATCATACAAAAATGAATTTGGTAGTAGTAGTAAGAAAGGAATCCTAAATTTAATGTTCAGAGGAATCACTAAATGGTTAAATGGCTCAGGCTAAAACATGAAGTTAATTAACTGAAAATAATCATTCAATTAACAATTCATTCTAGTTACATGAGTCAAATCAAGTGACTAGGCAAAAGAAAGGATTGACATAGTCCTTATTTGACATATACCTTCGCTTCCGAAAGATATTCAAAATCACCGTCATCATATTCAATGCATAAACAACCAATAGTATTTATGGTTTCGTTTTCATCCTATAAGGCTTCTTAACAGTAAGTGCAGACAGAAACTTGATAAGTTTCAAACAGACACCAACCTCATAACACAACACAAAACTTCAAATCCAAAATATATATTACTTGTAGAAAATTTCTCAGATGTTTCATTTTCATGGGCAACCGAGTCTTACAAAGAATTGCAACTTTCAGCTTGAAGATAATACCATTTCTAGAATGAGAATTCAATCCCTAGTTCGAATTTTGCGCGATGTGGCCAAGTGATCGAGTCTGAAGACAAGCTTCAGCCCTAGTTTCGAAAAATGTAGACCACGGAGATCGACGTGCGAACCAACCTCTTAAATCCCGGACTACCTTGTCGAAAAAAACCTCCAGTTCGTCCATATTTTGCGTCATGATGCCATCCTCCGGGAGCATTTGGGAACCACAAGAAAAGCACCTGAGGGTCTATTGGAGTCTGGGTGCGGCAGGGCCTCGGAGGCGACAAGGGCACAGCCGCATAACTACCGCTCGTTCTTTCTCGCCCGATCTGTTTACGCCTCGCTCGCCATGCCAACCATTCGAGCGGGGCTGTTCACGAGGGAGTCCGGCATTCGGTTCCCACCACGCGCTCTTCCGGCCGCGCCCACCACAGAGAAAACTCTCTGCAATTGGGTACGCGTGCCGGCAGGTAAACAATGCAGATGGGCGGAAAAATTGATCGAGGACTGCTCGAAAGATGATGCACGACAAAGTGAAGAGTCTTCAAAGAGCGGAAAGTGTATTTCGACAGGAAGGAGAGAAGGGGGAATAGCGCTATCAGGCAACGCAGTTTCCTTAGTCCACTAATTGCGGAACGACAGATTTTCATACTCTTAACAAGAGGAAACTATTATTTCGCAAATCTTATATTCTTAATAACCCTTGAATAATGGGACAAGGGCCGAATCGCTAGATAGCAAGAAGATGGGACACCTACTTTGTAATAATGAGTAATCTCAATGTGCCGCAACAAATACAGTATCGTAATAAATGTTGAATAAAAAGGGATTAAAGAGATTTTATCTTAGGATATTGTAGAGTAATTTAAAGATTTTTAACGTATGAGTAACAGCACACTACTATGGGTACAATGAGTTTATTTTTAAATAAGCATTTAAATTCAAAATCTCAACTATTACCAAAGCAATAAGCGTGGTTGACTGGCAATACGTGAGGCGGCCAAACGGTCCGGGAAATGACACATTGATGTACACATGAGCTATCTTACTTAGATTCCTGATGCAATGGTATAATGCCACAGCTTTAAAATTTTCTTTTAGAATTAGATTACCTCAGATATACAATATCATCTATTTCAGAAGACCATCGAAGGCATGTCCTTCTAGATTTTTGTTAGATGGCGTGAAAATTTATTAAAATAGCTATAAAATTAATACACTTATACCACTGGAGATACAGAAATAATGAAAACAGATCAAAATGGTTTGTGTTGGTGGTGATATTGTTTTCTTTGAGGGGGTTTTTGGATGAAAACAAAGCAATAGGTAAAACAGGTCATTTCCTCCTAATTAGGATTAAAGGAATTACAGGTCAAACACAAATAACTGCTGAAATCTGACATTGGACTTGAAAATTACGAATTGCTATCAGAATATTTTAATTAAAAATTATACTTAAAGGCAGCAGGTATTTTATACTACATGCCCGAATTATGAACTACTGTCTCCCTGACAAACTACTAAATGTTGAAATAAACATGCATTCGAATATCAAACCTTGAGTGAAGGTAAAAAGGTAATATGTGCACCAGAAATTAAAACCACGGCAAGTTCAAGGTGATTATCTTCACAAGTATCTCCAAAAATATTTATTCCAGTTATCAAATACTCATTTTAGGATCCATTTCATTGGTCTTCGCAGTAACATACGCGAAGATAAGACGAATATGAGCGTTGCAAAAAGGTTCTCAAATAGAGAAACGGTGGTGGAGGTCGGTAAAAGCGTTATTGATACTCTAGCCACGGATATCTCGCAGCACACACTCTTCCGCTACTTGGCCTCCGGTTGACATCCATTCGCGCCCAGAAAATGTCCTTTCATCAGTTGCGACCTCGACTGAATTATTTAATTATAATAATACTGAAGTTTTACATTTGAAATTTGAAGAGGATGATATACAGGATGAAACCAAGCAATTGCTCATTAATTATAAAATCCCTATCTCGCACGGTCTATCTAACGTCGGCAACTGCTCTTTTCTTGTTTTTTTATTCTTTTATGCAAATCGGTAGTATATGGCGAACCGTGATGGCAAAAAATCGGGATGAAATAGGAGTACATTTTTTCCGGCAAGAGCGAGTTGGACAATATATAATATAATGCTAATAGACGAGTTTTGCTATGTAAATCAGAAATCCTCCGTGTCGATCCAAACCGAGATAACGATAAAATAACGAAACAGAGATAATTGCAATACAACATTCACAAGCACTTTACAGGCAACGAAATTTCCTAAAGCCGCTTTACGCAAAAACATTACCTACGCTTTTCTTTAAGTTATTCTTTTCCATTGAAAATTGCAACATAATTGCTGAAATACGCACATATAGAGAATAATACTTGGTTGAGGTGACCAGGGGAAGACCCAACCCCTTGTAGGAGGGAATATCTTTTTGGAGTTTTCTTAACTCTAATCCACATTTTCATTGATTATTTTCTCCTTCTACGTTCTGTACTTTCTCAAAGTCTATTTTAATGAGAATCACACGCAACTTTTCAAGATTAGAAGCCTCTTCCATACAGAGGAACTTAATCGGTTGCAATCTAGATGTATATACCTTTTTCATTTGCATCCTTCCATCGCATTAAACATATATAATTACAGCTTCTAATTCAAAGATCAAAATTCATAGATTGTATAAAAAGTTTTCGTTTAAAGCTATAATTATTCTCAATTTCTTTGCAAAAATCTAAAAAAACTACAGTAGTTTTTTTTAGATTTAATGAAAGCTAAGAGACTAAGTTCACTTTAATTTCTTCCATAGACATTTTCTAGTTTCTTTATTGTGCTGTCAAAGGAGTGTAAAAGACACTTTGTCCACCACAATGAGGTTGCAATTCAAGAATAAATTCCTCTTAAGTTGTATCTCGACAGCTTTAGATAAAAAGTTAAACTACGTTTAAGTAAATTAGCGAAGATTAGGAAAAGCATTCGTGGAGCTACAATAGAAACTTATTACACAGGAATAGACAAAGGACATTAGTATTTTGAGGACAATTCAAAGTAAGGATATAAATCATTAATGATCCAAAATCTGAAATTCCTCGAAATATTAGTTTCTTCTCGCAAAATTAATAACCATTGCATTTGAATTAAAAAGAATATCCAAAAGGTATATAAATCCTTGTTTCGAAATACAATTGCGGAATGCCAAATAATTCTACAGAACAATTGTCCTATTTCCTCATTGCCAGAACTTCCTTTCGATGGCGATGCGAAAGCAACGTATTTCGAAGTGAGGAAATGACTAGAGAAAAAAATACTTAGAACCGGAGTAACTTGCAACATAATGTACGAAATGACACGACCTCCTTACAAACTTTAACACTACGAACAAAGTATTCATATTGAAGGAAAATCGAATGATAAATAAACTGACAACTGTAAATTTGAATTCGCACGACACAAAAGATATAAACATAACGATCAATTATCTTCAAAATATGTAGCTGCTCATTCAAAGCAGAAACAATGTATCTATCCCTCGACGCATCAAGGGCAAGTTGAGATGTTTCGTCATCAATTTGTGCGTTCGTGTAAAATGCTAATCTATTAGAGCGATCGCCGTAATCATCGCTGACATAATGTGACCTTTCCTTTCATAGACTCTTACTATTTCAATGACACTCGTTCGGAATAGGAGATGAAGATCTTCTGAAAACGTTCCGGAAATCACTCAAACATAACTGATCAGTTCTTCTACAGATTTTCTATCAAATCGTTAGAAATACCATTCAGTTGATTATTTACGCTGAAAAATATCGATGTTCAAATTCATTTATCATATAAAATCTGCCGTTACATTTTTTGAACACTTTCGACGAGACAGACGAAGTAGGTCGTACAACTCTTCCCAATAAATGTACGTGACCGAGCATCAGATACAACGAAAGCTGCTTCGATTACTTCGATGGACCAGCCAACGTGCGATAATTAGGATGAGAGAATAAGAGCACTCTTCTGAAATCCTCACGAAAATGACTGCCATGTTAAGAGACAGACATGATAGATGTGTCTATTTACATCTTAATATAACAGTTAAATCTGTAAAAAGGTTAATCCAGACTTTGGCAAATTTATCCTCTTTCGCTCCTTAGAGTTGCTTTCACATAGTTGTTCATATTATTTAGGATGCAAGAGCTGAGTACCAAAATTTACAGAGTAGGAATTATGAAAAACTTGTACACAGAGTGACGTCTAACTATGGGTCTAATCATAGTCCTTGGCGTAAGGCACAAACATCTTTAAGGAATCAGTGGACTTGGTTTTAAGAAAATTTAATGACTCATTACAATTACGCTTCAGAGACACTTGCTGGCAATTCACGTCGATAGTTGACAAGAGAGTTATATTTAAAACGAATCACGTCCCGTAATCAGGGCATTATGAACGGATAACCTTACAGCATTCCGCACGATTACAATCTGAGACTGTTAGAATCGTGAGCTCCTTCGAAATCGATTCCTCTCAATCTCATTTATGGACGACGAGATTAAAAGTAAGAGAAGGATGATTCAAATTTTCTACAAACATACTCAAAATATTTATTAAATGATTTCTTGAAGCGCTCAAAATAATTACACTGCAGATTTTCAATATGCTGTAAGGCAAGAAGAAATGAATACACAACCAATTAAAACGAAATTCGATAACATTTGCGGACAGAACATCAACTGAAATTCATAAGCACTATTTTCAGCTAATAAAAGTCTCCGCTCAGAAACTACAAATGAAAAGACGTGGCGACTTACGTTGCCACATTCCCTCGACAGATAAGATTACTTTGGTGGCCTATTCACCGCAAAAGAAGAGATAGTGAATTACAGGATATGGTATCGAGGAAGTCCACTGCATATTGTATGCGAAAGTCCCTTGGCTAAATGAAATAACTTTGAATGTGAGAGGAGATATAGCACATTTTTTCCATTTATACCATAGGTTTTTATTTAGACTTAGCTGTATAGTGAGGTGTCGGAACAATATAAAACTCAAGTACAATTAAAAGCGTCTCTTGCTATTAATGAGAAGATTTTCGAATACAATACTATTTTCCTTCTTTCCTAGCGTGAAACCTCAATTATTTTGGTCCTGTCAGACTTCAATCACATCCGTTATTTCTCGCGTTTATTTTTAGACGCATGAATATTCAAAGTTAAGTTTATCCTTAACTTATTTTTCATTGATGTGTTTACTGTAGGACTTCCATAAATAACGAAAATCATAGTGTTCAATCCAACTTCCCTTATCATAAACTTTGGGACTAACCTTACACTTATAATTTTATTTATTAAAGAATTATAAGCATGAAAGAATCAATTTTTGCATTAAATATCAATCTTTCCCCACAGTTAACACATCTATTCTAAAAGATAATTGAATTGTATAATAGTCTTTATATAAAATTGAAGAATTAAAACAGTATAGTTTTTAAACAAAAGCCACAAAAATGTACACTTCTTATAAAAATAAAGTTGTTTGAAATAAGAGACAGTTATTATTTCCTTTGAAAATAATTTTATCTAAAATTTGTAATTAAATACAACATCATTGTAACATTAATAATGATACAGTACTTTAATTAATTAAAATCGTCAAAATCACATTTACATGCGCAACATAATCTGTAGATAAGATGTCTAGATTAGAAGTCTCAACCATTTAGAGCCAGAAGACTTGACAACAAAAGTCATCATATTTCTATCATTCCAGAATTCACATTTATCACTAAGTATGAACATAATAATTCATAATGATGATAAATCCAGTATCCAACACTTCTCACTCCCATATCAAAAAGGGAATACTTAAAAAGCAGAATTATATATTTCTGTACCAACTATATGAAAAACTTGTAACTATCAACCGTTTTTGTTGGAGTTCATTTAGGTCATGAAATCACAAATTTAAATTGAAAAAAACTTGAAATTCTTTTATCTATAGTAAAATGTTTCATTATTCTTGGAAAAATTTACATAATAATACCCTAAGTTCCACATTTGTCATTCATTATATTGAACCATTTGCATTCCATGGTAAATCACAATGAATTAAAACTTTAATATTTTTTTTCAGACATGCTCTTCTACAGTGCAAAGATGATTCCAAGCAAACTTCTAATATATAAAATATACATAGTATATCCATTACAAGATTATTTCTAGCCAAATTTTAAAACGGACAATATGAACTTTCAATTCTTATGGGGCTCCAATATTTTAATATTAGAAAGAATGTGGCACCTAAAGTGAAAAATTCAAACAGAACAAACACATGAATGGGACAAGAGCTCATTCAGTCATTAAACATCCTTAATAATCTCTAAACTGGCCACAGTGGCTGAGTGCTTTGCAATCTCTTGAGGTTCCAGGTTCGAGTCCTGGTGGTTTGGATTATTTTCTAATCTTGGATGGGATGTTTTCCTCCTTTGTAGAAGTTAAATTTAAGAATTGCCTTGTCAGATGAAACTTTACCATGAATTATAGAAGTTATATTAGTATAAGTATTAGTATCTTTACCAAAATGTAACTAAATTAAATACTTCTCAGAATATGAGAATGATAAGAGAGAGATTTAAATTCACATATTCGAACACCTAAGGAATATTAAGCATATAATTGAAAGTCCTTTAGATAAAGGTAGAAAGTACTTAAGATATTTTTATAATAATTAATTTGATATTCAGCTATCCATTTCAAAATATACCATACTTGGGGAGTCAATTTTGCAATAGTTGTGTAAATAAGTTCTTTAAATTTTCAATAAATAAAATTTAATCTATACAATTAACTGTAAATAATTTTCTTCTAAAATTGATTTCATCTGATGCTCCCCTATTAATCCATCCTACCTTTTACATTATCCTTCTTCAAAAAGGATTATATTCTATGATCACCCTCACTCGTTGGTGCCTATCTTTATTTATACCTAGATAATGAGCTATCATCTATGAAACTTCCATATCCATAAATACCATAATTAGTAGTAAAGCAAACTTTCTGTGGAAATTACAAAGCTTTTTTCATTATACAAATGCTTTCAACAAAGTCACACCTTCTAATATTGATTTCCTTTCCATGCTAAAACTATAGGTATTCTGGGAATATCTTCCCTCCTAATTCTATCTGGGTGCTCAGTAATTGAAGCAGTAATAATTATTACTATTAAAGGAGGTGTCTCTTTCTGCTTATACTGTTCATTGTACCAGGAGCTTGCAAAATCTCTTCTCCAATTACTGTTTCAACCCTCCTTCAGATGCATAATTTCAACACAAATATTTTGATCTATTTCATAATTCAATTCTTCGGTAAAGTAAATAAAGTTAATTTATCTGCAATTACTGCATGTTTAGAAATATAGAAAATAAAAATTTTAAAAATTTTATAAATATTCTTATAAATCTTGTAATTTCAACTTTCCTATCCAATATCAATTTCATTTTTCATGATAAAAACCAAAATATATATGTAATTGATGAAATATTCCAATGAACTCTTAAAGAACAAGATTTATCTTACTGATTTAAATGTGAAGCAAAATATTTCTTGATGGACAGAATATTTTATATCAGAATCTTCATTCTCTTCAGATTTAAATATAGAAATTCTATTGCTCCTTAAATGTACTATAATTATCAATAAATGCATTTAAGCCTGATGTGCACTAGGCAGTTTCTTAGATAGGTCAAAAGTATAAAATCATTATCTGTATCATCAACATCATCTTTCACTTGCTTATTTCTGATGATTTTAATTATAAAAAATTGTTGCTTCATTTAATCAATCTTCATCTATGGACTGTTCCTTTCAACATTGTTCATAGCTCTCCAATAAATTCAAATCTTCTTACCATCTTCATTATATAATTGGTGAGGTTAACTCATCTCAATTAATTAATTAACTCCAAATAAATTAATGTAAAAGTAACTGAAGATCTAAAATTAATATTGGTATTTTAAGGCTATAAATGTCTACAAGCTTTATATTATTTTCAACAAATCCTCACTATTTATTTTGCTCATGGAGAGTAAAACTAAGCATGCTAACATGAGGCCCCTCCTAGTTTTTATCATTCCTACAACTGATTTTACCACAAAAATTAATTAATGATACTATTTCATAAACTCATTAATGAAAACCACAAAAATCACACAAAATATACATTATAATCAAGGAAGAAAAATTCAATCTCCATAATTGACATTTTCACCTTAGAATGATGAATAATTTTCTTTGATAAAAACTCGTTTAAAATGTTAATAGTTTAAATAGTTATTTTTAAATATATTAATAATTTCTGGGATGAGTGATTATGGTATAAAGAACGTCAATTTATCATAATATTATACATACATGTAGTTGGGGTTATCTCTGTGTGCTCAAAAATTATTATAATAATTAAACAATTATTTCAGTTACGCATAAAAGAACCTATACTCAGATTCAAATAACTGTAAAATATATACAGAGTCCAATTACAAAACAGAGCAGAGACACTCATTTCTATATAGAAAACCAGCTACTATGGTAAAATGCTATTACTAAGCTCACATATATATATAATCATCAATTTGATCATTGGAGAGTCTCTCTCTAGTACATCATTTTCTGCAACACAAATTGAGCTACCAACCCTCTCTCCCTATCTCTATGGAGTCAGAGTAAATTTTGTGTATTTCGAGTCAGAGTTGGCAAAAAATGCACCTCACTCTCAATTAATTTCGATTAGAATGAAAAAAAGATTACATATTCCAATTCAGAAAAGTATACCATTAATGTATCTACAACAAGAATTAAGACTCATACATGCAGTACCTAACCTAAACAAATACTATAATTGACTGAAAAATCTTTTCATGTGCTTCACTTTATGTTAAGTAAAACAATTAAGGGAACCAATACTTTTTAATTTCTTTTCCCTTGTTGTTTATAACTTATTTTCAAAGCTTAATGAGATTTCCAATGCCTGATAGGTATATAAATATAAATATATATGTATATATTAAAATGCTCAACACAGAGGGGTCAGACGTACATGAAACTGTGGACTTGGGGTTGGAGTCAGAACATTTATCTACCAACTCAACAGCCATGCCTACCTCTAAAGTCCCACGGCAATAAAGCTTAAATTAAATATTAAAAATTAGCTATTTCAAATGTCCACGTTCAGTAAGCACCAATTTTTTATTTTTCAAATTTCCTTTCTATCCGTACTCCCACTTATTTTATTTATCAAGAGAAAACTGACTGTATAAATGGACCACCAGCATCTAAACTTCTGATATATATAAATAATTTTCATTAACTATTTGAGGTTTACTTTCAATTCAATGCAAATCAAGGTTTCAATTTTGTATAAACCAAATGATTTAAGGGATTAAAGATGAAAAAATTACAGTAAGGCCAGACTTTTCCGTTATATAAAAATGACAATGAATGGACATTTTTGCAAAATATTTTTAATCCACTCCTAAGTTTTCATAATGCATTGAAACACAATAATTGATTCAACTCACAAATGACAAAGCAATTCACCATGCTGCCTAAATTTATACATGTAACTCAATGATTGAATGAAGAATTCTCACAAAAACATGCTTCTCTCTCTTGTATTTTTTGACAATAAAAAATATCAATCTAATTCTAATCCTATGAAAAATTAAGATTTGACTTTAATACTTTCTTTCTGCTGCAAAAGTATTAGATTCCTTAACCTTATGAACCTTAACCTTAAGTAAAGTCAGCATTATTACTTTAGATTCAATGCACAAAACTTAAGTCAAAGCAAAAAGATGGTATATACAGTATTTATTTATAAGGTGTATACAAAATACCTATACTTGCCAATTTTTTAGCATATTATTATGTATGAATCCTTCTAATGCTGAATTCAAATGACCTCAATCTAAATTCTGAAAAATTCGTCAAAAGGTTTTATTCAGACTCAAGGTACAAAGTAAAATGTAGATCCCCTGATTTGCTCTCTTTCTTCTCCCTTCGCGTCCCCTCCCGACCTACCCTTAATCATCATCTACTTCATACACCTCACTTTCGTTTCACCGTTTCCCAAAGATCTCTATTTCATCGCATCCCTAAATTGTTTAACTCCTTCCCTTCAACAAATCCCTTCCTTGAACTTTTCTCTCCCATAAATTCCCTTCTCTCTTCATTAAATTAATTTCTTCCCCCACCCTTTACTTCTTCCCCTAAATGGCCTTCCCTTGTTATTTTTTGTAACCTGTTTTATCATTGTATATGTGTTTATTGTTGTTAACTCTATTTTATATAGTTATTTTATTATAGTTATTATTCTTATTTATTTCTGTTGTTTGTTTCATATATATATATGGCAAATGTTATTAATTTTTTATTATTGATTATGATCCAATGTAATTGGCCTTAATGGCTGTTTTTGGATTAATTGATAATAAATAAATAAACATAATCACTCTTGAATGTTAAGGCAAAACTGCTGATCTAGTTTTTGGTGCTTGCAACAAGTAAACAATATTAACAGTCATTGTTAACAGGTTGAATAAAGTATGACCTATCCCACTATTTGTTTCGCTCCATGTGCCTTATAATCCTGTGTATAGTACATAACTTTCTTTCCTCAAATATTTCTCAGGATCTCGTATAAAAACAGCAATGTAAACGATAAACTATCTTTTTTAGTTAAATTACCTTCAAAGAGTATTAAATGAACTCATCCAGAATGACAAGTCTTCGCTTAATAGGTTAAGACAATTTAACACTTAGACCTACTTTATTGGATTCTTTTCAAATTCTGGAAGTATAATTATCCCAATCTATCAGTATGATTTCCCCAATCTAATAAATCTCACTCCCCAAGAAAATATTTCTATCCTAGCCATATTACTCAATTTTTTCCCCTCAAATTTTACTACTTCTATTTCTGTGTTGTGACATACTACCAGTGAAACATGTATATATCAAAGAGTTCTAAGGGAGAGATGATGACCATTTACGCATTAATTAAGTTTGCATTATAAGAAATTGAATCTATTAATACCTTGTATCTAATAAATCAGATGAAAAGTAGTAACATTTATGATGTAAGCACTTTAAAAAAAGTTATTCTGTAAATTAACCCAATATCTCATTAGTGTAGAGATTTGATGAATAAATTGTGCTGAATTAACCAAAAACAAACAAATAGAAAAAAATATTCAACAGTTATCTTAAATAATGATTCTGGGAAAAGCCACCTAATGTACATGGCATAATAGTTCACCTCTATTGCTGTCTGAGAGAGGATTAACATTCTCAATTTTTGTAAATCTTCTTTAATGATGTACATTATAACAATGTACCCAACAACAGTTGTCACAGAATTTTTTTACTGTTTATCGTAAGGGAATTAAATCTTCAATGAGTCTATTTAAATTTAAAACATTGCACAAATCACAGTAAGTCAATTTGTGTCAGCAAAATAATGTGCCAAAATTCATAAGAATGGGTGCCAATGTCTGATACTCGAGGATAAGTATTCTTGAGAGTGAAATTCCTTGCAATCAAAGCAATTTGGCAGGTAAAAACAAAAAATTGTTTGAAAGTGCAACTAAAAGTTCTTTAGATAAAAATATCCATAATTCTTCAATTTTTAAAAATATTCTCCACTTTCAAATTTTGCAATTACCATAAAAATTATTGATTAAGTCATTACATTGAGTAAAATGTAAGTAAAGTTAATATGCCTTAAGTATATGGAACTTTATGCCCGATTTCTAAAAACTTAGGTTATTTCATGAGAATAACTATTAAAGCATTTAAATGATAATAGAATGCAGAGGAAGAATTTGGATTGAGCAATATAAATAATGCACTTCAAAAATACTAGGAAACTACTAATTTTTTGGAAGTTATTTTATATGATATCATTCAATGCATAAAAATTCTTAAATATCAAATTTTTATTCCACACTATAATTATCCTCAATATTCTGTTCTACTCAAATAACGTTTACATAATAATATAAGCTTACACTCACACCTATTGCTTCCGTTTTCTCCTCCTTAAAATTAATTGCTATACATAGCAATTATGAGTAAGTCAATTATTGTGGTGTTCTCATAGTCTTTATACAACCAATTACTCCAATCACAAACTTTGGCAATATTACCTGATGATACCATTTTAGAAATGAAATGACTAACCTGCTAACGCTTTGATGCGTGACCGTTCGAAGAGGCGAGAAGAGGAATTCCCACCATCGTACTCGTAATCTTCTACAATTTCCTGCTGCAGTGTTGGGTCCCACCGGACCAAACTTATGTCCGTTGTCATGGCAGAGGCCGCTGAGGGTCAGGCTTCCAACCCTCCTGTTCACAAAAAAAGATTTTTATCAGTAATCACTTCAGGGACAGAAAAAAAATTCATACTATCAAGCAAGAAAAATATCATTATAATACCATCTATTGATTCATATATAATTTATAAATAATTAGTTTATATCACTGTATCATCACTTAATTTAAAAACATACAAAAATTATTTTCTTAAAAATTGGCAATTTTTAAAGTATTATGTTCAACTTGAAAAGGAACAAAATTAGTTAATGAAGGTTTACTCTCTTAAAATTTTACAACTAACATAAAATTCAGGTTAATATCTGCATATGTTTATAGTACAATTAATACCAATACTTTAAAATGCTCTGTGAAAAGGTGTAGCAGCTTCTAAGTAGCGTAGTTAAAGTTAACTAATAGATTCCTTTCTACCTTAGGATTTTAGAAATAAAATTCAACATGATTTGGTAGACAACAAGGAACTGCAAAATATAATTATTTACAAAAAAGAGCACTCATTTAGTTTATAAGACTAAATAGTTAAATTGGTAAGAAAGAATTAGACCTGCAGAATTCAAAAATTTAAGTCAATTGTGTGCAAAAGGATTTAATTTGGCATTAAAGATACAAATACTTAAAATACCTACGATTCTCTGTACAGTAAGACCTGATTCTTCAGGTAACACTATACAGCTATTCATAATTAGCACATTACTGCATAAGATAGATTAATAGCTCAAAAGCAACTATTACTCGAAGAAAATTTATTTATGATTTCAATGTGATGAAAGAAAACCATAAAACTAAAGAACTTTATCTTAAAATATCCCTACATTTCATAAAAAAAACAAGCAGTACTTCATTTGCTTCTGTGCTTGAACACATATTTTAAGTATTTGGTGAAGAAATGAGGGTTTCGAGTGAGCGTCTTCACTGCTCAGGAAGCTTCAGGAGAATTATAGGAGCAACCAAAGAACAGATATATAATTCCAGACAGTGGTAAGAAATGTTATGATACAGTTTGTACATCATGGCGCTGTGATATTTCTCATAATGAACGTGGATATAGAGTGAAGGAGTAAAATGAGAAAAACTAACAAATTACTTTCAAAACTAACTTAATCTGACATTAGCTCCTTCCCTTCTACAGTTGGAGAAATCCTCCAACTTCAACTCCAATAATTTATTTCTCACTGCAGCATGAATAATTTTTCTCACTTCAACTCCACACTGCTCACTCGAGGGCTTTGTCGAGAATAAAGATAAATCGTTATCTCTTTAAAGGGAAAGTTGGTATCGGAATGGAATTCGCCCCATTGGCTTGCGTCCCCATTACGTAAGGACGGAAAATAGCCCGTTACCGGTCGAAGCAATTTGCCAAAAGAAGTCGGCGAATTCGATTCCATAAAACGTAAAATAGATGGCAATGAGACAACACACTCAAAACGCGAACACCTATATTTACCGATTATTATACAATCCATTGCTCCAAAACATGCTGAAGAGCTTGAGCGATCAACAATCATAATAATCATTAAAGATTAAAACACTCGCAAATGTGTGTTAAATGCTTAAGTTGACAAGGATATCAAATGTTTACAAAACTGTATTCTCTCGCTGAACTTATTCCGTGAATACCTTGGTAGGATCCCGATAACGCATTTCCGGCTAGTCGAACTTCCATCAAAATACATGGCCTCCGATTCATATTGTAGGTGCACGCACCCATGTCCACTGGTTGCACTTTCCGAAAATCGCTAGCAGAAGAATGAATTTCTAAAGCGATTTATTGTAAATGTTTCCGTAATTTTTTTGTAGCATCGGAACAGCCGAAACATGAGGACATTACATCCGATACATTTTTTTCAGAACGTATTTCCTTTGAAAACATACACATTGCTATTAAAAGTCATGAATTTCTCAATGAATTATTTATCTCAATGAATATTTTACTTTCTTTGAACATTAGACGACTTTAAAGCGAATCTTGCGAGAACAATATTGAAGTTCAGCCATCGCTTGCTTCCCCAATACTGCTTTCATCTCAACACTACGTATAAATAAGGATAAATTAATTGAACGTAATTTGATAAATACAAACAGTTGACGCAGAATTTAAAATAATCTGAAAGTAAAAATTCCATCTACGAACAGTTCGGAAATAAACGATAAGAGTTGTCAGATAAAAATGTTTTTCAAAAATATCTCTTTAATCTTTCCTAAAATCAAACGAAATGTTTGGATATTTGAATAGTAATAGTACGCGGGAATAAGTACTCAAAATGTGATTTTTCATATTTACCATTTTTCTTATACAAATAACATGCACCGGCATATTTTCCTTCCTTAATTTTCAGGGGCTATTATAAAAAACGAATTTAATTTATTTACACTTTCTTCAACGGCATACCATTTATATGAAGTCATAAACTTTCAAGTACGAAAGATTGTTATGTAGACTGGACAATTTTGTCGTTTTTTTAAGACGATTTAGCGAATATGTTTTAAAAGCATGCCTGTCACGGTGAATGGCAAAGAAATCAAACATCGCAACATAGATAGACTTTTGATAGGTTAAGTTAATGATATAAGTAGATAAATCACAGCGAAGAAAGTAATAACATACTCTTGTACAATGTTTGTAACTCATCATCAAGAATTGTAGGAAATATACATAGAGTAAAGCACAGAACTCGGTACTAAATACTCCTTGAATATCCACCAACCTCTACGAGACGCAGGGACAAAATTTCGAACATTTTGAATGATTTTGAATCGGGGTTCAATTTAAATCGGGCAAAACAAATAACTTTTTATTTCTTCTACCTAGCCACATTTTCAAATAAATTCGCAAAAAAAATATACCGTCGAAAAAAACTGTTAGGATATTTAGGTAAAGAGATCACTTAAAAGCAATAACAGGGCCACTTGAGATAAATCCATAACACTGTGCGAAATTCGGTCCTTCAGCAAATCCAATGCAAAACTTTAGGGGAATCCAGATTCCTCATTTTTCAAAACTTAGACCCTTATCCAATGAACGAGTACTAATGTAAATTTAAATGAAAAACCTGCAAATAAAATACTTCTACGGAGAAATCAAAGTACATCAAACCATCAGCACTCCACCTAGTTTTTCATAATCTACATTTGGAAATGTACTTATTTTTTATGATACATCCTTGAAGGTGTGGGGACGAGAGAATCGGCTTCTCTTGTAATTTCGCGAAATCAAACTGCTATTAACGTTGATAAAATTTAGAAATGGAAGCTAAAATCCTATTACCCATAACAAATTCGGATTGAATTTAGGGTTTTCCACGTCACCATACGTATATCTTTCGCATCTCACAGACAATAATTCAAAACCGAGAGTTTAATATTCGTTAAAGAAGGACTTGTCGATCCAAAAGGAGTTCTGACAGAAGAGTTTTACTCGGATAGGAAATACTAATCGGTCACATAGGGACGCGCGCAAGCGACTGGTATATTTATAAAGGGCATTTAAAAAAAGCCCCCGGGGCGAGATGTTTCCCATTGGCTGCCTTTGGATGTGCCCCTTCGAATAAGTTAACATTCCTCCGATTTCCCTAAGAAAATCAAGATGTTAGAATTGAACTATTTACTCATGAAAGATAATCAGATAATGTTAAATGTGTGTTAATGGAGATGTAAGGGAGTTCCGTAAGTAATACAGGAGTTGTCAAACAATACAAGCACACAGACAATCAACTTTTTCGATCACAAATCTATCAATGGCAATTCTAAAGTTAAAAGGATAAATAATCTTCTCAAAACCTTTTAAACAAAAGTATGGAATGAAGACGCCTTTATAAAAAAGAAATGTAAGCACGCCCGATCTATGTAATGAACATAATTATAAGCTAACAATTTAAGATTCTCATCTACCAAAGAAAGTACTCGGAAAACCGATTGCTATGCTAATATTGTATTAGTGGATATAGGTCAAGAGTAGCCTAGATTCTTCTCTTTTGGCTCTCGTTTTGGACTAAAAAAAGCAGCCATTACTGCCGCCAAATGCACGTTTCCGGAGTTTTCCAGTTTAGAAAATCTTAGATTTTAACCTCTTCAAAACCTAAAAAGAATCTCTTTTTTCCATCTTAATCACGAATATCAAAATGAATTTACTTAGCATTTGAACCTCGATCATATTCTCCATCAGCGAAATCGTCAGAGTTTTGGGCAGTTTTTACAAATATACAATAATTATTAGATTTGCAAAATAAGAATGGCTTCTGTACAATAGAGACAATAATCCACTGCTCCGGTCGTAACTTCGTGGTAAGAGCCCGTGAAGGAATAAGAAAAGGTCAGCGGGACTGGTTTGACCTTTCCTCGTTTCAGTGGAAGGATTGCTATAAGATTAGTTAATTCGAGGAGGGGAAGTGATGTACGAATTTCATTAAACTTATATCTATTTATTTACATCAACCGGAAAATATATGTTCAAATTATACACTGAAATATATTATTGCAAGTAGTTTCTTTTTATTTTTTGCTAAATTACTTAAAATTATACCATATATAACAATATAAGGTTGATAAAAAAGTGTTTCGTAAACCAGTAGAAGATTTTACGATTGCTTCCCTTTGAAAGAAGGAAGAAACTTAGAACTAAAAAATTCCGAAAGTATGAATGTAGCGATTGCTTTGAAGGCGATTAAAGTATCCTTGGATGCATCGATGATTTCCACGGGATTATCAACTTTAGTGCCAAAATAACAAACCGCTTCCTTTGGCGAATCAGAGGTGTAGGATACTTCAGTAATATTCCTTCTAAATGTGTTAGGAACATTTAATTTCGACTGAAATTGTGACTGGGAGAACTTTGCCAGAACCACGTAAAAGATGACGGCTTTAAGGCCCTTTCGGGTTGAATTCTCTATAAACTCCTCAATGGACCAGTGAGGGCAAAACCGATAATTCACAAAACATTGAAGAGTTCATTCATCCACAGAAATAATTAAGAAAATTCGCTCAATTTGACAGTCATAACCCAACAAATTATATCTTATTCCGATTCGATACGAAATCATAGCATCGATTTCTCATATTCTGATATGGCTTTGATGTCTTTTATTTTAACTACTGAGCTAAGAAAAAACTGTCACAAATGAAAGTGGAATTCAGATGAAGAGGGCGATATTTCCACTACCGGTGCAGCTTTTTCAAGCAATTAAGAATCCATATCAAAACCTTTAGTAAATACTTCGAAATAAAAATATGTACAAGGAATTCACTAATACGAGCAATACTCCTCAAAGCAAAGCTCTTGTCTCCAACTGTATTAAAATTGAAAATTTTTGATTCAATAATTTATTATCATAATAAATGATATTTTATAAAATTAAATTTTTATGATAGTGAATTAGATTATAGAATATAAAAATTAAATTAACCTTTATATATATATACATATCATCACAACATTAAAATAGCTGGTTTGAATGACTATTGTTGGAATTCTATACTCACAGTTTTACAATTATGCGATAAAGAGGTCAATAGGAAAAAGGGAAATAAAACAACAAATGAAAATAGACTAACCAGAAAGGTATCCACACTCTAAAGCATTCATCCTCTGGCAAACCGCAGAATACAGTTACCCGCGCAAATGGTCGTACCGTTACGACAGTTCCTTCGCAAGAGAGACCGAATTTTCATTGAATCACTTGATCTGCGTCAGCGACTCCGGAGGTACGATCTAACGGCATCGAAAGCAAAAAACCCTAAGAGATCACACGAACCTCCATATAAAATGGAAGAAGTCACAACATTCAAACAATGCTTTTTAAAATTAAAAAGCTTACGTTAGGAGATTTGTAAATACAATTTCTTTCACTTTCTAAAAATAGATTTGTCTATAAATCCTCAGAATTCTCTCTCTTCGTCTTAAATACCAATAAATATTTACAGAATTATATAGAAGTAAAATAAGACAATAAATGCAATATTCAAATATTTTTGAGGCGATAAGCAAATTTAAACTAGATGAATCTTCACTATTATCCTTGTCCTCAAATATAAAATTACGGCCATTATTCATTTTCTTTTTCCTTTTATTCGATAAAAGGTATGAACATAACCATTCACTCGAATTAACAACAACAATAGGAATTGAAAATTCTTCATTAAAACAAATTACATTCAATTTACACGTCATTCTTACGGGAATTAGAGCACTTAAAAGCAATATCAGCAAGAAAAAAGAATGAGAAGAGGAATATAACTCAAATTGCAACGATGCACGATTGTTCGCACTTTATGTAATCTTAAACACAACGATCTAATACGGGGTTACCATTTAAAACGGAAAGTGATTGAGATTTTCACAATTGACTTTAAATGCTAAAATGGTTGATTTAAGAAGAGGGTCGTTTGATGCCGAGTTTCGTAAGTCCAAAGTAAAATGTACAAGAAGAAATGGATCTGTACGTGAAAGAGATAAGTGGAGCAGCGAGGTGGAGGTCTAACCTCCCCTTGAGTATTAAATTTTAAGGATAAGTTATCATTCAGTAGAGTTTAATTGTAATTTATATTAACATTTATTATTCTTACTAGCCTTTCATTTCTGTTAATCACAACAAATCTAACTAATTATACAACTCCTGGTGAAACGATGTATACAAATGCACTCGAAAATATGAAGAAATCTTTGCATCGATTCCACGTATTGTTAATAACAGAAGGCGGTTTGCATTTATATAGATGAGACTCTTGGATTAAAAAGCTTCCATCACTAAATTATTAACTTCATCACATTTCTAAAAGAAGCAAAAAATTAAAGAATTATACATGTTAACTTATATAACCTTCAAACAAACATTTTATTAGTATAAAATATGAAAATGGAGAACTACAGTAAAAGATCAATTCCCTTGAAATGAATTACTACCATTACTACTACTGTGCATTACGTTAGTAAATGATCAGATATTGCATCAATTTACCTTAAAATAACGAAAATATTCGGAGAAACCTCTGTACAGTAAGTACTGAGATAAAAAGAATTACCTCAAATCACTAGAAATTTTTCGGACATTTGTCTATAAATTCAGCTATGTTCATCAATTATTAAAATATGATTCTCCAAGTTATTTTCTCTACGAAAATATATTCAACTGTAAACATATATGTTATAAAAATAATTATTAAAGCAACTTATGCCATTTTTATTCGTAATTTCAGTTTAAAATACACGAAAAGAAGAAATTAGGGTCCTTTAAATTTCTAACAAATCACCACCGACTGAAAAAGTCACTTCTAATTTCTACCTGCAACGCCGCTTAACGGAAACCTTATAAAACCCTTTCTTATTAATACATCTCTCAAACGAACTGAAAAAAAATTAACAATACTAACAAAAAAACAATTTTAACAATACTAAGAGTCAATTAAGCAACAATGTTTATATAGTAGAGTTTATCCACCTCTAACTCAAAAATCTCACACGTTTTCCATCATTCAATTGTTTTTAATATTAACTCAAAAATTTTTATAACCTTATGAAACAATTGTAAATAAAATTGTTTTCTTTTCACTTTAAAGTTGATAGAACTGGGAATGGGCTGAAGGAATCCTGACAAGCCATCAGCGGAAACGTGTTTAAAGGGAGCAATGACCTCACTTCCGTAAGTTTCTATGCTACAACCGTTCATTATAAGTATTTGCCCGGAAGAGATAAATGAAAACATTTCCAATTATGCTTCTACTCAATTAGCGTTTGTATACCCAAACAAATATTGATAACTAATTTCCTCGCGAAAATGAAATAAAAATTATTTTTTGTTATACGGTAAAGGGAAAGTATTAAAATCTAACCACAATTCAACTACATTAACGAATTAAATATTTCGAAAGCCCTCTGCATACAGAATGAACAAAGGACCTTTAGTAACTAGTGATAGTAATTAGTAGTGATTGCGGCAATAAATAAATTCAATTTTCTATTCTACTTTCTAATTCGTTTGTAAACACAAGAAAAATGTTCATTTTAATAATATCTAATAATTCGAGATTCCAACATGTAAGTGCCTTTCTAATTTAAATTTGGCAAAGAATTAGATGAAGTCAATAATAAGAATTAGATGAAGACACTCGTTTGGAAGATACTGGAATTAAAATCCCGTATTCCTTTCGAATATTAATTTTGGCGATTAACTTTAAGAATGGCTTATGTAATTTCAGGTACCCCTTTCCCTCAATACTGAAAATTTTTTACTTAGTAAGTCGGACATGAATATTTCTACATAAATATCCGGCAAACCGAATTTCGGCATGTGGGTGTATTTTATAGAAGTACTGTATACTGCTATGTAATACCTCCACTAATATTTACTTGTACGAATGCGACACAAACGGTTCCTTCGTAATACTTACTCACTTTAACACTCAAAAGGTTTCATCAAATATAAAATTTATGAATTTAATAAATCGTAAAATTTTATGGTTTTCATTATTTAATTAAAACTCACTAGGAATATACAAAGATGATATATTTGATTACACAATGAATTTTCGAAGTTACTTTAAAATTCTCAAAGCCTAATACTTCCACTTTCTTGGAATAAATAACTTTGGCTATGAGCAAAGTGTATTCTGAAGAACTGCGAAAGTAACCGATAAGCTTTTGGATTTCTATTTATAGAACACGAACTTCTGGAAGCAAATTTTAGCGGAATGTGCACCTGACTTCAGTACAAATAAGACTGGACAACGCCTTCTTAAGATTGAGTAGATTTGGTCATTCATGAGAGCAGCATTAAATTGGGTTAGTTGACGAGCCGATGAGCTGTCGAGATCACGTCATCACACACTAGATGGTGACGCAATAGACCAGTTACATGCGATGATGTCATTCGTGTGCATCCGCCTTTCCAGAAGCGCCAAACATGAAGGGCAAACGCTGTGGCGAGACGACATAAGAAATTCATAAAACGATTAATGAAATCGGACTTCGTTCATTGAAATCCATCACGGATAATCGTACGTTGATCATAGTCTTCGACTTGAATGCGGAAGATGTGAAAAGAACGTTACGGAAGACAGATAAAGAGTAGGAAGAGATTGTTTCGAGATCCGTGAGGAAGATGCAAAACTCCAGCCATCGTTTAAAAATGTCGTCTTCTCGGATGCAATGACAAGCAATGAGCACCGTATTTAAAGATTTAAACAAGAGTTCATTCAAATTCTCTCCCATTATTCTTCGCCATTTCAATCATAGACGAAAGATTTAAAATTTCGTAGAGAATAAAAATAGATCCGTTTAACCGATGGCAATTACGCAAGAGATAATTTCCTAACGCAGTGAGGGACGCGGAAACTCAAAAGTATTGCACGCACGCCTACGATTTTCTAACTGATGATTTAGACTCACTCTTCTGACCTACTTTGTCATTACTTTGCGAAAATATCCACAGAAGTCTTTATGCAAAGCTTGTGAAGATTTTAAGTTTAATTTACTCTTCGCTCCGCATGAATCATCATCAAGGAATGAAGAAAGTGGAAACAGTAAAACCAGCGACATATTAAACCAGCATACGGAGTTACGCTCCAAAATTGAGGATTACGAAACCAATTCTGAGGAACCGCATTACGCGCCAATTAAATATTCACAAGAAAATAAAAAGGATACAGACCTTTGAAGTTCCATATTGATACAGAAGATTATTTCATGTGTATGAAATAAGAATGAATAACCGAGAACGAAAACAAATTATTCAAAAAAAGACATTTTCCTCGTATTTAACCTAGTTCATTGGTCTGAAATGACAGAACGCCTTTAAAAACGACATTCATAATCATTTTTAGAATAAGATTTTCTTTTTAGTATTCAGTCTGATCGAATTCATTTAGTAGCACATTGAAATTAATGGAAATTATTCACTTGATATAAATTAACAAATACGAGTATTAAACGAAATAATTAAACAAAGCTATGTTAAGGCATTATCGATGACAATTTGAAGGCGTATGTCGATACAGAACATAGAATTCTCTTATCGAGCAATTTAATGAGTTCACGAGTTAAGGTGTTAATCGTACGTACTAACAAGAAAATAAACTGACGAACGCTGTAACAAGCGGTCGATGTGAACCAACAGACGAGCTTCATTGGCGATGATTTTCTTGTCACAGATATAGACGTCATTTTCGTCGACAGACATACGATTATTGCATTTCAATAACAAAAATCATCAATAATATACGTATACGCTATAACCTTTTAATCCTCACTCAAAACATGAGTTTGAGCATTCTATTTTAAGAAATAAAAAAAACTATGTAAGCCGTTTTCATAGATTTTTCAAAATCTCAATGCGTAAATACAATACATATCTAAAATGTTCATGAAAACAACAATCCATGAAATTAAAATCTTAAATTAATATTTGTTAGGAAGCTTACTAGTACATAAACTACAAATACATTTTTAAATGATAAAAAAATATAAGTTACACAACAGAATTACAACTCAAGGGCAATTATAACGATAAACAATAGGAGGATTGGAATTATAATATTAACTATTTGAAACGAACTCACTACCTCCGCAACCCATAATGAATCAAAATAACCTTCAGAAAAAAATATTTAACATCCTCAACGATAAAATTTAAATTAAATTAACTATTGCAGAAAATTAATTAATTACAACTACATTTAATCGACAGTTTTAACTTGTGACACTAACAATTCGTTTTCTAAACATAATAAATACCCATATAACTCTCCGAAAGTTTTCAAACTTGATCCCCAATTTCAGTGAACTTAGAAGAGGGCAGCTGGTGGCACTTTGCCAGGGACGCGTGTGACCGCATTGCTGTGGCGGATGTCAGTGGAGACGCAACATTTCATACCTTCGAAATATCGGTCGGAACAAGCTAAGAACAATCCTGAAATGTTCTATTGAAATGGACCATGGCGTTGTAAAGGTCACCGATCTAATCAACGTATCTTACGTGAATCCGCACATTTTGAGTTTGCGAAGCAACGGTGGTAAATCAATATTCTATTTAAGATCTGCTGGCGCATTAAAAAGATAACATCGAGGATATAATTTTATTAGCGATAGATTGAGAATTGCGGAGGATTTGAGAAAATAAAACTACATATTTAAATTGTCAGTCTCTTCGATATTAATAAATTACTCTAACTAGATGATATAATCTCGTGAAATAGCAGAATGAAGATGAAACGACATGGTTTTGAGGACCCTTTAACACAAAAAGATTAGTTTAAATAAATAACAAACAGGCGACTAAGTAAACCATGTTTTTACGACTATAGAGACGACAAAATCGAAACACGCATGAAGTAGATATAAAACAAATGCATAAAGTCGTTACAGCAGTCTCTACGATTAGGTTTACATCATCCTAAGATTGATTTCTTGATAAAAAGTGAACATAACGGAAACAAGTACTTATGATACTTAGATCGATGGAACCAACATTTATGTGCTGAATATGAAACGAAATATTCGAAAAGCAGATGACTAACTTTGATTTTTACCAAGAAGCAAACTTAGATTGCCTGTGGTAACAGAAGAAATTAAGAGTAATCTAAGACACTTTCACGAATAGAATTTTGCGATGACAACAGTGCCGTATCAACTACTGCTACATTTCATCCCTTGTTTACTCACGGCAAAGGAAAAATTATGGTCCAAAACACAGTTGGCGCCACAAAGAATTGAGCGATCGACAGAAAGGACTCGTCCGGGATGCGTACGATAGGACGATGAACTTCTACGGAATGATTCGATCGAGGCGCCAATGGAATGCAAGATGTACCAACAACGATTATTTAAGCGCCTGTTAGCAGATGTTAAATCCTGAATTGGAAGCGATTTGCACTCTAAGATTAACCTGAGACGAACAGTACCTCGAACAGAGAGAAGCATCAAAATCCAAGTTGGCGTCGCATCAAGACGGCATTCCTCGCACACTGCAGAGCACAATTAAAACCGAGCGATGTCACACACGAAGACACTGCACCTGAGAACAACTGAGAACACTCCGGAAGTTCATCCGAAAAATGTTGCGGATGTTTTAGAGCTCGGCCGTTCGTGGTGCGGCCGACGAGCCAATGAGACTGAAGGAACTGAGGGGGGGGTTCGGAGGGGAGAAAGTGGCGAGACGACTTATCGATCGAAAGAATGGCTGGGTCACAGCGAAGGTAAATGTGAAGCACCGCATAAGGGAATGCCTACGAGAAATTCATACACAAATTAAAAATCGAGCAAAACTATTCGGTAGCAAATAGCGAGAGTCAAGATTAGGACGGCGTCCTCCATTTCAGACATATTTTCCGAGGGGTCGAAGAGACAGAAAAAATGACAACAATATAAGCGAACAAATGACGTGCGCAGAAAGTTATGCGAACCGAATAAAGGCGAATCCGTGGATGAGATAATATAGGTACGAGGAAAAATGAGTTGCAATGGAGGGGCTGCAGAAGACATGGTGTATAGCGGAGGGGCATTACTGCACCAATGCGCCACGCGCATCGCACCCAATACGTTTCGTCGAATACCACTAAACCAAATACTATTTCGGGATGGTGATTCGCATGAGATTGGTAATCGTTACGAAATATAAAATTCGCAGAAATGCACACTGTCATATTCTAGTAATACCATGACGTTACTGCTGAATTATAATTGTTCATATTGTCAATCATTATTCAGCAAAGGTCAAATTCGCTAGCTTGCGATTTATTCTATTTTAACGATGACAAAGGCATTAAATACAGTTCGACGAAACCGTACAATAAAACATCTTATCGGATATAAGGGCTTAGTTTCCTAACGATTGTTACACTAATATTTCTACTTTAAAGTCGGAGAAATCTCTTCGGTAGAGATCAATCGAAGAGGTTTCTCGATTTGGAATACCTCCTTTAATTCCTCCACTGCTCTTTTGGCCTCGAAAACTTTGTAAATAAAGAGAGTCAACATGGAAATTGCTGTTGCGCTTTCGAACGGATTTATGAATTTCAGCGGCGTATGGAAGTTGGCCACTCAAACCAAATTGCACTTCTCGGCATTGACCGGAAACATTTTCTTTTCATTAAGGGGTTAGAGAAGTGATCTCGGTATTTTTTTCAGAAGAATATGACGATTCAAATATTAATTTAGCTTAGCAACTTGTTGAACCTGAATGGAAGAGTAAGTAGAGCAGTATTTGTGGATTTTTGTATTTAGGGGTAAAACTACGAAGCTGTTTTAAAAAGAGAACAAACATAGAAACAGTTGACTTGCGAAAAAAGGCTTAGTCGCACAGAAGAAGAGATTGGACCATGTATGGTATATAATTTAAAGATATATATAAACATAGCTGAAGGAACAGAGAAATTTAACTGCAAAATGTTTTTGAAGAATTAAAACAAATATACTGAACATAAAAAAGAAAGCGATTTTACAACAACATTCTCAGAATTTCTTACTTAAAAAGTGAAGTCTAGGAACAAGAAGTCAACACCAACGCCCTTTTGAAAGCGTCTTCGGAACTCACCTTGGGTCCGAAATGTAACCCGAATTGCAGACTATGCCCTATACGGTGGTGTGTGTGCCACTTCGAACGCTTTTGGAAACCTAGTGAGTTGTGATGCCGTAACTTTAAAACTGTAGTTTTTACGCTTTGACTACTCATACAACATCGATAATTCGAGGGCTCACTTCGACCCGTAACTGAGCCGGCATTCACGAATAAAAGACAACACTGGCTACGTAAAAAAGTGTGCAGGACGAGATGGGGAAATATCTGAAAAAAGTCATTTAAATGCATAACAAGAATTGTATCACTATAGAACCTCGGTGATATACACAGAATCACTTGCAAGGTCGAAGTATGCGTAAGTAGACTTTTGCGTAATGTTACTCCAACATTAATATCCTTCATTGCTTACACGAAATCACGACTCTTCGATTTTGCATCGCATGCTTCAATCAAATGAGAACTAAAGCTTACCTAAATAACCAGAATTAACAGGAAATAGGCCCCAACATCGATGAGAGTTTACTCATAGGTATGGAGGAATGAGCGCGCGATAAAAGATAAGACAAACGAGTATAGACTTTATTTACCAGGCGATAGCGAACCTCTTCCCGGAGATTCGATTTCGAAGTCGTCACACAATTTCTTCACACAAAAGACGAACGACTCAAATAGAAATCTCCGAAGACGTTTATGGAATGTTTTATAATTTTCAATTACTTTCCGGAAGAAAAGCATGTTTACGGAGTATCAGATATTCTCTCTTCTCAAAAATATCGTCTCTATTCTTTCATAATTATGACAACTAACCGTAACTATCTGTAGCGTTCGTAGTCTACACAGCCTAAGTAAAATTGTACATCAAAGCTACCAATCTTTTTTCTATTTAGTAGAAAAGTTCGGATTCAGACGCTGAAAATACAGAAGATAAAAAATCAATCGTAAAATACTACGAGTGGATCGATTGAATCAAGTACCTTTTGAAATTGATTTAGGTGATTTATTTTACGATGATTTTTACTCCAGAAGATACTGAAATAGCTCAATAAAGAATTATAAACCGACGTAATGTATTTCATTACCTTTAAATTGCAACTGGCGTGGTCATTAGGAAAAGAAGATCGTCCTCTTCAGGGTTCAATTCACCACTCCATTTCCTCGCACTGAGTAACGTAGATGCGTATGAAGGTTCCCTTGCGAACGCGTTTTAATCTTTCTGATTCTTCCACACCTTACCCCATTATCTTTATCGCCATTCGTAGATTACTCGATTCCCACACTAAGCTTCACGAAAAATTGATTAGCACCGTTTCTATCGTCACTTTCAGACATCTCCTTGCATCACAATGAATATTCTGCTGTTAATTTTCACGTGATAAGCCAACAGGAGTACACTCCGCCATGCATTTTCGTTTTCAAAATTCAATTCAGCTGCAGTATTGTAACCTGCTACGTTTGCATTGCCCTTCTCCTTCGATTAAGATAAAACTTGATCTAATTCAAAGACGAGAAGACCTTAAGAATTCAGAAGATTTGTTTTCCTGAAACTAATCATTTATCCTGACGAATAACAGAAAAATTATTCTATAATAACGGGAAAAAATAAAAATTATTACATCGGGAAGCAGTCCCATCAAAAATATAACAGGAAAATTGAAACTGTAAAGAAAAGTGCAATCCAGAGAAATGAACGAGGGTTTGAGAATACAGTGCCTTGTCAATATGAAACAAAATTCTTTTGGATTGCTTCACGACACTTTGGTATCTTTACCCTTCACGTGAATTCCATTCCCCTCCCACACAGAAGACTGCAATGCAGTTCCAATGAAGGCAGAGAGACGCCACTTCAAGTAGTAAATATAGGTTCCACAGTATATTATCAAACGTTATATCGTGCATAGATTAAAAGAAGAATATATTACAGGTGAATTTATGATGAGGAAAGAGATTAATATAGGAATTTGTTTTTTGGGTTAATTAAATGAGTACTGATGATCAACGATCGAACGAAATTTAATTTGATCACTTTTACGTGAAAGAGGCAAAACATTTGGAGCAACGATGTTTAAAGCAAGATGTGAAATTCGCTGTTCACGATAAAACTGAGATCCTGAAAAGATTTATTTACTCCCTTTTAAAGGCATTGCAAGAGCCCATTAATTACGATTCCAATCATACATTCTTCAAAGGCTGCTCTTTTAGATTAGGTAGTTATTGAGAAATATATTTCCTTATCGGTAACACCACAATGTTAGTAATTAAGAAAATTCTTTGTTCAATAAACTAAATTTAATAAATAAATATAAAAAACTTAATACTTATTTATTAACGTATTTTCAGAAGTCTTCTTACAAAAGGATAGGAAGGGCCAAACTCAAACAAGAATTCAATTTCTTTTAACTTTCTTCTTCGCACCTTTGATACGCTGAACAAGATCTTGATGAACTTAATTTCAAATCTCACCCTCGTATAGATGAGATGTCATTGAATTGATTTCCCTACGTTCACACCAGCGTTTTTACCATGAGTTAGATCGATAAATAGATAGGGATATTTTAAAGCACTGATTCGATAAGTAGTCACTATCACCGTACAAAGGAATCGCTCGTAATATGGCTCACGACATGGGCGGGACAAGTGCAGTGACGCAATTCAGTTGAAACTCCTAAGACATAATCGGGAAGGCATCGGTAAGATACTGATAATGCATACGACCAATTACAACATTATTTTCTCATTCCAAAAGATGTGAACGGAGGACCGTCTAAGAATCAATGTGAGGAGAAAGCATTGAATGTATTTACGTCAAAACGATTTCAACTAATCAGTTGAATAAGTTCTTAGAACTTGTTCAATAACGAGATATCTAATACCTATGAATGGGAAAGATAAAGTCGCAAAACTCGTAATGTCACAAAAACTTTCGGAAATTGATGCTCAACTTTCACTATGAGCCGCATCAAAGCCTTTTTAAGTTAAACTGACATTTTTCTCGTTGCGTAATGAAAAAGTATCAATTACAATCCAATTCATTTGGAATACGTTTCGTTAAACTTTAATAAAGGAAGTTTAAGAAACTTGCCTTTCGATTGAATGAATAATTAGAGGAACTTACATAGATGAAAAAGAGAAGATGTGCCTTTATGAACTTAATTTGACACCATCTTTATCAGTCGACAATTAGTCGATAATAAAAGCATTTAAGAGGACTAAATTTATAGTTTAACACTTGATGAATATGACTTGAAAATGATGACTTGACAGAATAATTTAGAAAATGAGGAGTTGAGAAAAGGTTACAAACAACTCTCATCAATTCGGAATTATTTTATGCATTGAACGTTGCGAACTTGGCTGTTCGTTTCAAGTTCATAAACTTTATTTTATTGCTGTACTACTTCTGATCTCTTCAAAGGGGTTTTACAGAGTGTCTGTTTCGAGTAAGGAACGTTGATTCAGTGCACTGTTTGGAGAGCACATCACTAAATTGAGATTTCGGGTAAACTTTCTAATAACTCTAGGCGATCAAAACGTACGAGTACACTCGACAAAAAACAGTCGGGGGCCTTTTTATAAAACAAGTGAATTGGGAATCTTGTCGTAATTGAGTGCACGTCCAAGAACCCCGCTAATTTAAGTTGTTAAATAAACAACAACTTATTGGTAACTTATACAATGGAAATAATTTTCTAGGAAGACCGTTGTCACATCGGTAAATATAGGTGGGTAAGGACAACAGAGTTCCTCGATGGAAAAGATAGAAGGTAAGGATATGAAGTTTAAAGGATTGGTGGAAAAAGTCGTTCGTTGGAGATTTTGGGATGCTTTCATATCACCCTTCTCTAAGAAGACTAATTTCCTCCGTTTTGTTTCGCTATGAAGCAGTTTTACAACAGCGGAGGTGGAGTCTACTCCCCAGCGGCGGCTCTTGTCTTAACCGCCCTCCCAGACTGGCCCACATACCGCTCCCGTTTCCGGTGTCACTAATGACGTCGATGCAACAATTAAACTAGTCGCCTGAAAATGCTGTGGAGTTTACCAAGTGTTTTCATTCGGGATTGCTTCTAGGGGAACAAGGTGAGTTTGAGCACATTGGATCAATTACCAAGTTCAAGTTTATAAATACTTATGACTGATATTGTGTACCCGGTATCCAAT
The DNA here is from genome assembly GCA_020796165.1 of Pantala flavescens. Classification (NCBI taxonomy): domain Eukaryota; kingdom Metazoa; phylum Arthropoda; class Insecta; order Odonata; family Libellulidae; genus Pantala; species Pantala flavescens. The sequence continues at coordinate 21,381,513 of CM036882.1, forward strand.
TTGAACGAAACAAGCCTTCCTGACTCGAACTCGACTCACGCTCAAACCTCCAAAATAGAGCATTTTCGTACGATTCCCATACCAATAGTGAAACTGAGTTAAGAAAAAATTGGCGAGAAACACGCTACTTCTTTAATACAATTAACTACCTCTCAAAACGTTGCTACATGGAGTCGTATCGGCTGACCTCGCTGCATACCTGACGTACGTTATGATTTATAACTTTTGAAAGTTACATATTAATACGTGTATTATACACTTATAGTTTATTAATTGATGTTCTAGGTCATGCTTCTAATCTGAGATCGCGCCATAATCATTGCTAAACACTTTTAAATGTTCAATTTCAGTTGTCCATTTTAACACCATTTGGAAACAACGTAAAGGTCATCAATGAATCCGCGTCCTGGAATTTTATGTTTAGAAAGGTGTCGACCATAAAGAGTATAAACGCGGTCTACGATATCGTTAATACAAATAAGCAATAAAACTGGTCCAATAACACTGCTTAGAGGTGGAAAAAGATACGCTTAAGGCGTATCTCTTTTTTTTCAGCAGGAGACACTTAAACTACTGAGCGATTTGATCATCAATATTTTCAATTTACTATAAGCGACATCAAAATACATACAATAAACGACATAAAAATTAAAAATCCAATTCATAAGCAATGATTATTCAAATACGATGTACATTTTTAGGCAATCGTAATCACGTATCAAAAAGAATAAACTTTTTGCGTAAATCCAAAGAGATGACATTTCGTGCATCATCAGTCAGCGGCGTATGAAGGTGTGCCCCTACAACCCGTACAGTCAATGTTGACCTTCTGTAGTTCCCTCGACAATGAGAAGTAATATACTAAAGGAAGATTATCCCTTTCATTTCCCAGCAAAACATTTCGTCAATACACCATATGCCTAATTAAGAGCACACAAATGAATCGAGTCACACTTCCGTTGGTCGCTTTTACGAATTAACTGCCAGTAAAAGCAAGAGAAATGGAAGACAAACGGTTGAAAAGAGAGTGTCATCGGAACGAGGGGATCGACCCAGGATCGTACTCATGCACCAGGGAAACATTTCAAAATACGAAATAAGGAGTAGATGTAACATCTCATCAAACGCGACACCTGACGATGAATAGCGGCATAAATCCTCGCGCCATCGGGGAAAAAGAATATACGGAATGAAGCAACAAAAGAGGTAGGTCCTGAATGGTCTCTTCGAAAGGGAATGCGGATTAATGGAGGGAATTGGTCTTCTTTGGGGTGAAACTGGGGCAACGGGAGAGAAGGCCTGGATTATGGCGAACGGATCAATAGAGGCCTTCTGCAGAGAGGCGAGTTAAAGATGAGATAAACTGAAAGAAGACGTTCTTAATTGACAGATTTGATTTTGAAAGGAATCAAAGATAGGGATTCAAATAGGGTTCAAAAAGGGATAATGTGAAATAAAACAAACCAATTATAGAGGACGAGTAACGTAATAAATACAGAACAAGACGTTAAGATGGGCGTAAAAGGTGACGAAATTTCACTTTTTAAAATTTATAAAATAAATTACATCCGATAACTTGTGCCAATGAGAGCCTGAAAGTGCACGAAGATCGAATGAATGGAGACTTTGACAATTGTAAAAATACCGAATGGATCTGATATAAAGGAAAAGTATCAAATAGCTGATACATCTTCAATAGAAAGATGAAAATATTTGGCCGCTTTCAAATTATTTAGAATACAAGAGGAAAATAAAATTCGAAAGAGAAAACACAAATCTAAATAATTAAAAATATATAGAATTAAAAAGAAAATAGAAAATCAATATACACGTGAGAAACGAAAAGAAGATATTATTAAGAAAGATAATTTTTGAGGTCTAAATTTCAAGTTAAAATATAACTTCGAGAGGTAAAGAGCGAGAATCAAAAACGTACTCAAGCTCAATTTACCTTAAAAACGTTCGAAGCATATACAACACACATTCCTTTCTAATTTCGATTTCAAACACACCACCAAGAAAACCACTCCGTCACTTTTACAGTGACAGAGTGGAAGTTTTCCGCTCTTCGATCCAAAATGTGATCGACAGCAGCGCCATAAGAGTGTCTCCATCAGGAAATTTGAAAGACTTGGCGTGACGTGGGTTCATTTCAAAAACACGTAGCGAGTGCAAGAAATCACGGAGATATCCGAATGGGTCACCGAGAATACGTACGATCATTAAACCTCGAACTTTGGTGCGTCTATTTTTACGAGAAAATTGACCCGTCATCAACGGTTCATAAAAACAATAAAACTTTCTTTACCCATCGCATCAAGTTGAACAAGAGAAAATGTAAATAGCTTTCATGGATAATTATAGTTGTGGCCTAATTGACCTTTTCTGTGAATATCGTTCGAAGTTACACACTGTAACTACTGTAGTACACTACTGTAGTACACTGATTTTCAGATTAGTTTAGCAAAACGAGGAAGATAGTACATACACAACAAAATTCGGAATGCTTCACTCCAGATAAACACCATCGAAGGAAAAAAGTTACCACGTACCTGAATAGGGCCCAGGTTGCTTTACCGAAGTGTGGTCCTGAAAATAAAAAATGAAAGTTTAGCGTGCGTTACGGAGATCATACAAAAAGGTACCAAAATGAAGGGGTACAGGTCACGTGTCACAATCAATTTTTGGAGTCGTATTTAAGATCCTGCTTTAGTTAAAACGTTACATTAGATATAAAGTCATATTTTAAAACGAAGGCAAGAAGTAACAATTGATCATAAGACGTAATTTTATATAAGAACAAAAGGGAGATTAAAGCTGTTATAAATACGTATAATATACGGTGGCACAACACCAGAAAATGCGATAATTTTCGACTGTTTTGTGGTTGAGGCTAAATTGTCATCTTAATTTCCTCTAGATTTTAAAATTATTTTTATTAAATTACAGATAATATTGATGAAGGCTCATAAACTTGGAATAGCAAGATCAATCGAAAATAAGTTCAAATAACCAAGAGTACCAAATTACACTGTTTTTGATGTACCAATTGAGTTATAAAACAAATTCCTTATCATCGATAAATGCTTCATCAGAAGCCTTTCAAAAAATTTTTAAACCCTGCATAGAAGAAAAGATCTATACAGAGTATGTATTTCTCTATTACAGGGCAATCCATTGTAAATAGTGATAAGAAGATAAAAAATCAAGAACGACATAAAGACCAAGTTTCCATCTATTAGCCAATATACAACTAATATCACAGATTTCTCATTTGGAGAGGGTCCGAAAGGATTACAAACTTTCGTCCCACGTCTTCAATTATCTTCCATTCGTAATAGCCTTCTTCCTTTCCTCACATCATATCAGCATATTTTATTCGGTGGAATCCTGTTTAACTAATCCACTTTAACTAACATATTCTGTCAGTATACGTTATCTTTTCATTTCCAGACTCAGTAGTAATAATGGAGCACCAAGAATCTATGATCGTAATGTGGCAGATAGGAATTTTCAGAACTAGGAGTCATTACTTTATGTCTGAAGCATCTATTTCATTTCAATAATATCCTGATATATAATAATAATAAATAAGCCCAGATAAAGAAGAAGAATTATTAATATTATTTTCTCAACTTTCGAAAATACCTATCAACTCTAAGTGTGCTAAATTTATTTCAGCTGAGCTTTTAGACTCCATTAAGCAAATCGTAGAGGAATTCATATTTTAACATTAGTATAATATCCATTGACCGTCTCCCACTTTCGGTAGCATTTCCTAACAATCATAAGCAACGTCTCGATGATTGTGCATCTTCCTATTCGAGTTCCTCAGGGTGACGTCCTTGGCCCGCTATTGTTTGCTCTACGTATCGAGACAGAGGACGATTCAAAGAAATCTTGTGACGATAACTGAAAGAAATTCAAAGTAATAAAAGTTTTCAACTTTAAAAGTCCTTTGAACTTTTTCATCTCAATTGTTCACCACTTTCACAACATGTCTCGAATGCGCATCGTTTTCTCTCTCGACATTTCTTCGCCATCGCGGAAAACCTATGATTTAAAACATCTATCCTTAACCTTCAACGACGGATGCATATCAAATAAGAAGATCTTTTTAAGTGCCCTTATCTGCACTGCGAGTTCTTCTGACCTTATTATTACTTAGCTCAATATCAGATAACCTATCAAGATTATCCTAATTTATTAGTTTGATTTGAATGAGAAGATAAAATGCCTCAAAAATTTAACAGTTAAGGCAGCAGGAGACATTCAAAGACCTCTTAAAATATTATTTTGCTACGAGATTTCACGTTTTGAGACTTTTCAAACGGCAAACATCGAATATTCCATTCCACAATAAATAATGTTCACTCATCAGACGGTCACTAGAGAAACAGCATCCCACTTTCGAGAGGAAGCAATCGTCGGTGTTAGAAAATGCACGGAGATTAAAGGGTCGATTGCACGCGTCTGAACGTATCTCGCACCAACTCGATAATTGGAAGAAATTAGATGTGGAATCAGGTTAGAAAAGAGGTAACTGCCTTCCATATAGCTCAGTGGAAGATTCCTGCTACGACCAACAGGTGGATGTGTATAATATTGGATAAGACTGCTTCTCAAATAAGGATTAGATAAAATCCACTATTAATACTGAGATTCGACATACGAATTAGAAAAAGACATACCTTCGATGACTTTGATTTTCTGTCGGATAGGATTTATTTTGGAACGAAGTTTTTCACTTTTTAACGAAGAATTTTCGCATCTATTCATCAGAGTTGATGCACTATCAAGGATTTTTTCAAGCAAACGTATGTCTTTGCATCATAACATTAGGCCTATAGAAAAGTGATACGTTTAAACGTCCAGATCAAAGCGGGTCTTTGGATACCAAGAGGTGATAGACACTAATTGTGAAGAAAAACCCGATGGACTCTCTCTTTCGCTAAGGGACGGATGGCATAGCGAACCAAATACTCTGAATTTATTCGATGAGTAGAATGTATATATATGCAATTAAAAGGGCGAACAAAACATGATTTTCCAGCCCGTCTTGTTCTAAAACGACAGGTGCACCTACAACATATACTGGATCGAAATGTAGAGAGACCGAACAGGATCCGGTCATTCAAGTGTCCCAGAAATAACTCTAGAATGATTTAAGCACAGACCAGAGATAGAAATTAGAATATGGAACAATCGAAGGGACAGATGACCAACTGAATCGCAGAATGGTGATATGAAGGTGGGGATCCAATTATTCTTTGAAATCACTTATGCTAAGAAGAAGCAATTGGTTAGTGATAGTATATAATTGATAATAAAACAGAAATAACTTTTACGGTAAACAATGATTTATAAAGAGTGTTCGTCACTAGGCAACTGCAAATCTCTGCGTAATTCTTATATAATTTTAAATTAATTTTTCTAGGCGTTTATATAATGCGCTTATAATTACTTATATATAAGATAAAAAAATTGGTATTGGTATCTTCCTTTGTAGAATATATCCTTCAGCTAAGCACTTAACTAAACAATTAAAGAAATTGCCACTATAAATGAAAAGAGGAGGGAAATTTCCCCTCTTCGTCTGGAATATAGTAAAAGCCAAAAAGACCTCGAACTCCGCAATCTTCCATGCACGACTTGCCAAATCAATAACTAAAATATCCGCAGTATGGATAACAACCTACGAAACTCGTTGCAGTATTTTTCTATATAAATGAAAAATAAAAGGACTCAATAATTTTGATCAAGCAGTTCATTTTAAGCACTTCTTCAGTTTTAATATATATTTTATAATCATGAGCTTCATGATGAAGACAAACCGAAATCCCTTATTTGAACAGACTTTAGACCAGACATCATTAGTATAAAGTTTTGAAGAAAATAAAAGAAGCTCTCCCATCAAACCATTACAATAAGAACTAAATAATGACGAGGGATGAGAGCAAACTTAGGTTATCCAGTAACTATAACAAGAGTGGGCTTCTTTGATCTACAATATAATTAAGGTACTTTCAATAACAAAAACTCGTAACGTATTTTATGAACACACAATTATAAGATAGTATGCAATTGTGCATTCAAGAAGTATTAAATAGCTGAAATCATCCGGAATTCCCATATTAAGCACCTGCAGGCATGAGTCAAGGCCATCAGCAAATACACACTCTGACATTCTGTCCATTACCCTTTTCTCGGGGTCAGTGGAACACGACGAGAGGTCAGTCGTACGGTGGTCAATTAGCCGTCATCGCGTATTTTTTCGACGAGATTTCGACACAACGGAAGGATCCACCTGAGATCGTCTCTCTCTGATATACGGAATTAAAAGTGAGGAACGAATTCGATTGGATTCGAAGCTTAAAAGGTATATAACTAATGAAAAGTGAACGTCACGAACATCAATAAGCACATGTGGTAAGCGAATTCCTTTCATTGCATCACGATTATGAATTCGATGATGAAGTCATTCCTTTCCCTTCTACTGCATTCGCAATGGTTTCCAGTCGGCTATGATTATAACAATAAGGCTAATTTAAATCAATTTTTACGATAACAAAACAGCAACATAACATTTCATGATTAAACTGCTCCGATTATTAATTAATCATATTAGCTTTGGTCGATATTCAAACTTGGTATCTGAAATGTTTTACATACATAAGGAAACACGCATGCTGACGGCATGAAACATTTGGTTAAGGGTTTCTAAATCCAAACAGAAGGCTCGACAGATAATGTGCTGAAGTAAGGGGAAATGAATTTTTTCTGAGAAAAGCATTGTCTGAAAATAATCTCTCGCAAGCAAAAACGTTGTATCGACATATACCATTAGGTTTTACATCGAGCGACATTCCCGCTTTCCCGCCTCCGTTTAGGATTTTCTCTTCTGAAAGTGAAAAATGCATGGGGAAGATCTGAGATGAGTCATCGGTTGAAATGCGCTACATCTGACAACGCCGTAGGTTGGAGGTGCACCCACTTCACGTGAAGAAACAAAGATTAGCTCAGATTCGTACTTTGCGCAATATGCGCGCAAAATTTTAATGTTCTTTAAAATTGCACGCGAGATTCTGAATCGAGATGGATGGTTGGAGCAAAATGTGAAACGAATAAAGTCAACCGAAGCCCTCGTAAGGAATAAGGCATGAAATATCACACTTCCATCGTATGACGGATAGTCGTGAGTTTTACATTCATGGAGAGTTTTCACCGCATTCGCGTGGTTAACAGTTTAGGTAAGACGATACACGAGAGGGTTAACGACTATATCTTAGAAGCTAACGACGTTCATATTAAGTCAAAGCTCTTTCCTTAGCATCCATTTACGGAGATTACCTTAATTACAAGAGCTCGCTACGTAGATTTAACCTGTCCTAACCTAGTACATTAATGAGCTAATGAAAATACACGCAGAAATTTGGATAAAATAACAATTTCCTTATTCTTGTAAACGAAAGTTGTTAGCTACCTCGAAGACAGTGAAAATCTTAACCGAGCGTTCAGTAAATAAATACAAAGTCCTCTAATTAAAACAAACAATGCAATGTATTTTTCCGCTTTTCCTACAATTATCGACCGAATTAGTTATTTTTTGTACAGAATGGCATAAAGAGAACGAAGAAATTACGAAGGCAGTTCAATAAATGCTTGCCAACAGGAATGAATGATCGGAGGAAATCATGGATTGGATTAAAACGTTGAGCGTGGTTGATCTCAAACAAAGGCGTTGTGACCTCGCCAGAGGATCGAACGGTATTTTCTCCGCCCCCGCTCGCAGACAGGTCAGTGACCTTCTACGAGTACAGAATCCTTCGTGCCCTCTGGCTACTCTCTCCGCACACGAGGGACATTTATTAGAGACACACTTGATCATATTTCTGGCAGCGAGTGCAGAAAATTTCTCACTCCTTCGGAAACGTATCCCATTTAGGGAAGCAAACAGGAGTATGCAAGCGGCGAAAAGGATGAAAAGAGCGGAAGAGACTTTCTCCTATCGCTGCATTCACACAATTTGGCCTTTTCTAAAGCTTTAACAGCTTGAATGAATGGAACGCCATTTCAGCTTAATTTGGCAACCATATCGTAAAAGATAAAATTTATTTTGTTTTAATAATGTAATTTTTCAGACTCATTTATCTACTAAAACGCGAAAAAAAATAACCAGGTATCCACTCACGAAAACCGCAAGAATTAATCAAAGATTATAGAAATTCGAATTAACTTCGTTCAATCCTTATGATTTTCCTAAGACGGGTACACCCTTTAACATCTGTTTCGTGTCCGTTCCTCCCACAGGCAGGGGGTGGTCCGTGCCACTATGCGCCATTGCCTTGCTCACAAAGCATAACCTTAACAGAGTGAAAACAACACGACATGGAGGCATAGTGGTCAACATACCTGTTCGGAAAGTTGGTGGATTTGGGATATAAAACAAACCATGTTGCTTTTGAGGAAATTCTAGTTTAAACTGTAAAATAGTTTAACAGAATCTAATTTCCGATTGGTAATTAACCATAACGGAGGTTAGGGTAACTAAGTTGAATATAACTGACGAAGATTTTTTGATAATCTCTCCATTTAAAACAAGTGATCATTTATTCGTTAATTTTAAACGCTGATTTGAAAAATTAAAGTGAAAATTGAGAATGAGTACAGCTCATAGGGTATTCGGGTAGAACCCGAAATATAATACTTCGTTCAACGAAACATGAACTGTGCTTAAATACAAGTATCCTACCCTGCGATAAAAGATTCGATGTGTTCAGTATAGTACCATTTCGTACTAATCATTCATTATTACTACAACAAATTCTTAAGTTCCATCTTAATTTCTGAACAACTATTTCTTATATCAAAATGAAACTATCCTTGTAAGAACTCGAAATTCGCAGGAGAGACGGATTTCGGCATCTGCTCATAATTAAAATTTTATAAAATTCTAGAGAAAATGGTTGGAAGAACAACTAACAAATATATAAATTTCTATACATATAAAATTTTTCACTCGAGCGAAGTTACATGAAACAACTCTTTTGATTGGACTCTGGGCGCATATTAAACAACTCACTTTTACAGCAAAAATATTTATGTACATTTAACGGCTGATATGAATGACATAATGTCGTACTTCAGATTGGCATACAGCCCGCGTGTATCACATGACCTACAGTAGTAAGCGTAGGATCGATGGAAGGTCAGGAAATCATACGTGCCAACACGATCAATTCCTAACTCCGTGCACCTATGCGTCTTTCAATATATTCACATTCTGTGTGTGTACAATTTTCCATTCCGAATATCTCTAATGACAATAATATCGACAGCTTATAAATGCACAAGTATAATTTGAAGGAAACAAAAATGATTTTATTTTCCTTTACACCTATAACTTTCATTTTATAATTTTTTAACTTGTCTTTCCTAAGTATTTACTAATTATTAATGATCAATTACATTTTAATGCAAATTTTATCTACTTTCAAGTTTAAATAAGCAACAGTGTTTTGGAGCGGTTTCTCACTCGACGTAGAATACGACAACTGATTCAGCCACTTGAAAATAAATTGCTTTCAGAGATGCCTTTAGCTGATAACCTGTAAACACCTGTTATTCGAACAGAGGGAAACTAAGCAAGAGTGGGAAGATTTAGATTTCTACCCCGCAAGCCCCGCCAACGGTTTTATGGGAAAGCTTAAAACATACTAAGCTAATTTATATATTAATTCAATTACTTCCAGCGGTTCGATTACAGAATTGGATTTCTAATAGATGACTGAAAGCGGTCGATGTTTAGATGTCACATCCTAATGATTCGAGGCAAACGATTTAATTCAAAATATAAGAGAGCGATGTTATTTCGCCTTATAGAGGCTCTATCGTGAAAGACGTTAATTGGATCCAAAGGAATATATATGCAGCTGAGGACTTAAAAATAGCATTGGAGAGCGATACGTTTTGCTGAAACATGGAACGACAAAAGCATTGCTCAGACACGTAGATTAGGAATCCTTAAAAGATAATGGATTAAGGTTCGTTTGTGAATACTTGGAAAGTTCAAATAAAGTACGTTTGTAACGCATTCGAAGTTATGCGACAACCCAACTTTTTCGGCCGATTTGTCGATAAGCTTAAAAAAGAGATGTCATGACAATTTTTTTCTTTCTCCGAATCATAAGATACATAAAATATGCATATGGAACTATAATAATTATTTCCAAGTTAAATTTTGCAGTAATTTGTTTTTTGTACTATTTGCGGGGTTTTCCTACGGCGTATTTTGTGAATGGTTATACTATAAAAGGAACAATCACTCCAAAGACATCATTGGACATCGTCGACATAATTTATCTAAGGAGAAAACAAAAAGGCTATAAGAGGATGCTATCTCAATTTGTGCGAACTATAACAGAACCGAGCCACGCCTTCCTCGTACCTCCAATCAGCACAAGGGCGCGAAAGCGTGGAGAGGAAACCACCAATTGAACGACTGAACACGCTCCCCGCTTCCTCAACTCCATAGTCCCACTAGATGGTGCTCCAGATTAGACAATTCACACTGACGTCTAGCGAAAGCCGAAAAAATGTATAGCGCAATAGACGCTGCGATTAGTACATACGCGATCTTTGTCTTCTTCTTACATTTGGAAACAATTAAATAACAACAATGATTAGTTTCTCATCCATCAAAAACCTTTGGTTTATAATTTTTATGATTGAAAAAAATCGATGGATACAGCAAAAGTGCAAATTTAGGTTGATAGGATATTAAAGAGGATCAGGAATAAATATTGAAAAAAGAATTTTATTGGTATAAATGATAATAAATCAAATTAAAGCCAATAAAAATAAAGTAAACAGTATGAAAATGAATCATATTCCAAACGAACTCGAAAACAATAGAAAAAATATTAAAGAATAAAAGCATAAATATATAAGAAATATATATATATATATATATATATATATATATATATATATATATATATATATATATGTGTGTGTGTGTGTGTGTGTATTCTTAGTCGTTTTAAATCAATTTCTACGTTGAAAAAATAAGATAAGAGATACAAAATTAATAACAACCGAGATAAATAAATAAGATGTGATAGTACTTTTTCCACTTGTTTGAACTCGTGGAAAAAATACCATCCCATCTAATTTATTTGTTTATTGGAGTTCCACAAAACTACGCCTTCCTCTATGGAATTTATTAACAACCAAGGGTTAATAAAAGTCTCTAAATATTTTAGCAATTTGGTTTCTCCAATTTATCTTTCAAAAATAAGAGGACTATTTGGGTTAGACAAACAGTCCAGGCTGCTCAGAGACCAAAGGAAAAATCGATAAGGTACACTTGATGCATTTTCTCTGATTTAACATCCACTAGGTTCTCTTGTCTTTCTCAAGAGAAAGAAGGGGACCTAAAATACAGGTCAATTAGGAGAGGCGAGAATCAACAAAAAAGTAATTCAAGTGGAAATTAAGTACAAGCTAGAATGAAACCAAAGAGCAGTCCAAAATTCTTTAGTAAAATTTAACTCTCAATCTCAAACTTGAAATAAATAAAATTTGGATGGATGCAAAAATTTTTTAATTAAGAGCAGAGAAAATAACTGAACATTTTTTTAAGGGAACAGATTGGAAGTAAAAGTGAATTTATATTTTATATAATTATTATTACAAAATCACTAAATGAATTTTCCATAATCACATAGGCTTAATCGTCAAAATGAAAAAGAATCAGAAATCATTATCAGCCAGCTAAATGAGATAGGCCATAAAAAACTTACAATCTTGGAAAGTTGAGGAAAAGTAACATCAAAGACTGAAATTTATACTACTTAATGACAGGAATAAATTATCAGTCATTAGTATTATTTTTCAGCATCATTAGAATGTTGAAAATAGCATTTTTAAAATGGTGTAAAATCCCTAGTTTACTAATATCATTAAGTTCTAACATTGAGAACAGAAAATTTCAAAGGAATTTCTCTAAATTAAAGAATCAGGAGCTATGGCAAAAGATAAGCAAATCCTCTTTAAGAAATGCTTAAGGTACATGAAATTGGTCGCCTAAGGACATTAAATAAGAGGAGAAATAATTATTCAATACTTCAAATGAGTAGTATACATACCCCAAGAGTTACACAAATAATAGAGAGGTGGAATGGATATTGTAAAGTAAGTGAAAGTAGAAGGTTCACCCTAAAGTGTAACAATCTAACAATCAAACTCTTTAAATTATATGAATACTGGAAAAAAGAAACATCAAAGCAGTACACAGTCAAGATAAGAATATTGCCAAATTATTGTTCAAAAAAGACAATATTCAATAGCTGTATGGAGTATGAGGGATAAATTGTAACTGAATTTTTCATTTACTCTGATTAATAAAAAAACAGCCAAAAATTGGTAGAAAATTTAAGTAGATAGAAGAGTCTACTGTGACTCAACAGTTTTAGTATAATAATATAATGAATAATCAATACAATAAAAAAGAGAAAGAAGAACGTCATAAATATTCATATCATGAAAAGAAAGGAAATGATTAAATTAATCAAGAAGGTGAATGGAAAATTTAGGTTCCCTTATTGAAAAAACAAAAAACTGATCAGTCTGTCTTTCCAATTCATTACTAAGAATAGTCAGCATTGTAATGATTCAGTGGCAAAATTTGCTAATAGATGAACATGGTTATGCGCCTAACACTTTCCATTAAAGACGGGTTTCAATATCAATTCAATTAAGTCTTTCCAAAAATGATAAGAATAATTTGATATTGAAGCATTAATATGAAAAAGAACATACACTATATTTATTATATATTATTCACTTTATGAATTATATATATAAGTAATAATTGAATTAGTAACTAAAAAACCATTTCGAATTGTCAAGTCTTGGTCTTATCATTTTTCTATATCTTTTATTTCCCAGAGTAATTTTAGAGCCATCTTATTTTTCAAGAATTATATAGAAAATTCATCCTCAAATCTAAAAACCAGGAAAATACTTGGGAAAAGTAATATTATCAATTAAAACTCTGATATTTTATCCAATGCTGCACATGCTACGAAGTGCTTGATCAGTATTATCTTAAACATTGTTGTTTTAGCATCAGTTTCTTAACCCAGAAAATTAACTCACTCAACTAATGTACAGCAATATGAAAAACAAAGCAAAAGAAAGAATTCTTAAAAAGACAAAATCAACTTGGTATATCACTTAATAATGATCCTGAGAAATGTTTAAAAAGACTAGCAATTATGGAGGAAACTTAATGAATACAAATTTTTAATGCTATTAACATTAAAATCATTGTAAAATATTAACAATAATAACTAAAAAATACAAAAAAATATTTTTAAAATGTATTCTTCTGTTAAGGTTCAGCAGAATGAATTTAAATTTGAATGCAAGTTGAATAAAATTAAAATATGACTATCGTAAAAAAAAGAAATAGCAAGTAATCTATAAAGGAGACTACTTCAGATAAGAACTATGGTTATTGTGTTGGGAGCATAAAAATAAAGTGAAGATTAATAAATAAAATTTAGAGTATTAATTAGGTTTTTAAATTAGCATTTATAGCTTTCAATGAATTTATATAGCTTTTTTTGCAAAACTCCATCCCCCCTAAAAGTAATTAGCAAATTCAGGGGACTGAATTTTCATCTAAAGTTTAAATAAATATTCTTAATTCTTTCCTCAATCTCATTGGATTAAGGATTAATTCAGACTAACCTGAACCTTATTTGAATTTTTAATACTCAAAGAGGTCTTAAAAATGTACCATCTTAACATTTAAAAAGTATTATGTCCTATGGTGATAATTCTAATCCAATCACAGTAAACTTAAAGATTCCCGATGTTTGAAAAAATTCTAAAATAATATGGAGGATAAGTACACTATTCTGATACATGTCTTGGTGAAATTAAAATATTTAAAAAATTTATATCACAAACAATTTTGTTTTTGAAATTATTTGCCAGAATGTTTTCCAAAACATCCCTTCCTTCCCTGTCAACTTGCTTATAATTCTGGATATGTAGTATATTAATCTCCATTATTTTCAATTTCTTAGCTTATTCAAGAAATGCATGCAATTTTGCTTCCTCTGGGTTGCAACACATTATGCATTTTACATATTTATTAGACATTTGAAACAATAAACCTCATTGGAATTTCTTTATTTTCTTCTTTTAATTCTACAATGTATTCCATTCATTGAGCATTAATTGGAACTTAATGAACTTTCATTAATTTTTAAAAATATTTAACTATATGAAAAATAAATACCGTTAAAATATTTGGAATTAATGTATCACATTTCCCTGACTACTTGCACAAGCTATAAATCTAAATTTTAAATAGTCCTTAAGGCAATTACAACAATTTGATTAGTCTTCCCATTTCAAAATTATTTAATATCTCATTTCATGTCAAGCATAGGAATTAACGTTTTTCACTTTCAGGAAGTATATCAAACATAATGAATAGCCACAATGAGAGTTCATATTCAGGCACAAGCAAAATAAAATAATGCCAATTCCTTATTTACCTAATTCTGTTAATATGATCATTGGAACACATTAATATTCATAACCAGCATGGTAATAATCATTTTCTTTAAAGATACCTGATTCATTACGAATGCAATTTTTCCTGTAGAAAGGTTTTCAATACCAACATTATCTTCATAACAATACTCTTTTTTGTGTAAATGCACAAACAAACCTCAAACTAAAAAATCTGTTCTTTATATAATAATTGAAACTAACAGAACAAAATAGATTAAATGATGAATATACTTGGAATAACCTAGATTTGATATACATCACTAAGATACATCATTTGATATAAAAACAACATCTAGAATAAAAATAAAACTCATTCCCAATCATGGAATTTAATACATATATTGTTCTATTTTACAATGATTCTGAAATAAAACAACAAAACTTCAATCTCTTGAGAGTTTAGAAATTCCCAGAGGTGGACTAGCATACATGAGTATTTATCTACTTCATACTAATCTCATACTTACATGGTTTAAAGTATATTACTGAGAAAATGCTTTCATGGTCACTGTTTGTAATGGTCGAGATTTAAATTTCGAAAACTAGCGTTTCAAAAGATAATAAAAAATAAAAAAAAACTAAACATTACAAAGCATGCATCACTCTTTGATAACTAAATAATCCGGAAAATTATTGATTATTCAAAATTAATTAACTATCAGACTCAAGTTTGAATTCCTTTCTTCCAAATCTATATTTATAGATCAACTATCGGCAATCACTTACAAATATTCTTGAACCTAAGAAGTTCATCCGACACATTTAGCCGTTAAAAGTGAGAGGTAATTTATTGATGAGCAATTTAAATTATTTAATATATAAATTTTAAAAATAAGCGTATGTACTAAAAGGAGAAAAAGTAAAACAATACAAAATTTCTGTTTCAAGCGATTAAAAAAAGTACACTAACCTATTTGAGGGAATTCATCGATTAAATTCTACTCTTTCTTTTAACATATTCTACTGAAAATATTGGATATAGTGCCCAATCAGATCAGCGCAAATGACGCAAACATGTAAGAACGATTTACCTTTAAGAAATTATTTTCCATGATTTGATCGCACATTTACATGAAATAAAAATATGATTTTTTTGATACAGCACTTCTGACTAGCGCCTGACGTCCGACACAGTGATAGCTAATTAAACTTCTAAAAAGTCAAAGCTCACTACACTATTATATATACATACATCTTCGGATTTAAGGATAACTGAGCGTTGAAATAGAAGGGATTATTGAATATTTTTAAGCGAACAATAACTTTTCAATCAACCAAATCAAATTACAGAACTATGAACCCTTTTCCATATATTGTTTCAATCATATTCGTAAACGCGCTACTACTACGCACACCATTATATATCCGACCCTAGAAAGAATTTACTTTAACTGAAAAACTCTGGGTCAATCAAATTATCTCACAAAAAATGCAACAAGAACATACATATTAAGACATAAAAATGATTCAATGAATATCTATAGCTCAAAAATATATAAAGACATACGAAGCAAATACATAGTTAATTCAAAAATGCCTGTTCCTGGGGGGAGGTAAACAATTATTATTAAGAACCAATACAAATCGAAATTTAATATTTTTTATAATACTCGCATCAAAAATGAAAAACTATAGTTTTCATGGGTGAGTTGGAATACACGCCCATCAATCCCAAGTTTGTTTTAGACTTTCCCCCAAGCTAAGTGAGCTACCTCCTCATTAGTGACTTGATGGCTACGCCCCTGTCCTGAGGAGCAACTCTGAAGTTCATTCAGCGAATTTCCATTTTAATTCAGATATGTACACTCAAAAGTAAGAAGACGAATTACTTTTTACTTTCAACGAAATGTCACCTATTTATAACACTACTTTCTGGAAGATAAGAATATTCTGTTGAAATTACTTTCCCGGAAAATAAAAAAGGACAGTACAAATTTTACATAGCTCAAATTCGATGAGTAACATGAAATGTAAAGGGTGGTTAAATGAAAAGAATCACTCTAAACGTCTGGAAACAGTCTTCACTACAAATGAACATTAAGTAACCTTATCGTGTCACTGACCCAATTGTCACATAAGATAAGTAAATCGAACGAGAGGCTAACAAAAATACACTTCTTAAATATAAATCACAAATACTTCATTGGACGGCGTTCACTTAAAAATCTAGGGCACATTAACACCAATGACACCAATCTACATTGCATATTTAAATTAATATACATTAAAGATACTAAATTTTATAAACATCATAAACAGAGCTCAAATATCAATTCCTTTTTTTCTTAATAGAGACCCATGTTAAAATAATGGGAATTTCACTCTCTCCGATTTCGATCAAGTTCAACCCAAGAACAAAACATTACTACAGCCGGCCATACTGAAAGAGGACTATTTTGGTAAAAGGGCTTTCTGTCGAAGGTAACGTTAAAAGCGTTCGGGATAAAACAAACACTCAAGATAGAAAAATGTTAAACTTCTTACCTTCTCAAATTAAAGACTTCACTCAGACAGTGACTACAAGCACAACCGCGTACAAAATTCGAACAACGAGAAACCACCCTTCACCAGTCCAACACCGCTTCCTCAGCCGACGCTCCTACTAAAGTTTTCCGCGTAGGAAATTAGTTCCTACCCAATTCATCAACAGTTACTTTTTAACGCCTCAAGTTATTCTTTCTTGCTTCAATATAGCTAGCATGAAGATTTTAAATTATCTTTCTTTAAAATTATCTCATATATAGTCCAAATAACGCAAGAAATTGCGGAAGGATATATTTGGCCGGGATGATGTCATCGCTGGTTTGGCATGTATGAATGAGGAATCGTAGACGATGTTAAACCCGAAGTGGGCGTGGCAGACTTAGTTGAAACCATGTTCATAAACTTTATGAATTTTGTTCTTGAGTAAAATTTTAAAATTGAAGCAGTTGCTCCAACGTATTTCGCCAATTGTTATATTTTCAGACTCTTTGGTTTACATTCAAGTATTATTCATAAGTTACTTACATGCAGTTTATTTAAAAGGGCATTTGAATTCTTAAATGATTAACTTAATTAGTCAGTTTTATTTTAAACCTAATTTAATGTAAAATTTTCTATTCCCTCGCCAACTTAAGGTTAAATCACTTTTAAGCGATTTAGCTTAAACTAAACACTTCCTACTAAGAATGAAGATTCGGAAATAATAATAAAGAAAAGCTTGAAAGAATTTAATTTCTAAATTTCTTTAAGGATTTTATATTTTGGGAACCATATCACTTTCTATATATATACCTTAAGAAAACGTTTTAATCTCTACATTTCCATCTTCACAGCAACTTCCTCAGTGATTCCTAAATCAATTTATGCAGGAATTTCATTTTCACGTAGAAAATTGAATCATAGCTTTAACACTAAGTGGACTTTAGGGAAATAAATAGAGGGAAATTTTCTGCACTATCCGGAACAAACTATGGGAGTTTTAGGATATGATAGTTTCAAATCAACTATTGGATTGAATCAGTAGAAGAAGTTAGAGATGATGATTAAGTAAGGGAAAAAGAAGTATGTGAAGTGATTATCTCTGCCCATATGAAGGTTTGAATGCTGCCGAAGCGTTCAAAAGAAAATTTTGTAAAGATAATGTATTAGTGCAATAAGAGATTTCCAGATTAGAGAAAACTCATATGCAACTGATCAGTTTAAGCTAATATTGTGAAGGAAAATCATATTTTGTTATCAAACCATCATATCTGTTACCAAAACACTACTTACTTTTTAAGTTATTAATACAAAGCAAGCTCACTTTTACTTAGAAAAAGAAGTTTCATTTATCTTCTATTCTCTGAAAATGACAAATTAGATGCTCAAAGGAAATTAAAAGAATATTAACGCTTTACTTTTACATTACTATTCTACAATGAATTACTATTGCATCAACTTCTTCCATTATCATCATTTGTCCAGGCATAAATATGAATATAATTAGATGTGAACAGCAAGGATCTGATTAGTCTGGTGATTGCAGCAGTCTGAAATAGAAAAAGTCAAAAAAACGAAGCACTTGTGCAACTGCATACAGTATTAAAAAAATGATTATGAAGGACAAATATATTCCAAAATATTTTGTTACAGCCTAATTACCAATACAATCTTGTGACCCACACATAGTCCATGATGAGTTAGATTTATGTTATGAATGCATTAAATCTATGGAGTTACATGATCGTGAGTATGGGTCAAAGGAGAAAAGTTTTCACTAAATTAAGAAAGGAAATATCGTCATACCAAGTAGTTTGCTTCCAATGACCCATATTATTTGAAACTAAAAGGAATGAGCTAATTGCATGAAATTAATTAATCTGTCAATATATAGAAAAAATCAAGTTACAAAAAATACTGAAATTTAAGAATAATATAAAATTTATAGAAATAATCTTTCTTATTTATAAGAAAGATTGTTAGGGTTTACTTTTTTATTTTCATTCCATTTTTGTGTATTTTAGTATTGTAATGTAATAAGTAAATATTAAAATGTTTTCATGAAAAATATAAACTACATCTTCATGTTTTTTACTTTAGATTTACACAAAATGGTGCATTGCATTTAAAATGATACTGGATTGTTTTGAATGGATCTGTGATATTAAATTTCCATGCTCTAAAAATAGTAATTTAAGCACTTACAATAGCACATACAATTTTTAATTCAAATCCACTGATTGAAATCGAACAAATTTTAAACAAAAATTTTATTTTGAATTAACAGAAACAATTATAGATATCTACTCCAACAAAAGTATTTCATGTTTAGAGTATTTTGGCAAAAAAGTGAAAATGCCAGTCAAAAGTCTTAAAATTGTTGGCCATTTTTTCAGTAAATATTTAAAACTAAAGCGATCACACTTAATCTACTGCAGGAGATGTATTTAATTCTCTTTCTTTAATAATATTCTTGCCTAGGTATATTCACAAGTTCATCATGAGTAAATCACCTTCACTTATTTGGTATTGGTTCTCAACAATGGAAATTGATCAATTTTTTTCCCAATATGATTATCATGACAGCTTTTTAATGAATTACTTAATATGTGGACAGCAGTGATTTTAAAAATTATAATACTGCTTAAAAATGCTCAATTTTAAGAGTGACCATGAACCAGAAATTTTAAACTGAAGCTAATCTCCGTTAAAATATTATCATCTTCAAGTAATTTCTTGCTCCATATCACCATAAACGAAGTGCCTTCTTCTGTGAGTACCCATCAATTCTACCAATTACTTTCCACATCATAGGAGCAAATTAAATGTATCTTAAGCAACTCTCAATGTTGCCTCTTTTTAACTACTCCAACATCCTTTCCAATCTATTTTATATAGTATATATCCAAGTATTTTATATAGTACTTCATTATATATATATATATATATATATATATATATATATATATATATATATATACACATATATAATGAAGTACTATATAAAACCAAATCATATCATAGGAGTTATTATCACAGATAAATTCAAAAGTATCAAAAGCTTGAGAAAAATAATTTCAGTGGCGTTCCTCTTCAAAATGTGTAAAAGAATTCCATTTTCTCATGAAAAAGTTTTCCTAGATATAGTAGAATTGTTTCACACATTTAAGGGGGGGGACTGTTTTCTTAATTAATATATAAGGAGGGTTACAACTAGAGGGTCATAGATGGCTACCATAAATCTTTATTGACACCTCTTACATTTTTAATTACTACCAAATAGGATGTTAGGAGTACTTATTCAAGACTTTAAAGGAAATGCATTAGACTATGAATTTTAAGTTCCAAAATAAAAAGGAGTTTGATGTGCTGCATTAATAAAAAAGATACAACATAATTGGGTAAAATAGTGGCGTAACATATCATTCTTTAGCATTTACTTCACAATTGGAAATGTTACTAATAAGAATGTGAATAAGTAATACTCTTTGGCTTCTTGATAAGGAACTGATTGACAATACAAAATATTAATGAAGATTTTACCTATTACATGGATATAAAAAAAAAGTATTACGGATAGAGTAAGGTCCATATAAAATGGAAAGTGTCATAAGGTATAAACATAATTAGAGAAACAAAATATATTTGTCTATCATATCTGTTTCACATAGCTCCTACAAACATCCACTTTTGGATAATTGCTGCGTGGTGCTCAAGTCAACGATGGATGTGCACATACAACCATTTTCAGGGAGTAAAATTTCCTCCTCAGCTGGGATTTGGAATTCAGATCTTACAATAAGAATGATAATATGCAAACCACTCTTCCACTAAGGCTGGCTATTCAGATTAAACTGAAACTGTACAGCATTCTCTCAAATTAAATGCATCTTTAATGCATAAAAGATTGAATTTGTTGTGAACTAGTTATAGGGGGTTAGTCTTACACCAAATGGTGTGGCCAATGATGGTTATAGAAATGAGGCCTAGCTTCTATAAAATACATTTTATTTTCACAAATTTTAATAGCCATGTGATTTGAAATGTTCTTTCCATTAATGTATTCACAAGGAATAGTATCTTAAAATCAAGGAATCTTTTTTATATAAAACACTTAAAACAAAAATAAATTACATAAGTTGTCATATTATGAATTGTTATCTATCATTGGATAGATAAAACTATTTTCCCTGGCTCCATATGTTGAATTTTAATGATTCGAATTTAATTATTATATTAATTTGAAATACAGAGTATTGCTCTATTTTTCTTTTTTTAGGCTACTTTGCCTACTGTAAAATATTACGTCAAGGCCCAATATTAAATAAAACCTTTCAATTCATCAACCAGTCACCTTTAAATATATTTCTTAAACATCTTTGTACAATGTGTACAATACAAAACATGGGAACATATAACCAATCATAAATAATTGATCCTGTTTGCAAGTAAAGAATAAAGTCCAGCTCCATCTTAGTGCAATAACAGGAAAGCAAATCTTAGTCTGCAGTAACAAGAGAAACAATTGTAGAAATGATTTTCCTTCCATTTTTGTGAGTGATAAGATCCAGTTTTGGGTCCTCAATTTTTTCATCTAGAAGTTTGAGCAATTCTATCCTTATGGTTTTCAGTAGCTCAGCCACCTAATTAAAACAGATATAAAATGCTCATTATTAAAATTGTAAAAATTGAGAAATAAACTTTTTTATACATAATTGAAAATTTGCTTTAAAAATCACAATTCTACTTTTTTCTCAAATATACTATTCATTGAAACTATTTTAAAGGACTGGAAAACATTATGATGAGATATAGTTTCATTTCCATCCTTAGCATTTACACTGTGAAACTTAAAATGATTGTATAGCATAACAGAGTACATGGTAGAAAGGAAGTATAAAAATGAAGCCTTAAAATTAATGTTCTTTAAACCTAGATGAAAATACAGTGCTTTGTTTAAGAAAAATAGTTTTCTCTATTTTGATTATAAAGAATATGTACGTTGATACACAGCAGCATAAAAATATCCTTTATTTAATATTAAACTAGAAAATATTTTGACTCTTCCGTAACTCCAATAAAGAAACTTACAATTTGATGTTCAACAGAGAGCTTGATCCAGCCATCTTCAAGAGAAATGATAAAAATTCCACTGTTCAATTCCACCTTCAATTTGCTACCAGTAAATAGTACAAGGGGAAGAATAGGAACCATACTGCAATCTCTAATAAACACTCTGCTTGTTTTGATTTTTTCATGGTAAACGAGATACGGGCTTGGGTAATCATTAGTTGTATAATTGACAGATGAAGGATGAATAAATACCTGTGCAAAAAGACAAAAGAAATGAGTCTCTCCTGTATATGATACAATACATTGTAACCATATTGCTCCTCAAATATAACTCACATAGCCATCCTCTTTGGTCTTAAATTTTAATTCCTCTGGTTTTGGAGCTCTTGGAATAGCACCTCCTGTACTTCGAGCATACAATTTTTCAGGAGTTAATATCTTTACTACATTAGGATAAAGAGCAGCACACAATATGGCTGCTAGAAGTCTAGTATTGTCTCCATTTGCATTAAGCTGTAGCATGTAAAATAAATTAAGAATAATGGTTTATAAAACAGTGGAGGTCGATAATTAATTAAATTATACAAAATTTATGTGAAATATAAATAACTTGCATGACAGAAACATCCAGGTGTAATTTATAAAATATTTGATTTATTATTATTATTATATATGTGTCATAGTTGGACTAATTGTTTTATGGTGGCAACATAAAATAGATAAGGGTCAAACAAAACATATTTTAGAAATAATTAATTATTATTGATTATAAATTATTAATAATAATTATTATCAATTCATTGTAATAATTTTATTATTATCATTTGTCCTTACAATTGACACCTAACTCCAATATAATGATTAAAAAATATAAAACTACTTAAAATTCTATTTAACCTTATTTAAAGAATTGGTGCAAATTTCTTTTTGAACGATTTAGAATTATCAGGTAAGTGCTCTAAGAGTTATCTGTTTAACTTATTCAATTCAATACCCCTACTAAGAACAAATATTTTGCCTTATCTGTTCTTCATCGCCTAGTCGTAATTTTAGCATTATGTCTATCCTCTCTCAATGAATTTTTTTGTCTTAATTTATTTATTATTTTAACTTTCCCACCCTTTTACACCTACAATAATATTATATAATTTGTTCATTTCCTTTCTTTTTTCCTGTTTTTCCCAGACTTCATCACATCAGTAACAGTCCCTGTTTTACAAAACATACTCATTATTTATCGCACTGCTTTTCTCTAAAATTTTGCTTTTCAATTAATTTTTCTATCTTGATATGAATCTCTAACTGTCAAATCATATTTAAGTGTCAGCCTTACGATTGTTGATTACTCCATTTCTTTGGCGTTTCTGCTACTACACTTTAAATTGACAGTAATGGATAACAAAATAAAAAAAACAATATAGCCATTTATGTACATGAAAAATAGATATTATTTAGCTTAACTGAGTGTTGATAAAATATTTCTGTTTAACTGCAGTTTCAACACTTGTATAAAATTCATTACACATTAAAATCTTACAAAAGTAAAATTAATAAAAATACAGAGAATAAATTATAATTAAAAAATAGATGAACTATTTGATTAAATTTAGATGCTATCCTTAATGAAGGACCTACTGAACACAATTATAGACACAAAATAAACAAATGAAATTAATTAAATCTAATTTGAAGGGAAGACATTTATTTGAGTCTTAATTATATTCATAACTTACTAATTTTCAGCAAAATGTACGTACTTCATAATAAATCATTTTATGCTATTTAATTTGGTAAATACTTTATTAGAAAGGGTGATAATTTATTAATAATTGCATAATTCTTAAATGACTAGTTTTATAAATTATGAAAGTTATTTTTAGCTTAATATCCTTGGCTGAGCAATCCAACAGACATGAAAGTTAAATTATTTTAACTATTGTTTTGTGGATTCAACTATTTCACATACCTCCTGTCCAGTAAATGGTAGAATCTTATCAATACCAGACCTTGCAGCTCGTCTCAGCTGTCCAAAAGCAACTTCGTCTTCTCTAACAAAGCCAATACTAACCAGAAGCTCTAGAAATTGTAACTTCATTTCCACTAAAGTTTGTAAAGTTCTTGTTGACAAATAGTTCTCCTTAGCAAAATTATATCCAGCATATTTACCATTTTCACAAGCTTTAGTCCAAGCCTGCAATTAAATCAATAAAAAATTGGGTTATTTTAAGAATAAAACTGCTTTAAGAGCAAACTAAATAAAAAAATTTAACTTGATTACAAATTAAATTTGTAAGATATAACTAAAAGATCCATGCACATAGTCAGTGATCAAACAATGAATATCTAGAAAGTAATAACACAATGTATGTCTAAAATAAAAGCATGTCAATACATATTGATATGCTAATAATAATAGTCATCAACCATTCAAACTCTTGAAGCCAAATTCTGGTTCAACTGGTTCTGATCTCCTCCTTGTCTCAGAAGTAGTATCAAACCAAGAAACGGAAAACTTTTTTGAGAAAAAGATTATAAATAATAAAGGAGCCAAGATCAAGGAGTGAAACGGGCAAGTTACAAGGTCCCATTCACTTGAAAGAATATTTTTTATTTTTAGAACACTAAATACTTTGCTAGTGTTATTAAAATAAAATAAAATTTAAATTTCATGTTATCAATCATAATAGAGAAATTTTAGCATCAAATAAAATTTTTATGATTGTTATTTATATGAGAAATCCTGAATCAACACTCAAATAAAAATTTGAAGATGATAACATGGTTGAAAACACTTTTCTGACACTAACCTTATACTATGAAAATTCTAAAAAAATTAGAAATTATTTGAATAAATTTTAAATTAATTTCTGTTAAGAGATTACTCATTTCAACCATTATATCGAACAAACTATTACCTTGTATGCTTTCAAGACAGTTAACTGGTCACTATTCCCGACTAAAAATTCCTGCTTCTTTATGTCGGCTTCCTCTTTCTTTGCAAATGGAGCAACAAATGGTGATTTATAGCTCAAACAGGCAGCCATAGTTAAGGTTGAATCAAGACAAAAAAACATTGCACCAAACAGCATCAACTTTCCAATTCTAAAATAAGATAATAAATGATCATTAAATTCCTTTTATATTCCTTTTTCTACTTTCATGAACATAAAATTACTAAATCTTCATAAATTACCTAACATCAACAGGAAGTGCAGCCAGATGACGACCAAGAGGAGTCAATCTACATTCCTCATCCAAAGCCCCAAGATCCTGAAGTCGGGTCAAGGAATTGCTTATATTCTCATCAGATGGGGGCTCTAGTGTCTGACCTGGATCAAAAATTACATTGTAATAAATATACTTAATTAATATAATTAAATTTCACTCAATCAAGGATAAGCGTAAAAAATGGATACTTCAATGAATATATTTCACAAAAAAAGAGGTGACACAAGTAGCTTAACTCTCCCATGATAGCAAATTCAGAGTTCATTATTTCTTGCCAACATTAGGTTTTCAACAATATTGTAATATGATTTTAATTTACTTCTATAGAAAAATAAGTTATTAGCAACTAAAATATATAGGCAAACTCCAATGTTAAATTAAAAGGTTTTCAAAATTCAAATTAATGATGAAAGTAGACACTACGATGAAAACAGTTAAGATTGACGCTTTACTTTACTTAGATGTAATTCATTGGAATGCAAATCAAATTATTTATACACATTATGAAAATGTGATTGCCGATCTTATAATTTATCTTAGCATTCCTACCATTAAAAGAAGTAAGGATAACATTTTAAAGGCATCTTACCCAATACATGATGGGGATCCTTCCCTTCGAAGAGCTTAAGCACTTTTATACGTAGTACTAGTTGTTCAAGAGGAACTCTTTGTAATTCTGGGATTGGTTGAGCAAGGAAATGATGTTTATATCTGTGTTTTGTGTAAAGATGGATGCAAACTCCATCCATTACTCTTCCTGCTCTTCCTTTCCTTTGCATGGCATTTGCTCTAGACACCCAAACAAGCTCTAGGCTTTCCATATTTTTGTTTGAATCATACCTAAACAAAAAAACCCAGTTCTTAGATAATAAGAATAATTAGAGAGAAACCATTGCTTCAAATGCACACACCAATATTCACTCATAATATTTTTTTTATCTCACATTTTTGCAATTTACACAGTACTAGCCAAATAAATTAAATAAAAAATTTTGAAATTATTTTTGGAATTTTTATCGAAGAATTATAATTATAGTCTTCCTTTAAATTAAAAAATAAAATTTATCTATATCATTCTACTCTTGATTCATCTTTAACTTCTTTTTATGTTCTGGCACGGTCCTTGCATTTATTACTCAATTATCATCTATGAATTGTTTTTACTAATATCTCTTTGAGAAAAATATAGGTTTAATTCAAAGAAATATATTATTTCTTCTAATTTTCAAGATAAATTTGGAAAATCAACTAAAAATGGAAACAGCCACTCACATACAAAGAAATTCTATCCTATTCAGTCTCATTTCGTAGAAGGACATTCTGAGGAGTAGAATGAGAACAATGTAAACTTCCCCACTACTGGATTTTATTTCTAACTGGTTCCAGCACATAGAACATCATCAGATAGACCTAATAATGGCCTCTGAGGAAGTTTACATTCTACTCTTTGGAGACAGCCACCATCATCCTCCTTAACTCAAAGAAGTCCACTATCCACTATATCCTATCCAAATTTCTTTCTGCCAAAACTATAACAGACAAAAAAGGCCTACCAATAGAAGTAAAACATCCGAGAGAGAAATTTCTTCTAAAAGGGATGTAAACTTGGCCTTTAAAAGGACGTTTCAACCAAAAAGAATAAGGTAGAAGAAGAAAAACCCATCACCACTGCATTTTTCCCAAATCAGTTTCGAGGAAATCAATAAAATATTGGTGAAACACAATACTTGAATTGCCCATAAATCTAATACTAAAATTGGAACTCTAGTCACTAAAGTTAAATATAATCTTCCCCTTAAAATCTCAGGAATCTACAGTGTCAGACAACCTCCAAGGAGAATTGAAACATCTGTGGACTAGCTTCCAACAAAATTTTAATAAGCAATGTGACATCAAGAAAAAGAAAAGAAACACAGTCCACAGTGGGACTGAGTAAGAAGGGGTTTAAGGTAATGGTAGATTAGGGTTGAACGGAGGACAGGAGAGCCTAGTCCCAATTTTGCCCTACTGCAAAGACAAAATTATGTACGTAATTCACAAGGGACTAACAGTGAATGATTCGATTGTCTGACAAACACCCAATTCCAGCCCAGAGTCCTGTAAATGAAGGTACTATGGCCCTCTCTTCCAATAAAGTAGAGGCATAACTTCATCTCATCCTGTATTTGACAACATAAGTGAAAGAATCCAGAACTTGAGTACATAAACCTCTACTTCTGGTAGATTGACATCTTTGAAATATATTGCAGACAAGCCAAACATCACTCACAGGATGGCCTGATAGATCCTTTTTCACCATATCCCTAAGCTGTTTAACTCCCTTTTATCCCCTCATATCCACCCTTGAATTTTTTTCTTCCATCAATTCTCTGCTTTTATCTATCAATCAATTACTTTGTTTTATTTATAATATTCATATGTAACAGTAAATACTTCATTTATTATCACTGTCAACAATTCAATTCTCTTTCTTGACTGTTTTTGAATCTTAAATTATAAATACATACACCCATCCTAATCTTGCTATAGAGCCATAACTTTGTGTTTATAAATAAAAAACAAGAACATTGTGAGATTATAATGAAGAGACCACAGGAAAAGAGGACTAAAAATGAACCATGATTCTATTGTTGAAAATAAATTAAATTCTATGTATTACTATGTTTGATTAGCTCCATATAATTTCAACTACTTAAATTAACGATGAATAACAAAACACTTTCTAATGGAACTTGAAAGGCTTTGAACATTAAATGGATGAGAAATAAATATAAAAGGAGAAAGTATAATAAAATTAAAGAAAGTAAAAAGGTATGCATTGGAATTTACCTTTTTTCTTTCATCTTTCCAGTATCTATCACAAAGACACAATCATCAATTGTTATAGATGTCTCAGCAATATTAGTGGATAGTACAATTTTTCTCACACCTGGTTTAGTTTTTCTGAAAAGTAAAATATTGGGTCAATGATTGAGGTCTAAAAATTATCAAATAAGAGTATATTAATTACCTATAAATATGTACTCTAAATACCACTATTTTTGTTTTAAAACACAAAATACATAATATACAAACATTAAAATCAAGAAAAAAGAATAAGTCAAGATCTGACTACTGTGAGTACACTATACAGATAATTCTATTTCTATAGATCAACATTTTATATCAATATCAAGGTTAGGCTGCATCTTCTGATGCAGCCTAACCTTTAGTTTACTTTCTTTACAAGCAGACACAAGAAGATCTATAACCAGATAGTAATACATTTAATGTGTGCATTCTGTAGGAATTGTTTTGATTCAGTACTGCTAACTCATTCTATAGAATTGTAAAAATCATAATTTATTTTAACTCCCTCGATGAAAAGAATGAATACAGATAAGAAAATTTCAGCTTTATAATGATAATTTTCCTAGTAGGTAAATTTTGTTGGAACTGCCTTCACATCTCTTGCTTGTACCCTAGAAGTAGGTAGGCAAAGAGTGTAAACAAATTCTATATAGTACTTTAAAATTATCTATGATCCTAAAAATATGTAGAATATCAATTTTAGAAAACTGCTAAATTGAATTTTCTAGAGACAGTGATAGTAAAAGAGTCACTTTCTCTAAATAAATTCTGAAAACTTGTCAAATACAACTGTATGGTAAAACACTGAAAAAGACATATGGAAGTCATAATATTATAAATGGTATTTGTTCAATACACATATGTGAACAAAAAACTAAGTTCAGCTTTGAGTAAAATAGACTAAATCATAGAAAATATAATTTTTATATTATGTATGGTCTAAACTAGTAGAATTATTTGACCATAAATTAAAATATGTTTGATTTTACCTAAGTTATTTTCAGCTTGAAACTTTCACACTCCCATAGAAAATGTTGATTATAATTTTTGGTATTTAAGTGATTAGATAAGATAACCACTACAAAATCATGAAAAATAATAAATACATGAGCTAATAGGTTTTAGGAGATATGACTTACTGAAAAACAGCTGCCTGTTCTTCACTAGACAATGAAGAATGAAGAGGTAGTAATAAGAAATTTCCCCTTCTTGGAGTAAGAACAGGATTATCATTTAGAAGTTCATGTAAAGTTGTAATTTCTGCCATTCCAGGTAAGAAAATCTGTAAAAATAAGCTGAATTAGTTTTAAATATTTGAGAAAATTAAAAATTGATGGCTGCAAAGGCTATAAATTATTGTCTTCTTGTGTTGAATATGTAAAATGACAGAGATTTATGCTCTAATAAAGAAATCGTGGGCTTTTTATTTCAGACTTGCTTAGAGTTTTTAGAATGTTATTATCCTAGAAAATACAATATTGGTAAATAAATACTACTCTACTGAAAAATTAAATTACAATACAATTTTAGTTTCTCTCTACAGTTAAATATGATTGAAATGCAGGAGAAAGAAATTTCACTGGTTAAAATTGGATAAAACACACTCATAAAACTATATGACTTAGTTTTCCAATGTGACATTTGCATGATGAAATCTGTCTAGATGAAATTAGTTGTATTATTTTATTAAAATGTTTTGTGGAATTTTTAAATAGTGAAATTTATTTCTCCTTCACCGCCCCTTCCACCAAGGATTGACCACATTAGATTTTTATAATTGGAATCAATGCTCATTAATGAACTTAGTGATATGACATAAATTAATGTAACACCTATAATAAGTGTATAGGCAGGTTAGATGTAATAAAAGCTCTATCATGCAAAGGTGTAAACTCTGAAAAATCATAAATAGTCAACAAAATAAACGTAGAATATGTTAATTTTATTACATACCAAAATAGAGCCATGTTTAGGGTAATCGTGATTTCCAGAAACTATCCAGACAAGCACTGTTTCTATTAGATCATAATTAATCTTTTCAGGATCCATTAGTACCATTGTCTTACAAACTTGCTTACTGCAATCTAAGAATTTTAAAATTAAATACATGAAATGTCACGAAACATGATTAATTAATCATATCTTTATTCAGCCAATGTTACCTTGATATCTGTAAAAAAATTGTTGAACACTTAGTTGCTCGTCTCTAACAGAGTCTTTAGGTGTTTTAAATCCTTCAGCACCTAATACCTCATTCTCCAGAAAAACATTTTCTAAAGCATCTTTCAATGATTCCATGGCAGAGCCAACTTTTGCACAATCCTTGGAAATACCACTTTTAAACTTCAGAGGTCTGGCATAAGGAGAATTTTCTTCCATAACGTATTTGGTCAACTCAAGAGTATCTTCTAAAAAGAACTGTTCAACTGGGAATGTTCTCCCTGAAATTAGAAAAAAATGATAATGTGGCTTAATTTTAAAAATATATATTACAAAGAGTGAATACATATAATTAAAACAGTTTATCATTTTTATACAACTATTATTGTTTTTTACAATTAATAATTTTTAAAATGGAGTTTAATAAGAGAATATAAATAATCCCTTTTTGTTGTTGCCTACAATTTCCCACATTCTTCAGCATTTATTCTGAGAAACCGATTATATGATTTCCATATGCATTACTTTCATTTCCTATTGGAAAGATTCATAGCATCAAAACTGCAAAATGGGATATTAAAATGTATTTACTCAGAATATTAACAAAGTCATTTGGGTGGTGACAGGCAAATGTAATTAAGTATTACTGACTTCATTCCTTAAAGTCATCAGAAGGTCCTACTATTTCTATAATTCATCAATAGACTTCAAACATCTTATTCAAGCCAGTAATAAGGAAAAGTCATAAATGGCAATCCTAAAAATCTTTCACAATAAAAGAGTAGAAAGCTTTCGTGTCCAGAACATTTCAAGTAAATAACAGAGGGTTTGAGCAGGAATGCATAAGAAACATCAAATTAATAAAAGAATGATGAATCTAAATAAGTACAAGTAAAATGGAATGTGAATACTATATTTTTCATATTGATCATAATAAGCATATGGTAGAATATCTTATCATATATAAGAATGTATACATCAACAAAATTAGAGATTTCAAAAATGGTGAAAGACTGTTATAGTTAAAGATATGGGAATTTTATTTTTAATGAACTTCATACCTGGAATTTCAATGACAGGTACTCCATTGAAATAGTTGGAGAACAGTTCAGCATTCATTGTTGCACTCATTAAAACAACTTTCAAATCAGGTCTCTGGGGTAATAGATCTCTCAATATCATAAGTAAAAAATCACTGAAATACAACAGTATCCAGTTATTCTTTATATTATTTGCGAAAGAATATAGAAAAATAAAATAAGCACATTTAATGTAAATTAGTGGGTATGAGATGGAATAACCTTACCTTTCTTCACTTCTCTCATGGACCTCATCCACAATAATGTGAGAGACCCCTTTTAAAAGTGGATCACTCTCCAATCGTCTCAGTAAAATTCCAGTCGTGCAAAACATAAGTCTCGTAGCAGAAGACATTTTACTTTCTAACCTTATCTGAAAATTGATTTTGCATTTTGAGTTTAATTATATTGATAACATTCAACTTGGTACTCCAATCTTTGAAGAGGTGCCTTGAAACCATGTACGGCTATTTTCCCCATTGGGTGAGTAAAGGTTTCCTTGACTCTGAAGACATATTAGTCAAATTCTCTAGAATACCTTTATATAACAAAATAGAGAGAGATTTAACTAAGTTGAGAATTTGATTCCTGATACAGTTCAATGGATAAATAGGAACTCAATCAGAGCTATTATAATGTAAAAGTCTCATGAAACAAGTAGTAGTTCTAACCAAGGCGAGGCAAAATTTTCGAAATAACCATAATTATTATCTCCCCTCTCAAGACTTATCTTTTCCTCATAATTTTCAATACAAAATTTGATCATTGCATATGATTTTAGCTTCTGATCCCTAAAAATAGATGATATTTATCATATTTTTACCTTCCATTTTTACCTATGACATTTTCCTCTCATTAAGGTTTTTTCTTTATTAACCTTAGATTTTGGAAATTTCCTCAAAAGAACTTAATCTTTCTTACATACATAATATTCACTTTTATCTATTATATATAGATAACTAGGGGGTAAAAAAAATTTGAGGATACAAATGTCTGGCCCAAACCGCAGGGGCCACCGGCTCACTGATTTTTCTGCAAAATGGCCATCAAAACCTAACCCAGGAAAAAATCTAAAACCCACTCTACCTATCATGGGTTCAATTCTGGGAGGCCCAAAAGTCAGATTTTTCTCCATAAGAATGCATGGAGTCGATTTTCAAAGTTATTTAAAAAATACTTTCCGGGAACGTAATACAACCAAATTTCATGTGGCTATAGATAATATAACATTATACACAAAAATGAAATCAATTATCCACAAAAGATCATGGGTTCGATGCCAGGAGGTGAAATATTTCCAAATTTTGAAAAATCGTAGCTCTCTTAATATGACACATATACCATTCAAACCTTCTATACTTATAGATACTTATATTATTTACTTTGAAAAAATCAACACTCGCTTCTGTACCATAGGTTCGATTCCAGAGCGACCCGTAATCTCGATTTTTCCTGTAAGAAATACATTGACCATATTTCCAAAAGCTTTTTATGACACTTCCCAACCGCACAGAGGTTCAAAATTTCACACAGCCCATTGGGCCCATTATCACATAAAAGCGTCCCTGAGATTGTTGTAAGTGATCGTTGGTAATGCTAGGGGGCGTTTACTCTATGTCCAAAAGAAATAAATAGGGAATTAAGGACTCATTTTGAGGTACTTCCTTAAAGTATTTCCATTTGAAATTTGGAGTGTTTATAAAGATTATCATACTCAAGAAAAAGTAGACAGAGATTTTCGCATGATGGCCGTGGTTCGATGCCAGGGGGTAATAATTCTTCTGTAAGAAATGCAGGGGAAGATGATGTCTATGTACATATGCGCTCTGATAATTTTGTTTAGTTTATCTTTAGCAATGTTCACAAAGATTTATCTTCGGAAAAATCTTATTTTTTGTTAAAAAATATATTATTGCATAGCTTGCTGTTAGCAAGCACACCTTTACTCGTATAATAAATAAATACATTTTTGTTTATAATATGTATTATTCTGTAGCAAAAAGATCTGTAAAATGATCTTAACCATCAATACCCATACTGAGAAAATGGGGAGACATAGGAGAGATTGATCCTGCCTGACCTTCTTACAGGAATTGAAAGAAAAATTACATTTATTCGATTAAATTTATACACCATCCTTATAAGAAAAATAGAAATAACCAAAATATTTGCTATTTATTTATTTAATAATAACCCAAAGTTAAAACACTCTAATGAAGTCATACAATGTCTAAACAAGGGCAAATAAATTTATATTTTAATTTATATATTACCTGATATTTATATTTATATATTACCTGATAGCCTACAACATATCCAATTTGCTCCACCCTTTCATCTGCGACTCTTTCAGCAACACCAATAGCAGAAATTCTTCTAGGTTGAGTACAAATTACCAATCTCTGGACATCACTATTCCAATTCTTATTATTTAGCCATTCATCTAAAATAAATTGAGGAACCTGAGTACTCTTCCCACAGCCAGTCATTCCACTTACCACTATAACCTAAAAATTTAAAAGTAAAAGAAAAAAAAACCCAATTCAGAAAACTCTGAGCAAAATTTATCCACAAAATTTACCAAAACTTAAATATCAGATTAATATAATAGTAAACCTTGCAGTAATAGTACTACACACAAGGAACCATTTGAAGATATTATGTACCAAAGAAAACTAATTTAAACCATGAATATAAAAAATATAGATAATGATTTTTCGATTAAAGGTTCAAGTTCTTCTTTCAGAAAATAAAGAATTTTCTCAACAATGTAGTCAAATTCACCAGAATTAATTTTCATCTAAAGAGTACAAGAACTGGTAAATATCACTCCAATAAGCAATATGCTTCAAATTAACACTTCTTAGCTAAATTTTCAGTTTTATGGCTAAATTTTATTCAGTGGAAATAAATTAATTAATACACTAAAAATTAATAATACTACAGGTTAAAACAAAATAGGAAATATGGTCAGAACAAGCATATTATCAAAGGTAACAATTTAGAAGCGATATGGATATAATATTATTTCAGAAAAAATGATTGTTTGGATAAAAAATCTATAATACTGAACAATTAAGCAAAATGATACTTCTAAATTTGCTGTGACACTACAAACAAGCATACCTGATTCTCGGCAATAATTTTCAAAATATCATTTCTCATACTCCATATAGGTAGAGTTGTTCGCCCTCTTAGCATTCGCTGGAACTCAGGGTGCCCCTGCAATCAATGAAAGGTAAATGGAAAAGATTGAATTTACATGAAACTTTATACTACTAAGAATAAGTCCAGCAATAAATAAGCATGAAAAGAGTCAGATAGGACTAGGAGTCAAACAGAAATCTCCCAACTTTTGGTCAGTTACTCTAACTAATGAAATACTTTGCCAGCATTTTTAGACACAATAATGATTAATATGATTCAGAACAGAGTGGCAACCATATCAAATAACCTAAATCAAATTAGTACTTATAGCTAAATAGATTAAGAATTAACAGTAATTTAAATTGAATAAGTATCCATAGAAAAGGTAATCGGACCTTTAAGGAAAGCACAAATTTTAGAGGGTTTAGGATTTTTATGATTAACCAAGAAAAACTTCTTATTGTACATCAATCATTTACTTATGAAAAGCATAGCAAACTGGATATATTTGAAAATGAAAATAAACAAATAATGTCCACATTTTCCAAAAAAAACATAAAAACAATTCTTTATGAGCAGAAAGTATTCTATTTGTATCTCCTGATAAGATACTAGAATAGAATAAAAGGATCTCTGTGAATAGATAGGGATGGATTTAGAAATAGAGGGTAGGTAAAACATTAGATTTTACCATTAAGTTTCAAAATATTTTGAGATATGATTTTTTTTACTTCTATAAAATTTATCATACATTTTTACATTTGAACTATTGATATGTTAACATGGATATACTTTTTCTCTTATTTGATTACCTTTGATAATTAACTCTTTGCTATGAGACATAACATAACAATCTATCTCAAATACATTTTAGATGAAATTATCAAATGGAATTTTTAAATTACTAAATGAACATGGATGAATTCCTTTCTAGATATCCTAAAGATATCTGGCACTAATAACCTATAAAAACAATCTAACAGCATCTTCCATCATAATTTTTAAAATCAAGTTATTAATGGAAAGAGAGTGAAAATTAACTAATAATAAAGTATAATGTATATAGTAAAATAGTATATAATAAACATAAGTATGACAATGACAATATATCATGAAGATGATCAAGCCACAGCAGTAACTATTCACTTTGAATATTCTCTGTTCATTGGTAAAACGTTCAATATTCAATGAAAAATGCATAATTATCCTTGAAGTGAAATCACAATCAGATCCAATAAAAATATGTATTTATAGCAGAAGATATTCAAATCACAATTAAAAAATTAACATCCATTACACTAATATGATTTTGCATCTTGAACAGTGACATCTGGCAGTAGCCAAAATATCTTACTTTATTGTATCTAGTTAATGCATATGAACAGACAATCCAGATCTACTATGGTCTTCCGGAGCATTTTATGTTGACTTAAATTTCTTAAAAGAGCAGGAAAATAATATTAAAGTAAATCTGAATGATATATCAAACAAATTTGCAAGCTAAATAAATATAAAATTGTGATATTTGTGATATTTGATCATGTTTAAAGAACATTAAACTTAACAGATTCAGGAGAGATTTAGTGGTAACAATAAACAAATTCAAAATCCTAAAATTCCTGATGAATTTCTAAATATATACAAAACATATAAACATAACATTAAGGTCAGCTAATATTTTAATGAGTTTTAAATACATCTCATGATACTGGATGTTTGAATACATTATTATAAAGACTTTTAATGTGTCATATATAGATACATAATAGAAAGGCTTTCCTCTCTTAGAACTTTACTTAAGAGATAAAAATAAAGATGATGAATAAAGATTGTCGTGACTAAGTTAAAAAAGAGCTGAATCTCAAAGCTCTTTGGGTTTAAATATTTCTTTAATTTAAATCCATTACAATGGAAAATCCAAATTTTCCTATATATTCCAGATTGTATGAATTTGAAAAAGTTTGGGTGAATTAAAAATTGCCCTTATGTTCCAATAACAAAGCAGAATATAATGAAAAAACAGAAATTTTTCTGATAATATTACCTGTTTATCAAGAAACTTTTTTCGGATTCTGTCATTTTCTTTAGCAATTTCTTCCAAGGTAGGATCAGCCTTAGGCTCTCTTTTATTGGCCTTAACTGATTTAGTCTTAACTTCAGGAGTGATGTCCTTTACATTTTCTTCTTCTTCTTCTTCAGGAACATATATTAGAGGTCTTGATTCATCAAAGTCAATAATCTCATTGTTAATAGCATCCCAAATCACTTCCTCACTATTTAGTAACAATTCTGCTAAGGAGTATATAGAAGCTGTACCATGATCTTTGGCTATTTCTTGGGCTTCTCTAATCAGTCTTTTTGTAATTTTAAGGCAGGATTCTTTGGGGAAAAGGGGATTATTGGTGGAAATACAGACTACAGCAGGTGTGTGAGGATACTGACAACCCTCAGGAAAACGAATTTCCAGATCAAATGTCCTAATTTCCTCATCAAGTCTCAAATGACGATCATCCGGAACATTAGACTTAGATTCAGGATTATCATGAGAATACTTACAATCATATACATATTTACAATGACCTTTCAAAAAATATCGGCAGGTTTCTTTTTTCTTTTTCATTGAATTTACAACCCCTGAGTGTTGAATCACAGGATTCTTGTGTTTATTCAAAAGATAATCAAGAGGTAAACTTATAATCCACACACTATTTGGAACTCTTTCCAGAAAGGCACTTTCATAAATAGATGATAAAACATCCTTCTCTTCGTTTCTAAGGCATTGGAGAATTTCTTCATCCATTTCAATCTCAGAGCACTTGTTTGGATCCTCATCTTCATTTTCAACATTTATACAGTCAAATTTCAAACCCAAATGAAAATATTGAGAAAGCAAAAGTTCTAAGGATTTACCCACATCTCCATTCATCAAATCAAGGGCTTCTAAACAATGTGACTTATGAAAGCCATAACTGTAATAAAAATGTAGAAATTAGAACCCGTAGCAAAAAAATATGGTGATAATGAGCATTACAATTCATGCAAACAACTCTCAAGGTAATTTTCTGCCCCAAGATAAATCAATTTAAACAAACCTCAACAGTTTCTTCAGAGCAAAAGCATTCACTCTTTCTTCCAGATCTAACACTTTTTTCTGAGAATAATCTATTGCCCCTTTCACAATTAATGTGCCATTATTCATCCAATATTGGTGGCTAAGGTTCTCTCTCTTATCTTTATAGGAAGAGATTTCACTTAATTTGAAATCCTGTAAATATCAAAATGGATGATTTTTGCAAAAGGTGATGTAAATTTGAAAAATGTATCTTAAAACTAATAATTTACCAGTCCTAAATAGAAAAATAATAAAATACATTTTCACATATTGATAGTGCTTGATTTTTCTTAAGTTTACAGTACATACATACAAATTTGTTGAACTTAGATTGTAGGTGTATTTTACAATGAGCAGATGACAAAATTAAGTATTTATAAAAAATTATTCCATTATGATTTAGCTATTAAAAGTGAATTCTGAGAACCAAAAAGGTTTTTCTCTTTTCCTCCTAAGATATATGAAGGCAAAACATAAAAAAGCCTTTTTCAGGGAATTCAAGTAAAAAAGAATTAACCATAAATAATGTCGCACTTAATTTCAAAAACCTTGACAAAAATTTGTTAAGAGTAGATTGGGAGGGAATCTAGAAATGTATCCCAGTATGTAATACTTAGACAAAACTTTTACTTTAAAAACATACTAACCTCCCCGTGAATTTCTTTCAAAGTTGCTATCAAAGCTTGTTCTTTTTCTTTTGAAAGGTATAATTTTTGCAGCTCCACTTTTAGAATAGAAGATCCATGTTTGGGTTCACTAAAATGATTAATAGAACACAAAGAGAATATTGTGAGGAAAGTGCTTAAAGTAAGATTAACATAACAAATATTAAATAAGATAACAAATAAAAAATTTTAAACGAACCACATATGGCACATAATGATAAACTGAAAGTTATATTTACCAAGAATAATCTGAAACAGGCTTTGCACATAAGACAGTTTCATCGTAATCACCATTGGCATAAGCACGGCTGTCGCCTTTTCTACTCCATCCGCTTTGAATAGTGGAACTTTTGTTGATAGGTTTTACTACATTTTTAACAGCTGTTAATTTGTTTCCACTGCTTTTACTTTTAGCAAAGCTCTTCTTGTCAGCAGATCTTCCACTCATCTTGCACAGCACTCCCCGTTCACGCCACTTTTCCCATACAAAGCACACTTATTTCCATTTACAATAGACTAGAAAAGATTTCAAACTATTGAAAAAAATAATGAGATAGAGGTACCAGTATCATGAAGAAAGAATAAAAATTATAATAATATAAGAAATGAATCGTTTACCTGAATGAAACAAATCATAAGTCTTTTAAACGAATAAAAACATTTGGGCAGCCTAAAATCATACGTGAATTCTACTAATAACATTCAGTCTTGGTTTTAAAGTAATGTGTAGAGGAGGAGCTCAAAGAGAGTCTTGATGAAGAATCATTAAATGCAAATACAAGAAATAGGATTTTCAATTGTATTCATATATTCAAGAAGCTACCAATTATTTTTATATCTCAAACGAAAACTTTAAGGACTTGTCAGCAAAATATTCAGAAAACTCGTTCACGGGGCTGACGTAATTTAAATGTCTGAAGTTGGCTAAGAATCCGATAGAGAATTACTTGCGATGACCGATATATCGATAGAACGAGCATGGCTACTACATTGCCAGTACCAATGTAGATGCTGTCTTCATGGTTGAATTCTGTAATGAATCTTTGAGTCCAGTGAATGTGGCATCAGAAATTCAAGTTATCGTATGTGCATAATTAAGATGCGTGCACAGCGAACGATATAGGGCTTTCCTATGAATAAAATTTTCAATCGGCATTCTACGATAGAATGGAAAATCGTCTAATTATGGGAATAAAGACGTTAAAATACTGTTATATGTGGGTAAACGTTAAGGTACTTCAACTGAAGTTAAAAACTGATGATTGTTGTTCCTTACTATCGTCTCTTGTATCATGAAGATATCTCATTATGAACAAATTGTATACTTTACAAAGGAAATCTTGAGTAAAAAGAAGATGTTGAATACAAATACCGGTTGTCAGGAATTAATTGTTTTAAATGATAACAGAAGTTTTTACCTTTTCTAGCGGATTGTAATCTAAGTAAAGAATGACTGTTGCGGAGGCGTTTCATTTAAAACTATAGAAAATTTACCGCAAAAAACTTATTCAGAACATCTTGAGTCAATCGTGCCATCCCTGTTGGTGATACAGGATGTCAATGGACATTTTCTTATCCTTTCGATAACTTATTATATCCTTCTATATGTATATAATTACCTATTATGTCTTCTTCCTTAGAAGTATCTTTATTCTATGTCAAATAGGTACAACCATAGGTTTCTATATCAGTATACTTTGAAATATTTATTTTCTTACAATTATATATTCTAAAAAAGAGAATGTTTGGTATATTTTATTCTATAGACTGCTAAATTTCTCTAATTCATCTAAACTAATTTCAAAGTAATGTTAATGAACGTATGTTGAACATATTATGTAATTTAAATATCCTAACCTGAATGAAACTTCTTAATATTTCAATAATTGTTGGTACAAATTGAATATCTTGATCTAAAACTTAATCTAAGGGACTTAACCAAGAAGCCTGGATGGTCTATGTCATTGGCAAATGAGATTTTTTAAACTAACTATACATTAACCAAGAATCAGGGCCTATGATCTTTATTTATTAATTTTTTTGTTCTTAAATTCTTTATATATTTATATAATCTCTTAAGGAAAGAAAGTTATTGTAAAGCAACCACGGATTGAGTTGGGTAATTACAAGGGTGCTAATAGAAAATCATATAATGAGGAGTCCACTTGGTTACAACTCATGGGTCATATATTCCTTCATAGATAGATTATAATAGTGAAGAAAAGAAGAAGAAAAAGTTTCTGTAATTCACAAAGATATGGAGGATTCAAAGAGTGACTGCTCCTCAGAATTTTATATAAATTGGAATAAATTTTACTAAAATCTTTTACATATTAAACCTTCATTGCCAAACATAAGTATAATAAAATTGTGTATAAATATTAGATTAAAGCATTATTCTAAAAATATTTAATATGGGTGTTATTTGAAAAAGTAGAGGAAACATTATCCTCTATATGATATTAAGCATCAAAGAAACTGCAGAAAATTAGTTCCCCTGAAATATAAAATACATTTTTCATTTTTGAGGGTATAATATACAATGAAAAACATTTAACTCTAACTATAAAATAATCATTCAGACATAGATATGAGATACAAACCTCAAACAGTTCTTAATTCGAAGTGGATTCTTTCTTTTAATTTTCTGATCTCCTCCTTGAATTATTGTTATTCTTATATTGTTGTCATAATATTTCGTTCAATGATTATGTTTATAAATCCTTTCTCATTTGTTACACCATAAATTTTCTCAGAGTACCTTTTTCATTCTTCCCAGATTCCCACAGTATTATCCTCATTATTTATGCTTTTCTTTTGCTTTTTATTTGCCTCTTTCAATAATTTAATTCCAAAATTTTATGAT
The DNA here is from genome assembly GCA_020796165.1 of Pantala flavescens. Taxonomy (NCBI): domain Eukaryota; kingdom Metazoa; phylum Arthropoda; class Insecta; order Odonata; family Libellulidae; genus Pantala; species Pantala flavescens. The sequence continues at coordinate 21,422,751 of CM036882.1, forward strand.
ATAATTTTTTAGATATCATGTTAAAGCCAATGTAATAATTTTTCCAATATCTTCATTTTAAACCTCCTGTCACCATGATAATCATGAAGATTTTATCATCTCTCATGCATCTGTCTTGCAGTCCCCTCTCTTGCTAACCTACAGTGAATCTAGTAGAGAACACTTGATCTCCTACAGTTTTACTTTCTTCTTTTCTTGTAATTGTTCTAACTATAGATTAAGTGACCTTAATTTTCCTCTGAGGTCCTATCACAATTCACATTCAAGAAATGCATCCATCCTTGTCATTTCATGAATACTTCATTGCATAACTCCATCATGGGCACTTAACATTCTTTTCTATTTTTGATTCTAATTTTCTAACATTGAAGCCAAAGTATTATTATGTAATCCCTGATCTTTTTTTATATTCTTCACTATTAATTTTAAGTGTGAATTTTCACTTGTATGTTAGTCAAGAGCTAAGAGTTGAAACTTATACAATATGTATTGTATATGATACTGTATAGAAATGTAATGCTTATGACAATGATACATCATGGTAATTAGTGTAAGTTTTCCACAATTAATGGGAGCATATACAAAATTTCTGCCAATGGAGTTTTCCAGTAAGAGAAATATTGTTTTTTAAAATCTCTCATATGAAGGTTATAAGTAACGTTATCTTGCTTCTTAAAAATTTCTCTCTTTCCATGTAAATTTTTATTGAGACTGCTGAATATCACAATATTGATCATAACATATATTTTTAAACCAAATCAAAGCCTTGAAATTACTGGAATAAGACAAAAAGAGCACCCTTAGGGATTGATGCATGGGGAGTTATAAATGAAAATTTTTATGCATTATATACTTATATTTTATTATATATTTTATGTATGCATTTTAAATAAATGTAAAGATATAGCTTTTTTGATAAATCAATTATGCTTAAGCAGTATGAAGGTTGATTTAATAATGTAATTATTGATTAAAAGATCTTTTTCTTTAACAGCTTTTTTTCTGATTTTATTTACATATATCAAATGATAAATATTGTTGTTGTTAAAATTGTTGAATATTGCTTCCAGTATATCACTGCATAGTAATTACTAAATCACCATCAACAAAGATGACTTAAATAGTCTATTAAATATCTATATGCTAGATCTTGTGTTTGATGATTGATGGAGCATTTTATTTTCTTTAATGAGAGAATTATCACTATTTGCAGAAACAAATTTATTGTAATTTATCTATTTTACAATTAAAGGCAATAAAAATTTAAAATGAATGATGAAATTGAGTGAATGAATTAAAACGAAATTAAATGAATTAAAATGAAATGAAATGAATTTGATGTATCGAGCTAATAATCGATCTAAAGGTTCGCCAGAATTTTTGAAGTTGAGATTCAACGCTCCATGGTATAATTATGATAAATTTTAATTAATTGCTTATTTTATACCAACTTTTGACTATTGAATCGATTCTTATTTTTCCCCTGTCATTCGCTAGTTACTAGTATTTTTTCCTCCTTTACTTCGACTTTGCTCACCTCTATTACCGGATGCCTCATCACCTTTTATCTGGTGAGGCCACTTCTACCACGCAAACTGCTCACTGATAACAATATTTTGCCTCTTGCTAATCTAATCACTATAGATCCTTTATCTATTCAGGCGAGCCCATCGCTCACATCCCTTCAATTCTTATCACATTTAACTATTTTTAGCGTATGGAGTCTTAAATTCAAAAATTGCAATGTCCATACATTTTTTTGTAAAGTCGTTAATTGTATAATTGAATTTTTAATGATATTCACGGTTAATTACTGTAAACAAGTTGTATGTATTATATATATATCCTGAGTTATTGTGTTATCTTATTAGCATGCTTTAATTATAGTGATATGCAACGTTGATGGGAAGTAATGTGAAGACGATACGTTCCATTTATGGAGAAACATTATGAACAATCATTAAAATTTATGTATTGTATTCAGTAATACCTGGCTCAGGCCGCTGAACCTAACTGCGGCGAAAATTAGCAAGTAAATGTATCCCTCACGATATTAGATACTTATTTCCATTTAACTATCCCATTCGAGGTTATTACTTTTTATTTATTTAAATATTTATTGGGTGATTGTTTAGACTAAAATATAACTATTTAAAGAGCATATTTCGAATTATACTCGTGAATATTTTAAGTGGACAAATTACTGATGTTTAAGAATGATGTACAAGTAATTGAATCAGATTACTAAAATAGTGAGCCAAGTCATTAGAAGAAAGAACAACTACTGGACGTCAATAGTTCTGAAATAAACACCAAGAAACTTGAAGAGACATAGGAGAACGCCGAAAGATATATGGAACAGTAGCATAAACAAGTGATTCGGTTCAAAGAGAGGCTCAGAATGTAGAAAATTTGAGATTGGGAGTAAATCTGTTATGGTCAAGTTCAACTTTATGAAATTGAGTAGTGTTTCCGTTCATTTATCTGATCATGAGGAGGCCTACATCTGAACATATTAGGAGACCACCAGCAAGACTCCAAGAAAATTACCTATACAGGTGTGAAATCCATGCATATTACAAATAAAAGTCCGTTTAAGTGCGGCGGAAATATCACCAATAGAAAATGAGGATAGGAGCATATTCAAGAATAAAAACCAATGCAATGAGATATCAGGTTATAAGAGGTAATAAGATAAGAGGTAATTTGAAAGAAAGAGAGAAAATAATTCATGGAGAAAGATTGAGAGTAGTTTACAGACATAATGGGCAAATCGAAGATGAAAATACGAATGCTTTGTGCAATCCTATTACAATCTATAGGCATATTATGCATAATACAATTTATTATTTAATCATTATTAATATATAACGAGAAACTTTTTCATTTCCATAGAATAATGTGAATATAATTTATTCATCGAAAACATGATGTTCGTATGATAACAGTTTACTGACATTCTTAATATATATCGGTCACGCATTAGCCTTTTCCGGTTTCGAAATTTTGTTCCATCTTTTCTTTGGTGTGAGTTATGTTTATCTGGATGTTGTATTGTGTTCTGTCCACTTTGAATCGGCAAATACTCAAGCGCTATCATATAAAACTGGTTTTCACTTTGGAGTGCTCTTTCTTTTTATCTTTAACTGCCGGTACTTAAGTAGCATTTAAGTTGAAAATCTCGAATGCACTCATAGCGAGTAGTTTTTCCGCAACGTCGTAGTTAATGTGGAGAGCCGTTTCATATTTGTAAACACTGATTTAAAAAAATATACATATAAATCAAGAGATTCCGTTAAAATAAGAGCATGATTAACATGTAGTCTGTTGATAACATTACGTATTTCATTAATTTTATAATTCTAGATGCCCCTCTTTCTATGGATAAGAAAATATATATCCGTCTTTTAAAGGCAATGTTTATGATATGAATAATTCATAATCTATTTCCTAGAATTTATAATATGTCTTTTATGCCCTTATTACCTGCATTTCTACAGTACTGTCCTTCCAGCGATGGGCTTAGAATGAGAAAACGCTCCTATTACTTCTTCGGCCCCTTTATGAATTGTATGTGATAATTGCTAATTATGGAATCATAAAAATTACCTTCTCTTCAAACCGACTTTGATGAAATAAATTTAGATCGTTTGAAATTACTTTATATTCCTTAAAAAAGCTTATGTCAAGAAAAAATGATGTTTAGAACATTACAGAAGGTTACATTACATTAATATAATAGAAGGTTTTTCTTTCTTCAGGCTACTGTTAATGGTTGTTTATTGTGATTGTAGAAAAAATGGGTTGACCACAAGCTCCATATTATTTTTTATAATTAAGTCATTCTCAACAAATTCATCAATCAGAAATTAATTCATTTACGTAGTGTTCCCATTCGTTTTAAATTTGTTTGGGATAATTTGCATAATTGTAGGTACGCTATGATGTAAGAATCGTCGCATCATCTCGCTACATCTAATGAAAAGAAAAATTAAATAATATAATCCCTTTCTCATGAAGAGAAATTGGTTTGATGTACATATGGGTAAAAACTGGCATTATTATCAGAAATATTTAAATATCATCTCTTTCTAGAATTGAAAATATTTTTTTTTCAATAACAATTTCAATTTTCACATGAAAAGTATGCAAAGAGGCTTTTATAACTGTGGCAAGCTGTAGTGAAATAATGATTTAAATGTATGATCATTTATCATTGGATAAGCCTTTTCAATATAATGAATAAATTTAGTCTATCAAAGGAGTTCCAATTAGCTTTAGCGGATAATTCTTTTCTATGCCTAAAACCTGATTTATCTTTTAATCTGCTTCGTGATAACTGACGCGTGACTGAAATCCACTCCTGTAACTAAGCACATTATCGCAAACACGACTTCTCTCAGTGCTTTGCTCATGCACCGTAGAATGTAATGCTTAAGGAAAGCATATGAAATTGTTTGATACTGTATTATTTATTCATTTTCATTCCCAGGGAAAGTAAATCATCTAATTAAGGTAAATAAGTACTTAATCACCGTTATCCATTTATATCTTAATGCGATATTTAACACGAAATGATCACTTTGGAAAAAACTTAATAGAGTTCCCATTTCGCCATTCGGCATTTCTGCACCATCATTTAAATACGTTCAGGTAATTTTTGCTTCTATTTTACGATTTAACTGTAATAATAGATGTTGCTGTGTTGTAATGCAAGTTATGTAATATATAAATCCATACTTGAGTAATGAAAATCTTGATTGTAATCCCTGAAAATAGTTTCGCATTTCTCTTCAGATGCAATTCAGATTTTTTTGAGCACTTGACACATAATTTATTTACATCAAACGAGAGATGTTCAGAGCTCTAAATATTCAGCTCTAAATATTGGAATTGATTGTTTTCTTACGAATGAACGAACGCTTCAAAGGACAAACTCGGTTAAAGTAAGAGGACCTTATTATTTCGTTTCGTCGATCTTTTCGGAAGATTTCGTTCTTTCGAAACATTTTTTGCAGTGTGTTGGAGTTGGCTTTATTTCCTTGCTCCTGTATTGCTTTGATACAATTTACATTGTAACTCTTTCTATATTCAGATCAACCTCGTTTATCTCGAAAGAACGATTCTTTTGGACTACTGGTAGCCTTGAAGGTTCTTCTCATAGAAGAGAACAGTAGTTAATAGAGCTGCGGGCGACCGGTGAATTTAAGCATAATCTCTCTTTTGAACCGTTCGATACTTCCTTCTTATCGCTTCCCTTGCATCACTCAAACCCCTTCGATATCATCCTCAGCCGTAAGTTGACAAGAGATAACATGCCAAGCAACAGCCGTTTTTTACATCGGTCCTCTTCTTAGATCGCGGAAATGTATTTTTGAATGAAAAAATTGATAAATTATCGAATTTAATTAGCGTTGCACAGTACTTCATAATCCATTCAGAAAGTTTTTCAGTAATGGATTCTTTTTATTAGTAGAGCTATTGTCCGTAGATTGATAGTTTTTATCAAGAGATTGGAGGAGTGTGAAGGGGAAAGCAGTTGCTCGGTGGTCGTCGGCGAGTAGCCTTCGATGAAGCTCCTCTCGTAAATTAAACGATTCAAAGACACATCTTTGGTCGGAATGGAATTCGGGCGATAGTGGGTTTTTCGTGAGAACTTTATCCAGAAAAATGTGCAGTGCGTACGACGATCGGGCCTCCATGGTGAGCGGTGGAGGCATGGCGTTCGGCGATGGATCTCTCGGAGTGGTCGAGTCAGATGCATCTTCTTGGCATATTATACCGCCAGATTATCACTCCGAAGATGATTACAGGTAGGTTTTGATCACTTCATTCTCACATTTACCACCGCAATTGTTAATACTGAATTGTGTCAACCTTCAATTGAGTCTGTCCTTCGGATATTTAATCGAATACATGTCCGTTTACTAGATTTTGATTTCTTGATTCTTTTTATTAATTTACGAAAATTTTAATAGTAAATCTGATAAAGAACGTTTTATAAAAAGGGAAAGAAAATAACATATTAGAACAATTTTAATATGACAGCTAAAATCTATTTCTCTTGTTCTTCCATGAATCTGTGGATATCAGATTTCATAGATCTCAATTAACACTAATTATGGAGGAATTATTGGAAAGTGACCAAAGGTTCGTAATAATGAATGAGCCAAAAAATATTCAATCCGGTTCTAAATTTGTCTCATACAATTGATCAAAAATCGATTCATACAATTAGGTTCCGTGTGGTCATTAAAAGTACTGATTTCCAACGGTTTTCTCCTTTCTTTCTTTTGTTGATGTACTGACGTAATTCTCAACCAGGACGTCTGTTGTTTGTTTTCTCTCCTCGTGGAGGATGTATATGATATGATTTATAATGTATATTCAAACGATTTAATTTTCATTTCTCTTAATGTTTGAAGTTATCATTATTGTATTTAACTCCAAATTTAACCAACATACGTTACAGCAAATAAAGAAATTAGTGAAAGAATTTTAATTTATAAGCTTTGTGACTTGAGTTGACGGGCGTTCCTAAGGTCTAGCCGCCTAACTTAATCCTTCACTCAGGCAGTGGCGTTTATTTTGTTGTAGTTGGGCTTATTAATTCCAGTCCATACTGCAGTCGTAATAATATATTTAATACGTGCCATGAAATCGTATAATCTACCTTTTTCTTACATATTCTAATATTTAAATAGCTTATGATAGTTTTCTTATGGATTTTCCTTTTACTAGCGTATCAGCACTTACATGATGTGATGCTTGGTGAATACCATTTTCATTATGCGATCATGCGATTATTTTTATCTTTTAATTGAACCTAAGCTATATACATAAATATCTATGTAACACCCCTTTGTTTAGGCGAGTTATTTGAAGTACGGGTATATTTACTGGATACCTGTAATAATGAACATATCCCAAGCATCTCCTCTATTGCATCTGCCACTTCTTTGGTACTTCACGGAAGTTCAACTCAAAGCATCCATTCCAGAATTCTCCTCCTTTTTTCACAGTAAGAATATTTGTAAAAATAGGAGTAATTCTTCGGGAACAGAAGACTGAATAAATCTCTAAGGAATTTTTAAATGCTATAATTAAGATTACAAACGCTGTACATTTTGATCACTTATTAAGTTTTTAAAGTTTTATTAAATGGACGCAAAGGGTCAGAAATGAAGTATTATATAGAAGAATAGAAGAAAGTATAAGAAAAGCATCAACCAATGAAAGCATATCAAGGGAGACATAAGAAAGAGGAGATATTATGCTGTAATTAGCATTTGAGAGTGATTGGGTCACCAAATCTGCAGATTGAGCGGCTCGTTTGAAAAATCAAACAAGTTGTCAATTGCTTGATTCTAGAAAGGTAGTATCATTTTGAAAAATAGAGGTATGTAGGAAAAATTTATAATTTCTGCGCACATAGATCGATTATCTGAAATAGAATATATCATTAAAGAATCGAGATAGATTAATACAAATATTGCTTTTAATAATAAATTTCGGATAAAGTCTTACCGAAGTCGATGATGAGTCAGCAGGAAAGATATCTAAGGAAATCTAGTTTTTAAATACTAGTTTCATCTATTGCTTATTAAAAGCAACAGTGGATAAAAATGAATTAATACAAGAATGCGAAACATTGTTTAATAACTTTCACTCTTGCTTTTCTTCGTAAATTTTGTTTGTAACCACCTCCTTGGACACGAGAAGGAATCGATGGTAGTGCATGAAATGAGAGGAAAGAGATTTTCATTCACTCTTTTTGATAAATAACTTCATTATTTTTGTTCTTTTTATGACGCTAAATTTCGCAAACTTTGCCCTGCTTCCAAATAAGAATTCCGAATTTTAGTGAGATTTAAATGTAAAGTAATTGTCGATGTTAATAATTTGTGTAATTATGCGAAAAATGGAAAAATTAGTTACGACAAAAGATTGAACTTCGTATGCGTCACACAAAGAGATTTGCAGAGGAAGAAGATGATGGTGATTGCAAGGGAGGAATGATATTCAAAGGACAGTCCGCATTCCTCACTTGACCGATGCATCCCACAGTCCGTTTGCAGACAACAATTATCTATTTTCCCCTCTTCCGCTCGTTTCCCTTACCTGACTACCTTCCCATTCATATCCTCTACGCACAGGTGTGCCCTTTTAAGATCGCCTCCAACAATCCTTAGGAGTAGTAGTATCGATTGACCGAAAGTTTGCCAGAATAACGCGCATTTTGGAATCGCCAACAACGGAGTACTTTTTGATGATAACGTCCGACATCGGTAGAAACGTATTGTTATGCGAAGAAAAATCGAACTATTTACATAGACGTAAAATTTCCAAAATGCTCTAATAGATTGAATTTCAAGAGATGTGGATGGGGCATTTTTATATTCAAACTTGCGCCATGGTTTTCAATACAAGCGTGTTTGTAAAAGCACTCGAATGCACGTTTGTGCTCGGAATGTTACGATGCTTTAGAATCAACTATGAGAATGACCGCACCCTTGACACCTGCACCAATAGCCACTTCTTCCGGTTTGGGATTTTTGGCCACTTGGCTTTGAAAGGTTTTGAATGGCGTTCTCACAAAGTCACATCCGAAGGACTTTCAAAGCTCAGGTGCACCAAAAGAAACAAATGAATTGGAATGATCATCCCTTTGAATCCATGAAAGGATCCTCCAAACCGCGTTTAAGTGGATCTTCCTTTTCTCCGAGTGCATTCTATCAAAGAAAAGAAAACTTTCAATCGATTGGTTTATTAACGGAAGTTATCGAGCGTATTGATATTTCACGAAATCCTAACGACGAATTCAAAAGTAATTTTCAGGGGAAATTGCCATGAAATTCAGAAGTTGATTACCCACTTTTGATACGAATAATTTCAACTTATTTCGAGAGAATGTGATTTCGTAACAGATTCATCAATGTTTAATGTTTTTGAGAGTCGATAACTGTTTGGAGTAATACATTCGCAATATAATCCATCTTAAGTAAAAGACTTGTGGGCTGAGATTTTCTCAAAAGAGCGTCTTTTGCGCTGAAGTAGAAAATTAGAAAAATTAATATTTCACTGTATGCTAAATATATAAAATATTAATTAATGTATATGTTACATTGAGTTTTCATACATCATTTATGGGTAATTATTTATATATTGTTTATGCATATATTGATTTCATAAATAATTGAACATAAAGTTGGAAATTTATTTACAAATCGAGACATTTTTCGATTTACGTTTATGAAATTACTCTGTTTGAAAGATTTTCGAACATCGGCTCAGAGTTGGATAAAATATGAGGAAACAGATATTAAGAGAAAAAAAGTGTAATATTACCTTTGCCTGGTCTATATTCATCTGGATTTCGTGACTGAAGGAGCTTCTCAAATCCCCTTAAATGTTTCTATCTCCTCCTCGATTGCGTGTGCAGAGGCTATTTCCAAGAGTCCTTCACTTACCTTTATATATTTATAGCAAGAAATCGGAAAATATCATAAATATAAACACAATCCGAGAAAACTATATTTTATGAGCAGAATAAGAGTCGATAAAGTACCGACGTTTGATTTACAAAAATATTTAATAATTTAATTTACTGAGGAAAAGGGCTGCTTAGATGATGAATTAGATATCGCTGTTTTACGTATATTATGGGATAGAAACTATACTAGCGATGTAGAAGGGTATTTAATCGAAGAGACGTAAATTCATTTTTCGTAAAGCGAAAGGAATAAGTAATAAGAATTCTATTATATAACAGTTTTAAGCTTAATTTTATTGATCTCATAATTCTAAAAATCAAGTATTACAGAAGTCCAAGAAAAAGTTTATTCTTCTTATTTATCACGATTTTGTATGAAAATGTATGTATGTATCTGAATGAAAATAGTCTGTTAAAAATTACGAATGAATTTCGATTGTTTGAAATCTATTTTTTGATTACGGAGATGAATATATATAATGTTACCAAAAAAAATTATTCTGATTGCGGGTTACATTTTTATGATTTTCAATCAAAAATCATAAACCTGAGCTAGTAACAGCAATTTGTAAATGTTCAGGTCAGTTTGCATTGAGGCAATCGCTAAAAGTGCGTTTCTCTCACTTTTACATCCTAGAATGTTTAAGGACGATTCGTCTATAACTCTTTGATTGAGCAACACGTCGACTTGATCTTTTAAAGGCCATTTTCCAATTAATGTATTTTAGCGGCCTTCGACGGTCCTTTCAGTGGCACAGCGATAGCGATGCTCTTCTTTTCAGCTTCGAGTGGCTTCATTCGATAAACGAAATAACAGATTTATCGCGGAGATTGGCAATTCCTTATCTGGCTCTTGCTCCATACGCCATATCTAAAAGCGATTGAAAAAGCCTTCAAGGCCGACGTGGGCAATAGAAAAACCGAAATTGGCCTCTCTGTTTTATAAAATTAAAATTCTATAGAATATAATGAGGTATAAATAAAGGTATGATATATATCTCTAATACTCGGGAAATCGAACCGTCCTCAATAGCCACAGCCGCAACTACTGATTCAATGTAACAGCAGAATTTTCTCAGAAAAATATCCACGTGGAGCGTTTACTCAGAGAGAATTTCATACGAGGAGTCCGATAGCTTCTTTCTTAGATATAAATAAGCGGCCGAAAACGTTTTGCTTAACCGAAAGCCGTGCGTTCATTTTGCTAAACCGCTATAAAAAGTGCCTGCTGCCCTTCGTAAGAAAGAGAGATAATAAAGGTCAGTAAGCAGAGACACTTGGGGAAGTTTTCGAAAAGATCAATCGCTTAAATTAGTTCCGAGTAAGGATCCGTGAAGTATCCTTGAAAGGGAAATATCTGCATTCACAAAGAAAAAATAAACGGTTTTTGCATTGATGTTGGATCTAGGAATCGATTTAGGACAATTGCTTAAATAATAATAAAATAATTGCTTTCTAAATAATCCCATCTGATGCCCCTTTCTGTCAACTACCTTCATTACTTGGACATATATGCTATCATCCCTAAAAAATAGCTGATTTTGGGTTAATCATTTATGAAATCATAAAATTCGATCAATAATTCTCAAATTAGGATTCCATTTTTAAAGTATCGTTATATGAAATCGAGATTTTGAATTGAAATATGTTGTGAAATTTTTTATAATATAAACAAAAATTTAAAATATTTTATAGAAAAGGAAATTTAGTTATCGAGGATATTTTCATGATCAGAAAACTGTTAAAGAAATTAGTGCTCGTGTTTATTATTTATCAAAGACATTCGGCAACGACTTCACTTCGAGGGAAATGAAAAAGATTGGCTTTTACACTAAGACAGAAATTTAAAATATTATTATTTAATTCACAACAAGTCGGATGGTGGACGTGTTTGAAGACAAATAGAACATTTATATTACAATAACAATGTACAATAAGTTCGAGATATTTTACTTATTTCTTACAAAGATATTAAGAGTCGTACGATGAGGAGAACAATAGTTGTCTACACTCTAATAAATTCTATCGTGGATAGAATTTATTAGAGTATAGACCGCACTTCGTGGCGACATTCTAAAATGAAAGAAGGAGTACTTCGTATTTTCCTCAAGATTCTTGTGTTTAAGAGTAGTTCGTGTAACGTCTCTGCAATAAATCAAATAAATTCTTCTCTTCCTTTGAAATTCAATATTTTGAACTTTATAAGTTAAAAATCCTTGGTAGTGACATCCCAAAATAACAATCAATTATTCCAAAATACAAATTCAAAGCATATATATTAATGCTGACCAAAATGAGGATTATGTCATCAAGATAAGAAAATCGTCATAACACCGTAAACCAGGGAGTAAAAAAATGCTTTAGTAAGAAACTCAACATTAATAGTAAGTAATAATGAAACTAATTCAAACGGGTTAAGATTTTAACTAAATAGTGCAAAGCATTATCTTTAGCAGTATTGGAAACCCTGATTTTTAAGATTTGCTCTACTCCTTAAGGAGGGCTCTACTTCGCATCGTGTAGTCCTTTAGACGACAAAAGAGTAAACTGATCAATCGAAAGAAGCACCCAAATAATTTGATAATTCAAACATAGAGTTATTCATAGGACTGTTGAAAGTCCCTCGGACCAGCATTTATGGATTAGGACCTAAGCTGATACTCCTCTTTCCCATAACCGACATCGATCTATATGCTCTCTTATAATAATTTATTCTTATCGGCCAATAAAATTTGATCTCGGGCGCAAACTCCATCGGTGCGCAGAGAGGCACTTGAAAAAATCGTCAAAAAGTCCGAGAATAGGGCCTAAATAATCCCACACGACAAGAAATCCTGTTACTAATCGCATAAAAGCAGGGGCGGAACAATAAAGCAAGAAAGCAAAAGTCGTCGGTGAAAGGAAGAACCGTTTCGAGAGCACAAAAGCCACCGCAAAAAAATCATTCCCAAAGAAAGGGGAGGAGGCAAGGCATTGTCCAATGAGAACAGAGCGCAGGATGTACCACTCCACTCTCGAAGCCCTTTGCATACCACTCCCCACTCTTCTGATCCGATCTCCCCACCCCTTGTTCTCCAGGGGTGGCCAATCGATACGGAGAGAACCATTTTCCGGCTCTTTCCGGCTCCGCCTCCGGACTCACGCCCCTCCCCTTCAATCCCGTACACCGGAAGCCACCCTCTCCCCTCCTAACGATCATGTACCGCTCTCCACTTCGGAAGAGTTCTTCCACTCTTCCCCACTCCTGGAGTGTGGCCCTGAAGAGGCCCTCACGCACGCGGAGTACCTAGTTCGAGAGGGCGTCGTCCCCCACCCGCGTTCTTCATCTAATTGTCCTGAAAACGCCGAGTGCGTTGCCGAAAGTGGTGCTCACCTCTTCGTGTCAAGAAGTGTTCGACTCTCGTGGATTTGGAGCTCTCGAGGAACGGAATCGTCGTGGCTGAAGACGGCGGGAGGGCGGCGGCGGCGGCGGACGCCTTACTGGCTTTCTGTCCCGTCCCTCCTTGGTGCAGACTGCTCCCTGCCCTGTGCAGACCAGTGATGCGACCCGAAACTCAAGACGCGTCTAAGAAAGGAGGCACGGCGTCTGGGTGGGTGTCTTTTTACACTCGTGGGAGTACCCTGTGATGGGACAGTGAGGATTTTGCTGTTTCCTTAGCGTCAGATTCGAAAGATATTATTAGCCTCTGGGTGTTAGTGAGCGAAGAAGTGCTAAAATCAGTATAATAGGAGGAAAAGCTATCTGCAATAGCATATCATTGATAATCATCCTATGTTCGTAATAAGATGAATCAAAACGATCGATAGACTGCTGATGTAGTGATTCTACTGTATTACTCACTATATTACAATAGAGGTCGTAGTTCTGACGTCATGGGCATGTTGTGGGCGTAAATTCCCTCTTACTAACTGTTTAAACTGAAGTTCATCGATCATCGATACTGCTACCGCATTCTTATTCGAATTAATAGCTCTTAGCGTATGAACATTAGATAGAAATTCATTCTTTGAACGTGTGCTTCATTATTTATGAGCTGTGCATTAATCGTACTTTTAGCGGAATAAAAGCGTTCAAACTAAGCAAAGCGTTCGAAGCGCATTACCGCGCTTAATCTGAGTGACAAGAAGTGGTGCGGCAGTTGCGAACTTCGTTTCTCCGGAGCGTTAAAGTCTCCGACCCTTTATCTTCGCTTTTGACTTCTATTAAACACATTCAGTGGTCGCTTGGATTGCTTTCCTTTTAAGTATATATTAGAGATGATTCTAAATTGTTTCGATCTTCACAAAATAAATTTCGTTGGTTAAAACTCGAAGTCAGCTAACTCTGCTCCACTTAATTTTTCGTAATTCTTAGTGAAACAAAACACTTTTATTGATCTTATAATTTCTGCTCCTTTTCCTTCTTAAGTACACGATATCAATGATTTGTTATAATTGCTGCCATTCATTTTTACGATTAAAATAACGCCTAATATTACGTTAAAACTGCTTTAGCGTAGTAAATAACATGTTACCGTTCTAATTCGCCCTTTCGATACTTGAATATTTACCTTCATTTTCCAAAGTGAGCATATTTCCTTTTACATCTCGAACGTACGGAAAAATGTGAAAAAATTCTTTATTCATAAAATAAAACGATAATTATGGTGAAATTTTTGATAATCTATAATCGGCACGAATAACCGATAAGTATCGTATATTTAAGGCACAAAGTTCCTTCGAATATTCTTCTCTATGACACAAATATACTATGATATCTATTACACATATGCAAGATATTATTAGATTATAAGATACAGAATTAGAAATTCAGCCCTGAGATTCGTTTTAAATGAATGATTCGGAAAGATTTTCACTGTTATTGATGCATTAAGTCAACTAATACGGTATGTCATGAACGAAACGCAAATTCGATAAAATTTCCGAAAACATCGTGTGATTCATATTTTTCCCATACGGAAGCATAATAGTTTTTAACATTATTGTTTATTAATTAAAAATAGATAATTTCTTTATTCATATTATGTGATTGAAATATAATATATTTGCTTTTAGCAATCAATGCACATATCATATTATTATGCACATGCCGTCCGATACAACGACAATTCAAATAAAACAACTTTGTACATTTCCACAGAAAATTATTATATTCGCGACCGGTTTCGTAATATGAAATTACATCTTCAGGTGAATCATCATCTTCAGGTAAAACATCCTGAAGATGTAATTTCATATTACGAAACCGGTCGCGAATATAACAATTTTCTGTGGAAATTTACTATGTTGTTTTTATTACTATGGCATTCCACGAAGTCACGCCTTCTCACATTGATTTCAACGACAATTTATTTTAATTCTGTATTATCTAAGTGTAACGATAATATCAGTTAAGATTTGAATAAAATCCTCCGATTCTTAATATTTCATTCCATTATAGGCGTTCTCGCTTTGAATTTGAAATGAATTTTTCTAATGGAATCTGTTTCCTTTCACCGTTAATGTAATGTTTGGAAAAAAATTAAGACTCTCCATTAACTTATGAAACAAAATAATGATTTAAAATAATTTTTACATCCTTGTGTTCTACAAAGTAATATAGATTGGAATTTACACCATATGCATATCATCTTAATTATTACACGATTGATCCTGAAAGGCATAACATGAATCTAATCGCAGTTTCAAAATAATCTAAAAGTGATCTTTTCTTTCAACAGAAATCTTATCAACTTGTGCTGTTTTTTGTTTCTCGATCTTATCCTTCTCTTCACTCACGCTCTTCAATATATAAGCCATACCCTATACAATTAAGATGTCACAAAAGTTTAATCACAATTATGTTAAACTTAATTTCAATTTCTAGACTTTTAGAGGGTGAAAATTATAATAATTTTTGATTTTATGATTATAAATCATGCTAAATGTGTATGAAAATGAGAATGCTTAAAATTTTGAAGGTAAAATAAGATTGTATTAAATTGCATATCTATGTATATTAAAATTCCAGTAAAAGCATATAAATAGTATCTGAAAAGCGGATGAAAGAATCCAACATGTTCTCGAAGTGACACTGTGGAAGGCGATACGATTCGTATAAATTTTAAACTGAAAAGGTTTTCAACAGTTCTATCAGATGTAGATTGGATTTGTTTGAAAGATAGAATATTTCTGGGCTACGTGGAGAAAAGCTCCTCTATTCAATTTGCCTTTAACACAATTAATGATAAATTGAAATTAATGCAAAGAAATCTAAATTGATGACTTCTCGGTGCCTTCTACCAAAAACCTCGAACATACAATGAAAACAAAAATTTCATCCACAAATTAGGTAAATTTTTACCAAAAAAATTTATTCCCCAAATTCATAAATTATACAACTATTAGGTGTAGCGCGCAAACTGGAATACTCTACAGGTTCGCGGAGATGGGCGATCCCCATTCTATCCGCCATCCGAATGCACTTCTTATCTTACATCTCTCGAAGATGATTTTCCACTTCAACTCATTATAACTTTTTTCATTCCCTTTCTCATTTTAATTATTCTCTCGCTTTCCTCAATTCTTATTTTATTTCATCCATTAACCTCCAAGCATCTCTTAATATATTTTTTACTTTGTTATCATTCTTTCTTACTATTCATTTTTCATTTGAAAATGATTTTGATGTTTTCTTTCTTTTTTCCAGTTTTTTTACTTTATTTTGAACTACATAAATAAAAAGAACATGAGCTACGCTGCGGTTTCTCGCGAAATTCAAAATGCGTTACAAGAATATATCGTTTCCATGCGATCAGTCAATAGATAAGTAGATCGGACGACAAGCTGAGAATGAGGAAAACAGAGACCAATTTATTTAGGGAATGACATACGATAATGATACGAAAAATAGGACGGTCGTCCGGAGTTTATGCCAGCAAAATGCGGCATTTGCGTGGTACTAGATACAGAAACACATTTCCCCGACCGGGAACATTTTCTATATTTTTTCATACTCTTTCAGTGGCATTATATTAGATTCTGTTTTTCAGGCTTTATAATAATACTGGCAGAAAATATCTATTAATTTCAATCTCGGAAATGATTTAATTGTAATTAACATAAGATACGTCTAACCTTTCGAATATCGTTATCTTTCAGCCGCCTCATGGACATGAAGCTTCCATCGGGTGTTCCGAGATCGTCAGGTTTCCACATCTGCGATATCTTGGACCTTCACGACCCGAAAATCATTCCAGGGGACACGGGAAATGGAGAGGAATCGACGCAATTGTCCTCAGATGGTAAGATAACTCTTTCATATACTCTTCCTATTGCGTTTTGGAATCTATTAAGAGAGGCAGAAATCCAAATATACTAAATATGTAATGATATGCTACGTATCAAGTTTCAAATCTTATCCGATATCGCAGGGTTCCTCAAACCGCTAAAATATTATGATCTCCAACTTGGATCTAGGTTACTTTATTTTGAAAATGCTATCTTTCATAAGGGGACAAAATATTCTTGGGTAGAAACAGAATACCTAAGGATACTAGGCCACGAAAACTGTAGAGATTCCGGTCTTCTGGTTTTTCCTAAGAAAATCCGCTAATCCTCGTTACACGCAAACTCTTAGCTCTTCCAAGAGAACAAAGGAGTTTTTGAGTATTTTTCACTTAATTTATTTAATGATCTTGAATGTCGAATAATAACGCTTGTTTCATAATCGAATGGTAATAATTTCTTCCGAAATCTTTCATCGACGATTTCACGTATATTAAATATTGTCTTTATCCAGTGAAAGGATCGGCGATTATTATCTCAAATTTACGATTTGTTTTAGCTATTTCAAGTATTTATTAATTAAAATACATTGAGGTGAAGGAGGAAATGAAACATTTCCTGAGAACCTTTATATCTCTACTATTCCCATAATGTACCATTTAATTTATCATGTTGAATGTATATATTTACAATAAAAATCATTGTCGAAAATTAGTAAGGTCTATGCAATTTCCTTACTCTTAAAAAATAAATTTTATTTTATTACATACCAATTTAACAAGTTTGAAAGTATGTATGAGTACACCAAGAGCTAAAATTGAGAAACATTGAAATTATGAACCTTTATTTATTCGTTTATTAATTCATAAGGTTTATAGACATTAATCATTTTAGTGGACTATCATCCATCGTGCTAAATTGTATTTTCATAATTAGTTCACGGCTAATTATAATTCCGTCAAATATTGGAAGCAAAATCGGACTGTTAATATGAATTACTGATTGACTTGAAATTTAACCTGTAGTTGTATCGTTTGGGAGAGTGAATCATTTAATTAGAGCCATGGATTTCTGATATATAAGTCGGAAATTCTCATAAATAAGTTACAAACGAAGACATTTACATATAAATCGTACGTCGTATTTTATCCTGAACTAATACTTCCATAATCATTCCTTTACCGTACAAAAAAGAAGAGGAATTATTCCAATTATTTTATATGGCAATCGCACAGAGATTCTATTCTATAAAAAGAGATTTAATGTGGTTTGCGCAATAAATATCCAAAAAAATCGAAATTCGATGTATTTTTGCATTACGGAATCCCAAAATACGTATCTAAAAAGAGTAGCTTTCGTGCATCAAAAATATAATTTCGCACGGTTAGCTCATGCCATGGATCGATATTCTTAAAGTAAACTAGCATATTTCTACTTTTCGATACAACCTTATTTGCATTCCGTAGCCTGTTTGCAAAATTGTGATTTTAATTTATTGGATTATACTTGGACATTTCTTCTTTCTATCAAAAGGAAAATTATCATGGTCATTATTATGAAGAAATGATTCAATGAAAATTCCATCTAGAAAAAATAGCATTTGCTTACTCTCCTTCAATTTGAAGACTTGAGATTTAATTCAGAGCTTCTGTAAATTATCATATCGTTTACTACTGTTCTGTTCGAAATGTATGTTACTATGTACATGTATGTACATACCAAAACAAAAGGCGAAATAGTAGAGAATAAGCGATGTCTTCCTCGTGTTTTTGTAAACCATAATCTGAGATGAATATAAAAGAATTAGTATTAATCATTGAAAATATTTATTATTTATTAAAATGTAAATATTTCCAATTTAGTGAAATTCGTTCTGTTCGTTTACGCGAAGTATATTCGAGAAGGCATTCGAAAATTGTCGGATAGAAATTGGTTAAGTATCATATGCTTTAC
Organism: Pantala flavescens; assembly: GCA_020796165.1. Taxonomy (NCBI): domain Eukaryota; kingdom Metazoa; phylum Arthropoda; class Insecta; order Odonata; family Libellulidae; genus Pantala; species Pantala flavescens. Next base: position 21,441,463 of record CM036882.1, read on the forward strand.
GATTAATTAATAGACGAATCATGGGTAGATTGTAATATCGAACAGATAGTATGATAATCATCCGTTTTTAGTTAGGGAAATATTTTCTACGTCATTCATAGAGTTATTATGTATTCTCTTGTATTTAGAACTATCTTAAATTGTAATTGCTTCACTCTTCAACGACATTATAAATGTAGTTTTTCCTCAGTCTATATTAGGAGTTTGTTTATCATCGTTCCTAACAACGATCGTTTAACTCTTACATCCTCTCGTCCATAATTTTTTTCCGGCGAAACTGAAAATAGTTCCTTCATAGAGAAAACTCTTTCATCTCTTTCTTGAACAACTTATTATCGCAGCATATAATCAATTCTATATATCCATCTGCATGATCAATGTTAAATTAATATTTAATTTGATATTTTAGAAATTTTGATGGAACGATTTTAAAAAAAGACGTTCTCGTTTTATGTTATTTTCCCTCTTTTTTCAAGGTATGAATAAATGGTGAAAAATTTTTTTGTGACTTTTCTATACTTTTATAGTCACAGCTTTCATTCATGTTATGTTTTCAGACCGAATACATTCTATAAAAAGCACTTCCTATTGCGACTGCAAAATTCTCCCGAACGTCCAGTGTTTCGGTTTGTACATGAGTTCATTCCGGAAGGAGTTAGCGAGTTCGCATAACTTCAGGAAAATAAATAACATGATAGCAAAGCAAAGAGGGAAACTCCAATCAAAAAGGGTACCCAATGCTGATCTATCTAGATTTATTTTTTCTGAAAAAGTGGCAATGGCATCCAAAAGATTTGAGAATAGAAAATATTCTGCTGTCGATAGATACCAATATTTAGGTTTCAATCACATTATTCATAGAGAATGTTTTATTTATATGTTGATTCTTTTCATCATACACTTTTCCATGTTAGCACGTTGCGCGAAGGTAATTTAGCGGCGCAGTATATCGAGGGCTATTTATTGTATACATATTAATATCAAAGTGATTATTTAAGCCGAAAATCTAATATTATTTAGATGCCACCTGTGGCTAAATATTTGACCCTCCATCCATGGAGTCCATATTAGAAATCGACAACTAATCGAATGGTAAATTTGCCTTTTTAAGGTCCAATGCAGATGACACAACCGGAAGAGGCCACCGATCAAGAGATGGGCGCAATGGCGGGAATAGAGCATTATTACCGATTCGCAGGGCTTGCGGCTGCCGCTTCTCAACCGCCATCATCGCCCACGCAACAGCATTTCTTTCTTCATCACATGAATCAAGCGGCCTCTCATCTCCAGTGCAGATGGCCTCATGGTAAGCAACTGGGAAATTTATTTAAAATTAAAACATATTTAATATAATCATTCGCAATGTGTATATCATTGATATCTAGAATTAGAAAATCAGGTGTAATGATGGGCTATTATTTTTATCTTGAAGTGTTTTCTATTTGCGCTAAATTATCTGTTGAGGATCATATGCTGAATAATATAAACTGTCGAAAACCATCTAAGAATGAACACTTCAACGACGAAGTCGCTATACTATTAAGTAGAGACTAAAAAAATTAACTGGTGTACAATAAAATCTATGAATTCCTGTTTTAAAAGAGAATTATTTATTTGGCTTATTCGAATTAGCAGTACAGAATTTATTTTACCGGATATTCGCACATCAAATATACTTATTGAGTTGACCGTCATGATTTTTACATTTCAAAGATCATGATGTAAATAGTAAACGTAATCAGTTCCGTTGTTATCATTTCCTTGAGATTTTGAGTCTGTTTGCAATCAAAATATTCTGTTATTAACTATTTGCAGCATTATAGATGTATTTAGAAGTACAGAGAATTGGTTAGACTTTTACAGGAAATGAAAATGTTTATTGAAGACAGAGATTCGAAAGATGATAGTTATTCTAAACCAATAGAAAATTAAAAACATTGCTGATTTTTCTTTTAGTTCTTGTACTCATTGTATCGAACGCGCGTTTCGTTATTTTACCCTTCGAAGCTCCGAAAAAATCGGCCTTATATACTTACAAAGGATTGATCTGAGGAATTAGAAACTAAATAAGAGTTAAAAACTAAACTCAATATGATTTTTACTATAAATAAAAAAATGCGAACGTTGGGATAGATTGGTTATTTAAAAATTTGGATTTCAAATTTGCGGATACAGGGTTTAACGGCAAAGAATCCAATGAGGAAGAATCATATGTATATATTTTTGAATTAAAAAATAATATCCTTTTGAATAGGAAAATCGATTCTGGAAACAAATAAATTGCTTGCCTTTTCATAAAAAACTCATGCACGTTCTCGTTAGCCATGTCGAGCGATAGTCCTTTGTTCGGATGACCAACGCGTCTAACGAACTGCCGTTTGACGCGTGGAACATCCCTTCATCAATAGCGTTCGTGCATTTAATACGGAAGAATCAATTTCTAAAGCGACCGCTTCTGTCATTTAGTTTTATGGTCTGAGAACAATCTCTGAACTGCGATGGTATACAATATCGGTTACAACTTTTGAGGTCTTTTCACCGAAATGAGAGAAGTATTTCCTCACTGATTCATCACAATCATTCCTATATTAAAGAAAAGCTCATATCAACAAAAAGATTTTGGTCCTAGTCAAAATACACAAACAAAATATTCTTCTACTTTAGGAATCAGTTTAGTTTATTTAGTTCTAATATAATCACATTTTTATATATAACTTGGATCTCTGTTTTATGGCTCGACTTTGAGTTATAAAAGATTCCCGGATCCTTGTCCTTTCAAACCACCTTCTCTATACCGAATGTTTTGACCGAACAAATTAATTTCCAAACGCTCATTAATTCCTTAAAAGAAGTTTCTGATTTTCTGTTATGTTTCATATACGGGATATTCCTTCATTTGCTCATGATCGATCATTCATCAACTCTCTATGCATTCAATGCATACGTCTCTATGATCGGATAATCCATTGTAAACCCGTAGTACGTGAGTTTGTATGACTTTTGTACCGAAAATATCAATACTTCCCATAAAAATGTAATTCGTTCACAATTATTATTCAATATAAAAAAATACTGTTTTCTTCTTTCGTTATTGAAGAAACGCTGAGGAAATAGTCCAGTCGAAAATAAAATGATTTTCCAAATCATATGGACACAGAATGAAGACAAAGTAAATCTTAAAAGATCAAGTTCGATAATAAGAAAAGTAATATGAAACTACAACGAAATAATTCTAATGAATATTTCTTGCAAATAGTGTGGCATTATTCCCACGATCTTAGTGTATTCTCTCTCTTTTCATCTCATGTTGATTCACCATCTCAGGAATACAACTACTATACTCTAACAAGATGTATAAAGGTGAAACATACTTTTGAATTGCAAATAAATTAGTCAGAATCAATATATACAACGACTTCATTTGTTCACAGCTATTGTTCGAAATTCTGTACAATTTAAATTTGAGTATAAAAATACACCAATATTAGTCGAAAGCCGCGTTTTGTGATGTCGGCATCGGTGACAAGCGAATTTTCGTCAATTAACCACAAGGTGCCCACAATTGACAGGAGTCGAAGCATGAGATTCATGAAAGGGAGTTTAGCAACACATTGTGCGTCGGTGAATTTCGCGCTAGACGTGGTCTTCTAAATAGAGAATGATTCAAGAAGACCATCATAAGAAGCCACAGAGTCGCGGAAATGGTTTTCGTTCGGAGGATTTTCCCCAAGTTCCGCCTTCCATTCTGAGGAACACAATTGGATCTCATGACAAACGAACAACTCTAATCTCCCCACACGCCAAACAGTATCACCTTCCGCCCCCCACCAAACAACCGTACATCAGGGGAAGACGACCGCAGTGGGACTAGAAGGCCATTTATAGCTATCCTCATTTCTATGAGGGGCAAATCGGTCCAGCTGCCGGAGAAACAGAATGGCCCCAGAAGCAACCGGTCCTAAGGGGTGAGGAATGAAAGAAGAAAAAGCAGATTGAAAAGGTGCGTGGAAGGGCGTGTAACATAGGGGCGTGGCTTGTGCTGTTTATCCATTGTTGACTGAACGCTTCCCAACCAACGATGAGCTGAGATTTTCACCCCTCCCACGTTTCCACACCTTTCCTCTCGTTTCCCTAACCGTTTGCTGTCAACAATGAAGGTGTCTTTAGGGGTTTACTTACCCTCCTGCGTGACACATGTGAGGCCCACTAACAGGCGGGGGCGTGCGAGGTCCTTTTCACCTTCAATGGCGCGAATGATTCGCAAACGGACTTCAAAGGCTCTTAGGTATTAGTTCCGACTTTTCCTTCAAACGGTGGGAAAATGTGGGTGGATAATACGTCGTGGTTTCGTTGTCCGAGGTAATTGCTTTCTAGGTTTTTGGGAATCTCGTGTCGTCTTATTTTCCGGTTTGACGAATAAGCGGCTAAATAAAGAGGCAAATCCGTGACGGATTGTGCGTACGGCTTTGAATGACCTCGGAGGATTCAGTTTAACGTGTTTTCAATGTGAATTAGCGATTACGAAAACGGTGTGAAAATGCCCTAAATTGGGATCGCGAATTTTCTACTGCGGCAGCAAATTATTTTTCTATTCGGTGCTCCTTTTGAGTGGAGCGAAAGTTTATGGAAAAGAGGAAGCTAAACAGTATAAGAGAGTTAACCTTGGACAAATTATATCAAAATAGAAATGGACTTTCTGATTATGCTTTAAAATATAAAATTAAAAAATAACTAAAAAATATCACTGGATCTTAAAGCAGTAATCCCCGCCGAACGATGATTTCATACTTAAAGGCTTTATATATGATTTATATGAGATATTTTAATCTTCTCGTAGTAAAAAATTAAACATATCCCCTTATTACAAAACGCTGAAAGTTTGGATCTAATTCAATAAATTTATTTTATTGATTTAGAAGTCAAGGAAATTTTTCTATTACACTCAACTTTACTTTCGATACGATAATTTTGAATTTCTAGGGCTCAACTTTCATACACTGATATTGAGTGATAAAAACAAATACTTCATTCTTCTCTTGACAAAGCCAACGCATAAACATACATCTAATATTTTCATGGAATGTTTCTAAAGATGCAAGTATTTCATAATATATAACAGTACACTGTTGGAGAAACTTTGAAGTTAAATTCCGTGCCTATAGAGAGTAGATACTCAAGAAAAAATGAAGAGAGCGTATTCACCGAAATGTGATTGCTCCTGTCCAAATACTTAATTAGATAAATTAAATGAATATATAGCAACACCTTCAATATAAGTTTGATATTTGCGGATGATTTATTAGGTCTGCGAATAGGATCATTCTAATTTACGACGTTTTCGATTTATTTTCAACGACCTAATATATTGGCAAGAATTTGCAAGTCGGCTTTGTATAAGGTTCATATAAGACGTGCTTTATATTTTCTCAAACCAAATTTTCATTGCAAAGAATAAAAGAAAGGAGTACTACAAATCCTACGTAACTCATCTTCTTTGGAATTCTTCTGAATTTTAATAAATCAATCATATAAATACTGCTTAAATCATGGAGATATAAAAGAGACGAGTAAAAAAATTATGCTATCGAATGAGAAAGTATTAAATGTGAAGTGTCAGAAATTTTTACGAATTACGAATTGCTTTAAATAATTTTTTTCCATATTTTCGTTAGGATATTCTATAGCTAAATTCAGCTCTTACTTGAGCAGAATATGTGCCGCCAACCAATCCCATCGCTTCTTTATTTTCTCTTCAGAGTAGCATTTGACAAATGCAAAGGCGGTAAAGAACTATTAACGATCCATTTCGGAAAGGGGAAAAGGGACTAAGAGGGATTTGTAAGGCAATTGAATGACATGTCATTGCAGGGGATGCTCTCACCAATCTATTGAGGATAAAGAGCGATCGCTGTACACTTTCCTTAGAGTTTAGGGCTTTTTTGTGAATCCGGAGTGAATATCGTGTCCATTCCAGTGGAATACGATTGTAGTTGAAAGAGGAATGGAAATGATTCAGTTTCAGAACAATTCAAGTATCTTCACTCATTTCTACTTCAACGTGCACATTCAAATCACCAGAAAATCTCCTACCATGCTGCATTTAGGAAGTAAAACCCGATTATGTAAATGTTACTTCTAACAATGCAGTTCCTTTTGAATTTTCAATCGTATAAATTCAACTGAAGGAGTAGAACAAAAAAAAGAAAGAATTTAAATCGTCTTTCCAAAAGAGGAATCACCATCAAATCTAATATTTGCATGTCGCTTAAAAAGCACAGCGCCTGGAAAGTATTTTCCATTGATAAGAAGACTATTACTCTTGGAATAAAATTGGGAAAGTAGATTGTAAAATAAAACGGAGTATTGAACCGTTTTCAATTATCTTCTTAATGATTTGGAATCCTTTCTTTTCGTTTTTGCGTACATTTTTACCTTCGATTAAATTATCTTTCAGATGACTTACTTTTGATAGTTGCCGATATGTGCAAATGGACACAGTGAGAATTTTTATCTTTAACACGAAGTTCATCCATTCATGGAGTTCTTTCGCGTAACCGTGATTTTTTAAATCTTGCGCAAATAAACAACAACGAATTAGATTTATTTATTTAATTTATTTAGAAGAATCTCTTCATCTGATTTAGCGGCAATGATTTCAATTCGTACGATTCACACATAAAATTAGACAATCGTATTGGCGATGACTTGTAATACATTACTAACACTCCGATATTTAGTGTAAATATAAGGAAGATTTGGTATAATTTACGAAGATGGACCATGAAGGTTTTCAGGTTTCATCTTCGTCATTTGCGAAAGAATGAAAAGGAAAAGAAACGGAAAGTGGCGATAGTGAAAGAGAAGATCAATTCTATCAAAGAACTAATATGGAATTCATTTAAACAATATTTTCCAAAAGAAGCATTTTCATCGATATAATAATGCTGCAAAAATTTTTAGATTTTATACTTACACTTTTACACTTATAGATTTATTTTAGCATACTGTTATAATTCATTCATTCTTTATGTGTGCGAAGTAGAATAAATCCGAACCAAAGAACACGTAGGGAAGTTAATCAATAAAATATTTTCCTTCCTTTCATTAGGAGAAAAAGATATTATACTTCTAACCGTTATTTCTTATCCTTACAATATGTAGTTTCTGTAAGAAATGTGGAGATATTTGTTTGAGCGATATCAAGAAGATAAATAGGTTTAAGTTGTGTGGTACTCAAGAATCGAGTGAAATATCACAATTATGACAATAATTAATTTCAATGTCGAGATGTTTTTTCCTCAATTTTTATCGTCGCATATTTAACGTTGCATACGCCTTCCAAGTTCCCTCTTTATTGCACAATGCCGAATTAGTTATTATTAGTTCAAATACAGACGAAGACTACGCTGATTTATGATTTTTTTTTCTTTGCCGTGCTATCGTATTTTACATCCAAATTCTAAATGTTGATTGTATGGTTGTTTTATACATTATTTATTTATATAATGTATATCATATATGCATATTATATTACCACAAATCATCATGTCACAAATACTTCCATTGAGTACATTTTGGAAGCTATCCTTCGCCGATATAACTGTATTTTCTGTATTAACGCTAAACCAATACAATGCAACTGCCATGGCTTTTGTTAGGACAAGAATTATCGAACAATAACAATTGGATTTCTAGACCTTTAAAATACAACTTACTCATCTAAACGAAGTTATAATCGAAACCACAGTATAACACGCCTCTTATGAGAATTCGCCAGAGGGGAAGCGAATAAAAATTAAATATCGACTAGAATCCCCCATGAATATCTCCGATGGTTGTTTTCCTGTTTAATATGACGAGTAAATCCTTCCTTTATGGAGCGCCATTTGTTATTTGGGGGGAGAACGCTGACGAAATAAATAGCGGTAACAGATTGAGTCACAAAGAGCGATTTCATCAAAAAGAAGGGAAAGTGAGGTGAAAGAGATGCAACTAAAATCCACACACATTCATATCATGCGATTCGTGTTTTCTATGAGAATCCTTCATGTTAAGCACTCTTTGCAGCGCAAGAGTTTTATTTCCGTATTATTTTCTATTCCGATATAGTGTTAATCATAATGTATTGCTGCATTGACTGGATTTTGGATCCATAGTAGTTGGCTTTGTATTATGAACAGTATTGAAATTGAATTGGTATTGCAATGTAATTTGAAGGAAGGGTAATCTCTCATCAGAAAATGGCACGATATTTTTTTTTACTGTTGTCAAAGGCTTTACAAACTAACAGATTATTTAAACAGAATATTCACTGGAAAATTTTGAAAATAGTTATTTTCTTTTCAAGATTGATTGAGCCATATTCTTCATTGAAAAGTTTCCTAACGAGAGTATCAATATAACCAGAACTGACTCTCCTAAATTTATCAGAAATATTTCGAAAATAGTGATGTATTTTGGAATGTTAAAACATTTTATCCACCAAAACTTGTATCCAAGGATACTTCTAAATTCAATAAGCTCCAACAAATGTTTATATTTCCTACGGACATAATTCTATGAGAGCGTAATAATTTTCAAAAAGAGCCATTCAAAACGTATTCATCGCCTAAAATCTGACATAAGGCTGTTTATTGAGCTGTTTACTCACCCTTCGTCCGTTTTAATTAAACGAAAGTGACCATTAGGGGTCTCGCATCAACAGCTAATAAAAACACATTGGCTCGAAGGTTTTATAATGGGGGAGGTCTCCCCAACGAGTGGCCAACGGGGTGTTCACAGAATCTCATATGTGCCTTTCTTCTGCCAACAGATCAACTCGTAAGTTACTCTTGTCCTAATATCAAATCTCGTGAGAAAATGAACGACAACCGACAGCGAGATTTATAGTGCACCCTCTTTATTGAATTAACCAAGCGAAACAGATCTCCCCTCGTCTTATCGCTAATAACCTTCGCCCGACATCATCATCGCCCTCTGCGCATCGACCCTATCCAAATATTTCTTCTCCATTTGAACCTCTTTTCCACGCACTTTAATTATTTCACTCACAAATCAAGTACAGACGGTTTTCCTGTGCAGAATTAGAGGAACCATTGGTGAGATGGATAGAATCAGAGATGTGTATCAAACGAAGTAACAGTTCTTCAGCAACAAAAACCACCAGAATGTTATGACTCGTCATTTAAGGCTATAATGCTAGAAGTTAGCATGTACAGGATACATTAAATTCCTTCGAGTATTTTCAGCCGTAGTTATAGAATTTTACTTATATATTTGATCTCTTTTTTTCAAATTAGCTATGCTATAATATATATAAAAAAACTTATTATTTTTCATATATATAGTGATAAATTTCTTACAGAACTATAATAAATACCACCAATTTTCTAATAAGAATCTTCATTCTTCCAATCGCTCCTTATATCATGATGTTAATCCTATTCATAGTTCACATAAACGATGAATACCGTAAGAAAAATTAAGACTTCTTTTCCAGTGGCTTTTTCTGTAAACATGAAAAATTGAAGATATGTTTCCTTATTATCTCCGAGTGATATCATGTCGAGCATCACAACTTTCTACAATTTTCTTTATCGCGATGTAAACAGATAAAAGAGCAACGGATGTCTTAATCGCATGTTTGATTTTGATAAATAACTTACGAAATGATAGCATTCTTTCCATACAAAGATTAACTATCACAGTTATAATTTTTACGATAAGACTAAAAGTAATCAGAGAATCGATTTGAGAAACGAAGATTTTTCCGAGCGATACTCCGATGAATGAAATTATTAGCGGAATAGGAATTTTGCTAGGAAATGTTATGAATTTCAGTTTGAGACAGACATAGAGTTGAAGTGGAGAAGCCAACTTCTAATCAATGAACGTGCATCAATATAATTAACGACCATAAATCAGAATATGTATACTAGAGACCCAATATCAAGAGTAAACATCGGTTTTATTTTTGCCTTAGATCTAATCTAGTATTTTTATATTTACTTTGAGGTATTAATTTTCTTTTATTTATTTTCCTCGAAATAATTCAGTTTAGGATATGATATTTTTAATCTTTCCGAGATTGCTAAGTATTTATATTCATTCACCAACATATCGTTTGGTTTTCGTTAAATAATTCGCATTAACAGAGCTGAATAGTATTATTATTATATCTATATTAATGGCGAATACGTACTGAGCGAGTTCTGTTTCAGGTCTAACGGATTCATTAACCTGTAGATTATACGTAATTTCCTAGTGACTAAAGTCTAATTTTAGTAACCATAACAAGAAACTTATTGGAAACACGAGACTTCAATTTATTTTTAAGAACACTTGGCCTTATTCATAGAAAGATTGGTCTATTGGCTTTTGCGTAACCATTTCTTAACAAGGTATATTTATTAAGTACTGATGGTATATTTTGGGCTTAGAAGCTGTTTATCGGAACGAATATATTTAATTAAAATTTAATAAAAATTATATTTTATAACTTTTTCTCCGCAAAAAGGTGTGTATCAATTTCAAAACGAGTCGGTGTACTTTTCATCAAATATCGATTTAAATTTTTTTGAGATGTAGAGTTTAGAATTTTTGAAAAGTACGCTCCCATTCTAAGAAACGAGAAAATAATGATTCCATGTATTCGCAGCTCTTTCTCCTGGACGCGCCCCTCAGCAGCAGCTCAGCCCCGACAGCACGTCTCCGACGTCCGTGGCACCCGAATCGACGCATCCCTTGGATTCGTCCTTCCCTCCGACGTCGCCGAGCGTGGCCGCCGATTCGACGGCCGCCCCTCCGCCGCCCGAAGAAGGAGCGGCCGGTGAATCGGACGAAGAGGAAGACGACGAAGGGGTGGAAAGAGCGGAAGAGAACGCCTCTCAAGGCGCACCTCCGCAGAAGAAACGCAAAAGAAGGGTTCTCTTCTCGAAAGCGCAGACTTTTGAGTTGGAAAGAAGATTTCGTCAGCAGCGGTATTTGTCGGCTCCGGAAAGGGAACACTTGGCCAGCATCATTCGATTGACACCGACGCAGGTTAAGATTTGGTTCCAAAATCATCGCTACAAGACGAAAAGGGCGCAGCAGGAGAAGGGGATGGTGGGCCACCCACACGGTTCTTATCCCATCGAAGGACACCCTTCGACCCTGCCGTCGCCTCGCAGAGTGGCCGTTCCGGTGCTCGTGAGAGACGGCAAGCCCTGTCCCGGCAAACCGGTGCACCCGATCCGACCCGCGGACCCCACCTCTTCGCCGCTCCGCGCGACCAACGGACTCGTCAACATGAGCGCTATGCAACTGACGGGAATCAACCCTTCTTGCATCGGAATCTCCTCCATGTCTTCCACGAATCCGATGAGCAATGCCATGGCCACTTTCTCCCATTCGCTGATGCATCAGCCCAGGTGGTGGTAGATCAGTGAAAATTATTTTAATTATATATGTAACATTCCGTATGATTTGCAGGAAGTAAACCGATACACGTCTGTACTATATGTTACCGAAAGGAAATCTATCATCTGAAGAACTTAAGGAAATTAATTGGGCGCGTCTGCTTACGATGGCGACATTTCGTTGCGAATCGTCGCTTGTGAATATCTGGTGAAAGATGTGAAAAGCAGTATTGTGAGTTATTCTGTCTGACCAAAATGATGGTGATAGATTGTATAATTATTCTTATTTCATTCCTTTCCAAATTCGTGTTAATTTATTCTATTTACAATATCACGAGTGATTAAACATTCCTTACACATTCCTCAAACTGATTTCGTTGGAATTTATCTTTTATGTCCGCTTTCCTGTGCCCTATTTGAGACTCTTAATTTAGGGTAATTATGAGTGTTTCATAGTGAGTTTTAAAAAAGCCATCGTTATATGATGACTGATGGTGGACCACTGTTCGACAATGTGTCACTTGGACTTAATGTGTAAATATGAGTGTGTATGTGTGTTATTTATGAGGGATCATATTCGGAGAATCATCCTTAAGAATGCTAAGAAAAGAATGTGGGGATCAAAAATAATTTATTGCGAGTCAAGAGTTGATTGATTTCTTGTAAAATAAGCTGTGTTAAAGCATTAAATAAAATCGATTCCGTTAATCCGTTGTCTTTTTTTGAATTTAATTAATCCAAACTCTTTACACTTTCAAAAGTTCTTGGGTTTTGATTCAAGATACAACTTGCTTTTCCTTCCTATTTATGCGATCAATATAATGATGAAATAAAATAGAAGATATGATATAACCCATCGATACAAGATCATTCCTCCGACAAAAATCTAGTATGAATGTATTATCATAATCATACGTAATTTATATATGTCCATATGATTACTTAGACGGTCGACAATATACGAGTAATTACATTATGATGCTTTTGTAAATGAAAAAATCAAGAAAAAAATATATATAATCTCTTCTTATTATTTATGCAAGCTAAAAATATTATTTATACTACGACAAGGTCATACTAATTCTTCTTGAGTCTATATAACCTCTTTCTCTACCAATATGAGCACACATGTTATTCGGGAATCCTCATAATTTATAGAGTCCAATGTTTTGAGAAGTCTTTTCGTTTAGAATAGTGTATATTATAATTTGTATAATACATATCATTATAAGATGAAACTTATAATACTGAGAGCAAAACATACAACTGTGAGCCATTTCATACAAAAATGCATGAAAATAATGATATTTTAGAAACATGAATTAATTAATGATTTAAACCAGGGGTCTCCAAACTTTCCAGCCTTAGGGCCATAGTGATTACTCCTGTAAGTTCCGAGGGCCAAAACCATATTATCATTGTTGCCGGTGGTAAAAAGTGAAATAGTTATGTTTTTATTTAAAATGTATAAAATGTTAGTTTGATTCATTTCAATAATTTGTTATTTATTATATACTGAAGTTAAATTTTCTGCATATTATACATATCTTTACTCATTACAATTCTGTGTTTCTTTATTCAACTTATCACAAAAACAATAAGCCAATAACAGTGTTATGAGTAGATAGCCCATGACAATATCAATGTAGATGTCATATTAATAATTATTCAACATAAAACTAGAATTCTTCAGTGAGCTAAATTTGTTTTGCTACAAAAAATATGTTCTCTAAAAGGAGTTTTCAAGTATGCTCTCCGCGGGCCGGACAAAATCTGTCCGCGGGCCGGATGTGGCCCTCGGGCCGTAGTTTGGAGACCCCTGATTTAAACTATTAAAAATGAGAGCTTAATTTCTTGTTTGCCTTTTCGAATTTTCTTTACCAATTTTTTCTATCTTATGAATTTCCTTTTATCTTGCTGGTTTCTAGTCTGTCTCCAGTTGCTCATTGATGGGGTTTTAACTTCCCCAAAAGAGGTTCGATTCTCGTGAGAAAATAATATTGGCTTCAATTAACTTTCCATTCCAATTATCTTAAGTCGGATACTATCATATCTGTTCACGATCTCACAGTAGAAGTTAAGGTCCGTTGACGTCACCATTTTAAATCTTAAATGTACGTTTTACTCATTAATTTGAATTATTATATTAACCTCAATCAAAAACCTATTTAGCTACATAAATACTGCCGTTTTTAATATTATTATTTGATACGTTCCGTCGACGGGTTAGCTAATATTAGTATTAAAGTCTCAATTCAATATTCAACATTACTGAAAGGTATATAAATGTTTACTATCCCTTCCTTTGAATTGCGATTTTTCTCAAACGAACGAAAAGATTGGTATTTAAAATTTTTTTATGTTCAACTTGAAGAAATTATGAAAACTGAGGAGAAATTGACTCTATCCAAAAAGTAAATCCACACGTCATTCAAATAAAGTTTTCAATTATTTAATTTCGATTTTTCTCGTCCTCGATACAGCTTTTCCCTGGAAATAACATACCTCCGAGCATGGAAATACAAGTCCCATAAACGCACGCTTTTGTGTTTTCCCAGAGGACCTTCGCCACTGTGCTCTTCAGAGTGCACACAGAGGGGAGGAAATGAGGATGACTGTGTCGGTGCGGATGGCAGACACGTGGCGGCCGATGGCTGCTTCCGTAGAATTCGATGACCGAGTGTATTCGATACGCACTTTGAGATGCGACGGAAAAACGATGAAGATTCGATTGATTGTGGGAACAGAAGTCGGTGAAAGGGTTCCGATATATATCGAAAGAAATAAATGGCAGTCTTTTGAAAAGATACGTCGACAGACAGGATTCTTTCAGCGAAAGGCTTTCTGATTATCTTCTGAATAATCGGTGAATATTTATTTTTGAATATTTTTCATCTGACCTTAAAATATAAAAATATTTTCTTTAACCGTCATCGAACCTTTTGGTTTATCAATAAAATTTAAAAAATTGACTAAAATGTCTAAACATTTTAAAAACGCGTATGTTATCCTTTAATCTCACGAAATACTTTCCTAGAGGAACTTTCTCTGTGACATGTATTTATATTACCACTATATATAAATATGAAGATAGTTTGCCACAACTCGAATCTCTAACTTGATTTGCAAGCCAAACCAATGTTGTCGAAACTTCGGCATTCGCTGAAAATGATTTTTGTCACTCTTTATTTCAATATCAAACTATCTATTTTTCGACAAACGCTAAAATCTCCTCCCAATTGCACTTTCTATTTGAGGCAAATTATTTGTGTTTTGTGTGCCTTGAAAACATTTTGGATTGCTTTCATCTATGATTGAGTGCAATTCATAAGATTCGTTAACTTATACATACTATTTTCGATCTATAAGTTTGCGTATCAGTTAGTATTTTAAGCAAATTTTACTTCACAATAATGACGAAGTATATAAATAAGTTCTTATAAAACTAAAGTAAATTTCGGATTCAAAAGGTAGATACACCTCCATCAATAAATATCCAGACTTCCCGTTTGAAAGATAGATTAGAATGTTTTCCTCTAAAATAAAGAATGGAAGTAAATGATCGTAAGCTTTTTAATGCACCAACGGTGACACCATTATCCTAAGATCTTACCTGGTTCTAAGCACGGAAATTTCTTTTGCGTAGCAGTGCCGTTGTTCAGACTAAAGGCATATCCTTTACGATAAATAATTCTGCCAGAGTCATTAGCTTGAGTTAATCGATTTAAGATCAATTCGTTGGCAACTCAGAATCAACGCAAACAAGAGGGAAATGAATGTCCAATGACGATGGTCCAAGTCTCCTTTAGTCACGGCAATAAGCTAGAGGAGGAGTCACAACAAACGAAGAAGGATATATTAGGGTGGAAAGAGAGCAGATAAATGGAGTAACAATAGGGTGTGGGCAGGTGAAACAGACGGAGCGTGGGAGCGTGTGTTTGAGAGCATCTGCTCACTCACTTAGCGAGTCGAGCGTTTTGATTGCTCTCGTGGAGAATCAGACAAACCAGCACATCGACTCGAGAGAGGGTTTTATTGAAACCTGTAGTTGTGGCGTTGTTTCGAAAACCTTTTCTATTGTCTTTTGATCTTACAGAAATCGTTCAATGGATCTATAATTGAACATCGTCTAAATTAATGAAAACATTCCTCAATCTGTGGTATTACAATTGAAAATTGAACGACTTATTTCTTTTGTAATGTACGCAAATATCTTATAAGTTCTTCTGATTTTGATGGTCGATAAAGAACCAAAAACAGTAGAATCTGCCTAATATTATTCTGAAACTTTCTACGGACAGTACGCATTACATTGTATATATTTATCCCCCTGACAACACTTATACTGAAAAGTGATACTTCATTATCCGCAACTCGAATATCACCGTAATTATGTTTGAATTTCCACATTTTCTCTTCCATTTTCGATGATAAGGAACACTCAAATTATTTGTGGTTCAATAATTTCTTTCCTTTTGTATTTACTCTTGTATTACCTTTCGCAGTATTTGTAAAACACATTCGATCGAACGGAGTGTGGTTCAAGATATGGATCTTTTATTTTTCAATTTCTAGATCTCTAGTTGGCACACCTATATTCAATTCACGGTAATATTTATTTATTTATTTATGGAGGCGAGATCGAGACCAAAAACTCCCATCTTTTGCAAATTGAAAAGAGAATTAATAAAGATTGATTACCATAGGAATTATACGAAAAATTTAAATAGATATAAATACCTAAAAAAAACTTACGAAAAAAATCCATTGCAGGAAAATGCCCGCAATTAAGGGTGGTGTGAAAAACCTGTACAAACCTACAGATAGAAGTAACTAAAAGAATAAATAAATGGAAGAGATCATAACATTGAACTAAAAAATATTAAAAATAATAAAATAATTGTTACAACAAAGAAAATAAAAATCCCATAACATTATAAAATCCAATACAACATTTGGCAATTATGCACTAATGGATTCAATCGCAAACTTTTTCGTGAGCTACTCTTTACGTTAGAATGTCACAATTTTCTCATAATAGTTCTCAGAATTGAATTACTCATTTAACCTCTTATGAAAAACATGCTCATTCAGACATAATTTTCTCAAACCACGAGCACAACTATCTTTTTGATTAATATTTTTATATAAATATATGAACTTCGTATTTGTATTCCAAGCATCATTTGCTTTTCTACTCAAAATGATCTCCAAGTCATTTATTATTATCTACGAACGTCCTTCTTAAAAACGAGCATTATGATTACTATTTCCAGTAATAGTTATGTGAAGAGATTCTAATGGCATTGGACAAAGTGTGTCTACCGTTTACAATTCCCTCATTGTCTAAGCAAGTATCCACACTTTTCAGTGTTAACGAGATTCCCATTATGCGTTTCCATCCCAACGGGAAGATTACTTCAATAGCCAGTAAGTCACCTGCAAAGAATGGGATGTGTAAAACAACGAACACTATCATGAGCTTTATTGACGTACCGAATTCTATCCAAAAAAGAGTGAAAATACTTATTCGTTCTAAATTAACGCTCACGACATTTATCAGTCGCGAAAATAGTGTTTCTTGGGTGAAGGAATCACAATTTCACTTATTCTCGCTGTTCAAATACTTTGTAAGGCGCTGATTGTAAAAAAGGAAAACTAGTTGCCACATGGATAATGAAGGTTTGAGTTCGTCTCAAATAATAATATTTTGCATTAAGAATTATCGTTATTTCATTTTAACGAAAGGAAATAATGATAATGATAATGACAAAACTCGTAAATTAGATGCTATGTCAACCAGGTATGATTAGCAAGGAACTTGTTTGAATTATGTGGTATAAGATTACATTCTAAAGAGGAAAAGAGTGAAAAACTCTTATTCGACGCACAATAAGTTCATCACAGCTGCTTTCCTCTCATTCGAAGTTCCCTTGCCACGCCCACCTTACACCCCACCTGACAAATATCGATCGCATAAGGCGCCATCTCTTTATTCATTGGATGACTTTTAGTGAAGACTTATATTTATAACAACTTCTTCTTGAAATTATAAACGAAACGCAATTTAATAAATAATGCGTTCATAATCCGTCTATTTACGGTGAGACAAACATTCATAATGCATCATTGAAATCAATTAATTTTAAATCGATTTGGCTTCTATAATATCGACTAATATTCTCTGAACAAGTACTCTAAAGACATATAATAATGAATAATTACAAAAATCTAAAGGTTTGAAGAACTCGGTTAGAATCGGTGCACGTACCTTCCACCTGCTAAACTTCCATTACACTCCTTCGGACAACCACTTACTGCATAGATTTAAAAATCCTTATTACGTCGAGTGGAACTACGCAGAAAGTAATCAGGACGTTGGCTTATTTGCTTATTCGAGGCACATTCGGTTGAAGCCGATTTGGACAACAGGGGAATTGGAAAATCTGTTTCGGGAGGAATTACGATGGGACGGAAACAATTTTGGAAGAATTGGTTGGAGACGGAAACTCGTCGAGAAAGGGAAAGACAGAATTCGACGGATGCAGACCGTAAGCAATATTCATGAGATTTACCATGTTCGTGATCGGGAGGGGAGCACTCTGTCCTTCAGCCTCCCCTCTAATCTTCGAATCTAACAAAGTTGTGAACTAATCGGTCGCGATAAACAAGCGTAACTTGGGGTCTCATACAGCGCATAAGTGAATACTTTGGCACGTGCCTTCATTCGGCAGATTATCGCGTCATCATGAGAGTTTTTATGAAAATCATTCTAACGGAGTTTTGATAAATTTCGGGACTGGACTCCATTTTAATATTCGTTTTCGGTCTGTTCTGTAGTTCATACTGTTTAGATGCATTTAATGGATTTTAAAAAAATTCTGGGATGGTAATATTCGTTCCGAAAGCCTATAAAGTTTTCTCGATGGCCGTCTCTCTTTCCAAAGAAGTTTGTTTTCACAAATGCGACCCTCTTTGCGATAGGGTTCCTTATGGTGGACAGACTCAACCGAGCGCAAGGGACAGATAGCGCCGATTGACCACGAATAAACAAGGTCGTTGCCATCAATAGAAAGCCATTGCAATAGATTACCTTTTTTGCCGATCGGGGAGGGACAAAAAATCATCGAGCAAACAATGAAAGAAGGGGGGAATAAAAGACTTTATTTATGGCCTCGGATTCCGTATGCAAGAATCCGGAATCAACTATAATTCGTTCTTCCCATTTCACCTCATGCACTTTTATTAGCTCTTTCCTTTCTTCTCCCTCCTTCAAGTTTTCCAGTTTCTACAGGAAATCTTACTTCTAATCCTAATTGAGTTTCATTCAGGCTTTACGGCTGTTTTCCTTATAATATAAATTGACTTCTTACGAGGAAGACTTTTTGATATTCTTGTATTCACTTTGTTGGAACTGAAATTTGCTTGAGTCCATTTGAACTTTTTTCTATTTATCTCAATTCTTAAGGTCTCTCTTTTACTTTTATCTCCGAACTACTAATACGAGAACATATTTAGAGTACCTTCTTGAAATAACTTTCCTCATAAACTTTTCTTCAATGAGATTCACTTGCTTTTATTAAATATTTCCCTAAGATTTTTAAATGTCGAAATTTTCTAAACTGAGTTGAACAGTTTAAAAAAAGCTCGCGAAGCGTTTTTGAGAGTGTATTCAAGTAACGGAAGATGTAATTCAACAGAATTTCCATTGTTGATCTGCAATCAATTTCTTGAACGCACTTTCAACGTGGTGTGCGTCGGAGACTTATTGTTATCGTAAGACTACTTTATGATCTTGTTTCAGAAATGCAGTTTGTCGTCATCTCTTCAGAAATTCGATATACTTCAAAAAGAAGGTGCCGACACGATCGAGAACAAATTTATTGATACAAGATCTCTCCATTAGATGTCGAAGAAATTGAGACTTCAGTTGCATGTTTGGATGGCATGTTTGTTCTCGATCGTGACAGGATGAGAACTCCAAGTGGCTCTTTCGAAAGGGACGATGAGTTGATATGGTGGAGCAAGATGTTTCATGCACATGCGGCTCCTAAAGTGTGCTTGTACAAGGTACGTTAAGGACGTTTGTTTAATGTACTTCATTAGATGCCATCTATATAATAATCGATAAAACTTCTTTTGACGATTATCGACTCATCGTAAAACGAAACATGCTGAAGATCAAAAGAATTTACGCTACTGATAATAAAAGTTCTTTTTTTTTATTTGTAAAATTACAACAAATGTTTTATCAATTCATGCTCGACGAATTATTAAATAATTATTTTTCTATAATAAAATGATCGAGACAAAATTCATCGTTAAATGATTGAACAGTGAATATAATATATCATTAATACACAATTAATGCACAATAGAAACATAAAACAGAAAATAATCAATAATGGGTATGAAATGATAGATATTTCTGTGTTCATCAGAATTTTCCTGCAAATCGCTTTCTCATTGAACATTTTTATTTCTTTTTCTAAAACTATCTGCTATTGACAAGATTTCTCTCTCAGTTCTTAGTGCCGTAGTTTTTGCAAAACTCGATTCCCTAATTTATTCGAAACGCATGAACTCTGACCTCTTCGAGATGATTAACAAAGGAGAGTGGGTGAATGGAGAGTGGGTGAAGAGGGTAGCGCTGACTTGGGGAATAAAAGGGGAGATGAGTCGGAAATTGATCGGAATTGCACCGGAATAGAGGGATGCAAGAGGAAGTCCCTTTTATGAATTATTTTTTACGTCCTTCCTCCATCTATCTCCTAAAGTGACCCATCGCTCCCAAGATTGAGGACGAAAGGCAATACTTTTTGGGGCGATAAAGCATTTCCCCGATCGAATGGTCTGTAAATCCTCCAAGCGAACAATATCGAATCGTAAATTTCCTAATTGTGTCCAATGCGACCTGAAATTTTCATTCTAAAAATGCTTACTTTTTAAGATTAAATATGAAATTGCCGAACTAATTACTAACTTTTATTCCTCTAAACCTTCATTATGAATTCCTAAAAGTCAATTAGGTGATGAGATTACTCCTTGTGACTTAATAAAGACGATATAAATATAATTGAAGAACTATCTCCGAAAAGGAAAGAATAATTTAGCCTTGGTTCATATATCGATTATATGAAATCGCGTTTCAATAAATGAAGACGCAGTGTCTACATATTTCACAGACGATGTCACGTCCACCATAATTCACATACGTTAATGGGTTCATCGATTCTAAGTAATATTTGCTGTGTTATTAAAACGAATGAAATTCCTTTATAGCTGTGGGTGAAACTTTAAGTAGGTGGATTCCAAAAATAAACGAAAACTTTGATCGAGACATTCATAAAATAAATCTTACATAAAAGTTACCACTTCATCATTGTAAAACTTTAAGCAAGGAAAGAATTTCTATTATCTGAAAGAGAGAAGATTCTCAAATGTTTTCGCAAAATGTTTTAGAAGTCTTTTTCGGGAAATCCCCTTCTTTCTGAAACATTTCCTAATTCTCAGAAACTTCCTTGAAAATCGTTGCAGTCCACGTCTTCTGCAGATACGTCCTTCGCAGCGGGTGCGGTCAGCGTGGGTCCAAACGATAGGAACAACACCTAAATGACGTGATATTTAAATTTCGCAGCGTTTGAAATGAATCCTTGTGGAATGGTGATTATTTTAAAATTTGAGTAAAAAATGAGAAAATTTGATTCGAGAAAAAATAATTCAAACAAGAAAATTATCATTTAGTATGGTTTATAATTTAACATATGAACATAAGTACAAAAAAATCTCTTGTCTCCTAAGAACTCTAATTACTTAAATTGCGAAGACTTCTGATTTTCTGAAACTAGTTTGCGTTAGTAAGCAAAGATACTGAAAAGGTAACTTTTAAACACTTTTTCGTCTAAAGAGGTTCATATGTACTCAACTGACTGCATTTACTCTCCGATATTTTTTCAAACTTATAAGTATGTTTATATTAAGTTGATATGAATACCATTTGAGGAGCTGAATAGGTTCCGTGCGGTACTCGGTACGTAAACGAGGTATATAAAGGAACAAAATGTTCTCAAATGACTTCCGAAATACTTCGTTCCACTAACGGGGGCGTATTATTTTGACTGCACGCTACGACGGCCGAGAAAGACGTGTGCGTTATACAAAACATTTATCCGGCAGATGATGATTAACGATGCGGGAGAGCTTTTAGAGGCGCCTGAATTACGTCACTCAGCTGTTGATGGGGAAGAAAGCAGAAAAATATTGAAATGGTTATTTTCAAAGGCAAATTGCTTAGTGGCTTACATCAACAAAAAAGATCGAGGGAACATTTCTCTTCAGAGGAAAAAGTACGCTGAAACCAACTAATATCAACGTAAAAACCATTATTGATAAAAATTCTGATAACTTAGGACATGAAGGAAATTTCGGAAGATCAAGATCTTTAAATGTGTAGTTTGTTCTTGTTTTAATACAATTTAATATTTATCATTTTATATTTCTTGGGTTTTTTACTTTTAATTTTATGATTTATTTTCGTCAATTTTATATTACTTAAAAAAGGTTTGTTTTTATGTATAAGATATCATCGATTAAGAAGTTTTATAAGTTGATCACATAATTTTCAACCAAATATAATTACCGAATATCAGTGTCATTCATTCAAATTAAACTTAATCTACCGAAAAAGTAAAAAATAGGCAAGTTAGATACTTTAATTAATATTATTGATACTTGAAAGTTCAACTTTAAGCTGTCGAATCTTAATTAATGAAGTTCTAAATGATATTTCGTAAAAAATGACTTCAAATCCTTTTCGGAATGATCATGATGTATATTATCTTATGAATACAGTATTAAGATGGTGAATATAAAATAGTAGTGAAATATCATCACCTAACGAGCTTTACCTTTAGTTTGCAAACCATAACAAAAGGGTATAAGATGAGTAAAAAGGGGGAAGTGACATTGGGAGGTTATGAAAGGTGTCAAAATTGGATTCATCCCCTTTTAGATACACTTATTGTGACTGACAGCTTTCAGAAAGAGAGCGTTGTCGCTTACGAAGCAATTCATTCAAAGGTAAATTGATATTAATAGATAAAGAGAGAATAGGGAGAGTTTTTAGCGAGAACTAGTTTTCATCCTCCGCCTTGTTTACTACCTCACGTAATCATCCATTTCCAAATTATCCTTTTTTTGTTTTTCACAATATCTATTTTCTACATAATTATTATCCTTTGAAATGGAACTTGATGAAGTTGCAATGACGCAGAGCATTAAAGCTTTCGCATTACAATTAATATAATAGATTTTTAAAAATAGGAAATATACTTTCATTGAAATCGGGTATCTAGCATATAAAACTTCTCAAGCTTTTCCTATCATTTACTGTATAAGATCAATTTATCGATTAACTAAAATATAATTATCTAGAGGTTAATTAGAAAGACCATCTTTTGTTCTCTTCTTAAGTATCTCCGTTCAAACAATATCCTCATCAACGACATATTTCAGGAATTTTATGAGATTTTCAGAGATTTCAAAGTATATTTCCAGGAACATCTGCAGCAATTCGTTCAGGTGTGAGATGACTCTTTGAACCAATATGAGATTGGAAAACGTAGAGTATTTTTATTTCTATGACGCAATAATAAAAAATATTTCAAATTTCTAAATTTAATGGATGCCTAATATTATATCTTAATGTGTCACAACTGAGTGGTCCGTGCATATCCTTCATTCATTGTACAGTCGTGGATTGATTTAAACATCTAAGTTCATTATCTTAAATCTAATCAAGAGTACGACTTTACCCTACAATCCTATATATTAGTTCAAACATGAAAAATATCTCTTTTTTAACAGAGAAAAATATCAGAGGGAAAGAAGTAGATGGCATCGAAAGCTGAAGACACGAGGATGAAAAAGACAAATGCAAAAGAGAAGGATGAAATTGGGGTGTTTTGAAATTCAAACGTAAAACCCAGAAAACATAAGTCACAAAGAGAGCGAAAATGTTCTACTTGGCTGAGAACGGAAGGCAGAGAGTTATGCGGTTTCCTGAGAGTGCAGTAGAGCATGCGTCCGCAAAAGGGAAACTATCAATTATCATATTCCCGCACTCTCCTCTTTTTGCTCCTCTTCAAACTTATCTGAGGCTGTATTAGACATACGAAAAAGGTGAAAACAAATGAAAGGCGCTACGCGTAGATTGATTTTTTATAACGTTAATATGTTATGTTTGTAAGAGAGATTTTATTTCGATCAGAACTGATTAAATACTTATTTTAGAATATCCAAAGATCATTTAACCACCGTAATTCATTAAAGAATAATCATGATACAGAGAAAAATAATAATAACATAATAAACAGGGTGGAGTATTCTGATACTAAACAGGTATATATAATCTACACTCCATCGCACCAGAATAGAGAATCTCAATAATTTATATTTTCCACATCCTTTTTTGTCATTAATTAAATGTCTACTCGTTCTTTTTTTCAACATTGATAGCATCATAAAATGGATGGAAAGAACCATCTCGTGTTTTATGGGAGCGACCGAAAGTTCTCATGGCTTTCAATTGTGAGGTAATGACGTAGGACTCTTAAATGAGACTCGTAAATGATAATTATGTGCATTTTCATAACGAAGAAGATGAAGTATCCTTTCTAAATAAGCGAATCCTAATAACGAAATCAGACGAAAGAATTATGAACTACTTTGTTACCGTAATCTTCAAAACGCTCCTTTCTTCTTTATAATTTTTTTCTAATTGTGAAACCAATTTTAAATTAATTAAAAGATATCACTCACACAAAGTGTACTTTAAAATATTTACGACGGAATGAGAGTGACAAAAATATTGGGTTTGAATGATTTGAAAAGAGTTCATTAAAATTTACACGCAAAAAAAGGAATTATTAAAGAAAATATTTTAACAATGCATAGATGGCTTTCGAATAAAAAATATCCAGTTTAAAGGAAACTTATATACAAATTTTCCAATGTAGAAGTAAATGAATTAAAAGTGTTATTTTTAGAAATAATTGAAGTGCATGTAGAAAAAACATAAATGGATAATAAGCGATAACTTTAATTTAAATATTTTCAAAATTTTTTATACATAAGTTTATCATAATTGATTCGATTAGGAATAATAAGTTTTTCTTACAATGAGTATTAGTGTTTTGATGGAGTTCTTCTTTCAAAGAATACAATAAATTCAGTTTAATTTTTCTCTTTAATACCACAAGTCTCTTTAACACGTATTTTGGTAGGTTCATTGTCACGTAATTCAATCGTTACCCCTCAGTAAAGCTATTTGTGTTATTATGTTCGCTTTTCCAATAAAGGTAAAGATCATTATTTCATCCGCCTTCATTTGTTACCTTTAGCAGTTTCTTTACCGTTCGGCCCTTGAGAATGGACATATCTGAACTGAATTTTTAAGGGACAGATACGCAGGAGAAGTGAATAATTGAGGTTTTTTATTTTTACACATCTATTTTTTATTATTCCGTGTTAAATTTTCTCAATTACATATAGTATATCCATTATAAAAATACATTCAAATTAAAATATTTGGAAACAATAATCTGAAAATTAAATTTGTAACTGCGTAGATGAATTTGAATTTGATTGTAACGATCATATTTTCAGAATTTTCTGTAATCCACTTTTGTTGTCTAAATATAATAATATACGGGTAAACGTAAGAGTTATTACTTATTGAGCGATTAACATACAGGAATTTTCTTTGACTTTGGATTCAGTTTACTTTGCCAAGTATTGTTATCTTAGGAAAACGAATAGAGAATCCTGAAAGTATTTAGAAGTGGAAGGAATTGTTGCCATGTCCACGAGATCTCAAAATACATCAGGGGCCTTCAACCAGGGATACTTCCGACGGTTTAGTTTGTGATTTATGTTTTGCATTATCATGCAGGTCTCTTTTACACCGCTAATGGATATACAATGCAACCTCTCGGCTAATGGAGAATCGGCCCACACACATTACGGCGTCCTCAGAAAAACTAACGAACGCTGCTTCAGAATAAACTGGATGTGTGGCCCCCAATCCATAACTCGTTAAGCGATAGTTGAAACTCGTGAGAGCAGATCTGAACACTATTCGAATGTAAATTCAAACTTTTCAATTTTCATGAGAAAGAAGATAGTGGAAGAGAGAAGAAGAAAACTACTGAAAGATAGGTAAAATAAAAACATGGAGCGCACCTTCAAACGGATAAACCTCATAACTTCAACAGCGAGTGAACTAGTTAATTTAACTAATCAGTGACGCATGTTAATAATGCTAACTTATGCTCTTGATTCGCTCCTCGAAATTTTCAGTGAATGTTGCGAAGGATCGTTAAGGTTCCTAAACACTATCACTTTGAACTTACAAATACACGTGAATAAAAATAGAAGATCTTGGATTTTATCAATTATATTTATTGTCCAGAGGATTTCAAAGGGAAATTTAAAATTCTACAAATAAGCTTAAAAAGCTATATCTCCATTTGGTTATTCACGAAGTATACGAGTATAAATATACAATATCAAACTAATCCTTTCATAATACACAATATGTTGCTTTTTTACCTCTAAATTACGTAAACAATCGAAATAAATGATGGAATGTTAATCACTGCATTAAATTGCATAAGGCTCGTACTTTAAGTAGCACAAAAGTCAAGTAGAATCACATTAGATATTTTTAAAAAATTGTCATACTGAGTTTCGTTCATTCTAATTGCTAAGATTTGAAGAAATTGTCATGTTAGCTAATACGTAAATTCTACCCTGTATGGTACACCATAATGATTCCTCGAATGTATAAGCTTTTGTGTAATTATTAGGTTTATGGTGAAGAAACAAGCATAGCCTCAAAATTTAAAAATAAAACTGATTTCTAATTAATTTTGAAGTTGAACGACATAAAAAGAGCGAAACGATAATTGTGCTCTTATTTATATTCTCTCTACATTTACGAAGTAATCGATTGCTCTAGAATCTAAAATTTGAGAGAAATAATAGTTTTAAAGATACAAATGAAATAGGATATTTACAGAAAGAAACTTTTGAACTTTAAAGTGGACAAATTCTCAATGGATACAAATATTCAATTTATAAGATTCGTGAATCCAAATTAATTAATATTAGTCTATAAAATGAATGTAAAAATCAATAATCTTTTAAAGATTAAATTTTCTCCGATCAATCGACTCCATTAAAATGAAACCTCACTTTTCACTCCAGTTTATTCTACACGCCAAATTAAATGCATATTCTATATATTTATTTTATTTTCTTAAATAATTTTTAGAAAGATTATTGCAAATTTATTTCTATATAGATCCACCGAATCGATTGAATATCGAATTTTTCTGATATGATTTTCAATGTTTTTATATCTCAATAATAATTAAGAATAAAAACGAAAGTCAGTATCTTAAAATTCTTGTCTAATTTGAAATGGTAATCAATCCTTCAATGTACCTAATAATACTAAATATCCCTCAAAATTAGTTTCGAAAAGCTTTTCTGCAAAGGTTTAATTGGCAAGAAACCTATTTCCAGAGGTGTGAAGGATAATGGCTACATGTGTCAGCTTCACAGTGTGTCCATCGATGGCTCCGTAAGCACCTTTTTAAGTAAGCGTGAAGAATATTCAAAACTCCGGTAAACATGTATAGAGAAAATTTGGGAAGATTCGAAGGAGGATGTATTTGAAAGGATTTGTGTGAAAGGCAGATCACGTGGTCAGTGGAGCGGAAAATGTCTTCTAATGGCGGAGGACGGGTGCTGTGAAAAGACTGATGAATTGCCGTATACGTTCTGCAGGAATCTCCCACTGTTATTTACTAAGGAGATGTTGGCAAACACGCACCTGGAAGTATTCCTCAAAATGTATCCGCTGGAATATTCTTCTGGAATACGATCCGAGGGCTTTTCTGTAATCCTCATTTTGAGAAAACTAACGTAAATAACATCGCGTTTTTGCACCAATTTCATGTCCAGATGATGACAACTTTATTCTCTTCGAAAATGATATATCGGAGGCTTAAAAATGACCTTTTCAATCTGCTTTAATTCTTTAGAATTAATCTTCTATGAAAATCATAATCAGCCATCTGGCGAGAAGAAAAAGGAAGTGGATGCATTATTTTTAGATTTTGAAAGTGTTTAACAAGGTTCCTCATCACAAGTTCTAATTCAATTGAAAAGTTGCTAAAATAAATGGCGAAATAGTAAAGTTTAAGGGGAATTTCTTCAGAATTACCATGACAATATTTTGAGGATTACTCGTGTGCTTGAGGACAAAGAATAGGTGTAAATCGCCTATCAAAAGGATAGGTGATTCAAATAAAGAAATAGATTACCAAGAAATATAAAGAAAAGATCTTCTTGGAGAATCCATGACATACAGGTCGTTCCGATACAACACGGAATGTGAAGACTATTTAAAGCTTTATTTCTTCCGAAGAAAGTAAGCGAAAATAATCAATTATGATGGAGTCACCTTATATCACACTATGACAAGTGGGCGTAAGGTTTCATATATATATATATATATATATATATATATATATATATATATATATATTGATTATCTCTGGTATTAATAAACAATTGACATATTTACGTAGATAAAAAAAATTGCAATGAATGATCCCAAGAACAATTTTCTGCAATTTAAAATATATACAAAATAATGAGAAATTCAATGCACAAAGACCTTCAGTATAACGACACTGAAGAAATAATAAAAGTTAAGTATTAACATCGAATCGTAATAAGCATTTTTGTGATCTTAATCGTAGAAGAGTTGAAAAAAGCGGAACTTCATATAGAATGGGGGAGTGTGGTATCACTTCCGCTTTCCGGTTGAATGGCTCCGAAAAGCAGAAGATAGCTCATGTCCATCCAAACACGTCCCTCGTTTGAACCCCTAACGACTAGTCTTACCTCCGGACCCACCACAGTCAAAGGAACAACGAATTGCTTTCACACCCGGACCTAAGCCCGAGCACACACACTTCGAAAAATCCCTCGCACACCGAATGAAATTTCCTAATGTCCCGTGAAATCTCTTTTGTCCGCCGGCGACCGCAAGTTAACTACGTCTCTGGAAGAAAGGGAGCGTTTTTGTGTGTACATACATGCAAATCCCGTATTTTTGCGGGCCAATGAACAACCTTTCTGACTTCCGTCCGACATTCCAAAGTAATCCTCCGATATTTTTCATTTAATCGTCGAGGAATTCTTCATTCCAAAGGACGGCCTTTATACGAATTCATCGAAGTCTCTTTTGTTTTTCTTCGGTGGCGACTGATTTAAGAGTTTTTTCCACTTTTCAACCGTCAATAGATTCCCTTACGCGGAAAGAAATTTTCGAGAAATGTAATAAATATTTCGATTCACAAGAAAACAAGAGAAACTAGCAGAGCGAGGAAAACCCCAAGCATTTCGAATATCTAATAAATCTACGTAACATAAACCCAATTATTTACATTTAAGGAAGCGTAAAGGGTTTTGTTTTTCCTCACTCATTTCAATCATTCTATTTCTCAAAACATTAAACATTATCCCCTTAATCTCGCGAAACCAACTTATTTTATTCACACTTTTCCAGCAATTCTATGAGTTCTATCGAAACGTAGAAATATGAGGCAACCACGAAAGAATGTGTAACGTACCACCAATGGCATACAAGAATCTTATGAATGGGTTTCAGGCCCATTGAGAAAAACTTTCACACCACTGACCATTTTCCCTTTTTCGCAACCTATTTAACCCCCATTTCTCCCAAAAGGATTTTCCTCCTTTTATACTCTTAACATTCTTCATTCCCTTCAAAATGGACCTTTTCTGCTTTTATTAATATTCTTTGTTAATTTTTACGTTCGACTTGGAAATTGAGGTACAAATTTACCTTATTAAAATATTTTGTGAATAAAGACAAGAAATGTGATATTGTCCTCTACTTTGAACAAAATTGTGCCCAAAATATTTTCGTTTGTATACAGTGATTGATAGAAAATATTATTATGGTATTCAATTTCAGTTATAATTGATGAAATCGCTTTTAAACTCCAGTTGTATGTGGAGAACATGGTAACATTTTACAACTTAACAAAATACTTTTAATTAATCACGAAATACTTTTAATAATTAATTTTAATTATTTAATTTAATCTTACAATCTTCACAATCACTTCACTTCACTTAATAAGTTTATATTGTTGGAAGACGACCATTTTAGAGGGATTCGAAGTTCGTGAAATTCTAGGGCTTCCGTAACAATTCTTTTACCTCAAATTCTGTTGTCATATCATCAAAGGAACTATTTTCTGTTTAAGTGATATTATTTTTAAATTAATTAAAAAGTTATTACCCACTTCATCTAATGCAAATAAATTTAAAATGAATGAATCTCAAAAATATTCTGGTTTAATGGAGATAATTTAATATAAATTATGAGACCTTAGAACCATGTTATAAGACTTAAGTATCAAGAAATGATATTCTTATCCCGAAATATTCCTTGATGATGTAATATTTCCATAATTTTCGTTCATATCCTCAGACTCTTTATATTTCATTGTATTTAGCACATAAATACTATCTACTAGGAATTTACGTCGATTTTTTCTCACCAACTGACCTAAAATCATCCATTACAGTGATATTCTCTATTATATCGGTCACACTTTTCATAACCACCTGATTTCATTTCCTATGATTCGGATTCAATTCATAATTTTCGTTTCTAGTCCTTTCATTATCATTCAACGCCGAAATTTCACTCAATTGGTTAGTGCTGCTCAATTGCAGCTGTTAGAGATCTTCTTCTTAAATGCCATCGTAATATTTGATTTATATACATATGCCTCTCTTTCAAAGGTATTCCAGCAACAATTAATTCTTCTCTTCACTCCATTAAATCCATACTCATTTGTTTTGCTGAGATCTCATGAATCCCCTTAATGAAACTCTGAATCTCTTGTTTGGGCCGAAGACGCTCTTATGTTGTCAAACGTTGAGCCAATAACTCGATGTCTTTAAGAAAACATCCGATGACGAGTATGCATTTTTTGAGCGCGAATACGAATTGTCAAAGAAGTGATCAAATTAGAAGATCTAATAAAAGTTAAAGATAGGAATTTTGAAATCAACAGATAAATGTACAAATGAACATTTTTTATAACATTGGCAAAAAGAATTTGTTGGTAATACGCCGTGAGATGAATGAATTCGACTTGAAATACCGCAGTAAATGTCAAACATACATAATATCACCGTCACACGTTTATCGTTGAGGCCCCGGAAATCTGTCGGCAGCCTTTGGTGAGGAATTCGTCCTAAAAAAGTGTCCTTGGGAAGCGATTTTTAAAAAAGGAGAGAAGTAGTATCAATCGAAAGGAAGCGATCCACAAGAAACGCTTTGAGGGAAAATCCGCGATGGACGGAGCACCGGAAAGGTCGCAACGTCAATGAATATCCGGTGGACGACAATATGTCTGAAACGTCCACGGACGGCGTGTCGAAAGAGCAGAGAAAGGACAGCGGAAGGGACTTATGGCCACGGAAATGATTCCTCAAGATCTGAATTCGGCAAAATCGTCTTTGGTACTAACATACCGACAACGTTGTAAAGTTATTCTCTTCGGAACAGTGCGCGGCTCCTTACGCCTTCCCTTTATGTGCTGACCGTGTGATAGAGCGTCTCGTAGCTTTTACACGAACCTTTCCTCTGTTGAAAAAATCAATAAATCTTTCATCGTATTTAATGTACAAGAAGTACGATTTTGTTGATAATGGATAACTTCCAATTAATTATAACAATAAACTAACTTAATTTTGTAGTTTTCTTAAAAATTCGTTCTACTAAATGGTAAAGAGTTTTGATAGATTCATTTCACAATCTCTCATATCCGGTTTATTGAATTCGTGTCGAAATATTAGCGAACTTTTGAAAGCTCTTCAATACGTCGATTTCCATGAATTCGACGAGTGTACCAGAATAACATTATCTGTAACAATACGTATTTATATCTTTCAAATAATTGGAATGTTTTTTATTTAGTCCGTCTATATTGTTCGTAGCCTTTCTTAAACGTAACTTCGCAATGGGTTACTGAAAACATAAAAGATGATATTAATTGCAATCACCCCAAAAAGAAAGAAAAAATCCTCTATACTCTATAAAGGAATACAGTACAAGTTTATCAAATAATCGATATTAATGGTGTGAATTTAATTTAATGATGCTAAAAATAAAAGTGACAATTAAAATAAATATCGATTGAAGCAAATCTTGCTTTATATTTGAATACGTGTAATTGTAATGACTTTGAGTGGATGTCAATAAATAAATACTAGCGAATAATACTAAATGAGATTTATTATGCATTTTGATTTCGATAGTAAAATAAAGAAATCAAATAAGAATTGTACGAGAAAGATTTAATACCGTGGAACATTCTGTTCTCAACAGAAAAAATAACCTCTTTCGGAAATTGGAGATGATTGCTTCCTTTTATTTCCAGACCATTAACTATCATCTCATCTTATTCAAAATAGAGTACGTTCAGTCCAAGCATAAAAACCTAATCGATTTTATTACTCGAATGAATACTGAACTTGATAATTATTTGTTTAGGACATAAAATGTTATTCTATAAATTTTCCGATTTAAATTTGAGAGAAATCGAAAAGTGTACTTTCAATGAAAGCTCTTCAGCACAATGAGGAGTTAACATTCCGTGAATTGACTTCAATGATCTGTTCCGGAACAGCCAATAGTTCGGAATTAACGAGGTAAAGCGTATTATTCGCCACTACGCATAAATCGAGCTTTAAAAACTTAGGGTCTGAAAGAACGCTTAGCAATGTTAGATAAGGATGGGTCTCAATTGAATCACCATCCCCTTCCTTCCGCTCTCACAAAAGGCCCACCCTATGCTAGGGCCATCTATTTTCATTATTGTGAAACTGTGAGCAGATGGAAAGCGTCCCGATGCCCTCAACCCCCTACTAAGTGACGTACCCTTTTCGACCCTTCTTCATATCACTGCGATCTCTTTATTACGACCACTGAATGTTTTATGGACATTGAGGTCTTTTGATTTAAACGACTGCGAATACCACGAATAGAATCACATGTTTTAGGAGAGCGAATTAATTGCATTTGCTGCTGATGATTGCGTATTTGAATAACATTAATTTGATTCAAAACAAAGAATACTTGAAAGCTAAAATAATGAGAAGGCCGTAGTTTTAGTAAGGTTCTTCAATAACTGTCTCGTTGCAAAAATATCAGAAGAGATGAAAATGAACAAAATTAACACAGAGATAGTGATTGAACTCTTTTAGTTCAAAACGTGTTTGAAAATACATTTGAGATGAAACCATATCTAAGTTACTAATGTACATCGAATTAAACAGGTGGATTTGAGATCTTGAAAACGATTTCAATGAAATTAAAGCAGTATAACATGGTTTATCCTATGAAAATGCACTTGGAAACGTAGATAGATATCTGAATAAATATTCAACTCTTCCCCTATTTTTATTCTGTTCTCAGATTAAGTACGGCAGTTTTGTCGGGTTATTATAACCGTATGAAGCGGAGGAGTATATCTTTTGGAAAGTACTTGGTCCGCATCGCAGTTTATTTACCCGAATGTTATCTATTTAACACGTCTATTTTTTATGTTCCAGAAGTACTCGTAATGAAGTGTTAACACTCGCCGAAGGGAACGGAATTGCTGAGTAGTTTCACTTGCCCAAGAACAAATTCTACTGCCTGTATCAATTGGGAAATAAAGCGGTGTGAGATGCCCTTCCCAGAAGTAATTTCGCTGAACCCTCCTACGGCGCACGCCTCATATCTTCCAATGACAAGAGGACATTGGAGAGCATTAGCTTCTAGATAGGGCTGGTGGAGGGAATGAAGAACACTGATTGCTCATGGGGACGAAGTCACCACCGTGATAACTACGTTCTCTCAAGAAAGGCGAAACATATTTAAGGGAACTTTTCGCTGAGAATAAAATATGAGTACTAGATGCTGGGAAATGTTGTTTTAATAATTCATTCCATCTACAGCACACATTACAATAGGTTAAGAATAGCACGTGCACCCGCCGTTTTCACCCCCTGCCACACGCCGAAGGGCGACCAGCAGGATATTTACATAGATGTACTTTCATTCTTTTGCCTTCGAATGTGATGTATGGAGAGGATTAAAGATGGTGGAAGTAAGACCATTTGTTTTGGATTTCGACTCATCATTTCATAAATGCAAAACAAGAAAATAATAATTGATTATTAACCAGAAGATTTCAAGAAGGACGACCCGCTGTTGTTCAGCAACTTAACACTGAGTCACTTCCTTTACTTGGCTCTTATACATTGATAGCGATAATAAGAAGGCCACATACATTGTATTTAGGGAAAAAACAGTGGCTCTTCAAAGATGACAGTATACAAAGAGTATACTTTCGATCACAATGAATCGAAAGAGTTACTATCGTTAAATATGAATTCCTAACTATACCGAGACGACTTATTTAAACCTTCATTAATAAGTGAACACCCATCAATTCTTCTTAGTAACTAAGAGATTATTTATATCAATCGATTTGTGTGAAATGTGAGGGGACGGGAGACGGAAGTGGCATTGTTGGAGGAGGGAAAGTCTTTCCATTGTGTTGCGCCTTTCAATGGAAGTTTAGCGTCTTCCTGGGAGGTCCTCCCTCACGCCCCCATTCGATGCGTAATTTGACGATGTCAATTGAGGAATCCTTTATCGTTGCTTTGCAAAAGAAGGAAGCAACGAAGTTTGACGAAAGCCTTTTTTCTAATTTTTGGAATCTATTTAGGGAAGAAACAGGGAAAATTTGCATCCTTAAAAAGCAGATGCACTTGAATCCACTTTCCGACGAAAAAGAATCCTTCAAATGCAGTCACAATATACGAGTGCAGAAAGTCATCATCGTATTGACCAAGAAATACTCCTAAATATTTCCAGAACTTAGGTAGTTCCATGAGAACGATTTTTATAATATTTTAATACTTGGCGATGAAGTAGAAAAAACATCTTTTTATCTAATTACGCTTTGGCTTGCCATGTTTTCTTTCAAGGTCGTAAAGTCATTCTACATAAATTTTTGTGCTCCTTTGTACTTGCATTTAGTGAAGGCTATCATTTGATCATAAAGATTCAATATGAAAAATTCCTGTGATCGTTAAATATTCACTTCCCATTATTTCATAAATGTCACTCACGTTATTACTAAACAAGGAAAAATCGAAGCTACAATTATTTCCTATTTTAATGATCAGATCTTTAAGAAATCCATCAAAATATTTTTTCTCCGCAAGTTTCTTACGATCACTCAATATCATGCTTTATCAAACCTCTCTACGATTATCAACTTCTAAAAAATACTAAATCATAACATTCTAATAGAACATATTCAAACGGACTCATTTAAGCCTTTGACATCATCCGTTCATTCATCATGAATCACTACCATCACCCTTTTAAGAAAACCATAGCTTTGTATTGAACGACCCTTAAGTGGATATCAAGCTACTTGGTTGGTAGAAGGCAGCCAAAATCAATACTTTTATATGTCAAGAGTTTAAAGTACATTCTTGAGATTCGCAGGAATTCCTTGGTTCCCTTTTATTTTAACTAATTTATCAATGTCGTGATTTCAGTTCTCAACTGTTTTAATTTACAACTTGTTGCGGATTATCTTAAAATGACCCTCATCGTCTGCCTGACGTTTATGATATGTAAAAAATCTACTACTTCTTTGGCGTAAATTAACAAGATTGTACCAAATATATCTAAATATAATCTAATAACTTTATATAACATTAATTTGAAAGAATTTCCTATAAGATTTAAAAAATATAAGCGGTAATTAAACAATAACGACCTGGGTATCTATTCTATAGTTATATTGAATAAAGTTACATTGCAAATTAAAATTTTCTTCGAGACATTACAATTACTAATAAGTTCTTTTATCCTTATTCATTTTATAGTTATTTAAAAATTTATTCTAGGTTTTGTTGCTCTTTAAAATACTTTAACAATTTTCGTTAAACTTGTAGCAAAGCTCTGAATTCCGTAAAATATAATTGTTTCGAAATAATGTCACAAAACTGCATTTTTCTATTTATTTCATATTTCAATATGCTTCTATTCAATTTTTAATATTTTATAATTTCCTGAAAATAAAAATAAACATTTCAGTTCATATTTATTTATTTAAGAATATACGGAAAATGCCTTAGCAACGCATTTTGTCTATTTCCAAGAGAACGTTTAAATATCTTGTCGTCCAAAATACAATGAAATGCAAACGGGAAGGAACTGATTGTACAAGTGGAAAACGAGGGAAAATAAAATGAGGAGAGGTAATTGTGGGAAAGTATTCAGCTGTCCGTTTCGATAGTAATTAAGTAGAATTAAATTACTCACCACGCAAAGGGCTCAAATAAGCCGAGGGTTGAACCCTCGCTGTCACATGGATGTCTCTTCATTGCTCTCATATGTTTAAGGGCCAATTTCAAGGAATACTTCGCTAATCCAATTCACATACGTTATTTACTGATTGCAAACTTGTGATGATTCAACAAGATGCAGCCTAGTATAAATATTACGCTAGTATAAATTACTCGTTAGTAATTAGAATATACCCACAGAAGCAAAGATATATGACAAGCCTATGCGGACTCAAACCATTGGACAATCATTGCTTTAGGCGCTACCTAAAATAAGAAATCCGTCGATAATTTTTTTATATAATTAAGTGCATTATTTCCTTATTTTGACCTAAGTCCTAACGTCGTAAAAAGTAATACAACGATATTAAACTCTGCAGAGGACCTGAAGTAATATAGCCTACTCTAAATTTACGGCAGAAGCAGATTGTCCAGAAATTCATTCAAAAGTTAAATTGGTTTTTATTGTAGTTCTTTTCGATTCTATTTTTGGGAATTCCTGCGAATGAGGAATATTCAGGATTCATCCGTTTACTAACGAAGCTGACTTTTAAAAAAGAAACGCATTGTATTTCAGTCTTTAAGAAAATTATGAGAAATTGCTAGATGATATCTATTCGGTATTTTTCTTCGTGAATTCTATTGATAGATCATAAATACGAAGGAAATTCGAAACGGCTGAATGGGATGACTCATAAAATGGAAGAGATAAGGAAGGAGTCCTTAATTTGGAATCAACGCTGAGAACAATAGCAGGTGGTTTGAATTCTAGCGCTGCTTATGACGAGTTTTTTTCGGGTGGAATTGAGAAGGGGTGCATCACTTCCATGGAAACAAAACGACTTGGAAATGACGTGATTTATAAAGGAAAATAAAAGGAACAGAACGACAAGCGGAAAGTATTCGTAATTCGAATGCTAATCTGAAACATGAGATGCTCTGAAACATGCTTTTCCTCTGCTTGCAAACAGAAATATCCTAGGATAACAAATCTTTTATTATTCTGATATTTTAATTCTGATATTCCTTAAATCCCAATCACATTTATTTCATTATTGCTTCAAGAATCTAAATTTGAATTTCTGTTCATCAAGACTCGTTATTGGAAGTTAAAAGAGACTTAATGATTACTCTTCTTTCTGAAATAACGCTTCCGAATGTAAAATTTATATTTAATGTAAGTATTAACTGCAGATTCAACATAACTTCTCATAACATTTATTTAAAGAGAGAGGGAAAAATCCTGCACATCTGAGTACTAATCGCGCCTTCTGCTTGTTTGCTCGTGTGTGTGCGGCTTTGAGTAATGGGCGGAAGGGCAGGGTGAGGTATCAGGCGGTTAGTCATGCAATCTAAAATTATGGGAACACTCTCCTCTTACACGGATATTGTGGAAACATTCATCGTCATTACACGCAATGATCCACGACTCATATCTCAAACTAATCAGCCATACCC
This sequence comes from Pantala flavescens, assembly GCA_020796165.1. Taxonomy (NCBI): domain Eukaryota; kingdom Metazoa; phylum Arthropoda; class Insecta; order Odonata; family Libellulidae; genus Pantala; species Pantala flavescens. Next base: position 21,478,854 of record CM036882.1, read on the forward strand.
TTCATCGCCTTTCCATCCTATGCTCTTCGTTTTTGCCACAAGTTATGAAACAATATGCTACGAGATTCTTTGTGCCCTTATAAAGGTTTGATGGATTCGAAGTATAGCTCTTCTACGTATCCTCTCAACTACAGGATTGTTGATGTGTTGTCAAGGTGAATAATAGTATAGGATAACGATAGGAATTGGCACTTAGGATAAAATATTAAATATTATGCTAATAATATAATATATGTTATTATTAAATAATCACTTCTGACAAATTTACTCATTTTAAAGAAGTCATCAAAAATATCTCAATTTGTTTTCCTTATCTTTTATTAAGATGTTCTATTTTATGTATAAAATATCGAATAGATTTCAAAGTCTACAATTATTACAAAGTCGTTCAAATAATAATGTCCACATAACTAGGCGTAACTTTGAATTAACTAACTATTAGCTAATGAATAATTATGTGATGATGGCCTTGAACCGTGGTTGTACGAATGAAAGTAGTTTATCTATTCCCTTAATCCCTGGTATAATGCAACACATCTCTAAAATTAGTTATAAAATTAAAAACAGATACCGAATAGGTTATTTTTAAGACGCAAGAAATAGTACCTGAATATAAACGCAAGAGTCTACTTCTATAATTGAGCAACGTTCTAACTTCATACACTTAAAAATTCATCGCCACACGGATACCATAACTGAATCTAAATCAATACTGTATTCTCTACTCAGAAAATTAATAAAATTACCATTCAATACGCGTGGACGATTATTATTTCATTCTATAATATTTATCTAAAAAAATTGACAAAGAAAATTATTAAATGAAAAGAGATGAATAAGAAGTAAATATGGATGCAGAATCTCGTGCAGCTCGTGATTCATAGAAATATTTGCCACTTTTCATTGCATAATAATTCATCTACGTAAACAATTAGGTATGAGTTTCCTCGAGAAACTTAGAAAACAAAAATTATCATTGATATATCATCAGCCATTTTGAATGCGACACCGAATTTAGGCCAAAGCTCTCTTTTCTATTCTGAGCCCTCGTTTACTAGGTAGCTCTTAAGTTCTTGATTTTGTTTTCGTTCCATCTATTTGTTTTCTCTTTGTTCACCTCTCCTGATATTCAGTTCCGACGAATAGAAGTCCAACACTTGAGCTTTCTTCTTGCGACACGAACGCCCTCCTTCTTTTCTTCGCATGAACTAAAACTCGTAAAACGAAATATTTAATATGAATTTATTAGACAAATTCTTGGCATTTCAATCAATATCTTTTTGAAGACAACGATAGATTCTCTCTTGTTCATATGTTTCAACCGTGATTTTCTAGACCATAGTAAAAGCAAGTAAATCATTCAATTCTTCGAGAGATTTCCGAAAAAGGCGATTGAAAAGTGGGTTTTTCCAGTTGAAGGGAAACCCTTTGGCCGAAAATCAAACGAGGTGGCATCTACTTTTTAAAGATTGCTTCATTTAAAACCTTCTATACTCCATTAACCCTTTTCCGCCCACAAGCAGCGCTGATGGAATGACGAAGTGATGGAAAGTGTGGAGGACAGATTTAAAACTGGGTTTCCTCTGAAGGTCACAGCATACGATGTTGGAGGGAAGCTCGCCAGATGCCACTACGTGTATAGTTTCCGTTTTTCATTTATATCGACTTCATTGAACACAGTTTCATTGACTAATGCTTTTCATTGGTGTTTCTTTTGAAGCAGAGAGATGAGATTAGATCAAAGGATTTTATTATACATTAAAGTCTTCGACTATATCCGAAAATACTTAAATCATACAAAATACATGAAGAATTTCAAAATTGGAGTAAATTGACAAAGCATTTTACTCGTAATTATTATTAAATTTTACAATAAGCCGGTATTAATATACATCTTACAGTAAATTTAGCACGAAATTATTATTGAATGTACGAGTATATATGCTGAACAATAGGTTTGTAAATATATGTATACATGGCATAAAAGATAAAACCCGTTCGCACTGAGTAAACATGATGTTTTTTATAATATGGAAATAAGTGAGATTAAGTGAGCGATATTTAAGTGAGACTGTAACTAGAATAAATTTTTCAATTTAACTCAAACGCAGGTTCAAGAAAATCTGAATAAGCATTAAAATGTTGTTGAAATTTGCATTTCAGCTTTGAACAATGGACGATAAAAAAATCGAGTCTTAGAATAGTTCATTCGCTGCCAAGGAAAATCATCTTGAGATGTGATTAGACATCTTTTCCTGAATACGTTATCATTTGCGGTATCAAGTTAGTAAAGGCTAACTGGGTTGTTATTCCTGGCTCTGCTTTCTTAGCAGATGTTTCCCATAAAGACACTCGGTTTGCTAAATTACGAAAGGGCGTTCATTGGCCCGATAAATAAATCATAAAAATTCTACTCGGACGATACTCCCGATATCTTTAGAAATTTAGAAAGAATAAACAGGAAAATTAAGTTCGAATTTCGTGTCCTAATATGAAATTGAAGTTCCTATGAAGATGAAATAGGTATGAGAATTTTTAATGTGATATACAGAAACTTGTTTACTTTTGAGGAAAGGAGTGACTAGAAAATATGATTAAAGAACAGAAATCGAGCTGGGGTTCTGAGACCTATTATGAGTCTACTGTATTTAAGATGACATTATTTTCTAAATAAACTCTTTGAAAAGTTAAATATCAAAAAGAATGAATGAAGAATATGTGTGTGAGGATCAAATAATAATGAAGAAAAATTTTGAAAGTAAAAGACAATAAATTGTCACTCAATCGAATTAAACACTCAGATAACGAAGGAATTTAAGATAATATAAAATAGAAAGGAAAGGTTTTAGAACAATACTGATATACTACTAAAAAGTTGGTTTTCTTTCGAATCCCGATCGGAGACAAAATCGACGCTGTATAAGAAATTATATTAAGATTATTTTTAGGACATTATTTTTCCATAATATGACGAACTTCTTGGCCTCTGTCTTTTGAGCTTCATTAAAAGAGGAAAAGAATGATCAATGTTAATTTTATAATAATACAATTAATGAATACGACAACTGTTTGTTATTGAAATTCAGTTAAAAAGTCTTTGTTTGAATATGTAACCTCAAAAGCTGTCTTTCCATTTCTCAGACATCACAATTTGGGAATTTTGTGAAGCAATTCCGGAGAGACGACAGTGCGCAAACTCGCATTCCCATTGGATGACGTCGACCAATGATCTTTCACTCGAGATCCGGTCTCCTCCTCCTTCCATCTACGAAAACAATGATTACGTAAGTTCAGTTTTTCACTCACGAATTTGTCGCCCTAACAAATAGAATGAAGTCTTGAAGACAAGCTGAAGGCATTTAAAAATTTTCTGTATTTATAAGTCTCTTTTCTCTTTTAAGATTAAAAATAAATCTATCATCATTGACTCACTTAATATCTCTAGTCACAGTCTCCGACATGCTAGTGTTAAATGATACGATTTGGATTACCAATCTTAAAATTTAAATTCAATTAATTGTATATTGTGGCAGAAACGTTGAGCATTAATAGCCGAAACGTAATCTTTCATTTTTTATGATAAATAATATTCGAATTTTGAAGTTTTAGTCGAATCTATTGCCAATTCAGTATTCCATGGGTCCTGAAATAAGTACTGAAAGGAAATAATTGGGGATTAAATATAGAAAAATTAATATGATGATAGCGATAGTTCATAGATAGAAATTAGATAAAGTAGATTAACTATATTGAAAATTTTCTATATAAATATCAATCATAGTAGGTGGCATGATTGTTTATTAAATGTTAAAAACTCTAGGAAAAAGAAAATAAATTAATCACGATGTATATGCATTATTATTGCAAATGAGAAGAGGGCGGAAGGGTAACAAAATAAATTGACAAACGTGAATTCAGAGGACAGACTCAATTTTAAAAATATCATGACGAAAAAGAATAGATGAAGAGAAATATTCGTTTCTGAAAGGGGGCATTATAGAATGGAATAAATTACTTGGATCACTCTTAGAGTCCTTACCAGAGATCATCTTCCAAAATTTATATTTGCATTACTTGTGTCTTAGCCTTTTTATGTAGTACCTAAGTAAGTTTAACTTTTTTAAATGTTTGTAATTAATAGTATTGGTATCTGATAATGTAGGCACGACGCTATGCTTTCAGCCAATCCGCAGCTGCCTCTCAACTATAATAACAATGATAAGTAAAAGATTATCTCGTTGGACTTAAATGTAAATAAACGTTGTCTCTTATATTTCTTTAAAATAGTGACTAATTATAATTCAGAGGAGAAAATTAGAATTCAAAATAAAAAAGTGGAATTGACCAAATATCATTCCTAGAAACTTTCCTAGAGAGAAATTTTTCGCTTGAGATGTATTCGGAATGTTTGTAAATGAGCAATTAATTCTGGCTTCATCAAGATTGTTTAAAATAAATACATTGTCCGTTTTTGCTCGTTTCTCAAAATAACAAACAGTTAATGAAATTTCGCTTAAATATGCAGCATTCGTAATTTACGATGATTATGCCTCTCATTCATCATAAAATTGGTATATAGAAAATCAATTATGAAAATTTTATAAGTGCAAAATAATCGTTTTCTAAATCTACATAATTATAATAACATTACTAAGGTTCATATCTTTGCGAAGAATTACTATTAATATCCCTTCAAGGAGATGGAAAACAAAAAAATGTATCACCTGTTTCTTAGTCTTTGTTGGCGTAGAAAACGGAATAAACACATGAGGAATATTTATGAAAATTATTAATGGATGACACTCATATTCAAGATGGAATCTATCAGCCTAAAAATATAAGACCCATAATTTATCTCATTTCAGCCAATATCAGCTGTGATATAAAGTATGGCTTTTGCGCCTGGAATTATACAGCACGCATTGCAACTGAAAATTGCAGGACGGACTATACCAAAGGAAATATATTCAAAGAAAAATCTTTGTTTACTACGAAAGGACAATCAACTGTATCTTAATACATTTGGCAAAACCTAAGTTTGGTTAGATTAAGTTTTAATTCGGTCCATAGACACCCTCAAGTTTTAAGGATTTCTTAAAATCGGGTTACTATCATTCAATTGGACGATTTTAACCTAATCAAGCTTCTTACGAAAGGAATCAATGCTAGATTCCCAAACAAGGAATGACGTTTGGTTGCTGAATTTTTGAAGAAGAAAATTTCTTTGTTCCATAGATAACCATTTTCTTCATCAATGCTCATCAGATCCATTGCTCTCGCAAAAGAAACGAACTATAAAGACGTGATCGCGTGCGTTCCTTTAAAAATTTCTAAATGGAATAAACTACTCTTGTGAAACTTGTAAATATGAAGTTTATATGAAGAATATACATAAATATCATAAAATATTTTCCTTTGCAAGTAGACTCGAAGAAATTATACGAACAGAAAACCAACCATTCATCGGCAAATATGAATCTAACGAACGCGAGCTAAACCTACGCTTATTGCGCTGCAATTGCTTTTATCATCGTTTAAATGGTTTCCCGCAGGAGCTAGGAAATTGGAAATTCAGTGAGAGGCCTGGAGAGAAGGCAAAAAAAGTTGGCAAATGAAAGTGAGTGGAATTAGACAAGTGATGGTTGTTTAGGGAAAGTTAGCCAAATGGCATCGAGACGGGGATTGTACAATACTCGAAACATTAGGAAATAGAAGATTATAAAGATTACAAAAACTTAGAGACACGTTCTTTGAGTTGTTTAATAGAAATATAAAAGACAATGTCAAGTAATTTATCTGGATGTTGTAAAGCAAACGTAAACATAATTTAATATTTAAACTGAAATTCCAATTTTGGATTTGTTAGTAACCTTTATTGAAATTAAAATTGCGTAAAGATGTATAATATCTCTTTAAATTAATAGATTTTTTAAATATCTCATGAAACGTTTTGGAGGGTTTGACTTATAAATTAACAAAATATCTAAAAATAGAACACAAGTGAAAATATTTTAAGATAAAGCTTTCCATCAAACTCAGAATCGAGAATAAAGAGGTTGTTTAGTCCTATTATAGTAATAACGCATTCCAACTTTCCTATTACTATCTAGACTTCTCTTCCCTATTTACCTCAAACTCAAAACTTACAGGAAGTATTCAATATCTCGCTGTATTTTCTTTAATCCTATCTGAGAAGGCCGGAGCCGTCCAATAAATTGATTGTACATTGAAAATAAGTATTTTTATAACTTAACATTACTTTCCTTTTTTTACGTCTGCATTTAATGTAATTAGTATGAGTTATTAGTAAATAATAAATTTCTGGGTGTAATTAATTATCTATTGGGATCGGATATGATTCGAATGTACCAAAGAATTCTTTAATTTCCAATTACTCAAACACGAATTTGTGTTCAAAATATAATTTAATTTATAAATATAATTTACCAATAAATTATTTAATGAATTCGTGGCTTCTGATCCTAGTAGGTCCACCTTCGGTTGAAGTAGGTCAAATACAAGAAATATGGAGCAAAAATCAAATTTATTTATTATCTCTTTTCGTGAGATTTTGAAGAGTATGATTTACTAAGCTCTCAAATATGCTCTAATTTCAACAGCCGTTTAGAATCCCATTCTTTTTCAAAGGAAACTTAATAAGAGCTGAATTCCTGTGGGCAGAGGATAACAAAGCTTTATTTGTGGCAGCTCATAGTGTCGCTCTTTGTGTAGGCGCACGAAAAAATACAAGGGCATCTTAAAGTATCGTTTGAATCTGGGATGAGACCAAAATATAAGTACTGAATACTTTGTATAGAAAAGGTCATTGAGACTTCCCAACGATCAGTTTTATTAAATGCTTAATAATTACAGTAAAAATTATTCCATAACTTAAATTGAAGATTCCTTCTCAGTAATCGCGCTAATTAAAGCAAGTTCTTGGCAGTGAAGTAACGAAGTATCGCACTGCTCCCAAGAATGCTGCAAGGTTTCATCTTTAACTTACGAAATTTTGAGTCTATTTCGAAGGAATGGCGAGAATACATTCATCAATGTCTTCCTAATTTGCCACAAATCTGCTCTGTTTGAACCGATCCAATTCAAATCATGAAAATAAAAAGACAAAAAAGATTTCTTAAATATAATTTTGCTCACATCAAACCTTCAGCCCTCCATAATTATCTCATAGCTAATCATTAACGACTTCATGGTATTTATACATCGTTGCTATCAATACGCTGATATAAACATCTGTTGATCTTGAATTACTTAAAATAAAGGGAATACGCGTATTTCAAACACAACCGATTATTTCAATGAACGATTATAAAGGATCTCTTTCTGTACACGATAAGTTTTTAAAATAAAAATTAAAGCACGATATACGCATCAAGACTGAAGTGGAATAGTTCAAAAGGAAGGCAATTAATCAGAGATTAATAGCCTTCCGATATATTTCGTAATCAATTACAACGAGCTCATTGAATCAAAGAAACGTACATTACGAGAGCCAAAAGAGAATTGGCATCGCTCGAGTACAATAGACTCGCAGGAGAAAGAGCTGTGTTACGCGGGATTTCTCCTTAATCGAATCATCTTTCTAAAGAGAACGAAAGTGACCAAAGGACAAATGTGATCGAAGCGAAAAGAGAAGATTATCGAGGCGAAGGCCAAAGAAGAAGGAGTGGGTATTTTGGAAAGCATGGCCAAGAGATCCACGCAGTGCACGTGGACTATTTTAAAATCGGAAAATGACGTCAAAGAGACGAAACGCTCGGCAACCAATCGGAATCACCTTTTTTCGTTTGGAAACCGTTTTACGAGAGAAATAGATTTCGTGAAGGCGTGACCTCAACAAAACGTGCAGGGGTGAAGAGCATGGAAGGAGTGGTAGGGGCGGAAGGAGGCCGGACGATGTGGCAACGCCCGTCTCCATTTGGCCTCCCTTATATGGAACTAGGGTCATGTTCCATCAGCCCCCGGCTGCACCACTGACCACACATTAGGAAATGCAGCGATCAAACGATCAATGGATGCATACAGACATCGGAATTCCGTTAGACGTTGAAAAATGGGAGATGACTTGAGAAAATTTGGGAATATTGCCACACATGAGGAGTTAGTCACCTTCAAGCACATCTTTATGCACATTAATTAAAATGATAATTTAAATGGTTGATATATCATTATTATTATTATGTATTTGTAAATCGAAATCCTAAATATTCATCAGAATAATCAGTAAATGAGAAATTAAAGTATTTGTTTCGAATTAATTAAGCTATTTCTAAGTTATTGGTAAAAATGAGATGATATTTTCAATATATTTAAAACATCTATTAACGTAATTAAAACTAATTAATGGTCAAAGAAATGAATGGATTTAAAAGTAACCGTTCGTGTCAGAGATATAATTCAACTACAGAAAAATAATACATAAGATTATAGATAAAATAAGTGAATTAGAAGAGATATTTCTCCATTGAAGCTTTTGATTCATAAACTTCAATGGTGATCAACAGGCGTATACATTAGACACCCGAATGATATTTTGACTGTTGAAATACATATGTGTAGCATAAAAACAAGTCCGTCTCATTAACGCATCTTTTTTTACTCCTCCGCTTATTACTCTTCCCGCCTTTGAAGCTGAATCATGTCTAAATCAGTGTTGAGGGACGTCATCTACGTTTCAAAACAAAATTCTCCGTTTCGAATATAATAGTCTATGTTTTCAACACCGTACGCCTCTTAATTTAAGGAGAAAAACGCAGTTTTCTCAATCATTCTCTGACTGAAGAACACTTTTCACTCAATTGTAATTCGTGTAAATTATCTTGCATTTTCTTCGTATGTTTTCACTTAATAATATGAACTCTGGAAACAACAGTTTCAATTTCAATGCGTAAAGATTTTTAAGTAAATCATTTTATTTAAGCTTTTGGATTTTCCTTCGTATAGAAGATATGTACTAGTATTATATAATTTTTTGAAACTACTGGAGCACTTTCATAGTTGTCTTTGATAAATTTTGATAGAGACATGATTAATAAAATGAAAATTCACTATACTCGATTATTTTCTTTTAATTTATCTAGAAAATACATTAAAAATACAAAGTTAAAATAATTTCAAGAACCTTGAAGAAAGGATACTTCTAAAACATCCTTAAATATTTACTTAATTTTCAAAGAATACCTTACAGACTCTACGTATATAAATAGCCTCCTACGATACCAACTGTTTATTTATATGATTTGACGTAAGACGGAGATACTAAAACGTTGTGTAGAATTTATCGGTTAAAGTTTCATTGAGTAACTCATAAGAATATTATATTTGAAGCTATTTGTCTATTAATCATGAAAACATATTTTTTTTCATATAAGAACACACATATTTTGACTACTATGACTAGATTTTTCACTTTCTTTTTGATGAATTTTATAAAATCATACAATATTTCAATTTTACCAGTACTATATTTCAAATTTCGTGCCTTACATAGTTTTTATACACTCATTCGCCCTAAAACCTCTTTCGCGATTTCCCTTGGGCCCTCTGCCAAAATTCCTATTTCCCTTGTCTTTTCTCCTACTTTTACAAGTCCTCGCTGTTTCTATTCTTTCGCCCAATTTCTTATTTTCCTTTTTCTCAAACCATCCTTTTCTTGATTCGATACATGTCCCAATTATGAATGTGTATTGGGATTGTAAATTGATTCAATATTCTTATGACAAATATCAATTTAATACGTTTTATCAAAAATATGTGACAAATGAGACATTTGCCTTTTTATACGAACAAATAATACGAATTTAAGTGCTCTGAATTTCAGAAATCGTTAAAAATAGAAAATTTTTATATTCCCTTCCTCAATTCAACGATAAAAACACATACAACTAGATAATTCAGAACTCTATCAGGAGGTAAAATAAATTAATGCATAAAATCTTAATATTTATTCCTCAGAAGTAAGTTTTAATGAAGTATTAATTAAAATGAACTTGAAATGAATACCCTATTCATTATTTTGTATTTAATAATTTATTTTGGCCATTAAAAACCGAATATAGCAGAACTAGGCTGAATTCTATTTATATCCTAAAATGATATAAGAGAAGAAATATTAAACTTTTGCGATAGAAAATAAAGAACTTTTATTTTTGAGTAAAAATAAATCGAAACTTAAACCTGTCCTCAATAGGCACATTAACTTATTAACGGGGCTTCTAATCTAAAGTGGAATTTATGGCTTCTCTAAAGATCTGAAAGGGAGAGGTAAAAGCTATATATAATAACTCGGCAGAATTCTCAGAGATTTATAGAAATTGCATTTAAATGTAATCAACAATTCAAAGTTGTCTGTTCGAAAATAATCGCCAATTATTCTTCTAAGATACTTCACTACGTACGTCGACCAGAAATAAAAATGAAAACATCTGCAGGATTTGTATTCCATTTTGAATACCAATCGAATAATAAGAAGAATATTTTCCCCCATATGAGTGATGGTGGAATATAGAAAACGGATAAATCAGGATAGTTAACTAAATAACTTAGTCTTGCAACAGCTTCTTAAATTATTTTCTTTAATTCATTGGTCGAATTTTGAATGATTTAATAAACTCACAAATACTTAAGAAATTTGAAGATTAAATTAATTCATAACTTTAAATCGAAAAGTTGCATAAATTACTTGTTGAATTCTTCTTCAGAAATAATAGTCCATAAAAATCAAATGAATATTTAACTAAATAATATTTTTTAAAATTATGAGTTAGTCCAAAAAATATTCATACGAATATTATAAGAATCATTAAAAGATAATCAAAATTAGCATAAAAGTTATAAACTGATATTTTTCATAATGATGCGATGTAAACACATAATTTAATAATCAATGAACCTTAAAAAAATTATTAGGACGTTAAATTAATTGTTTTTTTCGGGGAAATTTTAAAATACGTTAAACCAAAAAAATTCTATGTGAAAACAATTTTTCTTAAATGTTTTACCACCAAAATCATTTAATTTTGAAAGAATAAACGTCTACAGGTGGCGATCCATACATCAAATGAATTGAGTCACTCTGTTTGGGATGTAAATCCGTATTTAATAGCATTAACATATTTAGTTTACTAGAATTTAATTAATATTAATTTTCAATTAAATATATCTAACCAAAAGAGCATCTGAAAGTCTCCCTCGATATTTAGTGAAAATAAAAAACACGTATTTTTGACGTTTCTTCTAAATTATTATTCTCGTTTATTTATTAAATACTACCTAATATCTAATTTAAGAAATAATCGAAAGTCTAAAAATATATGTGATAATTTTCGTAACTATGCCTGGGCAGAGAAAATAGAACTAAGGAGTTGTTTAGATTAAATTAGAAAATTCCATTTCCACTCTTTTATTTATTTAAAGAAGCTGCATGATATATTTAGTATGTCTATGAGATTTACGTATAAATAGTTCTACAACAAATAACTTTTCCATATTGAGGTAGTCATTGTTATTCATCAAATCACAATTATTTTCACGATCATGAAAATCAATACCGAGTTATAAAGCAAATTTTAAATATGAAGGACGATTAGGAGAATATAAAAAGAGATACAATCGATTACGTTTGTGCAAATTAACAGAATTTCTCAAACTCTAACTAACATGTGCGATATCATTTAAAAATAATATTATGGAAAAGTAACTGATCGAACCAAAATATGAACTAAATAAATGTCATTTGAAATCAAAGGGAACTCGCTTATTTTTTTTTCAAACAAATTAAAACAATGCACATGTATACATATATAGAGTGGAAGACTGGTGTTGCAATAAGACGAACGATGCAGGCACAGAGTAAAAGCCCACATTTGCGAAATGGAAGAAGCATCAACAAGGAGTGGAGGGGCGAGCGGAATGACGCAAGTGGGGAGGGGAACATATTGCGTCTTCGAGGGGTCTTCGGCGGTATAGAAGACGTCCAATTCGCAGTTGCACACCGGTCTTGGTGGTAGAAACTCAGGAGTCGAAGAAGGTATGTGGATTTTCTATCCCTTTCACTCTTACAGCAGCATGTTGGACCGACAGTGCATTAAGTCTATAAATTTCCGTGCTTTCTGCTAGTGTACCAGTGAATATTGAAAAGATGTGCGCGCATAGTGTCCAAGGACTGTGAAATAAGTGATCGAAGGAAGTTAATTGCTTCTTTCAGTTATAGTTACGTGATACTGAAATGTCTTTCCTTTCAGTTCAACCTTTTGGTTTCTATATCCACTGATTGCTGCGGTTATTCATAATTTCACCAACTTGTGCGAATTTTCGACTGGAATTCCTATTAAAACCGTATTTTTGTCTCTTATGATAAGAATCAGTGATCCGTAGCTTTGTGTGCATTATTATCCAAAACTCCTTGCCGATGATTGCTGAAAACTGGATCCTAATCTTTAAAAACAAGGAATATTATTTTAAATCACTGTAGTTAGAGTTAAATTAAACGTATGAAATGCCTTTATAAAAAACGAATAATTTTCATGCGCGATTAGTATTATCAAGGCTATTGTATCAGAAGGGTTGTAAGTTGCCATTTCTTTGAAAGACAAAGTAGCGGACATAATAGGGGATGATGTTTCGGCATCACCTTAACCAGAAAATCGTGAGTAGGATCAAGGGATGTCGCTCTTCACCCGTTCTTGGTAATCTAAAAATGACTCGGGTTGAGTTGCTGTGTAGGAGTGAACGAAATTAATGACCATGGCACACGCGAAATGATGCCAAAACCCGAAATAAAGTATTTCACACATTTGCTAATGATTTTCTTTTATGTTAAAAAGCAGATGATTATGATTTAGTGGAAACTTTTAGTTCGAGAATGAAATGAAGTTTTAAATAGTGCTATCAAAGAACGTCCCCTTCGGAATTAAGGATTCTTAATAAATCGCTATCTATAAAATTCATCTATTAGCTACTTTTTAGGAGTATATATGAGTTTACGTGATTATGAAAGTATATATTTACAGTTAAATCTTTTTCAGAAACAGATTCAATTAGTAATGACGAACTCTTGGTTTCTCTAAGTTTAATTGTACTTATTATTGTTTAGAAAGAAGTTACGTGTTATGATACTAACTATGATCGGCTAAAAAGTCAGGACAAGTCAGACAGAATCAGAAAACGTGATGCAAAACACATTAAAAAAGTTTATCTATCGAGGAAAAAAATAGATCATATAAACGGCTATTTTTCCTTAACATCATGGCAGTCTCGAAGAATAGTAGATAAAATTGATTTTTGAACCACGTAAATAGAACACTTTCAAATATAAATAGAAATTTCTAGCCGAAGATATATCGCTTCGAAGGAATTTGCTCCATTTGGCATCGAAGCTTCCAATGCGGATGTTCACCGAGAGAGCCCACCGAAAATAAATCGACCTCGGGTTCCACGGATGCCATGGATTATCGACATTTTATCATTGCAAAAGGAAATAAGCTTCTCTTTAGCGAATAAACTCCAGAGAAATGCATTTTGAACGCTATATTAAGTCAATAGGCGATTTTTTCTCTAGATAAACCATCGGAATTCTTCCCGATGCCCTCTGAAAGCGAACATTCGTGGCTACAAATGAAACGCTGAGTTTACTTCACACTCAACTAGTTTTGGGGGATTCTATAATCGAGGATCTAAAATTTGTGTTCGGATGAAATGGCACAAAAACGAAAGGCTGGATCGAGACCAGAAAAGAGGTTCGCAACATCCCTGGGATAAGGCCTTCAGCGGTAGTAGGGTGAGGGGCTAAAATTAGCATCGTGCGGAGGAGCGCTCACGGATCTTATTTCTAGAGCTCACCACCTGAGGTGGGCGGGCGAGACCAAAAATACGGGATAGCTCACCACTGACCCTGATTCCTCTCGGGATCGGTGGCTTCGTTAAAGAGAAGGTAAACATGCAAAAAAGGTCTCATTCTGCAGAAGCTCTACGGTTTAAATGAGTTAATTTCTAGATATTATTATTGATGTTCGCCGTTTTTTGTAATATGAATAATTTTCTGCGAAAATAAAAGAGAAACTGCAACTTTGCAAAAGATCTGAAGAGAATTAGAACAGTATGCCAACTAATACGCTTTGGCTTACCAAAAACCACGATATCTTGCAACCTACTTCCTCGAAATTACTAATGGTATACTTCAGTGATATATTTAAGAGTAAAGTGAGCAATGATGCAAAGTGGGATGATAATGAATAATAATGGGGCCAGATATTTCTAAGAGATTGCTGAGGAAGTATCTGACTGTAGCAATTGAATGCCTGAAGTTATAGTTCATTGCTTAAAATTTTAATGAATATCGATTAAGACTAGGGATTAATGGACTTGAAATATCGAATCAATCAGACTTTTTCGGGTCATTTTGTTTTGGATTGATTCCAAGTCATAGCTTTTAAATCACACTCATCATTTTATTTCGAATTGCGATAGTTTCTTCTTTACTCCTACTATCTCATGATATGATATTCCTACTTCGTAAGAACTTAGTCTGTTCTTCTATGAAAACATAATTATCTCATATTCTTTATTTTTATATGATTATTTTTCCATAATTTGAATGATAGAAAAAACATTCAGGTGTCATGACAAAAACTAAACAAAGAACAATGTATAATTCTTTTCAGGGAAAGATTTTTCATTTAATGCGATTCTTCTTTCTTAGGATAGCAAAGAAAAAGATTCTGTAGATTATTTTCTGCGTAGAATCAATGAATATTTTTCACTAGAAAATGGTATTGAGGAAGTTATAGGTGAAAATTTTGAAGAACATATTCATCAGAAAAAAACTACTACCGGTATGTTTCTGAGATCATTCGTTTGCTATATTCGCTCTCTATTTTTCTTTCTGCTAATTTTGACCTGGCATGATAAAACAAAAATATTTAAGCTAAATTTAGATTCAAGGATTTAAATGAAAAAATTTTCTATTTTTGATCAAAATGACCTTCACGCGGAGCTAATGCTCATAGAGGTAAAAAAATTGGCGTTTTGGAGAAAGATACATACATGCTCTCTTTTGTATTTTCTAAACAAAACACTATTATAATTTATTTATAATGTTATTATTATTATTAATAACACAATAAATATACTATTATCAAATTTACGTTTAACTCTCTCATTGGACGCAGTTACCCGTCATTATTATACTTGAAAGATTCGAATTTTCTCTACTACATCAATCATCGTTATATTTTTCCCAGGCCAAAATTTTTCTATACCCTATAAGATAAATAATCAACGCAAAACACAGGATACTAATATGATACTTTCTTCTAAGTTCTACTTTCATCGCGTAATAATTTTTGGATTCTGTTTTCTCGAAAAACTGAATAATTTCATTATTTCTCGTTGCAGTGAAAAAAAGCCGAACGAAATGTTGTTCAAGAATCACCTGGATACGATAGGAAGGAACGAGCCGATCCAGAGGAAGGCCAAATTCTGGCAGTCTTATGTCCGAGCACTTAAGGGTAAATTAAATATTATTTCGAAGTGAATTTGAGAGTTTTTACAAATTGGATAATTGGTTCGATTCCCTCAAAGGCACAGACGACATGAGGGCTCCAGACGGATCGGCGAGGCCACGCAGCATCTTCCGACCCTTATTGAACGACTTCCATCCATTCACGTCTAAGCTGGACACTTGGCCGTATGGCAAGTCCATCTATGCCGACCCGGTTGAGCCCTTCGAGAGAATTCACGTGCCTGGCTACCGCTACCTGCCCATCTCCAGGGAAACGTACGGATATACGCCGCGCAACCTGTATCCAGATAGGTACAGGCCCGGTACGTACCACCATCATCACTGAGGCGCGCACCCAATAATAGCCAGCCCTCCCGCCTGCACGACCACCAGCCACCGCCCGCTGCTGCCACCTCCCGTTGCCAATAGTAACAACACCATTCGATCCGACGATGTGCTCGCCGACCACGCAACAGGGTATATGGGCCAACGACTGTTCTACATGGGACGTTGAATGGAAGGGGTCTATTAAATAAATGCCAAAAAGAAAAAAAATATATTATTAATCGTGTTATAAACGCCATCTATAGGAAAATAATGCTCGTATAACCAGGAGTCGGAGCTTCCGAAATAAATACGCATTATAACAAATTATATATATATATATATTTATATATGTGGAAATTTTACACATATATTTTTGTAAACATTCGTAAACTATTTTTTCGGAAACTTGGTTTTATGATTTTCTTTTCATCTGTCAAATTGGATTGTACATAAGAAATTCAAATGTACTTAGGAAATGATATTTTTGGTCAATAAACACATGGCCGTAAATTTTCTCGGCCTTGTTTTTTTTAACAGGAACATTATACCTTTGGCTAAATGAAATCATACTCCCAATCCTCACCTTCTCATAAACGTAACAAATTCTCGGCTTTTGCTTCAACATCCATAATTGGCGAACGATCATAAATTATCTTTTAAAAAGGAATGTTGATCGCTCGACTAACAAATAACCGCTCGCTCTGTCAATAAAACCTCCGTCGCCATCTTGCTGGTGAAGAGGTCATAAAGCTATTACTTGTCATTGAAATGTTTTCATCACATACACGATCACCTTAATGCGTTTCTTTACTAATTTGAATGGATTTAACGGTTACATTTAAGATCAAATAATTATTAATTCAGACTAAAATTTGGGCGAATTGTAACATTACCTACTGTCAAGAGAATGAATTATAATATTTCATAATGTCAAGACAAAATTGATTTATGAAAAACAGCTGAGAGAACTTTGAGAAACAGGAAAATTTCAAATTTAAATACCCAAGACCAAGTTAAGGTTTCAATGAGATGATATCGAAAGAAGCATTGCAAAACGGACACTAATGCGGACCCACGCAGAAGAAGACGATTCTCAACAGGTACGTGCCATTTGCCCTGAATTAGAACTTAAAATTTGGATTCAAATACATCAGAAAGTCCAGTTTCTTATAAGATATTATGCATGAGATGCTTTGTTAATTGCTATTTTTGAAAATCTGATGCAATTGAATACTCAAAACAAAAGAATGGACATTTCAAATTGATTTTTATTGATAATGTTTGACTGTAAAAAGAAATAAGAGATTACTGCTTCGCTCTCTATACAAAAGCGAAACATCAAATGAAAGTAAAAGTCATCAAATGGTTTATTTATTGAGTCTGTAAATACTAAAGAACCGAAAATTAAATGAGAGAAAAAAATTTAGAAATATCTTTTAGTAATATTCTCTATCTCCTTTCGCATGTTTCTTCTTTCTAGATATCAGCCAAAGAAAGAACAACCAATATTCAGTTCCCATGCGTTATGCTCATTAGATAGATAGAAATTGATTCTTACGTGAATTATTAATTTGATTATAAAAACCTAGAAAGCAATTTAAGAATCCGGAATAATGTCATTATCCATAGGAATACTCGCAACATACACAAATAGTGATATGTATATATCAAGTGCAAGTACTCGGCTTTACCCAGGGTAATTGAAATAAGGTTTTCTATTGAATCGTACAAGACTGTTTATTTACGTGCAATAAAAGGGTAAATTTATCTTGAAGCAATGTTCGGTGTTCCGTAATTCGATTGTTAATCCCTGTTTGTCGGATATAAATAGAATTGTAGTCATTACCTTGTAACCTATGAATTCCAGGAAATATAATTGGGTCTATTTATCTTTATTGTTGCGGAGGAGAGAACAAAGGTCGATACTGTGATGAAAAGTAGACTTAATTTTATCCGTTTGAAATTGTTTGAAAACTTTGTAGCTACACGTATCTATCTATCTTCCAAGATGAGATACTTATCGCTTACTCACTGTTTACTTACCGCTTTTGTTTAGTGAACTTTTGTCTAAAATGTACCCACGGCTCAGAACATATGGAGCACTACTTTTGGGTGGAGGCCAGAGTGAGGTTGGAACGGAACCTGTTTAAGAAGCTTTCCTATGCAATTTTGTGTACCAAATTTCACGTTATTTGGTTGTCTAGACCTGGAGTTATAATGTGCGCATTTTACATATTCTACTACTCGTGCGGAAGTCAAGTGACGAACTACTAATTGAGTTCCTAATGCCAAAATTTTGAGTTACTATCCACGAGATAGCAAAAGAATGGCTTATCATACCGATAAGATTGAATTACATTTTCGTGTTTTCATTCTAAAATGATATCCGCGAAATTGTTTTCATTTTCATGGTAATAAGGTAATGGTGTGAAACTCCTGAAGTAAATCGATAAATAAAACTATAATATTTAGATGAATTTAATGTCTTTGTAGTTATCTATAACTGGAATAGTGAAGGGCGTTTTAAATATGGATGATAGAGGGATTCAATATAATTATTTTTCTAATATAAGAAAAAGATGAAGTAAGAGAAAAAAACCTTGAAATTACTAAATATCGAGAGTTAAAAATATTTTGCTTTGTATATACCACAGTATCTCAAGATTTATATACATTTCTCTATTTCTCTACAATTTTAGCATGAAAGAATAAACAATTTTTAATGTTTTTACTACGTGGAAATCCATAGCAGGTAAACGAGTTGATATGTTTAACGATTACTTATTCCACCTTGTAGCATACAAAATGGAATAATAATAAGCAGAAGAAAAACTTATATTTCCCTTAATTTTAATAATCAAAAAAACTATCAATATTAATGCAATCGTCAAATGTAAAATTACTATTTTGGAAATCATACTGTTAGAAAGCATAAAGTATACGTCAAAAACGTTAAAAAATATATTGAATCCCTTCAATCATTTAATAAATACGTATTTCGAATTCGCCTGTGTCACCAATCTATAAAAATTCCCGAGGCTAAATGATAGCATAATGGAAATAGACTGTGAAGTAGAACGCAAAGCATATTTAATGAAATTTGGCTAAAAACTCTCATATTTTAACTATAAGATATTCCAAAATCGTTTAAATACAAATCAGAAATATAAAAATCAAGATCGTGGCTTAGAGAAAAGCAAAAGTTTTTATTTATTTTTTATTTTATTTTCTTTTATCATGTCTATCATCTTTATAAAGCCATATTCTCACCGAAAAGTTATCCATATTTTATCATTCTGTGAATCTAAAAACGAACTTCTCCATTTATTTGAAGAATACATTTTTAATATTTATATTTATAGGATTTATTGCAAAAATTTATATTTTTAAAACTATCCATAAATTTTAATATCAACAGAATACTCAATCTCTGATCCATGATTCAATCCTATTCAGAAGTAAATTTAGAGAAATAAATATTAATAGTAAAAGCTAGGATTCACTTATCGCTTAGAGCGAATAAAAAGTTCGTGGGAGATGGCCCTCACCTTGAGTATGCGTGTAGTACATGGGACCCAGAGGTCAGATCTGGCATTCAGGATATTGAAAAGATTCAGGGAAAAGAAATACATTTCTTAAAGAACTGTTACGATGATTCAGAGAGCTTCTAGATTTACATATTTACCCTGCGAGCCGCCTTTCGGCATTTGGCAGGGGGTGCATACACTAAGATTTTTTTCCTAGCCGATTATTTTCTCGCGTATAGTTCGCGGAAAAATGAGTTTTTGAAGCAACTCGTTCGCGCATCTATTTCCCTGATCTTTCGCGCACTATCAGATTGGCCTATATAACGCGGAGGACGCATTATACTTACTACGTCTTCTAAAAAGGAGCTCTCTCTGAATTTATTTAGTAATTTAATTCTTTGTACCGACATTCTTTCTTCTAACAATTCACAACCGGCGTCTTTTAGCATCTTTTTAACGCTCACTGTTTTATCGTGACAATTAAAAAAAAACGTGTCGCCTTCCGTTGGACTTAAGGGCTTGACTGAGATGATTCATTACGGATGGGAGTCTTTAAAGGATAAAAGGTTTTAACCGAAGATTAAATTACTTGAGAAGTTTAGAGGAGGAGGAGCCAATCTCCAATGTCATCCGGTTGGAGACCCGAGAACGATTCCGATATCCATATTACATAGGTCTTATGAGTAGACCGTAAGAAAAATTTAAAAAATATACGCGAGGCCGAGTCGTAAGGAATAAGTAAGGAATCGTTCTTCCCGTGAACGATTCGCGGAGGCAATCGGTTTGTAAAGAATCGTGGTGCATGCACCTGCTGATATCTGATGCAATTTTGTATTTTTACTCAATGCTCCTTTGATTGATAAGTAGTAGAGGGTCGAACCCAAGAAACCCAATATATATACAATAAGTAAGTCCAATTCCTAGCTTTTAATTACTCGTCTTCAAAATGCTGGAAATAGTTAATTATCGGTAAAAATGCAGAATGTGGAAAGAAAGAAATCTTTTAATTATGGAAGTCATCTACCCCAAGACGTATATTTCGGCGATTAAGATTTTCAGTGAGACGTTATCCTCAGATATCTGGTGATGATACCATTAGAGATCTGAGGTAAGAATTTTGCTGAAACAGGTAATCTACGAATTCAGAGAAACGAGAAACATCTTTTTTCGTGAAGAAGTTTTACTTCCGCGGCCGTCTCGATCTACTTCTAAAGAATATTAAGACGATATGTGAATATAGAATGAAAATCTAGACTCATATTTTTATAGAGCGTTTCATTGAAATTTGAGTATACAAGAATATCTGAGTAAAAGTTTCGAGAATTGAATGGTTTTTTGAGGGAAAAGTATCTGATCTCTTATTTTCGAACGTTACTCAGAAAGAGAAATACGGATCAAAAGCATATTCGTAGATATTCATTTAGAGAAACACAAGACTCATACAATATAATGCTAAGTGTATATATAATTCATTATATACGGCTTTCGTCGATAAAATTTGAGATGGATTCCCCACTTCAGGATACTCGCTTTCAGAAACTAGCTGTGATTCTTTTTTTACTCTAATAAGCATACTGAAAAACTTGATTTCCTTTGAATCTTTTCGGTAAATCTGATTTATTATCAGTGCATCTTTTATCAAATTTAAGTACAATAAAAATGAAAATTGTAACACCAAATCCCCGGTATTTAATCGATTAAGTGCAAATGTACCTCTACAAAAGGTTAACAGCATCAAACTGAATTACTTTAGGTTTGGAGATTCGAAACGAGAAACTTTTTGGATATCTTGCATATTCATATGCTAAAATTTTCAATATTTGTTTTATTTAACGATCCATTTCCTATAGATACATATTCCTCCTCTTAAAGTGTCGAATGTCTATATAAAATTCAAATCCATAGATTTTTACTCCAGGTTATGTTCTGATGAATAGTCTCTGAATATTATAATTAATATGTACAAGAGTCACTTTGTGGAATGGTATCTTCAAAAATATAAAGAAACTTAGTAACTTCCACATTTAATTCAAATTTAAAATGGATATTAATAGTCATGAGAGGTTTCGTCACATTGACGCCATCATCTGACGAGATCTGATTCCGGGAGATTGTGGTGAGAAGAACAAGACAGGTACGAAACCTCTCGTGACGATTAAATTCCATTTTAAATTGAAATTAAATGAAGAAGTTACTAAATTTCGTTTTCTTCTTGCAGCATCTAAAAATAATGAACATAGTTTCAATTACTGAATTAAAATCTCCGTTATCAGATCATGTCCATTAAAATGAAAACAAACATAGGTTATCAATCTAAACTGATTAACTCAACGTTTTTACTTATTATGAGAATTTTCTTCATTCAGTCTGTAAAGTTTATTTTTCTGTTAAAAATGATTTCCTTTCCAGTACATTTTCAATTCAGAGTTTTACGAAAACATTACGATACTTTGATCATGTCCTCAGTTTACGTGCATCAAGGTGTATATTATGTGTGTGATAAATTTAATTGTTTAAATGAAGTTAGTCTCGGAAAATTGGTGATTTAAGAAGGGAAAAGAAAAAGTAAAAACTCTAATAATGAATGAAAATCCGTAAATGATGCTCAAAATAAAAGATAGCAAGGTATAATCTGAAAAAATTAGCGCTTTGTGGAATCCATTCAAAACGTCTTTACTTTTGGGACTTCTATAACGCTAAAAATAATTAATAATTATTAATGTTCATAATTTAATTGTATGTATCGAAAATCTGAAGTTAAGAATGAAATGAATTATTGAAGGGCACATAAAGCTAAAACATTCTTAGGACAGAGATTTTTGTTACGTGGATAACTAATGCGTCTTGGATCAGAAATTAATTGCCAAAGCAATAGAAAGTGAGAATATTAAAAGGTCACCAATTTAAGACGACAAGTGCTAATGATTACTAGCCTCTCTCCGACATAACAGCGAATTCTCATTAACACTTATAAGACAAAGGTAAACGCAAAATAACTTTGAAACGTTAGGTTAAATTTGAAAGTATACTACTACAAGAAGGATAATACATGCTTATCTCAAAAGAAGATAAAAAATAAATATGTAACAAAGTAATAACGATCTTCAATTACGAGTAAATTCATATTAAATTATAGAATAATATGGCAGTTATATTCACATCATATGACTTAAAAAACCTAATACCTAAGAACCATACATATACGTGAATAAAGTTAATATTTTTTTATTTATTATCGACATAAATGCCCTAAAAGCCACATTTAGGCGTGTTTCAGTTACTGGGCCATAAATGTGTCATATAGGATTCTATAACCATGATTTCTTCTGTGAAAACTTTCTGAAACAGCAACTGTTATTGCTTCAATGTATCTCGTTTTCTCGAGCATCAATACGTAATAGACTACAAGGAGAGAGAATAGATTTTTCTTAGCCTTACTTATTTACCTCAATATTTCTCTAATGCTACATTGAATCACTTTCTCGTTGAACTTCTTAATAATTATTCTTAATTTAATATCTCTTACTTCTACAGTTCTTTTCTGATGTTCACACTTTTTGAGGTTTCCATAGCGATTTTCTCTCTCCTCAGCCTCATTATGTTCTTCTTCCGCTTGTTTATCTTTTCCTTATCATCTGCATCCTGATTGCCTCCTCGCGCGTTGAAGTCTCCCATGATAATTTTGATGTGATATTTTGATTTGTGAATTGGTAAATATTAATGATTTCTTCTCCATTGCTTTTTATCATTTCTTCGTTATTTCTGCATCCCTTTTTAATTTAGATTCCTCCAAGTCTTCCGTTTTTTATTCCCTCTGTGATAGAATATTAAATCCCCTTCTTGATAGAGATTAGATATTTTGATTTTCATTTCACCTCTCCACTTCTACAACACCCGAAGAGGTGGTCATATCGTTATTAAATTCCTTTTTATCATGAAGATATCGCTCTGGGTTATCTTCCCCTTAAGGTATTCTACCGTTGGATTGTTCTTTACACCATTATTTCCTATATGCCACTCTGCCCCGAGCTTTTTCTTGGAATTCGGTATGTTTCCAGTTTTACATTTGATCTACCAGTTTGATTTGTTTTCTTCCCACTTTTCCCTACCTCATAAGGAGCCTTGCAATGACATTTCTTAGACCGTTTTTGCTCTTTGTTTTGGGGATAAAGGACGGTTATTCTCGAAACTCTTCCGTTGTCAATTGGTGAATGCGGATTTCATAGTTTGGACTGCGCAAGGGAAATCTATCACTTACGCTGGAATGAGTGTTCAAGTAGCAAATCGTTAATTAATACTATACTCAAAGGGATAACGGAATAAAAAATTCGCATCCTTCACATTTACATCTGAATAATTTAGAAGGCACAAATACGAATATCAATAATACATTTTTCGATAAGAATCCGAACAGCAATTATCATGGAGAAGTTCAAAATTGTTAACAGGCTGTTCTTTACCAGCTGTGATGTATGGAATACTCTCAACATAAGAAGAGATTACAAGTTGAGAAGACGTAGAAGGGAGATCAATCCCCGACTAGAAAGTAAGAAGCTGATGCCAAACCTTACAAATCAAGAACTGGAGAAATACGCCGATAAATAAAAGGTCTAAGCTCACATCAAAGAGTAGATTCATAAGTTTTAGTTATTCTTATAACTTCTGGATTCTGAAGTCTTAGAAGTTTTAATGGCATTGAGGCGGTTGGAATGGCAAGAGAACTGAAATGAAGGATGAAACCCAATAAATAATAAAATAACGAAGTTGAGTGATGAAGTCTCAAGGCAAGAATTTCCGTTAGATATATGGAAAAATGTTGAGACCTTAATTAGGGAAATGTTGGACTCTTGGAAGATGATTATAAGGAAAACAAATGGTCAACACTATAAGCTATTCAAAACGAAGGAGAAAACGGTAAGTACCAATATATTTGTGTACAAATACTGCGGAACTCATATAAAGATTAAAAAATAATAATTAATAATTATACAGCATTAATAACCAGAAAACTTTGCAACTTTAACTATTAAGACATGAAATTTCACTTAATATAGCCCACTAATATTCAATCAATGAAATTAGTTGCCAGCATTTTACTTATAATATAGTTCTGTTCTCAGCCAACGCAGAAGGCTTTAAGCCATGACTTCAATATATTTTCTAATAATTACAATATAGGAGATTAAACCCTACCAAAAACAAATTTAATATAACGAAAGAAGAAAGAATATCTCTGAATTCATGCTTATAGTATACACCAACCAAGGGCATATGGCAGCAACAGGACAAAAAAACATGATTAATGGAGCAAAGAGAATAATGGAGTTTGAAATGCAAACACGAACTGCTAAGTCATAGAATATTCGTAGAAAAGTAAAAACAGCATTGCCCCAAAAAAACTCTTGTACAGTGCAGTCTAGAAAAAATTAACTGTTTTAATATACAGCGCACCAAAATTGACCACGGAATATTTAAGATAGCCTGCACTCGTGGAAAAAGAATTTCAGCATTAAATTGAACCGGAGTGACAAAATTGCATTCATAATTTTCTTATGATCCACAATTGAATGTTGGATATAGGAAACTTGCAGTTCTTCGTATTGTAATAAATCAATCACCGATTATTATTTTCATGTCAATTATAGATTTTAAGAGTGTTGTATCATTTCTACCAAGTAGAAGAATAGATTTTTTAAATGGAAATGAAATACTATTATAATTGATTTATACCTCCATTCTTTGAAAATCGAAGAGATAACTCATTGTTATCTTTTCATCATTTGCTAATTCAGAAAATAACTGCGTTAGCGTTATTCGATTAATCATTCTACTGAATAGCAACTATAATATCAATCATAGCTCAAAAAACGAATACATTTACCAAAGATACATATATTCAACTACTGAATGAATATTAAATGAGATATCATGCAAAGTCAAATGAAAATCAAAATATATGATCTCTATCAAGAAGGGGATTTAATATTCTATCACAGAGGGAATATAAAACGGAAGACTTGGAGGAATCTAAATTAAAAAGGGATGCAGAAATAACGAAGAAATGATAAAAAGCAATGGAGAAGAAATCATTAATATTTACCAATTCACAAATCAAAATATCACATCAAAATTATCATGGGAGACTTCAACGCGCAAGGAGGCAATCCGGATGCAGATGATAACGTCACAGGAAAAGATAAGCCAATAAAGTTGAAGTCATTGAAACTATGAGAGAAGCAGCAGAAGAGGTTAATGAACATATCAACCAAGGACAGAATAGAGTGATGCGGAATGAACATAAACCCGTGATTGGTATGTAATAAATTGCCTTTATAGTGCAAAATTTAATTGATTAACAGCACAATGGTAAAAAACAAGAATAATTTCATTTGAAATTACACACTAGGTTCTTGGCACAAAAAGAAAAAGAGTTTGAAATTAAATTGATGGAAGGTGTGATAGAAACTGCAGGAGAGGCGGAAAAATAACTTATGGACAAGAGTAGAGAGAATAGGAGAGAGAGAATCGCTGAAGAAACCTCGAAAATTTTGAAATTCAGAGAAGAAATGTGGAACTAGGAGATATTACAATCACTATACTTCCGGATAGGAGTCTAGGAAAAATATTGAGTCAAACGAGAAAGTGATTCAATGAATTATTAGAGAAAAAGTTATTTATAAAGAATATAGACAAAGATATGAGGATGATAGTTTTCGCCATTCAGGAATGTTATAAAAACTTCCAAACAATAACAAACAATTCTTCAAACGGTCTCAAAGTCCTACAGCCAGCTTTAAAAATGCTGAATATGAAAATTTGGAGGAACATTATGACTCATTGCTTTCTATATGAATTATGAAAGCGATAGTTAGATATTCGGAACGAATGGAGTATCAGCAGAATATTTAAAACATGTTATTGAGCAACTCTCGCAAATTCCCTTTAGCAAGAAAGTCCCCTTAAGTATTGGAACCATTCAAGGATAGGGCGTTAATTTACATTCTCCGAGTAGAAATCTAAATGAAAATTGAGGATCATAAGCTTCTTTGTAATTTAAAACTTGTGAAATTTTTCATGCATCAGTATGTTTAAATAATTTAAAACAACTTCAGAAGCTTGATAAATCAAAAAATAAACCGAATTAGGCGAGATATGGTGAAATTCATCATGCAAAATGAATGAAACAGAATTTTAATTTTTCCAACGATTTTATAAACAATATCATCTATATTTCAACGACGGATCGTCATCTTCTGCTTTTGGGGAACAAGCAGAGGATGCAAGATAATTGAAACGGATAAAATCATTACCAAAAACCTTAGTTTGTAACAGGTCGTTTTTTCAATATTACCAGTGGAAATATATAATTCTGATTCCTCAGTTTAAAAAAATTTCATGTCCATATGTTTCTCAAATTTGTAACGCCGAACTTGGAAAACGTTTCTTAATAATCGCGTTTTGAAAGGTTTGAGTGTAACTTGGCTATTGCGTTACTTAACATTCAGTAACTGTTACCTGTCCTTAACAAATCATTTTCTTAACAGAATCTACAATCAATTGACAAATTAATTGAGAAAAAATCAGGAGGAAAAAGCTTGGAAAAACCCTAAATCGATAAGATCGAGCCTTTCAAAAGCCATCATGATTATTTCTTTAGGGTTGCACAGCGAAGTCGAAGGTAAATAGCGACAAAACCCCTGAGCGTATCCTTCCAGCGAAGGCATCGCATTAGACTTTCGTAAACCATGTTGGTTCTTACTGAGGTAAACGCCATATACCTTTCATAGGGAATCCAATAAGAGACATCTTTTTACCTTTTTGATCACGAGGCCCAATTCGTTATCCATAGGCATATATATGAAAACATTACATAATTACAAGCCATTTTTGTTTTGATTTTAATAAACATCGATTTCAGCTTCTAGGAAATTATCGATTCTTCTCTCCAGTTGTATTTCATACTTTTCGCCTAATATTTACGAGAGCTTGTATTAAAATGACGAGAAGGTTTTTTTTATTTCAGGGTATTACTATACCAAAGCTTGGCAGGATCATTTAAGGAGGATGGCTAATTTGGACAGCCTCTACCCGAGAGTTTTCTACCCTGAGCCTGCCAAATACACCCATCCAGATCCATTGAGTTACCACTTGACTAGGCCTAAGGGAGGCATCTGGACTCCTCCCAAAGCAGACCTTCACAAACCCAAGCCCAAGCCCTCTGTGGAGAGGGAGCCCATTGCCTTTAACTATGCAGGTAAGCAATGAACAGGAATAAATCTGTTTACTGACACAGCATGAAGAGTAAGATGATGAATATCTTATATTCCAAGGTTGTAGCTGAAAGCAACTTCCTGAATCCTCCCATCTCTGCTTATAATTTTGACGTTTATTTTAAGCTTCACTGACCATGAAATTACACATTAACTATCCTTATATGGATTTAATAGATGATTTTTCTAAATGTTTGCTAACCAATTATAATGAGATTCATAGTACATCTCCTTGATTTATATACTCAATATATTCAAAAGTGCATCTCATCTTCAACAGGGAGTTTAATTTTATTGAAAGACTAATCAAACTATTTCATTTAGTGTATTACAACCCTACATACCATATAAAAATTTTGGGGTAAGTTCATGGGTAACATTTTTAATAGGAAATTTCCTAGCAAGACGCGAGAGCTCTCTCTATTCTGTCCTTTAAGACATCATCAGTTATACCATATCTCCAGCTCAAGGCATATTATCAATACATACAATTCCTATATTTAACATTGAATAATTTTAAAACCACTTAATATTAGTATCTTATACATATTTCAAGAATTTTGTATTATTATGAATTTGCATCCCAACCAGAACAACAATATCTTGAATAACATCTTTCAATAATGTCATCTTCTGCTTAGTGTTAAACTATAAAAGCTGAGTATAATAGGATTCTTTGATGAAATACTTAATGGCAAACCCTATATGAGATCCTACCAAAAGATTTTAGTAAAACTTTTAATCCCTCACACCAAGAAGATAATAATTAAAAACAATCCAAAATGTAATTCAGGATGTTTACACCTTCACAGGGCAACCTATATACACCCGTGGAGGACTGAAGGAACCACTCCTGGAAATGTTGAAAAGTCCAGTGTGGACAGCACTTGCCCTTAGAAGTCCATGGTGGCATAAGTACCCAGAACTGAAACCATTTGAATCTCCTTACTCTTGGCTGCACACTCCCTTCTACTTAAGGGACAGCTATTTGTCGCCAGTCAAGAGAACTTACTTATGGTCTCACCATCCCGTCAGACCCTTTTGTAAGTTTTATAAGAAAGGTTAACCTCTGATATTAATTAGTAAACTAATTGCATTACCTTTTTCATTTCAGCTCATTATAAGTTATGGCTTTGAAACTTCATCATGCTGCTAAGATGTTCTACTGCCTACTTTTCGAGACTAAGTTACTTCTTGCTATGAACTGTATTTGCCAGTTCAGCATAAATTCAAAAGGAGTACCATTCATAATATTTCTCACATTTAATGGGTTTTCAAATGATGCAAGCAATAAAAATCAAGCATTTGCAATAATTGATTAAAGCAGTTCTGTTTAATGTATGCCTAAAAAGTTTGTATGTAATCAGAGTTCTTGAACAGATAAATATTTATTATAAATATAATTACTCATGAGAAAATTTTGAAACTACTGATGACTTTTACTAGTTAATGGACTGTACCAAACATTTTAAATTTTTTGGATATGAACTTAATAAATACCTAACTTAATTTATGTCATTTCATTCATTTTGATGCATCCTTGATATAACTTAAGTATTTGCGAACATTTAGGGAGCTGTAATAATAGATAAATTGCATATGTAAATGAAGGAAAATTAATTTTCTCCCATTTACAGGTAAAAGTTTACATCTACAATAAAATATACATTTGCACACTTTATTATGGCAACTCTAGCCAATATTAGTTGGCTAGAGCTATGGACCTTGGGATATTCAGTCAAGTTATAGTTTAAGTCAGTCATATCAGACTTTATAACTTTCATTTTTAGTGGCAATTATAAGAAATCAAATCAATATTATAAAAATGAAATTCAAATGTGAATTAAAGAAAGACAAAATGTTCATTTCTTAATATATGGTACTTGAAACTTAAATAACTTGGTCTAAACACACAAGATATTATTTAACCTCTGTTAAGAATTAACTACAGTTATATTAATCAGCTCCATAGTAAAAAAAAATAAATGATTTCTCATATCACATAAAAATTAAATGACTAAAACAGAGATACTGATATTAAATTAAAATTCCTTAACATTCTATAAAAAGCAAGAGAAAACTGAAGAGTACACTGATATAAAAATAAGCCAATAATACATTGATTGGCCAATGTATGTACAGGGTGGGAGCCCATTTGAC
Source organism: Pantala flavescens (assembly GCA_020796165.1). Classification (NCBI taxonomy): domain Eukaryota; kingdom Metazoa; phylum Arthropoda; class Insecta; order Odonata; family Libellulidae; genus Pantala; species Pantala flavescens. Next base: position 21,508,655 of record CM036882.1, read on the forward strand.
TATTATGGTGGCAGAGAGACAGGTATTGAACATGGATTGCCTTATAAAGAAAAAAGAGAAAGCTGAAGATAACAGAATAAGTATGCCCAACTTGATTCTAAAGGTTAACCATAGATTAAAAATAGGACAACTGGGATTTCAAATTCAAGGGGTGTGAATCTCAGTCAGTTTGCTATGTTTCCATTGTTTGTTTATCCTTTGTAAAGAAAATGAACTTGAAAATGAACATTCTTTTCACAATGCTAAATATATACTCCTTTTTATTTCACTTACTGAATACTGATATGATTCCCCAACCAAAGCTACCTCATCTTTAGATAGCAGAAATTATACGGGTATAAAAATTCTTTCCAGGGAAAGAACATTTGATTATTGGGCCTGACTATGCAAAGGTGACAATAAGTAGTTACTGCACTGAAGAAGGGTTCAACTTCAATTACACTCAGAGAAATTGTGATACTTAAGAGATAAACTTGGAAACACTTCAGGCAAAAGAAAAAAATTGATATATATTTAAAATGTTAATTTTAAAGGATTATTTGAGCCTTTTTAACTAATTCATTGATGCTCTTAAATGAATTTTAAGCTAAAAATGATCTAATACACATCACCTTTTCCTTGCTTTAAATCACTAAATGAGCTGAAATACTAAAGAGAGTATACCATAAACTTCTATGCTATAAGATTTTTTTGACAAGTGGCTCCACTCAGAGGTCATCCTTATGCAACAGGGTTTGAGAGGTAGGAGCTATTTATATGATTAAAGGAACTTTTAGGAAGTGATTTTAAAAACATTAATAAGTTAGGTTGACTATAAAAGTAATATATATTACTTCAAGCTCATCTAGCTTTCCTATTTTTGGTTCCACATGCAAGATTTTCAGCAAATAGTAGCTGTGATGTTCAATCTCCAGCAGATGGGTAACAAAAGCTGCTGGATTCTTTGACTGGCAGTCAAGATCCTCTGAACCATTATTTTTATACTATACCAAGTCTGAACTTATGCATGTAAATATATAAGATCAGACTGGTAAATGAACTTCTTTACTTTCTTACTATGAATTAATACCTTTTGATTCCAGTTAATGGCTCTTTAAAGTACTATGCACAATACTGCACAAGGACAATACCGACTTGAACAAAGTGGTCTTAATGAAGAAACTATTGCTAAATGTCAATGTTTGGTGAAATTATAAATGTCGTACGACTATATACAGTTCTATGATCAGATTTATCAGCTATCTTTACTGTCTCAGATCTTCAAGAACCACTCTTTTCAGAAATACTGTTTTCCTCACGAAATGGAAATTTAAGAAACCTATTCCTATAAGACAAGGGTTCAGGAGCACCTACAGATCTACTCATCAATGAATCTCTCATTATCCGATTTGCAGGAGAGCAGACACCACAGCTCCTTTACTTATGTTTGAAATTCTTGCCTGAAAACCAAAAAGAGCTAGATGAGCTTGAAGTAATACATATTACTTCAGCTGACAAGCAAACCTATGAGTGTGTTTTTTAAAATCCTTCCTCTCTCCTAAACCTTAACATGACGATAACCTGTAAGAAAAACTGTTCGTCAAAGAAATCCTATTGTGTGGAAGTTTTGTTACTTTCTTTTTTCTTGTACTTCCACAATGTAAGGAGAAAATGGTGATTTTTAATAAATAAGATATCTTCTCCCTTCCTATTTTAAAATACTCCTCATCAAACACCCACAAGATCTATAAATTCATAAATAGTAAGTTTTAACTAGAGAAGTACTTTAATACTTTATGAATAAATGGAATCCTTAATACAAACTTAAAATTTTTATTATAAAATAGTACTCTCCAATTCAATTTATTGCAATTTTATCCAAAAATATGACAGCAATTACATGACATTACCAAAGCAAGAACTACAACTCTTCAATAGAATAAAACAAAATGATTTCCGATTTTTTCAATTCTCACATTCTAAGATAAAAGGTTATCATATCTAAATTGTTATTAACAAAAACTGATTTGCATTAAAAAGAAACAGCTCCAAATATCATGATAAATTGCCACAGATTTGAGTATCCATATAACTCAAACCATGTATGATAAATGAATTGATGATGAAAAATTAAGAATTTTAATGACAAATTCACATTTAAATTGGAGCTATATAGAAAGATTCAAGTAAAAGAAAGCGTATACACTCATTTAGAATATTGCCTATCTAAATTTATTACAGGAAAGAAGAGACATTGTACACTGGAATTAAGGGAGGGAATTGTTAAATCACAGGTTGTCTAAATTACAAGCCACCTCATAATTCCTCTCCTATTGAGGAAAACTACTTGTTAACAGAAGGATATAAACTTCATAAATTATATACTGTTGGCTTGTAATGCTTCTATATACATAGTAAAGACTATTGTAGGCTTATATTTCCATTCAAGCCACTGCACTAAAAGACTTAAATATTTCTAATATAGTTTTAACAGAAATTATAAAGTAGCTTGGGAATATGAAAGTTACTTTTCATAGGAGCCAAACAACAATATACATTAGCAGATTGTTAAAAGAAAACAAAATAATCAACTGTGTTCCATTAAATTACATATACACTTTACATAAGGAAGTAGATTATGTTTAATCTCTAAAATAGATTATTAATACTTTATCTAAGTACATTTCATTGTGCAAGTAATAGTAATAAAGCAGTACTAAAAAATTAAATGAAGTTTTAATATTGTACAAAACAATGATGTAAATAATACACCACTTCAAGATTTATCAGTTACAAGAACCTAATTGCTTTAATATCATTGTTAAACATGGGTGATAAATGAATTTTTAAGACTACATAACAAAAAGATGACTATATTTTCCAACATTTAAAATGACTTAAGCTTACTTTTAACACCTTTCACCCATCGCTTTGATACCTGCAAATCATGTCTTGATATAATTGATTGGTGTAGATGATTGATGCTTTCAGTTCTGCATTTAACATTCAGAACCAAATTCAATAACATTGGAATTGCAATAAGCAACTTCATTTTTCTCTATAAGCAGTAAAAAGGTATTTGTAGCAGAAGTACTTACTTTAACCTAATGAAAACAGCTATGCTACTTCAAGACCTAAGTAAATAAATGCAGACCCAAATAAATAAACACAAAAGTAACTTTCTGTTAACTGCATATATATGGTGAAAAATTTTCATAATATAATATAAAGAAATTCTTGTGATACCGTTGGGCTGAAAAACAGACTGTTAAAACTTTTACATGAAAATGGCATAAACTCAAAACACAAAATATCAAACATCAACATACACAGTAATTAACAGAAAAGTTAATTCCTTTTATTTTTTCTGATTTTTAAAACAAAAAACTGATATATTAATAAGCACACATGTAACTCTTATTCAAATGCATACATTTTTAGTAAAAAATTTTTCTAAAAATATTTAAAGAGAAAGGAACAAATGGAAGCTTAATAATAATAAATTTCCAAAGATAAAGAAATATTACGAATTAGGACTGTGCAGGAGATGGCTTTACAAAGATTTAACTTTCTTAGCAAATTGCATTTTTGGGATATTTGACTGCAAAATTTAACAATATTACTTTTGAAGTTAGTATATATTTGTAAGATATGTTCTTAACTAATAAAATTTAAACATACAATAAGTGGGATACAAACAGGAACTTGCAAATATTTTGATACAATACTAAAATTATCTTTGAATTAGCCTCATGACATATGCAATCCCTCTTAGTGCATCTTTAAATATATTCACACAGTATAAATGCATGTAAAATTAAATATAATGGAAAGGGAAAGAAAAACACAAAGATTTCTCCTTTTCAAATAGCACCCCAAATATAAAACAATGATCAAAAGACAGCACCACCAACTACATTTTGGTATCTTATACAGAGCCACATTGTGAACTGGATGCCTTGGTTTAATATAAAATAACAAAAGAGAGATCTTGAAGTACATAATTTACTATTTGAGAGGTTGTTTGACAAGAATGTAAGATAAAAATTAATTTTTCCTGCAAATTATTCAGTGAAATGAGACAGATCATTGCTAGTAATTATGATAAAATGAATGGAACAAAGTAACCATTCAGCGGAAATGGTTGGAGTTGAAAAATTTTTCAAATTCTTAAGTCCTATTACTATAATGAAATATCTATCAAACTATAACTGCATTACAAATGTAAGAAATTATTTTAAAATTGAAATTAACTATAATTTTTAAACAGAAAAGCATAATGCAGTATGATAATTAACTGAGAAGATAATGTTACACCATACAGTTAAAGCAATCCATTCATATATAAAAGCTGCTAAACACAAGTTTACAACAATGTCTTCATTAAATGACAAAGTAAAAATCACAGGCAATTCTTTCCTTACATTTTTGTCGTAAAGAATCTAAATACCCAAGCATCAAACAAAATAATTTTCAATACATAAGAACCTACTCCTTGCACCATCAAGAAAATACATGTTTTAGTCCCCATGTAGACCACAATACACCAAATCTGGCTATAATTCGAAATTAATGATTCTGGTGGGAAAAGTCAAATCTCAAAACTCTCCTTAAACTTAACCAATCTTGATAACATTTCCAACGATGATAATCTGTAGATCCAACAGATAAATATCTGAAAGAAAATTAAGAATATTTAAAAACAGATATAATTTAATAATAATCTGAATAACTAGCAGTTTCAATCTTGTAGTATAAATAGTTAAACAATTTTAACTATCAGTAAAATTACTTAGATCAAGAGATCCATGGTAACCTAATGTTTAATGTTCCCAACTTTAATAATTCATAACATCTATATGTTACTTTGTGAAAGGACATTTCAGAGTGTATTGAAGAAAGAAGAAACTTCTTTACTTCCATTTTATTTTTTATTTTGCGACCAGTTTCTTAAATTTTTTAGCATCTTCAGGCCTAGCCTGAGGACTAAGACTTTATATAAGACAAAATATCAAAGGAATTACTTTAACTGTCATAAAGACACTTATAAAGATAATGACCAAATCAATGAAGTTATTATCAGAAGTTAAAAGGGAGTAATGGTATGATTCTGATTTCATAACTTAAAAATAATAATAATTGTTGAAGAATGATTATTTAAGTTTCAAAATCCAAGGGCCCATATTTTATGCTGAGTATCATAGTTTATTTTACATAAAATTGCTATTTATTCACAAGAACGTTAGTTTAATAGATAATAGAAATCATTTATACAAAATTTCATGATGAAATCATTCATTAACTCAAGAAAATGTAACAAGTATTTCAGTTTATTTTGATAATGGGAAAACCGATAAAAATAGTTGATTAAGTCCAGAACTACATTTAACATATAATTAAGTTTTCCATGAAATCAATTAAAAAGATCTTAATTTTAGAAAGGATATTTAATATAGGATACTTAAAAGATATTTTGGATATATGCTAAGAATGTCTGTAGACCGCAGAAAACAACAGAAGATAAATAGGCTTAAATTTATCTTGTAAGCCACCTTACAGAATGGAAGCCTGGAGTCTCTATGTAACTTACTTATCTTATATTTTTACATTTCATAAGCAGAAAATATTAATTTTAAAACAAATTTTTTTTTATCTATTTCCTTGATTTCAATCAGTGAATGATACAATTTTCATTTTCCTGCAAGGTATTATTTTACATAGAACAGCAAACCGAATGAATTATCAGCATGCAAAAATTCTTATGGGACCAGGAGTCTAATTTGGATCTACAAAATGCTGTTTTTTCTTCTCAAGCCTACAATCGAATTCAAAGTTTCAATTCAACAACCTTTAAGAGGAAGAAACATCTTTCTTCATTTTGTGGAAGACAGTTGTTGATATTTGAAAAAGAAGAATGAGTTTAATTATGCTGGAAATAATTCTGAACTGAGTATAAGTAAGAAGTGTTAAATTGTATGTGCCATATATTCCAATTAGTAATTTACAATGGTGATTAATAACCATATTAAAAAATTCTAACCAATTCAAATATTTTATGTATATTATACACAAAAATATGATTTTTAATGAATGATCTTTAATGAATGATTTTTAATCATAAGTAAAATAGGTAGTAAATAATGTATATTCTCATTTTCTCAATTAATTGTACATAATTAATGAAATTATTATAATTCACACCTGTTTGTTTAAGAAAGTATATTTAAAATAAGTAAGAGTAATGAGCCAAAACAATTAAATAGTTATATTATTATACATATATTAGATTATAGATGATTAAAAATTATGCATCAATTCTCTTAGAAGTTATAAACACTTGTTTGAAAAATAAATTTTACAAGGTATAAACTCATTTATGTTGGTTTTTAAATGGATTTATAAAATTAACAATTCCAATGACTTGTACCTATATATTAAATATATATAAATATATATAAATATATATATATATATATATATATATATATATATATATATATATATATATATATATATATATATATATATATATATATATATATATATATATTAAACCTTGTAATTATTCACACACAAAGTAAGAGGGGCTAGGTGAAACTGAAAGGTGTAACTACCAAATGGTAAACAAAGATATAGGAAAATTATTCAATATCTGGAGTTGAGCAGTTAATTAGCAGCCTGTTCTATTCCTATACTATAAGTTACATAAATACAAGGATACAAGGTATTAAAGCAAAACTACCATATAATACTAATTCTTATATCACTCCTTAAGGAGTCACTCAAATGAATTATGATGTACAGTATTTACCAACATATTTTTTTATTTGCAGATTTTCTGATAAACAACTTACATGACCTTGATAACACATATTACAAATGTTGTTTTTCATTATATAACACTAATAAATTCTTATTTTTCTGCAGAAGTATAAGTGAGACTTATAACTTTACCTTCCTATGTACAAAGAAAAGAAATAAATCTATTTCGTATGTGATATTAAGGTATTCAATCACAAAATAATTATACTTATCAATACAAGCCTTTAAATAAAAACAAAAAATATACTTACAAAAATTATACTTTACTTGAGCTAGAACTCATTTGGTATGTAAATTAAATTAAAAATGGTACAGGTACAAAATGTTAAAATGCTACAGGGAAAACATCAGATAAACCCAGTGTGATAGAATGTCAAAATAGATGAGTAGATTTTGAAGAAACTGCAACTTGGAAAACTACTTGCCACCACATACAAAATAACTTTACGATAGCATTTTTCTTGGTGAACAATATAAAACCTGTATATTATACAAAATTAACTCCTAATATTTTAGCTTATTAATGAGACTTGGAAAGGTAGGTAATAGTTACCCACAAACACTATCCCTTTGGCTTCTTTGGATCACCAGCAATATTTTTTAGACGAATTTACTTCTTCTTGGCTGTGTTCCTTTGAGGGGTGGCAGGTCGTCCAGAATTCAATCCAGTATACTGGTACTTGGCCTTCTTCTCGGATGGTTTCAGAATCTAAAGTAATTAAAGATAGTTGATTCTTTCATTTCAAAAGCAATGTGATGGTAAAAAATAACCATACATCTAAGACATGACTTACTTGGAAGGAGCACATTAATGTTTCATCCACTGACATCATTCCTCCAGCATTATCAAATTCTCCACAGTAATTTGGTGCCGAAAATAATGTGACCAATTGACGTTTGGCAAAGAATTCATATCCATCCTCCACAACCTATTACAATTTGAAAAGTTCCAACAATGTTGAAAAGGAGGAACACAACTTAAAATTATAAATAAACCAAACAAACTTGCAAATAGTAAACAAACCTGCTGTATAAATTACATTGTGAAAAGTCAAAATTCAAGGCTAGCAGACATTAACTTAAAACTTAAATAAAATTAAACGTAAAAATTCATTCAAACAAATATTTTAATAATCCATATAATTGGTGGTTAAGGCAAACTTGAAAATGTTATGAGGACTGTGAAAAGTGTAATATAGAATGCGGCTATAAATGTATTTTATTGAACTATTAGTTAATATTAACAACCATATGGTACCCTAATTGAAAATTATTTAAGCCTGATTCCTAAACTAGTTAGAAAATATACCTCTCATGCAAAAGAAATACTTATATAGTAGTATTGATGACATATCAAAAAAAATCTTTAATAACTCAAGAATAGTACCTGATGAGCACGGCAAATTAAATCAAGGTCGTGTCGATCCAGGAACTTACTCACAACATCTGAGCCAAATGTGAAAGAAACACCACGATCATTCTCACCCCAACCTTGGACATCTTTGTCAGGATCTGACCACAAAAGGTCACAGAGTAAACCTTTTAAAATAATGAATGATTTTCAACTATTAATTTTTCACAATCAAATCATCAATCAAAAACACAAGCAGTAATAATTGGAAGGTCTAGATATTTAGGCATATACAGATTGAGCTTTAATTGGATATGCATACTCAGAAAAAAAGATAAAAGGAGGAATCCAGTAAAATTAGAGTAAAAATTTATTAAACTTAATAATTAAACATATTATAAAGAAAAATGTCTGATGCACAACTATGATATGAAAACCTACGATTACAGCCTATATTAAGACAAGAAGAGCTATTTAACTCAATTAAAGCATGAGCATACATTCTTACAAATAAATTTATTAAAAATTGTTTGCCCACAATCTTTTGTATATTTTAGCATTTAATACCTGTTACTTTGATTATTCCATAAAAGTTAAGAGCAATCAATATTCACTACTAAATTCATACCCAGCTACAATCTGTACGCTTCTAAGTAATACCATATGATTTCAGAATATTAAGAAATAAAAGATAATTCAACCTGTATCAGGAACATCTGTTGGCCTCTGGATTCTGCGTATTTGTTCCATCCCTTGTAAATCTGGACTTAATCCACCATGACAACAGAATATCTTCTCATCAATTATAGCAGCAATGGGTAAGCAGTTGAAGCAATCAGTGAATGTTTTCCAGAGTTTGATATTATATCTCCTTTTGCCTGTAAGTTAATTATCTTTTGAATATCAAATTATATTCAAATTCAAAGAATGAACATGTTTACCCTGATCTATAACTAATTTCAGTTCTGTTTTCTCTGTGTCACATAATTAAATAATATGAATATTATATCATATATGCCATATTAAACGAAGTCCTTTACTCCTATTATTTTCTAACATGAAGATGGGCATCTCTTTCGAAGTTTAGAAATATGTATGGAGAGAAAAAGAAGAAATTTATAGTAGTATAGGGATAAAATCGTATGCAGAACTTTCGAGAAGAATAGAAAACAATGATAGATTTCGATCCAAATTTTACCGAATACAAATGAATTTAGGAAAATTTGTTAAAGAGGCTTTTATCAAGTAAAAGGAATATACAGCTAAAGGTAAATAAATAGCAATATAATCAACAAAATGTGATATTCTATGTTTAACTATACACTAAAATATGAAAAGAAAAAATTCAATAGATTTTCCATTTTGTCTTGAAATATTAGTTGTTCTATTTCTATGTAAGCTAGATTAGTATATTTGATTATCTTACTCATTGAACAGTAAAATTAAATAGTAACTATAAATCTTGTAAATAATATATTTCATCATTGTATGTATTGATTATTACATATCTTGTTAATTTAATTGATTTAGAGCTTTTGTTCTTTAAACAGTGTTCAATTTAACATCTGTGTGATATTTTCAAAAAAAGTATATATACATTTAATAAATAAATATAAATTTTAAGTTTTAAATTTTCATATTAGGTCAATAACTAACAATAAATATTCTATTCTACTTAATGTTGAAATGAAATTTAAAATAGATATTAAATCTTCATATCAATCCAGGAGTGTAACACCACTTTTGTGAATACTAAGTAATTTAAATTTCTTCCATGTTACACTACATACTATGTTCATGGATAAGAGTTCTGGAAAACTTGAAACTATTTACATTAAAAACACTATTGCATAATATAAGAAAGTATTGGGGACGACTAATAGAATATGGCGGAACAAAAGGATGTTATTATTCTAATGTCACATACAATTATCATATTCATGTAATCTTAATGCTTAAGAAACCCTTAGCAGTCTAAAATAAACAACATAAAGGTAAAATAAGAATCAATCCTCAAAGGAAATAAGGTTCTTCGTATTAATTCTACAAATACTCTCCAAGAAAGGTAAAATTATTAGCTACTTAAAAACCGATTCCAAATATCTGCATATGAAAAAATTAATTTACATTTCATACATCCAATTGCAATAGATATATTAATTTAAGAATTGGAAGGAGTTTGAATCAAATGCCATTAACTTTATTTACTACTCACATTCGTCATAGAATCCATAGATTCTATTAATACTCGCGCATTCATGATTTCCTCTTAGGAGAAAGAAGTTTTCTGGATACTTAATTTTGTACGCAAGTAGCAAACATATTGTTTCTAGTGATTGTTTTCCACGATCAACGTAATCACCAAGAAACAAATAGTTTGCTTCTGGAGGAAAACCACCATACTCAAACAGTCGTAGCAAATCAGTATATTGCCCATGGATATCACCTGGAATAGAAAAATTCATTACCCATGATATAAAATATTTTTTGTAGCGCTATTAATATTATAAATATGAATGGCACTCACCACAAATTTTCAATGGTGCTTCAAGTTCCAATAAAATTGGTTGCTGAAGAAAAATTTCTCGTGATTTCACACAGAGACCTCGTACTTCGGCCTCTGTCATTTGAACGGACTTTCCTGGGCGACATCCCCGCACTACAAAACACGCATAATGACAATGTTTAAATACGCCTCTTAAATACGATATCACATGTAAAGAGAAAAGATATCTTGAAAATAAAATAATAAAAGGAGAAAATTTATATTCTCGTAAGGACATTCGTGATAGAAGACTGAAAACATTCAGATACATCCAATTTACTGAACGGTTCTGAGGAACAAAACAAATTTGAAAACTGAACATTATGATCAGCGTGTTCCACTGGTTCGCTTGTAATACACTTCAAACAGATTTAAGTTACTACTCTTTCAGTATCAAGAGTCTCAGGACGAAAATACATGCATAATTACCTTCGAGAAGACGCTGTATAAGACTATCTACGTTCAACTCAATGTCTGCCATTTTCACCGTCACCTGACGTACCTGACGTCAAAAAAGCGCCTCCCTTATTGAGTTTGGTTGAGAAACGATAAACAACGTCAAGGTGACGCTATATTTCAGTAGCAAATTGTTATCAATAAATTGCTATTTAATAAGAAATATGTATAACTTGTATTTCGTTGCTGAGCTTTCACGCACTATTGATATCCATCTATCTTAGAAAGCACCAAGATTATTTGTCGGCATGGTAGGCTGTAAATAACCTGTCGGCGTAAACATCAAGCATCGCTGCCGAAGAATTTATAACTTGCCAGTAAGATAGGATACGTTAAGTCAAAGATTAATGCAGGTAACTTCTTACTCGTCATGATTTCACGTCTTGCTTATCCTTCGGTACTTCGGACTATTTCTCTCTTACGAAGCTTATCCAAATTCATGCAATACCTTTTAGCATCTTCGATCCTAGTGAACATACCTATTTAGCTATTTAAAAATACTGTATTTTTTATCAGATGATACTGATATTATCTGTATTGAAAATTTCCATTCGATTCATCAATACTAATTCAATAATTGAATGAATTGTTATTGATCTATTGCATTAACAATCATCAGCAAATACGCGTTGTATTAATCGGAATATAAATATTTTGATGAAAGTTAGTCGATGATAAATAACAACAGAAAAAGAAAGATTTCGACAGTACTTAGCAACCGATCGATATTGTCTTAACTCTTTGCTTACTCTCTTGTAGTATTGGAACTATACATCTCTTAATCAGAAGAGTGAAGACCTGGGAAACTTTAAAGCATACGAGTTTCAATTTTCCCATGAATTCCAGAATAAAAGTTTACTCGTTCAAAGAATCACCGTTTCAAGATAATCGCCGAATGCGGAATTGACGTTTGGAATTTCTGTTAATACATTGAATTTTAGGATTGTCTAAGATTTTATATATTTTACTAGGTTTTAATTCAAGAAGAGTTATATATGCATTTCTAGGAAAAAATAATAAACATTCTTCCTGTAATAACGTGTCCGTAATTCTCTTGGAACCTCGACTATTTTACTCGTCTTAAAAGATTGCATGAAAACTGTGTGGTAACTTGTTTTGTGTTTGAATAGGTTACTCCTTACCAGCCCGAACTATTAATACACACTTAGATTGATGTATTTTATTCATAAAAGTATATATCTTAACTTAGAGTATTCCCTTTAGCCTTTTAATTTGAAATTTTTTCCTTGCATTGATTCCAAATATTTAAAATAGTCACCATTCTAATGAATTTGATAGCTAAGGAAGTATTAAACATTTGGAAATAACGTGGTGAAGAACTCATCTTTACTTTTATCCTTAGAACATTGCTGAAAATAGGTTTACATGTCATCAATTACCAGACAATACACTCCACCTCACTGAAACACTTTACTCTAACATTTTTGTAAAGAATTTTGTAATTCTTCTATCACTCTCAGTTTCATGTATATTTTTTTGCTTACTGGATTAACCTGTTATCAAAAATCAAGTTTGTTCAATCTTGATACAAAAAAATCCTGGGTGAGATGACTACTTACATGTCACTGTAATAGGGCTCTAAGAGGATATACTTCTTTCCCTATTTATATTTGTGAACTTAATTTACAGGGTTATTGTTAAGAAATCTATCAAAGGTAAATGAAAAGAGGCAATTTTTATGTAGAAGTATCTATAGAGTAACCACTCCTATTTGGCGGTATGCAAGGCTACATACATACATTTACTTTAAAAATTATCCTCTCTTCCTTACAAGAATTAAATGTCTATATTTGGAAAATCTGTCCTGAATGAGAGAATAGCATAAGGAACAAGGTATTTCACAGGAGTGTTGTGCGCTGTGGATAAATTTAAAGGTAGAATGGACTTGGAAAAAGTCTGACGGGACCAGGAATCAAACCTTTCGAAACCGAAAAGTTTCCAGAATGGCTTGGAGAAATGTTCTGCCGGGATATCTCAACAGCATCCGACCGGCAATTGGGAGACCGGAGTTGATATCCAGTCCCATCTGACTTTTTCCAAGTCCATTCCAAATTTAGAATGAATAGCATTTTCAGATGAGTTAAATATGTAAAACAATAATTTGCGTAATTTTTAGGAAGCTTTTAAGAAATGGGTTTTAAGCAAAATGGAAGCAAAATCTAAGGAATAGTTAAGAAATGTTCAATATTTTTTCTATAGAATATCAGCATTAATGGGATTTATAAAAGCATACAAAAAGTTACAGCCAAAAGTCATTATTCACCTTGTTTAATAAATTTAAAAAGTATACACATAATTGATAGAGTAAAGGAAAAAATCCATAAAACATAACCAACAAACAACACAAATTTTAATGATCAGAATTTTTATTGAATGAATCTAAACCACTGGATTAATTGAAATAACAGCAATCATAACAAATGAAAGTAGGCAACATTAATAATACTTTTTATTGACTGAATGCAATAACAGATAATAGCAAGTATTGTTTACTCATTAACAAACATAATACATAAAAATGAGAAAATAATTCTTCCTTTGAACAGAGAGAGAGAGATGATGAGTCATCTTGATCTCATACGATCTATGCAATGACCTATCAGCTATTTACAAGGAGCATCATGGTTATTCAATTCTTTGAATAAATCATGACCTTCTATCCTGACAAGAGTAGTGCACAATTTCTCCATTTGGATATCTAGCAAAAGCACTGAAAAAAATCAAACATTTTATAATTAAAAGTATGAAAAAATCAAATTTCAAACTTGATCATAAAATTTTTACCTTTGATTTCCAAATCTCTTCTTACAAACACTGCAAACATTAAACTCAGTCAATATAATGCTTTGTGATTCATGATGTAACCTAAGTTCTTGAACCTAAAAAAAATTATTGGTATAAGCTGGGGTTTTGAATTTCTAATTTTTGTATAATATATGTATTATTACACTTAGTAAGAGGATATATAAGTAAAAACTAAACTAAGTACAGGGTAATAATGTATAAAATTAATTTTTTCCAAAATGCACAAACTATCAATCTAATTAGTACACTTCTGATATCCTTCTTTGGCAACAAAGACCTAGTTACAAATGTAAAAAATGAATTTCTTTAAGTTGTTCACATAGTTGTTGCTCCATCATTGAAGTAAACAGTAGTTTGACGACCTAAATCTTTCACATTATTCTATAGCAAAATATAAGCTATACATCTATTACATTATATTCCATTAACTATCCAAAAATAGAGAGAGAGATCAAAACCTTCAAATGACAAATTTGGTTAACATGCTGTTAGTAAAATCATGTTTATTGAAATGAAGAGAGTTAGAGATATGTTAAGAGCATTAGAAATTTATGATTCTTCTAGCTAGAATATGCATGGACATAAATACATTGTATGCCACCTCATTAAAAACAATATAATTCCTTTCACCTGAGAACTGTTATTTGGTCTTGATCAACCAAATAATTCCAAATCAAAATTTATTTCAAATACATTTATCTAGTCATTTATGATAATTTACTCATTTTTTGCATAAAAGCTTATGATATACAATAAAGACATTGTAGGATCTCTCAATTAATTATCAGGCAAATACAATACAATAGAGTATTTTGTACTTTTATTATAATATAGCTTTCCACCAAGTTATTCCTAGCAATATCAATTTTATTAATTTCTAGATAAATATTTAGATGAAAAATTTAAATGGGAAATTAGTAGAGACACAATCCAAATAAAAAATGTTTGAGAGATAATAAAACCTTAAATTCATTATAAATCAAAAATATTATAATGATTGGTATCAAATACTCACCCTTAAATGATTAAAGTCAATTGCATAAAACTAAATTACCTTCTGTGAACTCAGTTGCACACAATAGAAAATCCTTACCTGTAGGTGTTCTGCAGAAAGAAGTCCTCTCAAAACTTGCATTTTTCTTTTCTCTATAAGTTTGTTTTGTAAACTTGTCTCCACAAACTGATTTATTCTCCACAAAGGGACACTATCTGGTAAAACACTTAGAACCTACAAGTAGATAAAACTATAGAAATAAAATGCATGATGAAATTTTATGAATGGAATTATGGATACTTGATATTTAAAATGTGGCAACATTTTCTTTTTACAAGAACTCATGTTTCATACATTATTTAGTGATTCTGGAGTTATTATTCATAATCCTCTGGAATATTTTAAAGGATTGACAAACAAAAACTTCCTAAGCAGAAATTTTAATATTTTTATCACTTATAGTTTCAAAATTTTTTAATTATATGACTTACTTTAATGGGATTGACTTTGGAAGCATTCTTTTCCAATAGATCAAGAGCCATATCTAAATTTGGCTCTGGTGATTTTGCTGGCTGAACTCCAGCTACCCAATTCTCTGGAGGAGATATCAGCATTTTTATCAATATAATATAGACCTAGAACAGAATGCATTTAAGTAACATTTCTTTAAAAAATATTTGTGCATCAATTATAGTCAGTGGCAGTGACAGGAAAATACCATTTCTTGACATGTTTTCTAAATATTTTCTGAAAAATCTGGGGTCCAATATTTTCTGACAACCCTTGCCTTTATTTGGAAGGAATGAATTATGGTTAATCAATAAAAATAACCTGAGTATAACTTCCAAACATACCTCATCATATGCATCTGCCTTTAGCTGATACATTTTTTCACAATAGTTGATGGCTTGCTGAATATCTTGCAAAATAGTGATATAAATTAATAGAACTTGCTCGTGTCTGCCTAGTTTCCCGAGGACAATGGCTCTTTCTTCAAAGAGACCTGGAATTTAAAACCTTACTAGTTAATTATAACCATAAATATACAAATTTTATAAGGCCTAAACTAATACATAAATGATCTGGTGCTTTACTGGTGAATTGTAAGGATGAACTTTAAGGTTTCCACCCGCTTGGCTGTTTCAATGATTCTCAATTTTTTTGATTCTTTGCTCTTGAGACATCTTTAAACTGAGGTTGCTGCTGAGGTTTTATAATAAGGATTTTTGGGGGCAATTTTCTTTCTTTCACCTTTGGGTCTGACATCCATCGAAATTGTAGGCCAGTTGGTGTGGTGAGTGGGGGATGTTTGTTTTTTGCCTACCTCCCCCTCAATTTTTATGACTTGCTGTTAAGATTGCCAATACAATTATTTTCATCCCAAGATATTCTGGACGACAGGTTTCAAAATTTTGCTAATAATAATAATATCGTCTTTATTTAAGGCGAAAGAATGTAGCTCTAGCTCTTATGAATGTTATTAAAGACTTTTTCTTACTCTTTAGATTCTTTGATCCAAGAAATTCTGAGCACTACAGATAGCTTTTGTTTCATGACAATATTTTACAGCCATATTACATGGCATGCCCTGCAACTGCCAACTTATCAAATTTTTTGAGGTGGATGATCCATTAATGCTCCTAAAATGCAGGTCTGTGGACAGGGATGAGACAGGACTGACAACAGAAAGCATCTAGGATCATTGAACCAGAAAACTGGATGGAAACCCAACAATATTTCATCCAAACAAATGAAAATTTGCTGAATGAACAAAATGCATTTCCTTCTAGAATGTCAAAACATTAAATAGAGGTTGTTAGATTGAAAAAACATTAAAGAAATAGTAGGAAAGATGGTATTAAGGTATACATAAAAAATGTATATGTAACCAATCCACGTTAATCACAATGATTCAAAGAGAATGAATCACAAAGATACAAAGAGAAATTGTCACCAAGTATTAAATTACATTATTTTTGTTAAGGTCCTAAAACAAACTTTGATCAAACTGGTTTCATTTTTAAGCGAGAAATTCTATCATTTTATCTTGATAGTTTTTTAATACTTCATTGATAATTAATAATTTATTGGAATTTTTCAAAAATAAAACAAACAAAACTACTTGCAGTCATAAGGAAATTGGACCAGAACTGTCTCAGGAGTGTAACAAGTTGAAGTTTCAAGAAATGTAAGAAGTTTTCTTCGCATTCGACCAAGCTCTCCAGGTTCTTTCCCAGCAGCTACTTTTGGCAAAGAATTAATCAGATCTTTAGTGAACTGGATTCCCATTGAATCTCCACTATCAGAGTTTTCTTCACCAGCCATAGCAGTTCTAGCAGCTTCCATCATTAACTGCTGAACTCTCTCCTGATACTGATGGACTAATGAATTATGAAGGATAGGATTTTTATCTTTCCACTGTTCAATCACATGTTCCTAATAAGTAATAACATAGAAATACTAATTAATAATAGGGAATTAAATTTTTTTGGACTAAAACAATACCATAATTATCATATTTTATTACATCCACAACAGGTGCAAGACAACTTTAGACAAAGTCAATCATTAACAAATAAGGCACGCGTATAATTGTTCAATATTTACATATAAAAATACAAAATATCAAAGCATCTGCATATACTTATAAGGAATAAAAGTGGTTTTCCATCAAATAAAATTGTAAAAAGACATTTATATTTGGTGGCCTACATTGTTTTAATATGTTTTGAAGCATTTTAATATCATATATGCTACCAGTATGTGATGGGCCTTGATTGTACACCTAGACATAGTGTAGGCATAAATTTATATTTGATTAGTTTCAAATATTTATGTAGTGCAGAATATTTTATCAAAATAAGTATTATCAAAGCATAATATATTTAAAAACCATTTATTCTTGATTCAGAAGAACTGTGAGAGTTGTATGTTCAGTCTAGATATGATTTTCAGCCATCTTAGATCATAATAGCATTTAGAAACATGATCACTCTGAGATTACAAACAAATCGTATGCAAGAATTTTGAGCTATTTGTAGTTTATTTGTTCTTATTAGTGCTCTTCAGAGATATTTAAGAAGACAACAATGGCAGTCATAAAAATGGAGGAAGATAACGGAAGAAATTGCTTTTTAAGGGAATAAGGGAGGAAGCTCTTCATCTGCACAAGTAAATAAAGGATCTGTATACATTGTTTAGCAAATATAGAGATCTGTACACAGTTTTGTAGATTTTGCTGACGTGATTTGCCTAAGTGATATTTTTGTTAAATACAACCTTGAGATTTCACAAAAGTAACTTGTAGACTAATTATATTTTTGAGATATAGTGTTTTAGCAGTGGACAAGCTTATTTGACCCTAATATTATGGATAACTTTTAGTTAACTTTTTTGTGTATTGATTAATGTTTCTACAGATAGAGAGCTGAGAAATATTGGAATTCATATGGTGAATGACATTGCTTATAGCTGAGATGGGTCAATTAGAATATAGCTGCAGATCTTCTCTGTATAACTGATATCTACAATGAGATAGATTTGAGGAAATATTCTTAATATATACAGCAAATATTAAAGGACCAAGAGTGAGGAATTTCTCTCACGGTTTGAGCCGAATCTGAAGACATGTTATTGTAAGTAACTTTTTGATATCTATCGTTTAAGTAGGAGAACCATTGGAGGCACATGGGTAAGACATTCAGCAGACAAATTTCACTTATCAAGGTATCTTTATCGATGGAATCAAAAGGCTTCCTGAAATCAAAAATATTCATAACTGTGACTTCACAGTGATCCATTGGGCACTGATATTTTCGGTAATTTTTATGAGTGCAGTGCTTGAATCATGAGAAAATCAGAATCCAGACTGGAAAAAGTCATACAAATTATTACCTATACTTACACTAAACCTTATAGATTTTTGAAGTCTCCTTTGTTTGAAACAGTGGTTATGGTTTTGAGACGAGGTTAGCTTTTATTGAAGCATGAATATTTAAGAGATTAATGACAAGCAGATAATTATGTACGTGATAGGATAATAGGTCTCATATATCTCTTAAGATGCCAAGTTTTGGAGGTATATAGAATGTGGTGAAAAGAATTTTCTTCTACTTTAATTTAACATCACCAAGGAGATATTCTGGCTTCCTATTTTAAGTTAGGATATTGAAGGCTTTAGTTTTTGACAGAATGTCATTTCTAATTTTTCCGGCCATTTGACAGAAATGTCATTTTGCCGGCCTCTTTGTCTGAATGGTTAGCATGCTAATCTTCTAACGCTGAAGTCCCGGGTCCAAATTCCAGCTGAGGAAGGCCTCTCAGGGTCAGGATGTTCGTAACGTCCATTGTTAAGTTTACAACCAAACTGTAACTGTCCTTAAAGAGGATGTTTGTGCGGTCTTTGGTAATAAATAAATATATAGTCCAACTCCTTCACTGTGTTTCCAAATGCATTCATTACAAATGAGTTTGTAACATGCTATATACACTACGGATGAAGGAATATTTGGTCTAGGGCATGTCTTGTTAATAGCAATGGCATGTATGTCTGTGGTTAAGAAATTTTGCACAAATTTCTAAAATATGAGTGTAGATGCTCTAGGGGTCTAACTAAAAAATTTTAACGAACAAGGGTGGAGGGACAATTCGGTGAAAAGAATGCACTTTGAATCCTCAGCATTTTTGGCAAATCAGTTTAAAGAAATAAAGTAAGGCAATGATGAAAAACTCATAGCAAAGGGATTGTGCAAGGAAACCATCAGAGCACCAAGAGCTAATGGCATGAATATGGGAATTGTCTTCAGACCAGAGAGAGGGAAGGGTGACAGGATGGTCTAGAAACAATAGAGCAAGGTTTGTGAGAGGAAAATAAGGATGAACTACTTGGAGTATAAATGGGAGCTTCAGAGTTAAAGTTACTATAGAAAGTATGAGGATAAATAGTTTTCTGAGCACTATACTGATAATTGAGTAGATGTGCATGAAAGATACGGTTACATGATTATATGATATTGTCATCATAAGACACATGATATCATACAACATTCAAGTCCAAAAAACTAAGACATGTATTTATCTGGATTTGCAATAAAGATTATAAATGCACTTTTGCTTTTACAGAAGATATGGCTGAATAACAGGTTATTGGATTTCCAGGAATTCTTTCATCTTTTTAAAATTTAGTAAAAAGTGTAATGCTATTTTAACTGAAAAAATCCTTTTAAAAATGCTACATTGATGGGGAATCATTCCTAAAAAAAAGAATTCATACCTACCAAATATGGAATGACTAGAGTTTTCTGGTTCCTCAGCAAATAATCAAGCACTTGAGGTCTAGGTAACTGTTCTACTTCCTGCATATCTTCGATGAATATTTTAAGACCATCCTCAGGGTGAGATTCAAGAATCCAACTTGAAAATTCAAAGATGAGAGAAATGTGATCCTTCCCTGAGAATTTAAAACAAATGAGATACTATATCTTTCACTCCAAAACATACATTAATTCATAATAAGGGTTAAACAATAGTGAAAATAGCTACACAACTGGGACTTGAACCCACCAGGTTCCCCACTTGTAATGGGCAGGAATGTTAACCACTAGACCACCATGCCATGTCCATTCCACCCTATTTAAAGGTAATGCTTTTCGTGAGCAAAGTGGTGGTATTCCACAAGACCTGTCGAACAAGTTGGGGAGACAGGTTAGAGTCACAGTCATCTAGCTATTTTTTTTGTTATGTTTCACTTTAATCATCAAGTTGCACAAAATCAACTTCGACTTTCCCCTGATCTAAGAAATTTATAAACAATTGAAGATTTTATATAAAAATATAATGTATAAAAAGATACTATGTATTTATTAAATAATTTAAACTTAAAACATGAATTTGATCCATTGAGTTTACCACCCAGCACTAAAGCATCTTTTAATTCTTAAAAGAACAAATGGAACAGAGATACTCAATGAAATTTCTTAGACATTAAATCCCTTTCAGTACTCTTCAGAGGAATATTCTTTTACAAATTAATTAATTTCATACCACATTTATAAATGAGTAATTAAATAACAAAGAGGGATTATTGCCTTAAAAGTCAATTACTTTTATTTATCACTGCACAAAAGCCCTGTGAGGATAATAATACATGTAATTTAAGCATTTTAAAGATGAAATCTAGTTGATACTATGAAAGATTTAAAAATATTTATGAAAACAAAATGTTTATTTATATAATATTCATTATATAATATACATTTAAAATTGATAGAATTTCTAACACATGCTTTTCTGTTATTCCTGCTTTGTGCAAAGAGAGAGTTTTGGTGTTAATGATATTGCACAGCTGCAAAGACGCTGACAAAGAGAAGGAGCTTAAATTTATGATATTCATCTACTTAATAAGAGAATCAACTGTGGAAGTTATTCCTTTTACAAAATTATGTACAAGCAGAGATGCTAGTTAAGAATGGCCCATGACCTTTAATATTCCTTAAGTAAGGTAAATAATCAATATAGTAACTCAGAAGGATATATAGATAGGCTGCAACAGTGACGTCTAACTGAGGGTTACTATGGATTTTGACTTGGCATCAGAGACTGACTCTGTAGAATATATTACCTAAATGTTGAAGATATTGCACTGTTTTCTCATGTCCTCTCAATGATGAATCAGGAATGTTCGCTTGCTTTTTCAGCAATTCTAAGGCTTTTTGATGTAAGCCCTTTGTTTGATATAAAATAATAAGCTCACTATATTTCTCGTACTTTTTGAGATTTTTTTCTGTTTCAGCAAGGTGACAGTGATTCAGCCTTAACAAAGGAGCAACTAATGCATCATTTGTCTAAAATTGAAAACAAATTATCATTACTTGCAAAAACTGACTTTTTTCACAACCATTTTTATCATGACCACTCTATCTCTCGACTTACCTTGAGATAACACTTGAGAAGAGTAGTATCAATTATTTGAAGGAGTTGCTCTGTAGATTTTGAGTGTTTATTTCCACTAGACTGGCCCATACCACTCTCAGATTTTAACAATACAAATCTTGCCTAAGTTAAAAAAATATAATGGTAGTTTACCTCAGTTTTCTATACAATTAATATTAAAATAACATAAATATTTCACAGACCTCAGTAAGATATTCAATGAGAGCAATTAGACCATTTTCAATATCAGATTCATCAAACTCAACTGCTACATCCTTGTTGATCTGATTACGAGTTAATTGTGGCATCAGGTCAGGAAATAATCGAATAACTTCACAAGGGTCTAGAAGTAATGAAATAAGTCATTAGCATTTTTTAAAAATTTCATAGATAACATGCCTAACAAACATAATGAACCTACCTGTACCAAGCTTGAGGAATTCTTTCATTGACTCTTTGAATTTTTTATTTGAAAACAAATCAAAAGCAAATAAGGTTTGTATATGATATATATTCTTCTGCTTTTCTTCTTCTGTTTCATTGGATATATTCTGTAATTAAATATTAAAATATACTTCCTTCACATAAAAAGGAAATTAATATCATTAGATACAATACTCACAGCTAACTTCAGTGCCAGATGAAACTGTTTCTGCTCAAGAAGATTATGAATTTGCCTTGATATTGACACAGCTTGAATGCACCACACCTGAGTTGATGAAGCCGCAAACAGCTTTCCAGACCTAACACAACAAATCAACCGTGGTTTCTGAAGCTGAATTGATTGGATGTATAAATATGGCTCCACTGTTCGCACTTCAATCATGTCATTAACAATGCCAAGGATATATGGATCATCGTGAGCTAGGCAAAATTAAAGAAGGATAAATAGATTAGACCAATATTACCAAGTTCATTCACATTCCTACAACAATAGGAAACATGAAATCTGTTACATACTACATGTCTATACTGTGTGCATCCCTTTAACAAATTCAAAGGTCTTAAAATTTCCTAAACCTCAATTTCATCCTACAAGGGGACCTTTAGAACTGCAATATGGGGTGTTTGATAAAATTGATATTGGTATGTAGCCTAGACATTACTAATAACAACCTGAAAATCATAGGGGCCACCGCTCCTTTGTTTGCTTGCAAATACTGTTTAAAAATCATAAAATGTAACCGCCTCTTATAAATAATCTGCAACCACAAATGGTGGTGGAGTGCTCGAATGTTACATCATGAGTGAGTTGAATCACTAATGAAATTATCCATGGTTTGAATCTGGTAACTACTTTTCTTTTTTCTTTTTCAATTACTTTATTTTTATTTAATAAACATTTAATCAGTTTAATTGTTGTCTTATGGAAGATTATATTTTACTTTTTGAAGAGAGCATTCAAGTAGACACCAGATACTCAATATCCCAGATTTGTTAAACAAAAGAAGTTCACCATGAGTTTCACCATGATATGAGATTATATCTTTAAATGAAAGCAATAAATACAAAATAATTTGACCCAAAGGGCAACTTCCAATCTAGTGAAGTCATTAGGAAAAAGGCTAGGATTAAGCCATGCTAATGCTGATTTTATTGAAAATAAAAATGAAAACAGCCATGATAAGTTTGTCATTTAAATATCAATGCTATTAAATTTTTTACATATTATCTACATCAATTACAGCAATAACAGCTTATTCTAAAACTTTAATAACTAAATATCAGAGCTCTAAAATTTACTTTCAACAACCAATAGATCTAATCATTTATAGCATACAACTTGCCTAGACAGAATGGAATATCATCCCACTTAACTGGAACAGTATGGGCCTTTCCTTCTGAATTTAGAAATACTGTCTGAGAATCCTTTCGTAGGGCTAGTGAATCATCTGACAGTCTTGTTATGCTGGGTTCCAAATTTTTTCCAGTGGGAAATAAATCTTCTTGTTCTCCAGAAAGCTGAAAATATTATATACATTGATGACATATTTCATACTGTCAATTATTGTCCAGCATCATTAATAATATTTCATAACTATTCACTGAATAATACTATACAGGAAAGCAAAAGAAGAAACAATTCATGTATTTCAATCACTTTCCTAGAATAATTACCAAAGGAATTGGTAAAGATTAGTAGCCCTCCACAATTTTTTATTATCCACTCACTATTTCAAATAACTGCCATCAACAGGTAAGGAAATAACTTTGCCGAAGAATGATTCATAATGTTCAATGTTATTAAAAATCAGAGTATAAGAAAATTTATTTTGCTAATTTATAGCAGATTTAACTAAAATAATGATACACATTACTCTAGTTCAAATATCTTTAAAAAAAGTTACGTCAAAAATAGTTTTTGTAAACAACAATTATGCTACAACATGTCTTATCAAAAATTTATAGATATAATAGAATAATTTAATGAAAAGTGTTTGTTTATCTCACATATAGCAATATACATAGGATTACCATTATGGGAGATTTATTTCAACTATTTTCAACTGATTTTTGATACTGGGAGTTACAAGGTATGAGGAAGAAGCATTGTCCACAACATTTTTAAACATGGTATTAAAAATGGGAGCTGATTGTTAAAGAAGGTTTTGGAAAAAAAAGATGGCTGTGTCAACCAACATGGTTTTAGAAGAGAATACTCATACAAATCACAGTTGCTGGGATTGTCAAGATTAATTAGATTCATTAGACTTGCAGAAATAAATGGATGTCATTGTAATATACTTATATAATTGAAGGCATTTGATATAGTGCTGTATCATCTATTGGTAGAAAAAATAGAAGATTTGGAATAGATATAGACAATAGAATTAAAGACTAGTTGTAAAACTTCTTGATTAACAGATCTCAGCTTGTAAAAGTAGGTGAAATGATATCAAAAAAGATTGAAATAATGTCAGGAGTACCTCAGGAAAACATAATAAGGCCATTACTACTCCAAATATTTATAAATGACATGGCAAAGGGAATGAAACTGAAAATCAAGCTTATTGCTTACAATTGAATAGTTAATAGATAAATGTATTGTTAGGATGAGAGTTAAACACTGCAAGACAACATTCTTAGAGTTGAACAGTGGGCTTTAAAGAATGGAATGACAATAAACGCAAATAAAATCAATCATAGTACATTTACAAATAAAAGGAAAAAGAGATATATTAGTTAAAAGCTATAGTTTGAAAAAATTCCTAAATAAATAAATAAAAAGATATAGGATTTATAATAACAAAAAATTGAAACTGGAGTGCTCATATGAACAATATGATTTCAGAAGTGTTTAACAATTTGCAAATTTATGATGAGAAATCTAAGGGTGTAAGTAATTGTAGCAACACAAATGAATTAGTGCATAAAACGAAAGTAAGACTGCTACTAGAATATGACCTATGTATAGGATCCTCATGATAAACTGAGTATTAAAAAGATAAAGAAAGTACAGAGGTGTACATTACAGTACTGCCTTTTCATTTGATATCTTCAATTGGTAGGATGTATGAGTTAAGGATTTAAAATTTAGATAGTAAGTTGAAAAAGTAAAAGAAGAGATTTGGAAGGGAAAAAATGAGTGAAATGTTACATCATGTGTGGATGCATCATTTGGTTGATTAATGCAGCTAAAATTCCCTTTTCAAATAATTTGTTTCTTGACCACTCATTTATATCATTAAAATAAGGCGAATAGATGCAAAATAAACAGATTTAATAATTCATTTTCCCCCAAGCAATACAAAGAATAATCATTTAGGGAAGTAAATTCATGGTGCTTGCACCCTATGCCACACACTGAAAGGCAGCTTCCAGGTTATCTACATTGACATAGACCATTCAAGCAACCTTATATTTAATTTTATGCTTAATTATTCTCTTTTTGAACCCAATTTCTTATAAATTTATCTTTGCAAATGTTTTAAGTTAATACTTATGTACTATGCTTAGTACTGATTCTCCCCTATTTAGTTCTTTTGAGCTTTCTAATTATCGTTTCTTCCTAAACCCACATTCACTCGCTCCCACTTTACTTCATTCAAATTTTCATTTCCTCAATTTCCTAACAATAGGATTTACCTAATTCTTTCTTAAAACTAAATATGTCTATACTGGTTCATTCACAAACCATAAATAATCTCCTATGTAATTTCAAACAGGCAAGTAACATTTGATATAGCAGTAGCCTAGTTTCAATATGAGCATCATATTCCTTTTAAAATTAGGGTGAAAAGGTCTAAGATGTAACATACATATTACATATACATATAGACTAAAACCTTGTAATTATTGATGATACAACCACTAGAACAAATGATAGCATCATATATAACAGCTGACAATAAATCTTGCAATCCAAAAAGGTGCTATAAGGTAAAATATAGTTTTCAAAGCAAGAATCAAGCTTCAGATAAAAGAATAAAACTGAGTACTAAAAAATTATTAATACAGAAAAATATTGTGCGATTGGTATACTAACAAAGTTTCATCTACCTCTAAGAAACAGTATTCTCCTTTAAATCCCACACACATTTTTTCTTTGCACCAGGCTAGAGCTTTGGGTACATCAGGAATACATAGATCTTCTCTCAAGGTAAGAAATGAACCGTTTTTCCAATAAAAAAGCTGAAGTCGCCTTTTCACAGCAACGCATAATCTAACCGTTACTGATATTTCTCCGGTGAGAGATGTGATTTTCTGCAATATGGAAAAATTCATGAATCCCTTTCAGGAGCCTTAAGCTATGATTGAGTTCTAAACTTTTTACCTGAACATCGAGAGCAAAAAGCGTTGCACCTCTGGTTCGCTGAACAGTAGTAACATGAGAAAAATTAATCGTCATATCGTGGACGCATATAACATTGTCTGAAAAGAAAATATATTTCTAATTCGAGATAAATATAATTTAATCAAATATAGAGTTTTACTGCTACGTATATAAAAATAATACACCTGACAAGCTTATGAGCAGTTGATAATCTGGTACAACAGCCATCTGCTGTATTGGTTTCTTGGAAAAATTCTTATGGTAGCTAAGAAGTTGGACATCATTTTTACGCTCACCAAGTCTAGATGTAACACTGTACATTAACAAATGCCCTATACTGGTACCCACTAACAGATTGTCGCCTAAAGAGTGAAAATATAGAAAAGTAGCGTCCAAAGTAATAATAAACACAAAAAATGTTGTTCGAAGACCAATTATTCACCATAAGCTGCAATAGACTCAATTTGAACACCTAATTTTAATAACTGTGTAGCTTCATATGCATCATGCATGGCTGTAGTTGATCGGATACGTTACTGAGAAAACAATGAATCCCGATTGAATTGAATTTTCATTTCGTAGAACGGACCGAACGGACAATAACGGATTAGGAGTGTTTGAGAAAACGACTGACAGACATTTGTTTACGATAACTACTTAGCGCTGCCAACATGATTTGAGTGAAGTTAATTTCAAAGTGAATCGGTGAATTGAAACATCTTCATTTATTATTATTGTAACCCTTTGATCTTTTATTTGCATATTTCATATATGATGCTGACCAAGAAACATTATTCTCGATCGCTTGCTCGTAAAGTATAAACACATTTGTGCAATATAGTTCGATAAATATTATCTCTAAAAATCGCCTCACATGCGAATTTTCATTTCCTCCAATCCATGGTTGTTCTTAAGGATAATCAACGATATCCTATACTCGAACTAAACACAGATCTGTTCCACTAGGTAGACTACTCTAAGCCGGTCAGCGAGTGTGTAAGTGACTTCTCTTTAATAATTTTGTTTGGGTTGAGCATTCCAGACCTGGAAGTAGAAGGAAGAGACCTGGAGTATCTAACTACTGTTTCGCGATTTACAGTTGAATTTAATATAGTAAAAATTGCACTTATCCTACCAACCAGTATTAGCATATCGTATCATTCACTCGAATCATCTTAATTACCATTATTTTCTGTAGTTCATATGATATTTACTGTGTTGTTCAAAGGTTTTTTCGTTCAAGTTTCAAACGACGACGACATCAATATTTAATCGTAATGAATTAAGTCATTAATAGTTAAAATATTATTGATAAGGATTATTGATATATTTCATGTTGGCAGTGGAAAGGAAACTGAAGTTGCTGAATAGAATCTTATGGTAATCTTGGTACTTTTTATATATTTTTTTGTTCTATTATTCTCTACAGACTTTGATGGATTTATGATTTGTATTCTATTTGTGATAATGGAATGCGATATGAGTATTAGTACACAATCAAGTAGCTTTCAATCAATCAATGAACTAAACTGAATAATAAGCTAATGATAGATGATATACCTCTATTCATAAACAAAGGAAAAATTAATAATTTTATACCGATAAAGGTGTTCATGAATAATATTCTCATATTTTTTCAGTCTATAATTTTTCTGACATTTTCATCGTTTTTTTAATTATTCTTTTGAGATTTAAGGGTTAGCCGGTTACATACGTGTAATACTATGCAATACGTATACAAGCAACTAATGTCGGAAGTTTGCTTTTCTTCGCTGCAACTTGCTTTTGTAATAAAGTGAAATATCGTTTAAGTAACAGTCATCCAAATTACACATGTATTCTGAAGTAAAATTTTCGCGTTTTGAAGTATATCATTATATGAGTAAAAAAATCTCTGTATCAAAGTGTATAAACATCTCTTTATCAATCTATTCTTATTATTTACTGCTTTCCAATGATGTATTAATTCTTTGACTGCTATTTATAGGTATTTCCTACCGTGAAGATGGAGTTATCTTGTTATGTTCACCAATATGAATGGGGAAAAGTAGGTGATCTGAGTGAAGTGGCTTTACTCAAATCAAATGCTGATGAAACTTTCGTCATCTCTGACAATTGTCCTTATGCTGAGCTGTGGATGGGTACTCATCCTAGTGGTCCATCTATCTTAAAAAATTCTGGGGAAAAACTGGGGGAATGGATAAAGAGTCATCCTGAATCCCTTGGCTCAGAAGTAAGGAAAGCATTTGGTGATGAACTTCCCTTCCTTTTCAAGGTTCTCTCTGTGCAAAAAGCACTGTCTATTCAAGCTCATCCTAGCAAGGTATGCATTAAGCAAATTTAGAATATATATAAAGCTTCTGTATTTTAACTTGTTGAAGTTTGAATTTATAGGCTCATGCTGAAGAGCTACACAGGAAATATCCTGAACTTTATAAAGACCCTAATCACAAGCCAGAAATTGCTATTGCTCTAACATCGTTTGAAGCATTATGTGGATTCCGCCCTGAAGCTGAAATTAAAAATTTTTTGAGAAGTAAGAAGGTTTTGAATTATATTTCTATGTCTCAGTATGTTAATTATGAATAAAAACTACGTACTGAGGCATTACCTTGTGGAAGGACATCTCAGACTAGTTCAGAAATGATGTACTTCATTTTCTTCCACACAATTTTATTTAACAACCAGTTTAGATATGTTATATATTCCTGATGATGCTGGTAACATAGCAAATACAGTCTTTAAATAAAATTGTGTGGAAGAAAACCAAGTACATCATTTCTGAACTAGTCCCATGTTAATTATTTATCTTTTTTAAATGTTTCAAGGAATTTTTAGTAAAATTTCTTCTCGTAATAATCAAATTCTCTTTTCTTTATATCAACGAATTGTAAATCTATGTAATTTATTCTTTAAGTATACTGCTTGTGTTGTTTCAGATAATTGAACAATAGAACCCATGATAATGAATATTAAACTTAAATCCATATGTTTCTTAATTCTTTTATACATACTATTTGAATACATATTAATGCTTGATCATCCACCCCCTATTGACATCATTTTGGGCTCACTAGAGAAAGTAAGGATTAAGGTCATTCTGTAAATGTATCTCAATATTAAGAAAAAGAGCTTTGAAGTTTGTCACTTTCTTGAGTATAATGCACTCATTTTCAATCATATACTCAAGTCAAATTTTAAGTTTTTCTTGAGTTTTCATATACCATCATACAGTCTTACTTGTGCTAAAATTTTTAGGAACAGAGAGATTAATAACAACCTGCTATTGTGTAAATATAATTCTTAGTACAATTTAAATTATCTGAGGTTATAACTCTCTAATATTATTTATTTTCATTTTCAAACCACAAAGTTTAAGTATTAGTCTTTGTATTACAGATATCACAGAACTTCGTGTGTTAGTTGGAGAGGAAGCCTCTTCTCAGTTTATAAACAGTAATGAAGAGTTCCTGGATAAAGCTTTGAAGAGTTGCTTCAGTGCTCTAATGACTTGCTCAAAGGATAGAGTTATTACTCAAACAAATTCATTGATAGCAAGGCTGTCTGGGATGGGTGAGTGATATAAATACTCCTGAATATTATAATTTTTACGTGTTTCTTTTGAGAAAAAGCTACTAACTAATTAAAATCACTGAGATTTGATAAATGCAAGGATAAATAGACATTCATTATTTCTGATAGGATCAGGATTTATACCCCATACTTTATCCCATTTTTATGTCTTTTGTTATAGCCAGTGTCTGGATATACAGAACAGATATAGTTAACCAGTTATCTGGTTATTTATTTTTGAAGTTAAATTAATAGTAGCATTTAATTTTTAATGAAGAGCATTTTTTATTTTTTGCAAATACATTGTATTATGCATTTCAATCCAAGATTTGTTTATTTTGAGAAATATATGTTTTGGAAATTTAGAATATTAGTTGACTTGAATAATGACTGAAGTTTATATTTGTTTGAATTTTAAAAATGATATTGGTTTTTAAATATAATAATTTTAATTCTGAAATTTTAATGCTGAAATTTTGAATGAAAATGTTTTCAAAAAAATGTATAATTTATGAAAATAAAATTTATTCTAAAATTTGAAATCAACATCTTTATAATTTTTTTATATATAATATTTAAAATGGGTTTAATAAAAAAAATAAATCATGCGTTTACAACTTAGGAGTTAAATATTCATCTCTTGCTGACCTCCATCTGTTACCATAATCTTCCCAAACAGATAAAATGTTTGAGCAGGAAACCCTAAATAAAATAAGCGCGGACTCAATATCTGTGCTGTCATTTGCAGAGTTGATAATTAATTACATAATTACTCCCTATGTCCTGCTCTATTTTTTTCTGAATCTTAGCTTCAAAGATTGTATTTTGCATTTCTTCTGCAATAATTTATCTATAATATAAATAATTTATCTATATATTATTGTCATTTCCACAATTTTCTTTTGATTCAATTTTTTAAATTTATTAAAAATGCTTTAAATAGGCCTTTCCTTAAAAAAGCATATAATAAGTAATAAGGATTAAGTATCTTTGTGTTTAGCTTATGGATTGGCATTTGTTAATTTCTGTATTAGAGGACAATTATTTAAAGAAAATAAACTTGTAAAGTCTCTATTTTTACTTTTTCTAATTCAGGATGATGTTATTCCCTCTGTTTACTTAAGTTAATTAGGGGAGGGTACATATTTGCAAACAAGCTTAACATTTACAAAATTTGGCAATGAATATGTAGAAATATATTTCAGTTTAATTCTCCATTACTTAATTTGATACATTACTTAGGATTTTTTCTTATTTTTAATAAAACATGATGCAAATAAATGATGGTTGATAAATTTTATTCCGTATTTCAGTGTTTATTTTTAAGGAATTTTTTGTTAAAAATGAAATATACAAATGTTTTTCATCCCTCAAATGATGATGGTTCTTATAAAAATATTCATTTATTTTAGATGAGCAAACTCGAGCAAGAGATTGTGCATCTCTGTTTGAGAGACTTCATAGTCAATTTCCAGGTGATGTTGGATGTTTTGTTATTTACTTCCTCAACTATCTAAAACTTTCTCCAGGAGAAGCAATTTACTTAGGACCGAATGAGCCACATGCTTACATATATGGAGGTAAATACATATACAAAATTTTAGTCCTTTGAAAGAGGCTATATCAAACACTCGTAAAATTTTGAATAATTTCCTTAGTATGCAGTATACATTCTATAAAGAATAAATTATTGTTTTTTATATATTTTAATTTTCACAATTTTTTTGAATATATTACCAACTTAAGAAAGTTATGCACTGGTATTTCTGTACATTATCATGACCTCTTTAGCCTTTTTTCTCTATTTGATTTGTTTCCCCTATTTGATTTACTCCTCAGTTCCTAGTATTTTGCCAAAATAATTTTCTCTTGATATAAAAAATTTAAAAAATGATGGTAAGATCCTTAAGAATAGGTAATGCAAAAATCTAAATGCATCAATCATAAAGATTATCACTTCTTATTACCAGTATGAAAACTATTTAGGAGAAAGAAAATCAACTATCGACTTATCTACTATCTACAACTATCAACTTAACTTATCAACTCTATTTTATCATAACTTAAACATCTTTTTCTCTCTCCACTTTTAAGATTTATATGTGAATTTTATGCATTATTGGTTATAGTTTTTGAGAGTAAATTATAAAATTTTTCACCTCAGTTTTGAATGAAGATGTGATGCATATGAATCATTCATAATAAGTGGTAGCTTTGAATTGTCTTGAGTATTGGGTTTATTCATCTTTTTTTTAGATTGTGTGGAGTGTATGTCTTGCTCAGACAATGTTGTAAGAGCAGGTTTAACACCAAAGCATCGAGATGTTACTACTCTTTGTGGAATGCTCAATTACGCTTGTGGTGCAGAAAGAAAGTTTACTTGTTCCAGAAATGAGGATCCTCATACAATTTTATTTGCTCCTCCTATTAAAGATTTTGCAGTTGCAAAAATAGATGTAAGTTCTTTTATATTTGCTCATTTAAATATTGATGGTTCTAGACTTTCAATATAGATAGTAATTTCTTTCAGCTCTTAGTATCTTAATTCTCTTCATTTCTAGGTACCAGGAGGATGCAAAAATTACAAAATCCTTCCCAGGAACAGTGCATCAATATGCATAGTAATTCAAGGTCAATTTGAAACTCACTGTGCCTCCTACAAACGTGGGTCAGTTATATTTCTTCCAGCTGACCTGTCATTAGAAATAACCATCAAAGAGCAAGAACCCCTGTTAATATTTCAGGCTTTTGCAAATGTATAAAATTTCTAGATTTATTTCATCATAGTCTTTGATTTAGGATAATAAAATGCTTTTTTTGGTAGCATCCTTTATTCACTCAACACCTTTCTTAGTCATTTTTAATTTGGGTTACACCCTGCTTGTTATTCCCTGCTCCTCTATTTATGTATACTTTCCAATTCTATTTATGCATTGGGTTAGATAAATCAGTAAAGCAACAAATTAAAAACTTGTTTGTCTTAAATTATTTGAGTAAAATGGGGTTGCATGCAATTTATCAATCATTATTCAATTTTTTTGACACAGATAAATAAAAGATATATCTCACTTCATGCGATGAGAATTTTTTAGTGTTGTCACGTTGTAAGTAAATCTTTTTCATGTGGAAATCACACGTTTCCATAAAGTGTGCTTTTAAAAAAATAAGTTTCTTTTGATCCATGGATTACTTTAACTTAAATAATAAAAACTTTGATTTTTACTTGTCTAAAGAATCATGTTAAATCATAGCAACTGTATCTCAGTATATCTCGGTTGTATATTGTTAGTTCTATAGTTTCCTATTGATCTTTACCATCTAAATAAATGAAGTTGAGATATCTTTTTTTCTCTGCATAATTTTCATTTTTCTTACACAAGTTAGTATTTATATAGTTAATTTTTGAGTTGATTTCTTTATGAAAAAGTCTCTCCCAGAATTAATCTTTCATTTGATCATCATTAAATGACAAATATACATTTCTATAAATTTCAACCATTGTTGACAAACGTTATTGAAATTTTTGCTATGCTAAATGTTAAATTGAACAAATTGCAAACATGCTAAAAATTGTGGTATCACTTATGCTTTATAAACATTTAAAATAGATAGTAAAAATAATAAAATTATTTCACTTAAGGAGAGAATGTACTTCTTTAACTAGGCGAATAACACACACACATATATTACTCTGTACTTACACTATATATATATATATATAAAATAATCCTTATTGATATATATATCAATAAGGATTAGTTAAAGAAAGTACAGTTTAAAATTCACATTTGTTGGGAAAGTTGTGTTTTACTCAATGTTATGTTATACTTGCACAAAATGTTCATCATCGCTAATAGCAAAAAAATTGCTTCATATGTAATTAAATACTTAATGAAGTATATTAAAAGTAATCAATTCTACAACTCCTCTCTTTCTTTATTGCTATCATAGACAAAAGGTTACTCCATTTAAAAGTTATTTATTATGTTGCACAGCAATTTACATCAGAAAGTGAGTTATAAAATTACAGATTTCTATGAAAGAACACAAATAATCCTGTAATTCAAATATCTCATACTGTTGATTATACCCTAAACATTCTACATATAGAAAATAGAGCTCCAAATTAAATATACTTGAGATTCTGTCATTAAAAAATTCCAAGCTATAAGTTAACCAATAAACACAATACAAATAATAACTTTGCCGTGTACATTGACCTCTATCACCTAAATCAACTTCCATAGCTTATGACACCTTTTTTTCTAAATAATAGCTTTTGATTCTTTTGTTTCTTTCCAATTCTTAGTATCTTTTCCTTTCTCTCAACTACCCCTTTCCTGCTTTAACTTTCAAAAGCCTTCCTATTTCCTTAGCTTGACCATAGTAAGTTGAAACTGAATGTCCACAAAAATTATCAAAAAGGTTGATTTGTTTCTTATAACTTTTGATTTATTCGACAATTTGTGTACAATGGAAATCCACAATGGCCTTTCTGCAAATTATAATGCAGTAAAGATTTTTTACAGAGTAAAGAACATTCACCAGTAATTTATCAATTAAATCCCAGTTTTGAAGGTACCTCTTCTGTAATAAGGCTATTTTATAAATGAAAGCAGTTAAAAGTTAGTTAAATATAAGAACTGTTTCATTTGTTGTTTGATATCGTATGTAAAAAATGTGATATTGAGTTGAAAAAGGATAAGTTTATTGCTTTTTAAAGAAATTGAGGTGAGAGATGTTGATTAGTTTAAGTCAATTGTTGTTTCTATCATATAGCATTTGATAACGGACCTTATAACTTGAAAAAAGATGGATGAAGAAGTGTAAGAAGAAAATACTTACCTGTATTCAACAGGTAGAAAAGGAAAAATCTTAACTGCTATTATATCTGTTACAATGGATCAAAGAGGAAATGAAACAGCTCCATGTTCCAGAAAGGTATTTCAAACTCTGAATGCTTAAAAACAGCCAGACACACAGTTTAGGGAAAATGCTAAACATAGAAGTACTCTAATAAAATTTTTTCCCTGATTCTCAAATCCAAAATGATTTCCAGCAAATAATGTCTTCTGCAAAGAGTAGGCTAAAGAATCTGTAAGGCCGTAAATATTCAGAGTGGAGATATTCTAAGAATATCAGGCAAGAGCTCAATGTAAAAAGGAGAATCCATAGGTTAATTGGTTAATATAAGACTGGTGTGTACTGGTAATTTTTTGTTTCCATTAATTATTCAAGTAAGTTACACGTATGACCGAATCGATTCAAATCATGAAGTACTGAGGAAATTAGCGATCGCAACGTGAATACTGGTGATATTATTTATAGCACGGTTAAGTTATTTTTGAAAATAGAAAGTACTACTTCTATTTAAAGTATTCAGGACGAGATATTCACAAAATGACCATATATGTGATAGCCACGTCATTTTTATACGATCGGAAATTCGTTCTACATTGTAATGATATTTAAATAGATTACAAAACTTCATTAAAATTAGGTTATGACTATTTGTGTTGTACTAGGTAAAAATGCCTTTTCAGCGTTAATTACGTTGTTGACTGAGTAGACTGATAGGTAAACATTGGCCCATTATCAAGAATATTTAGATAATTCGAAACATTGCCGACATTGCTACTTACCTATAGAGCCTTTGAATTACAAGGATTAAGGCTCAGGTATATCTTTTACGACACAGCTATTCATTATAGGATATGGAGGGAATTAGACATCTTACATACGATTTAAAAATTCTTCAGTTAGTAGGCTATAAAAATTCTTACGAGATCTTTACGAAAAATACGAAATTGGATCCAGGTATTACTTGTCTTGATTTTTAAAGCTTACACTGATATGACAGAATGAAAGTTCTTTTGTTTGAAAGTCAATAATAAGTACATTAGCGGGAATCCTTCCGTTATTCTTCGATTTGCCTAAGAAAGAAAGATGTTTCGTCGTCCGACATGGAATTTGGTACAACATTTCAGTTCATGCGCTGGAAAATATCCCCTTAAAATTGGAGTTTTGGGTGTTCCGTTTCAGAAAGGCCAAGTAAGTACCCTGATATAATTCTGTACGTGAAAAACATTGATGGGATTTAATTTTTGGTAATAGTTTAGTTTTGATTTTTACTTACTGTTCAAATGCCATCAAATGCAACTGGTGTCTTCAGGCCGATTTTCCAGCTATGAAACTAGAGGGTAGGGTTAGGCATGTTCAAGTGCTTCGGCACTCCGATACAGGTCATACTTGGAGGCTTACCTTCATCATTTATCCGTCCTTAGGTTTCGAAAATTATTTGGTTGTAGTATCGATTAGCAGTCAAATAGATCGATGCATGAATTCAATTATTACTCGAAGAATTCGCAAAGTTGTAAATCCGAATGAAGATTAACGGAAGAGCCGCAATCTTCCAACATCTCCAGGCTTGTCGACTTCGTTCACCCGCTTCCTTTACCTTCTTCCCCATCCTCCAAGATCAATCGTAAATTATATGGTTACAGACGTGTATTTTTAAAAATTATCATATTAATAACAATCGCTAAACATTCGTGATCTCCAACAAACTTGATTTTTCTCTTGGATTTTTATTGGAGAAAATTAACACGCAGCTCACTATCAGTAATCCCGGAATCTGCGGGTTCAGTAGCAGACTTTTAAGGAACCGGGGTATTCTGTCCGAATATCAATATCGTCTTGAGTGAGAAATTTGATTATGGATATATCAGTGTGAAGTTCCCTGGCAAGGATTGTACATTCTAAACATGCCAAAGCATTCTAAAGCGTCTACAACAAAGCGAGCTAAACGCAGCAACCTGCTTTAGCGTTCCTAAATAAATTTCGAGGGATGATTATGGTTTCTTTTCGACTGAAAGTCACTCGAACGAATCCGAACTAGCTCAATACACTACTGATTTTTCCATTTTTCTAGGAAAAAATTTCCTTCTAATGCTCGAGTTTAAGATTTCATTCAGTATACTTAATATCTTCAAATATATGAGTAATATAAGACTGAAATTTATTTCTATAATCTAGCACATGAAGTGAAACCATAGTTGAAAAATGTATTTTCAGCAGTACTACACGTCATCCAGCCCAAGTACTCCGGTGATAAGTAGGTACTCGAAAAACGTCATACATATTTTGTTCCAAAACCCTTACCTTCCCAAAAGAGCAAGACCCTCCCAAAGACCTCGAATACTATTCTTCGTATATGGTGTTGAAAGCATCATCAACATCTGCGGATTTTTTCATTCGTTAATCCGTGATTCGTTACTTCAACAGCGATGGTCGTAGTGGAATCTCAATCATGTTCATCTGCCTTTTTTGGCAGGCATTCTCATGTGCACTTTTCCAGTTTTCCCCATCATCAGCCATTCTCTTCATTGTCACATCTTGCAAATAAATTTGAAAAGATCTTCATTTTCAAAATTCAGAGCAGTAAACTTTCTATTTCCGTATTAAGAAATATTTTTGGAAAAGATATGATACATTTTAACCTATTTCCTCACTCCTTTATTGCGACTCCTTTAATGTTTATGCCTTTCTAAAGAAAGGCATAAACATTGAAGGAGTCGCAGTCTCCTTACTTTAGAAACGCGATGAGAAAATTTTAACTTTATTATTAAACATGATTTATTATAAACATTTCATTAGTTATTTGAGGTCTAATAATTGGCACAGTGAACTTAATTTTTTTTACACGCTGAACCCAAGTTTGAAACACTTGAAAATGAGGATACGACTGCATACGATAAAAATTCCTGCTTTCTCTTTAGGACGTTATTTTCCAGTTTATTGGAATCTTCAAAATCCTTTATAGAAATGGACAAATCATCCATAGTTGTATTTAGGATAAGGCATCTTTCACTTTAAACTTGAATTGAACCGAATTATTTCCCTTATTCAAAGGTATCCCTATCATTAACATATTCTTAATGTATTTTCATTGTTTAACGTTGAAGTAAATGTTCATTTTTAACATCGTGTCATTATAGCATTAATAATGTGATGGCACTTACGTTTGTTATTTCATTTTCAGCCAAAACCTGGCGTTGTAGATGGTCCACATGCCATCAGAAACACTGGCGTTTTTAAAGACTTAGAATCAATGGGTGAGTAAAATTCTTCTTAATCTTTATTTATGTGATAATTCATAAGGATTTATGAAAATAATAGCCAAAAAAAGGTCTCTGATATTTGCAGATATGTCATCTAGACTAATGCCGAATATAATATTCCTCATTACTTCAAATGTGAAAGAAATTAGAATTGTTTAAGAGGAAATTGTAGTTCAACAAATTACACCATCTATAAAGACTTTGTTTTTTGAACAGCTTTTGGGCTAATGATGAAAGAAGCATTTATGCTTCTTTTAACGAATTTAGTATTAAAATAATTCCTGTCTTATTAAAGTACTTATTCCACGATAGCATAAAAATTGTTGTTGTATGAATTATTTTTGGCTCTTGATGATGATGATCAGTTACTATATGTTGTTTAGAAAATGGAATCATATTGTAAGTAATGATACGTTAAAGAAACTATGAACTTGAATCAGATTACAAGAAGTTTCGACCTAACATCTAAATAGAATTCTATTAAACAATTTATAGGGTCAAATAAATATAACATATGGTTGTAAAATATCTTGACTGTAACATATGATTTAAAATCAACAATTTTTATCTAACTCTGTTTTAGAACTATCTTACCTAAATTAATGAACAACATTTTGAATCACTTGAAATATCATATGTTACTCCAATAAATTACAGTGCTTCTTTAACTCCAGTTAATGTACATTGATAGGCTTATTAACTTCCATTTTCAAATAATAGGAGAAGTGTGCAAGGTTAATTTTGAATGTAAGATTCAAGTAGTCTTTGTACATTTGTGTACATTTACCTATTCAATGTTCATCTGAAAACATATTACTTATGATTTTTCTTGGCAGGTTGCATAGTACAAGATTATGGAGATGTTACATTTGAGGCAGAAGATTTATTAGAAATCATAGGAAACATGAAAAATTTTAGTGATGTGGCAGCATGCAATCGGCAAGTAGGTATTAAGGTAGTTTTAGGAGGGTCCTATTATTAATGTAAGCCAACAAGTAAATAATATTACTCAATTTAAACTTTCCTCAGTTAAATACCAAAACTGACTTTTTTATAATATTCGGTTCTTCTGTTTTTATAATTTCAACTAGATAGTATCTTTTTACTGTTAAGAAGAAGCAATTTCAATGCATTGGGACATTTAAATTTTACACAAGAAATCTAGCAAATTTACAATATTTGTTTATAAATATAAAGTTAGTCATTTTTATTTCAGAAAATTTTAGTTCTGAGTAAAAATGATGCAACTTAGCATTGTTAGTAATTTTAGGCTCCTTCCATATAAATAATAACAAAGTAAAATTTAGTATCATAAACAAAATTTACTTAATAGTCAGCTTCAACAATGTGTTATAATTTTATTTCTCAATTGTAAGTTTCCATCATTCACAGTTTGCAAAGGAGTGTGCCCTTTTACTTCCTTACAGCGTGACCAATTAAAAGATATCTAAGTATGTTTTCTTGCAAAAGTAATACATAAAAAATATATAGAAGGAGGATGATTTTCCTCTGGTTCCACTATTTGCTGGATATCTTTGAAACGTTACTTTTTTATCTTATAACCTTTTTCATGCTGTTATTTTAGGTATAAATCAGAGATTAATTATTATTACTTGCTGTCAAGAATTCATTTTACTCATTACTGATTTTTGTTGGAAAAGATGTGAGTAACTATATTTTTGCAGAAATAACTCCATAACAGATAAATATCTCCAATTAGATTCACTAAAATGTTTTTTAAGCAGTGATGGTGGGTATTGATAATGAGGAAATCATTGTTGACAAAATTCTATTTTCAATAGATGTAAGTATATTCACATGATGAATCCATGTATGAAGTGCAGATTCAAACATTTGCAATGTTAATTTATTGATGTATGTATCAATAAGGAGAAAGCATAATTTACTATTTGTTACTGTGGGATAGAATTCTTGAAATTTTAAAAATTGGAAGCATAATAAATTAGAAGAGAATGAAGCAAAATAGCCAAATAAATAAAATATTTTTGAGTTTAAATGATGAAATTCATTATCTACAGCCAATAATCCTGTACTTTAAGAATTAATAAAACAACACAGGTAAAAATATTTGAATCAAAATTTTATAATTTAGCATGTTATGCTAAATAGCAATTTAGCATCTAACAATATGTTAGAATATTTATTAATCATGAATCGTGTGTGTCATAGTTGATTTTAACAAATTATAACCCAATGTCATCAATTGTAAACTTACCATTATAAGTTAATTTTATCTTTGCTTTAGGTGTCTAAAAGTGTGCAAGATATAATCAGAAAGAATCAGATATGCCTAACTTTAGGTGGAGATCATTCAATTGCCATTGGTTCAATTGATGGCCATTCTACCGCATTAGATGATGATAACATATCTGTACTTTGGGTAGATGCTCATGCTGATCTCAACACTGCTGCCTCCTCACCCTCTGGTAACATTCATGGAATGCCTATGGCATTGCTTGTAAGAGAGTTGGCTGATATGTGGCCTGAACTTCCCTCAATGAGTTGGTTTAAACCAAGGTTTGTTTTCCCATGTATATTTGTAGACTTTTCTTAAAACAAATAACTTTTAACATATTTATACCCTGTTTTTGGAGTAAAATCTTATCCATTAAAATGATAGATTAATGTATTTTCTAGATCTTAGGTTATAAACTGAGTTGTGGTATAGAACAGGTCTAAAGTTTCTGCAAAAAATATCTGCAGCTAATCTCTAGATGTTCATTCTCGAAAGATTGCTCTGATCTGACGTAGAAAAGATTGAGATTTGGATCATTATCCAATAATTTGAAATTGCCTAACTTGTGGAATCTGCAGTCAGGAAATAAAAAAATATTGATAATCATAATAAACGTCTTTATTAAAAGTAAAATTAAGACTGGAAAGTCTCCTCTTCCATTTAACCCTGCCAAATTTAGGATAATTTCAAATAACTCTAAATTACGTATTAAAAGTGAAATTAATCAAATTTGTAAAAAAAAAGAACTATATATGTGGAATTAAAAAACACTAGTGAAACTTAGGGGGAAAATTCCATAGCAGGAAAATACTGCAAAGAACGGGGGGATAAAAAACCTGTGCAATCCTACTGATAGTATAAGCTGAAAGAAATAAAAAAAATGAGTATAACCTAGAAGAAAAATAGAGGCAATAATAATTACAAACATAAAAATACAAATCATAAATGCAGCAAATAGACAATATTAGTAGAAAAGACGTATTCACCTTCCTCCAAATATTGCAACTGATCCACC
The DNA here is from genome assembly GCA_020796165.1 of Pantala flavescens. NCBI lineage: Eukaryota > Metazoa > Arthropoda > Insecta > Odonata > Libellulidae > Pantala > Pantala flavescens. The sequence goes on from CM036882.1 coordinate 21,550,297, forward strand.
AGAAAATGCTTGTACTCATAATTTGTAGCCATTCAGAATTGTGCCCATTAATTAAGTTAATCAGATGCTTGAGTTCCTACATTCAAGGATGGCTATCTCAGTAAATTGGCTCTCTATTCCCATAAATGCCTGCAGAGTTAGCATCCAAATTGTTGGAAAGAATCACTAACTGTTTAGTAATCTGCCAATAATTCCATAGATTTTGAATGCTAGCAGTGTATGAAGGATGGTTAGGGACAGTTACAACTTGTAAGTGAAATGTATATTATTAAAAGCATAGTAAAAAAAGCATCATGATAATACATTAAAAATTACATAATTTAAATGCTAATTTCTTAAATCAGTGTTTCATACTCTTTCTGAGATTATCTTATAATTTTAATCATTTTCAACCATCTAGGATTTCAGTGAAGAATGTAGCCTACATAGGTCTTCGCTCAGTTGATGAATATGAAAGGTAATGTATTTCATATATTCATCCATAAATTAGAATTAAATTTTTTGAATGAATAATGAATTGAAAATTACATTCATAGGCACATCATTGATAAGTATAAGATTACTGCATTTGGAATGGAAGATGTAGATAAATATGGAATAGTTGAGGTCACTGAGAGAGCCCTAGAATCAATAAATCCAAAAAATAATAGATCGCTGCATGTGAGCTATGATATTGATAGCTTGGATATTTTGGAAGCTCCTAGCACTGGTACCCCAGGTATGTTCAATTAATTATTGATCAAAAAAAACAATGGAAAATTGAAGAGACAAATATAATTATTTTACTATTAAGCTTGTTAAATTAAATTGCATAATAATCCACTATTGTTCTTTTAACATATCTTCCACTTTTGGAAGCTGTGAGTTCTCTTATTGCAATTTCAAACCTAACATCAGTATATTGTAATGAATTACAGTACGAGGTGGTCTTACCTTGCGTGAAGGACTAAGTCTGTTGGAAATTGTGCACAAAACAAACAGGCTAGCAGCCCTAGATTTGGTGGAAGTGAATCCAAGTATTGGTGGGAGAGGAGAAGTTATGAAAACATTAGAAGCCACAAAGCATCTAATTATGGCAGCTTTTGGTCATGAAAGGAAAGGCTCTCATTCTTCAAGGGTTGAGACGAGTGAATGAATCAATTATGAATGTCATTTTATGGCATATATAAATAATTAGTATTAAACTACACACATACAGCAAGGAATGCTTAACATGAAAAACTAATCTGTAAAATATAGAAATGAAATTGTACGCAAATACTGACTTAAATACAATCAAACGTCTGGACAGAAATTAATTTCAAAATGTAATTCCAACAATTTTTTTTTACTAGTTAGGGCACTGAAACTTTCATAGAAACTAGGACAAAAATAAAATATTGCATTGAGAGATATCAAAGCTATTCTATAAAATCATGAGAATATACGAAATACTGTGCTAATAATTCATTGAAATACAAAATTATTGTAACCAAAAAGAAAGCATACTGTTGCAGCCAGGTTCTTAAGAGCTGGTTTCAAAATTAATACAGAGGTGAAGGAAGAAAAAGCTTTCTTTTACCTCAGTTTCTAATCCCCTCCTTGGAATTGGATTTCTGGGAGAAATGCTCAAAAATGAAATATTCCAGCTTTCAATGGATGCATTTTCCAATAAATGTTAGCATTGTAAGTACAGAATTTACACACTTTAATTGGGAACCTCAACTGACATAGAACAAGAATGACTTTAGTTCTGAATAATTGCAAGAATGTAAATAGAAAAAAGGTGAAGGTAGGCAATGATCGATATTTTTAGGCGTGACTTCGTGGAAAGCCATAATAAAATGAAATTAAAAACTTTGTATTTTCCACACTGAGGTTTATTCTGCGACCGGTTTCGTAAAATAATTTTGCCAGAAGATGTAAAATTATTTTACGAAACCGGTCGCAGAATAAACCTCAGTGTGGAAAATACAAAGTTTTTAATTTCATTTTAGTAGGCAATGATATTTATAACTAAGCATATCATGGTTAGAAATGAAGATGACAGGATATTAAATTTCATCCCCTCTCGATTCTTTATATAAAATTTAAAATATGGAGCTTGGGATAAAGGAATAACTAATGAAATGTGAAGAGAAATTTTAATTTTTATTCCAATTATACACCGTAATTATGAGCAGAAACCATAAAATTATTTCTTGGTCGCAGCAGCAGCATCTTCTTCTTTCTGATAAGACTGAAGCAATTCCTGCTTCTTCTGTGAAATACGCTCTTCTCTTCGCTTCCTTGCTTCTTTGACCTTAAGACGACGAGCCTCAGCTTGGTCCCTGCAATTTAAAATAAAAGGTTCATCCAACATCTATATACAGAAAGTCTAATGTGCAAGCACAACTTGATCCATAACTGAATTATGTTAATGCTTCTCGCTATCAATTTAGAAAACTAGAATGATAAGCAACTCATACAAATAATAAGTTAATTACTAATGCAAATTTTAAAAAATATAATATCCTATACACTCCTAAATGCACTGAACAGATTAGACTCCTTAATGTAAAATCTGTTGAGTTTTAAACTTAAACCTTGCAAGCATAGAAAGAAGAAATATATTAAACTATCAGGACAATTACATAACTAGCAGAGGAAAAGAGAATGCTCCAAAATCATAAGAGTAAAATCTAATAACTAACATTTTTCAAGAGAAGATTTTCAGCATACTTTTCTTGTATATTAAAATTTTGGATTATCTTCAGACATTATCTTTTGTTAAAAACCACGAATAACAAAAAGGAGGAGTGGAGTACTTAAAAATGAAGTGGAGGATTCTCGATAAGAATTATCCAAGAGTATAAAAACTATGATGACTTACTTAAGCATCTTTGTCCTAGCCTTTTCTGCTTTCTTCTTATGGATGAATTCCATTAATACACGCTTGTTCTTGAAAACATTACCTGTGAAAAATAGAGCAAGGATGGAATTAAGAAGGTGATACATTAAGCAAAGAAATAAAACGTTATTCTATACATGAAAAATAGACGAGGGGGTAAACCCTACATAAACATGGCTGACATCCAGAATTTCATTAACAGTCAACTAACTAACGGGTACGAAGGTTACCTTCCGAACACACACACAAATTTAAACGATACAAAATTCGGGGACACTGTAAAAACTCTTCTAACTTACCTTTCGCCTTCATATAAAGCTGGTGATACAGATGTCTATCAATTTTTTTAGCTTCACGATACTTCTTAAGTAATCTTCTCAATACTCTCATTCTGTTAATCCACAGCAACTGAAAACGAATAATTTGTGATTAATTGTCCATGTACTAACAAAGTTCTACGAATCACTCATCGGAATACATTTTAAATGCTGATTTATCATACCTTTTGAGGCATACGGGCATTGGCAGTACCCTTCCTTTTGCCAAACCCACAATGCCTACCCTTTCTCCTAGCTTCAGTATTTTTACGTACACGGGCACGCGAATGAACTGCTACAGGCTTCTTAATGATCAAACCATCTTTGATCAACTTACGAATATTTTGTCCTGTAATTAGAAATCTATAATTAAAAGACAATAATAGGCGCGAAATAGTTATTAATGCAGGACCACTACAAAATCACTTCTAAGTAAATAATGGAAACAAGATTAACATACAAATAACTGCAATTTAAGTCCAAGAAAATCGACGAAGTTAAAAAAAACTTGGAACAAAACTTTACCGGGATAAGAATAACGTCACAGTTACTTACTTGAATTAGTGTTTGCTATTTCATTTATTTCATTGGGATCTAACCATACTTTCTTTTTTCCGCATCGCATAACCGAAGCGGCAAGCCGCTTCTGTAATTTCAGGGAACTGAAATGAAATTTATGAAAAAAATTAAATAATATGACTAAATAAAAAGAATTAACCACACCAATGGTAATAATTAGCACGTGAAGAAATTATGAAGATATTTGATAATACAATTGACCATGTGACACGACCATGCTTATCCTTGTTTTTTCAAAACGCACAAAATATAGGTTAAGTAAAGTCCATCTCAATTGAGAGTACAAATATCCGTTAATTCTGGTTGAAATTGATTATAAATGATAATTAAACAACTATTTATAACTAAAAATTAACAGGAGATGACCAACCTCATGGCGACGGATCCTGAGACCTACGTGGTAGAGATTCAAGATGGTCGACTGACCATAACATTTGAAAGCATGAGTCAAGCTAAGTAAAAATATTAATACTGATTTGGATTTTAAAATAATAATATTTCTAAAAATCAATAAATAAATGTTTAATATTGAGTAAAAAATTTTGGAATATAATTTCACGAAAATAATATTTAATAGGTGAACTTGGCTAATGATGTCGAGGGGAGGGGAAATCGAGAAAAGTTGCATCATGAAAAGTAAAGCGCATCGCGAGTATCTCAACAGGTGACAGATTTGCTAAGTCTCTGAGTCTAGTAGTTACAACTTTAAACTTTTTAACATATGAGAGGCTGTTCAGTTGACACTTAGTTTTTATAAAGCTTGAAAATGAAGAATCATGATTATTCAAAGCAAAATGTCAACTGTAATGAAGATATTTTTCGCGAACGCCAAAAATGTACCTTTGATCCTTTGGAATTAACCCATTTCCTTGATGGAGGTTCTGATAAAACTAAAGAAAGGAAAGATAGAGGTAATAACTTGTTTAGGATATAACTACCATTAATAATCTGAATTATTAGTTATGGAGAGTGATTTTTTCTCCAATAATATCGTTCTGCGTCTGAATATTGCTTTCAAAATAATAATAATGATATTCGCGATGTGGCATCGCTATTTCGATCCTAATTTTGAGTAGCTTACTTTTCCTTCTCTCCAAATTTCGATATTAAATGTATACAACAAATGAACCGTTGTTACACAAAATCAATATTAAATTCGGATATGGCCGGACATCGTCGAATTTATTTTTAAAGATTTTTTGACCTTTATGGCATACCGTTAGCATTATTTCTAAATCATTTCTAGCTTGTTGTACATTAAAAGACGAAATTTTAAACTTCAACTATCAGAACAATATCATACCCGCGACCTCGATTTCATAGCAACTTTTCATCCTAGGGTAATGAATGAGCATAAATGACTGAAAAAATGAATGCATGGGTGATGAATAACGTGATGGGTAAAATAGTTTAAATAACTCGATATTTTCAAAACAATAGAATTAATAAGTAATAAGATACTTCACGAAAAGTACTGTAGACTTGGCAAAATATGGAATTAAGTGATTGAAAGTCATTTTTATGTTTACAATACATTTATACACATTCTCCATGATGAAGCAGGGGTTTATTCCATTACTCTGACTCAGAAATGAAAATCTTTATTTGTAGTAAAATGTCGAGACTAATAAAGACAGTTTTAGAAAAAATATTTTTTCTTCTTAATAGACGGAAAAAATTGAAATTGATTCACTTTCTAGCCGAGATCTTTACCGAAAATTTGGAGATGAATGTAGTGCCTATTGTTGTAGGTATAATTTACAAAAGTGGAATCTAAGTAACATCCATGGACTCAATTTTATAATTCAAGAAAGGAATGAAACATCAAAAATGATGCTCAGTAATGTTAATTAGGAAAATATTCTAATTATTATCAAGAGATAATCGCAACTCTTTAATTTGAGGTTTCAAAAGCAGTATTAAGTCAATGTAATAAATTACAAGGGTCCTGTGGGCTAATTAGACAGGAGTATGTACACAGTTGAATGTTCTTACTGAATTACTTTTCATCTTGGCCATAATGGGTAATATTTTTCAGTGAGAAAGAAAGAACGTTTATTTTATTTGTGAATAAAAATCCCAAAAATATCTAATTTTCAATAAATGTTTTGACATTGATATCAGATGTTACTTCGTATGAAGATGTTAAAAGATAAGACAAACAATTTTTTTCAACTCAACAGTTACTATTATTAATGATTAAAAATATCACTAACAATAAATATTAGCTCTGATAATTCATTGTTAACGTTTTCAAAAAATCGATCAATGAGTTATCTTTGATCGTAATTATTTTGTTTTTCTGAATCTTATTTAAGATGCACATACTATCAGAAGTTCAGTAAGAATGAAAAAGACATTATATTTTCAGAAAACTTTTTCCTGTCTGACCCAGATCTTCAGGATAGTATACCAGATGCATTTTTAAGTCATGCAGAAAAGTATAGAAATGCAGTAAGAAAAGCATGCATTCTATTTCGTAAAATAAAGGATTTGCAAGAGCAAGGAGGTGGTGTTGATGGTTATCGGTACGTGATATTATACTTCTTTTAATAATAATGGTAAATCATGCATCAGAAGTATCTTCCCAAGTAAGTTGTAAAGTAGAAGATTTCCTTTTCAACTGAGATTTGAACCCAGGACCTTTGCATTAGAAAGTTAACATTCCAGACCACTTTACCTCCAAGGCCAAATTACAGTCTTATATTTTCTTAATAAAATTCAAATAATATTTATTAATTCAATAGAATTTGTCACCGTTTATTTTAGGTTTGGTTTGGTAATATATAGGCCAAAGATTTGCAAAATTGAGTGCTTATTGTTATCATTTGTGGAAAGTGAATTCATTGTTGCATACAGTTTTTCTATCTTCAACATTGAGAGCAACTGAAAATCTCTTATAGTTAATTGTCCATTAAAATCTGAATTTTTATTTTTCAATGTTTGTTATTGGAATTACAAAATTGTACAGCTTTTGCATCTAGTGTGCAGATGTCTAAGTAAACATTTTATTCTCTATCTGAAACAGAGAGGGTCTTTTGAAATGACATATGCTAAGGTAACTATAAATGTGTAATCTTTTCAGACAATTACTTGGTGGAACATTAGGAAGTGCTATCTTGAAAGATGGGAATCCACTCACTCTTCATTATGTTATGTTTATTCCTACATTACTGGGGCAAGGAACTTTGGAACAACAGGCTCTTTGGGTTAGCAGAGCATGGAGTTGTGAAATTCTTGGAACTTATGCTCAGGTAAGAATATTATTAATTCCCTCAGAGTGTAGAAATTCTAGTAGAATATGGGAAAAGATGATTTAATCTGCTGAAAGTATTTTTCTTTTAAAATTTTAAATTTTTATACTATATAAGTTATATGAATTGTAATTAGGAGTTGCTTGAAATTTTGTGTGAATTTGTCTCATCCTTAGCAATGTTAAACTGGATTAATATACATAATGACCATTTTTAAACAAGGAGAGATTACATAAGGAAGCTCCTCTTCATCGGTGGAATGGTTTAGCGTGATAATCTTCTTACACTGTGGTCCCAGGTTCAAATCCTGACTGAGGAGGAAATTTGCCTCTCAGGATGTTTTTGACATCTGTTGTTGAGTTAAGAACCATTTATTGTTAGGCATGTAATTGGGATAACCTGTTTGTGCTAAGTAAATTATTATTTTTACCACGTGAAAGCGTACAACAAAGAAAGGAATGGGAGAGAGTCATTTCAGAATAGCCTATGGACTGGGTTAAAAATAAGTTTGCAATGAGTTAGTATGATAAAATTAGTTTCCTAGATTTTCAAAATGTTAAATCAGCTTTTGGTTTTGTAAGTTCTTGTTGTGAAATTCTGTACTGTTTGATGAATTCTAAGAATGGTGTAATTATCTATTTCAATCGTACTTCTTCAGAGCTTAAAGTACCTCGTAATAACCTTATGGTGAAATATTCTTCTCTATAATCTTCTATTATGATAATCTAGAAAAGGTTTATGCCTGTACTAATATATATTTGTCTAGCCCTCAAATAATTGTTATTAAATGTGCGATTTAGATGTGTGACTTGGTAATTTTAAGGCAATATAAAATTTCATAATTGGCATATGTTTTTTTATTTTGAAATTAATTGCAGTTTTATAAAGTGATTCTTGCAAATATTGTAATTTAACTAATCTAATCAAACATGTAACACCACATTTGCCTGCAATTAATTGTTTTAATTTTTATTGGATCAAGTACTACTATAAATTTTCTTGGAATTTCAAATGGCAAAATACTATTGACTGACTTAAAAATTTGAATGAATTATTTTTGCTTGGATTCACTATTAACTTAAATTATACTCTTATCTAAATAAAAAAGGAAAAGAAATTCCGCTATTCAGCAACCCCATTATTGAATTGGTTAGCTTTTGTTAATATTTATATACTATATAAAAACCTTTTATATATCTTAAGACTAAAAATTATTGTTTCTTCCACAGACAGAGCTTGGTCATGGTACTTTTATACGAGGTTTGGAAACAACAGCAACTTATGACCCTACTACAGAAGAATTCGTATTCAACAGCCCAACATTAACTTCATACAAATGGTGGCCTGGAGGATGTACGATCATGTTTATTGCCCTTAACTTCTTAGGAACATGTTGATATATTTAAATATATCGAATTTTGAAATATTGTAAACTTCTATATTTGAATCCATTATTTCTGATATAAATATTTTCTCTGACCCAATACTTTATAAGCTCCATATTAAAAAAATAATGATCAAGAAGTGAGTTGATCTTTTAGTGAAGATTAGTCATTTACCAATACTGGATAATTACTAAATAGACACTTTTTACTTTATTAGCTAATTACATTTACGGATTTAAATTTTTTGAATATTTTTTGATTGAGCTTTAGGAAACCTATGGTAAACCACAAATTAAAACAAGTGATAAAGAATTGGTCATATAAAAAGAATACCTTGTCATCAAGACATGTAATGTATGACTATGTAATTTCAGTTTAGAAAGTCTATTGAAGAAGAATTTTCGAGATTCAAATCTTGTAATTCAAGAATTGTCCCATAGTTGTGTAGAAAATCAAATAGTTTAATTTCTGCCAAACTTTTTTCATCAGTTTGTTTACATTCTGTATTACAATTAATTTATTTTATAAAATTGAGTGTCAATTTCTTTCTATGGATCATAATTATAATTTTTATAAGCCTTATAGTTGATTTCGTTGTAAAATTTTAGTGGGCCATACTGCTAACTATGCAGTAGTGGTTGCTCAGCTCATCACTAAAGGAGAATGTCATGGAATACATCCTTTTATAGTGCAGTTGAGGGACGAGAATACTCACATGCCATTACCTGGTAAATATTTTAAGAGTTATTCTTCTTTGCTTGAATAGAAATATTATCATATATAAGTAGCTAAGTATGATTCAGTTTTGCTAGTTTATTTTAAGGCTCATTAATCAAATCTTAGTATAATTATTATATGAGTTTTGAGGCTTGAAAAACTTATTTTTGCCAGTTTTTTCTATCTTTGCAGTATTAATAAAACCAGAAAACATTCAATATTAGCTTATAAGGTAAATGATCTTATTTATCTCAGCTTTAATTACTATATTTGAAACAATTATTTTCAATTTGTTAGGTATCAAAATTGGTGAAATAGGTACTAAACTTGGTATGAATGCTACCAATAATGGTTACCTGGGTTTTGAAAACGTGAGGATTCCTCGATCTAATATGCTGATGAAGAATGCCAAAGTTATGCCTGTAAGTTACTTATAAATTTGTTTACATTTTTTGCCAATATGTAATGCTATTGTGGAAGCTTCAAGTATCACAGTTTTGAAAGGGATGAATGGGGAAAGAGAGAAATAAGGGTTTCATATAAGATTCACAACTCATCCTGTGAAGTGGACTTAACTTCTATTTGAAAGTATGGGGGTGTAGGGGTTAATGCCTTCAGCTTTCCCAATATTAAAAGATAATTTTTAGCATAGCATAATTCATAGCATTTCTAACTTTTCCTTAAAATAAATTTTTTATAATTTTTTGTACTCATAGATTTTCCTTAAATTATAGGTTGGTGTTAGACTTATCAATTACGAGTAAAGGTGTGCTTGCTTACAGCAAGCAATCAGTAAATATATCTATTTATTAAAAAATAAGGTTTTTTTTGAAAGATTTTACTGTTCAGTCATTGCTAAACATAAACTAAATGACATTATCGCAGAATATGAGTAATTGATCTCAATTTCCCATGTACATCTTTTTGGCAGCATTTTTCTGGCTCTGGTGTTGAACTAAGCACTTTCCCTCTAAGATTTTTTCATCATTCCCGTGAGTATCACCATCTGATGAATATGAATACTCCAAAATACTCAGAAATTCATTTAGGGAGTACTGCAAAATAATTTCTGATTTCTCTTAGCATTTTTTACGGAGATATAGTTAACACCCCCCCTAGAATCTAATCAATGACCTTTTACGACATTATGACAAAATCAATGAGCCCGTGGCCCCAGTGGTTTAGCCTTGCATTCGTATCCTCCTATATACATTCCCCCATAGCAGCTATATATAATAGATGTTTGATAATCCTTCTTCCAGCTGGTGAATCCCTCTCACGTTTGGACAGGGATGTATTTACTATGGGTATTATTTTACATGTAGTTGAATTTTCCTATTGTCTTTTTTTTCAATTTACTTCTCTCATCTTTTGAATGGCATTTTCTATTATGGAGTTATATGTTGCTATATTAATCTGCAAATAATATAATAATATGCAAAACTTTTATTATTTCTCTAGATTATGAAAATATTCCTACTTTCTTCGTAAGGGGAGATTGCTTAAAATGAGAGTTTAATTTACACATGATAATCTTTTTAGGATTTTTTAAAATTTACTTTTTAGTAAGTATTGTTTCCTTTACAAATTTAATGAGGTATATAATAAAAAAATCACCCCAGCTCTTATATCTTTTTTATTTAAAAATCTTTGTGGATGAATTTACCATTTGTTGGTAAGATACCATATAATGTAGTTAATCCACTCTAATAGACATTAGGCCATCTTAAGGTTCATCAAACCATTGAACATCCTCAACAGCATCGAGAGGTAGGAGGAGGTATTAAATAGAGCTCTATCCATTCTAATCTTAGTGACCTTTATTAGAATTCTATGTATGGTTTTATTTTATGTTATACTCACATTTATGAATGAATTATTAATTTCATTTCTAAGAACTCTCATTAATACATATTTTTATGATAATCTTGTACTTTATTGATACCTGTATAAAAAATTATTCATGCAGGATGGAACTTATGTTAAGTCGCCAAGCAGTAAACTTGCGTATGGAACTATGATGTTTGTACGTGTGGTATTAGTGCAAGATGCTTCAAGTTTGCTCAGCAAAGCGGTAACAATTGCCACACGCTACAGTGCTGTACGTAGGCAGTCTGAACTGAAACCTGGGTGTGTATATTTTAGAATAGTTTTTTGTAATAAATAAATTTTTTTCTAATTCCTCTTAACCTATATCTTTTAATTTGTGATAATTCCAGTGAGAGGGAACCCCAAATATTGGATTATCATACTCAGCAGTACAAACTTTTCCCTAATATTGCCTCATGTTTTGCAATGAGATTTGCTGCATCTTGGATTTGGGAGGTGTATAACAATGTTTCATCTGAGATTGAAGAAGGAGACTTAGAAAAACTTCCAGAGGTGTGGTTTAAGTTCTGTTGTAATTTTAACTACCTGTTTCCTAATAAATCATCCTTTTATTTTTATGCCCTAGGAGAGCATTGGCTGTCCAATTTTCCTAAGGGTTTGTAATGTGCTAAGAATAATTATGTCCTACAAATGTGCTTCTTTTGATGAAACTTGGTAAATTGCGTGACATGTTAATGATTCTACCAGTGTTATAATTGACTTCACATTCTTGATATATTTATAGGACCCTGCTAACTTTAAGAAAATATCCTGTCATGCACTGCTATGAATTATAAGAGCTTGAGGTCAAGATAACTCATGGAATTTGCTTTTTAATTAGACTTCTTATCTTTTAATCTTAAACCAAATTTCAACTTGGGTTTTTGTGTTCTATTTTTTACTATACTTAAATTGTAATAATGCCTTTAATTTTCAATATCTTTTTTAATATTAGTTATTTCTGTATTATTAATGAGTATATTATTTTTTTTATCAATTAGAGTGATGCAACTCTTTTCTTATTCCAGTTACATGCTATGTCATGCTGTATGAAAGCAATATGCACCTCTGATGCTGCTAATGGGGTAGAAACGGTTCGTTTAGCCTGTGGAGGCCATGGATATATGACTTGTAGTAATTTGCCTGCTACTTATGGCCTTGCAACTGCAGCTTGCACATATGAGGGTGAAAACACGGTTCTATTATTACAGACTGCAAGGTAAGTTTAATTCATTGATCAACAAAATGGTTGTTAAAGGAAATGAAGTAAATCAGCTAACATGTATTTCCTCTTTGTGTCCCTTGTCTGCTGTCAGAGATGACTCCCAGGTCCTTATGATGTGTCACCTTTGGGAGTGACTCTTTTTTCAATTCGTAGTTTCACTCAAAGGGTTTGGCTAACGTGTTAAGGGAAATGATGTGACATTTGTTGGTCTTTAACTTCAATTTCTATTTACTGCACCATTTTGTGTAGCTATATTTGGGAACTTAGGCAGTCATCTGCGTTTCTAATGTGTGAATACCATGCAGTACACTATAGAATAGGATGTCTTCAGCTGTAACTAAAACATCAGTGAGCTTTGGAAATGTCTAAGAAGAGTGTATAAATGGGCCTTGTTTTTATGACTTGTATGGCATAGTGCTAATACTTTTTGTTATGGCGATAATTATGGGATCAGCTTTAGTAGTATTTGGCAGTAGCTTAACTATTTTAGCACCATTGTTTACAAATTGCCTGTGCAAGGAGTAAATATGCAAGAAGTATGTAAGTATGAAATATATACAAGTGAAAGTTTTCTTGCTATAAGCAAGCAATCGGTTAATGTATTTAATAATGAATAAATATAGTAAGACCCCGCTTAATGCTGTTTCAGTATAACGTGGTATTATTGGGATTCTCTAAAATCCCGCACTTATATTTACACAAGTATTGATACTTGTCGTATATGTGTGCAAATGAAACAGCCATGCACCAACCAAAAGCGGTTCACTATATAGTGACTGTGTATTTTATGTATCTTTTTCAACTCTCATTTATTAGTCTGTCCAGGAAAAAGGTTCCAACTGTATTCTCGGTAGTCTCAATCACAGTACTAACGCATCTTTCATGTGTCACAGTTCATTTATTAGTTGTCATTAACATTACTAGGTGTATAAAGATTTGAACATAATATTTTATTTCATTGTGATAAATTCAGCATAAATTTTCTTATTATCTGTTCTTTTTCACTGATCCCCATTACATATGTGCGTGTTACGTTGCCTCGTTTAACGCTGTTTTGTTTACTGCTGGAACGCATCCCCCTCGTTAAGCAGAGTCTTACTGTAATAGTTTTTTCTAAATTTATAAAATGTTCACACATTGCTCAAGTTGAAAGGCATTAAGTTAGTGTATTATGTTCCATTTTCCATGTATTTCTTATGGTAGTATTCTTCTCACCCAGTCGTTGAACTAAGGACAATCTGTAGCATATATTTTCATCTTTTGCAAAAATATCATTGTCAAAAAATTTTCTCTAAATTTCAAGGTAACATAGTTTCTGGAAGTACCTCAAAATATGTTTTAATTTCCAATATATTCCTTATGGAAATATAGTTAGAAGCCCCAAGAATCTTACCCATGACCATTTACAACAAACTAATAGCAAATAATATATATAGAGATATGTTTTTATTTATGTAATTTGAATCTTCTACAAAATCGAAAAATACCTTGAAAATTTTTTAATACCCGGCCCATGTATTATTATGGGAAACAGTGAATTTAGGCCTCTCTGGATTCAAACCCATGTTACGTTGAGATTATTACTTATTATTGTTATTATCATTACTTAGGGTTGTTTTCAAAATTTTTAAATAAATAGTTTTAATACTAAAAACATTTCTTTATATATGTTTTATATAGTGAGAAAATATTTATTTGATAATCATAATTTTATTTGCATATAAGGCCGGAAAGACTTGTTCAAGTTTGAGAAAAGTAACCGACTAGCATCAATCCCATGACAATTTGTGAATAAATATAAAATTTTTATATAGAAATAATTTGTAGACTATAGACTTGTGAGATTTTATAATTCTTAATGTTCAGGAAGTTTTTTTAAAATTTTTTGGATTATCAGGTCAGTGCATTCATATAGGGGAAAGTATGATTTGGGTTGAATTAATGAAATATCTGGAGATTATTTCTTCTTCCAATTCTTACTTACTCTATAATATTTCCCCCCAGTTGCTTTGAATTATTTGAAAGAATTGCATTTATGACTCTAACTATTGCTTATATATTGCAGGTACTTGATAAAAGCTTATCATCAGGCTGCAGGTGGTCAAGCAATGACTCCCACTGTAGCATATTTACAACATCATCAGCAAGTATCTGCATTGAAATGGGAAAACACTCTAGGTTGTATAGTTAGATCATTCAAGCAAGTTTCTGCAGGGTTAGTAACTAATATTGAAATGGTCATTAGAATTACTATCCCAATACATACACCTAGACAATGGAAGGACTTTTTTTGGAAGGAATCTGAGTTTTTTTGTAATTTACTGGAAATGAATTTTGAAATTTAAAGTTGATAATTAGTGCCCATATTATTCAATATGACAACATGTTTTACATGGTTTTGAATATTTCCACCAAATATTATTTACTAGCACTAGTTAGAGAAACATGTAATAATACCAAGAATAAGGGTGGTCTGAAAAGTTTCCGACCTCAACGTGAAGATCTCAGCACACGTAAATAAAAGTTGGTGAATTTCGTTAGTTATCTTTTGAAAGTTACTCACCTAAGTTTCAGCTATTTTGGACGAGTATTTTTTTATTTAGCAGTCGATTGTGTGAATTGATGCGAGTGTTTTTGTTGAAATGGACAAAATTGAGTATCGAGAGTCATCAGATACTTGTTTTTTGAAGGGCAATACACTTACGGAAATAAGAGATTGAGTTAGTTAGATTCTATGTATGGGGACTCTGCACCATCATGTATTACAATTAAATTTCGGGCAGTTGAATTTAATGGTGACCGTAAGATCTTGGGAAACGATGAACGTTCGGAACGTCCAAAAACTGCAGTATTACTGACGAAGAAATCGCCAAAGTTAACCTTAGAGATATTTACGTGAGACATAGCGCAGGTAATAAGCATCTCAAAAAACGTGTTTGTCACATATTAAATTAACATTTAGGCATGAGTAAACTGTCCGCCCGTTGGCTACCGCGTTCGCTCACGTTAGACCGAACGCGTCTTCGAATGAACATTTCTAACGCTGTGTAGGCACAATAAATCCGAGTTTTGGACCAATAATTACTGTAGATGAAACTTAGATACACGAATAGAACGCCATAAACAAAAATAGAGTCCAAATAGGGAAAAAGATTGTGGGAATTCGCTCCAAAAGTAGCAAAGATTGTTTTCTCGTCTCAGAAAGTGATTGCGACACTTTTTTGGGATATTGATGGAGCTCTTCAAATCTATTATCTTGAAAAAGGATAAAACGTTACAGGAGCATACTACCAATTATTACTTGACAAACTGAAGGCTAATCTTGGGGAAATCGGCCAAAATCGCAGAAAAAGAAAATCCCGTTTCACCAAGACACCTTTACTCACCAAATTTAGCCCAAATTTCTTTTTATCCCCTCATCTCAAAATTGCGCTCGTGGGACTGAGATTTTCGTCACATGAAGAGGCAGTCAACTTTGTGAACAATTATTTTGCAGAGAAAACTCTGAGTATTATTTGGATGGGTTATAAAGCTGGGAGCATCATTGGCAGAAGTGTGTAGAGTTACAAGGAACCCTATGTTGAAATATAAAAAAACATTTGAATAATGTCTTTTATCTTTGTCAGGTTAGAAACTTTTCAGACCACCCATGTACTAATGCTAATTTCATTTTCTTGATTTCCTTTGGAAGTTTGTTATTTTGCTTTCTTTTATATCTTCCATTTGACAGTAGTATGCCATCTTTTTCAGTTTTTAAAATTAGCAAAAATTTACAAATATCCTATTTTTCCCTTTTGTTTGGACTGGTTTTGGATTGGAATTTCCCTCTCTTGATCTTTTATTGTAAAATACTTGTAAAAGATCAATTAATGTTTACTTAATATGCTCTGAAACCATTCTTTCACTTTTGATTAAACATCATTAGACCATTAATCCTCTTTTAATTGATATTCCTTTCAGAAACTTCCGTTAGGTACACTATTAGTCCTCTTTACTCTAACCTCTACCATATTATATTATTTATATAATTAAAGTATAAAATAAACATGTTATTAAATAATTCATACTCTGATTAATTAACATTTAGAACGCATCATGTCATCTCTTCTTGTTTTTACTCGTGGTATTATCTAAATTTATTACTTTTAAACCTAATGTTGAATCATTTGTCTTTTATTTTATTTTCCAATCAAACTAGATGCTTAAAACATAGTCATACTTTTCTGCCAGCCCTCTAAATGTTTCACTTGTATATGCATTTAAGTGAGAAAGTATTAAAAAAATATTATTCTGTCTATCTTGAATATGGTTATGAATGTGAATGATTTATGATTATTATATTAGAGTTTGATGATATTAATTAAAAATATATTTGAATTGAGTTTTGGGCTTCACAATATTTTATAGAAGAAATATTAATCATTATATTCTTAAATCAGGAAAATCAAACAATGTGCTCATAACATTGAAATGAGGAGTAAAGGCATGTCTCCTGAAGATGCTTGGAATGCAACGTCAATAGAATTAGTGCAATGTGCCGAGGTTAGTACATTGTAATATTTTTCATTTTTATTACAAATTGTATGTATTTATTGTATTGGTTACTCTGTATTTTTTCCTGTTACAGGCCCATTGCAGAGCATTTCTAGTGGAGCGTTTTGCAGAAACTATCAAAGAAAGCAAACTATCTCCTCCACTGCAAAAGACAATGGAGCATCTTTGTGAGCTTTATGCAGTTTACTGGCTGCTATTAAGGCTTGGAGACTTCTTGATGGTAATTTAGTTGCTAAATCGTATTCAATTTCTTCTACATTTTTCACCAGTCTTGAGACTTATTTTTTATTAATAAATTTGTTTTCTCACTCTCATGATTTTACTCAATTCTTTTGGTAGTGTATGAATTAGTTAATTTTAAATATCAGGAATCTGGCTATCATTGGTGTATTTTTATGCAATGTAACCATTAATCTTGGTGATCCTGATAGCAATTTTTTTGGATAATTTTCTGTTTCATTTTCCGTGATTTTGATTACGATCATGTGAAGGCTTGAGTCCCTCTACCCAAGATCACATAATGCCTATAATATAAGTATTGAGAAATTCATGAACAGTATTTCACTCTTTCATAAGACTATGTTCAGGCTGAGTGCCTCTTTAGTCAACTGATGATCAAATTAAGGTTGAGGTTCTCGTAGAAGATAGAGTTATAAGTTTTAAGAGAAATACAATAATTCATTGGACAGGTACAGTGAATGGAAGTTATTTGTACATTTTATGATGATATTAATTAAATCAATGAGGACTGTACAAATTTCCCAGACTGATGAAATGAATGAAAAAGTCATAAATTATAATCACGATCATGATCCCTATGTTATAATAATAAATATATATAGTATGAAATAACTATGCAGAAATGAATGGAACATCAAATTTCAGTTACCATTTAAGTGTAATCTGAAACTATAAGTGCATTCTTTGTTATATATTTGTATGGTTAGACTCTTCATCAAACTATAAACAAATCCTTTCTTCTCTTTTTCACTAAGGGTTTCATTTACATCTACATAACTACTTTGATATGTGACAGGATGTGAAAAAATTAGTCATATGGGATATTTTCATAACATTTTGGTTTCTTTTTTACTTCCTTTAAAAATTTTACATTTCATTATTTGATTCCAATGTTGGGAAAGTTTAGAGTAAAAGTATCACATAAAATTCCTCTGTGAAAATATCAGTTATTTTACTAGAAAATAAAATATTCAACATCCAGGTTTTATAGTACAGTTACATCATTAGGCTAGTTAATTATTCTTACGATGTAATGACTTTTGTGGAGGATTTATTTTTTTATAACACTATTGTTTAAGGTTCATACTACTTTAAACTCTTTTCAGTTTACTGGACTAACTGCATTTGATGTGGAAGGAATTAAAGCATGGCAAGGTTCATTGCTGGAGTCTATTCGTCCAGAAGCTGTGGGTCTTGTGGATGGTTTTGACTTCCATGATTCAGTTCTAGGTTCTGCATTAGGTGCATGGGATGGACAAGTCTATGAAAGATTATTTAAGGAAGCTCAGAAAAGCCCACTTAATGCTGAGCCTGTTGACAAGGAATCATTTCATCAGTATCTCAAACCACTGCTGCAATCTAATCTTTAAATCATCAAACCTCTGTGATATTTGAACTTGCATTTTGCCCCATATCTTTAAAATGTTGTTAATTCTGATGAATGATTGTTACATTTTACATAAACAGAAATCAAATGAAAGTTAAACTCAAGTGTATGCCTCTAAAATATTTCAAAAATTTTCTCTCTTTTCAATGCTATGGAATTCCATTAAATCAAGAGATTGGTAACTTTATCTTGATCATTCATCTCTTATGAATTCAATTGTACTACAATGAAAATTTATATCAGTACAGTAAATGTATGTGATTTCTTAATATTTAGGACCAAGGTCTAGGCATCCATTACCTTTACCTAAAAGAAATTTATTTTCTTTCTATCTAGCGCCTTTGCTTCAAATTTGTTTCCATTTATGTTTGCAAAACAGTTTACAGTGGCATTCCTATCTGTATTATCCATTAGCTCTCTCTGTTATTCAGGTATATTTGTTAACATATTGTATCTTTTGGCAATGAAGATCTCGTAAAAAATTATTTCAAAATATTTTTTTGTGATTGGATAAGTAATATGGTTATGGTTAGTTATTTTGATAGCTCTGATTAACCTAAGGATATGGCTGATTTTCCTTACTTTGTAGTTTGATTTTTGCAATTCTATTCCAATTTAGAATAGCTGCAAATGGTAATAGAATTTAGATACTTTAAATTTGGGAAATTTTTTAATACTTGACTGGTTATACAAGTATAATCTGTAATATCAATTCCATGGGGCATATTTGTTTGTTAAAATTTGTATTTTTTGGGAAATTGTTGTCATAACTGGAATAGTGCAATATTAAGTTTCTCTTCAATTTTATTGAAGTATTTTTTGATTATATTTTTTTTATTGGATGTTAAATTGTTATATATATACATATATTTTATGTAGAATTTCTATTGAATAAAATTTATATAATGAGAATTCCAAGCACTTAGTAATTCAATTCTGATTTTATCTTGATATCAGACCATTAGATAGCCCTGCTGATAAAGCATAATTTAAGAAAAATAACTCTAATGTGAGAATACTTTATGATAACCCTCATTTTCATGAATCTGATGGAATGTACTTGAAGTTATTTCCTTCCTTGAAGGGTAAAGTAAAAACATATACATCTTCTTGATGACATCACTAATTTATCAAAAAATTGCTCAAGGGTTTCTTTGTTGGAGTATATGACCAGTTTTGCTTGTTAGGTTGTATATCATTCATGTGAATCTCTAATTTTACTGAATAAACAGAAAAGGACAATTATAAATTTAAGCTGTTACTTATTATTTTTATAGGTACATTATTCCATATAAATACTATATATGCTAAGTCACATTATTATCATCCTATCCAGTGAATATGCAAAGAATTGCGGCAGACTAAGAATTCAACCTCAACCATGATTGACAACATTGTTGAGTCCTAATAAAAAAATATTTTTCTCCAAAGACAGAAAATTGACAAAGATGCAAGGCTGCATGCACAATCTGTACTGAAATTCATAGATTAAACCAAATTTAGTATATAATTCCTCTTTTGATTTTCAAAATTAACATCGGGTTACCAAGATTTCTTTTTTAGGCAGGGCCTTTCTAAAATCTATGAACATTTCATAATGCCATGGTTATTTTTAAAATATCCTATTAATCAACTGTCTTTCTTTATTTTGCTGAATTATAAAATGAAATAAATCAGCAGAGAGTATTTCAATGTCAAATGGATAAGATAGTGCTTCATTTTGATGACTATTTCAGAAATCTTCTGTTATGTAGACAAAAATCAGGAGAAGAATAAAAATTAATTATTGTTCTACATGATTTATTTCACATTCATTTTTAAAGCTTTTTTGGAAGCTCATTGAAATATCATATTTTCTTTACATGATTGTTGTGTTCAAGATAAAACTGTTGATAATGCCAGTGTGCATTTCTTCCTTCTTTTATAATTGAATTAACACCAATTCCTTCAGTCCCTTAATTTTGTTTGTTTTAAAATTTATGTTTCTCTTTTTAACTATTATTCAAATCCTTAGTTGAGTGAATTAAAATGGAAAGGGACACAGTCATGATGATGGCCTATTTAGAGCTGTATGAATTCAATTTCCTGAATATTAGAAAGATGATTCTTATTAGATGGAAAATTTTAGTGTAAGGCTCACCTTTTTAAGCTATCATACTTTTTAGTTTAATCGCTTATATGTCTCTTAAGAAGTGTTGAGCATAACTTTGAACCATAATTTTGTGCAGATATATTCATCGGTATGCTTTTTCCAAGTCCCTTTTGATGCTATAAATGAACATAATGATGAACATGGATCCTATTACCTGTAAATTATAAGAAATATTTTTTATCAACTTTTTAGTACATTTGCTTACCCTAAAAGAAATCAAGAGATCCAAACCCACATTCCAAAACCACATTTAGAAAAAATCAAATCTTTTCATTAAGTATTAAGGGAAGAAAATATAATAGGTCTAATGACTATCTCATCATAAGAAAGTGCTGCAAGGATTACCTGGTTAATGTCTATATCATTGAATATAGACATTAACCAGGCAATATTTGCAAATGCAAGTATATACAGAAGCTCAGTATAATGAAATACCTAAGATTACTTCAGATGGGAATATGAATGTAATGTGTGTATGAATCAAATACATGTGTCTTTTAAAGATATAGAAGATAATAATTAATCCTTTGATACACTAAGTAGTTGATTAGTTTATATATACTATAAAAGTAAAGGAAATGAATTTAAATAGATTACTAAATAATATACTAACGTTTATGAATGCAATTATGATTCCGTAGAAGCCAATCAGTAATAGATATTTGGAAACGTGACTATTTAGTGCATCTAAGCATCCCTGTTGATTAATTGAGATACATCCAAATATAGAAATAGGGGTGGTGACTGAATTGTCTCCATCCGTAGAGCAACATGACATCGGTAATGTACCTTTGGTCAAATAGTTTCCTGGTCCTTCTATTCCACAACAATTCAACTATTCAAATGATAAATAAATTTATTGTGCATATTGATTACAATTTTATGAATCTAAATTATTGATTATTGAAGAATAGAAATAATTACACTTATATAAAGCACCAATTTGCAACACTTAAGAAAATTGACATGAAAATCTTGCAAACTGGAAACAAAAAATATACTCTCTCCTCATATATATAGCCTCTTAAAATTTCTCTTTGAAAGAAAAAGTTTAAAGTATTTTTCTATTTATAGCGTATATAATTGAACAAATTCTATCAATTATATATCTAGAGAATAGATTATAAAATAGTTTTATATATGAAAAAATAAACTAATATTAAAGCTTCGATAAAAATAAATTGGTAATGAGTAATTTAACCAAAGAGTTCCTTTGGTCAAAAATATAAAGCAGAACCTTTTTATGTACTCTTCCAGGTTAAATTCAAGGATTTCCTCATTTTACCTGACTTTGCAGGACATCAAGTGGATGATTGTAGGGATTATTATCCAAAATCTTTCCTAAGTCTTTTATCGATGAGATTCCAAAGTTGTAATCATCAAATGAGAGATAAAGCGCTTCTCTCAGAGCTGATTTACATCTTTGTTGAAGTGCTAAACTCCAAATACCAGCTGCAAGTTCCATGAGAAGCAACATAAGGGACATAAAGAAGAGCTGAAATCGTGGATGTTTCTTATTAATGCTTTGTTTTACTATGTTCTTAGCCAATACAGAACTATATTATAAAAGAAAATATCAAATAATTTTTTAAAAGAAAATATTAAATGCTGATTCGTAAGTTTGTTCCAACCGAAAAGTTCACACTGTTATAATCAAATCTTATTGCCCATAAAATCGAAGTGTTAATACTATGTAAAACTTAAATTGAAAATTTTTGTAAATCTTTAGGAATTTTTATATCTAAATAAGGAATGAACTCCTAGTGAATTAAGTCTCGCAAAATATGAAGGGGATATATTTTTTCCAATAAAAGTTATTTTGCGATCATAAATTGTAAAAATATGTTTTTAACTAACTAAAAGATAAAAATAAAAGAAATGATCGTGATTATAAAAAAATTACAAAAACAAGATTCTATGAGGAATTAAAGGCCACTGATTCACTGACCGCGGTCAGTGTATGGCGATTTCTTCTAAGAGTAGCGCAGAAACCAAATCCCGTTACGGTAGAAGATAAAATGGAGACGGCCAATAAAAAAGAAGGCGGACCCAGGACCCTATTGTTTCCCGTTTCTAAAAACGTCTTTTGAGACAAAAGGCCAAACAGCGCCAATGAAGAAGCCACAATCATTCCCAAGGACACCAACTGTAAGAAGAAATGATTTTAAAACATTTCCTTCGAATAAAAGGTTGATTTATTCCAAGGTCATGGAGGACAAAAAATAATTTTGGGATATAAACTACCAGGGCATAGTGAACTGATGCCCTGTATACAAAAGTAAACTAATCATATCATATTAATCGAAATAAGATAACCAAAAAGAAAGATAAGTTAACGAAAGATAAGTTTACCAAAAAATAACGAAAGTTTTTTTGAGAGCACTTTTTGAAACTTCACTTGGATATTCTTGAATAATTCCACATATAACTGTCCAATTATCACTTTTAATTAAGTTCATAGTTGAAAACTATGTTTATGTGGCATAATTTTGCGAAAATACCACATTTAGTTTTTTTATGATTCATCTACCATGAATGAAGAACCAACACATGGAAATTTATAAATAAAATTAATGAATACATAAGTGAATGATGTTCTTCACTTTTCATGTTTCTTCTTAATACAGCAATTGAATATTTGTATATGATATTATTGCAAATGATTTACATAAGTAAATGGCGCACCGTTATTTTGGAGTAAATTTCTTATCTAAAGCAAAAAACTAGTCGAGTACATCGATAGATTCGTGAGTAGAGAAAATTATATACCCGTAAACCGGTCGTTTAATAAATCTCAGGGGGAAAAAGTACTAACATTGTCTCCTTCATTAAAAATATGGATTTCTAGATCCAGATCTCGCCGAAATCTAAGAATTCCTAGGAAAATTTTCGGAGTGAAATGGAATGGGTGCTGAAAATTGAGAAAATCTACAGAAAATACGCATCCTTCGATCTTTTATCACCGAATTTTTGGAATTCTCTTTTAGAGAAACAGTGATATACACGCCATTGAAGTTTCATAAATTAGTGTATAGAAATTATCAACTTAAGGTTTTGTTGCTATTAGTGCATATTTAAAGGGTATTCATGAGACGGATAACGGCGTGTGTCCGTTTGATTTCGGTTATTCGGTATTATTTATAATAATTTTTGCACAATCACAATTTTCAAAAACACGGTTTTGAGAAAAACGCGTTTATAATTTCAGTTACGAATATCTATCCAAACATATCATATTAAAAAAACATATTATATATAAAACATAATTAAACACTGTGATTATCTGCTACTCCACTGAACATGGCGTGTATAGAAAACATTTTGCTACTAATAGAAGTCGTCAAACTTAATACTTCACTTAATGAAATTTTCGACCCTCTCATACACCGCTTCAGCTATTGAGCTCCTATCTTGTCAACCTCTCGCGGTCATAGTTGTTGGCATAAAAAATGCATTCCGGTACAATTTATATCTCTAATTCTTCCATTATCACATCAAAAAACATAAAGCATCCTTAAAAATGCCTTTAGTTGTGTAAGTAGCGAGTTTAATAATATATTTTCTGGAATAATTTCCCTTCACCCTACCTCTTAAATCACTTTTAAACATGGTGCCCAGAGACTGATGTGGATCCCAGTCAATATTTAATATTTATTTAATAATTAGGTTGTAGTATCTTCTGTTGTTGTTTTTCTTATTTTTATATATTCTCTTTGCTGTTGTCATTACCTTTGTATCTATTATCTATTATATATAGACGCTTCGGGGGGATATATATAACATATATATAGGATATTAATGTCAGGCCCAAACCGCTTCGGCCACGGAGCCGCCGATTTTTTTACGTAATGGCCCACTAAATCTCACTCAGAAAAAATTGGGAAACCGACCCTACCTATCATGGGTTCGATTCTAGAAGGCCCCAAAAATCGACTTTCCCCCGTAAGGATGCATTGGGCCGTTTATCAAATAATTTTTAAAAATACTTCCCATTATGCTAGAATAATGAAATTTCATAAAGCTATTGCTATTATTAGTATCTACGGAAAAGTGCTATTGTTTACGTACAAACGGTCATGGGTTCGATGCCGGGAGGTGAAATATTTTCAAATTTAAAAAAATCGTAGCTCTCTTAATATTATAGATAGATCATTAAAACTTTTTACACGTATACATACGTGCATAGTGTACTTTGAAAAAAATCAACAGTTGTCTATGTGTCACGGGTTCGATTCCAGAGCGTCCCGTAATCTCGATTTTCCCCATTAAGAATGCATGGGGACGTTTTTCGAATAATTTTAAATTTACTTCCCATTCAGTTAGAAGAATAAGATTTCATGTGGCTATTACGTATATATATGTCTACGGAAAAATGTAGTATTTTACGCCCAATCGGTCCTGGGTTCGATGCCAGGAGGTGAAAAAGTTTCAAATTTCGAAAAATCCTAGCTCTCTTAATATGATACATAGATCGTTCAAATTTTTTACACTTATAGGTATGTATATTATGTACTTTGAAAAAAATACACAGTTGCCTACATGTCACGGGTTCGATTCCAGAGCGTCCCGTAATCTCGATTTTCCCCGTTAGGAATGCATGGGGCCGTTTTTCAAATAATTTTAAAAATACTTCCCATTCAGTTAGAAGAATAAGATTTAATGTAGCTATTGCTAATATATATGTTTACGGAAAAATATAGTATTTTACGTACAATCGGTCCTGGGTTCGATGCCAGGAGGTGAAATATTTTCAGATTTTGAAAAATCGTAGCTCCCTAAATATCGTACATAGATCATTCAAACCTTCTACAAATATAGATGCATACAATATGTAATTAGAAAAAAATCAGCATTTCCTTTTGTATCAGGGGTTCGATTCCAGAGCGACCCGTAATCTCGATTTTTCCCGTTTAAAATACATTGGCCATATTTCCTAAAGCTTTTTATGACACTTCCAAACAGCGCAGATTTTTAGAATTACCCACAGCCATTAAGGGGACCATTCTCATTTAAAAGCTATCCGAAGATAGTCGTAAAAGGTCGTTGGTTCGATGCTAGGGGGCGTTAACTATATCTCCATTTGAAATGCATAGGGAACTTAGGACACATTTTGAGGTACTTCCTGAATGAATTTCTTTTAGAAATATGGAGTGTTTATAAAGTCAATCATATTAAAGCGGAAGATAACAGTATTTTTCGTAGGATGGCCTTGATTCGACGCCGGGGCGGGATTTTAGCTGCCGTAAGAAATGCATCGGAAATCGTATTCAGTGCATTTTCAGCTGCGTTAATGCCCTTTACTTAATGTTTAGCAACGTTTGAGCAGAGTAATCTTTCGAAAAATTTTATTATTCACTTAAGATAAATTATTGCCTTGCTTGCTGTAAGCAAGCGCACCTTTACTCGTATATAATTAACTAGGGGGTTAAAAAAAATTGAGGATACAAATGTCTGGCCCAAACTGCTAAGGCCACGGGCTCGCCGATTTTTTTGTGTAATGGCCAACTGAAATAAACCCAGGAAAAAATATAAAACCCTCTCTACCTATCATGGGTTCGATTCTGGAAGCCCCCAAATTCGGATTTTTCTCCATAAGAATGCATGGAGTCGATTTTTGACAATTAAAAAAAATACTTTCCGGGAACGTAGTACAACGAAGATTCATGTGGCTATAGATAATATACATTTTTACACTAAAATTTTATCAATTATTCACAAAAGATCATGGGTTCGATGCCAGGGGATGAAATATTTTGAAATTTTAAAAAATCGTAGCTCTCCCACTATGATACTTAGATCATTCAAACTTTCTATACTTATAGATACATACATATTGTACTTTGAAAAAAATCAGCACTTCCCTATGTGCCATTGGTTTGATTCCAGAGCGACCCGTAATCTCGATTTTTCCCGTTTAAAATACATTGACCATATTTCCGAAAGCAATTTATGACACATCCCGACCGCGCAGAGGGTCAAAATTTCACACAGCCATAAAAGGGACCATTTTCAAATAAACGAATTCCAATGATTGCCGTAAATGGTCGTTGGTTCGATTCTAGGGGGCGTTAACAATAACTTCCTAAGAAAGGTTTAGGGAGTAAAGGACTCATTTTAAGGTACTTCCTGAACGAATTTCCTTTTGAAATTCAGGATGTTTATAAAGTCAACCATACTCAAGCAAAAAAATACAGTGATTTTAGCAGGATGACCTTGGTTTGACGCCGGGGCGGGAATTATGCTTCCGAAAGAAATACATCGGAAATCGAATTCAGTGCATTTTCAGCTGCGTTGATGTCCTTTACTTTATGTTCATCAACGTTTGAGTCGATTAATCGTTCGAAAAATTTTATTTTTCACTAAAGATAAATTATTGCATTGCTTGCTGTCAGCAAGCACACCTTTACTCGTATTTTATTATTATTATATTTCCATATTCTTAATTTATTGTTTGTTCATCATCAGCTGTAATTGGCCTCGTGCTGTATGTTGATGTCATACAAATAAATAAATAAATTTAGATGTTTCGGAGACCGGCACCATACTGTCGAATTGCCGTTTCATTTCGCATTAGTCTATTGTCTACCAGTTATCTGATGTATCTTCCTTTGATAAGTCGTCAGGAAGCGTTGAAAATGTTCACTTCGTCGAGATGAAGCAGTTTATGATGTTTAAAATCCGTGTCGGAAATCTAAGCGATGCACTGTACCAAACTCTTCGCTCTCGAAGAACAAAAACCACGAATCGGTTGCTCATCTGAGCTAATTTTTGGATAAAAAATCACACTTTCTTAATAAATTCACCAAGAAGTGCGACTGGAAGCTCCTAATTTCACTCTAACATGAGACTGCCTATACCAAAAAAACCTTGCATCCAACAATTAATAATACTGCGCCTTTTTATGTACCTCTTTTTATGTATATATATTAGTAATACAGATTTCGCCAACATCTGACCTTGAGGATTATGTTGCGTGTTTAGGATACCCAAAGCGTTCTTAAAAGATGAAGTATAAGAATTGTTTAAGTCATAAAATATGCGCTCCTCAAGTACCCTCCGAGATAGCTAAGCGAGAGGTGTCGTTCACAATCCAAGTTCTGCTGCATCGGCTAAATATATCTCTATAAAATAGATTTCTTTATATTTTGCATAAAGATCTGAAACTTCGTGTTTACTTTCTTAAAATGTTATATTATATATGTTTTGTTTTGAAATATGTATATATGTTTATGTTTTGAAAAAATAGAACAATTTGATTTTCTTGACCTGCTAAACCAGATTCCCCCCTTAATGCTCGAACCAATCTATGATAAAAGGTGTTGGATTGTTTGTTTTCAAAGTATAAAAGATTTTAAAGCTATTGTGGAAATGAATACGCTCTATCTGTTATCATTATATGATCAAACCTTGAAATTTATACGTCTGGGAAATGATGTCGATGATTCAATTTTATAGAGTTTCTTGAAACTCTAAACTTAGTTTATGTAAACGTTGGCCATTTGCGCTTCAGATGCTGAGTATAAATCAACGCTTAAGCACCGAATGCGCAAAAATTTGAATACATAGCGAGAAAATATATGGTCAGAATTATCAGAAGATAAGTGTTTCGACAAAAATGTATTTTAAGAATTCTAAAATGTCCTATAACATGTGTGATCAGGACTCACCATCAAAAATGTATGGTAGAACAGCAAAAATAACTGCAGAGGCTTGGACCCCATATCTCTTCAATATCGCGCTAACACAACATACACCTCACTTCATTTCGCAACAAACGTATTCACTCTTCAGTCAAATTCTTGGGTTCCTTCGGATAGAAATCCAAAAGAGTCTTATTCCTCCTCAGGTTTATGCTCGAACGTGACGGAACTGAGAGGAGCCAATAGATAGATGGGATCTTTCGATCCAATCCTATCTTTCGCGTTCCGGAATTCTAAATAAAAGAACAAGCGATAAGAGCTGCATAATGGAAGGATTACTTGCACTATACAAGTAAATTATTCTGAGCGCAGAATCGAGGTAAAGCTTTCCGAATATAATGTCCGTTGAACTCGATATCATATGTATAGGTCTCATTTATGGTCTTCCTCTTAACTTTTTATCTATGTTACTCCTTGAAAACTCGGAATGCGTATAAGGACATTGAGATGTGAAAGAGCGCTAAAGAAATGAAAATTAAGAGGAGAATATAGATTTCTTTATACAAGAGAAAAAGTGGGAAAAGAACTCCGGAAACGAGTTTATCGGCAGATAAGAGAATTATTTGTCCTGAGACAAGAAACAGAGCAATTTCTTTGGAGATAAAAAAGAGAATTCTTGGAACATTATCAATTGATTATGATCTGATTACCGATGAAAATACCCGTATATGTTACAATGTGTGTCACTATGACGATACGATATGTGATAAATAAGTCACATAAACAAGGACGTAAAAGAATGGAAAATTGAGGTAAAGAAAGAATAGGTTTTTACTTTGCACGAGAAAGCGCGCGACTTTTTACTAGTGTGAACAGAAGTTCAAAATAGGGACATGACTGGGACACGAACCCAGGTCCGAGTCATTTCACTATTTTTCAATTTTCTTTTTTTTTTCAATTTCTTTTCTTTTTTAACTGAGTGTAAAATTACACTTTTATAGTTTTTAAATCATCTACAGTTTTGAAATAAGACTGAGATATATTTATAAATGTGGAATTGAAGTGGAACTTCTTGGACACGTTCTTTTTGTTTAATCTCGATTACCTAAAAGCTAAATATAATGTGGATCATTAAAGAGGTCAATATTAATGGATAGACAATTTTTTAACGTTCAGAATCCAAATAAAATTGTAAAATGGATCTAAGTAAAAGATAACAGCTAATAACAGTTTATATGCCCTGCATCATTATATTGTAAGAAATAATCAATAAAATGAATAAAACTGTAGCGACAGTTTGTATACACCTTCGTCTGACACTCAAACAGTATGACTGATATTTTAAAGCTCCCTTTAAAAGATTAGAGATGAATAAGAATTTGGAGATAAAAAAAGCGTTCCAACGAACATATAAAATATTTATTGAAACAAGTGCATCATTACCAATATTATAAAATCAAAGGGTTTCTGCAGACATACAGGCGTCCATTTCGTAGACTTCTATGATGCAGATACACCTGCGATGGACAATGACGCGTTATAGCATGAGTGTCATCAATGAAAAAGATGGAACTCAATTTTAAAGATTCAAGAGTGAAAGTGGACGAAGTCCCTAGTTTACTTTATGAATGAAATAATCATTTTATTTTTTATCGGCTCATAATCTTACATATTTGGAAAAATTATAAAATTCGCTTGTTAAAACATTATTACATGACAGTTATTGAAACTACGTACACCATGAATCGTTGAAAATCTTATTAACCGCACAGAAAATGATGAGGTAATCGAAGGATTTCTTCAGAGAAAGGAATAACGGATGTCATAAGCAAGTCTCATCTCTCGGCTCAAGGGCAAAACCTTCAGGATGCTACTTCAGCAGCAAAAAACCTTTCCTTTCTAAGTAGGAGGCATTAATGATATTTGAAATAGCTTGAATGCAAATGGTCGAGTAAACTAATATTGCTGGAGATGGAGCGAGATGATTAAATTATCGATCTTAACATTTAAATGTCAAGGATTTACGGATAATCCCATTTTTTCCGAGATTGGATGATTCCCTTCATTTGTCGTTTATTAAGGACAAATCGCTGGGGCTACATCGGATTTCCCAACCAATATTAGCTTAAGAGCCTGCAGACAAGGGCATCTGCTTAAATGGTTCAATATTTACTTATTTGAACAATATCAAATTAGAATTATCGGTCGACTTTCGTATCTACATGCAATCGTAGTTCTTGAATATTCAAATTCTAAGGTAAAAAATCATCTTCCGTTTACTCATCATCTGTGTTTTAATCTATTCCTGTTTTACCCCATTTTCATTTATCGTCTTATCGTATGCCTCTTTTTTTTATCAAAATTAGGGGCAGTTTCCATAAAATAAATTTTTAAATGTTAACTACTCAAGTAAATAAGCATGAAAACTAAATATACTCTTAAATTTTTTTTAATTCAGAAAATTATGAATTAAGTATTTTGATATTAAAATTTAAGGATTTAGTTAGCACGAAAGGTTCAGGTAATAATTTGAAAGGTAAGAAAAACTTAGCTTATTTTGCATGGATATTTCACTTTAAATAAGAAACTGGAAAGTGATTGATAATAACTAAGTTAATATCTTAATTAATAATCAAATATAATTTAAAATCTTAATTAAATTATGTTACCAATTGACTTATAAAAATATAGGTTTCTGTTTCATCTTCATCCTTTAAGGTCATTGATCCGAATTGTAAATACGTAGTTTTTTAATACTTTCTCTTTTACATATGAATTAAATTAAATGCCATATAGTTGCTGCTACATATTCGAAACTATATGCAAAATCACTCAATTTCACTATTATGAATTTCTTCCATTAATTTATGTATTTTCTATTTAAAAGCAGGAAGTTATGGAAAAATAATATGAATCCTTTCATAAAATATATATAATAAAATTATACATATTTGAGGATTAAATAAATTAAGATATAATTTAGTTTTAATTTATCTCAATTTAATGAGAATATGAATTATCCGGTTCGTTTGCAAACTATTCTAAAGGTAGACGAATCATTTTGAAGGTGCGCGAGGAGAAAGCATTTCGAATTTATTCGCAATATCTCTTTTAGACTCCCTTAGAATACTAAAATACACACAAATATTGCGATTGCGATGAAGACTATAAATCAGGTGGTTGCGTGTTTAGAGAAGTATCGCACATCGCAAATATTCATAACCCAACGCTTTTCTCGGACACGAAAGAGGTCATCAAAAGCATCCTGTTGGACATTCATGCGTCTCTTGGAAGCAGACATCTTTTACTTGCTAGAGTAACTTCCAAACATTCAAAGGTGAAATAAAACAAAATTCATTGAATATGGACTGATTGTGTAGAAAAATTGGTCAGCTGAATGTGTAAAAGAATATTTCAAGGCTGTGAGAATATGAAATATTGAATGAGTTATTAAAAATAATATCAATTAACTAAATTTACGATATTTATATTGGAGTGATTTATATGATGAATTTATATCCGAATAGGAGATAATTAATTATCTTTCCAAAAATGACGAGAGAATGTTTGAGCGATTTCAAACTCATTTGTTTTTTACCTTTTTCGATTTTAATCCGCTCGATGTAATAAGTCACTTGTAATTTTCTGTACCTAAAGTTCTTTTCAATAAGATAAATCCTTAATGCACAGTTTAAAATATCTTCACAGCAAAATTGAAGGCGTACGAACACGATACCTAATTCCATTGATGGCTTCTTTCCAGGTCTCTAGTATATGAAAAGAACGTACTGATTATTTGAGATTTGAGATGATATTTTTTGTCGGCCAAAGAAACATGAATTCCTATTTAAAAGAAAGGCCATTAGATAACTTCTCTGACTTAATATATAGTAACTAGTTAAGATATGTTTATAAATGTATGCACTAATATAATAAAAAACGGACGCAAATTAACCCCCTATGGACAAAGAAATACTTATTTTAAAAATTCTCTAAGTGGTGATTAACAATTAAAATAAAGTAATTTGCTCCTATTCTAGAAAATTCTGGAAAAGATTTTCTTTTTGATAAAGCATACGTAGTACGATTTATTTCCAATTCTGAGAACTCCATTCTTTACTTCAAGTCAGGTGTACGTTTATAAAATAATTTATCTTACCTACTAATCAAAACTTTCGATATATTTCTATCGTAAATGAGTGTGTATTCATTTATTAAAATTAAGGTTATTATCTTCCGCTTTCTTATAATATGAAAAACATATTTTCCATCATAATTTATTGGTAGATAATTCAAATGTAAAGTTTCTTTTCTTAATCGGCATTATTCTGTTGCCGTATTTTGACAACGAGCCTGCTATGAGAAAAAAAGATGTTAAATTGACTTAGGAAAAAATTATTGTTTAAAACTAAAATCGGTTATAAGAAGGATAATGAAATAATTCTATCAAGTATTATTTGCAAACCTTGCTGAAACTGGTCTTACAGAATGACGATGTATAAATAAAAACTATGATAATACTCTAAAGAAACTTTCTTTTGAGATTTCTATCGTAATTTAATTTTGAATTTCAATTCAAATGTTTTTACATTATTTAAAAAAGGGTTCACTAATAAACTTCCCATCATAACAAAACGTTTTCCATTCCATAGATTCACCCAAAGAAATTAGTGATTTAACAACTCCCCTGTAGCCTACTTTGCTTTCATTTGGGGTGAATGAACTGCAAGTCTAATTCCCACTCTCCAACACTCACTTTCCATTGGGATTCCCCACCGAACAACGAACACTTTCGGAAAGATAAGCAGCCAAGCAGTGATGTGATTCATTCAGATATTCCAACAAGCATATTCAATACATGTCTTTGTCCTCTTTATAAAGTTTTAGTGTGTGTTTACATATTTTTATCCAGCCAATTAATAACAGATCGTAATGAATACAACGGTTTGAATTCGTAATAAGTTTATTTCCCTAAGAATCCTATGCCATCGCTAATTTTTATTGCAGTCGCATGCAGTGCTTCGAATCAATAAATCTTGGAATAGTTCAAATTTATGATCGACGATTAATATTTGTAATTTTTATTTACTTATTTTTCCACAATTTCTCAGGATTATTGTGTGCATTTACAAACATGAATAGAAAAGAAGACGCCGTTGCAAGGGCTGTAAACACCCGAAGATCGAGCTTTGTTCATTTTATTATTGCTGAGTATCACTTGCAAAGAAAGCGATATTTTTGAAACGTCCTGAATTAGAATTTAATTCCTTAATGAAACGTATGTTATCTTATCGATTGATATAACATTGTCGCAAACGAATTTTCTCTTAATTTTACGAGCATTTGCAGCCCAGATTCAAATCTTTCTTCTTTCAACGGTTTCAAAACTCCATTATCGTAATATACGTGCAAACGGCACTGTTTTGTTGCACCGGCTGGAGTTCAGCCATATACGTTTGAACCCCCCGATTCCTAGCCGCATATTGAGATGCGGCATAACTAATGTTAAGTAGCGCTCCCTCTTCTTCATCGCATCGATCTATGAAACCAATCCATTTGATTACTTTAACTGATATTTTTGGAGGGTCAAATTTAAGCACTTTAATGTCGTAATGAATTTAATATTTACCTAGCTTAAATGTAGAGCTATTACATTTCTTTAATAGGTAAAGCTGTAACCGTAACTCTCTATATAATTCTGCATCTGAAGCAGTTTTATTACGTTTTGCTTTTGATATCGAGAATATAAAAATCGCCCTCCTTTTTGTTACATTTTTAAATTTCAAAAAGGAATTATTCTTCACAAGATTGTTCGATGAGAGTTTTAAAGAGCACCTTTATGTCCACATTAGCATGGTTTCTTAAGCTTGTCGTACACAAGACTATTTATATAATACAATAATAATGAGCTCTCCGCTCCCAGTATTATCTCTAACATCTCGATGGTATATCGTCGAAAACCTTGGGGAAACACTTCTTCACTATGAATGTCTTCGCTAAATCACCTTTATGTACATTTTGCAATCTTGATTTTGTGATTCTAATCCAGGTGATCCAAATTCCAGACTGAATTCTAGAAATTCTGGAATTATTTATCAGTGGTTTATTTTTTCATTGATTTTTAATTCAAAATGACGCGGATTTCCTTCTACATTGAAGAAATCAGTTTCCTGGAAACCTCCAACTAATCTACTGAAAATTATGAAAATAAATATAGATATAAATCTATAGTACTCTAAATTCCAAAACGCCGGAAGCAGTTTCGATAGTAGTCCCAACAGAACTCCCCTAATGCCTCTTTTTCATCGACAGGAACTTCATAGTCGATGCACATTGCTGGAAAAGGACTTCATCATCTCGTCATAAAACGACACCCACGAGATCCACCAACAGCATTTTCCTCGCCAGACACTCGATATCTCGTTGAGTACGATTCAGTTCTAACCTTCAATTTGAAAGGAACACTTGGGAAGGTTGAGGTGTAAACACGGGGTCCTGATCAAGCAGACTTCATGAGTGCAGAGGAACTTTTCCAGATGAGATGGGGTCCATCCCCCAATTATGAACCTGTAATCCTCCAAGGCCGACCTCCATCAAGATTTATGTCCATTCAAAAAACGATGCCGAATTTGCAGAGAAAACAATGAGTAGTAAAGTTATTGAGGAGAGCTTCCTTGGAATAGTATTCCTCTTCACTCTTCCATTTGAGGAGATCCATGAGCTCCAAGATTTCAATTTCTGATGTCTCAATTAGCTAGGGAAACTCACAGTATATTGAAAACCTATTGATGGTGATTTAAAAAAGTGAAGATCTAGCTCTGCGTATAAAAAATCTTACCGATCGCTAATTTTTCTCTTTGACATCAAAATGTTCTTCAATTGAAGTTTATCTAGAATGCCTGCAAATCGAACTTTTAAAATCAGGAGAAAATAAAAAATCTATTAGATTGGTTAAAAATAAATTGTAATTACTTACTATTCCAGATTTTAGAGTAAGTTATTAGTACAATTTTTAATAACTAGCAGAGTAACAGTTGATAGTGAATGATTAGTAACTGAACCAAAATTTGCGATGAAGAAACAAATCTCCGCAAAGATAATCCATAATAATGTTTTAATTTATGGTCATTCCACTAAATGAATGTTACGTTTTAAATTTCGAATGGCAAATTACTAGGGAAAGACGCTGAAGGTCATCCTTTGTACAATTTAAAAATACAGCGAAAGTTGTATCATAAATACAAAAATACGCACACATTGCAATCGCATGGAAGTATTTGGCTTAGATACGGATAAGTGACGTCAAGGAAGTACCTTTGGAAACTGTCTGATGCTAATAAAATATGGGTGAAGATTCGTTCTGTTCTTTAGTATGGGCAATCTCGTGAACGTGTTTGATCCAATGTTAGAGTGTTGATTCCCCCGATTTTTAAAACGAGAAATTCCAGAAAAATCAATCCCTAATAATATCAATGATCCCTTTACATAAAATATCATTACGAACTAAATTTTTAAAATTATTATTATCTCTTGAAATTAGGATCGTTAGCCCTCATTTTTTCTCAATTTATTTCAACTGAAAGTAGCGTTTGTAAAAAATTTCAAAAAGCTCTTTAAATGAATAATTTAAGATGACGATGTACTCTTTGATTATTTGGAAGTTTGGATATTATATACCAAAAACACACAAAAATTTTTTATTTGTAATGGGGAAACCCTTTCTGAAAATTAAAAAAGATTAACCTTCTGACCTCGAATTGCCGAATCCGACAAATAAATCTCAGGATTCTTTAAATAAGTCACGGTCCTTTCAAAAAGTAAAATTGTATATATTTTCGAGGTCATGTAAGCCGTTGGAACATCATTTCTTCATCGCTCACCTTTAAACAACCGAACAGCCTTGAGAGTAAGATTTAACTTAGGATCATTTTGAAGATTAGACATGCAAATTTGTGTTTCCTAAAGGAAATATACTTTGGGCGATTATTTTCGTGGGAGCAATAAAGCTCAACGTACGTAATTACGAAACGTAGCTTCATTATACATGGAAATTTGCAAATGTCATTGTAAGCTACTTTTATTCAATTTCGAAGGTGGGAAGAGGTTTTTCCTAACAGAGGTACCTAATTAAGTGAAGGCGTGGGAATGCGGTTCGAAGGAAAGGAAGGCTGGCATTGGCCATATCAAGGAAAACTCTTATTCTTTGGGTGGTTTCATTTTTACAAAATACGTGTTTATGTATCAACATCAGTACATCAACACAGTAGTATTGACCACTGTCAACTCTGAGAGCATTTTTCGATCTTTTTGAGCTTATCAAAAGTGGGAATTTTTTACGATTTTCTTTGGCGAAATTGTGATTAAAGAATCAAACCTCCATTAAACCCATATCGTAGAAAGAGAGAAACGGAAAAACAAATACCCGAATGAAAAGAAATAGAAGGAGAAATAACTGATATTTTACGCGAGGAAAAGGAGCTTTCGCTGAAAGAAAAAGGAGTGAAAAACCGAGGAAAGATACAGTAAAGGGCGAGAAAAAAGATCAAAATAATTGATATTCATAACATCAATATAAGAGAATCAAAAATTACGACAGAATAACTTCAATTTCGCAATTATATTAAAATTTGATATTTTCGAAATTGTCTTTTGCACTCTAAATTAAAAAGTTTTGCTAAAATTTATTTTTGAATTTACATTACAAAGTTTGATATTTTCCTTAAAAAACGAAATTAAAATGTAAATTTACTACCGATTTAATATTTTAATTGTCATTGAATAACATTAATAAAGTATATTCTTCGCATTTTAATTCTGTGATATGTAAAAATATGTTAACAATTTTCTTATTTCTCAAAAACTTATAACAGCATATGTTTACAATCCCTGACTCTTTTCTTGAAAACTTTTTCTTTGGAATTGGAGGATGCTTAATTTTCAAAATAAGGGTCAATTAATTTCTTGTTTTGTTTTGATATACATCCAGATATATATCCGGGTAAGAGATTAAAACAAATGCCTCGAGAAATGATAAGTTCCTGTCTCCAATTCGTAGGCATTGAAAGAGTATCTTGTGCCATACAACACTGTTTTCAGGCTCACACTGTGACCTAGCAACTAATATGGTTGTTTGAGATATTGGGAAGAATTTGACAATTCACATTTTTTGTATTCGGGTTTCCTTGAATTTAAACATACAAACGTCCGAAATCTAAATGGATTACAAGTAAAGGAAAATCAACGTTTTGGTTTGCCATTCGTAAGTGTCTTATGATAAATTTGTCTTAGCCTTTGAGACAATCAAGAAAAGAAAATATTCGGAGAGATTTGCTATATTCATTGCATTTAAGGCGTTTACATTTTCCGTGGAAAAATCGAAAATGTCTGCAAAGAATCGATAGAATCATTATTCACTCGTATACCGAGTAATTCTTCTTGGTAATGATAAACAAGTAACCCCTTTTATTTTCAGATGACTAAACCACTGCCGTTCAATAACGTAATGTTCCGAAAACAATGGGAATGGTAGAAACTGTCGCTCACACTTGATTATAGATACCTATTTTTCAATAACCGATAAGTTTTAATGGGAATCAATTACACAAGTAAATGCATTGTAAATAGCATGAATTTAGAGGAATATCCATTGAAAGACTGAATGTTAATTGACGGAATTTCCCTCTTCTTGGGCTATTTAAGGACTCCCATTCAACGCACGATAGATTTCACTTTATTATAGTATTATATGATCCAATCATCTCCTCCTTCAGCTGCTTTTAGATCCAGATTCGAGTCAATTAACACCACGTGTAACTCCTGCATAAAAACAAAGCATTTAAAATAATCCAGCAGAGCCGAAACACGGCTTAAGAAAACTAAGCGTTCTTTGCACTGTGATTAGTTAAACGTTGAAGTCTAATTTAGTCGCTCGAATTTCCGAATAACTGAATCGCGTTATGCATTTTCGATATTCGAATCATTCTTCAGTCATTCATTTTATCACAATTTTCTTCTTTATTTTTAATGGATAGGCATCATGTCAACAGTTAAGATAAAACAATAAGGTTAACTAAAAAATTCAGGAACTTAATACTTTAAGGAGAGATACGATACAACGTTATTAGAAATACAACGATAATTGATTAAAATATCCAGAACACAAACTACCGTCAATCACAAAGAAAAAGCTATAAAAATGCCCTTCCCAATATGAGTGAGTGAGTCATTGATGGGATATTTTTGAGTGGATGTCACCTTCTATCCTTGAATCCGGTATTCTCTTATTCGAAAGGTGGGCAGAAGGTCCGAAAAAACTTTGTTCTCTTTTTTTCACCAGGACAAAAGTGGAGAGAAATTGATACGTAATGAGATATGTACTCGGACTGCTAAAATCAATACAAGACTTACCATATCTTTGCGATATTCTAAACACTACGTGCTACCTTCCGAAAGCCAAGAGTGAGTGGCTGCTAGGAAACAAAAGATTTACCCTCGGAGAGGGGGTAAATCCTAAACTGCCCCCTCGTGGCAGTAAAGAAAATTGCCGTGGGCGCGAATACGAAACATAGGAGAAATATCAGTCGACAAATAATAAAAAAATCGAAAAATGGTGTTTATTTCAAGAATAATTAAGAGCAAAATCGTTAGATGAAAAATTTTACAACTAACTAACATTTTTCCTGTAATAAGCAATTTTCTATTGCTTTTATCCATTTCTCACGTAACATTTTTCCTGAGATGAGTACTTCTTTCGATTAATAAAAATTTTTCACCTTAAGCGCTTCACCGAATTCCAATGCGACTCAATTTAGTTAACCCCACCAGTCGAAACTAGATCCAGCCGAAAATGAAACCTCGAAAATGTAACTATATTTTGATGTATGCTCTCTACACAATGTATATTCAATAATATAATATTTGTCTTTATCGATCATGGATAAAATAGCTTATTCGTATTTTACTTCGCAAGGTCAGACCGAGTTGTCTGAAACCTAGCGGGCGAAGTTTCACTTCTAAAGAAATTACTGCAGCATTTTTAACTTGATGCGCGTTCCTTACGTGTAATACCAGAATATAAATCTACATGAATTATGGCAAGGAATCTATTAATTTACAATAGAGTTTTTTCATAAAACAAGATACAGAAGGACTAGAAAATTCAATCGTCAAATTCCATTAGAATGATCATCAATCGAAAAATGGTCGAGAGGTGTAATAGTTATTTTTTATCTCATTTTATCATTTTAATGAATTATTCTCATAAATTAGAAAAATATATCAGCTGAATTTAAATGTATCAGGATTTTGGAACAATCATTTTTTCTGTAAAGGGAATCTTGGTTTGGAGAAGAAAAATTTAAGAAATGTATAGAAATATTTCAGAAAAAAATAAATAAATCTAGCTCTATACAATGGTAGTTAGCACATTTCCATTGTATATCTATAAGAGTATGGGAACGATTTATAAGATAATATTCTCCAAAGTGATTGTTTAAATGAGAAGATAGGGTATTCATGCGCTGATCAAGGTTAAACAGAAGTGGAAAATATCGATATGACTGGGACTCGAACCAAGATTCCTCACTTGCTGGGCAGGTATGGAAGCGGAGCACCAAACAGTCGAATTGAAGCTTTCGCATAATAAATAGATGCATTTTAAATATAGAATTATGTTAAGTAAAATTTTCAACAGAGATGGAAACAGGATGATGATTGTGGAATCTTGAATAAGTTTTATTAGTTTATAATGTATTTTTGCAGTATCTGAGAAATAGAAAAGGGTGGATAATTGAAATAGTATCTCTTTAAAGTTTAATAACTTCAACGGTATTCGTAATAATTATTTTCCATTGCTTTAATCTAAATTGGTATCTACTCCAATGAAAAACATAGAGTAAAGAAAGAGTTTCACGCATGGCTGTATTCTTTCCTGAGCATTACGTAGCCGGAAGTAGAAGGAGATACGGTGTGATCGTCTCAAAGACCTTAAGGAAGACCTTTGTGATTCGGCTCTTCTATCACTTGGCCTCCAATTATTATACTTATTGTTCTCAGACCTTGATACCAATGTTAGCAAATTGGCCGTAGTATAATTAATGTTGCATCTGTATCGAAAAATGATTTCCTATGATTCGGAAAAATGATGACAAATAATTATGGAATTTGGATCTGTTCTTGATTAAGGATTTTAAGTTTCTAATTTCTCATTTCAGTGGCGATTCAATAATTCTGGGGTTTTATGCGTAAACGTTTCTGTTTACAGTCCTTTTAATAAATGAGTGAAATGGAAGGTCAATGTATAATGCCGGTAGCCTCAATTAAGCGCCAATGTTGGAAGATAGCCCTATCAAATCGAAACTCAACGAATAGACTCATTGAATTATCCTTTGAAATCAGTCTCCTTCAACCATTTCAATTTACTAACATAAGAGTGGTCATGTTTTAATAATGAAATAGAATTGTTTATACCTCATTAGTTACGAGTATATTCATGAGAAAAAACATAGTTGTGAAAGTTCTGAGATTGCGTTCTTGATTCATAGTTAAGAAAATACTTAACATGACACGTATTTCTATAATAAAATTAATATTATGAATGCAATGAAAGAATTTTATTTTTTGCATTATGTCGATAACTCTTACCCGCTTTCTAAATATTTAGTTTGAAAAGACAACTTTATAAGAAGATTTGGTGGTAAGAATTTCGGAAGAAACTTAAAGGAAGGGAAAAATGGCACAGCTATATTAAATTACATTTTAAAGATGGAAATAAAATTATCGAAATATTCGTCGTTAAATAATGAAATATTAAATAAAACAAAACTTAGTCTTATTG
Organism: Pantala flavescens; assembly: GCA_020796165.1. Lineage (NCBI taxonomy): Eukaryota > Metazoa > Arthropoda > Insecta > Odonata > Libellulidae > Pantala > Pantala flavescens. The sequence continues at coordinate 21,591,320 of CM036882.1, forward strand.
TCAATTTATAAAATAAGCCGATTAGATAACAAGAGAAGGGGAATTCGAATTTAGAATTTCAATATTATTTGATTCCTTTTTCTTTCAATTGCATGAATGTTTTAGAGTTATCTATTTCTATTCTGCTTATTTTTCTTTCTATACTGAATTTTCATTCGAATTATCTTATTTGAATCCCTTTCAATAAAGGAAAAGCTTTTCTTTTTCGCAATATTTTCTGCTCTCCTTTGAAAGGAATCGATGACTTGAGATCATAAGTTCAAGTTTAATAAACCAAATAATATTTTACAATTAACAATCACTGTTTTCAGCACGATTTGAATACAATCATTAGAGAATTGTTAGAAAACAACTAAAATTTTAGTTCTATTCTATGCAACTTCAAATCGCAGTCTTTCAGCGGAAGTTTCAGGATGTGACATCGTTTTGGAAGATGCTGTGATTGGGAGAATCGCCAAAGAGGTACACTGATTGAATACCCAATGATATATGCGCCATCTGGTGCACTGCTTACATAACAGAGAAAATTTCGCAAGCGTAGGCGTTACTCATCACTTCTATTATGAATAGTATGCAACAAAGAAGGGAATTTCCCGATTTCGAGTGAATTAATAGTCTTTCCTTGGTCGTCATTGATAAATCGAGGAATATTCTCTCGTCGATTTCAATTGGAAATTAAATATAGTTATTCACCATCTCCTGTGATATACCTTATCATAAAAAAACTACATATCATTTGCAGAAATTAACCAGCACCCGAAAATTTATTATTTACTCCACCGAGTAGAATTATTTTAGATGAGCCCTTTATCAAGAAATTCTCAATTCAACGGAAGTAAGGTAAGAAAATAACAAACTAGCTACACTTGAAGTGAAAATTTTAACTAAATGTGATTATTTACTTTAATATAAGGGAATATTAGGTACTTATGATCTTATATATGAATCTTAACGCTTACGACCGGGAATCATTCGATTGCCTGTCGGGAATTGCAGATTGTTTGCTGCACACGGCGGTGGGAAAGGAAGATGATTTCCTTGAAAAAAAGAAGTCTGTATTTTCGTCCTTAAGAAACGGATTCATCTTCCGAAGCACCTTTCATTTTTCAACGAAGAAATAACTTTTCACTTTCTCTTGAGAGCGAAGGATCTGACCAAAGGGAAGATAGACTGTTTATGTTTTAAGGATATAGAAAATAAGAACGAAGTAGGAGTCAAATTCATGTCAATTAATGCTTTCGTGCAGTTTCTCAAAATTCCGCATGAAATGAATCAGCAATGACGCCTTTGTTCGGAGATTTCTTAACCAAGGGAAACAAAGGATAACTGAAATACTGCGCGCAAGAAGGAATTCTCAAAAAATCGTATTTTCTCATAAAATACCTAAAGTTCTTAAAAGTTAATCATACATTTAAGTCATTTAATTTTGTTTCCAAATACCGAATATTTATCTTGGAACCCGCAATGCTCTATTTTCTTGAAGATTTTTCTCGTATTTATCAAGTCTTAATTGTTTGAAAAATATTCTCATCCGCTTCTTTTCATCTTTGAAATTATATACACAATTATACGGATCTCATGATGAACTTTATTGAATTATGATCTCGTTATCACGCGCCATTGTTGAGTTCCAATTTAAGAAAGATTCAGGACAAGCGAAAATTTTAAAAATATTCGGGAAAATGCTTTCATTAGTGAAATATAGCTCGATTTTCGATTAAGTGTTAGAGCTGCGAACTCATGGACAAGCGATTTTAGCATTAGAAACATTAAATTTATTATTAAATCATTATAGAAAGTTAAAGAAAAAATATTCCGCGTTTGATTTGGAAACGAAATAAATGTAAATTTTAAATGCGATTCAAATAAATTTTCTCTATATTTTGCAAAAGTATTTAAAAGTATTGACTATATTAGTGGCAAAAAGCGATTGACAGTGAATTCCTTCAATTAAAGTTTATTTTTTCATATTCCTCTTGATAATTCAAAAGTAATATATAATAAATAATATACTAAACCCATCGCTCTATTCAATTTCATTTTCAGAATCTGAAGAAGGATTTAATAATGATTAGGTTCCAAAACGTTAAGTAAAATCAATGTCGTTGGAAAAGTTCTTATGCAATTCTACTTCTAGCTTAAAAAGCGTTCAATTTGTTGATTAGATCACTAATTTGTATTTGCCGCGAGGTTATTATAATTTCAATTACTTTCAAATCCTGGAAATATAAGAGTTTAAAATAAAACTCCGTAAAATTTTATTTAAGTTCTCTATAGAAAGACGATGAAATTCTATTTACTTTTCAATTTTATAAAGAGGTCGTAGGGAAACGCACTCTCACTTTATTGGAGCATCCTGCCAAAATAAATGCTTTCAATACATCCCGGGTTTCCAACTGTAATCACGGATGCAATTCATTTCGAAAACCATCATTTCATAATTCTCTTTTCCACCGAAGTTTCTCAATCGAATGAATTAAAGCACTGAAAGGTTCTCTGAAATGGAAGAAATCCTTTTAATGTATTTACATTGTCTCAATCGAAAGATAAAAAGGACGATAATAATTATTACTAATTTTTACCTTTTCACCTCGAGCATTGACCCACATGTTTTGGAACAAACGAAACAAGTACTGAGAGAGCACCTCAAAGGAAAAATTTATTATTATGTTATCCTCATAAAGCGCATTCTGTCATTTCTTTTCTATTATAGATTTAACAATTTCTTAATCGAAAATGATTCCAAAGCTTTCCCAGGTTCCAGATTCATGTTTTAGATGTCGGTAGAGGACATACAATAAAAGAGTCTTGATATTTGTTAATTTTCTCTGTTAATCGATTTTTTTACTATTTGGAAATTTTATTTGAATATTTATAAATTTTCTAGTTACGTTTTTCATGGAGATTTATTAATAGTAATTTCTAATTTATGACGATCAATAAGTCCATTTTTTCATTTTAAACGATGAACCAATTCTTCCTCTGATTTGCTAAGCAATCACAGTTTCCTCTATATATTAATAAACAAGAGAATATAAACGTGTAATCATTGTTAATCATGAATTTCTAAAAGGTTAGTATTTGCTTTGAGTTGCAGTACTCAAAGTATATCTTACAGGTGATAAATAAAGACCGAGGATTCTTTCGGGAACAATTTAGAACATATGAAACAGTAGTTTGTTTTCAATAAATTATTATTCTATTCATTAAATTTCGTTTAATCGACCTATCCCGATGACATACAAAAAATATTGATTTAAGAGGTTTAAAAGAATTATTAACCAGAACACACTGAAATTAAACGAAATATTTATGAGGGATGAGATTCTTAGTTATATCACAACAAATGAAAAAATACCGGAAAAATGGGCGAATAGCTGATAATCATCACCAAGAAACCAGATATATATGTATGCGTATAAAGGACTGTATAAGAAAAAAATACAATGCCTAGTAATTCAATTTCTCCACTCATGGCCGTTACTAAATTCTGTTGCATTATAAACACGAGGGATCCGTTGTGTTTCTGTTTCTCACAGACAGATTTCTCCTTTTTATCCGGATAAGGGTTGGGAAGCGTGTGGAGCCATGGGAGTTATGGTATGGGGGAGTGAAGGGACTCGAAGGACGGAGGGGTATAAATAGGGGAAGAGCTTACTCGTAGACATCAGTCGAAATCTTGGACAGCTGAGCTAAGGCACCATGAAGGTAAGGAAAGATCTGGCTAGAGAGGGTTGCACGCTCACTAAATTATTAAACTCTCACGAGTTTATCCATTTTGAAGCAGATTTGAGACAAATACTCTCACTGAATTTTTGAATTTATTTCGATCAGTATTTGGTTGTCATCGCAACCCCAAGGGATAACTTAAACACTCAATATTTATTTCGAATATAACTCAGCTATAATATGAAAAACTTTTAGAAAAATTTTCAATAAGAAATTGTTTTAAATTTTCAGTCTGATTATCTTTTCTGCAGTTCAAAGGTAGAGCCAGGTTAGGTTTCATAACCTTTCAAAATAACTGTCCAAGAACAATTAGAAATATATCAGAATCTTTGAAAAATAAAAAATAGCATGCACTCTCTCCATCAAAACATCTTCAAGAAATATTTCAACATATTTCAAATTTATTTCAACTAAAGAATATATGATAATTCAGAATTATTCATTGTGAACATGAATATTTGATGAGTAGAACAAAATTTTTATTTTAGTTCTCATATTTAATGAATTAAAGGACGATTGATTATTTTTTATACTCGATTTTTAAAATTTTGTGTAACTGATTGTAGCTAGGCTTATCCATAATTGTTGATAAATAGTTTTTATTTCTTATTATGATATCTAATTACTTGTGACTTGTGATTGATTATAACGGGTCCTTCAGCGGAGGGGTAATTCTTATGGCCTGCGAGCCACGTTTCGGTGCGTGGCAGGGGGTGCAAGAACCACGACTACGTCATAATTCTCCAGATTTTTACGCAGATATCAGTACATATCGAGAATAATACCTCCAGGTTATCAATCGATAAGAAAGTCTGATACCGCTTATCAAAATTTCCTCTTATAAACTATAAAGTCTCTTTTTTGGCTTCATGGGCTCAGAATATTACTCATTTATTCGATTCCTCATCTACTCATTAAAACAGCTATTTCGTGGACAATTTTTCCGTGATTCAAAAATAGAAAATTTTGAAGTTTTTGAATCTCGTACGTCTTCATTTTCATTGAAATAGCTAAATTGAGCGAAAAATATGTGCTTTACTTATCCTCATTTGTAGTTTGCTATCATAGTTTTAAACTGAATTGTACCCTTTTTTCCGTATTCACGCCTTGAGCACTGAGAGGGTGTGACGCTCCTCCAATTTATTTGAGGATACACATAATACCTATTGTACTGATGATTTATTTTTTAACTGTCTATAACACTAACTATTAGGCCAATTAGATGACATAATAACAACTGTAACATAAAGAATAATATATGATATTATTATATTTTGTACGTTATGGTCATTCAGGCTATATATATGTACCTTTAGTTCCCATAGATTTATAAATTATGTCTACATTTTTACAGGTTTTACTGACTACCCTAGCGCTTGCCGTGTTGGCAAATGAAGCCCTTGGAGGTAATGTTGGCTAAATTTAAGATTTCTCCTTTCCATATTCCAACTTCTTAATTTTAATATTAGGTTGCGTTAATGTTAGTTATTTCCGAACAGATTCACACTCATTCTAAGCTTTTTTTGATGTGAATGAGTGATACCAGATACAATATTTCAAATTTTTTCTTGCTAAATGCTGTAATTTTAAGCCAAAAATTCTTTTATCGTTGCAAAGTTGTCAGGAATAGGATGATATTAATTACCTTTTCCTGATTTCTAACTATCACAAGTAACTTAAGTGAACTTAACTGAAGGGCATGAAATAACCTATCATGCTTCTTTCGCTTTAAGGTTTTTTTTCTTGTCAAATCATCCTCTATCAAGTCAGAATGACTTGATGTACATCGCATCATCATGAAAACACTCATTTCCGTTGAATTGTTATTGTAATACGAACTGATGACGGATTGATTCACAAGACCTTGTTATTCCATAAATTAAATCTTCCATTTTTAGTTAATAATTAGGGTAAAACAATGAAGATATCAATTATCAGACAATGAGTAAGGAATTCCTTGAAACATTTTTCAGAGATTTTTTATTCCTTCGACAAATATCAGATATAAAAATTGTAAATCTTTAACTATTCTATTTTATTATATTTCTTTGATTATTTTATTTTATCGTATAACGATAATAAAATGTGGCTGAAATAAAAGTGAGTATAAGAAAATCGCAGTCTTCACATTTCAAACACTCCAAAACATTAAAAAATAACCGATCATCCATTAAAACTTCAGTAATAATTACACATAGTTTTATAGATTAGGTAAATACTCTACTGTAAAGCTAAAACTTAGATTAGTAATTGTCCTAATGCATTCTTTAACATACAGCCATTCTCAGTGAAAAGAGTTACTGAATCCAATATCTTAAATGCTCGGTCAGAGATCGTTAAAATTTGAATATGTGAGAGCAAATCTATAAATGTGTGAAAAATAGTCGCTCGGCTTCAAATATCCTCGAAAATTCGGCTCATAGTGTGAGGTAAAATTTTAAAAGATAGGTAAAATATTTTTTCAGTTCAACATGCTTCTAGAATTATGGACCTTACATGACCGAAGTTTCAACCGTAACTTGATCTCCTACGGGTGTAAAACCTTTCTAATTATTTCCAAATATTATTATTGAATATACAGTGAGTAATAACGCTCGACGTATCTAACACAGAATCAATCACTTCCATCAGGGTATCTAGGAGGGGGCGGAGGCTATGGGGGCGGATTTGGAGGAGGCCATGGAGGCGGATTTGGAGGAGGCCATGGAGGCGGATTTGGAGGAGGAGGCTATGGGGGTGGGCACAGGGGCTATGGTGGCGGTGGCGGAGGAGGTGCCATATATAAAGTGGTGAGCGTCGGAGGATTTGGTGGACACGGAGGCGGCGGTGGATATAGAGGAGGATACGGTGGAGGAGGAGGATACAAGGGTGGCTACGGAGGAGGTGGATTCGGTGGAGGACACGGTGGAGGATTCGGTGGAGGACATGGAGGAGGATTCGGCGGATACAAGGGTGGTTTCGGTGGAGGCGGATACAAGGGTGGTTACGGTGGAGGCGGATTCGGTGGAGGTCATGGCGGAGGATTCGGTGGAGGACATGGAGGCGGATTCGGCGGCATCAAGGGTGGTTACGGTGGAGGCGGATTTGGTGGAGGACATGGTGGAGGATTCGGAGGCGGTGGATACAAGGGTAAGATATCCTTTTAATATATTCTATCCTGGAGTTAATCAGACATAAATACAATATTTTCCAGTTCTGAAAATTTCACTGATTTAACTAAAAACAGAATTCAAACACATCAATTCTTCATCTTCTCATACTTTCATTTTGTTAATTATGAAGCAATAGAAATTTAATTGCTGTAATGAAGCTACTGCGGTGGGACAAGCACTATTGCACTTGACAACACACTTCACGGAAATGCACCATTGCAAATATATCTGTTCTCTGTAAAGTGAGCAATATTATTGCATTAAATGAATAATTATCAAATATTTAGTGCAAAATTTCCAGTGTATATTTTAATTTTAGGGTATTTTAGAGCTACTTACTCTAAGATATCCTTTTTCAAACACAATTCATTAACCGGTATTAATTTCAGGTGGCTGGTGGTAAATTCATCTGTAAGTATCCCAAAAAAGTCAAGAGGAATTGTCACCAAAAACTAAAAGAGCCAATGCTGTTTTATACGCCTTTTTGTATTTCTGTACAGAAGCCATTTTAAATTCTGTAAATTTTTTAATAAATTTTTCTATTTTTTCAAAAGTGTTTGTTCATTCTTCAAAATAATGGAGTTCGTGAGTCATAGGGGTGTAATTGATAATCTTCCATTAAAATAATGCGAATAATCAATAAAAACTAATTATTCTTCCATTTCAAAAATCTGCGATCATCACAATCATGAGAACAGTTCTATTTCAAACGTTGCGACATCCAGTGAATGTAGTAAATGTGTAAGTAAATGAATTTCTTACAATATTTCCTCCCTCATCTGCTATGCATTTAAACTTTTATCATTCACTCTTCCATAAAAATACAATCATCTCAAGATATCTATGGTCTATGGTCAATGGAGGAAATCAATATATGTATGGTTCATAGAATAGTCCTTGTTTTTGATGGAATGCTTTAATTTCCTCTCGGACAATAGAGGAAAAATTCGATTGATTGAAGGATCAAAAAATGAGACGAAGGTCAAACATCCGTTCCTAAAGAATTAGGAGATAATCGAAGAACAGAGAAGATATTTTTGATGAAGAAAACTTCATGTTCACTTCGTGAAAAATTTATGTTTGATAATTATTGGGCTGCTTTCAGTTTACATGAAATAATAAACTACATACTGTCTACCCGAATGACTTTATTACGCATGGGAGAGGTACGGAAATTTTCCCAGGATTTTTAAATAACATATTCCCCTATCTCCTTAGATCCGAGATTCAATATAATGCTGTCTGTGAGATTGAGTACTTTTAGTCAATTTTGCAATTAAGTTAAGGACCATTTACTTCAACGCACTATATAATTTTCACTATATTCAATGTATTTTATAAAAAGTTCAGATAATCTCAGACACAAAATATGCACCGATTGAGAGCTCGGTATAACATCAAATTCGTATACAGGTCAAAAGACAAAGAACCGTAGGCGATGATGAAGAGCACATTAGCAACTTTTTTGGTAATATAGCAAGATTATTTTTATTACTGTTTTGTGAAGGTGAACTTATATTATAAATATTTCTCGATGCTAGAATATTTCCAAGATTTTAAAATGACACGTAAAACATTCAAGACACGTCGAGACTTGACGCGGATCTGCGTAATTTCCAGCTAAGTATCTTTTAACGACGTGCACCCATGTTCTGGCAAGGTAAGACAATTACTAGAGGAAACGACCGGAAATTGGGTCTCTATACTGTCAAACTATTTATGACTTTTGTTAAAATCCTCGTGACTTCCCTTCGTTGAAATCTCTGCTATGCTATAATGTTTGCTCCGTCTTTATAACTCACATTATATCTAATGAAAGCTATATGTCCATTAATATTTGAAGTCCAAACTGTAAATACCAAATAAAATATAAGAGTACAATAAGTATTGGGTTATTAAAAAGTCAAAACTCAGAAAATTTAAGAAAATAAATTTTAAGTACTATATATATATTAATTTAGATATAAAGAAATTAAGAGCTTAGTGACTAAACACGTTCATTTAAAATTATAAAAGATATTTTCATTATTTGATATTTATTAAGCAGATTCAGATCTTTAACAATCAATAATTATCATATGTTACTTTTATCTTAAAGGGAATTCAGATAGATGAGTGTGTTTAGGCATTTTTTTCAAATATTTCTGTCTCTGAGAAGAGGGCAGCCTCATTTTCAAAAATATTTTTATACTCTGAATAAGATTAAAATCCTTGTTATTTATTGAATAATGTACAGAGGTTTACTTACATGTTGGTAAGGATGATTGAAGGCTGACTTAAGAAGGATGATACTTCCTTTCTGAAAGCATCATATGGTTTATATATTTTTCTTTAAAGTAAATTCAACCATGTCGATGGCAAGAAATAGAATTCTGTTATCTGTAACCTTAGAACTCTGAACCTCAACCATGGATTATTTTTTTAAAATGCTCAAGTATATTTTTTCCCTACTAAACATGGGGATTTCCAAAAAAAGTAAAGTTCATTAGGCACTAAGGAATAAGTAATTTAATACATCCAAACAAATTTTTATTGACAATCAGTTTTGACTTTCACAAATTATTATATTACATAAAGTCTGAGCTATGTCAACTAGATAATTCTGGAAGCTATGTCAACTAGATAATTCTGGAAGCATATCTTCATTTTCTAAAGCATTGAAAAAATATTAGGTAAGGAATAGTAATGGAGAATATAAAATATTCTTATCCAAGGGAAAATTAAAGCAAAGAATAAATAATAAAGGAATATGAAATTAGTATTTGTGACAGCTAAAAGAAAATTATTACTGCATTAAAATCTTTTCCTTGAAGTAATCTTAATACTTTAGAAAGCAACAAAGCAACTTTTGTTAAATTTACAATAAACCTAATAGTTCATGATGTATAAAATTATGTGAAAAATGAAAGGGAAGTCAATACAATAATTTTATTTCTTCTGAGCAAATGATAAGATTCCATATCATAAGCTCTTGTGCAAGTACATGAAGATCTTACTAAATGAAGAGTACAGACAAAAGAGCGAACAAAGAGTAGTTGAATGACTTCATCCCTAGTGAATTTATATTCTTATTGTTGTAAAAAACTTGATGACCTCTTAATCATTGATACTTGATGAAATGAGAGATGAAGTAAGAAAGCTATAGATTCTGTTAATGCCCCAGTAGAATTATAGCTCATCCTGTTCTGGTGGCACTGTGTAATATACTACTTGCAAGTAATAGGGAAATGAAGTTGATAACAATTAACATCTTACATTATTAAGATACAAAATGGCATATTTGATTTTCCTGATTTTAATATCAGGAGAATCCAAATCAATTTCTGATACCACAAATTATAATAGGCATCACTAAAAAGAAAATTATTATGAATGTATATGCTTTAATAAGTATATCATATCCTCCAAACTTTATGAACCAGGCCAACCTAATTCAATCTGAATTTACAAATTTGGTGAATTGGTGTTATTATTCCTGCTGAAGACGCAAATTTAAAATCAAGCTAACGAAGCTCATGTGACCTGAAGATAACTACTGTTGCTGCAGTTTCTTCAATATTATATCATGACACTTAATGAGGGTAAAAGGTGAAACTTGGGTGATAAAATTTATCTTTATGTACCCCTTCTGCCATCATAAATTCTAATTTAATTTAAGATAGTTCCAAAGGTGTAAACAAAAATCTGCTGATATGCACAAGAATACAATATTATCTTTAACTTTTATAAAATAAGGCCTTAATATTATAAAATTCAAGTTGTAATTCCAATTATTATTATTTATGATATTTTTGAAAATATAAAAATAAGACTGTATTGTAGTTATTTTTCAGAGAACTTATTGATTTATAGTTATTAAAGATCAAAGTATTAGTCTTATATAAAAATATTAGTCAATAATTTTTTTATTATTATAAACACTGATAGAACAAGTATGGTATATATTAATTCAGAAGATTAGATCTACTCTCTTGTAAAAATTCAATGAATGTGGGTAATCCAGCAAGGGAATGTATTCTTCTTATTATTTTAGACTTGATCATGGGTTTTTTATAAAAACAAAACCTTGAAACAAGTGGGAAATATTTTTGACTTAAAAATAAATAAATTATTGTAATAATTTTAATTTTTCATTAATAATATTTAAGTAGGTAAAATTAAAAAGTATTATCATTATTTGTTCCCGATTATTCAGCCCTGATTTCCAATAGATGAATAGGATATGATTTTCTGTATTTAATTCTGATTTAATCCTTGATAAATTATCCAATGAACGTTGCAGCTGATGACATGATGATGACTACAATTTTTTTTATTTATTATTTCATAAGATATTAAAATTGATTGAGTTAGCTCTTATTATATTACTGTATTAAAACTGTTTATTCAGAAAATATTATTAACTATTAACCCCAGGAATTTAAAGTGAAAAAAAACACTCCCTATCTTTATTGAAAAGGTCCTAGAGATAGACTAAGGTGTTTGGCCATATACTATAGAATAAGCTATCTCATACTTATAATAGATGTGATGGAAAGAAATACTTCATTTGCTGATGAGTTTTTTATTGATTATTGTAATAAAAGAAGGATTTATTTGAACCCAATTTTTTTTCCTAACGATGAATAAGATAAAATAGAAAGAGTTTTACCGAATACTAAGGCTATGGCAAATAATAAATTTAATGGAAGGTTAAAATTGAAAATGGGATTATAATTACTTAAATTAAAAGTCTATTGCCTCAGTCTTTTATACTTCGGTTCATGAAGCACAGGATTTTCACGATATTCTTAGATGTACTTAAATCTACAGATACAATAAGAGTAGGAGTAGGTTTATCTTCATATAGCCATACTGTATAATATTTTCTTGCTAAAACATCGTTTTTTAAGAAAGAATTTCTCATGGAGACAGACTGACTGGTTCTCAGACTGACATTTTAAAGTTTGTTGACTTTTACGGAAGAACATCGCATGAATTAAAAAATTTTATCTTCTAAAGTAGGACGGCAATGCTTTCTTTTATTATTATAGTCGTAGGTTTTAACATTCCATGGATTAAACAGGATAATTGAGTGTAATATCAAAAATTTTTATTTCATATTCATCGTAAATGAAGAAAATTTTAGTACATTAGTTAACTCGATTCCGAATCTAAAGGATCCCGGTTCTAACCAACCAAACAAAATGTAGATGAATATACATTAATGCAAACATTTTTAGAAGTGGAGGATTCACATTCTCAAGATGAGATCAAGATATTGGCCAAATACTCAATAAGGAGACTACAATGAAGCAGCATAACAATTCCAGTAGTGAAGAGAGATCGTTCTTTTAATGTGGATAGGAGTTCATCTTACTAACTATTCAACATCAGTTTCTGAACTTGCACTTCTTGTAAATATGTTTTGAACTTTGGTAGTTTAAACTCTCTGAGGTCAAAAATCGAGGTCACCAACTATACATTTCACTTTTTTGGTTTCAATTTAGTGAAATGATTCATACCTTCGTATCCGAATTGCCATGTGTATTAACGATTATCTTTATAGCTAAAGGTACGGAGGTAGAGCACCTTTTCCATATAGTTTTATTTTTAATGTTATAAAGTATTCGAGTTCAACATTTGCGGCTTATAGGGAATATTTTATACTTGTTATTTATTATACATTATATTTTAATATAATGAAATTTTATAATAAAAATTATTCTGTGGATTTTGTAATTTAAAAATTATTCGGGAACACTTAAATTACTCTTAAATATAAATTACTGTGCAACACTTTTCCTTTTATATGAATATCCTTAAAACATATTCGAAGGGTTCATGTAACTTTGGTTAAGATTCTTCATTGACATCAGCTGAAGCTAAGTAAGCACAACAGCAATAAAACGTACCAAAAATATTTTAGAGAATTTTTTGAGTTTCTTACACATTAGGATCAGTAAGGTCTTGGTCGGATTAGTAATTTATGTATATGTGTGTGTGTGCGCGCGTGAGATTATATCAGAACATTATGACATTTATCTTAAAAGGTAAAAAAGCACCTTAAGACGTTTTATTTCAATTCGCGTAACTAGGCAGAGTAATCATAATTACTTTCTGAACTGTTCCTTAGAATGGCGATTGAGCTAAATAATGGACAGAAATGAAAAGAAGCGCATTTCAGCCATCTGATTCGGTCATCCCCCAGACTGACCTTTAGGAGCTTGCTTTCTCAGCCTGTTTTTCTCTTTCTCTTTTTTTAAGAGGATTGCCCGTAGAAAAAGTGGGATCTTGATATAATGAACCGGCCAAGGAGAGCGTCACGCCCGTAGGAAAATAGATGGAGCCAAATACACGGAAATATGTAATTTGTGTACGAAATATCAGTTGACATTCAAACGCTTTGCGAAACTCCATCCATGCTGCGGACGATGATATTTTAGCTACCACTTATAAAAACTTAATGCCGGTCGAACGTTTAATGAAAGGATAATTGTGTTGAAATGCCAGGGTTTGGAAAATCTATCAATAGGTACGAAAAGTTCTAAAAATATTAACCGGTGGAGTTAAAATGTCTCTAAATTAACTCCTTTGGAAAAAACTGTAGAGGAAATGGCATAACAGTAATTGGCACTCTAGTAATATTTCCTTCTCAAGAGTCGATGTTATCAAATCGATGGCATTTTAAAATAAAGGCTTCTTCTATTACGTGTACGTTTCTGTAAAATTAGATATAGATAGTATCTACAACCAGCATTTCTCCAGTTGAACGAATAATATGGATAGCAAGAGTACTACATTTAACGATAAAAATAATTATTTGGAGCAGGAAATTCAATGTTAAATTTTCTTGTTTTCATTTTGTTTACGATACTTTTACTGTTAAAGATTGAAATACATTGCTTTATGCAAGTATAAACTCCTTTATCATATTATTTTTTATTAATATGTTTAACCCTCTTCTAGCGTATTTATTCTTCGTTAACGTGAAGTTTATATGCGTTACATTTCTATAATAAAGACTTTTTTCTTTCAATTATCCATTTCCATGTGTATATAGTAAGAGTTATTTAATCGAAACATATATTTCACTGTCTCTGGTCAATTATGCATTGATTACTAAATACTAGATTAAGAGATTCCTGCTGAATTCAAAATGAATTCCTCTCAAATTCAATTCACCATATTAATTCCATTATATGTTAAAAATAATAAATAAAAAGAAGTTAATATCGAGTTATCGGCAATTAAAGAGTATTCGAAGGAAATTTCTAAAAGAGATACATTGGGGAAAACCAGTGAATACAACCTCTTCGCACCGAGATTACGCAATATAAAAACCCAAAAAATTCAACAGCCTTCAGAAAATTCAAATACTCTTATTTTGCAACTCAATTATGAAATAGATTCATGCTCATTGGGAGTCAGTATATTTAAATAGAAAATCGATCTTAATATTTTATTCAAATCTGATACATCATTAATGAATCCAAAGTTATTTAATTTGATAATTTCAATAAGGAGAAATTAATAAGAACTAGATTAGTCGAATTCGACATTAGTAATAGGTATTGAATTATGTGCATGTATTATATGCAAAACTGAATATTCTCTTTTATATTCATTTCGTCTATTTCAGGCACTTAAATTCATTGATCACTTAAAAATATCGCGCATTTTATGAAAATCTACGGTGGTTGTCCTTTCCAAGGGCCGTCTCAAGCTGTCATCTTTTGTGGAAGGATGGCTACTTTAAAACTCGTTTACCTTGTTAATAGTTATTACTTATGAGCGGAGCATCATTCAAGCCATATCTCGATTTAAGCCAAACGAATATTATTTTTAATCGCTCTTTCATACTTTTGTAAATAAAGAATCATTGCTTCATTCATTAAAAAAGGGAACGAGAAGTAACTCTTTCGAGTTTAAATTCCAGTTGATAAATAAAAATATGCTATACCGCGAGTTCCACCTCTTTGTTTATCTAAGGAAATTTCAAACAACCCTCAAATATTTCGTGTTTTATGAATCAAATCAAATCTTTTCAAACCTGTTTACTAAATGTTAACGAGAGAGTAAATTATCTTGATTTTGCTGTTTGTAGACTTAACATTTTAATACTTGACTTTCACTACATAAATATACCAATAAAATATTTGTCAATCTAGATCGTAGATACCATGCAAGTACCCTTGCGTGTCTCATCTGGTGCAAGCACCATGACTATTTACCTTTTAAATTACGTAAGGAAAACGCATTACTGAATCGATTAATATCTATTTCCTCTAATTTACTCGCTGTACCGGAACGGCTAATAATGAAGTCAGGGATCATAAAAAGTTACAGAGAACATGCCTTCTATGAATTTATTCAATAAATTCTTTCTTTGCGTTGACCTTTTTTGATATGAGACACTTTAAACTTAAAAGTAGATTTTTTATTACATTTTATTTACTTATTTAATACAGGACTAAGAAACAACCACTTAATGGTTGATTATTTCTTTATTATTTATTCTTACTTCTTCTATGGATAACATCTTCACGACATAAGATCTTTCATAAATGATATGAGATCGAAGGGAAAGAAAATATGATTTCGAGCGTCGATAGCATAGAAAACGGAAACAGGGACTGTGATCAAGAAGGCCCTTTAGGAGATTTCCCGATCGGACTTTCACTATAGTACAAAATGAGCCCGAATCAACGATTTGGGTGCGGCGACCTTCAACAACTATAAGAGTGTGCAAAATTATTCTGGGTCATCGTGGCAGCCCTGTAGGAAACCGATTGGATTGGACCTAAGGATGAGGTAAGGATGACTGTGAAAGGGAAAATTTTGTCTTATTCCCATGGATTGTTAAATCACAGGATTACGATATTCCGTGAGAGGGAAATGATTGCTAAATAAATATGGAAACGTCGAATTTCTCTGATACAACCATATTCATGCAGTGACTGCATGAGTCGTTTTAATAACTATAGTATTGGATTGGCGCATAATGATAGCAGAATGCAGAATTCATTAGAACTCAAAATAAACAATTTTATGACTAAAATTAATTTGATATTACTACTAAAATCAAGGAAATTAAAGTAACTTATTTTTCTCAGCGTTTCTATCTTTTCGAATAAATAGAGGCGCTGTTTAGGCAAAGATAAATTATTACAGTGTTGATTTAACACTGCTCTTGAGAGAATAATCAAACTTATTATATCACTCTCATTATATAAAAAGAAAAATTAGAAAGTAATTATTTCAAGAAAGCACACTGAATGCTCTAAAAAAGGAGAAACGATATGTATAACATCATCATCACTTTCGATTTTGATTTATTTTTATATATATCGCAATGAAATGTTAAACTCGCGGAAATTTCACCTCCTGCTTGGTAAGATACTTTTCTCTTTCACTCTCCTTTTTTTGTCACGAGTTCGTCACCTTTTGCTCCCATTCTCTTGTAATTAATTTTTTTCAGCCGTTTATTCAAAAGAGTGTACATTTATGCATTAAACATGACATAAAAAATTACTAACCAAAACTTCAGATGACTTATATTAAGTAATATGCAATGAAAATCATAGAATTATACAAATAAACTTCCGATTGTGCACTGAAATTACTTGGATCAAATTTGAGATGATTTATTCCCAGAAATAATTCAAAACTCTCGAAGGATGTAACTATAATTTATTTCCTGAAGCTGAGTATTTGTATGAAATTACTTAAGAATATAATAATTTAATATCTCTATTTCTGTTACTTTTCATAACAGTTTTCAATAATAAATATCCAATATACGCAGTCCTATTCTTGTCTTGTTTTCTAGAATCAAAATTAACAATAATTCTAAAACAATAAAGTCAAATTTTTTATGAACCATTATTTTTACAGCCTCTTTACTCTAAAAGGAATACGAGATATTCTTTGGAATTCTGGAGTTTAAAAATAGCCACGGATAGTGTTTGGAATGGTTTAAGGTGCTTTCAGAGGCCATCACTAATTAACTGGATGGTACACGTAGGTACTCATGGATATATTTCATTCACAAAAACTCTCTGACCTAAAGGAATCATGCACGATGAATGAGGAATCGTAACATTTTTTATTGACAATGTGGTATAGTTCCCGGATGCTTAAGATACGCAACATGGAAAGGCGAGGACACCGCTGGATTCGGGTACGCTGATCTTTTGGAAGGTGGAGGGAGTTAGTGGGAGGGGCAACAGCAGATAAAAAGAGTGTCCGAGCTCCGATACAGTAGTGCAAAGCAACCGGTGACCACGGAATAACCGAAGAACACCAAAACATCGAGATGAAGGTATGAAGAGGTTCATACATTTAGCTATTCCATATAATACAATAGTTCTTAAGGAATCTGGTTATTAGATACGCTGTAGATCACTATTACGCATTCGTGATTTTTACTTTCGCTATCTTTTGATAATGCATTAAGTATTTAGCTCCAATACTCCCCATAAAAGTACTGTAGTATTTTGATCTATTTTTATTGGAAGTATAACACGTATGAATGAGTCGTTAACCTTTATGTAAAGCGGGAACAGGATAGGGATACTTGGGGATCTTTGCCGCGTAGCTCATTATCATTATCTGAGAAATGAGCCGCTTCGTATAATATAACAAGGATCAGCCCTCATTAGACGATAAACAAGAAAGCATAGCTCAAAATAGTAAGTCTTGTTCCCTGAAATGAGTCCGTTTCAAATTTTAAAGAATTGAAGTTATAGCAATAGTTTTTATAAAATTTTATGAGCATGAACCTAATAGAAATAGACGAATAACCATAGAATGAAAAGTAAAAAAATTAGAACGATGAATAGCAAGAACACTTTTTCTAGTACTAAATCCCTGTAGTAGAAGCGTTGTTGTTATTCAACGTTCCCAGAGGCTTCCAACCACAGTCACGCATCAATTGAGATAAAAATATTACAGCTATTGGTTTATCGTCGAGAGATTTATTTGGTAATAACAGACGACTTATATTCGCTATAATCTAGATAAGCTTCATTTGAATAATTATTATACAAATGTATACGTATTTATGTTGAAATTATTCCCTTTTATTACAGCATTCGTGAAGAATCTATCTCTTTTGTTGGGTGGATAACGATTAATTCCACATTTATATTAACATAAATACTCCATGATTCTTTCACACATAACTAGCCTCAAAACGATAATTTTTACTATATCCACGTCACCGAATGTAAAGTAAATTTAAACGTAACTGTATAGATAGGGTACATGGACTTTACAAGCTTACTCGTCATCAGAAAACATTCGATTTCGAAATCATAAAATTTCTACTCAGTGGATTATTAAATTTATAAATCCTTCTAATGTGTACAATATGTTCTATTCTAGTTCCTTCTTGTAGCAGTTCTGCTCTTGGTTGCAGTCAGTGATGTCTTTGGAGGCAAGTATTCTCAAATATGGGATATAAAGTAAAGAGAAAACTACTAGAATTATCGTCACTGGTTTTGATCTTATTATTACTCTTGTGCATAGATATTTCTGCATGTTTAACGGTAGAAAAGAAGAAGTATGAGAAGAAAAAAACCTTCTATGTTCACGGATATTTTATACTGAATTAATATAAATATTTAAAAAGTATCGCGAATCTAAGGCTTTTTCTAAAGTAGCTAAGTTTATTACAAGTTTCATTATTATTTATATATATTTATTATTAATCGAATGCAAAATAATAAATAATAACTACTATAATAACCAAAATTTTTACACGAATGACCACAGATACGATTAAAAGAGACATTAAGTACGTATTTTCACAATTTTCGTAAAGGTCAAAATTTTGCACTGAATGTGAAATGATACGGATTTTCCTTCTGATACAAATATATAGCTATCGTGATGAATCGAAATAGATTTACAACGATGTTCCATAGGGATGCGATGGTTTTTAAACATCCCAATGGTTTACGTCGTAAATGGAAAGAAATCCAAAGTTAACAACTTTTATATGTTTATTTCGTATATAATTTTAGAGGCTACTTTCAATTCTCTGAGTGAAAGAAGCCTCGGAATCAGACATTGAAATATCATACATTATACGTTTTAATCCGATTTATCATAGTTTATAGCAGATTAACCTTCAGTTAAAGAACAACCACATACAGTAACTAAACGTATAATAAAGTATTTGGTTCATCCTTTATTCAATTTCAAATTTATTTTCATTTTATTGATTTTAATTTTTAAGGTTCATAACAACAATCCCAGTCTTCACTTTTGAGTTTATACATATATACATAAACTGGTGTAAAGACAATGAATACTTTGTATCG
Source organism: Pantala flavescens (assembly GCA_020796165.1). Lineage (NCBI taxonomy): Eukaryota > Metazoa > Arthropoda > Insecta > Odonata > Libellulidae > Pantala > Pantala flavescens. The sequence continues at coordinate 21,610,509 of CM036882.1, forward strand.
ATAGGATTTCTTGGAGGAGGGCTTGGCTATGGCGGAGGCTACGGCGGAGGCTACGGCGGTGGTTTGGGATACGGTTTAGGAGGATATCGCGGTGGATACGGAGGCTACGGCGGTGGCTATAGAGGAATTGGTTATGGAGGATACGGCGGTTATGGGGGATACAGAGGCGGATACGGCGGTGGATACGGCGGTTATGGAGGCTATAGAGGTGGTTATGGAGGATATGGAGGCTATAGAGGTGGATACGGAGGTTATGGAAGTAAGTGCCATCTTATTTTGACGTTCAAGCAACGATCCACTTCATTCAATGTTGCTTTCATAGGTAACATCTCTTGGATATCTCATTCCATATTTTGCAAAAATTCATAGTTCACCACTTAATACATTATCTGCGAGTCAAATAAAATGTATTATGCTTCTACAAATATTTATATGAATAAGATCAATACGCGAATTTACATAGACAATAATTGTAAGTCATTTATGTGTGTAACAAATAATATATTGACTTTGAAATTAGTACTTATAAAATAATTTTAAAATGCTACTTCATAAAATACTAGTAATACTTTTAGACATTGAGATTATAAAATACATTCAATAATGTATTTTCTTTAAAATATTTTAAATTTTACCTATTATCTTCTATTTATTTTGTATTCCCTTCTTTTAATTTATTGACATATATTCATTTGCATAAATTTCAATAAGAGCTTATTTCTTCGTCCATTGGAGCTAAAGGCTAAATATCTGATCAATTCCTTCCTTTTCCAGGAGTGTGGTGAAAAAAATGAAGATGAGATACACGCAAGCAAGAATTTCCATATCATGTACGATACAAACATCTTTAAATAAATTTTTATTTTCTTGTATTTTGTTCAGCTCATTTTAACTCTGTTGAATTCTCATATTAATATTTCCATCGCCTGAAAATAAAAATTCCATTATTTCTATTTAACTTAATCTGATTCTCATTAAGAGAATGTATGAATTATAGAAAGAAAGTGACATAAATTTCATCAAAACCCATCAGTGTGGAATTTATTTTAAATAAATAAGCAATCACTAAATTTTACAGTGCACACACTTCTTCAAGGACACCCACATGGTAAATTTGTAATCTCAGGTAGTCTATTAAAAATATAAAATCTATTTTAAAACATTTCTGATGTAAATCTTTGTATTCCATTTCTCATCCCCATTACATTACGTTACAGATACTCTCAGGTATTCCGAGCGGGAATTAATTATCAATAAAATAACATATATTAGTCTCGGTATTTTATTCTTAAAGAAATAACATGAGTATAAAATTGATATTAGAATAGTGTATATTCATACAAAATATCGCTTAAAAATTTTTAACGACGCATTGGCAGTTTAATGCTTCAAAAAGTCAAAATATCATATTTTTTATTTCTCCTAATATTGATCCACTTTTTCTGGGACTATTTTTTCACTCTAAATCATTAGAATAACTAAAATTAAATAGTTTTAACATTTTTTGGTTCCAAGAAATCCAAGATATGAACCTGTAGATGATTATTTGCATACACATAGTGAAAATATCTATTTCATTCAAAGTAGAGCTAAATAGATAAATAAGTGCCAAGTGAAAACCTGTGTTAATAGTCAAATAAGCAATACTCCTTGCATACAAAGACTAACAAATCTCAAGGTAGTATAGATTTCGAATTACATAATATTGCTATTCTTTGAGTTTAGATTTGGATAGATCAGGTACAACGTTCGGTCAGAAATACTTGAATATTTAGAGAATATCAGAATATGTGCAGAAATTTTTAGATTTAACGGATATTAATAAAAATGAAGAATAATGGATATAATCTCCATATGATACCAATCGGTGAAATTACATAATCATTATTGAGGATGATTACTGTGAAATTAGATAATAATTTACATGTGAATAAAGAACAATTAGACGATTCTCCGTCAATATTTGCCTAATGAAATAAAATATCAACGACCTCAGCAAAGTAATTGGTAGTAAGGTTAAGAAGTTTTTCTGATGATACAATTATCTACCGGAAAATAGCTAGCAGTGAGGATAGATTAGTACTTTGTAAAGATCTAGATAATATTATGAAATGGTGTGATGATTGGTACCACGATCTAAATATGAACAAGTGCTCAGTTGTCAACTTCTTTGACCAGCAAGCTATAAGTAAAAAATTCCCTTACAGCCTCCGCGGGGAATAAAATTCAATAGTAGAATCTGTTAAATATCTTGGAATAGCCCAAGCGAATAACTTTTCATGTTATGTCCATATTATACATTTGGAAAGCTTTAAACAAACTCGAATTTATTAAGAGGATAGTCGGAAAGAGCGTAGATAAAGTTCTAGTCAGACCTGAATATGCATTTAGAGTACTATGGGACCCCGACCGCAGTGAATTAGATAAGGTTCAACATTAAGCGGTGCGTTTCGTGGAGTATTATTTCGATGAATCAATGAGCGTAACTAAAATGCTCAATGATGCAGGATTGGAATTGTTAGAACAGAGAATATCAAAGCGCAGATTAGGTTTACTAAATAGATTCGGAGATGAAACGTTCAAGGAAGACACATCATGCGCCCTCTCTATATAGACCGATCGGATACAGCGAATCAAATAAGGGAAATAGATGCAAAAACAAACAGATTCAAAAATTTGTTTTCCCTCGTACAGTAGACAAATAGTCAATGGTGCTTGCATCCCCTGCCACACACCGAAAGATGGCTCGCAGGGTAACTACCTAGACATTGGTAAAAAGCAATTCGTGAGCAAATGATGCTTTTGCGTGCGGTGGGCATGGTCTTACGGAACGATTGCATCGTAAGATTAGATGAAAAACCAAAGGGACGATAAAATTATAGCCAAAATTGGCTTCAAGCAACTGCATCCACTTTGCTGATTGATTTTCTTCGATGCACTTTCATGTTTCAGCTCTTCACCGAACTTTTCCCACTGTTTTCTTGATTTCATTCCAGGATAAGGCTTCCTCTTTCTTTCTTTCCTCTTCCCTAATTCCTTTCTCTTTTTGAATCCTTCAAAATCTAAATCAGGCAGATGGACCTCTCCTTTAAAATGTTTGCCTCCAGAGTCCTTCTTTCCCCAGGTCTGTATGATGCAATCATTGTTGTCAAATCCCGATGTAGATATGTGGTGGTCACCAATACTTGACGACACACGTTCCTGAAATTCGATGAAAAATACAGGTTAAGTTAAACTTAAGAAACAGCTTAGTGAAGATAATCACATAAAATAAATTCCATAGCCAATGAATTAAACGAAAAATAAACATGCCGAAGAAGAAATTAATGTATTACATATAATTAAATCTTATAGTTAAATCTTATGACTTAAATGAAAAATAAATAACTTTCCATGTGACTACAGACCCAGGGTCTTCGGCAGAATCAACTTTTTATTCCCTCTCCAGTACCTATCTGGAAGTCGGCAGCATTATCGTGTACCTCTTTTTAGCATGATGCGAGCATTAAAATCAACCATAATGATTAGTGTGGTGTTTCCTTGTATTGATACATTAACAAAGTCTAGTAGGATTTCCAATATCTTCTTTACCACTTACCGCTGTGTATGTATTCACATTTACAGATTGTGCAGAGACTAATTAATACTTTGGGGTACCTTTTACGCTGTTTCTTTATTCGGATGACTGCAATACTTCGCTCATTCTATTTTCTACATATTGTATCTTCACATCTTGACGGTCGGAAATCGCAAGACTACAAATCGTTTATTTTCATTTCCTCTGTAATAGATAGAATGTCCTATCTTAAGAATATGATACTTCAAAGTTCTTTTGACTTTACTCATTACGTGTTTTATTTGACCTTCTTCACTGAATGCGCCGATATCCGATTTTCACTCCTGGAATAATTTTACGTGCCGATATGAGATGAACGTCTCTTATCTCACCACCTTCAGGACATCAAAATGGGTATTTTGACGATAATTAAATTTTCAGAAGCTTATCGTAAAAATCGCACGTTTGCTTTACAGATGATGATTCGTAAGTCTATTCCAGTTGAATGCAACTTTCATTAGCTAGCCGGAGAAATTGATGAAATCCTCTTAAAAGCATTCAAGTAATGTAAATGCATTTGGAAAATAATATGGTGGAACCTTGGCTTTTGCTCACCTCCGATCTGCATTCTTCCACTCCGAAGAGATAGTGAACTGTGAAAGTTTGGTAAAAGTGAGATTCGAGAGTGATAGGGGAGTAAAACCGATGTCGGACATAATATCTATTATTATATACTTATAGCTGCTTCTGGAGGATATATATATAGTCTGTTTCACTTTTCTATACTATCTATACTTATGTTCTATACTACCTGAGAGCGGGTCAGGATCAATCCGAATTACGCTTACGGGTCTATGAGTCTCGAGCAAAAAAGTAACAATGATTAGCAATCGGAGCGCAAAGTCAATTACTCTCTCGACTATATAATTCAAAAGCTAAAGTTCTATTCAAGATATCGACTCAGAATAACCTGTAAATGAAAATAACAACATTTATCTCAATTTCTCTCGCGGAATGTTTTTCGTAACGTAATAAACAAACAATTTTTAGGCGATGTATAAATTTGACTGCACGATCCAATTTTTCGGAGGTTGCGTTCCACTTAAATTATTTTTTACTAAAATATAATCACTCAAAAATTAATATAATTCGACTTTTATGCATTCATAAGGTATAAAGAGTAATCTAAGAAAAAACTAGCACTTTCCGTTTGATAAGATGATAGAAATGGCAGTTTTAGTAATGTTCACGGTCGGTAAGGGGACCATTTTTTTCATTCCGCTATAAAATTTACTTCTTTTGTTAAAATGTTAATAAATCTAAGTCAATATGTAGAACCATCCTTCCATACCCAAATTTCACCAAAAATTGGAAAAAATCCACCAAACTAAGTTGAAAATATTAATTTTATCCGTAAAAGTACGTAAGAAATAATTAAATGACGGCTTGGGAGAGGCTGGGGTTGCTCCCTTATGCGAATTTACGTGCATTTATTTCCGCATAAGCTTCCCGTACTACCAGCTTTTGTGGAACGGACTATAGGAAGATACGAATGTCAGGTGCAAACTACCAGGGCCACGGGCTCGCCGATTTTTTGCGTAGTGGCCATCTGAATCTTGCCCAGGAGAAAATCGGAAATCTACGCTACCTATCTTGGGTTCGATTCTAGGAAGCACCAAAGTCGGATTTTCCCCCGTAAGAATGCATGGGGTCGATTTTCAAGGATTTTTAATAAACACCGTGCTGTCGGACCAGTAAAATTTCATGTGGCTATACCTGCCGTAGATTTCTGCACACAAATTTTATTTTTTATTTACTAATGGTCTTAAGTTCGATTTCAGGAGATGAAATATTTTCAAACTCAGAAATACATATCTAGCTTAATATGTTACATAGATCATTCAAACTTCCTGTACTTATAGACAGGTATATAGTTTACTTTTAAAAAATTAACAATTGCCTATGTGCCATGGGTTCGATTCCAGAGTGACCCGTATTCTCGATTTTCCCCATGAGAAATACATGAGCTATATTTCCGAAATATTTTAGGGCACTTTCCGATCGCGTAGAACATTTAAATTTCACACGAATACATAGGCCTCATCCTTATATTTAGCCTCAGTAAATTTGTCTTAAATGATCGTAGGTCCGATTCTAGGGGGGTGTACTATTTCTGCATAAGGAATGCATTGGGAAATCGGAATAACTTTTGAGGCACTTCCTGAAGGAATTTCCTTATGAAATTTGGAGTAACTATACATATGATACTTATGTGAATGATGAAAAATTTTCAGAGGGAGGGTTCTTAGTTCGATGCCCCAGAGGGAAAAATTCTGCCCTAAGAAATACATGGGAAATCGAGCTCAATGCATTAGACGCTGCGATGACGATGCATTAGACGATAATGTCCTTTAGTTTATGTTTAACAAGTATACAGCAAAATAATCTTTCGAAAAATCTTATTATCCATCATTATATATAAAAAATTGATTGCTTGCTGTAAGCAAGCACACCTTAACACTTAAGTTTAGAGTATTACCTCAAGTCGATTAAGCAAAGTTTAGAATGGAAAGGTATGCTATTAACTTCTGGTAAATAGCTATTCTATAACTGCATTGACGCAGATTTGAATTCCTCAAATTATACATTTGTGGATTTTTACAATTATTAAAAATCTGATTCAACGAATTTTCTTCGATGTTTTGTAGCATAAAATTATTACATTTCCTGAATTTCATTGCGAAGTCCAATTGATGAGGATATAGAGAAAGTTCTATAATAAACGATAAGAAGCGGCCTACCTCTTTTCTGTGTATCTCAACCTCTTTGTTTCTTCCTTTGCCTTTTACCCTCTTCTTGTAACATTTCACAGCTTTTCCATGGAACCTCTCTGCTCCCTTTATATCATCTCCAATCAATTCCGAGTGCATTCCTACTGCTCTCAAATTCTGCGATCTTCCCACGCTTTCTACAATAAAATTAATGTAGTGATATAATCCTCTGAAATAATTCAAGACTCCGTTAACTACAGTCATCCGCCGTTTCTTTTTCTGTGGATCGAATTTCACAAAGAGAATATAATGTTTAAGCAATCGAATGATTTAGAATCACATAACACGCTAATTGAAATGCGAAATAATGCACTTCAATCTAAGCATGTTATTCCAGTGACTCTTGAGTGAAATATAGTCCACAAATTATTTACTGAAGTGTAACAGATGATTTAAGGTCAAGAAATAATTTAAGCATTGATTTTAATTACGTGAGTTATAAACTAAAAAGAATGAATGCCGAAGACCTGAAATCACGTAAAATTACCCAATTTGTTTATTTCCCTTTAAATATTGCATTCTTTAATGCTGTTTTTCCATTAATTTAAATCCCCACGTTTATAAACATTTTATGCATCAGAAAATCTGGATTAATTTCTCAACTATTATTATAAAACTTTAATATTCTGTAGAATAATTAAAATCACTTTGAATTATCTTTCAGAAGGGAAACTACTACAAAATGACTATTAATTAGTGAATGAAATTAATGTAAAATGAATTAGATTAAATTCTTAAGAACGATTCTAGAGAAACGGATTCGGGGGGATAAAGCGTCATGGAAATTCGATCGTAAGGACGAGAATTTTATAACTTCGCAAACTATTCAAATTCAGTCGAATAATTTCAAATCTCAGAGCAAGAAAGAAAACTTACCAAGTGAAATGCAAACCGACCATAGGATGTTGAATAAGGCCAGCAGTTTAAGCTTAAAAAGATGAGTACTGAGTTAGAGCTCTGAGAAAAGCAGACAGCATTAAATGGAAAAGAGTAAATCTCACCGGATGCATCTGAAACAGCTTTCAACGGATTTGATTAAATCGTAGTGATTTATAAAATCAATTCATGAGAGTTTTGATGGTCAAATCTTTGATTTCTTCCGAATTCTTTCCTATTCTGGCTAAGAGTTGTGATAGTGTCATCACTCACAGTTACTATCATTTAACAAAATGTTGGCGTCACTTCGATTAGATCTTTTCCCATCGCTTCAAACACCATCACTATTCTGTTCAATTCGATATTTTAGCTTTCGCTGTTCGCTTCATTGGCTGCGAAGCTTTCTCCAAAATGTGGAGCGCGTTATCCAGGATTTCTCTAAGTGGAGGGGAGATGGCAAAAAATTACTACCTTTCATGTAGGTAAGTTTCAATACAATGTTCGTGGGATTCCTTTTGAGGAAAAACGTTGGGATCTGCAGACTTAAATGCCACGAGCAGTGAACCGGTGTTGAGTAGATCAAACGGATGATTGTAACGCTTTCACTTTCAGAGAAAATTGAGCCGAGTGTTCTGCACATTGCGATGCGCTTCTGCGGTAAGTATACCTAAAGGTATTACTTTGATGGAGAATATCTTTATTTTAATCGGACACCCATGTTCCGTAAAAGGTTGTGTCTAACAGCTGCTTTCAGGCGCCGGATGTATATAAACTCGCCACTGGCTATTTTTTTATTTCAGAAAATAAAAATACAGAATCGTGAAGACTTTTGGATTGTATGAATCGAAATTTCGTTTTCACAAGAGAATTATCAAAAATTCATTGATTACCAATAAAATTGGACAACATTTTATTTGATAATCATTATTGCTCTATGCAGAAATATCTAGGAATCGGTTAACTAATTGTGTTAGATTATTCGAAAGTTCTATAGAATCAGACGGTAATTTAAAAAGCTTTCCGTCGCGCGGTTGTGGATGTGAAAGGGAAAGAGAGGGAAGTATGGCAATTTAAAACACATGAAATAATAAAACTGAAGCATGTATAATTAATAAAACTTACGCAACACTATTACACAACGCAATTTACACTCAAGTATTTTACCAATTGAAAAATTTCACAGCGCGTGATAATTCCTTTGAGTTCATTGACTAGTTTGAGATTCACATGGAATATCCGATTGAAACATCACATTCACCAATCCAATATCCCGATGGCGGGTAAACAAATGTAGACTTTCGGTTTCACATAATAAAATTATTATCGCATGGTTTGTACTATATGGCAAATCAAGTATTTCAAGGAGTATATTCAATAGTACAACTCATTTACATCCTGGTTGAAACAATTTTACGTAAATAATGGGAAAATTGAATTTTGATTGGTGATTAAAAACAAACATTTAAATAGCTTAACATGAAAGGGATCAAAACCGAGTCGAATGAAGTTTACCGTAAATACTTGCCTCCACCATAAAACTTTTTGCAATATGATGAATTAAATACAATTGTAACTGCTCCACAGTGTGGAAAACGAAAATTTTCGTAGTAAGGATTGAATTGACACAAAATCTTATGGAGAAGTGGAATCTTTTTCAACCTAGATATAAGATTGTAGATTCATCCTTCACTAAATCTCACAGTTCAACCTGGTGAACTATAAAAATATTTAGTGATGTATGTTAGAAATTTATAAAGAATAGTATTATTTACTATACTATTTTACTTTGGAATCTTTAGAAAAATGGAATGTTGACACAGATTTCCCACAAAATTTAATGAAAATATAACATCAAATCAAAAACTACTCAGTTTTATCCATTGGGAAAAGTTTATTTACATCATTATTTAAAAGGACATATAACCATATACCAGGACATTATATAAATAAACATTACTAAATGTCCTAGGTGGCATATATATAGAGATTCAAAACCATTAAATATATATCCAATAAAAATCATACATTATACCTGCAATGTTTCATCTATTGCTTCAATAAACTCATAATGACTAAATAAAATATCAGGAAGACAATTCAATAATTGCACCATACAAACAGAAAATATGTGACTTTCATAATTCTATGAATAGTAATATACAAAATTTTACATCAGCATGCACTATAACTATTTATACATTTTCTTGATAAACTTCTCTTATCAGTGCACACTCTAAATGGACTTTCAAAAGCAAGAACTTGATGTGAACACTTATGTAGGCACAAAGATGACGGATATAACTGGATGGCAATTTTCAAATATCAGTCACAATGAATAATTCCACTTATGAAGAGCCTGCTTTGTTTCAATGTTAGCTGACCCATTAAGCCAGCTGTGAAAGGGATGACATCATGAAAAAAATTATTCAGGGCTTATGAAGTGGATTGTGACCAAATTAATCTTTGTTTAATTAGTTACTTTTGGACGGATGATACAAACTGAATTTCATGAATATATTCTTCTTCAATTGATGAAATTTACTTCTCTTTTAAAGGGGCTAATACGATTAAAACATACAATGTACATTTGCACACAAATTTGTATGCCTGTATACAATAAAGATAAATATATTTGACAAATTAATAAAGTCAAGCATACAGACACTTCTCACTTAAAACTTGAAATTCTGATAAGAGTTGTTTGAATTTTCATTTATCATGAAAGCTGAATGAAAGTATGGTGAAACTATTCAAAGATTGAAATTCATGCAGGATTTAACAGTTGCAGTGAACTAATACTTAGAATATTTTACATCACTGATGATAATTATAGGTGGAGAGCTGAAGGGTATAGATGGCACATTTACAAGACTGTTAAACCTATTTAACTAAAATGCTATAACTTTACAAGCCTGTACATATGTACAAAACGTAACAAATGGCTACTCAACAATATAGTGGAGAAATTAACTGAGTATAATGATAGGTGATTTTGATATTATAATGAGCAACTTTATAAATCTCACTTTAATATGTAATACGAATGTTATAAATAAAAAATTGATTCTAAAAACAATTTATGAATCCCAAGTAGGATCAGCATAGCAATATTGACCATATATGGTTAATCATACTACCAGAGATGAATATTTGATAATTTATAAAAAGAAAATGGGTTTCCCTTAGTATTATAGCAGATATATTGATAAAGCAATATAAAGGATTAGAAATATGAAAAATATTTTTCTAGGCTGAAATAATCTTTCATTTTGGATGTTCATCATCCAACATAATCTTTTGAACACCGTAATAAGTATGAGTTAAATATCATGGCTTATTATTAAGCCACTTATATTTAATTATTAAAAAAACCTTACATAGATTTAAATTGCTAAAGGATCCCTGTTTCAATGTTTGAATCAACTATCATTACTGGACATTATTTGGTATTTAACTTTCAAACAACTGAGTTTCAACCTTCAATAGTCTCTTCATAGAATTTGTAAGTGTACTTAAATTACAGGAATGCTGAATATATCCCGATTATATCACAGAATTTTTAATGTACAACTGAGTTTCTTTCTCTAACATCTCAAATGTATCCCAAAATTACCTTCGATTAACAATGATTAATCATACCTCTGGTCCATGACACAGCATACTTAAATTATTCATAACACTCAGTTTAAGCAAAAGCTTTTTTTGGAACAGATAATACCTAATGACAGAATGAGATATTTCTGGCCACATACGACACTTTTGCCTCATCAACAGATTTTCAAAACTCGAAAATGTGATTCCAATACCAAACAGATATTATTGTAAAAAGTTAATTTTGCAAAAATTTTAAACTCAAACCTTTTGAGAACAGAGGTTGATATCAGCTCAAGAGAGCATAATAGTATATTTTATGTTCATCTTAGATTGATGATTTAGAAGAATTACACACATTTATGTATGCTGGTGTCATTTAAGTTGAATAAGGTTGAGTAAGTACAGACTAATTGATGTTCAACTAGGGGTTTGCAGCACTACACATCGAGGATTTGTGGATGACACAGCTCCCCTTTTGCTGTGCTCCAAGTGTTGAGCAAGCACGTCTGAAAACTTCATCTTCCCAATATTCATTCTTACTGCTTCTATGGAGCGAAAAAGAGAGTCAGCACACATATCATCAGGAAGGCGAGTTAGGAATTGAGCCACTCGAATAAAGTCCAGGCTCAACAGCAACTCCTGGTTTAGATGAAGGACTCCTAAAATGAAATTATAAGCTCTGAGATTTATAGACTAGATTTGTTTGAATTTCATTTCATTTTCAAATCCATTCAAAATCTTGTTACTATTTTATATGCTATCATAACAGAGTTATATATAAGGAACAAAAAAGATTTTGAAACAAAATTTTCATTCAGAAGGGCTCAATAAAATTATTTTGCACAGTTCTATATAATATACACAGGTAATATATACAGATACATGTATAAAACCATATTTGCGTTAAAATGGTAATGTAAATAGTAATTCTTAGAGTGAATTTATTTAAATGTTTTCATGTAAAATCATAAAATTAACAAAAGAGGGTAAGGTGAAAGGTTTTCAGGTTGGTATAAGATAAAATTCTCATTAAAAGAAATTTATGATCCATGCCTGGGTGAATGTTTCATTACTTTGCCAATATTTATTATATATTGTAATATAATAATATACAATATATTAAATTGTAAAATATAGATTGTTTACAGGTTTTTCTGCAGTTCACTTAATTTGTGGTTTCTGTTAAATTGGATAGAGCTGAATATTATGCAGTCATTTGATATTGATGGATTTATCTCTAAAAAAAGAACATCCAAAGAAAATAAAAGAGTAAAAGGAACTCAACTACTTCAATCAAAAAACAAGCAGTAGAGAATTACAATGTGGATGGACTAAAGCGTATTAGATGATTGATAAAGGAAAGAAATTAGTGTGTGTTTTATTCCAGAACAGTTGTATGCAGGACATCCATAGTAAAATGACATTATGAAACAAATCTGCTTGAGAAAGGCATGAAGAAACAAAAGGAATTTATTACTCAGGCAATTAAACATAAGAATATGCAGTCAGCATCCTTTATAAAATTTATCAGCAGTTCTTCAAAAATAACAGCTTCTAGTTTTTTATTTCCAATATAATTTATAAAAGTGAAAATCCCTTTAGTGTCAAGTGACTTAGGGTGGATGTTTGCAACTCAGTGTTAAATACTCTTATGAAATGAGAAATTGATTTAAGCTAAGTTGTATCAATTACTCTGGATAGTGCTTGTAGTATGATTGAAAATAAAATGATTTCCTTAATTATTTTCAATGTGAATTGCTCATTCTGTTCTTGGTTTTCATCGTATTTTACATCATCAAGTTTTTTCACCAAGACAAGTTTAGTCTTTGGAAGCTTTGAGTTTTGTAACAAAAGGAATGTTATATCGGCATGTGCTTTAAATAAGAGAACATTTTTAGAATAACTACATGAAGTAATCTTGGTCTATAATGTTTTACTTATCTATAGCAATGATTGAAGGTTAAGTCTTGAAAAATTCTTTAAAGATTTGTGGACTGTTTCAGTGAAATCAAACTTTTTGTGACATGATGACATGAAACATGATGAAAAATAATGGAAAAATATACCACCAAATTTACTGATAAAAACCATGCTCAGCAGTGGTGTTATCTGAGATTAGCCTGGCTAGGGTAGTTCCAGCAGGACATTAAAGAATATACAATCTTTACAAGTTAACATCTCCAAAATGCAAGGAGAGAACGCCAACATAAAAATTGGGAATTTGTTACACTTTAGCTTCTGTCACCCTATATTAGTCTCTTTGACAAGTTGTAATATACCCAAGTTTGCACTCCTAGTAAGATGCCTCAGAGATTTTGGAGTAGTAGGGATAGTCTTGATGTAAACCCCTGTGAGATTCATGGTGGAGTTTTGACTGAAAAGCCAAACTAAAGAATACAAACAAAATTCTCTGATGTTAAGAATCACTGTAATTATCAGAAGAAATATAATCCTGGCAGTCCTGAAAAAGTGACTAATGGTAAAGGATACTTGCCCAACCAGAGGAGGAAACTGATCAGGTACAGTTCCTCTAGCTAACTTTCCATTCTAATTTGTAACACAATTCTATACAGGAGTGTCATGTAAAAGCTGATCCTACTGCTGGGAGACAACTTAGCTTTGGTAGTTGTAAAGCCACCATCCACCATCATTGTTGATGGGTAGTTGTATGTTTGGCAAGTAATACTTCGGTCAGAGTAATCGAGGTGTTATATTTTTGAACCATTATTCAATAATCAAAACTTCAGTATTTACAAGTAAAAGTTAATTATAGATTTTAAAATATGTTAGCTGTGAATTTCAAAGAAATTTATTCAAAATAGCAAAGCACAAGATAAGGCAAAAAAGACTGCATAGCAACCTTTACTAAGAATTTTGAGTTGAAATGACTACGATAGCATAAAGTTTAATTTTTTACCGAGAGCTGTTCTGAAGAGGAATTCTTCACCATCTCTGAGGAAAACATCCCAAACTCGGCAAGCAATATCCAATGGCATAGCTTTGGCAAAAACAGTATATAGCCATTCAAGAAGATAGAGGTCTGGAGATAGGCCCTGCTGCTCAAAGTGTTGACAAAGGCGAGGGAGATTTTCACGGAAAAAGTCCTTGTAAGTTGCATAGTAAGCCTCCATCTATGGAAAAATTAAAATATTATAGAGATTCTTCAAACATAAGACTTATAGTAACACTATATTTAAAAGTAATATATAAGATGATGTGAAATAGAAACAAATTTCATCAGGAATGAAATTTTGATATTATCTTAAATTAAAATCATCCATTATTGGAAATTATAAAGTGAAACTTTTGAATATTCTTGTATTAAATTCATTACGAGCATCAAGCAAACATTTTAAGAAGATAATGGCATAGAACTGCTCCCCAGAATTCATTCACAAATACACTGCCATGTGAGAATCTTTCTATGATTTGAGAGATTCTTTTCTATAACTAACCATCATGCTGAAAAAATGGTAGATGTTGGAAGAATGTGCTTTCAATCAGAAATTAAATTTCACATTATATAGTCAAAATGGTAAATCATTATATCAAACAAAAACTCATTTCGCAAAACTTGACAATTGATCACAAGATGAAATTTCATACACTAAAAATAGTACATATCAAAGACAAAATTTCCTTTAACAGGAAAATGTTAGAATGAAATCAATTTCAGGTGATAAAGAATAAAATTTAAAACCATTTCTTTGCATCAACTCTCATTTTATAAAAATATTAGAAGAATCTCACTAATCTAAATCCAAACTTACTTCATCATAAGTAAAATGCCTAAAAGAATTTCAACATCTTAAAATTAAACATTCTTATAGATATACTCACTCGAATTAATTTCTGCTAGAATGCAGTTTCTAAAATTTAATGAAGGGCACTGCTTTTGAGATAAAATGCTAATACAAATAATAATTATTCGATTGGGTCGTTAGGAAGGTTTCTGCCAATTTTCAGAGAGAATTAAGGAAAATATGAAGAATGCAATTTATTAGATTCAGTTTAAAATGAAATAAGCAATTTTTTTGATGAATATTATTTTCTATCTTTCAGGAAGTTTCATAATTCCATTTTTATAAAACGTCCCAGGCTTATTGCCAAAACACTGGTCCAGATGGTTTTTGCAGTCTTCTAGGGAAATAAATTCTAACCCTAAAGAGAGTTTAGGAGGAAATGAAACAAATGATAGTCCCAAAGGGCTAGTTCAGAAATATAAGAATAAGGTAAAAATTCCCAGCTTTGGTTGAACAATTTTTTATGAGTGGACAAAGATGTGTGAGCTCAGGCATTATCATTGTGGAAAATACTGCCTATGCAATTTGCTAGCGCTGGTCCCTTAAGGTTAATTGCTTTCTTTAATCTGTCTAACTGACAAGATTATTTCTCAGAGTTTATTCATTATAAGGCTCCAGATGTAGATCATAAAACATGATGCCTTCTCAATCCCACCAGCAACAAAACTTTCAGAGCATGAGAGGTTTTGAAGTGGCCTTTGTTTGAAATGGTTTACGGAGGCTGGGCATTCACAATATTCAGCATCAATTCACCATCTGAATTTCATGAACTACTCACATACTGTCTGTTCTCTTGTTTCATTGTCCTCACACAGCATATATTTTGTTTCTGGCTTGGGGACCATTAATGTCTTTGTGGAAATTTAAAGCATTAATGATGGAAATGTGCTTTCTTGTTCTCCACAACTATCAAGGGTATTGAAGGAAAGGATTCAGGTCATAGTCTATATAGGATATGAAACAGAGGAAAACCTTCTCTTTCTCAAAATAAGTGATATCAGACATAAAACTGATTAAATTTATAACAAGAAATAAGCCATTACAGCAAGCTAAATGCAGCCTTATACATGAGAAAAATTTTCAATGTCTTTTGTTTAAAAAATAAAAACATTACACATGAAGAAACAGACAGAATTTTAGGTTCAAATTACTTACTACAGGTTCCTTGAGTCTAAAAAAGGCAATATGGCAGGGACGGTTAAGAAGGTTAGCAAAACAAATGAAGGCATCTGGAGCATCCATATTAAGAATAAGAACGGCAGCCAGAAAAGACATTCCTTGAACATAACCAACATCTGGGCGATAACACACATAAGCACCAATTAAACTATGAAGAATGTCATAGTATGGACCACCCTGAAATCAATAGCAAATGATTATTAAATAAGTGAATATTAAGGAGCTGAGGATGTTATGTGTGCATCAAATGTTATAATAGTCACATTATCACAGAACTGTTTATGAAAAGTAATTTTCAAATCAAATGAAATTTGTCCTAAATATTCTTTTTTGGAAAAGAAAGACAAAAATTTTAATTCTTACATAGATTATAAGAATTCTCTTCCTTAAGAATCATTACACAATTAAAAAAATAGAAAATCATTCTACAGCATACATATTTGTTTAAGATGTCCATTTACATCAGATTGTTTTATCAGATATTATCATTTATAATGGAATTTGAATTTTTCTCTTACTAAATTACTTTCAATATGAACAATGAACAGCAAATTATAAGGGGCAATATCATATGTATTTATAATATTATTACTTGGAATTAGACTACTTTGTGCTAAGTTATGCTATAACTTATATTAATTGAATATGCAATTATCATAACTTGTATGCATTATAATATTAACAGTACCAAAATTTTTAACAATTAAAATTGACAGCAGTGACTAGCATTGCTGGCACAATAAAAATAAAAAAGCTGAAATTTTAAATTTTGTAAATTGTTAGAAACTGGAAGTGGAAATTTAAAATTGCATACTCTATGAATATAGATGGGTTAAATTTTATTGATACTAATAATAACCTGGAATAAAACTTACTCATTTTATTCTATCCAGCCCTCTAACCTACTTTTGATGAATTTCATACTATTCATTTACATATTTTGCATCCTACTCTATCAATATATACTCTTCCTTTCTATATAATATTTTCTCACTATTGACATTTTGCAGGTGCATTCACTTATTTTATATCATTTACATAAGTTTTGATTTTTTTAATTAAATGCACAGTTTTATATCAATTTGAAATCTCTCCTAATATAAATTCAAAGAACCTTTAAGAAAGGACCTTTATTTTTACACTAAAATATACACTTTCCTAACAAATAACTATGTTACAGATAAAGGAAGGAATTGGGACAATCCATTGATTGCCAATTCAAGAACACGAGAGAGCAATCAAGAAAAAAGATTAACATATCATCAGTGGTAACAGAGCATACTTAGTTGGAGGCCACAACATCAACTGAGAATTAGTCAAGGTTCTCTCAAAGTAACTACATTATTTTCAACATATAATACAAGAATCTATTGACATGGCAATAAGAAAGTTTAAACTGTGAGGACAAATCTCCTCTAACTAGAAAGGCATTGTAATGGTATACAAACTAAAGATAAAATGTAAGTTCTTAAACTACCACACAAGTTTTAGTCTACTTCTTAGGTTATCTTAGTGTACTTAATATACAAATAAAAAGTAACAATGGGCATAAAGACAGCAAATGTATAGGAGGACACTTAGAATATGCCAACTTTGCTTGAAGAAGGCAACCATTGTGTTGGTAAAAGTAGCTTTCAACGTTTGATAATGCTAATTAACCTTAAAGAAACAATATATCAATGTGAATGTGAAAGTCCAGACTAAATCAGAGTGACTAATAGTATATAATTGGGATATGATATTTTTACAATAATTTAAAATAAGAATAATACAAAAAAGTAGGTGTATTACTGAAAATAATATTTAAGTCAGTAATGAATGAAAATGGATCCTCTATTAGCAAAAATATCTTCTCTTAAAAAAACAACAAAGATAAATATTACAGCAAACTATATGAATTTAAAAATATACTAAATAATTATCTAAATTTATACCTCTTTAACAGAATACATAATAATATTTTTCTTCGTGTTTCCATTTGGTGTTCTTAATCAACATAATATAGCAAATTATTCTGTAAAGAGATCAGGCTCAAGAGCTTATCACAAATTTTAAATGTATAGAGTTAGTAAAATATCAGTAAAACAAACCTCCTGGAAAATACAAAGATGAGGAAATGTACGAGAAATATCCAACTGGATCAGTTCAACACTTGACTCTTTGTTGGGGTTGTCATTTTCTTCATCTATTTCCCCAAAGCCCATATTACCAACTCCATTTAGATTCAGACAGGTTGATTCATTTTCACCACCATTACAGCAAACATTTCCATTTTCAACTGCTTTTAATCTCTCTTGGGCCCTAAAAATATTAAGCCACCATCAATTTATTTAAGTAATAACTTTCATGAAATTACAAATTCACTTAAGATAACTTTTAAATATAAACTTTATTAGGTAGAGAATATATTTATAAAACAACACAAACCATGATCTATAATTATAAGCTAATTATAAACTCTAGAAAAATAATGTTATATATTTAAGTATGAACATTTAAGAATGATTACTTCGAATAGTAGTTGGAATTATATTCATTTTAGGAAACTTTTTGAATTATAATAAAACAGTATATTATGCATCAAAGGAAAATGGAACAAAAATGGCTGAGTGATTTACTTATAGTAAATTACAAACATTGCTACCAAAATCAACCAAAACATTCCTCAGACAGGCTCATGTTATTTACTCTAGTTCCTCATGAGCCTATTTATGAAAAAATAAAACAATTCTTCTCTGGAAGATCATCTTATCTTACGTCCATAAAGGTCTAAACTTTATGATGGAGTAGGGTATTGTATAGAGAAGAGATATTAAGGGAAAAAATCCAATACCTAAAAAGCTATGAGATGTGGACTTGGAGAAGAATGACAAAGATTAAAAGGATAGAAAAGATAAAAAATGGCGGGGTATTACAAAAAATAGGAGTAAAGAGGTAACTATCAAATGATCAAATAAATAATTGAAGGACAGGTAGGAAGAGAAGGGTTCAGGAAAGGTCTCCACTAATGGATAACCTCTAGAAAAACAAAGAGTTTTCAGTTTCTCAAGAGTATAGAAGAAAATAAACAATGATGGAGAGCTTGATTTAACATCAAATAATAGACAGAAAACTAATGATGATGATGAAGATAAGTTGTAAAGTTCTAAAAATTCTATCTTCTTTTTTTTGGAACAATTATTTTTCCAAAATTTCTGATTCTGTGATATTTGTGCAGCAATAAATATATTAATTTCTTTTCTGTTTTTGTTCTGGCACTTACATTGGTCAAACTGGGCAAACCCTTAAGAAAGTAGGAATACTAGACATGTTAAGCTAAGGTCTCTTTTAATAATAATAATTCAATAACCATCCTAGGTTTTGCTTGTTTATTTTTGCCCAAAAAACATACATAAAATATCATGCTAGGGATACTGAGAAAAATACATACCTGCTAACACATATCTCATACAGTTCTGGAGTTATATTTAGGTCATTACTGATTGATAGACGCCAAACTTTTCCACGTACACTTGGAGGTATCCCCTGCCACCAAAGTTCCCTGGCTTTGCGAGAACTTTTCCTGAAAATAGACATAGTTTCCTTTAATTTGATAAAATTAGCTTTTTTATACTATATATTATATAATCCCTGGATTCATCCCTGCTGAGAAGGAACCCATTACTTGGTGAAGAATGCTCTTCATCAGATGTTTTTTACAAAATAAAGTTCTTCTGAATAACATAAGACCTTCCTTCTGATCCCTAAACAACAAACTGAGATTGCTCAGGAACATGGGAACGTGGGTTCATCATCAAATAGAATTATATAAATCTCATAACCAGCCACATTGCAACCAAAATAAAAGTATGAATAAAATAAAATAAACTATATCAACAGCATTTGAAAATATATATAATAATGTTGTGCAGAATTAGGAATTCAATTTACATGGCTTCCCATTTGGGGAGTATTTCTGAGTTCCATATACGGGCAGCATTAGCTAATTGCTCCTCCACCTTGAGCTGCTGTTGAAGCTGTTTTTTCTTCTTCTTGGCCTCTTTCAGTTCTGTCAAAAGATAATAAATGCACATGAATTTTGTTACACAAATCATTCAATTAGGTTAAAATTTAAACTAAAAGAAAGGAAAAAAAAAACTTAGTAGGAATTTTTAATATTTACTCCAATTCATGCGGATTTGAAAAACTAAACAGTATAAAGAAACAATAGAAGTGGAGAGAAAAAGAATACCAACACAGAGCATGTTACTATTGGGTTATAAAATAATCAAACCAATTAATCATCATTTAAAATATTTATACTTCCAATTTCCATCTATTTCATATGATTATAGATTAACCAACAAAGCAGAATAAAGGATACATTTGCAATTGCACCTAGGAAAGAGTCTTCTGAATAGGATAAAAGATGAAGTATCACAGTAACTCAACAAACATGGTCATCACAATTCATTGAAATGAAGTCCTTGATGTTGTGTCCTGCAACAATGCCCATTTCCTTCCGATTTGTTTAGCATTCAGAGATGAACTTCCTAAGTTTTTCCAAAAAATCTCATGTTTCCTCATTTATGAGACCTAAGGAAAACTTGATTTTCAAAATAACATGGGCTGATACAAAATTAGGAGGATTCTTTTTTCAAGAACATAGTAGCCAGAGAGTAAACCTAAAGGCCACACTGTACTTCAGTAAACAAAAGGTAAGCCATCCACAAGAGAATGGTTAAAATTTAGAGACTTTAATGTAATATTTAAGGATATTAAGGGTTTCATTTTAACAGCTTGCTACAACCAAATCCTTAAGGCTACTGTATCCCTTATTCCCTCAGTATATTAGTAGACAGCCTTTCTTGGCAAATATGGCAAAAAAACTAATCTACAAATAGAAATATTCTTGGATGAGCTTCACAGTATTCACTCTTTCACTATCTTAAATTGGAACCTTGCACCATCAAAAGATGCATAAATGCATAATGCATAAATTTTAATAAAATAAAATTAGAAAGCTAGGTACTTTTTAAAAATTATCAATACCATTAAAATGTTAAGAATCAGAATTGTTTATTTGATAGACACTTTATAAAAACCGATCATACATCAAAATATGATTTGAATAAACTTCATCAAAATTACTTAACAAGTGTAGTAGATAATACACAAATTTTCATTGTAACAGAACACCTGAGTTTGATTCCCAGTCATATTGCTATTTTCTACTTCTCTTTGATTCCGTGAAAAGTAAATGGTTTTTCATCCTTTCTTTTATATAAAAAGAATCAATGGATTTTGACCATGGATGGATCAATGGATGAAAAATTCCTTTGGCTAGATAAATCTCAGAGTATGTAAGAAAAAAATATGTATATCTCCTCCTAAATCTAAAATCATTAACTCTACCAGTGCACGCTCAAGCAAACCTTTTTTCCTAGCAGCATCCAGCATCATCTGATATTCCTGACGATGCCTCTCCTCTTCTTCAGGAGATTTTGCAGGAAGGTTTGCAGGACGGTTCTCCAGAATCAATGCAGTAGTACTGTTAGTGATGGTAAGATTCTTTGCTCCCCAGTCCAAACCATTAGGTAATATGAAGCCATTAGAAAAGGCATTCTCAAGTTTTTGCATACTGCCAAACTTGTTTTTATGGTAACCATTGGCCAATTTCTGTGAGGACTCAGATTTAGCCTGGAAATAATTATTTAGATATTTTATATGACTGTGATTATTTAGTACTTCAATAAAATGAAACTGTTTAACACAAACTGAATTTCTCATAAATTTTGAAATATTCATTTATAGAATCAATTAATTTCAAACACTAAAGAGAAAAAGTTATATAATGTTCAAAGGAGAATTTAAATGACTGAAATATAGTTGCAGCAAAGAACAGATGAGACACTTAGCAAAACGACAAAAGAAAAAGATAATGAATAATATAATTTTACCTTGAATATGAATATTAAACTAAAATATTCCTTTAATTTATTAAAGATTACAAATGGATTCAAATACAAGTTTAATATCTATAAAGAAACTTTCTATAATCAACATAGTTTTTATTACAACAATTAATGCTTGTCAACTACTAATAGAGATAGTTCTTTTTTCCGGAGTAGAAATTCAAGTGCATGAGTAGGCAAACAAATAGAGCTATAGAATTAGTAATGACAAAGAGTGCAATATCTATGTCAAGAAAAACATAATTACTTTAATCAATAGGAGGACAAAATAATATCCAATTTCCTTGACTTAAAGATTTCAACTCTCTCAAGGTATAAATTTCTCTTCTTGTCACAGTGAAACTTTTTAAGTACCTATTAGGTCATGCGGTTATTATCCTCTGATTTTGTACATAAGTATGCATTACTTAGAAATACGAACTAGAATATTTTTTAATATAAACGATGAAAAAAGCCTACATATCATGATATAATATATTTTCATGTTTCATTTAGGTATTTGATCCAGAAAATAGCTGATTTACTTTCAAACATCTCTTTTCATAAAATAGCTTTGTAATATATTTTAAATTACTCAAAAATTAAAATTACAACTGTAGTGTTCTCATTCAAAAATTTTATCTTATCTTATTGCAACAGATTAAAACATGTAGCACTACATTCTACTACTCAATTCATACATGGTGGAACTCTTCTGCGATAACAGCTGGGTCCCTAGCTGCTGGCACTTGACGAGGAGGCACCTTTCCAAACAGTTTCCAGCCAGGAGCACTGCCCTCACATAGTGTATTGTTACCATCTTTAGATAGTTTCCAGGCAAAGATATTCCTATAGTTGGAAATAAAAGTAGAAATAAGTTTAAATTAAAGCAGCACATGAATTTTTATTTATTTTTTAAGTTACTCGCACAGAGAATTAAACCATTTTACAGTGATATAACAAACTATTCAAATAGTAAAATAGTAGTAAAACCATTGTCTATAATTAAATAATAGATAAAATATAAATCATAAGATAAGTTCACAAGGAAAATATTGGAATAAATCAAAAAGAATATACATTTTTAAGTCAAATAACTCTTACATAAACTTAAAAAAAGACAGGAAAGTCTGAGGTGGTCTTTGGAAGGATACAAGTAGTTAAAGAGGTTAATACGGAGAATGATGCTTGGAAGAACAAGGAATGATTTGAGAAACAAGGAAAGTCTTGTTCATTTATATATTAAAATATTTACATAATAATATCGTTATAGTATATATTATACAGTATATAACTGAGAAACTTCCTTGGCCTTATGGATAGGAGTACATGGAATATAAGTACATTTATCACTATTGTTCACCATCTCCAGAATCCATGTATACAACACACCAAATGAAAGGTTGTTAATAGACACTGCATATCTCAGAATTTGGGTGTATGCCCATAGACTCAAGTAATTAATTAATATGATCCATTTATAACAGTATTTGAATGCTTATTTCTTTCATACCTCTATAATATTTTGGCTGAATTGATACTCTTTAAATTTTGAAATGGGCAAGGTGCAACAAATCTTCTTCTGAGTTATCCTGATCATGAATATACAGACTGAAACTTTGGAAATCAGAAATTAAAATTGATGAGATATTTTCTGAAGTAGAAGGAATCTTAACTGGAGGAGGAATTAAAGGAATCAAATTTTATGCTGAGATGGCAAATAAAATGCTCCCTATTTCCCTAAGATTTTCTGCCGGTATGAAAATATTAGAGTAAATAAAATACAAAATTAAATAATTAAAAAAAAATAAATTCCATTGATTTAATACTCAAATCTGAAGATGAAATTATGGTGATCCCGAAAAAAATTAACCATTTTATTTGGAAAATCATTCGGAAACAGATGATAATCTCACAATATAAAGAGATCATCAGAAAACAGAGGCAATCTACGAGTGCACACACAACATATATGAGGTCATTTTTGAAGGCTGTTTTCAAGGCATGCTAGAAAGGCAGAAAAACTAAGGAAACGCATTTCCAAAATTCTTTAATTTATTAATCAAAATTCACAGCCACAGGAGTTGTCTCGTTGAAATTCATCTAATATGAATAAATAGTATCTTTAAACGAATATCGAGGAAAAAGTATAAGATACATTCGATCTCAGTAACAGTGCTTTCAGCTTAGGAAGCCTTCACTACAATACAGGAAGCGCGCAATCTAATTAGCTCGTAAGAATTTCATTAGAGGCGTATCCTTAGAAGTCGCGGTGAGCATACAATCCTTTATATAAATTGTGTACTGCGGCGAATTCTAATCAATTACAACTCACGATATCGTCACGTGTGTGGGTTTGAGAATGTTCTTGAAAGAGTTATAAAGGGAACGGATTTGGTTTGGAACGTCATCATTGTAAGTCTGCAACAACAAATACCGTTAAAAGCGACAAAGCACTTCAGGTGCTACGAAGAAGTGAAGAAGTTGCATATATAACAGTAGCAATTTCCGAGAATGCAGCCCATTTCGAGAGGGAACTGGAAATAATTTAATTTTACCTTTATGAGTACTGAGCAGATGATAAACGCTTCACAATATTTTTGTTGAGGATGCATTTTTATTGAAATCATAATATTATATCCAAAATAAGTGTATAATGAGTGACGGGACACGCGTGACAAGGGTAGGATATTACTTCAAATTTCATCTGAAGTTTAAGAACATTGATTGTATTGGTTCCAAAATAAGTATTCGACAATAATTTTAATGAGTTTCTATAGACTATATACATCTTTAATGTCAAACTCAAACTCTTTAAAAGTAAACAACTTAAAGAGTAGTAACTTCAAATTCTTATTTCTACAATAAACAGTAGCAAAACCTACTGGAAGAATTCAGTACCTGATTCGCCATAGTATCAGGATCATAGTTAGAGTATTGAAACGCTGATAAGGCAAGTTTTATGGGTTCAGAAATCAATCTGGATAATCTAGAAGCCATCTAAGAGTTTGATCTCTCGTCGGATTGAACACAGAATTGCTACTATTCGCTCATAACAATTCACCCGCCTAGGAACAAACTTCGAGCAGATATGATTTATAACAGAATTATTGCTCAAGTTCGAAAAAATACATAGTTGTAAAAAAAATACGTTTTCTGCACCAATTCTACAAAAGCTAGTATATAAAATTTCCAGGCTCATATTTTACATTCATAAGCTTTAATTTGCAGTTAATGTTAAGTAAATAAACTGTTTAATAAATAAAGGAAACACTAAAATCGTTGTATACGTAAGAAAAATTAAGAATTTCGAGTACTTGTATCTCATCCTCCGTTATTCGTGACTGACATTATAAATCAGGGCACATGCTGGTAGAAAAGAGAATTTGCATTTATCCTACAGAACAACGACTTTAAATTATTGTGTGAGACGAACTTGACATTAAAAAAGCATTTATACCAGGACAAGGAAAGCTGCTCTCCATATGTTGAAATCAGGCACAAGAAATCGCAATGGGAGAATGAAATCGTAAATCGATCCATAGTTCCGTTTTGATTTTAAAATGCTCATATAAAACATACATTCAAATTAATCAGTCTCCAAAGGGTTGATGGAAGATGAGGGAGGGTATTTATACTTTCTCACGACGAATCTATCACAAGCATCTTCCGTTCAAAACTCCAACAGAGTCATCGCTTGAAGGACATTTTCCGAGATCATCGTAAGATACTTGAAAACGTAATCGTAAATCCATATTTGAACTGATATAATCATGAATCATACAAATTAAGACGGAAATGTGCAGATAAATTATCTTTTTGCTATTTCGAGTGGTCAATTCAAAGTGAAGATATAGTTGGAAATATGATTTGCAGAGACAAAATTAAAAGCTAACAGTCGAAGGAAAAGGAGTACGCGGAAAGAAATGCACCTTACTCAAAAGCTTCTCATTAACCCATTTATGCCTAGCGTTCCATTTTTGGAACAGCAGTTACATTAAGTTATTTTGTGGCCTATAAATTAAATTTTATTTCAAATACTTGTTTTTCAATTTTTATTACCTAACGTTTATGAATTTCATCAAAAAATTCAAAAATTTTTTTCTTCGGCATAAATGGGTTAATTTAACTGCTGTTCCAAAAATGGAACGCTAGGCATAAATGGGTTAAAAGAAATGCCTGATAATGACTTAATTATGCCCATTATTATAATATTAAAGAGACTATAAAGCATATTATTCTTTACTTAAATTTTTCAAAATTCACATATGATTGTTTCTAATAAAACACCCATGGGAATAAAGAAATAATAGAAATAAAAGGAATAAAAAGAGAATTGATAAGCATCATAAACTAAAAATCTAAACTAGAATGCAATTGAAGGCAGAAACCTGTAAAATATTTTCATTCTAAGGCTTGAAAATTAAACTATCCCGCGGTAAGGGAATTCACACCTTCAAAACATTCATATAAATTTTAGAAATGTTGGGAATGGAGGTCTTGAACATTGGAAAGTACTGAGGAAGGTGTTCAACAAAAAGGCTGATGATATATTCACAGGGGATGCTAATGGAGGCGATATACAGGTTTAACAACACTAAGAAGTCTTCAACAATATCGTTTTTTTAATAAAGAAAATTCACGCACGGGCATTATGATAGCTTGGTGAATCACCATCCATTATCTCCCTGACAAAATTTTTCATTCGAGCTTTTCAAATGGGAATTTATCCTGAAATAAAATCACAATCCATTCGGATGTCCGGAAAATGATGGCATCAACGAGGCGTATCATGAAAGAAACAATTGATACTCTTACTTACACTTTTATAACCTGATAACTTCCTATGAGAAAGTTTGTAATTCATTTTTACATTACAAAAATACATTTTCGCTACACCTACGATAGTTGAACAACAATGTGGAACTAAGCAACAATAATGAGGAAGGTAATAGAATAATTGCGAATCATTTACAAGACTACAATAAGTAGAGAGGCGGGAATAATCTAAAAATTCATTGTATCTGACCTTCGTGATGAAGAAATAACACCGATTAAGTGGAAGTCGGAATGTAAATATACATGAATTTCAATTAGCTACTTAAACCGATTGAATTCACGGACATCTTATCTGTATCATGTAACTCTGTATTTGACTTTTTCAGCTAATGTTTCATTTCGAAATTAACCACGTCATTTCTCTGGAAATATCTGCCACATACCGCCTTCTTTATCCATGAGAGCAAGAAGTCACTGGTTCAGGAAAATAAAGTGGTAAGACAAAATTTGATAACCCGATGGAGCAGCATCCTGTTCAGAAGGCATAATGATGGAGCAGAGTCACCTTACGCAATATCGTAAGATGATGTAGATCCCTTTTTCAAGATGTTCCCTTTCCGAATTAAATAAGACCTCCCGAATGCGGTGCCAGTAAACACGTCGATGGCTCATTTCTGGTCCCTGGAAATTCCTCTGTTGATTCGTCGTCCCATTGATAGTACGTTGTGATAGCGAACGGAGTCATCTGCCATAGATTTCCGCCACTGACTCATCAAACATTTTGTCCGGATCGCTCGCGCTGAGTGGTGAAAAGTGAGAGACGAGTGGAAGCGGGTCTTCAACCAAGCGTTCATTCACACGCTTTTACATTCCCCGATGCTGCAATTTTCACATTCCTCATTCTAAATTATAATTACAATTGATCTTTGGAATGAAAGACTTTTTCTTTCTCAGAATACAGACGAAAGGGAAGGAACCGTCAACAGATTTGAATTCTTTTGGAGAGTAATTGTAAATTATGGTGTTCTTTTAAGCACGTAGAGTTAAAAAAGATTTAATTTCATTCCATAGAAAATATTTCACATGCAAGAGATATAATAGCTAATTGATGGGAAAGAAAAATACAATCATCATCCATATGATCAGAAATTAGAAATAAGAATATATTGAAGTCAGAGGTGGAAGGATAGATGGTAATACAAAGATAATTTTAGCATAATTACGAAAGCATTAATTTTGTGTGAGAGAGTACTGTGGGAATGAAAATGAAAAAACAAAAGAAGAGAAGATTAGTCCAAGAAAAGGATAAATGTTGACA
This sequence comes from Pantala flavescens, assembly GCA_020796165.1. Taxonomy (NCBI): domain Eukaryota; kingdom Metazoa; phylum Arthropoda; class Insecta; order Odonata; family Libellulidae; genus Pantala; species Pantala flavescens. The sequence goes on from CM036882.1 coordinate 21,638,378, forward strand.
CGAATTTACTGATCAGATACTTTTTCCGTAGTGAAAAAGAATAGACGGTTTAAATTGATCAGAAAAAAACAATAAAACGGAGAAAACGAGTCGTTAGCATAGCAATGGCACGGTTACGCCATCAACCAGCTTCTGCATATCTATTTCCTTATCATAAAATATAATTAAAGAGTAAAACACCTTAAGAGAATCGAAATGGCGGAATAGAAGCCGTGAAAAGAGAGAACTGGGTCACTATATTTATAGTATTCTTCGGGAATAAATTTCACTCGGATTCGACACTCGTGGTCGCTGACCCAGTTGGCTCGAGAACATCAAGGATCTTCTTCAATGGAATTCCTATTCGATTCACTCATAAAATACAGAATCTTTAGAAATTCGATTAACTCGCGAGAAATGGAGATTATATCAATATGTGTTAAATACAACTTCGCTTTCTTCGAGGTCGATCACGTATCACCCCGCGATGCTCAGAATGAGGGGGTTACAGAGGATTTTAAGAGGAGCACATTCGTTCCTAAAATTGTATCACAACGATGTTTCTGCTACATTCATAATTTGCTTCCGACATACGGCCAAGACATTTTGCGAGTGATATTGTGATTAAATACAATGACGATGTCATAATTTTCCTTTCGCGGAATCAAAATTCACGCTTACTAATAAAACTTAACATAATCATATCAAACACCCATGGAAACAATGTACACGTGAGAGGAATCAAATGACGCAACTAAAAGCACCATTATTTGCAATGCATGAACTTTCAAGGTCAGAAGCTACAGTACTCTTTGAGATACTGATTGATCTATCTTCGTGAGAACACGCGTGGTATCTTGTGGTCTATGATTGTCTAACTTTGAGACGACAAAAATAAAAGGTCATCCAGCCATCAACCTATTTGTTCATAAGTTTAATTGCAACAAAAACACAAAATACTTAATTAGTTTAATTTCAGAAGACCATGAAAGCTCTTTGAATATAAAACTTCTTTCAATAGAACCTTAAAAATAACCAGAACTAATAATTAGGGAAGAAAAGGGATTCAATTAATATTTTTATTGTCAAGGTAAAATATCCATCATGACTTCTAAGTGAATAGCCAGTATTTTACTATCTCTAGATCTCAAAACCTAAAAATTATGAAAACTAATGGCCGATATGAGGCAGATTATGGACTTAGAGTGAATAATATTAAGTTACTCATTACTATAAAAATGGATAGTTCTCTTGGATAGATCATCTTACCCTAAGAGTATTAATAACAAATAAAATAGAACTTTATTTTAAAGAGAATTCATAAGCAAGGAACAACTTAAAACGATTCCTATGCAGATCATCAAGATTGGACCAAAAGAGCTATTTGTTTGTGCGAGAAAACATGCGTCCGCTTACACACATGGCGTCACACCACCGGTTCTCTCCCAACGGAGCTTATAGATTATTAAGGTTCATCAATGTAGTTCTTACTTTTATTCATAAAATCAGTTCATTTGAACTTGAAAAGTTAAAGTGTCTCTTCCATATCATAATATTCGATCGCAATATTTTTCAAAAATCAAAATTACATTTGAGACCCTTCTAACTGAATGTGTATTTTGCACATCACTGCGAGCCGAATTATGATTCCCTACACAACTATATAACACTGCTAATACTTCCCTCCACATTATCGACCTTAAAACCATACGAATATTTTAAGTGCACCATGAAGTAAGTGTTATATGAATAGTCAAACCTTCCATTTGGCATCAACTTAAAGCCCTCAAATCAGAGCTGCTTCGATACTAGTGAGCCTCTTGGAATAGGTATAAAAGAAATAGTGAAAATGAGTTTCAAAAATACAGGGCGGGTACATCATCGCGTAAAACTGAGTCGAAAATAGTCATCAGGATAAAATTGGCGAAAATTCAAAAGAACTTTGGCAAAGGCATTCAGAAGGCTATTCACTCGTGCACGATTTTTGATTGCAAACCAAAATGCATTGAAAACGAGTCCTGAAGCTGTTTATTATAACTTACTCTAAGCAACTCATCTCTAAACGAGCCATGAAATCTAGGAGAAATAATATATATGAGTATTTCTTGAGCATTCTTAAAAGCTATAGAAATGTTGCGCATGAGTTTTACTTCCGAGCGCAGGTAAAATTCATTCTGAGGAAGGAGAAATGCTCAGAGGGTGATGATCGACTCCCACGCCGAACAAGGGCAGAAAAAACAACGTTCCTAAGGTCAAATGAAAGCGTTGGAAAAATACTTCAACCACATTTATATTCAATTCATTCTCTCTTCAATATATAAAAATACATAACGGATCCATCATAATCATCGCTAAGTGTCTGTAAGTTATTGATATTCTCGAATCATATGGATCCTAAAATAGAATAAAATCTCAAATGAAATTATAATCTTCAAATAAGATAATCAGTTTTCTCGGTGCAAACATTTTACAACGTATCTATTATTTTTCTCTTCATCGTAAAGTTTTTACCAGATATAGAAAATGGTTGTAACTACTATTATGAAAATTTCCATCACGAGATTATTTCCAAAGGAAAGACGATTCGATAAATATACTCGTATACTTATTGCTTCTCTTTTTCTTTGTATTACAACTCATAAAAGTATTATTTGGAGTGAAACCCTTAGATTACGAACAACGACCATTCCCATATGAAGACGGAAACCTATTAGAGAAAAATCTGTACACAATTGAATTTCGAAATAATTTAATTTCTGTCTAGTATTAAGCAACTATTTGACTATCGCAGCGATTCCAAAACTTATCTCAAATGCACATCGATCAACTGCACCTATATCTCATTGATCTCGCCTCTGTTATATTCTGTTCATTTGAGAAGACAAATCCTTTACTCAAATGTGAAATTGGGAAAGAAAAAGATTGAAAAACGTCATCGTTTACTTTTTACCAATTTTAAATGCACTGTCGACTTAAAATAAATTATTCCGAGATGATCTCTTAGAAAAATCATGTACCAATAAAAACATCAAACTAATGGCAACAGAAACACCTGAATAAGGGCAAAAAATACTGAAATTTCCGTTGTAACATAAACATGGGAATAGCGATTGGCTAGCTATTTCAGGCTTAGAAGCAACTACAACATCCAACCAATTTGCCTACAAAATTTTTGCACAGAAATCGGAAATAAAAAAATTATAAAATTAAGGAATATGAATATTATGATATGGACCAGAAATAAGTAACTAGCCCAAAAATTATCAATTTCCATAAAATGATATTTTTTATAATTCATTACCGCTGCAACTTTAAAAGAACTCTTCTCGTAATTATAAATATGTTGCATGTGAGACTGCTCAGGTGCCATCACATAAAATGTGTAAATATATTTATTATATTATTAGAAACCGAAGTTAATTACCATTGAGATGAAAATTGGTATCGATTGCTAGATGCAAGAAGAAAATCAACGAGCGAAATAAAGCGAAAGAGTCATGCGCGGATTTAATGTAACAATTATTCAGTATTTTAGAAAGCACAAGACATGGATGACTTATTACGCATCTCTTCACCTTGAGCCGATAAAAGACTACGATATTTTGTTTGAAAAATGCACATACATACAAACAACGTGAAATAACTCTTCGAAGAAACCAATCATTCTCTTTTCGCATTCAGAAGTCTTTGCGTAATTTTTTCTTAATCTTCAATCGATTTGCTCACACGTAAGGAACAAGTTAAAATTCCAATTTCGAATAAGCAATTTTCCACTTGAGACTAATAAAAACTCTATTAAATTGCTCTCGAATTGATAAATGAGGTTTGTTCACCTCAGAAATGTTACGACTATTTCGTAAAATCCAAAAACGATTTTTCCGAGAAATACGACCTGTCGATGAGGAAAACTTGATCCAGAATAGGGTGATTTCATAACATTCATCGCAATAAAATATCTATTGGTTTATAAATTGATTTTAATGTTTAGATATGAATATACGGAGAAATAAAATGGCTTAGGAGTCTGCTTTAGTTTTAATGATTCGAGGATTTCTATTCTCCAAATCCCAATACATCTTTCTTGCGATGATAATAAAATAAACTGGGATCCTAATCATTTGAACTTTCAGAATCTGCAGATAAACAAGTACGCTTAAAATAGGATAATTTGGAGCCTATATTTGAAGTAGAACACAATGAATATGAAAAAGAATGGCCTTGAGGAACTATCTTTTGAAGACGAACGCATTTCCCTCTATAAAGCCTTCTTCCGCACAGATAAGAACAAAATGGCCTCTGAGAAGACATAGCTCGAATACAATGAAGTCCCTCTTAACTCTCCGTTTATTTTGAAAATTAGATGGAATAATAAAAGATGCGAGCGAGTTAGATGTTTATCTAATGAGAACACTATACTTGCGTACACTGACCTTGACCTAGATACGATATTCTAAGGAAATAGAAGAGGAAATAGCGAAATATTTCCCCCCTTCTTCTTAAAAACCTTACTCTCGTAACCACACGTTGACTAAAGGTTTCTCGACATTCGACAGACGCAGTTATAATGAGATATATTTATACACATTATGCAAAACGTACGATGAGAAAAATTTATAAAAAAGGGAGAAAAATACAAAACAATAACTCCGGTGATTGCATTCAGGTACAACCCAAAAAACCAATCTTATATTAATAGGTCAAATATATCTAAATATATATTTCTTTCAGAGAAAAACAATATTGTATTGCAGATAGAGAAAACCGTTGTAAATGTTTGCTAGTGTGTATTGATGAAACAAAATTTTCTAAACTAAACATCTAATTTCCTCGTTTTAAGCAAAAAAATTGCTGTAAAGTCGAGATCGGCCATTAATGATGGGCATAAGTAATAATTAACCGCAGTCTTTAAGATCGGCTATAATCTGGGATAGAGATCAGTATAGTTATGTTTGACCTATATTTATTTATTTATTATCAAAGACCGCATCCACTTTCGAGACACTGTAATCGTAAACGGACGTCACAAACATCCAAACCCTGTTTCCTTCTCAGCCGGGATTTGGGACCCGAGACCTCAGCGTTGGAAAATTAGCATGCTAACCGCCAACGAGGCCGGCAATATCCTAATATATGCTCAATATAGTATTCAAGTTCAACAATTCACACAAAAATATAATATATATTTGCATGGCTTATAATACATACAAACTGAAAGATTTTGCAGAGTAGTGTTCAGTTGGTCATGCGAAATTTCAGTACACATACTCAAAATACTCGGTGTATTTAAGGACAGCTATTTTATAATTTAACCAAATGCTTCATAATTGGGAAATCTGGATTCGAGTCCCGGTTCAGTCACTCTTTTTCATGTCATCTAATTCCATCGGATCCGTGTGTGTCTACGTCATGATTACCCCTTTAAATAATATCGTTCGAATCAACAAGAGGAAGATTATTTCTTCTCACATTCGTGTGCGCTGATAAAAGTATAAAAGAGATAAACAATGAAATAGTGAGAGGAAATTCAATAATTTCATATCTATTGAGACGATTATGAATATTACTTGAGTTTATTGAATGATTTAGGATGTTGGAAAAACGGTAGATTCAACGAATTCAAAACAGGGGATTAATCTACGATAGGAGAATCAAATATAGCATAGCATCGTTACTTAATCCTGGAGATTACATAAATTTCAGAGAACAAATAAAACTGGTTTTTTCGTTACAGGCTCAGGTAATAAAGAATAAAGGCGCTGTTTTCAGGTATATTAGAGAAATTAGAGAAGATAAAACGCAAAATTATACAATATCAAGTCTAAAATTTAAGTTAAAAAATTGTAGTTACGAAAAACACAAACAATATTTATATCAATAAACTTTCTTAGATGCGCAAACAATAAAACTTCCAGATAGCAAAATAATTTTGGATTAAAGGTCTTCATTAACTACATAATGTCTTCTTACATAAACAGAAATCGTTATGGGTGATCATTTTACAATTTTTTTAAGAAATAATTGAAGAATTTAAGAAAAATATGTAAGTTACTACAGTTATTAGACTTCATAAAAATGGAAAGTAAAGTTCAAAAACTATTAGTAGTATTATTACTATTGCTTAGAAAGACAAAATGCTCTATTTACTCTGATGTCCTTGAAAGAAGCAATAAAAGGTGGAAATAATCTCATATTTGTGAAGAGCGATTTATGGTTGAGGCTATAATTATGACATAGCTATCGTTAATTGTTAAACATATTTATTTGTTGCATACATTAACTAGCATTATAGTGAAAATCAGATGTACATAACCAAGATTTTTTTTCTATTTTGCAAAACAGGAGAAATGTGGAATTTCATAAAAAATAGCTGAAATCGAGAAGAAATTAATGGAAGTATCGCCACATTAAACATTAACGAGGTATAAACGCGGGTTTAACAGCAAAGCGATGATTTTAAAATGTGATAAATCAATAGAATTCATGAACACGAGGCATTTTCCACAAATCAATCAAATAATATATTGTCGCAAACCTTTCTAATAACGTGCAACGCGTACGGTTATTCAATCTTCTAAGAAGAGCTTCCTGCTCTAAATATCAACATCCGACAAAAACCGATATTAAACAACTGATTATACAGATCCTAATTAATATTACATTTTCGGTTTTTTTGGTGAATAAACGGCAAAAAATTAACTTAAACTTGCATTTTTATCTTATCCCAAGAATTCGCTAATAAGAGTTCATACTGACATTCAATGAATCGTGAAAGAAAAATTAATTAATATCGAAAATGCGGAAGATGTGATTCGCACTATGGAATGGCCTTGCAGCGATGATTGATTCTCATTCTAATCAGATGTTCTCCTTCTTCATCATTCCAGCCCATTCACGAGGACACGCTACGACAATTTAGCAGACGTAAGGTATTCCGATAGAAGTGAAATCACGTACCATAGTTAGAATAATTTTCCTGAAAAAGAGTAAATCTTCACTTTCATTCACCACGGATTCCAAACGAATTTTGCAATACTCGTTCTTTCAGATTAAAGTAAAGGTGACAGTGTTGGACGGTCGATCATCTGCACTCCACTTTTGTTTCGATTAATAAGTACATTTTGCTACAGAAGGGCATATCTATTAATTATTTTTATAATCGAAAACAAAATTCTCTTTTTAAAATCACAATGCTTACCATTGCACAGCTCACAACACGCATTGCTTTTTGTCTTGATCTTGATTCCTACCTACACCTATTCACAATGATTTTTCATCTGTAAGAGTTACTTCAATGACAATGATAACCTTCTAAAATTTTTGTTCACACAGTCTTGCGGAGGAAGAATACAATACACGAACTTTTCTTGACTACTAAATAGTTCTTCATGGCAAATTATGAGCTCACATACACTTTTCCTGAGAGTACTTCACTCGAGGTATATTCCCGTTCAAGATATATATTACTTTTGACCGTAATTGTTATGCATATCAAGTATATACACATAAGCGAGGTAGCAAAAACTGGATCAGACATGCGAGGAACTGTGCACAAATTCACAATCCAAAATTAAGAAAGATAAAATTTTAACGAATCGAAGAGGACCAACGCCGAAGGAAACTGAAATATACGTCGAATTGTTCACGTGCTCTCAACGCGATAAGATAGTCCAGATTACGATCTACGGTTTTCAGTTAGAAATGTGAATTAACAAAGCAAGAAGCGGGTTCTTCCGGAAAAATCTAAGGACATTAAGCAAATCGAAGAGCGATGGACGGTGATAATACAAAAACATTGAACTTCTAACGATTACAAGCGGTAGAATGAAGATCATTTTGTGTACTCTTCGTAAGTAAATATTTCGCTTCACTTTTTACTTTGGATGATATCCATCTTCAATTGAGACAAATAATTATAAAAAAAGGACAAGGATTTCTGCAAAACTTACTTTGGTTTCAAATTCTAATGTAAAATATTTACTTTATTTTCATATAAATACATTTTTGTAAGTTTTTCATTCTATGAGTCATTTTCCCACCTCGATTGGAATTAAAAAAAAATTATTTCACAGAATATGAGATTGCGAAATTTTTTATTTTATACTTAATCGATGAAAAAAATACAATAATAAAAATCACAATTTAAATTCTATAATCTGAATTGATTTCTATTCTCCGATAAGTAAAGCTACAATGTTTATGAGTTCGTGTACATTGAAATTGACCGAAATATTGAGAGCTTCCTTTAAGAGAATTAGGGTCTATGTACACTGCATTTGTATTGTCATAAAATTCATCAGTAGATGTCGGTGAGTAATCTAGAATCTATGAGAAATATCGTAGTTATTCAGTCGTTATAAATGCGCAGAGAATTCAGAATTTTTTTTTTTTCATTTGGACCTTCGCTTGAGAGTAAGCCGTCGCTCTGACAGTAGAATAATCCTGCAAAAGTTTAATTTCAACGAAATTACATATTATATGACTATTCAGAATAGATACTTTACGTAGTAAAATGCTCGAAACATTTAGTCTTTCCTTACCTAATAAAGTGTTCATATTATTAAGCGCACATCCAGGAAGGAATTGATTTGTCAAAGGATATCAATTTTAAGCCGTTCCTTTTTGATATTTCAAATAATTCCCGTTCTTTAGAAACGATAAAGAAAGATTATCCTTAGCGCGACGCGTTAAAGTTTTACGAGCGAAAATTATGAATTCATTCGATCGAAGAAGACTAAACACAAAAACGATTGTAGAATTCGGACGAATACTCTCCATGTGTCATATTGAAATTAAGAGATGAGATAGAAGATTGATCAAGGGATTGTTAATTATAATTTTTATAATATTTTTAGGCTGCGTTTTCTTTTTTGTGTCTTTCATTGAGAGTTGGTTTCTAACTCCCGAACATTTGGTTGCATTGCTTATACTTCGTATCCTTACACTATTGAAGTGAAAAGATTTTTTTGTGATTGTACTGTCATTAGATTTTGCCTGAATCAAGTCACTCGCTAATATTTTTTTTTAAATCTAGAACGATAAATATATTTATAAAACGGAAAGAGCAAGATTACAGCACAACAAGCACCTCCATTGAAAAATATCTATTCGTAAACTAGGAGTGACATATTTATAGATTGAACACGCGTATTTCTAAAAGTTCAACTTTCATATAATGAAGTATATAAGTATAAGAAGAAGAGAGAATCGATGCGAACGAACTCTAGGGGAAAGAAGAGATGAGAGATCAATTGATTTTGAAAGATACTGAATGTGATTCCTAAAGGCAACGAACGAATAGTCTGCTGATCCTTTTCGATTAAATTTTATGTGAAGTTAAAGTATACTATAAATCCATCGAAAGAATAGCTGCAAGAAACCTCCAAACATAAAATTTAATGATTTTCACGAGTATTGAATCGCACTAATTTTGACCAATTCCAGGAGATAATCAGTAATTATAGGATTTATTTTTATTAAAATATATTTATTAGTAAGACTTAAATTACTTTCTCTCATACAAATAAATACTTTCATAACCTAGTGAGTTCTATTAAAGTTTTCAACAAGCTAGTGTACGAGTTTACAAACTAAAAGAAAAAAGTTAAATTTCGATTTAAACGTTTTTTGTATATGACCGATTATATTACCTTGAATGACTTCCAAGAGATAGAAACTATAGATTACTCTTTCATCGAATATTTCGATCAACGAAAATCTTTCAAAAAACTTGTTCTTGAGCATTTGTGCATCTTTTGAGTATCTGCAGAGAAGGATATCGTGCGGTGTACTTAAAGTCTAACGTTGGAAAATACCAGAATGGCGAGTACCGATGGCACTCAGTAGATCTGAAAAACAAACATCCTAATAGTATTAAAAATACCTCAATAATTGATGGAAAGAGAGAATTTTGTGGTATAATTTTATGTAAAGAAGAGCCATGGTTTTTAGAATTTGAAATGCTAAATATTTGGGTATAATCGAAACTAACTTGGATGTAAATGAATTGGACCACTTGCATCAGCAAGACTATAAAGTTTCTAAATGAAGTCACACTCATTCCATAAACTAAAATTCAAATGATTTTTGTGAGATAGAGCGTTTATTAAGACATTTATGGGCGTCCGAATGGCCGAGTCGAAAGGTCATCGCCCTCTGAAGTAGACGTATTTCAGAGGAATTCCACAACGTTCGATTCACGTACAGATAATCACTCAGCTTTTTGGAGCAAGCGAAATATCTTAAGGTCGAACAAGAGCAAGACAATGGGTGATCAGCACATCTGCTTCCATGGAGAATGCAAATGAGACGATCGTGGAAATCGCAGAAAACGTACAATCAAGATATCCTGTAAGAGATAAACCATGTCATACGGGTGACACACATACAGCCTACGATAATTTTTGTCTCCTAATTTTTTTTAATTGTAATTCAATTTTAATTAAATTTTAAGAAGTCATGAACATTTTAGCTATATTGAAATAAACTTCTGATAATTTTTCAGAATAAAAATCCTTCAGATATTATAGAGTGAGTTAGTAAATATTAACTTGGAGGACGCTAGAACTCGTGAGAGACAAAGAAAATCAGAGAATTCTACTGACCAATAGAATGAGGCCTCCACCACACCAGATAAATCTAAACAGAAAATTTGATTTATTCGTCAAGTGATTTCCTGAAGTATATTTTGTCTTTTTCTTCCATCATTTTCTTTCCCTGTCCTCAATTTCTTGCTTGGAGAAGCCACACTCAGTCAGCACTTGCCTCACTCGTTTTTCTTTAACTAGCCTGTTTTTCACCGACCGATTGCTCGTCCCCTACTACTCCCTTTAACTCTTAAGTTGACATTGATTTAATTCTAGTCCAAAATGAGTTCCAAACGACTGACCAACCTTCCAACGGACGCTTTCTTTCAAGCAAGATCGAAATTTAGGAAAGATAATAAGATTGGATTATCGAATAGACTTATTCGAATTGTAATTGTTTTATTTAGCTCCATACCTCAGAATCAATACAAAATAGTTCATTGGAATATCTAAGACTGCCACTGATTACTTAGAACATTTTTCCGCAGTCGATGTGCCTTACATTCGGGGATACGAAATGATAATGAAAAGAGAGAGTTGGTAGCAAACCTAATTAAATTATAATGGTGGATATGGAAGTTAACGAGATAACAAAATACATGCATTGCTTATAATTAGATAGGTATTTTATTCCTCAAAATCATATTGTTGAAAATCCCACTGTAATGGAGAAGTGGCTCAATGATGACTGAGGTTTGAGAAAAATATCCCAGATATGACGTTATCATACCTAGAGAATAATGAATTGTTTATACAAAATAACATCACTGGCTGATGAATACAGTGGATACCGATAGTGATTGTCGCTTTAGAGTGGATTTCCCATATCAACGCTTTCTTCCTTCGTTCAATTTTGGTGTGATGAAGTGAGGGAATTGCAAGAAATGAAAAATACCTATGGGATATCCGTAATTTACTTCCATTATTCAGAAGGAACAAATGTCTCAGACTCCTCTAAATCATTTAAAACAAATTCAGCATTTAGACATGTAAATTATGAGCAAGTGTCGTGAAATATTTTATATAAATATAAAATACGCTCTCGTCTATAGTACAAGTGCGCATATCAAGAATTTCCATAGCATTCCTCGGATTGGATAATAGAACATGATGCTTTGTACAGATTGTTTTGATGAATGGAAACCATTTCGTCTTGCGTTTCAAAAGACTTAGACGGAACTCAACACATGAATCCTAAATAAAGTTTGTTAGGAGATACTTAAGACTGAAGAAAGTCGATTAAAGGTATCCAATTCATAGGTCATACACAAAGTTGTTTAATAAAATCCCATGTCGGTTAACGACATTTGAAATCGATACCCAAAATCGATATTGTCAAATAACTTAAAGTCGCTAATAATTCAGAAACCAAAGCAAATATAAGCTTTTGATGTTTAGTGCTTTTTTGATGTCGTCGAAACAATTTGTAAGGGATATCGTAGAATTAACTTGAACTAATCGATAAATTTAACGTAAAATTTTCAAATATATAAAATTAAGGGCGAAATGCGCCCACGATTGAAAAGATGAGTAAGCTGAATAAATATCTTAAATTAGGCATGGTAACATAAGCTTGTTTTAAGGTTTTTGGCTTACTAATTCCAATGCTTTGATTACATGTGTCGAAGGTAATTTTTTTAACTTTGTAGACAAAAATTCTGTGCTCTTATTCCTAGGATTATTTAAAGCTATTGTAGAAAGACAGAAAACAATGATTTGATTCCTAATATTTCTGTTCATTACAACATTCGTTGTGATTCATAGTAGAATTTGAAATTTATTGCCTTAGCTGAAAACTGATAACAAAATTTAAAAAGAACAGTTATTTCGAACAACAACTCAGCCTGAAAATTCCATTAATATTTAATGACAGTAATAAATTGAGAAACGATAATTTCGCGTCAAGTACGAAAACAATTCAGAGATTTGAATGAGAAGAGAGGTTTCGCTTCAGATATATCGTTGTAGCAAATAAAAATTGAAATACCTCTCTCCCGAATATTTTTAGACATAAAACTAAACTTATCACTGTTTTCTTGCAATTCCGCACCTGGAGAAGAATCCAGTAATCCCACTTCTCTGGTTCTCTCCAACTTTCGAAGAGGAATGATGAATGGAAGCTCCATAGTCTCCCTGACACGCTTCATCAGCAGCACAACCTCCCGCACTGTACACGCTAGATAAAGATGCGGATGAGGAAGAGGTCGACGGCAGGGGGCGTGCCGGAGGAAACAAATCTGGAGGGTCCGCCCTCTGTCTATTACCCTTGCGTCGCTCTTCTTCGTCTTCTTCCTCGATTATTTCCAGTCGACCGTTTCGCAAACATCCTGGATGATGCTGAGCCCAAGAAGGAGCAACTCTCTCGCACAAATCAGCCTCTTCTTCATCGGGCAGTGCGGGTTTACACATAGGGATATCATTCTCGCGATCGCCCTTCGCTTCGCTTTCCGTCAACTGAAGCCCTTTGGTGACTGGATTGTAGGCGAGAGAGGGCATGCTTTCCAAAAGCTTAGTAAGCGATATAGGAGTAGAGATACGCTTACAATTACTTGATGGGAGATCTGCATCAACGGCAAGTCTACTACCATCCGCCGCCCTGGGCGATTTGGAATGCTGCGTACTGGATTCTGCAAAATGCCCGCACGAATTATTACCTCTGAGTGATTTTGCAAAATAACTTGTATTATGTTTTTCAGATACATCGATATCATTATCATGTGTTATCCTTTCATGGAACTCCTGTTTCTGTTCATCAGGTACTCCGTTGAGTCGAAAATCACTACTGGAGTTTCTTTTAGAACTCTCGCAGTATATGAATTTATCAGATCCACGCTCCGGCCAAGTTCTAAACCAAGAATTGTTGGGCAAATTTTCATATTTCACCTTACAATAGGCATCGTCGTGTATTTCACCGCACTTCGATGTTGGAGTTAACTTCTCGTCACTAATGGACTTGTTCCTATCGACGCACTTATTATCATCCCCATTTTTAGTATTTTCGAAATTCTTACCTAAGGTTGAATTTCGAGTTTCGTTCGCCGAACCATCGCTTGACACATGAAACAGTAAACCAGGATGCCCCATGCCATTTTTTCTCACCTTTCCAGCTGTGAAATTGTCTGCTGAACATACACTTTTCAACGTTTGTACATCCAAAGATTCTTCAAACTGAACTTCTCCTGTTGCTACCTCCTGACCCTGATTTTCTTCTTGCACTAGTTGACAAGCTGACCTGGCTTCGACTACAGAAACACAGTTGGCTGTAGACTTTCTATTACATTGCGCTTCCAAAGAAATTCTGTTCATTTCACGTCACTTTTAATCTGGAAATATTCTTCACGTGAATTTGATGAATCAGAAACTTGCACATATTACAGGCAACAATAATCAACCATTAACAGACATAAACAAAACCTGCTTATATGATACTACGAAACCACTCAGCTATAGAGCTCAACTGTTATGAGCACCACCTACACGGATGAAACTGAATCAAACAAGAAGTAACCAATTTCTCTAACCGCATAGCGATAACAGCGACATAGCGTCATATTGCGACATTAAAGCAAAAGCGAGAGTCGAATTTATCCGAAATATTCTATACAGTATGTTATGCAGGTGTTGAGAAGTTTTAAGTTCCAACATGGCACCTGAGTATGACTCTGCGAATGAAGTGGTTTCGCTTTGAAGATTTTTAATTTTGTTATTACGTACTTTGTGAGCACTTAGTTTAAATTTTCATTTTGTAAATATGTCTCGAGTTGGAATCAACGATCTTTTTGATGAAAACAGGTGCGATTTTGAATGATCTTAATTATGTGCGTAATGACAACTTTTTGAAATATTTATTTTTTCACTCCGATATTAATTTCTTCCCGCAGGTTTCCTTCGGGATGGGAGGCCATAACCCTTATACTATATTTCCCAATCGGGTTAATATTAGTTGTTCTTCGTTTCTTTATGGGCTTTCATATCTACTTAGCAGCATCCATTCTTCCTCAGTTAACTTCAATCAGAAGGTAATCATTAATTCTCACTACTAATAAAATATTTTCAAGCTTAGACGAATTAGAAAAATTTTTATTTTCAGTTTTATCCTTAGAGTAATGAGCTTTGTTCTTGGAGTAGCGGTACGGCAGGAAAACAAAGGTAACCGAGATAAATCGGTGAAAATAATTGTCGCAAATCATTTAACTCCATTTGATCATCTCGCAGTGCATTTAATTGAGGGCTCTGTCACAGTAAGTACGGTTTTATTGAATTTTATTGTTTTATTCTTAAGCTTACTTCTTAAGCAAAGTACAACATCATTTACTATTTCATAATCACAAAACACGGCAATACTTTCTCTTACACTCATGTAGCCTAATACCGGAGGATGGCCAACTGCACTCGGAGAAGTTGTTGGAGTAATTGATCTTGGAGCCAAACAAGGAAATGAGTCACTGATACAAAACGCTGCTAACTTTCTTCAGAAACCATCCTCTGCATCACTCTTCGCTCAACCCGAAGGGGCATCGACTAATGGAAAAAAAGGACTGCTAAAGTAAGTCAATTATTATATATTTGTGTAACAAAAGTTTTTGTTGATCTTTGATGATAAATTTTATCAAATAACATAGATTATCTTATGTTTAACTTTAAATAGTAATTTCTTAAATTTTACCGTTCGAAGGTTCAGTTCCTGGCCTTTTTCATTGGGACCATCATTGACAACTGTACAGCCAGTTGCCCTATCAGTCTGGCGTCCAAGGATTGCTAATGTCACGCCATCACCCCTTGCCTCAAGGCAGTGGGTTGATCTGCTCTGGTTTCTCTTTGTACCTTTTACTTTATTTACTGTGAGGTAAATAGATTGGGTTATCATGCTAATCTCTTACCCCTTAATCACATGGATTTTACATGTTCACTGCAACACTTTTTCCATATTATTTTAAGTTAATTAGTCTGACTTTTAAAGGTATTTATAGTTACAATAGGTGTAAAAAATAGTGGTTTTAAGTTGTCCTATTGATTTATCAAATGTTTTCTGAGATGATTGTTGCTCATCAAGGTACTTGCCATGTGTCCAGAAGAGAGAAGATGAAAATGAGGAAGAGTTTACTGAACGTGTTCAAAACATGATAGCTTCAGCTCTTACTCTAAGTTCTACAAATTTCACAGTTTCTGACAAGGTAATATATTGAATTTTATGCTTTTAATTAAAGTGAATTTGATTTTTATTGATTATATGAATATTTGAAGTTCTTCTCTCTTTCAAATGCATAATTATTTTTGTTATTTTAATTTTTAATTGATCTCTTAAAATTAGGCTTAATTATCTTAGAAATGAAGTAATAATAATTTTGGGGTGACTTACAATGCCTATTTTCTCTATGTCAAGTTTTTCATGAAAAGCTCTCTAATTGTGTTAAAATTTGCATTAGAATTTGAAATTAATGGCTAGATGTAATTTTTGATTGAAGATTAAGAAATACCCTCAGGCATAGTTTAAAAGATTCTTTGTAGCTTGTATAAAATTTTCACTCATATTAGGTATCTGTCTGGATACATCCAAAAGTCCAAGAAAAAGGTGGAAATTGCAACATATTTTTAATGAAATACATTTATTTAAATGAATCTCTTTTTCTAATTCATCGATAAAAGTTGTTATTCCTCATTATTTTACTTTGAAAGACTGCACAATATAAGGGTGCCTCCATGATTGTGGATAATATTTTTATCACAGTAAGTTTAATTTAAGGTTATTTTCAGCCAAAAGTCTTTGGAACAGAAGAAAACTGTAGAATCTTTTTTGTAATAGTATTGCTGAAAATTGTCAATCATTTACTCATTATTTTGACTCTATAGCTGGAACATGAAAAGAGGTATTTGATAGAACTTGAGAGGGCATCAATAATGGCATCCCAGAATACATCTGTCACAACCATCCAAGGGGTTAATGTGAGGAACAGAATGAGGGGTCCTGTACCCATTTCAGCAGAGTTACAAAGAATGGCTCTTCAGGTGAAGGAAGTTCTTCCCCATGTTCCAATAGATGCCATTACCCGTGACCTGGGTGAGTTCTGTAGATTATTTTGTACTATGTATCTATATGTGATCATGCAAATGACCATTGAATTGACTAAATATCAAGAGTAGAAGGAAAAAGATTAGACTGCTGAATGTATTCATAAGTACTTGTATTTTAATTTTAATATTAGACCCACGCATGAAGTTACATTTATAGTTCTGCTTACACTAATTTCAAAAATATTGTGGTTAGCATTAATAACAAACTGAAAAAGAACATTTTCCATTGTTTAAAACCAATGTAATTTTTTAAAATTCACTGTCTAATCGATTGAAATATGATCACGGCTGCTCTGTATTATACATGATAGTAATGTTTATGTTACTATATTGTATTATCCAAGAAAGAATGATGAAAGATGTTAGGGTATGTAAGTTTTATTCTTCATTTATTGTTTTCTCTTATATTTTAAGAGCATAATTAATTATAATTTTGATTAAGCCTAAAAGACTGACTCTGAAAATATTGATCTTTTTACTGCTTTTATAATAGATCTTCAGTGCATTATTTTTTCATCCTGATTCTTTGTCATCGTGTTTTCTTTTGCCAAAATTAAACATTTTAGCATAGTGTATTTTTCAGTTTTTAATTAAAGGCGACTAGACTATATTTGTGTTACATCCATTAAGTTTCCGATGAATTTTAATGCATTATTTTGAAAGTTAATTTTACTATCAGTGATTTTTCATTAGAAAGGTTTGCATTCACTAAAAGTTTTGCACACAATATAGCTATAAATGTAACTAAAGCTTCCTATTAAAGTCTGATTATCCATGTAGAATGGAAATTCATCCAGAAATTTTGAATAGAATAATTCAACCTATGAATCTTTAGAGCTATAACTTTCAAATTTGTATTTGGATGTTTTGGAGGTAGGGATTGGTTACAGACATTAATGGAATATCTCGAGACATTTAATTCTTCATCCTATATAATACTTTGTCTCTGGTTTTTTGTAGTCTTATTTTTAGGCTTTTTTCCCTAAAAACTGGTCTTGATGCTTTTTGTTGTCTTATAGGGAATTTAACAAATAAGTTTGATGGGATCATACTTTTTCCCACAGATGTATTTCATATCACAGGTTTCAGTGAGTGATCGCCATCATCACCTGATCATAGTGATCACTCACAGAAACCACAAATTCTATAGAACTATGCCTTCCTCTGTTGAATTTGTTCTAGGAAATTAAATTCTAACCCTAAAGGGAATTTTAGAGGAAACAAAACAAATGATAGTTTGATAGATAAGTCAAGGCTATATGGAGAATGAGGTAAAACTTCCCAGCTATAGTTCAACAATGAGTAATATGTGTACATGCATAAGGCATTCCTCTAGTTCTTGTACAGGTTTGTAAACAGTGCAGATTTTCTGTTTCTTTAAGATACTAGCAATCTTGTTGGAAACAGTAGAGATGTAGGGAAATTTTTCCAAACATCCTAATAAATGATAAATATATAAATAAATAAATTTCTTATTTCGTCACTTTTTTCTAGTTTATGCCTTTATTTGGTAATTGAACATGCTCAATATTTTATTGCATCTCTATTTATTGTATTTTGAAACAGTTGGATTATTAGCATATCTCAGAATTTTACTGGTTTTATCATATGCCTGGAAAGTTGAATATTCCAGATTCAAAACCTGACTCTTGCAGTATCCAAAATTGGGTGTTTTTATTCAATTTTTCTTTGGAAATCGATATACTCTTGAAACCATACTATTTATTTATGAAAAATTTCTAATCATGTTTGAGATGATGATACGTTTATTGCAAATTTTAATTACCATATTTGACGGCATATAAGACGCACCCTCATTAAGTTGGCCACTCACAGGGAAAAAAGTTGTAATAGTCCGTGCGACGGCACGGTACCAAAATAACATAATAACTTACTACTGCTCTGTTTCCATGCACCTTAATTTAACACTCCTAGTTTATACTGAATGGTGCCGCTTAATCTCTTGTTTCCTTTAGTTATTTTCCGAGGGTATTTTTTTAAACAAATAGTTTTAAGTACCGATAGCTATACCTTCACGAATAAGACGCGGGCAAATTTTTTGAGGTCTAATTTAGGAAAAAAGATGCGTCTTATATGCCGTCAAGTACGGTTCTTGATGGCTTTTATAAACTCATTTTATAAGATGATCATTATTATTCATCTCTTTTTAGCAAGGTCTAGAAGTGTAGATGTGACTATAGCAAACATCCTTGAAGGTCAAGTAGCTTTCCAGGCTGAACCTGTGCAAACAGCTGCAACAACTTCAATGCCACTATGGAAACCAGAGACTTCTTTATCTTCTACCCTTGGAAGTAGTCCATCTTCAAGTGTATCAACTCTGGTGAGTTCAAAATTTCTTTTAATTATACAATGGATTCAACTGAACCATTTTTACAGGAAATGTAGTTCAAGTATGAATTAAATACAATGGTACCTTGAGATAAAAATGTAATGCGTACTATGTCCTTGTAAGAACCTCATCAGTCAATATATATACAGAGTCAATTTTCCCAAAGGAAGCACCAGATGGATATTTTGATTAGTAATAAGCACCTATTGTATCAAGCAAACTTGGATTTGCTTATGTATGGATGATAAAGAATGTCATCATCACTGATAATTGTATCTTCAGATTGGTTGACTGCAGTCCTCCTTCCCCTTCCATCTATTACTGACTCTGCTACTTCCTGATATATCTTTTTTCTTATTTTCCTATTCATTTGTTTAATATATAATTTACTTTGCAAATGTTAGTTATAGAGTTGATTATTGCAAATTCCTTTCAACCTTAAGTCAGACTAAAAATTTATAGCACTTGAATAATCTAATATTTAATAAATGATAAGTTAAAATTTCACCATAGTTTTACTATTAAATTTGCTTCATCCTGCCTTCTTATATATAAACCACAGAGTCTTATTTTCTAAAATTTTGGTTGTTGTTACAAATATTATGAATGATTGAAAATTGAGCTATTAAAATGTTATTACTTAGTGCCTGAAAATTTTTCTTTCTTGTGAACCGTAAATGTTGTATGGTTATATTGAATTTCCAAGTCTGTAACTCTTATATCTTGATCATGTTTTCTACTATCTCATACTTTCTTTCCATTTGTATATTTCTCATTTTCTGTTTATTTCTCTTATTTTCTTAGGAATCATATGTGAATTAAAGATATTCAAGTTTCAATGAAAATTTAAAAATTAAATTAACATGACATAGATACCCCTCCTGCAAAGTGAACACCTGATTTGAACTTCAAACAATTGCAAATATAAGCTGTGGCTCACAATTCCAACTGACTGTGAATTCATTAAGGCTGTGAAATCATTATATATCTCAGACAATAACGGATTTTAGTGAGAGCTTGTGTCTCATAAATTTGGGTCTTATTTGAACTCAATACTATCTTAAGATGCCATTGTAAAGAATGACTTTGATTACAAAATCATAAATTTAGAAGCTAACTTTTGTGAATCATATGTTAACTTCTTACTTTTTACTATTGCTAATGAATTTTGTTTAATAGGTTTATTTTATATCTTTGACCAAGACTTACTATTTTATTTTAGTGATATTCCCAATGAAAATTGTTAGCCTAAAGCCTTTGAATAGATAAATTCATGTGAATGAGGCATTTGCAAATCAGAATTTGTATGGTAGATTTTCTTGAAGTATTGTTTATAACAGTTTCTCTAAATTTCATTCAAAATTCAGCAGTCATCATCCTTGGACACATCAGCCCCTACTTTTCCAAAAACAGCTTCAGAAAGGATGCTTTCCTTTCAGCAGAGAAAGGATAGATTGATTGAAAATGCAAGGAGGCGATACATAGAGAAGAATGGACTCAAAATAGCTGGCTATAATTGCTGATCATTTGCATGTCATTTCAAGGAAATTAAAACTGATGCACTCCAGGCATTTATTAAATTTTTAAATTATTGTTCTCATAGAATATCATTTACATGATAATCATTATTAATTGTATGATATTTTATCCCAATGCATTATAAGGTAATTTTACATATTACCCATTTACGTTGTCATAAGTTTTTGTCAACTCTCAATGCAAAGCTTTTTGAATAGAAGAAATGGCATTAGGCTATTTGTTTGAGTGTGATCAAGTTAATGATGGAGAAAATTTCAATGTCGATAAAAATTGTGAGAAATCTGGAATATCTTCAAGGGTGGTATATAATCCAGTTAAAACACTGTAGAAAGTTAATGTAAGATATATAGTCTTTTGCAAAATGAAGTTGAAAGAGATTTATAAATACCCTATTCATCTTGTGAAAGTTTATGGTATCCCTTTTTATGTGCAAATATTATTTAAAATACTGTAGTTACTATGTTATTCACAAAAAGAGGTCAAAATAAAATACTCCTTGCATATTGTTCCTAAATTTGACCTTTCACTCTATTTCTGATTCCCAAAAATAATACTATGAATAACAGGATTATCTATAGCTTTTTGGTGTAGACCAAAATGTATAGACAACTATTTTACATTCTGGAAACTGTGTTCTGTAATTTTTACTGAAGGCTGATTAGATTTTATATTTTATTTTGAATTGTCTTTAATTTTAATGTTTTCTCTGCAGCTATACCTCTTATTTCAGTATAACCAAAGTTTGATCAATGATAAAGAGCAAATTACTGGCTTATGTCTGAAGAATAATTATGTTCTAGAAGTAACCTTTATTTGGAGTGAATAAATTTGATTGAGGCTAGCTTAAACAGATATATATTTCAGGTTAATAGCTGGCATTACATTATTGCTGGAACAGATATTTGCTCATACATAAGATTTATAGGTTTCCATTATCCTGGCGAATATGGATATATATATGAATATAATATAATACTATTTATGTTGAACTTCACCCTAAGCAAAATGTAAACTTTTGTTCCATGGAAAACGATAATTGACATCCGCAAATTATGGTTGAATGATTATGTTACTACTTCTTAATCATCTTTTTAAAATTATAATTGGTATTTATTAGATTAAAAATAATGAAAAAGATGTATCGAACTCAAAAAATTTTTATAGATTAAGTTGAAGTTTATTGACCCAGGAAGATTAAAAGGCAATTTAAAGGGAAAATTTTTGTCTACTGCTTGCAATTTGAAAACTGGAAGTTAGATAATTTTCATTTGTTTGCCAGCAAAGAGAAATTAGGATTGAAATTTGAAATTTAATTTAGAATTAATTTTAGGGTTCAACTTGATATGATATTGACAATTATATGTAAAACCTCGGAAGACTATTCAAATGCAAGTTGTGCATTCTTGGAAATAATAAAAATTCTAAAATATAGTAGTTCATATACATTTTAAATTAAGTAAAGAGAAAGCATTTTTATGAAAAATATTCCTCAAGTTTATATATCATTTGGATTCCATACCCCAGCAATATTGTTTTCCAAAGATAATGTTGTGCAGTATTTCGTATTGAGGTTCGAGTGATACATTCCTTCTTTGATATAGTTTTTTCTTCACCAGGGTCAGTTTTATTATTTACTCATAATTTGTAACTACTTTAGAAATTTGAACTAATCCTTTGCTTAAATAAACAACTTGTTAAGATGTGTATGATCAACAGACATATATAACTGATGGTGTAAAAGAATGAAATTTAAGTGTAAGGTAAATTATGTATAAGAACAAGCTCAAATAACTCCTATTTCAACACAAAAATATATCTTAGTAAGTTACCATAAAATCAGGGATGGGTTACAATTTAAAATTTATCTTCTTATAATTTAACTATGCCATTAGGTTTGATGATCAAATTACTTATTATTCCAATCTTTTCAAGAACGCACTACCAAACAAATTAAACCAGGCATTTATGAAATATAAGGTATTATTTAAAAATTATTAATTTTCTGTTGTTCAATTCTCTTTATTTTCTGTATAATGTGGTGGTATTATCTCATAATACACTATATCAATGAAATCTTAGCAAGCTATTAAAAGAAACTTCTCATTTTATCAATTATGAGCAGCTACTTTTGGATTTTATCTTGAAGAGTTTCACTCGTATCAACTACACCTTAATTTGGATATAATGCCCATACAACCTATATCGTGTTCTGTATTCCAATTGCCATTATTCTGTAAATATATAAATCATACATAAATGAATGAACGCACAAAGTTTATGTAAATTGAATTACATATCCATGCATCCAGTTAAATGATTTT
Source organism: Pantala flavescens (assembly GCA_020796165.1). Taxonomy (NCBI): domain Eukaryota; kingdom Metazoa; phylum Arthropoda; class Insecta; order Odonata; family Libellulidae; genus Pantala; species Pantala flavescens. Next base: position 21,661,222 of record CM036882.1, read on the forward strand.
GTTTTTTTTTTAATTATATCATTTGATTTGAAAACTGGATAAATTAAATATTGTAAGAAAAAATTTTACTTTTAGAAACCTTTAATCTCCTTCAGTTATTTTGTTGATCATTTCAATGGTTCCTATTTTATGGTTAACTATTTGCAATTTGAATAAAGACAGAAATACTGAAGTTTCACAGAATATTAAGTAAAACTTATCCACTCCTACATTTTGCCATAAAAATCCCTCATGAGTTTTGTACTTTAAAGATACCCTGTCATATTCTTGGTTCAACTAAATATTATGAAAGGTCTTTAAATTTACATAGATACTTCCTGTGGGCCAGGAAAGATACTTTTTGAGAAAGAAGACCTCTAAATAAATCTTAAATGTAACCTATGAGAATATTTTCTTTCTTTCTGAATAATCAGTCATCAATAATCACATACCCATAGTTAAGATCATGTGAAATCAAGCAAGAAAATACAAGAAAGTTTAATTAAAAATGTTGATGTTTATTGAATAAATGTATAAAATCATTATAAATTACAGGATTTTGGAAAAGAGTATGATACTGTCATGAAGCATCATTGACAATGAAGACTTTGAATAAATACTTTTAACCTTATGCATTGTCAACTGGACTATAGCTTTAAAAATGTTAACACAAATTATTGTAACAAAATAAACAAGAAAATAAATTTATTATGAAGCAAAAGCCATGAATAAATCAGTCATTAATATGCCTCTGGTGGCAGCAATACTATAAATTGTATCTTAATACTCTGCTAAGTCCTGCTATAACAGTACATGTTTAATATAAAGTATCAAGAAATTTTAACATAAATTTACAACAATATTATATACCAGGAATTCCAAGGAAAAATTTGTGCATATTAGTAACTTTGCTTAAAATGTCACCATATTAGCACAAACTCTCTACAACTGAGTGACATGGTTATAAGTGAAGAATGGTCTTAAAGACAATATACAACCACCTTAGTTAACTCTGAAACATTGTAGAGATATTCTCATTACTTGAACTTTCTCTTCAGCAAAGTACAGAATTTTGGGAGAGTAAGGGACTTCCATGAATTCCACTGCATGGATTTATCACAGTAAATAATACCAAACAACTAAGCCATAACTGTGAACAATTACATTCATTTCCCTTTCTGATTGTTCATATACAAATGTAGCACACATTGAATTCAATAAATAGTTCTATCAATGGTAAATATTCAGCTAAAAAGGCTACAAACAGCCTCCACATAAACTTACAATGATAAACATAATTATCATTATCACAATAAGGAATATTTAGTATATGGAAAAATGTAGAAATTAAAAGGTAACACAGAGTAATTCAGAGATAACTAAGAAATGAAGCATAAAATTACTAAAAAGTAAAAATTCAATGGAATTAAGACTCATGCTTCCAAAAAAATTGCAAACACTACCATATTGAGTTGAAATGAAAGTCCTGGTCTTCTTTTTCAATCAGAAAAGAGAAATACATAATAATCAATCAATTCAATGTCTGTCAATTTCTAATAAAATTAGACCTTAAAAATAATGGTTTATGAAATCATTCAATGTATTTGAATTATTTTCAGTACATAATAAAATAATATACTGAATTAAAATGAAGAAATTAACTACATGATTTCATAACAGTTCTAAAAAACTGTTACAGTGGACTTGCATTGCGCAGGAAAAATACTAAGCAAATTAGCACCGATTAAAAAATATTTACCCTAATGACTAAGTAAAAATTTTACATTAAATTATACACTTTAAAACAACATTGAGAACTTTAGTAGGATGGACATCATTCATAAAGTAAATTAATATATCAGAAAATGTCAACATTTGAATTGTTGAACACTCCCTTTACTTCCAAAATCAATTATAACTTTAAACATTTTAAGGGCTTACTTACAGCCATACAAGCACAAAATATGAAGTACAAATATAATAAAGAAGGCTACATAACAGAAACAAACAAAACAATTCAAATATATGAGCACCAAAGAGTATCAAACTTTTATACAGCACAGTTTTCCATTGAACATGTCATTTCAGAAAATTAAATTTCAGAAAGTAAGTGCAAATAAAAAATATCTGGTAAAGAAATCAATGAATAATAATGTAATTAACATAGGCTATATATGGTACATAGAACAATCAACTTAAATTTAATTAAGAAGTTCCACATAATTAGCAGGAAAGAGACCAAAAGATCCATCAGGTCCAACTCCCTGCCACCAACCTTCATCAATCTGATCTATGTTTGTGATTATATCATTAGGGTCAAATGATATTTCTGTAGCATCCGCTGGAATATAATATTAGAATATTAAGAGACAAGATATATATAATATTAATGGACTAGTAATAATATTAAGACGAGAATTTTCCTTTTTTAGAAAATCTCTTTCATCACCTTACCAATCCAACCTGTTTTATAAAAATTTCTTTTAATTATGAAGTATTTAAAGTAAAATATTATGGAATAAGTTTAAAGTAATTTTCCACAAATCCTGTTCATCATCAGGTTATAAACTTCAATCTAGAAATATTTTCAAATTAGGATACAATCACAGAAAAAAAGAGGAATGCATGCCTTATATACAGCGGGTAAGTACCAGGTGGAGATAAAGGAGACAATTTGTTCACTGCAGGGGAAGGACAGATGCTCCCCACTGAGCAATAACTAAGAGCAGTAGAAACTCAATCACTAAGTATAATTAGTTTCTGGATCTTACAATTAATGGATATTTCTAGTTCCAAAAATGTCTATTTCTGATTACCCTAGAAGTTGGTTATTTAAGTTTTAATTAATATTGAAAGCATCCATAATTGTTTACCTGCTTGATAATCATACAATGCCCTTGCTGTAAGGCCATAATCGACATTTGCAACAGCATCATCCAGCATCCCATTACTAAACTGCGTGGAGTCTGCTTCCTGTCCCTCTGTTGTTGGCCTGGCATCCACAACATCTTCACTAACATTTTGTACCTGAGGCAGAGCAGAAGATGCTGATGGAGCTTCAAGTGGAACAGAAGCACTATCCTCAGAGGCAAGCTGATGATAAGGTGATTCACCCGGAACAACTGCAGGTGTTCCTTGGCCCTGCTCCCTTAAAAGGGCACCCACTGGATCTCGAATCTCAGGGCCAGCCTCCAAAGGAGGAGCTTCAGATAATTAGGAAGGAAATTTGAGTTATGAGAAATCTAACTTTCAACAGAAGCTTTTAACTCTAAATTGAGGATAAACTATAACAAAAAGCAAATAATCAAAAAAATTCTTACTTCATTACTTAAGAATCATACTCTTTGTCTTTACCTTATCTTACACTCTAGATAATTTTCAAATAACACATAATCATTTTTTTGCAAAATAAATATTTGGAAATAACATTTCAAATGGTTTCCATGAGTGTGACAATTTCTGCAACATTTGATTGATAAGTAGTAATATTCACAGTATTAGCAGAAAATTGATAAATATTGAACTTACTTTCCCAATCCTGTTCTTCCTCGACCTCCTCAACATTCCCTGCTTGTTTCTCAGTAATGGAGACTTCTGATACACCCTGAGAATTAACTTCTGATGAAGAACTAGAAGCCTCTCCTGTGCAAAAATAATTTGATTCAATTTAATTTAGAAGACCATAAGCCATATTCAACTTTGATAAACAACAAGTAATTGTGACAATAAAAACAAATAAGACAGAACTAGCTGGCTAGAATACTGGGTAAATAAAAAATAAATGACTCATATCATCAACATATTTCTTTTTCTTAATTGAAACAAGAACTAAGCATCTGGATCTAAGCTTACCTTCAATAAGGGGAGGCCAAACCCTCTTTCCAACACTTTTAGAATGAATCTCTTCTGTTGTTCCTGCAACTGGAGGCCAGGTGGGTAAAGATGCTTTACGATGCTGATTAACTGGAAAACTTGATGGCTGTTCTGCACTCATATTTGATGTTGAGTCAAAAGATGAAGAAGAGGCTAATGATGGCAGACGTTGAGTGCTACTATTTGGTATACTTTGAAGTCTTCCAGGCAAAATACGTGACTGCATCTGGCCAGCTGAAGTATTTTGTTCAAAAATTGCACGAGCATCTATGGTTCGCTTTGAAATTACAGCTTGTGCCTCCTAATTCATATCAGATTTAAATGATGAAAGCAATATAATTTACATAAAATCACACAAAATTCAGAAATTGAATTTACAGTAGACAATATTAAACCCTAGAAAAGGAAATTCAAGAAAGATATTTTTACACTTCTAATGACTTGAATTATTTTCATTTTAGTTACTTATTTCTATTTAATAACTATCCATCATGCAACATCTCACTCCCTCTTCTTCCTCTATCATCAAAATAATCAATATGTTAGTATTAGTAGTTGAGAATTTCGCTGCCTGAAGTTTAAAGTTATGATTTCTGCTTTAATCACTTCCCTGACGCATTATTTTAAAAATTTGATCCATAAAACGTCATATTTTTTATTATCAATATTATTCATTAGTCATTAATTTAAGATGAATTTCCTCTTTGATTCAAGAAACATATGTTTTCTATTACTTGTTGCTACAAAATGAATTAAATTTGGGTTGCGGCTTAGTTATATTCATTCAAGGTTAAAATAAGATAATTTCAACAATATACCCAAGATAACCTGAGTATTCCATCCACAAACAGCATCTGGCATTTAAAAAATGGCTACTTTGAGCTGACTAGTATACTTGCATTGAACACGATCAAAGATGAAAATTTCGGGTAGGAAGAGTATAGTCATCTATGACAGAAAAAGGAATCACCTATCAGGACGAGTATACTCTTCGGCGTAAGGAAATCGGTTTATTAAAAAAATATAAATAACACCATATGAAATTAACAATAATTGAATAAACAACCAAAATCATAACAGTGAATCTAATTAGTAGGCCACAGAGGATAATCTCAAAGCAAAAAAAAAATTAAATATAATAACACACACAATATTCTGTATATGCCTGATTACGAGTTGCACTCATGTACAATACACAGGAGAAATATCAAGCAAATTTGGAGAATTAAGAATAGTTCAAATATGAGACACACGTCATTTGACCTTTTTGCCAGTGAAGATTTCAATTTACCATTTATATAAGCAGTGGTTTAATATAGAAATGGAAACAAAAAAAATTCTGAACTTGAAGTCAAATTAATTTGATTATAGATATTATAATACAGTCTCTTTCAGTCAAAAACCTCATAATGAAACTCAATTAAAATTACGCTCCAACATGTTAAATGATTAACCAATTCAAATATAATAAAATAAATGAAAAATCTACATACATACAAAGAGATAGTAAATAGAAAGCATTGAAAGAAAAGAAGGGTCAACCTGACTTCGCTGTCTTCTGAGTATTTCACTTCTTGCTTTTCTTTCTCTTTCATCTCTTTCTGTCTCCTCAATATCTTTTTCCCACTCACGAGATACATTCTCCTGATGATTCTCTGCGTTTTTTTCCGCTTCCCTCAGTTGTACAATTGTACGCGACCTCTCTTTGATTTTCTCCTCCCTTTGCAATGCCTCCGCCACCTTTATATTATGACAATAAACTGTTAGTTATAACCATATATTTTAATCCAACAAGGCATCTTATTCTGTCTAATAAACATTCAATATATTTGTCAAAGTAAATTTTCTTACATACTTTAATTTCTAAATCAGTTAGATAAGGAACATTTATATCATCCTCATAACCTAAAGAGGACAAGGAAAATTGTGTTCTTGATTTATTTACATTAAAAATTTATTAATATTTCACAGCTCAAACAGAAAATAAATTAGTTAACAGTTTTGATTGTGCTTATATCAAAGCTTTCTGAGACAATTAAAATATAGTATTTTAATGATAGGGCTTGCTTGTAAGGAGGATATAAGGGAAAATTTCAACAGATTTTGAATGCAGGAGAGTGAAAGTATGTCTCAGTAGAGAAATCTGAAAAGAATGTGGACCCTGAGTATTATAATGCAGAAATCAATAGACTAAAAAAGAAAATCTTACACAAAATACAGAAAATCAGCAAACATCATAACAGCAAATTTGGGGAAGTAATTAAATTCCAAAACAGTAGAAAAATACCTCTGGCAAATTCGGCCCAATTCCATAAAAAATTCCATGGCATGCTCATGGCTGATATATATATACATACAAACAAACATTCACATATATATCATCATCATCATTATCAGCTGTTTTCAATCTGACATTGGATGTAGGCCCAAGCATTTTCAAATTTTCCCTATTTTGAGCCTCTCTTTGCCACATTACTCCTAGGTATTTGATAACATCTCTGTTCCATCGATATTTCTTTGGTCCATTCCATTGGTCTCTTCATATCTCTTGGTATCCAGTTGAGTATTGCATAAGTCCAACGGTTGTTGTTTTTTCTTGCCACATGTCCTGCCCGCATCCATTTTAAGGACTTTATTTTCTACATGTCTGTAACTCCCGTCACCTTCCCCACCCATACGTTATGCTTCCTGTCTCTTCTTGTGATCCCAAGCATACAGCATTCCATACTTATTTGTGAGGTCCGGAGTTGCTGAGTTATTGCTGCATTTAGAACCCATGTCTCACTTCTGTGTGTTAAAACAGGTAGAATGATTTGATTGAAGGCATTCTTTTTCAGTTCAATCAATATTCTATAGGATTCTATTTTTTTCCTGATGATTTTTGTCTGAGGTACATTTATTCTAGGCACACTTCCAGGGTGGTTTCTTCAAAGCTAATTGGCATTTGCTTTGCAAAGGAATCATACATTACCTTTATTTTGCAGAAGTTTATCATGAGTCCTGTCTTCTGTCCTGTCATATTTAGCTCTTGAAGCCCTGAAGACAATTCCTCTTTATTGGTGGAGAAAAGAACAATAACATCTGCAAAACACAGATGACTTATACATTCTCTGTTTACCCACAGGTCCTTTTTCTCCCAGGCTAATGTTCTGTAGATTTCTTCAAGAACCCTCAAAAGAATGTGTGAAAGGCAATCACCCTGTCTAACTCCTTTTCCGATCTCAAATACTTCAGTTTCTTCATGTAACATTACTGAAGCAGTGGCATTATTATAGATGTTACAGAGGAGATGAATGTATTCTTTTTCTACCCCTTGTCTCTCTAGGGCTTGTAGTATGAAGAAGGTACTTACAGAATCAAAAGCCTATGCATAGTTCACTAAACACAGTAGTAATGGAATCTCATATTCATTTGTACTGTTGATAATTTCCAGTAGCGTATGGATATGGTCCATTGTACTGTAAAAAGTTCTGTTTCTGCAAATTTAAAATATTCTGCCAATACTCCGTCTGTTTGTCTGTTCTTCATCCTTTTTATAGCTGCAGTTACTTCTTCTTGTAGACTGAAGTGTGTGTTTGTATATATATCCCCAAAGAAGATATACACTATGGATAACTACTAATACTATAAACTACTACACCAAGACAAGACAGAGCAGGTGTTGTGTTGCACAAGTGGAGGTTATCATCGTGAAGGCTTATGGAAATCTCCATTATGTAATAAGGAACCTAAAACATAGTGGAAAGGGTGTCAGGGAAAACTTCTGAAGCACACAATAGACAAAATGTAGAAAATGCAACTAATGTTTGGGATCCTCACTAAACAGGTCTTAAGATGTCCAGAGGAAAGCAGCTTGAAATATTCTTAATATTCATATATGCATATGTTGTGATGTAGTCTATTAATTAGTATATTGTCTACAGAGGGTTTCCCTCCTGTATTGGAGTAAATTTCAGGCTATCTATTCTAAAATATATTATGTTTAACCCCAGTGTTGCCACCTGGCCAGGTCTTATACTAGAGAATAATTAATGATTGAATAGCAACATCATCAATACCTCTCTTTGTTGTCTTTCATCTTCTATTTTCCTCCTTTCTTCATCCCTCCGCTTCCTCTCTTCTGCCTGTCTCTGTTTCTCCTCCATCTCTTCCTTTTCCCAAAATTTATCTCTTTCCCTTGAGTTGATCTCTTGAGTAGGAATCACCCTTTTATAGGTGGTGCCCTAATAAAAGTGAATTCACATTATTTCCATTAAAGCAACATGATATAAGTTAATCATATGAAGACCATGATACATCCATAATAACATCAGTGATTTGAGGCTGTTTACCAGAAATTTGACAATCTCAATAACCAAAACTCCTCCAATGGCTATTTTACAAAAATAGTTCAATAAGTTAAAATTATAGTTTTAGGTGCTTATAGAGGTAAAATAGTCCATTTGATAATTGCAGCATTCTTATATAAAAACCTTTAACTTTTCAGGAAGATTTTTTTTTAATCATCAAAAATTGGGTCAATGGATTGGATGGGGAAGTCTGAATATGGGGCACCCTAGGATTGAACCCAAGATAGGTAGGGTCTGATTCCCAATTTCGTTCCGATCAGGTAATGGAGACCATTGTGTTAAAAAATGCCACACCTATGGCACCAGTAATTTAGGCTGGACATCGTATACTATATTCTTAAAGTAGCTATGTATAATAGATGTAAGCTTGCATGTATGTATCTATTCTTTTAAAAAAGAGTATAAAAACACCCTCTCCAGTTTTCTAAAATAGTAAAGGCATCCATTAAACTTGAAGAGATTTATAATGAATATAAGATGCATCAATTCTCTATTCAACATAGTGATTGTTACAGATCCCCAAGCAAATGTAAAACTGATTTGAAAATGAATGAAGATTTAATCTTAGGTTAAATGTGCTATAAATTATAACATGCATATTAGATATTCTAAACACTATTATGGAAATGTAATAATGAAATTGCCATTATGCCATTGATAACACAATACTTTTATTAAATAATATATATAATATAATAATTACATATGATTTATATAAATCTTTTTGTGGTGAGAGATTGAATTTTAAGCATGAGATATAGCCTTGTTCGAGAGAATAAATTGAATATTTTATGAAAGGGCTTCTACATCACAGATTAATTCTTTCAACAGAAATGATTAATATAATATCAATTAATTAATAATGAAACCTCAATAAAAATGAAACAAAAAATAAATACACAATAGTGTGTTCTATCTTCCTATCTGGCAATATGAAAATTTTATGGGGAATCAATACACAAACTGCCTTAAGGATCAACCTAGCTTGTCACCCATCTTCTTTTAAGGAAAATTTGCTATATCAATGGATAAAATTAAGATTTATAGTTTATTTATTATAGCTATTGAAATTGCTCTTGAAAATGCTCTTATCCTATCAAACAAACTTCTAGTTATTCTTATATTGTTCTTTGTATCAAATGAGAACATAAAAGTCACATCAGACTACTACTAGAGTGAAAATATCTTGGTGAAAAATAATTTTAGTAGTATGTAAACCTCTAAAAAAACTTGACCATGCTTTTCAATCGACTTTTGTTTCTTGTGTTACAAAGAACTTGTCACAATAGAAAGCAAGATGAATGTTGTTATTTCCATTAAAATTTTTTTGGCACAATATTTTGAATAGAACTTTAGTTTTTAACTTATATATGTGAGAGAGTAAGGATTCAAGCTTAGATTGTTAATCATTATTTCTTTAATGAGTAAAAGTTCATTACTTACAGCAAAGTCACCAAACTAAAAGTCATTGCATTAGTTTGTTTTTAATTAAGTTTGATGTTCCATGCATTTCTTATGACAGTATTCTTTCTACCTGGATATCACTAAGAACAATCTATATCAAAATTGTTTATCTTTTGAATGAGAATCATAGTATTTGAAAACTCTCCAAATCTCAAGATAAAATTTTATCCAGAAGGGGTTAAAAATATGCTCTTCTTTTCCAATGCATTTCTTGTTAGATATAGTAAATGACCCCTAGAATCGAGCCATTTTTAGCATACAAATAAAGGTTATCTATACATTTATAGATAAGGCCCTTCCAGAAATTTGCATCTTCTACATAATCTTCAAATATCTATCCCATATATTCTTATGGGAACACTCATGATTAGCTTGGACATCATATATATTTACGTACACACACACAAGTGATAGTTTGCTTGCTTACAATGAGATGGAATGAATGAAATAATGAAAGATTTACACAATTCCATCCTAAATTGATTTCTATTAGGCTTGTATATTTTAGAAAAAGTTTGACTACCATGCATTGCATTCCTTTCAACAGCTATTCTGCCAGCACGTTGAACTAAGGACATACTGCTGAAAGTACATTCTTCATTCACTTAAGCATCATAGTAAAATACATTACAGAAATAACTCAAAATGAGTTCTGATTTTCCTATGCACCCTCTATACTTATATATATATGTTAACAATCTTTGATTGATCTATTTTTCATATTAAGATAGATATAATTTTTTTAATATTTTACCAGCCATCATTGAACCCATTACTCTCTGTAGGAAAACAATAGAAATTTTGTGTAGAAACAAACAGCACCTATAGCCCAGTGAAATTTTACTGTTCTACTTGCTCGGGAAGTATATTTTTTTTAATTGACTCCATACATTCTTACAGGGGATATTCAGACTTTGGGGCCTCCTCAAATCGAACCCATGATAGGTAGGGTCCTCTTCTGATTTTGATCATGGTGTCACTTTTGTCTATCTATTGTATATAGACGCTTCGGGGGGATATAACATATATATATAGGATATTAATGCCAGGCCCAAACCGCTTCGGCCACGGAGTCGCCGATTTTTTTACGTAATGGCCCATTAAATCTCACCTAGGATAAAATCGAAAACCGAACCTACCTATCATGGGTTCTATTCTAGGAGGCCCTAAAAATCGACTTTCCCCCGTAAGAATGCATGGGTTCTTTTTTCAAATAATTTTTAAAAATACTTCCCATTGAGCTAGAAGGATGAGATTTCATGTGGCTATTGCTATTATATATATCTACGGTTTGGGCCTGACATTATATCATACATATATATATCTTTAGAGCTGTTTTGTCACTTGAATAAAAGTCAGACCTTTAAACATTCATCAGTTTCCATTCTAAAGATTACACCTCTTCCCATGCAATCAAACATTGATTTTTAAGAATAAAAAATGAAAAAAAACTAAGCAAACAAATAAACAGTAATTCAACAATTGCAAGACCAGACAAACAAAAAGCAAAAGAAATTTAAAGGGGCCTTGCTAGATTATAAAAAATTAGAATTTAGAAAAAGCATGCATGATAAGCATATCAACTCACCTTAATATTCTTAGGTTTAGGGGGTGGACATAAAATAAGATGAGGGACACCACCACCAGATGATTGACCTTTGAACTAGAATCATCAAGACACAAGATGCTTGGGATTAAAACATAAACTTCATGCAAATAGCAAAGAGGATAAGAGTGGAAAATAAAACAAACAAAAATGGAGCACTTAACTAAGGGCATTCTTTCAATTTAATACTAAACAAATATGTGCAATTTCAAATAAATAAGTAATTGCATGACAATATATACTGATTTGTTTGTTTACCACTGAGTCATTGGGCAATTAAGATCTTGGGATAGGACTGAGATGAAAGAGGCTATGGAAAAATTAATAAAATACAGATAGCTTTAAGACACATTAAAAAGGGAAGAACAAATTCAAAGGGATGGATCAGAAACTTTGGCTATTCAAATCAGAAAATAGCACATGGATTCACCAGAAAAGGAGTTGATAAGCAGATCATTAAAGGAATAAACTTGAAGTTATAACTCAATACTGATGTTTTACAAATTTTATTGGAAAGAATTTTCCAAATCAGCTTACCATATTAAGTAATTTGATTAAAATTTTCTTCCATTAGTTTATAACTCTAATCCCAAAAAGTTATATCATAAAATAAAGAAAGAAACCTCTTCCAAAAACTCAAAAATAAATTTACAAATAATATTTTCAGTTAAACTTAGAATATATTATCCTGCACTCTATTAGTCTTTAAGGATTGACTGAAGAAAAATTCGATGCTTTGAGTAACAATAATCACTCTGTAGAAAGAAAGATAAAGACCTTAAGATCTTTAAATAAGGCATATAATGAAGCCAAAACCATGGAAAATAAGCTTTAAGCATACAGGATCTAACTATCCCAATACAAGGTGACAAAATCGAGCATATGAAAAACTGTTCTAAAGAGCTAAAGAGAGGGAAAAACACTTCTTTGATGTGTTATGAAGAATGAAAATAGGTTTGATTTAGCCTTCTCAAGGCTCAACAGAATTTTACTGGAATCTATCTACATGGTTATATTTTATTACCACTGTAATGGCTACTAGGTATTCACCCATCTGAGGTTTTAGTAGGATAAAAGAAACATTTCCAAATATAACTGATGATAAATTTATATAAAACTCTTCATGCATTATTAAGAACATTAAAAAGAAAAATTATTCTATTTTATAATGCAAAAAAGTTATTCAATAATTATAAATTACAAGAAACTAGGTTACTTACTACAGGTCCACAATCCTGAGATACATCCATTGTATCCCTATCTTTGAAACTGTATGCTGATCCTGTGGACTTGGAAACCTTGTCCATTATGATATCAGGATCAACCTCTTCTTCAGTTCGAGCATTTATTGTCACATGTGCTCCAATAAAAAAGCGAGCAACATCTCTTACGTGATTGGCACAGGTGCCTTTCCTTACCAAAGGAGCTCCTTCTCCTTGCTAGTAGAATTAAAAAGAGTAATCACTTTAATTAATTCATATTCATGCATATTTTTCATGAAAAATATAATTTAAAATTAATTAAATGCCATTAGCAACAAGTGTTAGAAATTAAAAACAACAAATTTCATTAAAAATAAGATGGAAACCTTGGAAATTAAAAAAATACATACACACTCAATTCAAGTCTTTCTAAGTAGTAGTTCTTAAGCATAACAAATGAATTGATACTATTATCAACCTATTCAAGATTCAAATGATATTCTCATTCTTCAATTATATGACATAAAAATGTTATCCATTTCTTTACTTCTTTTGCATTCATTATCAGTGTAACCATAATACAATGCACTATAATAAAGCAAACGGCATAAATTAAATTTTGCAAAGTGAAATTTAATCTATTTATATAAATCGATAAAGAACTTTCATTTCACTGATTGGAATAGAAAAATTCTGTAACACAACAATGAAGAAGATTAATTGGACAAATATTAAAAATTAGTACTTTTTTGTTAGAGAGTACATATAATAGATACAGTATAATGCAAAATAGGATGTTATTACACCCAGACAATTTTTTCAATTTTGCTCAGCCACTAACCGCAACTTCCACAAAACTTCAAATCTGTTAATTTTTTTCATGGCAATAAGATATTTTAAGAACACACAAAGCAATTGGTTTCCAGGGTTGCCACAATTCAGCCATACATCACTTCATTATGAATTATACGTAGCGTAGAATTATTTTTTAAAAATTTCACTCACCCAATTGATCAGGACACATTTAGGAAGGCTAGTCTTTGGATCGATAACTTTGCAAAATGCATACATGATCTTCCCACTGTTGAGATCATCCGTCAATTCTTCGATTCCTCCATCTAGAGTCAAATTTAAAGGTAAAATAATAAATAATTACTTAATTTTAAATCCACCAAATCGTAAGTTATACTTTTAAAAATAATGTAAAAATATCACTCGATCGAATCTACTCACCTCCTTTGCTCACGACTTTCAAATCATTGGTCTGTCCTTCGTAACCGAATAGAGCCCTGTAATTCAAAATAAATGATTATCATTACGCTACCAAAATAATATGATATTTTATTTTATGACTGAATACTAATTGCATTACTTGTGATGGCGAGTCCATAAATGTTTCAGAGGCTAGGAAGCAAAGATAGGATGGATGGTTTCTAAGGAACGCCGAATTCTAACGATCTTAAACAATTACCGATTTACCAAGGAGAGTTCTAAAAGTTAACTACCCACTAAACTTTACTAAATAAGAATATAAAAATATGATGAAACAGAGGCAGAAAGGGTTTTAACCGCCACACCGGCGATTTCGCACAAACGCGATAGTGTTGGACAGAATAAGTAGTGCATACAATAATTGGGAAATAAATCTTGATTTCTTCTCACAATGAAGTGAAGAAATTATATTATTAATTATATATTACTTACCAATTAGTTTTACATTTATCATCAACAACTTCCTTCCAGGCAGACAACAACGTATCTCTGTTCTTCGACAGATTAATAGCCATTTTGTTTCTTGAAAGTAGGGAACAAATTAATTTATTTTTTTGCTACTAATGAAACACAGAAAATTAATTCATACCCCAGGAGACTTTCATTATGTTTCCATTGCGACAACAATAGCCCTACTATTGACACAAGAGAGAGTCTCGTTTATCTGAAAAAATAGAACGCCTGATGATCGTCTATTGCACCTGGACATAGAATAATAGTTGTTGAAATGCCCTATAAGGAGTAGCAGATGTGGTTAATTAACTGATTTTCTGTTAGAGAAAATTACTTTTAAAAATGGCCAAAGAATGGTTGTTTATGAAATGTTTTAATTTATATGCCAAGTTTTCTCTTTTTCCGACACGTATATCGCCAGTCATCTCACAAAAGCGAGTAAAAGAATTTGGAGGGAAAGTTCTAGGTTTGCATTTAAAGATTGTGTTTTATAACCGTGAAATGTCTCAGCAAAAGAATCTTCTAAGCTTTTTCAAACCGATCGCAGAGAAAAGAGTTCATAATGTGCACAATTCCTGTGACGTTAAGGAACCAGCCTCGAAGAAATCTAAAACAGAGAACGAAAATTCAGTATCCACACTGACCACTGATCAAATGAAAAGAATAGAATCTAACCAAATTCAAGCAAAAATAAAGTTACTAAGTAAAAAGCATCCAGCTCTTCATCATGCGATTGGGGAGTCATGGTTTAAGGCGTTAGAGCCCGAATTCAAGAAACCATACTTCGAGAAGGTGGGATGATTACATGTAAAAAATTTGTTACATAAGGTTGAAATAAGTATGTTTCCTTTGTGTCTTATTTAGTTAAGTAAATTGAATATAATTTCACAGCTGAGCCAGTTTTTAGTGAAAGAGCGGTCAATCCACACTATATATCCGCCGGAAGACCAAGTGTGGACTTGGACTAGAGCTTGTGCTTTAGATATGGTGAAGGTCGTTATATTGGGACAAGATCCGTATCACAACCCAAAGCAAGCACACGGTAACAATCGAATTTTTTTCAACGTGGAGATTCTCTCTGGATTATTTCTTAGATGATCTTGTTTTCAGTGATACTTTCTCATTTTTAATTCAAACTTCTTACCGGATAAGTAACTGAAAATGTAATATTTTCATTACATCTCTTGGATTCGTTTCAAATTTTAATACATTACGTATTCAGAAATTATTAATGTCATTAATTTATTACTTAAATGTCTCGGAAATTAATCTAAGAGATTTTTCTCTAGTAAATTCAGAATTTTCGAAAACATTTAGAACAGTCATAACTGGAATTTAATTTAGGATCGTGTAAGGATTGAAAGTCTCAATGAAGTATTAAAATTCTGATTATCACATCTGAAGGTATTATTGCAAGCGATTTAACTACAAAATTTGCTCGAATGTCAAATTTAGTACTCTTATACATATGTCTTGGCTGAAGTCAGTTAAAGAAGTATATGTTTTTTTTGATTAAATATCTTTCATTCCAGGGCTTTGTTTTAGTGTTCAAGTTGGTGTCCAACCACCACCAAGGTAATATTTCTCTTTATCCATCCGTAATTGTTTTGTCTTAAGGGCAGTCATTTTCAAAATTTATTAGTAGTTCTTATGATACCTACATAGTTTTTTGTTTTCAGCCTTCTGAATATGTTCAAAGAGCTGAAAACTGACATTCCAGGGTTTGAGACCCCATCTCATGGTAATCTTATTGGTTGGGCTCGTCAAGGTATGAACCACTCTATAGTAATTATTATATCTCTACGTTTCCTCTAAAATAAGACACTATCATATGTATTTTCCCATAAAGGAAACAAAATTACATATTTTATGACATGTTATATTTTTATTAAGTAAGGATCACCAATCAAAATATAGTCAGAACTATACAATAAACAACAAACAGAAACCTACAAACAAGTATATGCATGAGGGATACCCTTATATTTGGCTCTATGTGTCTAGAAACATGTCATAGCTCTATAAACACACAATTGCAGCCTGAATTTTTTGCGACTCCATTCTTTGGGATCATCCTACTGTAAGCGGTATTGTTGTTTTCTGAGAGAGAGTATACTGCTTTAGGAAGCCATTCAGCCAGTGACATATTGCTTAAAATTTTGGAGATACTTTGAATCTGAATGCCATTCCTGGGGAAAATGCTCTAATATCATCCTTTATCACAAGAGCCTGTGCTTCTCCATCAGCAGTCCATTCACTGATCATGTATTCCACCTCAGGAATGAAAATGTTCCAAATTGAACCACATTTCCATTTCCTCTGTATGTCTATAAATTGACATTTTGAGTATTCTGCTTGCCTCGTTGGACCATTTGGATATCCAATTTCTTTTCTTTGCAGAAAGCTGGAAGATTATTGCTCTGGAAGCCCTTCCTAAATCCTACCTTATAATCAACAGAAATACTTTCTTCTTGTACTTATCTAGGGCTGTATAAACTCATGAAAAGGCAATTTAATGCTGTCAAATTTGACTATAAGAGCTATTTATTATCCAATGAGTTGTGAATACACTGCTAAGGGAACTAGTATGATCTCATGGAGAGATGACCTTGTCATCAGGTCTTTGGATAAGGCTGTGTGTCTTCACTGTTAAGTGCAGATAAGCTTGGCCATGCCCACTGCTATATATTTTATCTAGAGTGTGAATTGTGTTGCATATATACTAGGAAACTGTACTTTGGTTTGCTATATAAGTGGTTTATTTCTGGGAAAATATTATATGTAGACATTGGACTCATCAACTCAATGATTTTGAAATTAAGTTATATTTTTAGTCATCTTCAAACAACTTTTTGTTCAATAATAGTATTTGAGTGATAACTTTTCTATTGTCTATTTTATATAGGATTGATAACATGTCTCTAAAATAACATGTTTTAATTTATCAGGTGTGCTACTACTCAATGCTTGTTTGACAGTTAGAGCCAATCAGCCAAATTCTCATAAAGACCAAGGTTGGGAAGAATTAACAGACTCTGTGATTAAAACCCTGAATGAAAAGTCTTCTGGTCTTGTGTTTCTGTTATGGGGAGCTTATGCTCAGAAAAAGGCTGCATTAGTGAACACAGTAAGTAGATTTTATTAAATTAGATTAACATCTTTAATTTTATTTTTCATCTGATATGATGGTATATACATATCTCAATGAGCGGCGTGCACTCAAATACTGGAAAATAAGGTGTTTTAACGTTTTCTCTAGGGTTTTTTGAAGAGTTATGTTCTTTATAAAGAAAATCTATCTGCAGGCATGAAACCAATGACATGCTTATCGTTTGTAATTAGTATTATAATATATAATATATATAATAATTTTAATATAATATATATAATAATTACCTTTCCTAGTAGTGGCTTCAAGTAAAAAAGTCACCCGTGGAACTTCAAGAGAATCCCTTATTGGGGAAGTAAAGCTTTAAATGTACTCCAAAGAAAAGTGAAAGACATGTATAGTGTGCTAGTTGATAGTGAAAGAGGAGACGAGCACGCACCGTTTGTGCAAAATGTAAGATATGACTTAATGGTGTTTGCTTCCCGCAACACAAGTGCCAGAGGGGAGATATTTCTTAAAATGCAACTTTTGAATAAGCTATCGCGATTTTTTCATTAAAATTTCATATTTTAACAGTAAAAAGATCAAAATATTGACTAAATGTGAAATAATAAACATTTATTTTGATTTTCTTTGGCTAAACTATCATTAAAATGCATATTTTGTATTATTATTTATTAGTTTCCAGATATATACATTTTTATAATATTAAATGAAAGTGTTAATAATTAAATTATAAAAATGATTTTTGATGAATCTATATAATTTTTAAAATTAATGAGGTTGAACTGGACCATAATATTACAATTTTTTAGATTTAGACATAGTTTATTTTTTAAAACTTTTCCAACAAAACTACTAACCTTCTTCCTTTTGAGTCAAGGAGCTATGCAGTGGATTTACTTTTTCTGATGAAAATTTTTACCTATAGCATTGGTTGTCCAAAGTTAATGAATCTCATTGCTGTTGCTGTGCCACCACATAGGTTAAGGAGCATATCTCCATTTCATGAACAGCATTGTTGAGTTAGCCCTATCACATTTTTGCCAATCTCTCGCATGTGGAGAGAAGCAAACTTCTTTATTTTCTGAATGAATTCTGACTTTTTTGTTTCTTGATTTCCTTACTTAGAAGGAAACTTAATCAGTAAGCTTTACATGTTTTAGATATTTCTCCTTTCTTTATGTGCTTAGATATATTTATTGCTATTAATTTACTTTTAGTTGTTGTCTTTTATCCTTTTCTGATTTATTATTGTATTGTATTTTAAAGATAATCATCTTCAATAATCACATCAAAGAATGGTTTTTTTCTGTATATGTTACATAATAATTACTATTCTTACAATCAAAACACTATTTACAATAAACATGGAATTATTCTGAAAAAATAATTTAAAACTTGTGAACAATTAAAACCTGCTATTTAAAGCAGAGAACAGAATCTTTGAATGTTACAAATAACATACGCCATATAATAAAAATGCTGTTAGATACAGAAAATTGAATAATGGACTATGTAATAGTGGATATATTTTTCAGCTGCACTTTTCACCTAAGCTGTAAAAAAAAGTATATTTGCTCTCTGCTCTAAGAAGTTCAAACTTTTCTTCAGCTAAGTAAAAGATGCAGTTTAGAGGCAAAAATAACTGCTAAGTAAATTATTTATTTTTACTTCTCTCCTTCTAAGTAAAACTCTTTGTGGAGAAGGTGCATTCTAGATTAACTTTTGATTGGGAATGGTTCTTTCTTTTTTGCTTTACCTTATAGCAGCTGTGATATTTTTCCCTTGTACCACTTTCAGGATTCAAAATTACTAAGTAGTATAATAGCTTTCAATTCAACTATATAGAAAACAAATTTCCTGATAATAAACACTAAGAAATATGCTTTGTTATCTTCAGGTAATGTTTGTATGTTACACTAAAATTTCAATAATCAGTAAAAAAAGACTATCTTTTATTTTTTGTCTTTCCAGAAAAAGCATCACATTCTCAAAACAGTTCATCCATCTCCTCTATCTGCTTCTCGAGGATTTTTTGGATGCAAGCATTTCTCTAAAGCTAACGATTTATTGAAAGCTCAAAACAAGGCTCCTATTGATTGGGGTAATCTTCCAAGTGAGTGATACTGTTTCAAGATGACGAAAAGAGAAATTTTTTAAGTATGAGTTTAATTCATATTTGTATGAGTTTATAACTTTTGAAATACCTCAAGTACTGAGACCTCTTTTATGTATTTTTACTGTTTTAAGTGAAATGTCATTGATAAAAACTTGTCTAATTACTGTGTAATTGTTATATTTTTAAAGAATGCACAGCAATGTTTATGTATTTGAATCACATTCTATTTATCATAATTTTTTTATAATAAAAATTTTGAAACTATGGAGACCGTTATTTTTATTAGGAACAGCTGTTGATGAAATGATTTTTATTCAGTGTGGTTTCCTTAAGAAATATTTTATCCATAAAGTAATAGTTATGTAATATTTAGATAGGCTTCAACAATCCCAACAATTCTATTTTAGTTAGTCATTGAAATATCATAATCTCTGCAACTGATAATAAGAGGAAGATATGGATGCCAGACTAAAAATTACAAGAAGAGAAATGGCTTGTTCAATAAGTATACAACCAAGTAACAGTAAATGTAAATTTTTTTTCATCAGTTACACACATTAAACACAGGAATATGTATGTATACACACAATATATGTTCCTCTCCTTCAACCCCGTCAAATTCTCTCTCTTTGATTGGTTTATTGTCACCAGTTATTGTTAGTGAATCAGTTGGATCCTACACAATTTTTACATGAGCCACACTGGAATAAAAGGCTGATTATCTAGCAAATACATGGATTTAAGTGTCTGATTCATTGTTCAGAAAAACCATACAACTTCAAACCTATCTGTTGTTGAACAAATCTATTGCTGAATCATGTTACAGAGTTATAGTGAAACATTTAGGAAAATGTAGTAACGAGAAAACGTAATTTTCAACCTAATGCAGTTTGTAATGGGACAAAAGCAATGACGAGCAACTGCTTTTGTACAAATGAGGGCGCTTTTCTTATGAGCAATTCTTGGTTTGGGGTCTATCTATCAATGATAGTCTTTATCTCCTCATGGTTGATGAAAAAAAAAATATTTATAGATTTTTCATTATTTGGAATGGGAAGAAATTGTAAGTTACTTGTCATTTTGTTACTAGGCCTACCAATATTCTCACTCAGTACATACATATAATTGGAGCAAATTAAAGAGAAATAAACTAGCAATAGAATTAGAATCTCAACTATGTAGTATGAGCATTCTCTTAGATAAAAAGTTTTCCAATAGCAATGTGCCAAAATAAAGTATTTTAGTTCCTTTACTATTATTTGATGATCTTTGGGTTTCTAGAGAAATTTCATACCCAGAATTTTAAATTAATGATAAAAGTAAATAATTGGGATTGATGCTATATTTCAATAATCATACTGTAGTTTTATGTATGAGCACATTAAAGCCATCACTAGATATTTTGCATTGGAGGACAAGAGATGTTGAAAGTTTGTATATGTTTGCTACCCAATCATTACATCATTTCAGCATATTTTCATCATTTGATCCATTCTTTATTTATATTTTATGGTATAATGTGAAATCATTAAAATAGTCATTTAAGTGTAAGGAATATGGTATTGAACAGGTAGGCTGTATGACGAGGATAATTCCCGAGGTAGAATGGCTTGAGAAAATGTTCTGCTAGGATAGCTCAACAGACAGAGCACTCAACCGGCAATTGAGAGACCTGGGTTTGATTCCTTGTCCCATAAGACTTTTTTCAAGTCCATTCTACCTTGGGAATAGTCATAAAAGTATAAATCTGTGTTCCACGATCTTCTGGTTTTGCATAATCATATGGTTAAATTATTCTAGCCTTTGATTGGTGTGAAGTTTTGAAGAATGTGTCTCCTCTTTGAAAAATTTCATAACTGGCTTATTCTGTGATCTACTGCAGTGACTGCTTAATTTTCATCCCATCCATAACTTCATTCAGTAGAGCAGGAAAGTATCTCTTCAACTTCTTGAGTGATGTGAACACACAAAAACTGCTTACACCTTGAAATCAATGTGAGGTGTGACTTTGTGGAATGCCATAGTAATAAAAACAACTTTGTAAATTTCTACAGAAAATTGGTATATTCGCGACTGGTTTCGTAATATGAAATTACATCTTCAGGCAAGGAATGGTGTTTTGCTAGGGATTATATAGGTTTGTTGGAGAGGGTAGAGGGAAAGGGAGTCGTGGGTGCATCATGCTTACACCTTTTTTAACTTCATTAATCATCTTCAGCAAACTCAATCTTTTTGTATGCAAATTTTGTATGACCATTTTCATATATATTTTAATATAGCATAATTATGTATGTTTAATCTCTCACAGAGATATCTCTTTAAAATCTTTTTTCAATTTCTCCTGCCATGTATTTGCACACAGTGTTATTGGATCTTATAAATTTTTAGGAATTTTTTAAAAATGACCTCTGATAACTAGTGAGGAAAATGAAAGATGGAGTTAGGATGCAGTATTTGGTAAAACTTGAGTAAGGGAGGGTAATTTCAGATAGATTGTGAATAATCCCACTAGAATTTATTGCACATTTGATATTTCTCTAACAAGCACCAACACTAGTTATAGCATTTTTGAGATCTTATCAGGAAGTACATTGAGTCAGTGTATTTATTTGTATATCTAATATAAGGCATTGGTGATTTTCTTTTGACTATCATAGTAAGTACAGGGTTCATTATAAAAGTAATGCGCATAATTTCATTGTAACGCGACTATCTATTGTTGCGTGCTCGGACCAGTTGGAAAATGAGGTGTGAAGCTGCTCTTTCAAATGAGCCCAATTTCAGCTCGATCCGAGCAGTGAGAGCTGAAGAATGTGTCTTGGCGTGAAGTATGTTTTTATCTTTGTAACACAGCGTATCTCATTTTTAAGGATATATCTAATGGAATAAACGGGCATACATAGAATGTTTTTGTTTTTTCATCATCTCAGTGGATAGGAAATCTTTATGAATTACATATGACTATGGTATGATTTAATTCAAGAGGTCCTGCTATAGTATTGACCTCTAAAACATAGAAGTGAAATGGATTGCAGGCACCCAGCAGGAGGGATAAGGGAAAGTTTAGAGACTTGCTGTCCCTTCTGAAAAGGAACCTTTAATGTTCAGGTGTATTATATGCAATTTGATTCACCTTGTCATAAATAAATTTTAAGCAGAAGTATATTTATGTTTTTAACTATATTTGATTCTCTTCATTAGAGGTATGGTTCCATAGCACCAAAAGTTTTAGCATTTGAGATTTTGTTAGGAATTAGGTACCATGATGAGATGATTTACAGTTATATATCCATGATGATCGAATTGGGTAAATTTGGAAAGAAAGAACAATTTTGAGTCAAAGAGTTACAAAAATCCTAACCATTATCTAAGATATAATGGCAATGCAAGTAACTAACCAACTGTTCCCTAATTGTCTCAAACTCAGCAATTTAATACCTATCTTTAAGTCTAGCATGATTTCAGATATGCCTAACCCATATTAACTCAAAGATGCCTAACCAAATTATTTTAAATCATCATCCTTGTTAGTCCCTTATTTAATCATATAACCATACCCAATCAATATAAATACAGCTATGGATTAAAATCATATTTCGGGTACGTATAATAAATGTTTACAATTTGATGCAGTGTGAATCTTACATGACAGCCTTTAATTCAACAAACATCAATCTCTTATTAGGAAATCTTCATAAGTGGTTCAAAAGTTATCTGAAGGAAAAGAGACAAGTGAAAATTTAATTTTGTATGTCTTGCAAATATTAAGTTACATATGGGTCCCTTGGGATTCCCATCAATTAATACAAAGTTCCAATTTTCCATTATTCGCTGTATATTATATTCGTTATTATATGTCGTTCAACTGAGACTAATATGATTATATATCCGTGTGTTAATTTTCACCCTCTTTTTTCTTGCTTGTTTCATTTTTTTAAAAATCTAAGACTAGATAATGTATGGTATAAAATTATAGTTTTGTGAAAACTTTACCGTTCGACGACAGTATTTCTGTGGGTATTGATTTTTTATGTTATATTTCTATGTACTTCTTTAATTTGTGCATTAATTTGATAGAGTTTATCCCGTAGTTTGAATAAATAATTAAACAGAAACACCAAATCTCTTTCATACATTTTTTTTCGGCGGTTCAACTATCAAAGGTGTTAGTTTACCAATTTATCAGTCGGCCAATTATTACTCCCATGCCTTGTATACAATGTAGTACTAATTTGTAGCATTTTAAACATATAATCAAGCTGATATTATTAGAAATCTATGATGGCCTTATGATGTCAAAGCATCGCTCCTTCAATGACCACGTAATATTAATTTCGTCAAGAGATGTTTACGTGAGAAGAGAGCGTCGGTTGATAAGTTATCTCTGAAAAATCCCGTTATTATCTATTCTGATAGCTCACGTTTCATTCTCACCATCACGTGAGCCAATATCCCGAACTTCTAAAATACGGCACACGTGCTGGATTTCGAAGAAAGCGCCCGTTACGAAAGAATTAGTCATGCTCTACGTTCGTAGGTGACGACGATGGTCTCACAATCAGTTGCTACTTGTTTTCCGCGAAGAAAAAGGGCGGGTAGCGATATCGTCTCTTTATATTTGGAAACAAAATTATTTGTTTTACTTGGAAAGAGCTGGCAGCAAAAGCGTAATATTTAGGTTTAACAACTAAGTTTAAGTGCAACTCAAAGAAATCCTGAACAAAAATAATCACAATATGTGCGAAGGGATCATGAAGTTTATTCTTTTCATCTTTAATCTAGTATGTGCGGTGAGTATCGCGATAGTCTTATCGCAGTTATCAGGGCTCAGTCGCAAAAGTTCGACGACGGTATACGTTTTGGTCTGTTAAAAACTCTTGAGGACTTGCCTTTCACTCAAACCCAAGATGTCTTTAGGAATTTCAATTGTTAAGCTAATTATTTTCATCTTTAACCTCGTAGTATCGGTAAGTATTCCACAGGTTTATCATCTATCTGCCGATCGAAATATGCTCTTTATTGAAATATTGATCGAGGACCGTAAATTATGTTTTTTGATAGCTCTGCCTAAAATTTACGCTATAATGTATACCTAAAGTAACGACATGGGAAGTATTTAACTTTCCTTAATTATTTAGCATTGGAAATGTATATATGTATATGAACTCGAATGAAAATTGGATGTTAGGAAAGCGCGTGCTATGTTAATTACCGAGTCATGGGTTACGAAAGAAGTTTAATCTAACGCGATAGAAGATTATTTGTAATACCAGAGTCTCACTCCGATTTCTATGCTATCCAGTAGTACGGTGATCGGGGTTCCCTTACGAAAATACTGTCTTCATTTTTAGAATCATTATTTTCATTAAAGAACTTATTTGTCATTACTACCTCTGCGTATTTTTTTGAGACGCTGCGTACTTCACCATGAAGTTTGGCAACATCTCGCGGCTCTCCTATCATGATCGTCTTCTTGTCAGCCAACCTGGAATAAAGCAAGGAAATCCCCATTTTCTAAATATCTATACCACCGTCGATAGATAATTATGTTGAATGTTTTAGTTGAAATATCAAACAACTGATGTAAATTTGCTGAGACATCGCAAATCGCTTAACGTTTTGAAAATTCTACTCTGGGCAAAATTAGAGGAAAGCTTTACAATTAGATGTATTTTTCCAAATACTTATCTTACTATATTAGGGCCAGTAAGTATTCTGAACTGTACTGTTTTGAGGTTGTTACTTCTTCAGTCATCATTTATCCGCCTCATCGTGTAATTTTCCGTCCATAGATCATAGAAGTTGTAACAAGTTACGCCTTTAGTTCGACTATCAATCCTAATTGGATGCTACGATGGTCCGCCCATCCCTGTCGTGTGATATAGCGGCATATTGTCCTATTATATCATGTACATTAGTAATCTAACGCAACCTAAGAACTGCCCAAAATAAAGTACGGGCGACCGAAACTGAAAAGTTGAAAATTGTTTGTTATGTGAAACGACGCTTTCATCTTCAAAGTTATCTTTGTTAAACCATTACTAATTGCTTAATCTTAGACATTTATCGTGATTTTCTTTATTGTTGTCAACATCTACATTGTAGGTTAGCGTAAAAGTTCTTCCTATTAAAATCTTCTTAAAACAGAGACATCGATACTAAAAATATTTTAGGTGTCTTCTATTATGAGTTATACTGGTCAACTGCACCCAACATTTATATGACCTCTTATCTTATCACTGTGGTGAAATTCGGACATTTCCTATGCATCAAACTAACTATGGCGCGTTCCAGTTCGACCTATCAGAATGAAAAGCTTACGGGGATATAAAAAACATGTTAAATGCCGTAAATGACCATAGAATTCTTTCCTGAAACCGCTTTAAGAAGAGTTTTTGTTTTTATGGATAGAATTTAAAATCCAATATAAAATGTTTGCGTAGATTGTTCATTGTATCTTCTGAACACTCAAAAGTCATATTAGACTATTTTCCGAGTAACTATATTTAGCAAAAATAATCGAAGTAGCAAGTAACCATTAGAAAATTAGTTCGTGTGGTCCAGTTAATATATCGACTTAAACTTTTTAGGTTACGATGAACTTGTCGCGAGAGAGATTGAGATGAATTTTGTTAATTTCATTTAAGGGTTTTTAAACGATATCTCGAATAGATCTGTAGTTTTGATTTTTATATCAGAGAGTGCAATTCGCTTGGCGTTTCCATTATTAGTAACTATTATTATACCGATACTATTAGTACACCGATACTATTAGTACACCGATACTATTAGTACACCGATACTATTAGTATACCGATACTTCGGATTAATCTGAATAACGTACTTAACTTTAAGTAAGTAGTTCGGGCCTAAAAACTTAAAGGCATATTTTTTATATCCTTTAACTTATCTGAAATATTTATTCATTTGACTTCTTTTATGAATTACTATGAATATGTAGAACATTACATAATTACTTTCCCTAAGTAATTTCATTAACTCATTGAATCAATGTAAGAATTGCAAATTATATATAATTTTATCCTAGATCAATAGGATTAGTAAAGTTAAATAAAAATGAATCGCTACAAGAATTAAATTTTTATGGATTATTTTATATATGTACATTATTATAACTATTATAGACAATTAGGGTAAAAGTATGGCAACTAAAAATCCGTAAAATATAGCCAGTATGAAAATGGAGGTGATTTATATTTATTTGTAAACTCATCTCAATCTTATTCCACTTTACAGTTAGCGGGGTTGGTTCTAATAGTCCTTGGGGCTCTGGTCAAAGTAAAGATGTCCTTTGTGGTAAATGTTCTGGAAGAAAATAAATTATCCATACCTGCTATTACTGTTATTGTGCTTGGGGTAATTATCTTCATCATAGCCTTTTTAGGATGTTGTGGAGCTGCCAAAGAAAGTCATTGCATGCTCATTTCGGTAAGAAATTAAAAACATTTCTTTATTTTTCTCTTCTGGTCTTCATCCAATATCCAAAATTTGGTTATTGAGTGAAGCTCTGATGTAGTCTAATGAGAATTAATAATAGATAAAAGTTCAAGGACATTAAGAATTTTGTTGCTCTTTACTGGGAGAGTGATATTGGGGCTAAACATTATTCAGTAATTCAACTCTAGTAGAGTATCGAAAATGATCTTCTGTTCCGTATTGAAAGACATGAAAATCCATAAAATGTAATGTTGAATGAAATGAAAATACATAATGCTATCATTATGTTATGTTAATTTTAGTTTAATTAATTTAGCAATTAATGCTAAGTTATTGATATATTTGAGGGAATTGCAGGGAGTTGTGGCAATATTCCTTAAAACATAATTCATAGAATAGCAATATTAGAAAGAAAACATGAAAATTACTGACACATTCAAGGCACATCAAGTTCTTATGTCTGAAAAGCAATCAGATTATTAGAGAGTAAGTAGTTGGATTGTAAAGAAGGGTGTAAATGTTTGTAAAATTTGGTATTTGGAATAGAGCAACTTAAATGCAATGTGGTGATCAGTATGTGAATAAATGTGCATAAATAAGATAGGCATGGAATTAGATTTTTACTAAAAATAATTGACAATCTTGCTATAAAAAAGAAAAGAATAATTGACTGAAAATATCTGCCATTAATAATTTTCTAATGATAATATAAAATTAATAATTAAAAAATTATCGTATATAAAATAATGAACTATAAATAATAAAATAAGCTGGAATATCAATTAATATTGTGAGGAGACAAGAATAAAATTATTCAAAATATTCAATGACCTAAAGGAGTAGCATTTATATATATTTTGAATAGAAATTGGACACTGATAAGAAAAAAAGGAAAATATGCTTATGAGTTAATAAATTAAATTTTGGGTTTGGAATTGGTGAATGAAAAAGAAAGAAATTTTTATAGAAACTTTAAAATACTGATGAAGAAATAGGATAGAACATGCTATATAGTAGTTTTACTATCTCATTTAAATAGCTATAATATATTCAGTGGGATTGGTTTGTTTTATTGGAAATCAATGTTATTTGGAATCCGATACCATATATTAGGAGAATATGAGAATGGATAGGGTAGTAATCAAGGAAAGTAGAAAACATTAAATGAGGAAATTTTTTTATAAGATCAGGAAAATATAGCTTCTGCTATATTTGCTAAGAAAGATATATTTATAAGATTCTGATTGAAACCATATTCACATATAAATCGGAAAAGAGCTAATTTTGGAAAATGAGATGAGAAAAGAAAATTCCAACAGAATGAGTCCAATAGTTTTTTGCTGGAAAGTGTTTGAGAAATTTATAAGGAAGATTAAATTAAGGTAGACTGTTAGAAACCTAGATAGAAATGAATTCTAAAGTATAAAAAAACTTAACTATCAGTCTGCTCATTAGCATAAAATTGAAACCACAATTAAAATTTATTAATTCAACTTTTATATTTAATATTATTTTTTATAGATTAAACTGCAATGTTAAAATTTATTAGATCTATTTATGTGATTTGTAGTTAACTGGAGTCAATGCTTCTCTTTTACAGTATTCTGTTATCTTATGTGCTATTTTTATAATAGAGGTAGTGATTGCCTCCTTGGCATTTGTCTATCGCAAAGATGTGGAAGATGCATTTGAAAAGGCTTTGACTGAAGTGTTTGAAAAACCTGGTGACACTGTTGACGAGATTCAAAAAACAGTAAGTGAAAAATGGCGATTATAATTTTTAATTTCTGTTAATTATTATATTGCCCCCTTTAGCAATGTGAAAATTATTTTGCAATAATACTATTTTGAGTTACTCTTAAATCTTTCTTATTTATTCTAAAAAGATCGATTCTTGTTAACTATGGTAATTTGGTAATTTTTATTAGTGTCTTTATGAAAACTGTAGCTAGAATAATTCAGATTAAAATTTCGTAAGGAAAAGGTGATTAAAAATAACTGAATTGATTGAGACTTGGAAGAGACCATCAGATTTCCAGCCTGTAGATCAAGCATATTGTTGATTTGTATAATAGATGTACCATTTAGGCTAATTTCTAAGTATGGAAAATCTGAATAATACATGATCCTTATGTTTTATTTGCCCTTTTCATAGAAAACTATTAAAAGCATATGGCTCTAAAGAAAATATCATTAAATGCATAAAATATTTCTTTTATAAATAAAACTTTTTAATTCATTTACATAGCTTCAGTGTTGTGGTCTTAATGGGCCAGAAAGTACATCAAATCGACCATCATGTTGTGGTAAAGAAGAAGGAGCTTGTGAAATCATCAGTGCATACAAAACAGGCTGCTCTGAGAAGTTCAAGGAATTCATACAATGGAGTGGTAATGTTTTGGGCGGAGTTGCTATAGGTGTTGCTGTTATTGAGGTGAGTTCATTTATATTAGTCCACTATAATTCCAAATAACCTAAGGATATATTCAAATGAAAAGAATAATTCTACATCATGTTGTTAATTTTATTTTCAAAAGTGAATTTCTTTGTCTTTGAATAAGTTAAGCCACATAAACCATATAGATTGTAACATTCAGTATATTATTAATTATTTTGATGGTATTAAAAGATCATCATTTATTATAGATCTATTTTGAATCTGATGCTCTGTTTTAAAATAATTTGTTTTCTGTAAAGAGTGATTTTTCATAAAATTTTCTGCTTTCCAGTTAATTGGAATTATATTTTCATGCTGTATGGCAAATGAGATAAAAAATCAGGAACGACGCAGAGGGATAGCTTAAACAATTGCAGTTAATGTGATTATTACTTTCAATATTTGTTTGAGCTGTAAACATTTTTAAAAATTTCATTTAAAAAATATTTATCTACTTAAAAATTATTGATTATGACATTTTTGAATATTTGAATATCAAGTATTATTTAGATTTTTTGTAATAATTTTATTGTAATGACTTAATAAGAAATTATACAATAAATTGACATTTCTTTATTTTTATGCTCAACCCTTGGACTGCATGAAAAACATTTTAAAACTCGAATTAACCTGAATCTGTAGAGCCCAAACCCAAAATTCTCTATTTCTATGTAATACAATTTTGGCTCATCTCCAAGTAGTATTTACTGACTACGTTGTATTAGTCAGAAAATTATAAGAAAAGTAAATTTTGCCAGCTACTTTGGCAAAATCAATTTAGGTATATTGCCTCAACAATTGTGGAGCAATTTCAAGTCTTGAGCAATAACTGCTAACTGGAAAAAGATCTACCTGGGTTATTGGGGATGCTGCCTACTGTGACTATTCTTAACCATGATAAGTTACTTACAAGGTTAAGTTCTTGTAAAACCAAAGTGAACATATATTAGCTTTATTCCCATTTTATTAGTACAAAGAGGAATCTAGATAGTTTCTTGCAAGAGAGTTGCTGTATGTATATGCTGCAATGTAAACTTTATTATGTCCAGTCTGCTTATCTGCTACATCTATAGCAGATAAGTAGATTTTCAAGGACCAATTTTCAAGGATTTTTTAAAAAAGCTTCCCAGCAGGCAGAGCAATAATATTCCATGTGGCTAAGGGTATCAAACACTTCGGTGCAAAGATTATTTTCTTTATTTACTTACAGTCATTGGTACAATTCATGGAGGTATATAACTTAAATTTTTGAAAAATCATATATAGATCAATTTGATGAATAGGTTTTTTAACTTAATTTACTCATAGATATTTATATATGTACCACAATTCGAGGAAAGTCCATTTAGCCAATTGAACCGTTCTCTCCTTTGCGTATTTTTGGTAGCCCATACAGTCGTGGGGGAACTGGTACTTGTGGAAGTAGGCCTTTAATTGTGTTGGGGGGAGGGCTGATTTTGGAGGAGAGTGGAAGTTTTCCTTGTCATGGCATCTTGTGGTAAGAGCTGGTATTTTCCATCTTCGAGGATCGTATCAATTTTCTTGGTGAATTAGTCTTATTTCATTAATACGGTTGCATTCCCTTTGTCGGCTGGAAGGATCCTAATGTAATGGTTCTCTTGAAGTTCTTTAAGCGCTTGTCTTTCTTCTCAGGCTAGATTGGACCGTAGTGGGATTGCTTTTTTCAGGGCAAGGGCAATTTTACTTCATGCCTCCTCTGCAGATTCTTGAGGTAGGAAACGGAGTGCTGGTTCTATGGCCCTATGAAGTCTCGATACGATATAGTTTTGGGAGTAGGTGCAAAGTTAAGTCCCTTGGAGAGTACTGATTTTGTCTCTTTGCCGATGCTTTCTACGGTTGATTACAATCCAGTCAGGATTCAGGGTGGCCGGAGTGGGTTTGGATTTCACAAGTCCTTCAAATTTCTTTGTCTGTCTGGCAGTAGCTTTCTTTAATGACAGATGTTCTTGAGCTGTGGTCACGTGGTCTACATATTCCCAATCTCTCAGAGAGAGCTCAGATGAGGCAATATTGAGAGATCAATAAAACTTGTGACCATAATTGAGTGCTGTGGACTGTTAGTAGTTATGTGTTCTTTGTTTATGGCTCCATTCTTAAAACTTAATATTGTTAAAATCAGATTTATCACTTTTAAATTGGTTTCATTAATGTTGTTGAGTAAATGTTCCTTTGGAACATCTAAATCTTGTATATCTATTATATACAGCTGATTCAGGGGGATATATCAAAATAGTCATTGGTGTTATCTAGAAGCACATTATAATCTTTGCAAGTTGCATCTACTACTCTTGTGACTGAACTTTTTTCTTATTTAATACAAGTTTATTATTATTTTAAATGTATGTTTTATTATCAAAGAATACACATCATATCTTGTCAATCAAATAACA
The DNA here is from genome assembly GCA_020796165.1 of Pantala flavescens. Taxonomy (NCBI): domain Eukaryota; kingdom Metazoa; phylum Arthropoda; class Insecta; order Odonata; family Libellulidae; genus Pantala; species Pantala flavescens. Next base: position 21,692,957 of record CM036882.1, read on the forward strand.
TAAAATTACTAATGCTATTAGAAGTGAAAATATTTTGCAGAATATGTCTTTCAACATTCACTCTATTCATGTCCTTAATTTTATATTATGATTTACAGTTTTTTAAGGGAAACTAATTAATTACAGGGTTCAATAAAATTGAAGTAAATATAATTGATTTAAGTTGATAGAAAAAATGAATTGATATCACATAGTCTCTTATGATGGAACTTTGGATTTAGGCACCATCACAAACTTAGAATACATATTTTATAGCTTACATAGTAGACTTTTCATTTCATCTTCATTTGTTCTTCCCAATTACATTCTCAGTTACCTCTCTTGCTGAATTGTTTATTATTTAAAATGTAATGTTTAATATTTCTTATCATAACTCAAAACTTTTTGTCAAGTAAGGTGTAGGATTGTCAGCTTTCTTCTATGAACATTTGTCAACACAAATTTATTGGCAAAATCTTAAAAGATTAAATGGGATATGTGTACAGCCTATGCATGTTATATAGACCATTCAGCTACCAATTTTGGAGTTGGTTCTTGAATATCAGTTTAAATGATTGCCTGAGAAGTGATTTAGGTAAGTGTTGGCTAGGTTACACCAAATGAATCTTGTTTCTGTATGCTCTTCTACTAAGGCATTCCTCTTTGATTATCTAGAAGAAGTATATAATTTTGAAATATTTACACAGTCAAAATTGAATATAGTATGAAACTCTATCCTTCTGTAACGAGAGAAATGTAGGACATATACGAAGAGCTGTCCCAAAGACGAGTCCAAAGTAATGGAGTTTTTTTATGTATAGAAATTTGTCTACGTGGATTTTTAATTTATACAACATACTAATATTGTTTAAACGAGTATTTTGATTACGCAAGCAAGATCAAGTGAAATTTATTCCAATTCCATATAGAGTATAAAATTAGATTTTATACTCTATATGGAATAATAATAATATAATGTAATAAATTTATAGAGGTTTTTAGGTTTACTATGCATGATGCAAAGTAAGAATGAGTAAGTGAATAAAGTATCCATCTCCTAACCACGAGGAATTCTTAAGGGATCGTCTTGCTTACCCAATCCCTGAAAGATTGCTAAATGATCGAGAATGACAATGAAAGACATTGAGTTTTTTAAAAACATTTCGTGATACTAAAATAAGCATGGAGGGATATTTCTTTTCCTTGCTTTTCTGTATCAACTTCATTGATTATTTTGAAGTGAACAATATAAAATTAACAATCCATATATCACTTGTTCAATTAGTTGAATATTAATTCCTAACATGTCGAAAATAGTCCCGAAAAGTTCGATCGTTCTCTTCATTCTAAATAAATAGATAAATTAGAATTTTAGTTTCTATTTTCCTTCATTATCTAATGGACGATTCATAGATAATGTTAATTATGTTTAAGTCTCGGCCTTGCACAGCATAATCTCGATTCTCATCGACAAAATGTCTTCATTGATATTTGTTTTAACTTATCACAGAACTGGGTCTTTATTTATGTCCGGCTCGTTTGCTATAACGTCCATTTCTTGACACTCATTTGTTTCTAATGGCAAATCATTTTGCTTTTTGCACTCTTTTTTGGTAGTTTCTTCATCTCCCTTCACCTCCCGTCCAGGGTGGCTGAGTACGAAGCGGCTTAGCGTAAGATACACTATTCCCACAACGGCGCACGTCCCAGAAAACATCTGGAAGGTAGTCCTAGTTCCAACTGCTCCCATGAGGAGACCACCGATTAGACTGCCAATTCCTCTTCCTATAGACCCAAAAGCAACTTTCTTAGATGCTAAATCTTACAGAGCCCAAGATATCCGTTAAATTTCAAAAGAAGAGACGCAAAAAAGTAATCTCACATTGAGATTGCTTGTTACACCGTCTGCTACATATGCTTCTAACAACATATGTGTCATTTCTAGAAAGTATTCCTGAACAGCAAAACAATGTTGTTTGGCACAATCACTTAAATACAAACTGCCAAGCAATTGGGAAATAAAATTAGTCAAGGGAAAGAATTTCATTTAAAACTATCCCCTTTTTGAGGCAAAAATTATTGATGCAATACACATGCAAACATGTAAAATATAAATATGCATATGCATATACATACAAGGTACAGTTGAAATAATTTGAACTGTTTTGCTTCTCTTGTACTAAATTTAAATGTTTTCGTTTATATCTTTGGACAATGCTTACAGAAAAACATCCTTCGAACTTCATGAATAGAATTGTCCATTAACATTTTTTGTACCTTACTAATGTTCCTTACCAAAATATTTGAACAAGTGAAATTCTTTCAGTTTTGTGCTATAAATTCTGTACCATTTATCATGTCCAATGTTTTATCTCGAAAAACTTTAATACGGAGCACATGCTTGCGTTAAGGAGTTGTCATTTTTCTAACAAATGTTGCGGACGAAATATGTAAGTCGTTAGCAGGGTCTCACGGTCTTCTTCGCTTGTTTTTATATGTTTGCGGTTGCGGATTAACGGTGTCATACGCGAAAACCCTCAATTCACTATCGAGGTATCGACTTAAATCATTTACACAGTAGGGTCCAATTATCCAATTATATTATGTCCTGCGGTAGCTTTATCTATGTTTTTATTAGTTCTGTTTGATGCTCTCTATCGCGGAGGGCAGCCCGCCCCGCTCATTATTAATATTATAATATTTATAATAATTTTTAAGCTGCTAATTTTTGCTAGCAATTCTACTTTCGTAATAATTATATCGAACTGTAGTCCATTCCTCAAAAGCTGGTAGTGCGGGAAGCTTATGCGGAAATAAATGCACGTAAATTCCCGTAAGGGAGCAACCTACCCTCAGTTAGGTAATTATTTCTTACGTACTGTTACGGATAAAAGTAATATTTTCAACTTAGTTTGTTTGATTTTTTCCAAATTTTTTGGTGAAATTTGGATAAAGAAGGATGGTTCTATATATTGACGAAGATTTTTTATCATTTTAACTGAAGATATAAATTTTATAGCGGAATGAAAAAAAATGGTCGCCTTACCGCCCGTGAACATTACTAAAACTGCTATTTCTCTCATCCTATCTAACGTAAAGTAATAGTTTTTTCTTAGATTACTCTTTATACCTTATGAATACATAAAAGTCAAATTATATTAATTTTTGAGAGATTATATTTTAGTAAAAAATAATTTGAGTGGAAAGCAACCTCCGAAAAATTGGATCGTGCAGTCAAATTTATATATCGCCTAAATTTTTTTTTGTTTCTTACGTTACGGAAAACTTTTCGCGAGAGAAATAGAGATAAATGTTGTTATTTTCATTTACAGGTTATTCTGAGTCGATATCTTGAATAAAAATTTAGTTTTTGAATTTTATAACCGAGAGAGTAATAGACTTAGCGCTCCGATTGCTAATCATTGTTACTTTTTTGCTCCAGACTCAAAGACCCGTAAGCGTAATTCGGATTGATCAGGACCCGCTATCAGGTATAACATTCAAAAACTAATGTTTTTGAAGTTAATTTTCTTTGTTTTATTTTATATTTTTGTTTGCAACTGATTTTTTATTGCTACTGACCAACACCATAGTAGAGTCCTCCCAGAAGACCCTGAAGACTAGAATCAGTAGCGGTTGTTGACCTGGAAGCCACGGCTGTAATTGCTGCTGTAGTGGCAAGTGATGATGTCACCCCTTCCATTGCCTCAAAAATAAGACATAGCCATGGATTTCCGAGGAGAGAGTAACCTATCAAAAATCAAAATATACATAAAAATCAATCAAATCTTGAAAAAGAAGAATTATTAATTATATTCGTCCAATCATCGTAATTTATTTAATGTTAGGGATTTTTCTTTGAGGTTAAGGCTTGAGAACTGTTTCTGTTCTGTTATTCAGCAATTTTTATGAACGAGGTTGGTTCGGAAAGTTCTCACTACTGACTATTAAAAAGTACTTACGTCACTGAAACGTTTATTATTATTAATAATAATTATTCGATGTAGTCTCCTTGTAGATCCTTCCGTTGATTCGTGATTTTCTAAGGATCTTTGTAATATTTTGAGAATGAGATTCCTCTGTACTAGCAAAATAGTTATCACCCTACGGCTATTAATTCTATACTTGAAGTTAAATATTTGTTCACCAACGAGTCATTCCTGATTCAGGAAAGGAAGTCATATCAGGCGTGTAAGAACAATATGTATCTTATTATGAGTAATTTCGCCAATAGCAAATGTGTGAGCCTTTTCGTGATGGAGGATTCTTCCTAGTTGAACGTGGCTTGTATTTTTCATTGTTGCAATTGGTCCAGAGGCTTCGTTATCTCTGTTTATATTTGCTCAGCGATTAGCAATCAATCCCTTGCACCTTTGTGATCACTGGTTTCCATCCGAGATATTTGGCTTTGTTTCCATATTTTTCATACATCACTTTTCCATTGCTGTTGTTTTGACTCTGAGATGTAATAGTAGACCCATGTCTCAACTTTGGTCACAAACTAGAAATTCTTTTATGTTTTTCTTAAGTGAGTGAAGCATAGTTCAGGAACTTCTATTCTCAAGAGTTTTAGAATCAGTGTCAAAATTTATGGTACTCATAATTTGTTTTTCAATATTCTTATTTTAGAATTTAATTTACTCATATAGATGGCATCTGGCAAGCTTGAGCAATTCTTCACTTTTTCAATCGGTGATCCTTTTTTAATGAATTGCAATTTTGATGAGCTTCCTTGATTAATTTGTGATTTTCTGCAATGGTTTGTATTGACACATCTTAGCTGACGACTGATGAAAATCTAAGCTCTCAAATACCAAATTTCACTTCATTTGTCCACTTGATTAAATGTGAAGATAGAGTACCAGCCTTCCTCATGTTCTTATATTTCTTATTCCGTAATTCCAGCTGAAATTTCTCCTTCTCTTTCCATATTTTTTGATACTTAATGTATGCACTTTATGTTTCGAGTATTTACTATTTATTTCAACTTCATACGTTCCATTCTGTCGATGACCCGTGATAGCTCGTGGAGATGGTCAACGACTATGAATTGGGTAATGAGTTAGACGTGTTCTTTTGACTGAATAGAAGAGGAGGTAGTCTTCAACCTTTGTCATTTTCACAATATTATAAAATACTGTGTTATGCCCTCTCATGTTGACTATAGTCACACGCGCTCATATGTTTTTAATACGCTTGTCATCTCTTAATTTTATTTGACTTACATTCTTTTATATCACCTTATTTTAGCCTATTAATCAAGTCTCTCTATTCTTTTTTCCTCGTGTCCATTGAAGTCGTCAAACTATCTGAAAAGACTAGTTCTATGATCATTTGAGAGTTCATTCTTGGACATTACTTTTATGCTGATAAATAGTTTCAATATGTGAAAGTTTATAAAATTATTGACCTTCTTTTGCTTCTTGTTAATAAGTCATAAGATTTTAGAAATAAAACATTTTAAGTTTACTTGGTAAAACAATCTTTAGATGAAGTTGAAAAGTATATTTTTAACTTCGTAACTAACTAACGTCTTTGATGACCTCTAAATTTATTCATAAATTATTTGTTAACACGAAGTTGAAAGGCATATAAGCGATTCCCATGAATCTTCATGGAAAATATGATGGAATTGTTGAAAATTTCGAAATCGTTCTCAGCGAAAAATATGCACATTTTGTCAAAAAGCATATCTTGTTGTAGTTTTTTACAGACAATATAGCAATACAAATAAATATCGTTTATATACGTGTATCATTTGTTATCAAATATCTGTATTTTTTCATGGGAACTTACTTTACGTGCATAACATCGTATTCGGGTGTAAAGCTCTAATCTACTTAGCAGGTGTTGAAGTGAGGGAGGTATCCAACCAGAGAAGGGAGGGAATTAGAGGAATAAAGGTGAGAAGAGAAAGTTAAATAATGGAGAATTGAAGGATAGTTATCGTAAAAAAGTCATTTTCTATTTGCAGTTCGCATGAAATTTACTACTGTTCCAAGCCTTCAAATTGCTTCTCTTGAATGCAAAATCGCGCTCTTGAAGAAAAAAAAACACTCAATTTTTATGTTAAAGATTATCTGTATAATGCATGAAATCGGACGTAGTATGATAGAAAGTGTTTACAAACTCAAGAGTAAGTCGATTGTGTTGATGATACCATTCGCAGTCATCGACTCTCCGAGAGTTGCATTTCAGACTATTCGCTACAAAGAAACGGGAAAAAGGCGAAAGTAACAATAGAAGATAAAAATCGATTTAGTTTCCATGAGGAGAAATCCGGGAGGTGAAATCTAAGCTCTTCTAGCGAAATCGAGGTCAAATAACTCAAAATACATTAGAGCGTAAAGGAGAATTTTTTCATCGTTTGTCCTATCGTTTTGCCAAAGTAGTTGACAATTACTTGAGAAAATACAAAAACACGATCATGATTCTTAGAGTTTATTTATAAGGGAATTCATTTCGTATGGAACTCTTTTTATAACTCTTAAAAACTTCATTAGTTTGAAATTAATTGTTTCGATTACTTTTTATATTTATATTTATTTTATTAATTCTCCCTTTTTCATTCTAGAAAAATAATTGTGTGAAAACTTCTCTAAGTTATCTCTCCGCTACTTTTCGATATGAAATTCTATACTCCATGTTTTCTGTCCTTTGTTGCACTGTAATAAAATAACTAACCTTCTTTGAAGGAAATAATGCATTTAAGTTCCTTCTGACGTCACTTAACCAGATAAAATCCCATTCGATCTTCTCTACTTCATTCCGTACATATATAGATATACCATATGTACTATATATATGTATATATACTATACATATATAGTCCATACATAGTAGGATTAATAGGTACTGTATAGATTACATGCGTAAGGCATACATGGTACCAAACAGTGACATAGAAATTTCCATGTGGCTATGGGAAGAGATCAAGGAAGCGAACCACTGCAAAATCATTATCGGTAATTTTAACGCTCGTGTGAGGAAATAGGAGGGATATGATAGTGTATGAAGAAAATATGAACTAGGAGAAAGATATAACTCACGTCATCTTACAGGTAGGTTTTGCGAACGTATGCTATGCGTTTTCAGGAAGCAACCACACTAGAATTTTATTTATGAATAAACTTCACAATTTGCTAAGAGCAGATGTTAAAAGATTTTGGGCAAATGAAAACAAGTAGGTTTAAGTATATTTCAATCGCTTCTAAAACCTTTTTATCGAGAGAATTACTAATTGAATACTAGAACTGCAAGATGTTAATGAAATCTCGAATAATTATCATATTCCTCAAACTGTAACATATAATTTCCCGTAATTTGCAAAATATTAAATGATCTGAATAATATTCTTCAGCCTGACTGTCCTTCAGACTGTAATACGGTTTACGAGTTATTACACGCATACTAATTTATATTTGAGAAAATGAAAATAGATTTGAATTTTGATTGATTTTACTATCAAAATGGATACTCGAAATGTAGGTAAAATAAAATTGGTGAAAAATATATGACAAGATTAAGATTAGAATGGGGATCTCCCAATATTCTTTCTTCAAGAAATTTGCATATATATATAAATCACATATTATTACGAATCGCTGCGGTGGGAGTCGTTTCGTCCAAATAGTATTTCAGCATCAAATAAAACACCTAAATTGCGGCTTATTCTTTTCGATGGTAAGTCTTATATTTATTTCCCAATTTATCGCATACTTTTATTATACAAGGTACATAATGCATCTAAATTTAATCCTGTACAAATTGATGGAGGAACTGCACTCTCTACCTCAAAATCCCATCACATCCTCGTATTTATTTAATCTCCAAAATTACTGAAACAAACGTGTCGATGTGCGTTGAGGGAGCGAATAACCTTGAGAGTGTCTGCAGATACCATCATCGAATAAAGGAGCATCTCGTGACTGCCTCGAGACAATGTTTATAAAATCGAAAGAAAACACGCAACAGGTAATTCCGAAGGTTATCGAGCAAATGTGTAAATGCATTTCTTCAGGAAAAAGTTTGCGACGGTATATTTCATGACCTGTTTAATTGTTTCTCAAAAGCATCTCCGTTTTCCTCTATTCTTGGAGATGCAGTTGAGAATTTTCTCGATGCTATTTTAATACACTATTTATTTAAGAAATGGTTTTCGGATGAAAATGTTTCCATTTCTAATTTTTTTCCTGCTCCTATCAGCTCCTACTCCTTTCCCTTATTTTTAGCACATGCAGGGGAATAGCCGTAGAATAATCTTCTTCAAACACGATTTCAAAAAATTTAGATAACAAGCGCTTAATTATTTATTATTTACTTTCTTTTAAGCGTATCCAGTGCATCCAAGATTTGTTAACTTAATTCTTATAACAATTTTTCAGAGTATGATAAATCTCCTTGAGTGGCACTTTCTCGAATATGCAAAGATATGTTTCGTCCGCTAGTTCTCATTTCCTTGCCGCATCATATAGACAACATCCGACTATGTGAAAGGACATATCTCTTTAACCCTTAGGTCGCATATGCCGACAATGAAATCAATTTAAGATGAGATTCCTTTGCCACAAACCATTTCTTATTCTTTTCGGCCAAGGGTGTTCCTATTTAAGGATTTAGCAAAAGACATTTTTTTCAAAATGTTTTTTCATTTAATTGAGATTCATTTAATTTCTATTCATTTTATTTATTTTATACACGTATTTCATCCAATAGTGTCGTTCTTAGGAAAAAACAATTTAGGAAATATACTAAAATATGAATCCACAAAATATCAATATAATGACTATATAATTTATAAAAAAGCATCAAAATGTTAGTGCAATAATTTAATAACGTGGTTTCAGATTTAAGAATGTTTTTTTTTCACTATCACAAAGAGATTTGACTGGAAAGACCTGCTTCCGAGATCCATTCAATATTGTATGAAAGTGATGAACATCAGCTCCTCACTTCTTACTTCATTGCTTTTTATGAGCGTGAAAATAATGATCAATATATATATCATCCGATTATTGTGTTCTGAGAAACCCTAGATGGTGTTTAATTAATAACATATCCACTAAACAATGTAAAAGGTAATTCAGTAAAGTATATTTCAAATTACGATAACATTCAAACATTTATAAAAATATTGAAAAATATATATAGACGTATGAAAGATAACGCTTATGATTTTTAATTTTCAGAAATTCAAAAACATTATGAGCTTATATACTTATTCAAGTTCATACTCAAGTGTATATTATTCAATTTTCGATACATTTTAATTAAGAAGTACATTATAAAATCTGTTGTGAATATTAAGCTGATTGAACAATTATCATGAAAAGTTGAATGCTGTCCAAAGGTTTTGTCGTCGTAAATTGTTCTTATGCATAATGTATATTAATATAACCTCCTTGACCTACTCTTCATACAGTTGACCTTCACCTCTTTAAACATTGCTCTCAAACCAGCCGATGTAATCACATTTACTATGAATGAAATATTAAAATCGTGCGTCAAGTTGAAAGGTTGTTTACTTTCTCAAAAATTTGTGAAATGCATGATTAAACGATATCGATTCTTAATCTTTAAAAGGAAAAAATAAAGAAACCTTATTTTCATGATAAATAAAAAGATATTTTCAAAATACGAAAGCGAAAATACAATAAATGTCAACTATATTTATACGGGAAATTTACATTGAGTGCTATTGAAGTGATCACTCACCCAAAAGGCGAATCGCGTATACGATGAACGAAATCGCAATGACAGCGTGGTATCCAATCTTGGCAGTGATGGGTCCGGCGAGGGCCAGAAGGGGCAGACCCGCTGCGCCGCCCACCGTCACCGTCAGGCCCATGAGCGTCCTCGACGCACCGAGGTCTTGCAGAAGCCAAAAAAGAAATCCTTCGAGGAATCCCCATGCTGCACCTGTCACAAATAAAGACACCTCATTTGAAGCATTCGATGAATAAAACAACGGAGAGATCAGTTTTTCAGAATGACTAAAGCCAACACAATTAGGCTGACGAAACTTGATTTAAACTTATTGATTGAAACTTGGTTTAAACACGTCTTTGTAGACACTGGTTCTAAGATAAAGGCTAATAGCATTCGTTAATTCGTGATCGTGGAAGGATTCTATCTAGAAATCTAATTTCTAATTTTGGAGAATTTTTCCTTCGATATATTAAATTAATAACTTGGAATTACCAAAATAAGAGAATCGAGGGAAAATTATCCGTAATTTATCATCATTATTTTAGGGTAAAAAGGTATAAATCTCTCTGAACTCGTTTTCACATATATATTTTTATATAACCACTTGGCGCAAAAGTATCCAATCCGGATGTTATTGTTGCTTTTTTATTACCATCCTTTACTTTTAAGTAGTAAATTTTCTCTTTTTTAGATGAACACTTTATCTTAAATGTCCGGTAAAAATAAACAATGTGCTGAAGAATAGGAAATAAATCATGTTATCAGTTCCATTGCACTCGGTAATTCGCAATCACTAAATCACCGTTTCCCGATTCAGAAAAGAATTATATTCTTATGCATAATGAAAAATGATCTAATAATGAGTGTGCATATACATAATTCTTTTCTGAATCGGGAAACGGTGATTTAGTGATTGCGAATTACCGAGTGCAATGGAACTGATAACATGATTTATTTCCTATTCTTCAGCACATTGTTTATGTGTACATTATTGTATGTTTAATTATGTATATGCACACTCATTATTAGATCATTTTCAAGAACTTACTTCATTGGGGTTTTTTCAGTAGAATGAAATTAATGAAAAACTAAGTAGTTATTTTTTCATATAAAATATCTATGTTTCATCTTTTACAATGGCACCATAAGAGCTATGCAAGAAAACAATTTATATTATAATGCGCGAGAAGGCTCTTATGGGGAAACGTGATCTTTCATATAGAATTCTCAAATAGTCTAATTATAAAAATGAACCATTTTGCCCAATACCAAACGCCCTTCCCCAAAACATACGCTCATTTCCAATTTGGGACAATGTCCAACGCCCATAAAGTGCGTTCCAGATGGCTTCCCAAAAATGAAAGTAGCGTTGGAATCGAGGTAAGTGAATTCTACTATGATAGAAACAATCTTTGAAATATTTCGCGGTAAGCAATAAAGGTACTTATATTGCATATCAAAAAGATATATTGCATATCTTTTTGAATTACCTCGGTTTTTACAATGCAGTCAAGTTTAAGTGCGCGTTTATATTATGCAATCATTATCAACTCCCTTCGAATAAGAATATTTTTCTTAAATCCGGGTAGTTCATTCTTCTCCAGGGATATCAGTTAATAAAATACACAATACCTCGAGATTGTACTTTTTTATAATTGGCGGAATTACGAGACATAGAGTTCTTATCATTTTACTTTATGGAAATAATGTTGTTCGACCACTAAAATCGCTAAAAATGTGAGTACTTACCTAGAGCTAATGAGGCACCAAGTATTGCCACCAGCTCCAAATTCCTCAATGCTTTCATCACATCTTTCACTATATGTTCTGCTGGAGCTTTAAACTCTAAATCGATGGTCAATACCAGAAGGCCGCAAACCACCTTCAGAGCAGCGTACAAATAAAATGCTGGTCTGCAAAGAGAGGGGACCATTATTGCATTCTAGTAAATTTAGCCCAGCTATTATTATTATCTCCTTGTGAAAGATCCGTGTTTGTACGTTATTTAGAAATATTGCAATAATTGTAAATATCTATCGTTTTTCTTGTAAAACTCTTTTTATATTTTAGCAAGCGGTATTTCAATTACCCTTTCCTTAAACCTTTCCTGAAAACGCTGAAGTTTAGCTTTAAATATCCCATATAAGGTTGAACAGAAGTGAAAAATTTAAGGAAAACCCTCCTTGAGGTATCTTGATAGGAAAGGATTTTGGGTGTATTACTTAGCACGTTAAAGCGTGCGCTTTTTCACAAAGTTGAACAATAACGATATGACTCGCAAGAGGACCTAGGCAGTGGTTAGTGCCAGTGTGTGGACAACATTGCCTTGCTCGCAAGGCATCACCCAAAACAGACGCGGCATGGTGGTGTAGTGGTCAGCATACCTGCCCGGCAAGTGGGAGACATGGGTTCGAGTCCCAGTCATGTCGCTATTTTCACTTCTGTTCAACTTTGTGAAAAAGCGCACGCTCTAACGTGCTAAGTAATACACCCAAGATCCTTTCCTATTCCTTATAAGGGTTGAAATGACTCAATATAAATAAACACTACAAATTTGAATTTTTTATGTAGGAGAAGGAATCTTTGAAACATTTTTGTTTAATGTATCATCATTTGAATCTCAAATGGAAACCTCGTGCTTTTCATAGCATCTGCCATTTCACTTGTAATTCAAAGTACATTTTCAAATACTTTAGATATGTTACTGGGTTTATATATTTCGTCTTCATTTCACGTAAGTAAGAATGTTTTATGGGAGGTCCAAATCTCAAGCTAATGGCAATTAGATAATTCATTTATTTTGCACGAATTGTCATTGGTTCTATAATTTCCATGTTATATTCTCTTCAGGTATAAAACCGTAAGAAGGTAAACGCAAACTGTTTGAGAAACAGCTCCGCGAATTGAATCCCAATTTACAGAGCGCGATTCGGTCATTGGACCGAAATGAAAGTGCGTTTTTAGAAAAAGATACGTTGAAGGTCACTGATTTTATGCTCGATTCGTTTTGGACGCTCGTTCAATGCTGAGTGGTACACCAAGGAGAGGAGGCGATGGAAGTAGTTTTTCTCTCCACCCTCAAAAGAAAGAACACTTCTACCCCATTTCGCAGCAACCCCTTTCTTCGGATAAAGTTCCTCTTTTATTTTCGTCGAAAGTGATTTAAGTCCGAAATATTCAACCAAGACTTCCCTCACGTTACTGAGGGTTAAAAGCTATCTGAATCAGGGAATATGTTGTTTTGCATTGAGACTGCGTGATATTTACCACAAAATATCATTTATCTGAATTATAATATATCTAGCGGCTATATCTCTTCTTAGAATACAATATAACAAATGGTGAATTGGAGAGCGAATTGAGAGACAAAAGAGTTATTTAAATTACATCCATAAATATGAATTGATTTCGGATGATTGAATCCGTGTCTGCAATCCACGTATAATCATCTCCAATAGTCGAGGATTTGAAGATACTTTGGATTGCTCTACATTCTGAGGTATTTGCATTTACTGTTTGAATTCATATGAAACATTTATTTTAAATTATTCAAACTGAATTCAAATGAGCCGCATATATGAAATTGTATGCAATTACAATAGAAAAGAGTACGTAAGGGTAAAGAAAGATTTGCTGAAGATTTTGAGTTATTTCGTTTACCAAAGTTCTGCAAAAAGCGAAGATTAAAAATTTAATCAGAAAAATGGTGTGTGGTGATAGCATCATATACCATACAGAAGTAATATTTCAAAATTATTAATAATAAAACATTTGAAGGAAGCGAAAGTTTTTGAAAATGTATCAACGTCGAGTATTTTATTAAATTCATTAATTATTCATTAGTGTGAAAATCAATGTTGATTTTTTCTGCCAACAATTCTTAAAGTTTTTTCAGATCATCAATCACGTGTTCGCCTATTTATTTTAAACTAATGAAGGAGAGATTTATAATAAGTAAAATCATAAAATTATTATGATTTAACCTGATTGCTTTATCATCTGTTTCAATGCTACACTTTCATATTTAAATCAATTACTTTTTTCTTAATAGTATTTATTAATTACTCAATCAAATTTTATCCTTGATGAATGAAAATTGAAAATACAGTTGAAACTGGGCGAATCTTCCCATTTAAGTTCTTTCATAATTTAATGTAAACTTCTTGTTTTTAAATCAACGCTTAAGGAATTTAAAGTACTGAATAATACGACGAGTAAATTCAATTCTTAGCGATTCATGGATTGTTTCTCACCGAAAGTCCGTCCCTCCAGAAGCGGAAGACGCAGTATCAAGCAGAAGACCAGATAGAGGAGAGGCGACCATTCCTCCAAGGGCTGCGTAAATCCTCTGAAGGCCGTAGTCTGCGTCGTGTTTCCTCAGAAGTGCGATCACAGCTCCTTCGAACATTGCAAATGCCGTCCCACCGATGACACCTGTTGGAATGGTCAAGACCTCATTCTTAGGGGGTCAATGTTAGAAGCTCTACCATAGAGCGAGAGACATCAAGTGCATATTGAACAAATATACCGCCTTCCATAATATTCTCAATTATAATTATGTTGATTCTAGTTATAGCGATGAAAATAATTTTACAGTGAAGTTTTATCAAACAGCGCCAAAAATTTGTACAATATCCAAATTTAATAATTCCGGATGTAGTAATTGGTCGTTAATGATCCAATTTCTCATATTTTTACATAGTTATTTTCGTTAAAATGAGTATTTGACTTTGTCTCTCAGAAGTCAGAAATCAATTGCTCCTATATTGAATTTTCGAGTTGAACATTTTCATTTTGGTTCCATTTCATTCTGACTCAAGGCAGAAATCAATTGTTAAATTTCCCACCGAACATCTCAGATTCCATACCCCTTCCCTTCTTCAAACTTTGGCCAATAAAGTTTAAATGTACCATCTGATTGAAGACGTTTGATAATAGCTCATTTTGTGCTCTAACAATAAAAAAATCATTCGTTCCTCTATGATATAAATGATTTATATTTTTTCACGATTAAGGCTAAGTTATCCTAAAATATGTAGAAAGTACTCACCGATGAGAACTCTAATAGCTGAATATGACCAAAATGTCAACTGCGGACTGTACACGATGTAGTGATCTTGTTTGACGCATAATCGTGACCTCTCGGTCGCCACTAGGCACGCTGCTTGACACGGTTGCAACCGCTGTTCTCCAGAGATCCATACAGATGCTGGGTCCCGACCGCCGACTTCATTCTTGCTACGGCTTTTCACACTAACCTCTGCACTACCTTGACGCGAAGACACCATCGTCAGCAGTAGATCATTCGGATGCAAAGAAGTGTCAGTCGGTCTCACAAACCGACAACTGCTGTTACAACTAAGGGCCACGGAATGGTCATTCGGTAAGAACACACGGTTCCCGTCTAAATGTACCAAGGAGGAACCATTTTTGTATGGTTGCGGCATTCCAGAAGGAGAGGATTCCACAGGGCACGCATGTCCGCAGTGGATTACGTCTAATACAATTTGCTGCGTTGATATGTTGAGCATATTGCACGGCTGGCTTAGAATCGATGAAAGAATCAAGGAATCAGCTGTAGAAAGAAAACGTTTGCTTTTATCAATTACCGGTTTCATATACGCTTGTGTTTTGGTAGTAGATACAGATAATTCAGATATAAAATATATCTAAATAAGGCTATCTTTGGCAATAAAGAATACAGATAAGGGTTTTTAATCAACACTAGCAATAAAATTTTTATTCCGCATATGGAATTTGTACCAATTGTATACAGCTCCAGTTTCTGCAATTCTTGAAATTATATTGTTCCATAGTTATACAGCGTTATATTCAGCGAATGAAATAACCAAATTCATGCGTGTAAATAACATATTAATATGCAACAAGCACAGCAATTCATAGCACAATGAAATGAATTCCCATGTTAAAAAAAGTTTGAACAAAACAAATCTATTGCAACCTCAAAATTCGAAGGCATTATAATACACAAACCATTAATCCCTATTTCATTCATTCAATACATGAGGCAGTCACCTGACCTACATCGTAAGATTTTATCGTATTCATTAATATCATTTGTTAAGTTCACAAAAGACAGTTCACATCATATACATTAGAGTTGAATGATACGAAAAGTGGCTGCAATGTAGTAAAGTTTTATCATGAAATGCGTGTCCTCTCTTAAACTTCAATTGCCATCTGCTTCCTTCCTCGGTTTCAGAATAATTTAATAAGTCTAGTGTGAGTTAGCTACATGGAATTTTGCGAATCAGTCAAATTTTCAGTATTGTTTCTGAGGACTTTCGCTAAATTGGAGTTACGAAAGCAAGGGTCTTCTCTGGTAAGTTATTCAATTTGAAGATGTAAATTAATTTCGCAGAAATATATCAAACTATGACAAAGGTAACTTCTCAAAACCGTCCTCCAAACAAATTATCAAAGTAATCTATAAGAAAGCACACCAAGTATCTGTATACATGCCAGATTTCACTAATATGTATAAAATGAATCCTCACAATGTAATCGAATGCTTTGTGCTCATATTTCTTTTTTGTATCTGTAATGGATTTCCAATCCACATATTGTTGAAATCTCCTTTTCTACAAAGTTATCAAAGGTAAAGTTTTCCTTGAAGAAAAAAATTATCTTCGATAAATACCTTATATCTCAAAAATTGGATTTCTAATCATAGAACTGCTCCAGCGATTAATGAATTATTTGGAAGTCAGCGCTTATGGATTCCGATTCACTTTCCAGGAGAACAAGTTCTAACTGAAGACTTGATTCTACAATTATTTATGAAAGTATCTTGAATGTTTGTTAAGTATTGAATTGGTCCCTAGGTTGTGATTGGGTATTTGGTTAACATTTTGAGAAGATCAACGAGTCAGTATCATTGCAACACAGTTTACGACTTTCAAATCGATTAGCCAATACCAACCCAATTTTAAAATATTCGCACTGTAAATTGATTAATAGAGCACAATTTGAATTTAATCGTATTTAAGAGATTATCTCTCAAATAATCTAAAATAGGTCTTTAGAAATTTGACTCTATCAATGAATAAAATCTGTAATGAAACCTGGCCGATATAAATGCCTTTAAGATTCCCCTTTAAATTTAACTCTCGAAAAAGGAGTCAAAGTTGGTTCCTGTTTAAACTACTTTATTTCTGCTTGAACTTTTTGTTTGAACCAAGGAACCACTTTGCCCACTGGATAATTTAATCGTCGATTGTATAAGAGTGGTTTGTGAGGCAAAATCTATCGAATGCTTTTCTCAATTATAAAAAAGTGGTCTATTCGTTCTCTACGTCTTGCACAATGTAGCCCACGCAGCTAACAACGAAAGCTCATTTGCGAACGTAGATATATCTAAACCAGATATACTTTCTCAACCGGAATATTTTCAATGATCGATCCTTATAATTCATGCTGATTGCCTTATTGCTCCCTCTTTTGATTACGTATCCCCTTTAAAATGCTTGTTTGGAATGCTATTCATCTGGAACGTAACAGTTCCTCCATTTTCATTGATGAGAACAGTGTATTAGTTCTCTCTTATCTCAATGACCTGAATTGTTTCTGATTTGTTTTCAAGCGATTCGCATTTCGTATCATGTCTGTATGCATGGAATTAGTTCCTCTAAATAGAACAGAATATCTACGCCGCTGCTGTTTGTATTCACAACTCTCACGCGGAAGAGTTTTCACACAAAATGTCAAGTTTCAAATGATGTAAACAAGGATAATGTTTCACTTATCGTTCTTCGAAATCTCGAGAATTCTTTCAAAAAAAATTGTATTTGCATGAATATCCGCTGAGCTATTTTGATAAAGTTGAAAAATACATTTTGCCTTATTACGTCACAAAATGCAGTGAAGTTTAATATCCTTAAACTGTACATACTGATTGCTTTTTAACTTGGAATTAATTCGAGCACTGCCGTCTATGATAACTTTTGAATGAATAATGGAAATGTAAAATAAGTTTTGAAAGAAAATAAATAAAATCAACCGGTTGAGGAAGATTTCACTATGATGACTCTGATTATTAATGTAGTTGTGAAGAATAAGTAAAGCTCGTTCCAAAATTCTGGGCAGTATTGTTTTATGGAGGAATCGAATAGCCTCGTAGGCAGGTCCATTTTTCCTCAAAATCCACAGAAGTTCTATCTTAAACATAAACCATATCTTATGAAAAAATAATTTAGGTGGAACTTAACCTCCGAAAAATTTGATCGTGCATTCAAATTTATACATCGCCTAAAACTTGTTTGTTGCCTTTATTTCTTACGTTGAGAAAAACTTGCCGCGCGAGAAATAGAGATAAATGTTGTCATTTTTATTTACAGGTTATTCTGAGTAGATATACTATAGCTTTTGAATTTTATACCCGAAAAAGTAATAAACTAGCTCTCCGATTGTTAATCATTATAACTTTTTTGCTCGAAACTCCTAACCTCGTGAGTCGATTTGAGATCCGAACGCGGGCATCATTCAATGCATCAGAATAACCAGGAAATGATATTGAGATATGGTCACCCAAAAATTAACATGATTTGACTTTTATGTATTCATTAGGTGTAAAGAGTAATCTACGAAAAAATTAGCATTTTATGTTAGATAGGATGAAAAGAATGGCAGTTTTAATAATGTTCTTGCACTGATTTCGCAGCCATTTTTTTCATTCCGCTATAAAATTTATTTCTTTCGTTAAAAAGATGAAATCTTCATGAAAATGTAGAATCATCCTTCTTTATCCAAATTTCACCAAAAAAATGGAAAAAAATCGACCAAACCAATTGTAAGTTGAAAATCTTAATTTTATCCATAAGACTCCGTCACACTGATTGAAATGATTCCTGGGGAGAGAGTAGGTTGGACCCTATTGGCAGTTTACTTGCATTTATTTCTCCTTAAGTTTCCCGTACTACCAGCTGTAGTGGAGCGGACTATAGGTATACCATTTACTTTTATCTCAACTGTTGGAAAAGAAGAGCACTTTGGAGAGATTGGAATATTCATCTCTTATGAAAACGGTTGGTTCCTCACAAGTTTACTTAACGGGGGACGATCAAATGGGCAGAATAACGCTTAAAAAATAGTAAGTCCTGAAATTTGAGGAATTACTCACTCAATTGACAAGATTTTGTTTTTATTTATATTCATTATCATCCCGGAATTCGTCAGTGGCGAATGGCAGAGGTTGTCTCAACAACATGGGGTCATCTATTCTGCTCTATTCCTGAATTCTTTTCGGAATACACGACCTAATAGCAGTTTTTTAGCGATCACTTCTATGATAAGTTCGAAGTCATTTCGAAAGACGTTCGAAATCTAACCAGACAAAACGTGCTACTCTACGTTGGACGATCTTTTAATATGAAACTAACTCCAAGTGGATCCCAAGAGTAGAATTCGAGAATAGTTGGAATGACTGTAAAATAAGTAGTTAAACTTTAGATGGACTGACCCTGAGTGTTATTTTATTCAACCAAATTTTGTTTCTCTTTCTTAGTTTTCTTTCGCAATAATAGTATTTGAATAATAAACAACTAATGATTAGTAATACGGGGTGCGACAACATAACTTAGTTTTTTTTCATGCATTCCATTTAGTCGGTTCTGAATTTAATTTAGTAATAATGCTTTTTTTAAGAGGCGTAACTATAAAGTTTTGGTTTAATAAAGTTTTATTGCCACTTAACGTTGATTGAGAGATGAGCGTTCGTTTTCCGTTGAGGACTATTTTTCGAGCGATCTGTGATATCCTTTCGGAATCTATATCCCCGTTTGGGCCGACATTAACCCATATCCGGCCAAAGTTGCGAAAACGCAACATTAATGTTTCGCTCATAATTTTTATGTTTTCTTTCGAATTTCGATAATTCTTTTTGTTATTTGTATAGATAAAGTCTTAAAATTATTTTTAGTGCAAAAATGGAGCAGTTATAATGATTATTTTATTTTTTAGAGTTTTTTAAAAATGTCACTTTTTCGATCGCACGACTCTGCCCTAGTCAAACATTTCTACCATCCAATCAAAATTTTTTTTTGGATTTAAAGTAGTTATCCGTAATAGAAGTAATATCGTTTGAACACATGTAATTCTTTTTTCATGAATTAGAAACTTTTTTCTTGATCATTTTGAAGGCTGAACTTAATGTTGCGTTTTCGCAACTTTGGCGGGAGGGGGTCTGGCGGCGCTGCCAGCGCTCCCTATACTATACCCGTTTCTCGACATGTTTTAGCTTATAGAGGTTTGTATCCGCTTAATTTTCAAATTAGTAGATAGGAGATCCATTAGGTATGGAAATGGAGTCTATTATAGAGAAACCATATCTATTATTCGTAAAATACATTTATGAATTTTTCGATTTTTTTGGACGACGATGTCTTAGAGAAAATAGTTCTTTTCGAACAAACAGGTACCAAAACAAGAATAGATATAAAGTCCAACTAAATAGGATTTAAGGAAATTCATTCAATTGTTGCTTATAACACGATGGATATTTTTCCCGAGCTAGATATGTATTAATCAAAGGACCTTGGTGAAGGCATGGATTTGGTCCGTTGCTCTTTCAGAAGGAGCTATTTTCGGGAAATTAAAGAAAGTATTAATTTTACAGATAATTGATGCTTAGACAAAATGGACGAATTTGCAAAAATGAAGACATAATTCAACATATTAAATGAAAAAACCTGCAATTCAGAATATTTTCGCATAATTTATCCGTAGATGAGCATATGGTACCTAATTTTGGACGTCATTCCGAGACCATGTTTATAAAAATAAACCTGTGAGATTTGGTTTAAAATTCTAGCGTCTTTGTTCATCAGATTGGTCACTTCTTTAGTTTTTGCTATAGGCTGGAGCCAGAGAAAACTCCTATGAAAGCAAATTAGGTTTAGGTACCAGCGTAGTTATTGAATTATTATAAGTCATTCCTGTGCTATCCCAACATTATGTGTTTCGACAGTATGTTTCTTGTCGTTCGCATAGTTTTCGTATTTTTTAAAGAAAAGAATTACTTCACTACAGGCACAATACGGTAAATAGAAAGTGAGCAATAGAAGATACGAAGAAATTCGCATAAAGGTCAAGAGGATATGTTATTACTGATTTTGATAAATCTATTGATCTGTCAATAATGAAATGGAACGATAACTCAGTTATCTCTTAAGCAAGAAATTTTGCATAGCTTCTTCCTTTAGGGACGGGGGAGATATTCAGCCGGAAAAACAGAAGGTGTATCTTTATCTCACAGCCTTATGTTGTCCGGGCATACAAAAAGTATATGGGCGGAGTTGATCATCACGACAATTACAATGAGAATCAGAGAGTTAGAGTTAGAGGAAAAATGTGATGGTGGCCTCTATGCATCGATATCTATAGAAAGAGTAAGCACCAAGCCATAACTGTTCTGGAAACCTAAAGAAAATAAGATTTCACAGTTTGAGTTTAGGTCCTACATAGCAGTAACCCTCCTAAAAGGTGGTGTGGCTTCTCTCGAAGGATAAAATCATGAGCCATAATGTAAAAAAATCACAGAAAGGCACAACTTCTCAATTTTTGTTGCCTGATGAATTGAAAAGGGATAGATTATCTCATTTTATTTGTAAGGGCAACTCCATGAGAAAATATAGGCAATGTAAGCCAAACTATTTATTCTTGTAAGGAAAATAATATGTTCTTATATCCTAAATGTTTCGAATTATTTAATAAATAAAAACACTTTACTTTCTCAAATTTACAAATAAATTCAGTTTAAACGGAAAAAATATTGCATTTTCTATAACAATTTCCACCCAAAATATATGGGGAATCATAAAATTCACTTCATTATTGTTAGAATGATTATGTTATTTATGCCATTTAAAATAGATTAATCGAAGATAATCGTCAAAGGCAAAGGAAAAATTCAATAATCAGTCATTTACAGTATTTATTATGAGATACAGCAATAATTAACGAAAAAATTATGTGTGTTGCGCAGGTTGCATATCCGAAAAAAAGTTAAGGTATCTGCCAAAGTTGCGAAAACGCAACATTATTTTTTTCGCACTTACAATTTTTTTTCAGAGTTCAAATTTATAATTTGTCTTTTCTAGGCAGAAAATAGAAGATTTATAAGAAAAAATTGGTAAATTTCTCGCTAATTCTAACCTCGGCGGTTAATGGGTTAATTCTCGAGAATTTCATCGAAGGCCTTTACTATCACCTAAAATCATAGTTTGGTGTGCAATTTCCTCAGTTGGAATTACTGGCCCTTGGCTCTTTGAGGAAAATGAAGTCACAGTGACAGTGAATTCAGGCCGCTATTTAAACATGTTACAGGAAGTTTTTTCCTCGGATAAAAAAGTCGGACTTTAGGGAAATTCGGTTTCAACAAAACGGTGCAACGGCTCACACTTCAAGAGCATCGATGGCTTTTTGTGGGACACTTCCCAGAGCGCCACATCATAATTAGGAGTGGCCGGCACTACCGATTTGGCCCCTTGAGTTTTTTTGTATGGGATTTTTTGAAATTCCATATTTACGGACTTTACAAGCTTTAAATGCCAACATTCAGGAATAAGTGGCCAAAATAACTCCTGCTGGCATTAGTCATGGAAGCGCTCGAAATCGACTTACTCAGTGTATGGAAAATGGGAGACGTAAAATACCTCATTTGGTATTTTAAACTAAGTAAAAAACTTTAGATATGTGCTTACATTATTGAAAAAATTAAAACCTTTTTGATTATATAATGGGAGTAATGGGGTAAGTTACGAAAAAAGAAGTTATCTTGCTTCACACTGTACTTTACTAGATGCTACTCCATCACCATTTCCATCCAAGTACATCAAATTCGATTTATTTGTAACCTATTCGATGAACTGAGATTACTTATCACTAATATTTCTGGAGTTAGCTGCGAATAACTTCTTTTGTGACTTTTACTAATGGGGAAGGGAATTAAAATGAACCTACCAACGCCGGAAACGTCAAAACTCTGTACCACTTTAAGGGATGTTCCCATTTTATCGATATTCTTATCTTGTATTAGTTTTGTTACTTATTGTACGCTGATTATTACTTTTATTTACGCGTAAAACTGAGGACAATATCATGTTAGGAGCCTTCAAGTACCCTACAAGCAGGCAGAGCAGGACAGTGGAATAGTTTCACGAAATGAACCAATCTCATAAAAATGACAACTAAACCTAGTTGTCCAAAGAAAAAAGCTCTGGCCTACATTATATATACTATACATAATTCTGTGTTGAAGAGCAAACAACAAAACGAACCTCCCCCCGATGGCGGGGTCGGCTGATCTTCCAGTATCATGGTGACAGTCGGAGGTAAAATGATTCGCTGCTTGGCATATGGGACGAGCAGCAGTAACAAGGAGGCGCCACCGCCTAGGGCAGAAAGTACGGACAGCTGTACCTGTATTTTACAAGAGAAAGAAAGATATAGATCCTGCGATTTAATGTCTCTGAAATCTGTAATGGGTAGATTTCGCATCAACTAATCTACGACATCTACATCGAATCAATCCGATTTCAAGTAGAAAAATGAAACTGATGGCTTCACTTCAAATTGAATCGGAGAGATATGCTTCTTCACAACGAAATGCTCTTCCATTTTTCTACACCTTTTCTACGTGTTTCTTATAGAGTTTTAGTTCTATAAAACAATGTGTAAAATTAATCTAATGTCATTTGATCTGAATTATTTGGAATGATTTATTCACAGAATCGTAGGAAGCGAATTTGAATTGATTGAAGTTTTTCTTTTTCTATCGCTCCAACTAATACATAAAAAAAGAGAGCAATATAAATCCAGTGTGTATTGGTTTTTACAAATCATCAAAATATACATTATTAAATATATTAGGATGCTAAATATATTTTTTAAATTTTAAATTCACCTATAATTTTCTTATTAAAGATCATAATTATTGTAGAAAATTCGACCGAAGTACCTGACTTTCATATTCTTGCTATCTCCGCCGGTTCTGAACGTTGAATGTTTTATCATTGAAAGTTTAGAAAGAACACGTATGAGTCGCATAGTGCTTTACTATGTGCATATGGAAGCTTAAGTACGATTACGTTTGAATTTCACGTTTGAAAGTCATTGTTAGCATGAATTATTGAAAAACTTTACTATATGCTACGGTTAACGATAATTCCAATTTCACTTGTCACATTCATAATTTACTTCAAACCTTTGCAATGAGGCAACGTCGCAGGCCCCTCCTACCATTCTTTCGGCTTCAATTTTCCGAGTTTCTCAATGCCTTTTGGCAAGTTTTCTGCAGGTGAATACATATTGAGGTCTGCTGCAATGGGTTCGACATAAAAACTTTTTAAATTTGCTGTACGGAAACAAAATTCTTGATTGACTTAATGGAATAAAGACACTTTTTCCCGTTGTAATTACTATTTCTGTAAATTCTCTTTTTTCCCCTCAAATCTTATATCCGCATCCTCAAAGGTAAGCAGACAGATTTTGGACGATATTTAATTACTAATGAAAGGTTACTGATTAAAATATGTCCAAATCACCGCTACAGTTTGAAGAATCTTAAGAAGCAAAGTTACTACCGAACAAAACTAAAAACGAAACGCAAAGAGTCGAAAAAATGGCAATTATGAATCTTTAATGGTCGTGTGAGAAATGGAATTGGCCAAATCCGGAATGAATGGAGGAGTGGCGGCTATACCTCAGAGCAAGAGGAATATAATGCATAAGAACAAAAAATGGAATTCAACTCCAATAGATTATCAATGAACTATAATCGTTGAGAATGCTAAACTTGAAGAGACATGAAGATGTAGATTTAACTTGGTAATGAAATGGAATGAAAAAGAAAACGTTTTAAGTCTTTTGGATTAATAAACACGAAAACTTGAAGCCTTCAAGCTGTGGTTGATCTATGACTCCGAACGAAGAATGAAATTGAAGAAGGAAAAAATACAAAATCCGAAGAAGAAATACCTGTCTCAGTTAAACTCAGCAGAGCAAAAGGAGAATAAAAACAACCCATTCTTAAGTTTCCAATCATCCATGCCTAACCTCATAGGACTATTTGAATACTATTAACCTAAAAGCTCGAAGTCAGGAATAAACAATAGCAACAGTTTCTATTGAAATGCTGAGACATAGTTATCTATCCATTGAACATATATCACCATATGCTTTTCCAAGAGTAGTATTTTATAAATGCAATAATTACATTAAAATGTGCCATATGAAATGTGGAACGATAACGATTAACGATTTGTAGTTTCGCAGTTTCTAGATGCTGTTCAATTTTGCAATGTCACATGTTTTTATAAATTACCATAGTTATTTTGAAAAAGAAATTAAATGAGTAATTTCTATTGTTTGAGCGGCTAATTTATTTATTAGATTCCGCATCTATACGAGAGAGGTGAAGGACGAAGTTCTATTCATGGAATCTCACGCATTTTCCGCTCCTTTCTTGTCATTATATAATTAAGATCTTTAAAAGGAATTATAGAAACACAAAGTCGTACAATTGAGAATACTCTTAATAGATCGTAAAGCAACATTTGAGAATAAAGGGAAATGCTACATTCTGTACATAATTCCCAAAGTTAGTCGAGGATTTGGGGAAAAGATTCAAGTTACTTTCACAATCCCAAAAATCCTTTATCCTACTTAGTTAAAGAAACATTAAATAAAACGACTGCTAAAAATACGCATCAATGTTATGTGAGATGATTGAATGTAAAATAATAACTATAGTGTCAAGTCAAGATCTAGAAAAATGATGTAACTGCATTAAAGAAGGGAATTAATTTTCTATTACGAATGAGAAATAATGCGATGAAACGAAAATATATTAAGCTTTGACATTGGGTGAGAAAACAGCTGTTGACTTACGTAACTTTAGCAGATTTCTCTTTGGAAATGGATCTACATTTCCCTCTATTGGATAGAAATAGGATGTCAGTGAAGTAAGATGAGAAAGAGATGGGAAAGAAAGTAATCTCTTTAAGCGGCTTTAAGTAAAAGAAGGAGAAACGGTGTGTCTTATTTTTAATAAGAAAAGAATGGAATATATAGTCAATGAAGTGTACGAGTGCGATAAAAAGATGGCAATAAATATTGATAGAACTTCAAAGAAACTGCTAGTCTTGTTAGAAGTGTACATATGTATAATTGAGCAAGATAATGTAGTGATGGATATAGAAGAACGGAAGAAATGATGAAAAAAGACGGGTTAGCTACAATCATGGTGAAAGACGAATATTGGAAATGAGGGGAAATATAATCTCAGGGGGAAAACATGAAGTGTAAAGAATTGAATTTTGAAGGAACAGAAATATGATGATAATGAATAGTTCGCTCAATTATCGAAAAAGAAAGCTTTTTCCTTGATGGCTCGAAGTGAACCACATTTTCTTGTTGTTAGAAGAAGAAAGATACTTGAGTACAGTAAAACATTTGCGTGGATTACATCCAATAGATATTACAATATTGACCACGTCTTCCTGAAACTAGAATTTAATATTGCCTAAAAACTTAAAAGAGATAAAGTGGCAAATAAAAAAGGAATTGAGAGGCATGTATGGCAATGGATTTCTGAGAAGAAATTGAAAATTAGAGGAAACTAATTTAGTATTCCAAGAAAATACGATAAAAGTGGTAAAATCAACGTCTTGCTGAGATCGATTTAAGCTTCGTGTGGAGTGCATTCCTCCTTCATAAGGACCCTCAAAAAGAAAGACAAAATGGAATAGTGTGCTTCTAAATGTGGACTGTTAGAAAATACTAAACATTAATTGAATTGACAAAGTTAAGTAGGAAGAGTTATTGAAGAGATGAATTCTAAAAGAATAAAATGAATGTAATATACTGCGTCATATGTATGGTATCTTTACTATATTCATTAAATTCATGCTTAAATATTTTGCGTGTTTGATACTCGACACTTTGTAATGGATGATTAAGAGTCACACCTTCGTCTCACTGTTACTAATGATTATAAAAGTTTAAAACAAATATTTGATCTCTTTGTCTTCTTTAAATATCGCATTCTTAAAGACAACAATGTATATTAGATGAATATTTATATATCGGTGGAGAGATCCAAATTCAATTTTTATCAAAGTGAGAGAAATTTATAACTTTAAAAGTTGCCCGATCAAAATAAATATCCCATTCTAGCTCAATTATAGTAATTAATTAAATATGTCTGCCTCGGTGGCGGAGTGGTTTGTAAGCGATCTTCGAATCCCGGCTGAGGTGGAAATTTTCCTCTCAGGGTATGGATGTTAACGTATTCCATTTGTTGATCTGAGTATCTCAGAAATGCAATTAAGACATTCTTATGGAGTGAGGTCGAAAATTGTCTTATGAAGGTAAAGTGGTCCATTCGACGGAATCGGAAACAAAAATACTTGCAAACATCTCGAAATTTCGCAGAAGACTGTGAAATCTCTCAGAACTGTATACAATTGAGAAATTTAAGTGCCATAATGAAGCCCATTCCATGAGCATCTTGCAGTCACCTTTTTATGTGTCTTTTTATAAAACGAATAAAGCCTGACCTGATAACTATTAGCAACTAATGGCTTTCTTTTCTTTAACATTTGATACATACATAATTTGATATCAATTAATATAATACATTACTATTATTTTTTAGAAATTTCCTCTGGGTTAACGGGCCGATGCGGAAGGAAAAGACATTTGAAAGGCGGAACGCTTTAGCATGTCTAACCGCGAGATGCTTATAAGAAAGGCAAACTATGAAAGAAAACGCTGAAGGTTTCGGAAAAGGAAGAGATATTTTTTCCGGTAAAAACTCTGTAATGATCAATTTACGAAGACAAGGTCGTTCATTTTGTTTTCTTATATTTATGCGTTTTTAAAAGAAAGAATCCTTGCGATCTAGTGGTGGAATACGGGGATTTTGATCGCCATTAAGTATCAGAAATATATACCATTTAATCCATGCTAACACCGTGCGTTTATTACATTTCAATAATTCTATTCGAATTGTTCACCCTGCCAACAATCGTATCTCTGATTGTTGTAGAGAGAACTTTCTCTACGAAATGGATAGCTCCTAATAATCCGTACCTCAGAAAGGAAGCTGTTACGAAACCAGATCTCTTGCCCCATGGGGTTGGGAAAACCGCACTTGACCTTGGATATCGGGAAAATGCTTCAGATGGCTCTAGAATAAACGTTCATCGTGTAGATGGGCAACTTACCCTGAAGTTACCGATGCGGTCCGCCACCATTCCCGCAAGTGGTGGCATCAAGATGGCGACAACGGGAGTGATTGCATTCATGGCAGCAGCTTCCTCCACTCCAATGCCTAGTTCCTTCATGTGGATGGTAAGGAACGGATAAAGAACGAAGAGAGCTGCGAGGGAAAAAGGTTTCTTAGCGAGCGATCATCTCCAAAATGTACGTGTATATAGCGTACATACTTGATTATAAGACGCTATGTTTTTACCTTCAAAATTCACTTTATTTTGCATGCGTCTAATATTTGCAATATACCAAAATGGGGTCATAATCAGGTGCAAAATTCAGCCATGAAGCATGGATCCAGAATCGACCTACGCCGTTTGTGAAATTAGTATAATTCTATCATTTACGAAGCACGATCGAAACTTCCTCGTTTAAGCAGATCATCGGTCTCATTACACTAAATTGTAGTTTATCATCATACAGACGTATTCGATGAATCTAGCCAAACCGTAAAAAAACTTACTTAATGTATCAAAAAAGTAATTTTATGAAGCACCGTTACTGAAAAGAAATAACAATCCATGAATTTCATTTTGTCGTTATTGTTTTCAGTTTCGCCGTACAGATGGCCATTTAGATGATAAATGGATCCAAAATATGGTTACGAAGGATAATAATGACCGTGGAGAACTATTGGTTTTGTATCTTTATTATCGGTATGAATTGATATATAATCAATCATGTACCATTTCTGTCAAACCAAAAAATGGAGACCAAACAAGAGCGATGGCGGAGGGATATTTTTACATTGAGAACATAGGTAATTTTCCGTAAAAATTTACATTTTTCTAAGCGGATATGAGCTTAAATTACACACAACAATTTCTTAATCTAGATCCGTTTAAATAATTTTACCAATTTCATTCTTAGCGTCATATAAAAATACTTCGTAAAATTCTATATTTAGAAAGACATGACAATAATGTCGATAACTTATCCGTTAAGTTTTCATTCATATTTTGCTTGTATCCTCGCATAAAACTGCAAAAACTCTCTTTCAATGACACCCAGAGAGCGGAACGACCTTATAAAAGTGATAGCAACGTCAACAAAATGCACTTTCCGGTGAAAATAAAGATACTTACTTGACGCTTGTACGAAAAAAAGAAGTTTAATCGGCATCAGATGCTTCTGACGAACGTCGTCCATCAGTCTTCGGTAAAGTCTCTCCAAAACAGAACCCTTGGCAGCATTCTTCTCTCCGGGAGGTAACATCTGCAAAATTTGATAATACTTGTTTGATTAGCGACAGATGAACCTTCTGAACGAAAAACGAAGAGGAAAACAAAGACGATTCCAAGGATTGCAACTTGGAATGGCTGCCTTCATGCATTTGGATTTCACAAGAGAGAATACGAAGCATAGATTTGCTCCTAAGTCGTTATCGAAATTTAGAAGCTCCGTCACCGATGACTCTCAAGGTTTACTGATCCTGTATATAACCAATCTTACGAGAAAACAAAATTATATAAGGACTTGTTCCGATAGACATGTTCCGATATTCTTGGAAGAATCTCAGAATTTTACTATTCGTCATTATTCTAAGGAAAATAAACCTGTTTATCGAATATAGCTCATATTTTTTAATATCTAGAATAAATGTACGCAAAGATTGAAATAATAAAATCTCCGAAGCATAAGGTTTTTGACAAACAAATAAGATCTAAGGATGTTGGTGTGTTGACAAATGCTATAAAGAAGCTCACGAGGCATTGATGCAAGTGTAAAGTTATCCCATTTGAAATCATATGAGAGGAGATAATAAATGAGTATGGAAGGGGGTGCAAGCATCATGACGTACCTAATTGATTGCTTTCGCGTATCGTTCGTTGGAAAAAAGAATTTTTGAATCACATCGTTTCGGCATAATTATAATCGTTCCTCAAAAGATCCATATCAATACTCACAGCGATAATTTAAAGTCGTATCATGTCGTACTAGTATTCATTATTTTGTATAATTTATGCAGTTGATTGGTACTGTCTTCACTAAATTTATTATAAGGATAATGTAAAAATTTTTCACTTTCACTACCTTCACAATTTACCTTCATATTTATAAGTAATATATGAAAAGAAGTATAATTTTAACGAAAGTTTAAATAATCTGCACTACACTATCAAATAGATCTTTTGATTTCTCTATAGATAAAAATTTCACTTTATTAAAATTCTATGTTCATTGTAGAACCAAAGTTTATAGGTGTTAAAGTTGAGCAAGTAAAGCATTGAGGTCAAGTTCGGAATTTCCTTGAGCCGTTTTCATTATAGCTACTTTATCCCTGATATGATCATCTTGTTCACTCTAAACGACAAAAAAAGTTAATAACCATCAACAATATTCTCTGAGAAACAATTTTAAGATGTACTCTCACTTCCTTTCATACAGAAAAGAAAATAATATATTTCTATCTTTAGTAAATGGTGCTTACCTATTTGCTTATATTGCCTATTTCATTCATACAAAGTGAAGTTCAACAATGCCAGTTCATAAAATAAAAATGTTTATCTTTGAAATTCCAAAGAACTCCATCTGATTAATTGTTTAATAATTGCAAAAATGGGGTATTATTATGAGAAAGGAAGATAAAAATGAAAAGTTTTAAATGTTCAAAGGTTATCCATCACCGTTACGTAACAATAATTAAAATCGTTAGCCTTTTAGGAAATTTGAAATTATTAATATCATATTACATAATTCAGAAGAAATTCACCTGACTTAATAAAAAAATTCGAAGAGTGCCCTGCGGTTGAGTTGTAACCACAAAGTTAAATTACGCAATCAATATTAAATAAGGTCATCTAAAGTGGCTTTTTCATTCTATAAGATTAACGAGAAGTTGAACGGGAATTGTTGGATTCTATACGTGAGCTATCAGCTTTCCGTTACGAAAAATTCTAAATTCAATAATCATACTCATTTTAATGGAATTTTTCTGGCAGATGACGTGACAATTCTTATCTTCGATCGTTTTCAATCGCATATAAGCTTCCTAAAGATTATTTCTATTTTAAGTTATTCTTACTTGATAGTTTTTTCTTTTATGTACATCATAGGTGATGCTTATATCTTTCGAGACGAGAGGAGACGAGTCGCACATTAAAAGACGTGGAAAAGTTAAAGTTATTTGTAAAATAACTTTATCTTTTATTATAAAGTTATTTTAATATAATATAAAAGCTCGAGAGAGATTAAATTGGTTGGTAATTGAGTCATTCGACGATAAGGCGCTGAATGGAAAGATTTTTCATGTAGCGTACATAGTTTTGTAATATCGGATTAGTTATTCATTCCTCTACTTTATTTTTCATTCTGCTTGATTATTTTAAAAATTTTTGAGTTAAATTTTTTGAACATAATATGGAAAGTTAAGAGTACGGGATAATCAATATTGTTTTGATATCACAGAAACATTTTGGAAATATTCTGCTATTTTAATATTTGTAAGTTTGAAGAGAAATCCTAATGTTGAAAAACGCTCTCGCCTTCTCGTACTCGCGTAAACTATTAGCAGAAATAAAAATTCATTATGGGAGAAAAAAGAGCAGTGTTATAAATATTATCGTCTCATTAAAAGCGACTCCCCTTCCATTCTATGTTAGACAGTATACTACCATTCAACTAGATTTGAATCCCATGAACTTGAAATAACTGCCTCGTGATTCAGCATCGTGTTATAAAGGCCGGAAATTCTATTCTATTATATAGTTACTGCTTCCGCCAAAATATGAAGCCCTTTCTTTGGCTAACAATTCCCTAAAATCCAGAATAGCGAACTCTTTTACTTAACATACACAACCTTACAACAATAATCATATCTATTGTCGTAAAATATATATCCTTTTCAATCGAATAGAAAATTTCAATAAGACTTTGTGTTTATCATATTGTGATTCATCTGCGGTGCTCATACCATAAAAATAACGAAAATAGTTCGAGTGTTTGAAAGTTTCCCATAAACGTGACAACGAATAGATAAGTAAAAAATTCTTAAGATCGTTAAATGACGTCGATTGGAATTGAAAAAAGGACATTAAATAGTGAGAACAATAGCAAATGTATTGTGAAATCGTTATGACGAAGTGCCTCCACATTTTTCTCAATAGTTTTCACGCTTGATTGATTCGTTCTGTCTCAAAATAACATTTATCACCTTTACCATTGTTTACTTTCTTCTCATGATTGTGTCCTTCATTACGGATTTTAAACAAATTTTCGAATTCTTTTTCTAATAGGCGGATCCTAAAAATGAAACCAGGATATTTGATGTATAGTTTTAAAAATTTTCACTTGTTACTGCTTGATGGACGGTCGAATTTTGGCTGATATTCCTCTGGCTGATATTTATATTGACTTTTTTTGTGAATGCGAGACAAAATAATGCTAGATTAGAATATTTATTCATTTCAATACATTATTTCATTCGTAACCCAAAGTAAATCTTTCTATTACTTTATTTCTATTATCTAAATCAATCCACACATTACTTTAAATGTGATTAAATATAAAGTCTAACCCATTCTAAAATGAGGTTGGTATTATCTTTTCCCTATATCCAACTAAATATGGGATCGGAATCATTATTACCAAATCGTATAACAATCGTTCAAATCATTTATCCACGTACATTATGACCCCGCCTTTCGGCGTTTGGCAGGGGGATCCATGCAGCGAAAGTATTTATTAAAATCAATAACAGAAGGCGTTACTTTGTGAAAAGTCATTTTTAATTTCCTTAGTATTGTAAATTCTACAGTATTGTACAACTATTATGCAGATTACATTAGCACGCTCTTGAGTAAACCTATATAATTGTCAGAATCTACGGATAACTGAACCAGCAAATCCGTTAAGCTCATGTTTACATATCGATATTTCTCTTAAGTGATAAATTAATAAAAAAGCTCTGTCATGCAAAAAAAGGATAACTGAGAAACAAGTGTCATTAAAGCATAATATACTTCATGCCAAAGTTGATTATGCTATTTACATTCAGGCACCCGATTTGAGGAAGAGAATTTTCTGAAGTTGATTCTTTAGCGTATTCGCGTTCAATATTTAGCAGTACAAAATATCTAAGGATTCTTTCTCTTTCCATCGAATACAAATTAAAACAGTTGTTAATCGTTTATGAATGCACATATACAAATTCGATAACAATCATTCATACAGGTAAATAATTCCATTCTCAATAGTTTAAAATCAGTATGAATAAATGGATCGTTAACAGTATGATTGCACTAGAGAGGAATAATCGTTGCTAAAGGTATGACCACATGAAGCGATGGTTTTGTTTGAAAAACTTGTACGAAGTCCACAAGAGAACGTATTTCCGCAATCATCATCAGAACTAAACAACAGCTCAACATCATTTTCATTGAGAGATAAAAATTATCCTCAAAATACATCCGCAAATAAAGGGTCCCTCCGAATCAAAGCGAAGGCCATTAATTCGCACATGGGGGAGGACACTTGCGACATTGGGTGCCCCAAGGGCGAATTGAAAGAGAAAGCATTCGCTGGCACTCTTACATCACAAAGCCAAGAGGTCGAATCAACGGTTCATCCGAAATCAAAGGCGGGGGACACTTAAATGGTGGAAACAGGTGGCACTCATCAACAGTTCGCGTTCTTCCTGGTTAGTGAGAAAGAACGCGTATATCTTTTTAGAAATCATTCCGCTCTACATTCCGTTAGATGCCATTTAGAACACAACTTCTAGAATACTTGATTCATCTGGAACTCATTTTCGAAAAGTTTCGACCCTTTTGCTCGAACCCGTCCTGAATTACTCGGGTTTTCCTTTGAACAGTTCGTGACACTCTCATTCAAACAATTATTTTTTCGGTCGATGTTATTACAACTCTTCGTCGACAGTGTAAGTTTCACTCTCAGCATTCCTGGTTAGAACCCAGAGTATTCCTCATAGAGGATGTCTCAAAGTACATTGAGGTATGTAGTTTCCAAATCCTTAATTCATTGAATTTCAGCTTCGATATTATAAATAACTTTACGTATGAAATCGAGTATAGTTAGAATACCATTTCGAATTATTCTTCGAACGAATTCAATTACCATTTCCAGATCTCAAGCGCATACTTTCGTTGGATACATAATTCATGTTTTAAAGGGTAGGTTACATCTGTGTCCTCCAGTGTGTGTACTTCTCGCTGTCCTCGAAGTGTCATGTGATGGGACTTAGCTAGTATATTCATCAGTATACTTCTAAAGATTACCACTTCATAGCATTCTGACGGCCATAATAATAATTTTAATATGATTTTACTAGTGAAGTTAATTACGAACGATTAGTGGTGCTGCCGAACGAAATATAACATCAATCAATTCCTAATTAGGTAAATGAATATGTGAATATAGCAAACGAATTTGACGGATGCTGAACAACCAATACTTACTGAACTAATACTTTCTTCTTAGTATTAAAATGAAATTCTTAAAATGCATGATCAGAACGAACGAAGAACTTAAAAAGTGTTTTTCAATGGATACGGCTGTGAGTGGTTTGATGAAGACTTCAAACTTCAGAATTATTTTTAAATGGAATCTCAAGAACATTAAAGAAGCTTTTCCAAATAACTAAATTGTATATAACAAGTAATTTATAAAATGCTACGTATTTTAGAAGGGAGAATTTATCTTCAGATCTTTCTCAAAACTAATATTCGGTGAGGATATATTTTTTCATTTAACGAACATAATTAAAGATAGTTATAAATAATGAAATAATGAATAAATAACTCGGTACTTTCCACATATATTAATATTGGTGGAAAGTTATGATATTTTTTCATTATGTTACCATTTTACAAAGTTGCGCTTAATCATATCAATTTAATAGTTATAAATACTCTCATTCTATCAATTACATGTCGATGGGAGATAAAAATGAATAAATGTGAGGTTAAGTCTGTCGTGCTACTTATGTCATAGTGTACTTCGGAATGCAGATGGTTTGTGAGTAAAAATAATTATAAAATAATTCGTGGCACAGCTGAATTATTGGTCCATCCGATTCGTTATTGGAAAACTACTCATTATTTCTAAAAAATGAGATTCAAATATCCTCTTACCTTCGGACCGGCAGGTTACAAGACCTCCCTCTAACTGAAACGGTGAAGCGGGAATGGCTGTAACGGCAACATTAAAGTGACGACAGAAGAGGGGAGTTGAGGAGGCATGGAATGGGAGTCCTGCGAGATCTCTGCTCCCTCATCGCGTGGCATTTTAATTGTCTCCTCGTTTACCTTAACCTCTTCTCCACATATCGCCCTACTACATGTAGAGGATGTATATATACGATGGAATCCCTAGTGTCTAACATACGTCTGAAATAACTCAGTTTTCTTTCTGAACGCTGAACATAATTATTCACCAATCACTCTTAATAATACTTAAATAATCCTGTAGTTTTTGAAATATATAAATATGAGATTTATATTCTTTCGTTTATTTTTTGAAGATTAATCGAAGTTGCATCTTTTAGGCCTATATTTATTCATAGAAACTAAATTGGAAAAAGTGAAGTAAAATTAATCATAATATGACTCTAGAACTTGAGAATTAATCCATTCTACCATTTAAACGTTTCACTTCCTTCATTTTATCCAATATATGATGAATCGGATAAATATATTTATTTTTTAAAGAATAATCTCGTCCTTTCTGAAGTTTTCATAACTTTCCTGGATTTAAGAAGAACTTTTATCTATACAGATTGATTTTTTCCCATTGTAAGTAATAAAACTTAATAGAAACAAAGATTGAGTAAGTTATCATTTTTTAGAAAACCTCATTAAAATTCGCAAATGAAAGGATGTAATACTTCCCACGAAGATATGCTTGGTGTCACCAAGTCACTCCATGTACAAGATGTACAAGAAGCATAAATACAACTTCTTAAATACTTTATACATAATAAAGGTGGAGAGGGTAGAAAACAAATCTTTTTTATTGATCATAAATATTGTAACATTTTAAATCCTATCTCATTGACAAGTAACTAGGTCATGTTCTCGCTTGAAAAAAGGTCTTTGAGTCGGTATAAAATCGTAGAATTTTAAATAGTTCATGAGCAAAGTTATATATATGTAATCAATCGATGAAGCTGTCACTTTATGGAACTCCATAACGGTAAGGTCAACAATCCGTCTTCGTCTCAGTTCTACTAAAAATATATTTATAATATTTATCTTCAGTGGAATTAAGAGGAAGTATTTTTTTTCCTTATCATAATCATATGTTTATATATATATATATATATAAAATGAGTTGTAAATTTACCTCGTTAAAGTGTACATCTTACGGTCACAATTGTGCTGGAAAGGTGTGAAGGACGAAATGTATTTCACCATGATATTTTTCTCTCCTCTCCTATAATCAGGTTATGATTTGAATACCTTATCTCTTCATTGCCTTTTGATCCTAAATACATACATATATATATTACACATAAACTACAGTAAAACTTTTGTAAATTGGAATCTCAGGGGACCACTCTTTATTTCCGGCCTATATAGGGTTTCCTTCTCAAGACAGGTTAATACAGATTCACGAACCTATGTGCAGATTATTTACCTAATATATTTTCAGTAAAATGTAGTCATTTGTGTAGGCCTCGAAGGAAGGAAAGATAACAAGAGCGGTATCTAATGCTTATTCGTATAATAATACTTAAGAAGAAGAATTTTATTGCAACTCGATTATTTCCCTTCATATGTCCAGAATCTTTGAAATAAATTTGAGGCCCACAAAAAGGTTTGGCTGCTGATGGCACTTACCATATAGTATTGCTTTCTCTAATTAATTTTTGAACTATGATCGATAGATCTACTTAAAATGAATGTTCTTTTAAAGAAAATATCTCCGGAACAGGAGTAATGCACCAACAGTAGGCATATCGTAACTCAAACCATTAAATCCTACATTATTCCTATAAAGTTTTACATTTTCTTTCCGTCTTTCACAGATTCGAACTCCACTTACCGCAGCTCGAAATACGGGATGTTAATCCTTCCGTTCGCTTCTCACAAGTTCCGACTTTTAGAAGCACTTAATAGAGAAAAATATGGTCATAATGCAAAAAACACCTTTATTTTCGGCTTTGACAGTTTCCGTCTAACAATAAGATAGATTCTACCTACTACAGTTTGTATCATATGTTGATATGACTGTACACCATTATCAAGAGCCGTTGTCACAGAACTTGCACCGGATGCAGGCCTACCCAAAAACTTTCTTAAACTTGCCATCCTCAGCGTTCTTTTGTCACGCTGAACGTCGGTAATTATGTTGTCTCTGTGTTATCTATCCTCAATATCTTCCCATTAGTCTTCACATTTTTGATTCTGAATTGATGTATTTTATATATGTTTCAAAGAGACATATAAACTGTACAGTATAATACCTATTGATCCTAAGGAAAATTGCTCTTGATTGTCTGTCAACCCGCTTTTTATTTTCTCTATGTTATCCCTCCACTTCTTATTGACAAGAAATTCTATGCCTCCATGTCTTCTGTCCTTTTTTCCACTGTAATAGAATAATTAACCCTTCATTGAAGTAAATTTTGTCTTCTAAGTTTCTTCTTACTTCACTTTATCGACTGATAAAATTCCATTTAATCTTTCCTGTTTCATTCATTAATTCCAGGAGTCGATCTCTACTTATCACTGTGCTTCAGCTATAATTGTTGAGGTGAAAGTTATTAATTATTTTCCTTTCAATCTGAAATTTCAATAGATTCTAAATGTCCTGATGCTTATACTTGAATATATTTATTGATATCACAGTACTTCATCATGAAAATTATGATATTGTTTGGAGAATATAGGATGGTTATTCACCAGGCTCTGGTACTATTGATTGGTGAGTGCCACTTTCATTTTTTGGATAGAAATATTGTATGTATGTTTTTTGACCTTCATAATATTTGAATGCATACACCACATTATGTTGTTTAGTTACAAATACACAAATATTTTTTTCCTTCAAAAAATTTTACCTGTTCAGGTAAATCTATCTCTCTATTTAATTTTCAAGATCAGTCTTTAAAAAATTGGAATTATATTAGGTCTACCGGAAAGTTCTGTCCGTTTTTAGAATGAAACAAAAATATAGTTTTTTCATACTTTGAATAAAGTTTATTGAATAATTTAATTGCCATAATTATTTATGACTTCTCTAAAGTGTGATTGCATTTTGTATATCCCATTTTTAAAGACTGTCTTATCTCTAGTGACCAAAAATTTAACCAGTGTTTATCTGATTTCTTCTTCTTTCTTGAATTGTTTGCCCTGCAAGAAATGTTGTAAGGACAGAAACCATTGGTATGCGAATGCGTCTCACTTAATACTAACGAGAACGGTTTGAGTTTTTTTCATCTAAGATGAAAATGGTTACTCATTGTAAGCAATCAAAAGAGAGAGCCAAATATGCGTTTAAAGAATATGAGCTTAATTGTTGAAACATTGTAACTGGAACAGATTTTTGGCCTCTAGAGATAAGACTTTCTTTAAAAATGGGATATACAAAATCTTATCATGCTGTAGAGAAGTCATAAATAATGATGGAAATGAAATTATTCAATAAACTTTATTCAAAGTAAGAAAAAACTATTCTTTTGTTCCATTCTAAAAACTGACAGAACTTTCCGGCAGACCTATTATTTAAATTTTCTTTGTACTAAAAAAGGACTCAGTAAGTACATTTGTGCTGGAATGGGATGGAGGACAAAATTTATTTCACCATGATATTTTTCTCTCTTCTCTTCTAATAATTATCACCAGGATATTTTTGAAGCCTTCTTATAATGATAGAACCTGAGCTAAACTTTACCTCTAACTTCTTATAACACCCTTGCCAATAGTAAGACAGTATTGCTATCTGAGAATTCATATCTGAGAAGTTATACATACATATATATAATTTTAATGAAATAACCACCAATAGGAAGCAAAATACTTC
Source organism: Pantala flavescens (assembly GCA_020796165.1). Classification (NCBI taxonomy): domain Eukaryota; kingdom Metazoa; phylum Arthropoda; class Insecta; order Odonata; family Libellulidae; genus Pantala; species Pantala flavescens. The sequence goes on from CM036882.1 coordinate 21,731,918, forward strand.
AACAACCTTTACAAAAACATAGTGAAGAGGAAAAACTACACTTCAAAGAAAAAAATGAAGAAGCCTAACTCCCATGCTACCAGAAGAGGTTACTATAGCATTTATAAGGATGCAGAATGCCAAAGTAAGTGGAGCAGATTGTAGTGGTAGTAGTGGAATATTTAGTATTGGTGGAATATTTTAAACTTAGAGAGATAGAAATCACTCCCATTATAGTAGAAGCATTTACTAACTGTCTTAGAGAAGGAAGAATACCCAAGGATAAGAACGATAATAGAATTGCTAAAAAAGGAAGCAAGGAGGATTTGGAGAACTACCACCCCACCAGTCTCCTCCCAGTCATCTATGAAACATTTATGTTTCTTATAAGTGAATAAAGATCAAACTTTCCGCTGCTCAGCTAAGAGAACAAGCTAGATTCCAAAGAAGTTTCAGAAAGATAAGCCAGATCATTATCAGAATAACACTGTATGTGTGCTCGGAATATTCAGAGCTTGAACAACTTGTGACAGCATAATGTTTTGTGATGAGAATCTGATGATGGATTGAAAATGGCTCATAATGATAATGAATAGAATTATTATATTTATGGGCTGGAATTGAAAATGTTAATGAAAGTTTTTTTACTGTAAAATGATAATAATAGAAAAATACATTTAAATATGGTTTATAACATATTCATGTTATGTTTAATTATTTCTAAACATAGAAAAAATAATATGAATAATAGCCTATATATTTATATACACACATAATATACTTTTTGTGATATTGTTACATCAATTATATAAATACATATACTGGACATACATTTAAAAAATACAGGAAGACTTGCATTCTCATTATCTTTGTGTGCAAAAGAAGTGTGGTACAAGATTTCATATTTTCTATTGGAGAATTTATTATAAGTTACCAAGAAGATTCAGCAAACTTTCTAACAGCATTAAGAATTACTTAATAGAGAATTTTAATTATCAAATAGTGTAGTAAATAAAATTTTACTAGCAATCAATATTTTTTAATGGTAGAGTAAATTTTTATAAATTTTATGTTTAAAATTTTAACTTTCTTCTAAGTGTATCTTAATATTAAAAATTAAATATTAATCTGATATCGGGACATCAGAGTAGATCCAATCAAAGCTTTGTTCAAATTTATTTAGTATCCAATTGTCAGAAAACAGAACAAATTAACATTGCAGGGTTAAGTACATAAATTTCCCTCTCTAGTTATTAAATCTTACCTTCTTACATCGTACACCTACCATTTAACTGAAGTCATTTTAATAGTGTCCCTCTTGCTTGAATTTGACATTACTGTTCTTTATTATTTTAGTCATGTATGAAATAATTTTTAAATCTGAATAACTCTATGCACAAATGTATATTCAGGTACTATTGCCTGATAATTACCTATTGTGTCAAATCTAGGTAAAATATCAACATTTCATATGGTTTGTATAATTTGGTACTTTATTAGTTCAAGAAGAAATTGACCATTTAATTTGCAATGGAATAAAAATTCTGCTTTACGTTCACTAAGAACAAAAATTCAAGTAGGAGGTAATGCTATACCATCCAAAAGGAAACAGAGAGAATTTAATGGTATAGTGGAGGTTGAAATACAAAAAAGGGGTTAAACTCTGATGAGTTTAGGAAAGTCTTTTCATTTCCGGAAGGGACTGACAACCCAACCGATTTCTACCAGGCCAAGTTAACCAACCTAACCGCTTTCAATTGCAATTTAATTGAATTCAATTTGGCCTGTAAGCAAAGAGTGAACGATATGTACGTGTTTTAACATTTTTAGTGAAATATGCTGATATTTAGCATCATATGCATAGATATACCGAGATATGCCGAAATATGAGTAGATATGCTTATATATGCTAGGATATGATGATGTATACCGAGATATGCAGATTTCTGCAGGATTAATGCCGAGATATGCTGATATATTCCGGAAAGGGTTAGGGTATGGCGAGATTTACCTTTACATGAGGAGATATACTGTTATAGGCTGAAATATGCCGAGATAGACCAATATATATTCTAATATATGCTGATATGTGCCGAGATATGCCTAGTTATACCAAAATATGCAGAAATATGTCAAGATATGCTTGGATATCCCAAGAAATGCCGATGTATACCGAGATATACCTTTTATGTAGATAAAATCGATATTGCTCTGAAATGTCTGAAAAAAGGCCAGTATTTTTGCGAAATATGTCTACAAATGACTATAATATAATAATATAGATATGCCGTAGTATGACGGGTTAAGCCGACATTTGCCGAGATATGCCGATATATGCATATAGATTCCGAAAGAAAGCCAGGATAAGGCAAATACGCTTACAGATATGCCAAAGGATGCCGAAATTATATTATGAAGAAAAACAATATTATTAGTCTCTTTGTACTTTTAAAATATTATTCATATCACCCTTTGAATGGTATTATTTTTCTTGGGCCTAAATCTCTTGAATTCTAATTTTTGTCTATTTATTCACAATCCTTCCCCTTGCTACCACAGATCAAAAAAGGAATTATGAAAAAAACTGTGGTAAAAGAGTTGAGGTTTAGTTTTAGTTATTTCAGTGGGCGAAAATGGTAATACAGATGCATAAAATGATACATAAAAAGTTGTAAATGATTGGTATAGGTTTTTGTTGTCCATTATCCCTCAAAAGACAATTTTTTCAAGTTCTAGCAATGATAAACTTATTATGTGCCTATATTTCATTGAAAAATGCCTTATATCAGAAGGAAACAACATTTGGAATATCATTGGTAAGTTTTGGTCACTTCCTGTCCATCCCCATTATCACTAGATGTGCATGATATACCATATTTCCCGGCCTATAAGACGCACCGGCGCATAAGACGCACCTGGATTTTTCAGGTTAGAATTTACGAAAAAAACTAAAATACTTGGATAATGTAGAAAAGAATTTTAATGATGACATTTTACATAAAAACGGAACTTTAACATTAAAAAATTAATTAGCAAATATATCAGAGTTTATTAATCATAAAACCCCAGAAATTCCTCATCACTGCTGCTAAAATCATGCGCGTAGATATTTTCTCGGGAGTCGTCACCTTCCTCATTCAAAATGTCACTACATTACATACATACATCTTCACTTCCATCCAGCGAATTGCTGATTCCACACATTTTGAAAGATTTTATGATTGAGCAGGACTCATTGCAAGATTAAACTAAACATGCTACATTCTGATATATACGGGAATCTTTTTGAAGGAAGTTAGACATCGACATATTAAAACTTTCTAACAACCTGCTCAAAACAGTGTTATTATCAAAACTTTTAATGAATTGAACTATTTTCAATACCTGATACACTAAAAAATACTTAATGGTATTTATTTATCCTGTCAAAACGGTTGCTTATTATAGGACGAAGTTATAACCGTGATATCCGTATACCATCGGCGCACAAGACGCAGGCTAATTTCACAGCATATTTTGGAGAAAAAAAGTGCGTCTTATCGGCCGGGAAATACGGTATATTCGAATGTTCCATACGAAAATTAAATACAGGATATGAATTTTAGGAACATGAAAAAATAAATCAGCTACGTGAGATATAGAAGTTGAGGAAATGTAAAGAAAAAAGGTCGTCTGTTATCACGCCAATCATATGGATTAACATGTCGCAGTAATGATGATTCTGCCCTTCTTGATAGGGATTTACGGAATTTACTCAGATGCATTCATTTCTGTGTGTAATGAACATTTAGTCGTGAAATTGCTTCGGAAAAATTATTTAAGATATTAGTAGGTTCTTAGCATTATACTGGAACAAGCCTATTGTCCAGACCTAGCTTCTGCCGACTTCTTTCCAAGGGTTAAATTTAAATTCCTTACGGAAAGGATGTCGTATTGAGAACACATGTAATCAAATTGTAAATTACTATAACTTTAGAAGAGATTCTAATCATTGTCATTCATATCAGATTCTATGGAAAAAGGATGTTACCAGAACCGAAGAAAGTTGGGAGATATCTCGACATAATGGTTGAGAGAAAATCTAAAATTAAAATCTTGGTTTCGTTATGAAAATTTTTTGAAGCTTCAAAAATTGCTCCAAAACTGCTACACTGTTCTATTCTCCTGCATCTACAAATTTACTCTATCTTAACCCGACGAGTTTATCTCGTTGAAGTTGATAGATAAGATTTTTATCACGATTACAATGCTAAATGATAGAAAAAAAATCCGCGTTAATTGATTTTGATCAGCACAGTTTAGCGCTTGTGACAAGAGACAGTGTATAAATTAACGATTAAGTTTAGTGTAAAAGAATTCTGGAAGGTATATAGAGGAAATGGAACGTGCGTTAAATGGATTCTAGAGATTTCTTCAGTTAGGAGACATTAAAAGGCTGTCAGATGCGTTGCTCTGAATAAGCGATATTTAAGAGAAGCATGAAGTGAATTTCGTTAGACTCACTGTACTGTCATTGAACAGAGATAAGTTCGGTAGCTGACTAACGGCAGCTATGGAGGACTTATCCGTCGACAACCAGCAACCAAACCTCGAAGTCAACTCTAATGATTTAAAGTAAGAGAACGTTATTTTCTGAAAATTATATTGATCGATGTATCAACAATTTCTAATATAGGATATTGATAATAGTAATTACATTTTCTTTAAAATTAGACGAGAAATTCTTTCAAGGTCTTTTATCATTTACTTTTGCATACACAGCCGTTTTAATACTGCGTTATAAATTTGTCTGTTATATTAATGAACGAGGTTAAAAGTTATAAAGTTTTGCGAAAACTGTTGATTATAATTTTTAGTAATACTTTTCTCTTTTAATTCAGCAATTGACCAATTTTTACGAAAATAATATTATTAAAATTAGTATATGTATATCTTGGTGCGGTATTTAGTATAAAAATTTAACTACAATGATTTTTATAGATGTATTAAAATATCGATATATAGGTTGATAAAGATATATTCTAGGTTGTGTAGTAGTGATCATCACGTTGCAAAGTTCTCACGTTCAAAATATTTTGGACGCTAAGATATGAATTTTGTTTAAAATATAAAGGATGCCTTCTCCTTTCTTAAAATTATGCATTGAAGATGAGCTTAATCATATGTTTCTGGGAAACATCAAAGTTCTGCATTTATTATCTTTATTTTTTTCTAAGTTATATCTCTAATCACTATGCGTACATGATACAAGTAAAAAAATAGCATTTGATTGGTATTTATGGCCATTCAGCTATGAATCAAGAAAGATGAGAGGAAGTTTAATTAGAAAGTAATTCAAGAAGCCACAAAGAAAAACAAATATATGAAGATGGCTAAGCAAAGGCTAAGTGAGTGATGAAAAAGATTTTGGACCTGCAGAGAGGAGATAGAAAAAACATCCTATAAGGCAAACAAATCTTAAAATAGAGTAAATTAAAATATTAACAGAAAATTACTTAATAATCAACAGAAATTAAGAATGAAAAAGAAGGACGATATGATGGAGTTCTGGTGGAATATTTAAAACCAGGCGTAATGGAGCTCCTAATTCAGCTCAATTATGCTCGTTCTTCATAACATATCTGTCACCTGCGTTTTTTTAGATATATAGTTCTCTTGGTAGCGGATGTTGATGACCTTGCGTGAATACTTCAGGACCTGAACTACTAGGGTCAAGCAACAGCTCTAACAAGAATTGTAAGAATGAACATGGCGAAAACAGAAGTGTCGTATAGCTTTATATATATTTATACTATATATTATATATACTTACATATATTTGCAGCTCAAGAATTGATAGATTCCATACTTATATATATATATATATATATATATATATATATATATATATATATATATATATATACACATATATATATATAATAACTTCTTAGGAAAAATAGTAACAATTGGAAAAAGATATTTCTTAGACAGTAATTTCCTCATATGTTTAAAAAAAATTGAGAAAACTGCAGCCGGATTAAGGGATATATTCTATATTTACGTATGCGTGATGAACTATATGTCATCACACTCATGATCTGAGAGGGATATCATTCCCTCTCAGAATATGTATTTCTTATATTTCTTACGAGAATACTTCAAGTATGAGGCAGATTCATGCTACAACACTTATACTAATGCCCGATCTCGTGAAAAGATTTGAGATACGAGAAGTAGACAGGGGCTGTAGACACGCATAAGGATAAAAATTGCTGATGTCCACTGAATTTCAAATTTTTATTTCACTCTTTCCTCCGGTTGATAACATTTTAAAAACGCACCGCATCAAAGGAAAATACATTTAATGGTTTAAAGGGCAAAAATATTGATTTTGAAATAGGACGAATACCTGTAGATTTATGAAAATGATCATAATTAATTTAAATTAAAAACCCCGTTTCCTTCTTTTCATATATTTTATGTGAAACGGGAAAATGTTTAATAGTTTTAAAAAATTGCTTGAATTATTTCAACCATATTCCGATGTTACATTTAACATAGAAGTGCAGTGGACAATTCAATACCAATAGTAGTTAACTACCAAAATCTCAATACCAAAAAAAATGCTTATCTTCATTTTCCGCGATAAATAATATAAGAAAATTAAACATTAACCATATAAAAATTACAAATAGTATGTATTCAGCCAATTTAGTGAAGTTATTGAACATAGACTACCTAGGAATGTGTTGGTCATAACAATCATTACCCCATTCAGGATAATAATCATTCATTGCTTACTCATCGATTTTCTTCCAATAATATATTCTGTTTCTTTCTCTGATTTTAGTGTATATACTGTATATAGTGAGAACTTATAAAACTATTTTTGGAAAATATTGAATGCGATGCATATACAAAACTCAGCTAGATCTATTTTTCTTCTTTAAAGCTATCGCTCAATTTACAGTAGAATCGTACCGCAACTGCCCAAACATGGCGGTCTACTTGTTTTCTTACTACGTACTCTTACCGGTTTAGATTAGCGATTTATCGCGGCAAGAGGAATGTGATTGAGTGGCTGTTTGACTTAACAGATTGAAGGACAACGTCTTCATCTAGATAACAAATTTATTGTTACGTTCTTTTGGGATTTGTAATGGCTGCTCAAACTGCAGATGCACCTCAAGGTTTTGGTTCTCCGTCCAAGTACATAACTTACAGCGTGTCCTTTTGCGACAGCTTTCTAGATACACAAGGTACTCATGAATTTGTTGATGGAGATAGGGAAAATCTTCTTGGTGATGGAAATGATGATAGAGGCTGTGGACAAAACTTTTCTAGATGCATTAGTGAAGTTACGCGTTCTCGTACGCAGTCTTTAGGTGAATTTGGGTAAGTTATCGCACCACTGTATTAGTCATTCTGTTATGGCAACATCGCATTGTTGGTAAAACATTGGGAGCCTTTTATATAGGAGAATACAAAAGATATCCTCTAAGCATGTATGAAGTATCTTATCGTATTCATAGGAGCTCATTGATAACAAGTTTTAGCCCTATATCTTTACCGTGTCTGGGACCTTGCTTGCTCATGTGACATTGATTCAAGTATACGGTAAGATATTATTCGTGATGGACAGCATTTTTTACTTCTAATTGATTGAGAGTCAATAATTATATTAAGGTAACTGAAAGGAATTCGATAAGCGTATTTCTAATGCTCATAATGGGTTTATAAAAACGAATGACTGTCTCCAAGAATGGTGACATTCACATGGACATATGTTTTATCTGTTTAAGAAACGATGAATCAGTCCCAAGTTTCCTAATCAATCTATTCTGTGATTAACCAACATCTTCTAGCTTTGGAAGTCATTAGTGCCGGGTGCACAACCTCTTGTTATCCTAATTCCTGCCAGATAATCTAAGCTAACATAATGGGAGCTTAGAAATAACTATTGATACTTCAGACGAATTGAACATCAACTTTTGCCCTCCGTTAAAATATTATAGCTGCAATGCATAGATTTAATGAAAGTTATCCCTTGTGAGTTACGAGTCATAATTATTTTATTAAATTCTTTTTTTAATAGCTAATCATTGTATATTTTCTGGGTCTTAACATAGAATGTATTTATTCACATATTCTGCACCTGGTTGTTTTTATAGCATCAGTTTTATCAATTAGAATCCGGTATATATTTATATGTATTCCAATGTTTTAGGTTAGAAAGTGTGAGTTAACCTATATGTTAACTATTCTTTAACTTTTCTGGTATCCAATTTGAAAAATTAAGATTTTTATTGGTCTTCTCATGATTCATGTAAAATCCATTAATGTGCTTACATAGCTTTTGTGATAAATTCAATTAAATTAAAAATAAAATATCTTATAATATATCGTATATGGTTACCTACTTTACCATCATAATTGAATTAATCTTTATGTTTATGGAAATATCTAAGGGTTTGAAATAATGAAATGTAAATAGTTGAGGAATCTTGTTTATGTGGATGGAGATGTATATAGACGTCTTGAAATAATAAGCTAATTTATCCTGAACATTTTACTTCTTTTTAATCACAGTATTAATTATTCACTTAAATGTAATAATTTATGCGTGTGTGTGTATATATATATATATATATATATATATATATATATATATATATATATATATATATATATATATATATATATATATATATATATATATATATATATATATATATATATATTTAGGGAGAGCATTATAATATTTAATTTTATGGGTCTGTGCAGGAACCACAGTGGGTATGGTCAAAGATATGGTGGACTCACTGATCCTCCAACATTAACAGAAGTATCTGGACAAAATGTGCAACGTCTGATCTATTGTATTCATGGAAAGTCAATGGGTTGCTGTGTAGCAGCAAGTGGAGGAGATGGTTTGAGTTCTAGTGAGAAACTTGATGGGGCAGATCAAGATTCAACTATTGCCACTTTGGAGGGCCCTATAAGTATATACATGCTTTCCTTTATTATGTAATATGTATATTTTGTAGTGTTTTAAAATTAAATTAACTTTAATAGTTCAAATTTTTTATTTTGAAGCTCTTAATAACTGCTCATTTGAATTTTAAACCACTAAAGAATATATAACTAGTTTCATTTTATACATCTGTATCCAGAGAACTAAAATGTTTGATAGATCCAAATTACAACTCAAATAAGGTCTTTTTCAATCATTTAGGTTTCTTAGCTTGATATTTTCTGAACAATTATATGATCGAATTCCAAGTTATTTAGCTAATGTTATCTTATTATGAAATCCTAATGCATTACAGGTTCTGATCATTGTCATCAGGAAAGGAAAGATGCAGTGGATGTGAAAGCTAGGCGGAAGTTAATCACAGCCAGTGTTTTATGTGTTTTATTCATGATTGGAGAAATAGTAGGTGAGTCTTTTAAAGGCTATGATTTGCTCCTCTTCACTTACCTAATTTTAAGGGTATTTTCAGAACTATTTGGCTGGTCATTGTTTGGTAATTTCTAGTTATTATAAAATCAAAAGTACACATTGTAAATTAGGTAAACTCCATTACTAGGTAAAAGATACAAAAGCTTCATATGAATTACCCTACTATATTTAATGATACCATATCTTTAGACCATCAGAGTCATTTATGAGCACTCTGTGATTTTGACCACAAGTACAGCAATATACAGTAAGGGTTAGATTCTCAAACACTGTCATTCTGGTCTCCAGCTATTTTTTCCAGTGTCTTAGAAATTTTATCCTATGAATTTTTCTGTCTAACTTGAAGGTGGTACATAAACTTTGATAGATAGTAAACTCAGGCATTACTATCCTAGCATAAGTTTTTGAGAGTTTTTTTTTTGTGAAATAAAATCAAATAACTTCTCTCATTATCTGGAACAGGCATTGAATTACTGATCTGAAAGTTTTATGCAAGATCTTATTTGGTTGAATGATTGGTTTTATTCAGATCATTGTGTGCATCTTTGCTACTGATTTAATGTCTGTTATTACTTAGAAGAAATTTCTTAAAACATTTTCCTTTCTAAAAACATAATTTTGCTGTTAATTATTACATACCTCTGATTTTGTTGATTCCAGGAGGGATTCTGTCTGGTAGTTTAGCAATTGCAACCGATGCTGCTCACCTTCTTACTGATTTTGCATCTTTTATGATATCACTCTTCTCATTATGGGTAGCAGCTCGTCCTCCTTCTCGCACAATGAGTTTTGGCTGGTATAGAGCAGGTATGTAAAAATTTTCAGGTGTTTACAGGTATGTAAATTTTTTGAAGTTTTGTATTTTATACCTATGTTAACTTTAAGTAGTCCTAATGTTAATTTATGCCTTCTAAACTGTGAGGGTTATTAATATATTTTTATATTACATAATCTTCCTCAATTATTTGTATATTTTAGGTTTATAAGTACTAAATCTTTTCATTTTGTAAATTATTTGATGCAAGTGATAAGTATTTACCCATTTCACCTTTCTCTGCTTCATATGCTAAGTAGAAGTAAGCCTACCCTGTTTCTGCTCAGTTAAAGTGAGCTTTTTAATAAAGCTAATTAAGTTCCCTTACAGTGGAGGGTGTAATAATGACCATACTTTATCAAATTTACCGAAATTCATTCATACACTCATAGATAAGTTTTAATGTAAATTTTAGAGTATTTTTTATTTTACCTTGCAGAATGAATTTATTTTTATCCAATTCTTGGAAGCATGCCACTAAAAATGCTTACACACTATAATTTTTCCAATTTATATGTAAAATAATTTTGATAAAACGAAATGAAACCATATTGTGTGTTTTGAGGTGATCATAGTGTATCATTTTCCTAGGTTTTCTTATGATGTTGGTATTGATCTTTATTGAAAGATGTTATTTCATGACTGTGTGGTACAAAATACAAAAAAACCTGGTGGTTTTCATTGGAATTCATACTGGTATAGTTCCATAAAGTAAAAGGTTTGAAGGAATAGAGGGGTAATAGGGGTAGAATAACTTTTTAGGTGGAGAGAGGTGATGTATTTGGTAAAAGAAGATGTTTCTCTGCAAGCATAGGATCCCTCATGAGGCCTCTAATTTTTATTAAACAACGTTGCACCAGCTACCTACTTCTAGAGTCATAAAAATATTCTATACTTGTAAATCTGTGGAAAAATACCTATAGTGCATTACATTTAAATAGTCAGACCTGGCAGTTTGGAAAGCTTATGGGTACATAAATACATGTAAACTGCTACCAGGGACCAAGGTAGTTTCTCCCAAGGACCACTTTACTCAGAGATTCAGATTTTTAAATATAAAATTGAGATTTACCATGTAATTTGGTTAATTTTCACTTAAATTCTGGCACTCATTGATGAAGATGAAAAAAAATTAATTTTGCGTATTTTCAATAAAATTCTGCTTTTCTTGAAATTGCTCTGTAAATAATCTGAAAATTCAGGCCTTGTATTCCTGTGGGAAAATTGTGATTTAGGCACTCCCTGAAATCTAACACATATTGCTAATAGACTTTTTTTTAGAACTTGCATTCTATTTACCTACTAAATTTTATCTTTTTACCTTTTATATAAGGCTAGAAAATAAATTTTGAAGTATAAGGAATATAATCCACCTTAAGTATCTTAAACAAAATTAACTACATTTATTAAATGTTATATATACCTTACCCTAAACCTATGACTGCATAAAAAAACTAACAGCAATTATATGAAGATATAGCTTATTTATGGATGTTTGAAATTTCAGTCTTCTGTATACTTGGAAAGAGCTTTTAAAATATTTTTGAAGATCAGGCAGAAAATGCATTCTTATGGGTACAAGCATGATTTTGGGGCCCCCTAGGATCAAACCCATGATTAGTAGTTCATGATAATGGTTTCCCATTAGGATCATTACGCTTAAGAATGGGCCCCTGTAGTTCAGGCTGTTATTCAATATCCTATAAGGGCTCTATATAAGACCTCACTTAATGCTGTTCCAGTTTATTCAGTATGCAGTATTATTGGGATTCCTCTATATTGCAATCTGTATTGATACTTTTTGTATACATGTATGTGGAAATGGAACAGCCATGGACCAACTAAAAGTGGTGCACTAGATAGTGATGGTGTATACTATGTATCTTTTTCAATAGTCTATTGTTAGCCTGTCTTAAATAAAGGTTCCAACTGTATTCTCTGAAGTTACAATCACAGTTTGAATGCATCTGCACTCAATGGTGGTATAGTGGTCACCATACCTTCCAAGTAGGACAACAGGGTTCAAGTCTCAGTCATGTTGCTATTTTTCACTAGTGTTTAGCTTTGTGTTTCACCCAGATTATCTAAAGTGAAAATTAAATAAAGTGAGTTTTTATATAATAATGTTGTTACTTTGGTAATCAAAACAACTCTGTCTTTATTAAAACATAAATTACTGTTCAGCTATGTAATTCCAAAATAATTATATCTTGAGATTTTAACCTCTTCCTTTATCTGTATATATCAAGAAATAAAAGAAGACACAATAAAATTGACATTCTGTGAATTTATCCATCATTCTGGCTTATTTTATATTTGTTTTTATTTTTCAATTAGAGCCCTTCCTTAATTGTGATCTTTTTCCATTTCTCTTTTCAGAGGTTATTGGTGCATTAACGTCTGTTCTTCTAATATGGGTGGTTACTGGTGTCCTTGTTTATTTGGCTGTAGAAAGGGTGATAAGCAAGGACTTTGAAATTGATGCTATGGTGATGTTGATTACCTCATCGGTGGGAGTACTTATAAATTTAGTGTGAGTATTCAAGTCATTGCACTTATAATAAGAATGGAATAAATTATGGGTAGAAATATGTAACTTACAGTTATTTTTGTCCATCTATTACAAGTTTATCATTTAATTTACTATAATTCTTACTTTAAGTTGGGTATTTTTATTTTATATAGCTGTAGATATGGTTGTTGCAAAACCTACTATGTACTTTATGTTCATACACAATTCCAGGGAATAGTGTATTCTTTCTTAAGTGGACAGTGTCAGATGTAAGATACAAATCCATACTGATCTCATTATTCATGATATGTCATGCAGTATTACTTTTTACTGTATTTTATGTCTCGATTTTATGGTCCCTAAAAATATCTTTTTTGAAAATATACTCCTTGCAAGCTGCATGGTAATTTCTTATGCAGCATATTGCATTCTGCTTACCTTTTTTAGTTTGGAAATGAAGCACTTTTGGGCATCATATTGCATGCATACCTAAGATCAGTCTTAATTAGCAACAGATTAGGTTTTCCTGTAAACATTCTCTCTGCTCTCAAGGTGGATTATTTTGACCAAGCAAAGCTTCTTGCGTGCTTACTCACATGTATTCCAGGTATCGTTTCCACTAATTATTTATAACTTATGATTACCCTCATGACTCTCCTCATATTTGAATTCTAAATTAGAATTCTAGATTAGAATTCAAATATTAGGATAAATTGAATAAACAAGGATGGTGAAGTTTCTGTCATACTTCATGAAATTTTATAAATTCATAAGTCTGTTGAATCAAATCTCATTTCTTGATGTGGAAGTAAAATATCTATTATATTATTTAAGTAATATTATTATCATATTATAGTATTTAAGGATCAATAAAATTATATATATAGCTATTTAGGGGGATTTATTTTTTATATAAAAGTTTGCTTGAAAAAAAAAATATATATATATATATATATGGCCCACTAAATCTCGCTTAGGAATAATTTGGAAATCCACTCTACCTATCATGGGTTCGATTCTGGGAGGCCCCAAAAATCGACTTTCCCCGTAAGAATGCATGGGGCCGTTTTTCAAATAATTTTTAAAAATACTTCCCATTGAGTTAGAGAGATAAGATTTCATGTAGATATTGCTACTATGCATATCTACGAAAAAATGCTATATATTACGCACAACTGGTCATGGGTTCGATGCCAGGAGGTGAAATATTTTCAGATTTTGAAAAATCGTAGCTCTATTAATATGAGATACATAGATCATTCAAACTTTTAATACGTATAGATACGTATAAAATGTACTTTGAAAAAAATCAGCACTTGCCTACATGCTATGGGTTCGACTCCAGAGCGACCCGTAATCTCCATTTTTCCGGTAAGGGAAGCATTGACCATATTTCCGAAAGCTTTTTATGACACTTCCCAACCATGCTGTGGTTCAGAATTTCACACAGCCATAAAAGGGACCATTTTCTTATAAAAGCATCCCTAAGATCGTCGTAAATGGTCGTTGGTTAGATTCTAGGGGGCCTTAACTGTAACTTCATAAGAAATGCATAGGGAATTAAGGACTCATTTTGAGGTACTTCATTAAGGTATTTTCATTTGAAATTTGGAGTGTTTATAAAGATAATCATATTCAAGCGATAAATAACAGTCTTTTCGTAAGATGTCCTTGGTTTGACGCCGAGGCGGGAATAATGCTGCCGTAAGAAATGCATGGGAAATCGAATTCAGTGCTTTGTCCGCTGCAAAAATGTCCTTTACTTAGCTTGACTTATCCGAATAAAGTCTTTTGGAATATATATATATATATATATTCCGAAAAGGATATATATATATATATATATATATATATATATATATATATATTCCGAAAAGGATATATATATAATTCGGATAAGTCATGCTAAGTAAAGGACATTTTTGCAGCGGACAAAGCACTGAATTCATGCATTTCCCATGCATTTCTTACGGCAGCATTATTCCCGCCTATATATATATATATATATGTATGTATATATGTAAGAAAGTGGGTCTTAAGTATCTCTGTCCTTCTAAATTAAATTAAGCTCTTATTTTATGTATATTTGAAATGAATTACATTATGTTCCCTCTTTTGTAAATTATGTAAAAGGCATAGAAATTTATATTTTACCTGTGAAAACAGTTAAGTGTTACCAGTTTCTCATACAATTACAAAGAGAAAATGAGTTACCTATTGTAAAAATATGTGTAGTTATGTATCTCTGTTTATTCTTCTTACCCACCTCCATATATCTATCAATACAATTTTACATATTCTTTCTCTCCCTCTTCATTATTAAAAATAAATTTAATTTATTAGTTAGTTAGAGTTTAATTTTATTCGCATTATATATGTATATAGTTTTAATCTTACTTATAGTCTACTGCCATTCATAATCCTCAATCCTTTAACAACCATCATGACTGCATTTTCATAATATCATATTGAAGGCTCATAATTGTGGAGGAAATTAAATAAAAACAAATAAGTTGTAAGAGTTATAAAAAACAAATAAGTTGTGAGAGAAGGATCTTTATATTGTCCTCTTACTGCTTAAAATTATATTACATATTTCTCAACCTCGTGGAATTTTACGGTATGTTTATTCTTTTCCTAGGATGGACTTATTCAAAGTGAAGGCGGTGTGGTAGGTGGAGAAGGCAGGGTGAGCAACACCTATTAATTTTATTATAATAACCTGTTAAAAGAATTTCTTCTGTATTTAATGGAAATTTGCTTTGTTAGTGCAGCCCTTTAGTTGGCAAAAATTCTTAGTTCCCAGTTAGCAGAATTGATTGTATACTGAAAAGCATCAATTTATGATAGATTAACAGGACACTGAAATTTACTAGAAAGTGTATTGTGTGTGATACCAGTTTTCTGTTATTTTCTTCAAAATATTTTGTTTTGTTATTTCTTTCATGTAAAATGGAGCAAAATGCCATAAAATGTGGTGGCTCCTTTGATGAAATAACTAATTTGGAATCTAAGGCATCTAGATCAACCAACTTTATCATAAACCTCTTCCTTTAAATATTTTACAGGATGGGCCTCACACTACATCAGCATGGTCATTCACATGGTGGGCAAACTCATTCTCATGGTGTCCCTGATGCTCAATTAAATGCAAATTCAACTTCTCGTAAAGAAGTAAACATCAATGTCCGTGCTGCTTTTATCCATGTCCTTGGTGATTTCATCCAAAGTGTTGGGGTCTTTGTGGCTTCACTTATAATATATTTTAAGGTAAACAAATCAATGAAAAATTTTTCTTGATCTTTATTTACTGATTTAGATTATCTCTCTTATATCTAATCATGTAAAAGAATGACAAAATTTAGTTCAAAGTAAGTTTATATTTCATTTGAATTTTTTTAAGAAAAGTAGTTTACTAGAATTTTGATTTTAGATTAACTTTTCTGTCTCTTATATTGATATCCAGTCTTTTGCTAAAACTATTCTCTCCTGAAACTCATTACATTATTAGTAAGTGAAATTTTGCTTATAAGCAAAATAAGGTATGATAATATAATTCTATATATATTCTCTGATAAGACCACTTGAGGATGACATAAGCCTATACCGGTCATATAATTTAATAAAAAATAGCAAAAATTATGAAGTTTAGTCTTCAATGCTCATTAAATTTTGATTTTTTATTAATTTTCATTAAAATGTTTTAAGTGATTCTTGTCTCAAAATAGCCTCCAAATACCTTCAATTCAATGAAAGGTGCAGTCATAAAAAGTAATACGTATAATGAAGATTTTTCTTCTTCATGTTTTTCTTTCACGTTTGCCAAATATTTTGGGCTGTTGTGATTTGACTCTGTAAAAGCTCCGCTTTTTGACCCTAAAGGTGGAGCTTTTACAGACTTAAATTACATCCTAGCCTATGTAAGATTCTTTGTTGATATTGATTCATCAATTAATAATAGTCATATTCGTCTTTTTGGCATTTATATTGGTTGTCAATGTTCTGGGATGCCCAGGGTGTTGTTCATCTTCATAACCCTCTTGAAAGTCTCATTTAATATCTGTAGCATGATGAGCTCTTTATTTCAGTCCAATGCAACATTTAGTTACATATATATAACTTAGAAACAAAATTTGACCAACCTGGACTAACTTTTATTTCCCATTTGCTTGGCAGTTTCTATTTGAGTGACTGTGCCAGAACATTAGATTTTCTCTGGAGGATTACTTTACATGCATGAAATATAAGTTTTTCCCTTATATATCACTGTTTTGCAAACGCTTAATAATATGTTTTGAAATTTAAGGTTTGGAGTACTTAACTAAAATCTGCATCCCATAAATCAAGGTTTTGATCTATTTAATTTAGGTAATTTATTAATGAACATGGTTTTTTATTTAGTTTATAGCTATTGAATGTTATTTTTGCTTGTAATTAGTTAGTTTATAGCTCATCAATCTTGCCTTTTTGATGTATGTATTCATTCTTAATTCATTCTTTTCAGCCATCCTGGAGTATAGTAGACCCTATCTGCACATTCCTGTTTTCTGTATTGGTGCTTCTGACCACTTTTGCCATCCTCAGAGATGCGCTGATGGTTTTAATGGAAGGTATTGCAAATATCTCTCTTTTACACTAAAAAAATTAAATCTCCTCACTTGATGTTTGGCTTTCAGAAACTTTGTCTTCCTTTGGCTATTAAATTCCCTTTTATGATCATTCACTAGTGATTTGGATATTCAATACAAGCTCAAATTATTAAAAAGGGAATATGCTTTTCATATTTAACTCTCACATTTGAAAATACTTTTTTGCAACAGAAGGTAATATAAATTGATTGAAGTATAACTAGAATTGAAAGCTTTGCATGCAATTGTGGATACTTTGATTATGTTATTCAAAGAGATAAGTCTAAATTGTCTTTACTTCATCCCAATTTTGCTAAGTTAATCTAAAAATGGAACAGAAACTTGATATATTACAGAAATGGTCCCTTTAACTGAGAATTGTGTCTGATCATTTAATGTAATGCTTTGATGGTTGTATGCACTTAGTAACTCATTTGTGAAAATAATTATGTAAAGGAGTTTTATATTTGATGAAATGCAGGGAAAATTTATTCAATAAAAAATAATTTTAATTATGAGTTTAATCATAACAGATGTAGAAAAGGGTTATCTTTATAGTCTTTATAGTTCAAATAATTATTTATCTAATTTATTTATAACTGTAAATGTATAGACTGCTAAATTGGAATGTGGTGATGAACCACATTACATTCAGTAATTTTGATATTCCATTTCCATATGAATTATTTATTAAATGCCAGTAGAAAAAAGCAATCCTAATAGTCGGTGGAGTCTGGTGAAAGTGTTCTTATGTAAGATAAAATTTCTCCATCTGTAAGAAATTATTTGACTTCTAAATTCTGGGATTCTTGTCCTCCAGTGCTCAATGACTAATTGGGATGAAGTATTTTATCTCAGAAGGTTGTTGATATGAAACCATGCTCATTCTTCCCTAAACCATATTTCCATTACTTTTCCCTTAAAGAGAGAAATTGATTTTTAGATCTGGTTCCTTCTTGAGAATCTCATTCAGTGAATTTTTATAGATTCCATGTTTCATGGAAATAGAAAGAAATTTGATTCATAAATATTTTATTGAGAAAATTTGTTATGCAATATTTATACCATATAAAGTCTAATGAATCTAGTTCTAGTTTATTTCTATCATGAAAAGGAAATTTATTGGCTGGCTTTTTATACAGTGTTATTTTGAAATTCATTTTGTTAAATAGCAAAGATCTTTATTGTTGAAATTTTTATTTCAGGAATGCCTAAAGGCATTGATTTTAACAAGGTGATGTCAACATTCCTCACAATCGATGGTGTGGTACGTGTTCATAATTTAAGGATTTGGGCTCTAAGTCTTGACAAAACTGCACTTTCAGCTCATCTTGCAATAAGTAAGATTCTTTAACCTCCCTTTTATTGCTTAAAACCCTTTTATTGTTAATAAAGTTGAGAAAAAATTTTTCTTGCTATGAATGACAATACAATGAAAGATAAATGCTTCATAGAATGTTTCAAAAATAAGGTTGACAAGTATAAAATCTAGTAAAATAATTATTTCAAATGGCTCAAATCAGCTGAAATATTTTCCTGAAAAAGAACTCTGTTAATTATAAGTGGGATTATGATTCTTTGTGCTCTTTTGTTGGAAAAAATTCTAAGTCAATTACATATCACACAATAAAAAATCTTATCATTTCTCATCATTGTCTTGTGAGCAAAAATTTAAAGATAACAAAAATGGAGGAAATGCTGAAGACTCTAAAATTATTTTTAGCAAGTCTCTCTGCAAATAGTATAAATAGTTTTGTGCAAAAAAAGTTTCAGATGTATGTGATAATTTATGTTTATTATGTAATTTTCTAATTCAGATTTTGAGGTCTAATTTTCTCAAAAGGATTATTTTAGAGGGTCTTCAGCGGTTGGAATTGATCATAGGTGAATAGCAAGTATGAATAGAAAGACTCAAGCAAATCTGTTTTGTATTTATCTAATCCCATTTTTTAGTTTTATCAGTTGTTGAAGTGAAAGATTTTCTCCATTAACTGCAAGTTTTTTGAATGCAGAATGCTGATGATCTGTAAAACCCCTATTATGGTTTAGGCTTGAAATTTTTTGTTAAATATTTGCCATTTTTAATTTAAACTTTCTCTATAAAAACTATACATTTCACCTGAAAGTTTAAATGTTTGGCCAGCTGAAATGTAGGATATTTTTGGTCTATAAAAAAATCTGATCCAATTATCTTTTTAAGGGCCAAATGTTAGTCCACAAGCAGTTTTGGCTGCTGCATCTCAAGAGATGAGGAGATGTTATGACTTTTTTGAGATGACTCTCCAAATAGAAGAATTTCAAGAAGATATGGAAGGCTGTAAACAATGCCAATGTCCAGGAGGTTGAATGGAATCCTCTTGTTCATTTTGTGATAGAAGGAAAGGCAGTCTGCTTGTATGCTGAATTTAATCTAATCATCTTCTTATAGTTTCAAACTGTGTGCGAGAAAATGGTGCTATGATATAAAAATTTAATTTTTTATGTGTGATGTTGATATGAGTAGGATATGAGTGAATTATTATATGATGTCATTTGTTGCTGTTGGCACTCTGTTATGGTCTATTGACCTGTTAGCATTCCTGGAATATCATACAACTGTTTCATTTAATCAATAGTATTAGGAAACATGGTTTTCTAAGAATATTGAACTAGTGGAATAAAGTTCTGGTTCAACCAAAGTGATAAAAGATTACACTTATAATTTTTGTATTACGGGAAAATTTTCTTATTCCTCATAAATTGAGTTTGATTATGTTCTACTCTCTCTTATAATTTTTGTAATAAATTTGATAAAGAAATGAAAATTGCCCTTATTTTTTTCCCAAGTGCCCCATGAGTTTTTAAAATAATATTTCTGATGTGCTTAAATTTTACTTTTTATCATTTATCTTACCAGGTATTTACTATGCTCAAAGTTAACTAAAACTGATGTTGACTTTAACTCAAAAAGTAGTGGCATTTTATAGGAGCGAGATGCTTTTTAAGATTTTATGTACTTGGTTTGAACATTTCTTTCATCTTCTTACAATTTATTTTTAGTGAATATTTTTGAAAAAACAAGAAGGATCATTAATATTCTTAAATAGTTATAAAAGTTAAGTAAAAAATAATTTCGAAAATAGTTGAGTGATGTGATTTTTTGGAGAAGAAATATTGCATTATACCTTCCTTCTTGATTTAATTGAAGCCTAATATTCCAGTACCACTATTTACCCCTTAGTAATGCTATATATCATTATGAAAAGTAGAGTATAATAAATTATTATTTTTACTTATCTATAGTGTGGATTCATTGATCATTCTTACGAAAAATATTTAGGGGAAATATGCCCAAATAGTTGTCACCCTTCTGCGTAACGTGAGACTTCCGCAGTTGGTACTTAATTTTTTTATTTTTTTACGGTGTTGAAGTTTAGGAATACGTACAAATTTGTTGCGTCTAACGGAGTTATTCGTAAAAAAAAAACAGAAATAGATTAATTCCTCCGCCCACGCAATTCGTGACTCAAAGTCGATGTTTTAGCTCTGAAAAATGTTCGATTGATATCGAGTTCGTTCTTCGATCTGTATGCTCTACAGTACAGCGCTCAGTCGCTCACCAAGCACACGCTGCGTAACTTGTCGGAACACGATCGATACTGGCGCTGGCGTCTTCCAGGGAATGCGTTATCGATCACCCGAGAGGCGCAAATGGACGCCGTCGGTCGTCGAACGATAACAGCTTCGGGAGTATCCGCCCAAAACATCGAGAACCAGATCGACTCCTTCTTGGAGCATTTCAAGAGGAGCGCGGCTAAAGCCATGGAAAGCAGAGTGCATGGTGCAGGTGATCCACCCCTCCCATCACTCTTCTACCTCTCCGCCACCCTCGCTCGCCTTCTCCAAAGCGTACGTCCGCTCTTCCGCAGCGATCTCCCTACCATCCACGCCTCCTGAGGACATCTCTCGCTTCGAGGTACCTCCGCGTCGAGGAAGCCGCGAAGGTGCCAGGAGCTCGAGCGGCCAGAGACTCAGGAGAAGTAGAAGCGGTGTTGTTGTCCCAGCTGGACGCTCAGTGTTGGAGGAGGTGCCGCGTCGACGACCTCTAACTACGCTCTCCGACTCCGGTACGCGGCGAATCGGTAAACATCCTCGCGTGTGGGATATAGCAGGTGCGTCCCCACGTGCATATATTTTTCACGGTTATCTCTCTGTTCTTCTTTCGAATCGATCGACAGTTTCTTATCTGATATTTCCATCCTATTTCGGAATCGCTGTTTCTATAATTGCAAAAATGAACCATGGGTATTGTTCAATGGTGTGCTCAGTTTTTCATTATGATGTTGTTCACATAAGGTTTCTTGCATGTTTAGTTTCATGTTAGAGATCACATCCAATCTGTATGGTTATATGCAAAATCCCATTTTTAATTAGTCTCTTTTGCTTTAATTTAATGATTCATTCCCTCTTAGGCTGATGAACGGACATTAATACGTACTTTAAAGTTGATTTTTCAATTTATATTTAATAATTAATGTTCTAGCATCATATTTTGGGCAAAAAATTTCGTTACATAGTTATATATTGAAAACAATATGATTGGTAATTAAAGGTTCGGTATTTTGAAAAAAGATTCTTTTAATGTTATTAGCAACTTATTTAGAGCGCCTTAATTAATCTCAACTGCTGTTGCATGAATTGAAATATATTTTAAAAATTTTGTTTTTGTATAAAATGTAACTGTGATTGTAAAAATTATATGAGTGTTAATTTTTAAAGAAGTACTCATGTTACCATTGAACTGACATAGCTGTATTTTATACTGTAGTTGGGTATTTTTATCCACCATTTCTAAAATTTATAGCTTATTTTCTTTAGGTACAAATTAAATATAATATCATGTATAAGTGATAGTTTGCTCTTCAGTTTAAGCATAACAAATTATACGTGTAGGATATACACTGAATATCATGTATAATTGCGTAATTTGTTACTTCTATGGAAAACGTTAGTTAGATTTACTATGAACCTGAAAAAGAATAAGTATGATTTGCAGCAAAATACCTTATGACTTATTAAACTTAGTATAAGATTATGAAATTTAGAAAGCCTAGAAAAAGAAATCTTTTGAGGAATTCTGTCTTAACTTACTGTTTCTAAACTTTAAAAAAATATCTACCTAAATAATATATATATATATAAGAACTTGATTCCTGAGAAATAGAAAGCTTGAAAATTGATGAATGGTTTCTTATGAGTGAGAGAGTTCTTAAATTTGGAAAAAGAACAGTATTCTTTAATAGGTAACATGATCATTATCTGCATATATCTATACACACTAAATTACATTTATTATATTTGGTGGTTTTTAATATCCCATGTGTATACTGCGTTATCCAATGAATTTGTATGATACCATCCGTATACTGTTTCTATTTAAAGTGGATGAGAAAGTATGTATCATTCTAACTGATAGCACCAATATAGACATGTTTATTACCTTAAATTTTAACAAATTGTCAGCCCTTTAGATTTATACCCAGCACCAATAACTTACAGATTATGTAATTTCAAATATGTTTTGTTGAACCTTCATTTGCCCTATGTTTTGTTTTACCATTTTGCTCTAAATATTCTTACTGAATTATTATAATATATAATTAATATTATTATATATCTGCCCAAAATGGATATTATATTTCTATAGGCGTATCTTGTACTTGCACCAATTGAAAATTCTTGTGCACCTATAATGAAACATCATTTAAATATTCAGAAGTCTTAATTGATTCATCCACTTTTAACTGAAACAACATCTCTTAATCAATATTCTTCGCATGTTGCAAAGTCTATGTCACCGAACATCATCAACCTATATGTATATATTGCTGTGTTAACTAAAATAATCCTATATTTATTTTAAACATGATAAATTTCCCTTAGAGAAAGCAATTTGCATTCATATAAACTTTTATCCGTTAATGACAAGTATTAAACTTTATTAATATTTCATCACCAAGTTTCTTGAGCCATTAATTCATAATATTAGCAGTGCTACTTGTAATGAACGTTCTCTGACATAATTCTATTAACAAAGTAAGCTCTTCTCCAATTTATTCTTTCTTTGTTTAATACAAGAATCCAATCATTTCAAATCCTGCAGAGTAATTCCGAAGGTTAATTTTAATAACGTAAGGTGTAATATTATTTCCTTACAGAAGCAAACCGTGAATAGCTGTAATTCTACATTTTGGGAGAACTTTCGCTTACCTCTTAAAATTGATTTTATCTGCAATACTTTTTCATTAAAATATGACCTTACTATCAAGTAACAAACGAATATCCCATAAATAGCTTGTCAGAAAATATTCATGTATAATATAAATTCATGATGAATTTTGGAGTATTTTTTGTATCGGAAGTACGCATTCGTTTTACTTTAGTCAGGCTGATTTCTCTTTTTCGTTGCTCATTGCTCGATTAGAGCGATATTTTAAATTAATTTCGATATCTGCGATTTAATCTGGGAACTCTTAATGACACATACACACCACCTATTCCGAAAAGATACGTCGATGTTGATTTATTAAGTTGTTGCTCTAATGGCAGTTGTAGGATTCGCGATTGAGCTCCACTTTTTAAGCTTTCAAGTAAGTTATGTATATAGTAACCTTGCTTGGATTGTTTCATTTAGAACGCTCTTGTTACTGCCAGCGGTGAATAATTCGTACAGCGTTATTCTGTAATATTAGATGAATCCCATCCCTCGAAACCATTAGTATATTTTTAATTGATCATCCTGATCTGTTAAAAGTAATTCCATTTGTAATAAAAACTTGGTCAATTTCAATTTCTTCGTAAAAACTTTCTCTCTATTGCCAGTTCCCGAACGATCATATGCATGCCATATTATCATTGATTTCTATTGACTTTTCCTTATTTTTTATATTGAATATTTTTTATGGTATACCATATCATCTAATTTTCATGCGCCAAAATGTTTTAAATCCACAACTAAGAAGTTACTGCCGTTTTTAAATTAGAGTTGTCTATAAGTTAGGTTTTAGTTTTTCTTTACTTTTCTATAGTCATCATTTTCCCTTTCAAAATTTGTCTCAAATCCCTATCATATTAGGAATATTTGAAATATAATTTTTCTTGTATTTAACGATTTATTTGTTTAGAAATTTTACAATTTCATAACATTAATTTTTCATATTATTTACTGGAGTTTCAATTACCACTACATATGTATCCCAATATTCAAATATGTGTTTGTTTTAAGGAATATAAATTTTAAATAATTTGTTTTGAGATCACCAGGTAAATAGTGGAAAAATCATTGTATTTTGGTACTGAAAGATTTGCTTATAAAATTTATTATATGATTATATAAAATATTTTAATATTTCCTTTTGAAACAAAAAATTAATTATATCTGAATTTTTTGTTTACATACACTGTATAGTATTTCCTGAAGCATTAAGAGATTCAGGTATTATATATATATATAATTATATCAGAAAATTTTAACTCATAACTATTTTCCATTAATTAGATCCATTCCATCCATTTTAATTAGAATTCATCAGTTTCAATTGGCTTGCCTACTTCAATTATCAAATTCTTCTTAGAAGATTCAACTCAATCAGAATTCATATAATTTAAGTAAATTCTTTTATATGATTTACTAGACATGCCAGAGTTTTACTACATTGAACTTAAATATTGTGAAATAATGCATTTTAACTCTTATTTTAATTTACAGTGTATTAATTTAATGGAAAATAATTTACTCTATAGTTCATGTATCAAATGTACTGGTAAAAAATGAGATGATTTCCAGTATTTTCATCTAAGCATTTGCTCTCTTCCACAGGTTCCAAATATGTAATCTATCATTGTATTATAAGTTTGACACTACATTGGAACCAAATTAATTTGATAGATATGATTAATAGAACAGTATTGTCATTAACTTGTATTGATCCGTTAAATCTAAATCATCTGAGAATGTTAACTTTTTGACTGTGACTCATAATCTCTCCAACTATGAAGAGCTTACTCCATTCGTTTACATCATCTAAGACAAAATTTAATATCCAAGTTAGGATCTTCATTGATTAATTTTGCTCTATTTTTCATTAAATTATAGGTAAAGAAGAGGTCTATTTAAAGAATACTCAACTGATCATATAGTTGTAAGCCTTAAATTGTTAACTTCATTTTTAGATAAATTTTTCAGTTTATTAATTTTTAGATATAAAAAAAATAAATCTAGGTGAATTTATGGATGTTAATATCATTTCAGATGGTAAAGACTGTTTACGAGTATCTGATTTGTTCTCCTTCTTAAGATGATCATGTTATACTTTACAGAGTTTTGAAAATGTTTTCAAAACTTTTGTGTCCTCATAATTGGATCATGTCAACTACCTTTCATTTATGATTTTGGAGACTTAAAAAAACAATTGACTGATTTTTTAAAAATTTTCTCAAAAAATCAAGTAGAATATTCTTGCAATTATATAAATACATATTGAAATTTACTTTTGAAGTTCGAGTAATCTTGGAAAACTTCCTATATCATTCTTTTTACATCTTGATTATATATATTTGCCTCCTTCTTGCCAACTTAATCTATGTATGTAAGTATATCCTTTATGAATGTATTGAATCCATGTTTTTTTTGTTCCAATAAATTGTTCCAATGACAACTTGGTGTCATTTTCATAAAAATGTACCATTAAGGTAATTTAGAGTGTTGAAGATAGTTACTGGGTATCAAAAAGTTTTCCTTTTATTATTTTTAAAGGGGATAACTGTTTTTACTTATTCCTACTATGTTATGGCTTGAAATGAATTATAATGTTACAGAAATGAATCCTTCTCCTGCTTTTTTGAGTGATAATTATTTATTTGAGTTTTGAATTGGAGTAATTTTCCCTTCCAGTTCAGATTAGCTCTTCTATAAATTTTACAAGTATTATGTTGATATAATGTTGAGAAGATTGGGTCTGTAGCAATAAAAATTGAGAACAGATTACGCAACAAATGATTTTGTAGCGAATAAATACATGTCCATGAATATGTTTCACCTATTAGAGCTTGTAAATATTGAAGCTATCAGACATGTTCCCTCAGGAGATTTTCTTATGGTATAATCTCTTGTGCTAGAACAAATCTTATTGTAGAAATAAAACCACTCTAGAACAAAATGAGATTATTATCCATTGATAATGAAAGAATGCGATTCAAGGCCATTCAAGAATATTCTGAACAATTTTCCGTTAAATTTCAGAAAAAGTAAAAAAATAGAAAATATTTACATTGTCTTAGTGTATTATTTTGGAAAAGCACCGTCACCTTATTCAAGTAGTAGTAGGTAGAAAGTGGCTCTATCAAGAAATAGAGAAAGAACTTGACTATCATTGAAAAAGTTGGTCTGAGCTACTGGTAGCGATAAATTTGTTTTTGTAAACTATGTTGTTGTTTGAGTTTTATGCTAGCCATGATAAATCTGGTTAGTTTTTAGTAAAGAATATATGTTCACTTTTCTGTTAAGTGACATAAATCTTAGATTTTGCTTTGTATTTATCTATTTATTATTGTATTTATTTATTATTTTAGCTGTTATGGATTTTGATTTGACATTTATAATTATTTTTAATCATATAAGTTGTCAGATAAGTAAATATTCTGATATATTTACTTTTTTAACTGTGAAATTTAATAACTGTTTTGTAATAAAACTGATAGTTTCAAGAAGTAAAATTTTTCTTACTATCTATGATCATACATCCTATCCAATTACCAAATCATGTCACAGGTATTAAGTTCTATCTTGAAATGAAATAGGGTAATTTGATTTCAGATGATACAATGGATGACTTGGATAGTGTCCTCACTGTAGCTGATGTAGCAGATTTACTGCGAGGTCAATTTGCAATCATTTCTGGTAATTAATCATTACTCCTAGTTTTAAAACAATAATTATCGTATAATATTTTTATTATAATTATTCAATTTCTTTTTTATAGGTGGTAAGTCTAAAGATTGTAGACCTATCATAACATTTCCTGACCTGGGTAATTTTTGCAGCCTCCCAGATGATGGATATCAAAAGCTTATACTTTACTTAACATCTGTACCTTCGTAAGTGACCTTCGTGAGTGAAGTGAAATATTAAAAGAATCTATTAAATTTATAAAATTATTAATGAAGTCCAATTTTTACTTACAGACTTGATGAAGCAGATATTGGATTTGTTCTAGTAATAGATAGAAGAAATGACAAATGGAATTCTGTGAAGACAGTATTACTTAAACTTTCGGTAAAAATTATTTTAATGACCTTTGATGCAGTACTGTCAGATATTGTGGAAGTAATCAATCTAACTTTTCTACTCAGGGCTTTTTCCCAGGTATAATTCATGTAGCATATGTACTCAGGCCATCTGGATTTCTCCAGAAGGCAATATCTGAAGTCAGCAGCAAACTCTTTAGAGAGGAATTCAAATTCAAGGTAATTATTACGTAGTCAAAACTTATTAGTTTTCCTATTGTGTATGTATATTTATATATAAATGGTTGTATTACTGAAATATATCATGAAAAAAGAAATTCACCTATTACTTAACCAAACTATACTGCTGCAGCTTAGAGATTAAAAGTATATAAAGTGTCTTAAGCAAGGTTGAATCTCTAAGGACTGTAATCATGCAGGGATTGTTTACTGCAAAAAAATACAAATTATCCTATTGGCCTTCTTACTGTTCTCTACAGCAGTTATGAGTTATATTAAATGATTATTAGAAGACAATTTTATAATCTACTCAATTCAGATAACAAGCTGGATTCAGAAGAGATTTGGTATTCCTTGGCATTCCTGCATTATTAGAGGTTATTTTCAAGCTTTGGCTTGGTTATTACCTCCTCTTCTCAGGAAGTGCTCGTAAGTCAATGGGCAGATGTATGCTTACATTCAACATTTGTGCAAAATCTTCTTCAAAAGCATTCTTTGAAAATGTTTTTAAATTTCTGGACTGTCAAGAATAGGGACTATGGATAAAGGGAGAAAATGATAAATGAATAGGATTGGTTGTAACTTAGCATGGGAAGTTGTGCAAATTAAAAAGTTAAACAGAAGTGAAAATTGGCTCATGATTAGTACACGAACCCAAGTGCCCCACTTGCAGGGAAGGGATGCAAACCACTACACCGCCATGCCATATCAATTTCATTGCTGTTTTAAGGTGGTGCCTTGTGAGTAAAGCAGTGATGCTACACACAATCACTATCAACCATCACTGCCAAACGTCCTTCTGAGAGGCAGCCACTGACATGGCAGATTTTATATAATTGAGGATATCATAGGATAATGAATAAACATAAAAAACAATTACAGATTTATGTTTTGTAGATGATATAGTTGCTTTGAAAAATAAAGATGACCTAATTTTGCTACTTCAGGAGTCTAGGAATAAAGAAAGGCCTAATGAATAGAAACATATAATTCTTTTAGAGCCCAAGGTTTTGTAAAATTCTAAAGAAAATATAATGATTTATGCTCATAATACAATTATCTAGGACTAAGTGTAGGTTTAATAAATTGAACAAAAGAATTAATATGATAATTTGAAGAAATGTATTCATACCATAATTGCCAATGGAACCGGAAGGAAGATATGTTGAGACATTAGTTGTAATTAATTTTCAACTTTACCAGAAGAAGGATATCTCTGTTAATACTCTGGGAAGTAATATAAAAAGTCAAAAGAGATGCTAATTGAAATAAAATATTTTAACTTGAAACTTCATTTACTAGATTTTGATTTCCTTTTGCATGCCTTGTTATAATTTATATTAGTTGTGATATTTATTCTCAATCATAAAGCTACATACTCAAATGGGATTGAACTTTTGAGCTCTTTAATCTTGATCAGTATTTATGATAATAATAATATAGAATTAATTTTTATCATCTGCAATCTGCAACCTATCTGTATTTCTAGGTAGTGGTCTGTGATGGAATCGAAGAACTTCATGAATATATTGAGAAGGACCAACTCACAAAGGACCTTGATGGTTGCATCCCCTATGATCATGAGGAATGGATTGAGCAAAGAGTGGTGAGATTTTATTTTGTTTTTACTATTTTGTTCTTATTGTATATATTGACATTCAATGATGATAATAATAATAATGTTTCATTAATTCATTCTTAGATATATTAATCCACTGCTTACTTTAAGCTAGCAAACTACTTCTAGTGTGTATATATAAGATGCAGCTGAAAGTTATTGCTGAAAACATTCTCATATTACTTTTATCATTTATTCCTTTTGCATACAAGGGATAAAGTTTACGAAACTCTAAACTACCAGTATAAAATATTAAATATAAATTAAATGGTAATATTCAAAAGATATATGCATTGTGAAATAGATGAAAATGGGAATAGATTTTAAAGATTGGAAACTTGTTATAACTTCATACACTAAACTTCCTAATTGTAATTTGTTTGAAGCCAATGATATAATTGTTTAATTACATTGTGTTTTTGGTTTCATTACACTCTGTGATATTGTATTTCACTCTCTGAGTAGTTCATTTTTATAATGTTTGAAAGCAGTTCATCACTTAAGCTACATGTTTTTTTGTATAAGCCTTAAAAAAATCTCAAAGAAATCTTTTACTTGTATTAGTATATGCATTGCCTGTTATTGATCGTTATTTTTCTTGATCCTGTTATTTACCTTCACCTCATTATTAAATATGACAAGGTCAAATACATAAAAAAGTATAGCTATCTTGTATTCATTATTCTTATACATCACTAAAAATATTCATTCATAACTGATTCTCTCAGTTAATTATACCCTTGTCAGTTAATTTTATTATTTTTACAATAAGGCCTTAGAGAAATTCTCAAATAATACCCATGAAGTGTCAACAAATTTAGATGATTTTACACGACGTCTACAAGAAACAGCCTTTCCTAATGATGTAGAGTCTACAGAGGAATTGCTAGAAATGCAGGTATGAGGAATTTTTAATATATGTCTTTTATTATTCATAATTATCCTTCTAATATTTTAGTCAAAAATAATTTTTCTAGGGCCGTGAATATCGTGTCTTAAAAGATGAAATTTTAGGAGCGGCAAGGCATGGTGAAACACTGCTTACACAATTAAAGGGTTCTAATGCAAACTCTATCTGTAATGAAAAATCAGATGTAATTTTATCTGAAGAAACTATTGGTTTAGAGGCCTACAGAACATGCCCTGATCGCCTGCTCAATGTGACTGCTGTAGAAAGGTAATATATCTGGAATTACCTCATTGACTAAAAAAATTTTATATTACGATAGATATAGTGATTTAGTATATTCTGGAACAATGATGAAAATATGAAATTTTTAAGCATTCATAAATGCCAATGAGAAAACGATACTGCTAGTTGTAACTTTTGTTTATTGAAAAGACCACAGTTGATTTTGAAAAATTTCAACCTAAGATTGCCATTTTTATAGCTTATTCCATTGTTTTCAGTCAAAAATTGTTGTATGTTACAATATTAAATTTACTTAAAGAAAATTGAATGAAGAATGGACATTAAAAAATGTGTAGAATTTTTGTGGAAAGTGGTATGTGTTGGTACACTATTATGATAGTTAAATGTTGCTTTTGGTGAATGTGTAATGAATAAAACTGGAATTTGCTTGTGTAACAAGTTTTTGTTGGAAGTTTTGTCCGTTGCAACTTTGGCAATCAATGATAACAGTGAAAGGTGAAGAATATTATTGTAGACTATCTGTAAATCATTCTTAGAGTAGTGGCTGTGGAGGCAGCATATAATTAGTCCCATGTCAAGAATACTTCTTGATTTTTGTTGCATCTTTTATATATTGAGTTCCATTTTTTTCTTTAAGGTGAATTGGTTGATAAGAATCCCATTTTCTCTTTACAATATTGTATGGATGGAAGATATTTAATTTTAAAGATTATCAGTTTTTGTCAAATTTTATCATCTTTTAAGATTAAGTCATTTTGAAACACTGAGATTGCTATAGGGATCTCATATTTTTTCTTTAATATTTTGATATAATGGCATACAGCCCAGATCATAATTTCACAAAGTAAGAATTCTTTCATTTCCTATGTGATAGGTTGTTGGTCCAGCTTGAAGAGACAGAAAGAACTTTTGATGATTTTTGGAGAATCCATTCAACAAGATTAAGGCAATGTCTTGAACTCAGAAAATTTGAGTTTGACTTTCGTGAACTCCAGGTGAATAAAACTATTTCATCAATGGAAATGTAAAAACGCACAATTTTTATTCCACATATTGTTAATATTTAGTATTTCAATGGTTATCTATTTAGCAATCTATTCTGTTATAAAAGTATTTTATATTGGCAATAAAGCTTTGCATAACTCTTCGTAAATATGACGAAAAATGAAATAAAAGAACCATTATTGGTTCATTTATCATTGGGTACAGGGTATAATTAAGTTTCTATTCCCACTTTGTGTGGAACTGTCGGGTATTCTTTCTTATTTTCACTTGTTAAAAATAGTATAAATTATGGGTGTACATATTAAAGAAATCATATATGATTAATTTTTAGTGCAGCCTTGATAATGCTGCTCGTCAGTTAGGAGAGACAACAGAAATTGGCGAATCAGTAATGAGAGTAGAGGTGCTACTTAAGGAGGCAACTCTTCTTGAAAAGGCAATTACAGTGAGTTCTCTTCCATATACATGAATTGCTTGAAATTTTGTATATTCTGTTTTTCCACAAACATTTTTATTCAGTCATACTACTTGAACTACTACTTCATACGTTACCTTATCATATTTCACTAACTCCCTGTAAAAGTTCCTGTTTGTTTTAAATTTTATTTCTATTATGTATTTATAATTTAATTTACTAATTTAAATCTTCAATAATTTACAGTAACTCCTATTCAAAGGTTTTAATTTGACAATTCATTTATTTGTTTTTTTTATTATTGTCCTGTAGAAAAAGTTTCATGGTACTTATTTTGAAACAATTTTCATCCTATAGATGGAGTTGGACAGAGCAGGAGATACATGTGCCAAAGGGGAAGCTCTTGTTGCTGGAAATCATTATGCTCATGACTCCATTGCACCAAAATGTTTGGAATTAGAGCGTTTGGCAGCAGACGTGTCTGAACGTCTGGAAAAAAGGCTTCGTTTACTTAGGAAATGCTTGGACTTGCAGGAAAGGGTTGAAATAGTAAGTAGTATTGTCTAGAAAAGTTTCATGTACTTGGTATTTTGGATATGTAATAAGTAAGAAAATTTATAATATATGGAGAAAGAAACATATGTGATGAAAAACAGAAGGTTAATAATTTAGCTGTAAGTATGGTTAATAACATTAGATTTAGCTGTTTTTAGGCCAGATTTCTTACTGACAAGGGAACATTTATGGTTGCATTTAATTTCTACATTTTTATCAACATCAGTTGGATAACTGTAAAGTTTCCCTTGTGAGTATTAATTTTGGGAGTATCCCTCTGAAGGTGTACTGATTTTAATATTATTGAGCCTAAATTATGTATTAATTATTTCAGGCTAATGAATGGTGTTCACAAGGAGTTCATTTACTTGCTTCAATGAGAATAGAAAAATGTTCCTCTCCAGAGTTTGCTGAGCAAACTCTAGCTGATTTGGAGTCATTTTTGGAGTCTTACGAGGGAAAAGTTATGCCTAAAGCATCACCTGCTTTCTCTGAAGGAGAAAAAAATTCTGCATGGAGATTATTTTCTGATGTAGTAACTCCAGAAACCAAGGCCCTTGTTCAGCAGGTAAGGCAATGTTCCTTTATAAATTATGATTCAATGATGTTTAATATCTGATAATAAAGCCATAAATGTTTTAAAGGAAAAAGACTGAAGTAATTTCTATATATTTATAAGTTTTTCAGTTCTCCTAGGATTATTTATTATCTATTTATATCATACATCTCATGATAGTGATTAGTTTAAATTTGTTAGTTTAACTTTTTAATTTTCATCTCTGTATCAATTTTTATCCAATATTAATTTACTAATGTAAATATCAATAACTTGTGTGGCTTTTAACTTCCATGAACTCTGCCAGCTGATGTGTCAGTTCTCATAAACTATTCATTAAAACCAACAAATTGACAAAGCTAATTATGACACAATGAATTGAAAAAAAGAGTTAAGAGTAGATATTTAATCTGGAAAAGTAGTTTATGGGCAGTAGTAAAAAAGTACTGAAAAATTTGCACTGAGAAACATTCTTATTACATGGATTCAATTTAGAATATTTTTGATTTCGATAACTTTGATTTCAATGTTGAATATAGATTCAAAGGACATCTGGCTCTATTCCAGTGTTTGATAATTCCAATTAAAAATGCTTAAACTCAAATCGGAATATACTCTCTGGAATGTAATTTCAAAAGTATCTAACTAAGTGCCTGTAATGATTCTTTAGGTGGTACAGCGAATAGAAGATGTGCAACTAATGTGTGAAAAACGAAGAATTAGTTTAAGAAGACTATCTGAAAAACCACCTCCAAGACCTGTGCAGACTGTCACTCCTGAGCCTGGAGTACCCCTTCAGCAGCCAGCTCCTGCAGCATGGACTGATGAGACACCTTCTGTTAAGGAGCAAAGACTCAGTATTACCTCAAAGGTTGAATCATAGCGTGTTTTTTATTAATGATAACATGGGGACCAAGGAGTAATTACCATTTAGAAATCAAATTGAAACATGATATTTTTTACTCATTAGAACAAATGTTTTATAGGTATTATATCCCCTTGGTAATGATGTTTTACTTTGTAACATGTAAATAGATAAATATCTTGTGTACACCAAGTACATTTAATTGATTTTCTAATACAGACTGATACAATGTATCATACAACAAGTCAGAATGTAGAGTCATTGCTTTTACAGAATCTTTTCATCTTATCTTCAAAGAGACAATATTTTGAAAAAATCTATTTATTGAACTCAAAGAAAAAATATTTTTATGGCATACTTTAATTTTAATAAAATTGAAGGAATAGGGAAATAGTTATATTTTATCCTAAATCATTCTGGCTAGAAAACTATTGTAGTGAAGAAACAAAAATAAAAATTTCATCATTACTTACTCAAAATCAGGTCTCCATCCTTCTATGGTATGCTATCTAAACATCAACATTCCCATACTTTTCTCTTCCTCTTTCTTAAAAGAATCCTTAGTGAAAAAAGAGGTAGAAAAAGAGGGATGTTCATTTTTGAGAATGTAGAATGCTTTTGTGGGAAGTATATTTTTGTATAAAATCAGTAAGGCGTGACTTTGTGGAATGCCCTAGTAATAAAAAAGCTTTGTAAATTTCCATAGAAAATATGCTATATTCCTGACCAGTTTTGTAATATAAAATTATCTTGATGTAATTTTATATTGCAAACCTGGTCGGGAATATAGCATATTTTCTGTGGAAATTTACAAAGTATTTTTATTATATTTTTGTATACTTATGTACAAAGTATAAATTCTGCTTGGAACCCTGTTATGTGGAAATGGGATAACAAGCTATTCTGGCTATGTTTGATAGAATGAATTTTCACTGGAGTTAATTTCAACTTGTTCAGCAAATCCAAAATCTACTTTTGCAGAAAAAAGCTCTCTTTTATGTGCCTACCCTTCAATATTTCTCTTCATAACATTAGTTTTCTTTTACTGTTTTTTTCAATCTGAGAGTGAATATGATCCTTAAGCAACCTTATATTATTGTACATGCTGAATTATAACTGTTAGAGTTAAGGAGTTATAGAAAGATTAGTTTGTATTTTTGGTATGCTCTACTTCAAAGAGTCCCTTTACAGAACACAGCATGGTGGTTGTTCTTAAAAATTCAAGACTTGGCTTGAAATTTGTTAACTTTGAAATAATATTTGATTTTGTTTATCTTTATAGCACTTCATTTTATGCAATACTTTGCTAAAATAATGAAAATATTTGAATTGAACAGGATGAAGCAGAAGAAAAAGTCAGTGCATTGCCAATTAAAGTCATTGGTACAGAATCCAGCAATGTCAATGAATCTTCAATGCTGGAGGAGCAGTCTCCTCCTCTTTCATCCACAGCTACATCATCTGAAGGTTGTGGGTCTAACAATGCAGCTCGTAAGTGTGTTAGGATTTTGGCTGAACTTCTAGACACTGAAAGAATATATGTTTCAGAATTAGCATCAATTTTGAAGGTAAGGAATGTTTTTCTTGTTATTCAAGTATATAGCCATTCTCTTGAAGGCATTCACAAGAGGTACAAATTTTGAAAGTGGTGATGAAGTCAAAAAAGTTCTGAGTGACTGGCTGAGGCAGTCTAAATATTTTTACACTGAGGTAAAAACAAAAGATTGTGCACAAATGAAACTACATTGAAAAATAAATAAATAAAGCTTCAATCTGATTATACAGAAAAATTCACCTTATATATTGAATCAGCATTGTATGAAAATTATTAAATATTGCTTAATATACTGAGAATATTTCATTGAATCTAACGTACATAATTTTTTATACAAATTCAAATACTACTATTATTATTATTTATAACTCCTGTACAATACTTTATTCTCTTTTAGGGGTATAAAGATGAGATGTTATCTGCAGAATTGCAACCTTTAGTTCCATCTGCTCTTTTTGGAAAATCAGATGTCTTATTTGGAAACTTAGAAGACTTGCACCGTTTTCATTCTGAGGTATTTCTGAAGGACCTTGAAAATTGCATTTCAACTGTTGAACTTGTTGGATTATGCTTTGTTCAAAGGGTAAGTTAGAATACAGTTAAATAGCAAGGAATTGTTTGGAATTTTTTTCATTGATATTTGTAGAAAATGATTTCAGTTTTTGGCTGATTCTTTTCATAACATGTACAATTATTTAAAGTTAAGTATTACTTTTATTCCTCTTCAATAAGATCAATAAATTTATCCATTAATTGTTTATATAAGAAACATTTTGTTCATAGATCAAACTGTTTTCCTAGAAAGTATTCTATTATAAATAATGTTTTCAAAATACTGAATAAATAACTTTGAATCTTCCATGAATAAATTTTATTTGCACGACTGGTTTCATTAGTGAGCTTTCATTTGTGATAACCACCACCTAATGATGTTAGGATGTTTTTATTCTTGTAAATCTATATATGTATTTTATGCCATATGCCTACTAATTGTTTTAACTATTAGCCCTCAATTTTTTAGTATTGAAATACTCTGCTAATTTATAAGTTTTATCTCAATTTATGTGGCTTTATTCTATTTTCTTTTTTCTATAATCCATAGAGAGAGGCATTTCATAGACTCTATAGCCATTACTGTCAAAACATTCCTCGGTCAGAAGCTTTACGACATTCTGTTGGTGAACAAAATCCATTTTTTATGGAATGTAGACGTCGCTTAGGTCACAAACTGCCTCTAGGAGCATACCTTTTAAAGCCTGTGCAGAGAATAACCAAGTATCAACTTCTTTTGAAGGTAAGTTCTAATTCTTATTATTATGGTATTGAAAGAAGTGGAACTGATCATCATTAGAGGAAGATCAGAGGTAAATGTTATATATACAAACTATAGTTCTCAGTTAGAAAATTATAGTTTATAGTGAGGGAGAAAGTAAAAGTTTAAAAATTTCTGGTTCTTAATAATTAATTAGAGTTAATTTCAGTCATTTGATATTTTAAATATAGATGGGGTAGAAACTCCACAGTCTTGAATAACCACAATAATTCTTATTAAATGAGTATAGTTTCATCCTTTTTGGTCATTATGAAGTAAGTGAACAACTTCCTCCAATAGTTAATTTGATTTACAATTTTTACTTCTCAGGTAAAAGTATTTCTTTTCTTTAAAAGTATTCTTTATGAATAACCTTCACTGAACTAAAGATAATTCATAACTTTTGACTGAAATTTATGACCGACTGAAGAATCCAGTCTGTTTACAACATTTCTGTTTTACCATCGTAGAGGATGTAAACCAATAATTGAATGCCAAAATATGTAATTACTATCTAATTCAATCTCAATCACAATTGTGTTTTGAAGGATCTATTACGTCATACAGCTGAGAGTGGCTCTGATGCAGAAGAAGGAGATAGCATTAGTAATCGCAAAGGCCATTCTGAAATCAGAGAGGCCCTGGATTGTATGCTAGCTGTACTGAAGTGTGTCAATGACAGTATGCACCAAATATCTATTACTGGGTTTTGGGTAAGTTGAAATTTACATGCTATTTTATACTTAGTGCAATGCCATTTGTTTAATTTTTGCTTAAATTTATTTCTTTCATTACAAAGTCTTAAAGTTTTCATCATTGTGTGGAAAAGGTAATTTTCTCCCAGAATTCCACCATTCTTTCAGAAGAATTGAAGTAAAAATCTGAATTAGCAAAAATTGACCCTTTTGCAAGGCTTTTGTTTCCCCTGTTAGACTTAGAATTTTGGAACAAGCTATAGTACTATAAATAGCTTCCTATGTGGTTATATCACAGATATTGTAAATTATTAATAAATAATTATTATAAAAAATATATACTAGCCATCAGAATGACAATTTGTCAAGATTTGGAAATTATTATTCAATCCATTTAGAAGAGAACAACTTGAATAGGGATAAAGGAATCGGTTTAAACAATACGTGGCAACCGTTTCTCAGAAAGATAGCACAAAGCAGGATCACGACCAATCACACAGGTGAAAGGGATACAAACCCTACTCATATATAAGACCACCGTCTCCGAGCACCTCCTTTTCTCCTGAAGATGGCCACGAAGAATGTGGCTGAAACGTCGGCTTTAGCCGAAGCCTGCACTCGGTTGGAAACCCATGAAACATTTCTGCAGACATTTGTATCCTCAAATTTTTCCCCCCTAGGTATCTATGTATAAGAGATGTGTAACTTAAGGTTGTTCTCTTCTCACCCATTTTTAATACTAGTCAGCTCAGGAAAGTAGAGTAAGATGCATAGTGAGACCTAACTAATCATTAAATAGCATGTGCAAATTATATGTTACAAAAGCTCAATTGATTGACAGAATGGAAAAATGCTTGATTATTTTATTCCGATGTATGTTTAATTAAAGAGTAATTCATAATCACAACTTTTTGCAGAAGGAATTAAAAAATCAGTGACAACTGTTTAGTATTTTCCTATATAATGCTTTTTTACATAAAATTATCACCTTAAACTTATAAATTTTCAACGTTGTTTTTTTAAGAATTTTTAATTTGATGGTTCGGATAGTCTAACAGCAGTCTTATTTTTGATACAGCAATTTGTATTTTTTCCTCAGGGAAATCTTGCAGAACAAGGAGAATTGCTTCTGCAAGGTGAATTTGCAGTTTGGGCAGAAGGTGGTGCAAGACGTAAGAGGGATCGCCTTCGAGACCTACGTCTGAAACCAATGCGTCGCTACCTCTTTCTGTATGAAAGATCTCTTCTCTTTTGCAAGAAAGTAGGTGGTGGGAGAAGGGGACCTAAGGATGAACCCACTTACCAGTTTAAAAGACACCTTGAGGTATTTTTCTACATTTGATTTTCATCTTGATTGTCAAAACTAAGGATAAGATCTTCCTCAATATAATTATTAAACACTACTTCTGGGAGGAAAGTTGGCAGCCAAGTCATCATTCCTCATTTTTTTGAGTTACTATTAATTGAAAATGGTTTCTTTGGGAATATATTGTAGAAAAGTTAATTTTTTGTAATGAATAACAAATGGAAAAATCAATCAAGAAGAAAATTTTAAAAGATCCGCTGTATTGGTTGCTTTGGAATCCCAGTTACTTCTTTTTTATTTCAAATTATAAATTAAGGCTAGGAGGATTATAGTTTATTCAAAAAAGGAAATCATCCAAACAAATGCCCATGAAAAAAGTTTTTGAAATTATACTTATTTGGGAACTTGAAAATTTTTAATGGGGCATTATTAAGTGGATTGAATTAAAAAGATATAAGGTTGAAAAATAAAATATGTGCAAAAAAAATTAGTTTCCCATCTTTCCCTCATAACTTATTTAATTTTCATATCACAGTTCAATCATTTTTGTAGATGGTCTGTAATTAATTATCTCTCAGAGATTATTTACAAGGATATTTATAGTCTCCTTGTATCGTATACTATAATACTTTTGGAGTATAAGCTGCATTCATCAGGCATTACCTGTTGTTATTCTTGATGTTTGCACCTAAGAAAGGGTATTTTTAATTTCCTTGGATATAACATAAGAAATTCTAGGAATCTTTTTTTACAACTATGATCAAATTGGATGTAACATAATCATACATTTTTCTAAGCCATTCATTAATTTTAATAAAATTTTTATTCACATATTGCACACTTCTTCACAAAATATAGCATTTATTACTGCAGGTAGTTGAGCAATTTATCTGGAAAAATTTGTTAACATATTAAATATGATACAAAACATCCAGCCTTCTTGAATATTTTCTTACTACTGGTGCTTAAATGAGTTTGTTTCTTTATGGCAATGTTTCAGATGTCTCGAATTGGGCTGACAGAAAGTGTGCGAGGTTGGAAGGGTGGTGGAGGAGACGAGAGGAAGTTTGAAGTGTGGGTTGAAGGAAGGAGAGAAGTGTACATAATTCAAGCAGCTTCAAGAGCTCAAAAAGAAGCCTGGGTGAGAGCGCTGAAGCGTCTTTTGCTTTCTCAGCTCCATTTCTTGCGCGGAGAGAGCATGCGCAAGCATTCTGGAGCACACAATAATAATGTAATTTCATCTATGGGCAACAAAGATGCTATCACTGAGACTAACTTTGTAGAAAGTGATCAGAGGTAGGTTGACAATACTCTCAAATTATCTTATATTGTATATCAAATAAATTTAAATGTTTTATGTACTAATTAGGAACAATCATATTTCATAGTAAGTATCAACAAAAAATATGACATTACTGGAAATGGAGGGAACATATAATATCATGGTATTATTCATACATATTTTAGCTAAAGAGTATTGTTTTTCTCTTTGCTACTGTAACCATTTTTTTCTGTATTATCATATTCCATCTATATGGTTATTAATATATCTTATTTTGTAATTTATGAATATCATTGGGCTTATGATTATACTGACTAAAAAGTCAATCTGTTAATCCACTTTATTTTATTTTCATTGGTCATTTGTGTATCCTTGAAGACCCTTGCGCCATACATTTTCTTGGGAGCATAATCATTCTGAAGAAGATCCAGAGATAGATTCAGAGCTAACTCGTCAGGTAAGCACATCTCTTGATGTAATCTATGTACGTTTTTAATGAGCAGTATTGAAGTATGATATAATCTTGGAAATGGTTTTATGGATTTGATATTGTTGTGTATTTTTTGTTAAATTTTTATCCATATCACTGCTCTGGTTAATTTGGATTGATATTTATCAAATATATTATCATGGTTTTGGTGGAAGTGGTTATCCCAAAATCTACCATTTGTTATCTGACTCTTTCCTACTGCATTAATGTGTTTTAATTTCCTGTTACTTCATTATTCCCTGTCAGATATGCATTTCCACATAATTGAGAGTAAGTTGAAAATTGTAGTGTATTTTTTTAGTATAGAGAAGTTATCTTTTTTCACATGAAAATATTCATCAAAGTATATTTCGTATGAAATAATTTCAATTATTCTGAAAAAAGGTTCGCTTGTTGAGCTGTGATGGGGAAAGACGTGCTCGTAGGCTTACAGAAGGGGATGGTGAGGATGAAAGTGGATGGTGGAGCTCTGATTGCAGTAACAGTGAAGATGAAGAGGACCCCTTCCCTGAACCATCTGAAGTTAGTACTTTGTCATGTAGTTTTAATACAATCATTCTTATTCATAAATTATATTTCTAGATATTTCATGCAGCTTTGCTTATTTTTCACTACTTCCTTTATAGTTTTTTACATAGTCCATATTTTCTTTGGCAAATAACTTCTCCAATTCAGCCAAATAAATGTTATTAGTTGCTTACAAAGGGACATCCATTTTCATCCATTAAAATTTAATTATGTAAACAAAGTATATCTTACATATACTTCTTCAAATATTTATTCTAGCTATTTTAACTTTTTTAGGAACTGTTTTAAGTTTATTTTGGTCAGTTGATATTTTGTGAGTCACTATTTTTAGGGTGATATACTTTTGGTTGAATGTGTTTAATTTATCTTACTTTAACACCATGAGCCAGTTCATCATTAAACAATCTTCTGGTGGATTTTGCTTATCACATATAGGAAAATCAGCCTTCTGAATTAGCATTTCTTATGAAAAAATTAATGAATCATTTATGAAAATATCTCTTATTTTTTAAATTCTGCTCTTTGTGCCAGCCTCAGTAACCCCATGCATATCATCTGCCTTTGTGGATTTGAATTCTACCTGATAACCCATTGGCCTGAGAAAGAAATACTCATCTACATAGCATCCCATCTTGAAAAAGGTTTGTTACTTGAAATTAAAAAATGACGAACTTTTATCCTGGATACTTAGATCGAAATCTGCAAATGAATCTATTTCAACTATTGATTAATATACACACATGTGCAGCAAAAATCTTTACAGTGGCTTCAATTAATTCCTGTCTTATTGCAATAATTCAAGTAAAATTTTTTTATAAAAGCTTAAGGTATCAATTCAGACTAATTATTTCATCCTCTACTAGTTTTCATGTGTATTTAAATGAATTATTTTAAAAAATAATCAAAAGCACTTAAGAATAAAAATTTCCTTGATAGGGAACTCTTTCCTTTCTCTCTTGTTATCATCTTTGCACTCCCCATTAAAAAATAGTTAACTCATTGTAGGATTATAATAATATTTTTCCTTTCTAAATCCACAACATGTTTAACCCTTTTAAAAAGAAAGAATCTTTTGAAATACGTTTAAACATTAGTAAGTTAA
Source organism: Pantala flavescens (assembly GCA_020796165.1). Lineage (NCBI taxonomy): Eukaryota > Metazoa > Arthropoda > Insecta > Odonata > Libellulidae > Pantala > Pantala flavescens. The sequence continues at coordinate 21,774,236 of CM036882.1, forward strand.
TATAATGAAGCTTGAAAAAACTTTTGGGTTTCTGTAAATTCAGAAAGGCTGAATGAATTTCTGAAGTCTGGAATGTTCAATAATGAGATCAAACAATATTAGATCTTAGCAATTTTCTGAAAAACTTCTTTTTTTATGAAAATTTTCTGTTGAATTTGTATTTTTTTCAATTGCTATTGGAAAAATGATTTATTAAATGCCTTATTTCGTATTATTTAATTTATTCATAATTTATTACTTTCGGTGACTTAACTGATTCATTTCTTTCAAAAGTTTCATTTATCACCAGAAACATCAGCTTTTTAAATCTAAAATATTTTTTATTTTCAATTCATGCTCCAGTGTTAATGATGATTAATGAATTAAATGTATATATTGCATGAATTTAAAAAAGAACATACATAAGGAGTGCATGAAAGCTTTTGTAGAGGATATTATATTTATATATATATATATATATCCACTATTATAATAGACTGTGTAAGATAGCTATTTAAGATTATATGAGGTTCTATTTTTTAATAGTTATAATGTGCTTGTTATTTGCAACTTAAAACTAAAAGTTCTCTGATCTTTTAATTTTTGTAGTTCTTCTATTCTTTGCATTACTTTTTCTTGTCATTAGGGCCTCTTTTTGCTGTTTGTTGTTGAATTAAGACTCCTCAGAGTTTGATACACTTTTTATTCTGTTTTTAGTTGATATTTTAATAGTCTAATTTTTTTAAATCTAAAAGTCATTCAGTTTTGTATATACCTAGTAATTAGTGAATATAAAGAAGTATAATGGAACTGAGACTCAAACCTGCATGTTTTTTATGTTTAAGAGTATCCCTTAATGGTATATCTGAATTTTTAAGGAAGTTAACCGAATGTCTAGAGCAACTGACTAGAAATTTGGAGATCCTGCTTCAAGTAACAGTACTTTCAGTCTTCTATCAATTCTTGATTTAAATCGAGTGACAAAATTAAGAATCCTCGAATTAATTTGATTATTATGTCATAGTATACTTTTAATTTGAAATCTTTTTTATGAAATACATAATTTAAAAAGCTAAATTGTTGGTTCATCAATAAAAGAAATTGATAAGAATTGAGATTTAGGTTTCATTTGAAAAATTGTGTTTATTTACAAAGATAGAAAAAATTAAAAAGTCATTTATCATTATTTCAAAATAAAATAGTTCTGAGTCATAAAATTCTCAGTGCAGGGAAGAAGATTTGAATCATCTTAAGGAAGAATATTTATTATGTTTCATCAGTTGTTGTTTCCAACTTCGCAAATATTAATGTATGTGTTTATACTTCTATTTGAAGTTTCGCATAGTAAATAACTAATGGACATGATGCTATTATAAAATTTTAAAATTTAAATTGGAAATTAAGAAAGAAAGAGAAAGGTTGTCTCTAAATTAATTGGTCTTGAATTTACATTTCTTCTATAAGATTTTAATGATTGCTTCAAGTCCAGAACAGATGATGTTACTTTCTAAATCCAAGTCTTTCTTATCATTAATCAAGCTTTTTATTCAGCATCAATAATTTATTTATTTTCCTTTACAAGGCTTTTGTTATGATATTGAAATATTGTATTATTTTTCTCTAAAATTAGAGACTCATCTAAAATACCTCCCATTTAATCCCGATTATTCTCTTACTTTTAAGGGTGTAGTCACTCAGAGGTACACAGCACTTGCAGACTATTGTGCTGTTGGTGGGTCTGAAGTTTCCATGAGGGAAGGTGATATTGTTCAACTTCTAAAAGTGGGCTGTGCTGGATGGTGGTATGTGAGGATATTGGGTGAGGAATATATTTAAATAATTTTATTTTCACTCATGTCCGTAAGAAGGAATAATAATTATTTCCCTGTGTGAATGATATTTTTGTTTTCATTAACTCAAAATTATTATTCAGGGTGCAGGCATGAAGGATGGGCGCCCTCAGCTTATCTGGAACTAATATCTGCAACTTCTAGTCGGAACTCTCGTCCATCCCTTGGTGCAGAACCAACAGAGGCTGCAAGTGGAGCTGTTCGGTGAGAAAAGCCTTCTCACAGGGCCAGCTGGCCCTCTTACCTCAGGACAAGAGTGATTTGCAGATGAAATACATGACTGTTAAGATGTCTATGTTGATGCTGCAATATCCTGCCACATCTCAAATAAATTATTTGCATGGCTCAGGATAAGTGCATTGCATGGAAGAGAATTCTGTAATGCTGGGGGGGAATGTTCTCCTAGGGAGAGCATACTGTCATTCTCAGGTGTCAAATTGTCTTCAGAACAATAACTTTTAAACTTTTCACGTACTCTTTTTGTATCAATAATCCTCAAATGCTTATATTTGCAGTTTTTACTGATCAAAGCTAATGTCACAACATTTATTAGAAGACAAATTGATGCTGGCCACAGACACAGCTTGACTCATAAGAATAATTGTTTCTCTAGTCATCTTGACATTATTTAAAAATTCATCGTAATTTTATTAAAACTGATAATTTTATTTCAATTTTTCAGTTCCCTTTAATGTAAAAATTTTTGGCTTTCTTCACTTTGGCTTCTGTATTTTCATTGTAGAAAACATATTATCTCTTAATTTGAATCTATTTTCATTTCTTTTATTTTCAATTTTATAAGAATTGGAGATCCAGAGAACAAGTTGGATTGTAATGGAAAAGTTGAAGAAGCAAAATAATTTGCTGGTGTTTATACATCATATGTTTAAGAATTTTTGAGAAAGAATTTGATCTTATAGAACTTTGAAAAATTTGCTTTCTTTATAGATGAGTGATTATATTATATATTTATCAAATCCCTTTACTTGTGTACAAAGCAATTACTTAATCATAATGATTATTTTCAATTATGTATTGCAGTGCATCTTCTACTTAGTTGCTTTCGCATATTTGAATATATAATTTACTTGTTAATTATTTATTACTGATTTTTAATAAAAATTATCAGTAGTTATTTTGATGTTTTTTTCATTCATTTTAATTTTTTTCATAATTAATATTTTAATGCAATAAAATTAACATTTAATGTTTTGAAATGGTTGTTTCAATACAGTGATTCATAGTCATTCTTTTTTAATGATGTATTTTGAATTTTTGTTAGTTATTATATGAATAGCTTTTCATAGTCTTTTTAACTTATAATTTTATTTAAATTTTCTCTCTTCTCTATATCAAATATTTTTTCCCTTATTAACTTGACTTGCTTTCATTCATCAATATTCTATCTCTATAGTAAAATTCATCCAAAGATGGCCCATAAACTTTAGTGGGATGAAAAGATTGGAATATGTAAATTGCAAATGGTAAAATTATTGAACATAAATCAATGCATACTATTGATTATCTTTTTATTTTTTTCTGCCAGTACACAGAAATTAAAAAAGTTATTTATGTTTCCATTTAGTTTAGTTAACTATTTAGTTTACCTTTTTGGATTGTTGTTTTGAAACCTGCAAAACAGCCTTCATTTTTATGTTTTGGTATCAATGAAGTTCAAATTTCTTTTTGAAAATGTTAAGCTTTATCCTTTTTCAATATATTTATTTATTGAACTATCTTTGCAAAGAGTGGTATTTGCTGATAGTAATAACTTTTAAAAAACAAATGATATGTATCCCTTTCTCTCAAATTAATATTATTCCTGGATTTAACTCTTTTCTAAGCTTTGTATAATACCTTTTTATATTCATACTAAATATATTACCACCAGAATAAATTAAAATACATTATTTAACATTAAAATACATTACATACAAATTTAATTTAATACATTAAAATACATTACATACAAATTAAATACATTACCAGATATTGAATATATATCTGATTTAAGGTTCACCTGTAGTACTAATATTTTAATGAATTTGACATATTCCTGTTCATTTCAAATGGAATCCTATCTTATTCAGAAACTCATGCTTAAATTTATTTTTATTTTGTTTCAATGTATGAAGTAGAGCTTAAATATGTTTTAAATAAACATTTTGTATGCATATCGTAATGTATCTTGTTTTGTTATCAGCATATTACTGAAGTATAAAAATTCCAGTATAAGTGGGTGCTCAATATGATTACTTTGTTTTATAAACATTTGATTTTAATATGATTTGAAAATTATATACTCTAATTAGATCTAATTAATTGATTATCTAATTAGGTCTATTTTAAGTACTATCTTGAGTCACTCTCTGGTTAGTTACTTATAGATTGTAATATTGACAGAACATTGTTAAGTTTATCATGAATTTAAATTTTCTGTGTTTCAAAAATTATTAATCATACAATCTGGAAAATGGAATGGATGGAAACCTAGAATAGAAGATAGAATCAAACCGAACCATTTGTGATGAACTTGGAGTTGATAGTAAATATCTGTAATATTTATATTTTTAGCATCCCCATATCCATTTTTACTTGTACATTTATTTGTAATATTTGCTGTAACGATCTTAATAATTAACTGAAGAGTTTTAATCTTATGAATTAATTAGCCTGAATTTACATTTTGGTTTAAGTAAAGATTTTAGATAATTATGATCAATTTTTGGCTACTGAAACAATCAGTTACAATTATTTAAAATTTACTGTTTATGTTTACACAGGTTCTATTTTTGCTTCTCAATATGTAAATAAGAGAGAATATTTAGTCCTAAGTCATATAATGTGCAGACTACTTGCCAAATTTACATTTAATCTTCTATATGAGGATATGAATTGCACTATATTCCTGTGTAAATTTGATGTACTTATCAAGTTAAATATGAAAATAGATTTAATTAGGGTTAGGTGTAACTTAAGAAAAAGAGCATATCAGAACTGTATGCTTTTATAAAGTATGATTATCAGGCTGGATATTGTTATGGTAATTTGCCTAGTCTCAAGACCCAAGCTTTTTTATGTAGTATTTGCATGGAACAAAATTGTTTTTTAGATTTTTAGAATAATGCCATCGATTTTCAATAAACCTTTCTGTCAATTACTGCCATTTGAATGTAAAGGTTTTAGAACCTCTGGGCTTCCTTGAGTAATTGTTACAACCAAATGCTTCATTTGGAAGCCTTTTTGTGATTCATGTAATTTATGAGGGTGATAATTGTTGTTAATGAGTGAATTGAAAAAGCAACATTGTTTATATATTAAGTTGTTGCCTAGAATTACTAGAAAATAGCTATTTATTGATTGTTATTGTTAACTTCATAAAATAAACTAATGGGAAATTCAAGCATTAATACAATTCCAGCTATATCAGTCGAGTATGTCAAACTTACACATTCCTTTACACATATTTTCTGGAAATAGTAGTCTAGGGGAATTATCTGCAAAATTGCTGAACTGAATGATATATTAGGTAACTTGTTAAAAAAGGACATTTAATAAAATTAAAATTTGTGGGAAGTGAGCAATTTCTGATGAGCTTTGAAATTTTTAAATCTTTCTATTTGTATTATGCATTTGTAATATTTTTAAAATGTTTAAAGATACAATCTTTTATTATTGTTAAGGAAAGTATTTTATAAGTACCTATTGTTACAAATTTAGAGTTTTAAATAAAATATCAATCAAGAGTTTCATATTTTTGCAATTAAGATACTGGAGTTGTGTTATGGAGGTTGAAAAATAGTCTGCAACCTATTCCTATCAATAGTAATATAATCCAAAAATTTCAAGACTGAAATTTATTCACAATCAACCGGGCATAATTTGTATGGAAGGTACTAGAAAAATACTTATGTAACTATAATTCTGTTAAAGGAGGAGTCCAATATGCCTCAAACTCTTTTGTGAGATTTTACTTACCTAAGGAAACTGTTAAAAATCATTGATTAGATTGAATAGAGCTGTTATAGCCATCCGTGTGAAAGTGTAATTATGGATGTAAACAAATAGTGTGTTCTAAATAAACCCTGTAGAGAAAATTAAAAACTATTTCATCTGACTTTCTTCCCTACCTACTTTCTGAAATGCTTAAAATTTTCGTATTCTCAATAAACCAAGATGCACACGTTATTTAAATATGGTAAAGGTCACTAAGTCTAATCTAGCCAAACTTTATTTATCAAAATTTCAAATTAAATTAAAAATTATTTTAAATTAAAAATTTATTCATTAACACAGCCCACTAAAACATTTATTTTTAGGACAATTACATTGAAACATGATAAGTCATATTAGGAGAGCCCATCCTCAAATTTTTAATCTTTGACTTAAAATAAACACCTACCTAATGTTGATAATCCCAATGGGACACTCTCTTCATATTCACCAATTTAATTATTCAAGATGAAAATTGGTATCCTTGGTTATCAAAGTTAAAGAAACTGTTTAGTGATTATGTAAATAGGAATAATTTCAGGTTCAGTCTGTTTACTTGCAGTACTTCATGTAGTTCACTTAAAATTGAAATTATTTGATATCCAAGAAATATATCAAACACTATTCTCTCTTTCCCATTTTAGGATGCTCCTTGTTGGACCATCAGTGACAACAAAGTTATCATCTAATTTGACAGAATTGATTATAACAGACTGATGCTGTTGATTTTTATTGTTTGGTGCAAGATTTTCATTAAACTAAAACTAAAAAGTTATCTAATATCACTTTTATTTGTATAATATATTTATGATCCATTATTATATTATATAATATTTAATTTTAGAAATACTTAGATTAAACTACCCTTATCATATCTTTTATAAAGAAATTACTTTCTCTTTGATTTGTCTTCAACATTTTAAGTAGAGAAATATTATTTTCTGAATTCAAGTATTGAGGTGAGCTTACTAAAATGCAGGAAATTATAATCACATGACAATGGTATCTCAGTCTCACTACACCATGAGGAGGACCTAGCCAATGATCTGGAAATGTCCTGCCATGCTCCTCTAGATCCATTTTTTGCAGTTTGATTGTAGACCAATAGTCTAATGTTATACGAGCCTAGATAAAGCCTAGCCTGGGTAAAAGTCTCTCAAGGCAGCTTCTTCTTTTGGGTGACAGCATGAGTCAATCTCAGTGACAATGTTTTGCCAGCAATGCTGCTGTTATCCAAAAGAAGAAGCCATTCTGAATGAAAAACGTAAATGTCTTTTGTAATGCAGAGGAAACAAAAGCCTTCTGTTTAAAAGTTCCTCAACTAGGTTTAACATACCATGCCATTTACCTCAACTAGTATTTCTGATTTTCTTATTCTTCCCAAGTTGATAATGTGTTATTAGATACCTGTCCTGAGTTCTTCCCAAGCTTTAAGTTGGTCTAAGTTGCATATGAATGGCATTTATTTTGTCAGCAATGTTTTTAGATTCTTAAAATGTAGCAATTCTTAGGATGTTGGAATCAGGAGGTAAGAATGTGTATCCCATTTCCTTAGACTTTACATTAGACATCTCTATATATCTTATAAGTGTTGTTCTCCTGAAATTTTATGAGATCGCTTGCATAAAAGTTTATGCCTACTATCATTTTCTGCTGCAGAATGTTAAAGCAAAGAAAATATTAATAGAGAAAGAGATATTGTACATTCAATATCCATCTTATAAGTAATCCAAAAAGAGATTAATATTTGAGGAAGATGAAACAATTTTTCAAATTTTATTATTTTAGAACAAATATTAAAAATAATTAAGAAGGGTAATTACAATTTAATATCCAATGCAATACAATTTTCAAATTTGGCAAGGGTAATCCTTGTAGATAAGCAGGGACTATATAAACTGCAGTGAAAGTACCATAAACTTAGACCTGATCTATACTCTATAGTTGCTAATCATTGTATTAGGAAATCATTTATGCTATTAGTAATCAGTTAATGTTTTTGGCCTATTCTGTCTGACATTTTCCATTAGTAACATATGTGAAAGCAAAAATATATTCTTTGAATAACTTTATTGAATCTTAGTCAAACACTTGAATTTAAATCACAAGGTGAAACTGGAATTAACTTTAGTATATTTGTTTCTTGGTTAACTCTAAATATCATAAAAATAATTATAAATAATAAACATCCTAGACTTTGGTTTTTTATAATTTCAGTGAAAGGAGGATGTATCAATCCTATCTGATTAGGATATCAATTGATTTAGTTGTGTTATCCTTGTCCAAAAGTAGGATTTGAAAAACTTGTTGTTGCATGTTGATAAAGAGGATTTTCTCCCTGTAAAAAATAAGGGTCTATATGAGCACCCAATAAATATGAACATAAGCACAAAACTTTCAATTTAGAGATAATTGTAATTTAAACTTAAAAGAGAAAATTTTCCTCATTCAGAGTTTAAAAAAAATGTATTTCAATTAATTAATCTCTGGAAATCTGCAAGAGGAAAATGGGTACAAAAATCACAAAACCTTTGATTCAAATTCCCTAGATTTATTAATTTTTAAAATGGGGATAATAGAATTTGCGACAAAAATATTGCCAGAGCAGAGAATATTTATTTACTCAAATAAGTAGAATGCTGTAATTAGGTATAAACTGTTGGTTCAGAAATATGCCATTATATATTGATAATTATCTTAAAATTATCACGAGTATTAATTATTCACTAATGGTGAGATTGTACTAATGCACCCAAAATTAAAATATTTATATATTTTGTTAAAACCTATAATCAACAACTATCAATGATTTTATTTAACTTCCTCCTTGTAAATTATGATCAATGTTAGTAGAAAGAGGCAAATTTCAATTTTTAAAAGAGAATTAATTCATTTAATTGAAGTAAACTTTATTGATTGACAGTAAATTAAATTAAAGTTAATTTGTTATTATGAATATTAATAAATAATAATATGAAAATTCCACACTTGCCCTATCCCATTTTGCCATTTTCCTTTCTTTTTCAAATTTAGCAAACTCTCTTCGGTCATGTAAATCTGTCAAAAGTTTCCAAATCAGCAATAGAACTAAGCCTGCTAAAACAATACTTCCAATCACGCCAGCCACTACCCCTATTTAAATGAATAAATGATCAGTTTATATCTAATAAAAATATGATTAATATTAATGTATCATAACACAGTATCATAAAGAAACTTAATTATTTATATGTTGATTGTAACATCAATCATGACAAAATTATGGAGATTTATTTTAGAATTAACAATGACCAAAAACTGCAAAAAATCTGTAATAGGTTTAAAACTTGCATACACTCATCAGAGATACTTACCCAACACATCCACCGGTGGAGCACACTGTTTGGCCCTGGATGCACGAATGTTAAGCTTCATTGAGTCTTTGTCAAACCAATAATCAAAAAAAAATGTACAGTCTGAATGATCAGGAAGGCTACAACGCACTATTAAATCTTCATCTTCATTCCTGACCATTTCCACCTCCTCATCATTTGACAAAACTAAATTAATAGAAAATGTAATTGATATTAAAATATTAATTATCAGAATTTCTTAAGTTATAAAGATTATCTATGGACGTTATTTCATATAACTCTATAATTAATATTAATTTATTATTTCATAATTCCTTCATTACCTTCAGGTAGAATATCCACTATTTCAATGGATATATTGTATTTTTCACATTTTTCTTTAATATCTGTCAAAAGTGGCAAAGATGAACCAAATACTTGATTCTCTACACATGCTCCAAGTTCTGCACATTCCATTCTGCAAGTCTGAGTAAGATATGAAAATTTATTACAGTTAAACAATTTACTTTAAACAAATCAGTGTTTCATATTCCTTGTTTTTTAAACAAATGTGTTTTTCAAATTAATTATTATATTATGTATTATAGTAAGCAATGCTCTACTAGATCCTTGTCTATTTGCATACTTGATAATTCTTTAAATTGGAGAGGACATTTCAATTATTAACTTAAAAAATCAATTGAAAATTGTGCAACTAAATAATGTTTCTTTGTGTATATTTTTCAGAAACAGGCTTAGTGTAAATAAAAAATAAGTAAAATAAACATGAAAATACTCATAAAAAACCATAAATTCTTTGGGGAGTATTCTGTATAATTTGATGCATCCATTTTAATTCCATAACTCCAAATAGATACAAAGAAAATATTTATCCTGTTGAATTTGGTAAGGATTAGTAAGCATAACTGTTTATTTGAAATACTGAGTACTTACCGGGCAATATTCACAGTATTTTCCGGAGAATCTCTTTTCTCCATCATCATAACATGTACATTTACCACATTCACAGTTGCCATTCCCTGAGCAAATCTGAAAGAAATAGTGTTGAAAACTAAATACAAAAATTTAAGATGAGAAAGTTATTATAAATTTATAGTTTGAAAAAAATCCAAGTCCCTCCTTACATTACAATCCAACTAAAATTAATTCAAACCAAGGAGAAATTTGTCATAGTAATAATAATAATAATACAAATAATATGATTATTGGTCAAAAGATAGCAACATAGTTGTACAGGATTTGGTTGTTAAATAAACACAGTATACCTTATTCTGTTAAAAATTAGTGCATTTAGCAATCAAAATAGACTTCTTATAATTTCTTATCAATACACCATCTTGTACCATCATTATTATGATGAATCATAATCTACCCTAAAATGTAATGTATGTTATATTGTACTAGATTCTGAGAAAATTGACATACAAAAAATAATGTAATTGAAATTTGTCTGCTAAGGGTAAGAGAACTCACAATGTCTTTATTACTTGAGGATGCTGGATTGATGCAATCATCATTTGAGACCAAGCAGTCACAACTATCTCCTGTCCAACCCGGAAAGCATTCACATTTGCTACAAGCACACTTTCCATTTCCTGAGCATAACATTCCTCTGTTTTTTTTACATGAATAGTTATCACATTCACAGTATTTTCCTGAAATTATCTGTTTAGGAAATACAATGAGAAAATATTCTTATTATGGAGCACTACTATAGAATTGTAATCCAATATAATGTTATCATCATTCAATGCTAGGTTTTACATTTTATAATAATTCTACTTCATAAGTATTTTCCAATATCTAATACACAATAAATAGCAAGTTTTCACAATTCATTATGTCTTGATGAACAACAAACTAAAGAATACGTTCGTATTAAATTACAAAGAAAGAAAATGAATAAATACTAATAAAATCTTAATCTTCCAGTTACTTAAGGAGACATAAGAATCATACTTTTAAAGCATAAAAATTTTGTTTTTGTATTTGAAATATAGTTGGTTAACAGAAGTACTAAGATAATCAAGGTTTCCAGTACGTTTTTTTATCTTTTACAAGTAGATAATGAAATTAGTATTTTAAAAATTTTAATGAATTAAATTCTTGTTATTAAAATGGAATTCATTAAATATAGATTGAAATTTAATTAATATTTAATTTTATTATCTAACTGAAGGAAAGCATATCACAAGCAGTTAAGATTGTGTGAGTTATTTAAGTGAGATGTAGAAGAATAAATGGTGTGGCATTTCATTATGGTATACAAAGAAAATGTTTATTATGTACATGAAAATATGTTTCTTTCCTTTCCTTGTCAAACATTACCTCATTAGGATCTGATCTTGTATTACAGTTGCAGACTCCACATCTACATTCTCCTTGGCCAGAGCAGATTCTGTTGTCAATACCGTTTTCTTGCAACTTGCAAGCAGAATCATCTGTTACAAATCCAGATGAAGTGTTGTTACATTCACAGGTTTTCCCTATATTTCCCTCTTCACATTCACAAATTCCACATTGAAAGGTACCTTTGTTGTTGCATAAAGAACTATTCTCCTCAAAATCCTAATGATATAAAAATGAATGTCTTTCATTGAAGAACATCTCTCTTATTCATCAGCAATATAGAATATAACAAAAGTAACAGTACTTTTATATTTCTCCTTAACCTTACATGACATAATAAAAGATTTCATCAAGAATTGATGTAAAAAAATATTTCAAAAATTTACACTTTACATGAAATTATCAAAGAAAACAAAAACTTAGACATTAGTAAATTAAATAAAAAACCTTGAGGCATTATATGTCCAAATTGTGTTAATATGAAATAATTTTTGGAGAAGTTAAGGTTAAGAATTGGCCACAGTGATACTACTATGGCCAATTAAGGGTAATTTTTAGCCAGATATGCAAAGTATGGACATCAGAACTTAAACTAAAATTGATATTCTCACTGCCATACAGTAAACAGCACTATGTATAATGACTATAAATAGTCATCATTTGTAGACTTCAAAATTCAAATATGTCACAAGGCAAAATTACGTTATTGAAATTTTAATTGTTTAGGACTAAAGGGTTATTGAGTTCGAAGGATTTTCTCAATATATCAGAGAAAAGTTCCTTGAAGATAGGTCACTGCTATATAATTTTTTGTTAGAAATTGCAAAGCCATAATATAATGAGACACATCCAATGTAAATATTATCATTTTTAGAATACCTGAAAAGTCTATGCTTTCATTGGGTTCAGTATTACCTCAGAGTATTACCTTTTCCACAGCAGTTACCTAGCCATATGACTTTTAGGAAACCATTACTGTTTCCCTGCTTTTCAACATGAAGATCCCAGAAGGTGAAATGAAGGAATACTTTTTCTTGCTAACTGACTGAAATTGTTATTAGACAAAACTGAGGGTTGGGTTCAAACGATTAAAGAGTGTTGCAAACAGACTAAGGAACCTTCCAGGACAGTATTCAGAGCCAGTATTATTAAATGATTCCTTAAGGCTAATAAGCTTGGATAACAACATAATTAATTTTATTTACTGTTAAAGATAATACCTAACTACTTCAGATTGTGGTAGTGATTAGACATTGATAAAACAAATGCCTAAATTTAATTTACAAGGCCTCTGAATTGGAACCAATTGAAAAATGTGATATAATAAAACTTACAGATTGCAAATTAAATAAAAGTCAATATAACAAATTCTTTCCACACTCACAAAGTAAAAAGAATCCAGAATTATTTGGGAAAAAACATTTAGCTTGGCTAAGAGAATTAAAACTTATTAAACCCTTTATCTAATTGATAAAATATCAACCATGACCAAATTATAAAATAGTATGATACTTTAAACTGTCTTGAATTGTATAACAAATGTCTTTCACAAATTTTGTATATTATTGAAACCCATTTCCTTATCAAATAATCCTCACTATCATCATCAAAGGACCTACTCAGTGTTTTATTTTAAGGTAGCTGATTCAAAGTCTCAAGAAGTGAAAATTGGCCTTATTGAATTCAGGAAGCTTATTCTGTTATATTATATTTTATCTCAGGCAAAATTACTACATATAAAGTTTGCTCTTTACTATATTTGAAAATTCACTATACAGGAATATTATAATTTACGGAAGGATGAAAATATCATTTTCTTTACAGTGCAATAATTTATACTGAACCTTTTTCTTCATATTTTTAGAAAATAGATGAAATATATTTCTTTCATTTTCTAAATTTGTGATAAGGACAGCCTAATATTTTTCAAAATACAATTACAAAAAAAGAAATCAGTTAAGAAACTTAGACTCACTTGACTCCCTTGTTTTTCACATGGGCAGTTACAAATAATATCTATGTTAACTTCAACAGCTTCATTTATACCTTGCGGACTGATCATAAACTTCTGATGACGTTCTTCCTCATTCTCAGGGCACTTCAAAACCTTTCATGTATCAAACAGAATCATTAATCTTTTAATGTTGTGTACATAATTTAGTTAATTTATCACCATTTTGTTAAAAATTATTTTATATTACATAAATATATGAATTTTTCAGAAACTCTTCTACAGCTGATATTAATTGTACACTTACCTCAATTTCTACTTTAAATTTTATTTCATCCCCAACTCTTAGTCCATGACACTCTGTTCTTTGATTTTCTAAGCTTAAACTATCTTTGCAATGGGAGAAATATCTTATCTCAATAATGTTACTCGAATTATCTATCATCTTCACTGATTGAACGAGTTTCTGTAAATAACAGTAAACTGAATATTAGTAAGTGATATTTGGCAAACTGCATAATTTAATAACCACAAAAAATTATACTATTTAACAACATATTTCACAAATTATTTTAAGGAATTGTACATTACCAGTTTAATAAATGAAATGCCACATGGTAATGCAAGTGACCTTTTTTATCAGAAATCAGATTTTATAACTCAATTCAATTCACAGTCTATTTATTTAATTCACTATCTATTATAAATTATAATCTAATCAGTTATATTGAGAAATACTGATTTATAAGAAGGTCGAACAAGCTCACTTGACTCCCAATGCATACAATCCTAGTATTCATTCTTAAAAACATTATGAAATGCATTATGTTCAAAATTCTCTTTCTTAGACTTACTTACAGAGTATAAATTTTTAACAAGGACCACTATATTTGAAGAATCATAGGTCAGTTTTCCTGTTAATGAGCCAGTTATCCTTTTGGATAATTCAGCATAGATGGGCTCTTGCTTTTCAACAACTGCAAATATTATTATCATATTATTTTCTTCAGCAACTCGGTTAATCTGGAATTAATTATTTTATTCTGCATTATTACATCATATTTTAAAATGAATCTATTTTATTAGTTTCATAAGAGATCCTACCTGAGCTATTGAGGGATAATCCATAGTAAGACTGTGTGTATACTCATTCTTTGCAAGATGGCATAAACAGTCATTAGGCCTCACTATTCCAGCCAACTTTCATGTAATTTAAATTAAGAGGATTAATTGAAAATATTGCTTGATATAAATTAATAAAATTACACAATTTGATAAATAATTAAAACAGATTTTATTTTAGATTCTTGCCAACTAATAAAATGTTATATTTAGAATGTCTGGACACAATTCAGTGTGTGGTATCAAAAGTAGTACAATTTTTACCACACATGTATACTATAGGTTGGTCCATAGACTTATACCCAAGAAGAAATAATTTTGTATACATGCATGTTTTGAGAACATCATATAATATGATATTTTAGTTTGCAATGATTTTATCATTTATCTAAATGTTTTTTGAAAAAATGTTGTTGGTAATGAAGAAAGTTAAAAAGTGTCACTAATAAAAGAATAACTGATTATTGTTTGTAATATTATATATGATAAGGGACTCTAAGGAAGTGATAGAGGTACAGTAAAAAGAGGTAGTATATTAAGTAAAAGACAGGGAGGATTATCTAAAAAAAACTCACAGAGTCAGTAACAATACATAGAGATAAAATAATAAAAAGAAATTTCAAAAAATTACTTAGGTTGACAAAGATGATTCTATGTGATAGCAAGTATGATGAGTAATGCAAGGGTAAACTAAGAGTATGGCAACATTGTTGCCCATCCCCTATATTTTTCAACACATTCTTCAAAAAAACTAGTCATCAGAAAGGGTAGGTGACATACATATATTTATATATATAGATGGGAGTACTTTAAAAATCAGTAAAATAGGTATTTTAATGACTTTCTAACAAATTTTGAAGAACATTTTAAAATCTTCTGAGTCAACCATTAAAACCTGTCAAAAGACAGAAAAACCTATGTAGATAAAGAAATATAGAGTAATATATAATTAAGCTCAATCAAATCAAATTTAAAATTAAGTTTTTAAAAATTGTTTCATAAAACAAACTCTGAATAGTATTCTATCAATAATTCCATAAGCAAATTTAAAGGAAAATATTTTATTTTTCTTTTGAATGCCTTTAATCAACGATCACTTACAACTAAAAATATTACCTTCCCATCACCTGCCACATGAAATGTATCATCAGTAGATAGAATGATGATATGCCTTGCCTTATCTCTCCAACCAATTTCCTTATTACAAACAATGACTTGCATCAATGCATCCAAACAACCTTCTGGAGCATCCACATTACCAGATACTGCAGCTTTCATTACTTCATCCTTTGTTGAGTTAAAAGTCAAGAAAAATTTTGATCACTCAGAGATCATATAATACAGAACGACGCGGCAGATAGGTTCCGATAACTTCGAGCGTTAAACGAGGCAACGTAACACGTACATATGTAAATATGTAATGGGGGTCAGTAAAAAGAACAAAGAATAAGAAAATTCATCAGTTCTTGCCAAATTCATCACACTAGAATAAAATATTATGTTTATATCTTTATACACCTAATAACCTCGATGAGAACAAATAAATCAATTGTGGAAAGCTGCATTTGTACTGGGATTGCGACTTAGGAGAATACAGTTGTAACCATTTTCTGGACAGACTAACGAAAGAGCGTTGAAAAAAATACATAATATTTCTACATATCACCGTCGCTATAATTTGCACTGCTTTTGGTTGGTGCATGGCCGTTTCCTTTGGAAATCTATTACATATCGACGTTTCGGGGGGATATATAAATATATAGGATATGAATGTCAGGCCTAAACCGCTGGGGCCACGGGATCGCTGATTTTTTTTACGTGATGGCCCACTAAATCTCACCTAGGAAAAGTTCGGAAAACGGCGCTACCTATCATGGGTTCGATTCTGAGAGGCCCCAAAAATCGACTTGCCCCCGTAAGAATGCTTGGGGTCGTTTTTCAAAGATTTTTAAAAAATACTTCCCGTGCACTTAGAACAACCAAATTTCATGAAGCTATTTCTATTGCATATTTCTACTGGAAAATGGTTTAGTTTACCGGCAACTGGTCTTGAGTTCGATGCCAGGAGGTGAAATATTTTCAAATTTTGAAAAATCGTAGCTCTCTTAATATGATACTTTTAGATCATTCAAACTTTTTACACGTATAGATACTTACATCATGTACTCCGAAAAATCAACAGTTGCCTATGCGTTACGGGTTCGATTCCAGAGCGACCCGTAATCTCGATTTTTCCCATAAGGAAATTGACCATATTTCCGAAAACCTTTTAGGGCGCTTCACAACCGCGCAAAGGTTCAAAATTTCACGCAGACATAAAAGGGAAGGGGTTCCCACATAAAAGCGTCCGCAAGAATGTCGTAAGTGGTCGTTGGTATGCAGGACTTAACCGAATAATCTTTCGAAAAATCTTACGTTTTATTAAAAGATATATTTTCCGATTGCTTGCTGTTAGCAAGCGCACCTTTACTCGTATATACAACAAATATATATAATCTTAATGTATAAAAATAGACAAAAATAGATTAAAATAGACAGATTCAAATCCTTCTACAGTAAAACCTGTCCAAGGTGGAATCTCAAGGTGACCATTCTATATTTTCAGCTTAAGAAGGATTTCCATCTTAGACACGTTAATGCAATATCATGTACCTAGACGTAAAGGTCTTGGAGACGAAAAGGTAGCAAAAAGAGTATTTAAAGGTTATGCAAAATATAATATAATAGAAAAAAGAACTTTAATGTAATTCCATTATTGTCCTCTATAAATACACAGCGTATAACAGATTGAGGTTCATAATAAGTTTGGCTGTTGATGACACTTGCCTTTCAGTATCGCTTTCACTAATTTATTTTTACAACTATAGCCACTTAATCCTCTTTTAAAATGTTCCTTCAAAGAAAGCATCTCCAGAATGATTTCATTTGAAAGAACTCCATATAATAATAATAATAATAATAACTTGAGATCAATCAATGTTCTAGTTTAGTTCAAGAAATAACACTTCTTCCCTTCTCTTTGAGAATTTTCTAATAAAACCTCTTCTTATGAACCCCATGATGAGGTAAGAGGAACAGAAATAATTTTTACTAAGTATTATTTACATATTTTTAAATAAAATTATATACAAGTAGTATACAAGTTATACTAAGTATACAAGTTTGTATAACATACTTAACCTACCTTGAATTTTTTTGTTTCACTACTCAGACGCATATTATTAATGAATCCATATGGTCTTGTACAAGAACTTTGCAATTGTGGGTTACAGGATTCTTCTAGTCTTGATAGAAAAAGAAATGAAAAATAGTTGCATCAAGAGCATTAAAATAGCCTAAAGTTATTAATTTAGGATAAAAAATACTAGGTAGAAGAAACTGAAAGGCATATTCAGAACTAACCACAATAACTAATCTACAGTATACCAAGTGTTTTTTATATATAAAGTAATATTACCTACCGTTTCTTTCCCACAAATGGCATTACCCTCTTATCAACAAAACTACCAAATCCAATTTTAAAATTTGATGTCAAATTTTTCATTTCTTCAACCAAAGTATCTCCCAAGTTGTGTAACTTTATTTTGTCATCCTCCATTGATTTTGATAGATCCATGAGATAGTAAAGATCAACTGGATAGCCCTCTGCAAGAGCATAGTGAAGGTCTAAATGAAAGGGTTCCCCTGGAAAAATGAAACAAAGTTACTAACTTTCTTTGAAAGACAGATTCACTTCATGTACATGAAAAGTATTCAAAAATATGAATATCATAAGTGAATAAAATTTAGCAGATTTAATCCATATCCAATTATTTTTTTTTCTTTCTGAAAGTAATTATGGGAAAGAGATGATAAATGAAACTAAAAATGTTATAATATTTCTTTAGTTTTCTTGCAATTAATTCAGGTAGATAAAGTATTTATTCAATCTCAATTCAATTTATTATATTGTGACAGGATCCAACAGAATAAATTATTTTTAAATGTATGAGAAGTTTATAACTAAATATAATAAAAGGAGTTAAATAAATACTCTAATAAACTTAAGGCTATAAAGGAAAAGTATATTTTACGTAACAATGATACAAATGTTATATGCTATGGTAAATTATGTAAGATGTCATAAAAGGCTAAATGGTTTGGAAATGAATTGTCCTATTAAAAGGGATTATGAGGATAGATTAGCAGTGAGTGGGTTGATTAGAGTTTGACTCAATGAGTAAGAATGATTAATGATAACAATACAGTAAACTATGATTTCATAGTGAAAATAAAAGCTGAAACAGTAGGAAAATACTGGTAACTTTTTATTGCATGCTGTAAAGGTATCATCTCTAAGGAGGAAGGAAAAATAAGACTATCATATTGAGTAACTATTTTTTTTTCAGTCTAGATTAAGATGAGGAAGTCATTTTTAATTGGTGGAGGAACAGATATATGCCCTTAAAGAAATTCATGGCGTCTAATATGAAGGTATAAAGCTGAATAAAGCTGGAATCATATGCTGTGACTATAAAAGTAATTTTACAGTTAAATCTCAAATATTGACGTTTAATTGCTAAATTTTGTATGATATATCTGAGAGCTGCTCCGGGACTTAAAATTGGAAAATATCACTATACTTACGTACTCTAAGCTGCAACCTCACTTTTTGAGGTCTTATCTGTACTGCTTCCTCTTGATTTGTCTCTCCAACCTTCGGGGCTCTTCTGAAGCCTTTATTCTCCAAAATCGTAAGATTTGATATTGGGTTGTATAAGTACTCATCCGGACATCTCTCATCTGCTCCATTGACTGTATCTTTAGATACGTATTGTATGCAGTGGTTGGTCCTATTCTGAAACCGAAAAATTATTTCTTTACATATTCAATTTTGAATTCTATCCTGAATTGAAAAAGTATTTCTTTACGCTTTGATGGATCGTATTCAAGTTTACGTAATATGCTATTGTTAATTCCATCGATTTTTTCATACTTACAGGTTTCAAACACCATGCACAGCCTGGAGTTTGTATACAAGATCTACACGTTTCTTTTGATGTGCAATATGATGTATCTACCATTGAAGAATCGCTCGCTTGGATGGTAGAATAAAAAATTACCCGAGTGAAAGCGAAGAGAATCTCCCATCGTGTTCTCGGCTAAATTAAAAGATAATGAAAAGGAACATTTAAGATTTTTCATCGATCATCAAATCATTCTAAATCAATATATATATATAACAAATAATTTAATTTTTTGAATAATGGAATCCAAAAGTGAACCTAGCAGTTAATAGAAAATTTTGGTGAGTCCTACCATCGTGATTCTAGTCGTGAACTCTCCCCAAGTTTTCTAAGACTACTTAAACTCGACCGCAGTTATCCTCAGCGGAAACGGATGGTCGATTGCACTCATGCTTTTCGCAGGGGGGGGGGGAGTCCGAGCAGGAGGGAATTCCGAGAAAATTTCGTTCTAAGACTCCTCCTGGCATTGATACGTAATTTAGCGTATAAATGGTATATATGTTGTATCAAACATGCCTTAAGCAGCTATTTATTGCGTTTTTTTGAAGATTTTCCAAAAGCTTATGGAAGTAATAAAAAATTTGAAAATGAAGACTAGGCGCTATATCTCGAGTTTTTCTGGTGCTTATGAAGTTCATTCCAATTTAGAGGAGTAAACACGTATGTATCCGCTGAGGCAGTCAAAATCCTTCAAAGAGTTGTAAACTGATAGGAAACAACAAAAGAATGCTTTTCTCCAATTCCATACAAATATTTATAACTCATACTGTGAATTTTAAAAACAAATTTTTCATATTTAGGAACTGATAGTCAACAACTTATGCATAGCAGTTGATAAAAATTAAATCGTATACTTAGTAAAAATCTTTCTTGAAAAAGAGTCGGAAAATCAATTTTTAGGTAACGCATGTGTTGACTGCTGCTGATAAAAGTTGGGTCTGGAAATTCATTTTCTTCATGCACTTATGTCTCTAAAACTTAATAATAATACCAATTTATTTAACGCATACAGGTTAACCCAATTACATGCGTTACAATAAATTGATACGATTGAACACAAAACGACACAATACATAAAAAAGATAAATATGAATAAAATAATAAAAAAAGAAGAAAAAAAGGAACCCGAAGTTAAAATTTTGCACTAAATGTGAAATACACCTTTCTCCTTACCGAGTGAAGAGGATTGAAGAAAAATTCTATGCCTACGTGGGAATCAGACGATTGATTCACAGTTTGCAGATTCTAGAAACTGGAGAAAACTTAAAAACGTTTTTCTTAGGCACCGTCAATATGGATCCTTTTCGTGATCTGCGGGATGGCACACCCAAAGACTCCAGTTAGTGAGCAGCAATCAAATACGCCTTTGAAAACCTTGTGTGCAAAGTATATATTAAAGATTTTCCGTCAAGCCCACAGTGGTTGGATGTCAAAAAATTCACATAAGGATGAATAGATAATCTTTTCCCCTGTATTCCGACACTATACTATAGTCATTTAACGTATCTTTTCTGGACTCTTTCAACAGCATCAATTTTTGTCTGGTAGAAAGGATTCCATACGACTGACTCAGATTCCAAAATGGGGTTTCTTGAAAGGAGAACTTTCTAAACGAGTTGCGTTAAAGACTTTGATCGCACGAGAACAAAGGCTCCTCAGGTAAATATTGAAAATCAATTTGGAGTCAAGTATTACTCCAAGATCTTTGATACTCTTTCAAGTTCAATGTCATTTATTTTGTAAGGATGTAAGAGGACGGACTTGCGAAGGGTAAAAGAAATCACTATGCATTTTAGGATTTAGGGATATTTGAATATAAATGCCATTTCTGGTACCACTGCGAAAGGTTGTCAATATCGTTCTGGAGTTGAAGGGCATCCTGTAGATTTCCCATTTTCTTAAAGATTTTGCAATCATTAGCTTATAAAAATATAGTATATGATGCTCCGAAGGTCGCTAGCATGTGAGTTAAAAAGTGATTGTATAGTATGGTATCCAGTGTCCCTCAGGGTTCCATCTTAGGGAACCCTGAGGGACACTGGAGGTAACATATGCAGTTGACGATGAGATGCTCTTTGAGAACGACTTTCGTTACCGAAGATAGGAGTGCATAATTTTGAACACGGAGCCACTGATTCCGAGGTGGTAAAGTTTGACCAAAAGGGGACCATGATCGACAGTGTCAAAGGCTTTATGGAAGTCTAAGTAGACTGTAGATTCTCAAAACTCGGATTACTTTTTGAAAATTCGATATCAGGGAATACTTCTGTGTCTAAATAAACCTATATTTTTACATCTATAAAATGATTCATTCGCAGTCCCTTCGGAAGAATTCGCTCGAAGCTAATCAGTCAGAGTTAACGTTTCTGTACTGTATTAGACGAAGGAAGGAAGCAGTTTTCCATCCCCCAAAGCCAGCTCATTCGTGCATCCGTAATAACATAAGCTACACGAAGTAAACCGTTTCCATATGACGCATAAAATTGCGTCCGGTATGAACATGAGCTGCACAAATTATACTGCAGAGGTATTTAGTTAGCGTTAAGTAACCGTTGTTATCTCGTGAGCAGTTTTGAGAATAAATCGCTGTAAATCGGTAAGTTAAATTCCCTGCATTTTTTATAGGTGTGTTTACTTAAATAACGAATGCTGAAATTACAGACAGCAGAACGAATTCTTGTTAGATAAAGCCGGGATGCTTAGAAATTGAATACTTCTGAAGAAATCGCTATCCGTCGATAAATTTTTACTTAATTTTGTGACATCAAATCAATGTCTAGAGTTGAAGGATGAAATGTTACATTACTTAATAAATAAATATATATAAATTTGCTTCGGGAGGATATAACATATATATCATGCAGAATATTCAAATTTCTTATCAGCGGAATCATGGTTTGCTCCTTATCTGGAGGGAGAGAAGTCCATCAAACATAAGATATGTACAAAAAAATGAGATCTTTGAAATATAACACAAGCCAACATTGAAGAGTCTTACAAGGAAACCGAAATTTTCACTTCCTTTCGTGATATCAGGGCTCAAAAAATGTTTGGGCATCCCTTCATTTCACATGTACCAAAAAATCCAATCGACATAGCTATTGATGAAATGCTAAGAATACTAAAAATGTACCAAGAAAATTCTTCACCGCGTAAGAATCGTTCTCCAATCCTTTTATAAGCCTTTCGTAAGTTTTGACCTCTCTACTTAGTTTTTTTACAAAATTATTTTACCCCGTTGCTTAGGAAAAAAATAACACCTGAATTGACGTCTAATTGAAAATTAGAAATAAATCTTAGAACTACCGGAATGTGAAGTAATTGGATATGGCTGTTTTTATACCATAATATGATAGTCACACATTTGGATAAATCTCTAAATATAATTCACGATCTTTTCTTTAAATGGGAGACGGATACAACGAGCTCCTTTCGTTGCCCTACGCGTAATTAATTTCCCGGGAAACATTAATATTCCCTGCCGGAAAATCACCGTGTCCGAGTCACTTAATTCACACATTCCCATCTTTTAAAGCATCACATCTTTGATCGAGAGACCATTTCCTTTCATCAAGGAACATCCCCACATTTTCACGTCGAACTCTCTGCTTCCAATTTCGTATAACTCACCAATGATGGATGAGGATCTATTGTTGACTTCGGAATAGCAAGGTGCACATAGAGTTTGACTCACACCGAATAAACTGGACGAGATATTATTTATCAATTTGAGCCTACACACGAGGCCGGTACATACTTTTCTACACGGCTCTTTAACGTGCTCTAATTACGCACTTCCTTTCGGTTGTCTGTAAGAAAAGCACAGCACCATTCGACACACAGATGGCATTTGTACAAATATACATTTTTTTCAGTTCCAATACATTTTTTCAAAGAAATTCCCAACGAAAACAGCTATTTTCTAGTTTTTAAAATGTATTTCTAAGAAATTTAGCATAAAAATGCCATTTTTATCGATTATATTACAAATTTTCATTAAAATTTCACACAAAATCGCAAAATTTCAAGTTTTAAAAGCGAGATGCTAAAAATAAACCAAAAATTAACATTTTGTTTAAAAAGCGTATTTTTCTAAAATTTGACCCTTAAATTTTTTACTTACAATTATAAAGTTAAGAAATATTTCAACTAAATACGTTTTTTTTTTTCGTTTTAAAAGCGAATTTTTCTAAAATATACATCCGAAATTGCAATTTTTTTCATTTCAATTATAAATTTCCAATAAAATTCCCAGCAAATATCGGTCTTTTTCCAGTTTAAAGGCAAATGTTTCTTAAATTTACACTCAAAATTGATATTTACTTCAATCCAAATGCTAATTTTCAAAAAATCCCTTATCTATATATAATAATCCCTATATCTATATTTATTATATATGAATAACTAGGGGGGAAAAATATTTGAGGATACAAATGTCTGGCCCAAACCGCAGAGGCCACCGGCTCGCTGATATTTCTGTGTAATGGCCATCTAAACCTAACCCAGGAAAAAATCTAAAACCCACTATCATGGGTTCGATTCTGGTCGAATATTTCCACATAAGAATACATGGAGTCGATTTTTGACAATTTTTAAAAAACTCTTCCCGGGAACGTAGAACAACCAAATTCCATGTGGCTATAGATAATATACGTTTCTACACAAAAATGCTATCAATTATCTATAAAAGATCATGGGTTCGATGCCAGGAGGTGAAATATTTTCAGATTTTGAAAAATCGTATCTCCCTTAATACGATACACATATCATTCAAACTTTATACACGTATAGATACGTATATATTGTACTGTGAAAAAATCGAAACCTGCCTATGTGTCACGGGTTCGATTCCAGAGCGTCCTGTAATCTCGATATTCCTCATAAGAAATACATTGGCCATATTTCCGAAAGCTTCTTATGGCACTTCCCAAAGAGGTGCAAAATTTCACAAAACCATTTAAGGGCTCATTGTCTCATTGTTTTCATAATTTTTGGTAGCCATATCTCATTTTTTCTGCAATATGTAAATAATCAATGCATTGATCATCAAAGCACCACAAGCAATATTGGCATAAACATAATTTATCTAGGATTTTTTGTTATTTTGATGAGCAAAATTGCTTCTGTAGATCACTCCAATTGACATTTTCTTCCCACCTATCCCTAAATCTCATTACTGCTGTTTTTACAGAAATTTTAATATAGGATTATGTATTTTTGATATATATTAATATCTCAGGTGTAAATCCTAATCCACTCTTTTGAGTTATATAACCAGTAATTTTTCTTACTGTTATTTGATACCCGTACCTTATATTTAGTATATTTTCAAAACCAATGCAATCATCAGCGTCCCATGTAACTATTATCTTAAACTCAAAGATAACAATGCAATAGTGTATTACCTGACAATGCTGTTTAACAATTTATGTTCAATGTGAGTAATATCAATGATTTAGAAAATTTATCTTTAAATTATTGTAGACTTTTCTAAATAATATAAAATGTTGCCATTGTTATACTCAGCATTCACTGGCTATACTGCATTTCTCTTTTTATAATATTTGAACATGTTCATTCTTCACAGCCCCCTTATAGCATTGTAGTTTGGCGGCTGTTTCTGTTCATACTTAGAATTTCTATTCAATCTCCTCCTATTTTTTGAAGATGGTAGTATTTTGCTAGAATAAAGTTAGCAACAAAATCCATGTTCAAGGAATGTATAATTTTTACTTATATAATTAATATATATCAATAATCATAAATGAGCTAAAAATTTTAGTTCATTTTGTGACAAAGATTCCGAAACATTAATTTGCCCAATCATTACATTTTTCATTATGTTTCAGTATCGCATAAATTTTGTTTCTGTGCTCAGAGTGAAACTGAAACCTCATGATATTTGACATGTTTATCTTTGTCACATAATTTATCATTTCAGAAAGCCTATGATTTCACAATGGAAAACCAACCCTACCTTTCATGGGTTCAATCCAAAGAAACCTCAAAACTGAACTTATCCTTGTAAGAATGCATTGCTCCAATTTTCAATAATTAATATTTTAAATACCTTTTGATTATATGCAAGATTCAAATTGCACAATCTATAGACAGACTGTAATGATATAGAAAGCTGACATTCTTATTCTGTAATTGATTATAAAATTTTATTCCAGGTTCAATTGAAATTTCCTGGTTTAAAATACAGAGGAGGTAAATTTGAATAATTATTTAGAGGTAATTATTGGAGAGATGGACAGCTGTACACTTGCATAAGGATGCCCATTATGATGACCAATATTGCAATAAACAGATAGCTCCGAAGTAGGTCATGAGCTTGATTCTTAGGTGTATCTTCTTTTTCTCCATACGGAATACATGGGAAAATTGGAACGCCTTTTGGGATACTTCGTATAAGTATTTTGCTTGGAAATTTTGAATATTTTAAAAAGAATATGTTACTTATGGAAATGATAAAAATATTTGGATGGATATTCTTCAGTTTGAATCCTGGGCGGGAAGAATTCTACCATAAGAAATACATGGGCGGTTGAACTTAATCCAGATACACTGTGATAATGACCTTTAATTTGGTAAAAAGTACTCAGGATATCAAACTCAGTATACACCAATAATACTGAGAATATACCAGAAGAAAATAACATGCTTAGAAATTGGATACAGCAAAAGATGAAAGAATCCAACATCAAAGAGGAATGTCAGAGTCAAAAAGAAAACATACTAGGAAAGAATTTCATATAAAATAACTTGAAATGCACAGGAATCAATCTCAATAAAAAAGAGCACAAAACAACCTTAATTGCACACAGATTGAGAAAATTCACTGCACAAATTTAGCATAAACTTTGTTATTGTAATGAACCAATCAAATGATTCCCCAAGGAAAACTGCAACAATATTCACCCATCATTCACCACCACCAACAAAGAATGAGATCTAAGGATAAATGCAAAGACTGTAAAATACCAACATATCTGGTGAAGATCATATGCATGTGGAATTAACTTGATGCTGTAGTAGTACTTACAGTCCAAGTTAATTAATAGGTAAAATGTTTGCATAATAAATTGAGATGAATTTTCATTGTGAACCACACTAAAATTGTTTCATAATTTTAATTCCTCATTGGATACCATAATGGTACAATAAGAATAATATTATACATAATTTTACACAAGAGTTTTTACAATTCATAACTATTCACTATTATACAGTAGTACTTAAGCAAGCTACAAATGATAGTACAATAACTGTCCATTTTGTTTAATTCAACCTTCCTCTGAGAAAAGTTAATCATTAAATTACAACTCTGTTTTACAATCATTTGTCCAGTTTTTTTAGTATTGCCTTAATAATATTTTCAAATTATCACATTAAATCACAAAACATGATAAGGTACTCAATAAAAGCAGAATAAATAATGATTAATGTACCATCAGAATCAAAACTGAACAAAAATTTATTGTCTTTGGGGTATAGGATATATGATAAAATCATTTTACTTTCACTTTGGGGTAAATATTTTCATTAGAAACTTAATTACTATCTGAAATCAAATAACACTCAACAATTACTCATTAATTTATGTACAGAGTTTGGCAGTTAAATTCTACCAAAGCAAATACACAAATCACAGTATTTATTTTGATCAATGGCTAGTCATACATTGACAAGGAAATTAACTCAAAGAAGATCCTTCTTTGACCATGCTTAACATAATTCTTCTATAACTATGGTATAATGGTAACATTATGATATTTACAAAATCATCTATGCTCATCCATCCCAAATTACTTTAAAGAACACTTAATACAGCCATGAGTTTTATGGGATGGACATTTTTGAATCTAATATTTCACATACAATATCACTCTAGTAACTCTACAAAATTTCTTCTGTACAAAAAAATCATGCCAAATATAAAAATTATTCAAAATAATTAAGCAGCTACCATCAATATATCAATATCAGTAATATAAATCTGTGCATCAAAATTATCGCTTGAGGCATACAAAAAACTTCTTAGATTTACAAAAGTTCAAACTAACAGCTTAATCTCTGATAATTATTATTGTCAATTTTTAATTCTAGCAGACTTTATTGTACAGGAATTTTGCATTCTTTCAAAGTTAAACACTGAAGCTATGAAATGCATGATACAGAGACATTTTGTCCATTCAAAATATCAGAATTACAGTAACAACTGCAGATATTTTACCATGATTTCATCTAAAATCCTTAAGATTTAACTCTTTCCAAATTTTATCATTGTTTAATCATTTAACAT
Organism: Pantala flavescens; assembly: GCA_020796165.1. NCBI lineage: Eukaryota > Metazoa > Arthropoda > Insecta > Odonata > Libellulidae > Pantala > Pantala flavescens. The sequence goes on from CM036882.1 coordinate 21,802,147, forward strand.
TGTTTACACTAGATTTATTTCATTGTTTGATCTAATGTGATGTTCATCTTATGATCAATGAGTTTATTATGTTAGTGAATTATCTCCTTGAAAAAGTATTACATATTTTCAGGAGCATTACTTCAACTGTATCTCAAGTACCTTAAACATTATAGCAATTATCAGATTACATGAAAAAAAAAAATAATTACACAAAATTTACTTATATATTTAAAACTTCATAATAAAATTTTCTCTTAGAACACATTTGTATTGTTTTATTTACTTTACAACCTAAAAACAATCTATTAGCTTGTATATCACAATAATAAATTGTTAAGGAAGACTCCTTTGTATTAGTGTCACTTTGAATTTTACTATGAATATTTTTATACTTCTTTCCATTTAAAAATATTTAAGAAAAGTTCTTTTTCAATGAAAAATATAAATGCAAACATGCTAACTTATAACTAACAGATTATGGCCCTTCACTCCATAGTTATCCTCTAAAAAGATAATTTTTTATCATAAATAACCCATGATTTCTTAAATTCCTTCAACTGAGAGACAGAAGCAGCAAGTTGAAAAAATCTTACTACAATTATTTTAGCCTTTTTGTTTATAATACTTCTATTTCAACATGAAACTTTATAAACAAAAGAGATCAGATACTCAGCTTTTAAGGACAGATTTACTAAACTATGAGTGTTTTCTGACCTTGATAAAAATGTGAATATTATTCAGTAGAAAGAAATTACTCAGGAAATTAAAAACTAACAATTCATTATAGTAGGAATTGCAAATATTTGAAATGCCGCCATAATTCTTATGCAATAGAAAATCATTGAAGATGTGCTTCAAGCATGGTAGAGTAATATTTGAATGGTGAATAAAAAGTATTCAAAAAACTAGTCATAGCTTTCTTCCTCAATGTAAGTTTGCCCAATTAGGATCCATCAAAGAAAACGTTAAAGGTGGTAATAATGTACAAGTGGAATTAAGTATACCTGATATAACTTTGGAATAAATCTTTAATATACTTAATCGACCAAAATGACTAAGAAGAGTGACATCAGAAATTCAATGAAAATTATGTTTAACTATGTAAATGAATCTCATAATGAAAGTTCCAAGTAAATGATATTGGAATATAAAAAATCCACATGATAAGAAAAATTCCTTGCACCTAATTTTGAAGATGAGATAATTACACAAGATATATTTTTAAAATTACAGCATTGATATGGTTAATAAATGCATATTACTTATGAAAAACAGATGTAACTAAAAACATAAAACAACATCTTAAAGAATAATATCAGCATCTGCATACCTTACTGTGATCTGAACAGATTGCAGCATAATCAATCTTTTGTATATTGAGAATAAATACCGCTTTTATAAGAGTCATGAGAAATCCAACAGTCTCAGAAATTACAAACCAATAGATACATACTTCCCCATTCATGCCTAACTAATCTGATGGGTACCAAAAAATATTTATGAAATAATATACTAATTTTTCCAATCCTAATGGTCCCTTTGCGCATTCTGGAATTCAGCCAAATTCTTTGAATAATTATCTTCAACTAATGTATATAACTTGAAAGTCCTACTGTGGTCAATCATTTTAAAAAATATAGATTCAATAAATCTCATTTTTGCTCTTTGCAGAAACTTTACTTTGCTATTTGCAGGTTTATTTTAACCCATATTTTACAAATCTAACTAAATTTATCATTGAGCTTTTCTGTTAATTAATAATAAGAATTAAGATCTGAGACATTTTACAGATTCAAATTAAAAAATTAATAAGACTTAATGTTCTAAATAGCTTAAAATTAAATAATTAGAAAAAAAATTTAAACAAACAGGTTGTGGAAATTTTCATTGAATATGAAATACAGTTGAAAATTGTTTCTTAAATCAATTTTTTTAAGCTATTGGTATGAAAGTGATTGAATTTATCCTCATCCTCATTGAGATAAAATTATGTTTAAAACTAGGGCTTAAATAATACAGATATGACGAGAAAGTATACACATTTTTCCCACAGAAGAAATAAAATTATTCAAAAATTGATAACAATTGTGAAAAAAGATAATCTTCATTTCTCCATTATTTAAGGGTTACTGACAGCAAGTCAATGTATTTATTCTCAAATTAAACCTTGGCAGGAGCTTTTTTAGCTACTACAACCATCACTTTCTGCAGGAATCTTGTTACTACCGCTGAAAATAGAAGGAACAATTATTAACATGTGGCAACACAATTTCTGGGAAACAAATTTTATTGAATATGTGCAAGCAGGTTGAATGACCGATTAAAAATGATGATGGAATATGATATAGAACAAAATTTCATAAGCAAATAATTTTGAAATGATATAAAACTTTATAAAATTGGATAGATAATGTATTTTAGATAGAAAATAAATTATATAAAAACCTTAGACTGTGGTCTCACAACCACCATGACCTTTTGAAGGACCCTTGTGAAGGCAACTGAAACATAAATAGCAAAAAATGCATTCTTGTTAGTGAAAGAAAATTGTAATAAAATGAAATTCAGCTATGCAAAGATGAAAATAAAGAAAACTAGGCCATGCAGAAAATCTTGAATGAATCATAAGCAGAATTATTCCTTAAATGCAAGACACACTTTAATTAGTTCAAAAATAATCTGAGAAAAATTAAGCTTCTAATCAAGTAGAGTATTCTTACATGCATAAAAATAAAATGATGTGATGATAAAATTAGCGTGAGATTTCCTTATATTGACAATGTGATGGAGAGCAGATAGAAATGCATTGATAATAATAATAATATTTAAAATGTGCTATTACTTTGAGGGATATTAATCATTCATTGTAAAATTTTGAAGATGAGCAGTAAGTACTGTAATATTTATAGTAGAGATTAAATAATACATAACAGAGATTGACGTAAACAGTGGAATCCATTTTAATTTTCACCTATGAAGAAGAAATTCCATCTTATTGGTTTGTTGTATTAGTGAAGCCAATTAAAGAAGTTTAGAGAATTCAGAAAAGATAGCCCTAAGCAGATTAGCCTTCAATATACTGATAACTTGTTTACTTAAATTGCATTGCTTAAATTTCTTTCTATTCAAGGATTTTTATTTCTGCTTATATTTTCATGACATCATGTTGGTTACTTAAAGTAATTTTTCCATGGAGGACTATTTAAACTAAACTTTCCTAAGTTCATGGATGTAAGTTTCGTTAATATGCTTTCTTTGTTGTTGATATATATTTCATATGACAGAATCACTATAGCATTTCCCCTAAGTTATCTTGTCTAATACATCCCACTAATTTATATCCTATCTTATTACTAAATATCCCAGCAAACATATATAGCATTATACCCAATCATTTCAATAATATGTATGTATTAAACATTTTATATATGCATTAAAGATATTCTGGCAGCACCACTTACAGTTTAGGTAATAAATAAACAAATATATATACTATTTATAACTAAACCAATAAATTAAATTGTATTCCACTGTATGGAGATTTTTTGTCTAATGCATTATTTTGAATGAAAAATTCTAAAAAAATTTAAATAAAATTTTAGAGGGTTATTTCAATTTTTACCTCACAGCTACCAGGAAAGCGGACCATGTGTAAAACTTTCTAAATTCCAGAATGAGTATGCAAACATTATAAGGTGCATTTGTATATATATATGTATATTTTTCCAGCATAACTATCTACCCTCAATGTTTTGTGCATTTCATAAGAATTACAAGCAACTTGAGTCAGAAGCTGAATTGACTACTTTTCCTTGCCTTCTTCATAGACACCATTTTAGCCAGAAAAGGCAATAATTTAAATTAGTTGTTTAACTTTGCATTTCATCAAGTGTCAATATTTCCCACAAGGGGTTCTGCTGTCTCTGAAGCTGGTATCTTGATAACAGTGGGAGGAGTCTCGGAGCGACAAGTTAACAATAACTTCTGCAAAGCCTTAGTGGTTTCAACTGCACAAAAAGAAACAAATTGCAGAAATGGAATGATACTTGAAAATAGCATAATTTGGGATATTTTCTTTCTTAAAATTTCATTGCTAAATTGATGTAACAGCTGCACTGAAGAATGCGAGTACTTATCACAATGGGTATTTTGTATTAAGAAATGATGAAAAATTTTCCCTATGTAGAAACAATAAAGTTATAGCTATGTCAAACCATACATCTGTTTAACATAAAAAATCCTTTGATGAATCTGAAAAAAATACATGATAAATGACTAGATATTTTAAAGATTCCAAGTTCTGAATGTTAGTAGAGACAGTGCCCTTATTAGGCTTTTTAGGGCTTATGCCTTGTTATTAGATTTTTCCTTAAAATAAAGTATGTCATATATATATATATATATATATATATATATATATATATATATATATATATATATATATATATATATATATATATATATATATATATATATAGAACTGAATAATGCAATTTGTATCTTTAATATCAATTACGTATTCAGATACAAATTGCATTATTCAGTTCTATGTTCCTTGAAACTACTAAATATAAATAAATTGAGTATAAACATCACTAAATTCTCATTACTAATCATTATACTTAAAAAAATGCAAAGGAAGTAGATATATTATCTTGATTGGAAAATCGATGAAGCATGTTTGCCTCAAATAGATAAAAAGTCACTCTTCATTAAATTTTGATTTTAGTTTAAACTTATTTATTTTATTATCACTTCTTTAGCTATAAATGCTATTGTCTATGAACAGCAAATACAGTGATATAGCTAATGCTGATGTGCCCAAGCAAGTGCAATAGGTGTCTTAACGAAAGCATTTATTGTTAGTTAATTATAATGCTGACACGCATCCCTATAAACTTGATTAGATTCAAATCCAGGCACATCATGTCAAGATTACCACATATAACAGAAAATTTAACTAGGAAACTGAAAACCTTATTTATAAAAGAAATTATGAGAGAAGTTAGAATTATACATATGTGATGTATCTGAGATAATAGAAAATGATTATTGCTAATCAATATGGTCATACATCCTAATTTACTTTTCTCTTAATACCTTTGTATTTTTTTACTTATTCATATTAGTTTAATTTTATTTTCCATGAACATTAAATTACCAAAACTCTAGCAATCTTAATTCTGAGTTAAATTTTCAGACTGAGTTCTTCTACAGATTGCCATAGTAGTAATACTTTAATCAGAATTGATAAAGTGATTAATACTATAGCAATTAAAAAGGTACCTTTTAATCATTAGATAAAAACCAAACCTTAATTACCACTTTATATCTATGCAGTAAGTACGTGAGAAAAATAATATAAAACTCACCCAATATACGCTGAACTGTTTTGGGTTTATTTTTCCAAGCAATGAATATCAGGTACACAGGGACACTGGTAAATATCATTATACAACCATAGCCTGAAATGAAATTGGGTGATATACCAATAAAAGACAGTTTAGATAACATAAGGAACAGGATAATGGAAGTATTGCACAACAATGCTGTGTGCCAAGGAATAATCCCCAAGGAAGAATGACTTGAGAAAAGTATGGAATAGGGAATCAAACTAGAATCTTCCAAACTGTTCAGTGGATAAACCACCACAATCAGCAATTGTGAGACCTGGGTTCAATTCATAGTCCGGTCAAAAATTTTTCTTTATTAGTTATATGTAAATCAGGCTATAAATTTACATTCAAAAATTCATGTTATTGATTGTAGAATAAACATTTTAAATCTAAATTTAAGTCAGATATTACCAATGTAAGAATGAAGTAAGAACTGAAAGAGCTGTAAAAAATGTTTATGGTTCATTTAAAGATTTCATAATTCAGATAATTATTGATCATTACAGAATTATTAACTTATAAAACTGTAAGTATACAAAACTTGAAAATGAAATAAAAAGGCTTTAAATAACTTAAAATGGAATACTGAAGTTTCTAAAATTTTACCTAGAGCATTATATGCAGTATAGCTGCAGATTTTATGAGAAAAAAGAAATTTTTACAGCAGGTAATAGTTCAGTTGGTATTTTCAGCAGGTAAACAATCAAGTATTTCGTCTAATAATAATATAATTTTGTTAAATATAAAATATCATAAATGAACAGAGGAAATTTAATCGTTAATAATAATTAATAATTTGCAATAACTTACCAGTTTCCACAGGACTTGCTATCATGGGAACAACTGTCACAAAGACACTGCAGAGGATGTATATGATAGGAAAGAATAAATTAACTTTGATTGGCCTTGGAAGATCTGGTTGTGTCCATCTGAGAACAGGCAGACATAAAACAGCAATTCCTATGCTCAGCTGAAATACACAGAAATGAAAATTAATAATAATTTATTCAAAAATATGTAATTGTGATGGATGAATTCATTTATCTATGAGTTATCCTCAAAAACACTATATTCTACAAATGTAACGTTATGATATATTCACAATACTTCATAGTTTTCAAATAAACTTGGTTCCTAATAGTATTGAATTACCTATGTTTCAGTTTCTATTTTAAAGCTCTGTCAAGTTTTTAATAGAAGTTTTCATCATTACTACTGAAAGAAGACTATTTTCTAAATTTTGATATTTTTGAACTGTTAAATATCTTAAAATTTGGCAACCATTCAGTCCATTGATCAAATTGTATTGCAAATGTATTTATTAAGTGAAAATAAGAGTTAGTGATAAATTATTTCAATAACTTAAATATTGTTATACTATCAAAGAATATGCTTGTATTTTTATAGTAGTAAAATAGGTGTAATTTAGTTAATGCTGACATCAAGGGTACTTAAAAAATGAAATTTCAAATTCCTATTTCCTTAGGAAAAATTACCACACATTTTATTCAGACCATATTTCAAGTGAGGTAAGATTTACCAAAAGTAGAACAGAAGTTAAAAATAGCAAAATGAATGGGAATGAATTGAAATCAGCCCATCTAAACAGATGGGCTGATGAATATAATTATCAGATAAAAAGAAACTTTCGATTATTCAATTTCAGTTCAGCCTTAACAAAATAAGGGAGTTTACTTAACACAGAATATACATACCCATGTTGCAAAACCAACATAGTTTATGAGGGCAAAGATGTCTCTCACAGTCAAGTAGAGTAGGGATAAGAGAGCCTGAAATAAAAAATTTAGTATACAGTAATTTCTTTCAATAATACTAGATCACATACTAAGTTCTTTTGAGTGGAATTACTATTTTTTTCAAAGCAAAATGTTCTCTTAGTTAATCTATAGTGCCTAAAGTTTTGTAATTTGGAGTAGAACTCTATCTTGTATCTTAAAAATAGTATTGATTTTAAAACCATAATTATACTTAAATTATAACTTTTTATTGGAAAATATGACTAAAAGTTCTCCATTTTGATAGATTTTAATAGTTATTTACTTACCATACACAATACAGCTGGAGTAGGGGTTAGACGGCTGATTTGGATCATAGTGAGAATCTCAGGCATTTGGCCTTCACAGGCACCGGCATAGAAAAGTCTGGAATATTTATACATAAAACTTTAAAACTCAAAAATATCACTAAATTAATTTGAACTTGGTAAGACCTGAATTGTTTGTGCTTTATCTACAGATACCATGGGAAAAGAAAAATTATATATTTTAATATTTATACATTCACAAGGAAATCAGGTGATAGACGAATTTCATGAAATGAGTTCAATGCTTTAAATTGAAGGATTGAAGAGAATTCAGGAAGAAGTGCAGAAAAACCTTCCCTTACCATTCCTCGTACAATTTTTTCAATAATTTGTATTTTTGAAAATTTATTATAATATATTTTATATATTTAATTTATTGTTTATTATAATATTCTGAAAATGATAATGCAAGAAGACTGAAGAAAGAAGAAGAAAAAGATGTTCAATACAGAAAAAATGTATTCATCATCAATGTATGTATCAAATTAAATATCAAGTAGGATTATATTATAATGCACAATTACAATCATCAAACTACAAAACAAACCAACTCTTGCCTTATATTTTTAATATAATTTACTTTTACTTACTTACTTTTGTTTGTTTCCATGGATCAATAAAAGTTATTATTACCATTTTTATTATAAGAAGAAATTTTGAACCTCTATGTTAAGGTTCCGATGTTTTTTAACTCTTCCATGTATCTACAACTTGATTTTACGGTTAGTTCCAATCACCCATATTTTCAATTCCATCAGTTATTATTGGTTTGCTTTTTATTATTTCCCTTCCAATTGTATTTTAAATTATTTTCTCAATAATTTATTTCATTATTCCTAATTTTAATCAAAGTCAATTTATATGGAGAACAATCATAAATAGAAATTTAGGGAGAGTAATATATTTTCAGGAATTATAATTAGGAAGGTCATATTTTAAATGATAACAAAATTATTCCTTTATGATCTATGGACAGGTCTTTGGAAAAAGGGTTTAAAAAGTCAAGTTGAATAAAATTCAACACGTATTCATATGTTCAACATAAAAGCATTTTATTTGAGATAAAGTGGTATTTACTTAAATTTATTATTTCTAAGTTAGAATAGACTTGGAAAAAGACTGGCGGGACCAGGAATGGAACCCAGGGCCCACAATTCCCAGTCGGGTGCTCTGTCTATTGAGCTATCCCGTCAGAACTTTTCTCCAAGCTATTCGAGGAAACTTATTGTGGGAAGAATGTTGTGGTTTCGTCCACACAGTGACATTGTATTTGCTGTCATGGCTTCTTAGAAGCATCACCTTGTTCCTTATTAATATTTCTATTTTGGATTCAACAATAGTTGTGGTTACACATGGTTACCACATAGAAACCTACCTCGAGGATGTAAGTAGAATACCATTAACTGCTCCAAATGTAGACAGTGCAACAAATACTGGAATTATCCATGCCATGTAACCATAGAGACGATTGGCAAATGTCTGCAAAACATAATATTTATCAAAAGTCAATACTTTTGCTTAATTATTACTACTTATTGTGATATTTGATTTTACAACAAAGAGCATATGATAGACATTGACATTTATTTTACAGTAAAAAAGTGTTAAATTGAGTTACTCTAGAAAAGTATTTAAATTTAATTTATTTTCAGGAATATGAACAATCTTTGTATAGCTGTGTAATACTTGATAGATTAAATTTTCATGCAATGCAAACAGAAATTGGAATGAGCTTGTCAATCCATTTTCAAATTTTAACGAAGTATGATAATGGACTTAAGTACAGGACTTTCCTTTTTTCATAATCTTTCATCGTTAATAAATTGAATATATATCTTCGAACTTCATTAATATAAGAAAAAATTATAGTATCATGCATACCACAGCAACAGCTTCGGATCCTAAAACTTCTTCAGGGCTTAAAGTGGTGTAAAAAGCTACATTGGCCATCACATAGACAACAGTCACTAATGTACAAGAAATGGCAATTGCTTTTGGTAAATTTCTGTAAGAGAAAATATATTATTTTAGAAAAGTGGCTCATCAACTATTTTAATATGTGTTAAACTGATATGTAAAATTTTACGTAAATGATATATTAATAAAAAATGTACCCTCTGAATTTTTATTATCATATTTTCTGGTTGTTTAATCCATGCAAAAAATGCAAAAAATGACACAATGAACAGTCCACCACATACAACAGAAAATTTTACTTAACTTAATATTGAACTCTCAAATAAATTAATAAGCAAATAAATAAGAATCAAAGCATCCAATATCATGATTTACATTCTAGCTTAAATTGAGCTGTGTAGAAATGCATTTTTCCTTTACTTTCTTCCTTGTCTTTCATTAATAATTATAATAAGTTACTGTTTAAATCGCTTTATTATCATGTATAAAGTTAGTTTACTTCACAGTCCATTAGTCTATAGATAGGTATAGCTATAAACTTTGCTATAACTTCAACATCATAATAATGATTCTGAAAGCTATATATTATAAAAACAGTAAATTTCTGAAATGCTTGTAATCTAATTGGTACATGTTATTTATTATAAAATACACAGTAATTCAAACTTCTCAATTCAAAAATACTCTCCAGAAATATTGAGTTAAGTCTAATAATAATATTTACAAGATATTCATCAATCTTGGGAAAAAATTAACAAAGTTTGTCTAAAAAATATAGTAAAGAATCATGAAGATGATTAAACAAATTAGTTAATAAAAAGTTACTTAACAAATATATCTTTTTATATTGATATTATTCAATTAAAGATAATCTTTCAAATGCTAAGAAAAAAGTTAAACATATATTATCTAGTCACATAAATTCTCCAAATTGGATAGGAATATTAACTACTTTAGAATATTGATCAAATTTATTCACTTGACGTTCATTTCTTTTTTACAAATGAGAGGATAATGATAAATAGAGATTCGTAAAATTAACTACAATAAAGGAATAAAATTGAAACTCTCAATTTTTTGTTTGCTGAATAACATTATGAGTGAGAAAAAATACCCAAAATTTTAGTAATTGTGCTGTTTATTATGTGAATAATAGCTTCAGCTTTAAGCTTCATTTCAATGAAATAGTATTATAAGCTTATTTGAAATTTATTTTAATTTTTATCATCACATTTCAGTCATATATAGCCTTACATTATTTCATCTGCTTCGCCATTTGATAGGTTACTTACATGTATATTAAATTTTATTTTCTTTAAACTACATTAATCTTACCTTATAGGATCCTTAAGTTCTTCAATGATGAAGTTCAAATAGTTCCTAAAAAATTTAAGGTATTTTTTTAAATTGACAGACTTTTTAAACATTACTTTTAGATTTTATAAGATTCCTTGCATAATGAATGCTAAAAAATATTTCTAAATCCCGTAGATAATTGAGGACACTTCCTTTTCATCTATATCCTCTTATATTTACTCAATTATAATTAGCTCCCACAGGAGTAGGAAATAAAACTGTTAGAGATTACAGCTGCCATCATTATAATCAAGAAAATCCTCTTTGAATGACTTCCCGTGGAAAAAGGGACAAACAATTTCTGAAGAATTAACGGTTTCAGAAGCCTCTCTATACTTAGAAAAAATGAAGTGATAGTCTATGTTACTTTCATGTATTTATTTATAACAAAGAACTGAAAATATTCATCATAATAGACCACAAGTTTTACTTTGAGTTGACGTTATCTAATATTTTATCAAAATCAGGAGATTCTCTATTTATTCAAGAATTTGTTTATTTTTAAACTATATAAATATTTAAAAAATTTAAAATTTACCCTTAGGTATTCTGGTACTTACCAGCCATTATATGCAAACAGACCGGAATAAAATGATAATGCTATGTTTGTGACATCCTTTTCTGAGTTTTCAAAAGTGAAATATTCTGTATGACCTGCAAAATAAATAAAGATTATAAGATTAATATTTATGGAAATTACATCAACTCTACAAAATTACCATGGACAATAAATAATTACAGATTTTCTTTGTGAGCACTAAATATTCCTTATCTGTTTTTATATTCTTTCAAAAAATTATTAATTTATCTTAAACAACCATATATAAAATATTTTGAAATAATGAATCAATTTTTAAGGGGAGAAAGTAAAATGTATACAATATTTCAATGCTATAGATATGATGAGATTGTAAGGAAAATTTTCCTATTTTCTTGCTTATCATAACAAATGACTGAAATAAACAAATTAAAGTTTGAAACTTCTTCATTCAGCCATTAAGTGTTTTTACGTAAATAATCTAGGTCAGCAACAGTTTATCTATTTGAAATTACGCTTGAATTGCATTAGAAAGAACGAATTTCGTTGGCAAATCCTTCTGGCGAGGAGGAAGCCCGAGGTCAAACGATGAGAGAGAGAAAATGTGAAAGACAGAAAAAGCATTTAGACGCACTTTGAAATGAAGGGATGATTATATGGAAATTGAATTTCTCCATGGATATCTGCAAATGGCATGGCGAAGAGCGCATGAGAAGTAAGGCGAGAGAAAAAATAATACTTCCCATCATATTTATCACCTAATAATTAATATTCAAATGGAATACCATGAGCCAAATAAATCAATGTGGATAATTTGTGAAAAACTCACTAAAGCACTAACCAATCCTACATATCTTTTATTTTTATTCGTGTGCAGTGTTGAATTTTTTAATGTTCTTGAATTCACCGACGTGTCTTCTATAAAAATTTTTCGTATTTTTTAAACAGAAAATACCAAAGTAATTAAAAGAAATGTTGAAATGAAATTTAAATTATATTTACACTAGAAATACCACCTATTTTTTAGACATATCCTCTTATATTAATTGCGATCATATATTTCATACAACCGTTTGGATACGGACTCATTTGAAGTTCATTGCGAAAGCAAAAGAAAACAAATGGATAAAAAATATTTTCATTAAAGATTAGATTCAAACCGAATAAAATTTTGTAATTCCGGCTTTCTTAATTTTTGATTAAATTGAATCGGATAGTGATCGAACGATTAGTAAAAAAATAAGTGCGAAGCGGACATAAGATATCAAAAATTCATTTACAATTTATTCATATATATTGATATTTACAATACTACACTATAACTAACATGTATAGAGATTTCGAGTACTCCTAAGATATTGAATTGAAGTATAGTATTCTATGTCATTTTATCCTTCATTTTTACTGAGGATAAGTTGATTCGGATACATGTATCTATAAAATCAAGGTTAGTTGTGTGAATGCATGTGTGTTATATGTTTGATCGATACAGTTTTTTCAAACGATGAGATAAATTTATATTGATATTAAGTATATTGCTAGAATGCAACAATAGGCCGCACATGCATCCAAATGCAAAGGTGACGAGAAAGAAACACGATGCAACCGGGTAAGAAACGTATTTTCCTTTATTAGTAAGATTTAAGAATGAATTGGTTTACGTCATATAGAGAGTCTGCCATTCAAGAGGATTCGTTTAAATGGAGGGTCAGACGCCGTTCTCTCCCATTGAAGTGTCATCCTCTTCGTTGATAAAGAACTCTGCAAAATTAAATGGCAATCAGGCGACAAACGGCAATCTATCGCTGGATTGAGTTGAATAGGTTTGAATGGAAAGTCGGACGCATCCGCCAACGGACAAAAGGTAATCGAATTATGAAAAGGACAGATTCAAACGGAGGAGAAAGAGAGGAAAGTTGCTGACCTGAGGATTGACCCAATCGGCGGATCTCTTTTATGAAATAAAAGTAACTAAAGAAGAAAAAGATGAAAACAAGAGGAGTTCAATCAACGCTTCTCTTTTCAATTGTCAGAGTATCGACTATGAAACGCGATGAAAATCTTATTCCACAGTCACTACAAATTACTGCGAAGCTATTCACATGGACTTCAATGATTTTGTAACTCCAGAGTGTATAATTAACCTCATTTTGTTTTCTTACTCCTTAACAAAAAGTTTGGGTTGGGATAATGACTATATTCAATAGAACGATTAGACGCAAGTTTTATCCAACCTGTATAGTATATACTTTCGATGGAATGAGTCAAATTAATGCATGGTAAAAAATTCTATATTCTATTCAGCTGAATTTTTGCCGCACTCCCTCTTTTAACATGCTCGTTAAGAAACGAAATACAAAACAAATGTGGACGAAAGAAAAGGCTTTTCACCAAGAGGCCAAACACGTGAAGCGAACCGTGAAGGGACGTGACTTGACTTCATCAGATAATACATTTCGGAGAAAAGCACTATTCCGAGATTTGCTGTGTCAAATATAGAAAACATGCATCGCCTCGCGAGAGATTTTCATATCTACCGAAAGTATAAAAAACGCCTTAAAAAAGGAAAACGTCCTATTAAGATAACTTTAGAGCAGCATTCGACCTAAAAGACTCATTTAAAGATAAATTCTTTTAGGATGAGATGAGGCCTCCTTGAAAAGAAGAGTTTAAAAAGTACCAAAACCCTCTCTGCCACCGACTGAGAGGGAAGCGTTAAATATAAGTCTCGGGACATCACCTCTTTCGTTTGTCGTCCGTTCACGGCCCAATTCGACTACACCCATCGAGCTACGTATCCTAGAGGTTAGGCAATTGCTTGTACACAAAAAGCACCCAGCTTGCGGAACCATCAGGATATTGACTTCCCCCTCCATTCAATGGGCATTCCCCTCCCCTCATAGATCACCTTTCCCACCCAATGCAGTAAGACTCACTGGATTGAGCGTCAATTAATAGGATGAATCTCCTTCAACGACGACGCATGAACTTTTTAATGGCCATCTCTCCTTTTGCAATATTAAATATGATTAGAAACGTTTTTATCGATTCATATCGATGACCGATTTTGGTAGCTTTCATTACAGCAAATGAATCTAAAATGGATGAAGTGACGGTGTGAACATCGATGATACGAAAGAGGGAAATTTCTAATACTGAACAGTAGAATTACTTCACATTAAACATTCCACGCCTTGTTCCCATGGTCCAATTAAACGAATTCTCTTGAAGGGAAAAGATGTCAGTTGGAGGAAGTGATACACTGAACTCAAATTATTTCTTTTTCGTTGAATGGATTAAGAAATATGCTAATAAATGCTATATTATGCTTTGCTTGGATTGAACTAAAATAGTTATTGTCTGTCGATACGAAGTACATAAATTAATAAAGTAGCATCATCGAAGGATGAAAGTGGAAAAAGGAGCATGGAAAGGGAGATTTTGATTTTTTGAGATTTTTAACGATATATGAGATGATGGTTTCAGGAATAATTTCATATGCAATAATCGGTAATATACGAAGTCCATTTTTTCGTACATTCTAATATTTTGAATATTTCTATTTTTGGGAATAAATTACGACATTAATATATTGATTTATATCACTGTCTAAATTATATATATATAATGCAATTTAAATATTCTTTTATTCCAAAATATCGATACAATTAACCCAAAACACGTGCTCAAAGCTGTTTATGGTTTTCTATCTATAAATGAGTTGTAATCTCACTGTGTTATTGCTGCTGCAGGGCTTTACAAACTTTTTAAACTTAGTAAATGAGAATATGAAGAAAAATTAGCAAGGGGATGTATATATACTACTATACCCGAACAAGTGAATAAGTACATGTGGATCATTTCGTAGTCGACGGCCGATCGATCAGTTCATTGAGGAACGCCCTCACCCACGCAAGTAGAACCACGTGACGTCACGAGGGGGTGGATTACGTCGCTTCGTGACGTCACCATCCCACGCATCTTTCGATCTTCCTTTTCTGGGACACCCACGCGCGGCATCTCCCGCCTACGGCAGGAACTGTTATACGCGCTACCGCTTATACGGACTTCGCAATATACCCTGCTTCCCACGCACCACAATCCTCGAGGATTCTTTATCACCAGAATTTCGTGAGATGAATGAATTTGGTGATGGCGCAGCGCTTTTGACGATGAGTTGGCTCAATATCGAAAGGGTACCAAAAAGGATGTCAATTGTTTATTTCGACCCTTCGTGTTATAGGTATTTCAGAATAAGTACTTGGAGATGGAAATGGCTGGACCTTATTTATATTTAAAAGTAAATTGATTTTTTGGCCTTTATAGTTGAATTTGGTATCGGAATATTTTGAGTAAGATACTTAACGATTCTATTCAATAAAATACTACGAGAACGGAGTGAAAGAATGTGTTACAATTTTTAATGTTCTTGAATTCACCGACGTGTCTTCTATAAAAATTTTTCGTATTTTTTAAACAGAAAATACCAAAGTAATTAAAAGAAATGTTGAAATGAAATTTAATTTATATTTACAATAACCGAGAGCGGGTCCGGATCAATCCGAATTACGCTTACGGGTCTATTAGTCTCGAACAAAAAGTAACAATGATTAGCAATCGGAGCGCTAAATCAATTACTCCCTCGGTTATAAAATTCAAAAACTAAAGTTCTATTCAAGATATCGACTCAGAATAACCTGTAAATGAAAATAACAACATTTATCTCAATTTCTCTCGCGACAAGTTTTTCGTAACGTAAGAAACAAAAAATTTTTAGGCGATGTATAAATTTGACTGCACGATCCAATTTTTCGGAGGTTGCGTTCCACTTAAATTATTTTTTACTAAAATTTTATCGGTCAAAAATTAATATAAGTTGACTTTTTTTGTATTCATAAGGTATAAAGAGTAATCTAAGAAAAAACTAGCTCTTTATGTTAGATAGGATGAGAGAAATGGCAGTTTTAGTATTGTTCACGGGTGGTAAGGTGACCATTTTTTTTAAATTCCGCTGTAAAATTTATTTCTTTTGTTTAAATGTTGAAAAAACTCCGTCAATATATAGAACCATCCTTCCTTATCCAAATTTCACCAAAAAACTGGAAAAAAATCCAACAAACTTAGTTGAAAATCTTAATTTCATCCGTAGAAGTAACTCAGAAATAATTAACTGACTCCTTTTGGGAGGCTAGGTTGCTCCCTTATGGGAATTTACGTGCATTTATTTCCCCATAAGCCTCCGTACTGCCAGCTTTTGTGGAACGGACTATAGTACTAATTAACTGAAAATTTCTTTTAAGTATAATTTACACGAATATACTGGTCGCACTTATATTTAAACTCCTATTTCAAAATTTGTTTGGCTAAATTGGATCATCTAAATATTCTTGTTATTATCTCTCTTTCTAATTCCATATCATTATAATTTCTATAGAATTTTTTAAAAATGATGACATATCATTGGTAATAAATACCTTTCTTCAGTAAAACCAGGTAAATTGTAAACGATTTTTATGAAGAAATGTCATAAATATGTCAGAGATTCGACATTTAGTCCGATATTATCTCCATATACCTTTATCGGGCTTTATTACTAATTGCCTACCGAAAGCCATCGAACCTTATTTCCACTTTCAATTATAAGCTCTTTATCATCTCCTAAAATGGATAGCAAACATAACAAACGTCTGTCCGAAATCGTAGATTGAAGAGATAAACCTAAAAAGGAAGAAGGTTCCATTTACTTCATTGTAGGTCTTCTAAAGCAGAGGTATTTATTTCAAACTCTGAGAAGCAGTATTAAAATTTCGCTAATCGGAGGTTAAATTAAAAGTAATTTATTATCCATTTCTCGATTCAGTGCTATCGACCAAAATAATTTCCTTGATTTTACAACGTGTTCATATTTAGTATGAAGTAATTTTTGCTACATAAATGAATTAACATAACCAATATGAATGCGACGTTTGAAAAATATTCCCCCTCTACATACAGATTTGGAGATTTTGCGGAATTGTTTGAAGTGAATAGTATTATAACAAACGGTGTTGTTTGCTGCTTGGTAATAGATTCCAGTATGTTATCGTTTGATCGAATTCACTATATAAATTAGATTATATTGAAAGACTTCTCCACATTATCGAATTTCCCAGTGCGCAACTTGTGTGGCACATATGGCAATTTCATGATTCACACGACAGCTGTATCCGTTTCCTAATGTTTTTGTTTCATCTGATAAAAGGTAAGAGGAACAAGAGGTAATTTCTCAGCTCCCTATGATACGCTACTTGTTTGTGTTCTATGCATTTATAAATTCAAGGCACTTTCATAGTTAGTAGGCAACAAATGATAATAAATTAAGATGCCTTGCTAAAACTATGAAAGATATATTTGCAAACCTACGCCAGAACAACTTATTTTACCTATAAGTATCCTAATATTATTATTCTATTGTGAAAAGTATGAATTTCACATACATTTAACAATATAAAAACAATAGGATACTAAATAATGGAGGAACGCCGAAAACTATAATAGGAAATAGCGTATGAGGGAGGCCTCGGGCCCGGAATATTTGCATTAAAATGTGACAATTAAACAGTTACTAATCAACATTGACAAATTAAAAAGTGAGGAATAACTTAGCCACTGGCCCTTAATTGTTAGCCAGTAATAGCACTAACACATTCATATTTCTCACATTTACTCTTTTGCGATCACAAGTAAGTTTTTGGCTTAAAAGAAAATATAAAATAAAATGTAGTAAAGTTAAAAAGGAAAATAGTTGATAATTTAGGATACTCATTCATTTAATGGCAAGTTAAAAATTAATATACTTCTATTTATTATTCTATTGAGATATTTTATTCCCAAGATATTTCGTATGATAATAAAAGAACAGACAAATTCTAATAACAGATATACGTTCAGTAAATAGACTACTGGTAAGATAGTTTCTTGGTCATAAAATCAATTTTGTGTTTAATGAATTACGCCCTAGGCCTAAAATTACAGATATTATTTGAAATAAAAGCACTTAAAGAAGAGGAAAAATACACGTAAGTATCCTAAGGTCCCAAATATGCTTTTATATCGATGCAGTCATCACAAGTATTCCACAATGGAAATCGTGTATGGAATTAACTGCGCTCGTCACGAAAATAGAAAGTGAACAAATCAATACGAAGAGATATTTTTTTCGAGATCAAAATCATGGCCCGTTTCGAAAAGGGGGAAATTGGGTTATTTTCTTTCGGAAAATGAGAAAAACTAGTGAAAGGCAAAGAGATAGGAATGCTGAACTGTTGAATTATTTCCAAAGATGCGGAAATAAGCATTTCGAAAAGATAATTACGTTACGGAAAGAAGTTTCGTACAAATTTGGTGAAAGATCGAACAATAAATACTGCTCTTTTTATTCGATAAGCGTAATAAAATTAAAATAATGACAATAAATAAAAACTTTTGCATTATATTAAATAAGCAAACAATATTTTTTTAACTTTCAAGAAAATTGTGTTCTTTTTCCATTTACTATGACTCTCTTCCGTCAAGTTGATCATGTAATATTTTTATTTCACAATATTTATAAAAGCAAAATTCACAAGTTTTACATTTTTTCCAAAATTCAATAATAATCGATGGAATAAGAGACAAATCGTTTAAAGTGCTCGAACTATTTGGTATGCATTATTTAGCTGTTGCACTTAACCCTAATGAAAATCGCTCTCTTGTTATTTCGTAGAATAAAAATGGAATATTCGGTGGAATTGCACATATTTACCGTTGTGTCTGGTTATTGGTAGCATAACTAGAATTAGAATTGAGATGTGAATGAATATATATATGTTAATACAAGTATTTAATTAAACATTAAAAAACTCTTATCAATTTGCAGCCAACATTTGATAATTGTAATTTAATTCGTATGCATACATATACATCCACAACAATAAGTATTAATTAATGATTTCTATTCTTCCGTGTTAAAGTTACATTTAAATTGAAATGAATTTATAAAACGAGTCAAAAGTTGATTTGATATTCTTTGTCACATTCATATTATTTAGGTAAATCTTACAGAAGGGAACCAAGTTAGACTATAGTTAGACTATACTAATCATTAGTGGGAGTTGGAGAGAATCTTCTTACATATTGCGTATTTTATAAATAGATATTCAATAAAGAGCACATTCACTGTTTTAAATGTACACCTTTCACATCTCATATAAAATAGTAAATATCGATCTGATCGAGGACTTGCGATTTTAGCAGAATTAAATTTAACTGGAGCAATAAGTATAGAAAATAACTTTAAAAATAATTTTTACATAACACATAAATTGTATGCAATAGAAAAGTAGAACGATCTCTAAAAGTTCTTAAAATTATTTTCTATTCAAATTGCATTATTATTTTTCCTTTCCTTTTATATCTCTAGTAATTTAGAACTACACTGATTTTGAAGAGAAAATCGTTCAGAAAACCAATCAAGTAGGCCATTGTTGCTAGGCAACAGCTTTCTCGGGAAAATGTTCCCTTTCTGAGCACAGCAACAGCGTACGAGAATCGGAAAGAACGACCTATCAAATCGGAAAAGTCTTTGCAAAAACATTTAATGCTTCTTCTGAAGTAGATAGGTTCGGTCGGATGTTTGATTCGATCTCCCAACACTTGATTGCATTGAAACGCTACTCCATCGAATTCGCGGCTTAAAAGGAATGATTGAAGCGGCAAAGGTAGTAAAGGAGACGAGTTTTCGAACAAGGTCAATCCAGTGATGAGGAGGCGAAGAGGCTCGTCCCTGGAATGAGTACATGCGATTGGTCGGAAGAGAAAGGAATCCCATCTACGATTGGATAAAAACATTCACGCTATACTGACACACCCCCACGACCCGTTCGAGCTTAAAACACGAAAAAGAGTGACAACCTCTCCTTGCATATTTCCGAAGAAGAAGCGATAGAAAATATGGAGCGGAAGTAACGCTGATTTCGTACGAAGAAAGTAAATCATTCATGAAATGACCAAATAGATAGTCGCTAAATAATGTTTGTCTGCGATTTGTCACTGAGGTCATCCGATTGGAAAGGTCCGGTCAGCGAAGGAATGCCAACTATTTTGGTCGCAACTTCTGACAGACTGTTTCGAGACGGTGTTTTTCGAAAGGACTCGCCTTGAAGAACGTCACGAAGGTTATGCCACGTAATTGATGCGAGATAGTTATCAAACGACCATATCGATTGAAATTTGGAGGTCTTCCATGGTCTCTTTAGAAGTAATAACTGCTCTGACATTATGTATCAATGAGTATTATTATAAGTAATTTAGATTTTATTGTGTTTTACGATTGTTTATTTAAGAATCTATTTCAAATATTCTTAAGGAATAATCCTACATCTATCATGAATTCTGTTGATAATTGACATGAAAAATCGGAAATCAGGTATATTAATAAAGAATAAATATCCACAGTTTACGGATAGAAGTAAAAAATTATAATGAATATTACGGTAGAGTAAATTTATGGATTAATTAAAAATAATATTCTGCGATCATAAGTTACGCATAAGTATATCTTTTCCAGAAAACACAAAGTCTTTACTGTAAAATCAATATTTCATTTAATAGTAGTGCTCACTCTCGCACAATGGCCAGACATTTTTGGCGCAGAATCAAACGAAACTGAAAACCAACACGCAAGTCTGCAGGATCTTATGAAAGCATCAAAGACACGCTATGAATATCTAGAAACGTATTCCACCGGCGCAGACTGTGACGTAAGGTGGGAATGAAATACGGTCTCTCTTTGCATCCTCTCATTCTTCGGGAAAAAAATCAACCGTCGATTGCTACGTAGAGAGCGCGGGAAAATGACTATTGCGCATCGGATTGCGCAGGTTTAAATCTATGAACACCGCGTGTTGCACGAAGGTACGAAAGAAACATGGTTAAGTAATGGCATTGAAACAATTCACTAGTCTTTATAAGTATCTAGATATTTTATTTTAATGATTCAAAGTAAATTTGCGTGATTATTAATATCATAAGCTGGAGAAATACTGTCTAAGATCTTAGAGGGAGTTAATTTTGGAGCAGCATATGTGACCTCATCATGTTCTCCGATTTTCAATGTATAAAGTAGAAAAATTGAAGCAGTATGAATTTCCGATATCCTAAACATGCCTAAATAGCTTTTTTAAAATAATTAGTATATTATTAATTGTGACACACGCTTTAAACGTTTCCATTGATCATATAGGGGCGAGAATTCCAAACATGTATGAATAAGAAATAAAAATTAATATTAAAGCTAAACGCTAATGATATTTCAAGAAGATTTCTTTCAGATATATTTAAAATATTATTATTCTTTCCTGTCATCGGAAGTAGTTATAGGAAGGTTTTGTATTCAAGGAAGTGTTATAAAATTATCACGGACTTGTATGTAATATTCTGCGGGATTTAAGAATCGTGAAATTTCTTCCACCAACACAGACTTCTCTTTTAGTATCTGGAAAATATCTATTATCTTACGATTTAAACTTATTAAACAAGTAAAAAAATTTCATAGTTTCTAGTGCAAGAAGCTATAGGGCCAAAAGTGCGACTGGCAATCAAATATAATCGTTCATTGATCTATATTAAGTAATGTAGAGCAATTCTCGTGCGATTTTATAGCTACACCTAGCTTCGTTCTTTCGGTTATGCATAGGAGC
The DNA here is from genome assembly GCA_020796165.1 of Pantala flavescens. NCBI lineage: Eukaryota > Metazoa > Arthropoda > Insecta > Odonata > Libellulidae > Pantala > Pantala flavescens. Next base: position 21,824,158 of record CM036882.1, read on the forward strand.
GCGAAATCTAAGTGGAGTTGGTCAAGGAGACGTCAAAGAATGCAGAGGGGAGTGAAACAGGTTTCTATTGTCTCTCCGAATCTTGTCCATTCCGCGATCCGTTGTAATCTTCTCTCAGCTGCTCCTTCCTACTTGGAGCGAGTCTTCAATCACATATCGGCCTTCACAGCTGCTCTCATCTGCGTCAGATGAGCATCCCCCTGACCGTTTCTCCGAACTGATTTTACACAATTCAAATGCCACGAAAAGGATCTTCCTAAGAGAACAAGTCTTTCGCGACATTTAAAGATTAAGCAGTTAATATTTGGGTATCATCTGATAATGCGGTCCAAGACAATTACTTGGGAAATCATACAATCTATTAAATTTCTCATCTACTGTCTTTTCGGACCGGATTTTAGTTAAGGTAGTTTGTATTCGATTTCAAATGCCACTTGTTGCTTCATTTTTAGAAATTTGCAAATTACAGCCTTCTATCAATGTAATAAAAATAACTTTGTAAATTTCCACAGAAAATTGTTTGTTGCCTTCTCACATTGATTTCATTCTATCAATGTTTTGCGTTAAGATAGATATCAACAAAAATTATGGTAGACCATTAATAATGAATTTAAGGATTTAAATTTGTGAAGACATAATATTATTTTAGTCCTGTTATTATGGAAAAGCTTCATAGGGTAACGCCAAAAGTAATTTATCGTACTTTTAAGATTAATGGCCTTCCATATTGAATAACTATGATGCAAAAAAGCATTAGATTCACAACAATAAATCCGTCAAACAACTGACTCTGAACATCTTTTCTGAAGTAAATAGCATATACTTTACTAATACTATAAAATATTTCATTTCAATTTTTAGCCTATTTCATTTATCCATAAGTACTGATAGATAAATGAGATAGGTCCTTCGGAAAATTGACATAATTCAAATGTGTTTCGAGTAAAGTCTGAAAAAACATTATCACTTATGTAAAAACCACACAAACTTCTATTTAAATGCAGGAAATATCTCAGACAGTGATTAAAATTCGCAATACTTCCTTGTAGACTCAACACATTATACGAATGGAAGATGAGAATAGCATAGATAAATCAAATTGCTCTTCTGAAAATGACACCTTGTTGATAGATAATATTTTGTTGTAGCATCAACATTTTGTCCAAAAAATAAAAATTGCAACTATCACAGAATGCAAATCTCGAAATCAATTTGCACTTTTCAACGCTCGCTAAAGAGTTGAAGACCTTCCAAGTGTTCCGAGAGTTCTTTGAGCGAAGTCTTGGCTTCAAGCGCATTTCCCTTCAATTCGAGACGAACGCATTGAACTTTATTAATTTCTTCCCAAAGTGCAAATCGAGCCACAGACAGATTTCTCGGTCAAGAGCGGTTTAATGAAGAACGTAGGAAAATTTTGTGGATGAGTTGTTGAACGAGTTGATTCGATTATTCTGCAAGAATATTAAATTATAAATACTGGAGATATGCCAAAATTATTGAACGTACACATATATAATAAATTACTCACAAAATTCGTTCACTGGTTGCATGAGCAATGGATGTTGGAGTATAACATTCCATAAGGGCATTCTTTAACAGGGAAACGATGACTGGTACAAGCAATTCAAAATAATCGGACAGGAAGTTTACACTTTTCCTTCTCCGAAACCTTCTCTAATTCACGATTCAAGCCTTTCCTACCTCTGTTGGGGAATTCCTCGAAAATTCAACACGGAAATCATATGAGGGATATTTTTGTGAATACTGAGCCTTGCATTTTTCGAACTGCTATCTGGCATAGTATTAAATCAGACGATTTACGACCACTGAGTTCATTCTTTCGATCTCAATATTTACAACTCACATCCGCGTTAGCGAAACCTTTTCACCTTGGAACCAATCCCGCCCAACTTCGTTTTCCTTAAGACATCCGTCATCCTTTCCCAAAGGTGGTCATCAACCTCCGCACGCTGCTTTCACGGAAGACATTTTTGCAGTGATCGTGACTTCCAAAATGAGATGGGTGAACTGGGAGAAGGAAAGTCTGTTGATATCTTATCCATCCCTAACATTTCCCTGCCCGAATAAAAATACTCGAGTTCGACGAGATCTTCGGAAAAAATTTCGTGAATACCATAAAAAGTTATGTTAGTTAATCAGTTTTATCCACTTTTGCTTCTCTTCTTTCATAGTTCTCTTAAAAATTTAATATCAATTAAATAACAATATACAACGTAAGTTTTTGATCGTTCATGATCATTTCTTGAATTACGTTAATAAGGCTAAAATCTTAATTAATTCATTGAGTAACCCGCTGATGACTTATAACTACTTTCCAATCTCGGTGAAGATAGTAAAGTAATTTACTTTAAAAAAAAATTAATTATAGGTTTGAGCGTTTAGGTTGAACATTTTGCAGATATTAATATGAATTCGTTTACTCTCTATAATGATTATCACATTTAATGCTTTTGAATTATTGATGCATACATAATTTCACTTTCTTAAGGAATATCCTTAAAAATAGGTAAAGAATAAGGTCATCCTATTAAGACGACACAGTCCTATCAATGCTTCTATATGTACTTTTATAATTCGTATGTACTCACAATGGTTCACATTCGGAAAATGCAATTAAAATATGATTCATAAATTCAAGTTAAAAAAAGGGTACAAATACATCGGAATCTGTCATAATTAATGAAGTGCATAAAACACGATAAGTTTTTCCAAAATAAAAACCCTTCGTTCGGACGAGGGTAAAGAAATTTTTCATCCTATGATTAATAGAAGTTTTTGCCCCAAAAGACTCGAAAAAAGGAGTTAACATAATTAATTTTTTCATGGGCTTATTTGATTATTTCGTGAATTATTTGAGCATCTTATATTAGAAAACTAGAATAAAATTCCTGAAAGATGAAAAATATAATTTCTCGTATAGTGTAACGCGTTACATCATGTTCGGGTCGTACGAATAATATATTTTCCTCTGAATTCCTCATTCAACGTTAAATTTGCAGAAATTAACATCTCTCAGCGAATCCAAACAAATTTTCGGCGGATACATCAAATACTGTCGTACAAAGATCACCTTCTGCCAAAATTCCCAGCCTTAGATTTGCGTCATCGAAACCGTTATCTCAACTTTTTAAGGTCGTTCGGTTGTCCCTTTCACTCGCTGTAGTTTTCTCGTTCCACGTCAATTCATTTTCACTCGCATCAAGTATTTGAAATTATTTTTTTGAATTGAATTTATTTTACTTCTTTTAGACAGAAATTTACACAACTGTTTCAAATCTGGGAGAATATGAAGCGTTTGATGGGCGCGAAAGAAAAATTTATTATTAAATTTTACAGAGAAAAACTTTTTACTATAAACCAGAAATTTAAGTGACTATTAAAATATTAGTTAAGTAATTTCATATGTAGTATATAGTGATTTAATATACAGAGAAAATATCTTACTTGATTTCTCCTATCGCTGAAAATCACCTAAAGCATATGCATTCTTATACGCATCAGTTAATCGATACAATTTTCTTGTTTCGAATTCCCTTTCGAGTTCAAAGACAGTTGTTTGTTTACTGTGACACATAAATGTATTTCATGCCTCAATAATGAAAGGTGATGTGAGGGTGGAGCTGCTAATATTATCCAACTACAAATAATTGTACGATCCGAGCTATAGTTTCTTCTTCCCAAGAGAGATAGAGATATAGAAATAAAAAATACAATATCTTTAAATAGAAGTAGAGCTGTACTATAGTACGTATTAAATTATTCCTTCTAAAGTTTCTTCAATAATCCATATTAAATAGCTTTAGTCCCATTATAAACATATACACATCTTCTAAAACTGCCTCCGTTCCAGTTTCTAAGCAGAATTCTTTGCAATTCGCGCCATTTGCCAAGGCCGTTTTTTCTGCTGCGGATGTCCACCGGAGCTGTGAGTGCACGTGCAACGAGTGATTCTGCACACATCCTATATGGCTGCCCTTTTGAGGAATGTTCACGACAGACAAAGCATCAATGAGAACTAAGGGATAATTCATCGAATGTAGGTCTTATATAGGGAGTGAATTGGCTCTAACAAACTCCATCTTTTGGAGTTCGATTCCAGAGAATGAAAACAGACATATGCGTGCTATTTAATCCACACTAGGAGCTCTTCATGGATTTTCAATTCGGCGATAAAATGATTTCTCAAAACATTACAATATATAAAATATTGTGCGGAAATTTTACGTGCGTTAATTTTGAAACAGTGATTATTAATTTCATAAACAATACATTAACCTATTGAATACAAAACACTGAAACTACTGAATCCAATACTTTGATCAAGTTAAAATTAAATAATATTTTTAATTTAGTTCCTCACATACAGAATCCAAAATAAAGCGCAATGATAACCAAATGTGTCTTCCTAATATTAGTGTTTCTTAAGTTTTTTATGCTTTCTAAAAATATTAAGTCTTTGAGTTTTAATGAGAAGAGCTTTGTTTGTTATTATTGCAATACTCGACAAATCGTGACATTGAAAAGTGATTTTTTAATGGAAGTCACAGAATGGAAAGTGTTCTACACCATTCTAAGACTAAACTCGCGCTTATTTACACCTTAGATACGAAAATTCCTCTCCTTTATTACAGAGGTTACGCTTTCAGAGGTTAAATATTGCGTTTTAAAATTCGAAAAGTAGATTTTCATTTTATACTCTCGGATTCATAGATAGATAAATAATTATAATTAGTTACATAAAATAAACAGATTAGAATAAATATGGTAAAATGTAGGCGAAAACGTAAAATGTAGGTTTATAAATTCATAGTATTATATAATCCACAGAACAGAATGTAAATGAAGCGAAGTATATTCAGAAAATTTGATGGTATTCTGAAAATGAAATCTTTTCAATGATAATATTCAAAGGTCACGCAAGGAAAGGCTCTGGCGCAGACAGTACTGGAGCAAATACGTGCAAATGACAATCTCTTCATTTATCTGAACACTCTAAGGCCATCGGCAAAGAAAGTTTGTGGTAAAGACCGTTAACCAATTCAGGCATTCATTCGATTAGCTGAGAAATCTTTAAATAGAATTGCATCAGAAAACAATGTTCTACTAATTTTGAGAAAAGAAAAAAGCCCTATCGTATGCTATATTTAATGAAATGGATTCGTACATGCGTTTCTGGAGACTTGGTTTTGTATCTAGATAGACCACACATCTGCTGCTAATGATGAGGAAGTGGAAAAAGGAAATTGCAGTGCTGCTGGAGGAAGGGTTTTTTTCGAACGTTGATCACGACGCAAACCGGATGTCGACACAAAACAAACGTGGAATAGGGAGCTTCCGAATCATTATGAAGCAAACACCTGCGTTCTGCAAGATTGCGTATCCCTCTTCTGGAGGGAGATTCAAAAAGTGTTAGGCTATGTGACCGAATTATGTTCTCATCGATCCAAGGCAACATATAACGGACTCATTTAAAATAAAATCTGATTCATATTTTCCACATTTATATTTTTCTATGTTTCTTCGCACAAAATAATTCCAATTTCAACATAAAGGTCAATATATTCCGACTATTTTATTTCCATGTAGTTTAAAATACATGCTCGGTCATTCGGTTTTCAGCTGTTTCATAATCAGCAGAACCAAGATGGTAGAGCAATCAATGAAATAAGGCGAATTCTGTGCGGGAACTCAGGCGTTGCCGTGGAAAGTCATTGTTAAGAGATAATGTTTTAATAGAGAGAAGAATTTTATTAGTGGAGGTGTAGGAAAAATATTTCTTAAAATAAAACTTCACAAATATGAATATGTCCACCATCGTACCATATGTGGTACGATGAAAATTAAATTGTTCACTTTCGGCGCTCGATCGCTGCATTTGCATTTAATTAGATAGTTTTATACTTCCGATGCAAAAGGGTAATTGTAAAAAAATTCAAGGAAAATTCTAATATTTCAACACTAAAGAACTGAAAAAAAAATTCTTCCGCCTTTAGAAGATAGTATGTGATCGAAATTGCTTTAATATCACCGTCATACCAAACCAATCATTTGGAAAAAAGATTGACATGGAAAGTGGACTGAAGGGTCGAATATATTCAGATTATATCGACGCGAACTCAAATTCCTGAGCAAAAATTAAATTCCGCCAGCATTCCGACATTTGCCGTTCTTTCCATCCATCGCATTTCAGACGCATGTGAATTAATACTGAAAGCCAACAACATCTGGTTTCATGTAGTTGGAGTAATGCTCGAATATTACTCCGTGATAACAGGCGAAGAGGCGTTCAATATTTTTAAAATTAGCATAAATTAAGGAAAACAAAGGTTGACGATAACTGTTTTGTAAACAGTTATCTCTCCATGGATGGGTTTCACTATTTTGTGTAAAAAACTATTTAAGGTATTCAAGAATAAATACCTACAAATGATACGTTATTCCAGTCGCGTTAACCTACTAATCGTCTTGAGGGTTATTGGTGTTGATATAACCTTCGACACATGGTTAAATTTGTTATAAGTTACTGCGGTTAATGATCTTCCACTAAAGAGAAGAGTTCCTCCTTTCTACTTTAGGACATGAGACGTGTCATCTACATAACCGATGATACCACGAGCGCAAGAGCTCCATGAGCGTGATATTAATACCATCATTTTAAATACAACAAGGTAGAAGAGCTAGGCACGATGGATATAAACTCACACAAGAAGAAGGTCATCGACTAATATGATTAATTATTTTTCTGATCTCGAAAAAATAATCAAAACAAGATCAGGAAAGAATCAAGAAGAAATTATAATAATTCAATTAAAACTAGCGGAATTTTTCTTTGTGAACGGTGCATTTTTAAAAAATGAATTGAGAAGAAGACTATGGATGGATAAGACTAGATGAATGTTTTGACGCCAACTGAATCTGTTCCTCGAATCAATGTTTAATTATCAGAGCCTAACTCAATGATTATCCAAATCCGTCTCTATGTAATTCAGAATCGATCCCTTATGGATTTCTGAAACCACGTTCTCATCCCCAGCCAAGCTGTGTTGTACGGAAGGGGTGCAGAGGCCTAAATCGATTGCTGTTTTGGATGATGCAATACACCGAACAAATTTGATAATCCCTACTCAATGCTATCAGCAGTCCGTAGTTTTCTTACAAAAGTTGAATTTGATTTATCTTGGAGTACATCCATTCAATTGAATTTTCCTAAAAAATGGAGTTAAAAATAGTTAAGTGACCGTAGTATTGATTCCGAAATTCAAACTCGTTATTTCTAACACTTCAATACACTTTCATAGACCCTAGCCAAGTTGATTATTAGTCCTATCCAAACAAAAAGTTCACAACATTAGATAAATTCACAACATTAGAAAATTACAAAAAGATAATTTAGTTATGCTTGATATCAAAATGTTGGACTTTAACTAGCCTATGAAATTTTAATTTTAAATTAATCTTAGATCTATAATAAAAGTTTTATTTTAGTATTCTAATTTATTCGCCGGATTTTTACTTAAAATTTACATATTTTATACGCAAACGAAATAAATTACATCTCTATATTACATAGGAGAGACTACCTAGATATTCAATTTTTATTCCTCTCCAATGCGCAGTTAGTAAGTTTGCGTAACAGTAGGCAAAGATTGACATTCAGCGGGCGAACGATTTGTAACAACATTGTGGTTGAGATGATAGAGCGAGGTTCTTGAAAATACTGCTAATTAAGTATTTGCTTGTTTAAGTACTAACTAAGTGAGCTATCCACGAGAGAGTTTTAAAATTACCTCCTACTCTCTTATCGAAGAGAGACTTTTAACGAGCGGGTCATTCTGAAATCAACTCTTTAGATGGTGAATATACTACGAAAAGTGAAAAAAGAGATTATTGTTATAGTTTTGTTTTAATGATTTACAATGTATTAAATTCATAAAATGACAGAATAATCATCCATTGTATCTCAATGGTAAACTAGTGAAACTATGAAAGTTTTTGTGAATATTATGCTAAGGAAAAATTTGGCATGAACTCAAATCTTAAAGATTTTTAAAGCACGATTCTAGCAGAATTTTTACTATCCAATGAAATTGTATGGAATTTATTTGAACGTTTTCTCCCTGAGACGAATTGAAAGTGAGAGTCTCTGAAAAACCACAATTGTAACGAAGAATGACTGCGGATTTTTAAGAGGGAAAAACATCCTGACACCTGGTAAAAGTAATCTAAAATCACCTGCGGTAACTAAAAGAAAATCCAAAACTATCTCAAATTGTGAGAAATTGACGGAGCAAATTCCTTTTTCCGTTTAACTCGATCTGCCATCGTAAGAATGCAGATGGAGTCCTTGGTAATCGATTGATTAAGGCAATGCGGATGTAAGCTCATGCCGGTGGCAAGGGAAAGAAATTCTACTATGCTACCAAATGACCATCGCTAGACAGAAGAAAAGCCATGAAAGAGATCTATGCATTGTGATGGAAAACGTTCTTTAATAGCGCAATGACCTAATGCATCAGACTGATACACGAAATATATAGCAGTTTAGTTTAGAATATTTGAACTCATTCTATTCTACTCCTTTGTCGGGAATACTAATATTAAATGTGTAATAATATAATAGTTCTTATTATATTAAGAAGATATTTTTTAATAATTATAAAGCAGAGGAACTACGAATAAAATCAAGGATTATATTTTTAAACATCGAAATATAAGTTAAAAATTTTATAGAATAGAAGTTTAAGTTGATTGGCTACAAAACGTGAAGAGCTTGTAACGTAAACCAACCTATGTTATCTTTTAAGAAGTGCATCCAACATATTCTCAAATAGCAACAAAAATAATCCATATCCAAGGGTCATAGCATTAGACAAGGCCATAACATCAGCGTGAGAAAGAACGTATGGTCATAGGGGGTCTATTACAGCCAATTTATAGGTGGCGAAGCTATAGACTCCCTGGAATCAACTTATCTGGGAGAGAGAAACCGGAACTCAATGCAGACAAAATGAGTCATCTCTCTCAACTGTAAAGGGGAATAAGTGCTTCCTATTTTGCGACTCTGAGCCAACCTATCAAAGCTCCATTATCCATTACGAGATGGTGTTCTATTCAATTTATTTATCAGTTCTCCTTGTTACCATGGCATCGCTACGTTAGCTTTTGCAACGCTTGTGATTGAACTTACATTCTACTGACCAGCTACTTTTTTTAAGGGAGAAAGTCATAAATTTCAATTCTAAACGGATAAAAAAGAAATAGTATCATAATAAATTATTGGCGGTGTTCTGAAGAATGTTAAATATGAAGAGAGGCAATTAGAGGACGAGTAAGCAATAGTCGTCAACAGCCATTGAATATGTCATTTGAGGAGCTACGGAAAAAGGAGAGGTAAATTGAAAAGGCATTGTCTACTGTTCGTTACGCTCGACTTAGTAGAAGTCCAATAGCCAATTTTATCCTTCGCCATGCATTCTACAATAGATGATGAAAAGAACAGGAAAGTGATGGGAAATGAGAAGATTTTTTCAAATTTAGCCTTAACATTAATTAAATATCATAATTCTATTCAAAGGAAAGATCTTCTTGTACTTTATAATGAAGAAGAATAATTTTTCCTTAAAACTATAGGAATCATATAGATATTTTGTTATTTAGAATAGAATTATTCACTTTACTATCAGAGAATGAAATTATAATGTGAGCTCCTTGATTGTAAAACTGAGATCAAGGCTAATCTATTATTGAACTTTTTAAATATTCCCTGAAACTGTAATTTTTTAGGTCAGCTTATAATATCAAAGGTTTTTCTAGATAAAAGACATAAGGAAACACTTGAATAGAGCAGATTATAGGAAATTTGAAATCTCAGAAAAAGATTTCATTTTACTCCTACACTTACAAAATCAAAACTTTCTCTGCATAGATAGAATTTGCAAATTATTTGAGTATTATTTGAATTTTCTACGTTAATATGCATAGAAACTCTCTTTAAAAATGTAAGTACTTGAGACTCTGATACATCATTCAAAGCGGAAGTATAATGTCCTTTCTCTAGCTAGTTTTCGTCATAAAGATGTTATAGAAAGACTTGTTTAGATCTATGAGACTAAGAATATATTTCTGCGTGGAATAGCTCTAAAGAATCCCTAAATTATTCTCATTTAAGTATAGCGAATGCAATTCCGTAAAAAAAGGAAAGCAAAAAGCGCGTGCAACTGGTTCGTACAGATACAAATTGTCCTTATTACCCGAACAAAAACCGGTTTGATGTGCATATAGGTCATGGTCATCTAAAGGCGAAACTTAAGTCTTGGATTCACTGAGTCTGCATACTCGACATTGTTTACCGTTTGCTCTATATACGAACGTTTCGGTGGTTACTAACAAAACAACGAAATTAGCAGAGTAATTGTAAAGTTAAAAATACACTGATCAGTATCATTGAAAGAATTAAATGGAAGGTAATCGAGTTGAAGCACATAATATAAAAACATAAAAAATGAATTCTTGTGTCTCAATCCCTTTAACTTGGATTTTCCATTCAACAGAGAAGTTTGTGACATACAAATCCTACCGAACAGTTATATACGGACGACCAATTGAGAAAATTTATAACAACTTAGGAAATTCAATTTGACTCCCGGCGGAGCATGTACCAGTTGAAATGATTTTCAAATAGTTATTAAATTAGATATAGGATTTAGATGAGAAATTTTTAATATGCAATTTGATTAGAAATTTATCGCGACATCCTAAGATTCTGAATATTACTCTATTTAGTGATAGTAAGACGGTAGGTAATTATGGTATGTAATTGTTTCTTGTGAAAAACAACGACCTCATTATCGCATACACAAAGTTATTGTATAGAAGTAATGCTTCTATATTTAGAAGACACTCTTATTGTCAAAGTTCTAAAAAAATTAAGAAAATAAAATTGTTTTGTGTAGATGTGTAATGAAAGCCTTGATATAGGTAGTTTTAATAGTTAAAAACTTTTAATACTCGAATACTAAATTATAATTTATTAAGAAAATTATATTCCATTCATTAGATAACAGTTAGTTTAATCCGACGTGAAAAATGCCAACACTCATTTCCTCCAATAGAAATATTTAAGAGTTCTCTTGAATTGGTTAATGCAAAAACCATAATCGAATAACTTTTTGATCTTTGAATACCGTCGCTTTCAAATCGGTTGCAACGAACAGTTGGAGAGTAATTCCATTGAATAGGATTCACGTGGAATTGAAATTCGTTTCTGAAGAGTGGAAATTTGCGCAGTGTGACGGAAAATGCGCTACTCTTATTACACAACGCATTGCGGGCCGTGCGAAATCGTCGCCTTTACAGCTGACGAGAATATCACTCGACCTGTTACACATCGCGAGGGCACGTTTAGCATTTACTACATTCACCCACCTTTCATAACCACACCCACTCCGTCTCGGGAATACATTTTAACTCACGTGGCTTCCTGGAAGCACTAGATGCGTCAAGATCAAGGCTGCAAGTGCATGCGACCTAAGCCAGCCATCCTTCAGCGAACAAAGACCGGACATGAAATGTTTTCTTCATCAGATAGCAATTCTATTGCAAATAATTCTATATGGTTCGCAGTATGTCACTTGCTATCATAATACCGATTGGATTCGATATTATGATTCTCATGTAATATTATAATTGCCAGAATAATACATCTAACTTTAATATCTGCTACTAAGTAGGATGCTTTTAATAGATGATGGGGGAAATGGCAATTATGATTTGCGACTTAAATTTTCCTACAAAAGTCTGTTTTTTTAAGGCAGTTTTTACATCTGAAAAGAAGAGGTTTTTCTTAAAGTTCCTCGACATCTCAGGAAACTTTAGCCATATTTAAAATATTGCGTGGAAAAACCTATGACGAGCTCTAAATTCAACGTCTATCAAAGGAGGAATTCCCAATAAGTCGAGACAGCCTCGTGGCTAACACTTACTGTAGGTCCTGACCTGGATGCTGTGCAGATGACCTTTTACAGATTGCAGACACCAAAACGAAGATGGACAACCTTAAGCATTGATTGTGGGAGAGAATGGCCGGATTTTTTCGGAGGAACATTAGGCCATCACATCCGGGGTATTTGCAGGCTTGGTTGATGGAGCAGAAAATGACGGTAGAGCAGCTAAGCGCGGATGGTATGTTCGAAGGTGAACGTCCGAAAATTGCTGTATCCCTTTATACTGTATCCACTGGCAAATGCCTTCGAAATGTTCAATTATTTTTCCATTTAAATTCATGTAATTTATGCCCAATCTCAAATCCAAAAAGTACATGTAATTAAACTGTTTACCCTATAATAAGCTGCGTAACACTATAAATAACTACGTAGTAATATTTTGGAATGTTGGCATTCGTTCCATTCATTAGTATTGATAACACACATTAAGATTATGTGATGAGTTAAGCTTACATACATACTTAAGATACACGTTACGAAGATACGACTTGGGTTTCGTAAAATTGCTACATCTTACTTGAAAGAAAACGAAACTCGGTTCTGTATTAGGTGATTATAACTTAGCACTAAACGGAAATACAAACGAACAAAGAAATTTTATTCGTTCGCCAGAGGGAAGAGAAATGTCCCCAGTGGTTCGTATTTATCATATATGATAATATGATAAAATAAATTTACGATTTTCTACGTTCAATAGTTCTGGTAATCCACCCACTAATGAAAAGACAGCGAAGTCATAGTATATTTACTTTCATAATGACACATCCTAACTTAAACATTTGCATAATCTAAGCAAATTTCAAAGCCTACAATTAAAAACCTACTTTATAAAAAAAAATCCTAGTCAAAAAACAGACACTCCCTTTTTTAAAAGACGGGTTATTCAGATGTCTTCCTCTACTTCATTTTAATTTATTGAAAAGCATTCACGTCGTATTTCCTCAATCATTTATGCGTCAAAATTAGAATTTGAATTATTACAACACCAGTCAACTACGTATTGTTTCTTTTTAACAGGAAAATTCATTAATGCAAAGAACTCCGCCTAATGATTATATTGTGAGCTTAGACTAATTATAGCTCAGAGAGATTTTTCAATGAGAGAAATATTTACTATACATTTTCATCGCAACTTTCATTTATCAATGGACCTTCCCTGTGAACCGAACAAATTAAAATATTAAAATTTGTAAATCAAGTGCATACGTTTACATTTCTTTTAGGGACAATATTACTTTATCATTGTCCTGTCAGTTCACCGAAGTATATCGAACTAAATAATGCATATCCCAAATAAGGGACCGATCATGAATCCGATGCATATGCTTCTTCTCAAGTTTCATATAAATTTCTGATTTCATTTGCTCTGATCAGTGCCACGTCCAAAGAATAAACAACACGACCTTCCTTCCACGGCCATTGTGAGGGCGGATCTATCTAGGCATTCCTCCAGGGCACACCTTTTACAAGGGTATAATATAGAACTAGGACAGATAAGATGCTCAGTGTGACAATTACGGACAAAATACTTGGATTACCCACACAATTATCCCAATGCAACGATTACTTGTGCCTGGGATTAGAGCTATCGCCATCTTACAAATCTCTTAGCACCTCTTGTAAAAATATTATAAATAATTCTAAAAATTCTACGAGAAATTTAAAATCTTAGGTTGTTTGGGAGGAAGATAAATCGAGAGTATTTCGTGGTTTACGTGTAAGTTTGCAGTTTCATCGATTTCAAGCGAATCAAATTATCTTTAATGGTTACCCATACAACACAAAATAATAACTAATTTCTACCTTGAATAAGACTGGCTCAATATTTCAAGAATTTACATATTTTACCATTACAATTTTGAATACTGCTTTCAGAAAAACAAACTGCATCAGCCTAATATAAATATACAAAGAACCAGACTATGTTACAGCGCGAAATCCAGACATAAAAACATTTAAAAAAAATCAACCGAGATTATCGCCAATTAACATGACGTGCACGAATAATGCTTATGAATAATTTTCAAGGGCATTTAGCGAATGAAAGACCGGATCTGCACCAAACAGCTCGCTATTCGTGGCTAATGCGGGTTCGCGGGAGAAATCAGTAAGCACGGCGGTCTCTTAAGCAGAGTGCTTGCGACAACTGTCTGCAGATTTCCCCCTCCGAGAATAGGTATTCGCGCCGTGGTAACAGAGTCCGTGACGCCTTCCCCTCATACGACCTTTCAATTCCAAAAGGTGACCATGGAAGAACTCACCAAAGATGCACGAGACTACGCACGGACGATTGTTATTCCGTAAAATGGCACGTGAATCGATGGCAACGCGTGTTGATGACATCGAAATGAAACGCGATGGAAATCAAATGGATAGGGTGATCGAACTATCGATTAATATGTTTTTGAATAGTTTCATTCGGAACTTTTCAGAGATGTGAACGAGGTTTCAATATGAAGAATTTATAGTCTAATTAAAGTGCTCTTTCGACCGTAATAATGAAAGATTACATAATAAGAGTATTCCAGTCCCAAGTACAATTCCACTAGCTCGCTTATCTATATGATCAGTTGAAAAAAATTAGTTTAATGGGTTGATGAATGAAGCACAAAATGAGCAATGTTAATAAATATTGTGTCCAGTTAAAAAACTTTACCAAAACGCAGTATGAAGAAGGTAAATATTAGAACTATGGCAGCAATGATTATTTCTAGTTCTATAGTAAAGTGAGTTCATTTTCAATAGACATAAAATTTATGAATTTTGAAGATTATCATATTATATATATATATATATCATTTTATTTACGTTGCATTTGATAAAAATTCTAATGAATATGTATTAGCTCATAAAATTCTTTTGAAAGATTCCTGGATCGAGATTAGCTCATGTACATAAAACTCGATTTTAACTAAACGTCATGAAAATGTCGTAAAAATTAAATTTATTATGTGTTTTTAGATGATTAGAAATCGGGAGAAAGCGTCACCTATAACTCGTATGGGAAGCAGTTTCAGTAATGTTCGTTTAATTTTATGACTTTTCACCATTGATGGTTGTTTGTTCAAGAATGACGGCAGCAAGAAATCTTATCGTATTTTCTCACTCGTAGATATGTACCATTGTATCAACTAAAACAACTATTAAGTTTAAAATACATATAAAATCTACGTCAGCGTGAGTTCATATTTATAGTATTCTAGAGTAAACCGGTTTAAAGCAATTAAATAAACATCCCTTTGAATGTATAACAATTAATTCCTAAACAAGAAGAAAAGATAAGATTTCCAAAAATTTCCACGGTTCTCTTGAACTTTTCTCATGTATTAACATCAGGCCCATCGTTTTGTTTACAGCCAAGTTTTCTCAAAAAATACCTTAAAGACAGCAGCTCCAGACAGCTGATACGTCCTTCAAACAGTTTTAAAAATTTTCATTTTATTCACTCCATGTTTATCAAACGGCAAAGAATATAATTTAAAATGAATCATTGAGCGTAAGTTTTACTATATAATAATGTCTTGTATTATCGTTGCTTTGTATCTTATTTAACAACGCCTTTAATTCAAAAGTTTTTACCTTGATAGATGGTACACATAATCCTACCAAAATTCATGTTACCAACGACAACATCTTATATCACTAAGTTGCAATATTTTTACATCGATGTATCCTTACAAGATGAACTACAACGTATAATTTAATTGGCAAAATAATTAATTGTAATGGAATGTTTATAACATATATGGTTTATTTATGAGATAATTAAACATGCTTTAGGCTGATTATTTTTGAAATAATAAAGAGTAAATATTAGTAGATATTCAACGAAGCAAGTTCTAGTATCTTTACATGGTTTAAATAGAATTGTCCAGAACTATTCCTGAAGAGCAAGACAAATTTACCGATTTATTCCTTTTTAATTGCTCTCTAACCACACTATAAATATAAAATGTAATGGCGTCTAAATTTATATATAATCTCACTATTGCTCAGAAATTAAATATGCGTTTGAAGAAGTCACTGTTAAGGATACGAAGAAAATTACGCGTTGAAGTAAAAACTCTTAATCATCAAAAGATAGAGATATTTGAATTTTGATGACGCTTGGTTAAAGTATGCGGATTAACAAAAAAAAACTTGAGATGTGTCGGAAGCCAAAAAATGTTGACTGACAACAGACTCAAGTGATCTTTTGATCGCCTTCAGTTGACGCACATTCTTATGGATGTTGAATATTTGGATAGCATATAATCGTATGTAAGGTATACACACCTAATTCAATGTGCAGGATAAGAAACGTTTTAAGGCTTACCTTGGAATAGCATGACAATTCCTGTGACGATGATGATGGCTAAAGCTGTGAGCTTCGCAAACGTGAAAATATCTTGAACTCGTGTAGCCCATTTCACGTCCCAGCAGTTCACGAAAGTTAAAACCACTGAAAAAAGAAAATAAGTGTTAAATCTCTAATTATGTAAGTTCTATAAAAATTCTATTCTAAATACACATTACCTTTGAAAATGTATGATTCATCGCCAAGAAATAAGTTATCAAGCAATACGTAGTACTCTTACTTTTCTCTAACCTCTTACTTTAACCAAATAAATCAATTCTATTTAAATAATTCTAAATAATTTAAGGAATACTCACTAAACACATCAAAATTGACAGAATAACATTCTAATGATTAAATCGGTGCGAAATACATCTTTTAAAATATCAAAGAAAACTAAACTGACGAGAATAAATTTATCTAACCTCAACTTGCCCTCTTCGTAGTTAGATTTGACTCTTAGACTAGAATTATTATCGAAGGACAGCACAACGATGTAATACTGCGCGATTTCAGCGGACAGAGCATAATAACACGTTATTTATAATGAAATAGTAAAGGAGCTGAAAAAACCCAAAACAGGTAAATGATTCAAAGGACGGGCACCAAAAATTATTGGATATTGGAATTAATAAATTTAATCTCCTATCTGTAAACAGCAATCTTAAATTAGCGGATAATATAAACATAATTGTAATCTTTGTTCCGTAATAAATAATTAAAAACGGGTTTTCGATTTTGGGAGCTAATAGAATAAATCCAAACAGCATCCTAATAACATCTCTGTGGCGGCCGTAACGGAGTAAAAGAACTGTAATCCCAATAAAAGGAAAAGGACGATGAAAATGTAAAGCGCGTACAGTTCGTAAGCGAAGTTAAGGCAGGTAAGCGTACAGCAGATCTGCAGGAAGTAGAGGGACGGTACGAAGAAGGGCACGTACAAAGAACATAGTGCTCCCATCAAAGCTTCCATATTCAAAGGCATTCAATTGTGCCCGTCTACCGCGAGTGTCTTTGTTTCCGAATTTCTGAGGAAATCAAACTTTTTATTGGTCGGTGAGGCGACTTTTGAACCGAGGCCCCCTCACTCTGTGACGCACACCCTTCAGATACGTCCTCCCACCAACTGTTTCCAAATAGGTCTCCGATACGGGTCATCTTAATGTTTTCATCTTGGCATACGCGATAGCATTTAAAGAGGCAAATACGAGTTCTCTTCAAATGGCTTCGGTTCACGACTTGCATCCGATTCGCCAATCAAGATTTCAACCTATTGATTGCTAGAGCATTGTCGTGCAGATCTCGATAGATTACTGCCCATCAGCATATGATAAGAGAGTCGAAAACAACGGGTATTTTCGTACGACGAGGTAGGTTCGGAAAACAAAGAAACTGTCGTCATTCGACGCTAGATAAATTTCATCCGCAAACATTCCTATCGGAGGATTAATATTGATTTTAAAATTCTAACTATAAAAGGGTTCGAACAAAGATTCGCAGGAAAACTCCACTTCGAACGTCATATGGATATAGATAAAGTTTACAAACAGTCGAGTTGAATCACAAAGTCTAATCGTTATTTAAGAGAGAGACATGATTATCTCGCCTTCCATCAAATCCTAATCATCGTTATTATACACATAATTTAAATAGCCATTTCATGGCTATTTAAATTATGTGATCATAATCATGTAATCATAAGAAACTTTTTACTTTATCATAATCATGTAATCATAAGAAACTTTTTACTTTATCATAATCATGTAATCATAAGAAACTTTTTACTTTATCATAATCATGTAATCATGAGAATCTTTTTTCTTTAGATAAGAATAATTTTCAAGACTCCAAATACTTACATTTACATATTCCAACTAATAAAATTGATGGTAAGAAGCAAACGAAATGAGGGATTCAGTTGGATATATTTATAGCTAACACTATTACATAAGCAGCTTATATGAAAGCGTGACACATGTCTTTGACTTCGAATTTCAAAATATTTGTATTCTATTATATAACAAACCTAGACATTCAATCATACGAAGCATTTGCATTGCACTATTTCAGGAGCACTAACTTTCTTTCATGGTTATTCTCTTCGTGGTTTAAATCATGAATAAATAAGATAATCGATAATGTCAATTTATCATTAATAGAGATTTTATAATATTAATGTAGATACATGCACATTATTATATTTATTATCATTAAGTATAGTCGAGGTCTAAATCGCCACCTAACACAACTTCTGAAGATAAGACAGTTAATTCATTCACAAGTCTTTATATTTCATTGAGCCTAACTTTATCATAGGCAAGTTTTTTTAGACATAGACATTTTCCTAAACATAGTTGGAGTAGAACGGACAATCGATAATAATATTCAACAACGGTATACGATGAGTGAAAAAATAAATCCAGCAATGAAAAAAAATAATGAATTAAGTTCCTTCTCTGGTATGTTTCACGAGACTGGCGAATCAAGCGGTATTTTACAGAAACATTTCACTTTCACCTTCAAACTATATTTGCATTAGAAAGCACCTGTTATAAATCCAATCAAGGGATAGTGAACAGTCATTATGAAACCCTCTCAGGTATCTATAAAACGCTCCTATTTATCACCACTAGATCTATTGGAATGATTCCAAGGCAATGGATCGAAATCTATTCAGACAGCGGCGTTATACATTTCACTAGCATTCCAACCTTCCGACACATCCTCATGTTCAACTCGGTATTTCAAGAGTATATTTAAGTTGGAAATATTCCTTTCGTTCCAAAATTTTAGACAAATAGAATTACATTTCGTGCTAAATAAACAATATCTCACCAACCCAATTACCTATTTTACCAGAATATTAATCCTGTATAAGGAATAATGGTCAAATATTAGAATTATGCTCTGATTATTTTTCAAAAACAAATAATAAGATATTGCCCTACGATGACTGTCCATCAAGAGATCGATTTAATTGGTTGACAATTTGAAAAATATTAAAAAGATTTTAGGAAGTGTTGGGTTAAGTGCCATGAAATGCAAAGAATTTGTCTTTCGTCAAATTTTGTCGTATCCTTGTTATGCTGTAGTTAATTTTCACAATTAATGTTTAGGTAATTCGCTATAGGATAAATATGATTTCTTATCGATACTAAATAGTATTCGCGTATTCGCTCAAAAATCACAGTTTCGAATCATCTCATAGTAGAAATAGATAAATCTCCAAGAATTCATTCGATGGATTACACCCGCTCTAAACTAACTCATTGTGGAAATTTCATCAGCTATTTAAGATGTTTATGAAAACAAACGCTGAGATAAGCTTCGTAACGAGAGATGGTGGAGTGCATTCCTCCGCCATCTTTTTGTATTCACCAAAGTAAACATCCCGCTGATTAAGATAAGGTATCTCATTTAAGAAAGGATTGCCCCACAGCTCGTTAATTTTCGCGGTCTCATTTAATGAGCGTCAACCGAATCAAGGGTCTCGCCGCAGGAACATGAAATAGGTCACTGGAAATTCAAGGAAATGTGAACAAAGAAGAGAATACACCGATTCGACAAGTCTTCTAAGTGTATTTTTTACGTACACTAATTTGTAAACCGAAAAAGAGCAGAATTATGGCATTTTATAAAAATATTTGAAAGACTTGTAGTACAAAAATACGTATAAATTATATCATGACATCCATATAATGCAGGAATATAATGCCTTTAAACAAATTTTTTCGTAACTACTGTGACATTACAGATCGGTTGACTACATCATACAAATTGGATTGTTTCACGTGATATATTATTCTGATTCACTTCTTTTCGCCAATGAGATGGAAAGTCCGACTCCAAAACCCTATCATTGTTTCATAGATTCATTTACGACACATCCACAAACCAAGTGAATATAATTAGAGAAAATTTTATATATGATATTATAATTATGAAATGTGATAATTATATGATTATTTATGATGTATGATAAATGTAAGAATGAATCCTCGTAGAGAAGAAAAATAAGGTTTTGAGCGAGTCCTGAAATAATTTCTTTTAATTATTTTTCATAAATAAGATACTGTAATAAGGATGATATGTTATATATATATATATATATATATATATATATATATATATATATATATATATATATATATATATATTTCCATATCAAACAAAGGCAGACGATTTGCGATATACAGTAGAGATGAAAAAGGTGAAGGATAGCAGTGCGAAAATAGTACGATTATCAAGTATTGTATAAGGCTATAAGATTTAAAGACGTTTTAAAAATAAACGTAATAAAGCTTAAACCGAGCTATTCCCATTGATAGACGAAATATGCTATTTTTTTTATACAAAACGCTATCTATCATGAAAACAATTTCCAGTTCACCTTGAACTTGAAAGAACTCCGTTTCATTATTTGTTTGTTAATTGTTATCATTCAAAACTGTTTCAATAGAATCAGGCGTCCTCTATAATTTCTAAGAAAAGAGCAACGAGGAAGTGAAAGAAAAAAAAGGAAACTCGGTTACGTTCAACGTATCGGAGGCATTTCGTAACTTGTTCGGATTTGACATAATTCTCAGGGTCAGTGAAAGGAAAAAGTAGAACGAGGAAAGAAGGGGATGGAGTGTGGTAATACGAAGGAAAACATATGTTTTCGGGAATCGAAGAAAAGAAAAATAAACAGGAAGAATGATAGGGTGAAGAAAAACATTTACGTTGCTCCGTTTACCCAAAGCTTATTCTCGTCCTTCAAACGAATTTTGCTGTGAATTAAAACCTTGAGCATAAGAGTGGATCATCACCAAGCACCTGCATTCCATCGTATACAGAACTGATTCATGCCAACATATGACCAAAAGCTTGAATAAAAGAGCTCTTCAATATTCTTATCGTCTTGTGTTATCTTTTCATCGAAATATGAAGCATAAAATATTAAACAAGGATCCTAGCTCATTGCCATTTTTTAAAAATGGCTTTCTCAAAAGATTTTTTCAAGTGTTCTGTGAGAGTCTCAGTTGTTCACCAAACGGTTCCATTGTCGCATAATTAAAAATTCATCTAAAATCATTCTACGCTCCGTTGGCTTCATCATTTCTTTCAACATTAAACTCTGAATGTCTCTTAATATGTTAAAATAATGTTAGATTTTAATGCAAAACACAATCTTGGAGGAACGAACAAATAAATGCATTTAGATAAGGATGGTCTAATCAAGCAGCGATATTTTAGGTTCGATTTACTGAATAATGATCTGAGAAACATCAAGAGTAACCTTATTCTATAATTCTTTAGTTAATGCGTCTACAAATCTTTCTCAGTGTTGATTCTTATAGTCTCAGCGCAGCTAAATAAATGGCGGATAGCGAATTACTGGTTCGTTTAAAACAATATCAATAGTTCAAACATTATATTATTACGTGTATTACAATACAATATAAGAGCTTTTGCATATTTTACTACTGAAGTAGTCCTAGGAAGAACATAACCTCCACAAATTAAAATAATTACATCATCAAACATAATTAGATTCACACTACATACTTTTCAATGGCCTCATTTAAAACTAGATTTTTCAAATTTTACTCTAAATGTGACTGAAGATTGAGACAAAATATTAAGGTTTTCATCAAATTTTACTTTACGAAATTCGTATCCAAAACATGCCAACCAAAGAGTAATTCTAATTAGTACAGGATATATATATTCTCTCGTCCTCTGTGCCGATTTATCCTTCCATCGTGTGTGTAATGGATAGCTCAATCAATCACTCTCCAGCGATTCCCTTTTACAAATCACCGCTCGGATAACAGCTGACAGACGAGATTTAAAAGGTCTCGCATTTGCACCTCCATTCCAACACTATCCTCTTTCACAAATCTTCATTAAGAGGTCAAACACAAACAACGAAACGTCCACTTACCACATCCACTGCACTGATTAAAAGATATCACACAAATTGTATGATTTTAGATGGAATTCATAAGGTTAACGATAATTTTTTTAATTCCCACGGAAAATGGATTTGGAAAAAAAATATTTATTCTACCTTTTTTCAAGTCCTTTCTTCCCTGCGATTTATCATCGGCGTATTCTTGCGCAATACATTTACCTAGTTCCTTATAATTTTTATTTTTTAGCTACAGAGGTGGACTTAGTTGAATACAATAAAAATTTCACTTTATAGAGGATTAAGAATTGCGAGGTTAGAATGCAATTAGTGAAATCTATGTATGACCAAGAAAAAGAGGCAATTGTAAGTGAATACAAAATGGAGGTCTGTCTGAGTGAATTTTAATTAGTTTCGAATCTTTGGACTGTTTCCAACGCCAAATACTTTATTAAAGAAATGTAGGGGTTTCATCTGTAAGATATTTGTTGAACAAATGAGATGCACTTTGGATTTTTTCTTCAAAATTGTATAGTTATCCCAATTGCTTAATTTGTAATGTATTTAATCCAAAGTTTAACTCTAATATCTATGGAAACCCTAATTTACAGGAATTTAGGATCCATGTTTTTAAATTATAATAACGCCAAAAATGTGACGAATCTTAACTCCGAATAATCGCGAATCAGCGTTTAACTTCTTCGTGAGAATCCCATTTTATAGTGTCGCATGATATTCACCATAGGTTTCAAGATCACTCATTTTGGAATCTCGCGGGAGCATTTGGCGCTCTTTTCTCAAGAGGAGGAACGTTCTGCCTTCATATTGATCCATTACACCCATCCCTCGAACGATTCCTCAGAAACTACCCCCGCACGCACTCCCTCAAAAATCAACCTCCATCATCGCAGAAAGTGACTCTAGCGGGAATTCCGTGAATCGACCGGTGAAGGCCACGTGATTTGATTTACCGTTTCTCTTCGTGAATATTACTCGAAGGAGAGTGAATTTTAAACCTTTCCTTTTTTTCATTTCGCCCGCATTGGAATTTTGCCCCAAATGAAGGTCGTTCACACCACTTACATTATCCGATCTTCTTGATTATCAGGTGTGGATACAAAGCCAATGATCACACATTCGAATTTCTTTTGAAATCAAAGAATTTTAGTCAATATTCTGCATCATCGAAAAAATCTAAATGCTGTAGATTTCGCTGGAAAGTTCAAAATATTATTTACCTCTATACAAAATTTGCAACGCCGAAATTTAGAAAGAGCAAAGAATTAGTCACGAAAAACTGAAGTACTTATTTGATTCTCCATTCTCCGTAAATTGACGAACTATGTCGAAATTATAAATGATCACGTAGTATCTATAATTCACTATTTATGGCGCTCGATCGAGTTAAACCTCTACATATTGATAAATCAAGCAATGAACCATCAGGATTCGTAATCGATCTGTGGAGATTAATTTGGAATCGCTTGACCCAATTTCAAATTCGTCCTCGCGAATATATTCGCATGCGAAATATTAGAGTTAATATCAATTCAAGATTAAAATCTTCCAAAAAGGGAAACAATAACCCGAGATCGTTTTTATTCGTTACAACTTTATTCTTGGAATAGAATGAAATCAAAATGAATATCTTCAAGAAATAGGGAAGAATAAAATCCTATTTTGAGGGTGATTAAAGGTATAATCGGCTATTGGATTGGCATTAGAGCTAATCACATTTGCCTCGTTGATCTTGAGAGCAATTAGTAGATGGGTTCTGTGGTTTCAAGAGCCTGTTGACAATCGAGGGCGTTCTGGAGGTCATTTAAAGGTTATCGATCTCCCGATATGAGCAAAGGAATCCCTCGGGACCTCACATTCCACAAAAGGATTCCACGCCAAATATTCCTTAATAATCGATTTTCACCGAATTAATTATACACTCATCGTATATTTCCCCGAATATCATATCCGATGGACTCCTTGAAAGCGAATCCTTATCTGCAGAGGGCGAACCTCAACATGGTCGGTGGGTTAACGAATTAATGTTTAGTATGAAAAGTGCCGGTTTTACTGACGGTATAATTCACGCATCATTTGCCAACGAGGTTTTTTTGATGTCCAGTTCGTGACCATAGGATAAGAGAGTTCATCCACCGAAATTGCTGTAATTTGAAATCCCATCGAAGGATAAATAAGACCTCCGTTGTCTCCATTCAAGTGATGGACATTCCCTCATCTCAAAAGAGCACTCGAGAGGTGATTGAGCTGTGTCGAAATTTTACGACTCACGGCAGGTGGTTAAAAGATCAAACCACAGAAGGATAAAGCAAACAAAGAAGAAAGATTATTGTATATTGTTTAACTCGTAATATTAATTCAAATTATTTTTAATGATCATGTTCATTCCAAACGGTACATCGACTATGAAAATGTAGCCTATAAACTTCACCAGTCATATAGCGCTCCTGATCATAAACCTATTTTATTTGGCATCATATACACGAATCAATAACTCTCTTCACATCCAAATTAGGAAAAGCGAAAGTAGACTAGTCTACCAAGTACTTATTAATACGAAAAGTTTATATATATAACTATTTTTCTCAGACCTTTAGGGGAAAGATTAACTGCAGAGTTTAACTATATTAAACCTTGATAAAGCGTAACTATTAACTGTCATATATGATAAAGCAGCAATTACATTAAAAATTGTGTTAGATTAAGACTACGAAAGGAAAGTCTTCGATTAATCTGTAATGTTCAATAACCATCGAGTAAATTTGTACTGGATTGATTCCTAAGGATCTAAATTCATAATTTGTAATTTTCATGTCAAATTACTGTACAGAGATAATCTTAAATTAATCATAAAGTTAAGGCGAAAGGCAAGTCACTGATCATTCTAAGGATATTACCCTGCATTTAGTCACAGATATAATGCAGAGGATCAATTTTAGATTATATTTTCTTTGATAAAACTTTTATTCTCCTCTAATATCGAGCATTTTCACCGGTTGATAGAGTATATCTTGGTCTATTTCCAAATTATTTCAAACGCAGCCAAAATGAAATAGGGCTTTCCACCATTTTATTTCAGGGAAAGAAAGGAATAGCAGAAGGGATAAAAAAGAGGTAACCAGGAAATACAGGAGCGATAAATTGAGCTTTCGGAATAGAAGGGATTTTGTCCGATCGTATTGGCGAGGTAACGTAAAAGAATGGAGTTTTGAGACACACGAAACAATCTCGGCTGTCTCTTCCCATAAAACAATCGAGACAATAGCATAGAAACGGCTAGAAGACACGGAAATATCCTCAGCTGAATACTCTGGATTGAGTGGGGAAGTCTCATTCATGAGCCAGGATAGGGGCGTAAACTTTATGATCCAGAAAGGAATGATATCAATTATCATTGATCACTGGAATGTAAAACGCTGGCAATGAAAGGAAAACGTGTACATGAAAGCATCTTTGATCCAGTTTACCCATCGCGAAGCATTGCCTTGTTAACGATGAACTTCTGTCTAGGCCTTAATAGCAAATTAAGATGCTCCATCGACATTAAACATTCTATCTTTCATTGGGCGATTCAAAAACCCTCTGGCTATATTTATTCAAATTCGCGCCCATCATGAGTCGGTTCATGCCATTTCACATGTGCTACTGTACGACAAGATTCTTTACGAAAAGCATTCTTCAACGTAACCCTGAATCCAAATTTATATTAAAATATGCTATATTACATTGTGAAGGTGGTAAATAAATTGATTTATACGAAACAAATCTGAAAATCAGAGGAGTAGTAATGGCGATTGAATATATTCATATACATCCTTTCTTCTTTAAAACAAACATCCAGCGGAATTTTTTAGTATCCTGGGAGGCGAGATATATGTAATTTTGATACTTTTCCTCACTAAGAAGCGATAAGGGCAAATATAACTTCGTATCTGAATGTTTGAGGCTGAATTTAAAAACGTGCGATATCCACATTCTCGTATAATCGCGTGACAATACACATTTTGCTCATAGACTTAGCGTAAAATCATCGTTCAACCTTATAAATTAACTACAACAGAATTTCGAACATATTATTCTCAATTTCATTCTGCTGATCCAACTTATGTATGGTTCGTGTAATTATGTCATCTCTGAAAATTTTCTATAAAATTAGTAAATATAAAGTAATATATAGCAAATAATATAGGCTTGTACCTATAAATTTAAATGTAATGCCATTACTGACGCGAAATTTTTGATAGAAGTGAAAATTATATGAAGATATTAAATGTCTTTATATTAAAATTTAGTTGACAAGTGAATTATAGCGCAAGTAAAGAATCAACAATAGTAATATTTGCATTCTAGAGTGTAACAAGTTACATTGCGAATGGCAAAAGCAATAAACATTTCTGTTGATCACTTTAGTTGACTACTGTAATGCATTTGTTAGCGTCCGATTGTGTTCCCAAATGAAGAGATACCGATAGAGGGCGTAAAACTCAATGCGATTTTAGTTGCCTATTCGAGCACTTTCAAAGAGCGAAATTCGTTTCTTCCGAAAAGTCAAAGGTCACTTTGGCTAAAAATCGATAATAGTCCGGATCGAGCCATTTCTCGCTTTCTTTGCGAACGTTTAATGAAAATTTTTTGCGGAGAGTGATTTGTACTGCCAACGAATTCAGCCGAAAATAATTTTAGCACACACCCAAATACCCTCAATCTTATCTCTTCTATCTGTAATTACTTTTTGTTCATATTTACCATTTTGTCGATATTTCCGCTCAGCGTTCTCTCATTTTATTGATGTATTGTTTGACACTTCATCTTCTACGCCGATATGCTTTATTTTTCTTCAATAGCTATGCAACGCTATCATACATTTCATAATTATCGTTGTGAAGATATGAGGCTATTTTGAGTTTTTGCACCAAAAAAATACTTTCTGAACTAATAAACATTGAAACATAGACCAATTTTATTAAATGGAATGATGTGCTCACAGTATAAAATGCTAATTTTGCAGAATGTTAATCTTAGTAAAATGTTTTCTATTTCGATATAACTAAAGGTGATGCACGAAAAGGAGGAATAAATTAAAATTCAAAATATTCTCCAGAAAATGACGAATATTCTCTTCGCACGAAGGGAAGGCTGCCCTACACCAACTTTTGCTCATTCTGAACCAAATTAAGAAGACAAGGAATGCGAAAAGTAAAACTTCCGTTTGTTTAAAAAGAATTATAAGACATTAACCGAATTTGGAAATTGAAAGTTAATTAATAAAGAAAGAGAAAAGCAATTGTATTTATAAAAATATTTCTTCATTCGATAGCGAATGACGTTATGAAGGCGTGACCTCCGATAAGTACTTCCCCTAACGTGTTTATATATAGTTCTTTGCTTCGAGTCATAAAATCCCTGCTAAAGAAGAATCTCAGCGCATCTCAAGGCGCATCGTCAAACCCTTAATCCTTATTGGTCCTTAATATGCGTCTGATTGTCAATTTGAATCGGTTACGCAATGTCAGAATTACCCTCGATTCGGATGTAGGTCAAGCGTCTGGAAGAATGACAACCGAAAAATGATTCATGAAGAAAAGTTAAGCGGAAATTTCGCATGATTTGGGGCGTTTAAGAGGTTGGAATTTGGGACGGGAAGAGATAACCTGCGATAACCTTGAGTATCATTTTGGACATCCGTAAAAAACTCTCGATTTTGGTTGACAAAACACGCAACGTCAAAAAGAACAGTTTCTAGGATCATGTTCCCAAAGATATCTTTATTCACAGAACATTCAAGCTTTCTTTAAGTTTCAGAAAGATTTCACACGCTATTGCTGGCCGAGATGAATTACCTTCTTCATACGATACGAAACCGCTACTACTATATTTTAGTAAAAATTCTAATATAGAATATATTGGCATACGTTCAATACATCTCTCACAGTTTTACTTTAATTGAATTTCCAAACATTAAAATAAATGTATTTTATATCTTAATTTTCTATAATATTTTTAATACTCGAAAACCGTAAAACACGTAAGCGATTCGTTATTTATGGATATTTATCCAAGTATCTCCTGATCCAAAATGATACAATGGCCTTGAGAATATCTAAGCTAAAAATCTGCCATCCTTTAAGTAGTAGGTTAAAAAGAAATTGCACTGATTCACCTTATTTATCCTAATTGAACGTTGTCACAGTTATTTTTTCGAATCAATTCATATAATATGCACATTCATTGACGATCGTTGTGTAATAATATGGTTGAATAATTAATATGACGATATTCTTATGAAGGAACAATCAATGATATATTTTATTATGAAGGAATCATAATGTCCACGTGGAGAAACTGAAATGCGGAAACTTCTGAAGATATGAAAAGAAAGAATGTTCTCGCAACGTAACCACGAGAGTTAACCGCACTTCCTTCTATGAGTCAATCCTAAATTTAAGTAAATGCAGATAAGTTATCAGCTGGCACATTATTTCGGTTACTGAAACACCACAAAAGAATACCGCTTTAATCAAAATAAATTACTTTGATGTTAAGGAATTTAATTGAACATTTATAAAGAATTGAATCGTCATGCTTGAAAACGTAATTGATAGACCAATTTATTCTTCGATTCCCCTTAAATTCTCAGGTATAATTACTTTCGAATTTTTCCAGTTTCTGATACCCCTTATGCTCAGTCGTATGTTTCGATTAAGAATACAATGATAATATGTTAATAATGATAAACAATGATCTAAAATAATAAAATAATAAATAAGGAAGGCGTTGCAATTTTCTCTTTCATTGAAAGAGAGAGAAACCATTTTATACCATATAGGTCAAAGAGAAATTATATGTTTATATTTATAATAAAATGTTTTATATACTTATATTAATATACTTTTACTTTGATTTTAATCTTAAATATATAGAGCCATTTAGCATTATTTTTTATTAGTTGAGATGTATATGCAGCAGGAATGAAAGGTAAATGATAGGAAAGAAATGAAATTGATCGTAGAAGGTGAAATAGGAAATGGAGAAACTGTTTCGATACATCGCAACAAGTATGGCCCAAAGTTAAAGGATTATATGAAAAGTAAATGTAAACAATAAAATAAGACGAAGAACCCGTAAAGTGCAGGAAATTTAATTGACTTACTGTGAGTGATATTTAAAATGTTTCAAAAAATAGAGGAAACATATAAAAGAAATTTATTTTGAGAGAAAAGAGCATTTTTTATGATTAAAAGCAAAAGAATAGGAAAAAGTGTTTATGAGATTATACTTTTCTCATATGATACACTAAGTCTAAAATATTCTGAAATATCATAAAAAATAATGATTTTATTCAAAAACAATATATTTTGGAAAGAGCCTATTAATCCAGAGAGCTTCCAGCTCGAAAAGAATTCTAAGTTTCTTTTTTCTTCTTTTTCGATTTGGAGCAAATTCATCGGATGAATTTAAATATTAAAATATTCCATCGGAAATTAATCGTTTTAAGATCCAAGAGAGCTTTCAATTATAAAGACCTGTTCTCACTTAAAATTCTGTGTTAATAATTGTAACCAACTTCGCCTTCACCCAGATATACATTGGCCATTTTAACTTGATTTAATGCTAAATATGATTGGATAAAATGTCTATTGAATGACCATGTCCCGAATTCCACATCAAAAGCTCGGTGATCTAAATTAAGAACAATATAAACAGAAAGGTAAATGTATATTGAAAATGTGTTAAGAATTATGAATGTATTCGTAAAATGGATGCATATATAATACATCATAACGAAGGCTTGAATAAAATAATAATTAAAATATGAAAGAAGAAAAGGTAAAAATACATCCAAAGTTAGATAACCTTAACAGGACGTATAAGTCTTTGCCATATAGCTGTGTGCAAACCTTATCGATCAACAGCTTGTTAGAATGCGTTGCGTAAAATCCATTGGCATAAAATACACTTAGCAGATCTATTCAAATTATATTACTTCCAATCCTAAATAACCCCTAAAAGTCTTTCATTTCATAAAATCTTGACCTGTAGAAGGACTCGTGATGAATATCACCCATCTATCGGAATGAATCAATTACCCTTTGGAGGGGACAATCAAGTGAAAAAAGGGAAGTAAATTGCTTCTAAGCGTAAACATGATTGAGATGAATTGTAACGAGGCCGTTAAAGAGGGAACCTCGTGAAGGTGAAAGTCGTGGATCATAAAATCGACTCATTATAATACAAACGTGTGGAGGGAGCTAATTTGTATAATCACCAGCTATACTATTCACTGGAGTGTAGCTTGTAAAATGAAAATAACACGCCAAGGCAAAAAATAAATTAGCCAGTTCACCTTAAATTCGAAGGAATGGAATGCAAATTAAATCGAGTATACCTCTGCATAATGCGGTTAATCTAATCTTCTGTGAGAAATTGGAAGCGTGAACACGAGCCTAAAATTACTGTTTACTTTCTTTCTTAACCTATAATGCACGATAACTTCTACTCAACGAAATTTTCAGACCATCGTTTGAAACAACAAAACTATTTTCGTTGCTCTCTTTCCAATAGATATATACGATCACATTCAAGAAAGAATTTCCTGCAATAACCAGCATCTTCTCTGAACTAGTTTACGCATGATCACTTGATATATTTAAAGTATTAACTAACTATCTTCTATAAATATCATAATAATTTATATGTTTCAAAAATTAAGAAGTAGTGAAACTACATTTGAATATATAACACAATATATCAACGAATAAAAAAATGTTACTGCAAAAATTATTTTTCAGGTAACCGTTTGTTATGACGTTCGTTTTTAATTCAGGGTTAAATTGACAGTTTATTGCTAATAAGAAATTATTGAATCGATGTCTATGTAATTTAGCGGTAATATAATCTAATCGAATCGATATATGTAATTTAGCTACTTTCCAAATATCTCAACCACAATATTATTTTCAGAATTTCTAGTAGCAAATATCAACGAAAAAAATAAATTTTCAAAAAATATAAATAATTCCTCCTCAAAATATATTCAACACTGGTGTAACATCCACCAACTTTCGATGAATCTCCGAGAGGTATTCGTTCTCAACAGGTTGATGATCAAATTCGATATTTCTCCCTTGTTTTTTCACCCCCTCGAGAGTAATTCAGCACATCGGACTGAAGTGCATTCTCTTAAATGGTTACCTGACAACTATTATGAATATAGAGTAATTAAAAAGTAAATTCACGATATATAAAACAATTGTGCCATGTACCGACTAAAGCAAAGAAGAAACGAAAGTTTTCTATCATAAACTTCGCATGATGATATCTTTGGAAGCATTATACTTCATTTCTAATATCCATCGGAGCATATAGCAAATTAAATTTTTACTAATAATATGACGAGGACATCTTAACTGTTTACCATCAGATAGAAGGCATATGAACATCGAATTGACCAGTTATTTCCAATATGAAATAACCAAATTTAGGAGAATGGGGGATAATACGTAATATGGTATGTTATTTACTACAAGAAAAAGATTTCTATTCATAGATGAGCACTGTAGAACAAGTAATTGATATGGGACTTGATCTTCCTGACACAGACAAGAGCACATCAATAAACCGTAATTATGGGCTGTTATTGGGTCCAGAATTATGTAAGATATCTCCACGACCGTTTGCAAGGTCTACATTTCAAGTATCGCAGGAGCGCGAAGATGTTTAACCTACGCGGTGACAAGTACCAGCCAAATTAGTCTCATTCACGCATCCTCGTTGCAGAGCATTAGCACCACCAAATGGGATTACAGAATGAGGACGTCATTCGAAAGAAAAAGTGTCGAGGAATTCGCTAAGTATCGCGAATGTACGTTGTAAATAATTCATATCATAGAACGTCCTTCGAACAGATCTGTTGAGTAAAGCGATCTGTCCCGATCATACCGATAAGTACCTGTTTTTTTAAAGAGTGTGAAAATACACGAAGAAATATAATATTCACATCATTTCTTAATTTGATCACATCTCGAATCAATGAAAACGAAAAATATCGGATCTGCAAAGATTTCATTACGGTTATCACTTTTGAAAATAAAAGGTCAATGAAAAAAGAATTATTATGAAGGCGTAATATAAAAAATATGCAAGTAAAATTATTACTTATTCCTAGAACATTTTTTCGAGAAATGGGCAAAGTTCTTAGTAACAAGACATCTCTTCTAATGAAGATACTTTAATTGCCGAAAGATTATATCTTAGCTAATAAGCTCTTGAGATTTATTTCATGATTTATTTACACGTAGAATCGTTGGAAATATTTCCTATAAAAGATCACTGATCGAATGTAAATATGTAACATATGGCCGAGATTTAAAAACTACGAAGTTAGAAGGCCCTTCGTGGAGTAGAAGCCTTTCAGAGGTGCTCATCTGGTCGCAACACTATGGAAATGTATTTAACCTTGAGGATATAAACGTGATAGAGTGATTATCGAAGAAGCAGGGACTTGGATCTGATCTTATGAAAAACTTTAGCTGATAAAAATCTACCATCATCTCGGGAAAATGTGAAAGAAAACGTCTTTCAAAATCAACGAAGACATCACCGGTAATTACTGCTGAGTAGAAAGTCGTATTTCCAGGACGTGTTACGACATCTTCTACTTGAAATATTCCAAAATGTTAAACCTACGGATGAAACGTGTTAATAAATTGCAGCATAATTCTCTAATCTATTAGGCGTAGACTAATAGGCGGCCAAAAATATAGATAGGTCGACACCCATGGAAACAAAGAAATTACCCGAGAGTTGGATCGTGAGTGAAGAATTGGAAACAAAGGAAAGCCGAAAGCGCGGATGTAATTTTGAGAGAGAACGTGGTGTGAGAGCAGAAGATTCATCTGTAGGCGCCCTCGGAATTTGCAGCAGAAAGATGGCAAAAAAGAGTCGTTGTTTTTAAGAGGCTATTTCCTTCTTTGCCTCAAGGAAGATATCTCTTCGGAAAGACCCCTCAATATCTTTCCTCTCCCATTTTCTACGCCATGAATTATTCAATGGATCTTTTCCCTCCAACACACCCACCAATTGCTGATAATTATGGAGCCAATTTCTTTTACTTCTTTGCTCACGATCGCCATCAAACTCTAGCGCCGTGGGCGATTTCCCTGAATCAATATTTCCCCATCTTATTAACGCTCTTAAAGCGTTTCCTTCGGCTAAAAGCGGAGTAAGTCATTCTTATGAACCCCGTTAAAGGAAACTAAAGGAAAAAGGTAAAACGGATGCGAAACAGGACAGATGTCCAACTTAAAAGACTGGTTGATTAGGAAAGTAATTTTTATGATTCAAAGATACTGTATAGAACCGTTTGATCGAATGAAATCGTTCCTTTTCCTTTTTAGAACTATAAATAAAAGGCCCGTACTGATTTGTAGAGGCTGGACGTGAAATTAATCATTTCCAATGGAAAGAGAATAAATAAAGGAAAATACATGGTAAGACTTTTGCATTCATTATGTAATACAATACTCCATTACTTCTTTCCACATGTTACCAACAGGGACAATATTCAATCCTCATCTATTCATGTCCCACGTAGCTATTAATTTTTAAAATTATTAAAAAATCTAAAAAGGCTATATTCATATAAGCCAGTTAATTACATGACTGAATTAAAAGTTATAAATTCAAAAGAAAACTATAAACTGGAATTACACTATATGATGCAACGTATTACATTATATGATTCAACCTTAGGTATATATATATATGTATAATTATAATTTTTCGCATGTTTCCAAATTTAAGATTAATACATCTTCTATAAGGAAGCACTCATCCATTCCAATAACCTTCATAACTTCCTCAAATGTATTTATCAATTACGAGTTGCGACCTTAAGAAACCACAGGAAGAGTTCAGGCGTAATTTTGCTTGAAAGTAAACAGGATATTCGTTTATGAGAATCGCAACGCTGAGTGAATTCCAATCCACTTACAAATGCATGGGATATAAATGTATCAAAAGCATCATTAGAAATAAAGCGTCTCGCAAACTTTTCAGTAACGCACGATGGTTTCAAATTGACACGCTTACTCAAATAGAATGTACACAACTCCACCTATCTGCACTTGGCAGTAACTGGTTCCCAATGGGCGCCTTATTCTAATTTCGGAAACGTGTTTGAACTCCTTCTTAACCATTCAATTACGCACTGAAATAAGGTTATATATGAAAATATCGAACTACAAGATGTAGGTGGTAATGAGCGACCAAATTACACACTTGAGTAATAGTCTTTTTTGTGCAGGAAAAGATTGATTGATTTAATTAATTTATGGAATTGATATAAAAAGGCCAATCCTTCAACCAAACAATAACATTTTAATGAAATCTATACCCTTTTGATGGTAAAAGTTTCCTTCATAAATCTTCTACGGTGTCTCCGTTAACAGTTATCGCGGCTGAACTCAATTTCTCCCTTCAAACCAATAAAATTGGACCTCCGCAAACACCAAATCCTTACCACATAATTAACTTCAAATTGATTTCATTAGTCTTCTAAATTAATTCGCCTTAATCTCGTGCACACAACCGCTCAAACCTTACAGCTTCGTTCTAACCTAATAACCTATATAGTCATCCAACCACTGACCGAAATCTTTTATTTTTACTGGGATTTGCTGGAAATCAGAGACACTGCACTTAAATAAGATAAATCTATCTTCAAAATTCGATTGAGAATCCTTATTGAACAAGTTACCGAAGCAAGCTGTATAATAATGATCGTTCAATACCTTTATTTTCGATTATTAGTTTAAAATGTGCTAATTCAGCCAATCCGCAAAGGATTGTAGTAAGTATATGTTGTATGTATAATGAATTTAGTAAGTATAAATGTACTAAGTACAAATAGCAGGTCACAAAAATCTTATCGATAGATCTTTATAAACGAATTACCTTCTTCTCCAAAATCTGTATTTCAAGAAAATGTTGACAATAAGATTAAAATAATGAAAATTATGCATACTGATAATTCCATGTATCTCACCTAATATGTTTATAATTTTCAATTCTTTTTAAAATGTATTCACAAATGCGAACGTTTTATATCGTGACACTCATGTCATCTGCTTATAGTATACATCCCTTTCCAACTTACTGATAAGTTCTCCAGCAAACCACACATTTACTCCACAATTCTACATCCACTAATCCCATTAACAACCCCCTCATAAATCCCATCTCAGGATTCTCTTACCAAAAGAAGATTCGCAAGAGATGGCATAGTGCTTCGCTAGCCTATTTGTGGGAAGCGAACCGCTCAGCTGACAGTTCCGCTGTATTCTTATTACTAAAGGGAGAGGAATAAGGAAAATATTTAAGAATTACGCGCTGTAAACAACTGTGTCAACATACCCATGTCAACAACCATATTGTATTGTAGTCAATTGTAGTCGTTGTAATGTAGTATGCGAGGTAGAAATGGTGGTCTTTGAACTCGTAAATTAAGAAAATTTTAAAGCGGTGTAAGCACGCAATGACACATGATGAGTTGAGATTGAAGCTTGTCCTATTGTTTCAAATTCTTTCTGTAGCATACTCTGCTACACCATATTTGCACTATCATCAGGGAGTTACCCCCGTAATATAGAGCTGCGAAATGGGAAAATTGAATTCACTCAATGCTCACCAATAACAATGAATCAATTTTTATCATACTACATAACAATAAACATATAATAATAAATTATTCAAATATCAATGTAAATAAAATTTAATTTTTAAAAATTATTTCTTATTTCCCTTATTTCTCTACCAATGAATGTTCGATTTATTTGAAGATCTATTACCATTTCCTACAATGTTGAGTTATTCTGATGGATCTGAAATATGTATTTCTTGAAAACTTTTAAAATACACTTATTTTACGATCACAATGTAAATCATTCATCCCCTAATCTTTAAATATAAAATTTCTCATACTCTTAATCGACCGTTTGGCGAAATTAATTTTCAGTCGAAAACAGATGAAGAAAGAGTGGTAGACTACGTTAAACAAGAAAATGAGTCAAAGTTTTGGCGGGAAATGAACTAACAAGTTGCCAAGGCAAACTGATAAACGGCACAAATAGAGTAAGACTTGAGATCGAAAACAGATTAACCAAGATTTTTCTGGTTATTGATGGTGAATGAAGAAACCGGGGTAGCATTGTTACGTCATCCAAAATTT
Source organism: Pantala flavescens (assembly GCA_020796165.1). Classification (NCBI taxonomy): domain Eukaryota; kingdom Metazoa; phylum Arthropoda; class Insecta; order Odonata; family Libellulidae; genus Pantala; species Pantala flavescens. The sequence goes on from CM036882.1 coordinate 21,860,655, forward strand.
ATGCGTTGGACGCATAATCGATAATTAGGAGGGGTGATGGACTTTCTCATAAATGAAGGTTTCTGTTTAAAAGAAGAAAAAATAAAACTTATGACATCATTGAAAGTGCAATTTGCATCTAGTGCCCACAAATAGCTCAGCCGCTAATATATTTAATCGATCAAAATAGATGACGATTTTTATTAAGGGAGAGTAAAATAGAAATTGTAATATTGCTGCCAAGACTGAAGATAAAAGTTTGCTGAACCATTACTTTGTAGAATATATCTATAAGGAAATATCAATTTGTGCAATATTATGTCCGATTAAAGACGCGACTATGAATAGAATAGCTGTAAGCGATAAATAGATAAGTATCCAGCATAAAATTAGAAGAGGGAATAGAAAATGATAAGCCATAGCATCTCAACTTTGATCCAAGCTGTATGTCACAGTTCATTATTTTCTCCCAATGACCTAATTTCACTGATCTATGAAATGACCTCTTAGTTGGAGAAGAAATATTATGCGAAGATCAAAATGCCGTTAAATGGGTTCAATACCTTCGAACGGAAGATTTGGGGGTCATAAAATAAATTCTTATACAGATTAGCAACGAAAAAACGAAGATTTTAATTACATAACTATGTTCATAAATGATAGAGGTATAAACAAATTGAGACAAATTATAGTTAAATTATACATTTAACATTTTCTTCGTATCATTTCCTTGGGTCGTTCAAACCAAAATACTCTCCAAGAAAAGGGACATAGATAACATGTAACGGGACCGGGACTCGAAGCTAGATCTTGTTATTTACCTTTAGATATATCCGACATAGTATCGTTTTACGTGAAATTTTCATTTTTTTAATTTGAAGTTGTGTACCTACTACTTTGAAGCAATCATGGTCGCCTTTTTGTTTACCGAATCGAATTGTCATTATACTGAGCGAGAAGGAAGAGCTAATGATAAAATAGAAAATTACTGTCAAAAATTTTCTTTAATTTTATGAATATAGTGAAATAATGCGACTGATGAAATGTCGATGTGCTTTAAAGTCATTTCCCGAGTATCCTTGATAAGGGAAGGGTAGACGATTATTTCTCAAGAAAGCTTCTGATTACGAAACAGAGAATAAGTTGTGAAACGGCTCGCACCAGCGATTCCGATTCTTATTCGGAAAGTCCATGCGAACTCAACGGATACCGAATTCAGATTGAATTTTAAGGAATTATTAAAATAAAAATCACCGACTTCGTCGAAAATTAGAGCGCAGTGTATATAATTGTTTTATATCAAAATAAGTACCCTTGAAGATCATTGGAATATATATTAGAATAAATTATTAAAATTTGAACAGAAGTGTCTCAATGAGATGAAAAACATAATTTATCCCGTTCTTTCTTCGGTCCGTGGGCCATTTACCCGTGGGAAATTGTTAGAATCTCTCCACAATTGGCTGTCCGCTCGCCCATTTCGTATTCATTTCAGTAATTTTGGTTTTGATTGATTCCTGATCAAACTGAAGGTGTATAATTGGCTTTCGAAATTTTTTCGCGTTGTGTAATGTAATATTACGATTATCAATGAAGAATATATATGATGCAATTAATTATTTACTCAATTGTGTTTAAATTGCTTCATTATGGCAAATTTTTACGGTAAATATTCATGGTAATGCAGTTATGTATAAGAATCATTATCGTGTTTCCATACTATGAATCTTTAGTGGAATTTAGTATACGACCAAAACTTGGTATATAGAAATTATTGGTTTTTCTAAAAATTTAAATAAATCGAATTTTATATCGAAAAAATAATTTTCCCCATCACCCAAAACACTTTTGCTATGCTATTACCATATTGAAATCAATTGTTCATAACGACTATAAAAGATTGCAGAATCTATGGAAAAATGATTGTTAAAGATGAGAGGCTATATTTTATCCTGATCTTAGAAGATGAAGAACATTTACTTTCACTAGAAAAGGAAATCAAGAACATTTTTTCCTTCTTTTATGAAAGGAGAAATATAAATCCTATATTTTATAGAACGATTTCCATTGTATTCTGGAAAGGAAAGTCTTTGGTCGAGCAAAAACCGAGTGCAAAATGTCGAATCATCTGTTAGGAATCTCTAGCGATGCATTGGACAAAAACGGAGTTTGTGCAATCCAAAATCATTGTAGCCTCAAGCGTAAAATAATTGGGAAATTTGTGAAACTTTCCCGCAGAGATTAAAGCTGTAAAAGTGAAAACTATCTAGATGTTTTAGCCATACGAAATAAGTACAGGGAGAGAAGTGGCAAAAAAGCTCATTGAGCGCATTCTACCAACTCCTCTCCCGTGCGAAGGTTGTCGACCCTCCGGTCGATTCTCTCGTCTAGCATCCGAATAAAACAAGCGGATACCGATTTTCGAATGCGAAGGACTAATTATAGTCTTTCCATATACACTACATTAAATTAGAATTTAATGAATTGAAGTAGTGATTAAAGCACAACGGCGTAGATTCTCCACCTCGGATTAAAGATTAAAAGACACACAATTTTAAGAATTGATATTGGATCGAAAAGTGATTTCGTATATTTTAAGTGCTTTGATATCGAATGATAATGATTGATATTTGCCAAATGATTAATTGGATCCATTTAAATGATAGTTATCAAATTTTTCGTTTAAAAGATTCGGAGACAGTGAAGAAAATACTTAAGCTCTGACACTGTAAAAAATTCCAAATGCATCGAATTCGTTTCCTACGTAACGAACTCGTAAAATTTTACATTCATACGTAAAAGAAATTTTTGAGATTTAATAGAAGAGAGTAAATGCATCGTGTTCGTTTTATAAGTTGATAAAGGAACTGAGTAAAAGAAAAAAGATTGAGTGATATTGGACTCAAAATCGCTATGATACACAAATTCAATCGAAGATTAGAAATCAAATACAGCAGCTGACTATTGATTATGAGTTTCATCCAGTTCAGTTGATAAAACATAAATTATTAGCCATAACTATGTAGAAATTAGTTATGTCATCCGAAGACCATTTGTTGTTAAATAAATCAATCGGTGTACTTACTGATGCAGCATACGGCGAGGAGTCTCACCGATTGGTCTGGAGGTTCGCATTCGGGGAAGAATGGTTTGAGGGCGTAGACGCTGAAGGTGAGAGCCACAATAGCTTGCGAACACGGCCTTACGATCATGCATTCGATCCACAGCCTCACGAAGGCCAGGAAAGGACCAAAGGTTTCCATGATGTAGGCGTAATCGGCACCGCTCTTGGAGATGGCACATCCTAATTCTGCATAACAGTACGCGCCGGCCATGGAGAAGATACCGGAGCTGACCCATACCACGAGGGCCAAGTTGACGCTTCCGGTGTTCTTCAAGACTCCGGTGGGTGAGACAAATATTCCAGAACCGATGATGGAACCCACGATGACGGTGATTCCATTGAGGAGACTCATTTTCGCTTTGAGGCAAACGGCATCGTCACCTCCAGCACCCCCTTGAGGAACTTCCTCCACAGATCCATCTTTCTTCTTCTTCTTCTTGAGGGGTACCACGGAGTATTCACCTTTCTTCTCGACCATCTTTCTCTGTGATCCTGAGCGACTCCTGGTTGAGGTTTACTTTTCCTGCAGAAGGAGAGGCATTTATTGTCACTCGAACGACAGGTAACGGTCGAAAGTGGACCTATTTTTGGATGTTATTTCCACTCACACATTGCATTCGGGGTAAAGAAAGGTAAGGAAAAAGTGAGGGAATGTTAGAAGAAAGCTTGTTAGAATGCTAGAAAACCCTTTTCTGGTAGAATTGAAAACGACTTCCATAGATGAGTTACAAAATATTAGCTAATAAGAGGATCTGTCGCGTGAGGATGAGTTTTATACAACGGCACTGCATTGCACCTGTTGGCTTCATTAGTACCACACCCAAGTGCGGCAGCTTATGAATTTTTTAGAACACCGCTGTATCACTCAAACGAGAGTATTTCGTTCATTAACCGTACGTTTAATTCGAATATATACGAGTTATTAAACGTACTTCTTCTACATATTATGTGACATTAAAGTAAAGTAAAGGCAAGTAAATGTTCGCAATTTTTACTAATATATAAACTAAATTTTTGTATTTTAAATATAATCTATTGCATTTACGGCATATTAAATTGAAGTTCGTACTACAATATTCAACACAATATCAAATCATAACTCATCCAGAAGTATTTAATACTAGAATGCATTAAGACCATTTACATTATACTCGAATGAAAATAATTTGTATTTACATAAAGACCCTCTTTGATCCTTGATTTATTTATGTAAAAATATGAAAATCTGATTCTGAAATCAAAGGCGCAAAATTCGAAAAGCACTTGAGAGACGTGTGGAGTGAATAGGGAAATTATTATCATCGAAAGTAAACTGTGACAATTTCAATCGGAGGATGAAAGAGAGTGCTTCACAGAAATAAATCCATTTTACAATACGATATACTCAACTAAATCCAATTAGCTTTAATGTTTTCCTCAAACGCCGCTGAAACTGCAATATTATTGTCGAAGTGCCTTTTGCAGAAAACTTTTGAAAGTCATTAACTTTGCAAATAATATTTAATTTTAAAGAGATTCCCTAATTTTTCAATTTATCACCTTTATGATCTTTTTTAAAAAAATCATTGACCAACGAAAACTTGGATTTTTTAACCATACTTTATTCGTTGCATATAAACAACTTAAGAAATGAAAGAGTTTGAATTACACAAAAGATCTCGCATTGGGAAATGGAGTTTGCTTATGATAAGTATGATGGTTCTTAATATCGTCAGCACTAAAAAAAGCAAGCATATTCTAAAGAAAATAAGTGCTGAATTCAAATGACAAATGAAAGCATCAGCATATAAAGAGTAGATTATGAACATTCATCGAGCACTTTGATGAAAATAGAAAAGATTGTGATATTTATATTTTACCGTTAACAATCCAATTTTCACGTAAAAATAAAGAGATCTTTGAAGAAATTTTAAAAAATCAAATATCATTCTTTTTGTAAACGTTTGTAATTTTAGTTAACCTTTCCTTCAGAAAAATTACTTGAAAAAGAAAATAATTTTCAAATGGAACAAAACGTTTCTTAAGTATTTTTTTAGAATCGCATGTTAGTGGTGATTTTTACTTTTATTCCGGATTAATTCTTTTTATTCTCGCAATTTGTCAAAATAACTTACATATAATTCGAAATAAGTTCGAAATACCTTTTGGAACATTGAAATTCTTCATATACAAGATAAATATTTATAAGGAGATAAATTACGTTTTCCAATTCGTTCGTAAAACGTTTTTAGTCGATCGTGATTAACTTTCGTCTGAAACTAAACGTCCCTTTGATCGATACTATTTTTCAAGGTAACAATCCGTGGCAACCTTAAGACGACCTAATGATCCCTCAACAGCATCCCTGAGAGTGAGGGAAACGGTCCAGCAGATCTCAGGAGAAGGATACGCACCACGCGTACTCTCGCGAGGCACGTGGTTTTACCGGCAGATATCGCCCGATCGATTCCGATAACGAGAAACCGACAAGTTCCCTTGTGCACACACTCTCCAGATCAAACCGGAGATTAAAAAAGTGGTGAATCAGCGAAAGCTTCCGAATCTGAGATAAAAACACCGAAAGTCGTTACGAAAAGGGCTCAATGCACTGAAAGCATCCTTACCTTACCGCCCAAAATTACTCATGCACCACTAGAGCGCCCAACCAGGTAGGGAACGAAGGAAATGAAAGAGACTTGCCTGTCTTCTTCCCTTTCCGGTCTTCTCCGCTTCCTATCCCCTCTTTTGCAGAACTGCTAGAGCAACCACCGTTGTAACTTCCTTGGACCTACCACACCGAATGCCGATTACATACTGAACGCTGAGAACGCGGTTCCTATACTACACATTGGACTGACCCCACACCCCTTTCCCCTCCCCTACCCCCCCTCTTCATTCACCCCTTCGAACACGAACGCCATCCATATATTCCCCCTAGATGTTCGATGTCTCCTCAGCGATTCACTTTCCGCACGACTTCTCTGACGTCCCTCACTATCCTCTAATCGCGCCTTCCTCTTTACTACGGGTTAAATGTTTCCTCGTATTTATTTATCTTCCTCCTGCAAAAAGCGGTGGTGCAAGTCGCTGCATCCAGCGGCGAAACACAGAAGCTCGAGGCCGCACTTTCGGCCGCTCGCCATTTCGCCGAAGAAACAAGGCGGACAAATAATAAGGCCGGATTTGCTGGAACCAGTTATCGCCGGCTGACATTTTCGCCGAATCGGATGGCGTGATTTTTCTTCCGTGAACTCGCCTCGACTACTTAAAAAAAGCGATAGTGTTTTGTTTCGTAGGTAACGTGGTGTACGAGAGAAGGTCCCGGCAAGGGCTTCAGGTAGGCAATTCAGAGGTTGTAAATGCGCCGAGAAAACAACTTCTGGGTGAGGGCGAAAGAAAACAGGTAAGGGTCTAAGGATTGAATGCATATTGTCCCTTTGGACGTACCGAGAGAATTCGCCGACAAGGGGTTTTCGGCCAGACTGAAGTACACGTGAGGGAACGAATCAATACGGTCGGACGTCCCCTCCTGCCTCCCCTCACCGCATCTGTCATTGGAGGTCGTTGCGTCGATACAGCCTCGGCTGCTTTCTACAATCTTTTGATATCCCCGCGTTGGCCTAACTTAACAGGATGCTATTATCATATCGCGAGAAACGTATTCAGATTTCTCCTCCTTTTCGTGAGGGTTTCCGCCAACGAAGAGGGGCCCTTTCTTTAATGGTGTGCCTCTTCAGAGGGGAGCCCGACGTCCCATCAAATAAAGTTCAATGACCACGCTGTTTGTTCTTCTATACCTAAGCGTTTATTGGTCGAAAACCCATGTGGAACAGTGACACGATGTGGTATCGATGATTGAAATCATCAATAGCAAAAGCGGAGCATATGAAACCACTACCCGAGTAGAATAGAACCCACGTGCTAACGTAAAAGTGGAGGGAACTAAATGTCCGGAACTTTATTCGTATAGAGTTCGGGAACGGATTATTTGAATACTTGAAGATTAGCGCTCAACATTGCTATCGCAACATTGAACGGCCGACCAATTACATCGGATTTTCCATTGTGTCAAATTATTTTGAATTATAATCTAGTTAAGGGTATAAAAGATAGAGATTACTTTTCTCCAGAACATATAGGTTGGAATTATGTAACATACGCTTATGATGAATCACAGCTTGTGAAGGATTTTTGTTGAACCTTGTTTAATTTGAGTGCGGGGATGACTGAACAAGAGCGTGTCACGAGAATGAAGACCAACTCGTTCTTTCGTTATGTATGAGAGTATCATTTCGTCTATATTTTATAAATGTTATCAATAGGCGGTTCCGTAAGAAGAGCAAAATTGACTTCTTCAATCACTCTCTTTAAACGATAAAAATTTTAATTTAAATTAAATTATTTATATAATGTATCGATGGAACGTATCAATTAAAAAATTGTCACCAGAGATCATACTATTCATTAATCTATTTCAAAAGGTACCGAAAATCCATGCCTTTTGATGATGTGTAAATATGACACGAAGAACACAAAGAGATCACAATTTCGAAAGCCGTTGAAATATGACCTAAAAGCAAAAGTAAATTCGGTCGATAAGAGAACAAAAGAGAGCTATCAAAAGGAGATGATTATAATTTAAAAGGATGAGTTGAGGAAATGGAAGGATTGTGTTCTTTATAGAAATATGCGTTTTAAAAGAAATTATGAGAGAAATGATGCTGGAAAATTAAAATAAGTGACACAACAGGTATAGGATGAAGCTATAAATATTTTTATGGGCTCTAATCATATGGCTTACAACAGGAAAATTCAGGGATTAACTTCAATAAATCAGCCAAACTGTTTATCAAGAATAGTCAGTAAGAAATTGGGCTTTATTCTTAAAACATTCCGCTCAATATAAAATTAGATAAAATGTAATACATCCATAATATACAATTCGTATCAAACAGAAATCATTTTGTTGTGAATTTGTCACTTCTACGACTATAAAATTAAACTCATAAATTTATTTTTGGTGACTTCTCTTTTTGGATAAACATATTGATTATGTCAATTTACCTCAAGATGAATCTTTATTTCAAACATATCACTTAACCCCATCTGAGACGGCGCCAATTATAAATAGCCTTCGGGACAACCAAATAATTATTTTACTTCTCTATTAGGTTACATATTAATATCATTCCAAAGTCCATATTATTTTGGCAATTTCGGTGAATAGAAGATAATTTCATACTTGACTTTTTACAGTTGAAGATAATATAAAACTCCTATCATTTCTTCAAAACGCCTCTTTTTGGTGTTTAAAAGAACTGCGTCAACTGTTCGTCGGATGAATTTCTTCATGAAACATTAGCCGATTGTGGTAAACTGTGAATCTATTTCGAAGTTTAGAAGAAGAAAATACGCTACAAACATAGATCATATATCAATAAAATATGATTGCAAATGTATGCTTTATTAACAATTTATTATAAAAGTTATGAGTCAGTGAAAAAATAGATCTAAAATATAAAAATTTATTTCCGTAAGAAGGAATCAATATTAATATTATAAGATAAATAATAAATCTTCTGAAATGTAATTACTAATCTTCATGTGAATTGTTCATTGTAAATAATACGGTGTAACATTTTTTGAGACATTGAAATATTTTCATTAAATAAATTACCTTTCATAAAATTGAATTTTATAGAATACATTTAATTACATTCCGTTTAATTATAGCTTATTATCGAATTAATTTAACAAATTAAAGAATTTAATTAATAGTAGTCTTTCTTTTACTGGGTTGGAAGCTCACTTCAAAATTAAAATTAAATGCTATTTCATAATAGCTCAAGAAACTTTAGAAATATGAATTCTTTAATTCAAAATGTTGAAATATGTAATTTATTTTAAAAATTAGAATAATTCTGAGTAATAAATGACTGTTAACTTTCTGAAAGCTTTCGCAACCAACGACCCATGAAAACTTGAAAGTAAATAAACCTGTATATAATGGGAGAGATCAGTAAGACTCGCTAAGAACGTGAGCATTGCATTTTTACTAATAAGATTAAAGGATGGAGTATGGAATTCGGACACGCTTAATTATTTCATTTCGTCATTTTTATACTTATTGTCTAGAAATTAGTGCTATAGTCTTTGAAACTTGATTCTTCCACAATTTTCATTTTGAGATTTAAATATTATGTTGTTTTTATTTCTTCTGATTCTTTTATGTTATATAATTTATCCTTTAAAATTATTCCGATTTTAAATATTAGAATGGAGTTAAGTGGACATTATAGTATAGCAAGATTGACGGTCACATAAATGACGGTCTAGAAAATGTGTCAAAAGTGTCATCTCACTAAAATAGAAGCTAAGTTTATTTGAATGGTGTGAATCTCGGAAATCTAATTAATTATCATGCATATTTAATGATTGAACCAAAAATGTGATACAAAGCTGGACTGAATAACCCTATATATAGTAACTCTTGTATTCATTGGTGATACAATCACAAATTCATCTTTTCTGTTCATTTATCTCTCCCGACTGACTAAAACTTGTTTGATTTTATAGGCATCTGCATGTGTTTGATGGTGTTCTAAATATGCATTGGTGCACGGTAACCTTAAAAAATAATTTTCATTTATTTATAATGGATATTGATACATATTCTAAATTTCCACAACTTTGAATGGCACTCGCGAACTTCAAGACATACAGCCAATGTGACAATCTAAGCGTTGTTGACGTCAAGGGCCATAAAGGCGTACAATTTCCGGCGAAAGCGCCAAACTTAGCAACCTTATTTACATAACAAAGTTCGACTTTTTAAACTCATACAGATCAGAGATTACTTACTATCTGATTCCATGAAGTATATACGTAAATCATCTATCTTATAGTAGGATCATATGGTTTGTGTCCATTATTTCAATCCATATTCTTTGTTTTTGTCATTGTTTTTTATTAATGTATCTCCTTTCATTGTGCATTTGTGTCTCTTATGCTTCGACTTCAATAGTTTTCCTCATAGATCATCTAAAGAGATAAACCTCATGCACCAATAAGTCGAAGAAAATTAGGTTGTGTAAAGCGACTAGCCTACATGAAAGTTTGTCCTTGCTCTTCTCACTGTGGGAACATTCTCTAATTGGAGTCCTGTGCAGGAAGATGTTCTCATGTATTCCATTCCTCATTAAATTCAATAAGGATCTAAAAATCAATGCAATAAATCTCATTTCCGCTACTGTCAGCTATTAAACGGAGAATTTCGCATTCTGGTAAGTGACTAAGTCTTTCTGAATTTTTTCGTAAATGCAATATTCCAGCAGATACTTTTTCTTTGAACTTATCCTTCTGATAGGATGAAGATGGAAATTGACCCTTATTTCGACTACCATTTATTATTTTCGTCTACTTCTACATTTAAGCCTCTTCTCCCTGTCATATTCAAAGATGCATTTTTCATTATCTTCCAATTTCTTCACTAAAAATACTCATTTATCCCCCACTTTCGTTAAACTACGAACTGTCTATTCTTGATACTCGAAAATCCCTTCAAAAATTCTCTCCTATATAAAATGGCTAGAAGTTAACATAGAGAGTCATAGTTTAATACTTGTTTACTATTATTTATGCATATACTTCTTTTTCTTAAAGCAATCACTATTTATTTTTCTCCTAGTTGAAATTTAATTATTAAATGATAATATTTAATCTTCTTCTCACAAAGCACAAAGTTCTGAATTTGTTAGTGAAAAGATATGATGCTTAGCATACTTAATAATAATATATTAATAAAAAAGATGTGACTCAAATTGATTTTAGATTTATTGAGGATTAAAATTCATACAAGAAAAATTGATCTCATCCCAGTAAGAATCCTAGAGCAGAATATTACATTACGATGAAGTTACTCACGTATGACAAGGAATGAAAAGTAGGACTTCAATTAGGGATTTCATTGGAAGAAAGGAAGCCAAGATAATGGTACACATCTCTACATGCAGCAGACAAATGAAAGAGCGTGTGCGAAGAAGCACAAGAGCAATGAGACATAATTAAAGAACGATTACGACATGACCGTAGATCAAGTACATTCATAGTAAACGGACAATAAGCCGTGGACGGGAACGAATAGATTCCGCAAAGATCAAAGAGGGGAAGCAAGGACACAGCAGCTAACATGATTGAAGAAAGTGGATGAATACTACGCAACAGGAAGCAGCTCTAGAGTTAGACACGTAAATTATTTGTTTTTACTTGTCTCAAATAAATATTGTAGGTGATTACATTGCATACATTCTAAGAAGAATATTGTGTGAAGAAACTCTTCTCATAAAATATACTATCAAAAACTATTTCTAAAATAGCTTTAATTTTACATAACATACAGACCATCGAAAATGGAAAACTAACATTTTACTATTTAATAAAATATCTTGAAAATATATACGTTCAGATGTTATCGTTATTATTTTAAGGAATTATAAAAATATTGTGATACCATGAGAAACTACTCCCAAAATGTTATGTGCGCATAAGTGAAAAATGCGCATAGAGAGAATATATGCTTGATTTATGGACCATACACAAGCATTTGTAATGCTACACTTCCTCAATGACCTTAGCCGTTGGTCTGATGACGGATCAGACGACTGAGCAAAATGCAATCAAGACGATGGGAAAAATTGCTAATCAATGAATCAACGGAAATATAAACTTCTAAAAGCTCTGCGTGAACTTAATGCAGTTTAATAGAAGATGGATTGGCAGTGGTTTAATTGATTTTTCATATTTAAATCATTGCATTTGATTACTAATATTACTAAACTCCAATCGAACAATTGCGATCAATGCAGATCAGTTTAATTGAATCTATAGCGTAATCCATGGTTTCTCACTAAATATCACATTTAAGAAAAGCTGTCTAACTTGAATTAGATTCCAACTTCTGATTGATTAAACGTTAGCTTAAATAGCTTTTTAAGCTTCCAACACGCTATCCTATAACGACGTTCTATATAAATGTATAGTTAAATCCCTCATTTTTCACATAAGTGAAATATTTATGCAAAATGCGATTTTTTTTTCTTTTGGCCTTAATCGTTTTTATTCAGGATAGGAAATAGTTTACTGTTTTATATCACGTTCCCTTTTCAAGTTACAAATTACAAGATGCAAATTTTATGAAAGGAAGTGTGCTTAAATTTTTGTTTGGAGTAAAAGCTCTGATATTATCCAATATTCTTGCATATATTAATCAATTCCCTAAAATATATTGGACCAGCCTTGAATCTGTTTTCTAAAATACTGTCCTTTCATTTTCAACTTCTTAAAATTCTATTATTTTCAATTTTCTTAATCAACCAAATACGGATGAATTCACTATAGCATGATGCAACTAAGATTCTCTGTTAGGGTCAGGTAAGAATGACTCCTACAGCATGAGTCAACCCTTAGCATCAGGGATCCTTGTTGACGTATACCTATACTTACCCCGTCATAAACTTGTTTATGAAAAGCAAAACAACCATGACACAGAAAAACCATTAAGGCTCGAATACCAATTCAATATATTCAGATCCTTGTAAGTGTAGGAGAGTAAACAAATTTTCGGCGATGTTTAGATAAATTACTTTCAAAGAAAATGAGGAATTGAAAATATTTTGACTATTGACTTTCATTATTATGAATGTTGAAGTTTCGTAAAGTTGAAATTTTCTTTTAATACGTACAGTTTAGACTTATATTTAATATTACTATTGTTACTAGTTGATATATGATCAGTCTTTTACGGAAGCTATCCTTGAAATACATATTATATACTTTTGGAAGCTATAAAATAATATATATATTTTGAAAAGTTTTAAAATCGGCATTTTACTAGAATGTGATGAAGCAGGATATTTCGTTAATGTACTTATTATAATTTATTAGGCAATATTTTTCAATTGTAAGATTATAAATAATTACAAATCTAAAATCATTCACATCAACAGTCGAACTGATGAAAACATCACAAATACCAAACATCAGCAACACTAAAAGGAAAAAATAAAACTGTTAAATAGATAATTCCAATTATGTTAAGCTTAAGAACTTTAACAGAAAAATGAAAATCCTCGTTAAGTTTCAAATTTATTCCTTAGAAATTTGGTTCATGTTTTCCCTTTCTGAATATTTAATGAACCTATTTATAATTTTGCACGTTGAGACTTTTTTTAAGGTTTTCTTTAAATTAATTCTAGCGAAGAAGAAAAATATTAAGAGCTTAACTGAAAACATTTTTGAAATTTTGAGAGCAGCATATTATTTCTTAACTCCACAGCAGATAAACAGACGTTCAAAATAACATCATGTCATTTGAACCTTAAAAATTCTACTCAAATCGCTTATCGTGACATCAACACTTTTATCGCTTTCCTTCCTTTGAAGGGCTTATAAAATATTGAGATTGCGTAATATTTAACTTAAAAATTGCAGATAAAACGAGAATAAATCGAAGAGTGAAGGATTAACAGGAAGGATAATATCCTTATGCGACTCTTTGACGTAAAAAAGAATTATGAGAAGGAAAGGATTTGACATTATATAGTCCCTCATTTCGAGTATTTACAAATGATGCTTTTTTAATCAGGGAACTCTTAACAATGAGATGCATTCTCACGAATTCTTCCTTATGAGTAAATAAGTAAATTCAGTTTACTCTTAAGTATTATTAAATGCATCCAAAGGGGTTATTCATCTATTGCTTATATCCGTCCTCAACTTACTCAAAGAATTACGATTCTGACATTGACTTATTTCGACGGAGGAATTTATCATTCCTTTATTTCTGTATGAAACCTAGGAATAAGTATACATTATTATTCTTAAATAGTTATTATGAAACAAATAACTTCGAATGAAGATTTCCCTGTCTCACAGTAAGAGTGAACATTTTTCCATAAAATTTGGTTCTCCTCACAATTTAAAATCTTTTAAATTATTATTTATTTTTTATAACTGAATGTGAATCTTAACATTGACCCATTCGAGTTATCCTATATACTTTTAAAATTTATAAAAGAAATTTTTGAACCATTAACTTACATCACAAAGTATGATATCGGTTAGATACCGAAAGAGTTATTGTCACCAATTATTTCTAAGTAAAGTATTTAACATTATTTAGGAATTTAAGCGTTACTTCACTTTTAGTATCACTCTTCGAATTTTTCATTATGAAAACATTATTTAACGAGAAAGGATTTCAATTTCAAGACATTCAAGCATATTTTGTAGTTTAACTTTCAGAGCATTTGCTACCGTAATTCATACTTTATTGGTATCTTACTTATTCAGATATTGTTTTACTCAATGCGTTATATTTTATGTATATTTCATTTTATAGGCATAGTAGTTTATTTCGTGACACGTAGAATTATTATCAAACGTGACAAATATCAGTCATAACTACGAAGTTGTGAAATAAGATAAATGAAATGGTGGAGAGAGAGTTTATTTGTAGTTTTAGAACTATTTTGTTTACATTAAATTAGTAACTTCCATCTTTCCTTGCACAATTTATCTTAAATAAATCTTTTGTAAAATACTTATTGTCTGCCAGTGTTTGAGTCACAGATTTCATGATGTTCGTTTCTTCGCAATTATGAAAGAGAACAATCTTCTTACGAAATGATACATCAGAATTCGATTCGGTCCACTTCCAAGTCGCGCTTAAAGGTCGAGAGATTCGACTTACGTTCCTCATCTTCTTTCCTTAATTCGTATTTTTGACCTAAATGATAAATACATCTATTTCTTTGGGTAGCTTTTTATTGAAATCTGTCAATTATTATTGGTCCTCTTTTCTCCGCGATCTTAATTAGCTCTCGCCTTTATCGATATATTTTCTCCGTCATGATTATGTCCACCTCACTATATTCTTGAATTTATTTATTTATAAAAATTTTCGCGCAAATTAAAATTACCGATATTTGTTTTAAAATATTACTCATCAATAAAACCAAAATCATTCACCATCACGACAAATATGCTATCATAAAATGAAAATGCTCTCGATTCACACAAAACGGAAGGAACTCTTTGCAATTATATTTTGACCTCATTTTTATCTAATCGATGACAAAATATCCTAATATCTGAATCTTTTAGACTAAATTTATATAAAACAGTTTTTAAGCAAAAAATCTAAATACTGAGCGATGTTCGAATTTTATGAAAGCCAAAGCAAGTTTCAAAGAATTACTTCGTTGCTCATAACGTATACCCAAATATACAATAAACGTACGAAAATAATTTCCGAATTTCTTGATGAATGATCCTCATCGAGTATAAGTATGTTTCATATTATCGAAATGCAATCTATGTCAACCATATATCTGTGTAACTAAACGTGAGCTGCAACCGAAATATATAACTACTTATATTTTTATTATGAGCTATACTCAATGTAAATAACATAATGTGTAAAAAGTGATACAGTAGAGATAACTATTCCGAAACATGCTTAACAACTCACGTTTCATCTTTGACACAAGAAATATTCAATTGAAAATAATTTCTACCTTTCAAAGTTCTTATGAAATAGAAAAAGTAATCTTCGTAAATTCACTGGTTTATGAAACTTGCTTCGAGTTCGTATAATGATACTTTTCGATCTAATTTCATTCCTTCGGAAATCGAACGCCAATCTTCTTAAAAAATATACAATTATCGCTCTCTTTTCAAGTTCAAGTCCAGCAATCCTATCAATTAAACCAATGAAAAATCCTTCTCAAAACTTATTCTCGAAATTCAGTTAGATAATTCTCGAAATTGCAATTAGATAAGAAATGGAAGAAAACATTAGAAACAAGGACTAGTATTATTATTTATCGGTTTAATCATTTATTATGTTATTAAAATATTATTCCTTTGAAATAACCTGTTTACACGTCTCGATTGAACAGTTTTCGTGACTTCTGCGATTAGATTGGTCGACACTAACTATTGAAAATTAGGAAACTAAGTAATGTCAGATTTATTTTATGTTCAGCAGAGTATTTTCGTGCTGCTTCTTACATTCTTATGCACAAAATCACCTTAATTCTTATGGAATTCAACCGCTATGTAACATGTTTTATACAAGAGAGAGAACGATTTTTTATGATAAAAAATTCAAATTGAATGAAAGCAAAAAAGAGTAATCTAGTACAAATATTATACGTCTAGTTTTGAGGACTATTCAGGAATTACTTAACATTGTCTTGTGGTCGCTTAGTTACAATTATATGCATTTACGTCGACACTCAACTAGCAGATGCTCGACAAGTGGGAAGAGGTGTAAACATCCCATTCTCGCGCTATTTATTAAATTTGTTAGTATCACGTATCGTTCGCGAAGAGAATTAATCCATTTTCCAACTGTAGCATTAGTTTTACGAATCGTTTTGCCTTACGCTGAACTTTCTCTAGTTTGCCTTTGTGCGTTTCATCTAGTGGATCCAATATACTTGCCGCGTATTCAAGACGGGAGCACACCAACGTTAAATAGAATCGCTCTTTAACCTTTACATCGCATATTCCTACAAAGCGATTTATGGGCTGAGTTTTATGTTTTTTTTTGTGATTTTTTCGATACGATTACTGCAACTTAAATTAATCGCGCGAGTGATCTCGAGATATTCAACTGACTCTTCTATATCATAAGGAAAATTTTTTCGCAAGAAGGAATTAACGACGGAGTATTTAGCAACCTTTAGTTTTAAGTGCCATTCTTCGTACCAGTTATGAATGTAGGTTTAATCGTTTGAGGGGATATCCGAGTCCTGCCCTTTTTATATTTCCCTATATAGTACATAATCAACTATCCTCATATTGCTATTTTTTATATCGTCGTTTGCAATAAACCTTTTAGGGTCTAGCAAACTGAACTATCATAAAATGAAGGATAACGTTCAGCATCAACCAAAACATTTTAGTTCATATCATAAAGTACTAAATTTCCAACAAAAGTGAAAGCTATATATAAAATGATATCTTTTGCATTGAGTAAGATTCAAAAAAATTTAAAACGAATTTAATAAAACCTGTCAGATTGTTTCTAATAAAATTATCCTTTGAAGCGTGTGATGGAGTTATGTTTTTATTACAAATAATATATTCCAAATTGCTTAAGATGATCTCGCAACTATTTTAGAGTGTGTGTTGTTATATATATATTATAATTAAAGGAGCTAGTAAGATAGGAACGATAATCACAATAATTAACATTTCTGCGTTTTGTAACGTTTATTAACAATTAGAATTTCTCTACAATTCTCCTAATTAAATTTCTTACTTCCTTCATTTGCATATTGTTAATAAAATTGCCGCGACAAATAAATTATAAACTAAAATCCATTTTATAAATAGTGTATAACAGATTAGCGACATAGGTTTTGGTAAATTATTCCAACTTAAAATAGTTCCCCGATCTGTACTTTATAATACACAGTGTTTAAAATCTATAGTTTTCACTGAATGCAGTAATGAAAAATGTATTTGAAAATAGAGATTTTTATAGTTCTATATAGAATGTCAAAGACAGATTTTTGAGCAATAAAAAGAAACCAAACACATATTTCGACCCTCACTACTGAGATTTATTTGATTGTCAACCTCTGAAGCGGTCAAGAACAGGAATAGAAAGGGGAGGTGGAAAAATAGGAGTGGGAAGCGAGTGATTGGATGCATCAGCTGAATAGCAATTCAAGAGATGTATCCTCAGTTGGTATCTTCCCATGAGCCAACATACTAATCAGCCTTTAATATTCGACAATCAGAAGCTCAATTTTTTAATTTACAATCCTTGCTTTTGGCTGTGGGCAGTATTGGTGTTTCAACTGTCCGAAACGAAGCTATCAGAGCAATCTGAAGATAAAATATGACATAAAATTGATGATTAATGTTTATTCTTATTCGCAATATTCAAGTGATCCTGTGATCAATACCTCTCTTGCATATAATTCCAAATTTGACTTTATATCTTACAATTTAGAATAGATAATTTATACATAACTATATTTATGCCAGTCCAATTCATAGTAGATCTCACTAAAATCAACCCTAAGTTATGTATTAAAGCTTAATACTAAAAAATTGCATATATATTCGAGCACAAATTCTGAAAGAGATAGAAACATGTTGTATGTGATAAAAAAACGGGTTTAATAAGTTTGGTTTAAGGACTGTCTCGGAACTTAAATTTCTTACTATTATGATGAGTAATTTTTTGAGACATTCGAAAGTTCATGATTGAAATTTGAAGTATGCAACGGTATTCCGTAGTTCACCAGGAAAGATATACAATTTTTAGGTTTCTATATCGGCCAGAAATTCATTTACGATTTACATAAAACTTTTAGCAATCAAAACTTTCTTTCATTATTTTTTAGCATTCTGGTATAATTTGAAATGTTACGATTTCACTGAGACGAATCACCATATAATCAACTGAGGTGAACCTGAAGAATCAATGATAAATATTTTTTGGTTTATTTGAAATAGCCCTCACATGCATCGTCGACAAACACCAATATCCATTCCCTGACAGGATATTTCCTATTAGCTGGGACTCAAACGTTGACCTTTGCATAGGAAAATTAGTATGGTAACAACTCTCACACGAAGTCTATGCATACATTGCTTTCAAAATGAATACAAAAATGGATTTATTGGAAGTCAGTGAATATATACCATTCTAAGTGATTAAATAATGATTCTTAATTTATAAAAATTTAAAAATAAAATAATTTATTCTTCCCTAAAATGCCCACATTTGTAACATTCTATAATCCTTTCAAATTGATCGAATCGAAACTTTCAACTGTCATTCGTCTATTTCCTAAATCTTGAAGCTGCTCAGAAGTTCCAAGAAACTCTTCTACAGACAAAAAATAATCATTATTTTTTAAATAATTTCTAATAACTCTTTTTGTTAAATTATTCGAATAATGTGAGAGATTTTGTTTATATGTCAATGCTACAGAAATTAAATTTCAAAAAAATATGATATATCGGTCCAAATGAAATAACACAAACGATGAGAAATCAACATATTTGCTGGTAATAGGTTAATTTAACTTATAACTTTTGTATCCTTAACCTTTTGGTGTATCAGCTCTTAAAATAAGAGAAGCTGCTCACTCTCCAAATCAATTTACAAGAGATATAAAAGTTTTGAAAGTGAATTCTCCCTTTAAACTTCCGCCAAAAAATCCTACTGAGAAATGAAACACGATTGCGGCAGAAATGGAAGCGCCTCAATCAATCATATAGGAGTAAATGTGTTCTCCTCTTTGAAAATCGTGTGAAGCTAAATTATTAATTTTTTCTCCCTTAGAAATTCCCTTAGAATTTCATAATGTTGAGCCTAAGTTTTAGGTGCTCATTATTACAGAAATTGCCTGTAGTTTTCTGCGCTTACTGTACGCGTTCTAAATGGAATGAAGCAAGTCTCGAAGAGAATACGAAGATAATCGAAAACGGAGTTTTTCCCGTGCATAAAGATAAAAATATCTCATCTACGGAAACTGTGGAAATTATTAAAACTGTTCTATCTTCAGGTATTATCTTAGAATAGTTCTACGGATGTAAGTTGCGTCATAGATGAACACGGTGTTTTGTATTTCTAGATTTTCCTATTGATTTCCTAAAAGTTGGACACGGGGGCGTTTTAGATAAAACTGCTACTGGTGTATTAGGTATGCCTGCCTCAATTTCATTTACTTCTTTGTTGATTACATATTTTGTACAGTGTCCTAATATTTCAGTATTGGGATTATGTAACGGCTGTAAAATCCTACCCAAATTTTTACATGGAATCAAGAAGTACGATGTAAAAGGGCAGTTGGGAACTTCAACGACGACTTACAATGAAACGGGCGATATTGTAAATGAGTTGCCGTATGGTACGTTGTTCTAAGCAGTGTAATTAAGTATTAAGAATATTTTTAGTTCTACTTTGTCTCATTTTTTAACCAGAACATGTCACGGAGGATTGTTTACGGAAATGTTTGAGACAATTTATCGGAGATATAAGACAGACTCCTCCGGCTTATTCTTCGCTTAAATTACATGGAAGACGATATTCAGACCTAGCCAGGTAAAATCCATTTACTTTATTACTATTAATGTATCGTTCTCTCTAAATGAGAAATATTTATTTTAGCGCACTTTGGTTACATTTTACAACGAGTATGAATTTCGTACAAACTCAGGGAAGGTAAAGAAGTTCCTTTGAAGCCGAGACCAGTGAAGTGCTTCTCATTAACTTGCACCAGTTTTGATCCTCCGTTTTTCTCTTTGTCAGTTAAGTGTGGAAGTGGATTCTATGTTCGAAGTCTTGTGCACGATATTGGAAGAGGTAAATTTGTTTTGCGTTGTTGATCAAACTCATCCAATTTATCTTATACCTAGTAAACAGGTATTTAATAAGTTTAATATGAAAGAAAAGTTTTCTCACCTAGTGTCCAATGAATTCATTTTATAGCTGTTGGAAGTTGTGCACATGTGGTTCAGTTACATCGTACACAGCATGGAGTGTTCAAAGAAAATGAAGCTCTAGTCAGAGATAAATGGAATACAAAAGAAATTCTTCGGAGTATACAGGCTGCAAAGAGGAAACACAAACAGCTCTTCAGTAAATTTGATAAAAATATGAGGATAAAACCCAATAAGGAAAAAGAATTACATATTGCTGAAGATCTGTTTGATTTGTGATATTATTTTAATAAATTGTTAACAAAAATTTAGAAAATCATTATGAGTTCCAAGTTCATTATAGTTGTCATATTCATTTAAGCCTGAGCATTAAAAGTGTACATGAGGATGGATCAATTTCTAAAAATCATTTACATTAACTTTTAGGAATGGATAACACAGATGAAGGTATTTATAATAGGTGTTATTGGAATTAGTGAATTTAGTTTCTTGTAGTTCATCATATTTCACTGCCTTAAATATATATATTTTAATATTAATACTTGTATTTCTTTTTATTAGTCATAAATTAAGTAATACAGTGGTCACTATTGCCATTTATCAAACAAATTTTGATTTATTTTAGTTGATGCTTGGTTATGCCTGAGAAGTCTTTCTTTATATAGAGAAATCTATATGTATGATGAGTGAAAGATAGAGTAGAAATCACTTCTATTGAAATTCTAAACGAGTAACATGTTTCTATTACCTTCATAGCTGTTTTTTATTCATTATGATCATAAAAGAAAAGTTTAAAAATAATTTAAGGAAGGAATAAAATATATCAGATGTCGAAATGCAAACAATTTCTTTGCTTCTTATTTGTCCAGTTGATCCACAGAGAAGAAGAAAATGATAATCACAGAGAATCTTATTGAAACTTTTCTCAGTACGTGTTTTCATAACTAAAACATATTAAACTCTATCTGAAAGTATGAATTTAAATGGATTTTTATAAAAATCCATTCCTATATTCCCCCAAATATTCCTTATCACTTATTTTTACCCTGAAGTATTTGTTTTCAATAATATGTTCATTTCTTCTCAACATCTGACTAAACTGCATTTATTTCACCTCGTTCATTTACATATGACATTCACCATCCTCATCTCAAACATGCATTCTCTATCTGATTACTTCTTTTCTTCCATTCAAGAGTTAAGAAATAGTTCTTTAAACAACACTAAAACACACTATTAAACAACTAGTAACAACTTTTAACACACTATTAAACAACTAGTAGAGAGACAAAATTATTGCTAGTCAAAGGTAATAGGAAAAAGCTTGCCTCATTTTAAGCACAGAAGTAAAACCAGTAAGACCTCACATAATGCTGCCCTGCTTAATGCTATTTCGGTATAACATGATTTTTTGGGGTTACCCTAAATCGCATGCTGTATTGATAATTGTTATATATGTGTGTAAAAGAAACGGTCATGCACCAACCAAAAGCAGTGCACTTTATCAAGACGGTAATATTTAGATATACTATGTATTTTTTGAAACTCTTCTGTTAGTCTGTCCTGAAAAAAGGTTCCAGCTGTATTCTCCTGCATCACAATTGATTTATTTGTTCTCATCAAGGTTATTAGGCGTATAAAGATATAAACATAATAGTTTATTTTGTGATAAATTCAGCAAGAACTGATAAATTTTCTTATTCTTTGTTCTTTTCACTGATCCACATTCTATATTTACATATACACGTGTTACGTTGCCTCATTTAACGCTGTTTTGTTTAGCGCTCAAAGTTATTGGAATTATCCCCCGTGTTCAGTTGAGTCTTACTGTAATATACAAAGTTCTTTAAAATTAACTTTCATACAATGCTCCACTTTCACCTCTCAAGTTAACCAAAAAATATTACTATAAAATGCTGTTATTATTGATGATGCTGATATTATTATAAAAATGTTTACCCTCCAAATACATACAGAATATGTACATCATCAATCATTCACATACTTTGTGCAGTATTTAACCTCATCCAAATCTTTGTTCTTCAACAACTAAATTCTAGCTCCTCTATATCAACACTAAGATGTTATTCATTCATAAACCTTTTCATCATCCTTATCATCAAAGAGGGGGGTGGATATAATTTTTTTACAAAGTGTTCAGCATTCACTTGGATCAAGATGTCAATACATAAAGAAGTTGCTTGAATGAATGACTTACTTCAAAACTCAAGCCTGAAACGAATACTACAATTTCACTCTTAATTACACTTCCCCTACGGCAATAGTGTTCATATTGCTAGAATATCCCATTAACACAATGATTATAAGCATTATGAAATGGTATTGATTTTATCCATGCTATCGAATATTTTCATTTGTATTCCCCCAAAACTCGATAAAATAAGAATTCCTGATTATTTCTAGTAAGTTTTGAGTGATCAGATGACATTTCTTCGAATGAAAATTCTTACAGAATAGCATCTTTCTTCATTGCACCCAATTTATTAACAATACAAATTTCATTTTCAATTAAATCAATTTTCTGAAAATTTTTAAACTAACGACTTACAATATCAAGATTTTCTGAGAGATTAAACAGAGTAATTATCAAGGTTATCCCATTTGTGAATTGAGTACTGCAAAAACACTTTTTAATAAACAAATTTGATTAAGCCAAGATTCAAAATCTAACTGATACATAGAATAATTCAAAAGCAGCAACTACAGGTTTAGTGATTTCTTTCTTAACATTTTTGACTTACTTAAGGTATAAATATAAATGAAGGTATGTTGATTTGTTTATTGAATTATTTGTTATTGTACCTATAACTAACTGATCCAATGACCTGAAATTGAATCAATTCTCATCTATGGTCTTTCTCTCATGATTCTCCCTTGAGTGTAGACATCAGTTCTCCAGATTCTTTCAGTTCCTTGATTATATCTAAACCACCAACAAGTTGTCCCTTCACATAAATTTGTGGATAAGTTGGCCACTGAGAGAATGTCTTCAAACCCTGTCTAACCTCTTCATCTCCCAATATATCAAATGTATCAAACTGTAAACTGAAAGAAAGGAAAAGTTTTTATAAGAAATGAATTTCAAAATAATTATTTGAAAATTCAATATCTGATAATTAATCTACCCCTATAGGTCAAGGTTAAGGTGTCAAATCTTCTTTCGGTAATCACTATCCGTAGTTTTGAGCAAATTTTTTACACCCCTATTCTTTGAGGGTGTTTTCCTACTATGGTTAATTTTTTCCCTTTGATATTCACTTAGGTTTTTTTATTCCACAGTTAATTTTTTTCTTTATTACTATCAATGTAAACAAACTTAATCTACAATAAGTAGTTAAATTGAGTGTATAAAATAGGGTTTAAGGTAAATCTCTTTTGTCTCAATTTTGCCTGAAATTAAGTTATTTTATTGTATTAGAGGCAGTACAAGGATCACCATAAGTAACTATGAGAGACAGATGATTTTTACTTTTACAGAATTAAGTTCTCCAAATTGAACAGCAGAGCATAACTTAAACTTTATCAGTATAAAATATCTTGGAATTCAGAAATTAAGACTAGTAATACAATTACTTGAGAAAGAAAGAGAAACATGGCCTTGAGTAAAGAAAATAGAGCAGACTTAACTCCAAACCATAAATATTACCAAGAAACAAAAATTGTAAACTTTAAAATTTATACTAATCTCTTAAAAAATAAAAAATGACAATTGAAACTAAATATGCCATAAAAGAGTAATTTTCACAAAAATTGTTGGACTAAAAGATGCAGTATATAATTTAAAAATTTTTGCCAACAAACTATCTTATGACAGGATGAAAAAAATTAATAAAATGATGCATAATCAATAAATGAATATTCAAAACCAGCAATCTTTTTATAAAGATTAAGTAAAGTAAGTTTTATCGTACTCCACAATGCTCAATCACAGTATATTACAGAATAGCATTAGAGCATATTCTCTATCACAGGTTTTGTTAAGAAAGTAACCTGAACCATACAAATGTTTTTTAAATCATTTACTGTATTTTCCCATCGATAACACGCACCCAGAACTTTGTAGTTATCATGAATTTGTGCAGATACCTCACATGCAGGACATCATAGTGATCTTGAAAGTAGATAGATGCTGTGCATCTGTGTATATATTGTGTGTAAAAATACACTTATATCCTTATACTAATAGATAGTAACAACAAATAAATACATGAAATCATAATTGCCTATGGCTATATCAACCCTTAGTATATAGAAGATTAAATATAGGTGATTGAAATTAACTCCTAACAACCGAGGGATCAAAAAAATAAGAAAATTGATGGAATGTTAATGTCTCATCCTGTTCATTTTACATCGCTTTGTTAGTATCAGCACTCATCTCACACCCTCTTAGTTCTGTAAGAGTGACACATGCAGGGTCCATTATGATACATGTATATAATACGATATACTCTACGTACACATGAAGTATTATGTATTTGAATGTTTTCTTTTTCTCATGTATTTATGAGATGAAATAACTATAACAGCAGAAGATTTGTATGAAATAAAATGCAATTAGAAAGGCATGCTTTAATACTAATTTATTTTTGCGAGACCCTTCTTTAAATTATTGTGTACAGAGGTATGTAATTGTTTTGATATTATCAGTGTTCATTACATGATGCGCATGGTCATTTTTTCAATCATGCAAGCATTTTTCACATAGATAACTTACTCGACGGGAAAATAGGGTATTTATCATGATGAAGAGTGTCCAAAACATTTGCTTGAAAGGATGAAAGAAGAAAACAAAAAGATGGCAAAGCAACGTTTTTTCATGAAACTTTCCAGTGAACACTAAGCAGTAACAAATATAAACAACTTCATGAAATCACATTCATTAGATAGCAGAACTATTGAGTAAGAAGCCTTTAAGTGTCAGTTTAATAAAGTAAAGAAAACTAAGAGATTCAGAATGCAAACATTTATCATAGGACAAAAGCATACACCTAATAATATGAAAACATAAATTATTGCACTAAGAAACTGACTTCATTATAATATTCCAAAGTAAGTATCTAAGTAGGAGGTACTGTGTTCTAACATATTCTTATTCAGTTACTGCTCTTTAACATTTCATTCACTGCAAAGTGTATCATAGTATCGTTCATTCCTCAGATGGTCATGATCATAGAAAAAAATAAGTAATAACACGCTTTCCATTTGCTAGCCGTGTTGGTGAAATGTTTAGCATGTTAATCTTCTAATGTTCAAATTCTAGGTGAGGAGGAAATCTCTCAGGATCTGGATGTTTGTGAACGTCAGTTGATAAGTTTCCAACTATACCGTAATTTTCCAGAAATTGGATTTTTAGGTCTTAGAATAAATAAATAAAATTCTTCTTACTATTATTCAAATATGGTGTCTCTTAACATTTTCACATGCACTGTTCTCTTAAAAAAATCTTTCAGTTACATTATTTTGATAATATCCCCTAAGGTTCATGTAATTGGCATTGTAAAAGTTGAAATATATATATAGACAATCAAAACTTGGGCCTAACAAAAATAGTGAAGATAAAAGCTTAGATTTAATCTACAATGCATTTTTGCCCTATACAGTAAGACTCATAATAAATGGTAGTGAAACCACCCTGAGTCCCATTTTCTTTCCTTATCTTAAAAATCTTACAGCTAGGGGTTTACCCTTAATTTCTATCAACACTCAACTAAAAGTAATATTGACTGGGGAATATATTGGGAGGAGCTCAAATTTGTCTCAAAGTAAGCATTATTTTCAATATCTTACCCTGTCTCCTTGAGAATCTCCATTAGTTGCCGACTAAATCCACATCTTGGCTGGTCCCTATTTCCTTTCATAAATATCATTAACTGATGCTGATTTATGAGAGCTTTTAACCTAAAATAAATAAAACGTACATTGATAAAAAATTTCTAAATTATTATATTACTAGAATGATCAATCACTATGTAATTATTGATCCCTCCTTGTGCGAGACAGCTAAGATTTTACAGCTCAGTCCCATTAATGCAAGTGATCAATATAAATCTGTACATGTCAAATATTATTGATTTCATTCTTTTAGTACAATGTACTTATAATGTAAGTTGGATTTTGTCTAAAATGTTAACATTGAATATCTTGAATCCAATTAAATGAGTAAATTAAGAAGTCGATATTAGAATTAAGGACTTAATTAGAAGAGATATGAATTATACTTCCTATATAGAAATGATATGAAATAGAGGAACTCACCTATCTTCTAGAGATGCTCTTTTAGGAAGCATTTTCTCAAGCTCACCGCTAGTCACCATCTCTTTCACAATGTCAAGCCCACCAATCAATTCTCCATTAATATACAGCTAAAAGATTTGTTGATTGAATGCTAATTGCTAACATAGCAATACAATTTTCATTGCAAATAATACATTCAAAGAATATTTACCTGAGGATATGTAGGCCAGTTGGAGTATGTTTTAAGGCCCTGCCTGACTTCTTCATCATTGAGAATATCAAATGTTTTATACTCTGCATTTAATTCTTCAAGTATGGCTACAATCTGCTTACTGAATCCTAAAATTAGGGATATATAAAACATTATTTATTTACAAAGTATTTTGTTTTGTTTTATTAATGTTTGTTGTATTTAATTACAATAAATTAATTAAATTAGACAGAAAATGCTTCCAGTAAGCAATTTAGAAAATATTTCTTACCACACCTTGGCTCTTGGGCTGAGCCTTTCATAAAAAGCATAGCAGGAGCAGCATTTATCAGCTTTTTCAATCTTGAATTTAAATCTTCAACAGGTTTAGCAACAGGAGGTGGACTAAATTCATCTTTTCCTATCTATTCAAATAAAATTTTTATTAGAATAATGAGCAATTAACAAAATGGTTCTGCTGTTCTGGAATATAGAATAGAACATGGAAATAGTATCTCTAAGAATTCAAATTGATGTGCCAAGAAAGCTAGAAATAATCCAAAATTAATTTTGATAAAATTCTAAAAGAAATTCAAGCAACAATGTAACTGGATCTATTACTAAATCATGGAATTATAAGTTTTTGTAGTTACATGAGGCAAGCATACTACATCTCTACATTTCCATTACAAGAATAAAAGATATCATTTTTTCAAACAATGTATACAATAGAAAACATATTATTATTATTTTAGCTGATGGACTTTTTTGAATTGTAGAAAATTATTTATAATATAATGATGTTTGGTTAATTATATGTTGATAACATTTAAAGACTTCCATGAATTAACTCTAATATCCATAGATATATTATCAACTTGAAAAATTACCCTTTGACTGATCTTTTTGGTCAACTCTGCAGCATTAGCTCCATCTACTCTGTCAACTTCACTTCCTTTCCGATAGAGAATGAATGTAGGAACTGCGGTAACTTTGTACTTTAATGATACTTCTGGCACTTCTTCTGCAGGAATCTTCAGAAACTCAACATCCTAGAAATTGCGTTAACATTTCATCATTACACTCTTAATTTTGCAAATACGTTAACTTCAATATCTGCATAAAATATAAATAACCTTATACTCAATTTGTTTAGCAAGTTCTTCCAAAACCTCATTCATAGGCCCACATTGAGCTGCCCAAGGTGCCCAGAAATGAACAACAACTAGCTCAGGGGATCTGAATGAAGTTAAAAGAAAATAAAACTTTTCACTTATACAGTATTACTCTAAGACAGGAAAGGATGTTACAAATGTACTCAAACGAAATTCATAGAAACTCATGATACCAATTTACTCTCTCACGCAAAAAATGGGTGAATTTAATTCGAAAAACTGTGTATATTCGGTCAATGCTATAAAAGTAAATGTACACGGTTTAATAGCGTTAAAAGAATTATGAAGGACAAATAAGATGATACCGGTAGAGATTCAAGTACAATAATTGAAGGATAATATGATTAGTGATGGAATAAATATATTCATAGACGACAATATATTTGAAACCTACGTGATTTTGTTCTCAAATTCATCTTTGTTGGACACAGTTTTCACAGCCATCCTCTTAATATCACCCACTGAATCCGCTCACTGGAGTAGACTGAATTGTTGAGCTGAACGTCCGTTGTGGCACTGATGGCAATAAAAAACTATCGATATTTTTTTTTATCATGGCCATGTGTATCAGACATGGAAGAAATGATACATCTGTTTACTTTCGCTTTCGGTGAATTTTGTAGTTACATCACCCTTCCTGTACCTTATGAGGCGATGTCATCACATATTTTTAATCTCAAATGAAAATTTTGGAAGTACGGTGCTGACCGTGGTTAATAGTGAACCAAGCTTTAAACTCGACTTTTTCCAATGATATATCTCTAATTTGTGTTCTTAATTTATAAGTTAAGTGAATGTCAGCTATGGCAAGTGCGCGAGATAGTGCTAAGTTTAAAAATTCTCGGAAACATGAGTTTGAATGTATAGTAAGTATCTAATTAATGGATGTAAATAACTTGTTTACCCTAGTTGGAAATCGTAATCTTTTTAGGTGTGCCCAAGAGTCTGTTTCGGGGCTCAAGAATTCAGATCTCATCTTCTTACGCATGGAATTGGCAAATCGTACAAATGTTGTGAGTGTTCGCAAACTTTCAAAAGTAAAGAATCTCTTCGACGTCACATCAACAAACACGAAGGTGATTTCAGAATTTTATTGTAATCTAATATTTTTTCAATATTTCTTATCATAATGGAATTGAAACCTTTTTGTGGCTTTCGAGAAAACAAGGAGTGTACGCCATAATTGATTTATCTTAAATATTTCTAGGGAAAAAACCTTTCCTATGTGATACTTGTGGGAAAGGATTTACTACCAATCAGATACTGAAGGGTCACACTGCGACTCATCATAATGAAAAACCGTACAGGTTGTAGAAAAAACAGAAATCACGAGTTAATAATTGCGAATAATACTGAGTTATAAATTTCCTCTTGAACTCAAATTTTCTTACAGTTGTTCAACTTGTGGTCGCGCATTTGCCCATCAGAGCGGTTTGAGTCGGCATTTGCTACTGCACTCGAGGGAACAAAATCACATATGCCATATTTGTGGACAGCTCTTCTTAACGTCTGCTTATTTAACATCCCACATGCTTTCACATTCAGGTGATTAGATTTGAATGCACATTTTTCGATCATATTATCTTATATTTTTGCCCTTTTTACCGAAGATAACTTTGTGAAGAGATATTTTTATATTCATGGTACCGATTTGCAGGGGAACGGAACTACACATGCAGAGTCTGCCTTCATCAGTTTAAACATCCATCATCTCTATCTCGTCATTATAATCAACATCATAAAGAACTCAAGGGTGATAAAGGTGAATCCCATTCACTTTTCCCAACTACTCATTTCCATAGTACAGAGTCTCGGAGTGAACAAGCCAAAAAAATTCACTCTGATGGAATTGCTGAATTTGTCAAAAAATCAAATAAAAAAAATCATGGTACAATTACTGAGTTTCAGGAATCTAGTATTGGAAGTGAAATATTGGAACAGTTTCAAATATCACCTAATTTAGAAGTTTCCAGTTCTAAGGTCAAGGAAAAATTAGTAAAAGACGCACTTGATTTTGCCCAAAAATGTCGGACCATGCCCATTCCTATAAACATAGAAGTTTTTAAAAATATAACGAATGAGATGAAGCAAATATCAGATAAACTTGCTGCCTCTTGTGGAAATATGACTGCTGTTCATTTTGAAAGACATTTAACTGCTTTAAAAATCATTCAGTCTGTAGTAATTGATAATATTCTCTACTTGAAAGAAAGTTCCAGAAAAGTTTGAATAGAATTAGCATACATTTCAAATGTACCTATCAGATTCTTCTTGCAGCATTTTTAATTTTAGTCATTGCCACTAATGTATGTTGTATTGTGTTTAGTTAATGAGATTACTTTCAATGAGTAATTTATTGTAAAATAAATATTTTTTACTCAAAACCATTTTTAGCTCTATGCAAATGAAGTGGATTGTAAAATTTAACTAACCTACCTCTCAACAAAGCTACTGGACCAAATAACATTGGATCACATTTCCTCCATCATCTAGAGTATTTACCTAAAATTTACTAATACATTCTAAAGGCCCTTATCAGTTAGTATTTTTCCATCCAATTAGAAATCTGTAAAAGTGGCACCATTTCTGGGATACAGCTGCAAAGACCTGGCTTAAAATTAATTTTTATAATTAATTACCTATTTCCATACTCCTTTTTTGATGATCAGTGATGAGAATTCTCTCAATAGAATTTTCTATCCCTCATATAAAAAATTAAATTTAATGTAATAACTGAGGTGATTTTTTATACTAAATTAACCTTTTGGTATCATGAGAACTTCCCTATGTCAAGGTTACCATCCTGCTTGATCCTCCACTTTTTGGAAGTGAGGAATCCTTTTTCCCTAAAAGAAAATCCTGCTTGCTGTAATCTTCTGCCAAACTTGAATACCACTCAAAATTGTGTTGACCACTTCTCATTAAACTGTAAAATACTTGAACTGATGTCCAAACTTCACCTCCATTTTATGCCTGCACATCCTATATTACCAAAACTCCACCTGCAAGAGCCTAACATATCTTGGTATTCTCTCTTCCTTTTCCCTTTGTGTCTCTTCCCATCTTACCCTTACATCTCAGCACCTTCATACATCACATTTTTGACAGCGTATCTCTCAAAAATCCTTGTTGCACCATATCCGAAAGCTGTTCAACTTCCTTTTATCCTTAAATTCCTCCCTTGGACTCTTTTTTTACATAAATTTTCTGCTTCTATAAATTAATAAATTACTTTTTTCCTTTTTTTCTATTTTATTATTGTTTTATATTTTTATGTAAAAACTTTATTTATTGTCACTTTTGAGGGTTCAATGTAATTGGCCTTCATGGCTGTTTTAGAATCCTTTATTATAAATAAAAATCTTATATTAGTATTCTTACTCTACTTATGAAGTCTTCCTTAACAGCTCTTAGAAAGCAGTTCATCTTTGAGAATGTAAAATCACATCCTATATCCTAAGTGATACAATTTTCAGAATTTCTTTGTGGGTTATCAATTAGGTTAATTTGTAGGTAAATATCATCCTAACTAAAACCTGTGTACTATTTTCTGTGATTTCTAGATTGATTGTTTTCAGATTTTTATACGTCATATTGGAGACCCCATTCTTATTGTTTATTCCTTGATTTGTCAGTCTCTCAGTTTTCGCTCCAGTTTGTCAATCTTTTTTTTGCCAAAATTTCCTTGGTAGGTTTTTTTTTTCTTCCTGGACAAGTAATTATTATGAAATCAAACATCTATCCATTAGAGTAAATGCAGTTTTGATAGTCATTTTTGTTGCAAAACATCTCTAAATGATGTGCTGTAATTAAAAATTCTCTTCATCTGCAGCTGACATTATCCCTAAAAATTTCTTAAATTTCATAAACAAGTGTTTTTTGACTGTTTTTGCCTTTATATTCAAGTCCATATTTGCTGTGCTCATTTATCCTCTCGCTGTATGCACAGTGGCAGTGGCTATAAGTTTTTCCTCATAATTCTTCATATAACTGACTATATTAAGGATTCAGTGAAAACAAAGTTAGCCTGTGATGCCCAATTTTGGGGTTTATTATTTTGTATTAATATTTTGGTTCACAACAGTTTCTGAAAGAAAGTATATAATAAACTTTCATACAAAATATGGACCAATCAAATTATATTTTTCTGAATAATCATAAAGACAAGGTAGCAAAATTAGAGTCATTGTTTTGAATAAATAGTCAAGTAAAATGGGGATGGATGAACTTTAATAAGTCCATCAATATCCAATGTATAATGATAGAAGCTTCAATGATGGAAAAGAGGAAAAAAATGTACAAGTTATACCTTGTGGCCATAAGAATAGGCAAATTTGTTGTAGAAAAGAAGTTAGTGACAGGAACTGAGATGTGGTAATGCCAAAGAAATATGGTTATAAAATTTATAATGATTCATAAAAGTTCATATTTGAGAAGAAAAAGAGGTATTAGGAAGAAGAGAGTTGGTAATAATGAATAATATCAGCATTTTCAGTTACTGATTCATTTTTTTCTAGTTTTAGAGTTAAGGATGAGGATTACATTAAGCTTAGAGGATGATATGTTGCAGTAGAGAATTGTTTTCTAGAGTGATCAATAAATTATCACTATTATAAGAAGGTTCATATATTCTTTTTGTCTAATAAATATTCATTTTACAGAAAGGAAAATCTAGTTCAGACATAGTTTATTAGAAAAGCTTTTATTTAATATGTGAATATACTGCTTGCCATCTAGAAGATAAATTTAATAGCCTTCATTAATTCTGAAAACATTAGATGATGATAACTGTATAAATCAAGATCCAAGTAATATTTGAGATAACCTAATTTTTGATTGAAGTAATTAATAATAATCTTGTTTAAAGTATATCTGAATTGTCCATATATTATATACTTAATTTCTCTTCTCTTATACGTAAACATGATACATGGACTAAGTAATTTTGTAGTGGGGTTGTTATTTCGTATTCCAAGTAACACTCTCACTGGTGTTACTTGGCAAGATGCAGAATGAAGACAGTGCTGTATATTATCCAGCAACTCGTCTCCTTAAAAATTAATCAAACGCCCCATCCCATCATAGGCATAGAGCTGAAAAGTAGTAAATTATAAGGGGCTCCCGAAAAAACGGTAGTCTTGGTTAGGGTGTCAAGGAGATCAGAATCGCCTCACGAAAGTAGTAAGGTGGATTCCACACTTGTTTATTGCAGACGCAAGGAAAGCCAGCAGTAGGCAACCCTTCCTCAGGTTAGGAACTGCAGGCTCGTCCAACTCTGGACAGGTGAATTGCAATAAAGTACTTATGGAAATTTTGTTCTTTAATTGTATATTGTATTATATTTCTTTAAGCTCCCAATGTCAAATTGACAATTTGACGGATAATAATAGAATGAAAAGAGGAAAATAAATTCAGAAGATTATTGATCTTCATTTTTGCAATTTTGCACAGAAAATATTTGAAACATTCACTAAAGACTTTCATTCCATATATTAATTGTTCCTGAATTATATGTATAACTAATAGTAACATAATTTTCATCTCAACAACTATCATGTTCTTTGCTTGGGTGATTATATTTTGATATCTATTGCAGTTGAATCAACATAAATCAATCAAATGAAAATCATTCTTATTTCTCTTCTTGAAAAAAATGTAATTTTTTTCAAGAAGAGAATGTAGGTTTTACTTTAGCTTTACATTTGTAATTATTCATTTTAAGCTGAACTGAACTGAGACTCTTACATGATAATTGGCATTATATGATTTATATATATTCATGTCAAGTGCTAATTCTGCAATAAAATTTTTAATCTCATAAAGCAACATATTATTATTACTAGATTGTTATTAATTAACAGCCTGTAAATACTTAAAATTTATCAAGATAATTAAAATTTTCAACTGAAGTTCACTTAGAAGTAATTTCTGTAGATTGATTAAGCAGCATTGCTTACTTCCAATATATATGTTCTTAAGTGCTAACTATAACTATTTAGGAATTATTATTTTTAACAAAATGTTTAGAGAGCTGAAAACAAAAATTTATGATAACTCAATGTGCATATCTACTCCTATACACCATCTTGAACATATTTTAAAATTTCTATCATATTAATTTACTGCAATCATACAAACGCATACTTAGAGCAATAATTGAAGGAAAATCTGCCATATTCTGCAATTCTTAACTTAGTATACTTGAAAAATCTCAAATTATTTTTGTGCTTTAATTCTGCCTTTGTGGCATTTTTACAATTCTCTGCTTTGCATTTCTCCTCTTAAGATCTCCTATAGCTGCTTGAAGTTCAGTAATCTGCAATTTTCAGATTGTTTAAGTATAATTATAATGCAATACACCTGTTTGAATAAACAATGAAGAAACAATAGCAATACCTTAAGAAGTTTTTCATTGGCTGATTTTTGTTCCGTTCTAGGGGAAACTAAAGAAGTTTCTTTTATATTCTTTAAATCTTGCAAGGTTTTAAATATAACTGAAAGTTCATTATCAATATCAGATGAAATATCCTCCTTTTCAAAATGTTTTGCAGATGTTTTTGCTTTACTTGAAGATGAAGCTTGTATGTGATTTCTACTTGGCATTTTAAAATATTCTGGGTCTGTTCCATAAGGCAAGTTATTTTGTCGATCTGTTCCAACTATTTATATTAAGAGGAAAAGGACATTATAATTTCATTTAACAATTACAATTCCTTTTAAGAGCCTTCCATATATTTCATGCAAATGTAAGTGGTTTTAAAAGAGTAGTAGTATAATAAAGCTATGATTGTTAATACTTTTTAATGACAAAATTTGAGAAATTGTATAAAATTAATAGTAATAAGATATTTTTTGTAGCGCTACATTTGAAATCAATTTTCAGGTTTCATAATTATTAGCAAGTTAAATTCAAGAATATTATAGGTTCAGGAAATGCAACGTTATAATAAAGATTATTGTTGCTGGGACTGAAATAAAGCTTTCTCAAGATAACATACGATTGTGGTAGTGAAGAATCTTTAATATTAAGTAAGAGATGAAAATTTATGCATCAATAATTACTTCAAATCCATTTAATTCTCAAAAACTCAAATTATTTTTTTGCTGGTATTCTATTAATCAGTTTTGAAATTTGATTCATTTATAGTTTTTATAAATTTTAATCATTTATCTTTAAGTTATAATATACATAATATGCAGATATTGAAAACTGTTATTTATAAACTGTATTTTGTATCTACATATCTAGGGCTATTCATCACTTCTTATGATTGTCAAATTTTGATCTTCAAATTACAAAATATCAAATTCTTAATATATTCAACTAATGTCATAAGATATAATTTATCCCTAAGGCGAATTCAATGATACAAATTAAATAAAAAGCTTTCTCTTTGATATCAAAAGTGGTTTCCTCAACAGAAAAGTATCAGAATGTATATAAATTTTACCTCACCCTGTTTAGTTTTAATTCCTTTACTATTCATAGTTCGCATTTTATCCCTCCAAGATCTCAAAGCTTCTTCATTTCTACGTCAAATAGAAAAAGTGGGATGAATTATTTCATATTTTTTTCAATATCATTCATAAGTATAAGTGAAGTAAACAAAAAATGCAATTTTTTTCTTACTTCCTCTTTTGAATTATAGCCTCTTGCTTCATGATAGCCTGCTTATTGTAGGCAGTTGTTGCATTGCGTAAATTCTTGTGCACAGCTCGGTTGGATTTATGCCTGAAACGAAAGAAATGTCTCCTCTAAGTAACTGATGTTTACATTTATATAAATCGAACAAAAAATCTTTCACTTTTGAATAATGTACTGAGTACTTGTCAAATTTTCACCCATTTCTTCTTATTTAACAATTTTTTTCTTATAAAATAGAACAGGGATGATTTAACTTTGTGGATGAGGTGTAAAATAATGTAAATAGTAGAATTTCTTTGTTTCTTTCTAAATAACTTTGAATGTAGAGAAATTGTTGGAATTAAAAATTAAGTTCATTTATTATTAATTATGAACCAGACTTGAGTAGTTACCTGATCAGATTTGGAGCTGAATTCCTTGTGACAGGTGAAAATATTTTAGGATTGGTCATAACTCTGATAGCTGACTTACACATTGGCACTATTTGTTGAGATGATTTGGATAGATTGCTTTCCTGGAAAGTTACAAATTATCTCAATACCCAATTTCAATAAATACTATGAAATAGCTATCAAATGCTTGGTTTCATGGTATTAATTATCCAATAATTCTTTGAAAATACATATATTTTATATGGAATAATGGAAATAAAACAATAAATAAATATCTTTAATACAATAAAAGGTTGAGACTGTGGTGACTTGCATATAGCTATGTGGTACTGTAGTAGTAAAACAGGTAATGATTAAAAAATTTTTGGATCATAATCACCTACCATGATATAAAAATTCTTAATTCATTAATATTGGGTAATCTACTAGTAATATATTTTATATAATTTTTAATTTAACAAATTGATAATGAACATTTATTTCTAAAGTGCCTATTTTAAAGCAGTATTTATAAAACCTTAATAGTTACATTATCTTAAAGGTAATTAATTATTAAAAGAGCATGCCATATTTACTGAAATATCTAAATAAATGTTTAACTCAAATTTTATAATTTACTTACATTGCTTTTAATATTTTTGGGAGAGATTGGATAGTTATCTAATGTTGCTCTGCGTCTGTGCAAATCATAGCGGATTCTTTCTTGACTACATGGGGTAGTGTTTCGCCTACAAAACAGTCCTATTTGTAAATAATCATCTTTTTCTTCGCTTAAAACTTTTTCAGCTGGATTTTCGGATTCTGAAAAAAATTTAGTATAATAATCATTAATTTATTGTTTGTACAAAATATAATCAACCTTGAAGGATACCATATTTTTGAGTCTGCTTCATATCCTCAACTGAATATTTGGAGCATGCTTTGCATTCAATTCGTAAGAAATTCAAAATTGAATGGATTCCTCTTTCTAAGATTTCCTTTGGAGGAAATATTAAAGGATTATCTGACAGCTGAAGTCCTCTCAGATTTGGAATTAAACCTATAAATGAAGAATAAAAGAATGATTTTGAATACTACTTTCAGAGGAGTAAGTGGTTATAAGATAGAGATCTACTAATTTCTTAAACTGCTGTTAAATTGACAAGAGATGTGGAGGCTTCTGAATGAATCTGCCTGAGAGCGCTTCCATATCCAAATCAATCCCATCAATATTTTATTGTTCTTTTATTGATCAAATCGCTTGTATGAATCACGATTTCCTCCTACGAGTTACTCCTTTCATGCTCTCAGATAAAGCTTAAGTGATCCAAGTAAAAAATATGAGCACATATAAAATCGATATCCATAGCAGTAGTTATTCAACATTTATTTTCATAAGCTTTACCTAATTCTATTGGCAATTCTTCTATCTGGTTCCCTTGAAGAAGAATTACTTCTAAACTTGGATGATGTGCAATACTCTTTGGCAAAAATAATAAAAAATTGTGTCTCACATCCAACCAGGATAGATGCCGTAATTTTGCAAACATTTCTTCAGGAAGTTCACTCAATAAATTTTCTGCTAAATATAAACACTGAAATTAAAAAGTTTGGTTGTCTTTTTATTGGTACAGTATTTTTATATCCATTTACAATCTACCGCGATATAGATAACTTACTATCCGCACTTACTTTAATAAACGGATATTTTTCGATTAAAGGCAGGGTAAATTTGGTAATACCGCTTTTGCTTAAATCAAGATGTTTTATCACAACTTTTCCACGTCCGTCTTCTTCGTGAACGCTATTCTTATTATCCAACTCCATTATTTACGTAGAAGAAGTTCACATATCTATATGTTAATTTTTCTATCAGTTGAGATGCTTACTGTTTTCAGACATTACCTGCATACCATGGCGATTTTTTGAGTAGCCGTTGCTTGGTAACATTTAGAAAAATAGCAGATGCGTCAAGGAAGATAGACTGCACGCTTCAATACTCTTAGGGATTCATCATTGAAAATAATATTAATATTTTTTGAGAGGCACCATTGGCGGTTACAAAAATATACATTTCTGTTAAAATGGAAAAAGATGATGAATACATTTCAGTTCACAATTTTTCAAAATATTTGGAATCAAAAGGATTCTTTAGCATTGGAAGTTCCAAAAAACTTTCTTGGATAATGCTTGCTAATTTTATTTTAAATGAAGATTGTTAACATGTTTCTATGACAGATAATTATTGACAAGTTTAAGATAGAGATGTTCTAATTCCAGCGGATCGACTTAAGAAAGAAAGGATCAACCAATCACAAATTCAGTCAATAGTTATTGTGTTCATTTATACATAATGTACTTTTTATATCAATGGACATACATATTTTTGTTACCCAGGAAATCACTCACGATAGAGTTACATACAAAATTGTGTTCCACGCAGTATTCCGAGAAAGATAAGGGTGGGATTAAATGTTCTAATATAGTCTTGCACTTGTGAGCATAGGCTTAGTGAAAAATTGCAAAACTTGAGGTGACAGTAAGGTTAATATTTCGCAATTTTGCCTTAAGCGATTCAATAACGTAGTGGTGCAGATACATTAGATAAAATTGGAAAGCTATATAAATGATAAAGATCGTAATAGTTTAACAACAAATACTTTTTGAACAGAGAGATGAATCCTTGGTTAATATAATGCATTCGTTTAAATCTGTATAAGATCTTTAAAAGTGTTCAGTATATCTCATGCATTTTCTTCAGATGTTAAGTGTTAATATAAATGAAGCTGAAAATTACATGAGAGATCTAACCGGGAAAGTTCTGTCCATTCCGGTTACAATGTTTCAACAATTAAGCTCATTCATTAAACACATATTTGGCTCTCTCTTTTGATCGCATACAATGTATACACATTTTCGTCTTAGATGAATTAAAGGAAGACCATTCTTGTTAGTATTAAGTGAGACGCGATCGCATACCCATGGTTTACAATTACAAAATTTCTTGCAGGGCTAACAATTCAAGAAAGAAGAAGAAATCAGACAAACACTGGTTAAATTTTTGGGCTAGAGATAAGACATTTAAAAATGGGATATAGAAAATGTCATCACGCTGGAAAGAAGTCATAAATAGTGATGGCAATTATATTATTCAATAAACTTCAAAGTATGAAAACATTTATTCTTTTGTTTCATTCTAAAAACTGACACAACTTTCCGGTTGACCTATTATATTAATTTAATTATAGAAACTCCTACGAAATACTCGATGCCTGGTTGAAGATCAATGTATCAAATTAAGTAGGTGATAACAGGAAAATTCATGGCATATTTAATATGCCTTTCTGTAAAATTTGTATAAATAATAACTAATCAATATAATGGTGTCTTTCTTCTGAATGCAAAGTTGCATGGTGAATACCTCACTGATCCGTCATCTTTACTTTTCTAATACATTTCAGAATTCCTACAAATGAACACATACAAGTGTACTAAAGCACTATCTCATCTATCTATTTTAAATAAAATGGTGGAGAAATTTTGAGAGGAAACATTAATTATAAATGGAAATGCATTTTGATTGCTGATAGTAGAAGGTAGAGTAAGTGGAAGTAAGAGTTCCATGAGTTTGAGAAGGGAGTAATTAACTAGAAATGGAATCATTATTTTATTTGCTTCAATTTCTTTCTCTGAAGCTCAATGAATTGACTATTGTTTAAACAATGCCAAAACTAATGGATAAGGAAATTATTTTTCATTTATTAGAGAATCACATTTATTACACACAAGCAATTTTCCATAGTGATTTCATCAACCCATTGCAAAAGTACTAGCTTTTAACAGTAAATAGCCATACGTCTATCAGGTTTTGAAGTAGAGAAGTTGAAAATTGTATATTAATCATACATATAATCAACTCTAGCTTAAATTACAGTACAAAGTCTTCATGCTGATGCAAAACAAGAATATGTTTACATTGAAAACATACCATAATCTATTTATTTTATAAAGATACAGGTTTTTTATAGAATTTATCTATTTGAATAGAGCATACCTTTTAGACAGAATTTTAAAAATATTATGTATATAACTGTAAAAAATGCCATTGAAAGCAAGTTATCATTTATGATTAATATTAAGTGAATTGAAAAATAATAGCATTAAAGATTTGCAATTAACATAAAAATAAAAAATAATCTAATTATAAATTAATCTAAATATTTATATTCACAAAATTTTATAATTATTCATTAAATGAAACATGTATGCAAACTCAATCTCTCTGAATAAGTCCAAGCATATGATTACATATATGAGTAAATAACAAGAGATTTATATAGAAGTTAAATATTCTCAAATCACATACAAATTTATACGATGCTAGTAACATGAGTATTGAATAACAAAATCTACTAGAAGTTTTCTAACTGTATCATCATGTTTATAAAATTGAGCATCTTAAATTACACACCATGAAACATTTTCAAAAGACATACAAATAACATTATGTATTTAGGGACAGTTAAATTCAGAAAATGTAATCTATGAAAATAACTTATAACACTTGAAAGAGAAGTATAGAAA
Source organism: Pantala flavescens (assembly GCA_020796165.1). NCBI lineage: Eukaryota > Metazoa > Arthropoda > Insecta > Odonata > Libellulidae > Pantala > Pantala flavescens. The sequence continues at coordinate 21,901,432 of CM036882.1, forward strand.
ACTTGACCAACCAATGCAACTCATGAATTATTAGTCCTATCAAATAAATATGCAACATAATTGAGCTAGATAAAATCAATCTTCAGCCAAGAGATTGTAGAATGTATCTTTCATAGTCTTAATGCTACACTGAAGATTATTTAGGCAATGATAGTAAAGCACCAACAAAACGGCTCATAAGTTCCTCTCTTCAGATGCCAGAATTATTTTTTATTACTGGGGCAAAATCAAGCTAATAAAAACCTAAAAGTAATTACGAGCAGTACGAAATTAACATAATGTACAACTTTGAAAAAAACTTAATGTTTTATACTGTTTATTCAAAAATAGGTATTCCAACACAGTTATTCCTAAGTCATACAGTTGCAAATAGTATAAAATATGTTACAGTGTGTTAGATTTAGATCCATTCATTTACCTTGCTTGAGTGTAGTAATGCTAAACAATTTCCATACAAATATAAATCAAAGCAATGCATAAGTCAAAATAAATCCAAGGCTATACATTCAAAATTATCATTTTCATACAGCAGAAAAATGGAACCCTTGGCCTGATTGCACACCACTACAATTTATTCAATTATCAAAGTTCTTCTCCTCATTAAATACACGCTAAAACTTAGATATGCTTCCAGAACCATAAATATCAAATAAAAAGGCAGAGGGAAAATTATATGGCTAGGTTGAAATGAATACTGATTAAAATCATTTCCTTTTAGACTGGACCTTATAATAGCTATGTTGTGACATTATAAATTACTAAAGCTCATTTAACATAACTTTTCCTTTATTTTGTCACAGCTTAATATATATGTATGAAGACTAGAAAAATGTACCGCTTCAAGATCACATTTAAATTCCCATGAAATATGCAAACACTACAATTAATAAAAATATCACAATTTTCTAAGAGTACAATAAATGAGTATTACTATTTTAAATAAAATTACTTAAAACAAATAAACATTTTGGTGTATTCCTCCTCTAAATGTACTATTAGTTAAGAAATATATAACGAAATATGAAGTGAAACCAACTTGATAAAATGAACCAGCATGAAGCAACAATCATAATTTTTCAAAACTCAGTGAGGCTTGGAATTAACAAAAATGTTCTAGTGATCATTTAAAGATTTTTCTTTACTCCCTAATAACAAATTACTAAATATATCTCAAGAAAACAATCCAATGACTCAATTAAAAAAATTATTAAAGGACAATTTAAATTCTAATTCACAAGCACAAATATCTTCATGTAAATACTCAAAAAATACAAGTTACTCATAAAGAAATTCGCAGACAAAATTGAGATTCTTCTTATCAAGAAATAATGAAAGCCCTTAAAAAAACAAATTAAAGAGAGCTCTTAATTGGTACCACATCAACATTTGTTAATAATTTAAAGATCTTTTTCAACAGTTCCATCCAAAGGTCTCCTTTGCCATTCATCTTTTGAAAGAAGTGCCTCTTTTCCATCCCACATTTGATTGATTCTTTCAGACAAAGGACCCAAAACAGACAATATCCATTCTTCAACAGTGAACATGTCATAAACTTCAGCCAGTGCCTGTCTTGCTTCTCTTTCAAGCACAGCCATTTGACCCTTGAGACCATCAATCTCTCTACTTAGCTGATCAATGTGGTAGGGGCTGGAAAATTTGTGACCAACATTATACTGTGTAGCCCATCCTTTGGCTTCAGGCATATTTGCCACTTTTTCAACTTCTAATTTCAATGCATATAAACGTTCTGCAACATGAAGCACACTTGCTCCAGGAAAAGCACATTGAGGAGCTGATCCTAAAGACCCAAGCTCTAGGATATCTGATGGGGTCATAGGAAGAGGAATTTCACACCTCAACTCATTTGATGCAAGACGTCTTAACATGGCAACATTATTTTCTCCTGTTTTCAAGAAAGTGAGAGAGACAGCTAGAGAAGGTAAACCAACAGGTAAAAGCTCACATAAGACAGCAAAGTGATCATAACGCTGCCATCCAGTCAAAATGGTTCCAGCTATTTGAGGAAATGGTTTGGGACCACCTAATGCTAATGGAGAGGCTGCAGCTTTTGCACTAGCAACAACAGCTGCCCAAGATCTATGATTTTCTAAGTGATGAGAAATATCCGTGACATACTTGTCTGGACCAGTTGCTCCTTTAAACGCAGTAGCAATCCAAACTTTTGTAAATCCAGATGAATCAAGCCTCTCCCAAACATCAGAAGGAAGGCTAGCAGCAACATCTGGAGTGTACTTCCATATTACAGGTTGAGTTCCTTTGTCCCCTAATCCTGATGATGCAAGTTCCTCCATGGAAATGGACCTTAAGCCATCATCCCATATCAGCACATCCACCTTATATTTAGCTTTCGTGTAGTCAGCCACCCTAGCCACATGATTGAAGAATAGCTTCTTTGTCGTTATATGGTCCTTCTGCATTAATGTTTGACACCTATTGCATTCACCTAATTGGTACACTTCATCAGCCCCCAAATGTATGCTGTGGATATCAGGATGTAGTTCCATCACTTGGTCTATCATATTTTTCAGTAATGGAAACGATTCTTCGTGAGTTGGACATATTGCTTGAGGAAAACGAGGCGATTCTCGAAGATGTTTATATTGTCTGAGCTTAAGAACAAATTCTAAGTGCCCAAACGTTTGAATGAGGGGAATCACTTCAAGATTATTATTGTGAGCCAATGTTAATATACGAGAAATATTCGCGCGTGAGTAAGCATTGTGAGCTGCAAGGCTGAAAAGGGGTCCCCAAAAAGGAAACATATCTTCATATTCGATCAACAATCCGGTCGCACCAAGAGCATGAAGTAATGGAAAAAATTCTTCGAAGTATGTTACTAATGGAGGAGCACCTTTCAAGTCCAAATGAACGATTCGATGTGGTCCTAAACTATGCACTCCTGCCCGTTCAGCAAAATCTTCAGGATTGCCTCCATTATCTACACTATTTTCCTGCCCATCACCAGCAAGAACATTTCTTCCACTGCTGAACTGGTGCTTGAACTGTGGCAAGTTTAATCTCTTTATGTCAGACATTAATTGAGATTCGACTGCCTTTTGCTTTTTGAGATGACGAGGACTTTGAGTCAAATCCGATAACTCATTAATATCCTCTACTTCTATTCGATTATTTAGAGACATTTTCTCAGGTGGCCAAGGAAACTTATTACTGCTTTCCAATGAGCGTACCTGACCATCACCGGCTGTCATTCTGTATAAAATAAATATCACTGCCATCACACTCATGACGAGCATGATAAGTTGCGTCTTGCCTCTCATACGAAACATTATAGGAATAATATATTTCTCATCGAACAATAAGCGGAACCATATCACCAATTCAATTATTCCTGCAAAATGAAAAAAAGCGGTCACCACAAACTTAAATGAAATTTTAAAAAATACGCAAAGAAAACGAATGCCTACTTACACACAGTCTTAAAAATTATCGTAAAATTCATGTCTGAGAATTGATAGAATTTCATCGAAATCTTGGTAAAAAATAAGTATTTTATAAATTCAGCATTTCACAAGTACACAAACTATATCTAAAATGGTTTTCCACTTTCACTTGTTCGATGTCCGAGAATAATTCCTCATAAAGTCGTCGGGAGCCGCTAGTGATCAGTGTCGCAAGGGTGTGGGGCTAAACAAGGTAAAGCAGACACGCAAACATTTCTCAGTAGTTCGGGGGAAGCGAAGTAAGATAGTTAGGAAAAAGGGTTCTTCTTTGGTTACCTAGCCGTTCTTTTAAAGAATCTACTTTACCTCGGACATCAGACTTAGCTCACCATGTCAAGCTTGATCCTTGGAGGAATCGAAGGGTAAGTTATTAAAATAAATACATTGTGTACAGCCGAATATTGCCTTCTGCTTTGACGCTTGAGAAGCGGCATTTCTACTTTATGCAAATAACTTAACTAAAACAGTAATATTTTCTAATTTTATATATTCTCATTATTAAGTACTTCATTTAAGTCATAAGATGCTAGTGAGAACCTAAAATTTTACATGCTTCATTAAATCAACAATCGAATCATTGCATGTGTTAGGTATTTTTCCAACCGGAGAACATTGGCAAATTCCAGTATCATGTTGGAATGTTACTGCGCAATGAGAAAATAATTTTAAACCTTTCGAGTTCGATAATAATAATAATAATAATATAATTATAGTTTTGTGCAAAATAGTGTAAGATACCTATCTATTTTTCTTTTGAAGTTCAGGTCCCCTCATGATCTACTGAAATTCTTCGTGAAATGGAGTCTCTTTGGTTTGAATATCGTTCTGAAAATAGTGTCATTTAAGATTGTGTCAGCTTTCACTTCGTTTCTATATGATCTCTTCGCCTTTAAAAGAAAGGAACTTAAGTTTTACTCATCGATTGACGAAACTATAGAAATGATATATTCATATATATTCATGTTGTGTAATTGTTTAGGATAGCGGAAAAACTAATCTCATATGAGATATAGCGGAAAAACGAATCTCATATGAGATTAGTATTTCCGCTAATTATCTCTTCCGATTAATTCGCAATATTCTCTTCCGTATTTCAAGAATCGCGCATAAACCGAATAGGGTAGGTTAATCAAAGTGAAAAATAGCGACGGGACCGGGATCCGAACCCAGGTACCCTACTTGCCAGACAGGTATGCTGAGCTTTTAGTGACGGCTGTTGCAGGGCTTTCTCAAGGTTATCTGGTTATTCTTTTGACATTAAATATGTCTGTACTGCTCCAGAAATGAAAGATCTCTATTTCAATTATGCCTTAAACAATCAAAAAATCATTTCGGTTTGGAAGATACATCTATCTGAGGAAACTTAATGGTGATGTAGAAACCAGTTAAGCTTGTCTCACTCCTCGTAAAACTTCTCAAATCGGGTCAAATTCTTTCGAGCTAGCTACAAAAGAAATGACGACGAGTTATCTTAAGTATACAATTATTTTTAAAGGGTATGAAACCGATTAATCGGATTCGTCACTAAGAGATACGACAAACGAATACGTTTACTATCCATTCATCGAAATTTTGCATTTAAGCTCATAAAATATCTTCGTTCAAGTTTTCAGGTTAGAACTTTATTCTAGACGATAGGTACACAATATTTATGCTTCAAGAGTTTACTTAAACGATTAATTTGTGGTAAGATTACTCATTTTCCTGAAATTTTTATTGAATTACCGAATACGATCAGAATAATGATTTCGCTATGAATTCTACAAAATGATTTTCTTACGATCACAATCTTAATTTTCCACAGAATCCATTTCGATGACGAGAAAGGAAATAATGCGTACATAGCACACAGTCACATTTTCCATTAAAATTATTTCTATTTCAGTTCAGAGGTTTATTATTTCCTCGGCAGATTTTTTAAATTTCTGCTCGGAAAAAATTAAGTTAATCAATCTCACAAAAATTACGAAGTTCTTTATATTACTTGTAACCCGGTCCTCATATATTCCGATCAATAAAATTTCAAAATTTTATCCCCTTTAATCTAAGAGTAATTGGGTAATATGTACGTATAAGTGTAAATAATTTTCAATTTATTTATAAATGATGTAATTATAAATTTTAGTCTTTGCTTCCTTTTTTACTTACTTTACATTCTTGAAGCATTCGTTACAAATCTTCCTTTCTTCGTGATTCCATAGTCTCTGAAGAAATTCTTTTGCAAGAGTAAATAATAAAAAATAAATATTTAATGTTCTGCTGGCTGTGGCCATCTGAACCCTTTTGATCCGGAAGAGTCGGAATAATTGCTTAAACGAAGTCATAGACTCTGAATCAGGTCATAGTTTGTTTTCAGTGAATGACTCGGGGCCAGTTTTGAACAATATCAGCACAATAGATGGTCACTTAGGGCGCTTCATTTTCGATAATAGACTTAGTGTTCCTATGACGTACTGAATTCGTTTCGCAAGAATAATTCGGAGGATGAAGTAGATAAAAGGATGGGAGAATGCAAGGTTACCTTGTGCAACATTTCGAGGGGTCAAAGGTTCATTTACCCATCCCTGCCCGCATGGTTATAAATTTGCCCGCAACTACGTATTTTCAAAAACGGGAAACAATTCCTTATCACCTTTTTTCAATGCAAAAGTCACGGAAAGCACTCAATTATCAGTGCATTTTGCAAATTTATGGTTCCAGTGAGTGTTGTTGCACTACTTGTCTCCTGATTTATGATATCTAAGATAAGCCTTATTTTGACCGTTGGGTGGAAGCTGAATAGTTTCTCCTTTCACTTTAGCACTTGCAGATTGCAAGTTAATGTTTTTTCGTCACTCTCACTCATATTGGAAACTGAATGTAGTATCAATTGGCAATGTTCTTCTAGCTATTTTTTTCGCTTAATGTCCACCTTCATTCAAGATCAAATGAACGTAAAAAAATCTCTTTTTTGTTGCTCGAACGAAAGGGTTCACTTTATCTCATGATTTTTGGGTTTGGTATAGCATTTCAGTAGCGGTATAATTGGTTAGAATTTTACGTTTAGGTACAATTTGTGTAAGATAAAATGAAGTCATTTCTTTCAATAATGCTCTCAAATCAGAAAATCGCTGTGGTAACTCGGAGACCTTAAACTCCTTGTCAACTATTACGCAGCCAACTTCTTCGTATGAAATCGTGGTGAAGGATTTTATTGAAAAATCCCGTTTTTGAAAATTCGAGAACCGTCAAAAAGAGCCGCGAAAATCAACAAGTTTCCTTTCATATTCTCCTTTGATTGACGGGATCGATGTGAGGTGGAGAAATCAGCGAATACAATCTCCCCCCACGGTTGGAATTTGGGTCGTTAGTACTCTCGCTGGACATGCCCTGCCCAATAGCGCACGCTGCTTTATTCATGCAATGCTGCGTTACATCGCTATTTAGTTTGAGCGAGTTTTAAAGTAAAGGACCATCTACTGTCGTAATATCTATTATAACAAGGGATAGAAGTGTGTTCCATTACATTATAAATCAGGTTGGATTTATTTGTAAAGTAAATTCATTTAAAAAATAAGTTTCTTCTGCCTGAGTTGCATAGATCACAGGGATAATCCACGTTCGACGTTGAATTATTGCAAACTTTACTCTCAAATGAATCGTTGATCCTGCGGCTGAATGGGGTCTTTGAATGGTAATAAATTTCATTAACTACCCTAATGAATTGAGTCTTTAATTCGGTAATTGTGATGAATGTATAACGTGAATAAATATTTGGCGTAAACTTATCCTCGTTCTCAATTCCACTAACTTATTCGTTAATTTAGAAATGAATATCCATAAGAGTTAACATGGCATTATCTACAGTAGTTTGAAGGTTAACTGTTTTTGCTTTGTTTTTCGTAACGAACTATTAGTGCTTCGAAGACAAACAACCTTCAACGGAACATTTTTAGTTTAGTGAACAAAATATACAGATTTGGTTTGCGTCGAAGGTCAATTGTAAAATCTTTTGCTGAACCTCATAGACAACAATTTTCAATCCAAAATTTCCATTCAAAATTCTCTTGCCAAAGCATGTGTATATCATTATTGCTACGATTATACTGGATGTTAACGTCCAATCTCCAATTTATCTAGTAATCGAATGCATTGAAATATATTTTAGGTGTTTCTAATTTCACGTTAAGAATTATAATTCATTCAGGTTCAATTTCAGGAAAGTGTGTCGTTTAAAGGAGTTGCAATATTTCTTTCTGCAGTTACTAATCTCTTTTATGTCGAATTTTGCATCTTTATTTCGGCCATGAATCTTTTCATTTTTCCGAATCAACAAGGCTTGAATTTCTTGAATTTCTCTGCCATGAATGCATCACGTCAACAAAAAGTACAACTTGGAATGTCGAAAGATTGGAATGCACTTTGGGAAATCCAAGGAATGAGCCACAGCGCATGCGTCGAGTAAAGGAGAGCTCAACGAGTGAAAGAAAAGAGCCTTGTACGTTTGCACACGTGGAAACTTTTATTTATCCGCCTACGCATTTAAAGGTTTCTCCATCGATGTGGCCGACTTCCCAGAAGAAGAGGTGTCAATCGATATCTTAATTTTTGCTCGAGTCTGTTTAGAGAGCATCGGAGGCGTATCCATAGTCTCGAATGCCCTCGACCGGATTACAACTTGTAATTGCCAATGTCGATAGCCTAGCCGCCGAGGTCGCTCAGGGCGAACCGAACTATCCTCGAACTAAATGGAAGTTTATCGAAAGCGATAAGTCGAGGAGGACGCTATCTCGCCTTTAAATTGCGAACTATTTTTTTCGTAAATCGATGGAGTTTCATAATTTCATCGCTTCATGAAGACATTCAATAATCGACCGCGCGATTTTGACCTACTTGATGGATTCGAGAGAGTTTATCCCATCTGTGAAGAAGATGATAGTAAACAATGTTACCGTAATCGACGGAGGCGTTAGCTAATGGTCGATGAGCGTGCGATAGATCGATCTCGCTCACTTTATTCCGAAAATACGTCGAAAATGAAGTCGCGGGGAAATCAGAAACAACTAAATCAGCAAATGGATTTTTTAAAAAGAAAATTGATAAAGTACTTTGATCATTTTGGGCCATTTGCATTTAGTCCGAAACGAACAATTTTAATTTAAGTACATGATTTATAAGAGTGATAACTATTCAGTACACGGATCAAAGCTATGATGAAGTGAACGATTTGGTGCTTTTGGATCTTTCAAAAACTCTACATGACCGTTAGAGCGCGTGTTCGTGCAGACCCAGTTTCGTTCGCTTCTTAAGTGACCAGTGGTGAAAAGCCGTCGGACCGCTTTTTCAAAGTAATTAAGGACTTAATCCAAAATTTACAAAGAAAAGAGGTAATACGGATGAGACTCATAATTTTCGCATCCAATTGGATGATATCGGAGTTTCATCGCAAGTTGAACGGTTTTATTCCACGGAGGAATAACGTGATAACTTTTTTTGGACTCATGCACACGATCACATTTTATAAAATGGTAATCGTTAGTAATTCTCACGAATTATTGAGAATTTACGCAAACCTTGAAATTTGTATTCTTAATTAATCGCTTTCTGCTTTGGGTATCTCTACTGGGATCTATTTTGGCAGAAAATGAAGTATTTATCGATGATTTCAGGTTAATAATTAATAATTAATTGAGGTTTTCAATATTCTAGTTTTTATTTTTAATTCTCTGTTATGAAAACTTTAAAAAATGTTACATGATCATTTTGAACTAATTTAAAATGTACAGTTTGAAAGAAAAATACACATATACAATACAAAAATGATATACTAAATATTTTACTAAAATCTTCTTGAATGCAATTTCTAAAATAAACGAATTTCAGTGTTGGTAGTTAAAATAAGTATTTTCAACTTATTGAAAAGAATCTGCATTAATAAAGAATATCTTCACCATTTACAATTATTATTTCAAAACCGTTAAATTGAACCAGAAAATTTTTGTGAGAATCATGCAAACATACTTTTATGATTTATATCCAAATGATAAGTATATCTTCACGTTGTCAGCAGTTTTTGAGAATGTATATATAAATTTGGAATAACATTAAGAGTTTATTATATACCAACGCAATAATGGTTACAAGATGAATGACTCAGAAATTTTTGCCAAAATCAAAGAACGAACGAAGATGAACTTATTCCGTTTGCATGATTTATTGGGTTCAATTGTTAATCAAGGCCTTAATTCTTCATAGAACTGATACTTGTGATCGAGTATTGCTAAATATTCGTAAGTCGTACTCAGCAACATAATAACGTCAGAGATCTTTTGATTTGAGTGATTGTCATAATTTGTATCGTTTCAATATCATTTTATGACACTGGAATGATATCTCGTGACGCGCATACTTTATTTTTACGGGGTCCTTTGATGCGTGAATCCTTCAGCTCACGCAGGAATTACGCCGGGAGCATAAATATGCTTACGTTGCGAAGGAAATGGGTGTTTATCTTTGGACCTTTCGCTGTGAAACATGACTCATTTAATCCTGCTCTCGAGGCACTTGTTGCAATCACACACTCTTTCCATTGTTATCTACTTAATTGGAATCTGTCGTTTCTTTTATTACTTGTTTACATCTTGAAGCTATTATTTGAAGATAGTTCGATTTGAAGTGTTGATGGAAATAATCCTTGATTTGATTTGAATAATATTTTAAGATGCTTCGAAGTAAAACCTTCATTTAATAGAATTTAACGAAGGCATACACTTTTAACTTTTTTATATATTTTCAAATGATTGGTATAATTTTTAGGAAAAACTGATACAATTCGGAATGTGCTGTTCCTGTTAATGTTGTCGTCATATACCTATTCAACGACATATATTCTGCACTTAGGTTTCCATTTATAAAAGTTACAATTAAAGTAATTAATATGTAAATTTTCCTAAATGAGACCTATGGATGAGTGTTTCTCTCTTTATTCAGGGAAAATATAAACGGAATTCAAACTATGACGACTTTCTTCTTTCTACGTCAATATATTTTGCAATATTTTGTTCGAATATCTATAAATAGAACACCATCGGTATCTGGAAATCACGTTCGACCTTGCTTTATTAGGCGACTAGATTTGGAAAGTGAAAGATTTAAAAAATGTATTTATGGCTCTAAACGGCGAGGTTATACTTTTACGGTCTGCCTTTTACCAAACTTATAACTACACGAAATTAACAATCCTAAAAGGGAAAAAGAAAACAAAATATAAACGTAGTAAATCTAAGAAAGCTCAGTTCTGTTGGGATAAACTCCTCAACTGAATATTACGGAGTAAGTCCCATAATATACGGGAATAGGAGCACACAGAGGGAGGGAAGTAAACAGAATCACAAAAGAGCAATAAATGATAATACTCTATATCTAGATAAAGTGGTTGGCAAATATGTCATTCGGAAAGGCCCGTTGCTAATTATGTTAATTTTCGTGCTAGTTAAGTAAAAATAGGGAAGGAAAAAATTAATTAAACAAACTGATACAGGAAAAAGAAAACGAGACAGTTTTATGATTAAATGATTCAATATCTATGTTTTATGAGTATTCGTAATTTTAATGTATCAAAAACTCTATTGCATGAAAAACGAAGACTAAATATTTAACTATGATTAGTACTTCTAATCACCGAATGTATAAATATCATCAGTGGTCAAGTTGCTGATAAACTATTTCATAAGATGACTAGCGAATGAATTCATACCCAATTCTCAGGAATTATATCTTACCTTTGTTGTTGATAGATATTGAGAGGAGGTATTAAATACGTTGAAATGGAAAAATTTCATATGATAAGACCTTTTGAAACTAAAGATGAATATATTCAGCTGCTTCGCAATTTCAGCAGTTTAGAGAATCCATTAATTACTACATCCTTATAGTAAAAGAGTGGGAAAATGTGCGTTTGGGCTAACTATAAGATATTCTTGAGTATATAGGAGTTATTTATTAGTGGATACTATTATTTTGGGATGTGATTTTAGCTAACTTAACTATTATAGCATACTAATTAAAGTTAAGTTCTTGATAAAATACTAATATCCACTAAGCTAGTAAAGGATAGCAAAAACTTTCATATGCAGCCTGTGAAGGAAATAAAATATTTGAGGTGATATTGTTAATTTGAAGGGAACAGTCGTGGGCCGAGAACGGAATCTTTTATTTCTATATGATGAAGATCGAATGTAAAATAACGAATAGGATGAGGAAATTAAATTATATTCTCGTTTGTAAACGAAGTCCTTACGCTACATTTGAAGACCTCTATATGAAAAAGAATAATTTGAGGTATAACTTTTGTGAATTCTAATGATTGATTTAAGGCCGTTTCCCGTATAATGGAGAAATGGAAATTTCCGCTTTCCCATTTTGTAAACGAATAGGAATAGCAGAACTAAATATATCTCACAGACTTTCTTGTATTTCTCACTTTGAATTAGTTTTCATATTATTCTCGGAAACTTTTAGAAAGTAAGAATTAAGAAAATAATTTTTTTTCTATGATTACCTTTTGCGTTACAGAATGTTTTTGTAAGTAGTTATTCTCAAAATTCTATGGAAAGTTCTTAATTTTTTAAACTTTGATCAGGCGGTTTTTATTAAAACTGTGAATTTTTGGTATTCCACTTTCCTGGAAGGAGTACGGGATGATATAAGATCACAATCTAATCTTTCTTATGTATAATAATAGATTTCTTTGGATGAGAAAATAACATTGAGAATATCCTTTATCAACGACCTAGCATTTTCCTTTCTCCGTTTCCTATTGCCTTTACAATACTCTTATCTGCCAACAATCGAGTCCATTCCAATTCCTTTGAGGGCGTTCTTTACCCTTGACCCAAATGGTCCAGGTGATGCCGAAAGTCTTCCATATAGACCTGTGCTTCAGCGGAAGATGCGCCCGAACAATAATTGCGAAATGCTGCTCAATCTCTGTTATGAGCGATTCGATTTCATACGCCTTTTTTTTAGAGAGATCGATTCACTTTAAAGCTCGAATTATTTTTAACTTAGTTCGATGTTGGGCTATGATTTTGCCGATGTAACTAATTTACAAATGCTTGCAGGCGTCATATTTATAAATTAATTATTCCAATTAATGATTGTGAAAGATAAACATATAGCCTTTAGCATCGTCAAAATCGCGCAAACTATATTTTCTCTAAAGATGCGAGAATTTAAAGAGTTCCAGTACACTAAAGCATAGTTAAGAATCTCCAAATCACTTGCTTTTGTTTAATTCGCATCGCATTGTACATGAATAGAGTGTAATGAACTTGAGCGGAACATTTTGTCATTTTTGTTCATTCATTCCGTATTACGTTCGATTCACATTAAAGACGACAAGAAAAGTTTTAAGTTTCTCATTTGTTCAATAATAAAATGTACTAATTTTCCATCGTTGTAGGGGTGCCACCCACTCTGCTATTGTCCTCTTCAATGGGAGAGGAGAGCGGCTCGTGCAGTGCAAAGGCCCTGGGACGAACCATTGGGTAAGGTTTTTCTTTATTTTCTTAATGCTGTTCTGCGTTTATCCATTTTTAATTTCATTCTATTAACTCGTTCGTTAATATTGAAATGCATGTGGAAGGAGCAGCGAGAGTACTTGGATCGTGAATTAGATGTTATGCCAAGATCGTATAAAACATAATTTAAAACAATAAAAATTAATACGAATTTATTCTCTTTCCCCTTCTATTAATTAAACATGTTGATTCCATTTGCTATAAACATTGAAATCCAGTATCTGTGTTGTCGAATAATTTCATTCTGATACCTATACCTTGATTTTAAAATGATTAATCATAAAATAAAAAATATTTTTAAGAGAAAGTTTCACATGAGTTTTATATGAAGGTATGAATTGAAGAAAGCATCGATGCGTCTTACACACACTTACACTCTTTCATTTTATGAGCTTCACTTGTAGTGTTATACCATGGCTTCATCCTCGTGATCTGTTATTAAGTTTCAGAATAAATGACAGAAGAGATATGAGTTTGATGGATTTTGTTGGCCTTGAGTTCATTTACCCGTCAAGAAAAAAATAGAAACCTATGAAATAACGGATTGGAAAAAGAAGGAAATATATTATAAGCGATCGAGTCCAGGATGTCTAGGGAAGATAACCAGAAATTATTTTAGGATACGAAAGATATGATAGACATCATAATCGTAGTGAAATCATGGAGATTTTTTCTTGGCGGGATCATGACTTCAGTTACAACAGAAGAAATGTTTCACTCTGTTTCAGGGTTTACTTCAAAATATCATATAAATGATCTACTTATTGATGTCAATTACTTTTTATGACTTTCGATAAAACCTCTAGTTTAACTGATCGATTCGTTGTGAGATTCTCAAAAGCCGGTATTGCCTATTGGCGTTCTTTTATATCGTAAAAGAATCGCCATTCAATTTTTCGTTTAATTGACCATTGTGCGATTTAAACTTTTTTCCAATTCGCTCAAGCGCGCATCTCTTCCTTAAAAGCCTTGACATTGCTCAATTTTTCCGATAACAGTTTTACGAGACAATAAAAAATGAATCGGAGTATCGATTTGTTGATGACGTGCATCGTCAGTTCATTCCCCCGACTTTTATCGCCATGGATTCGCTATCTTCTTTTCCAAATTTATCTCCGATTTAAGGCGTATAATTACTGCTCCGTGGACTTTTGTAAGGGTCACAGGCTTTGAATGTAAATCATGGCGTGTTGTTAATCTGTAGAGTATTTTTTTGGGGTTTCTGGATGACATTGCAGCACTGTCCCTCAAGTTCATTGCTTTCGCAACAATTCCACGACCTCGGATTATGAAATCGATTCATCAAAAAATTGCTCCAGATTTCACGAATTCGAGATCTCACTCTAAGGCGGCGGTGTTTTGTTACAGCTTTTTGTTAAATCGATGATTAGTTATTGCGATATATTAATGTTTTTTTATGGAAATTAAGAAATTATATCAAGGATAGGTATATTAGTGGCTAAGCATCTACTGTCATGTATAAATCAAAGAACTTCACGTATATTTTTAATTTGATATTCCAGTAAAGCTGTTTTCAATAGGATTCAACGTAATTAGATAATAAGGCTGGTCAAACCGAATATATTTACTGTTTTTTTCTCCTTAGATAGAACAAAAGTTCGCATACACTTGAGTGTAGACGGTAAGTTTTTTTCGATTGAATGATATCATGGACCATAATCTATGATTTCTGTCTGAGTTTTATTATCGGGAATAACCGAGATAATATCAAATATTTATCTTATCGTTCCAAAGAAAATATTTTATTAATCATATTTTAAGAATTTATGTGTAGAAATATGTTTATATATATTTCTCGAGGAAAAATTCATTTTGATTGGAAGTGACCTATTTGCCATAACACATGTTTATTGTTTGAAAGGAATTGTTATTCCTCCTTAAATTTTGCTGAAAAAGCTAAAAATAAAATTAAAGAAATATCTATCAACAGTCTACGATAATCTGAGAAAATATTGCTTTTATAATCAGATTTTTCTAATTAAATACAATCAAAAGTAGTAAATAGATGTAATATAAATGAATGTCGATTTTGACAAATTATTGATAAGGATTTAAAATGGGATGTCTTAATTTGTATAGTTACTGTAATTTGTTCCAATAGTGTGTTCCAATTGTGTCTTAATAGATTTTATCCAATATGTTTGCTTGATTTCTAAATCTCACAGGACAGTTTGGTCGAAGACAAAGAAACAAAATGGAGTATCAATTTATACACAGTCTCACCTATCATTTTCTAATGAAATTTTGTAACCTTTTCCTTCTGATACTGAATCAATTGTTCTCTTTTATCCCATACTTATCTGTGATTCATAAAAATTTCAAATTGCTAATTGAACTCTAAGCTCTTTATACGTATCTTGTTTGAATGATTGTTTAATCTTAAGCCTGAATTCTATTTTTTACCGCTACAAAGTTGTGTTTATATCCTTCCAATACGGAGTATGTTTTCTGCATAAATATAGGGAGAGGGACCATACGCTACAAATACCCTTAATAGTAATTGGGTGGTTTATAAAAGAATTGTAACTCGAAATTCCATTACTCTGCAGAAAAAGGCGGTACTTAGAGGAAGAAATTGATCCAGTATTCCTTTAATCGGGGATAAAGTGATGATATTACTTATTGTTAATTGATTATATTCTTTTGGTTTCACTTTCAATTTCAATATATTAATGAGCAATTCAATCGCTCTCAAATATGTATATTGCTATAGCAAAGAAATCTCTCACCATCCATGACACGCATGCAGATAAAATAAAATGAAAGTTCCTCCAAATCATCGTTTTCGCAATTCTTTTGAAGAGAATATTTCATATTTTATACTTCATGGCGTGTGAGCATGTAAACACTACATCACAATATTAATAGTGCTGATAGAAATGTATTTTCAACCAATTTTCTATCTATCGACGAACGGTTTTGGGAAATTTAGAGGGCAAAAAATTGGGGTCACTGGAGCGAGCCAGTTTTTCAGCTCTTCCATAAATTAAAAATATTTGGGTGTGAGTGCAAATATTAAATGTGACGGAACTGTCGAGAAATACGTCGAATTTGGAGTTAGGTCATCGGCGACGTCAACCCTTTATCTTCAGTTCCTCATACGAAAGAAGAGTATTTTGAGTAAGTATTCGTATATACCACATAAAGACGGCCTATCAATCAATGGTTAACTCCTTTATCAGCCTTGTCCTGTTTACGAATCCATCGTTGCTCCATATTCTTTCATGTCGGGTTGTATTAAGTAAAGTCCTGAGAAGAGTCCAAATCGGTTTTAGAGGTACTCTGCTATCCTATGACATTCTTTGTATTGAAAGCGGTCATAGATAATTAAATCACTTTTTTTAAGTAACTTTAAATCTTGATTTCTTTTCTGCAGATACCTTTGAGAAAATTCCACAATTCCAAGGACAAAATTCACATTGCTTGAATCTCCAAATTACGGTTTAAAACCAGTTTTATCGGCTGTTGGCCGTGGTTATTCAGAAATCGGTGGTCGATTAAATCCATGGCTGAAGCAATCATAACAGAAAGACAATTGCAATGGCGTCAGAGGAAAAAAGTTGAAACGATAGAAGTAAGATGATATCGATACGATAGAATTTACCCTCATCTTTTATTGGAAATTATTCATTGGCTGACCAGAAGCTAAGTTAATTCAAACGAGATTGATTATCGTACTATCTAGGATGCGGTTCAAAGTTTTCGAAACAATATATGTACTCATTCAAGTATTTCAGGGAAGTATCAATTAAATTTCAAGGATATTCTTTCTTGTTAACAAGTTGTATAAAGTTTTAATTGATGCCAAGATGAAAATGAGTTTATTCGTAGGTCGAATTAGGTTGTAGGTATATCTGCGAATCTATTAAAAAATTGATCACTTTTGTTTAATAGTCGTTCCTTTATTATTTATCGCGTAAAATTCAGTGCAATAAAAAACTTTCGTAAGAAAAATCGATCAGTATAGAGGGTTATTAACCCATACGAGATTAAAATTGGCGGATAAACTATCCCGGATGTGCCATTTTTCATTTTTCTTGGCGTTGGTCCGAAAGCGTTAAATATTATCTCTCCGTATTATTCTGCATTTATTACTGCTTTGAACCAATTAAATTTGGGTTTATCGTGTTCTTTGGTACAAAGTTCGTGTTCTCTTTAACTTTCAAAACCTCAGAGCATGAAACAATTTAACTACGCGTTTAACGTATATAATAAAAATTTACCCAATAAATGAATTTCATAACACAGTTTATTCAGTATTGTCAGCTTTTCGCTTCTTAATCCTATAATGATTGAGGTTAATCTAAAAGAATATAGTACATTTTGTCAAATATATATTATCATTTATAAAAATTCTGTTTTAAACGGTGATACATATTATAAATAAGTTCAAAACATAAAGATATTTTTGTCTCATATATGCTCGAACATGTATTTTCCTCCTTAAATCATAATATCACGATCTCATAAATTTTAATCGAATTGTTTTCCCCATTGAATCCATGACCGGAAGATTTGGCACATATTGGAACTGAGGGCCCATCAAAGAGACGGGATTTATGTTGGGAAATCTCTCATCGTACTCACGAAACGATATATCCTTGACGATGACTTAACAACGAGCGAAAGTCGAATTTTACATCTTCGAAAGGTTAACGGACAGTTTAAAGAACCGTTGAAAACTCTTTAAGGCAAATAGAATTTTAAATGGCAATATTCAATGAACGTGAATGCGACTTAAGTGGGCTATAGAACTTAAGTGAATTATCATTATTCAGAAAACTGAAAAGTATGTTTATTCGTGTGCTTTTCTCAAAGATAATCGTGGTTCTATGTGAATTTTAGATGTTAAAAAGAGGATTTTTTTCATAAGTAAATTCAAAATCTATTTTACCATTCTTTTAATTGGAAGGAAATAAGTTCTTTCATTTTAATTTCCCCTTATTTGATGTATAATATATTAATGATGAGAAAACATCGATTTTACAAGTGTTAAGCATTCTATACGATTATTGCAGATTGAAATGACGCCCTGGAATAATAAAATGGGAGATTTTATGGTTTCTTACAGAAGAAATTCGAAGTATTTAAATTTGTTTCTAATGTTGTCTCCATTCTAAAATTAGCTCCAGAAAGTAAAATTTGCGTTTCCATTAGTCTTTATAATTATAGAACTCAACTAATCGTAATTCGTTAATTGTTTTCTATAGATAGAAGGAAAATATACGATTGGATTTCCTTTCACAAAGTAGATTGGAAGGAAGGAGAGCTCATCAATTATTGCGACAATCGTTTCTCCACTGTCTTTGGTTAATTCATCATCAATTTGATATCTGATTGGTTGAGAATCAGCTAAGGAAAGTTTCTACCCCACACTTTTCCTTCTCGATTATTCTTTATGACGTAAATAACATTCTCAAGGTCATGATTTTCATTTTTTTTAATTGTGTATTCCAAATAATTTTACCTCATCACATCTGCAATCTCAAACGCGTAAGTGAATTATACTCTTGCCCCGATTTGGAAAGGTCCAAAAATCAAGTACTTAAATTTTTGTGCGTTGGTTATCTTTCTTATGCGTATAAGACTGTTCTGCAATGCTCTCTGAAGAGTGTATCATAGGTTTTGATTGTCGCTTTATGGATTAATCTAGTTGTCTCCAGCGGAGATCGATTGGGTTCAAAGTTTTAATTTCCGTTGTTTGTCATTTTCTCTTTGACTCCCGATTTATTTTAATCTTCAAAGTCAAACGGAATTCCACTTTCTTTTGAGCCAACGAAGAAATAGGCTACTTTGGGAGAGTGGCCCAAGTAGGTCACGAGCGGAGATGCGCGTAAAAAGAAGCCCAAAACGCGTGACTTCAGTTGCGTTGAGATGACGAGATATTGCGCATTTTATATGGCCTCATCTAAACTTTATTACGAATATTTATATGTACCCGTTTTCTCATTCTTTTCATGTAAATTTTTCTGCTGAAAGTTGAAAGGAATAGATATATTTTGTATTAATTTTTATCTAAAATAGGGATGTTAATTTATTACTATTATTGATGTTATTATATATCAATATACGGAAGATTATTGATACAATTCTTTTTAGCTTGATTTTATAATTTATTGCTATCCAGGATTTTATGTTTTCTGTGTTTCGAAGTCCTATATTGGTTTTTCCTCATACCTTCACCATTTCCATTCATTGTCTGACTTAAGCCTTCATGATGGGAGAATTAGAGTTTGTTTCAACCAGCAGATTCAGGTGAAACTCAAACTTTAAGGTTTAAGTTTTGAAAGAAATAAAACGCGAATAAGTACGTGATTTTCTTCTTAAATTAAAATTCGTTTGAAAGAGAAGGATCGATCTTTGACGTCATCTGAATCAAGACGTAATTTTTCGGTCCAATTATTTCTTCTTTTCCGAAGGACTTCGTGGTACAAAGCGTTTTTTCGTCTCGTTATCGAAGGCCGAGAAATTGTGAGGATGAATTCTGTTCCGGTACCGCCCATGTTCTCGGATTGCGTCAACATTCGGCTAACTAATGCTAAATAAAAAAAACTAAAATTAGGTGTGAGATCTACGAGACGATCAATCCGGAAGAAACTCGTTGATAACCAGATGGAAACCCATCGTCCTTCGATTGGCCCACGTCGGTAAAAATGTTTCGTTTTCCATTCTGGAAATTTGCTTGCAAAATACAAAACTTCGTTCACACTTCGTTCGAACCTTGCGTGACCTACCAAGATTTTTCACTCGAAAACAGTGGATTAAGGAAGGATTAAGTTAATATGGCCAAGCGTTACTTTGGATGGATGTCTTGGATGGATCTTCGCTGTATGGAATCCTTGATGTTTGATCTGGGAATCTTTACGGAAGAATATTCAAATTGTACAGTTACGGAGGTAGTTTATGATTCGAAATATTTCGCTAACCCCTCGTGATATGTATTTTTCATGAATGAACGTTGCAATTTAATGAAGTAAGGCAAAAATTTAATTTGTTATAGACAGAGGAAATGAGTACCCTAAACACTAATATGATCCAATTATAATGCGCGTTATGCATTAAATATGTATATTTTAAAAATTAAAATACACGTTAACATCTTAAATATATCAGTATGGTACCATGTTTTGTTTATCGTCATAGCCGTGAAGAAAACGTTTTCTCTTTTAAGAGGTTCAAAATGAGAAATTTCAATTTTCTCAAAGCATGTTAAGACGAATGTCCTTCCTTCTGTGGCAATTGAGATATTTGTCTCTATTCTTGAGTTCGCTATCAAATCGTGTTGTATAGTTCTTAATCATTTAACGGTTTCAAACCCTACTTATTCTTAAAATTCTGATACGACGAAGGGAGTGAAAGGATTTTGGAATTCCCAACCTATCCCAATAACTCAAAATATTCGCTCAGCTTTATTTATTCACATGTTTATAGTACTAATTCTCACACCGTGTGGGTCAGCAGGTGACTTAGCTCATCCACTTGTGAGAATACTTTTGACAAACAAATTAGCATCTAAGAAGCACGGCTCATTAACACGTATTTATCCGTCATCCTGCTTCTTTTTTTCGCATGGCTATAGCGCCTTTATGAGCTCAGCTTTATTTTTCCCTAACAATGGATTTCAAACAGATGAATTGCGCAAGCGATAATCTATAGCACGTGAGGCTTAGATGAGCGTGAGTTAGAACATCGAGCGGGAATTGTTATCTGGGATGGAATTTCTTGCAAAACCATGAACTTGAATATCTCTCTCCTCTACGCAGCGGGATTCAATTGGAACCTGGGTTAGAGGTCGACTGGAACACAGACATGTTCTCCTCCAGTTTCCATTGTCATTGTCCGATCTCATCATCATTTTCTTTTCTTTCATTCTTTAGGGGCGTTGCCCTATATCAAAATATATGTCTATAGTTATATTTTTTATAAATATAACTATATTTCGTCGGTCGGTATAACTATATTTCGGGCGTCATTTCACTTATGTCCGTAGAAAAACTGAAATTTTGTAAAATCTTCTTTGTACTCGTATTCTTTGATTTTTAATCAAGATAAACATCTGCAACGCGCAAATAAGTGCTTGTTTTAGAAACTTATTTAAGTTAGAATTAATATTTATAAGTTGTAGTTTATAGTATATTAATTAAGTAATACATTTTAACTTAGAATTTCAGATTAGCTACTTCCGAGTTTTAATAAAACGGTTCAAATATATAGAAATAATTACTTAGCTCAGAAGAGGAAAATTAATCCGGTATTAAGAAGCACCAATTTATTTCCAGTGTAATAACGTGTTAAGAAGAAGAATATTTGAAACTATTTGTTATGATGTCTAGCCGTTTATGTAAAGTGGACGAGAAATATGAATGATCTCCACTTATATCAAAATGCGATTATTTTTTTTCTGGGAACTAGTCGAAAATGTTATTCAAGGGCTCTTGACGAAAGAGCTTTTGGAGGAAGTTGGTGCAGGTGGGCGGTGACTGCTCGTGGCCAATGGGAAGTCAACCTGGAAAGGTTTAATCTCGGCGTTACTTTCTATATCTTTTTAAGCTGATATTTTTAGATATGCTCTCGTCAGCGCTTTGATAAGCGATGAAGTGCGGGAAGGACAAACATTTTTACGCTTGAGACCGATTGCAACTAAATACCAAGGAAATGTTTATCGAACTGGAACATGATGTCAAGATTACCAATATTGTTTCCGCTCTTTTGGATACTGCGCAAATTAATAAGTTACTAAGAACAAATTATGATTGAACAGATAGGTCAGAGATAATTTACTATCGTATTTGGAAAATGCTTAAACATTTTGTTGCCAGTAATATGCTCTTGTACTACTGTATTATTTCAGAATAGAATCTTCAGCTTATGTTATGAAATTATTACATACATTTATGTTACTTATGATATGTATTTCCAATAAATTTTATTAGCGATTGAGAGAAGAAACTTTTCAAAGAGAGATTCCTCTTTTAATAGAAAATATATTTTAAAATATAAGCGCTCAAAGCTATTCGCTGAAAATAAATTTGAAGTCAGAAACTGATTTACAACACGTTACTTTCAATATTTACCGAATCATTCCAAATTTTCCACGTATTTATTTCACGGTAATACCTTTGATAATAATGTTGAGAACGCAAAATTCAATAACATTTTTAAAAATCTCTTATAATAAAGTAACATCTCATGCATATATTAGATGTTTCTATTAGTTTTTCCGTATCTGTTTATTAGTCCATCCATTTAGTTTATCTGTATCGCCCATTGTATTAACGAGGTTTTACTTTGAGTTTGTGTTTAATATTGTGTTTTATTTATGATTCCCATTTTAGTTAGTCAAAATTACTATTTTTATTCATATAAAAGCGCTATAAACATTAGAATCCATTGTTAAAATGCATTCCAACGATGAAACCGTGATAATCAATCAAATATACGATGAATACAGTTTTCCTTATTCAGTTATCAAATGTAAGTATATGATAAAGTGTCATACAAATATACCATTCAATGCTATATCATTTGCTGTGTAGTTTAATAATGTTCAATATGCGTTTTTCAAAAATGGGTTCGAATACCTTTGATAAAGAAAAGATCAAGATGCCCCTACATTCAGCTGCGCTGTAACTATGTGGTTCAAATCATCTGCACCGTTCCTGAAGAGAATTGGAGGGACTGGTCGTGTAATTCTCTTTTTTGGCAATCGACCTTGCGTTTCAAATGAAATCTTACGGCTCAGCCTTTCGAGGAAAAAGCTATCCGAAAGTGATTATATAGACGGGTTTTCCAGCAAAGAAATCAGTCCTAAGCTTTCGTCTGGGATCCCGAAACGGTTCCGAAGGACGCCTGAGAAGACTCGTCCTTGAACTTCCTGGAAAACCGCGCCCATAAGATAATTCTTTTTCTGACCGCACCTCTTTATTTTCTCAACTTAATGACCGTGCTCCCGAAGTAGTTAGAGGTGGAATACATTCCGAATCACTGTGAGGAGTTCTCACACTTAAAAACCAATCATTATGATTTAATAAACATATGGATTGAAAATCTGAGATTAAGGCGAGGAAAATGCTTAAAAATATTTTCAGATCTGTATTTCTGGGTGATAAACATTTTAATATTACGAAAAAAATGTCAAAGTGTGATTTTACAATAACAGCAAAAGAGATGAGTTGGAATTTTGGGCTATCTAATTGGAATGAAAATGACGCGAAATTTAAATTCCGAGACGTAATGGAAACGGGGTTGTTCTGATGGTCTGCGGATCCAGAAGGTCATAGTCTGGACCCAAGGCCATTGAATATTCTCTTCTGAGGTACCTAATATACCAATCGAGACTGTTTTGAAGAGCAATCCAGCTTCTATGGTCCATGGCGGAAGGAAATTGTGTGATTCTAGATCGACAGTATGAAAAACTCATATCTTTTATTGCACGTGTTTCTTTGCCGATAATTAAGGTACGAAGTTTTCCGATGAAAAAACGAAAAGAATTTTTATTAACATGTATATCTTCAGTCTTAAATTTATTGAATGCTTTTCTAACTATCTGAAATATAACAGTAAATAAGTTCTACAAAAGATGTATGTTACGAATGATGTTAATTTGTTAGTGACACCGTTCGCAATAATTTTCTTATTTATGGAAAATAATCAGTGTATTATTTTAGATGTTCACAAAAATCTTTTCATTTAAAATTTATTTATTTATTTCTGGAAAGGGAATCAGATCATCGTAACTGTTTTTGATCATTCTCCTCGTATTCTGGTTTTTAAACTGCGTTTATGCACGATTATTTTGTAAGGAATTTGAAGTTAAGATGTAAAATATTTCCCCTGAACTTAAGATGATTATCCTGTTGGCTGACCTCTATCAACCTTCATCCAATCCCATCGCATTTATTTCCTTTCACTTGAAGATCATCCTTCGCAACCGGTTCCTCAAACATCTCTGCAACTCAAATTCGATATTTTTACCTCTTAATTCATCGAAGCAAATTATTGTCATTTTGATGTGTAACTGCTCATGGATATCTTATCTCTTGTATTTTTGAATGGTCGCATTTGTTCTCATGTTTGAGAATGCGAGTTTTCTTCTATTCGTGCAAAATTTGTCCACATTTTAAAATGTTTTTTCTGAATCATCCAAGGAATTATAGCTTTTCTTGCTGTACAAGCAAATATGAATAAAATGGAACTTAATTTTAAAATGTTAAGTTCTAATAACAGGGAACTTAAAACTTTCTACATCTTGAAAATTTTAAAGAGCTACACTTAAGAAAGAGCTGGTATAACTTCGTTCATCTTTGAATCGAAGAAAAATATTCCTTGAGCACAAATTCACTTATGGCATGCTTGCTCATATTATGCTTCTAATACCCGGAAAGTTTGAGGATATAATCAATGGAAGATTTGGTCCAATTCATAGAAAGCAGATTTGGAATTGTGATTCAAACACGAAAAGATTTGTTCGTGGAAACCACCTTCCGATTGAGAAATTTGTAACATTGCTATGGAAATATGTTTTTGAAGAAGTGGAAGGAAAACACAGTATTTGCTCTTTCCCTTATCAGTTTTTACTAAATTTGATTGCGTTTTTCTGAGTCTTTCTTTTGCCCCTTCGTCCTGTACTTTCGACCGTGGTAATAAATAACATAATCATGTGACCCAAAAACTCAATTGATTCAAACTAGATAACGCATAAAGAATAATTTATTACTTAAAATTTTATTCTTCATGTTTTCTTTATCCACTAAATTTATCGCTGTTTGTCTGTTTTTATAGTTGCGTAATCGTTCCTCGTAACCCCTTCATTTCATGTGAATCTATTGAAATGGAGGATTTTGCTCTCAAAGAAATTTTGATTTATTATACAATTATTCTATAAATCAATATATTTCCTTTAGTTATTGGTATATAAGCTTTTAATTAAACCCGAATATCTGTCGTTCACTTAAATTTATTGATTTTAAAATTTCACTAACATGTCAATCGTGATAAATTATAATTCTTAGTTACTATATTTCCGTATTATATGACATAATTTTAAATCCTGAAGAAGACAAATCAATTGGGAAATGAAAAGAATGAATAAAATATTAAAGCAATTTATGCTGATTTTATTAGTTACTAATGATCGCTCTATACTATAACAATATTTGCTTGTCTATATGTTTTTACTCTAATTATAATCTCAGTTGTAATCGAGTTTCATATATAATAACGATTCTTGTTCATTAACCTCTTCAACCCATATCGTTCATTTAGTTACAAGATGTGATGCGCATCCACATATGTAATAATGCCTTCGGGAGGTTCTTTTGGTTGGAAAACCCACAATTGAGACATTTACAGTGAGAAACGGGAAAAATGCTGCAGGTCATTAAACTGAAGCAGATGTTATGCACCGTTATTGTTGGCATAAAGCTTCTTCCTCCTATTTTTTCTCTATATATAAAGAGACCGCCCTTGAATCTTCCACTTTCCTTCAATTATCACCTCTAAAATAGTTTGTTTACCTGTTCACAGGCCTTGGGAGTCGACGAATGCTTGAAACGAGTCAACGCCATGGTTTGTGAAGCGAAGAGATCAGCAGGACTTCCCGAAGACAAGCCATTGACCGCCCTTGTGAGTGTTATTTGCCTCACGTTTCAATGCCTTGTTGGGCCTACGAAGCAAACCGTTATGGATTTAAAACAGAAGATTCTGCCAACACATTCCTATTACGTGTTCAGATTTGTATTTCGTGACGTAAACCCTTTTTCATTCATACCCATTCAGCCTCTGGTTTAAGCGTTGTGGATTCACGTATTTATTTACCTATCGCAAGTAGAAAGTTAAAATTGAGTAAGACAGGTAATAAGAAAGTGAAAATTTAGGATGACTGAAATCTTGTAGTAACTGGTGGAGGAATATTTCACCGTTCGAAGAAGCTTTAGAGAAAGCGCTTAAATAATCTGAGCGAATGCTTTTCAAAACTAAAATGCCTAATTTAAGTTCTTAAGAACGTTGTAGAAGCTCCAGATTCATTAATTCTTTGTTTTAATTCAAAAGTACTAATGTATTTACTAAGATTTTTCTTACTCCAACTCTTTCATTATCGATTGAGGAGTGAATCTGAAGCAGAATCTCTCTTAATTAATAAAAAAGATCTAAATTTCCTCACGAAAGTTTGGTGAATACAGTCCCCCAATGAGGACTTTAAAATTGTATGAACTTTTTATTCAAAGTTTTATTTATTTACTTATTTATTTAATATGAAAACTACCCTCTATATATCTTTTGGATTGATTGTATTACTTACAGGTTTACAGGTACAGTGAAGTAATTTGAACCGGTTAAATCCATTCATTGGGAAACAATTAGTAATTATGAAATTTTAAGATCGCATCTTCTAATAATTTCCAAAACTCATAACTTTGATCATGGATTTCTTACACTTTTACTCAAGCTTCATTCGAATGATACCAGATTATTTAGAGATACCCATTTATTAATAATTTTCGCTCTAATTTAATGTACTCCTTTGCATCATGAACCGTAGAAAAAATGAGTAAATTAGGAAGATGTTAATTGTAACAGTGAAAAGGAATTAATTAATGAAGACTGGAAAATTTTTCTCACTTTGTTTTAATTTTAAATTTCGTTTAAATAGGGTTGAATTCCCTGATCCTGGATAAGGATAATTGTACGGTACTAAAATGATAACATATCTATTTCTAGGGCTTGGCTCTTAGTGGGTGTGAAGGAGATGCAGAAAACAGGAAAATCCGCGACATGATGCTGGAAAAATATCCATCAGCTGCGAATACAGTGTACGTGACGAGTGACACCGTTGGTTCTTTGGCAGCCGTCAGTGAAGCTGGTAAGTAGAGCATTTGAAAGTATTCAAATAAAAAATGAGGAATATCGGTATTTGCCTATACTCGTACATTGATTAATACAAATGTATATTTAGTATCAAAGTCTTACGAAGTCATTTCGTTAAAATTATCTTCGTTTGATACAATCTAACGTTTTTGATGTAAACATTTTCAGGCACGAGCTATGTATGAGTACCATTACGAATGATATCCATTTGTTGATATAAGTTAACAGTAGCTGTGGTGAATAACCTTAACTTTCATGTAAATACAACTGGATTGAATTTTCATTAAAAGACTTTGGATATTTGGCAAAAATCGTAGAACTCCATGAAAATTCAGCTCCTTCCATTCGACAGTCGTAAGACATAAGAGAGCCTTTATCTATTTTTCATTCTCCGTGGAAACTTTAAGCGTCTGTTGTAGGTGACAATAAGTTAATTACACTTCATCGTAAATTAGTTCACTAAAATCAGAAATATTTATAACAAAACTGTGTACAACTTTGACTTTTATATTTCTATATGAAAAGTTTATACTACCGAATCTGATTTATTAGGTAAGTGTGATGAGAAAATCATAATGTAAACAAACCGTCTTGGATTGACTTAGGATATTATCAATTTAAACTTTTTAAGTATCGTACTCTTAAATGTTGATATCCCTTATGTTTTATTTTTACGCTTCAGTTGTTATTCACATTCTTTTACGTCATTTGTTGGGATCGTATCGTCCCGTGAAGGCCTATAATTTTGCATAGATATCTGAATTGCATTCTATTATTGTTGCATCATCATATTTCTGTTGCTACATGATAGTTGTTTATTTTTATATAGCAAGATAGAATAAATCGTAACCTTAAATATTAATATAATTTTCTACATTCAAATGTACAACAGTTGACTAATTTAATAGTTATATTATGCAGGCAAATCATTTTAATATGAGGCAATTTTCGTTTCGTAAAAAGTTTTCCACCTTATTGTTAGTTACGAAAGATGCTCATTAAAGTCGACTAAATTGGTTGCTAATATGAGGGTAGGCATTTGTGTGATATCGCCGACTCATAGATAATTGTTACCTTGTCGA
This sequence comes from Pantala flavescens, assembly GCA_020796165.1. Taxonomy (NCBI): domain Eukaryota; kingdom Metazoa; phylum Arthropoda; class Insecta; order Odonata; family Libellulidae; genus Pantala; species Pantala flavescens. The sequence continues at coordinate 21,929,443 of CM036882.1, forward strand.
GTTTCGTCACCGGAAAATTTGGACTGTGCTTGTTTCCTTCTAATGGCTTTCATAGACTGACGAAAGCGAGTTAATTTTGTTTTCGTATGAAAGAATTTAAATTTGAAATACATTTCTTATGTTATTCACATAGTGATGTTCCAATCAGAGCTTTAGAGGTTCTAATATTTTATCCTAACTTATTCAAACCTATGCTCGGATGATAAAAATGTTGATTGCTTGAGAAGGAAGGAGTAATTTATTTATCATAATGCAAAATTCTCGATATCTAATGGATTTATATTTATTTTATGAAATTATTGATTTTGGGCGTCAGATTAATTTGTAACTGTATCTCTTTTCTCGTTTCGATATAAGATAATAAAAAGAAGCGTGTGTTCATATGAGTTGAACTCATTTTCATCAGAACATGCATCGTAGAAATAATGAAATATTTTGGTTTGGTTAGCTAGTAGTATTTGTGTTGGGCTTGTATACTTTCCTTACTCGATAAAAGAAAAAATATTTGGTTCACTGACCTCTAAGTTCAGGTTGAGGAGAAATTCCCCAAAAAAATCAATCAATCCTTTTTCCTAAACCTGTATTTCATTACTGTTCGATGTACTCATTTAGTTCTTCACCTCTTTCCGCTTGATTTCACTTATGAAAGAGTTCTTTGACCCTAACTCGAAACTAAGCGGATAAGGAAAAATAGAAATGGCCACTTGTAGAAGCAATCATCCTCTGATTCCTTGGAATCTTTCCTCACCGCGCCAAATGCTTTCACAAACGCGCATTATTTCCTCGACCAGAACAGCACACGCCCATTTGAAGATCATTCACCCTTTGGTGTTTTATTTGGTCTTTCTTTTGTTTTCGATCGAAGCGTAATTTGACAGCGTATCAAATGATTTCGAAGCCTATATGATCTAAGGATTCGATGGAAGGCAATTTTATTAATTCTTTGGAATAATTGTTGTTCTCAACGATTTTTTGTTCTTAATTTAATCTTAAACCATATGGGCTTTGTTCGAATGAATTTATATGACAATATTATGTCCTCGGTTTTTCTTTGTCAGTCAATTTTATTTTACCGAAAACCTAAAACTCTCGATGAAACCTGTTGAAATTGGGTCAACCAGTTCTTCGCTGAGGAAGTTTATGCCGCTGAAAATTTGCCGGATGAGTATTTCTTCCATAAATTTTGAGATGTACTATATTCTGTTCAGGAACACAAAGATAAGCGTCTCCGAAATATTTTTTAAGTTATGCTCGATGCGTATACCTCGCTTTTAATATTATGAATGAATTATTGATTAAGCGTGCTAAAATATGGTGTAGCTTCTTTGCACTTTAAGTCACGAATGCATAACAAAAAATTCCTAAATATCTCGATAAAGTAATTCGTAAATAAAGTAAAATAATAAATTGTCCCAACTAGTTGATTTATCGTAGATTCTGGTGATTTCATCATTTCAAATACCATACAATCACTAAAAGAGTTAGCATGAACATCCTTTGTTAATGTGATTTTTATAAAAAAGTAATTATTTTTAAAAAATTGAGCTTCGGTTTTTAAGAACAGGGAAAAGAATTCTATTATATTCTAACAATTTATTTTTAATGTCATTACTGTGTTTAATGGTCTGAATTTCAAATGATCATGAAATAAACATGTATATTTTATACAGCTATGGTATAAGAGGGATATCCTGAATTATAGATATGCTCTCGATGAAACTTTAAAGAACTGCCAAATCATCATTTAGATCTTTCTTTCTTAATAGTTTACGATATTTGGTTTCTCATTGGCAGTTCATTGACTGGCACTTTAATGTGAAATTAAAATTCCAATCATAGAAAGCTGTCTGAATCTATTTTCATAAATATCTGGGAATTTTTGTTTTCGCCTGTAACGCTAATATTTTGTTCTCATTCATCGAACTCTTTTACTTATGAAAACCAAAAATTTGGCGATGAATATTTTGATATTGGTATTCAAAATTCTTAATTCAGTTGTCCATTATATTTCACCTTTGTGCGACTTTCCCGCAAAATGATTTCCTTATTCGACGATGAGAATTTCCTTATCTTTCTTTCTTTCTTGGAAGCAATTTCTTGGAAGCGTGGAATCCCCGGAAACGAGGAAAACGCGTTCAGGAAACATTCGCCTTTTCCTCTCAAGCGGATTCCTTCAATTTATATACATGTGAACTTTTAGGCCATCTGACATCATTTCCTAACTTATGTATCTTTGTAGGTGTTTTAATTTTATAATAGATAAAAACTCATTTTTTTCAAACGCAACCTATCTGTAAGAACTTAATATCGTACGGATCGAGAATCAGTCAATGAAGTTCAATCGATTGCTTAAATAAGTAGGTATTTAAATTTAGAAGTTATTGAAAAATTTTATTGAGAAGTTTCACATTATTTGGGTAAAAAATAATATTTTTGAAATTTTAATCGCACAGGTCAAATACGTAAATTTTCATATAGCGATAACGCTCTCAGCTTTATGTTATTTACGATTTTGACTATCTTTGAGGATTACCTGCTTTATCAATACATTTGTTTACAGTGCTTCTTGTTCTTTAATTAAAAATAATGTCTTTCCGTGATCAAGCAACTTCTTTTCGCAAATAGAATAGACAAATCTAATTTTTTCATTTAAATTTAATTATTTGTGAAAAATAATGTTTTTTGAATGAATATTCAGCAAATTTTAATGATTGTGTCTTATTAAAATTCAATTGTGTTTTTTGCATAATTTTTAGAATTGTTAGAATGTACTAGAGAACTAGAGTTTGTGATTAAGATTCTTTGTTGGTAGCAAGAATTTTAATTTCTAAAATTAAATATTAATTCAACGACTCATTTCACTAGCATTTTCATAGATTCGGGTATTAAAAAGTGCTAATACAAATAGTCGAATAAGACGTAATGAAAGACCACTACTGACTATCGAGGATAAGAAAAACCCAACTTTCGCTTTGTCTATACTCCGTATTTCTAACAATATTAACGCTTGAGTTAGGAAGTTTATTGTGTGGTTCTCCTTGATCTTTCTACATGACTCCTTTTTCAATTGATCAGGAAGCTCTATAGGTTGTTAGTCTTGGTAAGAAATATCAATCTGTTTCATGGAAATCGAATTCAGACAAACAGACTCGGAGATTCGAAAGTGTCCTCAGGAAGTCATACGACTCTCAATTCTAAACAACTTTTCCTGGTACATGAAAGGAATTGAGGAACAGAAGTTTACTCTACAACGGTTTATTATGAATACCATCGGTTTCAACGATTAATCGTCATCTTCTGGTGAAGAATACATTACACAGAACAATATAGAGGCAAGAAGGAGGGTAGGCTTAAGGAGAGAGGGATGTGGGTTTGGGATTAATTATTCATGTCCTGTAATGATCTATTGTTGTTTTGAATTAGGTTTTATTCAATTCGTTCCGTTATATAAAACCCGATTGATGAAGGAGAGAATATAGAAGTAGCATTTTCATACATTAAAATTCTGTCAAGTTGATTTTATAATACTATGCCCTATTTTCCTTGATCCATTATCGAAGAGGCTTTGAGCAAATTTTCAAAGATGAATCATTACAGAAAAAAGCAATGGATTACTTTTATTACATAATTTCTATTATGCTGCTTCAAAAGTGCCATGTTAATATCCTGTTTTTCAACATTTGAAAGGCATTGCATTTATGTAAATTTTGTCACCTTCTCAATCTTTCTATAACCTCTCTTATTGTATTAGCTCGTGTTCCTGCTTCTATTATAGATATTTCTTTCTATGTTACTTATAAAGAAATAACTATAACACCTTTCCTAGAACTGAAATGTATCGTGAAACGCTAATAATGAAGGAAATACCGAAGAATTTCACCTTGGATTAGATTTAGAAAAATAATCGAACCTGTATCAGTCCATTCTATTGTAGCTTCACCAATGAATTAATAAATATGAGGCAGGGACAAGTTTTGAGATCCGGTTTTCGTAAATGGTCATCAGACGACAATTTCCCTCCCCACACAATCGGAATTTCAAGGGTGGATGACCAGGAAAGGGTCCTAAATATCTCTCTCTATACTCCCCACTCAATGGTTTGTATTCCAAGGGAGGGATAATCAGCTATGAACGAACTTTCACTTGGCATTCACCTATGTTTTCATTGAAGAATGTTTTTCGTATTACTATACACATTCTCTTCTATGCAAGAAAATACTTTTATCCGTTGCTGGAAAATGCTTATTTACCATATTTATTTAACTAATTTCTTGAATTAGGTAACTTTTATTTAGATAATAGCCTTCATATCAAGCACTTTTACAGTCGTACAAATAATATATTTACGTTCATATTTTACTTATAATGAATAAAATTTTCAAGTTTGTGGTTGCGGATTTCGTGTGAAGTTTTGGGAGTTAAGCATCATATAAATGAAGAGGAAAAAGAAATTCACAATGGGTGTTGCACCAATATAATTTTTTCGATACTCAACATTTATTATTGATGACCAATCTAAGTCTAAATTTTAATTTAAAAAATGTTGAGGCCTAATATCGATTTAAATAAACTTATTAGTAGCTAGCCGTAGCTAGCTTCTAATAAGTTCGCTGCTTTGACTTCCACGTAAGCTCTTTTTCCTTTCACTTCGCTAGTGCGTTCCCGCGACTCCGCGCGGTAAAACGGGTCTTGCCTGCGGGGAAAAAACGAAGCTTCAAGGACTCGCAAAATCAAACGCTCGCCCCACTCACGTAATTCTACTTGAAGGTTGCGAAATTATCTGGGAGGCTGGAGCCACTCCACCCACGGGCTGCACCAATCAGAATGTTTAACGGAGCTATCGTCAACCAGCACTCGGCCAATGGTCGCCTGTGACTTTCACCTGCGGGAACGCGTTGCCCCGAGGGACGTCACTTTTTCCTTCGCCTCTTTTTACCGCTTTCGTCACGTCGCATGCGAGACGGAATGCTAAGTCTTATGCAGCGAAAGAATTCCATTTGTTTGGAATTACGTGTTTATTTTGTTTCGCTGAGAATCGTATCCAAGAGAAAAGTGATTGTCTTACGGAGAATAAATTATGTGAAAATACCGCTCAAAATAATATTAGAGTTAAAAATAAGAAATCAGTATTCGTAATGATAATTTCTCTAAGATATTAAAAGTTTTTAGTTCAATAATCTCCGAAAATCTATATAAATCGAATGCAGATGATGAAAAGTCGTATTCGGGTAAATACTTCGATGCTTTTATTACAGCTTTTGAGTTTTTCCCTTTTCAAATCCCTTACAACGTTAATTTGTAGCGAGTAATTTTCTATTAAAATAGTAAATATTTTCTAACTGTTTTAGTAAAAAATTCTGCTGTATATATGATAGTCGATTCTTCTCATTATCAGAAAAAATATATATATTGGATAAGAGAATAATATAATCGAGTACAGAGAAGTGGAAATGAAAGCTGAACTTGCCCGAAGACTCTTTAATCCAATGCATTTGATGAAAGAATTCTAAATGTTCCGATATTACTTCAACATATCGGTGAAACTATTTAACCTTACAGAAGTGAACTGTTTTGAATCGTTGTATTTCCCGGCTAAGTTCTATTGGTTCTCTCCGTTGCTGCTCGGGGCGCCACTTAAAAGAGATTACTGACCTAGATGATGCGAAAAGGCGCGTATCTGTTTCTTGTTTCCAAAATAAGAAGAAAGGTAGATCTTTGCCTTCGATTCTGTTAACACAACTCCTCGGATATCTTTCAACACTTAATTAAGTAGTGCATACTGTTTAAGTTTCGTATAACTTCACTAAAAAGATTAAATTAATTGTGCAATATATTCTTACATATTTGTATTTATATTATTATTTATATATTTAGAAAAGAATTGACAAAGAATTTGCGAAAGAAATTTGAATAAATTTCTAATGCAGACATATCTGAACAAAGCTCTCACTTGATCTCTTCTCGATCGATTTCTGGAATGAACATGAGCTAGTCTAATAATTTTCAATCAATCCAAATCTAACTTAATTAATTCTTGTTCTGATTAACTCATATTAACACTCCTGCTTGAGCTTTGGTATTCAGTCATCTCCCTTATATCTACTTGGCTTAATTAAATATATCTGGATTTAATGCCTGTGAATCATTACTTATTGCACTGAATCTTAAAGTATATTTTGAAACAGTATGAAGAAATTTGTTGATAGAGGAGAAAAATATATGGAATTAAGGATTTCATTTGCTATTGAGAAGCAGTAATTTAAGACAAACATTGTAATAATTTATAATAAGGAAATAAAAATCATTTTTGACTCTTAGGTGGAATGGTGATAATTGCTGGAACAGGATCTAATGCCCTTCTGATTAACCCAGATGGAACTCATTACCACTCTGGAGGATGGGGGCATGCCCTCGGTGATGAAGGCAGTGGTAAATATGATTTATTTTATATTTTAAGTATGATTTCATTTTCATAAATTAAAACCGTTGAACATAAGTCTATTCTGTAAATGAAACTTGAAGTCCTAAAAGAATTTCTTAAGATTTAAGTACTTCTAATTTGAATTCTCTATACGAATACAAATCAGTATGCTAAGTATAAATTCTTTTATTATACATTTTAAAATTCAATTATTATATACCTCAAATTAGCTCATTGACTATACTATATTTACCCTACTGTTACTGTTTGTATGTGAGGATTGATCAGAAAATTTGACATTTATTTTTTATGTTTCTTTTAGGCTTTTGGATATCTCACAAGGCTATCAAGATCTGCATTGATGAGCAGGATAACTACAAGAAAGCACCATATGCCACAGATATGACATGGAAGACCATCAAGGAACATTTTGATATAAAAGAAAGGTGAGGTTTAAAACATAGTTTAGATTATAAGTACAAAGTTTACAATTGCATGAATAATTTAAAGAGAAAATACTAAGATTGGATACTTGTAAAGTATATAGGCCTATCATGTTATATATCATGTAAAATATTTAATGGAATATATACTTTGTAATTGGATTTCCTCCAAAATAAAGTAATAAAAGAAAACATGGCTGAATTGGGATGGCAATTTAAAATAAGCAACTCATTGAATGGAAATTAAGTAGATGAAATTAAGTTAATATGCAAAGATAATTTAAGGTGGAGTGATAGCAGCATTAGGTTAAAATATATCATAATTAATGATATAATGCTATTTATCCTGAATGAGCCCATGACTCACTGACAAAGGTTGCATTAGAAAAAAGTTTTAATTCCCATTAAAATAACTGAAGACCTTGGTTAGAATCAAATTAATTTGATACATTCCTGTATATTTTGAAAACTTTACTCCCTTTGAGTGTATCACCTATTTGTGACAAGTTAAAATAAATACTAAATTAGTAACTTTTCAAGTTTCTCCTAAATCAGGAACATTTATCTTTAGCCTACACTATAGAGAATATTTAAAAATATTGAGACTGAGGCTATTTATAGTTATATATTACTGTTTACATAAAATCAATAACTATGCAAATGCTTCTAAATGACTGTAAATTACTCTTGAAAACATTTACTGAAAAGAGTTGATTGTTAGATTTATTTATGTCCCTACTCATCAGATTTCCTTTCATTGATAGCTTGGACTTGCTACCGCATTGTTATCGCGACTTCCAGAAGCCTCTTTTTGCTGCTTTATGTACCAAGATCTATGAAAATGCTCAAATGGGAGATAGGCTCAGTCAATGGCTTTTTGCAGAAGCTGGGAAAGCTCTTGCCAAATTCATCATTGCTCTTCTTCCCAAAGTACATCCTGTAAGTATTATTTTAAGTAAAAGTAAGAAATATGGTCAATGCAACAATAGTGACTTATGCCACAAATGTAGCTATCACTGTTCTATATTCTACAGAAAGTTGTTTGAAACTGGCATTAGTCATAGAGCTTAAGATACTGATATGCTGATATCATATTGTAATGACTAAACTTTTATCTTTACATCAAAAGAGTTTTTTCCTTGTACGTAATTAATTATTCAATTAACTTACATGTAGTTGTTTATTCTGAATATCAGGGTATCTATTTCACCGCGAGATGCGAGTTTCATTTATTCCAGAACTGAGCTCTCCCGTCGATTAGCTCATATCTCAAGCGAATTTCTCCCATTTAAAATCACTGAATTTGATTTAATCTGTTCTGGACCTGTTAAAAATCCCCAAACCATTGTAAATTATGAATAAAGATGAGGTTTTAAATAATAAATAAACGTGTAATTAACAAATTATAAACAAAATTTGAAATAAAAAATTGAAGGGTTGTTTAGCTTAAGTCTTACTTTGGAGACAAGTGCGGCTAATGAAGGTGAACCGCAAGGAGAAGGGGGGGAAGGGATGCAGGCACTCTAGACACATCCATAATGGCTCTTTTTTAGAACTTAAAACAATTTAATCGTAACTTAAAAACTAAAACTACACTTTCTTTACTTCAAATGAAAGAAAAAAACTCAAATCAATGCACTTAACTTTCAACACTTTAACTTAAAGTTCTGGAAACATGGCTCATATCTCAAATGAAAATATGGCCTGAGCTCCAGCTCGTATCTCAAAAAACTCCTATGTCGAGCTGCTCCTCTCTTGAGGTACCACTGTAAAGAAATTCAGGGAAGAATATGTTAAGGCCTAGATTCAGTGTGAGATGAGATCTAGAAGATATAGAACACTAGAATTAGTTCCAGTGTTTCCAATGGAGAATGATTAATGATGAAGATAAGCATGTTATATTTGAAAATTATAAACGATAATTTATGGCAATACATTTTAAAAATTGCTACCAATATTGATTAGCATGAAACATATGCTTCTAAAGACAAGCTTGGTATTAGAAGATTGTAGACCTTAGAAAAGAATTAGTTTGTTGAATAGATTTAGAAAAGCATGTTCATAGAAGATGTTGCTGGAATTATCTTATTACTTTTATTTGGTCTTTAATCTCTAATTAAAATTGCTTTATATTTCAGAACTTGCTCCTCATCCCTGAAGGAATACCTGTTGTGTGTGTTGGCTCTGTGTGGAATAGCTGGGATTACCTGAAGGAAGGATTCCTTGATGAAATGCATTCTGCTAGACTAACACAGCGTCTAAGCCTTCTTAGATCAACAACTTCTTTGGCAACTGGAGCTGTATACCTTGGGGCCAAGGCTATTGATTATGATCTGCCAAGGGATTATTCCTCTAACTACAGGCTACTCCACAAATACATTCCAAAGCCTCTTGCTTGCAATAGTCCACTGAAGATGAAGGAGAATGGATTTGATAAAAATGGCATCACTCAGAATAACCATGCAGTTAAGGCATGACAAGAAGTAATGTAGTTGTTATTGAGTGTAAATATTCCTTAGTAAGGAGGGTCATGAATGACCAAGAATTCTTTATAAATCAGAAGAATTGTTGACTGATGGGAAATTCAGCCTTGCCTTGAATAAATCTGACATTTTATCTTCTTTCTAGTGTAAAATAGGTTTCCTTCACTTGCCTGCTTGCATAATGCATAGCATGGAGAAAAGTGTATGTTCAAATTATTTCATATTTATGTGAAGAAATTATATTTATTGTGATATCAGTTGTATCTCATTTTCAAATAATTCTCCCCTTGTCAGAGAAATTGTTGACTTAGTAAGAAACAGTGAGAGAAATACTCAGATTTTGCTTTAAAATCATAGTAAGTTCTCTGAGACAAAATAATGAGTCTTAAGTTTTCCCATTTAGTCAGACCAAAAGATACTAATGGAAAACACTTCTATGAATAATTTATCAAAGTTTGTATTCTCAACTTTCAGTTTTTCCTTGTAATCATAGGAAAGGTTTTGATTGAGGTCCAATATAGAAACTAAGAAACACATATTAAAAACTGATCTAATTGAAAGTATCTATGATACAAAAAATAAGGTTTTCTAGTGTTATCTTTGAAATGAATTGTGATATTGGAACTGAAATATGGTACAATTCATTTTCATATGCACAAAGTAGTGAACTATATCTCCTTTTCGTGGAGGAATTTGTAAATAGATTTTAGAAAATAATGTTAAAATACTGTAAGGAAAAGAACAGGTTTTATTTTTTGACTATATATTTTTCTTTGCTCTAATATTATAAATACATGAAATATGAATAAATTAATAAAAAGGGTAGAAGTTTCTTTTACTGCAACATCAAATTAAAATTACCTACAAATGCTAAAATTATTATACAAATACTATACTTTTCTATAGTATACATTAATATTAAAATAATAAGTAAAGTCATTAATTAAAAACATTACTACGCTCGCTAAATAATTTCTGTTTTATGTGAATAAATAAATATACTGAGATGCATTAATAATGTATAAAGCTTCTACACTATAAAAATTAGTGAATTAATTCTCAAAATATTATTCCTAGATTACTTTGTTCCACTTATTAAAATATGTATAGTTTGCATAATTATTCACTGTAAGAAATTTGTTCTGAATATTTTTCCACCATATACTAAAAACTCTATTAACCAATTTCACATTGAAGATTTTATGTAGATAAACTGTTTATAGAAGTACTAATTGAATTTTATCTTATTCTTAATTACAATAACATCACGATAATCAGATAAGTATTTTACAATATATTAGTACTTTAAAATTTTTTGTGGCTGCTCCTAGAAGTGTCAAAGACTTTAGTTTTTAGGTATTTATTCATGAAGTAATGATTCATTTATTTATGCTATTTCTACATAAATTTTCTGGATTCAAAGTTAAAAATATGATTCCAAAGGAATATGAAAAAAATTGCATTCACGGAAAAAGAAAAACAGCAGTTTTATTTTTGATTTAAAAGGTCAAATAATGTTCTTTTAAATTTTTGACAAAAGTCTCAAAGATAAATATCAAAATTTAAAAAATTAAATATTGATAAAAATTATATATCATTATTTTCGCAATAACTATTTTATGGTAACCGAGATTTTGCATAAATTTTCAATATACCAATGTATATTCAATTAACTTTTACAATGCGATTTATATAAATACAGAGGAGATCATCAGAATGAAAAGTAACTTTTTAAATAAGAAAATAATATTTGTGAGAATTTCAAGTGACATATGCATAAAAACAACAAGAATTTAAGTCTGTTGTTAATTATTATTTCCTATGATCGCGAATCATTCGCGGAACGAACGCTAACGTAATGTACATTATGGTGAATAAAATGCTAAAATTCAATTAAAAATATACAAGAGCAATATCTCCAACTTAATTAAAACTATAGAATAAAAAAGATTAAAGGAAGTAAGTTTTTTATGAATTACCGAACTTTCTCAAGTTTCATACAAGGAGCTATTTCGTAAGAATGTGAATTGGCGCTCGAAAATTTCAATCCGAATCAACCAGTAACGAAGTTATTATTTACCAAAGCTCTTGAGAACTGCAATTTAAAATAAAAATACAGAGCTAAATAGGAAAGCAAAGAGAATTTTTTAAATACGCATAATTAAATTTATTTATAGTATGAGAAAACAATGTCTTAACAGTTCCCCTCAAAGGTTTTAGAAATTGAAAAAAATCGGCAAGAACAGTTCGGTGTTTAATCAATATAATGGAGATAAATTTTTAGAAATACAAGCATAGTAAGAGATGCTAAATATTGATTTAATAAGGATCTTTATGCATACTGTTGGGAAGTTGTAGTACCTCCTTAATTTCATTTTACATCCAGGATAAATATATTACTATATAAATATTTGTTCAAGAACGATTGAAATTTAAAAATGGATAAAATGCACTGCGTAACAGCGGAACATGAGCACGTTCAAGTATCACTTGAGTCGTAATAAGGCTGAAGAATGATAATACTGTCGTCAACGTACAATTTGTTAATGATTTCTGACAAGATAAATTGTTAAGGCACAATAGATGTTTTAAACGATATCTAATCGTTAAGATAGATATTTTATTGAGATATTGACTCGATGATGAAATCCTTATTAGCTAGAGTAATATTTAAAAATGATTTGGAGGTCATCTAATGAGAATCAATGGAAACATTCTTTAAGAACCCGACTGCTTAAGAGTGCCTCTCTATTAAACAGTGTGGATAGGAAAAAATTATACAGTATTATAACATTATATGTCATTTAAAAATCAGTCATACGTAAAGTATTAGAAAGAAAAAGGAGAGATAAAATCACGATATATGTGTGTGATATATGTGAAATCACGATTCTGCATGTCCGTTTCAGCGGAATTTTGTATAGGCTTGCACAAAGGTCCGGAGATAGAGAGCAAACTGAAAATGCGAAAGTACGATAGAAAAAGTAGCGGAAAAATGGTCATAAAATTAATGTGTAAAGTAAATACAAATTATAACAATTCTTACTTTACTTTTGTTGTACATCGTATGTCGTAGTAATTATTTCATGAACAACATTTTACTTTAAACTTTCGTATTCCGAATGGATATACGCTCAACTAAAATATTTGATTATTTGAAAAGAATAGAGCGCACATAGCGGAATACTTTTTGGACGTTCGTATTAGTTTGGTGGAAAATTAACAAAACATCCAACTGTTACAAAGAAAGTACGCTTTGCTCGATCATCTCTTAAAATTCTAAACGTTTCGGAACCTATTTCATTTAAAGATTCATTAAATTATCGAATTAAACGTCATACTACTAATAAACTCAATCCGTTCATATTTTCATAATTTCGAAGTTGGAGACAGACGAATAGCAAACTGATGGCGTCGATCTTTGTAAAATAACAATCGTAATTTAGTTAGAATTTAAGGACTGCGATGTAAGATTCTTATCTCCGAATAACTAGGTATTATATTATTCAACATTTGCTATTTAGGGCGCAATTTATATTGTTCAGATTTATTTTTCAATCTAAAATATCGCAGAACGACAATTCAAGCGAAGATGATTATCGATCATCTGGGGCCTAGATGCACAAGACAAAGATAAAGAAATTCTGCTTGTGTAATTTAACAATTAGAAGAATTCCTTTGAATCTTTGATATGGAAACATACGAGTATCTATCTGCAAATACGTTAACCGATTCAAAACAAATAACTTTCGAGAGGTGATTGCGCAGAGATATTACGAACAAAAATCCATTATCTAGGGAACATTCTAAGGGATATGGCGATTAAGCTACTTGTTGCTTCACTTCGAAATAGGACACTGCGGCATCTGCCTCTCCTTGTCAGATGCTCTGTGCTTTTAAGCACAGTGAAAGGAAGAGCTTCATCATTTAAAAGCTAAATATTCGGAAGAAACTAAATATTCGTCAAAGATATAGCATTTGTGAAGAAGAGGCTTAGATATATTTTGCTTTATCAGGAAAGGAAAAAAGTTACGCGTTTTCAGGTATTTTTATTTATAAGTATTTAAATTTGTACGAAGGAGAAGAAAGGCATTTTAAGCGTTATAAGTTTTAAAATAAATATTTCGACGCAAAGATTTTACACAGCCAAAGGAAATTGAATTTGAATGTCGATGTTCAATATCATTCAAAACTTTTCGTGGCATCGGGTATAAGAGATAATGATGATGGATAAAAAATTAATGTGATCAAGCGTAACTTTGTGAAACGACATCTTCAAGAAGTAAACGAAACGAGTTTTGTTAGATCATATGTCTGCGTTTCTGTCGTTTGAAAATTATAAAAAATCAAAATAAATATTAATCAGGAGTATTTGTTAAGAGGAGATCAGCATCCATAATTGCACCTCATAAAACTAGTTTTAGGAGAGTTACTTTTATCTTTTTCCTGTTATTGCACAGCATCAATTGTTCTAATTGCTAGACATGGAGAAGGAAGAAGAGGCTAAGTTAGAGACGTCGAGGAAACCTCTCACCATGAAACAAAAGATACCTCAGTACATCGCAGCTTGCACAGGTAGATATTATTCATTATTTATAAAAACGGATTCTTATCATTCCCATCATTCGTTCATATTTTTTTCTGAGCCTATGTTTACGAGCTGACAGACATTTTTGGAGGGATATCGAATAAAGGTAATGGCATATTTCAATCTTTCTATTTTACACATGAGGTTAAAATATAACCATAATGAAATTACATTCGGTAACGGGAGAATTTTAACATAACTGTACTTCTGATTCCAAAGTTTATGTTAAAGATACAGATTCTGATTTCTAATCAAAATCTTCATAACAACCATAAAATATGCAATCACAGTAATCCAAAAATATTAATTTATCATCTACTTACGTCAGTAAAGTTTTAATTGTATTTAGACAGAGGTACGTGCCTTCGCAATTGCATTACGTAAAAGTCGTGAACCCTTGGTAACGGTTGACTATGAACTTAAGGGATGTGCTTAGGCACCCATCAATATCTTCCACAATCGATGGCGATCTAATACCGCCAACCTTTAATTTCGCAATTGAAGATCATTAAAGTGGTAAACCAATATACGTAGGTCTTCCTCTAGGTCTTCCGCTGCTTTGGCCTCCACTAAATATATCTCATAACGCTCAACTCGTGTTCATTTTCAGCTGATGAGTATCAGACTTTCGATTTCAAGCCCCTTTTCTATGGATTGATATTCTATCAAAAAATGATTTAAGGTCTTCTTAAAATTTAAATTATTAAAATTACAATGGTGTTTTTCAAGGTTCGGCTAACCGTATCATCCTCAGTATCGGTCCTCCTTTGTTAAGCGAAGAATTCATTTAGGATGCATGGCATCGTTAAGATAAATCGATTTCATTGAGTGTGCTCACACTGTATGCAAGTGAGAATACAGTGCCACAGAGTTTATTCGAATTTTTGTCATAAAAAATAGGCGGAAAGTAAGGAAGAATATGTCTTCTAATTTTAAAGAGTTAAGTTAAAGTAAATAAAGAAAATGTCTATAAAATGAGTCTATAAAATGATACTTTTTCGGTTTGCTCCTCATATCTGGTTCATGACATTCTCACACTTCGGTCAAGTGATTCCAGTTTTTTTAAGGGAAATATTGAGTATCGGATGGTTGATGTGAATTAAAGCAAGAAAATGGATGGATTTTTTTTCTTCTTACATCTCTTGAAATAAAATGCATTGTTAATGAGCATTACACGAAATTGAAGATTGAGAAGAATTTGTGGATGGTACAATGCTTAGAAAATAAAGATAAGGGATGTAAGGAAAGTAAATCTATGCATCTAGCAAATCTATAATAATATGCATCTAAAGTTGGCATGAATAAAATATTTGAACAATTATACATCCTCTCGGTGAATTTCTAAGAGAGAAATAGTGCTGCAATAATTTTGATTTTGATGTCTTTCTAAATTTAATTAATCTTAAAACTTTTAGTAGAAATCAAATCCTATTTTTCCAAATTACGCAAATTCTTCTTAAATGATAAACATTATAATGATAGTATTAGAATATCTACTTGTTTTTCTATTTCGCAGCAACTTTGGCCTCTATTTGTGCTGGGTGCGCTATTGGCTGGACATCCCCTGCCATGGACAGGTTGAAGGGAGTCGTAGGCACGTTTGATCCGTTGGAGAGACCGCTCGATGAAGACGAAGCGTCATGGGTAGGGTCCCTGATGGCTATGGGTGCAATCCTAGGACCTCTTGGAGGAGGTGTCCTCATCGATAGGTTCGGGCGCAAGAACACCTTCTTGCTGATGGGGGGAATTCCTGCTATCATAGGATGGATCACCATCCTTGCCGCCCACAGCCCAGGGGCGCTCTACGCCGGTCGCTTTCTAACGGGAGTTTCTACTGGTTCGGCATCCACATTGGGACCAATCTACATCGCGGAGATGTCCTCTGCCTCGGAAAGAGGTGCTTTGTGTTCCTTGCCTCAACTAATGATTGCATTAGGAATCATGGTTCAATATACGGTAGGGCCGTATGTTTCGTTTCATGTGTTGGCTGGTGTAAACCTGGCCTTTCCGATCTTGTTCGTCGTGTGTTTTTTCTTCATGCCTGAATCGCCGTATTATTTACTGGCGAAAAGCAGAAGGGATGAGGCTGAGAGAGCCCTCATCTGGTTCAGAGGTGGAGGCAGAGTAAAAGGTAACAAACCTCCGACTGTCGACGTAACTCAGGAACTGGATGGCATTGCAATGGTCATCGATGAATCCGGAATACGCAATTCTTCTTTAATCGACTCTTTCAAGGATGTGTTCGCTACAAAAGGTAATCGAAGAGCGTTCTTGGTAACCGAAGGACTTATGTTCATCCAGCAGTTCTCAGGCATAAATGCAGTGCTGTTCAACGCGGAGACAATACTGAGAGGAAAAGGTGATGGGGAGGCTGCCCTCTCCGCCAGTCAATCCACAATGATCGTAGGAGCGGTCCAAATTCTGGCATCTTGGGTTGAAACTATATTAGCAGACAGGGCCGGTCGTAGACCTCTTCTCTGTCTCTCGTGCATATTTTCTTCGGCTTCCCTAGTCACCCTAGGTGTTCATGCGTATTTAGAGATCCACGACCAGGCGACCGCCGCCAAGCTGTCTTGGTTACCGATAGCCTCGGTGATCGTGTACATAATTGCATACATTCAGGGTTTAGGACCACTCCCTTGGGCTGTCCTGAGTGAAGTCTTTCCTAGTACTTCCAAGAGTGCAGCGGGCATTCTCAGCGGTTGCTTTTGTTGGTCCCTGGGTTTTGTTGTGACGCGGACCTTTCAACCCCTGATTTTAATAATAGGAGATCATGGGACCTATTGGATGTTTGCCGGATGTTGCGCAGCCGGTTTTGTTTTTCTGGCAATACTTTTGCCGGAAACGAAATGTAAGACTCTTGAGCAGATTCAGAGGGAATTAGGCGGAAACTAACTTTTAAAAAATTGTGAAAATAGTGTGCTATTGAAAAGGTGATGAATCACATTTGATACTCTAGATAAGGAGCTCCAAATACTCATTGAATCGAAGATAAGGATGTTATATAACTTCTCTTAGTGGTTCTCCCTCCTTTGTTTCGATTTAATGATTTTTTTATAATGCTACCTTGAATTTCAACTTGCGTAACTCAGAATAAACTCTTTATAGAAAACCGTTTTATTAATTAAAGTAGATATTATTCAAATTCTCTTCAAATTGAAATATATAAATCTTTAAGCTCTTAAAGAGAATTATCATTTATTTGCTACTGTATACGTAAAAAATACTCTGATATATTAATTATTCATTTCAGACCTCGTCTTTATTATGCATCTGTTATCTTCAGTTGATATAGATACAAACAAGCTATAAATTATAGCTTTATATAATTATGAATATAAATTATATTTAAAATATAAATTGAAACTGTAATATCATGACAAAAAATTCGGGAGAAGCGAAAAATATGATTATGAAAAATGTTTAGTGAAGGAATCATTGTCCCTCACATGTTTATCTTTTAAGATAAGAAAAATAAATAATGAGGGAGTAAATAGGCGTTCCAAAAAAAATTTCCCAAATAATCTAAAAGTAATTCGACTGTGATATTATAAATATCATAAATTAAATAAAACGAAAATAATAAAAGTAAAGCAAAAAATGAAAGTAAAAAAAATAATGAAATAAAGAAACAATAATGAAAGAAGAGCAAAAATAATAAAAGTAAAGAAAAAATAATGAAAGTAAAGAAAAAATAATGAAAGTAAAGAAAAAATAATGAATGTATAACAAAAAGAATGTAAGTAAGTCCGTTTCAGATACGCAGAAAGAATCGCGCGTATAATTTGAAATTATCGGTTAATACGCAGAATTTACGTTTTAAAGATAAGCAAGAGAAAAATTACGAAAGTTAAATCGATCATCTTATGGTTCATATCTCTTGGTTTTTTCCATTTGCAAGAGAATATATTTTTTCTTTTACTTAAAAAAGTAATGGAAATAAGAGATCGAACAATGATAAGCAGGGGAATTGGAGCGCTTATTAAATATATAGTGAAGGGATCCTTTTCAAAATGAATATTTATTAATCTTTTGTATTTAGGAATGTTTAATTATATCTTTTAATAAAGTAAGGTAATTAAGGAGATGAGAGAATTTCATAATGATTGAAAGTTTAGATTGAGGTATTCAATTTCAATAATGTAGTTCTAGGCAGAGAATACGATATACACTCGTATATATAGAATATTGAATATATTATAGAATACATAGAATATATATATATATACACAATCTCATTCTTTTACTACTATCGTATTTATAATCATTATAGCTTAGTAAACAAAGGAATTGCGCTAATCGTTTGGAAATATTCTTTATTTTTTCCTTGCCTTATTGGTATGAAGTTGCTCTGCTACTCTTAAACTATCATTATTAACAAGAAGAAAACAATAATTGGGGAAATCTATAACACTATAATCTATAGCCCGATATCTCATTATTTAATGCCCCTCCTACCGCTAAAAATGTTAAGAAAGAATCTAGAATCACGTAGAAGTATTGATTTATATAATATTCGTTGTGTAATATTTACATTATCATCTTCCTATTTAAACAAATTTTGGACTCTCTTTCATAAATTCTCCATTCCATACTAGGAGAGCTTCCTAGACGAAGCTTATCGGTCAGTCTATATGTTGTCCCATTATCTATTTCTACGATAACGAACCATTTGGTAACTATTAACTATGAGTTAGTAGGATCGCTGTGACATACGAAATCACTTTCGCTTGAACTCTCAACAAAAGACATCATCTTAGCTCCTAGTCAATATCGTAGAAAAGTTTTTAGATATAGAGTAATTGTAAAGCAGAATCATTATATAATTCATAAGACATTCCCTATTTATATAAATATTTCGGGTGGTAGAAACATAATTCATTTGAATATAATGAATATTAATTAAAAAAGGAAGAAAGAAGAAGATTTGATCATATAAATTCCACTCTGTATGCTAGAATTTCTATTTTCAACTTTGATACTTTTCACAACTTTTAGGGATAATATAACTGTCAAGAAAAGTAAATGAAAGTAAATTATCTGACGTCATCTATTTTCTCCGATCCAGACTTTACCAATCCATTAAGATGGAGAAAGAGGGTGTCATACAATATTCAAGAAAAACTTTGACCAGCAAAGAGAAATTGCCTCAGTATTGCGCAGCTATAACAGGTAAGAGAAATGTTATTTCTTTGTTATGAAATGTTATTTTATTACTTATTTAGATAAAGAATCTTAATCCTTAATCTTTATCACCATCTATGTAATTCCATTAAACAAAAAATATAAACATATCTTTATATTTCCTTTTTTAAATGGTATTCTGTGAAAGAAGTTAAAAAAAATTATGCTCGACTTAACTTTAAATCGGAAAAACCACTTTTCCATAAAGCTGACAAGAAAATAAATTATGAAATACACTAAATTTTATCATGAAAGCTCAAAAAAATGTTTCGTTGCATTTCCATCAATAATCATCCTTATGGTAAATTCATTGAAAATGCTAAAAAATTAGAAAATATATTTAATCGTCGTATCTGAATTTTGATATCATAATAAATATAATGCAATAATTCAATAACGGAAGTTATGCCAGGGACCTTACGTCCGTTAAATTCTTGGGATAATTCCAGCCGCATAGGTTTTCCACGCAAAATTAACTTTCAACTTCCTTCTAAATCTAATGTAATAATAATGAATGCCACAAACTTTAATATTTAATAAAATGTACGAACGATGGAAGGGCTACAAAATAGCTTATAATCAACTAAAATTTCAAAGGAAGTGAATAAAATTAAATGTAATTTAGTTACTGTAAAAACCAAATAAGCATAGAAAGGAGTAAACGTTTCTAAGCACAGTTATTGATTACGTATAAAACCATGTGAATAAATTTTTACGCACAGCAACCCTGTGTTCACTTCTTGCTGGCATCTCTTTGGGATGGACTTCACCAGTGATGAATCGCCTAATGGGCTCAACAGGCACTCACGAGCCGTTGGATCGCCCTCTTACTCTGGAACAGTCATCGTGGGTCAGTTCCTTGCTGACACTTGGAGCGATCTTCGGTCCTTTATGCGGAGGAGTGCTCATCGACAAATTCGGTCGCAAGTACACTATTCTATTGATGGCAGGGGCTCCATCTATACTGGGATGGATCCTCACACTTTCTGCAAAGAACTACGGAATGCTGTACGCAGCAAGATTCCTCATCGGCATAGCAACGGGATCAGCCTCCACGCTCGGTCCAGTGTATGTCGCTGAGATATCATCTGCTACCGAGAGGGGAACTCTATGCTCACTTCCACAGCTAATGATAACTATAGGCATTATGTTGGAATATGCTGTTGGACCTTATGTATCATATTTCGCTCTCGGAGCCGTAAACCTGATCGTCAGTGTGATATTTGTGGGAAGTTTTTTCTTAATGCCAGAGAGTCCATACTATTTAATAGCAATTGGAAATCAGGAAGAGGCAAAGACGTCCCTCAAATGGTTTAGAGGTCAAAGGGCACGTGATAATTTGCCGAGTTTCGATGTTCTTAAGGAATTGGAAGATATTGAAAATAGTGTTACAGCATCTGCTATTGGCAAGTCTTCGTTGTTGGACTCTTTCCGGTGTCTATTCGCGTCACGTGGGGATAGGAAAGCGTTGATGATTATGGGTTTCCTTTTATTTACGTTACAATTCAGTGGTATCAACGCTGTGACATTTAATGCGGAAAGTATTTTTCGGGGTAGTAACGGGAATGATCCAATCCTCGGTGCAAGCGAATCTGCTATCATTATAGCAGTAGTACAGGTAGTATTTTCTTGGGTTGAGACCATCCTAGCAGATAGATTAGGAAGACGGCCGCTTCTTTTCTTTTCCACTATCGCCTGTGGTGTATCTTTAACAGCCCTAGGGACCCATGACTACATTTGGTCTCGCAATTCATCTACTGCGTCGAACATGGAGTGGTTTCCAATAGCTTCTCTTGTGATGTACAACATCGCTTTCACAGTCGGTTTAGGTCCTCTTACGTGGGCGATTCTAGGAGAGTTGTTTTCCAGCAATGCAAAAGGAGCTGCTGGAATGCTTTGCGGTTGCTTCGCTTGGATATCTGGTTTTGTGGTCACTCGCACATTCGAACCAATCGCGTCAGCATCGGGGGCGTACGTGGCTTATTGGATATATGCCGTTTGTTCATTTATTGGATTCTCATTTATGGCTCTCTTCCTTCCAGAAACGAAGTGCAAAACTCTGCAAGAAATCCAGAAAGAGCTTAATGACTAAGTTATAGATATAATGAGCTCATTTAATTTGTTTTACATTCTTAAGACTGTTCTAATTGTACATGAGTTAAGATGGCAGATTGTAAGGATTTATTTTTCATGTTGTTTTTGATTGTAAGGGGCATTATTCTCTAATTGTTACATTAGGCGCCTTTTACTTTAACGACTTGATTGAGAAATACTTAATTGTTGAAGTTTGGACTCTGGCCTGGAATGACCAAAGGGGTTATGATGAGATCCATATGTGCCATTTAGATCCTGTAGTTACAGTTTTGATGGACATTTGATGGTTGAAAAAGTTTCGTTCATATTGTCTAGGATACTGTATTCTATTGTGAAGCGCCATCGCCGTGTTCCATACGAATAATGCTCACTAAAACCATCGTTTTAGAGTTGTGATAGGTTATAATGCACCTTTAATCGTCATTTTTGTTGGAAATTTATGAATACCTTCTGTTTCTTACTTACATGATAGAGTTGAAGAGAATTTGGTGTGATTTTTTTTTATTCTCTTTTTTATACAGAATTTCTCAAGCGCATTTGAATGCAGATCACTGAAAAAAGTCAAATGCTGCTTTTGATCTACAATGTTCTCTTTAAATATTCTATGAGAAATTTATTCGATGTACTGTATTGGTTCGTTTGACTGGTAATAAAATGTATAAGATTAAGTAGCATAAAATAACAATAATAATAGATTCAAATTACATCATTGTAATTCACCAATTTCTCATATTTCATTTCAACAAAATGTAAATATATTTAGTTATATAAATATTCATTTGTTGGGTGAAATTGATAAAATGCATACTTAGATTGATCTCGCAGAATATTAATCTTACAGATTCCAAAGAGAAATTTGATATTTCTAATTCGATTAGACCAAATTATTATGTTGTCGTCTCACTAATCGAATTGTATTTTGATAAAATGTGAAAAAATGTTAATAAAAAATTGTATAAATATTTTGATAAAATATTGTGCAAAATATAGAATAGGAAGAATGATTGAATTTTCTAACATTTATTTTTTATTAAAAATATCCATATTTTGTTTGTATGCTGTATGTATCGATAACTTTGATTATCTGTCAATTAAGTGCAAAGTTCCACTTATACCTCAATAATCATTGGTCTGAATGAATAATATAGAAAAAATTTGTTAATCTGTTAGCACAATCCGAATAAATTCGAAACCTAAATTTTCAAAGAATCGATGACAACAGAATTAACGAATGAATCCAGATAAATTAATAGGCACTGCATAATATGTGTAAGAATTATGTAATTGTTACTTTGTTTTATCATATTGATCATTCTACATTTCATAAAATTGTTAAAAAATTCAGAAATTCGTATTATAATTCCTCAGGATCATTTTCATATAAATATTTTAACAATGGTGTGAATAAATAATCACGTGATTTAAAAGTGTTAAAACTAGGTTATCAAGCTCTTTCCCTTATAATTAAACTATACCTAACTGTTATGTTCACTTGTCAGTGTTGACGTAGAAGATTTAGTTGTATTATAATCCAACAATCGAGAAGGTAACTATTCAGAGCTGCTATGGTGATTTTTTGGAAGACGTGAAAGATTTCTTAAGATAAAGAAATGAAGAGCGACTACAAAAATTCTATCCAATGTGTAGTTGAAGTCAAGTTAGTAGTCAAGCGTTACTTTGTGGAATGGTTACATACTGAATAAATATATTCGTACTTTCCACGGATAAATTTTATTTGCCCGACCGGTTTCGTTAGCGGGCTAACATCATCAAATGAAAATTTTATCCACATGGAAAATGAATTAATTTTGAAAAATTCATTTTCCCACCATTAAAAAATGTCTTGATTGAACTTATCATTTTAAAATTTTAATTATTGAAAAGAAGTATAGTCTCTGCTTTGGGAAGAGATCAGCTTAGGAATGTGAATATTGATTCTATCGATAATTTCTTCAGAAATATATAATTATAAAAATTTTGGAATTAAAGTGGAAGCAATGGGTGGAATGGGAAGATAGTAGAAGTCTCCCCTTTCCTTATCTACTATCTTCGTAATTCAAGAAGATACAGTTTTCTTGGAAGTATCGCATTCAGTAGTTACATAAAGATTGTTCTCTCAAGCCTTCTTTTTAAATATTCTCATGAGTTCGTTTAGTTACTGTTAATGGTGTGTTTAATTTTACTCATCAAATAAGGGCGTTACTTCTGCAACAATTTCAGGTAATAGAATAACATGTCATTGAGATTTTTAGGCATTTCATAAAATTACTTTTTACTTAAATATTTACATCATATCTTTGTTTTATCTATGAAACATTTTGAATCTCGGCTGACTTTGTGCACAAAGATTGGAATAAAGTGACACATAATTGAACAATAATTTTTGCGCAGTACTAAGTCGTGTTAATGATATTTACTTCGAAGATATTAATGTTATCATTCATCTTTATTAAAGACATTTTCCTAATAATATATGCAAAATTCTTCACAATGCTTCAATATAATCCGCATTAAATATAACATTAAAATATTCCGATTAACATTTCGAAGTTGAGTGGCGGGTAACTGCTTTCTCCTGTTATCGTAATTTCGATAACGAAGCAAATCGTTTGGAAACTACTATCTAAAAGTTATTAGGAACATTCTTACTCAGTAAATTCTTCGCATCCGTTTTATCTTTTATCTTACAACCAATTTCTCAACGATATCGTAGTAACTTATCTGGAAAATAATTAACCCCTAACGCAAATGCAAATTATTAATAAAACCCATTTCCCAATAATTTTTATTAACCTCCTTAATTTTCTTTACATAACTAAATCATTTTGGGTGAAACATAGTGTGGAGAAAGCGAGGAGATGATCAAAACTTAATGACATAAAGATAAGTTTAAGACATAAAGATATTTAGATTTTAATATATATATAGATTGCTGTATATAAAGTAATCCACATTAGCAGAGTAGCAAATAAGTAAGGTATAAAACATAACATATAAAGTATTACATCGCTTCAATCGTAACTTATTTCACAGCTTTCACTGAAGCGTAATCTATCCATTATTAATGAGGGATATGGAGAAAGAAGAATTAAGGCAATATTCCAAAAAGTCTCTGACCAATAAAGAAAAATTGCCTCAGTATTGTGCAGCTATAACAGGTAAGAATTAAATAAGTTTCTTAGTTAAAGATAAGTGCTTTAATAGTTAATCATTTACGAGTTCAATCGATACAGGAATAAAACCATTGATTCATAAAACGTATCATTATTGTTCCTATTTGTATCTTGTGTTTGGATAAAAGCTTATCTATCCATTTAAACCATGCGAAACTGAATAATAAAAATTTGTATAACGACATCAGAGAAAGAGGTGGGAAAGACTAACGATTATTCAACGCCATTCATTCACTAAAATTTGATTATGATTATTCAAAAATAAGATGAGATTATCTATAAAATATATATTATGAAAAAACTAAGGAATCTTGAATTGACCATGAGTTTCTTTCTTAATTCAGACATTGATGTTTTTGCGTAAAGGTTTATGTCCATCTGTATAATGGAACATGAAACTATTATAGAAAATAATTTAGTCTATAAAATAATATCACGTTGGATACCGAAAGAAATACATTATTTAACAAAAGAATAAATTTTAACAAAATAATAAATTTTAACAAAATCAAAAATTAACAAATACAACGATTCAGTGGATCGAAAAAATGATCTATAATACAAATGTTGAAATGAGAAAAGGATGTGACCATATGCAGGAGAAAAATCATATAAGTAATCAATAAAAAAAACTTATGTATATACATATAGCAACCCTATGCTCACTCCTCGCTGGAATATCTATGGGATGGACTTCACCAGTGATGAATCGCCTAATGGGCTCAACAGGCACTCACGAGCCGTTGGATCGCCCTCTTACTCTGGAACAGTCATCGTGGGTCAGTTCCTTGCTGACACTTGGAGCGATCTTCGGTCCTTTATGCGGAGGAATACTCATCGACAAATTCGGTCGCAAGTACACTATTCTATTGATGGCAGGGGCTCCATCTATACTGGGATGGATCCTCACACTTTCTGCAAAGAACTACGGAATGCTGTACGCAGCAAGATTCCTCATCGGCATAGCAACGGGATCAGCCTCCACGCTCGGTCCAGTGTATGTCGCGGAGATATCATCTGCTACCGAGAGAGGAACTCTATGCTCACTTCCACAGCTAATGATTTCTTTAGGGATTTTACTTGAGTATAGTGTTGGCCCGTATGTATCTTATTATGTTCTCAGTGGCATTAATTTATTTGTTAGCGTGATATTTGTTGGTAGTTTTTTCTTGATGCCAGAGAGTCCTTACTTTTTAACAGCTAAGGGAAAAAGAGAGGAGGCAAAACATTCCCTCATGTGGTTTAGAGGTAAAAGGACACTTGGTAGCGATCCAGGTTCTGATGTTCTTGAAGAGTTGGCAGATATTGAGGATAGTGTAATTGAATCTGGTATTGGCAAGTCTTCGTTGTTGGACTCTTTCCGGTGTCTATTCGCGTCACGTGGTGATAGAAAAGCGTTGATGATTATGGGTTTTCTTTTATTCACGTTACAATTCTGCGGAATCAACGCTCTCCTTTTCAATGCGGAATCTATATTTCGCGGGAATAAGGAAGACGATCCTATCCTCGGTGCAAGTGAATCTGCTATTACCATCGCAGTGGTTCAGGTAGTGTTTTCTTGGGTTGAGACCATCCTAGCAGATAGATTAGGAAGACGGCCGCTTCTTTTCTTTTCCACTATCGTTTGTGGTATCTCTTTAACAGCCTTAGGGTCTTATGATTACATTGAATCACACGATATATCTGCTGCATC
Source organism: Pantala flavescens (assembly GCA_020796165.1). Classification (NCBI taxonomy): domain Eukaryota; kingdom Metazoa; phylum Arthropoda; class Insecta; order Odonata; family Libellulidae; genus Pantala; species Pantala flavescens. The sequence continues at coordinate 21,955,522 of CM036882.1, forward strand.
GAACATAGAGTGGTTTCCAATAGCTTCTCTTGTGATGTACAACATCGCTTTCACAGTCGGTTTAGGTCCTCTTACGTGGGCGATTCTAGGAGAGTTGTTTTCCAGCAATGCAAAAGGAGCTGCTGGAATGCTTTGCGGTTGCTTCGCTTGGATATCTGGTTTTGTGGTCACTCGCACATTCGAACCAATCGCGTCAGCATCGGGGGCGTACGTGGCTTATTGGATATATGCCGTTTGTTCATTTATTGGATTCTCATTTATGGCTCTCTTCCTTCCAGAAACGAAGTGCAAAACTCTGCAAGAGATTCAGAGGCAACTTGAGGAGTGAGGTTCACTATTCATTTGTGTTTTGAGAGTTTATATTAAAAAAGTCGTGTTTCCATTTAAACTTTCAGATAGAATGGAATACGTTCATTTGTTTCATACGTCATACGAAACTTAGACGTGAAAGAAATTGAGATTAGGTTTATGTTGAGATCGTAAAAACCACAATGCATATATTATATAGATCGGTGTTATATTCATTATGTGCTTCTTAGGGTTGCCCTAACCTCCATATAGGTATTTATTTTACGATTTGCAATCTTCTATGTATTCATGCTTTTATTCTATTACCTTTTTGAGGTATCATTTTGTAATTAATAACCAGAAATCACATCTTATTCAGCTGGGTATTATAGGAAGGAGAGCAGGGGATAATGGTCTCAGTAGTTCTCGCTAGTATTTTGCAGTATTACATCAACTCAAATTTATCATAACATAAACATCTCATAGACTTAGTTAGAGGAAATATTTAAAAATTTCTTTGCATCAGGATTCAATTCTCGGGTTTTCTAATCCTTTTTTTATGGAATTCTCAAAGATATTATAGTCTTCTTTCATCTTTGACTCAAATGATATTTTTGCACAAAAGAAATTGAATTAAATTTGCCAAAAATATTCAATATGCATTTAAGAAATCAGTTCATTTTAATGAAATATAAGATAATTTTTATATATTCTCTTTGGAAGTTATTATGTTTCATTTGCAACATTTTACTTCTTTTTTTATAGGAAGAATCAAAGAGTTATGGATTATCAAACATCTTATACAACATATAACTTATAATCTCTTATGGAAATAATAAGAAACATCATATATAATATTAAATTTTAAAAATAATGTCCAAAGTTCATTTTCTATCATTATTGTACGGAAAACGATTTTTCTAAAGTTGACCAGCATCAGTGCATCTATAGCATTTTTTCAGTTTATGGGATGATTTTCTCTGGCTGTATATTACATGTTAAAATGAAATGAATTTAGAAAATTAAATGAAAAACATTAAACACTTATTTATATCAAATAGGTTTTCTCAAAATGTATATTACCCAACTAACAAACCAAGGTGAAAGTAGATTTTAAAGATCTGCTGACCCTGTATTTCAACTTATTCTTCCATAACCATCCAACACAATCTTATTACATTAAAATGTCATTCAAAAGGAAGACTGCATCTAAGACAATGGCACTAAGTGAGACCAAATTAGAGTGGGGCAAATAAGCCAGGAAATAAGGAGAAAAGTAAAGTTAGAATTAATTGAGAAGAAAAGATAATGTCCTATTTTCTCTATTTGCGAATAAAGTTTCTCATTTAATGATAGATTAACAACAACTAAAAGCATGCACTTATATAGTTATAAATATATATATATATATATATATATATATATATATATATATATCTATTACATATAGACGCTTCGGGGGGATATATATAACATATATATATATATGATATTAATGTCAGGCCCAAACCGCTTCGGCCACGGAGCCGCCGATTTTTTTACGTGATGGCCCACTAAATCTTACTTAGGAAAAATTCGAAAACCGACCCTACCTATCATGGGTTCGATTCTAGGAGGTCCCAAAAATCGACTTTCCCCCGTAAGAATGCATGGGGCCGTTTTTCAAATAATTTTTTAAAATACTTCCCATTGAGATAGAACAATGAAATTTCATATGGCTATTGCTATTATATATATCTACGGAAATATGCTATCGCTTACGCGCAACCGGTCATGGGTTCGATGCCAGGAGGTGAAATATTTTCAGAATTTGAAAAATCGTAGCTCCCTTAATATCGTACATGGACCATTCAAACTTTCAACACGTATAGATACTTACAAAATGTAATTAGAAAAAAATCAGCACTTGCCTATGTATCACGGGTTCGATTCCAGAGCGACCCGTAATCTGGATTTTTCCCGTTTAAAATACATTGGCCATATTTCCGAAAGCTTTATTTGACACTTCCCAACCGCCCAGGGGTTCAAAATTGCACACAGTCATTAAGGGGACCATTCTAACATTAAAACGACCGTAATTATGACCTTAAAGATCGTTGGTTCGATGCTAGGGGGCGTTAACTATATCTCCATTTGAAATGCATAGGGAATTTAGGACACATTTTGAGGTACATCCTGAGTGAATTTCCTTTTGAAATTTGGAGTGTTTATAAAGTCAATCATATTCAAGCGGAAGATAACAGTAATTTTCGTAGGATGGCCTTGATTCGGCGGGATTGCAGCTGCCGTAAGAAATGCATGGGAAATCGAAATCAATGTAAAGCTCGCTGCGAAAATGTCCATTCACGTTATGTTTAGCATGAACGAAAAATCTTACATTTTATTAAAGAATATATTATTACTTTGCTTGCTGTAAGCAAGCGCACCTTTACTCGTATATATATATATTATACTATTTAAGAATAATTAATGGACATTTTAATTTATAAAGATACTGTAGATATTATGTTAACCTCTTAGATATTATTCTAGTTACAAGAATATAGGTTGATAAAAAGCTTGTCTTTGACAGTATCATTTAACTCTTGTGTGCAGCAGACTAATATTAGGTATAATAATTTCAATATTAAGTAGAGTATTGTGTCACTATAGTCACTATTGTGTGCAAAATTTGTGCTGGATATAATTCAAATATCTGAAATAGAATTCAGTTTTATTGATTGATTTTTTGCATGTACTTATTCTCTACTCAAAGAATAATATTGGCTTAATATAGAAATTCAAAACATTTACAATATTGTTACAAAAACTTTATCTTTAACAAAAAGAGAATGATGAGAAGATTATCTTTTTCATTTCATTCAAGTTCATAAGACTCTAGAAAAATAGCTTTAGGTTAATAAAAAATAAAATTAACTAAATATCAGGAAAATATTTTTCAAAGATATTATGACTATGAAATTTTAAAAAATCTTCGAATAAATTCCTCCAGCTAAAGAAAGGGTAAATTTCTTTTCAGAATACATTTAGAGGATTAATTAGAATAATAAATTTGAATTTGGGTAATGTAATAGAGTGTGAATGACAGTGGTGGCCAAAAATAATAAAATATTTCCTTTAATACCAGTTTTTGTAAAAAGATATCTTCTTGCAGTATTGTGTGAGTTATATCAGTATGAAAATATATTTTCCTTACTTTAGTTTCTTTCCTGGAAACTTATTTTATGATGACTTGAATTTAATAATTTATAATTGTAACTTTGAAGAGAAACCCAAATACCGTATTGTCTTCATTAAAAGATAAAAACATCAAATGTTGTATGTATCACATTTTATCTTCATTTATACAATTTGATAATATTTTCTAAAAGTTTATCTACATAAATGTTTTTCAATATACCTCTACAATTCCCTAACATGTATTAATATTTTTTAACACTGTATCATCATAATAATAGTAATCCTTATTAATAAAAATATTTTAAGATATTTCTAATTTTCATTGATCTCTGATTTTGGAGAATTTTTATTTTGTTATTGTTTTGTGGCTTTTTAATTGAAGTACATTATTCTTAATAATATGAATTTTTGAATCCTGCCATGAATGTTGTATGACATTATAAATATATATGAATTACTCAATTATTTTATTTGCCAATCAGTAGAATAAGATTACACAGATTGTAATTAAATTTTAAATGAACACTCAGATTTTCAATGTTAGGCCACTTAATCAAGTTTATTGGCTGCCTTACCATTGGAGGCATATTATCATAAAATACAACCACTGCCTAACCTTTGAATTATTGTGTAGGAGACTTTAATGCATTTAGTTTTCTTCAAATTGAAAGCAATTTTAGAATGAAGAAATATTGATAATATATTGCAAAATTCATTCTCATAAGTAAATGTTCGAAATAACCACTATCTGGAAATGTGCACTGACAATGTGAAGAGCACATGACTAGACTATAAAATTTCAGAAGTAGAAACAAAATATTGAATTATTGATATCATATAATACTTTAAAAATCTATAGGAGTAGCAAATAGAAAACAGAGAGTCAAGAAACAGTTTTAACTTTTGTGAAAGTTTTTCTTAGCTTGCATTTGCATCTGGCTTAATGCTTGTCTTTCAAAATCCTCTGACAATAATTTATTTTGGTTCCTTTTCATTGTACATCGCTTCTTTGTGCTAGGTCCAAACTATGTGGAACAGAGATAGATAAGCAAGAATCTACTTCTATATTTCAATTTCTTATTTTATCGATTTCCTTGGATGCTCAGGATGAGGTAGAAATATGAATTATAAACTTTTTAAGATTATTTTATCTACCATTATTTAGTGTTCAAGAATAAATATTGTGATCTTAGTATGCATATTTGAACATTTTCATTACAATAATGAGCTTTATGAGTGATAAAACCTAAGGATGCATATAATCTTATATATTTAAAATTTGATTACTAGAGTATTAAGAGGGGGAGCACACAAACTTTTTTCTGTATCTAGAAATGATGTAAATGAAATTTTATCAGAGAGAGTACTTCATCTGAGATACAACAGCATTCTTCTGCTTTGATAGTGCTGATATAGATGTGACTTATCTCTTGGCAATGAAGAGGATGGAGTCAAAAGAGAAGGATGTAGTAGAATACCCAAGAAAACCTATTTCTATCAGACAAAAAATACCTCAGTATTGTGCTGCAATCACAGGTAAGAGTAGTTATCAATAAATACTAATGGTCTTTAGAATCTTTCTTACATCAATGCATTGAAATAGAATAGAAATATTGCTATATTTCCAATGTATTTTATCACAAAGAGCTCATATTAGTTACCTTTCATTTTTTTCTTTCTTTGACTGAGAATTTATTTTTAAGTAAATCGCCATGTAGTGTATATAAAATATTTTGGTGTTACATTTTTGTATCCTATACTTTCATGTGACTTTTTTTAGATTCATTTATTTTTATTTAAGTTTTCACTCTGTAGTAACTTTTGTCTCTATGCAAGTATCATCACTAAGAAATTATACTTCAGTAGTATGGTATATAAATGACTTAAAAATTTCCATTACTTCATGAGTCCTTAGCCAAAGTATTTAGCATATCAGTCCTCTACAAATTGTTAAACAAGTTGAAGCGTTGATAATATAATGCATCAATGTTTCCATCATATCCATATTCATTTAACAGTAATTTCTCCATCATAAGTTGGAAACCTTAAAAATTTTTTTCGCCATCTTTTACACAATCATGAAGTAATTGATAAATGACAGTCATTCAAACTTGATGAAAAACCACCAAAAATAGTATTAACTAAGTCATAGTAATTAGGAAGTGAAAAGGAAAAATTAAACGCCTAATGAACGTAATAAAGCGAATAATTCAAATAAATATACCCTTTTTTACACTAAAAGCAACCTTGAGCGCGCTGCTTGCTGGAATTTCTTTCGGATGGACTTCACCAGTGATGAATCGCCTAATGGGCTCAACAGGCACTCACGAGCCGTTGGATCGCCCTCTTACTCTGGAACAGTCATCGTGGGTCAGTTCTTTGCTGACAGTGGGAGCGATCTTCGGTCCCTTATGCGGAGGGATACTCATCGACAAATTCGGTCGCAAGTACACTATTCTATTGATGGCAGGGGCTCCATCTATACTGGGATGGATCCTCACACTTTCTGCAAAGAACTACGGAATGCTGTACGCAGCAAGATTCCTCATCGGCATAGCAACGGGATCAGCCTCCACGCTCGGCCCAGTGTATGTCGCGGAGATATCGTCCGCTTCGGAAAGAGGAACTTTAGGTTCACTACGAGAGCTCTTAATAACTCTAGGTATACTACTTGAGTATGCTGTGGGACCTTACGTTTCTTACTTTACTCTTGGAGTTATTAACCTGTGTGTGAGTGTGATATTCGTTGTAAGTTTTTTCTTGATGCCAGAGAGTCCTTACTATTTGATAGCTATCGGAAAGCAGGAAGAAGCGGAAATTTCCCTTTCGTGGCTTAGAGGACAGAGGACTTGCGCTGCGAGTCCGTCCTCTGATGTACTTAGAGAACTTGATGATATAGCGGAAAACGTAAGGGTCTCTGGCATCGGTAGATCCTCCATTTTTGATTCACTCCGCAATGTATTTGGATCAAGGGGAAATCGAAGAGCGTTGAAGATTATGGCCGTTCTAGTATTTACTTTTCAGTTTTGTGGGATCAACGCAGTGACCTTCAATGCCGAGACAATATTTAAAGGTTCTAATGGAGATGAACCGATCCTCGGTGCGAGTGAGTCGGCCATCGTAATAGCATCGGTGCAAGTGATAAGTTCTTGGGTGGAGACTGTCGTTGCTGACAGGTTTGGACGAAGGCTGTTGCTTTTCATATCTACCATCCTCTGTGGTATATCTCTAACAGCTTTAGGAATCCATGACTACCTCGGATCCCGTGATATAACTTCCGTATCGAACGTCGAGTGGTTTCCGATAGCTTCTCTTGTTTTATACAACATCGCTTTTACAGTCGGTCTCGGCCCTCTTACTTGGACCATTTTGGGGGAGTTGTTTTCAAGTAATGCAAAAGGAGCTGCTGGAATACTTTGTGGGTGTTTCGGTTGGATTTTTGGCTTCGTGGTTACGAAAACATTTCAACCGATAGCATCTGTGTCCGGTGCTTTCTTGGCATATTGGATATATGCTGCTTGCTCCTTTACGGGGTTTGTATTCATTGCCCTTTTGCTACCAGAAACTAAACTCAAAACGCTACAGGAAATACAGAGAGAGCTTGATAAGTGAATACTCATAATTTATTTTTGAGTCATCTGCAGGGCCAGAATTTCTCCTCCAAGAAACATGAGAGACAACGTAATAAATATTTTCCCACACCACTGGATGAAGTGCGAGTCTATTGATGTTTATTTATAAAATTATATTCATTAATAGCAATAATATGAAATTATTTATTAAATATATATTCTTTCGTTATATACAACCAAGATTTATCACTCGATAGGTTTATTTAGAATAAAGAGGATTAATATGATAGATGTACATATGAAATGAAGGAAACAGAGCAGTACTTTTCCACAGTATTCTACAAATCTAAGGAAAAGATACTGATTTCCTTAATTTCATGTACTGGATTTCTACTAAATCTTGCTAATTCATATCTATAACTATATGAGTTAATTTTTCCCTCAACACCTTATTTTTACTCACCATATTAACGTCAGGATAAAAAAAGGGAGCGAAATTGATGTCAATTTTTGAATCAACTCAAGCATTGGTCACTTTGAAAGTTATTTACACTGAAAACCTTCAATGGCCACGAGGGACTCGGATTCAAAAATATTTAAGTTAGAGATTTTTAAAACTAAAACTGACGTGATGAATGCCAAAGATATTATTTCACATGAGAAATATAAGATAAAGCAAAAAGATGTTAGATATCCTATATAATTTCTTACGATTGCAATCAATGCCTACAAATCGATATCGAAATATCCGTACCAAAGTTGCGTAGATAATTGGCATTAGAAAAATATACAGTATCCGTTTGGATTCCGTAAAAGGACATGGACGACATAGAATAATAGAATATTTATTTGGAGACGTATCCATTCACGTCAACAAGGTAGGTGGTCATTCTGAAAATTTTATTCCTTTTAAATTTAATGAAAAGGATCACTCGTATTGTATTGCATTTTATTTTTATGATTGGAAAACTGCCATCATACAGGTACGATATATTGAAGAACGATAAATTAATCCTTAAAAATGAAACGGTAATATAATTTTCAGTTGGAACATCTGCATCTCCACAAAATGAATTTGGTGCAAGTGCCTCTCACGAATCCCAGAGCGGTGCAATATGTGTTACAAGCATTTGGGTTTGTGCGACATCCTGGAAACCCTAGGCGCCCTTCGACACCTTCTGAAATGGGAGAGAAATGCATTTATTGAACACTTTTTATACCCCATTTCGTGACGGATGGAAGCAATGGAATACCTGCAACTTCGACTTCATCCAGAGCTGTGGCCGAAGAGACGAGGAGAAGGCAAAGAAAAAGATATCCGAACTGCTTATTCATTTCGATCCTTCAATGGAATGAAATAATTCGTTAAGAACGTTTATTCCGTTAGAACATCTATATAAATATTCCCACGTTAAGAAACACAACAGTAACCATTATGTATTGACTTCTGATGGCATCGATTGGTCAAAATGATCATCGCCCAGAGAGAATTCGATCGATGTTCGATTCTTTTAATCTATGTATATTATGTATATGAAAATTTATTTAATTATACGAGAGTGTCCGTTACTTACGAATTCCTCTCAGGAGATGCTAGGATACCCCACGACGTTGAACTGTGCGAATCCGAATGGAAAAGAGCTTTTATACCGTTCTTCAGCAAAACAGGACAACGAAAGCCATGTAAACATCTCGGTACCAAATTTATTATATCTTTGTTAGTCGTACGTGAAGGCATATATCAGCGATAAGGTAAAACAAACCATATACGATACTGAATCCCGTGATTGCCGTAAATCAAGTGCATAAAAGAGCTAGGATATGCAGGGGGTCGTTGGATCTGATCAGTTCTTACATCTTATATATTAAAATGATCCCCTCCGACAAAATTGTTCTCAATTCCCTTGACGTCTTTTCACGTTAAATAAAAGCAGTTATAAAATTGTCAAATTGCATTAGGTTATCTAATTTTATTAGAGTAGTATAGAATAGAGAAATGGAATAATTCAAAGAGGATGAAAAGGAAAGTATATCTGTATGTCTGGAATCGGAGAAAGAGTTTCTGGATAACCTAATTCTTCATTAACGAAATAATTTAGCATTAATATAAAATTCTTACTTAATATATCGGTTGTATTCTCGTAATTCTATCTAATTATACCTAATATAACTTATGAATCTTTAAGATTCATAGGTTATATTAGGTTAATAGCAAGGAAGGAAGTAGAACCGTAGATGAAATAGGTAGAGCGTTGATTCTTAAAAAAGGAGCACTGATAGGCCCTCTATATATCATTTCAACCTATTTAATAATTTTGATTTACTGCAATGGCCGAATTCCGGAACGCACTTCGTTTGTTTAACCTTATCAATGATATTTGCCTCCAATAACGACTCATAAAGATAGAGTAAATGCGGCAGTGAAACGCAGCCGTTCTGAATTGCCCATTCGAGTAGAGTATATAAGGAAAACTCTTTCTCATTGGAATCAGAATAGTTACGGTTGGGCATAACTGCTTGGAATATCCTAGCACATTCGGAAAGGAATTCGTAAGTAAAGGATTTCAAGGTTACTTTTAATTAATTGATTATTTTTAATACAGAAACTGATAGAAAATTATATTTAACTAATTTTTAAATGTTTAAGGAGAATATTAAAGTCATTACAGAATGCTATCGCACCTGGATAGTTTTTCTAGGAGTCTTTGTACTTTTTATCGGTTGTCGTTCGTTATTATCACAAGTATTATTTTACACTTAACGCACACCTATGTAGCTTGCGTGAGAAGAAAAGGTCATCTTATAGAATACGGAAGTGTAGTAAAAGTATTTTAGTGTTTTTTTTGCTTTTCGTAATCAGCAATATAGATTTATGGAACCTTATTGTATGTCATAGAATTATCATTAAGAACTCCTTTCATTACGTAAGTTTAAAATTAAATTAATAAGAACCTATAAATGGGACGTGTACATACTACCGATAGTTTTCAGTGCGTAATTTTTATTTTTAAGGATCAATATGAATAAGCTGTTTGCAGTGTTGTCTCTTTGCCTTCTTGTCGCCTCTTTGGTTGCAGCTCAGGAAGATGACGAAAGCAAAGGTAAAGACTATGAAAGTTTCACTATTTGCATGGAAATGAAGTTGAAATAAACCCATATTTTGTGATAAAATTTGAAAAATCATTCGCATATTCGAATCTCAATCATATGCGATAAGAGCTTATTAAGTTAGCACTTACATATTTTTATTATATCTATAAAAAAGTTCATCATTTAAACATATCGATATATTATTCGATGAAATTATGATTAAGTGTTATTGCATACATTTCTGATTAAATTAAGTTTATTCCTCCGTAGAAAATAATGCTAACACTTCCAACCCTATCTAATCAGTATCATGTTTACATACCTTTCTCATTTCACATATAATTGTTCAAAAGTTTTCATCAGAGATCTTATGTAACCTTATCTTTCTCTTTTTACATAAGGTGTTGTTCCCGAAGGGCGCCTAGGGTTTCCAGGATGTCGCACAAACCCAAATGCTTGTAACACATATTGCACCGCTCGGGGATTCGTGAGAGGCACTTGCACCAAATTCATTTTGTGGAGATGCAGATGTTCCAACTGAGAAAATGATTTTGTATTTATATGTACACAGCGATATTTAACTAATAATTTTATTAACCAGTTTAATGGTAGGCATGTCATACGCCCACTCTAAACTTAATAAATAAAAATTGGAATAACTATTATTTCTTTTATGTCTAGATATAAATAGAACTGAACTTATTTTTAATCAGAGGCGTGAATTTATGAGACACATCTTCTATCTATTATAACATATTAAAAACGATGTCATCAATTCCGGACGTTATTCATAATAAAATAATTTGGGTCGTTCGCCTTCAAATCAAAAGGACATATAAACAAATACTATGGGATATAATCTTAGGAGTTTTTCATGTAGATATTTTAGCTTTGTCTTTATCATCAAAAGATTTTAATCCATGCGAAGATATAAAGCATTCACATTCCTCTTGATGATTTGCTAATCAAACTTGGTATTAAATTCATTTTAATCGGAATAATTAAATATTTTTTCCTTCAAATTAATCTTCGTGGTTATCAGTTGGTTGAAAGAGTTTTTAAATATTTGGAAGGAAAATAATCGGGTTTGGATTAATTAATCAATGGAAAATCATCGGGGTATGAGGAACTCCTCTACAGTAATTCATCTACAGACATGAACGCAGGACATGCATATGTGGAACAAAAACCATTAAAAATATCCTTATTTGATTTGATAATAGCTATATATTCTATTCCTCTTACTTCTTTGATGCCTAAAAATAAAAAAATATTTCATCAATCATTCTTTTGAAATAGAATGAATGTCTCAGAGTGATACTTTCCAATAAATGAACCGATCGTACGAAAAAATGTTCCGTGGCAGTATATTTGTATTTTATTTAAGACGGTTACTTATCTAACGAATTTATGCAATTATTTCCGAATTGTTTCGAGAATTCTGTGATAGAATGCCATTTCTAAACCCTTAAATATATAACTAAAAAGCTGCACGATTCACGTTGTATGTCGTACCTACAAGTGGATTTTGACAGACCAGCAATCATTAATTAATCGAAATTAGTTGAATTATTCTCTTTGACTATCGATTATCACCTTCCACTAAATATTCTTTGCCCTCTGCTTCGGTTCCTTTCGCACCACGAATACTGGAACGATATAACTTGAAACTACAAAGTTGCGTGGATAGAATTATGGGGAGTGCCATGCAATGCAATGTTGAAAGTAAAGGCAAACTTCCACGTTAATTGAGACACAATGTTGTGTGTGGATTCCCATTCTAGGAGTAGGCGTCAGGAGGTCATTTCAAAGCGTATTGGAGAAATGACAAACTTGGTTTACTTCCACACTATTTTTTTATTATGCGACCGGTTTCAACAGCAGGCTAACATCATGATGATCTGACAAGAATACTTAATAATTCATATAGAGTCCAGCAGTTTGAATCGTCTCTTCTATTCTCCAAAGATTTAGCAGTGAATAGAGATATTTGAAATAATAAATAGGAGCTTAGCATAATGAATCTATGCCTCGCTCTTTAAATTGTTATCTTAGTTAGAGTAGTCAAACTGTTGAAATCTTTTGTAATTTAATAGACGTATTACTAAAAAAAATCGAAGTTGAGAGAGAAAGATAAAAATGTATAAAATAAGATGTTCATAAACATATTTCCGTAATAATGTGAAATGTATTATTTCGGTTGAAGAATCCCGATATATTTCTTATTCAAGAGACTACAATGATTTTCTTAACGAGTCGGGATTGCACAATGTTGATGAGGTTCGTCACTGTAATACAGGACAGAAATGCAGGACACTTTGAACACTATCCTTTGTAAAGGGTCTCATTTCTTTATCTTCCTTTTTTTAGTCTTTTCTTGTAGCACTTCATTTCATTAGAGGAAATTCAAATATTGTAAATTGAGAACCCTCAGATTTATTCTAATAAATTTTTCCAATCCTTATTCAGCCCATACTTTGAAATTGATTTCATCATTAGCCACAATGACTTTCGTACACTTCCACAGAAATTTTAATCTTTGCGACATGTTTCACTAGTTTCCTAGCATCATCGAACTGATGAGGATAACAATTAATATATATTCATGAATATATTTTGAACTTAATTATCACAGGATAACTTGATAAATATACGTCAATAATCTTAGGCATTAAGTTCAATCGCCGAATAAAAGAGAAAAAAATCTGCTCGAATACATATGTATATATTTATTATAAATATTTACAATGAAACCAATGTGGTACCTTGAAAGATTACATTGCGTTAAGGATTATGCAGTTAAATCATGTTAATAATATTAAAGATTTCTTTCAGTTAGAACATCTGCAAGTCCAAAAGACAGATTTGTTGCAAGTACCTCTCAGAAAACCAAGATTATTGCAGTGCGTGTTACAAGCAACGCCGTTTGCACTGCATGCTGGGAACCGAAGTTTATATTCAGGAACAACATCTGTCAAAAGAAAAGAGTTAAAAAATTATATCTTCGGTTAAAATTTTAAAATCGGATAAGCGCGAAATAATACCATCAAAAAGTAAAGCAATGAGTAAGATATATATAATCGTGGAGTAATTGAAAAAAAAGCGTAACTGATATGGCATAACTGATACAGAGGAAGAATAAATAGTTTTACTCCATAACTACGGAAAATCAATACATTAATAGTTTATAAATTACTGAGAGTTTACTTGGAATTCACGAAAAAATTTAATATGAATGCGAAAAAAGACGTCTTAGAGTGGATAAATACAAAAATTAATGGAATAGTCATACAAATACACAAAATAATGAAGTCTTTACCCGCGTTTTCGGTCTCAACCAGAGCAGCAATAGAAGAGATGAGGAGAAGGCAAAAAAATAAAACTCCAATCTGCTTATACATCTTGTTCCTTGAGTATAAAAATAAAAACAATGAACATCTGATAGAACACACATCTCACTTCACAATTACTTAAGCTCTAATCTCCCTATGGAACGTATGGAGCAAATTATCTTTAATATTCTTAAACTCACACTGGTACGTATATACTTCTTTAACTTTAACTAAAATTTTTTCTATCAGTTTCTGTAGTAAAAATAATCATTTAATTAATTAAACGTAATCTTATAATCCTTTACTTACGAATTCCTTTCCGAATGTGCTAGGATATTCCAAGCAGTTATGCCCAACCGTAACTATTCTGATTCCAATGAGAAAGAGTTTTCCTTATATACTCTACTCGAATGGGCAATTCAGAACGGCTGCATTTCACTGCCGCATTTACTCTATCTTTATGAGTCGTTATTGGAGGCAAATATCATTGATAAGGTTAAACAAACGATGTGCGTTCCGGAATTCGGCCATTGCAGTAAATCAAATTTATTAAATAGGTTGAAATGATATATAGAGGGCCTATCACTGCTCCTTTTTAAGGAATCAACGCACTAACTATTTTATCTACGGTTCTACTTCCTTCCTTGTTATTAACCTAATATAACCTATAAATCTTATGAATGTCAGTTTTGAAGATTTTTGAATTTATTCCTTGCTAAAATAAGCTTATATTTAGAGAATACAACCGATATATTCAGTAGGTATTTTACATAAATGCTAAATTATTTCGTTCATGAAGAATTAGGTTATCGAACAGCTCTTTATCCAATTCCACACATGCTCGTATCCCTTATCTTTTTTGAATTCTTAAATTTCTCTTTAAATGCAACCATCCCTTGAGTTAATCGATAAACATACAGATTTGCGTTCCATTTGAAGGAATTTAAGGGCCCTTGATAAGATTTAACAGACGTAAAATACATTCCGCCAAAAATTATTGTGTCGCGTTTTCCGATTAAAAAAATTAATATAATTAAACCGGAATTCTCAACATACGAAAGAATTAAATTTCTCAAGTATGATAAAAATATTCTTTTAATATGTACGAATATCTATCTTTCTACAACAGAATATTTTGACCTGTCGTTACAAGTATCGAATCTTCAACTTTACTTCTTTGATTTGAGGTCATTTTTTGGATTATGCAACTCTTCGTATTAACCGAATTTCCGATAAATAACCCTCTGAAGCGATGTAAGAGTGAATGAAAGCATCATAAACAAGAAAACTAGTAAATAATTGTAAGAAAAGAATGTCGATTAATAAAAATCCAATAATTTTCAATGCAATAAATTTTTAAAGACCGCTCAGAACTATCTTATTATTTATGATCGTTTTACTTGTAATGTATACTACTCGAATAAAATTCGATAACCTAATGAAGTTTTGATGATTTCATTACATTTTTTATTTAACGCGAAAAGAGGTCAAGGGAATTGAGAACAATTTTGTCGGAGGGGATCATTTTAATATATAAGATGTAAGAACTGATCAGATCCAACGACCCCCTGCATATCCTAGCTCTTTTATGCACTTGATTTACGGCAATCACGGGATTCAGTATCGTATATGGTTTGTTTTACCTTATCGCTGATATATGCCTTCACGTACGACTAACAAAGATATAATAAATTTGGTACCGAGATGTTTACATGGCTTTCGTTGTCCTGTTTTGCTGAAGAACGGTATAAAAGCTCTTTTCCATTCGGATTCGCACAGTTCAACGTCGTGGGGTATCCTAGCATCTCCTGAGAGGAATTCGTAAGTAACGGACACTCTCGTATAATTAAATAAATTTTCATATACATAATATACATAGATTAAAAGAATCGAACATCGATCGAATTCTCTCTGGGCGATGATCATTTTGACCAATCGATGCCATCAGAAGTCAATACATAATGGTTACTGTTGTGTTTCTTAACGTGGGAATATTTATATAGATGTTCTAACGGAATAAACGTTCTTAACGAATTATTTCATTCCATTGAAGGATCGAAATGAATAAGCAGTTCGGATATCTTTTTCTTTGCCTTCTCCTCGTCTCTTCGGCCACAGCTCTGGATGAAGTCGAAGTTGCAGGTATTCCATTGCTTCCATCCGTCACGAAATGGGGTATAAAAAGTGTTCAATAAATGCATTTCTCTCCCATTTCAGAAGGTGTCGAAGGGCGCCTAGGGTTTCCAGGATGTCGCACAAACCCAAATGCTTGTAACACATATTGCACCGCTCTGGGATTCGTGAGAGGCACTTGCACCAAATTCATTTTGTGGAGATGCAGATGTTCCAACTGAAAATTATATTACCGTTTCATTTTTAAGGATTAATTTATCGTTCTTCAATATATCGTACCTGTATGATGGCAGTTTTCCAATCATAAAAATAAAATGCAATACAATACGAGTGATCCTTTTCATTAAATTTAAAAGGAATAAAATTTTCAGAATGACCACCTACCTTGTTGACGTGAATGGATACGTCTCCAAATAAATATTCTATTATTCTATGTCGTCCATGTCCTTTTACGGAATCCAAACGGATACTGTATATTTTTCTAATGCCAATTATCTACGCAACTTTGGTACGGATATTTCGATATCGATTTGTAGGCATTGATTGCAATCGTAAGAAATTATATAGGATATCTAACATCTTTTTGCTTTATCTTATATTTCTCATGTGAAATAATATCTTTGGCATTCATCACGTCAGTTTTAGTTTTAAAAATCTCTAACTTAAATATTTTTGAATCCGAGTCCCTCGTGGCCATTGAAGGTTTTCAGTGTAAATAACTTTCAAAGTGACCAATGCTTGAGTTGATTCAAAAATTGACATCAATTTCGCTCCCTTTTTTTATCCTGACGTTAATATGGTGAGTAAAAATAAGGTGTTGAGGGAAAAATTAACTCATATAGTTATAGATATGAATTAGCAAGATTTAGTAGAAATCCAGTACATGAAATTAAGGAAATCAGTATCTTTTCCTTAGATTTGTAGAATACTGTGGAAAAGTACTGCTCTGTTTCCTTCATTTCATATGTACATCTATCATATTAATCCTCTTTATTCTAAATAAACCTATCGAGTGATAAATCTTGGTTGTATATAACGAAAGAATATATATTTAATAAATAATTTCATATTATTGCTATTAATGAATATAATTTTATAAATAAACATCAATAGACTCGCACTTCATCCAGTGGTGTGGGAAAATATTTATTACGTTGTCTCTCATGTTTCTTGGAGGAGAAATTCTGGCCCTGCAGATGACTCAAAAATAAATTATGAGTATTCACTTATCAAGCTCTCTCTGTATTTCCTGTAGCGTTTTGAGTTTAGTTTCTGGTAGCAAAAGGGCAATGAATACAAACCCCGTAAAGGAGCAAGCAGCATATATCCAATATGCCAAGAAAGCACCGGACACAGATGCTATCGGTTGAAATGTTTTCGTAACCACGAAGCCAAAAATCCAACCGAAACACCCACAAAGTATTCCAGCAGCTCCTTTTGCATTACTTGAAAACAACTCCCCCAAAATGGTCCAAGTAAGAGGGCCGAGACCGACTGTAAAAGCGATGTTGTATAAAACAAGAGAAGCTATCGGAAACCACTCGACGTTCGATACGGAAGTTATATCACGGGATCCGAGGTAGTCATGGATTCCTAAAGCTGTTAGAGATATACCACAGAGGATGGTAGATATGAAAAGCAACAGCCTTCGTCCAAACCTGTCAGCAACGACAGTCTCCACCCAAGAACTTATCACTTGCACCGATGCTATTACGATGGCCGACTCACTCGCACCGAGGATCGGTTCATCTCCATTAGAACCTTTAAATATTGTCTCGGCATTGAAGGTCACTGCGTTGATCCCACAAAACTGAAAAGTAAATACTAGAACGGCCATAATCTTCAACGCTCTTCGATTTCCCCTTGATCCAAATACATTGCGGAGTGAATCAAAAATGGAGGATCTACCGATGCCAGAGACCCTTACGTTTTCCGCTATATCATCAAGTTCTCTAAGTACATCAGAGGACGGACTCGCAGCGCAAGTCCTCTGTCCTCTAAGCCACGAAAGGGAAATTTCCGCTTCTTCCTGCTTTCCGATAGCTATCAAATAGTAAGGACTCTCTGGCATCAAGAAAAAACTTACAACGAATATCACACTCACACACAGGTTAATAACTCCAAGAGTAAAGTAAGAAACGTAAGGTCCCACAGCATACTCAAGTAGTATACCTAGAGTTATTAAGAGCTCTCGTAGTGAACCTAAAGTTCCTCTTTCCGAAGCGGACGATATCTCCGCGACATACACTGGGCCGAGCGTGGAGGCTGATCCCGTTGCTATGCCGATGAGGAATCTTGCTGCGTACAGCATTCCGTAGTTCTTTGCAGAAAGTGTGAGGATCCATCCCAGTATAGATGGAGCCCCTGCCATCAATAGAATAGTGTACTTGCGACCGAATTTGTCGATGAGTATCCCTCCGCATAAGGGACCGAAGATCGCTCCCACTGTCAGCAAAGAACTGACCCACGATGACTGTTCCAGAGTAAGAGGGCGATCCAACGGCTCGTGAGTGCCTGTTGAGCCCATTAGGCGATTCATCACTGGTGAAGTCCATCCGAAAGAAATTCCAGCAAGCAGCGCGCTCAAGGTTGCTTTTAGTGTAAAAAAGGGTATATTTATTTGAATTATTCGCTTTATTACGTTCATTAGGCGTTTAATTTTTCCTTTTCACTTCCTAATTACTATGACTTAGTTAATACTATTTTTGGTGGTTTTTCATCAAGTTTGAATGACTGTCATTTATCAATTACTTCATGATTGTGTAAAAGATGGCGAAAAAAATTTTTAAGGTTTCCAACTTATGATGGAGAAATTACTGTTAAATGAATATGGATATGATGGAAACATTGATGCATTATATTATCAACGCTTCAACTTGTTTAACAATTTGTAGAGGACTGATATGCTAAATACTTTGGCTAAGGACTCATGAAGTAATGGAAATTTTTAAGTCATTTATATACCATACTACTGAAGTATAATTTCTTAGTGATGATACTTGCATAGAGACAAAAGTTACTACAGAGTGAAAACTTAAATAAAAATAAATGAATCTAAAAAAAGTCACATGAAAGTATAGGATACAAAAATGTAACACCAAAATATTTTATATACACTACATGGCGATTTACTTAAAAATAAATTCTCAGTCAAAGAAAGAAAAAAATGAAAGGTAACTAATATGAGCTCTTTGTGATAAAATACATTGGAAATATAGCAATATTTCTATTCTATTTCAATGCATTGATGTAAGAAAGATTCTAAAGACCATTAGTATTTATTGATAACTACTCTTACCTGTGATTGCAGCACAATACTGAGGTATTTTTTGTCTGATAGAAATAGGTTTTCTTGGGTATTCTACTACATCCTTCTCTTTTGACTCCATCCTCTTCATTGCCAAGAGATAAGTCACATCTATATCAGCACTATCAAAGCAGAAGAATGCTGTTGTATCTCAGATGAAGTACTCTCTCTGATAAAATTTCATTTACATCATTTCTAGATACAGAAAAAAGTTTGTGTGCTCCCCCTCTTAATACTCTAGTAATCAAATTTTAAATATATAAGATTATATGCATCCTTAGGTTTTATCACTCATAAAGCTCATTATTGTAATGAAAATGTTCAAATATGCATACTAAGATCACAATATTTATTCTTGAACACTAAATAATGGTAGATAAAATAATCTTAAAAAGTTTATAATTCATATTTCTACCTCATCCTGAGCATCCAAGGAAATCGATAAAATAAGAAATTGAAATATAGAAGTAGATTCTTGCTTATCTATCTCTGTTCCACATAGTTTGGACCTAGCACAAAGAAGCGATGTACAATGAAAAGGAACCAAAATAAATTATTGTCAGAGGATTTTGAAAGACAAGCATTAAGCCAGATGCAAATGCAAGCTAAGAAAAACTTTCACAAAAGTTAAAACTGTTTCTTGACTCTCTGTTTTCTATTTGCTACTCCTATAGATTTTTAAAGTATTATATGATATCAATAATTCAATATTTTGTTTCTACTTCTGAAATTTTATAGTCTAGTCATGTGCTCTTCACATTGTCAGTGCACATTTCCAGATAGTGGTTATTTCGAACATTTACTTATGAGAATGAATTTTGCAATATATTATCAATATTTCTTCATTCTAAAATTGCTTTCAATTTGAAGAAAACTAAATGCATTAAAGTCTCCTACACAATAATTCAAAGGTTAGGCAGTGGTTGTATTTTATGATAATATGCCTCCAATGGTAAGGCAGCCAATAAACTTGATTAAGTGGCCTAACATTGAAAATCTGAGTGTTCATTTAAAATTTAATTACAATCTGTGTAATCTTATTCTACTGATTGGCAAATAAAATAATTGAGTAATTCATATATATTTATAATGTCATACAACATTCATGGCAGGATTCAAAAATTCATATTATTAAGAATAATGTACTTCAATTAAAAAGCCACAAAACAATAACAAAATAAAAATTCTCCAAAATCAGAGATCAATGAAAATTAGAAATATCTTAAAATATTTTTATTAATAAGGATTACTATTATTATGATGATACAGTGTTAAAAAATATTAATACATGTTAGGGAATTGTAGAGGTATATTGAAAAACATTTATGTAGATAAACTTTTAGAAAATATTATCAAATTGTATAAATGAAGATAAAATGTGATACATACAACATTTGATGTTTTTATCTTTTAATGAAGACAATACGGTATTTGGGTTTCTCTTCAAAGTTACAATTATAAATTATTAAATTCAAGTCATCATAAAATAAGTTTCCAGGAAAGAAACTAAAGTAAGGAAAATATATTTTCATACTGATATAACTCACACAATACTGCAAGAAGATATCTTTTTACAAAAACTGGTATTAAAGGAAATATTTTATTATTTTTGGCCACCACTGTCATTCACACTCTATTACATTACCCAAATTCAAATTTATTATTCTAATTAATCCTCTAAATGTATTCTGAAAAGAAATTTACCCTTTCTTTAGCTGGAGGAATTTATTCGAAGATTTTTTAAAATTTCATAGTCATAATATCTTTGGAAAAATATTTTCCTGATATTTAGTTAATTTTATTTTTTATTAACCTAAAGCTATTTTTCTAGAGTCTTATGAACTTGAATGAAATGAAAAAGATAATCTTCTCATCATTCTCTTTTTGTTAAAGATAAAGTTTTTGTAACAATATTGTAAATGTTTTGAATTTCTATATTAAGCCAATATTATTCTTTGAGTAGAGAATAAGTACATGCAAAAAATCAATCAATAAAACTGAATTCTATTTCAGATATTTGAATTATATCCAGCACAAATGTATTAATGTATTGATTTTCCGTAGTTATGGAGTAAAACTATTTATTCTTCCTCTGTATCAGTTATGCCATATCAGTTACGCTTTTTTTTCAATTACTCCACGATTATATATATCTTACTCATTGCTTTACTTTTTGATGGTATTATTTCGCGCTTATCCGATTTTAAAATTTTAACCGAAGATATAATTTTTTAACTCTTTTCTTTTGACAGATGTTGTTCCTGAATATAAACTTCGGTTCCCAGCATGCAGTGCAAACGGCGTTGCTTGTAACACGCACTGCAATAATCTTGGTTTTCTGAGAGGTACTTGCAACAAATCTGTCTTTTGGACTTGCAGATGTTCTAACTGAAAGAAATCTTTAATATTATTAACATGATTTAACTGCATAATCCTTAACGCAATGTAATCTTTCAAGGTACCACATTGGTTTCATTGTAAATATTTATAATAAATATATACATATGTATTCGAGCAGATTTTTTTCTCTTTTATTCGGCGATTGAACTTAATGCCTAAGATTATTGACGTATATTTATCAAGTTATCCTGTGATAATTAAGTTCAAAATATATTCATGAATATATATTAATTGTTATCCTCATCAGTTCGATGATGCTAGGAAACTAGTGAAACATGTCGCAAAGATTAAAATTTCTGTGGAAGTGTACGAAAGTCATTGTGGCTAATGATGAAATCAATTTCAAAGTATGGGCTGAATAAGGATTGGAAAAATTTATTAGAATAAATCTGAGGGTTCTCAATTTACAATATTTGAATTTCCTCTAATGAAATGAAGTGCTACAAGAAAAGACTAAAAAAAGGAAGATAAAGAAATGAGACCCTTTACAAAGGATAGTGTTCAAAGTGTCCTGCATTTCTGTCCTGTATTACAGTGACGAACCTCATCAACATTGTGCAATCCCGACTCGTTAAGAAAATCATTGTAGTCTCTTGAATAAGAAATATATCGGGATTCTTCAACCGAAATAATACATTTCACATTATTACGGAAATATGTTTATGAACATCTTATTTTATACATTTTTATCTTTCTCTCTCAACTTCGATTTTTTTTAGTAATACGTCTATTAAATTACAAAAGATTTCAACAGTTTGACTACTCTAACTAAGATAACAATTTAAAGAGCGAGGCATAGATTCATTATGCTAAGCTCCTATTTATTATTTCAAATATCTCTATTCACTGCTAAATCTTTGGAGAATAGAAGAGACGATTCAAACTGCTGGACTCTATATGAATTATTAAGTATTCTTGTCAGATCATCATGATGTTAGCCTGCTGTTGAAACCGGTCGCATAATAAAAAAATAGTGTGGAAGTAAACCAAGTTTGTCATTTCTCCAATACGCTTTGAAATGACCTCCTGACGCCTACTCCTAGAATGGGAATCCACACACAACATTGTGTCTCAATTAACGTGGAAGTTTGCCTTTACTTTCAACATTGCATTGCATGGCACTCCCCATAATTCTATCCACGCAACTTTGTAGTTTCAAGTTATATCGTTCCAGTATTCGTGGTGCGAAAGGAACCGAAGCAGAGGGCAAAGAATATTTAGTGGAAGGTGATAATCGATAGTCAAAGAGAATAATTCAACTAATTTCGATTAATTAATGATTGCTGGTCTGTCAAAATCCACTTGTAGGTACGACATACAACGTGAATCGTGCAGCTTTTTAGTTATATATTTAAGGGTTTAGAAATGGCATTCTATCACAGAATTCTCGAAACAATTCGGAAATAATTGCATAAATTCGTTAGATAAGTAACCGTCTTAAATAAAATACAAATATACTGCCACGGAACATTTTTTCGTACGATCGGTTCATTTATTGGAAAGTATCACTCTGAGACATTCATTCTATTTCAAAAGAATGATTGATGAAATATTTTTTTATTTTTAGGCATCAAAGAAGTAAGAGGAATAGAATATATAGCTATTATCAAATCAAATAAGGATATTTTTAATGGTTTTTGTTCCACATATGCATGTCCTGCGTTCATGTCTGTAGATGAATTACTGTAGAGGAGTTCCTCATACCCCGATGATTTTCCATTGATTAATTAATCCAAACCCGATTATTTTCCTTCCAAATATTTAAAAACTCTTTCAACCAACTGATAACCACGAAGATTAATTTGAAGGAAAAAATATTTAATTATTCCGATTAAAATGAATTTAATACCAAGTTTGATTAGCAAATCATCAAGAGGAATGTGAATGCTTTATATCTTCGCATGGATTAAAATCTTTTGATGATAAAGACAAAGCTAAAATATCTACATGAAAAACTCCTAAGATTATATCCCATAGTATTTGTTTATATGTCCTTTTGATTTGAAGGCGAACGACCCAAATTATTTTATTATGAATAACGTCCGGAATTGATGACATCGTTTTTAATATGTTATAATAGATAGAAGATGTGTCTCATAAATTCACGCCTCTGATTAAAAATAAGTTCAGTTCTATTTATATCTAGACATAAAAGAAATAATAGTTATTCCAATTTTTATTTATTAAGTTTAGAGTGGGCGTATGACATGCCTACCATTAAACTGGTTAATAAAATTATTAGTTAAATATCGCTGTGTACATATAAATACAAAATCATTTTCTCAGTTGGAACATCTGCATCTCCACAAAATGAATTTGGTGCAAGTGCCTCTCACGAATCCCCGAGCGGTGCAATATGTGTTACAAGCATTTGGGTTTGTGCGACATCCTGGAAACCCTAGGCGCCCTTCGGGAACAACACCTTATGTAAAAAGAGAAAGATAAGGTTACATAAGATCTCTGATGAAAACTTTTGAACAATTATATGTGAAATGAGAAAGGTATGTGAACATGATACTGATTAGATAGGGTTGGAAGTGTTAGCATTATTTTCTACGGAGGAATAAACTTAATTTAATCAGAAATGTATGCAATAACACTTAATCATAATTTCATCGAATAATATATCGATATGTTTAAATGATGAACTTTTTTATAGATATAATAAAAATATGTAAGTGCTAACTTAATAAGCTCTTATCGCATATGATTGAGATTCGAATATGCGAATGATTTTTCAAATTTTATCACAAAATATGGGTTTATTTCAACTTCATTTCCATGCAAATAGTGAAACTTTCATAGTCTTTACCTTTGCTTTCGTCATCTTCCTGAGCTGCAACCAAAGAGGCGACAAGAAGGCAAAGAGACAACACTGCAAACAGCTTATTCATATTGATCCTTAAAAATAAAAATTACGCACTGAAAACTATCGGTAGTATGTACACGTCCCATTTATAGGTTCTTATTAATTTAATTTTAAACTTACGTAATGAAAGGAGTTCTTAATGATAATTCTATGACATACAATAAGGTTCCATAAATCTATATTGCTGATTACGAAAAGCAAAAAAAACACTAAAATACTTTTACTACACTTCCGTATTCTATAAGATGACCTTTTCTTCTCACGCAAGCTACATAGGTGTGCGTTAAGTGTAAAATAATACTTGTGATAATAACGAACGACAACCGATAAAAAGTACAAAGACTCCTAGAAAAACTATCCAGGTGCGATAGCATTCTGTAATGACTTTAATATTCTCCTTAAACATTTAAAAATTAGTTAAATATAATTTTCTATCAGTTTCTGTATTAAAAATAATCAATTAATTAAAAGTAACCTTGAAATCCTTTACTTACGAATTCCTTTCCGAATGTGCTAGGATATTCCAAGCAGTTATGCCCAACCGTAACTATTCTGATTCCAATGAGAAAGAGTTTTCCTTATATACTCTACTCGAATGGGCAATTCAGAACGGCTGCGTTTCACTGCCGCATTTACTCTATCTTTATGAGTCGTTATTGGAGGCAAATATCATTGATAAGGTTAAACAAACGAAGTGCGTTCCGGAATTCGGCCATTGCAGTAAATCAAATTTATTAAATAGGTTGAAATGATATATAGAGGGCCTATCAGTGCTCCTTTTTTAAGAATCAACGCTCTACCTATTTCATCTACGGTTCTACTTCCTTCCTTGCTATTAACCTAATATAACCTATGAATCTTAAAGATTCATAAGTTATATTAGGTATAATTAGATAGAATTACGAGAATACAACCGATATATTAAGTAAGAATTTTATATTAATGCTAAATTATTTCGTTAATGAAGAATTAGGTTATCCAGAAACTCTTTCTCCGATTCCAGACATACAGATATACTTTCCTTTTCATCCTCTTTGAATTATTCCATTTCTCTATTCTATACTACTCTAATAAAATTAGATAACCTAATGCAATTTGACAATTTTATAACTGCTTTTATTTAACGTGAAAAGACGTCAAGGGAATTGAGAACAATTTTGTCGGAGGGGATCATTTTAATATATAAGATGTAAGAACTGATCAGATCCAACGACCCCCTGCATATCCTAGCTCTTTTATGCACTTGATTTACGGCAATCACGGGATTCAGTATCGTATATGGTTTGTTTTACCTTATCGCTGATATATGCCTTCACGTACGACTAACAAAGATATAATAAATTTGGTACCGAGATGTTTACATGGCTTTCGTTGTCCTGTTTTGCTGAAGAACGGTATAAAAGCTCTTTTCCATTCGGATTCGCACAGTTCAACGTCGTGGGGTATCCTAGCATCTCCTGAGAGGAATTCGTAAGTAACGGACACTCTCGTATAATTAAATAAATTTTCATATACATAATATACATAGATTAAAAGAATCGAACATCGATCGAATTCTCTCTGGGCGATGATCATTTTGACCAATCGATGCCATCAGAAGTCAATACATAATGGTTACTGTTGTGTTTCTTAACGTGGGAATATTTATATAGATGTTCTAACGGAATAAACGTTCTTAACGAATTATTTCATTCCATTGAAGGATCGAAATGAATAAGCAGTTCGGATATCTTTTTCTTTGCCTTCTCCTCGTCTCTTCGGCCACAGCTCTGGATGAAGTCGAAGTTGCAGGTATTCCATTGCTTCCATCCGTCACGAAATGGGGTATAAAAAGTGTTCAATAAATGCATTTCTCTCCCATTTCAGAAGGTGTCGAAGGGCGCCTAGGGTTTCCAGGATGTCGCACAAACCCAAATGCTTGTAACACATATTGCACCGCTCTGGGATTCGTGAGAGGCACTTGCACCAAATTCATTTTGTGGAGATGCAGATGTTCCAACTGAAAATTATATTACCGTTTCATTTTTAAGGATTAATTTATCGTTCTTCAATATATCGTACCTGTATGATGGCAGTTTTCCAATCATAAAAATAAAATGCAATACAATACGAGTGATCCTTTTCATTAAATTTAAAAGGAATAAAATTTTCAGAATGACCACCTACCTTGTTGACGTGAATGGATACGTCTCCAAATAAATATTCTATTATTCTATGTCGTCCATGTCCTTTTACGGAATCCAAACGGATACTGTATATTTTTCTAATGCCAATTATCTACGCAACTTTGGTACGGATATTTCGATATCGATTTGTAGGCATTGATTGCAATCGTAAGAAATTATATAGGATATCTAACATCTTTTTGCTTTATCTTATATTTCTCATGTGAAATAATATCTTTGGCATTCATCACGTCAGTTTTAGTTTTAAAAATCTCTAACTTAAATATTTTTGAATCCGAGTCCCTCGTGGCCATTGAAGGTTTTCAGTGTAAATAACTTTCAAAGTGACCAATGCTTGAGTTGATTCAAAAATTGACATCAATTTCGCTCCCTTTTTTTATCCTGACGTTAGCATGTAAAGCAAAAATGAAGAGTTAAATCTTCGCTCTCGTTTTTTTCCGAATCAATAAAATTCTAGAATTTAATGGACCGAACTCGTATGAGATGCACCGTCATTGGTTGCTTTGGAAAGAGTAAATCTTGGAATTAGATGGCGTGTTTTGGAAATATTATTCCGTTATATCTTACGCTTAGTTAACTTTCAGCATATCTCATTGCATTAGAAGGCGAGAATTTTACATAAATTTAAATTTATTTTACAATTATTATTTTAAAATTACGTTTAATTTTACCTACTCCTGAGTTAATACTGAGCTAATATAGGTATTCATAAAGGTTTCCAGGATACTCTTTATAGTGTTTTCGTCAGCGAATATATAAATCATTTTTTTACATATTTTCTAATACTATTTGTATCCCAAGCTTACTTTACTTCGTCCTTTATTTGCATTCGATTTTAGTTTCGAATCGGATTTACGACCTTTCTTAGTTTATTATGAGTGCAAATTTTTCATATCTTCAATTCCCTAATCAGAGTTTGAGAAGGGAGATTAAACCCTCAAAAATCACCGCTGATGATTTGATGGAAGAAAATGATTCAATACCCCGAGACTATTGGCTATTTGTCCGATGAGTGAGAGGAAATGAATGCTTAATGTTTAACGCATAACCATATATTACTATGTATTGAGAATGATCAAGTAGAATCTAAAATTTAATGCTTATAATCTCTTTATACATTTCATATAATATATTGAAGAAATAATCCGAAAGCTTTGTTTATAAGCCGTTATGTAATACTCCAAATCGAAATTCCTTGAATGTCCATAACCGGAAAATAACAAATCGTTTTTACGATAGAACCCATCGCTATTCCAGCATAAATACGATCGTATAATATTTCGAACATTTCGTTTTCTGCAAAGCAATTTGGATTTAGAATTGATGAGGTTGAAGATGTCTGCGGATTTCGCAATATGTTCTTGTTGTTCGCCTTCCCCTTGTGGGAGAATGACAAAACATTAGTATTCGTGAGTAGTCTATGTATACTTTGTATGCATCTCCATTCGTATTATTCCGAGTCTATATTCGCAAATAAAGATGACCATTTCTTCCCTTTGTGCCATCGTGCATTGCAGCTGTTGTGGACATTCAGTACATCCGAGATTCGATGGAATATTCGAGGAAAGCCCTGACAATCAGAGAGAAATGGCCTCAGTATTGCGCTGCAATTCTTGGTTAGTGTCAACAATTCATATTATTTACTATCAATTATTTTTCTGTCGATATAACATTCGATTAACTGTAATTTTGACAGAATTACAGAATGATAAGAGACCTCACATATCTTTAGGATAAATTTCTGAAAAGAGTAAATAAAATATCCTTAATATATTTTACTCGACTTTAAATCGACAAGGTAACTAATCAGGAAATACCAGATTCCTTTTATTTCTTTAAAACTGATATATTGAGAGATGTTTTATAATTTCTGGTAGCACATTTCAGAATTAAAAACTGAGAATTTATACGGATGAGTGTTTAAATTCTTAGAATTAAAAAAGTGGTAAAATAATAAAGGTAGTGGTAATTATATGAACATGCGAAACGAAATACGATACGAAAATTTTGGATTTTATTTTAAGTAGCGAATACGTAATGAATTCATCGATA
This sequence comes from Pantala flavescens, assembly GCA_020796165.1. NCBI lineage: Eukaryota > Metazoa > Arthropoda > Insecta > Odonata > Libellulidae > Pantala > Pantala flavescens. The sequence continues at coordinate 21,983,931 of CM036882.1, forward strand.
CATATTCGCAAAATCTTCTATATATCTCGCTTTTAGCAACTTTAAGCTCACTCCTCGCTGGCATCTCTTTGGGATGGACTTCACCAGTGATGAATCGCCTAATGGGCTCAACAGGCACTCACGAACCGTTGGATCGCCCTCTTACTCTGGAACAGTCATCGTGGGTCAGTTCCTTGCTTACAGTGGGAGCGATCTTCGGTCCTTTATGCGGAGGAATACTCATCGACAAATTCGGTCGCAAGTACACTATTCTATTGATGGCAGGGGCTCCATCTATACTGGGATGGATCCTCACACTTTCTGCAAAGAACTACGGAATGCTGTACGCAGCAAGATTCTTCATCGGCATAGCAACGGGATCAGCCTCCACGCTCGGCCCAGTGTATGTCGCTGAGATATCATCTGCTACCGAGAGGGGAACTCTATGTTCACTTCCACAGCTAATGATTTCTTTAGGGATTTTACTTGAGTATAGTGTTGGCCCGTATGTATCTTATATTACTCTTGCGAGTATAAATCTGGGCATCAGCATGATATTTGTGGGAAGTTTTTTGCTAATGCCCGAAAGTCCGTACTATTTGATATCTAAAGGGAATCAAGTGGATGCCGAGAAATCTCTTTCGTGGTTCAGAGGAGAGAGAAGTCACGTTCCTAGCTCCGATGTTTTAAAAGAGTTGGAGGAAATTGCTGTCACCGTGAGTTCGTCTGGAAGCAGTAGTTCGTCTTTAATCGATTCTTTCTCCAACCTCTTTTCCTCACGAGGAAATCGCAAAGCCTTGATGATCATGGGAGCCCTCCTATTTACTTTGCAGTTTTGTGGAATTAGCGCCGTATTATTCAACGCAGAGTCTATATTTCGCGGAAGTAAGGAACACGATCCATTTCTTGGCCCAAGTGAATCGGCAATTGTTATTGCATCAGTGCAAGTGATGAGCTCATGGGTTGAAACATTATTAGCAGATAGGTTAGGACGAAGACCGTTGCTTTTCTTTTCTACTGTCTTCTGCGGCGTTTCCTTAACTGCTTTAGGTGTTTATGACTACATTGGCTCTAGCGATGAAACTGCCGTTAGGAGCATCACGTGGTTTCCAATAGCTTCCCTTGTATTGTACAACATTGCTTTCACAATAGGTTTGGGTCCTCTCACTTGGGCTATTATGGGTGAATTGTTCTCTAGTAATGCTAAGAGCGCTGCAGGTATGTCTTGCGGATGTTTTGCTTGGATCGCCGGTTTTGTGGTGACCCGCACATATCAGCCAATAGCATCATCTTCAGGTGCCTTTGTAGCCTATTGGATTTACGCTACTTGTTCTTTTGCTGGATTCATATTTACAGTTGTTTTCCTTCCAGAAACGAAGTGCAAAACTTTACAAGAAATTCAATTAGAGCTAAATGATTAATAGTAGCACCCAAATCAAAGACTCATTTAACTAGCATCAGAATTAATTTAATTAAATCTTCTAAGCATCATGTAAATAGTGCATGTATATTTTCAAAGGAGGGAAATATAAGAGTTCGCTGTACTTTCGTTTCAATATCTGTTGTTACTAACTTAAGTTGTTAAAGTGCTGGAATACTTTTCAAAATTTCCTTGAACAACTTGTAATGATAAGTTTGTGATTCTTATTATATTGGATATATATTTTAATACAATATATGATATTTTATAAATTGTAAGACTTTATCTGTCTATCTAAAATCCAAATGAAATGGGAAGAATTCTGGATAAGATCCAAGAAAAAATATTGATTCCATCATTCTAAAATTTTAGTTTAAGATGTTCTTTGATATAATTACAGAAATCTTATAATAAGCAATAGAGTTGTAATTTAAAGTATCTTTGGCTGTAATTTAAATGAATATATTTATTATCCTAGCAGGTTGACTTAAACGGATAACCAAAGTTTCATCGGCAGATTCATAAAAGGCGTGAATTATTAGTATAATGCCATGTACTAAAGTGAATTGTTGAATTGATAAATTCATAAATAATAAAGGATTTATGTGATATTTTATTTTTGGTATAATAAAACTTATACATCGAAAATCTTGTTTTATTTTCATGTTTGCTCTTCGATCACCTTCCAGAATTAAAGATATTAAAGGTGTGAGTAGAGCCCCTGCTTCTGAAAAACGACGTTTAAATTACACGGGAGGTTTCCTACATGAGTCATTGGTTTCATACTCTTACAATTCAACTAGCCTATGGAAAATATCTCAAGATATCGATTGCTTCAAATAGAAGTAGCGTTAAACAGCCGTTTTTGGAGTTATATATCAGATTAAGTGCTGATGTGTACGTCCTTTCTTCTTTATATAATTTAATGCTTAATTTAAATATTACATTTTATTATTTACAAAAATTTTTTACTCTCAGTTCTCTATTATATAATTTGCTACTACTCTTATCTGAATTCCTCGTGTGTGCCTTTTCAAGACTCAGCGTTAGAATCCATTAGCATGCAGGATGACCACTCACCGTACGTGTTCTGCCAATGTCACGCATTATCGTGCGATGCGTGGTATTTCTTTGCACTGTTGAACCCGGTTATGACGTTTTTCAGGGGAGCAAGCGAAAATAAAGTCTTAAACAGGATAAATTTGTTACCGGGTTGTAAAGTGAGGGTTTTCTAACACATTTTTTTGGGGATTGGTTTGCTTGTCGCGCAACGGTGGACAAACAAATAAATTATTATACTAAAAGTTCAAGAAAAATCCCACTTTTTATGCAACTTTTCGACTTGAAGTCAGCAGCTTGAAGAAAATTTCGCGGGAGGATGATGTCTTAAACGGACTTTAGTGTAATTTCTTTATCGTCTTGAATGGACATCGAAATTATCACGGAAGAGAGAGATTATCTCTTTTTTATCGTTATAAGCTGTCAAAGGAGTTATTAACACCAATGAAAAGAATTCTCACAAATATAATGGTTTGATAGTGTACGAAGCGAACTGAAATAAGGAATAAGGCTAAAAGTCAATCTGGGTGGACGTTTCATAAAAATTGTGCTTCTACTGTAATATAACAATTCTTTTGTTTTCTATCCTTTAACGATCAGAGGTAATAATTACTATGAAGCGTTCATTTTTCCTTGATTATTAATTTTCTTCACTTCGTATCTTGAAGATCCCCTTCTCTAAAAATTGCCTAATACCAACTAGGATTGTCAAAATGATACTATTTAAGAGAAGAGTTTCTTTGATTGCAAAAAGGCATTTGTGGGAAATGAATTCGCCACGTAAACATCCCTTTTCTTGTCCACATTTCGTTCAAAGGCCTACAACAACAAGGAATGCATTCATTCCCTCAAAGAATAGATTTTCCAATAGATCTTTAGATAAATGCATGAAGGTCTCTATATCTTCTCGTGCCCTTGTCACGAAGGACACGATTAACCACGACTTGCTCCAATATCTTTAGAGTATCATCTTCCTGAGGATCGTGCTCCTTACTTATGCGGGTATTTTTTCTTTAAATCACTTTTATATGGAAGAACTACATCGAACTTCGTTGCAATATAGACAATGCAAATTCCCTTTGACAAGGAAACGGTGGATTTCATCCAAAGGGGAGGTGAGCATGATTGTGAAATATATTCGTGTACATTCGTTGCATCGTTGTTTCTATCTATTTCATAACTTCTCACAGTTAGAATGACTTCTATCTCCTCCTAACGACTTCAGTGATTTCACTTCTTCTCGCCAACGCAGACTGGCTGGTGAAGGCACATCATGGATTATCGATCGTAATCCTCTCATAAAAACAGGTATTTTATTATTATCTCGCAATTTTTCTTTTCCGGAAGGCTTTATATTAATTTACGCCAACGAATTTGCAGTTCCGATTTATTTAGAAATATTGGGGAAAATTATTCTTTGTAATCGGCATAAAGAACTTTCAGTTGTAGAGTAATGGGAAAAATAGCGCGGAATTCGCCTTCGAAAGAATTTTAGAGTAAGGAGAGGAAATTTGCGCTATCAAATCCTATGTATTGAATCTCTGCTTCAAAACAGATGTCATGTAACAACTCCCTGCCTCGAGCTATTTCCTTGCAAAAATTATTTTATCTCACAGATTCTTCGATAGAATGCAATGACGGTGCTGATATTATTTCACAAAGGAACAATGGGAAAACTTATTTACTTGTATTGTTATCTCTTAAGTTAGAAATATGTTTTGCTGTCACTTTTATTACGAAGATGAGAGATGACTCTTTGACAGTTGCGAAGGATATGGACTGTGTTCTGGAAGAAGCTAACATCCGAGTCAGGACTATTTCAGAAGAGTAGGAATTGAACGGATATTAAGGTAACTTTAAGGTTTAAAAATCAAAAATTACTTGTTCTATTAGCTACTGGTTAGTAGAATTTATTCAATTCCTCTATTGGAATGAATATTATTAGGAAGGAGTTAAATACTGGATCAAAATATTTTTATACAAACAGCATATGCTGAGATGAGATACAGTTAATTGTAAACCAAATAAAAAAAAGAATTGAATTTCTTATAAAAGATTTAAAAAATTAATTATCTTAAGAAGTTTGCTATTATTTGTTTTTTTTTTTTACAGTGAGTTACAAAAACGTCTCTCATATGATCCATGTAAAATATTTTGAGCATCTATCAGCTATTAAATATAATTCGCATGTTCAGGATACAATGAGCTCTGTAAAATATTATAAGAAAATCCAGAAACATAGTATATTTATGTATTTCGTTTGTATATTATAGATTATCGAGACATATACTTCAATACAACTACTTTCTCGGGAATAAGACAAATTTTACGTAGGTACAACATCAGATGCGGCCGTATGAAAGGCCTAGAGCATAGCTCTTTTTGGCAGCTCAACTATTATATTACTACTATTATATTAAGGAATAGATAATTCTTAAATTAAAATATAGGTGCAGGAAATTTTGATAGAAATGTAACTGTTATCAGTTATCACTTCAAATTATTTGACGGCTCTCTTTCAATCATTACAACTTATTCTTTTTTATATTTATAAGATTGCATTTTAAGATAAAGGTTTTGATAAAATTTCGATGTATACTTGATGATTAGCTCTAGTTGAGTGAGGAGCTTATATAAACATAAGAAGGGAAATGTTGGAAAAATCCCAACAAAGTATATCTCCAGCGATTTCAAGGTATGCTATATATGGTATGTATAGGTATGGTATAGTATAAATTATCATAAACGTTATTTTAATTGCATATAAAGAAGTATGTATTTAATTTATAAAAAATTGAAATATAATGTTTCTGGTATTAAATAAGCTATTATGTGGGTCGCCTGATATTTTAATTTAATTATAATTAAGTTAATATTAGCGAATATTTATTTTTTATTGCTTTATTACTTGAGCAGACTATTTTTAAACTAAGTATCTGTTCCTTCCAGCTTATAAGGTGAAATTACGAGTAGATTGGACTGGATTCATGAGCAAATATGGAAATACCTAAGCTGACGCTGAAACAAAAACTGCCTCAATATATTGGAGCAACAACAGGTGTTTATAAAACCATTACTTTTTCGTATTTTTAAATCCACTCAATATTTCCTATACTATCGTTGCCACACCTGATCTTTCCAAAATAATTACTGAGGAAGGAACTTTTGCGGATAGATTTTCATTTCACTTCTAACTCCACAAATTTTGCCTTTTCTTATTTTAACGATTCATTTCAAACAGATATGTGTAACTGAACTAAATAGGATAATTTAATGATTCTTTAATTAGAAAACATGTTTTAGATGTCTTACGTTTCTTAAATAGAACTGTCAGATTTCATATATTAAATCAAGCCAATTTTATAATATGAACAGTAAGAAAAGCAGATAAAATAAAGCAATATAATAAATAGATAAGACCGATCAAACTCGATGTGTGAAATTTTGGTAAAGTATCCGTAAGTTAAAAAATGTATGTTAGTTTACGAAGTTCCCTGAGACCCACTGAAAAACTGCCCGATGATGTTAGGATGGTAGACGGATAAAATAGTACAGAACAATGAAATTTACTAAGAAACATGTTACGTCATATCTTTCAATTTAATGATTTTAAAGGGATCAGTAAACATAGAGGTCGTAAACTGAGTAATTTTTCTTCTTTATTTGTCAATAAAAACACTATCGCTAAGTGATTTTGACTTTTAGATACTAATATCAATTTTTGATGCATTCTTTCCTATTTTATACGTAAATCTCCACAGTATAAAATATTTTCCCTCTTCTCCTCTATTGTGATCGTGAATCCTTCCAATAGCTATTAATAAAATATCCATTATCCAATCCATACCGAACTTTGTCGTCTATAGTAAAAGATCCTATGTAATCACTTGTACGATTTGTATTCTTATAGCGTTTACTCAGATATTCTTTTTTTGTGTTTCATTACAGCCACCATAGCGTCTATTGCTGCAGGAAGTACAATCGGGTGGAGCTCCCCGATGATGAAAAGACTTCAAGGGATAACGGGATCATACGAGCCCCTGGACAGACCTCTGACACCGGATGAGGCGTCGTGGGTTGGCTCTCTGGTCGCCCTCGGGGCGTTGCCCGGCACTTTTATCGGCGGTATGCTAATTGATAAAATAGGACGAAGGAACTCGTTCATCTTGTTGGGTGGGATCCCTGCAATAGTCGGCTGGATCACGATGCTTCTTGCACACAACGCATGGACACTGTACGTCGGACGCATCTTCGTCGGTGTTTCCGCTGGAGCTGCTAATGTCCTAGCTCCAGTTTACATCGCAGAAGTGTCGTCCGCCACCGAAAGGGGTACCTTATGTTCAATGCCGCAGATGATGAATACGTTTGGCGTAATGGTGCAGTATACTGTTGGCCCGTACGTTTCTTACCATGTTTTGGCTGGCATAGACATCATATTCCCGATTGTGTTCGTCATTGGCTTCTTCTTCATACCAGAGTCCCCGTATTATTTGTTGGCCAAGAATAAAAGGAAAGAGGCAGAGAAATCTCTCGTTTGGTTCAGGGGAGGAGGAAGGATGAAAGATGGCGAGACTCCATCAGTAGACGTAAGCAGTGAGCTAATGCGTATGGAGCAGGCGATTGAAGAGTCCGGTATCAAAGATTCTTCACTGAAAGACTCGTTCAAGGATGTTTTCGCCAACAAAGGCAACACGAGGGCCTTTATTATCACAGCCGGACTGCTGCTCGCACAGCAATTTTCGGGCATCATGGTTGTCCTCTTCAATGCAGAAACCATTCTCACAGGAAGTGGCGACAACAGAATGTCCCTTTCTCCTAGTGAAGCCGCCATGATTGTGGGTGCCGTGCAGATCATAGCGTCCCTAATAGAGACGTCGCTTGCAGATAGGGCTGGTCGCAGGCCACTGCTCATGGTGTCGTGCGCATTCTCTGCGCTTTCTCTCATTGCACTGGGAGTGCACTCCTACTTGGACGTGCATGAACATGAAAAGGCACTCGGTCTTTCATGGCTACCCATCACCTCACTGGTGCTCTACATAATGACCTACATTCTTGGTCTCGGACCTCTTCCTTGGGCTGTTTTAGGAGAAGTGTTTCCCAACAGCTGCAAGAGCGGAGCAACTATACTAAGCGGCTGTGTTTGCGGTGTACTTGCTTTTGTGACCTCGTTAATCTTCCATCCTCTAAGCCTGGCAATTGGCACCTACGGATGCTACTGGATGTTCGGCTGTTGTTGTATTGCTGGGTTCTTTTTCGTACTGATATTCCTTCCGGAGACCAAGTGTAAGACTCTTGAGCAGATCCAGAAAGAACTGGGGGCGTAATGATCCTTTTAGAATACTGAACCATTGATCTAATTCATAGCTTTACTGCAGATTTGAAAGTATCAATTCATGTGATGCTATGACAGTGGATAGCCATGAAAGCGTCATCAACGATTCGATCTGTTCCTGATTAATACTCGAAACTCGTAAATATTTTAGAACAACTTTCCGATCTATTCGTTCAAAATACGAGTGAACAAAATTAAATGTGGAGAATGTTGAGTGTTTGATGAACCAAAGGAGAGCAATATGTCAACGGCGCCTGGAAATCTGAAAATATTGTCATTGATTTTGTATAACACAAATTTTCTTATGAATTTTATTTATAAGACCTGCCTTTCAAATAATAAGTAAGGTCAAATTTCTTTATAAATAAAAGCAATAAATATTTATTTTATATATTTTTAAAGTCAACTGATAAGATATAACTTGTTTTTCAGTTATAATTAACGGAAAATTCTCCTTTAAAAGGATAGAAAGAACTACCTAAATGACTGTCACGCAAATTATATTTAGAATTAGTACATAATCACATCTTGTAGCACGAACTAAAGATAAAAGAACCCTCACATTTCCATTATTACCTGTTTTTATTTTTATGACAATTTAAATTTTTCGCATGAAATATCAAGTACACAAATGCATTACGAACCAATGTTCTGAGAATGTGAGTATTGTAAAAGTTGAATAAAAAATGTGGAATTGCATATTCTCAAAATAAAGAAAAGTTACTGAATATTTAAGATATATTATAAATGTACATATATATTACATTTAGCACATACTACACTCGCTCTATCCCTATCCACGGAGTTCTTCACCCATCTTAATATTCATTCATCTCATCTGCAGCAATAAATTCAAATTTGCCTCTCTGTTAAGCCACGAGTAGTTACGTAAAGTTGGGCTGAATTACGCAAAGTTTACGTCTATAAAATGACTACGAACTCTTTGTCTTCGTAAATGTGCCCAGAACAGTAACAATGCTCATCTACAACTATACAAAAACGTATATTAATATTTAAAAAATTATCAAAAATTAAATATTTTGAATTGCAATAACTAACTTTTAACCGATTGCCAAGAATCAGTACTTTTAGAGTAATCACAAAATAACAATACGTCGTTAGGTGAATGGAGGATGTGAAAGGAGTATGCCAGCGGCGCATCGTTTCAGGTCCTCCCGGCGTTGAGTTACATTCCAAAAATACGATACCCAAGCATGTTCTCCTCTATTCATTTCATCGTCAAAATACAACAATATGTCCCGAAAATGTGACCAATGGAATCTGTGCTTTCTGCGGCGTTCTGTGACACGGAGCAGTAGATGATTTCGCCAGAGAGAGTATTGATTCTTCCCTTTTACTTTCTCGCAGAGGATATTCACCCTGACTGCGTCAAAATACGCTTCAAATGGGAGACTTACTGTGTGATTCCAAGAGGAAAATGCTAAGTTTTACTCGTTGTTTACGTTAGCATTCTTACTACGAAGAGTGTACAAACGCTGCTTCTTAATCCTGTTCATTGGGCGAAGGTGTCGCCGTTCTGCCATCGATTTCAGTTGGAAAAGGCGAATCCTACAGAAGAAATTCCGTTCCCGTTCAGCCTAAATTGCGGAACAATTCCGAAATTTAATTTTCAAGAAATAAAGTGAGACTTTGAAGACAAGATAAGGTGAGTACCGATTTTCGGTTGCTATTATCTTTATATGTTCTAAGTGTGTGGATCCAATGGTAATTGAGGGATTAAATCGTATTTTCTGGTTAATATGAAAGAAAGGACATGATTTATACTGTAAATTTTAGCTTACGTGAATAAAGCCTCATTCTATGAGTGCTATTTATCTCCTTAGAAATTTTTTATTTAATGTTTATTTGAGCACACTTGACGGGGCTTCAAATTTCCGCCGTAAAATTGTTTCAACACATTGCTGGCAGTCGAATCTATAATCCCTCATAAATAGTTGGAGAAGTTCGAAGGATAGAAAAATGGAATTAGAAATTTTATCTCATTATAACCTTGATCTGATAGGAAAGATTCCATGATGACTAAGGTTTATCGAAACTAATATGATGACATGAATGAAATCCACTCCTACGTTATCTGATAATTTGTATGATAAATGCCGTTCGTGATTGGATGAACCTCGCTCTTGGCTACGAAGTTGTAAACAAAATCCACTAAAATGCTTCAACTACTGCTGGTAGGGTTTCAATGACTGAGTATTTTTTATATAACTGTATTACGCAATTTATTGTCGATATAATCGATTTATTTGTCGATTATTAATGATTATTGTATTTTTAAGTTACATAATTTATTATGATTCATTTATGATTATTTTTTTAAATCTATCATTCATTCGAAGCGATAATTCATCGAATCACAATTTTTTCTTTAATCTCTTTGAAAGTCATTTAATAAGAATAGGTAATTGTTAATTGATTCACGGGAAAGTGATGCAATGCGATGCTTCGATCTATCTCTTTAAAATCTCTGCAAAGCTCTTTCCCTTTAATTCATCTTGAAATTCTTTTTATTACCGTTTTCTAAAGTGTTCTTTTTTGCTTATTACGAACTATTTAGATAAACTGAAAAGAAGTTCAATTTTTTTGTCCAATTATCTTTTATCTTGTATGAAAAATTTGATTATCCTGTACTTATTGCCTTAGTTTCTGCCAAATACCAACAAAATTTGCAGACGGATAAGATATTGTGGAATTCTGAGTGATCTGCAAAAATGAATCCTCAATAATCAAAAGGAGAAAAGAAAACTCCAATTTCAATCATGCATTTCCGCTTGACCATCACCTTCATAAAGAAATACATTCAGGATATTTAATATTGCGGAATGAGAATTTATTATGGGGAAATTAGAGATAAATATTTGATGTATATATTTCAAAATGAGATAAGCCTCTTGTCATAAGATAAAGATAAAATACGGCGAAAGACAGTGGGAACGAATTTAAGTATCGCATTCAAAGATTAATTAGTGCAACGATATAGATTATTAAATAGTACTATTTAAAGAACAGCTAATCACATAAACATTTTGGATGCTTCCTCAATAATTACCATTATACATGAAAATTGCGCAAAAAATGTTCTTTAACGGAGCTGATGAATTTTGCGAAGTATTATTTGCGAAACCTTTAATAAGTTTGTTCTATATCGATTTAAATATAGTTTTTTATAATTATTTGAGAAAAATAAGTCTTGTCATTTGTAGAATCATCAAACTTTGAAGCAATCGAATGGAAAATAGGAAGTACTGTCTCACTTATATATTCCTGTGAAACTTAAGACGAGTTTCGAAATATTCATTCATTCATTTCCTTAATCGCATAAAAAAGATAATTCAAGTAAAAATTTATAAAGTAAATTCAAAGATTTTTTAAAAATATAATTTTTATATAATAATTGAAGAGCGTCGTAATTCCTTAGATACTAGTTAGCACCGTTTAATGTTTTCAGTAAGAAAATAAAATATATTTTCCATTGCCATATGCATAAAATTCTCGAATAGGAATCATTTGTTTGGAAGAAAGCGAAAGTTCTATGCAATATCAGGAGCACAAACGTACTTAAGTAGTTCTACCTACGATATTGTAGTAGATTGGACGACAACGATTGTTTTATTCGATATGCATCAATAAACAGATAATGAATCCTGGAACGAATAACTGCTTCGGACAAATACTTCTACACCGTACATTCGTAACGATAGCGCAAATTAATTGATAATAGTCTCGAGAATCTTTTAGACAACTGTCAAAAATGACATTGGTGTTCCTAAAAATACCTGTGGTGAAGATGCTTAGAAAAAGATTCGAATTCAATTATATAAAATATTTATGCAAATTTTTATCAAGAAAACGTCGATACGGTAATTACATTATTTGATGACTTGATAGATACTTCCTCGTTTACCAGGAACTGCTAGCTTTTATGGTATACAAAGATCTTACATAGTGGATTGTGATGTTATTGAGAAAAGAAAAAGGATAGGATTGTAGTTACAAGAAGAAGACGATGCTTATAAATTTCTTGAGCCAAAGTATCTAACTTATATATAGATGAATCAATGTGCATACATCATCAATACGTCACAATATAGAAGATACAGTTTTATAGATATTTTGGTTGATATTTTCGACTGAAATTTATTTCTTCTCTATAAACTTGGTTCTAGGTTCAAATGTTTGATAATATTCTCTCGTATGAAAAATTAATTAGATACCTAAATCATTGTACCTTGTCTTCTATCTACATATTCTGAAAAATAAATAAAATAATTTTTGACAAAATATAATGACAATCGTATAACGCAAACAACAATGATGAATAACGAATCTCACTAAATTTCCGTGAAGGCAGATTACATGGATCTAAAGTTCCTTCGTGCTCTATCCTCACGGTTACTTCCTTAATGTTAGCGTTCCTAAGATATTCCAATGTGAGATAAAGCCCTTTCTGTGGGTATATATATTTCCTAGGAATTTGTTCTGTGAATCATTTGTTGTTGAACATTCTCGCCGCTTACATGAAGTGAGTATGAACATGAAATAGTGCATAATTATTATATGAATACGTAATTCGGTGTTCGCTTGCAAATTAATCGAGTTCTGTATTAACGCAAAGCACCTAGAGATTCATCAAAGCACACATGGCTTACGATTGAATACTATTCCTTATCCCGAGGATAAGGGTAATAATCTTCATCTATTTTGAAATGCTTTTATCTTCAAGTATCGTTTTATTATTAGCTCGAAACAGTTACAACATAGCAGAATTGTAAAATTTATATCGATGAATTGATTTCATTATCTTTGATAATTAAAATGCAGTTAGAACTCGAAAATTGTGTATTAAGACTTAAGGGATTTATTTAGAAAGAAACCAATTGCAGAAAAGTGGACCTTTTGGTGGTGGTTTTATCTCTAATTAACACGTTAATAAAATTACTTTTTCTCGTCTTTCTGTCCCGTATCGAATAAGTTTCATTAAGAATATAAAAAAATAATCGTGTAAATTTTCGGGAACTGATTAGTGAGAAATTCTCTTCAATTCCCTTATTTAAAAATATGAGTCATAAAATATTAACGTGGATCTTGCCACGTTTGATCGATTTTCAAAACAGTGACATCTAATTCTTCAATATCAACATTTATGTGATTCATTAATAACCACACTAACTGTCTCAAATACTTAAATGATAGGAATGTACAAAGAGTCGAAATTCATTGTTCTTTTCTTGATTTCAAGTATTTTTCTAATGTTTACGGAAAAAAAGAGAATATGAGACAATAGCAGGATTTAATTTGGACCTTGAAATTCTTATCTTACGCTTCTTAGCCATGTGGAAGGAAGCTGTCACTTCTCGCGGCAATCTGACATTCACCGTTTTGATTTGATCAAAAAACTAAGATGTTATCTTTAGCGCGAAAAATCTCTCTTTGTAGAGATAGTGGTGCAGACTTTAAAACAATGGAGGGGAAATACACGCATCATTTTTGTATCGCTTCTCCGTTGCGGTAGTTCAACTTCAAATAATTAGAAACCTCTTGAATTCTCTAGGGATGTGTTAGGAAACATCTTCTCCCAGAACGAGCACTCACGAGTGGTGAAATGAAAAGATATTCATTCTTCTGGAAGATAAATTCCTCCTGAAAAGTGATTTCGAGAGCTCAAATATTAATTTAAATTCTAAGATCGAGAATGGGAACAGACAAATCAAGAATCTTTTCTGCTGTAAAGCAGAAATTACCGCAATGTTGTGCAGCAATCACAGGTAACGTGATTTCAATTTTTTTAACTAGGAAAAATCGTGAGCGGGATTTTAATTTTATGGTGAAAATTCAATATTGAAGATGGATTAACTAAGCGACGCATGTCACACTTGAAATATCTCAATCATTTGCGTTTCGTACATTCTTTCATACATTGTGCATTCTTGATTTGACTACACAGTCTCCTCTACAAACATTACTGTATGGAAGTACACTTTTAACACATGATCTTTCATCATTATACCCTTAATTTTTGAAAATTTGAGAAGAAACGATCGCAAAGTTTCTCTAAAAAACAAATTTAATCAAATGAAAAGCATATGCAGCCCATAACAATCTTTTTATCATCTAGCATGTCTATCCTTACTTGGCGCCGGAGCTGCCATGGGCTGGACTTCTCCAGTCATCGACCACCTGAAAGGCACGGTAGGCACATACAAACCGTTGCATCGTCCATTAACGATGGATGAGGCATCATGGGTTAGCTCGTTGATGACTCTGGGAGCGATGCTCGGCCCTTTATGCGGAGGAATCTGCGTCGACAGAATCGGTCGCAAGTACACGCTTCTACTGATGGGAGGCCTTCCTGCTGCCGTCGGATGGATCCTCGTGCTGTTGGCACGAAACGCGCAGATGCTGTACGCAGCTCGCTTCCTCACTGGGATCGCCACTGGCTCTTCTTCCACCATCAGTCCTGCTTACATCGCTGAGGTGTCTTCTCCTTCGGTGAGAGGTACCTTAGCTTCTCTTCCCCAGCTCATGATGGCCCTCGGTCTTTGGCTTCAGTACCTCGTTGGTCCCTACACATCCTACTTCGGCCTCAGTGGCATGAACCTCGCGATCAGCGTCATTTTCTTGACGTCATTTTCCTTCATGCCCGAGAGCCCTTACTATCTGATCGCAGCAGGGAAAACGGAGCAGGCCCAAGAGTCCCTTGCGTGGTTAAGAGGAGGAAAGCACGCTCTCTCCGTCGACGACAACAAAGAGTTTGAGAGGATAACAAATGCCATCGCTGACTCTGGAATAAGCGGTTATTCGCTGTTGGATTGTTTTCGAGATCTTTTCTCGAAATCTGGGAATCGGCGCGCCTTCATGATAATGAGTGCCGTCATGTTGACGCAACAGTTTTGCGGGATCAACGCAGTTACGTTCAACGCGGAGACTATTTTTCGAGGAAGCAACGATAAAGACCCTTTTCTTGGACCGAGTGAGTCTGCAATCGTCCTCGGAGCCGTACAGTTTTCCTTCTCATTTTTGGAGACTTTCCTTGCCGACAAAACAGGAAGGAGAATTCTTCTTCTCTTTTCCACGATGCTTGCGGCCATGTCCCTAAGCGCCTTAGGCGTGCACTCCTACCTCAATGTCAATCAGCATCAAACGGTGGTGAAAGTCGACTGGTTGCCTATGGTCTGTTTAATACTTTTCGAGATTTCTTTCAGTGTAGGCGTCGGTCCTCTTTCTTGGGTTGTTCTCGGCGAACTTTTTCCAAGCAATTCCAAAAGTGCAGCTGGAATTTTGTGCGGGAGTATAGCTTGGCTGTCGGGGTTCATCGTTACACGTACTTATGAACCGATGGTGCATTCTAAAGGGGCTTATGTTGCTTATTGGTTTTACGCTGTTTGTTCCCTTGCGGGATTCACATTCATTTATTTATTCTTACCAGAGACCAAACATAAAACCCTGGAGCATATTCAGAAAGATCTTGAAGGTTCCAAAGGAAATGTGTGAATCGACAACAGTTTCAATCAAGACTAAAAACTTGTAAAGATCTTAAAAAGTAGGTTTCACATTCAAAAACACTCGTTATACATTACTCCATCCGTAGATAGAACTTTAATTTATTCCATTCGTATACATAAATGTTGGGATATTACAGTCGACCCATCTAATAGTTACATCAAGTGATTGAATAAGTAAGAAATGTTATATATATATATTGTCAACATATTTTTAGTAATTAGGTTTAGAACGAAAAAAGAATTTTTCTATTGTATCGTCTTCTATTTTTCTATGATCTATTTCAGAAAATTAAACAGAAACTTTCTTCATTAAAATACTTTTATGATGAATCAGTAGAGAGTATTTGTAATAGAATAATATTGTGAGTTTACGAAACTTGGCTAAAAATTCTGAACGTTAAAAATAACACTGATTTTACACAAATAAAAATTACTCATCTATTAAAACCCTTGAATCGAATCTAATTGAATTGAATCGAATGATTTTTTTTGGTTAAGATTTCCTGATTTGAGCTTTTCCAATGAATTATATCTGTGAAACGAGATGTGAAATATACGTTTATCCTCGATGAAAAGATTGGCATATTTGTACACATTAATGAATAAAAGTCTTATTTACACAAAAACCTATTACTTAAATAATACCAATAAATATATTCATAAAATAAATAGCATTTTGGATTCAATACAAAAAGATCTTAAATAATGTTGGAAAAACATTTGATATTCGATAGGAATATTAATTGGTGAAAATTATTCTCGCTCTCGTTCTCCGAATAAACTAAATCATATAATTGGGATGTATATTTAAAATATTTTCATTTGAGACGACAAGTTCTTGGGGTAGTCATGAACTGCCGAAATATATTTTAAATTATGAACTGCGAGATTTTCTTACCAGCAATTTATAGGACCTGATTTCCAGAGCGAAGTTAGGCATCGAACGAATCAGCCACAATTCGGTTTCTGAAAACGAAATGCGTCTATTATTTATAATAGTAGAAATTGAATTTTACACTCAACGGGATTAACTCAATGTATACAAAATTCTTCATTCTAGAGATTAACCGTTTTGGAAGCAACAAGCTTCTGTTTATGAGTGTTTAATTCTTATACTTCTAACGAATCAATACAAAACTTTCGAAGAGTAATCTCACCTTCATCTTCCTGCACGAGTGCACGAGTAAGTTCTCACCCAACTGTTCCTCGTCGAGTTTTATCTCTATCTGTTTTGAAACCTAGGAATTGTCGTCTACCACTTGACTCCCATTTAAAGACGAGGTAAGAGATATTAAGAACGATTAAATATTTTTTTTAAACTCTGTTTTTGGATGGAGCATATATGGATATATTAAGTTGAAAACGAAAAAATCTTGTTTGAATACTGTGAGAAAAAAGAAAGTGAAATTAAACTATTTCGACTAAATTATGCAAGTAATGATTATGGAGTATCACAAACAAAAAACATTAAAAATTAGAGTTAATCATAACCGCGATGTAAATTTAGATTAAAGCGGGGTGAAATCCTACACCATCGTTTTTTAAAACGTTGTCTGTGCATAATAATGTAACAGAAAAACTTTATTTGCGTTAGAATTTCAACGTATAGAATCTTTCCTTAGTCATTTAACTTATCTTAACAGGGCTTTTTAACTGACGCTAAGCTGAAAATTCATCACAAATTAGCAATTAACTAACTGAACGATACCTTCAATTTCTTTGATGTTTGATTTATTTATTCGTCCTAAATAAGTCAACGTCTAATTTGTTGAAAAATCTTTCTTAAAAAACATACCGGCATATTTGCATTTTTATCCAAAATTGAAATGACTAAATACAACTACAACTAAATGAGTCGATAGGACTTTATTGTTCTTTAGCTGACAATTGAATAATATGAAACGGAATTGAATAATAGAAGGAAGTTCGCCTCAAAATGTGAATATTCTGAAATAATAAACGTTATCATCGACTCCTTTCTTGGAAATAAATTTTTGCTCAATTGAAGATTTGGCCACAGATAAAGACAAATTATCTGAAAAGGAAAATGTTCAAAAACAAACTTTTTGAAAATATACAGATGTCCTTTAGTACAAGAAATCGGTTAAAATACAACGAAGAATGATTTTTAAGAGACAATGAAATCACGGATAATCATTTGTAGATAAATTACACAGAGTGAATAAGAATGGATCACGCTATCGCCAAAGCATATCATTTTAAACGATGTCTTTAAGGATTTAAAACTTAATAAATGAGATTTATCTTAGTGTTACTAAGTGGTTACTAAGTTGTTACTCAGTAGGAGAATTGCGTCGAAGCGAAGGTGAGAATGAGAAGTTTATTGAAACTTCTGATTAAATAAAAGTTTCAGTTATGCTTCTTCCATTTTATCTAAAAATTTTATAGAAAATTTATTTACCACTTAAGGCAAATAATAACAACATTGTTTGAACTTTTAATAAAATTTAAAAGACCGCGAATATTAATTTCTTTGGCTGCAGAATTCATTCGACAATGTTCTATCACTTAAATTTAAGTGCTTACATTATGTTTCTCTATTCCTTTAGAGTAATTTTTCACTCCCTAGACTGTTATAGACTTAGTTTCTCAAGATAAAGATGCACTATTCAATAGAGATATTGACTAAAGGCAAACGACATACTCGCTTTACACAATTTGTGGGAACATTTACCTTATTATCTCAAATAATATAATATTTATATTTCTGATTAATATTTCTAAAAGGGATACAATAAAGAGAATAATAGTATATGGCTATTTTATTCCACCTTTTTCAATTTACAACGAAAATCAAGATCTCACAACGATCACTTATTAAAACTCCATTCTTTCAGGTTTTTGTTGTTGAGAAGAGAAAAATGCTTATCCTGGGCAACGATGAGTCAAGGTACGGCAATTACATTTTATTCATAAATTTTTATATAATTAAATTAGTATGATTATGTAATTTTTTTATGAGGTCGATTTCTTATCGATAAGAGATTTTTTAAATTCGTTTAATCTCAAGATCTATTGAGAAAATAAGATAAAATTTTCAAATCTTATCAGACGGCCGAGGTATTTTCGAACTTCTTGAGAATGCGTCCAAGTAGATGAGGCTTGGATATGGATTTGAGAGGTGACTGATCGGGACAGCAGTTTCGTGTGCCATATTCGTGGAATGAGCTGAGATTCGCTTTCTCTGATATGAAATCACATCACACACAAACGATATCACAGTCAGCGAACGTTATTGGATAGGAATCGATACCAAGTCAATGAGTTAAAGCCTTAACAAAAGGTGGGTAATCAATATTGAAATAATTTAGATAATCTTTCATGTCAGATGCGCATTTGACGTGTGCTTATTTCGTATACTCCACTTTCTAAATCTATAATATCCTTTTTTATCCCTGAAAGTCATTTAATATTTTAGTGTTTATAAAGCTTTATTTTAGTATTTTATATAATTAATCTATACATTTCAAGCAAGAAATTTGCACTAAATGCATGACCAATTTTTGAATTAAGATATTTATAGCTTTTCGTTTATCATATATTCACAATGATCTTGAGAAATGTTTCATCATAGAAGACAGTAGTTGTTGGATAACATAAATTGATATTTTTACAGATTTGTAAGCCAGAAAGCGGACACTAAAAATGGAGGATGGCGAGGACGCAAAATTCGGCACTTCCAGGAAAAAGTTGACTTTGAAGCAAAAGTTGCCGCAGTATTTGGCTGCAACGATATGTACGTTTAGTTTATAAATCTAAATATTTATGATTATTGACACAAATATCTCCACGCACGCATACTCCACGTTCTGACAAAATGCAAAAATTAATGTACTGAAGAAATCCAGAAAGAACCGACTCGAGAAAGATCTCATATTCATATATTTATACAATATTATGGTTAAATAAAAATTATATACTTTGAAGAATAAATGATATACTTTAATGAAATACTGAATCGGAGTCATATTGAGCTAAATATTTTTAGACTGTAACATGTTCGATACATAGATTTACATGTTTTTGTTTAAACAGCGAGCTTGGCGTCTCTGTGTGCGGGGTTGGCCATTGGATGGACGTCCCCTGTCTCCAACCGATTGCAGAGCGAATCTCACCACGAGCCTTTGGATGCTCCCTTGAGCGATACATCTTGGATCACCTCTCTCCTCTCCCTCGGTGCCGCCTTCGGTGCTGTATTAGGAGGAGTTGCTATTGACAGATTCGGTCGAAAGCCCACCTCAATGGCGGTGTGTGGAGTGCCAGCAATCGTCGGCTGGATTGTGACTCTTTGCGCCAAAAATGCAGAGTCTCTATACGCAGCTAGATTCTTGATCGGCATCTCCACCGGCTCTGCCTCCACCTTGACCTCCGTCTACATTGGCGAGGTGTCCTCTGCATCTGAAAGAGGCGCCCTCTGCTCATTCCCTCAGCTCTTCATCACATTCGGGATTCTGCTCCAGTACGCTATTGGTCCGTATGTCGAGTATGAAGTCCTAGCTGGAATCAACCTTTCCTTCCCCATAATATACGTGGTGTGTTTTTTCTTCATGCCCGAGTCTCCGTACCACTTACTCGCCAAAGGGAAACTTGAAGAAGCCGAGAAGTCCTTGGTGTGGTTGAGAGGGAGAGGAAGATTAAAAGGTGACCAAAGGGCAGATGCAGACATCAGACAAGATCTGGAAAACATGGCAGTCGCGATAGAGGAGTCCCAAATGAGTGGCTCATCTATCGCGGATTCTTTCAAGGATCTATTTTCCACTTCTGGGAATAGACGGGCTTTCGCTGTGACCTCCGCTACTATGTTAAACCAGCAGCTCTCAGGAATCAACGCTGTACTGTATAACGCCGAGGATATTTTCCTAGGTAGTAATCCTGAGAACCCCGTCTTGTCCGCTAGTGCTTCGACCATAGTCATAGGAGTGGTACAAGTAGGTGCCTCGTGGGTGGAAGTTATTCTAGCAGATAGGGCTGGACGCAGAGCTCTTCTTCTAACATCATCAGCCTTCTCTGGGATAGCTCTTGCAGTGTTAGGAGTCCATTCTTATTTGCAACATGTTCAATATCCCTCCATTGATAACATAGCCTGGCTTCCAATAGCGTCTCTAATACTTTATATATTGTTCTACTGTTTAGGCCTTGGTCCCCTGCCTTGGGCCGTTTTAGGTGAGGTATTTCCCAGCAGTGCCAAGAGTGCCGCAAGCATATTTTGCGGATCTATGAACTGGTTGGTATCTTTCATTGTTACAAGTACCTTTAAGTCATTTATTCAAACGGCATACGCGCACGGAACTTACTGGTTCTATGCGTGCTGCTGTGGAGTGCTGTGTGTCTATATGTTCTTTTTCCTTCCGGAAACAAAATGCAAGTCCCTCGAAGAGATTCAAGCCGAGCTTTCGGGTAAAAGGCCCAAAGGTGAGCAACTGGCGCTACGCCAGTGAGCCAAAAAATGAAATGCGGCTTACAAAAAGAAAATACCAATTACAGCATTTATTTCAATAAAGAAAGAAGTGGGAAAGTAACCATTGAAAATACCTCACATTGGGATATCTTCCCTCTTATGTATTTACTTAAACCATATTTAAGTATCCAATAATATATCATATAAAGAACATTACCTTCCTTATTGGAGGGAAAAAGACCAACAGGTCATCTCAGGGTATTCCGTAATCTTAAATATTATTATAAATGTTACTTTTATATGTTGATTTGAAGTGAAATTTACTGAACATAGTGTTTATTCATCAAATATACTTCTTCGCCAAAAATGTATTATCACTGTATCGATATATGGAATAATAGCGATTACTACTTACTGTACCTTTGAAAGATAAAACTCATCCCTGAAATTACATTTTAATATGCTACTATAATATGATTCTTTTAGAGTACAGTATTATTCGATTACAGTACCATAGCTATTTCTATCGGAGAATTCATAAATTTTGGAGGAAATTTTCAAAGAATTCACTAAACTTGCGTTAATCATGCAAATGAAATGCACCTCATATGGAATTATATTTCATACTTGATTAATTAAGAGATAACTAAAGCCTAATTTTAAATTAATAAAAATAAATAAAATTACTAATGACATTAAATAAGAAATGCAAAATAGAAAAACTTCCAAAAGTGGAAAGAAAAAAAAAAAATATATATATATATATATATACACACACACGTTATATAACCCAAAATCCGTATGATACGCATTTTTGGAATGTGAAAATAAAAGCAGTACGCGAGAGTGAAGTTTTCAGTGGCGATAAAAAAGCAGTTTTCCAAGGACGTCAAGCCTATTTTTATTCATTGATTTGTGTTTTATACACTTATTATACTCGTGCCTCTGATTTCTCACGCATTTACTGATATCTCCAATAGCAAATGGGAACTCTTCGGAAAATAGATCTTTTAATTGCATTACATTACTGAAAGTGGTCTCTTCATTATCCGCGAAAGACTGAAGTTTAAGATCGCACAAAATTATCGTAGAAATTTAATTAGCCTTATCTTGATATTAAAATATCTGAATTTACTTTATGTTCTACAATCATTTGATGATAAATCTCGAATATGGATTAACGACTTTTTAAGAAATTGAATGCAAGAAAAGAATGAAGTTATGAAGTTTTTTTTTTAATTTAACAAAATATTGATGAGCATTTATCGTAGTTAATATTCTTATATATTTTATAGTGAATAGATTAGAAAATAATCTAAATTACTTTTTAGCATTGCAAATATATAGTCATGGGCTAAAATTTAGAAAAAGAAAAAATTACCAAATGGTAAAGTTCAATTATTTAAATTATGTGATATCAATATAAATACAAAGAATGAATTTATATTTAAAACTAAAAAATATGTTGGTGTTTTAAGCGAAATATTTTCACGATTCTGAACCGATTCTGTCTTTTACGTAGGTAAATCTCAAATATCTTCATCCTAATTGAATCCTCATAGAAATTACTAGAAAAGCAATATAAATAAGTATATCAAATAATTAAATAAAATTTTAAAAAGACTATGATTGTATATGACGAGTATAAATGTAAATACCTTTGTAAGACGTTATCTCTATAAAATCTACAAGAATATGCATGTGATTCGAGAGCATTTCGTACCTTGCATCGAGTTCCCCTTGCCACGCCTTTACTCCCAAGGACAGGCTAAAGAGTCATTGATCTTGAGCAATAAAAAGAAATGGCATATCTATGATATCTGAGATTCACTAAAAATGCTATTTTAACATTAAATCAATCAATGAATGATAGGATCTTTTATGATGATAATACGATCGATTTTGTAACAGCATATTCATTTCACGGGAAAATATTGTCCTACTGGCACGTAAACGACTATAAACTGTACACTTTATTTATTGTCAAAGACCGCACTAACACCCACTTTCTGGACAATTACAGTGTGGTTCAAACGTTACTAACTAAACGTTAAAACGGACGTTCATAAACATCCACACCCTGAGAGGATAATTTTTTCCCCAGCCGGGATATGGGCCTGTTATGATATATGAATATGATTATATTTTGGTTTTACTTTTAATATCAAGTAAATTTTAGTTTTGATTATAAAATATTCCAGTCATTCTGAGATTAAATCGCGATTTAAATACTCATGGTCAAACTGAATTTCGCATATATTATTATAGTTTTAAAATTCAGGTATGTAATATTTTCTATTATTAAAACTTTCTTGTTATGGAAAAGTAAATCATTTTAATCGATCATATTCTCTAATTTATAAATCGCGTCTCAAAATGAGCTATTACTTATCTATGAACATAACAGTTTCAATCTATTTATTATATTAATAATTATTATTTTCATAGTTATTTATTAAAATATTGAAGTGCAAAACAAAATTCAGAACTCTATCTGTTGTTAAAGAGCATATTTATAGTGTATGCTAATAAAAAATAACACTTCAAAATAATGCTACTGACTTCTCCAATGTATAAAAATTAAAATACTTTAATTTAGCCTTAGTTTACAAAAATCGTTCATTTTATCACATTCACTGATGAATCTAAGTCAATTATTAATTTCAAATTTTCGAGTAATAAGAGAAATGTAGATTTACCTAATGATGTTTTGATAAAATGGCTTCATAATTTGGTTTTCACAATGAAAGGAAACTTATTTTTGTGGAAGCCTTAACTATGCCATTTTCAGCTTTATTTCTGAATCATAAATTATGATAAAATTTATCTCTAATTTTTCCTTAATCTATTAGGAAAATGCATAGGCAAATCAACAATTCTATAGAGAATTCAGAAAAAGCGTCCATAAAACCTTTCAATTAAAAATTGGAAATCCATCCTTCTCATTCCATTTCCCGCGAACAGGTCCGGCAAAGATTGAATCGAAACCAATAACCTTCGATGAACCTGAATAAGGTGTCGTAATAGGATTTCCCTAAGGCTCGATGGTTGTAAATAGATTAGGAGTAATCACAAACATCAGCTGAAGGATTAGAAATCCATATCCATTGACTATCACTGAAACAATGCCTTAATACTGGTGCTCATGTTTATGCAGGGAAAGCTACAGTAATGTTAGATTCCAATTTTTAGAATAACATTCTAGTAGGCTTCAATTAAATAATACAATTTTTCTCATTCAAATAGATTAATTGGTCTCTGTTACAAAGTACAACTTATTATTGCTAATATCTGATCTAAAAGTATTACAACCATTCAAGTACATAATTTTAAAGTAAATAAGATACAAATTACGCAAAAAATTTTCCTTTAAACGTTTAAAAGGCATATCTCAAATTTTTAACTTTACAAAATATCAGAGATCTCAACATTCCACGCAATAGATTAAGGTTAAAAGGAGATATCCCGGAACTTTGAAGTTAATTGTGATATTAAATTGATCAATCAATAGATTTGATTTATATTTTACAATACATTTTATTTTATATAAAAATTAATTAATTATATTTTAAAAGAGGAGAATAAATTCTAAATATGAATCAAAAGATTTTGAGATCACCACTGAAAACTCCACTTTTCAGGAGTAGGTATTATTCCTTAACTACTATAAATAAAATTTTGCGCAACAGCAGTTGCATTTCGCTCTTCTTCTTCGAGTACTACTGAAACAATCTTTGATATTAGAGAGCGCTGAGATTCAATCCTTATCAATAATAGATAATGCACTAATTGAATCTTTTCATGAAAAAATATCCTTAAAAATTTAAACCCAAGAGTTTTATCGTAAATATGACGCAATCATATTCGATCAATAAAATCAATCTATTCATTTACACATAAGATACCTAAGTATATATCTCTCGGATTGGAAATCTTTTCTATGTAAAATACTGTTTTCTATGAATAGCAACGATCCATTCCTCTATCTATTTAATCCTTTCTTAGTGCCAAACGCAACAATGAAGGAGAGTATAGCTTATGTAACTGACCCACAGACGAAAGAACTTTTTTCTCTTTTCGCCTCACACTTGCAGTCAAAAAATTGGTTAACATATAACCTGCTAATTAATGCAGTTATTATAGTATGGGCTGCACTTATTCTGCTGCAATGGCTTAATCCTTGTCATCTAAGTTTTGCTACAGTTATTTTAAGAGAGGGTTTTTCCGAGTGTTAAAATCCTATTAATTATTAAAATAATTCTAATAAAGTATGACTTAAGTATTTCCCTTCATTACCCATGGAGAACAAGAGAGTTCATTTCAGTCATTCAATGCCTTTTTATTCCCTCAAAGGCAAGAATGAAGCTAAAGCCGCGATCAAATATGTGTTGGGTACAAATCAGTACGTGAACGGATAGCGTGTGTGTGGTTTGAGAAATTCCGGCAGAGTGAAGTGCCTACGCAGGACAGTTGCGGATATAAACGACCATATCAAGTCGCTTATTCCTGAAAACCAGATGATTACCACTCGGGAAATAGGGAGGATGCTGGATGTATCAAATTCGACCGTTCATGAACATTTGTTGCGACTTCGTTCATCGGCTTTCTGTTTGAGTATGAGCTAAGCGCGATTAATTTAATTGACCGTGTATCCACGTGCGATTTATTGCTTAAACGCCAAAAAAGTTTTATTTTATAATCCTATATATTTTTGACATTTTTGGTAATATTTCAACGAAAATGGATTGTTTACGATAATAATAATTAGAGAATAAGAATAATTTCGATCAAAAACGATCGTGGGGTCATTCCAGTAAACCGCTGCATAGTCTAACACTCATTGCCAAAAAGTTATGCTCTATTGCTGTTGGGTTTCGAAAAGTGTCGTGTTTTATGACCTACTGCCTACTATGAAACAATACATTTTGAGAAATACTATTAGACAGTCCATTTAGACAGATCAAAGAATAATACTTAGAATAATGATTCTTGAGTACCGATTGACGTACAGAGACTTCAGAGTGTAGCTTCAAATTTGAAACTTTTTGATTTTGCATATTGCCGCGTAATTACATCACAATATTCCGTAAAAGTGCGCAGGTTAAGTACTGTACAATACGAATTGTTGTTTATTTATTGATTTGTAAAGTTCTAATGACGAATGAAACCTGTTGTTTTTTATAGTATAAGTTTTTTTTGTTTATTGATAAAAATATGGAATCAGTCTTCAGAGATTTGGATGAAACTGGAATTTATAAATTATAGTATTCTATTAAACGTAATTTAAGGATCCAAAGACATTTGCATGTCTGATGACACGTACAGTCCTCAAAAGAAAGAGATTGGAAATGCGTTCAAAGATTAAGTTTCAAAATTCCATCGTCCAAATTCTTCTTTGTCTTATCACTTTGGAATAAGAACGACACACCTCCATTTTTGTAATAAATAACCAACGAACCTCGATCCCTTCACTTACATGATAAACTGCACGTCTTTACATTTTAATGGTGTTTTGGTCAATTTCGATTCCAATGTTTGAGAGTAGAGAGGAATCCGTAAATAGTTGTGAACGAACTCAAAGGGCAAGAGAGCTTTACAAATGAAAACTATTCATTTGCATTTATTGTTTCTTAGATTCTTTAAATAGATTGAATGTATCTGTGCTAACCAACCGACAAACCTAAAACCTATAAAATTATTAAACTAAGGATCTCCAATAGAAAGTACAAAATAAGAACTATGAATTAACCACAAAAATAGTTTTTTTATAATCGTATCTGAAAATGAAATTTAAAAGAAGACATGGAATTCCAAATCACCTTTGAGCAATGAAGATAATTTTATGAGTTAGCAATCAATTAATTCTTTGTTGATGAAATCAAATGTTAAAGACTACCGTATTTCTCATCAGTTGATAATGAATTCAAGTTTTCGTAAGATACACTACCTTTCTCATCGTTGTCATACTAGAGCAAGGATGGAAATGCCAGACGGCATAATCATATCGTCTGATTCCCTGACCTCAGCTGACCGCTTAACATTCCAAGGTCTACTGCAGCGATTCTTTGATCCAATGAAACTTGCCATTCAGATTTCTTCATCTCGATCCAAATTCAATTTCATCTGAATCCGTTTGGAAGTGAAATGCATTCCCTTGAGACAGAATAAGTTGCTAGGTAATGATTTTGTTTATAATGGTGCTATACTTCGAATTGGAACCTTACGAGAAACATATAAGTTGCTATAAAAAATTCAATGACTTTATAATTTAAATGTAAATAATTACAAATTGCCAAGTACACGCATCGAAAAGATCAATCAAATTAATGAAAATACATCAATACATCAGATTAAAAATTATAGTGTTTTTCGGAAATATTTTAGAATGAAACTTGGAAAGAATTAAGTATTGCGTTAGATACCTATGTTTTGCTCTTAAAATAGATATATATTTGGGTCTACGCCTATTGACCGACGATCACTCGCCCGACAGCTCACTTTACCGCCGGATCGACTGAACGACATCTCCATTGACCGACATAGACTCTGACCTTATATATATCAAATATAAAAATAAAATAAAATACTTCAATAATAATTTAAGTTGAATTCAAGCTTCAAAAAGGTTAGTAAAATAAGTTTTGAATATTTAATTTTGTGTTCTTTTAAAAATATAAATTTTTACATAATTTTAAAAATTATAGATTTTTGTACAATTAAGAAAACACAATTTTCCGTACAGATAATTTATGAAACATAGAATTTCGTGACTAAATAACTTTCATTAGTATTTGTTAATCACAAAAATCAATGTCAACTACCGGTTTATAATTCCAAAAGCCTGCCAACCGATTCTTTAAACTAACGATTTTAAATATTTTTTATTACGACGCCTGTTCATTCAACTCATAAATAATTTTATGCGAACTAGTTGTCGGTCAGTTTCTATGTCGGTCAATGGAGCTGTTGTTCAGTCTGTCCGTCGGTAAAGTGGCAGGCGAGTGTGCTGTCGGTCAGTCGATCGTCGGGGAACCGAGCGTCGGGCAAATGATCGTCGGTCAGGTGATCGGGACCCTTATTTCAGTACACTTCGCAGTTTCAGTTCAACTTCAAAGAGTTCGGACCGATATTGTACTGATCATTAATCTAAATTAATGATTTGATACTTGTCTATCGTGCAAACTTTTAATTACCTCCCATAAAACAGATATGTGCACTATTTTTGTTCTCAGAGGAAGATATTACAGTACACAACCGAAAAGAAAAAATACGTCTTTTTCCAATCTTCAGAATGACATCTAATATTTACTCATGAAATAGAAAATTTTGACCGATACCAATACTTAGAATTATATATATATATATATATATATATATATATATATATATATATATATATATATATATATATATATATATATATATATATATATATATATATATATATATATAATAAAAAGATAACCAGTGACATAAAATTCATTTGAATGAAGTTCCGTTGTTTTAGCTGTTCGAATACTACAACTCGACTGACCGACGGATATCCATATGGAAAAGATGCCAATATTAGTACAATAAAATCATGACTATAGTGAAATTACAAGTATATATTCTTCTCTTCTATATATATTCGTACCATTTATTTATCGAAGATTTAATGCAACACAATATCCACAGTTTTTTCACCCCCTTCTTGAGCATTTTAACAAGCACGAGATTCGAGATACACTAAAAAACCACCAAAAGTTTCTTTATTGGTGTCCTTCCACACATTTATATTAATTAGATATATTTTTATTTCTTAAGTTAATGCTGAATTCCTTAATATTAATCTGATAGCTCTCAAGCTTCTGACAGAACTTGATCCAATGACCCTAATTTTTTAATTATCAGTTTTACCATTAGAAAGTAATGTAAATGGGAAAGTGGGATGTACGTGTGAAATTTCAACATGCGAGTGAATTAAAATATTTCGTAGAGAAAGACGTCATCAATAAAATCGAAGAGCAGAAAAAGTAAACACGCATAGATTGACCGAGACACGTGGTGTGACGCATTTCAAGAAAACCACGCAGAAACAACTACGCTAAACGCACTACGATCGGGAGTAGGAGCAAAAGGTTTCCTGATCGAATTAAAAAGTAATATTCGATAAGCTAGCTCAAAGGTTGTTACATTTGTATTTAGGGTGCCTAAAATACCTTTTCTATGAAATTAATTTAGCCTTCAAAACCAAGAAAAGTAAATTATAATTGTCAGTGAAAACTTTTCCATGAAGCTTATTAATTTTGACGGAAGTAAATTAAAACTAAAAATATTAAGCGTATCAACGTTTAAATTACAAACATCAGCCACCATCAAAGTCAATTTCTTATGATATTTGTATATTAAAATTTCTTATTACAAGGATCAATACTACCATTTAATATTATTTGAAGAAATAGGCTGAATATTATATGAAACTCTTACCGTTGTAAAAATCTTTGACGATGTAAGTTAATTCTAAGGAGGAAATCATCCATTTAAGTAGTCTCATGTACTTTTCTGTGTAAAGTACTAAATCGAACTTCAAGTATCTGTTTCGATGAGTGAAAAGTAACACTACTCATTCCATAATTTAGATGTGAGAGAAAAACGAGCGCACATATTCAAGTATATTAAGATGAACAATGGACTCGTATCCCTTTTCCATTATAATTTCCTGTTTTGAATGAATATCAACGCCTTTGAATAACACTTTCTTAATTTGCAATTTCCTCGTTATGTATAAACAAGTTTCTTCTCCTCAAATAAAATGAAAATTTAGGAAACTCATTATTAGAAATCTAATGCTGAACAGAATCAGCACTCAGTTGAACTTGTTGCGTATAAAAGCGCGGTATGAGTTTAAGGATAGACTACAGCTTACCAAAAGCTGTTGACAGTAATATTAATTCTTTATTGAAAGCCTCAATGAGCCTAAAATAAATGTGTTACTCCTTAAATTTATCTTCTAAAAATATCGAAATTCGTTCTTTCTCAATAATTGAAATCTGTTAACATTTTTTGAAACACATGGATCAGTTACCATTGGGAACGTCCATATGTAACACAATGACGTAAAAGAAGCTTTTATTTATATTTTTCTAGTCGTTTGGAGAAATGTCTCAAATTATTGAATGAGAGATTTGAACATCGTAAGATGAGATCAAAGGGCACCATGTCGTATGATCGTGTACGTCACCAAAGCGTGTGCCGATATGACGTCATGATGGGGAATCCTTGAGGAGATGAAATAATCTATTCATTTATCCATGGGTCTCTATTTTATGAGCCGAAAGTATACAATGAATCTTTTAAGCCTCTAGTGTAAGGTCTATATCGGTTTTAACATCAATTAACATTTGGTAGTAAACTAAAGAAAGCACGCGATTTTTCGCGATTACAAAAAAGTTAATTTCGGTGCGGAGTAAAGTAAAAGGAATATTTTAAACAGCTCACAAATGCACGATCATTTACAAACTTTATAAATCAAAAGATATTTTTGGAAATATCGTTGTTAAATCTTTCGTTTCGATTCATCTTTACGAGGATCTGTTTATTATAATATTTGACGAAAGAGATGGTACGCGTATGACATTTTGTCTTTGAACTTGTGTATCTGTGTATGCTTTCATCTCTTAGCAAAGGGTAAACTGACGAAAAATATAAATTTAATATGCTCTTATGTAATAATTTATATATTCAAATATACTTCAACATTCTATTCATTTTTATATATTAAAAGTTATTATCAATCATTATAATTTTAAATTATTCCACTTAATTGACCAAAGGTGTCATTGAAATAGGCAGTAAGTAATCTGGCGCTGACACAATTAATCCTCTCAAACAGCATTTATTTTTGCTTCACCTTTCCATTTTCTACTTCAATATTCTCATGTCTTTGGTTCCACATTCACTCTCAATCACTGACGCTCATTTCCTTCGTTCACGCTTTATCTTTAAACTAATTCAAATATAATAAACTTTCAAAATTAAGGGCAAGATCTATCTCTCATGTACTTTATGTATTTTCTTGAAAAATGTTTTATGTTTTAGAGATCTAAGCTGCGACATGTGCTATATGGAATTACAACTTATGTTTGAAAAATCTATTTAACATTGAACAATGTTTGCAGACTAGCAATTTAAAAGTTAGTACAAAAGTTAATAAATCACATAAATTGATTTTAGTTTTTTAAACGTTTGAAATATCTTTTCAGTATCCGGCAAAGAATGTGAGGAATCTTTCAAAAGTGATGCTAACAGCGTAATTTTACTCTCGTAGATAATTTATTTAATTTAGCTCCAATTATTAAGTAAATAGAAAAGGAAAAACTTACCCTTATTACGATTTTAATTAATTCACCCATTTAATATTAACTGATCTGTGTGTATCCTCAGGTAGTTCATGTATAACGGAATAGATAAGGGAATTATTAGACTTTGATTGGAACGTAGAAGTGAATTCCTCTCTTCGGGGAAATGGTGGATAACCCTGATGACACTGCTCAGGCTTATAATAACATGAGTCTCAAAGGCAGTTTATATTTTTTATTGAGAGATGCAGTAACAGTATATGAAAAAAGCGGGGCGCCTCTGCACGGAGGGGTATTGGGGAGGGGAGACAGTGATAAATAGATGTTAGGAATCTCCTTCTCTTTCATTTATGTCCTTTTAGTGAAGTCTATTGGAATAGCCGAAAGATCTGATTGGAAAATTTCTCGTTAAGGTAATTACAATGATTCATAACTAATAGGTATTTTAATTCACTTTTTGCTGTATAATTTCCTGCGATTTTTTCTACTTATTTCAATAATCTTCTCACCGTTTCTTTTATCTCATTTTTCTCCAATAAGAAAGAAGTAAAATTCAGATTTTATTTAGAAAATTAATCCAATTCAATTGCTCCCTATATATCGAAATGTCATATAAATACTTTAGAATATGCTTATTTCTTTATTACAATTGCATATCTGTATTATATGCTTCGTACACGATATCTTTAGAGAGAAGGTAATTTTTTAACGGAATCTTATTTTAAAAAACCGAATATTTTACGTGTCTTT
The DNA here is from genome assembly GCA_020796165.1 of Pantala flavescens. Taxonomy (NCBI): domain Eukaryota; kingdom Metazoa; phylum Arthropoda; class Insecta; order Odonata; family Libellulidae; genus Pantala; species Pantala flavescens. The sequence goes on from CM036882.1 coordinate 22,015,753, forward strand.
TTTATTCTTTTTAGGGTCTAGGTAAAAAGTGAACCATGTCCAGGCACCCAGATAAGGTGTTGAGGGATGAAAACAGTAGGACGGCGCTAACTTTGTCTCCTGCATTTGCAACGATAGCAGAAGATGGGACAATTGACTACTCGAACGTGACTTGGAAGTTTCCTCAATATTTAGCAACTATTTTTGGTAAGAAGTCTACCTTAAAAAAGGAACTTGATGTTAATATCTAAAGTAATGGTATGAGAGTTAATACTCCAATCAATGGAGAATCATATTTAGTCTCTTGAACTTAATATTTATAAGATAGTAATTGGCCTCTAGTATCATCCAGTTGCAATAATTACATAAAATAATAACAGTTCTAGTGTTTTTATCCGTAAGAACTTCATCCGAATACTTTGGTTTTAAAAAGGATATCCATTCTTGCGCTCATTCATCACGAACCTTCGTATTTGTAATATCGGTAAACTTTTTGAAGCTGAAATACTTTAAATTTTGAGTTGAAAGTAATAGCTCCCAGGAGGAGGAAAAAATATTTTTAAAATAAAAAAGATATTGAAAAGAAGATAGTTAGGAAAACTTGGTTTACATCGATAACCTTTTTCACTCTAATTTGCTACATACTTGCTTATCAAATACCGAAAGATTGAATTTTTATTTTATTTTCAGTTTTTGCTTTGTGTCAATTTAGCATTGATGTTAATAAAAATTTAGGAAAGAGTGGGAACAACTTCAAAATTTTTTAGTTTAATACATTTAAATTATATAAAGATGACATGAATAAATGACTTCTTGTGAGCGTGCATATTTCTAATTATTAAGTAGGAATGGAAAAAAATTAATTTCATAAATAAGTTTCATAGGAAAATGATCTATGCTAAGTCTTTTTAACACTAATAATTTTGCTCGGAACAATTTTTTATCTTACTAATTTTATCGTATCCTCCAATTTATAAGTTAAATTCTTTTCGTCTTGAAATCATCCACTGAAAAGATTTTTCGTATTATTTACGTAAATTTTTCCGGCATCAATAATAATAGAGGATTAATACCCAAGCAGAATAAAACACGTATTTAAACTTCTATATATTCAGATGTTTTATTCAATGAATTTGTACGAGAGAAATTGATAGAGGATCGAAAGATAAGAATCTTAGCCTAACACTAGCTAATATTCTAATAAATACTTAAAAAGGCGAATTGCGACAATTTTATTACGTCAGAGTTGAACAATCAGGATATGCTAAAGGGAAAATACTGACTTAATTAGTTTTACTGAGAAAAATTACCCTGTTATTGAAGCAAACATTTTACGCTTTTTATCCATTTTTTCATGAGATCAGTTGATGTATGAAAACCATTTTTGGCGTTCTATACTTTGGGATGTTACGTTCAATAATTTGTGTACAAGAAAATACATCTATAGCTTGTATGAATCACCATACAAACACATATATAATGCTTCATTGTTCGTTACTTTGTACAATATGAATGAAAAGAATTAAGCGAATGGTAAACTAGAGAATTTGAATTGGTTAAGAAAAGAATTAAAACTATAACTAGGAAATCTACTTCGTAGGCTCATTCCATTGCCACGCAAGAAATACTTACACTTCCCCAATTTTAAAATTGAAGGATAAAATATATAATATTGAAAAACAAAACCTTTTGACGTACTGAAATTCTGAATATTGCCTATTTTGCAGGAAATAAGTTAATAATAAATATAAACATAAATACAACACCTATATTTAACTAGAAATCACTTTGCATAATTACTTTTATCATTATTTCTAAAACGATTACATTTCCATTATAAGCGAATTTACCACAACATATCAAATGAGCTCGTAATTTTGAAATGATAAATAGTTTAATGTTTATTTGTTTAATGGCTTCTTTACTAATGCATTCGATAGACTTAAAAATTATATTTTTGGAAACAATTTATTTTTAAGAAGGTGTTTCGGTAAAAGTTCATCTTGGAGACACGTGGATACGTCAAAATGAAAGTACATCAATAACAATGGCATAAAATACGAAAAGAGTTTAAGAAAAATTTGATTTGAATTGACCTAAAATACTGCCTCTGGAGAGATCCGGAAGACTCGGGTGATCAAGGACTTCGAAACGTGGTTGTCACACATCGTACGATCAGTGACATGCAATATTTGTCGACCTCATCATTCGAAAGGTCATAGCTTTTTATCAATCGCTTTCCGCGAAAGAGAACTTTGATGCGACCTGGGATTGATATGAAAAAGGCTTATGCAAAGTGAAAGAAGAAAGTTAGATACATGACATCGAGATGAAATCCGTAAGTGAAGGATAAAGGTTAAGGAGAAATAAAAAGACTGTGAAAACATTCTTAGCTCCAAGGAGATATACTCTGATACGAAGGTTGAAGTTGGGATCTTACGCATTTACCTAAAGCGATATATCAAGAAGATGCATTTTCATTTACTACATGATTTTATAGAAATTAATCTGAAACCTTCAACCGTCAAAATCATTTTCCAAAGGCAGTTTAAATTTAGCATTTAATTATAAATTTGCATTAAGTTTTTAGATATAATACTTTAAAACTCAAAGAATGTAATTTTTAATAATTGTTTCAACTCGAATAAAATTTCATTTATTAGCTCTTAGGGGAAAGAAACTATCTCGGTGGTATAATTTTAGATTTTAATCAAAATTTTATTAAAATATTATTAAATTAAAGAAAATCTAATTAATAATTTAATATAATATTTAAATTAAAATAAAAGTAAAATTATATTCAATCAATACAATTAAAAGTAAAATTGATGAACCGCCAACTGAATGTTGTTCATAAGATTTTGAATGTAGTATCCTTAAATGAAATATCTACCTTGATAATCAACCTCCGTTTCATTAAGAATTTCATTTCATAGTAATTTATTACATTTATTGGGATATTTGGAAAGTTTCTGCCGATTTTTCTTCGGCTGCATTTCTGCTGTAAAGGCAGATTCCTTGTTATTTCAACATTACATCATTATTTTGAAAAAAAGGGTGTTTTCCTCTGTATTCAAATCATATCAATATCAACCATGGCTTGAATCTTTGCCTTCAGCGCAATGATAGTCATAGAGGACAAGAAAGACCGTATCCGTCACTTAATGCTTCTTTATTTTCGCAAAGCAGAGAATGATGTTCACAAAATGTGTGTATGGGGGCAATGCAGTAAGTGAGCAACCAGTGGTTTGTGAAATTCACGTGAATCTTGAGTGGACGCCCAGTGAGCCACCACCAACCACTTCAAATCCAAAAAGTTATGCACTATCGGTGGTGGAATTAGAAATATGAAGTGTTTTATAACCTTACAAAGAAACAATAAATTCTGAGAAATACTGTAATAAGTTAGATTTAACTAATTATTTAACAGGAAGCGATCAGAGCTGGGAAAACTATAAGCGCTGTTTTCCATCACGATAACGCCAGAATATACACCTCTTTGTCCATACAGAAAAAATTGTTCGACTGTTGTTGATTGAACTATTTTTTCAGCAATGAGCCTAGGACCTTTTACAAACATTGAATTATAAAACTTCCTAAAAGATGGGAACTTTTTATTTAACAAAATGGAAATAAAAAAAAGGAACTTGGTCAATAATATTTTTTATAATCACCTTCATTACCCCTAAAAATCGGCGGAAACTTTCCGAACAACCCAATAATTATATTTAACGCGCGCTATATCTAAATACTAGACATATTCTAAGAAATGTAATTTGAGCGATATTTATAATCCATTTCTGCTTTTTTTCACAGCAACATTAGGAGCAATGGCAGCTGGAACTACTCTCGCTTGGACTTCTCCAGCATTGCCACTTTTAAAATCAAACGCAATGAATGAGACGGGTTTCGGTGGATTGGATCTTACGATTTCTGAGGGATCATGGGTAGGCTCTTTATTGACTCTCGGAGCTTGTTTGGCAGCTCTTCCATCTGGACCTATATCGGATCGTGTTGGAAGGAAGCGCTTCCTTTCTGCCATTTCAATTCCATTTCTGATGTCATGGCTTCTAGTAGCTGTGGTGCCCAACGTTCAGGCCTTATACTGTGCAAGATTTTTGGCCGGACTTGCAACTGGAGCAGTCTCTGTAGTCATTCCCATTTATGTGGGAGAAATATCGGAACACACCATAAGAGGAACTCTCGGATCGTTTTTCCAGCTTATGCTCACCCTCGGAATACTTCTATCCTACGCTGTTGGAGCATTCACTGGTTCTTACGGTATTCTAGCGGTTGCATCCTCTACCACTGCGGCCCTATTCCTCTTAGGTGCTCTTTGGATGCCTGAAACACCGCAATACCTGTTGGCTTGGGGAAGAAGAGAAGAAGCCAGCCGCTCTTTGATGTGGCTGAGGGGTGTGGACAACCCACTTGCAGTAGAGAGAGAGCTTTCTAGAATGGAACACGGTCTTGCGGCTTCTGCCAAAGAAGCTCTCGATCGCGGTGGTAGTGGGGCGATCGGTGTTGTGAGGGAATTGGTCTTCTCTCCAGTGAGTAGGAAAGCCATGCTCGTTACTTTAGGTCTTATGACTTTCCAGCAGCTTTCCGGAGTCAATGCTGTCATATTCTACTCGGAAAGCATATTCCAATCGGCAGTAAATGGGCTCTCCGCCGGTCCAAGTACAGTAATCTTTGGTACAGTTCAGGTAACTGTGACAGCATTGGCTGCTTTGCTCGTTGAAAGGGTTGGTCGTAGGTTTCTTTTATGCCTATCATCATTAGCAGCTTCGATTGCCCTCTGCTCTCTCGCTGTATTTTTCCATCTTCAAGAGAATGCCTTAGCAAGCGGGCACAGTCTGAAAGGTTTAGGTTGGCTTCCTTTAGTTAGTCTTGCTGCATTTATGGTAGCCTATTCTCTCGGACTCGGCCCTCTTCCATGGGCTATGATGGGTGAATTATTTCCTTCTAGCGTCAAAGGAACTGCCAGTGGTATAGCAGTCAGTACGAACTGGTTGCTCGCATTTGTTGTCACGAAAACATTTTCTAGTATGAAGCTAACGATAGGAAGTGATGGAGCCTTCTGGGTATTTTCAGCGATTTGCGCCCTTTCAGTCATGTTTGTCGCATTCTTTGTCCCAGAAACAAGAGGTAAATCTGATCACGAAATTCATGATTCTTTAGATAGTGAATTTGGAGGAGGTAGGCAATGGAGAACAAGGCGAAATGAGCCTATTAAACTCATGAGTTCTAATTGATATACTTAAAAAATCTAAGAACTTACAAACGAACTCTTTAATCCCAATCACTTTTGGGTAGAGATAAAACACTAGTAGAGTATTCTCTACAACTACTTTGAGAAATGAAAGACTGATGAGAGTTGGCCAAAATATTGGTCATAGACCACTTCATTTCATTCGTAAGACTGTGATATATATCATTTGTATCGAACTTCTTGATTAAGATCGAAAAAACTTCTTAGCTGCTGGAAGTGTGTTTACTGGTAAGGTTGACCTAAAATGTGTGTTAAGGTTAAATGCCTAATTTATAATAATTATTAAGAATAGGAAGCGAAAATAATTCCATAGAAATAATTTAGATCAGGAAATTATCCATTTGAGTTCTGCAAACAAAACTTTACAATTAATATACTTTCAGCACCATTACTTTTCAAAGATCTACCTGAAAATGATGTTTAGGCAATAGAGTACAGACCATCTCTACTTAATTAATTAATTATTGCTATATATAAATCATATCTCTGTACATAATAATTTATTTGAATATTTGTGAAAAATTTGGTAAAAAAGGAAGAAATTCTTCATATATACATATTTCATGTACAATTTGCTGAATGTGAAATGGTGTTAATAAAATATCAATCATATGTTTACTGCATGTTTGATTTTATTTATTCAGTTTAAAAGAACCTCATATACTTTCATGAGCTTACTATACTTTAAGTATCAGGAGAATATGATGTAACAACACCTTTACAAAAAATATTTTCACTTTTAAGAGTGTTATTACAGCACAAAAGTACATAATCAAAATAATGATTCCCTAGAAAACTCTTCTATTATGAGGGATAATGAGTGAAAGAATAACTTTCAACATTCACCTTGATAATCAAACTGAGTAGTTACAAGCAAATGAACCAGAAAGAAGCATTTCTATCAAAAGTTAAAATCTAGAATATATATTCAATCAAATGCCAGTCTGAAATTTTAAAATGACAAAAATTGTGTATTTCATTTTAATCTCACCTATAATTAAAATATTAGAATGATATTTTAATCTTGCACATGATTTATCATTTAAATTACAAATAAAACCTGTAATAAATACAACCAGAACCTGTAAAATAGGTCTTTCCTTCTTATTTCTTATCATAAAAGTGGTAGGAGATTATTTTTTTCAAGAAAAAGAATGCTCTCAAGAAGTATTTAGCATAAAAAATCTTGTTTTGTATCTAGTGATAATGACGGATGATACTTTGCTAAACACTAGTAAGCTGATATTTAATTCTATAATGGCATCATTAAATAGAATTTATATGAGTAATAACAGCTTCTCTTCAAAAAAATCACTTAAAAAAACAAATTTAGGTCATAATAATTGAACAGTTATGGACATTATTGCTGTTATCTGAGTAAATAATTTTTACACAAATTCAATGTGAAACAGAGATAAAATACAATAAAATATTTCCTTAAATTAGCTAAGTATTCTATTTTATATCATAAAATACCTTCATTTGAAAAACAATCTAATCCTTGAATGGCGGATTACTATCCATTTTAAAATCTATGTCATTGACTTGCATTTTAACTAAAACTACTATCTTAGTGGAAGATAATAAGTAACCCTTTAATACTTTCATTTACTCTATATATATGAAATAATGTAAACATTTAACATAAAAATAATTATTTTAAGCATAGATGCATGTTCTCCTTTGGTCTAAACTTCACTTAAAATTTCTCTTCAATTTAAAATATAAATTATAGGTGAAAAAGGAATCATTTAATGAGTTAATATTTTTCTATCATGTTATGTGGATTGACTTGATTATATGAAGGGTTTATTACAGAGTTTGGTTGGAGAAGAGTAGATTCTCCTGGTAATCTTTTTGTTGGACAAGGACTAGGCATTGCAGATGCTGTTGCAGTGCCTGATGGAGAACCAAGAAGTTTAGCTCCTCTCTTACGACGTTTAACTATGCGATCATGTACCCTTTTCATTTCTAGAATTCTTTTCATTTCTTCCTTATCTTCCTCCTTAATTAATGAAATAATACTAGTAATAATATTAATATCAAAAGCTAACCAGCAAATTAATTATTTATAGATTATTATATAAATATATTACAATTTTACATGCTTTATATTTTGTTTTCCTGCTTGTTTGATTTAAATTAATTATAAATACTTCATTATGTGACCAAATTATTAAAATATTATTAAAATTTCCAAATCTAAGGAGATTATAAATGTATAAATAAATTTAAAAATATTTTATTCAAAAAAGAAAGCAATATAATGTACTAATTTTATACAACCCTAAAATAGTTTCTTCTGATTTGTATCCATACAATGCATTGACATCAGTACTTAAAAAATCTGTATCCAGCCACTCAAATTATACATATGATCATTTGTATTCTATTATATAATATTTTACTCCTTTTAATATAGAATTTAAGACATATTAAACTTGATAAGTTAACTTTCCACTATCTCCAGTAGTATTCCATTTGGCAATATTTTCAATCGTTGTTATATACTTATATTTTAATAATAATTTAAGATACAGATACTTTCAAATCATTGGTAGGAATGTGATTCAGTGCATCATAGGGAATAAAACTCACACTTTGGTTAAGCCTTAGCACCAGAGCTCTTCTTCCATCAGCCATTGGCTGTGAATAGGCCATCAGTTTTCTTAACCTTTCAGTTGGACTAACACCTCTTTCCACCACAAGAACTATGCGAGCCCACTAAAATAAAGCAAATGGATGTTCAATTTAACTCCTAGCACAAATATTCCATTTATCTGTAATAAACACTCTACTGTTTACTGTGTATGTTATTTTGGTAAAAATCCTTGGATTCGATATCTTACATGATAATTTCATTAAAAGTTTTTTTAATTATCAGGCAAAGGATTGAAGATTTCTTGGTAAAAAGTTTAATGAAATTAAAAAAACCCCAAGGGAAATGAAAAAAGTCTGACATGACTAGGACTCAAATCCATTCCTCCTCAAGTAAGATATTCTAACCAATTTCACTTTTTTTCTGGACATTCAGTCTTACTGTAAATCCTTTATTTATCACCTCTTAATATTCTCTTTTGATTCTTTCTTTATTATGAAGACATCGCATAACTCAGTTAATACACCCATAGTCCTTGAAAATGAACTTTAAAACAAAAAGAAAAGATGTCATTGTTATATGATTCATTCTAGTAAATATTAATCGATTATTCATTTATAACAAATAAAATTCTACAGCATGATTGATAATCTGCATGAAATTTTGTAACTTTGTAAAATGCATATCATTTGAAAGTTTAACATAATGTCATCAAGTTTACTATGTACACAAGCTTTATAAAAACCTTTTACTTATAATCTTAGATGTTCAATGCATGTTGGTGGTTGAATATCAATAGACAGTAAGACGTAATTAATTATCACTTAATAAATTTCTAATTCATAAATATATTTTAAAATGCCAATTTTCTGCAATAATTTTGCAAAAAACTTCAATTTGTTTCTAATTTACTGATGTAAGGCAATACTTTACAGTTTCTCTATATTTTACTCTTCACTATCATTTAAGAATTTTTCATATAAAGTGGTGAAAATAAAATATAAGGATAAATTTTGCATAATTTGTGTATTCCTATCTGAAAAAAAATAAATTCTGGAAATTGATTTTCTAGTGTATCTTAACCAGAAATGAACTGAGAACTGAATTGAAAGGTATCATAAATTAATGAACATTTTGATTTGTAATAGAAATAAACCTTAAAACAATAAGAAGTTTCAAGGAAAGCTGTTGTTAATTTAAATTATCATGCTAAACAAATTTAATATATGTAACTCAGTGAAAACAACTAATTATATCTAGTATGTGATTCAAGTAACTTTATTATAGAAAAGAACTTTAAGACGTTTAATTGAGAATAATTTTCCTCACCTGTCTTTGCCATTCATTTCGGGTTTCAGCAATTTTTTGATATGTATTACCCATCATAGCAATGAGCATGTTGACAAGTAAGATTGCTACAATAGCCATATATACTACAAACAAAAACTGTAAAGATATAAATAATACTGATTAAAAATACTCATATTCTGATGTAACATTTTAGCTCTTAAAGAAATCATTAATCAGTAAGCAATATACTGAAAATATTATATATAATTCATTTCATTAATACATTTAATTGAACTTCATCATTAATAATTTAATGTGTTGAGAGAAAAGAAATTTTATCAGAAAAAGAGAGTATTAAATCTTATATTCATAGTGTCATCTTTCTCTCAATAAAATCAGAATTAAAATATGTTAAAAATTTCAAAACGTTCTGCAAGATAGGATTATTAACCCTTTTACTGCCAGCCCATTACGGGTGGGATCTGCGAAGACTGCCAATGCTATTTTCCGGAATATTCAAGATTTCAGATTCTAAATATTTCAGCTACTCAACTTTATTTAATTCATCTAGATTTTTTCCCAATGCTAAAAAATATTTATAGCTTAGAACCATAGATGGATTTATGGGGGTTTATTTAAATTTTTATAAAGAAAAATAATAACAAAGTAATTATAATATATGTAAAAACCCAAAATGCTCCGTTTTTTTCACTTTGTGATGTATAAAATATTATATACCTGGAATAAAATTGTGTTAGTTTTTGATATTATTTAGTTTTCTCACCCGTGGTAAAGTTTTATAGTGATCAAACTATTTTTGCCGGAGATATAAAATATTTTATCTGACTCTACACTCACGGTCCCATCAACTGGCGCACTTATGCGTACATCTACATATTTACCCTGCGAGCCGCCTTTCGACGTTTGGCAGGGGGTGCATGCACCATGACTCTATTTCCCTAAGCGATTGTTTTCGCGAATAGTCCGCGGAAAAATGAATTTTTATGCCGCTCCGTTCGCGCATCTATTTCTCTGATCTTTCGCGCGTTATCAGATCGGCCTATATAACCAGGTGGACGCATTATACTTTCTACGTCTTCTATGAAGGAGCTCTCCCTAAATTTATCTAATAATTTGATTCTTTGCCTCGACCTTCTCTCTTCTATATAGTAATTCCCACCCGGCGTCCTTTAGCATTTGCGTTACGCTCGCTGTTTTATCATATGAATTTTTTACAAAACGTATCGCCTTACGTTGGACCTTTTCTAACTCCCGAATAAAAATGCGTATGGAAGAATTCACCAAGAAGTCCATTTTTGCATTTTCCACACACAGTTCAGCATCTTTTTCTTTATTTTCTTCCTTTTTTTATCTTACACTACACACACAACAGTTCTTTTCTTTTTCATTTGGCAATTTTATAAGTTTTTTTGAGGTATGTCTCTGAAGATCCGGGTTGCATATTTCGGTTTTGCATATATAAAAAAAGGCGGGCCAAAAAAGAATATTTGCTTATCTAGCTGGAAACTGACACTCTAAAACAAATACTTAGAGCCACTAGAAAACAGTTAAGCACAACTTGCGACAAACACGAAAGATAATACTGTGCAGGATGACGCTGGCCCGAAGTAACGAAAATATCCGGACGAATTTACGAGGAAAGATCACTATAAAATATCAAAATGTATCGCAAGGTAAGGTGAAACCATATAGGTAAGATAAAGTAAGCAGTAGAGATACAGCACATGAGTATAAATGAGACGGAAGCCGTTGAAAAGGTCACAATCACGAAATAAATAATGTCAAATAAGTCGGGCCGATATATCGGCCCTCTGGCAGTTTTCGCACCACCAGCGAGGGCCGATATATCGTCCCGTTGGCAGTAAAAGGGTTAATATAATTGATTTCAGATTAAGGGAAAGTTTGTATTCAAGATACATAATTGGGCTAACAGGTAAGGATGTTATGCAAATAAGGATACTGATTGTATAGTATCTGTTCTTATTCTCTTACTAATGTATGTGTTTTTATGAAGTGCATATTCATATATAATGAAGTGCACTGCCATATTCATCAGCTGACTTTTTTAATTTAATTTCCAAAAGAACCTCAAAAATTCCTTTAAAATTAATCTCCAAAACTAATTAACCAATTTACATTCATCCTTAGAAGTATTAGAGAAGTTTATGGGTTTATATCATAATCAATATTACTTAATCAATTAATGAGAGTGAAAATTACTTTTACCAAACGTGAAATAATTGCTAAAATGTATGGATAATTTCATTTGGATAAGAATTATGAATATATCAAACATACTCATTTAACTCATTTGTGTATTTTGGGAGTTCAGAGGTTCCAGGATCCTTAGTTGCCTTAGCATACAGTCTTTGATGAATTTGGAGTGAGGCTCAAATCTAACATAAATCATATTATCTAAAAACTAAGTGCTTATGAATTCCAAAGTATTAACTATACTTAGAAGATTTTTGAAGTTATTGGTAGTAATAGCAGAAGTAGTGATTATTTCAATTTTCTTATTTGAAATTTCTTATAAATACATATTAATCTACTTATTAGCATTTTAAATCTGTAAGGAGGTATTTAACTCAAACCTTCGCTTCAAATTGATGTTCTGTCTTCTCAAATGCACCATAATAATCCCCAAAATTTGTCAAAGACATGAGAAACATTGCCATAACTGATTCCATTGGACTTTGCATTGGATTAGAACTTGAATCATCTACACCTTCAGGTGTCTTTGGATTATCATAAGACAAGTATATGATGTAATATGCTTGAAAGAAAAGAGTTAGCATGAAAGATATTTTATTTAGTAATTTTGTTCTTCAACTGATAGTATAATCATAATGTTCTTTATATCAAAATTTTCAACTAACCTTGAGAGAATCCCATGACAAATACAAGATATATAGATACAAATCTAAGTAGGTCTCCCATTACCATTCGATAAATCATAACAACAAAAGGCCCAACAGTCTTAAAGCCTCTAAAAGAAATGGGTTTTAAAATGAATCATATGATTTTTTTACATGGGATATTTCCAAACTTATATTGAAAAGTGATTTGTTAAATGAGGAAGCTAAATTGCAATATATTTTAATGAATGTAGCACATTTTAATTCATGATTCATTCAAGTAAAAAAGGACTATTACCTGCAGAAAAACAAAAAATATGGAGCTGTTGTCAACATTATAATTACACTCATCATATCCTCTCCTTCATCAACACAGAAGAAACGTAGAAGTGGCATTATTAGCATCAAGAAACATGAGAAGAGAAACATCACCCTTGAAGGAGCAGTCATCTGAATTATTTCAAACAAGAAATTAAATTGAATGTGGTTATATTTGTCTTATCGAAATTAACAAAAAATTAATAGTATAAAATTAAATGAATATTAAGTATTGTTTGAAGAAAGTTTAATTCTGCATGCAAATCATTTCCATAAAAAGTATTTGACACACCAATTCATGAGAGTCATATAAAAAGTGATAAAATCCCCCACACACAGAAATAAAAGTATTCATTTAAAGTTTTTAAAAAAATATAATCAATCTGCTTTAGAATTTTCAGTACATTTAGAGGTCTTATAATATGTTGTCTTCAGCCAAGGAGGATATTTTAACTCCCTTCTGAGTATAGAAGATATTTCATATAATTTAAATAGGTAAGACAAATATTCTTAGGTAGACTTAATTTAAATCCCAAAATCTCTGATTATTTCTCCATATGTTTCTGGAAAAACATTCTAGACTCTCAGCCATAAAACAAATAATAAAATATATAATAAATAAGTAAATATTTTAATATTCACATCACAGTCTACCAAAAGTTCCCAATAAGGAATTAACAAAGTTGAAATTATTAGCAACAAAGCATATAAATACATGCAAGCAACTCATATTAATCTAGAAAATTATAGCATACTCAACAGAACTGTTAATATTTAAATGAAAAATACTGTCCTTTTTGATAAATTTAACCTTGAAGTAATTTCTTTGCATTAAAATCAAACTATTTGTCTCTTATAACAGAGCTTTGAAAATCTCTGAAAAATACTAATCGCATTAGAATATAAGAAACAACAATACGAATGAAAAACTGCTCTGAAATTTTAAAACTCTTACAGAAGAAAAGAAAAAAGAGAGAAAACTATGATATTGTGTATAAGGAAAAAAAGTGTCTCCGCTGCAAAGGAACATGCTAAAAGAAGGAGGTAAAAAACTATGAAAGATATAGGAATGAGTGAAAAAAAATTTCAAAATAAGTCATAATGATTTTATTAATATTTCAAATTTACAAACAATAACTTTTAAAGATTCCAGAGCAATTAATAAGTATGATTAGGATTAAAACAATGATAAATAACAATAGGATGATAGAGGACTATGACAAGGCATTTTAGATGTTTAGATGTTAGATCAATCTACCTTCAATAAAAAAAGCTATAGTAAAAGCCGCAAAGCAAAAACAAAAAATAAATATTATTCTAAAAAATTCTAATTCAATATAGACATTCAATTTTAATATAAGAATATTGAAAGTGACTATGAAATTGAAGAATTTGTATAAAATTTTCTATTGTGTGTGTGGTGATGTTAAAAATGCTGAAAAAAATTGTGCATAAACTTTTCAGTAATGGAGTTTTAAACCAACATACCAGATTTTCAATAAACATACTTAGTCCTAGGAAATGAGCCTCTCTCAGGGCTTCAAGAATATAATAGATTGCACCAACTTCCATAGTTGCCTCTGCAACTAATCGCACTTTAGATTTCAATGAATTAACTTTTAAGAGTCTACATTCACCGATCTCATCAGCACCCCACCAATCATTGTCATCATCCTCTTCATCTTTAAGATCTTTCTTTACTTTTGAAGTGGAATTTAGAGTAACTGAACTTTCTGTTGTCATGAAATCATCATCTGACATTTCAGCTGTAGAAGTTAATTCACCATTCATTTCCATTGCAAGCATTGGCTCATCAATCGTGTAATTTCCACCTTTTGAAAACAACACCATTGAACTTCTATTTGCAACATGAGTTATATACTCCAACATTTCTTCAACTGTTGAATTTTCATTTGCAGGAATAAGTTGGAGAAAAATTTCAATTTCTCTTTTGCTGTTTGTGTGGTTATTTTCTTTTTCAAAAGTAAGATCATCAAGTTTTGTCAAAATATCATGTGATGTAGTTATATTTACTTTTTTCCTAGAATCTCTTTCATCCTTTGCCTGCTGATGTGCATTCACTGAAGTATTGTAAGTTTCATTCATTTTTTTATACACACTAACAATATTGTGTAGAAATTTCAATGGAATGACATTTTCTACATTGCTCTTAGAGATAATTTGATCATTTTCTAAAGTCATATTAGAATCATAACTACTTGCTGTAAAAGGCGATTTAAATCCATGAAAAATATTTCTAATAGACTTTCCTTGCTCATCATGCTTTTGTTTGTTCTGAAAATCATGTCTAACTTTTATTCTTATTATAGTATTTCTTTTTTTCCTAATCAAACTAATGTTTTTAATAGACCATATATAATCAACCTCTAATTCTTCCAAAATTTTTCCACCTTCTTTTCCTTTAAATTGATGAGACGTTATTCCTGGGATATTGCTCTCTTTATAAATGGAAACTGATGCATTGTCAGCAAGAGTATTTGAAAAATTGCTAATTTTTTTGTCGAATTCCTGTAATAAGCCTTTCACTGATTCAAAGACTGCAGAATTTTTCTCATGCTTTGAGAGGTTATTAGATAGAGATGGTGATAAAGTTGTTGTTGTGGGAGGAAAATTATTCATTTGCATTATTGTTATAGGAATATCTGTTTTAGATACAGCTGTTGGTTTGGGTTCTGGAATTGCTGGACCAGGACGATTTGTAAAGCACACAAGTGATATTAAAAAGTAAAGTAAAAAAAGAAAAAACTTCTGGTAAAACCTGAAAAAAATATTTAGAATTAATGATAATAATACTCAATTTCTTTATAAAATCCCAGTAATGTAAATTTAGAATTTTTCATATATGAATATTTCTATAAATTAAGATAGCTATTATAAATATTTACCCCTAAATTCTTATGATCTATTAACTTGTTTACTTTTTACTAATAGACTATTTATTTAATAAGCAATTTATTCATTAACTCTTTCTTTGGACATAAAGTACAATATTATGTTCATAGCCTGAAATATGCATTACTATATGCAAACAAATAACAACAACAGTTATTAATAAAAAAAATTTCATAAAAATTACCTAGATTTTACAAAAGCATTCCATTTTGCATTTAACAAGTCAACAAGAACCCCATCCATTAGTTCCAAATGCTCATCTTTATCCTACAAATCAAAATAATATGCTTTTATCTGCAAAGGTAATTCTAATAAAATTATCATTTAATTAAATAATTTAAAATTCAAGCATATATTCAAATATAAATGCTCAAGTTAATTCAGACAAAATCTGAAGTTCATAGAAAAAATATTTTTTTATTTACCCCAAAGACAACCAAATTCAAGGCAGAATTTTTATTTATTCTCCCAGTTTCTATGTCTATTGTATCAATTTGTGAAAGAGGGTATGCAGCACATGTGATACTTCCTGAAAAGATGTATATTTATATTTGAAAAAGTTATAAATTCAAGAATAGCAATATGTGTATAACAATTATGTATGATAATTGAATCTACTCACCTATTTGCCAATAAATTTCTCTTTCTATATTTAAAATATGGAAAAACATCTCAATCCTAGCCAATTTTGCTGCCAAAGTGAGTGGTGTCAAATTTAGAACATTTCTTACGCCAAGTGATGCTCCAATTTCATATGCAGTATCAAACATATTCTGTTTTAAAAGAGAATTTGAATTCTATAACAGTAGACAATTATGCATATTGTGAATAATATATTACCAGTTAGGTAAATATAAAAATTACTAAGAAATTTGTAATATTAAAAATTATATAAATAGTTAGCATTTTAGTAGCAAAAGATAAAGTAGTACAACAGCATGATTCATGATATCAGACTACAGAAATTATTTAACATTAAAAGGTATAATATATTTCAGTCCAGATCTTATCTCTAACAGTTTGATAATAAAATGAGAGACATTTATTACAGACATAGTCAATTAAATTACTTCACAGAAGGGTCTATAAGAATTTTTTATGAATAGATGCATTCATCAGGATATTTTAACTTACATTTTCAGCAAAAATAATTTAATGGGTCCCATTGTTATCTAGCTGCATAATCATTATAACAGGAGGTATCTTAGAAAATACATATAGTATTATTTTATTTTGATTTATTTAAAATGATCATCATTATATTTGGACATTAGTTTTTAAAATAATCAAAGTCTATTTTTCTGTTGGTAAGCTGAAACTTACTATTTTTTCATAGATGACCAACATGTGCAAAGCAGTATTCCCATTTGTGTCTTGAGCATCAGGATTGGCCCCTCTAGCAAGAATAAGACGATAACACTCTTCTTGTCCAAGGCAGGCACAAAAACTTAAAGGATATTCACCCCAATAGACATATCTAAAAAAATAATTTTAATCATTAAAATATTAAAATAACATAATTTGAGATTATTATAAAATAGATTAAGGATTGAGTTTAAACATCCTATTTCCTATTATCTGTTATTAAATATTTACAATTGAACCGTTAGTTAGATACTATGATAATATATATAAGGACAAAATTAAAATATTATTATATAATAATATTATACATTGCTGGGGCCAGAACTTGAAGAGCAAAAATGTTACAGCTTTTCTCCTTGTATACAATCAGAGGTACATTCAATTATTCCTTTTAAACATTCAAAAATACTAAAAGATAAATCATAATAAGACAAAATTCATTTACATAAATAGGGCTATGATTATATAGATACTTCACAACAATGATAAATGAGGCTACTCTGTTATAACTTTTCATTTTTTTAAATATCATGATATAACATGATAATAGAATACTTTTCAGCTAATTATCTAAGACAAAAGTTTAAATTTTCCATTCATAAATGAAATCCATCGGCAGATTATAAAATAAATACTACACTGAACCAAGTAAGACTGAAAATTACCCATCATAATTGGTATCTGTTGAAAGGCTAACCCATTCATGTTCAACCGAGTCTGTTCTTGAAGATTTTTGATCCTCTGGGGTCATAAAATTCCCACAACATCGTTCTTGAAAATCAGCACCACAATTCAGCAAGTATTTTACCATAGCTGGGTCTTCATTTACAATTGCTAAATGCAGAACATTTTCTCCTTTGAAATAAAAAATATTTAAGAACACAGATTTGGAAATATAGAAGAATATGAGTCATAATTTCAAATATAAGTTTATAATCCATTAAATATGAATTTCAATGGTAAACATAGTAATAATATTTTGGAATGAGGAATAATGAGTATTCTTTATTTACATCTATAAAATATGTTAGAATATTTTCATTTTTATGAAACATAATAAATATATACCATAGTACTCATCTGACATATAAATATCATTTATCAATTTTGGATAAAAACGTAGTAGTCTTTTGGCAAGATCTGCATGAAGAGCTGTAGCATTAAGTAGACAAAGGTGTAATATTGTTTCTCCAACAGCACCTCTTTCATTTAAGTCCCAACAAACATCTCGACATTTGCTTGGATCTAAAGAACAAACATGTATCAAGATTTGTGAATTACAACTGTTCCATATATTGATTATATATGAATTATATACAATTAGTTTTTCTATTATAATTATACATGACAGACTATTAACTTCTAAACAAAAGTGTATAATAAAAAATCACAATATAAGAGGTAAAATATCTGTAAGTAAAAGTAACTGTTAAATAAATAGCAAGGAAAATTTTCCTTCACCTAAATCTTTTTCAATTGGAATTTTGTTGATATCAAAATCATTTGGATCTTCCATTGCCCTTAGCTGAGGTAACTGTAATACAAATGGAATACATATTTCTTATTTCACATATTGGCTAATAGAAAGAACTAATTTAAAGAAAAAATGCGATAACTAAACAAATTTGTAAGCTATGAAATGATTTTATGAGCAAAATTTGAAAATTTATAACTTTTAAATTCTATGTATTTTCCTCTTAATAAATAATATTTTAGAATGTTTGCTCATTTTAATGTCAAAACTATTTCTGATAATTTTTTATTAAATTTTGTTTGATATATTTATTATTAAAATCACAATTTATTCAACTCATAAGTTAAGTACCAGTTTATGTCTAGGTCTTTCTTTGTTTCTCAATAAAACAAGTTGACTTATTGGTATTAGTCTTCCTTTCCCTTTGTTGTACAGAAATGGTTCTACTTTAGTTTTAATAGCATGATCTAATTCCGCATATTGTTTTGTTTTAGCTGCTCGTTTCATAAGTTCCACCAGAAGGCCACCACCTAACATTTATATTTATAAGAAAAAATTATGATCAGATATAATAATAAATTAACGCTTCAAATTTATGGTAATGATTAACTTGTATTTTAATCATTTACCTCCATATAATACCCTCAATCATTTTCTGAATAATAGAACCGTACAAGCATTAGTTTTTTTAAACATGTTACAAACTGTAAATTCTCCACTCATTTGATATCTGATGCTTATTTTTAATGTGGAATAAATAAGGAATACCAACACATTTTAATGAGTTGTTAGTGAATAACTTAGTGATTCCTTTACTCATCCTGTATCAATTTAATTTATGTAAACAGAGCATTCCAATATCTGATGTCTATATCCATTGTCCCAAATATGCATCCATAATTCAATTATTATACAATTAACATTCCTTCAAACTGAACTCACAAATAAGCAAAGGAATTTCAATTATATTTATTCAAGAACTGAAATAACTTGCCTGAAAAATGATATCTGCACAACAGTGATTTAAAGTTTATTTTATGAGAGATTAAAATCATACTCACTTTTCTTGTTGAAACGTATGACCATTTACAAATTCAGATAGAACACATGTTCACACATTATTTAAACTAGTTGTTAAACAAAAATAAATTATTATACTTCTTATCTCATTAGAAAATATTAAGATATTTGCCATGCTTTTTGGAAGATTTTTAGAAAATATAACATCAATATAGTAAAAATATCAAAATAGAATATAAACTAAGTTTAAATTATTGCTTTAAAGCTGATGGTGCATTTTGAAAAAGAGTGAATGGATTACAATCGACAATTACAATTAAAAGTAGTATTCCATAAAACTAGACTCAAGATAAGCTTATTTTGACTGTAGAATATATATACCATGATAATGCTTGTCGAATAAAACTAATAATACACTATTATATTTATAGATAAAATGTCATTTTATCCTTATTCATCAAATGTAGAGGAATGATTGATAATGATGAGAACTGAGAGATCGAATCTTTTACACTTATCAAAAGTTTTTGCCAATACAAGCTAAAAATGGATACTCTTAAAAAAATTCACGCTTACGAACAGAAATATAATATACTACAGCGCACATATGAACGTTAATCTGTTAGATACCCAGAGTATTATATATTCATCTAATATTATAATCCTTCAAAATACATGAGATTTTTAAAAAGAATCTGGTTTCTAGATTCTTCAATGGATTGGAATCTATTTTATATGTAATATATTTTTCTTGTTACATTATGATTCGATTGCGACCCTCGAAAAAATGATTAAAAATAACAAAATTTTACTCATGGAACTGAAATTCAAAGTGGTCCACTAAAATGAATGAACATTAAATAAATTGTCATTTAACTCTTTGTTATCAATAGATTTCCGACGAATCGTTTTGCTTATAAAAGCTAGAAAGGCCTCGTTCTTCCGTGTCAGTTTGTTAATTTTGCGTTTGAACTACATACATACGCAATAGATAGTTGAGAACGCAACTGTGTTCAAATGTTATAAAGAATAGTTCTTGAACTAATTGAAGAAATATTATTATTTACCTTTTAGGTCCACTAGTTTGTAGATAGCTTGAGTCGATGCACCTGCTTGTTTTTTTACTCCGCTGGTAACATTACTCTCAGTATTTCCCATGGCTTAATAGAACTAAAAAGGAATATTACTCGGTTGATATTTTCGTTTCTAACATGGTAGGGAATTGTACTTCTACTGATTTCATTAACAAGAAATTAATCTTCATTTTGTAAATCGAACTATAGCGAAAGATACGTTAGTGCTGAGTGTGTTTGATTCTTCAGCGCTTGCATTCGATCAATCTCAAAATCATGCTTGCGGGAGACAGGCACGGACTGTCTCCTTGCAGCACGCAAGTCGACTGAGGATTTCCAGAAGCATTTCTTCCAACTTGAGAGTTCATCGTTGAAGAAAAAACGATGTGAGCCAATAAAGCGCAATTAAATTTTATGCCAAAATTTGAAGTTCACTAAAATAATTAAAAAAATTCAATTCAGTAAAATGTTAATGGCAACAAAACTACTTATGTTTTATAATATTCATTTAAGATGAATTGCACCTTTTTCTAGCATACATTCTTAATTATAATGGGAAACGATGATAATGATTATAGAAAAATTAAAAATTATTTGGAATATAGGTGCGGTTTAAGGATCATGAAATTCATACCGAGTCGATTTTGTGAGAGAATACCTTGAAGTGATATTTTTCAGTTCTACATTGAAAACATGAACTTTGAAAGATGAAACATTGAACGCAACGAATTAACATTGAAAATCGAGGTTTTAGAAATAACCATTATTGTACTTGAAAAAAAAATCCATTTCCCGATTATGTTTTATTGATTTTTAGGTGATCAACCCTACATAGTTTGTGCACTCATTATTTGTTTTTAATTTACATCCATAAGCCGAACTGATTATATAAATAGTCAAAATTGAAATAATACTCTATAGAACTTCTCAATAGTTAAAATATAATATTGCGTCAATGAAATGTGAAAAAAATTGAGGAGGCAAATTGCAACCTAAAATTGACATCTATTTCTCAGAAAACAGCGTGATAAATGATCAAGGAAATGCAGCTTCCGGAAGTCTCTGCTTAGGTTGGACATCAATACTGATGACTACTCATTTTCCAACGACCTTCGATCGAGTTTTGTCAAATAACTATTGTAAACAGGACCCTTAACCCCCTTTTTACCCGTTTTGTACATCGGAGTGTCTCATGCATTATCATGTCCTCACAATCGCTACTAAAACTTTCGCCCAAGTCTAAATTTCCCAAATATTCACAAAAATTGAATCTTAAAATGTATTTAATCCGGTAGTTAAGTAAAATGCCTTCTACTCGCGATTTTCGATATAAATCACAAAGATTTTTCAAAAATTATTCATAATCAACTCATTTTCACTGGATTACAATTAAAGTGAATTTGAATATAATCCTACCTTATCTAACAATAAAAATAAAGCAATTTATATATTCTCTTACGAAACTATTACGATATTCGATCATGTGCCTCTAAATTCAAATTTTACTTATAATCGTGATAATTTATGTATAGAAAACATAACTTTCGTCATGCGTCCTGTTTTGTGATGCACATCTTCAATAGAAGCTGTACCAGATTCAATCTTTAGGGATACTAAACAACTGATACAATCAAAATTCATTCATTCATGCAAATTTCTTTGAGGCTTAGCAAATTAACTCACTTCACTGGCGCTTCTATTCTTTCTCGGGTCTATAATCCGTAGTTAAATCATCAGAATTTCGACTTCCAAAAGATTTCACTTTACAGACATGCTATAAGTACTCGTATATCATGTTGAGAGTTTAACGTGTGTAAAGTTCCGTCCAATAAATTCAGATTGCCGGTTACTGTTTAATATCGTTAAGAATTGAAAGATAATGGCTTATAGCAAACATTTAAATTCTGATACATGCGATGTAAGGAAAGAGGTTATATTTTTTTCAAATATGAAACGTCTTCCTCTTCTCCAGATATTGTGTTTAGAGTAGGATTTAGGAGCACGGAATATTACGCTAAGTATCTTTACTTGTATTAATCTATTTGGATCTCGTTTGAACTGCTCAGGTGAAATAGAGAGAAATATATTCGTCATCATGAAGAAAGAAATAACTGATGACGAAGGCCTTCCCTAACCAACTATGTATGGCAAAGGATATAAACAGAGTTTTAGTTCAATGACCTCGAAGATAAGAATTTGGTTTCGGTTGCATCATTGCTTATCTTGGGTCATAAGATGTGGTTATCGAGCTTTGTAAGATTACTTCATTAAAGCTGTTAACTTTTGATTTCCCCATAAGCATCATAGTAACGTAATTCTATAAGGTGTAACTTTTAGAGTGAATAGATATATAAATAATTAATCGTATGAGTGATCGGATTCTGAAGATGAACCGGAAATTCGTAAAAGGAATGACTATAGCAGAAGAGAATGCGCTTTTAATATAATTATTTTACTTCTTTATCATTGAACATTCTTTAAACAGTTTTCTGATTTTTTCCAGAATATGATACATGAAAAGGAATTTTCCATTCCTATATCTATAGGAAATTCCTATATCATTCCTATATCCTAGCTAATCATAGAGTTGAAGAATTAGAAATATTAGATATATTAATAAATTAACTATGAAAAATTCAATTGTCCAAGACTAAGACATGTAAGAGTGAGAGTTATAGAATATATTCGCAGAATAAAAAATTCAGTACCTCGCTTTCATCATAAAAAGGAATGAAATTTGGCTTTTCTTTCATCTTTATTATGAAAAAAAGTTTTAAAGTCAACTCTTGGGATATTATTATCAAAGAAATTCACGAGGTAGGATTAAAAACATTTTCCTGGAAAAATTTTACACATTTTCAAGATTTTACATTCTTCTTTGGAGAGAGTTTGTTTGAAGAGAGTTTTTTTTCAATAAGGTCCGATTAATACAATCAATCATTTTATTATGCGATCAAATTATTTTCCAAGTCGTATTGCAAACAAAATTCTTTGCTTTATTTCCATTTATTTCATCTATTTAAACGTGGTTCTGCTGTAAATAATAGTTTAAGAGCAGGTACACGTTTAATGCGTGAAAAATGCATAAGATATTAACATTGGAATCGACTAGTATGCTGTACCGTTTTTTAAGCAATTGTAAGTGATGATATGATTACGAGACGATAATCTTGACCCTACACCTGAATATTAGAAGATGATGATGTCCTGCGCCATTAAAATCAAAGACGACAACAATTATATTTCTTTATTACTTCTACACCGATAACGCAAGGGAGGTGCGAGTTCGCTATAGAAATGCAACTCGGCCGGCGTACGCATTTCGTGTGCAAAAAATTGTTTCTCTGTAACTTTTCTTTCTTTATAATTTGTTTCACTAATAAAATATTTTTTCAAAACTTCAAAAATTGGGGGGTGGCTTATACAAAGGGGTGCTTATTCATTGGGAAATACGGTACATAAGATATTTCGGCTATCATGGTTAAAGTCACTCTTACAGCTCAAAGTTAAACTCGAAGCTGTGAGAGTTATCCTCATGTATTCCTCATGTTAAGAGGAATATGCAATGAAAAGGCTCTTTTCCATCGGTCACGTTCCTTCTTTCTTAGCATCAACCCAGGATGCCCGATTTAAGAGGCAACTTTCAAGTCTCGTTAAATGCACCTGTGCTGTTTATTATTTCAAAGGCACGTATTTGGTGTCTGAGTTAACCTTTCTTTGGAAATATGATGTAGAGTTTCACATCAGAAAGGAATCCTAACGTCTTCCAAACTCACTTTGCCAATTCAGTAGAGAGAATATATAGAATTAAAAGTTTAGAATATTAAAATGAGCAAGTATTTTAAAGTCCGAGGAGTGATTTTTGTTTTATTAAAAGAGATTTTTTGATGAGAAACAAGAAATGAATCTGATATCTTTGTAAAATGTAGTGACGCAGAAGGTCAGCGATGAAGAGATTTGAACCCTTAGAGGAAGACAAAATTAAAGGAATAGAGAATACCTATTATGACAATTGGGAGAAAGCACTGAGAATACCCAAGAGTCAGTCAGGAATATGAAATGAAGCCAGCAGGAACTCCGCCAAGCGTAATAATACAATGTGTAACACGAGATATCCTCCGTGCAACAGTTGTTGTACAGATTAAAATGCCCAAGAAAAGTGACAAATACTAGTAATTTTAAAAAATTACGGATTATAATACAAATTTTACAGAAGCCCAAAGTCTCACGTTCTGTTTCTTTTAATGATATCATGGTATTAATTCAGATAAGAAGCGAAGTAAAGTTTGGAAGAAAGAAATAATTAAAGTTTACGTTCAAAGGTGATTTGGCGGGAAGTAGATAAGATGCGTGCACTGAGGTTAGTGCCCGAACTCCATTCCTTATCTTTGCGTCATGAGCTCAGAAATTTTTGATACGTACTTTTACCTTGAAGAAATAATTAGACTGGAATTCCTCATATAACATTTGGTTCCATTACGCATCTTAATGATCGCGATTCACGCACTTCATAATCGCAAACAATTATGGAATGGATTCCTATGGAAATATAATTTTCATTTATATTATATACAAAACCAGTTAAATCAATTATATTTATCAATTAAAAAATCCGTTTTATATACAGAAAATCGTCGAGAACATCTGTTCGTGTTTGACTGAAAAGTATGTTCTGGAAGAGTAGTCTGGAGAATGCTAGTCCTTTAAGAAACTTTCTCCTGAATTTTCGACCTAAATTCCCTTCAAATTCAATCTCTCCAATCAAAAATGTGAATTCATTGCTGGATTGCATACTGAGAAAAACATAGTGGTCACGCTTAACTGTGTAAAATAACCAGCCTTTAACAGATTATTTCAATATTGAATTAATGAAATATTTGTGCATGTTTCTGCTAAATTTCCATTTTTATTAAATTAGAATATTCAAATTTAAACTCCTAAGTAAAGGAAATTCATTACGAATATTTTTTCCGATTTCTTTATCAAAGTCTAATTCGCAAAGATATTATTGCATAGGTATTGTAGGTTTGTATTTGTTGGTCTCTATATCTGATGAAAAAACAACATATCATCCTGGATTTAATTGCACAAACTTTTTCTAATTGAATTGCTTAATAAAATTGTTAGTAGACTCTCCATAATCTTTGTTGCAACTTCAAAGTTACGGAATGGAGCACAAAAGAGCTCTGTTTTTTCAGGTTACGTTTCTATCTCCTTAAAGATTCCATCTTAATACTATCACTCATCCAAATCCCCATAAACTAAATCCTACAAGATATTATTTGGTAACAATTACAAATTTTTCACAGCTAGGTTACAAACACCGTCTATATCTATGAACATAAAACTTCTCGAACATAGCATTCGAGAACTCGCGCCGAATGTTTCTAGCCCACAACGTGACTTAGTTTTCGACTTCTCTGCTATGGGAAGCAAGCTGCAGCGCTGACGATACTGATCAAGCTCTCATATCACCCCACCACCGAATGATTTATATGCCTCAGTCGCACTCGCGTACTCGTCAAGTCATTGAGACCGCGTACAAGTGTCACAGGACGCTCGACTGCCATCTAAAATAGCAGTGTTCGCGAATAGGAACCGAGGTAAATAATCTTTTACTTTACATTCAAAATTCTGAAAACATTAAGTATCATTTAAAAGAATCGGTTAACGTATTAATTTATTTACCTTTACCTTCTTCTGAGCCTAAACGTCCTTTAAGTATGATTCAAATCAACAGAATTTCTACAGTGCGCTAATAATACGTTTTCATACGTATTATTATCGTTACGTATTTTCCTGAACTACCGGACTTGAGAAATCCTAAAAATAGTTAAGAAGTATTTATCAAACGTTTTTCCACGGTATTTAGAATCCAGTAAATTAATATAGAAAATATTTGCTTCAACATACATCGTTTCATTTAGTCAATTCAGACGTCAATTAATGTTTTCCTAGCCTTCGTTGCATCCATAGTACCCTTCTTCCACCGCTTAAACTTAGCTTTCGGGAAGTCGAGTTTGGCTTTTAAAATATTTTATTTCTTAAAGATAATATTCAAATAGAATTTCAAAGATTTTAAAAATCATATAAAACGTTAAATCCGAGGTATATAAAATCTTATCGTTAGTCTTTTCCAAAAAATATTAAAACGGGTTCCCTAAAACTGTTGCTATGAAAGTGATATCTGGTGAGAAGAATGGCGAGAGCTTTACCTTTAAAATTTCTATTTATAAAGAGAAAGGCATGTTAATGAAAAAGAGCGCTTTCGCCTGGTCATTTCCCTTAAGCCTCGTAAAATTATACTCGGTATCCACCCTACGGACGCAACTCACATGACCAGTTATCTGATTCCATTTATCGAGTATTTAATATTTTTCCATTAAATAGCTGATATAATCAGAAAAAAAATCAAGTTTTACGTCAGTCAAAACTACGTAACTTGCTCTACTGACGTTGGCAAGCGTCACCATAAGGTATCAAAGGGGGAGCGATTAATATTGCTATTTAAATCAAAGAATCATGATATTCTGGGATACAATGCATAATAATGTGATCTCTTTTAATCAATATTTTTTTCATATTTCTTGTGTTCGAGAAACGTTAATAACTCGGTGAACTTTTATTTCATATGATCCCCTACTCAAACGGGGAACTCTGTATTTGGCAATCTGATGCTCAGCTGTTCCGGCTAGTAAGTGAAAGTCCTTCAGTCGACTTTGAAAATGGCATCGAGGTTCTCTGTTGTGGAAGCGGGACCTCCAATTGAGGTCTTTGCCTTAACAAAATCCTTCACTGACGATCCATTTCCAAACAAAGTTAACCTTGGTGTTGGGGGTGAGTATTAAATGTACGGATACGCATAAGTAAATTGCTTATGACACCTCTTGAAAATCTTTACTTGTGAAGCATCTCCGTTATTTAATATGTCTAATTAATCGCGTAACTGTTAGCTTATAAGATAAAACGCTTTATAAATTACAATTTTTACTCGTGTATTTAAATTCTTATAATATTTATATCCATAATGTTATTCACGAAATGTTCGCCTGCTAAGTTTTCTCTCTGAAAAATCTTATTTCGGAATTTTTTCCACAGCCTACAGGACCGACGATTGTGTACCTTGGGTTTTACCAGTTGTGAGAAAGACTGAGCAACAAATTGCAAACGATTTAACTTTAAATCATGAATATTTACCTGTTCTTGGTCTGGAGTCTTTTACCACCGCAGCCACCAAATTATTACTTGGGCAAGATGCGAAATCTATCGCCGAAGGAAGGGTACGTTGCGAACAATTTTTCAACCTTCATTAATTACGAAATATATCTATGAAATTACATGGATTATTTCCTTTTTAATATTTAGGCTACTGGAGTACAAACTTTGAGCGGAACGGGTGCTTTACGGGTTGGTGCCGAGTTCCTCGCCCGTTTGCTGAAATACAAAACATTCTACTACTCCACTCCCACTTGGGGTACTGTATTAAATTATTTCTTTTGATTATTTACAATTTTAAGAATGCTTGAGAATGGGTTTTATGACGTAAAATTCTCAGTGAATATTCTCATTTGATAGCATATGGTTGATTTTAAAGTAAATTTTTAATGACTCCTACAGCTAATGAAATTTTCTTTTAATAGAAAACCATCGACTAGTCTTCATGAATGCTGGATTCACTGAACCCAGGGAATATCGATATTGGAATGCCGCAGAACGTTGTATAGATTTTGATTCTTATATTGCTGACCTCAAGAGTGCTCCAGAGAACTCTGTTATAATTTTGCAAGCATGTGCCCACAACCCCACAGGAAGTGATCCTACTCCAGAACAGTGGGAGAAAATTGCAGATGTTATGGAGGTTGGTGCATTTAATTTTATACTCTACTATGATTTCAAGTGAAAAATAAAGAAAATGTTACATCATTTGCATTGTAATTTTTGTTTGCCATCATGTTATTACTGTTTATTGAGTTGTTTTATTTTATTTTCTCACTACTAGTTTTATTGATTCTTTCACCGAATGATTTATGTCTATTTTTATAATGTTTATTTTTTCTTCAAGGAAAGAAAACTATTCCCATTCTTTGATTCTGCATACCAGGGCTTTGCTTCTGGTGATGTTGAAAAAGATGCATTTGCTGTCAGATACTTTGAAAAGAGAGGTTTTGAGTTCGTCTGTGCTCAGTCATTTGCTAAAAACTTTGGACTATACAGTGAGTAAAAAAATATGCAGACATCGGTGTATTATACCAATCAATTATGAATCCATATACTGATGGTTGTTCTTTGGTACACTGTTTCTTTCCCTCAATTACATGTTTGGGGGGGTATTTGCATCTGCTACCTTACATAAATATCATGATATAGTAAGTTTTGTGTTTTCAACTGAAATCCTGTTAACAATTTTAGGTTGTTTTTTCAATTTCTCCTTCTGCTTTTATTAATTATTTTAATTAGCTAGCTATTATGCAGGACAGTATTCCTTTAAGAAGTAGAAATAAATGACTTTTTATTACTATGGCATTCCACGAAGTCACGCCTTCTCACATTGATTTCACTTTTTATGTTCTTTGTCTCTAAGGAAGCAGTCTTTTTTTTAAATTCACCATAGCAAAAATTTCATTTGTCGACAGAAAAAGATGGAATTGAAGAAAAAAGAAAATAATCATTATCATCTATTATTTCACAGAGACAAGAATACACTGAATAAAGAATGTCTTATACTTTCAGATGAACGAGTTGGAAATTTGACAATGGTTTTCAATGATAAGGAGGTAGTTGCTAAGGTCAAAAGTCAAGTGACATTAGTAATTCGAGGAATGTATTCAAATCCTCCCAATCATGGAGCCCGTGTGGTTTCAACAATTCTTAACAACCCATCTTTATATGAGGAATGGTAATTATTAAAAATTATACTGATTCACATTTTGAAAATTTAATAAAAATTATTTATGATAATTTAAATAATTCTTTTATTAGAAGAGAGGAAATATATTCCAATACTGTTCAAATTAAAAAAAAATATTTCTAAAATGATTATTTTTTTCAGGAAGGGTTGTATTAAAACAATGGCTGACAGAATAATGAGTATGAGAAAGGGATTAAGGGAAAGGTTAGAAGCCAAAGGGACACCTGGAACCTGGGAGCACATTACTAAACAAATTGGAATGTTTTCTTACACTGGTTTAAATCGTAAGTGCTAATAAAATGATAAAGAAATCTGTACATAGCTATTCTAGTATTTCTCACCCAATAGCTAAAATGATTGTTTTCACTCAGAATTAGCAGTATCCTTGAGATGAAATATGCATCTATTTGTAAATTACTTTTTAATGCTCTACAAATCCCTCTTAAGCCTTTTTATCAAAACACTTTAAGTCTTTTTATAAATTTGAACTCTTCTTTTTTGAAGATTTTTTTCTTTCTAAATCATTATTACATTTGGCACTATTGGATTATCAAATTTCTCAAATGGAGCCAGTATTGTAATTTTTCTATTTACATGATCCAATACTAATATTCTATACATAAATGAAAACAGAGAGTATATTATGATTTAAAGTCAAAATAATAAAGGACTTAAAATGTCTATAAGTTCAAGTGTATAGTCAAATAAACATATTTGAATCTCTCTATTAGTTCAAATAGCAATTACATCTTCATTAGTGATGCAACATTTGCATATATGAACCTGAATAATTCCTCTTTAAATTATAATTTTGATTTTTTTCCTTTTCTTACTATAGCTCGTCAAGTGGAGCATATGATCAAAGAACATCACATATATCTGCTGAAAAGTGGAAGAATAAACATGTGTGGCCTTACCACTAAGAACATAGACTATGTTGCAAATGCTATTCACGATTCCATCACAAAATTGCCAGAGTAAACATTTGATACTCTTTGGTGCAAGTAGTAGCTTCAGGGATGAGAGAATGAATTGTGCTTAAAATTAACAGTATTTTCTACTTTGCAAGGTTGCTTGAGATGATCATTCACACTGCCATTATGATGGAAGTTAATAATTCTCACTTTGCAATTTTTCAGAGTTTGGCAATTCATTTCTAAGCAAGCATTTGGCCAGTCTTGTATTAATATTTTTCACAGGGAATTTTCCAGATATTTTTCAAGAAACTTTAATACCTATATTACACTCAACAACCACTACCTAGTATTGTTTTTACATGTATCAAGCCAGTTGAGGGTCATTTGCTACTTAATCAACGTGATTGATGCAGCTGTCATTGTACAAAAATTAGAATCACTGATTGTTATTGTACAGCCCTATTTTTATTATGTATATAATAAAATGATGAATTTGAGATCATTTTAATGAATGTATGCTATTATTTTGTTTGAATTATGATATTGTAACTATTTGTAGAAAGACTGTATTGTATAAATGAATTTTATACAAGTCTAACATGCCTGTAAAAGTCGATCAAATCGTGCATAATGATGTTAAGAATGTTAAATTTATAAATGTGTAGCATTTATGGTGCAATCTTGTTGATCACAATTATAGTTGAAAATAAATAGTTGAAGAGATTTATTTCTATTTTACATAGTCCTTATTCCCTGTTATGTACATTCTCATTAATTAAAATTTATTTTTAAAAAATTATTCTAAGTTTCCCATCTTGATTCCTTCTGTCTCAAGACTTGCTCGCCATTTTCCCCAACCGCCGTATAGTACCCTAAATTTTCGTATTTGGTCCTCATATATGCCATATATCCAACGGAGATGGAGAATGCCAAAAGACCCACGGCCATGATAATCTTATTCTGCGAAGTGATCATAGTTGAACGTTATTCATGAAAAATCAGTATACCACGATGAATCAGAGCACAATATTTTGTTGTTAAATGTGCAAGGTAAAATAATTACACAATAAAACAGTATAGTATGGATTTTCACTAGTTCCCATCAATGAAAGATTGGTGCTAAGTTATCGACATATTCTTCTGATATAAATGAGTCTTGGTACTTGCCTGCTTAACGTAAAGTTCAAAGTTAACAGCTCTAAAAACGCCCGTTGTTTTTAAGGATCTTAAGCCCTCTCCAGGCTCCGCAGTTTTTGCAGAAGAGGAGATATTTTTATCTTTTTCAGACATTTCTCAGTGTGACTTATTAAATGCTTAGCGGCGTACTATAATAACCAAAGACACTTGAAGAACGATATACACATTCAAACTCCCATGATTTTTGTAGCGCGGAATATTCGAAGCAAACATGCTTTTCAGCATCCTAGATGTTAATAAATATAGGCGAAGCACAAAACAAAAAGTAATATTCATATTTTTTAAGTTTAAATTTTTGACACCCTGCTTTAATAATAATGCGGTTATACAGCCTATTCAGTTTCTATTTCAATCGAGTTCTTCTTCGTTCATTTGTAACATTCATGTCCATTACGCTAATACCCATCTGGAGCATCATTTCTAAATATCCCAAGAGAGAGAGAGAGAGATTAATTACTCTTATCTAATTCTTGTAAGGCAAGACATTTGTATATACATACATAAATTTTATGTTTATGTTACCTCCTTAATATAAAAAATAAAATAAAATCTTTTTATTTCCAGATAATTATTTTAGCAATGAATTATAATGCGTTTTAATTAGAATAGACTGAAAAAGGTTTTTAATTAGCCCTTATATTAAAAATGCGGTATATTTATTCGAAATAAATATTCGAAATTATCAAGATTAAAGAATAAAAATTCAAAGAGTTTTAGATGCAAAAACACCACAATTGCCAGATTTTAGGAATGCGACCAGAGCTCCATTACTCTTTCTTTGAATGACTAAGGAGTCCCATTATGGTTGTAAATCTTCGGCAGGTTATAAGTAAACTGCGTCGGTGACTGCTGAATTTTCCTTTATCTGATAGTCATTAATGTCGCACTTGATTACGTAGGTGTTCTTTCTGAGGTGGTGGAAGATAATTTCACAGCAATGTCTTCATCGGTCGGAGAAGGTAATGCTCTCACAGCCGTCGACTGGGGGATCTTTGCGGGCGCTTTAGCAGGAATCGCTGGATTGGGGTCGTTCGCCGGCAGGACGACAGTCAAGGGAGGCGATGGGGTCAAGAGCGAATATGTTTTTGGAAGAGGAGGGAAAGGAGGATTTGCAGTCATGGCTTCTTCTATACCCACAATGATGCTGTCCATTGCCCGAGGGACGACAGGGGTTAGAGTATTTATAGGTGAGGATACATCTATAATGGTTGAAAATTGTACAAATAATAATTAAAATTACTAATAATACCCTTATTATTTTCTGAATCATTTTCATAGACGCAAATAGTTGTGTTCAGTTAAGAAAATCCTTTTTCCATACATTTATCATCGGTTATTGTGAGCGAATTTCTTGTCCATGCACCAGTAACTTAGGGGAGTTGGAGGATATAAGAATGTAGATGATTTTATATTAATCTTACCTTAAAAACAAAGCCGAGATCAAAGAATACCTAGAAAGGATATTTAAAATGGATGAATATTCAATTTGGAAAATATAAGCGAAAAAAT
This sequence comes from Pantala flavescens, assembly GCA_020796165.1. Lineage (NCBI taxonomy): Eukaryota > Metazoa > Arthropoda > Insecta > Odonata > Libellulidae > Pantala > Pantala flavescens. Next base: position 22,048,466 of record CM036882.1, read on the forward strand.
ATTTAAATTCAAAAACATTATGGTTTTCATTTACGATTCACCAAATAGTTATATACAATAAGTAAATATGATCGATAAAAGAATATTAATAAAGAAGAGTAGAAATTATAAAATAAGCAAAATATGAGAAATATTTTGAAAAAATACGTCAATTAGGTAAAAGCAAATGGTGTTATTTGTCAAAACTGCCGGTACTAAATTAGTTTCAATGAGCTCTTCCGCTTAAACTATTTCCTTATTTCATTTATGACGTAAACGATTGATAGACTGTTTTATCAATGACAAGGCTAAATTGTGTTCCCTTGAAGTTTAGTTAACAGACTAAGGGTTGCTTTTTTCAACATCATGACTGCTTACTTTTAAGTTCACTCATGTTAGCAGAGGATATTGCATCAGATTCCGAAGTGTTCCGTGATTTTTCACGTATTTCAGGAATTTCAATTAATCTTATTGAATAAACTTTGCTGAAAATAAAATAAACGTAGTAAAATAATTTCCTTAAGAAAGAAAGCATAATTCTCTATGGGATAATCGTTTTATATGATTGTCATTTAGATTTTACTAAAGGCGAAAGTTCAATGAGCAGATGAAGCTGATTTGAATCGAACGTGCACTAAATAATAAATTTTACATGGCATTCGTTAATTAATAAAATTAAAAATCAACTTATTAAGGTCATAGTATATTTAAATTAATGTGAGCTAATAATTTATGAGAGATATTAGGCCCCTCTTGTGCTTTAAAAAGATATATTACACAAAATCGGTATATCACTTCTAAATATAATGTAAATGGTGGCCTTAATGCTAATGCTAATAAAATCAATTTGAATTCTTCATGATAGCATGAGTAAAGTTGAAATATGTCATACGCTCGAGCAAATGACGATGATTATTGCTGAACGGCATATTTTATACGAAAAACTTCTTTATTCTCTCGATGTTTTGAAGAAACATCGTTTTAAATGTAACAAAAACTGATACAATGAGTTGAATTAAAATACTACTTAATTACTTGTTTTAATATAACTTTACTCGGGGTAGAGTAGAGGTAGTTAATGTACGTTGTTTCGATGCAAGCGATTGTGATTATAATGAGAGGGAATGGTAATTTCTGCGTTTATCGAAATAAATAAAATCTATATAAACACTATCAACCGAACGTTTCCGCTTTAATCAAATTGTATAAGCCGGCAGTAAACATTTATCCCAGTTACACCTTTTTAGTATAGAATTAACAGAGCGTTTCAAAATACAGAAAGACCTTGCGAATTCTCAATATTCATTCAGTCATTGTTTGCACTCGCTTAAGCGGAAGAAAAAGTTTTATGGAACTGTTAGTTTACTCTGTATTACATTGTGAGACAAGCCAAACGTCCTCAGCTATAGTTATGGTTGGATATTTACTCAGAGATTCCAAAGACGAATTGATAACCATTTCGAATTCATCTCATTAACGAAGAATATACTTCCAATTGAATCGATAAAATTTGATGTTTGGCCGTTTAAAAAATAGAATTATTATACAAATAAGAGATTTATATTTTAATGAAGATTAAAATGATTGAAATGAGTATCATATGTGATAAATATGTTTAATATTAAAGTTACTTATATTTATCATTTTTATAACGTATATTATAACATTATTTATTTAAATAAATACTAATACAATGTTTTAATCATTGATTTGAATGTATTCTTCAAAAAATTATCTTTGAAAAAAGCACTTCAAAAAATAAACGCTCAGCATTTATAAGAATTTAAAATGACGTAATAAGTTGTCATTCAACCATCCAATAACTATATTTCACATTTCGTTCAAACATATTTTAATTCTATAGATCGCTTCGGAACATGTTCACTTTTAAATTTTCTGAAACGAGGCAATTTAGTGTAACTCAGGACAATGTGTATTTGAATCGAATAACTTGATGAAAACAGAAATTTATATTTTCCTATAATTACCTTGCATTACTTATCAAAGTTCTATTTGTTGGAGCCTCGTACTGTGAAAGTGATGATACTTAAACGTAAATACATTAAAATTTTTGCAAAACCATCAACCTGAATGACAAAACCAATAATATTTCAGTACTATAACCATATTCATAATGCAATACACTAGTGGCGAAGTTCAGTATTCAAATTTTCAATCCATTCCATATAGGGATAATGAATTAAGTATTGAATTATTGAATGAAACAAGTATTTATAATTTACAGAATTAATCAATTTCTTGGACGATAGTTGTTTTATTTAATATACTTTTTTATTTAATTCAGGTTTCCCCTCTGAGCATTATTATTTTGGAATTCGGATGTGGGAACTTCTCTATGGAATCCTTGTTTCTTTTCCTATCGTTGCCTTCGTTTTTGTTCCAGTCTATTACGACCTCGGAGTGACCTCAGTATATCAGGTTTGGATATACTTTTAATAAATGGGAAGATTTACATATATATAAATAGGATTGTCTCGGTGAAGCTGAAAGAACCGATGATCCGAAAAAGTTAGGAAACACGCTGTATTGTATTAGAATATTTAAAAAGTTTAAAAAGAAAATATAATTACGAAAAACCCTTCATTAAAGCTTTCGAAATTTTTGGGATAGTGGTTCTATTGAAGCCTACTGTTTGATTTAAGAGATAAATCAGAATTTATATGATAATCAGTTCGTAACTGCATGAGAATTATTTTCACTTGAAACGGTAAAAAATCTGTTAATTTCTCTAGGCACAGAAGTGAAAATTAAAAATATTTCAGAGAAACTATTTGATACAATTAACAGAGTAGAAGGAAGCTATTTAGAGATCTTAAATTACCCGAATTGTTCATTAAAACTAACTTTTCTTAAACTATCAACAGTCGAAAACAGCTGCCATCGAAAACTTATTATATATATATACATATATATATATATACATATATATATACATATATATATATATATATATATATATATATATATATATATATATTATATGTTGAGTTACCATAGTTAATACAATATTAAAATAAATAAACAAATAAGAAAAACAATTTTGCTGTTAATTTTGGGAAAACTACTATTTTACTTAAGGCATTTCCCAAGGATCTTTGTAATCCAGAGCTATTCATGTATTTTTACTAATATCGGTGTGTTTTATTTTATGCAAAAGTATTCTCCATTTTGAACTATCGTATAAACTGGCTGTTCTTTTAAGTATCTTGAGCTGAGATTTCGATCGAGGACAGCCCGTCGCCTCGCATCTGCAACGTACGCCGTGCGCTCCATCATTATGCTCGGTGTCACAATGCTCACACCAAGCGTGGCGTTGAGTGGATTGGCTGGAATACCTCTTTGGCTGAGCATCTTGATCATAGGATCGCTTACCATCGCTGGCTCCGTCACAGTACGTCCATCTTCACCTAATTTCAATGCACTTGTTCAAACGCCATCAACGCCCGAAATTGGCTTAGAGCCATTCTCATAATGCACCGAACACGGTGAAAAATTGGAGATTGTTAAAACGCCATTCTCCTAACTTTTTGCTTACATTTCCTAATATGCGCAATTAAAGGGAATTAAAATAAAAATTGCTCTTTTCTTCTGATGAGTTTTCAATCATTTAAAGCAAAATTAGGACGAATCAAAGATTAAAGGACATTATGAATTTTTTGCCTAATATTTTACAAACAGTTTATCTTAATCAGCATATCCTTTAAACCCTTGATTCGAGTCTGATTATTAATGTTGCAGTTATAAATAATCGTTGTTGAAGAGGTTTATTGGATATGATCAATTTTTAAGCAATTGGATCGTTCTATTCATGATGCAACGATAATATCGAAAACAATATTTATCGCATTCACTGTCCTTAGACGGAAATGCAATTGAACTCCAATAAAACGAGTTTTAGCCATTTGGTTTGCGATTGCTCTCAATTCCTTGATCGAGCACCTGAATGTCCATTCCAGGGAGGACTTCGAGGAGTTGTGATAGTCGACGCCCTGCAAGGTGTCCTTCTATTCTTCGTGTGCTTTTTCATGGCAGTATTGGGTTTCTACCATGCAGGAGGTTTCCTCAACACGTTCCAGATCAACAGAGAAAGAGGGCGTCTAGATCTCTTTGAGTGAGTCCATAATGATAAATAGATGATAATCTATGTTTGAATGAGTTAATCAGTGACTGATGCAGAATTAGGAAGAGGAGGGACAATCTGGTAACGAAGCAAGTGCTGTTCGAAGTTGTTTTTTCTTGAACGACGAAAAGAAACACAAAATTTAACAAGATGTGCTCTCTCAACAATATATATAATCTTTGAAATCATATCAATGCACATTTTTATAATGTAAACTACATTATCACCTGAATTCAGGATATCACCACCTATTTCATAGTCTCTCCACAATTTGCAATTCAAAGAGAAATATCCGTTTTTAAAATATAAATAATTTCTGTAGAGCATTCAAAGTATTAAAATGCATTTATCATCATGATTGGAATAACACGATAGTTTTATAACTGCTTATATGAATCTAATATTGAATATCTAAATTCCAATTATTCTAATATTTTAATGACTTATAATAAATTAAATAGCAGCTTAAGAACGAAGTTTAAATTTACTTTCAAATTTAAATTAAAAACAAAATTAATTGAAAAGTAGCTTATTTATGAACAAAGGAAGAAAAATATTTTCCCTTTTTTCGCTAAATTTAATAATTAAAATTCCAGTCCTGTATTACAAGAGAATTATGATGCGATTCAATTTAATTCCTTTTTTATAAAACTACTCTAAAAGTTTCTACGAAAGAGTTAGCCTACAGAAAATCAATAGATTCAATGCGAGGAAATCATTATGAGGTTTCTGATTGGAGAAAGAGGAAGTAATAAACAAATCCCTTTCTGGAGCAATTGGGAAAAGCATTGGATATTATTGTCGCACTGTAATTTTTCTGTGATTTGTGTAGTTATTGCACATAAAATATATATTTAAATCACATTTAAGACAGACGAGAAAACATAGGCTGCATATATGAAGCGTAAAAGCGTCAATGAAAGACATCTTTAGAGATAAAGTCGCCACCATTGATATTGACCATAAACTCAACTAAGTCGTCAATGCCTTAAATGAAGCATGTCTGTAGATTTACGACGCTGCATAAAAGGGAACTCAGAGCCACAAATCCGACTCTAAGAAACCATAGTGAGCAATCGAGATAAGGACTTCAACTATACGTAAAAGAACGATTTCCAGATTTATGTGACAGTTTTTCTGATTCATGTAAAGTGCCTTACGGACTCAGTGATCGTATTCAAATGAAAACCATTCCATTTCCGGATGCACCAATAAAAGGCAAATGTGAACTTACGCAATATTAATGATGTAGCAGTGAAATATTAGAATGTTTGGAATTGGAACAATCGAAAGCTAAATATAGAAAATTCACATATCTCTGTGAATGGACGAGGAAAAATCTGATAGCAAGATATATGTCATTTCAATTTAATTCATTTTTCATGGACAAGGTTGTTTACGTTATGGTAACTACCATCATTTCCTAGAACTTGTTTTTATTTTTATTATATTAATTTTAATATATTAGGTGAATAGTATTATTCAGAGAAGCTTGAAGTATTTGATACTCAATTGTGAGCTCTCATAAATTATTATTCTTTTCATTTCTTATTCTTATGTATCCCCTTACTTCGGTCATATTTGCAAGATTTTTTATCTGGTAACCTTAGTAAAATAAACCATTTATTTATTTCTCTCATATCTATTAATCTAACATATTAAGCAATCATGATTCCTTTGCTATCTCCTCCAAATGCCATGTAAATTCACTGATTTATACAGGATTAAAGTAACATCGATGAACACTTGATTTACAGCTTCGATTTCGACCCAACGCTTCGCATTTCCACAGTTTCCGCTTTCATCGGTCAGTTGGGAATGACCGTCGCTGGATTGGGCTGTCAACAGAATTTCGTGCAGCGATATTGCAGTATGCCGACGAAAAAGTCAGTTGTGGCGTAAGTATTTGAGTCAAAGTTGAGGTTATGCGTATCTTCGATATTCAGTAACAAATGCTTCATAAAATCAAAGAGGAAAGGTGATGCACTCTGGAATAAAGTATTGTTATCTCTCTCTTTGTCAATCTTTGCTTTGATTTTAGAATAATCCATAATTCTAATTTCCACAACTTCTCCTGTTTATGTATAAAATGCATACATACTTCCAACCTAATATAGTGTATTTTTACGCTTAATAAACATCATAAATATTCTTTTTAAGGATTCTTTAAACATTCTTCTTCGATTTCTACTTTTTCTCTCAGTAGATATATTTCCATATGAGGAAAATCTTCCCTTAAAATGTTCGTTAAACTGAAATTATTTAAGAGAAATACATAAGAATATTCAAGTAGACTCCATGAGTTCGTGCAATTTGATTACAAAAGTTAAAGAGAAAGATTGAATTTTCATCTTAAGAAAGAATATATATTAACAAATCTTAATTAACGAGAGAAGTTCGAAGTAATTTTCATTTATCTCTTTTTTTAAAGAAAGCTTTTAAGATTAATTTAGAAAGTTCGTTTTATGAATATTCCTCAATTGTATCGCGTCACAGTGAATTCCGCAAAATGGACGGAATATTCATGACTTAGGGCTTCTACACTCACTTCCCTGAATTCGAGCAAAGATCACGTTGTGTTGAAATCGAACTCAATTCCGTACTTTCACTTTTGCCTCAAACGAATCCATTTACAATCCTCATTATTTTCAATGCGATGAAAGTTAAGGCTCTGGCCATTCCGGTGCAGTACGGAGCATGGTATAAAGATAGAATTTAAATTAGTATCCTCCAATTCAATACACGACCTGGTTTAATGATGCAAATCAAAAAGAAATATATCTGGAAAAATATTAAGATATTTCAGTTTTCTCATACTTCAATTATCACATCCTTTCTTATCGGCGTTCGATGATTAAGCTGTGTTTTTCGCTTAAGGATTTGGTATTTGTAAATCCTTAGTCGAAATCTCTCTCTTAAATTTCCTGAATTAAGAAAATATGATAGAGAATTGAAATAAGAAAAATACTTATTGAAATTTTATTCAGTTATTTTGAGGTATTCATAAAGGTCTATAATGTAAATTTCAAGTGAAAAATATTTATAATTTTCTCGTTCGTCTCCTTAAAATTTTTTTTGGAACTTGAAAATGAGTATACTCTTCTTTTTATATTTTAATTGAAATAGAGAGCAGCTATATTTATCGCGCTCTAATGCACTTCTTTTGAATCAAAAATTCTCAAAATATGCAGAAAATGTGCGATATTTAAAACTGATTAATTGTTTTTTTGTCTTTCAATCGAGTGTCATCACCTATCTAGTACATTGTTTCAGTTAAAAAAATTTCTCATGTACAAAAAAAAACATTTAAATGTATTATGATATATGGATCTGATATTTTATAATAATACCCATATTAACATAAATTAAAATCCCATAAATCACTCTCGATATTTTAAAGAATTTAAATGATAAAAAATATACACACTTTGGGAAATCTTTAATGTCTTTTGTTCTTAATTTCTTTGCTTTCATCCGTATCAAAATGTAACAAAAAACTATTTATTATAACTTTAATTGAATACAAGATTTTCAAACATTCACGCTTATTTTATTTATAAAATCTTAATGTTCTGTATCATTGTCAATAAATCCCTTGAAGAGGATTTAAAATTTCTAATCATTACTATTTTAGAGTCTCAAAAATCCGCAAATGTATGCAAAATCATTTACAGAGCCCTGCTCGGTAACATTCCCTTAGCAACGGTGGCATTTTCCATGCCTTGGTTGGTGGGAATCGGGATGTTTGCAACTCTGGCTGACTGCGACCCATTGGCATCAGGGAAAACAACTCGATACGATGGAGTGGTCACGCATTTTATCAAAAAGTACTTCAAGCCCTTTCCGGGGATGAGCGGTTTGTTCTTAGCCATCATCTGCAACTCGGCACTCAAGTAAGTATTCGTAAATTCTAAGGATTTGAAATGATTAATGTTTGCGTTTTAAGTATATGGATTAGAATTTACATTCCAAATTTGGAAATTTTATCTTAATGTTATAAATAATTTCTATTTCATGGAAAATTATTACCAATACGAGGGAAAAATTATTTTCATTTCGATGGTGTGAAATAGTTGATACAGACTTAGTATCTATTTAAATTAAATTTTCAACTAAGAACATATTTCAAATGATTCTATGGCAACCTATTTGATAATTTTGTTTCAAGGATGAATTACCCTTTTTCATCCATATATCTCCAGTATTTTGGTGTCCAACCTCAATGCCATCGCAACTGTTATTTGGGAGGACTTCGTGAGTCAAACAAAGAGGTTCAAGAATGTGACCGACAAAAAGCAGTTGCTATTCATCAGAGGAATAGGTAATAAAAAAATCTGTTTGTTAGATTTATAGCCCCAAAGAATCAAGAAATGTTTAGAATCCCATTTCTCCATGCATGATTCATTCAGTCACTTCGTAAATATCTGAAGACCGTATTCCGCACTTTTTAACATAATTTTATCGAATCTCATTATGTTTTTCTTCCTGAGAAAGTATATTAATAATTATTTCGGATAAAATTTCCCAAGTGGGGGGATATATATAGTTTAATATTATAGTTTGGTCAATTCGTTCCAAACGGGTTTAAAATATATGTTTGACCAAGAAATATATTCCAACGACGGATTATCGTAGGCAATGATCATCCTTAAACGGTTAGTGACGGATGTCTATTAGAAAATGAATGAAGTCTAAAACCTGTAAGCAAAGTTTAGGACTAAGACACTTTCATCCGTCCATGAGCTAGTAATGAGAATATTCACTCCTCCAAAAGGGAAAAGGGTAAATGTGAAAGGAAAGCGCATTTCCTTTGGATGGCGTGAGCATTCTCTCAGACCTTTGGAAGATGAATCGGGCAATTACGTCTTGATAAACAGCAGTTACGCAAATTCCCTTCGAGAGAGTGCGACTGTTTCATAACGCTCATTACAGTTCAATCTGTCTCGCCACCTAACATTCGTAGCTATCCAGAATCTTGGTTGTCCTTGGTTACCTCGGACAATGCTCTCTCGTTTCGAAAGGTTTGCACGCTCTCATTACAAGGAACGGCAAATTTCGTAGATTTTTCATTTTTGAAAAACGTGACGGAGCGATATCTGAATGATTGTTCTCTTTGTTGTGAGATAACGGAGAATATGACGGATTTCAGCTTTGTTTTAGTACGAATATACTTATACTTTCCCGTACGTGGTTTACCAGATATCATGAATAATAAGTAATCAGATACCATAGACAATCATCTGAAAATTAGAGGAGTCGTATACACAATTAAGGAACGCTATTTCGTTTTTTACAGTAAAATGTTATATTACAATTCAAAGTTTATCATTTACCTTTGTAAAACAATCATATAATAGTATACCGTAATAAAATAGAAATTCATTCATTTAGAGAAACTTCGAGAAACTCAGTGCGTAATGAAAATACCGACAAGGTAGGAAATGCAGAGATATTGATCTCGGAAAATATTTTAAAAAGTCATATATATCTTGTAATAGTAAACTATTCTGATGGCCAAGAGGAGTCTTAAAGCAAGCAGAAAATAAAATATTTACAATTGACTTAGTTAAACCGATATGGGAAATTATTTATACTTCGTATCAGACTCTTATTGCGAGATACACGCAATCAATATTCATGTCACAGATGAGATATATGATTTAAAGTCGTCGTTCTATAAATAATCAAAGTGAAATTTTATTCCATTAATAGTTACCAAGGAAACGCGATGACCGATAGTTCAAAAGCAAATGAGCAATTGTGAAATTTCCTCTTCCGGATATACGCCCACGCTCTATCCAAGGAGATCTGAACAGTTGATGCAATCAAGTGCATTGTCTAATGCACTTGAGTAATGCATTACCTAAATTTGGGCAGTAAATCATTTCAAAAGAAAACAACGATACGCTTTTTATCGTATTATCAGTAAACGTAATTTTTTTGAAGGTCAATTATTCTTTCGCTGTATCATAAAATTTGTTTCAATAAGAATAAACTTAGAATATGTAACATTATTAATAGCTAAGTATTAAATAAAGCTGACATTGAAGTATGAGTATAAGTAAATTAGAATAAAAATTTAGTGCCTATTATTTCGTCGTCTATTTTATTGAATGAAGCGTTCTATTTTAACGAATCATTGAAATATTTTGTATTTTTATGAGGATTTAGAGCACCGATTTCATTCATCCAAAGTTTATCTGCATTGTTTTATTTTGCCATATTTAGAAGTTATCTTCATATTGAAAGATTATAACCTAATTAAAAATAAAAATATGTTGAAAATCATCTTGAACTTAAATAAACCATTTGCTTCTAATTCGATTCTCTCAAATCTAAGTACTACTTAAGTACCTTATATTTAAATAAGTATGATTAATTAGTTACGTTTTAAAAAGTTAAGGAAAAAGCTATTAATGGAGAATGATATGTGATTTAATCGAATTAATTCTCACCTGTAGGTCAATACAATATCGTTGAAAAGAGTATGGTTTTCAAGAAAAACGGGAAAAAGCTCATGCTTGGAATTTACACATTAAACGCGTCTATTTTAGGAGTGTAATTACGAAAACTTCATCTGTAAGAGATATATCTCTTTTTGTATTCCGTCGCTCTACTTGAAAGCGTTGACGTGTGTTGTGCATTTCAATCGCGTTTCTAACCTAAGGTGTTGGTACTGAAATTAGCACCTCTTGAAAGTGATTGGAGAGGTAAAACTGGAGAGTTTAACGATGGCATAGACGCTCTTGGAGTTGAACGAACGGTAGAATCTCGAGGCTATTTTAGAAGTAGAAAGTCGCTCCTTTAATTTGATTTCATCATTCTAATGAGGTATGCTTTGACAGTTATATTGATGTGGCTCCACCTTTGCTAATAATGACGCGTGAAAGAATGGAATTCGGATGCCAAATTATTTTTATTATTTTCTAGTCAAAGAAACTGAAATTTACAATTATATTTTTTTTAATTACTCTATTCCAAATATTATTATATGAACTAAAAAGTAGTAAAATTAAACTATTCATTTAATTTTTTTTCTTAAACGTTTGTTTTGAACTATAATGTAAATTATCATAGAATGCTTTAAAAGAACTTTAAAAATAGATATTGGACGTCACGTATGTAATGAAGCCATATATTCGTGTTAACTCATATACTCATTAAATTCTTTCTCATTTTGTTTATAAATGCGCATTAGGCATCATTCTTGTCTTGGTTAAAATTATCATTCTTTTAATATTTAAGTAATTAAATAATATTAATAATATGTATGATAATTAATTTTCATGGTATTTTACTCCAAATTACATTTTCGCGGCGTGATTTTGATGGTGAAAGCGGAATGTTGTTTGCTAAAAGCTAAAATTTTATTTCTTTAGCCATGTTCTCAGGCTGCATCATCATCATCCTTGCTTTCACAATGGCCTTACTTCCTGGGATAAACGAGGCCTCAATGTTGACTAACTCGGTCACTAGTGGTGCACTACTTGGTATGTTTATGCTGGCCATCTTATTTCCGGCTGCTAATGGAAAGGTAATTAATTCTTTTTTCTCTTATAATGCAAAAACTTTGCGAGTGGGAGAAATATCAATAAAACCTTAAAAGGAAATATTATTTGATCCTCACATGAATGAAGAGCTTTTAATTTGAGGAGAGAATGACTTTGATGAAATAGCCTTCTCGAAGCTAAAATAGTGGTATTTATTAGGAGGAATCTGTTCAATTTTTTAGAGCGGGAATTTCTATCAATAGGTACAGTATTGGCATAGCTTATATATCGAACTAAAGGCGATCATGGATTTGGAGGAAATTTACAAATTAAAAATTGTTAGTGATGCTTCGTTTTAGTCAAATTATTACTCATTCTTTATTATTACCAAGAAGCTATGTTACCAAACAATATTCTTGAAAATATCTATAATCGTAGCCAAGCATTTCTAATGTGCATAACTCACCATATGAATAGATAAATAAGCAATTTATTTACTTTATTTTTGTATCTTAGGGACGATGCAGGAGAAACAGTCTCAGATTAATAGTTAATTATCATTTTTAACGCTGTATATATGTTTCTTTCTGGGAGAGATATACCAAATAGAAATCACGAAACTTAAAATAAAAGACAGCTGATCAACGAATTCTTACTAATTTGGCATTGAAAACTGAGAAACCGTCATTTCGTGGTATAAATATAACATTTAATTTTTTGTTTTAAGAATACTGAATTCAGAATAAGAATTAATTTCAATAAAGAAAACCTATTGGGCTCAAATTTCCTTCAATTGCAGTGAAATTAAGAACTTCGTATTCAAACTTTGGTGATGAATATTTTGAAATCAATATAAGAAGACTTAATTGCGGTGGAAAGCCATAGTACAATGAAAAACTTTGTTATTTCCAACGCTATTTGATCTAATCGCGGCGTCATTCTGAAGACGTTATGTAAATTACGAAACCGGTCGCGATTATATCAAAATGTCAGTTTATTTTTTCAAAGTAAGCTCACCTTCAAATTAAGGGTAAAAAATAAATCAAAAACTCCTTCCTAATGATTAACTTAATATAATTTTCAAATTATATTAAGTTAATTGTTTTTTGATTATTTGTTATTTGTTTATTGATCCACACGAATTGCGTTTCATCCATAGAAATACGGCTATGAACTTTCAAATAATCATTTCACAACTGTTTCTGGGGTAGGTGAGGATCTTTTGGACAAGTCAATGCATTTTGAGACTGTTAAACGCTGACGTAAGAAGGCAATGAATAAGGGACGGAATGAGGATCTTTTTTTTCAGAAGTTGCATTACGCACATTTAAGAGTGACAGCGAAACAGTGAAAAGGGAAAAAATAGAGAAGGGGACTTTTTGAAAAATAGTGCTAATCGTTTGTAATTATACGCACATATTATATATTTGGAAAACCGAGTAAATAATGGAAAAGAAAAATTAGTAGGTAAAAGAACTTTTTGCATGATTTCAATATGAGAAATTTATAAGTCTGGAAATAAAAAAGAGCTATCCCTTAAAATATACGTAAATGTAAAAGAAATTAAGCAGAAAGTTAAAGTAGGGAAATTCAACAATTTAGTATTAATACCTAGTTTTCTACACAAATTATGGCATTAATAATATGTAATTAAAATAAAAACTAATAGTAACTACAACAAATTATAATTAAAATAAAATCCCCTGTTTTTAAAACACAAAACGCCAAGTCTTAGGTTCTATCTAAAATATTGCAAAGGGTCATTCGCCGCTTTTCGCTTATTTACGCTCAATAAAATAACTTTCGTACGTAATTTATTATGATGTAAATACTATGTATTTTCTGCATAATTACTACCTATACATTCCTATCTTATTATTGTTGTTTGAATGTATTTATTCAGACAAAGTGGCAGAAAGTGTTAAATATTAGGTAAGTAATCGAAGTGATCCAGGGATAAGGGGTCACTTTCATTAAAAGGTAGAATCGAAATAGATTTATTTACAATATAAATTGAAAGATCAGAAAAAAATTAGAAAGATGAAAGATAAAACTCATCGACAATAATAAGTATATATTTAGTTTAAATCTATACAAACCGTTTTACAAATGTTTTCTGAACACAACGGAACCTTGAGATTTGCCGATGCCGACTTTGGATGAATCCAGTTTTCGATAATAATTCAGTTGATGTGCAAAAAGAATATGGCCCAAAAAAGCGCGGCCCTGAGATTACCGGTACGCATTTTGGGGAATGCTTTGCGGAAGAAGTGGAGTCGACCTTCTCCGAGACAGCCTCTCAACTATTTACATTTTACAATCTCTTTCGCTTACTCAAAGTTTGGCGTTTTCCGGTCGAATTCGAACCGAAAAAGGACGGAAAAAATAACCGAGACTGCTTCTCGAAGGGAATGAAAAAGAGAACAGGGAAAAGATATTTACGCGTTATTTCGTCACGAAATCATTTTCAATCTGTCTTGAGAGCGGAATGCTGCTTGTCCTTTTAGAGGAATACCAAGTGAAATGAAATTAGATGAATGTGAACGCTAGTGGATTCCTCTTTTCCCTTTTATGGTCTACATCTATTCAATATTCCCAGAGAGGTTGAAAATTCATATAACAGTCTAGTAACATCTAACAGATAGTAACAGTCATTATGTGGGATATATTTTTTAAATGATAAAAATCTATGGATTAACAATTACATCCATTGAATTATCCATTGAATTATCCATTGAATTATCCATTGAATTATCCATTGAATTATCCATTGAATTATCCATTGAATTTCGTTAAGTAAATTAATTAGTAAGTCATTTCCAAAAATGACGTATAGTATTATAATTAACTTATGTATTAATACGTCGTATTAATACATACGTTTATAATCATAAACACTTATAATGCATAAGTATACGTAACGCATAATAATTTGACTTAAACTTAACGCAAGATCTTATAGTTGATTGACATAATAGGAAATAAATGCTTCCACGTTACATAATAATATGAACATCATAAAAATACGAATTGTGTTTACTAAAAATTACCGTATTTGACGGCATATAAGACGAACTTTTTTTCCTAAATTAGCTCTCAAAAAATTTACCCGCATATTGATATCGAAGCTTAAAACTATTTGTTTCAAAAAAGTATCCTCGGAAATATGACTAAAGGAAATTAGAGATTAAACCACACCATTCAATGGGAACTAAGAGTGTTAAATTACGCTAAGGGTCAGGGAAACAGAGCAGTAGTAAGTCATTATGTTATTGTGGTACTGCGCTGTCGCACGGACTATTAAAGCGTTTTTTCCTTGTGTGTGGCCTACTTGATGAGTCTTATATGCCGTCAAATACGGTATTCATATTTCTATATTATACGATCGAGTGATTATGAATTAGGCAATTGTGAAACGTAAATTCTCAATTATAATATTTAATGAGAATTGAGACTCATATAATTTACAAAGAATAGGACTTAAAAGTTTTAGGGAGCTATGACTCAAACATGGATCTCCTAATTTTCTATCAATGAATATGCGATTCTAGAAAATTGACATATTGTGCTGGAATTTATTAAGAAATTGCAAGTTGTGAACATTTCGTGGGTTATGCTGATTGCAAAAACCCTTGTCCTTATAAAAGAATAATGTAGGTTAATGCAATTTTTTGCAGCATCATTTTCGTTACGAAGTGAGTTTTTTCTCTTATTTAAGTCATAGATAAAGAAATTAAGGAACCACGCATGTAAGAGATTTTCACAATAATTTGGAATGTGGAATTGTGTGGAAATAAACAAAGCTTGCTCTTTTTCAATGTTCTCTGAAACGTTCTTCCGCTATTTCACGCCTGAACGCATAGATTTTATATGTATCCTTGTATATATGCAACCTCAAGTTCAATATTTTCATGAAACAAGAGGAATTTGCAGTTTTTAGATAGTACTGTTCTTATCGTTAGTTTAAGGATGTTTTAATGACAAATTATGAGATGAGATGATGAGATTTTCTCCCGATTAGAAAGCTTAAGCGAGTATTTTTATTTAATTTCTATGTAAATGCAATTAAATATTTTTTTTGATGCGTATTAACCATATGATGTAAGCTTAGGAAAGCTAATCTTGGGTTGAAGGTACTAAGCTTGAGACCACACTACTTGTAAAAGCTTAAAGAAATATGAAATCTTATATAATAAAGATTACATAGTCTCGTTAATACCTAATGATTAAAAGATTAGATTCTGGTGCGGGTATTCTATGATCTCATAGGCATAAACAATCTCTCCATCAATGTTAAATGAGACACGGTGTAACACTAATGATATTCTTTGAATTTTGCTTAGCATATAACGTACATAATTATAATAGAAAAATATATTTGATAAAGTACGCGTGTAAATCATAGGATTATGTCTCACTTTAATACTAAAATTGCATTTTAACTCCATTGCTATATTGGAATGTATAATTGAATTTATTTCAATTATACGTGATAATACTGTCCGTTCCTTTGAATGAAAAACCGTTATATATTGTTTTATATACACTTCCTGATAGAATTAAATTCAAAATCAGTTTTTAAAACCACTTTTTTCTAATATTTCGTTGCTTTCATAACAGAAACATAAATGACACTATATCATGACAATAAATTTAGCTTTAATAATGTGAAAGCATTATACAACTATTTATCAATTCTATCAATTTAATTGATTCATTATTAGACATATTAACCGAAAGCTTGCAGTTTGCTAGCAAACTTTTTCTCATGTATATTTATATATGTAAGTACATTTATGATACATATGTTATCAATCTTAATGATTCAGATTTTTATTTTCTTCTTGTCTGATAAAAATTTTGGAATTCTTGGTAGATCCAAGCATGAACTAATGCAGAGTAGTTTATAAAATTCCTTCTTTGATACATTACATTCTAGTAAAAATTATTTTTCTAAACTTTTCAGGGTGTGATATTTGGGTCTTTGGCAGGGCACATTCTTACGTTCTGGGTGGCCATTGGAGCCCTGACCACTGACACTAGCGGAGTTAAAACTCCAGCTTATCCTCTGCCAACGTCCATATCGGGTTGCAACGAGTCCTTCGCATTCAGTAACGATTCAGTTACAAGAATCTTCCAGCTCAATGGAAATGCCTCGGTGGATTATTCGGAAGAGCAAGTAACTTACGATTTAATCAACGATATGCATGAAAGTGATACAGCAGGCAATCAAAACGGGTAAATATAGATTAATTTACATCAATATAGAATATACGGTAAATGACTGAATACCGTGAAAGTGATTTAAAGGGAACTATATATGGGGTATAGTATTTATATATAGTTAAAGAATTTTATTACAAACAGATGTGGACGCACAATGATTAACTTTAGAAGTTTTAGTAAATATGATTGATGAAAAAGGTTAATTTTTATTTGAATTCGGACAGTTTATTTATGTAAAGGAAGTTTTATAGCTTTTCTGACGACGGCATACTTACTATTCGACCGTTTTATTTAATTATCTCTCGTGCTATTAGGGAGAACAATAACAGCTACTCTCCTTTCTTAATTAGAATGAAGTTCCTTTAAGTTAAAACTTCTTTGATTGAGTCATTTAAACGTAGTAATTGTTTTAACCTAGAAATAGACATAAATCTTTTTGATATAATTCTTTGAATACTATTGCTGGTTTAAAAAAATCAGAAATTGATTACATTATTGTATAAAAGTTTGAAAAACGAAAATAAACTCTAATAATGTTGAGGAATGCTATTGAGTAGCAACAAAATGCAAGGGCCTGAAAGTCAAGGCGACTGTGTTCTTTAAGTACATAAGTACCTTCGTTGGAACCCTCGGCGCGAATTCCTTGGAGCATCGATCCTATTAAGTATCTTGGCGGTATCCCAAAAGCCGACTTTGTAACCTAAGAAATATTCAAACTTAGATTCT
This sequence comes from Pantala flavescens, assembly GCA_020796165.1. NCBI lineage: Eukaryota > Metazoa > Arthropoda > Insecta > Odonata > Libellulidae > Pantala > Pantala flavescens. Next base: position 22,066,028 of record CM036882.1, read on the forward strand.
TCATTTCTTTTCAGGGACTTTCTCACCAGGCTCTACGCAATGTCTTACATGTATTACAATCTCTTTGGATGCCTCATTACCCTCGTTGTGGGATTAGTGGTGAGCTATGTGACTGGTAAGCACATTACACTTTTTATCGACAATAACCCTTTCAAGGGAAATAGCAATGGATGCATACAAGGCCAATGCCAAAGATATGATGGCTTTCGAATGCGAAACCTGATAAACCATTTCAATCCTTGAAACAGATTTGTTCCTAATCCTTTTCTACAATATTATCGATACCACATGAAGTTACAAAAGTTAACAGTGCTGATTTTTATGGCAATTTAATTTTTATCGACAGAACTAAAATCTTCTATGTGCTTTCGGTTAAATTTGATTGAAATGTTTTGATTCACTATTTAAAATCCATTTTAGAATACATTATGAAAATACTAGAAATTTTATTTCTAAAAATTACTTTTACAAAGAGAGTCTCACTTAAAAAAGGTATGATTTTATATTGCGACTAAATTTGAAAATCATTTCCTCCAGAAAATCCAGAGAAAGATATTTACGAGGAGAGAATGGTTCATCCGAGGGCAATTAAGATAAGCAGACTCCTTCCTGGTAAACAAAGGCTGTTCGCAAGTCCAGGATCGACATTTGCGAATGATTCGAAGGGAACAAATCCATCAGTAGACATTTCAAACGGAGAAACGAACAAAGTGGATAAAGGAATAGATAATAAAGGACTCCAATTAGACGAAAAATTGAGTTAAAGCGCTTAAATATTTTTTTTTGTTTTTGATATGACTATTTTCAAGTTATCACTATTAGATTTCTTGAAAGAAATATCATTGTTTCAGTCGGATTTGAATAAATTATTTTCTATAAAGAATGAAATGATTTTTCATATTTTATATGAATGTTTTGGACAAATTATATTGTGCGCTACGAACAGTTATTTGATCATCGATCACTAAATGGAGTAAATAATCGATTTTTACTCTCACAAAGGATGATTTTCTTTATATCTTATACTGTCAAAAATCAACTATATTTCTCAGCAAGTTTTTAAAATGTAAATGCATTTTTTATGAAAAAGAATTAATAAAGCTTTGTGGAATAATAAAGCTTTAAATCTTCACATACCGATGACTTATGCTTTCTAGTGTCAACAATTAAAAATCAATCGCATGCAAACTTCGCCTTTTAAAATAACAATATCGGATATGACTATATAAAATTATTAACAAATTTGTACCGTATCATATTTACACAAAAATATTATTCTGGTAAATACTTTTGAATAGATTTTGGATGTCGGTAAGAATTTAAATTCGGAGAAGTCATTATAAATTTAGAAAATGATAGTGATAGAAAGTGACAATTTTCAATTATCTAGAACCAGCAACGCAGACACACTGAAACTCCTGTTGTATTTCAAAGCAATGTGGTAATTGAGTGTGATAATAGGTAGAAATGGTGAACCTCTCAAACGATTCGGAAAAAAAAACATTAAATGGTGCGTCGGTTGGCAATTAGAGGTTTATATTGGTAAGTGTTCACTAATCAAAGGAAATCTACCAATAAGCATTATTCGTATTAAAGGGGAACTTATGAACAGTAGATCCGATAAAATATCTCAGAGTCATCCTCACAAATAGCTTAACATTGGGCATCCACAGACGCAATATAAAAAAAAGCTGCGATCCATCGACAGTCGGAAGAAATCCTGGAGAGATGTTTGGCCTTACCTTCAGAAGACGTTGAATGATGAGATTCGGAGGACAGAAAATATTCAGCGAAAAGCGATACGTTTCGCAAAGAACTGTAAGGGCAAATTGGAAAGCGTTACTCAGATGCTTTAGTGCGTAGGATGGAATTCATTTGAAGAAAGAAGGTTTAAACTGAGGAATAAATTACTTATTGTCCTGTGAAGGTATAATGAAAAGCTTTGCAATTTTCACTGATAATACATGATGCAATAAAATTTATAATAAGAATGAAATAAAAAACTTGAGATTCTTCATCGATGTGAAAATAAATCTCCCCTGTATATCTGTGGGAATTACTAAGTTTTTCGTTATACTTTGGCTTTCCACGATTGCACACCCTTTAACAATGATTCAGAAGGTGCCTTGGTGCAAGATGTAACCGACATTGTGAGTTCTCTCAGTTCCAAAGGCCATTTCGATAACAAACCAAAAATTAGAGGAATAGATGCCGAAACGAGTTTTCTTAAGAAATCATTTTTTTGTAATATACGTGCAAATAATCTGTTTGGAAAGTAGATTCACGATGCATACACTTCCGGCCATACGCCGATAGGTGGTTTGCAGGGTATTTTTATAGGAATAATAAATATGTATCGGCCTTTTTCCACTGTACGTTACATTTCATAACATTCACCATTTTAAAACCACTGTTGTCGATTTAACAATCATGTTGTAACAGTCCCATAAATCTAATATACGGTCATGCTGTTTTTCGATAATATACATCTCAATCAAATTATATTATTAATTGAGGTATAAATTGCTTAATTTTAGGCAGAATTTTTAAAATTCGTGTAAATACACTACATTCTATTCATACAAGTATTATGAGCAGACACGAATATGGGCGAATTTTGTGTTTCTCAGTTGAAAAATAAATCATTAAAAGTTTGAGGAGTGCTGATATTAATCAATAGGTGGAGTGAAAAAATAAAATTCTTTCTTGGAAAAGACCTTGATAAATTCCACTGTAAGTATTTTCAAATTTGGAAGGCGATAAATCACTTCGATTGATTCAGAGGTTTCAACCAACACAATTTTGCGCTCCAATAAAATTCCTTTATTTTCTTCAGTTTATGAGTTTAGAGATAACGTTTTATTTTCAACAGTTTTAAAAATAAAATGATCTGTTCGTTCTGCTGAGATAATAATTACAAGCCATGTAAATACTTTAAAAGGCTCGTCTAAAAGTCAACAATTTATTTCTCAATAAGTTATAAAATATTTATTTTAAATTTTTATTTAATGTAATTTCTCTCTATAATGTTAAAAAAACCACTCGCCTCGGAAAGATGTTTCCTCATTCACTTTTAAAGATGATATATTGTTTTTATTGTAAAACAATAAAGATAGAAACAATGCCTACAAACATATTTCCCGGAATTAGCGAGAGAACCTTAGTAATGTAAAAGTTCAAGGCAGCGTACTCCTTTCATTGGATCGCACAGAAGCCTTTCGATTTAAACTACTGGTTCAATATCCATGTATATTGGCCCTGAGGTACTTTTCCAAAATTTATACTTTCGGAAGTCCACGGTATCTTTGAAATTTAATACAAATTAAGACGGTTAGTTCATCATAACATTCAACATTCTGAAAACCAGAAAGAAAAAATCAGTGTTACAATATGACCGTATTACTCCTGACTTATTTTCAATTGGTAGGAATTCACTTTGGATCTTTTACTCGACATTTTTGATAGACTATAATTTATTGAAACATAATTCAAATTATGATTCGCGATGCTTCTCAAGATTTAACATAATTTAAATTTAAATTAACATCTATAAAAAGTAAAAGTTCTTTTTTTGAAGGGATGATTGAACGTTTGAGAGCGAATATTGTAAAGAAGAATGGTTAACATTAAGAAAGAAGACGCTTATATATTTATAATCATCTTATTGTCGAATTTGTTAGTAAATAATTATAGAAATTGTAAATTTTTGATAATATCTATGTTTATTTCCTTGTCACTCATGACTTATGCAATGAAAATTAATAAGCAGTGAGGGTGAAAGTAGCTCAACACTGTGTCATCGGCGAACGATTAAATTAAATTGAAAATAAACAAATATTTCAGACAGTGAAGGTGTAATCCTGAGATTAAAAGAAACTCTCATCTAACATCTCAACATGTATCTACCAATTTATTCCGTGCTGATACAAAATGAATTTACATCGTCTCTATTTCTATGCTAGTGCATCATATACGCAGTCTCATATGTACTTTCGATGGATGCACTACTTGATGTGTAAGCAATACGAAATAGTTCGATCGAAGTATTGATAGTTGTGATCGTATTGGCGACTCCTCCCAAAACCGGTCACGAACGTCAAACCGAGTGGAATGAATTACGTCGGACATCAATGAAGATATATTAAAGGCATATAAGTGAACAGATAGAATTCTTTTTAGCAACCCTGAGACCAGGAAGTGGCAAATGTAACTGATTACGCGGGAAAGTTAAATATTTTACGAGATGAAAAAAGTTTTATCGAAGAATCGAATACCTTTTTCGCAGAGAATCTCAGTCAGGTGTTCACCTTAAAAGGAATTACCCTAGAATGTACCCACTGTGCATACTTAAAATGTCTGTCTGCCAGATGCCACACACGATATTTTCCCTTGCGCACAATAATTCTCGATACATTATTCATGTGCTTCAGTCCGGTTCTTATGTACCTTCCGCTTAAGGAATTTTGAATTCCCTCCCTTTTCTTAGTTAAAAATAATCATTTTGCATTCCGTGGCGTTTGAGGGAAGGAATGCGACCACCTGCTTTCCAGACGAGATTATTTTTAGAATTTTCGATTGTAGTTTACCGTAATGAATGTATGCATTATTTCAACTAATTTTAATACAAATATAGAAAAAAATTATTGATCAATTGTATTTCTTGATAAATAGTTTATTTCGCGCTAAAAATTACATAATATAATTTGCGAAATGAACGTGTTGAGTAATTTTTGACAAAAAAAATTAATTTTCAATTACAAATTCAATTTCTCATTCTCTTTTTATTTTGAATTGGATAGAAATCATAATGAATGTCGGCTGCTGTTGAATGAAAATGTATCCTCCTTTTTCGATAATATTTGTTCTTTAATTTGTATGTATTTACATTAAAGTGTGTATTTATTGTACGGTAGAATGATAACATATACAGAGCTAACTGGGCTAAGCTAGGGTATTATGGCATATTTGGATCATATAGACAAAGTACGCGCAACCGGCTATAATATACTGTAATTGTGTATATATATATATATATATATATATATATATATATATATATATATATATATATATATATATACACGCGCACACATGGGTGGTCTGAAAAGTTTCCGAAGTTTGGCCACTTCTCAACATGTTTTTCTGAAAATGTTACTACCGAATGCATCTAAAGTAGTCATTTGTAAAAGTTAACAGTGAAACTGGGCCAATTATTAGGTTATAAATTTGAGAGCTTCGTGACGTCATATGCGAATTATGGACTTTGATGAGTGAAAAAGTGAAGGAGAGCAAATCGATGGAAGCCTATGTACTTCCACAAGTATAAATTTGATGAATTGAACAAAAAAAGATAGGGCCGCTAAACTTCTTTTTTGCAGAATTTCATACTACCGTCATTGAAGAGACGTAACCCAGATCATTTATGAAGTTCCTTAAGCATTCTCTACGTTCCAAATTGATATCTATATTATCAGTTATTTTTATGTACACCCCAGAAAAATTATAAGGTTAATTAAGGAAGCTAGTAGAATTATTTTTTAGAAGAATAGAAAAGAAAAATTAAATTATCGATTCTCTCATCAGAATATTTCAGCAAATCTATTCGTAATATAATCAAACCTTAAAACTTGACGCCTTATCGCTAAATTTCCTTTCACGAAAGAAAAAGACACTCTCAAAGATGAAATTACCACTTTCTGCTCTGTTGAGGTTACACCGTAAATGTTTCACGCCGTCGGCGAAGAGTCAAGGGTCTAAAGTGACAAATATTAGTTTACATCCGAAGAAGGCCGTTTCTAAAGATCCGTTTCGCTTTTCCCTCAAAGAGAACCCTTGGATCTCAAGCGTAGAGAAGTGGAAATGTGCATTTGATATTCAGGGATGGAGTGGTGCAGAGAAAATTAAGGTGTGTGATTTGATTTATATAAATATTGGAAGGTTTGGTTAGTAATTCATAGTTAATCCCTAAATATCAGTTTATCACCATAAAAATTGATAAAGATAACGTGAGATTTTGATAACGATAAATTTGGTGTTGCGTATACTGTCACTTCCAAAAGATGATAATAGAATAGTCACAGTATATCAGTATTAATTCCTTTTGAATAATTTAATATCTTTTCTTAATTTCGTTTGCAATATCCTACCGTTGTTCTTAATGATTAATCAGATCCAGGCTTGAGAAAATTTTCCAAAAACGAGCATTATGAAATCCTCAATGGCGAATAAACACAGTAACGGATGAGGCTTACAATGGGAATAGATTAGAAGGAGATTTGAGTATCGAAACAGGTCCCCATTCCTCGCTATATCGGGAAGAACTCCCACAAGTGCTTCCCTCACATTTTTCCTCACCCCAATAGAATTCCTGTCTCAAAATCACGCCAACACTTAATATATTTTTCGTAATGTTTTGAGGATGGCCACCTCGACGATGCTTTAATTCCCTTTCGTTGGCTTCTTCGGAGAAAAAGAAATATGGGCCAAAATTTGGACTAAGATTCGGAGAAAAAAAGGGTATTTTATAAATCTTATTTCTATCGAACCCATTAAATCGAAGCCTTGATGCTAGGATCGAATATTCGATCTAAAATTATATCTGCACTTTTAGAATTTAGGATTGATAGTGCAGTTCTTTAAACGTACAAATGCATTAGTTGACAAAATCCATCCATTCAAATCAGATCAAGCCCTACGTCGAAAAATTCGTTGATCCTTTTCAAGGGCTGATCCCCTCCTTTTCACGGATATAGAGGATTGGGAGGGGTGCTCTTCGAGGGGAAGGAATCCTTAACAATGACACCTATTTTATCCCACTGGGAACGGCTAATATTCTTCCTCAACCTCTCACTAAAAGCACTGTCACATTCACCACCTCAGCCTCTGAATAAGGGCAGTCTCGCGTAATATCCCCGTCGTATCTTCGCATGTGCACGTGTGTGTAAGAACGACCTCTAGTTTTTCAGGAGAAAAAGTGGGAGGAGGGATAAGGGGTGAGAAGAAGGGGAAGTAGATATTAGATAGATTGAGAGGGATGAAAAAATGGGCATAGAAGGGATACAGGGTAAACTCCATATTCCAGAGGAGTCAGTCCGTTACAGGCTCCCGGTAGGTTCCCAAGAAGTCGGATCCTCTAACTCGAGCGACAGTTTTATGTTTCATCTTCTCTTTTACTGTGAACATCTTCTGCGACTCAGTTGGAAATTAACCTGGATTTTTCTTCGCTCCTTGGGAATTTCGTCAAACGCCAACCGGACTCCCAGCCAACAGGTAAGATAACTTTCATACAATCCCCGTGTTTAGTGTGTGAGAAGATTTATGTACTGGAAATGCACGAGTGGTTCCAAATGCATATTCTGAAGACGTCGAACTTATCTATCGAAGGTGTCGATATGATTGAGCAGAACTGTGCCAATGCTAGTCACTCGCCTCTTCGGTTGACGGTAGAGAAAATCTCGTCATAAAATTATATTCGAATCTGAGAGGTTAAAATTATTCATATTGAAAGAATTATTCTATCTTCCTCAATCGTTTGATGGTTTCAAGTAACGGAGGTTTGTGTTCATCCAGAATCTAGAAAAGCAATCCACTTCGAGAAGTTTTCATGTACATATATTTAGGGAACCTGTATATTCGGAAATGGAGTGGATTATAACTCAGATTCTTCATGAGTTATCATAGTAAACGTACAAACTATTTTTATAGTATTTCGTATCAAATATTTGTCGCATAGGTGAAAATAATTTTAACTCCCTGGATCATCTGCCGCGATTTAATTTTCAACGCGATAACGGTCGTTTCTGTAACTAAAAATTAACTTTACAACAAAGATTTCTTTTCAAACTCTGATAAGATTTAGTTGGCTTAAAACCAGAAAAATCATCTTAACTCCATTATGACGTATGAACATTTTGTATAGTTTCTGTAGCAGAGGAATTTCATGCTAAGGGTAGAAAGCCTAGAACCATAAGGCACGGCTTGATGATTCCCCAAGTAGATTAGCCATTTTTTGTCTTTATGCCGTTTTCCGGATTCAGTAGAGAATACGGAAAAACAAGTTATGAACGGACATTTAGAAGAACGAGACTGAAGTTAAAATTCTTATTGAAACAGAGCTGCCCTCAGAGATTTTCTTAAAAGAATTTATTGGAGGATTTCAATATAATGTAAGCATAGCGTGGTATCTTCTCGGCTTAGGAAAGACGCGCTTTCGAAGATTTTTGTAGCATTTTATAATTCATTACTCAAATCAGTTTTAGCCAAACATTAATTTCGTTTAAACTTACGTGCATCACACTCCAATTTTATAGAAGAAATTTACTATAATAAATATTTAACTTTGCTTTCTTTGATATATTTATACCATCATAATATTTCACAAATTTCGAGGAGAATGACGTGTACATAAAAATTTTATAGAGGCTCGTATGGATTTGGCATAAAATAAACATAATTCAGTACTTATTTATAACATTAAGGTGAAATATTTATTTGGGTATTTCACTTATCCATAATCTTTCACCCCTAGGAGCTGATAAGAAAGCATATATACATACATTTATATGTATGTATATGCTTTTTATATATATACATGCATATATTTGATATAAATAGTGGCTCAATATTGATTGAAGTATTTAACTAAATATTTTCTAATTAATTAGGACTGTTTAGAAATCGAATGTATGGTCCTTGATTCAGTGGCTTTCCATTATAATACAACCAACTTTTTACAGAAAGATTTAAACTGAAAAAATACACTTTAATTGTAATTTAATTTATTATACTTCACTTTGAATATCATATCGCCAATTTTCTATATAAACGTTGAAACTGAGGCAAGGCATAAAATGAAACTGATAAATCTTGCATATTCCTAATAGGATGAAAAAAGATTGTTTTCTATCTTTGAAAATAAAATATCTTCATTTATCATAAGCTGCTAAAATATTCTCAGATACCTAAGTATATAATTATCATTCCACGAGGTACAGTTATAAATATACAGGACGTTTCTAAGCTTTCGATGTTGTACTTGGAAACAATTAACCGGGAATTTCGATCCAAATCCTCTATATTTACCATATATTCGGACTTTGTTTGTTTTTGTAGTGTACAGATTTCGTTCTTTCTTTTAGAACACTTCACTTTCAATGAATAAAGTTATTCAAAATTGTCTTGAATAATGGAAAGTGTTTATCTTGCATAGTTCTGCCATTGGAGTGAATTTCTCGTTTGAGTATAGAGGAAAGAAAGTTATGACTTGAAACGAAAATTCCTTAGACACAGGAATCTTCATAATCACTCTTTAAAAATTATTTCAGAGGTAGACATTGCTCGGAAGTTTCATGAGAGTATTCCCTTTACAACTGATGATGAAATGTATATGATTCGAGGCCCATTAGTATGCAGATAGTAAGTGAAAAAATTAAATTTAGTAAACACTCTTAAAATGACAATCATTTGCAAATAATTATCAATTTCAAATTACAAATATGTATGCACATTCAAACCATAAATAATTCTGAAACAAAGTTCTTCAAATTATTACAAGGAGCTTAGTTTGACTTATCCTTATTTGGAGGAATAATGTTATTAAATTGAAATAAAAGTCAACAACAGTCAATTTAATTTAAATAAATATTTGTTAGGTGTTTGAACGTAAACTTTATTATTCCATCACAGAAAGTTACTAAATAATCTGTTCATGAGATATGAAAGCTGAACCTTTTTTTCTCACCCAACCGGTTTAAATTCGATAAAAATTTTTCTTTTTCTTTGATATACTCAAATTCATGAAGCCATTTCAATCTTAACTCTTTATTTGTTTGAAATAGGGACTTTAGCAGGTATTCGCAAGTTTTAAATACATTTATAAAGAATTATCAATTCATTCTATAATTTGACTTCAAAATTAGTTTCCAGATAAATAGTTATGAAGCCCTCTTTGTTCAGATAAACCCCTTCATTAAGATTTCATTTCTGATTTTTCACTGTCGGATCTTGAATTTAGATGCAATTGGAAGAAATGTCCTAATTTAGCTCATAACTCGCCTAATCAGGATTTCTCATTCTATATTCTTCTTATATATAAAATTCAAAATCATACATATAAAAAAAAACAACTTTGTAAATTTCCACAGAAAATATGCTATATTCGCGACCGGTTTCGTAATATAAAATTACATCTTCAGGCTTGATTATATTACAAAATCGGTCGCGAATATAGCATATTTTCTGTGGAAATTTACAAAGTTGTTTTTATTACTATGGCATTCCACGAAGTCACGCCTCCTCATATTGATTTCATATATATAAAACTTTTAAATATTAAAAAATCATAAACTTAACATTATATAATAAATTTTAACTATTTTCAATATTAATATTTAGTAATAATCAGTATAAAATGCTGAGTTAAAAAGTTTTCTTTAGTTTCTCTGCAAAGTGTTGACTTCGCCTTCCTACTCTTTCTTTCTCTTCAAGAACAATATATGAAAGCCATTATTTTTCAGTGCCAAGGATTCCAGAATATGGGTTTAATAATAGAATAGGTTTATCTTCGATGGAGATTATTTCCGAAAAGGAGATCATTCGAGAAGCCATAAACACAATTTCCTCGGATTCTCAGCGTTCAGTTTCCTAGTATCAGAACTGACATTCCAGGAGTGGAAATCAATGGATTTTACGGGCTTATACACTTCATGAAAGCATCTCCGTCACACCGTAGAATATTTACCCTCCTTTCCAGAACCATCAGAATTAAAGGCATAGAATTTAGTTCATAGATACTCATTTCATTACAGATACATTGGAAATTCCAAGGATTGACATGATATTTCGATCAATAGCGAAAATTTTATGAAATCTAGACAAGAAATTTTTATTTCAATTATTTATTCTCTTTGTTAAATGTATAAATTTGATCATCAGAGATTTCAATCTCAATGAAAATCGATTTCATATGGAAGAGTAAAGTTTGCAGTTTTAAAAATTCAGGAATAATAAATAAGTATAAACTTATGGTGATTGAATTCTCTAGAAATTAGATAAAATTATCAAAAAAGTGATCATAAAAATGTGGCAGATAAGAATAAATTAATGGTTCTCAAATTCGGATATCCAATTTATTTGTTTATATTTCCGATTTTTAATTTTCAGTTAAGAGAATATTTAAACGTTTCATTTATTATAATATGATTTTAGTACAGTTTTGTGTAAGTAATTTAATGAATCTCACAATACAAAGGAAAATATTAATTTATTTTCTGATTTATATTCTATTGAATTTTATATAATTAAAGGAACTTTTACTTTTCTAACCAATTTATGTCAGAACAAAAATTAAAAATTATAAAACCATAGAAAATATAGTTTTGCATGAATCAGACATTGATTCTTTCAATTATTCTAATAATGAAATCTTATATTCAGCTCTTTAATATTATAAAACTAATTTATCTCTATGAGGTTGATTGATCAATTTTTATGAAACAAATGAGTAATTTAATCATTTCTCTTTCAAGTAATCATTTAATCTGGTATATATTCGGAAAAAAGAGAAATCGATGTATTTTCATTATTTTCTAACTGATAAAAATCAATTTCAAAATATCCAACGATTGTGGTCAATATAACAAAGGTTATCGATATTTTGTTCCCATCGATACATCCGCAAATACGTATTTGAAATCAGAAGCAACGGTTACACAGAAGGACAGCTTATATAACTCAATAACCTTTTCAGTAAATCATTCCATTTCCGGCACTTGATTTATACTGACATTTTGCGGGTGGATTGATCGAAATGTGAACGAAACCAAATTCGATCGCCACGACTACGACATAACATATCGCGCCAATCCGCTACGTTTTCAATGACCTCAGCGAAGGCCACGAGTCATAAAAAATCTCAAACTGTCCGCAAAACAGCTGACTTTGAAGCTGCGACAAACCCACCCGACAAGCTTAAATGGGGAAGCCCTTGATGATCTGCTCCAGGAGAAAGGAGGCAAAACACAGAGCAAGACCTGATTAGAGCAGAAGGCCAATAGGAAAGCCACGAATCCTAACTCTCATTCGTAGACTCAGAAGGAATCCCGGCCTTCTAACTCACTTCTAAATAGTCCGTGACCTAGAAAAAAAAACTTCTACATACTGCTTCTAATTCCCTCAGAAGTTAAGACGAAAAATTAGCGAATGCATTCGAGAAATTGTATCGCCGTCTTCAGGTGCATTATCGAACTGCAAAATTAAATCGGTTTTTAAAATTGCTGACGGTGATTCGTCGTTTAAGAATTAAACCGTCATTGTTGCGTCAATTTAGCAAAACAAAAGTAGAATACGGTACTTCAAAGTTGTTCTATTCCTAGCATTTTATCCTTAAACAGCATTAAAAAAGTATTCTCATAAACTAAATATGGCATATTAATTTTGTACAAAAGTTTCCACATATCATTACCGGAAGCAAGATATACCGATCTTCATAAGTTGTAATCCAATTCCAGTAACTTAAGATTCTCAGATTCTTATTGGCAATAGCTGTGAGAATAAATTTCAATTTAATCTTGATTTCCATAAATAATTTAAATATTAGTCATATTTTGATTTTTTAAAATTTGGTTTGACTCTTGATTTATTTTTACTCAAAGGATATAGCGCTCACTGAGGTTACGATAGCTGCTAAAATATGTAATTTTTGTATCAATAATTCCATCTTGAAGTGCTAAATATCAGGGGAAGTTATTTAATTTGTCCTGCCATTGAGATAAGAGGAATTGGACTTGAATTCAAAGCTTCAATATTCTTAAAGTTCATCAAATTTTATTATTACGAAGTATGGCAATGATCCAGAGTACTTTTATCGATTGAATTAACAGAGGATAAATAAATAACAAGAGAATATTTTCATTATTCAAGTGAACAATCTTCGTCATATTCAATTGATAAGTAAGGTTGAGCAACTTTTCATTTGCTACTCATCTTTAATTAATTACTATTTTCAAGAGTTTAATTCTCGATTCTAATAAACGACTATTTCAAATTACCGAAATTTTAATAGAATTTTACTATAAATTATTCTTTTTGAATTCAGTATCTCTCTCATTTAACATATCATAAACCACCCTGATCCGATGGTCAAAACAATCTCTCTAAAAAACCATATTTCGATGTTTGGAAAATCAATGATAGTAAACTTGGTTGTCAGAGGAGAAGCTAACAGGGTGTAAGATTAGAGGAAAGCTTTCACAGAATTAGTATCCGAAGAAGTCCTTCAACAATCTCTCAGATGTACATGTGTGGATTTATGAAGCATTGCGGAAAATGTTTCATGAGAAAGCAAAAACATCGATAATATCCTTCGATCGGTCGCTGCACGAGTCTATTGCGTTGTGACGCACAGCAATTCTTGGCAGAACAATTCATCAGCATCGATAATTATAGGTTGAAAGGATGATTTCCTCTACTTTCATCTATTAAGTAACCACTTAAATTAATCGATATCACATAATCTACGATCGTAAAATAACTTTCAAAGAACGCTATTATGAGAATGTTTATAATGTAACTTTTAACCTTAGTTGATCTCGATGTCGAAAGTCTCATATCGACATTCTGCATGGTTACTCATCAAGCTTCAATTAAAGGGTCAGAGATATCTCTAACTAATTGTTAGAGGAAAAAATATTTTTTAAAAATTTGGATCCGTTTTCCTTGTTTCCCCTAAAATCCACTGGATGATAAACCCAAAGTGAATTTAAATTATAAATATAAACTTCATTCTGAATCTGAATTTCCAATTTCTGGGATCTGAATAGCCAAGAAGAAAACAATATTGCTCGAACTAAGTGAATTTATTTCCACCCGAATGAAAATGTTTTATTTACAAAAGAGAATCATTGTTACGACAATCGCCTCATCTATTCGTTAAACTTACTTATTAAAGGTGGATAATACAACAGCTGACATGAATTATGAATAAATATAATATAAAAGAAGGACATAATTGGATATAAATAGATTAATTGTTTAGCTAAAATTTCTCTTTAAAATCCTTAAAGGAGAAATATAATTGAAATAAATATAAAAACATCAAGTTGAATAAAAATACTCCCAGTTCCTGAGTAATTCACAAAGTTACCAAAAGATTAAAATTTTATGAGAAAAGATGCATATTTTTATTTTACTATAATAAGTTAATGTCTTTTATTAAATAATAAAAATATTTCATCTTCCATCAACTGGTACTTTTACCTTACTAAGCATAGGTAAGCCATAGGTTGTTAATGATTTTGCGAGAGTTATAAATCTATTCCAAAAAAGATAATTGATTTTAACTTCAGGCGGTCATATTATTATTTTTTAATTATTTAATTTACACCTTATTGTTTGATGTGTTCGATTTATTCGTATTTACCTTTCTATGGACTGAACAAGAGGGTAACATCTTTAAGAAATTTAAGCTCAAATGTCTGTGCATACATTTTCCTAAACCACAAACCACTTGTATGACAGTATTTACTAAGATTTCTTTACCGAAAGACCACAAGTAACAAATTGAGGGATTCCGAATTACGAAGGAATATTTAAATCATTATTCAATAATATAATAAAAAATCTAGGTGCATTTTTAATTATATTAATTGACGACAATTAACAAACACATTTGCATTCACCCGAGATTTTTCTCGACCTTATTATCTATTTATAATGTGATATACATTTACATGATTTTGATTATAATCAATTATTTTACTGTATCTGATTCAAATGATAGAATGCATTAACCTGAGGGAATATACATATGAGAAATAATCAAATCGATAAAATATTTATTGTATACTTATAAACAACAAGTATCAAAGAATGGCTTTTTTCCGTTATTTATTAGTTTAGTATATTTAAGTTTCTCAATCATAACAATTACATATCCACTCTTCATTCATTTGGCAGGTTGATTTCGAATAAGTGTTTTTAGGCACCTTGCTTCAAGTTAGTTCGATTTGCAAAATATATTGTCTTCGACTTCGCATTTTCCTATTCATAAAAATGGTAGAGATCAAAGAATTTATCCTTCATCGATTTTTTTCCTAGTTGATAAATTGTGATGGTGAAATCTTTCGAAATGAAAATATAATTATAAACATTCGAAATAATCAAGGCATCAAAGTGAATCTTGAAGCCGATGTAATTCCAATCTTTTCCCTTTTACGTTGTCAAGTTTAAAATTTAATCTGGGGAAACGGAACACATACTGCATAAAGATGTAAAATAAAAAAGTGAGAGAAGAAATACAAAAAATGGCATTCTTTCAAAAAGGTGATTTTTCATTAACAGTCGAATTCTTACGTAATGGGAATTTTGTAATGTTCGTCATTGAGCTATTCAGCACTATTGGCGGACTTCCAAAGCATCAAACGCTCCATCAAATAGGAAAAAGTGATATAAGGAGAGTTTGTTGGTATTTCTGCAGACAGAAGTCAGTTAACGTTGTACGATAAATTGCGTAGGGACAGTAATTATATCCGGAAGCAGAGACAACAAAGTCTTTTAACGTCTTATCTACTTTCATCTTAATCCTTTAGACAGCTAATCTTTAGAATGTAGAATTTTGAAGAGAGCAAGAGCTAGGGAATATATCTGAGCGAATTTAAGCACTCCCAATACAGTGCTCTATCATTTTTAAAATGCATGTAAATTCTTCATAATTGAAAATTAAGGCAAATTATGATAAAATGTAAAGATATTTTGGCTTTAGCTGATTTTCTGAAGAAAAGACGTCAACGATTTGGCGAAAAGTCGATAGAAGTTCGAGCGATTCAATATTTAAACGTCAGTGGACTGATATGGCGCATACTTAATCGTGGAGACCTTAAGGTTACAAAACATGTGACGCAGCAGAGACGGTTCAAGTTTATACGTCCTCAAATGACCTTAGCGATGGACGATGTCAACAAACAAGGGTTGTTACTCAAGAGAAATACATCCTAAACCGTAAATAAACTACGCTAAAAATATTATCAAATCACGAATTAAAATACCCGAAAATAGAGAAAATATATTTCGTTAGAAGTTTATACAACTTTAAAGATTTGATGTATTTGTTTTTAAATAAAAGAAAATGTTTTTATTTAAGAGCGATGATGCAAATTTTCTCTGCCTTTGACAGCGGTTGACATCAAAGCCTTTTAATCTAAAAATGTTGCATTCTTCTCAGAGAAATCCAGAAAATTTGAACAATATATTATTCATATTGTGGTTTATAGCATCATTAATATCCGATTAACTGACTAAATTCTTATAATGTGATATTTCTGAATTTATGTTTTTACAAAATGAAAATACCATAAATGCTATAGAAACGATGAATAAAGGCAAGGTAAGAAACTTGCTGGTCACCAATGGTTATTATTATTAATTATTTAGTTGTGATTATTCGTTTGATTTTAACATGTTTTCGGCAATTTTACTATCGAAAAAACTATGTTTAATAAAACAAAGAAGAGATTCCTTCGTATACTATAATCTGAGATACAGTTTCACTTACAATATAAGTATTTAAGCACACGCTTGAGCCAAAGGCCTTGAACTAGAATATATGAGAAGGTGCTAATTACCTCAAAAAGCATTAACTCGCTTGAGAGGATGTGTAGTGGAAAATCCTTTGATCCTCTTAATGGGCGGTTTACCTGAGGAGCCTCACTATCATCGCCGCGGAAAATATTAAAGGAAAGGTAAGGAATGATTGATACCGTCTCATTATAATTTCAATTTACAAATCCATTCGTTTCTTGTGATATAATGCGCATATAAATATTGTTGATAAGTTTATCTTTAGTAGAGTATTCAAAATATTAGAAAATCTTATATAAGTAGAAAAAAGAGCCATAAGACATTCTTAAATAAGCAATGAATATGTAAATGGATTATTCTGTCTGGACTATTCAAAATTTTCCGATACTCATATCAGAACCAAATGGTATCCCATTAGTATTGTTCGCTGTAATTTTAATATATAATGAATAGAGAAAATGTATAATGTATTTTCTTTTCAACGAATCCCATATTAACAATGGTTTCAGCTATTGAATTATCTCTTCAATTTGTAACGATAAATTTTACACATCTCAAATGAGAGTTTAAGCAGGAAAATAATATTCTGGAAACAGATTTTTTTCTTACTTATAAAGAAATCACACTAAAAAATTTGTAAGGAAGTAAAAGTATCCCGAAATAATCAAATTGATTCGTCCTTGGAGACTTTTAAATCGATTTACTTCTAATGCACAATTGCTGAGGCGTAGATTTTCCATTTCACTACTTTTTTTAGTGCTTAAGGAGTTTTGTCCCAATTCCTGAGGCTCGTATTTTAAAGTGACTGTTATGGTCTTAAACGATAAAGAGTGAGATTAATGAATCGTTTTGGAAACGACTGTCGGACGGAAATTAAAAATCGCAAAAAATAGTTTCAAAGGAAAATTAATCTTGAAACTTGATATTTAGTTTCTTGCTTACAATATTCGCGAAAGCAACGTGTATGCTTGTCAGTTTGTTCAACTAGAAAATCATTGCTTGCATTTCAAACAGAGTGTATTTGCACCAAGGATCTTTTAAGATTTCCCAGTTCTAATAGTATATGATTAACATGCAATCATTTGGATTTGTAGCTCAAATATAAAATATACTAAGAGTCAAGACATTTAAAATTTTTTATAGACAATCAGAAGTAATAAATTCCTCTCAATGACATATTTTTTATAAATATTGGATGAGAGATACCGCAAATGATTCAGTGCCATACCTTAAACATGAACAGCGTGTTCGTATGGTAACGAAGTATTATTCTTTGCTGTCAATGTAGAAATATTTAATTGGATGATTGTCAACATTTATGTGCGGAAATAAAGAGTAATTTTTAAAATTGTGATCATGCTTTTGGTTATCGACAATCTTTTCACCTTTAAGTTTTTTTCCTCTGTTCCTCTGTTTTCTTTTCCTCTTCAATGGTATTGTGTTCGAGATAAATCAGTCGGGCATTAAAGCAGAAAATATTTTCGGTGATTTTGACGTAGATTAACTTAAGGAAAAATTATGATTGTTAAAAGGATTAGATAAGGAAAGCTATAATCTCGCTAAATATCTAAAAAATGAATGAAAAAGAGTGAATAATATTTCGCTTATTCAGTTATAACAACATTTCTTAAAGATCACGTATACTCCTTTCTAGCCTAAACGATCTTATTTATAATTCTCCATCCTTTTAATAACAGGGCAGGACGGGAGGCTGGAAAAAAATGGCGCCAGACCGGGAAGACTTCAGTAGCAGAATATGGAGGAGGAAGAGACACCTCACCACGCCCATCTTCTTCCTCGCCCTCTTGGGTTCTGTAGTAGGGATCTGCCCTTTGCCCCTCGAAGGAGTAGTGGGTGAGGCCACGGTCGCCGCCTTGGTCGCATTGCATCGTGGGCCCAACTGCTCCCGCGTCGAGCTGAGGGGTCTGCAGCAGGCGGCGGCTGCTGGCTTAGCAGTGAGGAGAGTTAACGAGATACATGCAGAGGCCAAGGACGGACTATCCATAGGTTGGGAATCCATCTAAATACACACTCCTTCGACACGATTTCCATGCTACGAAAAATATCTCCTCAGTTCATTATTTAGGACACAAAAACGATGATGAGAAAATGTTAATCGATGCTTAATTGTTTAAAATATACAGGTCGTAAAAGATTTATATATTCATCGAATGAATTCTTTGCACTTTCCTATTGAAAAATAGATTCCGAAAAGATTTTTGGACAGAATCGAAAGAAAAATAAAGATAATGATCGAGATTAGAGAAGATAGAGCTTTGAGAAAGCAAGAACTATAAATCAATGAATTTATGAAAATATAAGAATGGAATAACATATACACATAACGTTTAGAAGTTTAAACGGCGAAAGACGGCTGAAATATGAGAACATAAAATGTGGACAAAGAAAACAGATATTTCCTTTGTGATTCAGAACCGTTATCTTAGGTTTTTTTCTGTTTTGACGCACAGTACATGCATGAATAAAAGCTTTTTTAATTTATTCAGAAACATTACGTTTTCAACATTCAATCGATGAAGATAATGCAGTTTTCTAATTAAAAATTCAGCCTTGAAAGAGAATAAGTTCTCAAGAAAAGCATTCGATAATTTATGGATTTCACTTTAAAATTTTAATTCATAGAAAAACTTTTACGCAAGTTTTCGAATGAAAGATTGGCGAACTATCAATATCTGTTATTTTTTCATACAGTTAACCGCTTACATTCTGAAAAATTACTGTACAAAACCTAGAAGAATATAAGAAGATCCTAAACTGTTTCTTTTTCGTGTATATTGGAAGGAAGATCAGAAAGAGTTGAATTGAGGGGGAGCATATTTAACGTTTCTAAAGCTCTTTTAGAGGTTTACAGTTGCCTTGATAAATATCGATTGATAGAATCCATATACATTGAAATATGAAGTGAAATAGTTTCCTGCCAGGATAAGAGAAGATGAATTCCGAAAAAAGTGAACATTTATTATTTAATTCTGATGCATAATCAATGAATTATTTATCATGTCATTTACTGAATTAAAATTTAATGAATTTTTAAGTAATTATTGTTTTCTCTGTGAATACAAGTATATAAGTTTTAATTATTATTAGATAAATTGCACTTGAGTTTTGACTTGGATGTAAATGCATGTAAATTAATTTTCATTAAAATGCATAAAGATGGAATCTATGAAGGCAATAGTTAATTTTCGCTCGATTTTCAGATTTATTGAAAGTATCGATACATATAATATAAATGCAATAAATAATACAATAGATCGCTAATTAGAATCCTTTATCATTCGTAGGATTGCAAGTATTGGACACGTGCTCGGACTCCGAGCAGGCCGTGAAGATGGCGCTCCGTTCGCTCGTTACCTCAGTTCAAGCATCACATCTCCCGCCTCCACTTTTCCTGGGTAAGTACGCTGGGTAACTTCGGTATCTTATTTTATAAATACTATGCACTCTAAATCATTGATTTTGAGTCGGAATTCCGTCGTATAAAAACACACTATTTATTTAATAGTTAAAACGCAATTCTAATGGTTAACGAAACCTCTCTAAATTATTTTAACAGTCGACGGAATATGTTTCCTAATTATTTTTCTCACTCTGGGAAATTTTTCAATCACTTGCATCGAAGGTCGTAATTGAGTTCAGAAGCAAATTGAAACCCAAATATAATCGATTTCGAGCGCAACAAATATTCCGTTAATTTTGAAATCCGAAGTGACTCATTCCGAAAATAAGTTCAATGTTCGACGAGGCGTCAAAATTTCGAAGGCAAGCGTGAAATCGAAATTAGAGGCTATTGACGTAACACTTTCGAAAGTAAAAAATTTAGACACGTAATTTTTTTCCGGATTAGTAAATAATGGCCCTTGGTCCTTGAATCTCTGCTCTGCTGCTCGGTGCTTTCAAATTGTCCCGAAAATCACGGAAGCGTCCGTGACACGATAACGGTTGTTCTCCGTTGCATCAAATGCGGCATTGAAGGCGTCCGATGTCTTTTTCGCCGGTCGATAAGTCGCAAAAACAAAGAAAAAATCGCAAACCTATGAAAGGCCGTTGAAGCCGTACGTTCACTTGTGACGTAAACAAGAAGACCCGGAAGTTAAAAATAAGAATCGTCTCTTCTGCGACATGAAATTCTTTTCTATCCGCTCCAATTGAAATTTTCTTCTTTTAAAATCTTAAGTCCACTGAATATTTCGTATTTTTAGAATCTACGTGTAAAAATGTTTGACCTTGGCCGTTACGAGGAAAGTGCAGCTTCAACGCTTTGGCATTGATTTCCGATGGTGTCATAAATGATCAAATCTTCATTTGAAATTCGACTTGTATTGACGAGTGTTTGGAACGACAGATTTAACAAGCACTTCATTTGCATTCATCCGCATGCCCACACTTGTCTTTTTTAAGGTAAATCTTGGAATAAAAATGGTGTTAACTATCCTAATACAGAAGTTACATTTTCACCATTACCACGTTCTCGAAAATATCTTTTTTCAGCGAGAATCACACGCAGTTTTTCCTTAAAGTTTGGTGCAACGTTTTACATTCTAAAATTCCACTTCAATCGGTGGACCTATCTTTTGTTTCATTGTAAACAATATCAGAATAATGTAATCTTCATGTCGGCATATAAGCACAATGAAATACCTCTTTCAAATGTGAAAAAATGTAAAAGGAAATACGTTTTTGTTACTTTGAATCATTAAGAAATATAAATTTACCTTAAACGTTATTGTCATAAAAAGCATTTTTCATAGATTCATAATATGAATGATTAATCCCATATATATGATTAATCCCTTAAAATGAATAAAGCTAAATACTTCAATAGTGGTTAACCAGCCTCTAAACTTGTTCCCATTTCCCCACTACGTCAATGCCAATTATGAGCAAGTAATTCATAGAAACGTATAAATTCTCTCGTCTCACCACAAAAACGGAGTACAAATGTCTTTTATCGATTCCTTAAGTCGGCGATAGAAAAATATCAAACGATGGATACGCGCCAAGAGTGGAAAATCGATTCAACGTCAGAAAAATGACAAAAGAGATTTCATGCTTCGCCGTTTGAGGAATCGAATCATAGAAAATAATTCATGGGGTCAACAGTAGAAGTATAATCATGGTACAGAGGGAAGGGTTCTAGGCAAGAGACGTAACGAATCCGTTTCCGTTACATAATTATAGGTCGTAATTGAGAAGGTCAAATGGCAGAGAAACCGTGATGTCCTCGAAGCTATTGGACACGGAATTCGTAACCAAGAAAACAGATTAAACTTTCTATTCCTGACATGTGCAATAAACTGACAGATTGAAAGAAACATCTCACTAATAATGCACTCCATTATCCTTTACCAACGCTCTATCCAGCCTTTCGTTTTCTCTCAAAAAAGAAAAACGTAAGGTACGGTGCGACCTTCAAATTGCCATTTCTAATCCCCAAAACAGTTAAATCACAGAACTACATTTCATATACACTTATCGTTTACATAGAAGAAAATATCACTTTAAGTTACCGCACAACGCGAATGATTCCTTTTGTTTCCATGACTTTGACAAACAACATCAAGATATGACTGCGTCGTATTTTAGAATGGATTTCTAAAGGCACACAATTTTATATGAATTTTATTGGAATTTTGTAAATTTTCTGTAAATTTATTATAAAAACTTGATATACTTTTCAAATATTTAAATTTGAAGATGTTTCAGCCCTACAAAATCAATACAGGTACAAAAAACAACTTAATTCAAGCCAATATGTATGGCTTACATAAAATTTCAATAATCATAACGTAATCAAAAAGAAAAAAGGGTCAATTCAAAAGATCAGTCAATAAAAAAATATTGCATCAGCCTCCTAAGAAAGGAATTTTGAATTATATCTGTTCAGCCATTGAGCTACCTGTTTAATATTTTAGTAAATATTCTCAATCAAACTAAAGGATATTGAGATCAACACCGATTTTGGTACATTATATTCAAACTAGAATTATTTCCAATTTGAAGGAAATTTCCGTTACAAGGACAAATGATGCATTTATTTCAACATAATTTTTCCAGATAAAGTTTTATGTACGATAAGCTCAGTCTTTAAATAAATCTTTGGAGATTTTATTGACATAAGCGAATAAATTCCATATTTTTGAATTGCTGATCATAAAAAATGTTTGGAAATCCAACTATAAATTATTCACTAAAGGAAGTAAAAACATAAACTCATTGGAAGTAATGGAAATCTGCATTTGTCTTTGAAATCATAAAAGTTATTCAATCGTAACATTCCGGTCTAAACCGCATAGGTTATGAAAGTGAAGAAGTCTTATATGGGAAAAACATATCAATGGCGAATATAGAAGAAGTGCAACATTTTTTAATTCTCATTTGCAACTCGTATAAGTCATCCTCCGTTTCAAAATGCCCTTCATATAAAATCCAAAGAAGTAGAAATATTACTGGAAACTTAATTTAATCTGACGAGTTCTAAGGGAATTAACTAAACCACTAAGATCACATAAATAACTTCTTCATGGTATGATTTAGATTGTTTGTATGGAGATGTTTGAACGCTATTGCATGGGCATTTGTTATGAAATAAGATATCTGTTCTGATATCTGATTAGTCTAAATATAGAAAGAGTTGATTGTAACACTGAATACTATCCGTACTTTAAGAAAGAAACGAAATCAGAAGGAAAGGATAGCTTTCATAGAAAAACTTAAAGTGACTTTTTAAAGAAATTAAAAATAAAATTTAATCGTAAAAATGAAATTCAATTATCATCATTATCAACCGATTTTTTTAACTAGAAATACATGAGCAATTACGAAGCCGAGATACATCGACCTCTTCTGTTTAAATTTGTGAACAAGTCACACGACTTTTCGTGCAAAGTAATACCTTCTCCTACGAGATGCAATATTCTCCAATTTCTATCCCATATTAATAAATTACTGTCACATACTTACTGTTATAAACTAAAATGAATAACGAGTACGAATTTCTAGATACTCTTTTATTTCATCTCAATTTTAACGAATTAAACAAGTGCATTAGCTGTAATGAAATAACATATCTTATTATTTCTTAATGTTAATATATTTTCCATTTGTAGGATTCCTTGGACCGGATGATGCGATCACTTTGGATGCTGTACAGAAAGTCACGAGCGTGTTTAAGCTTAGTCACGTGACACCCCTTTCCCTCCGAGGTCGTGTTTATAATCCCCTTCATGTGGTTGCTGTCAATCCGAGAGAAAAAGTTAAGGTAATTGACTGTACTTATAAGCAGTTTGAAGCCATTAAGAAAATGTGTTTCCCTTTTTAAATTCGTATAAAATGATACATTCAAAATTGGTGATTTGCAAATATTTTCTAATATCCTTCTAATGAAAACAGATAATCAAAATTAAAATTCGAAATTGCAAATTGTAGTTTTAGATGTTCACATTCTCTTTTCTATGTAATATGTAAGCTATTATTTAACCATTCTTGAGAAACAGAGTTTCAATCTCTAAATTCGATAAGAGAGGGTAGAATTTCGTTTTGTATACCCCGCTTTGCTGCAATTGGATACGAACCTTAATGGAAATAAGTGACTTTGGCACGTATCCGAGAAACGAAAGGTAAATTCTCTTTATCTAAACACCATCGACGGAACGATAAACTATCAAATCCACGTTCATGACTAAATCACGATGTTGAACGTTTGGCTTTGCCTTTGTTATTCTTCGTTTCCATGTGTTTTCTTTATCAGTTACATCATTTCTAGTAAATATTTGTTTTAGAAAATTGCTTTCGTTCGAAGAAAACACCTGGGAATTCGCTATCATCTCCGTTTAAGTTATTCTCTCTTACGTATTTCATTAACAATTATTCTATTCATTTTCCGTATCGCCAAATTTGGATGTTCAAAGCAATATCATATTTCAGTTCTCCGTATGGGTATATAATTATTGTTGAGGCCGGAAAGAATACATAAAAAACTTAGTGCCTAAAATAGTTCAATTTTATTTCACAAAGGGTTGAGGTGAATTCCTCTTAAATAAATTTTAAGTATTATATAGTTGCACCTTCAGATACTGAAATGGTGAGATTTCCAAAGTGAATATTTCATGGACAAATAAAAAATCTTAATATAATTGCGTGTTAAGATTTTAACTTTAAAAATTAAATTTTTGTTTGATTCCTCACATGGACGACAATCAACTTAATATTTTTCGGTCATTCAATCATCAGTTTTCTGTCACAACATCGTAAAGAGAAAAAAATTTTAACTAGCAGAAGAAATATATTTATTAAACTTATTAAATGACTGATTATCTCGCAGAAATAATTTCAACGGGTATATCAAAGTGTAAATGAACTACATAGCGCATTAATAGTCTTCTGAATGTATTTCCTGATAGTGTAATGCTGTAGACTCTTCATCTTTTCACAGATGATCCTTAGCCTACTTCGCCGCTTGGATTGGACATCGTTCTCAGTTTTGCACGCGGACGATTCCATTTCTGCGGAAGTGTCACGGATTCTGGTCACGGAAGCCACGACGTCAATCGAGGACCCGAATTCAATGGGATTTGGACGCGATCCGATGTGCGTACTGTCCGTTCAACAACTGCCTTCCTCTTACGACGCCGATGTCTACGGAGAGATCGTGAACGAATTGGAAGCGGCGAGGCGTAGGGGAGGAATCTCCATCGATCTCAAAGGGAAGCAGGTAAATGGTGTATCCTTACGCATTTCGAGTAAAAAACAGCAAACGTCACTAAACGTATCGATAATCAGTATCGGTTTATTGAGGAAGAAGGAAGTTGTGATCCATTTTCAGTTGTTTAAAACTCGTAATCCGCACGTAATTAATAAAGGGATGAGGTAAGAAAAAAAGCACTCATTTCCTCGATATTGTAGGATAAACTCTTCTAAGAATATTACATGATATATTACTAAGAATCTAATCCGATCTCTTTAGAGTAACGTGACTTTCGACTTGATTTGAATGAGACAAAATGATGACTGATTAGGTGAGAATATGCGCATTATTAAATGGGAACTTACTACCAAAAGTTATGCATTTCTATTCACATAACAAGGTAATTAAATAAATATCAATATACATTATTAATTTCTAATACATTCCTAAGTTTCATTTATGGAAAATAGTTTATTTATATAATGAAAAAACTTTGTAATTTCAAAGTTACAAATTACAAATCTTTCCATTATACTAAGGCTTTCCACGAAGTCACGCCTTCTTAAATTGATTTTATTAGTTTATTTATCTTTACATCAGGTGCTAGCAAGTTAAAACTCCCTTTTTAATAAAAAATTCAGGAATGCGTAGGCTTTTGAGAAAAGAGGAAATATGCCAGTAAAAGTACATTCCATAAAAGGTTAAACATCGCCTACTCAAGTTTCGACCTCCAACTTTGGAGTGAAATATGCAGTGAAATGAAATATCCTCATGCGCATAAGCAACGTCTTTTTATCTCTATCTGGCACATGCACGCCAAAGCTAATACGAATAGATAAATGGGAATTTTTTTCTAGGTTAAATCTATATTCATCCTTCATCAGATCTTTGCGATGCAGGAAATGTTGCTTTTTGATGAGCAATCGATTAAATGTTGTAACCCCATACGAAAAAAAGGATTCACCACGTTTTCTCCGAATCCCATGACATATCCTTTCGTCCACACCTTATACGTGTATTAGAGTGATTCCGTCGCAGAATATGGATTTACTCAAGCATAAGATTGCTCTTGCTTCGAGTTCTTCTACTTCAGTGGTTTCACATCTCCACGTGCCGAACAGATGAAGATTTTACGCAACGGTTTATCTTTATGCAATAAGTTCATCACTTTCCATTGTACTTAACATCAAAATCTCATTCATCTTTTATACGTTTTATTAGTTGTATTTCGTTCCGCATATTGTCCACGAGAATAAATCGAGATGAAATTCAGTAAAGACTTCGATGACGATGTAAGATTTTAATTAGGCCTCTATTCTTTAGGAATCGATTATCATCTAATTCAACAAATAGCATCGAATGGAGCAATAAATAAATGCATAATAAACTTAAATAAATCTTGCTTCGAGGCCTCGATAGTTCCCCAGCAAATTCCGCAATGAGAAAGACGTTGAATATCGACTGACCTTGATGTGCACTTTTCGATGCTCTAAGACATTCATTGCCTATAAAACATGTGAGATTCAACTTGATGTTTCTCGTATTATTTATGTGTACACTATTTAAACGATGTACTGCAAAGATCAGTCTCCTTTTATTTAGTCCTTCGTGCCGATTTCATTATCATCGTCAATTCGTGATACTTGATTTTATCGAAGTAAATAAGCGGACAAACTATTCTGATAGACTCTTCAGTAGCCGATTGAAAGGAAGGATAAATAATGGTAATTGTTTCCTCTGTTATCCGTTAGACTATCCTAAGAGCAAGGAAATCCTTACTAAATAGTTTAACCTCGGATAGAACAATAGTTCAACATGCAAATACATCGAACTTATTACTTAAGGCAATGAAATGGAAGAACTCATTCACTTTCGCACGAGAGAGTACAAATTTATTTTACTGCTAATGGCATTCCAACACCTTCTTAATTTGAGTTTATACGACTTAAAAATCAATTAAATATTTAATGTAGTTTATATCATAACTATAAGGATCCTTTGGTCTTAAAACCATTTATAATATTTATAGCATATGGAGAAATATTATTGCAAAATGATGGTAGATTTGGATACTAAATGATATCTTGTAAAAATAAATACTATATAAGTTAGGTGCATTACACATTCGGTTCTGTTAGTCAATGAATTATATTATGGACAATGAGCGTAATGTAAAAGGGCCTATTGACTCTATGCCAATTATTATATCTGATTTGCACCTTTCATTTGTACACAATTTCACTTTCACTTAGAGTCCATCACTTTGTGATAACGAGTAGGCAAACGTTTAGTGTTGGATTATTTGCTTGAAGAGCAAAATGAGTCTACTGTTGGTATTAACACGCCAAAGTAAAAGTAATACGGTAAACTATCATAAATACTGTATATTCATTTGCAGCTTAACTTTACAAATTTATCACCATTTATCTTTAGTAAAATATCTGATTATACCAATCAAATAATTAAGATAAAGATAAATAAATGGTAGTAATCTATTAATAATATAAAACTGTGTCAATGCCTACATTACAATACGCTGAAATCTATGCAAACCATAAACTACAATCATACTCTTCTTTGATTTTATTTTTGGTAAGCTAAATTTTAAGGCTAATTACTACTTCTACTTAAATAAAAAAACGTTCATCTTCGACATATAATTCAATATTAAATATCTTATCATTATAGTTTCGATTACAACCTTATCAACTGTGAGCAATACATCATGGGAAAGTTTCTTCGATAGCGCAGACCAGTATTTGTAGATTAAAAGGGAAATTCATCTGCGGTGTTTGGTGTTAAGATTAATCTATTGATTTTCATCGAAGGAATGGCGAAGAAGCCTAAAGAAGACCGTAAATAAGGGAAGGAATTTCCCTCTCAAAATCGACTTACAAAATTGTGAAATGTTAGTAAAAGACGCAAAAACACTTGAATAATATGGATTTCTTGAGTTATCTACATGTGGAGCAATTTCTATGTAACTAATATATTTAACAGACATGGATAATAATTTGGAAAAAACTAGTCTGGTTGATTACCATATTATAAGATAGATTTTCGATAAATGACGAACCTTTTTTAATTATTGATCTGATGCGATTTTTTTTATTTTTATATTATTTATTATTCCTCAAATCCGAAATATAAGGCAATTATTATCTTAGTAGTATTGTAAATAAACTGTAAAACCAACTCCTTCACTAAAAATCGATGCCTCTACCAATTACTCGTTGCTTTTGTTGGGAATATAAATCAATAATGGAAAAAAATTATAAGTCAAAGTAAAAATCTCTATACATTTGTACATCTTTGAAAGAGATACTTAATATATTCTTAAATATCAGTAGATCTTTAACACTTTACTAAATGGTGAAGAAAATGTTAGAAGTTAGCCTTCATGAAAGTTCTGATTTATCAAAATAAGAATCATTAAAAACGATTTAAATATTTCTTTAATCAAAATAAATAAATAATTATGAGAATTACATAAAAATAAATAAATTTTAGAGAGAGTTAGATAAAATTTTTAAGAGAGTTTAATAAAATTTCACTTTCCTCTTGTTGGGATACCAATTTCTCAAAAATGGCATTTGAACATAAACCAATGAAGAATAATTATGAACTTTTATCTTTGCAATATTAATCAGCCAAAATAAGAGCTAAATGCTCGGAAATTGATGGAAGAGAAGATTTTCTTGTATTTATGCCATAATCTCTTTGCGCTAATCCAAATTTCAAGAATATTAAGACCATCATCCTTAAAAAATCCTCCTCAAAACAGGTTTTGGGATTCGTCTTCTCAATTAATATTTCTTAGTGAATGAATATTAACCCTATTTAGGAAGTTGATAGCAAATTAAGAATAAGAAGATGTACAGCATAGAATTCATATTTTATAGCCATCTAATGTCTCAAATTTTAATGTTAAAAAGGTATAAAAACTTCAAGCTGGTTACAAAAATATATTCAAAACCAATGCATCATAGTACCGATACAAAAAATATTCGGAAAGAACAGAACTTTTTATAAAATAAATTAATTTAGCCGGTAATAACAGTTAGCCTTTATTTAAATCTTAAATTATTTAAGTACAAAAAGAAAAAATCATACTCATTAATAACTAGATATTGAAAATAAATTAAGTATTTTAAAAAGTGAATTTCATAAAATACTTATTGTATAGAAAGTTTTATTCTTTCATAAGGCAACACTTTCATTAAAAGTCAAATTCGGGACTTTTCTTCTGAGGCGATTCCCGGTATCTGATCGGAAAAATCAATTGACAATTCGGATACTCTTAATATGATTAGCAAACTTTGTCTGAGGCACTCAAAATTCAGGAATATTCAGATGATTTCATTTAATGAAGTATATATAAATCCCTAGATGTAGTGTCAGTTTACTTTTCAAGAAATGGAAGAATCTTTTAAGATGTCGGAAAATATTTAAAGAACTTGGGTTCGAAAATATACTTTATAACTGACGAGGCACAATAAAGAGCAATACTTATAATCTGTCATAGACGCATGTGTTTAGATAATAAATTATCATAAAATACAAAGCTATTACTATTCAAGGAAGGAATATATTTCGTCTGATCCTTCAAAAAGTTTCAATATCTAAATGATTATTTCATATTCTAGATAACCATAAAAATTAATAACATTCTTTCATGTTCGAGAAACTATAGTTACAATAATCACTAAAACTTCCTCAGATATAGTTTAAGCGGATACCTTCGTAAATGGCTTAAATTATTTCCAGAGAATTAATAACTTCCCAGATATTTAACTCGAACCTTTGATCATACTGGAACGCAAGTCCCGCATTCCAAGCGCACGAGAGTAGAAATTAAATTTGCCTTTCTTACAGATGAAGGAATTTCTAGAAAAAAACTGCACCGTGAAAAATGTGGAAATACGCTGTAAAGAATAACGGGGTGAGGTGTAGGAAAAAATTTCTTATCATCATAATTGTTCTTTAATTCTTCCTTCTGTGAAAATTTCTCTCTTTAGTTTAATTGCATTAAGCGTTTTTTTTTTTTCATTTTCTGATTCTAATGATTTTTATAATTAATCGGTTTCATTGAGTATATCATTATGGAATTCCGGAAAAATTTCTTCGCTTAATTATCTTTTATTTCAAGGAATGCATTTATTGAAGTTTGATTTGTTTTCTTGGATATTTCGAGATAATCCTATAGTCTTTCATTGAAAAGTGAACTTTCCAATATTCAGAATCTTATCTTGCTCTTCGATGACTAAATGAGTACAATTTCGCCAGACGTATTCACTCTTCAACATAAACGCATTTATCACACTATTATCTTAGGTGCGTCAATTTGAAATGTGTTATTCAAGGATAATCTTCTTTAAGTGCCATTAATGCTAATTGATACAGAGGTCTTTGACGAATGATTAATGCAGCATAGGAAAACATAAAATACTCTTTCTGAACTATTTAACCGATCTTAATCTGAAGCCACTTATACACAAATTTAATATTCTGAGTTTAATTTCAATGCAGAAGGATATTATTTTCAAGAAACTAATAAAGGGGAAATTAACGACAAATTATGCCGTACGTGCATTGGAAAAATTAATACATAACCACCTTAATTTAAACTTTTTAATATATATTCTTAAATATTATCTTGAACTCTAATTACTATTGATTTGAACTTATCAATGACAAAAAGCTATTTGATTTTCCAAACAGAAGAGTGAAGCATGTTGTTGGAGATCACCCATTAAAACCTTCCCTTCCCTTTCCCGCAGACCAGTAGGACTGAACTCTGCCAAAGGCTTAACGACCTGGATAAGTATCCTTATTTTTTATTATCCAATTAACCCGCATGTACAGCATTAACAGAACCTTCGGCCTTTAGATAGAAGTCTCGATTATGCTCCACTATGAAAAACACACAAATTCCAAGTAAGCATGATAAAACGAGATTACGCATGACCGTCTTCTCGAAACAAAATATATAAATAAAAGTCTGAAACCCTTGATAATTGCATGTCTTTGATTCACGTGAAATACTATAATTCTTATTCTCTTTTTCTGAATGACCTAATTCTCTATTTCAGTTATATATTGCACTATGAAGTTTAATACACTGCATGCATATTGAATTTCTTACACATTTTTAACAAAAACTAACATCCAACTCTAAATGTTTCTTAACTTCCCTAAATTTTATGAAAAGGTGAAAATATACGGTGTTTGATTGGAAACAGTAGAAATCTTGAAACTTTTCCTTTAAATTCCCTTTTAAACGATGACATTGATATATTCAGCAATTTTAGATCAGTTGTTCCCAACCTTCCCATTTCCTTAATATTTCCAGGATTTGAATTTACCATACCAAAAACCATATTTATTGTCGTAGGAAATTCCTTTTTTATTTAGCCATAATACTTCCGTAGAATATCATGATGAATTTTGCCAAGCACGAAAATGGAATTTTTTTAAAATTTCCGATTAATATGTATTAGATCATATTAATATGATTAATATGACCTAATAATTTAAATATTAACCCTTCCCGTCCTTACTTTGGGCACCCGTAGGTTGGGAGCTCCTGCTAAGAGGTGATAAACGCGTATTCAAAATCAATTATTTGCCAAAATAATTAATTAACAAAAGGAATTATTTTAACCTAAATATATTTTTATTGATAATAAGATGCAATTGACTTGACTTCCTTCCAGTTTCACGCCAGCTGAGAGATTGCAGAAAGAAAGAATGCATTTATCTGTTTCCAATTCAAACTTGCTAATCTATTTTAACACATGAAAATACATTGAAATTACTTCATTGATGCACCATGTATTTTAAGGAATAATTTGCTTACGTAATTTTCAATATGCTTCATCTCCATGTACTTTATCTGATGATTGATTTTGTTAGAAGTAAGAATTTGTTCATATGTATTTTATGTTCATAATGTATGTAATTTGTTCATTCATGTATGTACTCATTATTTTTATCATAATATGTACTGATTGAGATTTTCTAACCAATTTCCTTCAATGTAATGTAAGCATTCAGATAATTAAGGGTTGCCAGGTGATTTACAAAATATATAACAAAGTGGAATTTTCTCAATACCGAGATAATATCTTTTCTAAGCAATAAGTACGTTTTGATTGCGTTTGTAGAATATTATAAAATTTCTCAGAAGGTAACTAACATAAGGTAATAATAGTGCTACGAAATTATTAATAGAAATAAAATTTGTATTCAAATAAAAAAATTTGACTGTATCAATAGTTTTTATATTTGTAGTTGAATTTTGAAGATATTTTCTGTAGAGCAATATTGCTATTTTCCCAATTTAAATGAATGAAATAGTATTTGATGAAAAATTTCTGATTAATCGAATTGAGTTTACAAATAATAAAATGATATTTAATTTGTAGTATTTGAAGTATGTATTCATATGGAAATAATTATAATCAAAATTCTAAAATTTATAGTCTGAAAGCAGAAATAAATGTTGTGATTTAATATTCCCTTTAAATTTCTCATCAGATATTTGATTCTCATTAAATAAGTCAACTTATTATAACTGTAATGAACTTTATCCACTTTCGATAAATCTCAATATCTGGTAACCCATTCATAATTCTTCTTAACCCATCATTTTGTACATTTATCTCAAAAACTGCGATCGCTATTCTTGTGCTTGTAATCAATCCCAGCATTCGTCCAACAGTTAATCGTGGTGTACTTTCCTATAGAAGTTGATAAATCTTCACAATGGACACAGAGGTGGACATGTAAGACACTCGCCTCATTGTATTTCTTGCCACATCTTTCGCAGGCAGCTTTCGCGGCAGCTGCGGCGGCTGCGGCGGCGGCCGGTCGTGGTCCCCCTGGGGTGGTTATCATCGGCTCGACTCCGGGTCCCATATCCGATCTCCTCCGGTACGTGGAGGTGTGGGGATTGGGCAAAGGGAGCAAAGCGAACCCTGCCAGCGCTATCACTGCTTTGGGAGGCACTGCTAACGGACAGGATGACGCCGCATTAGTAGTTAGCGTTTCGTCCACTGGTCTACTGCCCGAACTTGCCGCACTGCAGATGGGACCTGGCCTCAGCGTGCTGGTCATTCAGGAGACGGTGTCCGTGCACAATGAAGACGACGAAGACGACGATGATGACGATGACGTGGTGAGGATGAATAACCATCTCTTGCGTGTGAAAGAATTAGGCAACCTTCTCAGAATGCCTCAGTTCATTCTGCAGATTATATACACCACTGAATTTAAGCTATATAGAATTACTTCGATTGATTGCTTTTATCGATATGTTTTTAAAAGTATATTTCATTGGAGGATTTCTCTTTGTTGAATATAATTTATTTACAGGGCAGTGTTCATTCATGTAAATAGACTAATTTTATTGTAGTTATTTAAAAATCAAACTTTACTCAACTTCCTTTCAAATGATTTTCAAGGAAAGAAACGATCTTATCAATCCTCATCGTTGTGTGTTCGTCTGATGAGTTCTCAGTTGAATTTCAAATTAAGCGAATCTTGTTCAAGTAGAGTAATTAAAGAAAACGAATGACGTTAACAAAGGCTTAAGCTCATAAATCATCTTGACGTGATGATTGGAAGTTTCCTATTATTACATAGACGATTTATATCTCAAAAGATGAGAGTTTGAATTTATCGCCCACTGATGGTCATTCTACTTCCGCAGTATAGAAATCGCTGGTTAATTCCGCTCAAGAATAGATGTTAATCTACGTTTGAATCCAATTAGAGATCAAAAATTATCTGGAAAGAATTAGAATAATTTGCGTCATATGACAGTGAGCGATTTTAATCGAAGTATAATTTCCACTTGAGAATTCAAAAAGAAATCCTATGTTGTAACTATAAAACTATATATATTAATTGCAAAACTGTTATTTTTAATATCTATATTCCACGTTTTAATCATATACTTCATTTTCAGTCGAACTCAGGTAAGTCTCGGTTTCCGTTTAATAATAAAAATTCAAAGTTATATGAATTACATGAGTTAAATCATAAATAACCGAATATCTAAATGATTATAAAATTATAAATAAAATTATATTCCAATTCAAAGTATTCTTAATATTTCTTACATTCAGATTGAATTTTCATTTGTTAATTTATCATTTCTTGGTTGAGATCAAACATCAAGACGCAGATCAAACGAAGTTCCATTCCAAAAGGAGATATAAATTTAACGCAATATGAGCTATTTTCTGTTTTTCTTAAACTAGTAGTTAATTCTGAACTATTCATTAGAACGTCGAAGCGAAATGCAAGCATGGAAGCAGGTGACTATCCAAGGATACCTCGTTTTCATATCCTTTTATGATAAAAACCTGAAGGAGCTTCGTTTGTTCACGGGTATAAATTAAACAAAAAACTCCATTCTAGCTCAGAGAGTATTACTCTATACGCTTTCAACATGGTGCATCTAAATTATTTAATCGACATAAGTTCACCTTGGCGTTTAATTGAGTGAAAAAATCATTAATTTCAAAGAAACTTTTTTATCTCTAATTTGTATTAGAAAATTAATTTTTTTATTCGTTAATTAGATTTGAATGTAGGTAATGGTGCATGATAAAATATTCTATTAATATGCAGCAGTTTTGTGAAATTTTATCAATATCACCATAAATAACAAAGTTCTGAGTGAGTCATTTTTCTGATTTCTACAAAAATAACAATAACTGCTTTTACCAACGGCCCTCTTCACTTACATAAATAACCAAGATATCAATAAATTTAATATTTTTAAATTCAAATAATTACATTTTATGAAGCGTTCATTTATAAAGAATTATAATATTGATCGAGTGAAAGGGTAATATTGGCTCCAAAAGTTAATGCAGACGGTTAAATTCGGAAGGTAACATAAAATCTATGTAGTTTAAATTAATTTGAAATCCTAATCATAAGTATTTTGAGTAGGCTTAATCTCTTAATTGAGCTGAATATTTAATTTTTATAGTAATTATGTAATTATCGGTGTAGATTCAAATCATTTCTCTCACATTCATCGCAAAAGCTCCCACATCCGCATTTACCACATTTAGCTGATACCTCAGCCATGGTGGTGTTCCGGTAAGAATTCAACTTATATTAGTCGGAAACGATATCAATAGGAAGCTAATAATTGATTGCTTTATATATTTGATAATGCTCTGCACTTCATACAATAATCACTTAATCAGACAACTCATTCAAATGGAACGAAATAAATGAGATTAAACCAAATTCATTCATCAAACGTTCATCCGTTTCCCTTCAGAATAGATGCTAAGTAGCAATGGAGAAGGGATTGGAAGCTGACACATTGAAAATAGATAAATATTCATGAAAACTCGTTCGAATCGTTTGCGTGTATCTATCAACAAGATGCTTATGCATATGCGTTTTTATGCACAATCCTTTTGTGAAAATCAATTAGAGAAATTTGCGTGACATTATCTACTAGATATAAAATATCTTTTGAACATTCTATTTTTCTCTCGGTTAAGCAACAGATCAAAATCTTTATTGGAAATATTTCAATTAAACGGCTATTTTGTGCTTAGTGGAATTTATTATAACAGGTGCATTTAGTGACAATTAAAATGCTGCTAAAAACACACACACAAATTTGAAATGGAATCTCATTCCACTCTATAGACGATTCCTAAGTTCCTATTTTATCCTAAATTAAGGATCGATAATTCCTTCTAATTTGTCTTAATTATGAATTACAATGGGTAACGGCATGAAATATTTTTGAGGACTAAAAATGTATGATGAATATTAGTCGAATATAACAACTATTTCAAAAAATATCTTTACACATTTCCAAGTGAATTGAAATAATTTTCTATTTATATAAAGGCAGAAAATTTATACAGGCAAAATTTAACCGAATCATTTCATTAAAATCGATTTCAGCAAAAGAAGATAAAAACGATTACCATACCTTAGTAATCTATTAACTAGCATACGAAACTATACTGCTATAGAAAACCTAAGGATAACATTTACGGCTCTTCTGTTTTATTATGCAATCGCCCGTTTAAGAACCTACTTTTAAAAGCTACTCCGTTTTTGTAATTCGTTCATTATCTTTATCTAGGAATCAATTATCTTTTTATTTATTATCATAACTAAAGTAAGGAGACTAAAGGATATCTAATAGGAAAAAGTAGGAATCATAAAGCTAAAAATGGAGAAGCAAATGCTTAATGATTATTGGATTAGATGGAAATTACAATTGAAAACAATGTCTCGAGCGTATAATATAAAACTTAAGAAAACACGCGATCAGTCTTTTCACTGAAACGCGAGCATGAGCATGCAATTAGAAGTAAATTATATCTGCTAACTCTTTTACATCATCATCCACTTCAAAGAGAGACACTGAAAGAGCGTTGAAGTATATTCATAACCTTCTCGCGCATATGGCCATGATTTGGCTGACTATATCCTTAAATTCAATGAAATAGAAAATTAGAAACTCTTTGTTCTATAACGTTATCAAATAATGTACTCCCGCGCTCCAATCGCATTGGGCGAATCTATAAATTTAAACTTAAAAATACTGTTGATCGATTAATATAAGCTGAATCCATTCAATGTTTAGCTCTCAATATTAGGTACTGTGTAATAAAAACTAAATTCTTTTTACCCTCCACCGTTCTTTCATCCGCTCCTTATCATGTCAATTCCCTCTTTTAATCGCGAGGTCGACAACGAACTCCCCTCTGATGGCCCAACGAGGCCAAGTATACACCGACTGGCGGACACAGTGGCCAATTCCACCCTTTGGCCGCCTTACCTATTGGCGACGAGGGGCTGCGGAGGGAACGGTGGCTCCGTGGTAGCATCTTGCCTCGACGCCGCTGCAACTTCCAATGTGGAGGACTTTTATCTGGTGCAAGATCCATCCGTTGTGCCCGTCATGGACGCCATTCGGCTCTTCTCCAGCGCCCTAAGCGTGGCGCACTCGGGAAAATGCGGTCCCAATCCTGGAAGGTAAGGCCTTATCTTGAGGTACACATTTCCAATCAATGGAAATGTGTACCTGAAAGAAGACGAATGTATTCGAATACCAATTAATGCACTTGTACGACTGATGGTCCCAATTGAAGGACCGCTTCCGAAACACGCAGACAGCTGAATTCAGAAAATTGTTTATAGAGATTACCATGAAAATCGCTATGTATGCATTTAGATAAAACTTAATATAAACAGACTTGAAAAACTTGACTATTTGCATTTTCATGAGAATTAAACTTGAGAAATTGTAGAAATCATTAGGACTAATAAGTACATGTATGTACTTATTAGTCTTAGCTAAAGTTAATATTAATAATGTGATGTAGTCAATACCTCTTCCATATTTCTATTCCTGATGGTTCCAGACGTATTCTATATAAGAAGCTATTTGCAATCGAAGAAAAATAATTCATAAGCTAAACGAATCCTTTGGATTTCCTTTGATATTATAGTCATAAATTTAAACAGTTATCAATATTAAATGATCTTCTATATTAAGAGATTTCATTTCTGTTTTCTTTTGATCAAATTCCTTTCCATTACTAACTAAATACTTCTTCAAATCGGAAAGTAAATTCTCCAGATTTTTTTACAATTTTTTCCACAGTTCAATAACTTATTAATATTCTCTCATTAATTATGCATACTCTTAAAAAAAACTAATTTGACGACTTCAGAAACGGAAACCGGCTGAAGCATGAGGACTCGCATTAAATTTCAAGATATCTGCACGAGTAAAGCAGTTGGAGGTGATTATCGTGCGATGTGTTCTAATGGTGCATCGTAAACTAGCCGCCATAAAACCCCTAAGGGAATTAGTTTATGGGCAGCGTACGCTGGAGAGGTAGTCATAAAATAATACTTTGAAAGGCTTATAAGGATATTTTTGCGAGGAAATCTAATGGAATGTGAACTCAAATACGGAATTTTGAAATTATGAAAGTCGATAATGTTCAGAATAAATGCATCGCTCTTAATCGAATTAAACAGATTCATATTACCATGTACAGAGAAGAAGTCGAGGTTTTTATATTGAAAAACTAATTCAGTACAACCTCACTATATAGCTATATATACTATAGCGATAGCTATTTATCATTTGATCATTAGTGAATAAAGAATATTTATTTGGGACACTGAATATGTTTATTAGTTTTTGAGTTAGTCTAAGAGATGAGAATAAGTTTTTCATCATTTCTACTCATTATTATTATTATCATATTAATTAAACTGTTACGATGTAAAATATGAAATAAAAGTGTGCCAAAGCTTCAACTATCTAAACTTCTCATGATTTTGAATAATAATTCTGACGTCACAAACAATATTCAACCGACTATTCTAGAACGTAATTAGTTATTACGGGCTACGAATGAGCAAAGCAAATAATAATCGAGAGCACTTAAAAGTAACCTTTAACATTTGAAAAGACAATATTTATCAGATAATATTAGTCGATTATTTTTTCTCAAATAGGAAATTGAATGATTCATTTGCTTGCGTCAAAACTGATGATACCTAAAAGAACTATATTCTCTTCTTATTTTCCATTATCATGCTTTTCTGTAGGTTTTCAATGACGAAGGACAGCTAAATAGAACTTCCAGATTTTTATGATAAAAAGATATTGATGAGTTAATGATTTTAATAATCCATTTATATATGCCACGTGAAATATGGAATAGCTCTCATTATTCGATGCAATTGAAAGTTTTTCAAGATATTCTACGTTACTTCGTTGCGCTCTTTGACAGAATTGTTTACATTTTTATTTGTGGCTCTTAACTCTAGAAATCCTATATTTCAGTACGCATCTCACATTTAATCTCAAGAAATGTCAGAGTCGTACATCTAAATGTATATATAAGAATTGATCTGACTCATTAAAATCGTATTTAATCACACTTCATTGATATAGATCATGTTTGAATTCATTGAGTACATTTTAGGAGACAAATCTATAAAGGATTTAAAAGTTCCTGATTATTTAATTCATTGCATTTTACCTTATTGTTGAATGATATCTACTTGGTGAGATCTTAAAGAATGGTATCATTGAGTCAAACACTGCCAACGCAAATTCGCTGTTCTCGATGAAATCATGCGAACACCAACGCATGAGAAGAAAAGAAGTCCTCAAATATTATGAATCATTGATTCCGCGAAAGGCTTTCATTCCTCCCACTTCCAATTATATCGCGATCGTATTGAAAAGCAAATATCCTGAAATCATTGGAAGAAGCCATGATTTCTTTCCCGGAACTTAACCTACGACGAAGTTGAATCGTCTCGGAACTATTTTGACCGCGCGTAAGTAAACAAAGAAAAATTAATAATGCTCAAGAGGAAATAGAAGCTTAGATCTCTATTTGCCATCACTTATTTCATGGTCACCACTGACGCAAAAGCGAGTGAGAGGCAGTTTAAATTATGTGCCGAGTCTGAATGTAAATTTAATAGATCCACTAAAGTAGGTAAATACATTCATATATAAATCACTTTCGATCCGAGGTCTACATCTTTGGAAGATCACACGTTAGCAAAACTTCTAAAATTAGTTCCAAGAGAAAGTTTTAGTCTTTTGTTGAAACACATGCTCAGCTGACATTCAATTCTTCCGTGCACTATGAACAGTACCAACAACTATCTGCTGCAATATGAACTTAATTTACAACATGCAGCTACAGAATTACATTGAAGTATTTTCAGTAGTTGTTTGCAAGTTTGAGAGTATATAATTTTTATGAAAATAAAAGATAAAATAAATGGATTTAAAATATATTTAAAATAGGCACAAATATCTAGTTATCATCTGTTTCATTTAATATTTTAACAACCATTGTAGCTTATTGCTAAAATATGTACATTAGAGAGAGACTGCAATGTTTTAATAATGTATTTATATAAACCATAAACTCAGTTTCAGTTATAAATTGGAAAGATTAAATAAGGAATCTTTCTTAGTTATATAAAATTTGTAGATTATATTTGTAGATTATATACTATCGGTTCATTTTACTGATGCAGTTATTGAAGAGGCAAATAATGCAAAAAACGGATTCAATAGCAAAAGTAAGATAATTTGACGCAAAGAGAATGTTGGCCATGAAGAAGACGGCTAATATCATTCTCACACTTTGTAGATAAAGAGAAAGTTGCTTCCGAATCGAAGATGAAATCACGATCTTAATTTGCTAATCAACGGTCACAATGGATGTGTATGTCACGGAGTTTCCTCACTAAGTGAACGGTAATCCAGCTGATGTTACGTTTTCAATTTTACCCAAGGATATGACAGCAGTCCTTGGAAAAATGACTCGCAGAACACTTAAAACATCAAAAAATAAACCTTGAAAAATGATCTATTGTCACTCCTCATTCTCCAAGTGGAACACTGAAATTTTCATTCGGACCGTGAATTGCACTTGAGTAACATGATGAATGAAGTTTGATTGTTTAGTGCCATCAAGAAATCAAAATCATTTATGAGTATTAATTGACGTAAAATTTCTTTCTATTTCTTTAATAAAAGTGATTCGATAGAAAAAGAGATATTTCTTGAAAGGTTATCTTTTGAAAAATCTTTCTGTATTTATAAAATCTGCCCATTACAAGAGATTTTTCGTAGAATATACCCTAACATAGAGAACTATATAAGAGGAAAAGAGGAAATTTTATGATATTCAGTGTACAGAGAAAAAAGTTACCCCAGAGAATAGGAAATCGATCCATATCTCAAACCTTGAATGAAAATGTTATATAATTCAACCAAAGGTCACTGAATGACTCGTGAAGTATGTTGTCCTCCTTTAACAATGGAATCGATTGACTGACAGGTATCCTTCATGCGCAGGAAGAAACACACTCAGTAATGCACTAAATACGGAAACGACACATTTCTCCTCTCAAACTCAAGCCCTTTGTCACTTCAATCAATAATATAAGTTTTAATTTGAATTCAGCAAAAAAGGTTCAATACATCAATTGTATTCTGACAAAGTGCTATTATACCTTACATTAATATTTCTATTTAATTATATCCTTTGGAATATTGTGCTCTTTTTCTTTTTAAATTCTTATTCTGATTTTTAATTCTTTTTTGAATTTTAAACTCAAAATGATAGTAATATAAAAAATCAGAACTGATGTAAAATTATAATACTTAAATCATATGATATGTTAATACAGTTCGAATAGAATAATGAACATCTTAACGATCATATCATCGTATTTATTATTATTAATTTATCTTAAATTCAATAATATTTTAGAAAAAGTTGTTTGTAGTTTAGTATAAAATCAGGATTGTCAACTTTCCAAACTTCTATATTATAGAAATATAAATATTAAATTAAATTGAAAATAAATATAAAATGCGTAAGATTTTTTTCTGTTTTCGCAATTGCGTCTCTACTACCTTCGGAAAATTCTCAGTAATTTATGTAAATAATTACGATCGACTTAAGAGGTTAATTTTTCGATAAAGAACGAATAAATAAGGGTTAATTTATTTCTATGCCATTTACGAGAATCAAGTTTTGCACATGTCAGCCACAGAAAGAACGGCATTCCTAATACCAACGAGGAAAAATTAAATTCAAAAGAATTTCAGCCACTGTAAAAAGAAGCTGCATTACCGAAAAAGGAAATTGTCAACAGAAAACGAATGGGGACTAATTGTGACTAATCGAAAGGTATGCGACAATTTCAACAGTTCTATTTCCTGTGGTGGGCGATTGATATACTTCGTGCAATGTCGGAATGAGAAATTTTAACGGTGGAATAAAAAAAGGAAACCTTTTAAGGAATGCAGCGGAAATAAATTTTACTTTAAGAGTAATGCCGCAAAAATGAATCGATAAAGAAAATTTCAAGAGGTAAGTGGATGAATAAATTTGAGATTGTCTCT
This sequence comes from Pantala flavescens, assembly GCA_020796165.1. Taxonomy (NCBI): domain Eukaryota; kingdom Metazoa; phylum Arthropoda; class Insecta; order Odonata; family Libellulidae; genus Pantala; species Pantala flavescens. The sequence goes on from CM036882.1 coordinate 22,108,273, forward strand.
TTGAACAAGGGAAACCACTAAAGATTAACTCGTTGAGACTTTAAGTCGAATTTAAAAGTCAATCCATTGCGGCGGTTCACCTCTACCTAGATGTCTACGTATATTGTCGTCGGAATTTATTCTCGATAAAACACTCGAACGCTATACTCAATAGGGTCTTATCAAGGATATTTCAACGAGCAGATTAGAGATTTTTTGATTTAGAAAGGTCAGTTGTGTTCTTATTTCTCTTTTACACATCATCCGTATCTACTCAACTAATTTATGATCGCGCGTGAGTGTATCAATTAAGCCACGAGTAACCCGTTTCGTATTTGCTGACATCTCAGCGATTGAATGATAAAGCGGAAGATAATTCGAGGGCCGAATGAATAATTGCTCATTTCACTTCAATAGATTTAAGCTTATACTTTCTGTCAAGACTTGTTCATAAACCCCTATTTAGCAGATTTAATGATGACGATCCTTAACGATAAAGAGCACGAATAGATGATCGTTACCATGGTAGATGTCTTCCCTGAGGGCTTCTATGGGAATCTAGTTCGACTTCTGTGAAAGGATCCAATGCCCTTTGGGATCCGCCTCTATAACTTTCAAAATAACCGATATTGGTGTTTTATCGGACAAATCTTTGATTCCTTAATTTATTCAGCACTTTATTCGCATTTACATTTTATTCGTATTTTCACGATGTGAAAATGGAGACATTTCCGTTATTTCCAAAAAAATAAATTGGCAGACATTTCAATTCTCTCTCCCATAATACTACTCTCTACAGTAGCATTTCAGAATAGAATATCTTATGTTATAAATCGATAATGAGTCAGTTTCTTGTTGAATTTCGGATCAGTTATTACTTTTTATCAATTATATTTCCGTATATATTATTAAATTTCCGTAAGACATTTCCTTCGAATTCATCGAACATAGAAAATATTAAATGTTATAATAAATAGCAGGGATTTTATCCTTGGGTCTGTGTTGTAACATACACATAGTACTCTCGATTCTTTTCAATTAGAGCGATATAAAAAGATTTCTCAATTATCTGATGGCGAGCAAGCGTAAGTAAACAATTCCTATACGCTCCAGTAATCCGATAGTACATCGCAAAACGGAATGTATTGAATATTTCATCTGTATAGGTGTCCGGAGCTGGTGACCATGACGGCAGAGGAATGGAGAGCGATACTTGCCACAGCATCTGTAGGAGAAGAGAACGGGAGGAAAGTACACTTCCAAATGAGAAGTGAAACTTCGGCTCAAATATATGCGAAGACACCGGCGGATGAAAACCCAGCCTTCCTTCTCGGAACCATCTCCTCTCGCCTCAGAAAGGTAACCAATTTCTCACTCACGAACATTTGAATTCTCCACTTAAAAAGGTAAGAATAAAATGAATTATAAGTTCAGTACCAAAGCCAAAATATCTTCCAACTTTTCCACATTTGGCGATGAGAAAAATAATATGAACGAATTTCCCATCTTTGGTAGAAATGCATTAAATAGAAAAGCAATAAAATAACGATTATGTAATCTCATTCTCTAAGATAAAGATTTCCTTAAATTCATTCAACATGATTCAACTATCATCCAAGAACAAATAGATTTTACAAAATCGTTAATAAACATAAGATCAAATGAATTTTAAATGGCAAAGTATTCATGAAATATATTATCGTTGGGTGACTTAAAGGATGCAACGCTTCTCCTAATCATATCATATGATAATATATATATATATATATGAATCATATGATAAAAGTAGATAATATTCTGTTATATAAAGATATTCGTCTCGAGGATGTTAAGGTCAATTCTTTAACGATGAAATCTCTCTGCAATATTGATAGCATTTTGGTATGAATTTTATTACATTTGGAATTTTAAGTGATTGCAAAAAGGGACTTAAATAGCATTGGACTTTTAACACTATTTGAAACAAATTATGAGTTTTAAATTTATAAAATTAATTTTTAATTTGAATGTTTTCAATTTTTTTATACTCCTATTCGATAAGAAAAATGACCATAATTTAAATTAATGTAAACTCTTTCTAATACAAAACCGTTTATTCATTATATAGAATATTTAATCATAATATTCCTCTAATTTAAAACATCTTTCTCTATTTAAATTTTATGAAGACGGAATAATTCCAAAACTGAATGCTCTGCATTCTACAGGAAGTAGTTCAACTCTCAAGTAATTCGGATTGTTGCAATAACTATTTATCATTATCAACGCCTACGTGATAATTGTAGAAACGAATGTCCGATAAACGATATATCGGGCAATATCTTTTGTCCTCGTAAATGAGTTCCTGAAACAATTCGTCCTTCATTTATCTTTCTGATTTCCGTTCGTGATCTGTCTATCAAAACAATAAAAACCTCATTTCCTCTCCCCCGTGAGAAGAATAATCACAATAGAAGTCTCATTCTCCATCTTCTAAACACACCGATCCTAGAAGTCAACAACATCCTTGTGAAGAAACTTTCAATTAGACACCATAAACACGTGCATTCATATTATTACCATTCATAGGACTATCCTTATTTGTACATTATTCATATAATAAAACAAAAAACAGAGGAATTATTTGATTACGTATCGACTGAAAATTTATACACAAACTGACGCGTATATTTGTGGCCTTGTTATCGATCAATATTTCAAAAAGGTGAATGTTATGTTTACTTTTAAAATGGTGGAATGGCGAAAGATAAACCTGTTCCCTAGATAAATCTATCCATTAATTTTTCATAATAAAATACATCTATGCATCACAACTTTTTAGAATGTCTTTTGCCCACTTCTTCCTAGAATAATCGTATGCGTAAACCAGTTTCCTTCATTACCCGCTTATATAAGTTATCACAACAAAGATCTCTAGAATAACAAAATCTGTAGAATTCCCTTTGCCCACTTATTCAACAGAATCAACATGCTTCATTGGCAGTTAATTCAAATTAGTCTTTGAAATAGGCCAACGCATTTGATAAAAAATTATCCTTGTATAGCTTTCGGCGACTTTAGGAATTATAGAAAGAAATTTTATACTTGAAGATTAGTCTATTTTCTTATCTTAGTGAAATGACTTCATAAACTCCATTTTCAAATTATAATTCATACAACGCACAACCATAACTCATATATTTCAGCTTAAAATTGCTTCATTTGATCAAAATTGAAGTTCTTTCGATGAAAAGTGAGGAAATGGCGTTTAACTATATACCGACGAGATTTACATCTTGAGTTGCGAGGATTAATGGAAAAATAAAGTGCTGAAAGTGATTTATTTTAATGCGAATTTAATATCTTTTTCACTTCAAACCAATGAGAAGTAATACAAGATGTTGTCAATCCACTGAAAATAGAAATAAAAATAGAAATCCACCAGAATATTTTTTGATACAATTATAATCAACCAAATTTCTTTCGCATATAAATGTACATACTAAATCTATAATATTAATAATATTTTATGTATCTATCACAAGCAGTTTTGAAAAAATGATCAATGAACTAAATGTTATCCACATATTATAATAGCATTTCTGAAATTTAAAAATATTATTGAATTCTCTTCAGTGAATGTAATTGCAAAATACACCTACTTGTATACTTACATACTTACCTTATATTAGCCTTAAATTTCAATATTATTATCAAAAATGATCTAGATTATAGGATCAAATTAAATATAATCCAATTCATCCGCTTTAAAAAAGAATTATAGCAATGATTTATTGAAGAAAAGGAGTAATGGACGAAATATCAACCTTTTAAATCTTTTTCAGATCATTTGGAGTACAAATTAGAAATTCAACTCCACAGCAAATGACACGAATTTTCATTCATTCCTGAAAAACAAAATCAAACCACGTTCCCGACAAACCTACTCTTGAGTTACCCTTAGTGCATGTTAAGATGCAACCATTTTGTCCGTTACGTGTAATTTTTTTTCGAAAACGAAAAGACAAGAGTTGAATTCAAAACTTTGAACAAGGTTCTATATGCAGGTAAAAAAGAAGAAGCCATAAATTTTGAAGCATTGACATTAATGCAATTTAAACGTCTTCATAAATTAAGTTCCTTAGAAGTGGTTATTCGGAGAGGTAGATCACTGAAAATGCAAACAAATCGTGTTTAACAGTCCATGCGTATCCACATTGTCACAACATTTTGCAATTGCAATTCCTCCTGTTCCCCAACTTTTTTGCAGCTAATTCTAGGCAACCCTTATTCAACCAATACCGCGCTCCATCTACATTGAATATTCGCTGCAGAAACGAATTAGTTGAAAGCTTTTGATTCAGGTTTCGATGGTTACGAACGTATCTTGAATGTTTTCAAACGATTGATATTTATATATTTTCAGTGCCTGTTTATCTAAATTACATATTATCTACCTCTCAATTAAATTTCTACATTTAATAGCAAAATTATCCGTATATAGATATCAGTTTCACACCTTTTTTTCAATAAAATATGTTTTGATGAATTATTTTAAACCTTATATTGCATATTCTATTTTTTCATTTTAGATAGAGGATCAAACAAAGGAATTACTGAAATAGAAATATCCTATCTTAATATATATAAAGAATACCTCAAGAAAATAAAAATGTTCAAACGTTTCTCGAAATAACCTTCGCAGCCCTTTCCACTATTCATTCCTTCTGATGTCAACTTATCCTGCATTTACTTTGAAAAAAATGCTCTTTTTATATGAATTCTTATAACCGAAGTTAGAAAATTTTGTCCGATATAATTAATTTCAAAAACGTTGGAAGAAAGGTTGATTCTCAAGTGACTTCAAAGGCAGAGAATGAATTATCTGAAATTTAAAGCGATACTCAGCTACTTTCAAATTCCATTGAGAAGCGAAATTTATGCTTTAGATAGAAGAAACTGAAATATTTCCGAAAAACACATACTTTAAATGAGCTTTTTACCACCATTTTAAAGTGACAAGAACACTGAAATTAACCAATTGCGAACATAAGTTGAACTCCTTTTAGAATCGATAATTCTAATGAACTTATTTCATCACTGAGAACCATTTCCAATTGTTTAGTCACCTCATCTTTATGCATTTACAATAAAATTAATCCTTGAAATAATATTTTTTTTTTGATTGAATTTTTGGTGTAAAATATAAAAAGCTAACTTGGGAAATCTGATGAGAAAAAAATAATTAAAACACACGCTTAATTCCTGGACCAGAAAGCTTTAAATGCTCACTCATTCTGACGTAATGGGTAATATCCAGACTTTCTTTAGCTCCTCAAGAATTGCATACAGCCCTAGGCGCATGTGATAAATTATGCGTAATTGACAAGGTGAATAATAGATATGATCGAACACTCGATTTTGTGGAATATGTCAACTGTTTTGACTGTGTGCGCATTCCTGGCAGCTTTTCCGACAGTAACTGTTAGACTGCATTAAATCAAATAAAATAACGTTGTGATGAGTGACTTTGCATAAAAAGAGGAATAAACGCCAGTTTAAATCGTATTTTGTTTACTGAACATAACAATATTTCAAATAATTAAAAACTGAATAATTAATGAAATTAATCAGGATTTAATCTTTGTCGAAAACAAAATGAAGTGCCTGTAAGTAATTAACTGCAGCTCATGAAATTAACTAAAAAATTCAATAATATAAATGTGTCAAGAATACTTTTGTTTCAATTACATTATCCTCCATTTATTTGGTGAATAAATTATATTACTTCACTCCAATACCCATCACAATATATAAGTAGGAACTTAGGAAATATTTTCACAAATACATTCAATTTATGATTGCTGTTCTTGTTAATTTCTAATAATTAATTTTGATATGGAATAATTGCTGAAATCACAAAATTTACAAAGAGTATTTTATGGCATTAGAAGCAATAGATATTTTGTGATCCTTCATTTCTCCTTCTTCGCGACAACTAAAATAATCGGATCTGCTTTGAATTTCGATCTGTTTACTCATAGAACTCAAATCAAGGCTCAAATGCGACCTCCTTTCAGATACACTTCTTATTGGTTGAGCATTGTACGTTATATAACCCACGGTTTATTTCGCGCAATAAAGTTTGATCAAAAGAACTTCATACCAGCTTAGCCTTCTGTATTATAAATACAGAAATAAAGACAATTATTATTATATTCTACAAAAGTTTAAATGGAGAGTCATTCAAAAAACCTACTTTTACTCTTTTGGAGTATTTTAGCCTATTTTCCATGGAACCTGGATTTTAAAGTTGACCTGAATTGTCGTTAGTTGGTGAAATGGAAAGTGCAAAGTTATTTATTCATTATAACCTGAATTTTGATTCATTATGACCAAGGCAAAGATATTAAACCATTATTACTTAATGACTTATATATGACATAAAATACGCATGATATAGAAACGTTAACTTTACGACTCGTTCTCGGTATTCTCTTTTGAGATCTTAACCTAGAAAACTGAAGTTAACTTAAAATTTCCGTAATTAGTTCTTTAGTCACATTTATAATCACTTTACTTTTTAGGGAGAATTGAATATAATTAGGAAAGTTCTTCATCGCTATTAAGAACCCTGAAAAAATTGGAAAATCTACTATTGAATTGATATTACATTAATCTAATATCATTTCCAATATTAAACTGTTTTAGTAAAAATATGAGTAAGATTCTTCATTAATAATCACATACTTGCTGGTTTCTATATTATGTATTTAGATGCAACCAAATTAATACCAAGAGAATCAAAGTTCAACTTTCGCATTTGTGACTTCTTTAGAATGGAGATTTCAACGACTGAAGAAAAGCAATTCAGTACAATAATGCTGTTTTATACTTATTGAAAGTAATCGGAGCGGAAGTGTTTACTTCACCTCGAGACAGTTAATAAAAAAAATTCTTTTAAATCAGAGCATTTTATTATCCTTGTATCAGTTGCACAGTTCCTATAAAATTTGCTATAAAAGTGGAAAATGGGAAACAGTGCCGATTAATGTTTTTCATTTTACAATAGGAATTGGTCTACCGGAAGTGGGAAATGTTTATAAAATCACAAACGAAGGTCCTCGACTTTCATGGAAATGTTGTATACTATCATTAATAGCTATTACATTCAATCTGTTGGTTTCAAGGTTGTTCGATGTGTAAGACAAAATGGAGATTCGATTGATCTTTATGGTGAACGTGAAGTAATTAGTCTCTGAATTCGATATAGATAATTCTTTTTAAAACTTATTTAAACTCTTTTAGCAATAAATCATGATCATTTAATAGGTAATTAAATGTGAAAGACTCGTATTTTGACAAGAAAAAGAATCGATATAAGTTCCAGTGCTGCACAAAAAGATTTAAAGGCAAAATTTTGCTTTATAGTTAATGGATCACAATTATCATCTGCTGTTTTCCATCCACTATCCATGAATTTTTCCATAGATAAAAATATTGTCACTAGATTAACAAACCTCAATTAGATCACTTATAAAAGTCATCTATGTCACGCAAAGGTGAGCACAAAATCTTATTTGATACGCTTAAATTAGCATTTCTTACTTTCATGCATGGAACGTAATGATATATTGATGAAGTGAATGAAATGATATTGTTTGATAATTTGAATAAATATGAATCTGTAAAAATTAAAATTTATTATCTTTATCTCTTTAGCTTAAAATAATCCTTCTTAAATATATATATATATATATATATATATATATATATATATATATATATATGGAAATATATCCCCTCATCTAAAACTTTTATATTTTACTCAATTTATATCATAAGGAGCAAAAATGTAAGCGATTAGTATACCGTTTTAAATCTTTCATTTCAAATTCCAAAGGTACGTCTTCAGCTTCCGAACATTTGTACAATATTTCAATTGACGAATGTTTTAGTGGCCATATTTGAGTTTATTTTTTTTATCTTTCCTTGGATGCCCTTCGATAATTCAATATATTTTGTACTTCCATCAAAAAGACCGAATCTCTATAGTAAAGTCGAAGTTTTATTTTGTATTTATAGCATAAAGAGGCTCAAATTTTGTATACATTTTAAGACAAATTCCATCTGCAGGTAGGTAACATGACAGGAGGAGGAGAACTCAACCTCATCCCCGGCTTCCGGTTCCCAGTGTCTCACAACGCGGACGGCGTCAAGTGCAAAGTTGCCCCCGAACCACCGACACCGCCACCCGTCGCACCTCCCAGTCTTCCAGTGTCGCCCTATTATCCGGACACGGAGGAAACCTACGCCGACACGATTCCCGAGCACCCAACGACAGTTGCAGAAATACCGACGCCTCCGAAGACGCGCCCACCGCCTCCGATCACTCGTCCACCACCGTCGATCACTCGTCCACCGCCGTCGATCACTCGTCCGCCGCCGTCGATCACGCGTCCTCCTCCTTCGATCACTAGGCCTCCACCACCCATCTCCCGCCCACCTCCTCCTCCACCGGAAGAAGAGCCAGAAGAGGAGTCTAGCTTCGGATTGGACTTTCTCGATGGATTAACCGGAGACAACATGTGGGAGGTGATAGCAATTCTCGTAGCCATTGGCATCGCAGTGCTGATCGTTTTCGCAGTGTGCATCTACGCAATCTACGCCATGTTTAGGGTCAGAGCAGAGAACGAAGGCGGTACTAGGAGAAGAGGCAGCAGAAGGCCTCAAAGACGCCAATCCAACTCTTCAGAGCAATCGGTGCAGAGCTAGTGGGCGGAAAGGATAATGACTCTGTATCGCACCAGGGCATCCCCGTGGCCACAGAATAAACCGATGTCTCTCTTGTCCTAGATGTGAATGCCACGCTAAATTTTCTAGCAATAATGATTGTCATGGGGATGAATGTGAATAAGATGATGCAGCGGGGTAATCCGCGATAGTTGAGGTGTAATTCCAAATGGATGATTTGAGGGTTCAATCTCTCCCTCTTTTATATGCATTCTCAACCGGTCTCCACCAACGAATACATTTGTTAAATTATTGTTTCTATTTTATTTGGCTGGGTTATATCCGATGGATTGGAAATATTTTCGAAAGATGATTGTCCATTCGTTTTCTCAAAATGTGGGAATTTACAATAATTCGCACTTATTTATGATGAATCGAGTCTTTCAAATTCTCAAGAATCTAATTAAATAAAAAAATTCTAGACATAGAAATCAATATATTGAATTATCCTCAAAATTCTTTACTTGAATCATCTCTGTGATCTCATCGTAAAAATGATTACCTAAAAGATTGATATTTAAAAAAAGGAAATATATTTGGACATTTCGCTGAGAAAATAAGAATTATTTTAACATCTGATTTGATTTTCCATGAAATTGAAGAATGAATGAAAAAGCTAGATAAAGAAGTTACATTATTTTCATCAAAGTGGAGGCTGGTATATGATCTAATTTATTAAATAAAAACGATTGATGAAAGACTCGAAATGGATTTTTGGATCAACATAATCTTGCCAAATACGATCGTGTAAAGTCATATATTTTAAAGTTAAATTAATTGGAATACTGAGAGGGACAGTCTAATTTTGTTTTAATTCACCATTTATTTTTAACTTTAGTTGCAAGAGAGCTTCTATCTGCATTCTTTGGAAGGATAACGAAAATCATTTTCAATGTGACGTTTCCTAGTTATAGAAACTATGTAAAAATTGTACATTTAATTTTCTGGGTTAATAAAAATATTTTTAAAAGAAGTCCTGAAAATCATTATTGATATTACGAATCTATGACTTATACAGTTGCATAAATTATTACACAAAAACTTTGTGCTGTAAATCCAGTAAGAGTTAGGATTATACAAATATTTATTGATGTAAAAGCAACAACCTATTCTAGAGCAAATTTTGAATCTAAAGCTTTTGCAATGCAGAAAATATCCTTCTGATTCATTGGAAAAAATGTGGACAGTATTCAGTTGTAGGTCGCGAGTAATATGAAATCAGCATGAATTTAAGAAAATGGCTGACAAATTATGAGAAGAGTCTCTTCTCGTCACAATTTACTCACCGCAAAAGATCATAAATGTCTGGCAGGTTATTGTTCTAGAAATAAGGATAAGGTCTTAATTTACAGATTGTTTTCTTCTTTTACAGTAATTAATAATTATAATACAAAATGAAATCCATTAATTGAAAGAAGATCATGACATTCATCTGTGACGAGCTTTAGGGTACAACATATTGTGAGGGAAAGTAGGTAAATATCTGTAATAAGTGCAGGGTCAACCGGCAGGAATTAGTTACAGCTCTCACACCAAATATTTCCTCAGATTCATGTAAATCTTTGCCCGCTTTACGGAACTCGCTCCAAGCAGGCCGCCAATTAAGGAAGAGAGCAATTCGCTTTTAGGGAAGACGTGTTTCCATAGGAAAGCCACTCTATAACATTTCCGCTTCGCAAAGATCAAAGCATTTTGGTCGAAATCTCGATTGATAGACACGTGGAGTGGCAAATGAAGAACGAAACAAATAATAAAGAGGCAATTGAAAGCCAATTGCGTCGATCACGAGGAATCCCTCGTGATGACCTTCGAGGAAATTGACAGTCAACTGAGGAAATCAGCGCAGTAATGGCATTCAATCTTCATTCCCATTTTATGGAGGAGTTGGACTGACAAAAGGCTAGTTAATTAGGATGCTACGAAAGGCTTCCGCTGTCGAAAATGAGAGTGTATCTGCAGCCGAAGGAAAAGGCGTAGTAGAAATCCGTCAAACGTACACTTATCCTCTTTACAACTTATAACTAGTTTGTAACTTAATAGGTTAAAAAATATAGCCCTGGGCGATCAGTTAAAAAACTAGCTTTAATGTATAATAAATCCGTAAAAAGCAAGCAGAACATTATGATTTGGAGCAAATATATTATGTAGAAGATTCAAAAGTTTTTATAACCTTTGCTCTATTTTACTTCAGAAAGAATCTAATTCCGTTGTGACAAATAATTAACAACTATTTGAATTAAGGTTAAATTGAGAAAAATGGTTTTTATTAATATTAATGACGCATTGATGATTACAGAAATATTTTCTATAAAATATGCTAAAGATGTTTTGTATTTAGTTATATAAACGAATATTAACGGCTTCTACAGGAATACATTGATATTCTTATTAAGAATTCACTCAAATGTTTTAACGTCGTATCATTGGCGCACTTGTTTTGCATATCTAATGCAGATCACATAAAATACCAGTCAAACAAGTATGAAGATTTTTTATCTTCATTTACATCGTTTTAAGATAAACTGAGATGCAATTACTGCGAAGTATTTGATAAGGAAAAGTAATTTCAACCCACTCATTCTAATCTAGATCATTTTATGTTCAAATTTTTTAGTTCTTTTGTTCATTTACCAATGTCTCCCCGTAACTTGAGGAGAATTTCTCTGTTTTTTTTTTTTTTAAATATATGTGTTTGCTTTCTAAAATATATCCCTGATTCATCGTAACATTGGAATATTTTGAATTGTGAAGTTTTTTTAATTCATACTCCAAAAATTTGCTTTCTTTATACACTTAGAAATTCCAACATTCATCAAGAATTCTTATTCAATAAATTAATTGTCCTTTTTTTCGAATATTCTTACATCAGTCAGTATTTTTCTACTACAAGTTTCTTTCGTCTTTTTATTTTCACAAAACTTTTGATAAAATCTCACTTAAAGTGATTATTAATTGGCATTCCCTTACATACAATTTGGCTGAAAACTTAAAGAGACATTTATTCAAAAGAAATTTCAATTAAATTGAGTAGTAAATGATGTTTTATGCATTTCTTTTCATATATTTAATTTCATTTTCAATTATTTAATGCTTGCTCTACATTTAATGACAAATACTATTGGAAAAATGAATCAAATATTACGAATATATTCCTTTTCTCTGGAGCTTTTCCATTACCATTTTCGACTTCTTACATTATTTAACCTTCATGATATGAATATCAAATATTTAAAGCAAATAAACACTGAAACTTCTCACTTAAGTGGGTCTTTGTTAATCTGGTTTAACCTTTAATGTTCTGGCCTCAGAGTCGTCTGACAGCAAAAACAGGCAATTAATGCTCCCCGGAAGCGACGTTAATTAGATTCAATGACTAACAAATTGGCAAGGTCCTCCACTACTTTGATAGCAAGATTGATTATTCAAGAACAACGGAGAAAACATCGAATCGAGAGTATGACGACAGCCGAAGAAATTAAGAGGACATTAGCGAACGAAATCTAAAGTAAAGATTATGTTAAAAGAGGAAAAGGTTTGAATCTTGATAAGAGAGTTGGTTACATAAGATATATAAATACAGGTACAGGCTTCTGCAGTGATCCTGAACGGAGTAAACGGCGAACGAGGTCACTGTCTTAAGGATGGTGAAAATAGAGAAAAATATATAACGACCATTTTAGAAAGGGAAGGTTCGTACGGCCCAACTACCATCGAGGACAAAAAAGGCAGTTATTGAAGGCAAATGAACAAAGGAACAAGAATGGCATCAAAGTGATTTTTTACTTTATCACGAAATAGAGCGGAGATATTTGAAGATAACGTCTATAATGACAAGGCAAAGTACGTACTTTAAGCACTGCACGCTATAAAAGATATTATTTCCTCTTCGCTTAGAGTAGTCAAAATACTGAATGATCATTTTATAAGGTCTTTTTCCATTCTAAATTAAGACTCTTTGTTACTATCGAACCTCTTAAGAGAAATTTCAATGTAAATCTATCCGCTGCTGTGTGGGAGAAAATTTAACCATAACTCAAATGCAACCATTCTATCATTCTAATTCCAAGAATATCTGTAAATCAAGTTAATAAACAGAATAATTAAATTCGGAAATTCATCCATATATTGAACGTGCTTGCCATTTATTTCAAGTATCTCTTCTCCTTCGATTATTCGATTCCTATCTTAGACACATAAAATGACTTCAAACATTTAGAGTCGATTTTACGCTTAAAACTCTTTTATACTTAAATTTACCAAAGTGTAAATATCTGCAAACACAGACTTTTATCGTGGGGGTGTAACTCAGTGGTAGAGTGTCTGCTTCGCATGCTGAAAGCCCTGGGTTCGAATCCCAGCACCTCCAATTTTTTGCATCCTCATGGATGCTAGAAGTTTTCTACTTGGCAAATTCTATCTAGAGATATTGGAACTTATTATAGCAGAAAATCTTATTTTTTAATTTCTGAAAAATTTTATTTAATAACTTCTAAACAATCGCGAAAATTCTATCATAAGGTCGGAATAAGAAATCATGAAAAAAATTAGGCGTTATAAAATTTTATTGCAAAGAATCTTATTTCCATGATGTTTCTCAAAAAACAGAATCCTGATATAAAAATTCCTATTCATAGAATATAGAATGATTAAAAGATCATAGAACAGAATTGTGGGTCAGATATGAAAATTTAATTGATTGAACTTCAACTGAAAACATTTTGAATTGCGGTGTTCCAAAATAAATGGCGTAAAATTCGCATGGAAAAAAGTTCCTAAGGAAACATATTTCCCATGTGCGACCAAAGGTGCAATTTTTAGGACTATCGCAACTCGAACTTCTTTCAATTTTTCATAGAATCCATAATTAAATTCAACTGTATCCTATCCAGAACGAATGGCGATGGAAACCATTAAAGGCTTAAAAATTTATATCGATTTATTCCATTGTTTATGATGATATCATTACTAAGTTCATATTTTCTACAACTTCGAATGTATGTCTATCTGTACGTGAATACCCTGCGATCCATCTTTCGGTGTGAGGCAGGGGTTAATCTTTATGTATAATTTATTCCTCTGTATTTTGTTGTTAAGATTTTAATTAACGTTAGTTAGTATACGATTAGTTTAGTTTGTATACGATTTTCACTAACTTCGTTTGGTTTTCAGTTTCTCAAAATTCCGTATGTCATAGTAAACATTATATTACAAAAGAATCGATTTAAATTCGTTTCAAACAATTGTGTATTTTTTCGATATATCGCGAACACTGATTAATCATATCGTACTATAGTAATAAGAGTTAGTATGTTACTCTTCAAATGTGAGGTAGAATCAAACTATATTTATCGTACTCTAAAATCATATTTTCATTCCTGAAATTGATATATTAAGCATCGATATAAGAAAAGAACATTCGGTGCGAGGCCTGTCTCGATGAAAGAAGCACTCCTAACATTGATAATTAAGAGAAGAAAAGCGAATGGGATTTATGCGAAATAAATAAAATGGCTATTCAGTCAAAGCCATTTAAGCGCAATCGTAAAACTCAAAGAGCGCATAAAACGCTCTCGGCATCTATGCAACGCAGCCGCTGCCTCTCCTGAATAAGAAGAGACCAAAGTGGAAGATTGAAAGTATCTCGCCTACGAAACAAGGGCAGCAACCTTGCCAGATATGGAATTCCCTACGTCACACTCTCATTTAATTACATCCATTATTTCCCTTAGATGTGTAAAACCCCAGAGTGACTTACTGAATAGCAAGAAGAAGGGAAGGAATCGAACAAACAACGAGGCGTTTTATAAACCATCCGTTTGAGTAGCTTCACGTGAAATGGATGTTAATAAGGATCAGGTTTTTACGAAGACAGAGAAAAACAATTAATAAAAAATTTGAAGCTTCTCTAATTGATTCCGAGCGTCGCAGAGGAGTTTCCAATTTGCTGAATTAATATCCTGTTTCGAAAAAGAAAGGAATTCTTGAGTTCACTTTTTGTTCACAGAGACATTTGCATCACAATGAAACAACCAGAGAACATCCATTTCGATGTTATTTTCACTCATTTAACATCTCTATTGAACACAATCCCGTCTTAAATACGACAATTTAATAGATGGCAAACAAAATGGAAACAAGTTATTAGGAATTAATATATTCAATAAAAATTTTTAAATAAAATTATTAGAATGTACGAGAGTTAAATTTTAATGGATACAATCTGTTTTTAACCCAGATGTCCTAATAACTAATTGAATCATATTACATTTAATGATATTTCATCAAGTAACGGCGTTTTCGTTTCCACGGTTGAATCTCCCTCTTCCATCGTCATACAATATTTACTAAAACGGTGCTCTTCCAAAGGTGTTAAATGCATTACGTTTAAAAATGGGTCATACACGGTTTGTCGATGAATTGATAGTATTATTCAATTCTATCATATCACATAAGTTATCGTTTTTGTGTATATTAGACTGCATACGAGTGAGCTTAGAGAGGCTATTAAGCTAGTCAAGAATTTATAAATCAAAAATAAAAATAAATATTTCCCTTGGCTTCGATAAAAGTAAAAGTAAATGACATTTATCGAACCTTATTCATAAATCTTATGAAAAGTGTTCCGCACTCAGTACTTAAGAGCACTTGTGTTAAAGTTATTTTTTCATAAAATAGAGATCTCAGTTAGTGACTATAATCAGGACAAACTAAATCACTTTTTATCAATTGTAGAAGGTCAATTATACGCGGGCTATTAAAGGAAGGAGCGGATTGAATTACCGGATCATAAACTGTTCTATGACTCCAGATTCTTATTTTTTATATCGTAAAATAATTTCGTTATTGCATTTAAAAAACTTGGAGAATTTACTTCTCTCAAAACTAGTTAAATCACTTTCACACGTGTCAATAGAATAGCTTACGTAACGGAGAATTCTGTTCCTGGTACACTTTAGAATGGCTCGCCGCGAATTAGGAGCGAAGAGAATGTTTGAGAAGACGATGAGATTTCAAAGATGCTTAAGGGAGCAATAGAAGGGAAACAGAAGCACGCTCTCTCAGACAATGGAGGATGTCGTTCCTTTTTAGTGAAAGGCGAAAATTCAGACGTTCGTCCTTGTGTTCCTCTACTTTGCCCTTTGTGTTTGACATCTCCATTGTTTTGTATAAGCATTCTACAGCATCGATCCCAATTATAACTCAATCTATTATGTGCTTTATGATAAAGATAATGTTACAAATTTAGGAGATTGTCATTGTTTCAGACTCTGTTTGTATACATCCATGTACTCATTCATTGTATGTAAGTATAATTATACAGAATTGCAAGTGCAATTTCAATTTTTAATTACCAATTTATCTTACCTTCAATACAAAAATATGCGAATTGTAAAAAAATAATTCCAACTTCAGATTAGAAATTTTCCAAAACTCGCACAATGAACAGTTCCTTAATTTATATTTTACTCTTAAAATTTCTTAACTTATCTATTTCTATCTAATCTATCCAGATTATTTTATCCTTTCATATAAAGACTCGTAACACCATAAACAGTAGCATTACTAAAGAGTAATACAATCTTTTCCTCCATTTTATGCATTGTATTTCTACATAATAATAGAGTGACTTGTTTCCAGGGAATAGTAATAATAAATGCTCGTCTTAGATAAATAAGATATATATCAATCTTACTGAAAACTATTACTTAAACTTAGATTCGAACTTAAATTCGAACTTCCTGGAATATTAACTGGTATTAAAACTTATCTTGCCATTGATTTAAGACTCTGATTTGTTAAAAATTAAAATTTTATTCATGGAGTAGTAGTTTATAAGTTACGAATTTGAAAATTGCCTTTCTTATGGGCATCATAAAATGCTTTTAGAACGTAACCAAGTGATGAATATCATTAAAAAAACTTTTGAATTTTAAAATTAAAGAATTTTTGAATGGTATGCATTCATGAACAAAATTTTAAATAAAAAGTGCCAACTTTTGAATAATATACTTTAAAAATGAGTACTTTTATACATGTTAACTCAATCTGAGAGTGGACACGGGGGAGAAGATGACGCTATGCTGCATCATTTCCTATATTAGAAGTGTTTATATGCAATTCTTCCTCATTATTTGAAAAATGGATATTTCAAGAATGAAGAAAGGTGTTTACTTGAGGTAATGTGGGATATCGGTTTTTAAGACGCAATTAATTCATACTCCCCGCAAGTTTGCACATTTATCATGGATTATTTTATCTTTCATTTCAATGAGAAATAAGAACGAAGAAATTGTAGATTAATGAAAGTGATTATTAAATCAGCAAGCCTTTTGAAACCAAAGGAATCTGAATATATAATTAATTTTTATGATGGGATCATTATATTATGTAGTTTAGGATAATAGAATGGAATTAATAATGTGTGAAATTTTATGCTCTTTATCCATTTATGTAGCATTATAGCATATTCATCATACGATAGTTGGAAAAGATTGAGATTTATTTTTAATAATTTTGAAAACCTATAGCATTATGTTTTTATCTTATCAAATCTTATAAATGCATCCGAAATAAGAGAAGAAAAAATTCATTTATTATTGAATTTATGTGTATCTGTATGTTGGCTCGATGAATCCATAACTGCTCCACCCAAGGTCTGGAGAATATTAAGATATCCTCAACATAAACTGTTTGCTATGGAAAGATAAAAGAAAAGCACACTCATTGAAAATCATGTATCGTTACTTATTCTCCCTAAATAAATGTAAATTACTATAGAAGCACTTTTATATTTTGTAATCTAAAGCGTCCGCGTCGTTGACCCAAAGAGTCCAGCCCGAAATTGATGGAAGTAGCCAGGAGATGATTGAAGAGGAGAATAGCGGTCGAGTTAAATTTTAAAAAGCACCGTGAGGGTGGACATAATAAGGAAATGCTCATCACAATGCCGTCGAGCAGCGCCGCCCTATCGGAGACCATCAGAGACCCTCCGAATGTCCCTCATCAATCGATCAATTAATGTTTCCATCAAATCCTTGAGTACATACTCAACAATCTTACGAACACGCGCTCGACGCGATCTTGGGAATTAACGAGCCGTTTTTTTTGGAACGCCATTGTCGTGAATAAGCCAATGTAAGATGCCAATGTAAACACTGGAAATGACAGATGGACAAACTGGAATTGCTGAATGCTTCCATAACTCACTCATCAGTAAGCATTCGTGACACTTCACATGAACGAGAGGCAACAGATGCTCCACCCTCTTATCTGGAAAAGGTGGTTGTTTACATTCTGTCCGATAAGAATTTTAGGAGAGAATTTTCTTATTAAAATTCCTTTAATGGAGAATAAAACAATTGGAGTGTTGAGCCACATTATCCATTTTCGGAAATAATTTATCATGTGTGGCCAACTCCTTTCACGAGTCATTCACCTCTATACAGTGGAAGTGAACGAGGACATCTCTCGACAAGATAAGATTTTCCTTATTCTTTTCCTATTTTCTTAAAGTTAATTATTTCTTTTATGCGAATTTTATCCTATTAAATAGTAAGAATCGATTATGAAAGCAGTCTATTATTCTCACTTGCCTAAAATATAATATAATATAGATTTATTTTATAGATTTACTTTATGGAATTATATAATTAGATATGTATAGCTTTATAGAAGCAGATATGTATATTATCAATGAATTGTTTGTTGAAGGATATCGATAAATAAGAACTGGTGAACAGTCTAGCACAAATAAAAAGTGAAAAAAATTGAAATTTTTAATTCAATAAAATATATATTGCTATTCTTTATCCAAAGGAAATATTTTAAATTATCTAGCCGTAAAGTTTTTAAGAAGTCAAGTTAAAGTAAGTTTAGGTTAGGTATTTAACGGCAAATCACAAAATCTGAAGAATTTCGACAAGAGAAACTTTCTCCAACCATAAACGAACTCCAAAATTAAGTGCTGGTATAATTTCAACTTCATTGTTTGACTTGATAAACATTCAGACAAATGACATAATATAAGATAAATGAATAATTTCTTTTATTGCATTTTTGACAGGTTTGTAAGATATTTTCTGGTTGGATGCATTTTGAAATTTTCATTCATTTTATTAAAGAATCAATGGCGGAAGTATGTTTCAATAAGAGATTGCTGAAAGTAGAGTAAAGCCTTGGCCTAGTAGAGAAAATTTTAAGGGGAGGAAACCTAGACGAAAGGATTTCTTTAAAATAAACTAAAACATCGACTGCTATCACACACGACCTGAAAGTAAAAGAAGTATTTTCCCTTCATGTAGTCAACGAATAGAAATTTTCATGTGTACTTTAAGTGCCCACATGTACTCGATGATAGATTGAAAAGTACAAAATACTTTGGTAGTTACGATTTATTTACGAAAAGATGGCCAAAACATTCATCCAAGACGGATTCAGACAATTACATGAAAAATAATTGAAAATAGAATTAATCTATAAAATCACAATCTGTAATTAGAATTAGGTTCTTTACTTGTTTTTTATCTTCTTATAATATTTTAACTAATATCTTGGGCTGAAAATATTGGGTATTCGTTTTATTTTCATAAATATAATGTACATGATAAAAATCTTGAACATCATGAAATTTCTCCAGGATTTAACTATAAAATGCAATAATGAAGGCCTAAAAAAACTTTAAACCTCAATATGGATAGCAATGAACCTCATTCAATATACGGAAATTCAAGTTACACATTACGGTGTGCTGAGTAAATCGATCCTACTTCCTGGAAATTAATGTAATAGTCATCTCAAAAAATAATAATATTCTCTTCTGAAGAATTTCAGCCGCAAAACGATATTCATGATCCTTGAACTGCGGCTTTGATATACTGCAGTTGTTTCACGCTTAGTCGCACATGCTAAAGATTCCACTTTATCTTGATAGCCTAAAAAATAAAATGGCCTTGAGGATTAAACCGCACAATTTCTTATCAACGATGTTTAACTTGTCTTAGTTGTGTAAAAAGTTATCTTCGCATTTGAAAATTATTAAAAATTATTTTAACTATTTACACCTAGCACTTAGAACTATTAATAATGAATAAGAGACCTTTATAAGAAAATAAATTTTAATGTCGTTATGATTGAAACTCATCTCTTAAATTTTATAATCACACAGGTTTCACAAATCGGTCGTTATTTTTCAACAAGTATATACATACATCACATTAGATTCTTTTATCTCTTCTTTCGACTCTATCATCTCTCGGAAGGTATTTTTAAGATGACATTGCTCATGTATAGAATAATAATAATTATGGCCAAACCAATTACTTAAGCTTTTTGATAAACTTTTTTTCAGAAATCATATCTTTCAATTTGTTCCAATTTCCAGTTTATCAGTAGGTTCTCATGAAATGTGTAAATACTACTTATATTTAAATATGAGATGATAGAATTTCGATTCTTAAACATGATGATTACTCTATTTAAGTGTAGAAAATTCTTCACGTCACTACGGATGGGTCTAAGCACTCTTTAAGATAAAAAAAAAAACAACTCAAGCAAACTCGGCTCAGATTTAATTTAAACGTACTTCAAAGGCAATTTGTATCGCTCTCTAGTAAGATACTAATTTTAGCTAGAATCTCATAATGTGGAAACATATCTTCTGTGAATTATCTCATATATTACACCCTATTCGAATAGCCCAGTCTTTTCTCAATTTTCATATATTTTTCGTCATTTCTTCACATTCAAGCGTATAATTCCGTCGATCGATGCCACAGCATAATTCTCCCTTCTTCGGAACAGCTTTTAAGCTTTAATTTCGACTCTGGGAACAATGCAAAGAGGAAAATCTCGAGTGAATGTCGAACCTACGTTGTCCTCATTTCCCTCTCTCACCGGGTGGTCATTTGGGGGGCGCACCATGCTTCTCATCCCCGCTTCCCTCGTGTCCTCATCTTTTGCATATCCTTTCGAAGTAGTTCGTTTGGTCTAGATATCCTATGGACGAGGATCTCCTTTCTCGACGCAATTTATAGCCAACCAAATAGATCGAAGGGAAACGACCCCTTGATCCTCTTAAGGAATGAGTCTTGATTTAGATGTTGCGCAACACTAATGTGGATACTCATCACGTGGAAGCACCATTAAAACCTAGGATTTAGTGCTATCGAATCATCTTTTAAAGAGGTACTTGGTATAAATATACTTTTGGCTGATTACTTAACTCCTTTCCCCGCAAAAATATTGATATTGCCTGATAAACTGCCGACAATTTTAAGCGTCTCCTGAAGGTAATAGGAATTTGGAATCTACGTATCGTTTATTTGTTAATAATTGCCCCATTTAAAACTCAAAATAATATCCCGTTAATTCAAAGTTTTTCATTTATAAATCAATACCCATAATTAGATTTTATCAAAATTTCGAACGGATCGATTTATTCTTATTTTGGAGTACAGACCTATTTTGTGTCCCCATCAGAATTTCACCTAATTAATCATTTCATTATTTTCTTAACCCCCTTTCATCTTCCAAAACGATGATAGTTCGTAGAAAGAAAAAGCCATTTACTCGTTAGTTAGCAGGATACAAATGCGTTCATATACATTTTCCGTTTCCAATCGTATGTTTGTCATCATTTAACTATTTAGTATATTCCTCTGATTAATAAAACTTCTTTTCATTATTGAAAAATTGACTTTTTAAACGTATCGTGAAGTTACATATTTAGCGTGTATGCGATTCAGTAAGGCAAATCGTATGTTGATCGTAATGACGCAAAACACTTACTTACTTTGTTAGCTGACGTAGTTAGGACAGCGTTATTAATATTTAATGCAGCTATACTACTTCATACAGATCCATCTCAGATGTAGAGGAGATAAAATAATCATATATTCGATGACACTTAAAGTTCGTATTTTGGTGTTCATGTACATATGCTTGAATATAGATGTGGAATAGGAAGGAAAATCGCTATTAGTGAATTCCTTCCGATCTATTTACTGTCATTTAATACATCGATGTAAAATCTTTTAAAGAAAGGAATGTAATCTACAATTTACTCTTAGGGACACGGAGAGTTCGTACTATTTTGTTATAACTTACAATCTTCTTGCCTCAAATATAGGAAACTAAAATCTCGCTGTCATAGATGGAAAATTCCTCTTACTCATTCACTATGACCTTACGATCAACAATAAATAATACGAATCCAGCAAGCAATTATCGACAAATATTTATCCTCATTTCAGTACAAGAATTAAATGAATTTCTTTTCTCATTTACATTCTTATGCTATCACATATGAATGTATGAATCTCAATTATGAATTTCTAGGTGCCGAGTTTAACAACTTTTATGTCGCAATAAAGATATATACATTAAAATTGTTAATTATTACCTAGAAATAGAAAATATATGTGTATTCATTTGCCACAATGCGAAGAATTTTAACTGATATTGATCCAAATTAAGAGATTTTCATATAATATTTCGATAGTTACATTTAGGAATTTTAAGTCCATTACTAAAGGGAAAATATCTAAATGCAGTCCAATTATATAACTACGGCGATAATAATTTAGCCGACAGAAATTCAAAATCTCAAAACCCAGCCAATACAACAAATTTTGACTAATATATCTCAAAATATTTTATGAACTTCAATTCCATCGCTCAATAAATCAGGTATTCGTTTTTCATCCTCAAATTTGTGCGTATGAAACAACAGGTGAACAACGCCCTTCGATCTTAGTGATCATAAAAACATCATCATTCCAAAGGCATCACAATAAGCTGAGGAAATTTATCCTCCAAATATTGTTTTTTTATTGGAACCTGTTTGTAATGCCCACAAGGGAATGATACCGATGACCTCATTGCTGACGTTTCTTTCAAAACTCCATTTCCTGGAATATTATTTGCGATGCGAATCACAGAGAACAAACTCCACAATCGGTATCTTTCATTACATCAAACTGATTTTTTTATGATCGCGGCGGCTTTACTCTCAGCGAACGCCTAAACATTAAGATCAATTTTTTATTTCTTCGGGCGATTCTAAGGATAAAGTTTCCCTCAGGAATCAATCTCTGTCCACCGAAATCCTTGATATCAAGATATTTCACATCATTCAATCGTAAAAAATAAACCCATGAAAATCCCTTGCATAGGGGAAGTCCAAAGGAATACTGACCTCGGAAAGATTAGACGCAGTAGCGTTCAGTTTCATAATCAAACTTTAAATCTCACTCTGAAAATTTATTCTTTAAAATCTATTAGCAAAGATCGCCTTTTCTGATAATTTATCCTTACGAATCTATGAGTAATTAATTACTTATTATTGGTCAAACTCTACTCTAATGTCTGTTTTTTGCGAATGTAATCTGTTTAACATTTGACTTTTCATTGATGGAATTTAAGAGACTTCATTTTTTGGTGTTTTAAGAAACCTTTAATGGTTAAAATTTGAAGGTTAAAATCATTTCAAAGTTAATAATTAATTAGCTAACATATTATTCACGTGAATATTTTCTTAAATAGTTGTTTTTATTTTGTAAAAAAATGTTGCTGGCGAGTGTAAGGTATTAACTAAGTCAAATGAAAAGTAATTTGCGTAAGAAAATTTCTTACACAAATTTGGAAAAAAATTTAATGCCTATTATGGCTATGATTTTTAATGATATATATTATATGTAGGTTTTCTTACATTTAACTCTTTCATTTATAAACTGCAAATCTTCGAATACCTCCTTGTAATTTAATATTTAATGAGTATTCTTCCAAATCACAGGCAATTGATGAGAATACACTTGACTGCAAATCAAAGGCTCTCTCATAGTTGATTTAATAATGATATCAAGGCTCATGAAAATAATATGGCTATAGTAAAGGGGACACTAACAGGTGAGGGTAACTCCTTATTTTTTTCTATACTAACATAATTTTAGAACCAGATAACATCTCCCAGATAATTCACTCATTGTTCAGGTCAATGCCTTGTAAACTTTATCTCATTTATTCAGTACTCTATCAACTTAAGGAACAGCGTAAATTAATCAAATTTATTCAAAATGTCTTCCTTTTTTATCGAGGAAGCAGAGCGACTTGTCAAGGTGGTAAACCGGGCATCCAGAGCTCTCCTCCGAGGTCAGTTCCGGAAGTGATTGTTACGTAAATAGGCTACAATACTTTTGAAGGAGAAGAATATGTCCTTCCACTTCCAGGAAAGAGATGAAATGTGCGAAAGCCAAAAAATTTTTTTCGAATCTTGAAATAAAACGCTCTTGAATTCTGTGACGAGTGTGACTTTTTTATAATTAGAATTTAATGGAATTTTAATAGAAACATTTCCTATCTTTCCAACTATCGAAAATGATCTCCTTAACCATTATGACTAACTGGAATTAGATTTTCCTCTCTTTTATTGCCTAATTAATAGAGGTCTTTAACACTACTTCACATTGAAGGTCTTCCACATTTTTCTATCCAAATAATGACTCTTTTTAAACCAAGCCATTCAAGGACTTGGAGTGTTAACGTTCTAAGTAAGAGCAATTCATGCACTTAGTACTGATGTTCTACTGTTACATTGTGGCTCTCTTTCCATCCCAGAAACTGTAAGTTCACTATTCAAGGCATATAACGTTATTACAAATATTACAAATCCATTTTATTTATTATCCATGTATTTGAAAATCAGGTTTATTATTCCTTAATTTTCACACAAAATTCAAACAGCTCATAATAATAATTAACCTATGAAAAATCTAATTCATGAACAACTATAATTTACTTTGGATAATATGAAGGACTATTGTTCTGATTATTAAAAACAGGGAGTTACTTTGGGAAAGACTTGCGAACTTTGATTTAATGAAAAGGAACATCTTCCTGTTTACACTTTGATATCATCCAATATTTTAAAAAATTGCGGAATTTGATTTAATGTGTTTGATATAATCATCTTACTTGGAAATTTAAAGTAATATCGATTTGTACTCATAGTTAGTCTTTTATTTTAGACTAAATAGCTTACTTATTTCCAAACTCGAAGAGTACTAGAACTTCAATATCTCAACAGTTTATACTGAATTAAAAAATAAAAAGAGCTAAATTTTTCATAGAGTTCAGAGAAAATTTATTAGAAATTCGTTTTTTAATTATTAAAAAAAATTCTGCTTCGTTCCTTTGAATGTAAACTCAATTTCATTTGACTTATGATTCGTTTCATTTCATAAAATACAATACATAATTTGTCACTAATTTCCCTATAATTGGCGTTTTTTGCAAACGAAACAGTGAATTATCGCTTATATTTTTAGCCATATTGAAAACTGAAAAAGTGAATCGTACTTAACATTCTACTTAACAATTTTGAAATTAAATGTTTCCCATTTGTATATGTTCATTGATGCAGGAAATGATGATGAAAAACGTCCACAAATCATTTAATTATTCTACTGAATGACTCCACAGACAACTGATATCTTATTTCCCGAAGGATTAATGTCACAAATTAACCTTTAACATTTGTGAATGACATGTCAGGTCGCTCGAAATGTATTATGATGTATATGCTCTTGTTATACAATTCATAAGTGGATTGAATTATTTCTCTTAACATCTTTAATGTTCAACGCCTGTAGTTGGATCACAGAACCAGTTTTTACTGCTCTCATGTATCGGATTTCAATTATAATCTGCAATTTTAATTTCTAAGTTGAAAAGAAACAGAAAAGAGAAAAACTATACGTTCAAATCGATACATTTTTTTCCGAATTAAGGTGAAATATTTCATGCGAAGCATTGGTATCCGAATGGTTTAAATATATTCACTAAAGCAAAAAATGGAAAATTATGTTGGATTCATATTTTTAATCATGGGTGGAACTATATTAAAAGGCATGCTTCCGTATATATCCATTCACGAATATAAAAACATAATAAGTTTTAAATTAATGAAAAGAAAATGATATTTAAATTGCTTAACATCAGCTAGAAAACAGAGTATTTGTAACAAATAACAAATCCTCAATAAAGAGAGAAATGGTTTATAACTAGTATCTCAAAAACCAAATATTGAATAATTGAATTTACGAATGCTTTCAAGGATTTGGAATTTTTAAGGATTTAAGTTTTAATTCTTGTGATTTGTATTCAGATCTTCGGGACTCCCTAAATAAATTTTCTTTCAATCATCACAGTTGAGTGCATTCGAAATAACAGGTATTTCAGCAAGAAAAGTTCATAATCGTGCAATCTCATGTCGTAACACCATTGCTTATCAGAGCAAGGATATTTATTAGCTATTCTCCTATTTGTGCGCTACAATCTCAATGCCATTTTCTAGATACAACAACCTTAAGAGTTAAGTACAAAACCAATAGGAATCCTCATTATAATTTATAGTTCGTAATACGCGCACATGGTATGACTGAAAATCAATGGTTATTAAACTTCCGGGATCCGTCTTGCACAGAGTATGCTAATTTAGTTCAATTAAGTACACATTCCAATATTGATACAGATGAGATACGGAACAAGATGAACATAGGCAAAACTATGGGAAATATTGCATTGCCTGAAACGTTCATTACCAGAACTCCTATTTTAAACTTAGGATAAAATTTTAATAGCATACTAGATTTTAGCTGTTAAGTGATTACTGGTGTAAATAATTTTATGCAGAAAACTCGTAATATGACAAGTAAACCCGGTTTATTTTGATTTTCTTTTAAGATAAGAACATTTTTAATGAAGATCAATGATCGAAAATTTCACTATATTATACTAATTATTACAAATATTCGAATCAATTGTGTAAATATTATTGAAATGAGATTCATCTGACGTGAATATTTAGCTAATGAGAAACATTTTCTACATTAATGAAGGTTATCTCGTTGGATTCGAATACGGATTATACTCTATTAGAAATAAGAAAACAGTCAACTAATTATTGAATCTCTTTCAAGTCCTTGAATTCATAAAATTGTACAACCAATTCTGAATTTCTAATTAAGATGTTCATTTTAATCAATTAAGAAAATAAGACAGCTTATTTTGAAATGCTTTATCCTATATTTAAACTATAGAATGAACTATAATTTTTTTTCCAATTTTTATCTAATATGCTGAGCATTTTGTATCGATCTAATTATAAGTCACTTAAATATTTATAATTAATCGCAAATATAATTATATATATATATATATATATAAGAATAATTCTTATCAGAATATAAATAGTTTTCTCGTAGCACTTCATTTTTTCAACACATCGTTTCCTCAAGATTCTGTTTTGGATTTTGAAAGCTATAATTTTTAAGTTTTGTTTTATCAATTTCAAATGTACAATGAAAGTGTAAATAAGTATAAGTGTACACAGTAAAGAGTATTGGAATGAAATCTGAGCATTCTCTTCTTTTAATGCATCTTAAAGCATAATTTCATCAGTCACATCAAGAATGAAAAAATTTCTCATTTCTATTAGTTGAAAACCGACTTAAATATCACATATGTGTGTTAAATAAAATCAGATAAATTTACTTGTAGCTTTTTTACCGTACATTTCGTCCTCGGAAAAGCGACCATTTTGAAAGGGCATATAGGACTTCATTACAGAAGAAGTATCATAAGCGAAAGATCAAGGTGGAATGTGTCAATGAGTTTACGAAGGATATTAAAAACAGGTCACTTCAAGGGAATGTCAACGGCTGAGAATTGAAGTAAAAAATTGTATTTCATAAAAAGTCTGACAATTGATACTTAAATTTAATCGATATTGCTTCATGTACCAAATCATAAAAAAATTAAAAGGATATTGAAATAGAATCTTTTATTTTATTATTATCAATAATTATAAGTTTTAAATATTTGAGTATCGATGTTACAAAGTTCCATGAAGAAACGAGAAAGAAAAAATCTTAAAAAATGCAGGGATAGAACTCTAATCTCTAAATTTTTCATTTGTTTACTCTATTTGCTTTAAGTCATAAAGAAATGAACTTTTAAAAAAGTATGCCTGTCTGTATTACGTAAACATGTTTTCCACCTCAAACTTTATCGAGATATTGGCCGCAATAGCTTAAGAAATCAGAATGTCTTTCACATACGTTAGGGTACTTGACGGTAGAAGAGGAATTATTCCCTGGAATTATTCTATGACTATTTAGTTCCTCTAATTAAATTAACAGACGCAACCTTTTCCTTTTTAAATGTAGAGTTCGAAATCTGTTAAATCTTGAGGGTGCGAATGGATTTTAAAAGTAGAATTAAAATTTTGGATATATTTTTTGAAAAAAATGCATTGCTTTGGAAACGTAGGAGCTCAGTGAAATTTCTATTTTCTTGAATTAATTAGTTTATAATCGGGATGATTATGATTAGCTTCAGAGAAAAGGGGATTCGAAAAACAAAGATGGATCACACTGGGATCTGTTATCTTGATTTATAAGAGTGAATCCCGTTTGAAAACGTTTCCCACGCACTCACTTCTACCTCATGCAATTATCGGAGGATTTCAATGGATTTCTTACGTTGCATAAACTTCCATTTGGACGTCAGTTCTCAGTATTATATAACGTATTCGAGACTCGAGCCAAATGCCCACGAGCTATACTGCTCGACGTACGTAATCTGAAGCAGATCATAATTTCTGCCTCTGACCTTCATTTGCTAAGATTGCTCGCATTTGCTTTACCTCAGGAGTATACTCACATTTTCCCCTATTACTTACGTTTTATTAACTATTTAATTCCGAATCAAATCGTAATATCTCTTCCAAAAAGTATCAATAAACAGTTATTGCGCGAATTATAACTGTTGATGTATAATGAATTGTCTTTCTCTTTCGTTTGAAGTTCGCTTAGAAATAAAGAAATTATTTTGTGTCAATTCTAATATTAAGTTCTAAACCACTATGCAGATAAAGTAAATAAAAATTCATGGACAAATTTAATGATCTAGCTGAGTACACTAATACTCACTTTCATTTTTCATTCTGAATTAATTTAATAAAGTCTTACAATCAGATTTTCTATCCTTACATTTTGTGATGAAAGATATGTCACTTTTAATGAGAGTAATAAAATAAGCCCAATTAATATTTACTAAATATGGCTACAGTAGTTATTAAGAGATATACAATTTCACAGTATAGCTATGTTTGAAGTTATAGATTCTAAAATGTAATATTATATCAACATATTAATATAAATATATGTCTCAAAATGCAACCTTTCAATGACAATTATATTTTTAGGCAACATGAATAGCGTGTTTACAATTACATGAATTAAACGTAAATTAAAACGTAAGGAAGTCAAGCGTGCTATTGCTCTGTTCACCATTCACTCATTTATTCATTTATTCATTTACTTTTGCATGATGTAACCGAATTACATTATCGGTGATTCAATGTACTATCCCTTTTCTTCTAAAGAGAATAAATCTCTTACTTGGAACTGATTCAAGTAAACCTTTGGTGATCCAACTGAAAAGTCATCACTATTTCCTCCATTTCCTTAGAATTTCTCAGAAGTAGATGAACAATTTACATTTATTACTATTTAAAAAATAAGAAATATTGGTTTGATGTAAAAGTTGTTATTGTTTATCTCAAATATATAAACTTAATATCAAGCGATTGAAACAAATTATCTGCATCGATACTTTAAAATAATATTTTCTTTAATTGTCCAGTTTACATTTTCGAAAACTAAACACTGAAAATTCAATTGATTTTTTCCCACTTCTGTGAACCAACTGAAAATTCATTTCAATACAACTGGATTTGATATCAATGTGCACATCAGAAATAAAATCAAGACATGCAAAATTGGCATCAATAATAAGTTCATTCCTCGACTAATTAGATACCTTTCTTGTGCCCTCTCTATTTATTTTACACTCTGGTTAACATTAATTACCTGCAGTACATTGTCAATAAAATCCAGATGAAGACATATGCTTTATAAAAATTACTTTTGTCCGAAAATTTAATATTCGCATAATGTTCTAGCACCATTTCCTACTGTACATCGTGCCCAGCTGCTTTATGGCATTAATACTTTTCATATGATTTGGATTAATAATAAAGCAAATATTGCTTTACGTCAATGTTGAATTTTTGGATTTTCACAAGTCATACGGTACTTGATACATTTTACTAAACTAATAGCAACGCCAGAATCTTGATAGTTGCAACACAATTAATTACAATAAGTATAT
Organism: Pantala flavescens; assembly: GCA_020796165.1. Classification (NCBI taxonomy): domain Eukaryota; kingdom Metazoa; phylum Arthropoda; class Insecta; order Odonata; family Libellulidae; genus Pantala; species Pantala flavescens. The sequence goes on from CM036882.1 coordinate 22,138,255, forward strand.
AAAAAGTAAGTTAAGCGACAATGGAAACATTGTTTAAGCTTTTTAATGCGTTTAGAGCTGGGATCAACTTAATTGGATTGGTATAACTTATAATGATTTATGAAGGGATAATAGAAGACAATGTAATAAAATAAATGGCATGAAAATCAATTGGAATTATTATCGAGCATATTAACATAAAAACTGATATTTTAAAAATAATATTCTTTGATTCTCGTTAAGCTAACGGTTTCTAGCATCTACTTTCAAGGCCTCTTTGATTCTTCAAACTTCAACGCAACGTCTTGGAGCTTTTAATTTTCCAAAACTAAACGGCTCCAAAACTCCACGGGCAAATTTCCATCGAAATCAACATCACCAAATCTCGCCACTAGAGACCTCCAATTGACAAACCTGTAATTTTCTTCAACATTTTTTTTCTTTCTGCTGATGACTTTCGATAAAGTGACGCATTCGCTATACACAAAAGACTTGTTTATGCATTCTTTCACATCGTCGAGGTCGCAGGAGACGCATTCACGAATTCAACTGCTGAGAAGACTATAGATTATTTTCCAAACTTGAAAAATGTGAGTGGAATGACATTTGCGAACACGATGCAGAATGAGAATGTGAATTACTGTTTTGATAAGTGTTCCGCAGTTAACGTACGTCATTCCTGCTTATAGCTCGTGCGTACATTTAGTCTCAGTTGCAAAGGGAATAAGAATTTGTTACTACCGATTTGAATGTATATTAAGAATATAAATGTTTATTTAAGCATTCATATCCTTAATAAGTTTTAAATCAATAAATCCTTCTGTATCGTTTCATATTTATTTATTATTTCAGCGGAGACATTGTTTGTGCTTATTCCATAATTATTAATATAATCTTTAATAATTATAATCATTTTTTAATATTACTTTTTTCATTTTATACTCAAACTACATTAATTTTTGATTCCTACAGATTAATACAGCATCACTTTATTAAATATATTACATTTTTGGATGCATTCTTATTGAAAGTAAAACACTATAGTTAAAACACGATGCAATGTTCGAGAGCCGTATCTCTATTCCAGTGTTTCGATGTCTGAGGAGATTCTGCTATCAATTCCAAATGTGAGATAGTTTTAGAAGCCCTTAAGCTATTTTAGTTCCCGTTGTATTCCCAAACGCCCTTTTCCTTAAAACGACGTCCTTCGAATCGGAAATACGCCAATCCTTGAAATATCAGTCTGAAGAGCAAACCTCTATTCGGCCTTTGTAATCCCTCACGCAATGAGAAGGGAATTTTGACAATTTAACACGATTACACTTCAATCATGCTCTCCCTCATTTCCCCTCTATTACGCATAAATTCAAGGAAGAAGCCAGTTTCATTCCAAAGGGGATTTTCATGGTCTTAAGATTCTTTATCTATATCGCCTCTTGATTATTTCCTGTTTGACGGCAAAACGGAATTTATCGATACATAAAACAATTTTCCAGATTATAGTAATCGATAACGGTTTCAAGGCTAATATCTTATATCTGACGATGTAGATGGTATCGTTGAAATCTTTGGCTCTTTTTCCTTACGATTATTGATTATTTGGTTCGATCACCGATTAGAAAATTATATCAAGGTCGACTGAATTAAATTTGGCGATTTAGTGGTTAAAATGTGTACCAAAAACTAACGGATCTAATCACAAAGATTCAAAGGCAAATGATGTGCCCTCTTCATGACTTAATTTAGCTCAGGTCATTTAATTATTCTCTTTGCTCTAATTTCTAACGAATTGACTTTCCCTAGACCGCGACCTTGTCTTGGCGGAAGTTCGGTATCGTCTTACTTCATTGACTCTCACAAATGAATCCTGTTTAATGACTTAATTAACAATTATCATGCATTTAATTTCAATGCAAGAATCTGATGCATCTAACGTAATTGTAATTCGGAAATACACGTTATATCGAACATCTTTGTTAAACAACGTTAAAGCATTTCTTATTGCATTGGATAGCTTAGTTTATCGGATAGCTTAATTTATGACTTTTAAGGGGTTCTTTGAATTAAGAACTTATTAGCGAAAGGAAATAATGAGGGTTCCCCTGTATTTCATTTCTTCATAAATCGGAGACTATTCCGAGTATTTCTACGAATGTTATATCACATCAGAAATGAAATGTAAGGCATCATCTCAACATATGATGTCATGAATTAGGAAGTGGCGAAAGACCAAAAACATACTGTACATCTGTTCTTTTCTGAATCTTCTCCTCTAGCAATCTCTTCGAGGAAAAGAAAACGGAAGCGATTATGCGTTCAAACTGCTATTTCCGGAAACTTTGAGGCGTCTTTCTACTTCGTCCGATGCTCGGGGATTTTTTCGCTGAGCATTTCATCAGCATTATCAACGTGTGCTTTTTCTCTTCCACTCATTTTCTGCTCTGATTTCCTTAAGGGATTCCCAACAAGTGACACTTTCTTAGAAGAAAATTGACCGATAGTCTGTTTGATCGGTAGACAAATGAATTGCGAGCAATGGAGAATGCAGAAGAATGAAGGAGATTATGAGGTAAGCAAATATTTATGTAATAGATTGGCGCAAGTGTTCAAATAAGGGAGAGGAAATAATAAGAGCTTGCAAGATTTGCGAATAAGATTGGACAGTAAAAAGGGTACTGTGTGTCATTTGAAAATATGACAAATCTAAATACTGAAATTTTGCCATTTATAGTTTGCGTTAAAGATTGATGAAAATAACCTGTGTTTTTCGATTTCATACACTCATTTTCTAATTATTGCGAATTTCAATAAAATTGGAGACTGACAAGGAGAAAATTTCAACCTTCATTCGTGATTACTTTCATGTAAATAATTTCAAGAATCTCATTTGATTTTCTCTCTCGTATGACTTGATTGGGAATCATAAGATTCCCTTATGTCAATCATTATAATTCAGATTCATATGTTAAGATGAGAATGTGATCAAATTAAACATCCCCTTCCTTTCAGCGTTCAACTCCTTAAAATACAAGGGAATAGTTTATTGTTCTGTTGTCTATTTTATCGCCAAAGACGAACTGAGATTCATCAATTCTTCATTGAATAATCACGGTACTTAATGAAACTGAGACTAAGAATCTCTGAAGTTGAGGATTAGAAGGAAAGTGAGTCAACACGAAGTTTCACGCGAGACTCTGCAATGTCATTTTCCTCCTCATCCTGAAAGGAGTTCCACGAAAGAGATTTCGAAATTGGTTTCGTTTGAAAGTAATAGAATGTATAGTAGATCTGTGGATTAAAAATCAAATTTGCAAAGCCTTTCCTTTGCTCAAACGAAAGTAATATAAATGCTCATTCATTTTCAAAGAATTTCTGTTCGAAGGATATGAATTACTGATCGCCCACTTTATTGGAAGAATGCCACGATCCATATGGACGATAGTATCACACCTTTGCAGCTAATTTTTTCATTTTTTCCTCTTTATGTTCAGGTTTCAATCTTCACAATACTCTTTCATTTTAAATAATCAGTTTTGAATCGATCACAAAAAGAACAATGGATAAATATCCCGTAAACATTGAGCTATGTTATTCTATATATGGTTAGCGGAATCTGAAATACCACACGTCACAAAAGTGATGTTTCATTAGCTTTTAATTTTGATTCAAGGATAAAGTTTTCTAAGATAACTCTCAAAAAGACTTTCTTCCACGTGTCAGATCAATGAAATTCCTCATTTGTAGTTATACGTGTAAATGAGGGAACTTTGGCTTCCGCTCTCCAACAGTTTATTACGTGAAATGAATTTGTTGAATCGAATGCTCTTTTCTATTACAAGTCGAATATTATAGTCACTACTAAAATATTATCCAGTACATCAATCAATGGCATAAGAATTGATCAAAACAGTACTTTTAATATATTCTATACTTGTTGTTTTTCTAATAATATGTTCTATTATATGTTTTTCTAATAATGAAAGAAAAATTTTTTCCATAATAATTTTCTTCATCAATACATCTTTCGTCTGAAAGACAACAACAACATTAAAGAAGGAAAACGGAAACTTAAGAAAATGAAGAGTGTAGCCCAATGATGGGATGCATGCAATGCATGTGAATTTGCGTGAAGGAACATAATGAGCTTTATGCTATTTGGTTATTGCTTTGAGAATATTCAAGTCATAAACTAAGAGTAGTGAGCGAATAGTCATACCTCACTCGATCTTAATAAAGATATAATTATTATTATAAACAATTTATTTTCAGTCGAAAGAATAACTTTATAGCTTCTTCTACCTTCAGTGCATTAGTCCAGTACATTCTTTACATATATTACAGTTAATTTTTACCGTGTGACACATGATAAGATGATATTTTGAATGTAATCTTTAAGAAGTAAACTGTGGTTACGAATTAGTTATGAAAACAACTTAAACTAGGAAGCGCACCGGAAACCGAACTTCCGAACCGTGTATACACTCATTAAATAGTATTGTGGAAAGTTACGGAGGCCTAAGAAAAATGACTGTTTCTCAGTCCAAACAACTACAACCACATCAAAGCAATAGCGCAAGTGGATGATTCATGGAAATTCTGTACATCAAAGCAAAGGAAATATTCCACCTCTAGAAAATGTTATAAAATAATTGTTTCTAGAGGTGGAATATTTAGACAGTGAATCAAGGACGCTTTATAAAATAATCTGGAAACAGACTACTTCATAAATATTTTGAACGCCTCTATAGAAAGTTTTCTAAGAGCTCTAACCGTACCTTTTTCATAGAATAGCTTCGCTTTTGCAAATTAATGAGTTTGAATTGGCTTTGGATCAGTTCCAAAAATATTTTAGGATTCTTTTGTAAATAAATGCATAATCTAATCTTTGAGAGTGAGATAAGTAAAATGAGGATTGAGGGCTTAGAAATAATTTAAGAGGTATCGAAAGAACAGATTTTAATGTGAATTAATTCATTGTACGAGAAGGTTTTTTATGTGGAAATCACATTCTCTTCGATTACGTCAGAAATGCCAGCGGCTGTAATATATCAATTCTCCAGACTCTACCATGTTCTATTGAAAAATAAATTAACATTAAACATGGAATCAATTACTATCCGTTAGTCATTGAATAGGACCTTCACTTTATCGAATTCCCGCTTATTCACCTAAGACGTCCAATCTCTGATTCATCGTCTGCGCAATTTCTCGAATCCTATCGAATGTTTACATTAAGCCGAATCACATTATTTGTACACAAAAAAGGTCCAAGTAAAAGAACAGTATAGGTGTGCGACCTCGAGGGTTTTTCTGACCAAACAAAACATTTCAGTAAAAGGTAACCATGGTAAAAATAGACATAAAAGTGAAATGAACGTTTTTGAGTTGCATCTAGAGTGACTCCAATCTTTTGTCTATTATTTAAATCGGTCAAAACATCGAAGTTCGTGTCTTTCCTCGTCGTGAGTGGACAGTCTTCGGTGCAGATTGGCGCGCAGTGGAGAAAAGATGGGAAAACCCGCGAAAGAGGGAAGTACCAAAAGAATGCGCATAAAAGGATGCAAGCGGAGGGAATGCTTCTTGAATGGGGAAACTCGTGAAGAATGATATACAACCATACGCAATGGAAACAATATTTCATAGAAGATAAGTAATTTGGAGAGGGTTGACGGACAAGATAAATCGAAGGAAGGGAGTGGGAATTGCAATTGGAGTTGCGAGGAAATATTTAAAATTAAGAAATGTTGACAAATTACGGAAACCTTAAAGATAAACTACCTGTAAACAGACCATCCTTCATTACCTGTTCTATTTTGATGATTATCTTAAAATACTTTTACTTAAAAATAATTTAATGAAAACCCGATCAAGGTGATTTTATGAACTTGAGGAGGAAGCTTTATTACATATTTTTATTAATTCTATAAGATGATAGACATTGGTAAATTTACTATAAACTTATGATTGATGTAAGTATTTATACTTTATAGGACTAAGAAAGAGCTCATAAAGTGTTATCGGCTTCTTAAATTCTATGAATTATTCGAAGGCGGTAATGAATCCAAATGAAAACAATATTTTGTTGCTTTAATTCTAGTTCTACTTAGAGTAAATTTTTAAGAATTTTTTTATATTAGTCATGAAAATTGAATGATTTTTCTATCATTATAATTATATTATGCTTAATTTCTAATGAAAATAAATTTAATAATGTATCAATTCCAGGACACACGACAGTAAAGGGCGTAGATAATTACATTAAGTTCAAAATCACACAAGTGATTTATAAATATCCATGCAACTTCTTTTAAAAATACGAAATGCTTGTTGAATAAAAGCGATTCGACGAGATTACAGAGCATACAGCGATTATATTGGAAATTCCAGAAGACAAATTTCAGGAATTCCCGAAAATTCTAAAACATTTCGTATCACATTATCCACTCTCAAAACATCTATTTTGAGTTGAAATCTAGAATTTTATTTGCATTTTCTGAATTTTAAAACTCATGGGTTACTTTACTTTACTTACTTTATGCGCATTGATAACTCTGTTGGTGATTTTATAGGAACACAATTTCCAAAATGTTTAGGTGAGAATAACGTTGAAATAATGGTTTAAATAATAATACCTTGAATTTTACATTACATTAATTTTACAGGTGCGAAATCTTGCCAAAAGTGTGCAACTGACTGGGCGTGGAAATGGCCACTTAACGGGAACCGGTGTTACTGACGCAAGAAGCCTTTACTACCTGCGCTTAAACACGCATTCACGGTGGCTATTAACCACAACTTTCCTCATTCTCTTACCTGCGATACTTTTGGATGCATTCCAGGAAAGATTCACCCTTCAGATACTCTTGGGACAAACTATCTTTTTTTCTACATTGCCCGTGATCGTATTTTTATTCAATATTGAATATATCACAAAATAATTAATAAAATCATCCTATCTTATAATTGATAACAAATTAGAGAAAAATGAACTTTTTAATTTTTGTTTGAAACTATAGATATTCATATATTTGACAAAAATTTTACTGCAAATCATTATGCGAAATTCGTTAACCTCTGTAAATATCAAAAGAATATGTATTTTTTATTACTCGATTTGAATTTAAGACGACTGAAGAACTTGAAAGATAAATATCACATCATATAATTAATCATCCTCCCCACGACTCAAGGAATGAAAAAAAATGTAACTGAGTAATAGATGGAGAGTGAATGAAGGGCCTCAGTCAACCAATCTGAAAGTTGAATGACTAACGATGATAATTAATCATACATAGCAAATTCAAATTATTTATAGATCATTAGTTGCATTTACATTATCCGAATGATTGCATTAAGTTCTCTGCTTTATTTCGAAAAATTCTTTCCAGAAATAATAACTTAATCATTATGTACCTTAATATAATGGATTAGTTATCACATTTTCATAAATTGTCTAGAATTAGAAAGTCATCATTCTGAGAAGAAATCAATATCTTAATCGTCCAGCTTATGATTCCAAAAAACATTTTCTTTACCTCTATTTAATAAATAATTCATACTCAATTGTTATAAGCTGAATTAATTCACTGGAATAATACCAAGGAATTCTCTTCTTTTGATTCTAAAAATTCATCGCTGAATTTTATATTTAATAAAATATTACCTATTTTTATTACCTATTTTATTCCTATAAATTCAGAAATATCAATTGTAAATATACTTATAATGCTAAACAACAAAGAAGTTGAAAAACTCGATTTGGTCGTAACACGCATCTGATTGATTAAATAAATACCTTTCTCGGAGTCTTTGACCTACTGCTTTATAAATTATGTCCAACCTTTAATTCCAAAATGGCACATCCTGTTCAGTAGTTTCAAAAAAGAAGCTCCCAAAACATTTTGCGCAAACTCGGAGAGTACATTGACATAAAATTGCGTGGGCAATACGTCATTCATTGTCACTTGTGAACGTCACTCCTATTACGTGGGGAAATTTTAAAAACACTTGGTCTAATTCGTCTCCAGGAAAGTTTTATGAAAAACGTTTTTGGAAATGGTAGAAATATTCTCGAAACACCACTATCTCTTTCCTGGGAGTAATTAACACCTATCGCGAAGAGAGAAGCCCAACTTCGTGACGCAGTTACTCAAAAAGGAAGTCTATTTGTATGCGGAGAGACGCGGCTTTCTGCAGAAATGCGTGACGTCGCGAAGTTTCCATCTTCATCCTCACACCGGTCAAGATACTGAAGATGGATGAAACAGGTAACGAAAAGAAGTTACTCGTGAGAAGATGAACTTCGTGAGGAAAAAATTATTTGTATTCTGAATACCAAGTGGTAAATTGTTGACGTTTTGCAGATTTTGGAACTTATGGCAATTTCTAAAACCATCTAGAAGTTAAAATTGAGATTTAGATTAAAATATATTTCTTTTCAGCGTTTCAATTTAGAGATTGGTTAAATATATACTCAATTATAAGTATGAGGTACGTTAAGGAGAGAGTTGGTAATGAAGATATGGAAAAAAGCAATTATATTTAAATAGCTTTCTTGGACCCCAAATTCTTCTTGCTGATAATTTCTGATTATTTTAGTGCATTACTATTAATTATTTACTAATCAGACCGAAAGAAAAACGAAGATTCGACGAAAAACCCTCTGAAAATATAAAGCCAAAAATTGCGGCCAAAATTGGAAATTGTGAGAACATTATTTCTCTCTCAGTTTTTCATTTTGTAGACGAAAATATGGACGATAAGGTAAAAGGAAAAATTCCAGAAAATGTTGCTTCGAAGAAGGCGAGCGAGAACAGCCTGTGCAAGTATGAGTTTGAGCATTTCTAAAAAAAAGAGGGTCCACTTCTGATGGTAGCAGCAGAAGGAAAAAGGTAAATCGCCTTGGCCATAAAACCTTTCCATTTGAGTTTTTAAGGTAATACTCATGGAAGAGAAGGAAGTAACATCTGTCCTACCTTAATCCCAAGATCAGTGTGACAAAATGTGATCTGAGAGGACGTAAGTGAAGAGAAAATATTTTCATTGGTTTTATTTCTTATATTTTACCCTTCATATTACACAGAATATGGGGTGGAATTGAGTCGTCACTCTACAGCTTGAATTTTGCTGGACGAGCGCCAATTTAGTATTTATGAGGCATAAAAAATTGTAATTGATCGATAAAATATATTATTTCAAGTTGTTTTTGCGATGCTCTCACTGGAATCAAAATTTACACATTGTTGTAAATTATTGAGTGGAATATTAATTATTTTGCGAAACCTGTCGCATAACCACGCATAACTATTTGTTTTTAAATTATATAATATATATCCATACTTCCTATTAGTATATTGTGGCCCATAAAATCACAGAGAATGGTGATATAGTTAAAGTAGCTCTTTAAGCAAGGTAAGGATCAATGTTTTCCAACATTTTTCCTTCAAATAGAATTCTTTCCATTTCTTTAGTTAAAATATTCCGCACTTGATTCGTACGATTAAATAGTCCCAAATCAGCAAATTATTTAGTTTTTCCTTAAGTAGTTGCTGACGTCAATGAATATTATTTTTATTAAACATAACCTTCTTCATTTGCAACTTATGATCATTTTAATTCTCTAGCAAAGATCTCTTTTTCGAACGTTAAAATTTCAAATGGAATATTATGATATACTTTTTGGGATCTCTTTTCCGAACTTGAGACAATTTATGCTCCCTTTCGAGAATATTTTTACGACCGGAGTCGCATGAATCTCATAAAAAAGTAATAAGAAATAACACTGAAAGATTTTTAAAGCGAGTCTTTCCTCATAATGATAAGGATGGTTGAGTTTATTACTCTCAATATTTTCCTTAAAAGAAATTTTTCTTTTCTGAAATTCAAACCTTATTTCGAAGAACTGCGAAATACATTCATATAGTGAGATTTTTGTCTTAATCCCTATATCCATATCAAAAAAATATTTCATTTACATATACTCTACAATAAGAGGCTATTTATCTATAAAATATTCATTTAACTCCAAAAATCCGATGCATATCGCAAATATATTTTTTTTAACTGAACAAAATGCGCTTTAATGTAATAAAACGAACCCAACAGTAATGAGTGACAACGTATAGAGGATCTTGATAATCCGGCATCTCCATCATAAATATATAAATTTTCGACGCAAGGGCATTTAAAAAGGGACACGGAAATGAAATCTCCCGAATCTGACCTTCTTGCTTGATTCGTTTTGTTTTAAGTTTAACTATTTCGTTACGTAAATATGCTTAAAAAATTGTGTAATTATTTCTTTGAATTCAATTTCAATACAATCAAGAAATTTGTATTCTGTTGCAGTGCTGAACCTCTATAAAATCAATAATTTAGTTCAAGTTGCTAATAATCCTAAGCTAGACTTGAAAAATGATAAAAATCATTGGAAACTGGTCAATTGCAAAAAAGCGTTTTTTTCTCTTCTCCAGTCGTGTTTTCCTATTTAAAAAAGGATCAGAATAACCCGTCAAGGGCGACAGACATTTGAAAGTGACCAAAAAACGAGTTCTCAGGCGGTAGGTCAACACGAAGAGGAATGCGTAGGGGTTTATTTCGCAGAAAGCTCTCCAAAAATTAATTTACTGTAATGATCCAAAAACTTATCTCTCTTCAGTACTCTTATTATCGATCATTTTAGTTTTAGAAGAGCATAAAAGCAATATCAGTAGATTTGTGGATTTTCTGGGTCTTTAAAATATTGTATGGCCAAATCTGATTACATAAGAGGGTGAAATTTACTATCATCAAAATTAGGGAAATAATACGATGCGATAGAAACTCAATCGAACAATTATGAGCAATATGCACCTATGATTTATATATATATTCGAACATGAATTTTTCTTCATGTTTTGGTTTATTAAATTACCGTTTTCAGACTCTTATTAATTGAGTCTATATCGAAAGAAAGTAATATGATATTCTTATAGTCCAAACTTGCAATGTAACAAATAATAACTTTCACCAATAACCTTCACCATTTGTAAACCACAAAACATCAGACAGATTAGTTGTAATCATTTGAACGAGTAATATTTCGATATTAAATATTTTGATTCACATTCATTAAGTGTGTTCACCGAACTCTGCAATTGACCACATAAAGATTATTCTTATTTGATGAAAAATTAATTTTCCTTTACCATGTTCATAATACAAGTGACCATCGTATATTTATTATTGGTCTTTTAAATATAATTAATCTTCCCGCACATCATAATTTTCTTAAATTCAAGACATTTTACATGTATCCGATTTCAATGACACATTAATTATCCTCCGAGGAAATTGATAAAAGGAAACCACAGCACTACTATACGGGGATCCATCTCATTCATCATATTTCTGCTTAATAGGTAAATGCTTGAGACCGTTTCCCTAAAATGAGTCCGCTTTTCCTGGTTCGAATGGCAATTGAAGGCAGGTAAGGAAAATGAAACGTTTTCTTAGGAAATTTCCTCCTAGTTACAAACGATATCTATATGAAAAACAGAAATTATAAGAAAACGAAAAATTCTCTTTTTTAGGTATGAATGAGGTAATTTTCATTAATTAACTCATTGTTTTTATTAAATTACCTATCAACAGAGAAACAAAAAATAACAATAAAATCAATAATTGGCAATTAAAATTGTTCGAATAATTAGAAAGGTTTTAAATGAATATTTTAATACTATTGAATAAGTTTTCGTTGACTCTCGAATCCCATCTAGAATAGACATAAAGAAACTAACCTTAATGTACCATGATTGCAAAGTCACAATCATCTTGAATTATTTCGATGAATAAGCGATTCCAAGCTTTAGGTCACACAAACGCAGATATCTGCTGCTATGTAATAGTAATTATAAATTTATCACTGAAGACTCTTTGATTAGCTCGCAGATGATTTACTAATTTTTCGTTTAAACGTTATGCATAAAATTTTCTATTTATAAAGTTGAATAAAAATTTATCTTAAATAAGAAAAATTTTAGAAATTGATCTATACTTTTACGGAGGAATTGTACTGTTACTATTATTAGCAAGCAAAATAAGATCAAAATACACCACTTATTTTTACCTGAAACAAACACAATGAGATAATACATCGAGAGATAGGACTTTTAAAAATTCTATTGAGAAAATATACATGTGTTAAGGTAGCAAAGAAAACGACTATGTTTTTCCTTGATTTATATCAAAAAGTAACATTGATTTGAAACAAGTTTCACAAATGTTTGCGGAAATATTTAAAATTGATAACTTAGTATATATATTTGGTGTATTTTCGCGAATGGATATAAAACGGTTTGGTATGTCCTCCTCAAATACATTTATCCATACAGTAAGGGATATTAAACTAAAAGGTGGTTAAAAGTTCTGCATTAAGGGTATCCTGTGCTTAATTTATTTCAAGGGTTATTTATCCCAGTCGATAAAAATACATTTCCTAGATTTAAACGGTTGACGGTGTAAGGAATAAGGTATTGCTCAGGAACGGTGTTTTTCCTACAAATTAAATTTTTCAACGGAATTTATATCCAAAATCTAAATTCTAACAAATTTAACTATAAATAACTAAATATTGGTAGCCTTGAATAATATTAATATTGAAGGCAGTTTTAGACCAGTTAAACTTCACAAGTCATTACTCCTGACTCAATAATTATCACACTCACTCACTTATTCACTGTCTTTCATTGTTACGTAATCTATCCCATTAAGTTTACTATTAGGTATAGTACACATAAAATTCGCGATATATGAAGCTTAAATATTAATATGAAGGGTATTTTTACATGACAGATCCATAGGTGCAACTTATTAATATTATTAAATCTTATTATAATAGTTTTAGAAAAAAATTTTATCCGTATTGCAGATTTTTCTATTCCAAATAAGGAAATAGTAATGGAAATCTGTTAAGCAAAAATCAAGCACACTCGTTAATCGTGACTCACATTTTACTCTAAACTGAGGAATATATTTGCAATCGCGGGGGTTTCCGATAAATAGAGCGAACACTCCATGAACAGTCATTGTCCGTGATAGAGTCCTGCGTCTAGTTCTAGTCGGGGAATCCCAAGGAACGCTAAGACTTCCACTTCCTGTTTTTATCTTACATAAATAAGGCGGGTCAAGTGCATATCCCTCCTTTACGCATTTCTACTTTCATTTATACATTTTAAAAATCTTTTTATGTCCCAATTGAATTTGAAATTGAAATTGACGAAATGAATTTTGCATTGTACCTCCTTTTCCATTCCAAGTTTCTTCTTTGTACACTGCAGTTTATAAGAAGAGCAACTATATCCACATGATTCTATTTTTAGCCTCATGTTAAAGATTTCGTACAACGTAATATCCGTAAAAATCTGCCGCTATAGTATTATCAACATTAAGTATAAAATTTACTGTTTCTTTTTCCCAAATATTTCTAGGAACAAACCATCCGTGTCAGGAATATTTCCTCACCTTTCCATAATCTCTCCTCCAAATTTCCGTCATGAGATGACCTTGAATTGCTCCGTGTTTTCCATAATTCTTAGAAAGGCAGTAGCGGCTGAGTGCTGCTTCATTGCTCTGGTAAACAAAAAAGGTAAATGACTAAAAGAAGACGCTATACATAAGAAAACCCAAAGTATATACAAATTCATACTGGGTTTAAAAATCAGAAGTATGAATAAAATGAATTTCCGAGGATTTTCAAAAAAAAATGCAAAACCTTCCTATACCATAAGCACCGATTTTGACTAAGATCACATATTTTATTAATATATGTATGAATTATGATTAAAAATAAGTTTCAATCGAGATGTAAATTTCAAACTTGTAAAGTTAGTACCCCAGTCCTTTCATCTAACTTCTTGGTGTAACGTTCTCGGTTGGAATCTAAATTAAATACTTAAACGAAAAACGAAGAAAGTTATATATCAGGTGAATTATAATTGCCAGTAGACATTTACAATGACATGTCACTCAAGTACAATATACAGCCAAAAGGTCAAATATGTATGAATTATCAAGTCTAACTTACTTCTTTATAGTTGTTTACCTAACGATATGTTGATTAACGATAACATTCGAAAAAGTTACTTAACTTTAGATCCGTGACGAGTTCCATTCGATTTTTCCTCATTAAATGACGATATGTTCAAAGGGCAGGATATTGTCTTCCATCGTCAGTCCCTCAATGGAAGCGAAATCGTCAACAGTGGAAACTCGGTTATTAGTTGGTGCAATCATCCGCCGTACCTGGCCAAACGAGCAAATTCCGGTGCGATCGGTCTATGAAAATGAAAACATGAAAGATGACATGTCGATGGGTCAAACGGGCATCGAAGAAGGGAGGCAAGGAAACCCTCACTCCATCTCCCGCTCTCTGGGAGCCCTCCCTTTGCAATCATTACCCCAGCACTTGAACCCCTCTCCTTACACCCCTTCCTCTAACTACTTCCTCCTCGCACCCACTCCCTCCCCTCTATCGCCTTCCCACCTCGTCCTCCAATGCTCCAACAGGCATTTGTTGCACCCAGCACGCGGGCTTTCTCCCCCCCTATAAAAACGGCTATGCTTACACAGGCTCTGTAGTATTCCATTGTAGGTAGCTGGGGAGAGACCAGTTGTCCGAGGAGTGTAGAGAGAGACAGAGGGTCCTCCACTTAGTCCTCCTGGTGATAAAACCGTCGTGAGAGAAAGATTGGTTTCCAGGAGCTAGAGGGTGCCTCAGGAGGACTCTACTGTTTCGTTTGCAAATCCTTCGGTGCGCTGTTGCAGAAGACAGTTTGATTTTCGTACGCGTTTCTTCGAGGAAAGAAGGTACTCTTCGAGTGGTGCCAGTTTACTGCAGAATCGAAAGACCATCGTCCGAGGTAAGTGGGATTAAGGGTTAGTTTCCGCTTTCGAAGGCGCCTCTTCTAACCAATGAGTGATCCAAAGTTTTATTCTTTCCATCGCGAGTGTGCTCCATTTTACAGCGGATCGCGGAAAATATTTTTGAAATAAAGGCTATTGGATAGTACGGAAAAAGCCTTAGATATTCAAATTGAATTTTTCTTTGCGATTGGTAAGCATATCTATCGAGTGGCAAATTAAAATTTGCAAATTTTAAAGCTTGTTCAACAGGGAATATGTGACTAAACGAGTTATCAGAGAGAGTGTTAATTGGTGCAAGTGGCATTCATCAGCTTACATGAGTAATGACTTCATTTTAGAAAGGAGAAGAGTAAATAATTCAGTTGGGAGATTGCGTTTCAACCTACAGTCCGTAAAATGATTTCAAATCCACAACATAATTGCCTACTTTCTATTTGATGTTCATAAATTGCAGACAATTCAACTTTACAAAGAAATTCATCAATTTTCAATCATTTAAATCTCCGAAAACGCGAAAATTAATCTTATTGCATAATTTGAAACTTGATCTACTGAAAAATAAAACAACAGGGAGAAAGAGTTACAGATGAAATTATTTAGTCTCCTGCTCTGTCCTCAGTTGGCTCGTATCATAAATAAAATCATCTTTGAGAATAATTTCAAAAGTTCAGGAAAATGTTACATCGAATTTCATTAACAACGAAATATAAACTAATCATTTGGCGTCGTTTTAATAGTGTGAAATTAAATCTGAAACCTAATGAACGAACGTCATTCTATTCTACTTCACAAAAAGTACTTCAAAGTCTACTTACATGGAACAATTTTTATCGAAAGGCATTGCACAGACTAAAAGTTTGAGACATAATACCTCTGATCCAAATTTGATTTACAATATTGCAATTGATGTTGTACCATAATTACAATAATTGTAAACATTCCTGTCAGATAAGTCGATAAGTTAAATATAAGATTTAATTTTGGAGTTTTAGAATTTATCCTTACCAAGAAAAGTTATGGAAATAGTTCCTTAAGGGTGTGTTATAGATCTCTCGTAAAGCTATTGAAAGGAAACCTCCAAATACCGAACATTTATCAAGTTAAAATCTTAGATGTACTGATATAGTACCCTGAATGCTTCAGTTGTTACTGTCAACTTGGAATTTCAGAGAAAATCCGTGACATTGGAAAGCACGTTCCTTTCTCATCTATTAATATGATATACGGTAGAGATCTGAAGGTGCTTTAGGCGATCGAATATTTGGAAAGACAAATACCAAGAGTACCTAATAACATTGACCCACCTAGTTTTCTCCATTTCTGGAATACGGTTTAACCTCCCTGGGCTGTTGGCTACGCATTTAACGCATGTCATAGAACGTCGCAATCGTACCTTACCTAGGGCGCTTTTTAGGCCCATAGATGAGAATTTAAATGGAAGTCTCTTTTGGAATCGTTGAGAATCAAAAGAACAAAATGAATTTTAGGTGAAGAAACCATCCCGCTTTCCGTTTTAATTGCAACAAAAATTTTCAGAAGCAGATTCGTTTGCAGAATTATCTTTCCGTAATTAGAAATCAGACCAGCGCAACGAACATTCTAGAGATTTCATTCGATGGATAAAAATATGAAAGCTCTTTCCTAACTTTAATGGACTTATTTTTACGAACATTGTAGATGTCTAAATGGAGATATATATTCTGCCCATGCTAATACTCAATTGTCAAAATATATTTAGCGTGAAATGGACTGTTGAAGAGGTTTTAAAGTCTGTTAGCATATCCATAAGATTGAAAGACTGCTCCTAAACGAGTTAAATCATGTGGTTCGATGGATAGAACGTCATATTCAAATGGTCTTATTTCAATCTGATTGTGAGATAATAGTCAATTCACGATGAAATAAATGACGGAGTTAATCTTACTGGAGTAAGCATGTATGTTGAAGTACTATAGGTTGGTATTTTTACGAGCATTTAGATCGGTATGATTCCTCAATTGTAATTAGAAAAATGAACTAAAGATAAAATTACACTCGTGAAGATTTTTTTCTTTTAATATTGATAATTGAAATTGATTGGATTTGAATGAGAATATGACCTTAATAATGGAACCGAGCATTTCAAACGGCTGATATAAAAAAGGGATAAAGAATTCACTTTTGGAAGTGCTCCCGGAGTAGACTCCTCATTATTTCAAAGAGATCTTTTGAAATTTATCAAAATTAATCTGTAACTTTTAGTATTTGCCAAAAGCTCCTGCACTCAAATTGCCTAAGATCAATGGGGAAGCTTTCCCTTTGATAAATTTATAGTTCCCATCATCAAAATGCTCCGTTCATTTCAATTAAATTGTATTGCAATTGCAGTAGTTTACGAAAACATTGAATTTGTTACTCGCTCATTTTTAGAGGTGCATTCGTAATAATGAGAACGAAATACATAAAGTATTCCGATATAACTTTAGATAAATGAAACTACGAGCGAAATGGATAAAAGATTTTTAACTTTCGAACGTCAGTTTCAGAATTTTTATGGATTTAGCAACACATGGAATGATGGCTCTCCAATAATTATTGAATATTCCGCTCCTTTGTTTGGATATTTCAAAAAGAATAGTAAAAAAGAGTATTTTCAATGTCGAGGGAATTTGGAAGTTGTTTTAGTAAAATCGAGGCTAGCTTGAGTTGCGTAGGAAAAGCTTATGAAACGACACAATGGGCATATCTTGATAATTCTTTTTTAAATAAATGAGCATTATAATTTTAGGCGTAGAATATTTATTGGTTATGAAGATAATGAGGTTTTTCTGTTTCTTATAACAAACGGACAATAGCTTTTCAGGATAGCGAAGTTCCATTAGTGCGTTATTATTCGTTTAAAGGATTTATAGTTTAAAATGGAGGATTCAATGATGAAGAAGCCAATTAAGGAAATATAAATGGTGAATCTGTTCTTATTCTTCAACGATACAAAAATAAATTTTCAAAGGTATTATTTTTCAAATTCAAACTCCAATTTAATTCATATTCGTCTTTGCTCTTTTTATTTCTATATAATGAGCAAAAGTCATGCTTTAAATACTGTCAAATATGATTATGATAATCGATGCAGTAGTAACGCGTTTACTGCTTGATAAGTTATTCTCATTTCAAATTGGTTGTGGTAAATAAAAAAAAACTTAGATTAAAAATACCCTAAGAAATGTAAACAGGTTGGACCATGTATTTATCAATAACTGTCGCATTTAACTAAACTATTTAAATTCCCGGAAGGATCTTGAAAAAGACAAATGAAATATTTTTCGGATATTTTTAACAGTATTGGAAGTTCTTTTTAAGCTTGCCAAGATCTATACGCAGCTTTAATTGGTTTCTAGAATATGATTCAAAGTGATTTTTTTTTTTTTTCGAAAAAGTTTGAGGTTCCACTCAATCGAAAGGAAGTGACATCGCCGAAGGACTTCGTTTCCCCGAGTGTGTCATTTTAATACATAACCTCCAATGGTTGACAGGGTTAATAGGTAAATCGGTCAAGTATCGTATTCTTAATAAAAATTCCCAATAACAGCTTTGAAGTTCTTAATTACGAACTAAAACCTTTTAGTCAAACTAAACTAGCTTCTCATAACTCTAGAATTTTTATGGTGAGGAGGAAAGAAATGTTTTGTATTGATTTGACCTTTTCGCAAATCGCTATTTTCTGCGAAGAGTATACTATTCTCTTTGAATTGTAGCGTTCATTTCTCGAAGCAGTTTCATAACAACAGCGAGGCCGCGCTAATTTTCAATTTGGGCCAAAAAAGTGAGAAAGGCAAACCAAATGCGGAAAATTCGTTTGAGACTTTGGTCGATCAACTTTCTAGGACATATTGGCTCGAATTTTCCAACGGACCGCTGAAATTGATAATTTCGACACTTTTGAGATGACGCAATTACCAATCTATTTTATCTCCTCCTTGGTCAGATATCTCATAACAAAAGCATTACGTATTTAATTTACGAATTCAAAATCAACTACACCATCACTGTTAAAATTAAGTTGAACCTGCGTTAGTCCTAAGTAAAAAAAATTGAAAATAATACGATCTTTGATAATTCGCGAGATCTTAACCTATTCATGGAGTGACAGCGTGACTTGGTCATGTTACTAGGTTTCCATGACCGGTTTCTTTAACATTCCGAATTGCTTCTTTCGAAGGACATGGTCCTATACTTCATTATATGGCCGAATTCAAGGCAGTTGAGTCGAGCATTCCCGGGCAACATTCTTTTAATGGGGCATCTAAACACGGAAGAGATATATTGTACGTCCTTGAACCTTTGCTACATTTGCTGGCCATTTACTTTCTGGCTCTGACCACATCAGTACAATAAGTATGCCGAAATTTTGGGCATTTCTATTTATTCGTTCCATTTCACGTTGTCAGTTATAAATTATTGTTTGAAAATATTGAATCAGCAATTTAGTTGTATAGTTATAGTATTATAGTTAAGTTATCAAATATATCATTTATCTCTTTTGCCACTCTTTTCCAAATAAAAACTTTGATTACCCAAGGCCTATAAATCCTTATCTTAGGCATTGTCTAAGCCTATTATCGAATCCTCCTTCCAATATTCCAAACTCCCGCACGTTAAAGATGTAAGAAGAAGATGATGTAGTTATCAATCTACCTATTTCTAGACTGTTTTCTTAGCTTTCCAGATAATTTATTTCTGTTCAAGAGTATTTCTTGTTAAATGCACAAAATTAAAAGCGAATCATTAAGAGATGGAGGTTATTAAGGAAGTTCGTATGGCTTCGCATTTTCAAGTGAAGAAATACTACAGCGATGAATATCCAGTAGAAAGGACAAACATCCTTAATTCTTTGCAGTGTGAAGCGAAAGATCGCAAGACAGGATCTAACTGGTTCGCAATGCCCGTGAGGGAGATCAATTGATTTAATTTTTGATTATTCAAGTCCCTTGAACGTCTATGATAGTATCTCTGATCTTTATAGGATTAAAAAATTAAACAGAATTGCAAAGATTGAACCTCAAGTCTGTTAATCCTAGATAAAACATTGTGATTGTTAGATACAATAATACTTGAATAACTTTAAATTAGATTCCTTTAGCTTAATTTTCTCTACATACTGATTTTATTTGTTCACACAGTTGAAAATTCTTCGGCATGGGTAGTATCCCTCAGCTATCAATCCTAAAAGGAGAAACTGTGAAATTCACGCAATGGAAGGAAATTCACAGACTTTTCGAAGACTACGTCTCACGTGCTTCCCCTGGAGATGTCGCAGTTGTCTTCAACGGAAAGAGAACAACATTCTCCGAATTGGAGAGTGCCTCTAATAAGTTGGCACGCTCTATTGTCGCGAAAGCAAATGCTTCGGACGGCAGTTTGGGACCCGATGGAGAACCATTGGTGGCAGTCTGCATGCACCCCAGCGACCGTCTCGTAACACTCTTGATGGCCTGCTGGAAGGCTGGAGCCGCCTACGTCCCCCTAGATCCAACTTTCCCACCAACGAGAGTGACTCACATCCTGAGTGACTCCAGGCCATTCTTGGTAGTCAAAGACGAAGGATTAGAACTGGATTCGGAGGTCCCTGAACGCGGAAAGATCCCATGCGTAAGCTTCGACAACCTTTCGGAGGAATCCAAGCCCCTACCTGATTCAGTTCTCACCGAAGAAGTAATTTTAAATGGAGTTGAAGCTCTTGAAAAGACTGCGATTATCTTGTATACATCCGGAAGCACGGGTGCTCCCAAAGGAGTTAAAATTCCTCATAGGGCGGTGCTCAACCGATTGAACTGGCAGTGGCGCGCATTTCCATTCACGGCAGAGGAAAGGATAGCCACTTGTTTGAAGACGGCATTGACCTTCGTCGATTCCGTATCAGAGCTGCTCTCGCCTCTTCTGCAGGGAAGAGGGGTGCTAGTCGCACCAAAAGCTACCACTCGCAACCCAGAAGACCTCCTGCGTCTTCTTGCAGAAAACGGTGTCAGGAGGTTAATATTGGTCCCATCTCTGTTGCGTGCCATTCTTCTGTGCGTCAAGCCGTCCCAATCCGGAGTGGAGCCTCCCATAGCGGCTCATGCCAACAGCATCAAACTTTGGGTGTGCAGCGGAGAGATACTTCCTCTTCAACTTCTTAAAGATTTCTTCATCCGTTTTCCCCGAGGTGCGACTATCTGCAACTTCTATGGAAGTACCGAAGTAATGGGAGACGTCACTTTTCAGACTTTCACAACAATGTCAGAAGTAGAGGAGTGCGAGAATACAGTTCCCATTGGTGAGTGGAACGCATTTCTTAATTTCAGTAAATAATATATTAATTGACAAACTACGCTCTTATTTCACCTTTAATTTTTATAAAATATTTTAGTATTATGAATAAAATTTTGCTAAATTTTCTCATTTTCCTCTGCTCTTTAAGCTCAAGACATGATGTTTCTGTATTATCGGACGAAAGAATCTTAAGGTGATCGTTAACAATGTGCTCAATATGAGAAATCACAACTTTCCCTTTGGCTGTATGCAACAAAATTAAAAACTCTGCATTAAGAGAGGATTTTTCTTCGTCATTAAAAATTTAAGAAGTTAATTAATTTTCCAACTTTTACCATCAATTCAGAATATTTAAATGTAATACATTTTTTATCTTTTAGCCGTAAGTTTAGCTAATAATAGGCAAGGTCATTTAACGAGCTGTTTTTCCGTCCAAAATAAAACAGGTCGACCTCTGGACAATACTTTGATTTACTTATTAGACAAGCAGTTCAGACCAGTGCCTTTAGGAGAGATGGGTGAATTGTTTGCCTCTGGACTTAATGTCGCCAAGGGTTATGTGCAATCGAAAGAGGCTGACCGCTTCTGTCGCAACCCCTTTGCAACTGATCCAGGTAATGTAGATCCTCTTGCTTAATCATATTTTCCCCCAAATTAAATGTTGATATATTACTTTCCGTTCCCAACACCAGCTGATATTCTATTGGCTGTTCATGGTGGTAAAAATTAATCTTCCCTAACATCTACATTTGTACTCTGCTAACCGTCTGCTTTGGCAGTGGCAGGAGGCTCAAAAGTAATAATTTCCCTGAAAAATTACTCTCGCGAACTGTTCGCATAAAAATTGCATTCTAAAAGGGATTCGTAATGATATCTATTTTCTCAATTACACGGGTAAATAGAAACATGTCGAATGATGTAAGCTAAATCTTCCAGGATTGAACTTTTTGTAAATTTATTTAGCAGCTTCAGTAATATTGACAGCTCCAAGTTTTAGTTTCCTATTTCCTGCGTTCTGAAGCAGCTGCGCTCGCAGATTTGAATATTTTTTTTTCACTTCCCAAACGAAATATAGTTTTGGAAAATTATGTAATTCACGCGAATGCGCTATTGCTAACTAATAGGGATTTAGATTTGGAGTCGGGCAGCAATCGTCGAGTGCATACATATTTTCTTAAATAAATCTTAGGAGTCGAAAAGTGAATGTAAGGTAATACGGCTCTTGCACCCTTACCCTTAAGAGAGACATAACTATGCAGATGATTAATTCACAGGTTCATCAAACAAATACTTTCCATTTACAAAATGAGTTTTTAAATAATATTCCATAAGCATTCTTCAAAAAGTATTGCGGTTTCCCTGGTTATATAACCACCGGTTGTAATTTTTCAATGATGTCCACTTTTCTTGTAAAGGCTCGTCGTCCTTGAATACGTCTGACACTGAAAATCGCATGATCTTAAAATTCTTGATGTCAGTAGAACCTCTCTTACACTATCCAGAGAGCGCATATAGCCTTGTCACATTTTTTTTACTCCTCGCAATTCATTCAATCGCCCTATCGAACCCATTTTCCGTCACTTCCGCTCTCATTCATGGACGTTTCCTGACTTTAAACCCGTTTCGCAACTCTTCTTTTGACTCGATGCAATCTACATGACGTCACACAACTGTAGCTTTAGTCGTATAGTGGGTGCAAGTACGAGAAACCTTGACTAAGGTCGAGGAACGATCAATGTAACAAAAAAAGTTGACCCGCTCTTCTGACTTTCACGGTACCAAGAAAGCATATGGTTTGCAAAACTCTCTTAAGGGTAATGTTATTCTGAAATACCGATTAACAAAACTTAGAAGAAAAATATTTATTCACCTAAGTTCCTCGGTCATTCAGCGAAAACTTCCCGAAAAAAATCTTGAAGAAAACAGTCCTCAATATCCGGAGTGTATTTAAGTAGTCTCTGAGGATAACACTCGATTTAATCTAAAACTATTTAATCTGAATGAAAATTTCTTAAATTATAAACTTTTTACATGTGATAATCAAATACAAAATTTGTATTAGATAATAAACTAAATATAGCAAATATTATAAACATTTACATTTGTTTTGGATTATCATTAATTTGCTTATTCGTATCTTTTCTAATTGAATAGGTGATAATCGAAATCCTTTACTTAGACTTTCAGGATAACGTACCCTGTTCGGTCTGATCTAGATTATCGATGACCATGAATCCAATCCACAATATTCCATTATTCCTTGTTATATTACGCTGCAGACAATAGTATAAATTTTATAATAATTTATAACTTTCTTGTTCCAGATCATGCCCTTCTTTATCGTACTGGTGATTTTGCAAAGATAATAAAAGGAGGAGTAATATCTTACGAGGGACGTTCAGACTCCCAAGTGAAAGTAAGAGGCCATAGGGTAGACCTTGTGGAAGTTGAAAGGGCATTGACCAGTTTAAACGACATTGATAAGGCAGTAGTTTTGTGCTATAGACCAGGGCATATTGATCAGGTAAGCGTCCTTTTACTTATTGCTCGAATAACTGCTAAGAGAAATCAAAATATAACTAGAAATAGCCAAATACCTTTTCCAAACTAAAAGTTTTTGGACATTCAAATTTCCTTAATTTTTTTACCCTTCTATAATTCAATGAAAACATTCAACATTCATGAAGTAAACAACTTTAAGCCTATATAAATATATAGTATCGGCTTCTAATTCCAAAATTTACAGTGGTGATTAAAAAAACTATTTTCAGTTAGGAGTTCCCGATTAATAGATTACAGGTAAAAGAGTTAATGAAATAATTGCTAAACTCAATAAAATTAGATCAATTTCACAAGTATTTGCGATGATGTAGAGTTCTATTTATAACCAGTTACACAAAACTATGCCACTTCAAAGTTAGTTTTTTCGCTAGAATGACCGAAATTTAATTTTAAAGGTTACTTGAGGTAATCCTACTTTTGCAAATATGCCATTCTCTAACATTGCAAGAATGCAGAAACGCTCTCATGAATTACTCTGATAAGTAATGCCCCTTGATAGGAAGCAATAATTAAGTTTCTTAAATAATATAAGTACTTCTTTAAACGTATTTTAGCAAAGCAAAAATGGAAATTCTAGATATCTATGAAATTTTTCAAAACATCCATATTTTATATTTACAATTTTTATGATATCATTTGATCTGTACTAAATGAACATATATTTCATTCCTGTTTTTCTTTTATTAATGATAACAAGCATTTCAGTATTTGTGCTACTGAATTAGAATGATTTCAATCGTTCTAAAATTTTTTCTTTCTCTGTATTTTTAGGCAATTGTGGCATTTGTTACTTTGGAGGGTAACATTTCAGCAAAGGAAGTAGAATCAAAGCTACAAAAAGTAATACCACCATACATGATCCCAGAGGTAAGTAAAACATTTACTTCTGCAAATTTCAAAAATAAGGAACATCTCTAATGCTTCTTTTCCTTAGGTGATGAAGATAGACAAGATTCCCCTTCTGGTAAATGGAAAAACTGACAGACAAGCTCTTCTGAAGAAGTATGAGGAAGACATAAATGGTAAATATGTTACAAATTTTGAGGTGGTTTTTCACTGATCTCCTTTAGGCTGTTAATCCTGAATTTCTAATGTTAGCATATGAATATTAAATTATTATTGATAAACTTCAACAATAGAAATTACAGATCTAGGTTTAGTTAGTACTTTCCCTTCCTGTGCTATATTTAAGTTATTCATTCAATTTTCTGGTATATTTTTGAAACCTATACTTATAAATACATTATTCTCAACATGATTTTTTTTAACGACTTGGTCAGTTTGACCAGCCAATCATAAGAGTTTATTCAATTTTTAACTTCCATTTTCATTAAAAATGTTTGAAAACTCAAAAGTTGAATGACAAAATCTCATTAAAATTTGATGGGAATAACAGGTAGTTTGATACCGTGCTTCTGGCATTTGCTATATTAAATTTGTATGTATTATTTTTTTTATCTATTACATTGCATCACAACCTTCAACCTATGGTACTTGATCCCTTCCTTTCAAATTTAAATAGTCAGAAGTAAGAATAATACGCTAATGAATTTAGATGAATTTCTTTAATCTCATAACTGAAAAGCAAAGCTATGAGGTTCAGGGCATTGATAAACCTTTTCAATACCACCAGGCATAGTACTGGGCCTCCTTTAGCCCCCATTTTATTAAATAAGGAGTGATATTTGATGCTAAGTTCTACTGTATCTAATGCATCAATGCCACTTTTCATGGATTGGTTAATGTGTTCACACAACCCCAATAATGCTCATCTCAATCTTGGATTTATCAGGCAAAATTAATTTACCCTTAATTTTTTTCTAAACTAGGTATCTTATTTAATGGGAAACTCTATTTCTCTTCTCCTTGAGTTGACACATACTATGCGGCATCTTACATTTTTAAAGAAAAACCAGTTCCAATTTTCTATAAAACAATTAAATCTATCATATATTCCATCCATTTTCCTTAAAATTTTAAGGACTGATCAAGAAACTCAAGACACAAGCAATAATATCTGTATCAAGTTCCCCTTAAATCATATACTGTATAGAATTTTTAATTAAATATCAAAACACTGAGAACGTTTTTGAAATTTTTTTACAGCAGAAGAGGAAGGTGAGGAAAATGAGTGTGAACCAGATCTTTCTATGGTACCAGCTTGTCAGAGAGAAGCAGCACGTGCATTATTTCAGACTGTTGAACATGTATTAAGAGGGACAGGAGCAGCTGCTTCAACTTTGCCAGGAGGAATCATAGTCCCTAAAGAGGAAAATCGTTGCAAGAGAAGACGGCGAGGTCCACCAATTAGCTTGACTTCAAACTTCTATGAAATTGGTGGAAATTCTTTAAATTCTGTGTACACTGTCATGAGATTGAGAGATCAAGGATACATAATAGGTGAGAAAATCTGTAATGTAATATTGTAAATAAGTGAATGTTTATTCCACCCAAGCCACAAGATTGGACCCTTTGCTCATTGTTTTATTTTAAATGGTTCTTAAGTATTAAGTAAATTAACAAATTACAAGAAATGCTATTAATTTCCCATAGGAATCACTGACTTTGTTACCTCCAAAAGTCTTGGAGAAATTTTGACCAAGTTGCATTCAGAAGAGGAACTAGCATCAAATACAGATAAGTCAAAGATAGTGAAAGATGAAATAGTTCCATCTGCTGTGATTGATAATGGTCCTAAATTTGTTCCTGAGAAACTATCACATATTCATAAGGATGATGTATACAGGTAACAGTAACATATAACTAATTTTTCAC
Source organism: Pantala flavescens (assembly GCA_020796165.1). Lineage (NCBI taxonomy): Eukaryota > Metazoa > Arthropoda > Insecta > Odonata > Libellulidae > Pantala > Pantala flavescens. Next base: position 22,164,760 of record CM036882.1, read on the forward strand.
TACAATATTATGCAGAAAGTATTATCTTTTAATATTTTTCATTTAAACAGAATGATTACAAGCAGTTTTTACCAAAAAGCTGATTTGGAGCAGTGGTTGATGCCAGGAATCAGTGTTGGAGACTATCATGATCTCCTTGACAAACTATGGGAGCCGCTTCTAATAGCAAATTACAGGTAAATAAATTAGTTCCGAAATTTGAGAAATTCAAAAATATTTTTAACAGTGCAATTAATATTTTCATTATCCATAATTTCAGTTTTGTGGTAAAATCGCTTCAAGATGGTGCATATGTTGGAGTAGCTCTAAATTTTGACCTCAATGATGAACCTCAAATTGAATTAAATAGCAAATTATCAATTGTTTTTGAATTCCTTGGTAAACTAGAAGATCCAATAAGGTAAGTGTATTCAAGAACATTCTTGTCGAAGAATAGACAATCTCCTCCACTTAGACATTTAACATTGGAATTATTAAATGGTATTGATACACACCTTACGCTATTATTTCTTGTGCTTCTTCTTGATACAGGACAGGAATTTTACCAAAGGACAAAGGTAAAGCTTTATATAGCTTCATGATGGGCACTGATGAGTCTTTACCATACCAGAAGAATGTTGAGGTAATTCAGTTCATGGAAGAGGAGGTGATACGAACAGCAAAGAGGAACAGCTTTGAGGGAGTGTTCACAACCAATACAAATCCTTTAACTCAAGTATGTTAAACTTAGATTAAAGACTCTTTCTATTATCTTAAGTGATTTTCTCAAAATCCAGTTATTAAGGCATATGAAAAATCTATATCATAAAAGTTTACAGAAATATATTTAAATTACGAAAAATCAATCACACCCATTTAGTTAATAACTGACATTTTTCTACAGCAACTCTGCACTGATGTGAACCAATATAAGGTTCTCCTGGACTATCAAGTGAATCTCTATGTTGCTCCTGATGGCAGTAAACCATTTGGAAAGGCACCATCTAGCCAAAGAGCTACTTGTTCCTGGAAATCTTTTAAAGGAATTTAATTATCCACCATTTTCCAAATTTCATTCAAAGGCAAAAAAGGAATCTTTGCAAATTTCAGTGGAAAAAAAGAGTACCTAATTTATTTTTAACTTAAAATATTTCCAAAAAGATTTCTGTAAATACTTCTTTCATATAATTCATCAAAGTTAAACAATCCAGAACAGCATGTATAGTTTAAACATCTAAACAAGCATGTACAACAGTATATGTAGCACATTTATGAAATCTGGAGTTATTTTAAATCATAACAATCACATGTACATACCATCATAAGTGTATATTCTTTTGAATGTTTTTAGCACATTGTATGATACTGTAATGCTTAATTTTTATTTTATAAATACAGATAAATTTCAAAGCCTATTTTTGTTTAATTATCATGCAAGTAGACTTTCCTTTTGTAAAGATTTAAAATTTTTGTAGTTGAATTTAATTCAATCCCAAACTTTACATCAATAACACTTAACATTGCAAGGTTTGATTCAGGATTCAAACCTTGGACATGGCATTCACCTAGTTAGCATGCCTAACTACTCTGCCACCTATGCTAGCTGTTCAACATATATAGTGTATATTATGATAAAAGTTTATCATTTCTATAAAAGTTCAACTCTCTGGCTACAATAAGCATTCCTCATTTTAATAGTCTATAAATGAATGATAAGCATTCTTAAAAGCACTAATACACAATTAGCTTAATGTGATTATAGCTTTTGGAATTTTCTCTCAAATCATGTTCGTACTTTAAAACTTTCTGATCATTCAGGAAAAATTCTTTGTAAGAATTCTTAAAGTAGTTGACCATTTTTTTTACATATCTTGAAAAATTCATTATACATTTACCTAGGATGGGGTGGAGTAAATAAAAGGTGGTATTCATGAGAAATGAAACAAAAGAAACAACAAATAATGATATTTTAATTCCTACTGCACCACTATTTAGGTACAGAATTACATGTTATGATCTCATCGTTACAAAAATCAACAGCAGTCTTTCTCAGTATGAAATCTCTAATAAAAATTAAATAATGTTAGAAATGAATTTTCATGCAGACAGTGATTCTCAAACTAAAAGAAACACCATGTCCATAAATTCACCATCACATCATTGCAAATGACACGATAAGACAATTACAATTGATTAGAGTTATTTAATTCCAAAGCCGTAGAAGTAATTTTTCTATTATAATTCACTAATTCATTTTTCTATTTATAGATGATGAATGCTTTAAAGCAGCTTAGCTAAATTGATTGATACATGCTTTGACAGATGAATTATTAATTAGACAAATGCCTGACAATTGGATTTGCCTATTAATATTTGTACTAATAATAAGCTCAGATCTTGATAACCATCAATAGGACACCTTAAGCAAGTTTAACGGATGACTAGATATTATTTTATGCATAAAATCTCCATATATGGATAACTAACTATAGCATTTGTAAGATAAAATATATGTTTGCTGAAGTCCACACATACCCATCACCACATCACATACAAAAATATAAATTTTAGGTAAAAAAAATCAAATTATATTTACTGTATACTTCAAAACTATTGGCAAAATAAGAGTTATTAAAGCAAAAAATACTGATTGTCTCACCTGGCAGTGTATTTGGCAAGACTAAGTACAGTTGCTTTCTACTGAAGATCAAGGCTTCTATATACATGAATTAACACAGCATCTTATTATTTATAGAGCATATCTTTTCAAATCCATCAGCAAATATATAAGCAGAAATTGTAAAACTTTTTATATTTATGACTTAAATTAATATAACCACCATGTTTCCAATGCATTGAATCACCGTTTTGTAAAAACCTTGATTTTTTTAAAAATAAAATTTAAAAATAAATGATCAGTAAAAAATCAAGATACATCCTCATAATATTAAATGTCTTTCTTGTAAAATACTGATTACCAATCTACAGGTTGACACATGATTCATGATGAAAAAATAGAACATTTACTGTTACAGCACTGAAATAATTACCGAGAATTATGATTATAATTAAGCTATGCTTTTTTCATCAAAATAAAATTCTTAGATTACACTTATTTTGCATAAAATTTCAATTCATATTTTGCAAGCAGAAGCAACATAACTATGCAGACTTATAATAACTGGAAATACTAATAATTTTAGGAAGAATTAAATATCTTCTCAGCAAAGGAAATTTTTTAAAGGAATTTCACCACCTATATAAAGAGGATTATTGGGATGAAAAGTGATCAAAAGATCAATTGAAAAATATTTTCTAGCAAAAGTGAAGTTCAGTTCAAATGATTTAAGATTCTTTCAGGACATAAATAAATTCAATCTATAAGATACTTGGTCATACCTTTTTCTGTTTCGATATTAGAGGAAAGCATGGCTTTTGATACAAATAAAATGTTTTTACTCATCATCATTTTGATAACTTCTAGGCATTATTTCACATTCCCTTACTTTTATACCTAAAGATACAACATATATACCTTGTTAAATGGAAAATCATAGAAGGGGCCATAATTAATTACATTACAAGTGATTATCCAAAAAGAAATACATAAAAAACAGTAAAGAGGTTTCCAAATATCTTAATCCACATGATTTCATGGCTATCAATAATAATAATTCTAATAAGACTGATTTATATATTCCATTTTAATTGATAGTTGTTCAACATGAACAAATAAGAAAATTCATCCTCCACAAAACATATTACAGGATTGTAGGTTTACATTTCATTATGACTTGAAGAAACCATAAAGTACCCAACGCTTCAAATAGTAGATACAACTAAATATGCAGACTGATTCTTCTAAGAGACATGGGCTGATTTTCAATTCTATATGAACACAGTTATACACCATATGACTGAGTATGAGATACATGCATAAATTCTTTATGGCACACTAATGTATCAAAAACTTTTCATCAACTAGATTCCAAATTTTTAAGTAATTCTGTACAATCATTTCCATGATACTTGGCTATATAAGTATAATTAAAATAAAGAGGTAAATTACCAGGAGTTTACATTTCAAGTTAAATTTTAACCTTCTATGGAATATTTTTTACTTGGTCATGAATGGACTAGTTACAGACAATTGGAAACAACCCTTTGAAGAGGAGTAAATAACTTCTACCAAGTAGAGCAAAATTAGGCCTCAGATCAAATTATTAAGCTGCAATTGATTTCATAGTAGAAACAGAAAGATATAGCAATAAATGGTAAACTTTCAGAACAGAAAAATAACAAAAAAATTCAGTAAAAAACAAAGTAAAATTTCACAATTTCTGCAGATAATTAAATAGTAACTTACTTAATGAGAACAATAATTCCTTATCATCTTAAAGAAAAGGTTAGAGGTTAGATTCTAATCAATCTCATGCTCACTACACAAATGTATCTATGAGCTTTAAATTTCACAGAAAAGAATACACATAATTAGATTTAAATAACATTTTTATCAAGTTTAAATTGATTTGAATGATTTCAGTCAAAATTTCAGCTTACAAATAACATTATTTAATTTATAAAATACTTATTTTCTTCAGGATTCTAAATTTAACAAGACATATAATGACAAAGAATCAGGAGATATAACAAACTGATTTAAACTACGTGCTCCAGATGCCAAATATTTTCAGTTATCAAGAGAAAATTGTAAAGTGAATGAGGAAATATTTGCAATGAAAAAATATTGATAAGCATTTGAAACCAATTTACCATGTAAACCAATGAATCAAACATGAAATATTATATATAATCACCTTTCATTATAAATGCAATCACAGTAACTAACTTTTTTACATTTATTGGCTTGAAAGTCTTCAATTATATACATACAGCCAATGAAATGCAATAGTTACCTTGAAATCTGATATTTCAACAAAACTTAAGCAACAACTACTAACTTACACATACAATTATTTTTCACCAGGATAATTTTACGCAGGTGATTCCTCCTCAATTTTTCGACACTTCTTAATTCTTTTCCATTCTCCTGTGATGTAATTCATCTGGAAATGTGTTTCCACTATCATTGTCAAATAGGTATTGTCAGGTTGCTGCACATTTTCTTGATTTTCACTCAATTTGATTGTCACTATATTGCCAAGATCAGGACATGGATTTTCTGTAAAAAAAGTAAATAAAAGATATTAACTCAAAATTCTTAGATGAAGATCTTAGAAACAATGTCCTTTTACGTTAGTTTAAGACCTCATCTAGAACATGCAACAAATATATGGGATATAGCACACAAAACATGTACTCCTGAATTTGAGCAAAAACTACATAAATACAGATTATAAGAAAGGGCAAGATAAAAAGTAAGCAATACTGAAATCTAAAATGCTCTCAGAAACAGGTTAGGAATCCCTAAAAGAAAGGAGAATACAAGATATATTTCAATTAGTAGACAATTAAGGGAAAGTATGTTTACAGAAGAAGTGAAAGAGATTAGGCTGCCATCAAAAGTACAAGAATGAGCATAAAATAGTAGAGATGGATGATAAGATGATTAAAATATCAAATATTAAGAATGGCGATGGATGAAAGAGTAATAAAATAGGTTGCAAAATTGGTGTTAAATTTTAGATGTTGCCTCTTCACTATTATCATAATTTTTTTAACATTTTAAAAATTTATTGTGAATTATTATTTTTGTGCTTTTGAGAGGTTTCTCTCTTGAATATGGTGAATACTAGGGAGAGGAGCTATTTCATGTACTTTTCATTTCATTATTTCCTCTCCTTCTGCAATGACTACCACCTGTTCAAGTGCCTCCTAGTAGTCTTGACAGAAGTAAATAAATTCCTATACAAGCATATGCAAAGAGTTCAGTATGTGGAAAGAATTAACCTTTTAAAAGGGTAGGCTGAAAAGTTTCCGACCTCAACGTGAAGATCTCAGAGACTGTAATTAAAAGCTGTTGATTTTTGCTGTTTATCTGTTGTCAATTATTTACCAAAGTTTCAACCAGTCATTTTATGTAACAGTCGCTAGAGTGAGTTGATGCGAGTGTTTTGGTAAAGTTGGACAAAATCAAGTTTTTAGCTGTCATTAACCCCTTGCACTTGGGGCCTTTTTCTTTTGCGGGAACCAGCAACTCGAAACATTTTCGGCAAACACTTTACAAGTATTTTTAAAAATTTATAAATGAACAAACTGCTGTCTTTCACTCAAATTCAGCGGTCGTCTAGTGCCTTTTGGTGAACTTGGTGATGTTTTCGTCTGTAACATTCCTCGTCTACCAGTTCTTACGGTCACATTTAATCTCAATTGCCCAAAATGTAACTGTAGAAAATTATGGTGCATAGTCCCCATTCACAAAATCTAACCAATACATTTATAACCTTTATTATTGCTAATAATCTATACTTTCTGCTTTAGTGTATCACCATATATGCAAAGATCATGAAATAACGCAAGAGATTTTAAAAATAAGATTAGTATAAGGTTACAGCAATACATGGCATGTGAAGCTCTGATTCAGAGTTAGTATGATGCTCAACTTTGAAGGGTTAAATAGCTTAATGCAATTAACACTGTTAAGTTTAAATTAAAATTAATTCACCATCTAACCGCATGATAAATCTTTTCAAAGTTTAACACAGACCTAATAATCGCTAAGAGAAGTTTTTATATGATGAACGAGTTAAGGAAAAAGTTTTTTGATAAATTCTAAAGCATGCTTTCAAAATTGTACTGAAGGATTTACTACATAGGCCTTGGAGTTTCTTTAATTTAATTTTGAAGATTAACTAACCGATGTAAGTTCAACATCAAGACTTTAAGAGCCCACATGACAAGTTAAAACTTTTAATACTGATAAATATTAATTACTTAGAACATAAACTAAAGGGGCAGTTGAATGTGGTGTTACCAAGCTCATTACATTAAAAACATTATTTCAATAGCAAAATAAATATAACTACTAACGCAAATCATAGTATAATATTTTGTTAAAATACCTCTAGATCCAGCTAGAAATCCAAGTATAATTGCCTTTTCTGGTCTAGTCACTTCATTGGCATTTCGGAACATATCTTGGGCCTCCAAAAATAATTCCCTCTGCAAGACAAAAGATTTTATTTTAGAAAGTCATTAATTCAAGAAGGAAAAAATCATCTCAATCCTTTTGTGCCAGCCAGCCAATCTATCAGCCCAAGCCAAGCCGGAACATCATTAAAAATTTTTAAGAAAAAATTTTTGATGATAAATAAATAATTTTGATATAAAATAAATATTTTGATATAAAAAATAAATTCCTAAGAAGCCCTGGCTATTATCACTTACATCAGGCAAAAGAGGTTGGCACTAAAAAGGTTAATGCATTCTAACAAGTGGACCTTCAGAACTGCGCCTCAGGGTTTGTGATGAAACCGGTATGAGTATGTAGCATAGAGATGACTTATAAGAACATGAAAATTATAGAGGCCAATACTCCCTAGTTTCCTTGTAATTAATGTTTAAAAATCGAGAATCGTGGCTCCTACGAATATATCCCCCACAATCACCATTTTTCTTCAAGTAAATGGTGGCGGAGTGGTAAAATGGATAGTGAATGGTTCAAACCCAATTGGTTCTTTTCAATTTTTTTGTTTACTTTATTTTTCTTCAGGCAAACAATTTATTAATTCAAATGCTACCTAATGAACAACTGTATTTTAATTTTTTGATTCATCTAATTTTAATGGAAAATACAGAAAATTTTTCAACAACCATAGCTGATGAATATTAGTGGTTCAATTAAAGATTAAAAAAAAAGAGTTGAGGGAGATGCCTTATCTCATATTAATTAAATGTAATTTATACAATATTAATGTAAGGATATCAGGAAATTTATGGTTATTTTGAAATGATACTATAAATATATTTATACTTTGATGCTGTTGAAAAACTTAAACTTTTTTGTAAAATCTTAAAAGCTCATATTTTTGGGTGATAATTGAAATACAATTGATTGAAGCACATACATTTATAGATAATTGCAAAAAACAGGTTGCATTCAACTTTAGATTTTGTAGTATCCCATAAAGTAGATGTAGTTGTAGTTTAAAAATGCTGACCTCAATATACTGGAAAACCAAGCACAGTGCAGCATATCATATAATATTGGTTCAGAAAGTTGATGCACAATCATGGAAATTTGAATAGCATCTGTAAGAGTCTTCAGCTCAATTGCTGATGAAATCACCTTTGGAGTGTTTTGTATTCTTTTAGTTACATTCTTTAACTTGCCTAAAAATACATATCAGGCGGTTGAGCATTGAAGTTCATTTCGGTGGAATAACCCTTATTCTACATGTCAGTAAACCCTTTCAATTTAAAGGAACTATAAAAATTTGTTAAGTTTGAGCCACGAATCATCACTCCACCATTTACTAGAAGATAAGAGGTGATTGTTGGGGATTTATCCATAAGAGCCATAATACTCAATTTTAAACATTAATTATGAGGAAACTAGGCATTGGGCTCTATGTATTTTTCATATTATTATAAGAAATGTCTAAGCTACATACCCATACCAGTTTCATCAAAATCCCATGACACAGTCCGAAAGTTCCACTTAGAAGAATATGTTGAGAATGAGACCAAGTTTCAATGTTCAACATATACCAAAAATATACAGTTAGTACTTCACATTAAAATTTTCATATTATATATGTAATTTTTAAAGTTATAGTAACCATTTTAGATCTTGAGAAATATTTATCCAGCACTATATGCAGATATATGAAAAAGAAACTCAGACAAAAAAATATTATTTATTAATACTAAATTTTTTAATTTAAATGATACGGCAATATATCATGAAATTCTTTAAAAATACTTTTTTGATATTTATATGCATTTACCTTTATAACCATAAACAAGGATTCGACAGTATTATAATTTCAAGGAAATACATACTGAAAGAGGATAGTTCTTCTGTGCAACATTTGCTTGAGGGGTTACAATAGTAGTTGGAGTAGTAACCACAGTTGTTTGCGAAGCTGGTGTTGTTGTACTTCCAGTTACGATCACATTAGTTGATGTAGCTCCAGACTGTGGTAATGTTGTAGCCAACTGCACCACCTGTGTTTGATTAGACGGCTGCTGAATACAGATCTGAGTAAGCTGTAAAGAAAAAGAGCATTTGAAAAAAATAAAAAGAAAAATAATATAAAAATTTTTGATACTATAATCTCCAACAAAAATTTTAATATAATAATGATAAAATTGTCCAAAATCGAATACATATTTAAAGGAGATATATCTAAAGGAACAGAGAGTATTTTCAGTGAAATTAAGATGAAGGTAATAATTACATATTCAATTTATTACAATTACATACAGGTTTTCAAAAATATTTAAAGCAACATTATTTAAAAGAAGTTAAATAAGATTCAACTTATTATTTTCTAAAGTCATTTAAAATTACTGCATTGGTTTTAAATAAATACTTATACCAATTTAAAAAGTGAACATTTATAAGTCAAATTTATCATCTGATTTCTTCGATCATAAGAAATTTATTTGCTTTCTTCATTTTTTCTTTAACTTTATCAATAGCCATGGAAATATTATATTATAACTCTACTCTCAAGACTACAATGTGAATCAACTTCGTTTAAATTAATTTTCTTTGTAAGTGTATATATATTAAGTGATAAAAATATAGAGGAGTAAATTACGTTTCTTTTCTATACTTGAGATATCTTCCTTTAATACTCTTTTTTTAATTTCCTCTGGGTGATTATTACATAGAGGTTCCACTGTATTATTGAAAATCATTTTTGTCATAAAATGACTTTTAGTCATAAACTAACTACTTACAAAGTAGTAATATTTTGAGCTAGTACGTATAGAGTAAAGAATAAATAATATTCAAAAATAATATTTAAATATAAACTCAAAGCCACATTGTTTACTCTTCCTGATAAGACATGAATACCTGCTGATTAGGCTTAAGTTGGATCAACTGAACTTGACCACCTGCGCCAGCTTGACTAAGGATTCCAGTAACAGTTGCAGAATTCAATGTTCCTCTAGAAGGAGCTCTAGCTAAAACAGTACCAACTACAGTTCCAGCTCCAACCTTCTGGATTCCACCAGCTCCCATAACTCCAACAGGAGTGGCCAACAAAACTCTTTGCGGCTGCTGTTGACCAGGCTGTGCCTAAAATATTTATAATAATTATGTTAATTATCCATTATATTATAACATTATAGTTTAAGGTAAAAATATAAAAATGACATTGATATTTTAGTGATGACAGTTAATATTAACTATAAAAAGTTTTAAGATAAAACAAAAATACAATAATATGGTAAATTAGAAATTCATAGAATATTGTCAATTGAATTTACTGACAGCAATCTATAGATGAATAGAATACTTTGAAATTGCTATTTTATGTAAAATATTAGCTTAAGGGAAGAACCAGGTTTACAATATCCAATGCAAAGCTTTTTTTGCGCACAGATTCCACCCAGTGTGTAGTTTTCCAAGTTCTGCAGTCGTTGTCTGAACAGAGACAATCTTTCACTACTACTGTTGTAATGTTGAAACTTTATCTCTGTTCATGTAACTACTTCAGTTCTTAATTATAGTTTAATTAACAGTTGGAAAAGGTAAATCATTAGAGGAGCAAAGTCGTGTTAAATTCCTTGTCTTACTTCAACTCTGTGCATTAAAAACCAAAACTTATTCCTTTGATATCACTAAGTAAAAGTAAAAATTATTAACTGAAAGAAATTTAGTATTTTTCATAACTTATTATGTATATTGAACTAAGTAAAAATGCAAATAAAGAATCTGACCAATGAAAAAGGAACAAAGAATAACACTTTAACCATGGTTTTGATCTTCTTGATCATCTTGAGGTGATCTATAGAAACCATGATCAGAGAACACTAAAATTACAGTAAGAGTAAAAGTTTTATTCTTTGTTCATTACAATTGACTGCCATAAAGTTAAGGCTATATTAGCAGATACCAAGAATCTGATTCTTTTAAAAGTGTAGGCTACACAAAACCTACAGTTATTATTATTTCATAAATAAAATTAATAAATAAATTTAATACCTGAAGATAATTACCATAAGAAAGGTTGAATTTAACTTTGCCTGAATAATTGTGCAACTTGTTCACAAAGATTAAACAGATGCATACATGCCAACCAAATGTGGAACTTAAGTTTGAGTTCCAGTCATGTTAATGTTATTATTTCCACTTAATCTTCGTAAAATTCATTATAAATTTACAATCTTCAAGTAAACCTTAAGAGATATATTTCATAAAAGAATAAATATTGAGTGGATCAATCTTCTTCCCAAATAATTACTTACTTATAGGATAGTATCTAAAGCATATATTGATATCATGTTATAAATGTAGATAAACAAGAAATCAGTGGGCAATAGGGTTATAAATGTGCTCTTAACTTGACAAAATAAAAAATACTAAAAAAATAAATACATAAAAAATAAGAGGAAAGAAAAATATGAAAAAATTACCCTGAGTGTTACAGCAGTGACTTGAGGTACATAACTTGGCTGCCCTTGATCAATTAACCCAGTAAGAGTGACTCTCGTTGTAGTTGGGGTTCCTGAAGATTCTGTCTTTACAGTTGTCTCATTGGTGCTAGGTGATGAAGCTCCCTCATCTCCTTTTGAACAGGTAATAGAACAAAAAATTGAACAAATTATTTTAAGTTGATATAAGTGATAAAGAACTTTCTTTACTGGGGGGCATGGAATAAATTATTGAAGAGGTGATTAAGAAAGGGGGTCTGACCCAGTGTATCCATGAAAGCTCTGTGCCCTACACTTCCTTTCCTTCTAATAGAATTTTAAGATTCATCTCATCCTTCTTCTCTTTTCCAGAGTTTATTCCTAACGTTAGGATACCTCATACAAACAGTTGCTGTCATTGGATGAATAAAAGTATGAACACAGAAAATTTTATTGATATAGATGGTAAAAATTTTTATTAGTTTTGTTGTGAAGATAATAAAGATCTCTGGATGTACCAGAATATTAAAAGGAATATAGATGCTTCACATTAATAATATAGACTTACAAACAAACTGAAAATATTGTATTATTATTCTTGGATTAATGGCATTTAAAATTAGTCTGCCTTTAGAATTGTAATCTTATTTTTACTACTTTGAATGAACTTTCTTCTTGGAAACTTGGTGATTTCTGCCACCATTTAGGATGCTGACTTGGTATCCACTCTCAGGATGATGAGTATGCATCTCTGACCATCAGCCGAAGGATCAGTGGAAATCAGTGATTCAAATCAGCTGAGAACCCAAGGGTATCTTATTCATCTTATTTGTGTTTTTTATATTTCTCTTTTTATTTGACAAACATTTTGCAAATTTTAATGCCACCTTACAACAAACAGTATTTCATATTTTACAGTTCATATAATTTTGAACTGAAAATTGTAATGTCTTTCCGAGATTAATACTAACAGATTCTATTCTGCTATTTGATATCAATTTTCCATTAAATTATCAACCATGGCTGATGGAGGTTAATAGTACATTTAGGATAAGACAAAGAAAGGATCATAGGGGATTCATGGGCTGAAGAACTTTTATTTCCAAGTATTCACTTGAGGTTGAGTCTTCAGGGAGAGAAGTAGTGGAAAGTGAAAAGAAAAAAGGAGACTAGGGAATAGAGCAATGGCAAACATGAGGAAGTGAGCTGAATGTAAAAAAGGTTGTGAGAATGGAGTGAACTGCACTGAATGTAACAAGAGATATCTCTACCAAGGAGAAGTTAAAGGATTTGCTATGGAAATTTGAGAATAAAAGAAATGCAGGTGAGGGAGTGCTGAAAACAAAGGATGTTTTCTGCTAAGAGTCATCAGAAAATAGAAAGGCTGAAGGAGGAGCTGAAAAAGAGGGAGAATAGCATTAGATGAAGAATTGGTGAAGGAAAAAGAAAGAAGTGTAAATAAACTGAAACAGAAAGAACTGAGTGTTGAGGAGGGTAAAAAACAGAAGTGAGAAGAGAATGTAATTAGGGATTTCATGATTAGGTAAGGAGGAAAATATTCTAAAAATAGTGCTACAGAAGTGGAATGTCTTCCATGGATTAGGGTGAAAAAACTAAGGAACTGGATTAAAAGGAAGAAAGAACCAGGCGATGAAAAAGTAATTATATTGCATGTGAGAACCAGTTATGGTAAAACAGAGTTAAGAGATATATATCAGTAAATTAACTAAAAAGGAACGCTAATCCTAAATATTAAAATGCAAATATTGAAAGGGAAATCGAGTAATTAAATTACTGAAGAGAAAGAAAAAAGAAGCAAAGAATAATTATTAGAAAATTTGACGATAGTAATTTTTTTTAAAATATGTTAAGAGATGAAGGATGAAAGGATGCAAAATAGAAATGATAGAGGGATCCATTAAAAATATATTGACAGGCAAAAGTGTAATTGCCCAACTAAACAGAAACTTCTTCGCCTGCATATACTGAGTATCAAGTAAAGATAATTCACATTTACCTTTTATGATTAGTAGTAAGGATGTTGAAGAAAGAATTTGCTCCTTAAAAAAAACAATGAATAACATGGTCCAGATGGAATAAGAAATTAAAGTATTAAAATTGAGGGATTTAACAAGATTATTTGATATTTCAATTAACAACAGGTACCGGATTTAAGAGATTTAAAAATGGAAAGTTCATGTAGAGAAAACCATAGGAAAGGCTAATAAAAGGTTAAATTTTGTAATGCATTCACTACATTCACTATAGAAATAAAATTATGAAAGTAATAAATTATAGCATATAAATATTAATTCATTGACACAGAAGAAACAAGTCCAAATAAATAAACGTACTAACCTACAGTAGACGATGAGGGTGTGGCTGGAAGAATGGACTGAGGAGTGGACGGAGGTGCATACGAAGGAGGAGCAGGTGTGGGAGGATTTGTGGCAGTGAGTCCAACAGCATAATCAGGAGTAGCCCCTGTCTGCTGCCCTCTTCCAGAGGCAGAAGGAGACGATGTAGGGGAGGTCACTTCAGATGTTCCACTAGCAGTAGCTGTTGGGGATGTAACGGATACCTGACCAGCTTGAGCCTCCGACGCTTTCTTGGCCTCTTCAAGCTCTAAACACAGAATTGATTTTTTTCAGAAAGTCAAAGTAATGATATTAAATTATTACTTTCCACTAAATAAGATCAAATGGAAAGATTTAAAGAGAATTGAAGAGAGAACTTTGTTTCCACAACATAACTATGAAGTGCTTACTTATATTTTCATTATGACTTTCCACAAAGTCTAGCCTAATACTATATAATTTATTCACTATTGAGAGATATATACAGAGGAAAGTATGTTATAAAGAATGGGAAATGGCCCAACAAAGTAAGAAGATCCTTAGCAATTTCTTTTAACATTTCTGGTACAAGTATTCCTCATATCCTAAACCTCTGATAGTATATTGGAATTAACTCTCTTTCATTTTTATGACTATCATGCACAGTGAAACATACTTAAGTACATAATATCTTCTAAACTCTGTGTTAATCTAAATCAAATCATTTGAAGATAAATGAAATGTCAATTAAGTATTCTTTAAAGACAAAAAATTTAAATCTTTATAATCATAAATTAATAATACTAAAATGTTCTCTCAAATGTTTTACACAAATTTATTACAAATTAAATACAATACTTAACTATCAAGATAACATAACTTAGAGATAAAACACCCCTTGATAAGGAGATTATAATGATATTAATATATTATTTGCAATAGTCAATGTTATATTTATCACTAAAATTTAAAATCATCATCCAATTGTCAACTCTAAAATATATATCCCAGATATTTTATGAACATCATACTTGAAAAGGCCTTAGTAAAACTTCTTCCAAAGTAAGTTGACAGCTCTCTTTTTAAACAATTGTTAAAATCACATAAACAATCTGACACCATATGCTATTTTCTATGTACTAGTATTAGAAAATAGTATCATTATCATTTCTTACCTTGCATTCGTTTCCTTTTCTTGGCCTGAGCATAACCTAGAGGTTGCTCATTGATATCTAAAATTTTGATCCCACGATCTTTATGGCCAGCTGGAGTCCGTGGTAGAGGACGAGATAGGGGACTAATGACAGGAGATCTAAAGCCACCAGTAGGAACTTTACTAGGAATACCCTTCAATGGAGCTAGAATTTTTTTTAATAGAAGGGGATCATAATTACTTTAATGCATCAATCTACACAACTCTAGTCACAATTCAAGTATTTTTCATACATAAATAGTTAATATAATAATTACTTGATACTATGCGTGAACGAGTAAGATTACAAAAATTTTAAAAAAGTAGTGAGTTTAAAGAAATTTCCTTAGGAGACTTACTGGTGTCTGTCATTTTTCTTGGCATCCCTCTTGATCGAACTGGCACAGTAGGAGCAGTACTTTTCTTGAGATTACTAGCAGCATCTGCCGATTTCTGCAACAGTTCTGCACGAAGAGCTGCAGATTTTGGTTTCCGTTTCAAAGTGAAATGTTTCGTTGGTTGAGGCTAAAAGAGAAACAGAGTAAAATCACTAGCATCAAAATCTCATTTTTGAAAATATATTTGAGTTGCACAAACAGACCCAACAGAGTTAGACTAAGACTATTGTTTACTTTTTCTGCTAACTGCAGAAATATCTGAAAATCTTTGATTATATTATATCTCTTTACGCAAATAAATCAAGTAAAATTAATTTTTACCCTTACTCCCGAGGTATATTTTTCATTTCCGCACTTTAAAAATTCAGGAGAGAAAATAAAATAGTATACCTACACTTACGAAAAAATTATCATTCACAAATTATAAAATACATGTACAAAACTTTTATAATAGAAAAACGTGCATGAGAAAATGGAGAATGTACAACAATTTCAATTAAAGGGACTTTAATGTACATAAATAAATAATGTTTAGTGATATCTGATAATATGTATAATGATATTCTTATACCAACCTGTTGCCCGACGACACTTATCAGCGCCGATTTATTAAGATAATGACATTCTAAGGGTAACATCCCGAGATCACAATGTTTCTTAACTGAAATTTAATTAGAGATTTACTTGAAAATTATTCTCAGATGAGTTAAAACCAAATTTAAATTACAGAGAACATACCTAATTTTCTAAGGTCATTCACTAAGTCAGAAAATATTCTTCTATTTTCATCAACTTCTGATATATCAGTGTTAAGTGACCCTGTCGAAGGGAAAGTTTTTAAAATTTCCGCCAACATCGATACCCATTGATCGCTATCAACCAGAGCAACTTCTAGAATTTCTTCTAACTCAACCTTCCACTGAAAATGAGGATTGAAGTTTTAATATATATGACACTTTTGAAAACAATGCCGCGTGAAACAGATATTAAATCTGTGGGATATTTATAAAAACCTATTCTTTTCTTGCAAAAGAAGGAAATATAAATCTACAAGAGTTTCATCTTAGAGATGAGTAAATTTATAGTTCATAAAACGAACTACTGGTGATAAAACTATGGTTTTGATTCGACACACCTCCTCAACATTCCTCAAGGGAATGTGAAAGAAAGATAACAACAATTTGAGCTTCACTTGAGTTTGTAAATCTGGAAAGCAATCCTTTATGTTCCTAAGAACTTCAGCATTTAACTGAGAGCATATAGAACCCCCAGTCCATGAATCATTTGATGTTCCAAGCTTGTTATGCAGCCACAACGATGTATCACTGTCCCTAACATTCGCCATATTGAAAAGTCTTTACACATCGCAACCGCCGCCGTTGCCACGAGTGGCGTAAGAAGCGTTGTTTTCGTCTAGCTGAGACATCTACTACGACAACAAAGAACTATCATGAATATATCGTAAGCTATTTGTTTTCATTGATGCTCCTGCATCACGTGTGACTTTTGAAGTTGTAATGATATGCCAGACGTGACGGTGGCTGAAAATAGAATTATTTTTTATTGTTGTATGGCATGTCATTACTAGTATAGAAATAAAAGGAAATCATCGTCCCTTTTCTACTTCTGCGCAATATTTAAAAGACATGGCTAAAGTTAAGAGTAAAGCGAAGAGAAATTTATCAGACCGCGTGAAGGATAAACCGAAAAAGTCTACCAATCCATTTGAAGTTCACGTAAATAGACAGAAATTCACAGTTTTAGGACGAAAACTGAAACATGATCAAGGGTTGCCGGGAATTGCGCGATCTAAAGCTTTCAAAAAGGTAAGATTTTGCAGTTACTTATTGGAATCTCGTGTCTTGATCACATTATAATTTATTTGTGTTGTTTCAGAGAAAAGCCACACTTTTGCATGAATACCATGTAAAAAACAAAAGCAATAAATTTTTAGATCGAAGAATCGGGGAAAGGAACAGATTTATGTCAGAGGAAGAAAAGTTGACAGCACGATTTGCTGCGGAACGAATGAAAGCTCACAAGGTATAATATTTGATTAAATTTTGTGTTATTAAGACTTAATTATAATTAACTTATATTTGAAATATTTCTCTTCCTGAATTTTTGACTCAGAAATCAATATATAATCTCGCAGATGAGGAAATTTTAACTCATCGTGGACATGCTCTCAGTGAAATAGAGAAGTTTGATGACCCTAGAAGCGATGACGATGAAGACGAGAGCGGAAAACTTGAAGGTCTATTGCATTAAGAATAGCAATTTTACAGCTTGCTTTTATGATTATATTTGAATTCAGTATATTTTTTACCATTTAAACAATGCATTCTCTTGTAGCTAAATTCGTGAAAGAAGCCCATTTCGGTGGATTGCTTACGAAAAAAGAAGAAACAGAAAGCCAAGCGAAAAGCCGGAAAGATCTTATTGATCAGCTCATTGCAGAATCCAAAAAGAGACGATATGAGAAACAAAAAATGCAAGATGAAACATTGGAGCTTACTGATAAGTTAGATACCCAATGGAAAGATTTGTTACCTTTAGTCTCCCTTGGTAAATCTGAGGCAGAAGCATCAAGCAAAATAGAAACTGAGGTGAAACATGAAACTACACCGAAAGAACGAGTAAAGATTGACCCGTATGATAGAGCTGTGCAAGAACTAAAATTCGAAGCTAGAGGAAAGGTAAATATTCAATATGAGAAATATTACTCCAAATTATTTGATATCTCCGCAAGTTTTCTTTTACATGCTAGTTGATTGGCTCTTGTTTGTTTTCGGACACATGGCTACTCCAGAAAGTTTTACTTGGAGAATAATATTTGTAACTGCTCCTTAAAGTATACTTGTAGAAATTAAAAATCATCTACTCAAGCGCACACATTTTTAATGTCTCTTCATCTCGTCAATAGCCCTGCCTAATATCTATTGCTAAGTTACTGTTAAGCACTGATAAAACCCATTATAATTTGGAGTAAAATAAATATATCTTAATTCAGTCAAGATACCGGTATTTTTTCTTATTCTGTTACATTAGTGAGTGCTCTATGTTTTCTGTAAGATCATGTTATTGATATGGATTGTTTTTAAAACCAATAATAATAAAGCTATTCTAACAAACTTCCCTGCAATGTAAACTTCACAAATATCTATACGATTTTTTATCTTAATGGACAATGCAATATCCTGTGGAACATCTTGATGCATTTCAACCCATAACAACAGCCATTGATTCATTAAATTTTCTCTTTTATTCTTTAAAACCCATTCTTAAAATCTTCTCTTTTTCTTTGATGATTCTTGATTATATTTGATAAGATACTATTATGTTAGGTGTTTAAATGAGATATTGTTATTTTATAACTCATTATGAAGGTACTTGTATTTTTATATTCTTTTTTCTTAAGCCATCTGAAAAACTAAAAACAGAAGAGGAAATAGCAATTGAGGAGAAGGAGAGACTAGAAAAATTAGAAGCAGAAAGGCAAAGAAGGATGCATGGCTTTATTGATGATGTTCCAAGCCATTTCAAGTATAGGAGCGCTGATGATTTAGATGATGGGTAATAATAATTTTGCTAGCCTCAGTGGCAGAGTGGTTAGCATGCTAATTTTCTTACACTCCCAAGGGCCGAAGGAGTATATTTTCCTCTTGGGGTGTCGATGCTTGTGTATGTCCAATGTTGAGTTGATTACCACACTGTAATGATCCAGAAACTGGGTGTTTGTGTCGTCAATGATAAGTAAATAAAAATTAATATTGTATGTATTAAACAAATATATAATTATAAAATTGAAAATTAATTTTATATTAGTACATCTACAATCAGCTCATATCATATGAACCTGAGCTATTTCATTATTCTTCATGATCATTGTTCTAATCATTGACCTTAAAGTTTATTCATTTACATTTTATCCAGACTCTGTCTAAGAAGGGTGAATGATATCAATTTTTAAATGGCCCCGTTTATAGTAGTTAATTTTTCTGGTTATTTAACCAAATATTTAATTAAGTGTGTTAACTAATTAAGTTATAATCTATGTATGTATATATATTAACTAAGAGTATGAGTAAGATAAGTTTTCTTATGGTTTTATGTTTCTTCTTATGTTTCTAATGATTGAGTTATAACTAATGTTTCAGGCTTAGAATAGATAGTGATATTGAAGAGGATGAACCAAATGAGGAAATTGGAAAGGCGCAAAGTGACGAAGAAAGTGAAGATAAAGAAGAAAATGGACCTGATGAAAGCGAAGAAGAGGAAGACAGTGAAGAAGATAAATCTGGAGATGAAAGTGATGAAGATAGTCTCTCAGATTTGGTTCTGGAAAGTGAAGAGGAGAAAGGTTAATTTCTTTTCAGTAATTTTGAAAATATTTGTGCCGGGATCTAATTTTTTTCGTATTATTATTAACATCCTTCTTTGTTTTCTATGTTTTTCTCAATTTTCAATAATGGCTAAAAGTTTTGTTGCAATGCTGGAAAATATTGATTAAGACTTATTAACTAGTACCATTATTATTTCATAAATTTCATTCCTCCTTACCTTATTTATCAGTTCCTTAATATAGTTCATAAATACTTTCCTATAATAAATGCTTCAATGAAGTTTGTTGCAACTAAAATGATACAATATCTAAATTTTACTTTGTGACTTAGCTGGCCCTTTTACATGCAACAGTGTTTCTCATTGATGTACTTCAGAAAAGTCATAGTATTCCATCATTGAAGTATCATAACACTTTATTGAAGATCTTAGGATGTCACGTCAATATTTTTTACAAGAAGAGATTATTATAGTAATGGAACTGGTGCGGTTGCACCAGTTCCATTACATCCAATGTTCAAAAATCCTAAATGTTTTTGGTTGATGATATATTCTACCTTGGCTGTTCCAAAATTTCATCAGAAGTGTCTTATAATAAAACTGTATTTTGGCTCTATTCCCAAAAACTTTCTGCAGTTTACTTAAATCTCTGTCAATAGTGTTTGAGAAAATTACTCATAGTAACCTTCTTTCTTTCACTCTTCCTTATATTTGACTACTGAGCAACAACCCTTTCCAATCAGATTGTTTTACAAAAAAAATTTTTGTATAAAAATCTCAATTGCATCTGTTACATTGATTTTGTTAAAGGTTTTGACTCTTGATCATCAACACTTAACCCTTTTACTGCCAGCCCATTTCGGGTGGGATGTGCGAAGACTGCCAAGGCTATTTTCCGGAATATGAAGGATTTCAGATTCTAAATTATTTCAGCTACTAAACTTTATTTAATTCATCTAGATTTTTTCCCAATGCTAAAGATATATTTATAGTTTAGAACCATAGATGGATTATGGGGGTTTACTTAAATTTTCATAAAGAAAAATAATAACAAAGTAATTATAATATATGTAAAAACCCAAAATTCTCCGTTTTTTTCACTTTGTGATTTATATAATATTATATGCGTGGAATAAAATTATAATAGTTTTTGATATAATTTAGTTTTCTCACCCGTGGTAAAGTTTAATAGTGATAAAACTATTTTTGCCAGAGATATAAAATATTTCATCTGACTCTACACTCACGGTCCCATCAGCTAGCGCACTTATGCTTATGGAAGCATTCACCAAGAAGTCCTTTTTTGCATTTTCCACACACAGTTCTGCATCTTTTTCTTTATTTCATTCCTTTTTTCCTCTTATTCTAGACACACAAAAGTTCTTTTCTTTTTCATTTGGCAATTTTATAAGTGTTTTTGAGGTATGTCTCTGAAGATCCGGGTTGCATATCTCGGTTTTGCTTATATAAAAATAGGCGGGCCAAAAAAGAATATTTACTTATCTAGCTGGTAACTGACACTCTAAAACAAATACTTAGAGCCACAAGAAAACAGTTCAGCATGACTTGCGACAAACACGAAAGATAATACTGTGCAGGATGATGCAGGCCCGAAGTAACGAAAATATCCGGACGAATTAATGACGAAAGATCACTGTAAAATATCAAAATGTATCGCAAGGTAAGGTGAAACCATGTAAGTTAGATAGAGTAAGCAGTAGAGATACAGCACATGTGTATTAAATGAGACGGCAGCCGTTGAAATGGTCACAATCACGAAATAAATAGTGTCAAATAAGTCGGGCCGATATATCGGCCCGCTGGCAGTTTTCGCACAACCAGCGAGGGCCGATATATCGGCCCGCTGGCAGTAAGAGGGTTAATATGCAATTAGAGAATCATGATGAAATTCACTGGAAGATTCTGTCTCTTTTTGCTTTATTTCTTGAACATGGGTATCAAGGTGATTACAGATGGACTTTAGTCTCCCCTCATACCAGTTAGATTGTATATTACTCTTTGTGAGTATAATTTTACATTAGGAAAGTAATTGAACGAGATGTTAATGATTTATCTTATATTAAACATTTATATTTCAGAAAAAGAAGAAATGAAAAAAAATCAAAGTATTATGAATTCTGATAACGAAGAAGAGTTCTCTACAACAAATCTACAATCAGTGGCGAAAGAGAATGATAAAGATCTAGTTCAAGAGAATAGGAATATGTCAGCAGTTAAGAGGAAGTCAGAAGAAGTTATTAAATCAGAATTTAAAAGAGAAGTAAGAGTTAAAAGTGAAGTGGATTCCAAAGAATATGTAAAATCTTGTGATAAAGTATCATCAGGGGATGGCATTAGACTTGAACCAAAAGATAAAAGTGGTAAATCTTTTTCTAATGAAGAGAATAGCATTTCAGCTGAAGAAAAGGAAGAGGATTCAAGCTGCAGAAGTGGATTTACAGCATTAAAAGGTATCAATCATTTAGTGTACCTAATCTTTAATTTTTATTTTAATGATAATTTATGATCTTGGTTAATTGAATTTCAGAGGTGGAGATAGAAGCAAAAAATCTATCCTCAGCTGATAACAATACTTCTGAGAAAAATGAAAAGAGTGAATGTTCTGGGACATCTGAGAAGATACGAGCAGAGCTTTTAAGGAGGAAAATGATTATGGACCAAGCTAGAAAAGAATTACCCTATACTTTCGAAGGTATTATTCAATGTCATGTAGTGTATCTAAATTTACACTTTAAAGAAGTTTTTCCCGGAATATGTTCCTTAATGGCAGTTGTGATTGATCACTTCTATCTTATGAGATTTTGACTTGTGAGAGTCCTAATTTCTCATGGCCATTTAAATATATTTTCTCATTTTCACTATAAAATTTCAGTTAGGTAAAGAAAATACCCATAGTCAAAACATTTTATCTTCTTATTATGGATATTTTTTGCTGCATTTAGATAATAGGATATATTTGAAGTTCATTAATTGTGGTTGACTTGCATAGTGAAAGTAAAACTGATATAGTTTTATATGATTTTGCCATTTACAGTTCCTGAAACATCTGATGGTCTGGCTGACATAATGAAAGGCTTGAGTCCGGACCATCAAGCTGTTGTGTTGGAGAGAATGATAAAATGCACACATCCCAGCCTTAAGAGTGGAAATAAGGAACGTCTAGAGAATCTTTTTGGTTTATTGGTCCAACATCTTCATGATTCTGCTTGGGGTAAGATATTCTTACACAGATTTTATCCTATATCTCCTAATAGATTCACCTTAATGAAGAGTTAGGTGTAAAAGTTTCTGAGATATATCTGTTTTATAATTATTATTTTCATAAATTGATTATATTTGTAATGAATATATCTCTCCTAGAGTATTAAGTGCTTCTCTGGATTAATTAATCCCCAAGATTCAAGGTGTTGAAAAATATTCTGATGAGATCAGTTTTACTTTGTACAAGGATTTGTTTCAAATGTCATATTCTATAAACTTCTCTTAACCATTTCTGGAGTTATTTTAAATGATGATGCTTTTCTGAAAAATTATAGAATGCTTTATTGCAATATTAATATTACATTCCCTTTTCTTACCCTCCTGTTCCTTATCTCCTTATAGTTATCCATTGCAGATATTTTGGTGTTACTGAATTCCAAAAACTGAAAATACCTATTCTTATTTCGTTGAAAATTTCCTCTTGTTAACTTTTAGCATCAGATTCACAGAGGAGTTCTTTAGGACAGCCACACATGTCACTATCTTCATATTGCTTTTCTATTCTTGAAAGCATTGCACCTTATATGTATGATTTGGCCCACGCATCTCCTGAAAATGCTGCTTATTGCATTTTTGAAGTACTCAAGGAAAAGTTTGCTGATTTAGGAAAAGAATACCCTGGTCTCGATACGGTAAATAAGCATTAAGTGATTGTATAAAATTTTAGAGTTATATTTTGAACCTTTAATTTTGCTATAGGCATTTCATATTTGTTTCTCCTAAATTGTAAGGAAAATTATTATCATTAAAAAACTGAGATTCATTAAATTGATAGTTGTTGTATATGTATTGTTTTATTTGTTTTACAGAAAACTTAAATTTTATTCAAATTAACTTTTAAAAGTAAAAATTTTGATCCCTTCTCAAAATGCATATAAAACATTAACATTCAACAACTTTATATGTTTTAGATTTTAAGTAAGAGTCTATGTATGTATATAAAAGTATCTTATCAATAAAAAAAATTGGAATATTAATCCATATCACATAAAACAAGTTATATTTATTGAATGTTTTTTTAATTTTCAGTTGATTTACTTCAAGTTGATTCCACAAATGTTTCCTGCTTCTGACTTCAGGCATCCCATTATAACTCCTGCTTTAGTATTTATGTCCATCATTCTAGCATCTTGCAAAGTAAAAACTAGAAAAGATATTGCTAGTGGACTCTTTATATGTACAGTCATGCTAGAGGTAAAGTGTAGTTAACATTATGTTCATCCTCCTACATTTAACTCATGTTCTACTTTTACAATTTAAACTGATTAAGCTCTTCAATTTAGATTCAGCTGCTGCTCTAGAAATATATACAAAAGTTTCTTTTTATTTTTATATAAATTGGCTATGTATATATGAATCTATCCATGTAATAATTATTATATATCCTTGTTTTCATACAGTGTACCAGTCTTTCTAAGAGATACTCTCCAGAAGTTGTTAATTTTCTCTTTGGTGTTCTGCACATGGCAGTTCCAAAAGCTGAAGGGCTACCAACCCCTCCTCATCCCCCTCATCCATTTAAGAGTGACCCAATTGAATCTAACCAACTTGTTGTCTTTAAAAATCTTGCTAGGTAAAATCTTAATGGAATTTTTGTAATGAATGTAACTTCTTTGTAGAACGTTTAGCCCTTTATTCTAAGTATTTTGATGTTAATGTTGGAAATATGTTAGTTATATATTCATGGGAGTGTGTATGAATTTAATAAACGTTTTATTGCTTCAGAGATCTGAAGGGGAACACAGAACTCAAACTGGAAACTAGTGATCTTGATGAAGACAAGAAAAAAATTGACGATTCTTTCAAAGTTCGATCTATTGCTGTTACATGCAAGCTTGTCTTACTCTGTATTGATCAGATTAAGGATATTTTATCTAGAAAGGAGATTTTCAAATCCTTCTTAAGTCTACTTACTCTTCTTCCATTGGAATTATATCCTCAACCATTAGTAGACACCATAAAATCACTTGAATATACTCTAAATGAGCTTATAACAGAGAAATCTTCGCTTGAAAAACTAGCACATGCTGCCAAGAAACCGAAAGCTTTGAAATTGTATGAACCAGCTGTTGAAGAATTGTAAGTGAATTTATGTGGCATTTCATAGCCTTGGACTTATGTAGAAAGATTCAGTTGTTAGTTGACTATAAATGATGTTAACTTGAGACTGCAATTTTACCTACTTTTCTTTTATTCAATTTTCCAGCTTTGATGGTAGAAGGAAAAAGAGTATGTCAAAGGAAAAGATGGAAAAAGAGAAGCTACTTCACAAGTATAAGAAGGAGATGAAGGGAGCAATCAGAGAGATAAGAAGAGATAAAGATTTCCTTGCTAAGGTTAAAGTGAAGGAGACTATAAGGAAGTAAGCATATACCTATTCATACTTCTTTCATCAGTGTGGATTTTAATACATCAATTGAAGAGAGGGAGAATTTTTGAACCTTTTGTGATTTCTTTGTTTTTCTTTTCAGTGACACAGAAAGGATGGAGAGGGTCAAAGAAATTTTTGGCTCAGCTGCTACCCAGCTTGGAGAAATTAGAAAGATGAAAAGAAGTTCGTAAATTTAACATGTCATTTTTGTAAATAAAGCTTTAATAAAAAGTGTTAAATTAATCTTTTGTTAAAAATTTATTGAATGAGAACATGGCACATCTTTTTTAGTATCAATTTTCCATACAATAATGTGTAAAAATTGAGGATTTTTGTATATAATTTCTTGTATTACTATATAAATGAAGGCATGTCATGTATGTTTAATATGATGAAAAGCAAGGTCATAAAAATCAAGAGCCATTATCACCAAAAGGACACTTAAATGTAAGCTAATGATTAACTTCATGAATTTACTTAAAACAGTTACATTTTTAAAGAAATCATAGTTTATATTGTATAATTTACATGATGTCTGTAAAATAGGTTTAATTTGTTAAGGAAGAATTTTAGACACCCTCTGAGCATCCTATTAGTTTGAATAAATTTATGTCATTAATAGTGAATGAATCACTTGACTTCTCAAACAATAATTGGAATTTAATGGGAAATTCTATGCATTATGTACGTATGATATAAATGACACAATGAGATCAAAGTTAATATATGCTGAAATAGTGGAAGTAAAAGTATGTCTGAATGCCCCTGCAAGGATCCATCAG
Source organism: Pantala flavescens (assembly GCA_020796165.1). Lineage (NCBI taxonomy): Eukaryota > Metazoa > Arthropoda > Insecta > Odonata > Libellulidae > Pantala > Pantala flavescens. Next base: position 22,190,994 of record CM036882.1, read on the forward strand.
CTAGAGTGAAATAATTAGAAAGTAGATGATCTGGGTTCAAGTCAAGTTCCTTTATTCCATATCCATCATTCTAAGCTGCATGACTTCTCATGCTGGAACAGTATTTTTACTTAAATTCTCTCATTTGAGTTACTGAGAAATATTCTCTTTATTGGGTCCATTAGAAGTAAAAATATCTCTTTTCCCTAAATGCAAATGTTTGAGAATGTAAGTTGGATAATTTGGTAAGAATTTGTTTCCTTGTCAATTTTTCTAAATTTACTTATCATCTTGACTTGAGCAGTTTTTTCAAAGAGATGTGAAATCAACTGCAATATTTTTAGCGGAAAAAGTTCCTGACCTTGAAAAATAATCACCTTTAGCAATTACATTCATTGTGTAACCAAGCAACAGTTTCTGTTTTATATACCTGCATAATAAATATACAAATAGATTCTTTACAAGTGTTTTTCGAGGAAATTAGTTCCCTATTATATAGAAAATTAAGTTAACTGAATATTAGAGTAAATAACATGTAAGTTATGTTATATCATGTTAGGGATAATGTTCAAATTTAAAAGTGGTGAAAATGGGAGCAATGAATTGAAAATAGAAATTAGAAGATTGAGAGAAAACCTGGAGAAGACTCAAGAAGTACTTGCACGTCAAGAAATCCATTTAGTAGAAATTGCTCAACAGAATAGAAGTCTGAGCATGAAAGTATCAAAGCAGAATAAGATAATCAGAAACTTAAGACGTGAGTTACTATGTTAACTCTTTCTCAATTCAGAGAGGTTATTAATCATATTGTAAATTCAGAGCAGCTGGAAGATGAGAGATGGTTTTATCATCATCAGTATTTATCCAAAAATGATAAACTTGGTTCATTAGAATCATCTTGTGTCTCCAATTATGAAGCAGGATTTATGAATCTTTTGGCAAAATTAGAGAGCATTCATAAGGAAAAATTATGCAGGTATAATAGTATAGAAGAAAGAAATTTAATGTAACTGTTGTTTTAGTTCCTTACAGAGTTTTTAGAGACAACAAATTTAGATGAATCGTTCCTAATGTTACTATATTTGTTCTAAATGATAAGCAGAAGATATTTTTATTATGCAATTATTGTTTTTTTCTATTGTATAAAGTTGATTTTAGGTTTTACAACTTTGAGATAACATAATCATATAATTCACAAAATAATTTCATAAAATACATCCTTATTGCCATTTTAATCTATTTTAACACCAAATTTAAAGGTTATTAATTAAGAGTCAGAGGGAGCAAATTTTTCTTTACAACTGCTTGAAGAAAATGGAAGCATCAGCAGCAATATCATCTAAAATTATACGCAATGTATGCATAAAATTTTTCCGCATGAAGTGCTTACGGGATTCGTTACAGAAAAGACTCTCAGAGGAAATTAAAGATCAAAAAGTACTATTTCAAACTTCAAAAAACTTTTTTGAAGGAATTAAAGAGCTAGAGAGAATGATTCTCAGTTGTCAAAACAACACACTTTCGCAATCCCAAGAATCATTTTTGCAAATGATAAGAAAAAATGGAAGGCTAGAGTATGAGAAGGGTGTACTGCTTTTAGAGGTACTTGACAATTTTAAATTCAGTAAATGGATTTATTTAAAAACCTAATTTTTCCTTTGCTACCTATGGTCAACTTTAAGTACCAATTCAACCTATTCACTCAACAAAGCTATTTCCCTTTAATTCATTATCATTGTATTCAAAATTTTAACTGCTTATTAATATTTATAATATTAAATCTGAAGTAAATTTGCAGAGTTGTATTTTACAATAAAATAAATTCCTCAGAACCAAGGAGACTGAAAAAGATCAGTACTTCACTCTCAGAATCCAAGTTAATCTAGGATATCAATTCTCTTTAGTTGAACATTCACAAGTAATATCCTTTAGATTTATGATACAAATGAATCTAGAATCCTAAGATTTGCATCATTATTAATTGGTGAAAATTTTAAGACCTTTAATACTATCTGCTGGTAGGTGAGTAGGCTAAGGAGTTCACAAAGGAAGAAATTGTTGACGAGCTCAAGATGCATACAAGTCAAACTGGTGACTCTAGAACAATCAGCTACAGATCTTGAAGAAAGATCAAAAAACAGTTGCCCTCAGTCATCTACTGTTGAACCACATGATATCATGGCTCATGTTGAAAAAATACTGAATGGAAGCACCAAATTTCCTATACACCTCAAAAAATGAATATAAAATATAAAAAAGGGGTTGGGATTAATTAAATATTTGATAGCTCAATAAAAACACTTAATTCCTAATGGATTTTAGTTTATTTCACAACTAACATCCTACCAATAATTGGCTTTAGCCAATAAACATCATAACACTTTTTACAGATTATACACCTTGGATGTAATTTGATTTTAGTTACAAAATGGCAAATGCAACAATTAAAACTCATATTAACAAATTTATACAAATCAATATGGAAAGTTCAGAATAATAAGTACAAATTTACAATGGATGGTTATTGCTCTTGACAATCAAAATCGCTATAAAGAAAAAAAATTTGTACCAACCTCACATCTAGCTTTCACTAATGAACTACTTGACAATTACTACTACAGACCATTCACCACAGGAAACACCAAACTATTAAAATACTGCATTGACATCCACATCAGCAGATAAAAACAGCCAATGATAGGAATACTTGTTATTGATCAGCGGGATAACTTTTTTTGATTGAGAACAATTTACGGACATAACTGGACATCACATCTATCATTACATTAACCATTAGCAACATTGTGCTGTAATTACATTACATATATTTTATTTCTCTTTATGGTTTAATTATAGCTGTTTACAATTTATATACATTACATGAAAGACAAAAATATTTCTTTAAACAATGTTTGGAATGATTCTTTAACAACAAAACAGCAAAATAATATTCATATGTTATATAAATTTCTTATTTGATGAATAATTCACACTAATGTATCACAAATATATTTTAAGTTCCATGTTCTATGAACTGTGCCATCAGCATCCTTACTAAATGTTTGTTCTTATAGCCCTTATAAACCTTTATACTAAACTTTTTCTAACAGCACCTACAACCAATGAACACATGGAATACTGCACCCAATGTCAAACAAGGATCATATTTTAGTAATACTTAATGCAGACAGTAAAGCAGATGGAAAATGTAAGTCTGATGAAGAACCATGTTAAAAATGGAATGATAATAAAATATACAACCAAATACAACAGCTATGAAATGCAGTTTTAGTAACTTCCAGACAAAAATTACTTGTTCTGAGTATGCCTAGAGTCTCGAGGATAGAACTCTGCTAAAGTTGAAGCAGGTATTCTCTTCAACATCTCCTTGGGGAATATACGTAATAGTTGCCAGCCAATATCCAGGGATTCAAACACAGTGCGATTTTCATAATTTCCTGATATAAATAGTCAAATATTAATGATTTAAAAAATTTACATTACTAAAAAGCATGATATTTCTTTTTGAATCAAATACTATCAAGTTTAGTCTAATACTTGTACTACTCATTTAGGACATAAAAAAAGTCGCAGTCATACCTTGGGATATGAAGTTCTTTTCAAATTTTGTCAAGAATTCCAAGTATAAGAGATCATCTGGGGTGAGAGCTTCTTCTCCAACAACAGCTTTCATTGCTTGAACATCTTTACCAATGGCATAGCAAGCATACTGGAAAATAAATTTTCAATTAATTAAAAATTACAGTAAAACAATTTTCTTCAATTACTATGTTCAATGATAATAAAATTCATCCCTCTTGCACTAATAATGGGTAATAAATGTTGACAGGCTAGACAATATCAATCCAAATTTAACAGCCTAAATCATAATTACTTATCACACAAATAGATCCTTTAATACCTTAACAATAATAACTGTCTCAAGTGATGAAGTTCAACATTGGTTTAGTAAATAAAAATCAACATATTAGCCTAAACAACATTCATAGGCAAAATATGTGATAATAAATAACCCGCCTTCCACAACTTTCAAAAATAAAAAAAAAGGTTAATGGATTCAATTAATTTGTATTATGATGAGTGCTGAAGTATAAAACTTGAATAAATATGTTTTGGATATATAGAGTCAATAAGTGCCATGATTTTGCTATGTTATCACAATGCTAAATTTAGAATATTGGTGAAAATACTGGGGTACACTTCATTTTTTTCGTTTTTCAAACAAAAATTCATTTGCTAAGAATGTATTGCATAACTTCAATGCATTTACATGCAGAAATAAAGTATATCAATTAATAGGGATCATTAAACTAAACATTATTGGTTTCTCTTTTGATGTTATATACTTACCAGTTGGTTTGAAACATCAGCATGATCCTTTCGGGTCATTCCTTCTCCAATGGCAGACTTCATAAGTCGACTGAGGGAAGGTAAGACATTTATAGGAGGATAAATCTGACGATTGTGCAACTGCCGATCAACGTATATCTGACCCTCAGTAATATAACCAGTCAAGTCAGGAATAGGATGAGTGATATCTATGATATAAATTCATATTAGAAATTTCCAAATGTAAATTTGTAACTATCAATTCCTGTACATGCAAACTAGAATGAAAAAAAATTGAAAATTTTACACACCATCATTTGGCATAGTAAGAATCGGAATCTGAGTAATTGAACCATTTCTGCCCTCAACACGACCAGCTCGTTCATAGATTGTGGCCAAATCAGTGTACATATAACCTGGGAAACCTCTTCGCCCAGGGACCTCTTCTCTAGCTGCAGAGACCTATATAATTGCCAGAAAAGAATTATAAAAATTATGAATTGTGAAATGAAATCCAAATTAAATATAAATATCGGTAAATAAATTAAAATAGCAAACTGAATGTATGTACAAAAAAAGAACAAGCCTTAGGATAATTGTATTCTGGATTTGAAACATACCTCTCGCAAAGCTTCAGCATATGAACTCATATCAGTAAGTATAACTAAAACATGTTTTTCACACTGATATGCTAGAAATTCAGCAGCAGTCAAAGCAAGACGAGGAGTGATGATACGTTCAATAGTAGGATCATTAGCCAAGTTCAAAAACAAGCATACATTTTCCATGGATCCATTTTCCTGTATGGAAGAAATAAATTAAAGCCTTTAAAATCAAAAATAGAGGAGTTGATTACGGAATCTTGAAAATATTTATATCTAATTATCATAAGAAGAAAAACTCATTAAATGTACAAGCAGAATACCTCAAAATCTTGTTTGAAAAATCTAGCTGTTTCCATGTTGACACCCATAGCAGCAAATACAATAGCAAAGTTATCCTCTTGATCATCAAGAACAGATTTTCCAGGTAGTTTCACCAAACCTGCCTGGCGACAAATCTGAGCAGCAATCTAAAGGTAAAAGATTAAACGTGTAAATGTTTATCCTACACAGTTTTTTTGCATTTAGTCAACAATTTTAAGATATTTCACCTCGTTGTGCGGCAAACCTGCAGCAGAAAAAATTGGTATCTTTTGACCTCTGGCAATTGAGTTCATGACATCGATAGCAGATATTCCAGTTTGTATCATTTCCTCAGGATAAATACGGGACCAGGGATTTATAGGTTGACCTGTAAGTGATTAATATGATATAAACCTCACAACTGCTACACTTAAAGATGATCAAGAAAAAGTTTCAAATACTAGTATATTACTACTTTACAAGATAGCCCATATAATTAAAAGAATCAAGCCTACAGTTACGCCCTCCAAATCCAGAACATTTACTATCGAGATAATAGCCGTAAAGATTTTACAATTTTTAACAAAATATTTTTACAAATGATCAAATTATATCATAATCACTGAGAGGAAAATTAGTTAACGGTACTGAAGTGATAATGGGAAAATAATTCTTTAAAATAAGAGGTTTTTCAACATGACTGAGGCAGGTATGTGAATAATTATTTCGTGACACTCCACGACTTTCATGGAATTATGTTAATACCTTGTATGTCCAGATAGTCTTCGGCCAAGATAGGAGGTCCTTTGTCAATAGGTTTACCACTTCCATTGAATACTCTTCCAAGCATATCCTCGGATACGGGGGTCCGAAGAATATCGCCCGTAAATTCACAGTGAGTATTTTTTGCATCGATACCAGAAGTTCCCTCAAAAACCTTAACCAACGGAATATGACAAAAATATAAGCACAGAATTTTATCTCAGTTAACATTTCCGAGGATATATCATGTTACATACCTGAACTACAGCTTTGGAGCCGCTAACTTCCAACACTTGACCTGAGCGACGGGATCCATCAGCAAGACGAAGCTCTACAATTTCAGCGAACTTGGGAAATTTCACCTCATCCAAAATAACTAGCGGTCCATTGACACCAGAAACTGTTTTGTAAGCTGAAATTCACAAAAAAATGAAAGAAAATGTACGCCTAGTCAAAAGTAGGTTAATCGTTAAATTTACTGTTTCAATCGATTCATTCCGATAATATTCAGGATTTGAAGTTAAACCATTTACTTAGCCATTATATATCAACGAATTTTATAATTACGTAAGATTCTTTTACGATATATGACCAAAAGGAAAAAAGGGGTGGGTTTCCCATCACCAATAATAATGAAACCTTTACTACGCCTATTTTTATTCCTAAGACGACAAATTTTTCTCGGAATATTCTAAAGATAATTCTCTATTCACTTACTTAATCTAGGCTGGGATATATAATCCCTAGTTACGGCCAATTTATGCTCATTGCGAGCTTGCTGTGCGGATACCTTCCCGTACGACATTTTCGGTGTCAATCACGTGAATTCACGTGACCAGCTGCTCGAGGACCTCTTTCTACATCGGCCCTCTGTACGGTCGTTCGCCAATGACGTAAACGCCATGTTGTAATTAGGCTTTCATATCAAATTTTTGGATGGATTAAGTTCAACCGTATTTTGGCTTATCGTACTGATGTCTGTCTTACATTTTTTAAATTTTAGTACCCTTTTATATATAAACGATGCTTTTGATCTTTTTCCAATTAATTCTCATCTTTTAAATGGCTTTATTTTGGCCATATTAATGCGGAGAATAATGTTTTTTATTGTGTGATTTTATCTACAAGGTCTATTAAAATTATTTGATTATAAATTTCATGCTTAAGACATATATGTCGCATTATTAATTTTTTATTCAAGAAAAACAAATGCAAAGTCATTTCCGTGGTGCAAGGAACCGGCCGATGCATCACTGAATGAGGAGAGTTACTGTTCAAATAATTTAACTTCAAGAAGACATTAGTACTTCTAGGAACATGAGCGATGGTAATGTTAAAGAAAAGATTATAAACGCTACTGGACACTTTGTAAGATGCTGATTTTTTACATCTATATTACAGAGGTAGAATCGAGTTTACTCGTAATAGTAATAGATACAAACCCCAGTCAAAGGATAGTTAGAGAAGGAAGTCAGATCTTGACGCAATGTTTGGACTCTGTCATAGCTTTTGCCAACTCTCATTTAATGATGAAATGCAGCAATAAGTTAGCATTAATAGCATGTCATAACCATGCAAGGTATATCATTTTCTTATAAAGCGTAGGAGGAAGGGTTATCTGAACAATGATTTTCTGCAACGTTTATTTCAGCAAGTTTCTATATCCACCATCAAGTGACGATGAAATTGGAGAGGAAGGAGATGTTCGTATCACTCAACAAATTGATGGGCAGTATGAAGTGTTTACTCATGTTGAAAGGACGGTTCGAAGGAACATACAGCGACTTGTGGCTATGGGTGATCAAGACTTACCTGTTAGTATTCAAGAAAATAGAATATCGGGATCACTCAGTAGTTTAGGTGGAGACTCACTACTTGCCGGTGCCCTTGCTATGGGTTTGTGTTACATCCATAGGTATGCAATTAATTTCCAATCGTAATTCGTTTTCTAAATAAGAATATCTCTACAAGAAACGCCAACAAAATTGATACATCAAAGCAGTGAAATTGTTTTTTAAAATTAAATAGTAGTTAACATTATTTTTGTTTTAATTTTTGAGTGTATTAATAAAACTATGACTCTTAATAAAGAATTGAAAAGGAGATTCCACCCAGCACCAAGATTAACTCGAGAATTTTAGTAGTCACTGCAAGTGGAGACAGTGCTTCACAGTATATGAATTATATGAACGTATTTTTTACTGCTCAGAAAAGGGTGAGTTTTCGGGCATGGTCACTCAGTGGTTTATGGATTTGTTTTTCTCATTTCATCTTAAAGTTTGTGAATTCATCCAAGTTTTCTCTTTCAGAATATAGTGATTGATGTTTGCAGTCTTGATCAAGAACCAGGCTTGCTTCAACAGGGCTGTGATATTACAGGAGGTTTATACCTTAGAATACCACAAATACAGGGATTACTGCAGTATCTTTTAGTTAGTTTCTAATAATTCTAATTATTTATCAACATTCACCCTTAACTTCAAAGAGTAGTGATGTTTAGTTCCTCCAATTCAAATTTTTTTCACAGCCTACTTTTTGACAAAGAAATTAATTAGTCTCTTTGCAGTGGGTTTTCCTTCCAGATCCTCCTATAAGGAAAAAACTGGTTCTACCCCCACCTGTGAAAGTTGACTATAGAGCAGCCTGTTTTTGTCACAGGGAGTTGATTGACATTGGCTATGTTTGCTCCGTTTGTTTGTCAAGTATGTTATCATAAAAATTCTGTAATTTAATCATTTTATCATCATATTTATCTCTTCCTTGTCTTTTCCAGTTTTCTGCAAATTTAGCCCTATATGCACCACCTGCCAGTAAGTGATTTTTTGTTAGGTGTTTTATTTTTTCTTAGTAAATTGTAACTAATTTGCTATTTTTAAATTACAGCACCGTTTTCAAAACTCCAGCACCTTTGCCTCTAAAAGTGAAGAAGAAACGAATAAAATTAAGTTGATATCTTTATTTGAACAAAATAAATAAGTGAAAATATCTCTCCTAAGTGGTTTATTTCTTTTGGTTATTTTTATTAGTTGTAAATTAAAGAATAAAATACCCTAATTTATGAAATTCTATTTTGTCAATCCAAAATTTTATATTGTTGTTAATATCCTTATCTTGTCCAGATTATTATATTGTCACAATTTTTCATAATACGGATTCTATAGTTTCAATTATTTCTATTATGATGAAGTAGTTAGTTTTAAGTTAGATGAGAATTTGACATAAGTTTTATCCATGAGTAAGAGCTGGTGTATCGAATTTCATTTCTCCACCACCTACATCATGAAAAGTCAATCCTCTTATTAACTTCCATTTTTATAATGGATTAATTGGATCAGGCTGAAATTATGATGGAAATAAAGTTTAGATTGAGCAATAAATAAGAAAGACATTTTATTGAATTTTTTCTGGTATTTTTATTACTGTAATTTGATATTGACATGTGAACTGAATGGAGATTAAAGAAGCAGAGCATTTTAATTCAATTCAATACTTTTATTTCCTAATAAAAAAAATACAGCTTATTGGTCAGTGCTTACAATACTTACCATTATAACTAAAGTTTTATAGACTCATATTACTAAACATAGGGAATGTTATGCATCAGTATTTGGAATAAGTAATAAAAATGTACCAATGAAAACTTAAATCAAGCATATCATAAATTATGGGTGCTTGAGGTTTGTGCAAGTGCAGAGATATATAGAAGTAGAAAACCATTTCTTAAATCATGTCATCTAAATTGGTCTACTAAGTGACTCATTACTGAGAAAGCAGACTTAATATAAAGAAATTACCATGTCAGCCACACTTTAATATATATATATAGAACACAAAATTTTGGCACAATTCCAGTCTTTCTCCATTGCAAAATACACCATGAACAAAGAAAAATGCATTTTTTTACTTTCATGACTTTGTATACATACATAACAAAGAAATATGCATAACATTGCAGATAATTCATTAAAATAAAGTTTTTCATATCCTTAATGGCTAAAATGTTTAGTTGATTTTGATTTATAACCTTTAAACCTATATAATGGGTTAAAGCATTAAAATTACATCACATAAAATCATAAGTATAAAATAAGGCTTAAATATGTAAGTAAAAAGTTTAAAAAATCACAAAATTATACATCTTGTGGCATGTATTGTACAATTAAAAGACGAGTGAGACTTTAAAATCAGTGGAGAAGGGTAGAAACCCAGGATGGACAATTCTCGACTCTAATACAACTCTTCATGTATTCCATCCTGACTTCTGAAGTTCGATCTGGCCCTCTAAGGTTTTTGCAAGATAAATAACCAGAAGCTAAAAAAAAGATGATAGCATTATCAGATTGATGAATAGATATTAGCAATATACTGAGTATATGAGACTAATCCAGACTAAAGTTAAATTAACTATTTACTAAAATTTTAAACATTAAAACCATTATTCCATGGATTTTGAGAGGGCAGAGGAATGGACCTATGTATTGTGGACATAAGCATGTTTGTAATATATGGCATATAACATAATAATGGCAAATGATGGAGTTAGTTCTTTCTTTTCATTGCAAATTTCAACAGATGATAAGTTTACCAATAATGTAAAGGCTGCATATTTTTTAAGAAAAATAACATATGATAAATTTCAAGGAATCCGGTGAGAAGTTATAGATTTCCACCGTGAAACATGATGAAAATACACCATTCCATTTCTTTCATTTTGTACAAATCAAATTATTTGATTTTTCTATTTTTCTTAAGATATAAGACAACTGGGCAGCTCAGTTATTTTGGATAAAGAAAATGTCTCTCATACTTAACATGTATTAAGCTTTTTATAATCTATTTCTAATTAAATAATTACAAAAGATCACTAACTTGAGCCAATGCTATACCCAAAGCAACTCCAGCAATGGTATAGAGATTACGTTCTGCCCATATCCTAACCATCTCAATGCATCCACTTGTCCAAACTTTTTTCCCTGCTTCTGCAACCTAAACAAAAAATAAATAAGGTAAAAACAAGAGGTATTTTTGAAAACTGATATATACTAATCATAAAACCTTTCTAACAAATACAAAGTTTTCTAATAAAACTTATTAATTATGTAGAAGTTTTTCTCTTGAAATACCTTCAGTGCATATTTTCTAAATCATTTTTGTACCAACGTTGATACTCTAATAGTAGTTTTTCAGCATGAAACAGAGTGAACTGAATAATACCAGGAAATGGACCAGTGTTTTATTATTGTTCAACATGAAAGAATGTTTACAACAAATTATATTTGCATATCTCAACAATTTATACAATTATCTCTTATATATTGATGCTTCGAGGGGATATAACATATATATATAGGGATATTCAATTCAGGCCCAAACCGCTTTGGCTACAAAGTCGCCGATTTTTTAAGCAATGGCCCGCTAAATCCCACCTAGGAAAAAATCAAAACCAACCCTACATGGGTTCAATTCTAGGAGGCCCCAAAAATAATTAAGCCAGAAGAATAAGATTTCACATGACTATTGCTACTATATATATCTACCGAACAATGCTATTGTTTACGTACAGCTGGTCATGAGTTCGATGCCAGGAGGTGAAATATTTTCAGATTTTGAAAAATTGTAGCTCCCTTAATATGATACTTAGATCATTCCAACTTTTAACACGTATAGATACGTATTTAATGTACTTAAAAAAATCAAAAACTTGCCTATGTGCCATGGGTTCGATTCCAGAGCAATCCGTAATTTTGATTTTTCCAATAAGAAATACATTGACCATATTTGACCACTCCCCAATATTTACTTCCTGTACATTAAAAACGCAATTATGGTTCTCATTTGTCACTCAGTTATGTTGTTTTAACATATTATGAAACTAGAAATAATCCATGACTTGAAAGTCCTTCAAAATATGATTCTCTTCTAATCTAAATTCTTTTTAAATCCAATATCCTATTACATTATCTCCTTCCAATAAGGAACATAATTAGGATACATATACTAACATCATTCTTTCCCTTTTCTTGCTCTTGGTTCTCTAACTTGAATTTGAGGATGTATTATTGAAATAAGAAGTAATTAATCATAACAAGGGAAAGAAGTATCAATGGATCATGACTAGAAAAGGATTATACCAACATCTAAGGTAGCCAGGAGCCACTGGACAGTGAATGTCAATTTTTCTCTCATTCTTTCTCTTTATCTATCTACATTTTTAAGAGTTTTTTGTACATCTTCCTGTGTGAGCATTTGCCACAAAATCGGTTTTTTCTCTCAAGCCTTCAGCTAAAGAGTTTTTATCAACGACCTACAACCAACATATCATTTATTTTTATTTACTAATTGTATTTCTTTCTTTCTACTTATTTATAAATTAAATACACAGTTAGGTTTAAGATAGGCCCACCTAGGTCTACCTTTGCTAATCTAAGGGTCAAATCATAATGTAGCGCAATATTAAAAGTAAAATCATCACTAATAGTTTGCATTGCCAAAAAATTACAGGAAATTTGCATCCAAACATGCAAAATGGCCTAATATCTAGAAAAACTATCCTGCACTTGGGATATTTGGGTTTGAATTATCAGAATTATTTCATGTCTGTTAAATTATGTTAATATTATAACTTCAACTGATTATGCAGATTCTCCATAAATAACAATTCCATCTATTTTAAAAAATTAACAACAAAAATATCATGCCAAATTCATTAAATAAGTTTCACATTCAAGAGCAGCAAAAAATAATTGAGGAGTGAATACTATTACATATTTTAAAATGGGTATCTTTAAATTGAGCAATTATTACAACCAAGTAAATTCATTAATTTTAAGAAGAAATTGGCTTCCTTAATTTTATATTTTGTGTGCATATAAAAGAATTTAGAAATATGACTCAATTATTAATTCTAATACCCTTAAATAAATATAACCTATTCATAGTTTATAAATATCTTTATATCTGTTATTGACACTTCTTAAATCTTATTAATTTTACTACAATTAATAATAATACTATATAATAAAATGATAGTTTAATTTCACTATAGGACAACAATTTGGAAAGGTACACTTACTGGAAGTTCTTGGACTCCATATCCGCACATTATATTCATCAAACCACCCTGTAAAGAAATAGATAACTTAAAAAATGTAAGACAGAGATGAATATACATAGATCATACATCTATTGCTATACCAACCGATATGTCTGTGGCATTCATACAACAAGAAAATGGTACCCCACATCGTTCCACGCTTGGGGAGGTACAGTTAAAGTACTCATTTTTGGACCAATCCAGGAAACCCTCTGAACTCAACCCACAACAACGAAACTAGAATTGAAAAATTAGCCATTTGAAATTATAGACACATGCTAAAAATTTCTGAAATTGTACTAAATATATTATAAAAGGCAAATGGAATTTATTAATAGAAATTTTATAGCAAGATAGAATTGCTAACATTTACCAAACTTTTTAATTTGGTAAAAAAATGCAATTCAAGTATGAAAAAACTATTACGTAATTACAAGAATAATTCACCAGTTTTAATAATCTAATGATTACCAGGACCCCATGTGATCCTGAATCAGTTGAGCATTGCGTTTTATACACTTAATCACATGCATTTACAAACTTATAAATAATATTTTTACAGAAAAAATTCACAAAATCTAGATTAATGTCTTTCAACTGATAATAACATAAATATACCAAGAGGGTTTTAAACCAGAGTAAACAATTATTTTAATTGAAAATGTAATTTATCACATTAAATTTATCTTGTATAATTGTTGAGTAACCAGCCTTTTAGTATAAAATCTGTAGCTATCCATTTCTTTAACTTCATAAATAAAATATCAACATTAAAGATTTCTCAACCATGATGAGATTTGATTTCAATTGTAACCAAATGACTCAGTACATAAAGCTGTTTTCCCTGCTTAATTTTCAAGATAGATTAATTCAATATATGCTAGGGAATGATAATTTAAAATGACAATGCAAAGCAATTAAGAGCTCAGCTCAGCTCAAAAAAATTATTTACATCTGTGAATTTTAATTTCATTGAAGATAATAAATTTTAATGATTAAAATTGACTTCTTGACAACAGATACAAGGCATTCTTAAAGTGAGTATCTCGAATACCTTAGCAAACAAGAAAATTGCTACCATAATTGATATGCAATTTAAGTACTTTGAAACAAAACTATCCTTCATTTAAAAATTTCCCAGCTTCACTACCTAACATTAAAAATTGACAGTTTCAAAGATAATTTTAAAGAGAAAATCCTAACCTCTTGCTGAGCAAAATCGATGAAATTTTGCAGATCTGGATCCTCCCTATAGCTTTCAATAATTTTATCCGTAAATGACTCTTCAAGAACAGATTGCATTGTGTGGGGAAACACAAATCCGATTATTGCAACAGCCATTTCCAGAAGGAAAAATATCAACAAACACAGTGAGTACTGGAATCATTTCATGAAAAGAAAGAATAACCAAAATCTATATTATTCATAAAAAGTAATTTTTCAATGAGAACAAAAATCCATTTAAAGTAAAAAATATGTCAATACAAGGACAAAAAAGCTGATTGATGAAGTATTATATTGATGCATTTCTGTTAGAAACCTACATTATGATATAAATAATTTTTTCATAGTATAAAACTTACGAATTTCAGCAAACAAGTATTTTCACGAAGGGCACCAACGCATCCCGCAAAACTCACAACAAAAATGACGCCACCACTGATTATCATCACAAGTGATATATTCAATATAATATCATAAACTGTCTCGACTTTAACCCATCCCGTAGCCTGCCACTTGTCAACGAATGCATAAAGTCCAACACCAATCAGTAAGCCTCCAAAGAGCTGATTGAAGAAGAAAATATTAATCGTTCTTATTAATAAACAATGGAACACAAAATAAACATTCATAATAGAAGTATAATGTTCATTCACTTAAACTTGCTACTAATAACAACAATTGCAACTAAAAATACACGATAAAGTGAAATCTGTCATTTCACGGAAACCATACAGCCATAAATATGGACCATACTATTTTAAGATACTGTTACTTTACATATTAAGCTGTATGATAGCTTGTTAATGAACAAAAAAATCAAAACTACCGACTTCATTACTTCCTAGACCGAAGGAGATTGTTTATTCTTGCCAGAAAAAAAGTAAATAGGTCACACTACTTAGTTTATATTAACGTATACATATACATATGGTGTGGATTAAACAGCAGTTGGATATACTTACCCAAAATATGAAATTCAGGAGAAAAATCATGTACTTAACACAAGGGCTGACATGAGTGAAGTTATTAGCTGTTCTCCTTCGATTCATTTTGGTAAATTTTGATTCTCAAAATGTCAGGAAAACTTTAAAACGAAGTGCTCCAAAGAGCACATTGCAATGAGAGAAAAAATTTTGCAGTGGTTGCTGCAATTGCAAACTATCACAATATCTATTCACTTCAGTAAGAATGCGACGGACACAACGTCTCAACTCTATTTCATTTTTTTCAATGGCAACAGCGGCTGGCGCATCGACGTTATGGAATTCTAGGACCTAGCAACTTACTTTGAGTTCAGTTCCCCTTCACAGATGGCGGTACAAGACGTCTGCTATTCTTGATATTCTTTCTTTTTCTAAGCACACCAAAACCTTTTCATTATTCCAAGCATTTCTTAAATGTTCTGTTAATTTAAATCTACTCTCAATTTTAAACTTTATGAAAAGCGAAGTAAGTACAAACGTTTAGGGTACATGCTTACTTGAGGACTTCATTAAAATGCATCATAGGAATCCATTACGTATAATAAAAACCTACAACAGAGAATGAAGCTAAAATCAATGCTGATAAAACGAGTAAGCGTGATATATGAGCGCTACCATTCCTGTAGAGGTAAATGTTACTAATAAATCATTTGGTCTATCAGAGTTCCCTACAGAGTTGAGGCGCCCTACTTATCATGGTGGATGGAGGTCCATGGAATGCATAATAGTATTCGACTATATTTATTTACTTTGAAAAACTTTCAAATAGAATTCTACTCTCGCAGTTAAGGCTACCTTATTACTTATAATAGACTACTGTGTAGGATGGAATCAGAGAGTAGGTGGGCTTGAGAAAGAGCCTATCGGGGAGGTGTGAGAATTTGCAGATTGAGGGTGGTGGTACCTCGATTTATGAGTATCAACCTCTTGCCGCAGCCTCACTTATGTGCAATGGTCAATCTAGTGATCTGCAAGCACGAGAGGAAACAGCAGATAGGGAATTACTGTTTCTTTCAGGAGAGGGAGAATAGCAAGTATGTTGCTTAAGAAATGGGCCCATCACCTTAGTATATTGTTAAGGCTGGTGTTAAAAGCTGGTCAAGTAACATGAAGAGATTCCAGTTAATCAAACTTGCTCATATTTGAAGGAGGATCAGTTTATAGGAGGAAACTAGAACCTCATTCAAAATGAAATTTATCAAGTCATGAAGTAATGAAATCAGATTTATATTTTCATATATTTGATCGATGATTTGACCTGACTCAACGTCTTCTCTGATTTTAGGTTCTTTATCCCACAATACCAAGAAGCTATAGCCTTGATTCAATTAAAGTAATTCTAATAAACCAAGTCAGACACATTTGCAGAAATGTTTCACCATAACAGCAGGCTAGCAGTAAAGATAATAAATTTCCCAGTTCTGTAACTAATTTTTACTTTTACTAGCACTTCTAATTAAAACGTATACTACCAATGTAAAAATCTTGCGAGATTCGAATTAAATTTCTTATCCTATGATAATTTTCTGTAAATCTTCCCTACTCTAGAAAATTGAATAACTATATAGATGGAGATAGGTACCTCCTTAAACCCCCAATTAGATATTCTTAGAAATGCGTCCAAATCAAAGTGCAAGTTATTACTTGTCCTCTTTTTCCTAAAGTCATATCCCAAGCTGTTGATTCTATTCTTCCACAATATTTTCACTTAATCTATATATGAAATAAATACTATTAAATATTAATACCAATGTATGGTCCTCATTTTTTAATTTAAGTTTTCCCATTTGAAAATTCAAAATAACAGTCAAGTCACATTTCACAGAAATTTTTATTCTTATTTATCCCAGGATTAAAATATAATCAATGTCTAGTTCTATATACAAGGATCATAAAAAAATTTACTCATTCTCCATTAAATATACAATGGATTTTGAAAATGAAGTAATGTGCAAATAAGATGCACCCAAATATGATATATAAAATATATAATCCTGAAATGTAGGAATTAATGTCCTTACTTTGAGGAAATAATAAACCAAAAGTTCAGATATTTCCACACAATAATTAAAATACCGTAATATGAACTTGTACTGACAGTTTATGTCTCCATATTATTTTTACTTATTTACATTCCTATAACTCATCAGTTAAGAGAAATATTAATATAATAGTACAAGAAACCAAACCTCATAGGTTATAAATGATCTGCCATTTACAATCTAGAGGTCAACTAGCTGAATTAAAGTAATTTTCTTACATCACAAATCTCTTTCTTCCATAATGTTCTTACATGATGCAAACTGGATTTTATAACATTTTAATATAGGAACAATGAATTCTAAGGTCTACAGAGTAGAACATCAAAAACTATTGAAAAATGTCAGGATAGAGTTAGTAAATATGAAAATAAATAAAAATAGTATAAAACTAATCTTTACTGTTCTATTTTTTTACAAAAATTGGCTGAAATATTTGACAATGAAAAATAATAATATAATACAGATACTTCGTTGTATGAAATAACACTTACAATAAGATATTACAATACCCGTTTCTGAACTTCAACAGGTTTTAATGAAAAAGCATCCTGAACAACAATCATAAAAACATGAAAAAGTTCATAAATTGAATTTGTAACCTTTTCACTGAATCTTTATCAAAAATCACATATCTATGATGAAAATAAGTTAAGGTACTGGAAATGGTATTTGGCCAAAGCAAATACTGCTTGGGTGATTTATGAGACAAATAATACTAAAAATTTACACCCCTAATCACCTTCTCCGTCTTTTGTTTGGCGTACAGCTCTCTGTGAGCAATTCTTCTGTTCCTTGGCTGGACCCTCTTCTTCCTTGTTTCAAGAAAGCATTATCTGTAGTCGAAGATTCATCTATAGAGTAAATGAAAAAAAGGTATCTAAAAATTTTAAAATTTATACAATTTATCTTAATTAGATTCAGCATTAAAAAATATTCATTGGAATCATAAACAAATATTAGTGTTTACATATTTATTCATCCTCATGGTTCTTTGTCTCCTGGCAGAGGCTGAAGATAAAGTTTAATAAATGTTCAAAGATTCTAGGAGAGCTTTTATCAATAATGCCATCAAAATAATGAGAGTGGCATTAAGCAATCAGGAAGATGATAGCCTAGTGAATCACCATCCTTTATTCTTAAAATAATCTCTCCAATCTCTTATGATCAGCTTCTGAAATTTCATAGATCTATGTGGAAAAAAGGACTAATATCCTTTACTTCACTAAGTACAATTGCTGCAGTTTTAAGAGTGAAGATAAACTCCTATAACTAATGAATGAAGCAGAAACGGTCAAGTAGGATATATTCAGATTAAGTAAAGTCAGAATAAAATCATTAGATCTTAAAGCTTTAAAGGAATGGCACTTATTCTGTATATATAGGGAAGAAAAGAATATATGGCTTAGAAATAAAGACTTTTTAATTGAAAAGAAGAGGATAAACAAGCAGAAAGTTGAGGGATTTATCATGAGAAATAAAAGAGGGAATCGTAATGAGAAACTTAAAAAGGAGTGGGAAGGGTGTCATATATATATATTAAGCATATATAATTTGTGTGTTGTTGCGTAAGTAGTGTATATGTATTAAGTATAATGTATATTGAATTGTATGTATTGTATAGTGCATATTGTGTAATGTATATTGTATAATGTAACTACAAATTGTCTGCAGGAGGTTTATGGAGGGGTATTACTCCAGTCTTCGGGCGAATGCCAGGCAATTCATTGCAATCCTACAATACCCTACATCACTGCTGCCACCTGGTCGAATGATCAAATCGCAGCTGTTTTGATTAAATAAATACCATACAACCAAGTAAGCAAGTTTATACTAAGGATTAATAAGCAAAATTGAAAATTTTTACCAGACTTTGAGCTCAGATGAGGAGGAACACCAATACAAAATCATTATGGGCTATCCTAGCACTTGTAGACAACCAGTAGTTAAACGATAAAGTGGTAGGTAAATATAGACTTTGAGGAAGAAATGAAGAGTTTTGATTTAATAACAACCAAGAAATAAAAAATTAATTTTTATAGGAATTAAGAAAACAACTAAGCAAAATCACCTGAAAGAATATGTGACTAAAAGAAAGAACGACATAAAATTAGTCAAATATGTCAACAATCAGGTAATGTTAACCAACCCAGAAAACAGAATTCAGTGGTTGATCAACATACTATGGGTGATAACATGGTATGTCCATAAACATAGAGAACATGACATTTAGGAGTATAATCAGAAAAGGAATTAAGCATCATGATTAATGGAAAACCAATTGATCAGATAGTTAATCGATCAGATAGTAAATATATCAGATACTTTCAGTACTTTGGAAGTATAATCACAAGAGATGGAAACTGAACAAAGGAAAATAGATCTAAGATAGCTAAATCAATCTTCAATCAAACAGAGAGGATTACATTAACCAGTAAAGATAATGGAAACCTCAGGAAGAAACTGATAAAACACTATAATTAGAGTATGGAACAAAGATAGAAGTTGTGGAAAACAGATAATCAATTTCTTGAAACCTTTCAGATAGGGACTTGGAGAAGAAAGCAGGAGATTAATTAGGTAGAAAAGATCATGTATGAAAGGATATTACCAAGATTAGGAGTAAAAAGAGAACTGATACAAAACATAACAAGAAGAAAAGCTATCTGGATAGAGCACACTATAAGAAAACAATGCATGACCAAAGAGTTAATCAGAGCAAAATTAGAAGGTAGGGGAAGGGGTCAAAGAAGATATCAACCAATGGACTACTTTAAGAAAACAAAGAGTTTGTTAGAAAATAGGCAAAACTGGAGAGCTTGGTTTAACAGCAAATCACAGTCCTGTCAAAGGACAGAAAACTAATGATGATAATGATAATGAAGACAATTTTTTGCAAGACTGCACGGTATGTGAAGCATAAATAATACTTTCAAAATGAGCAAATAATCAGGATAACTACATTTGTTATTAAACTACACCTGTGCCATTTATTTATCAATAAGGACTGTTCTTCATAAATAAAGACTAATTTCTCTCTTAATATACATGTACCTACATACAATTTAAATAATTTTTACTAAAATAATACGATAGTAGTAACATCACTTTTCATTCACAAAAATGTTTCAATTGCCAAATGATAATCTAAGCCCGAGAATTACTGTTCCTACCATTTGCAATAAACTCATTCCAACCTTGAGTGGGAGAGTTTCTTCCACGATTTCGTCGGCCAAGTGTGATGTTAGGCCTTGGTTTATAGAGATCATCACTGCTGTAGCGTTGTTGAACTCGAACAGATGACCTAGTTCCTCTAAGTCGACGAGAAACTAATCCAGATTGATCATCAATTCTTTTATCACCTTCCATCAATACAGAACTTGACTGTCCCATATCACTGTAAGACATAAAAAATTGTTTCAGAAAGTTAAAAATGTTATAATGTCTACACAAATCATGTAGAGTATAAATTTATAACTGCCTTATGATCTATTTATACTATCTATTAACAATCTAAAGGAGAGTGAGTACTACAAATAAAAAAAAGCACTCGGAGATAACTTGGAACTAAATCAAATTTATTTTCATTTGAGTTTAACACTGATTAGATTCCTTGATATTCAAAATATCAGAATAACAACTTAATAATAATATGCCAAGATATGATCAACCAAGAGAGATGCAAAGGGGTTTACCTTGCCATAATAAAGGGTACCTCCATCTATATATCAATTGCAGTAAATAGATGCTTCATATATTGCACTTTTAAGTTGAATAAATATAGGACGAACATGCATTGAGTCTAGAAACTTTTAAAAATAAATTTTTCTCTGAATAAATTAACCCAAAAATACTTTTAAGGATAAAACATGAAGAATCTAAAAAATTAAAACTTTTGATAAATATTTATCTCATTGATAAATAGATCATATTGAACTCATTTATAGATATATCTTACAAGTGATACTCCTTCAAGAAGCTTTTCCCAAGGATTTGATTGGTCTTTACAATAAAGGGAAAATGGGCAATATATACAAAAAAAAGTGACACAAGATTAATTATCAAAGCCTCGAGTAATGAAAAGGGAAGGATTAAAAACTAAACAGTAATTTAATAAATTTTCTAACTGTAATATATTCTTAAGGAACATTTTTAAATACAACTAATTTTTAATTGTAATTAAAAAATTTAATAAAAATTTCAAAAAACCTATCTCGTAAATGTCGCTGAAAAATCCAAATAATTAAAGTTACAGAGAGAATTTAAAAACAATTAAATAATAATGTGCAGTTAATGATGAGTAATTGATGCCTAATGAAATTTAAGAAAATGGCATATAAACTCACTTATGAACATGATGTAGTTCACTTGTTTGACTTCTTACATCAGCAGACATTGGAGGACCCAACGGTAATCTAGAATGTTTATCTACATCTTCCGATGCCTTAACATCGTCAAAATCTTCTGGAACAAGTTCACCATCCACATCTTGATGATACTGGTTTTCTAAAGCTAAATGGTAATGATAATGGTATGTTTAAACTTAATAAAATAAATGGTGAATAACTGTAAACATGAGAGAATAAGTTAATAGACTCTTCAAACATATTTGAGTGGAGTGGTTACAAATCTCTACTGACCTTTGGTATTAAGAGATGCTTTTTTTCCTGCATCACCAGAAGCAGTAGATACATCACTCTCTGGACTTAGAGGCATAACAAAATTATCAGGAGTTCCTGGAGAAAATCCAGCAAACCTTCTTAATGGACCTCTGACTCCTAAACGTTTTCCAAACTTGCGTCTCTCCTCTGCAGCAGCTTGGTTTCTCTTAGATAAAGCTGGAGTTTCTCTATCCTCATCATTTTCTGGAGTTGGAAGAGCAGCACCATTGCCTAATGCATCAGCATCATCATATGCAGATTCTTTTTCTTTTGGGGTCTTTGTTTGTTCTATTTCAACACCATCAACTAAAGATTCCTTCTTATGGGGAACAGTTTCGATCATGTCATCATCTACTCCTCCATCATCATCATCATCTGAATAAACAGTAAACTCTCCCCCACTGTACCTGGGATTTGGCCTCCTAGGTCTTTTATTACATCCTTCTGAGCTGATTTCAAGGGAGGATAGAGGCCCTGACATTTTTTTAGTTGACTTTGTATTAGTCATTTTCCTTTCAACTAAACCCCCCAACTTGGTCACAATATCTTCCTCTTCTTTAGAAAGCTCAACATCTGACAGTATCACATTGTCTTCAAAGTCAGAAAGCTCAGCAGTGATAATGGAATTTGCAGGAGATGGAATTCGAGAATAATCACCCATAGCTGCTTCTTCTTCTAAACCTCGAACATAAAGTACAAAATCATTCAAATTTGAATCATTTTCTAAATGGTGCACCTCACCAATATCTCCTTCTTCATCATCTAATAGACCTTTCTCTAACACAGACTCAACTTCAACCCTCAAGTCTTGCTCAACAGCACCAAGTTTTGCCCTCTTCACTTTCGGGGGCTCTGGGGTAGCCTCAGATTCACTCAAATCCTCTAACTTAGATGCTGATTCAGAAGATGCTTCATCACTTTTGTTGCAAGGAGCTTTGTTGACAGAGGATGATGCCATTCTCTCTCTTTCAAGCTTCTTGAGATTTTTCCTGACTTGAATTATCTTTTTAACTTCATAAATATTGGCTGCAATTTTTGGCTTTTTGATTTTCATAGCAAGATTTCCTGGAGACTTACTTATAGGAGAATAGATTTCATTGATCTTTACATCTTCTTTTTCTTCTATATTTTTCACTTTGGTATCACCTTCTTTGGCTCGTTCAGATCCTCCACTTCCACTGCTGCTATCCCCATTCCCTTTGCTACCCTCGGAAGAGGGTGTTGATGATGTAGATGATGTATGCCCACTTCCATCCTTATTTAGTGACGTATGTGTAGTAGCAGTGTTATCAGCCTGAGATCGCTCCCTCTCTCTGTCTTTATCACGATCTGATCGTCTATGACCATCCTTCCCTTTGACCTTATCATGTCTATGATCATCAGAAGTACTAGCTTTTTTATCTTTATCTGCACTTTTTCTGTCTTTGCTACTATTGCTCTTACTAGACTCTGGGTGGTGATATTTCTTACTTTTATCTTCCTTTTTCTTTTCTCCTTGTAACTTTGAAGTATGATCTCTCTCACTTTCTTTCTTTGTTGACTCTGTACCAGGTTTTGAGGAACCATGTTTTACTTCCTTGTTTGACCCTTCACATCTGACTTGCTCTTTGGTTTCTTTATCAATCTTACTATGCTCTGCTTTTTCTTTACTACTTCTGTATTTGTCTTTGTCTCTATCTAACTTCTTATACTCTTCTTTCTCTGGCCTTTTTGTGTCCTCTTTATCACTTTTCTTAATTTCATCTTTTTCTTTTGAAACTTTCTTTTCTTCTTTCTCTGATTTCTTTTCATCTCTCTTGTCTTTCTTTTTACTATCACTTCTCTCCCTTTCAGTCTTACTTCTGTCATCCTTTTCTTTCTCTGATTTTCGGTAATCATCTTTCTCACTTCTCTTATTTTCTTCCTTTTCTCTTACATGCTTCTTTTCTTTTTCAGTTGAACACTTCCTGTCTTCTTTCTCCCTATCATGTCTCCTTGAGGAATCCCTATCTTTATCAATCTTTTCACCATGCTTTTTATCTCCCTTTTCACTCTTCTTAACTTCATCTCTTTTAGTTTCTTCTTTTTCACTTTTCCTATGCTCATCTTTATCAGTCCTTTTGTGATTGCTTCTTTCACTTTTCCTATGGTCTTCTTTATTTCCTTTCTTATGTTCATCTCTCTCACCTTTTCTGTGTTCATCTTTCTCACTTTTTTTGTGTTCATCCTTATCACTTTTCCTGTGCTCATCCTTAGATGTTTTCCTTTGATCTTCTTTTTTGCCATCGTCTTTTTCAGATTTGCTTATGGATAAATCCCTGTCACTACGTTTCTTTTCATGCCCATGTTTGTCCTTTGTATCACTACTTTTCTTTCCATGGATTTCACCTTTCCTCTCACTCGTGTCTCTATTTTTATCTTCTTTCCGATCATATTTCTTTGAATCTTTTCCTGTTTCAAAACTTTCTTTCTTTTCTTTTTCTTCCTTCTTAACTGAAAAGTTCTCTGATGCTGTTTCAGTTTTAATGGTGTCTGAGAGGGCATATTTTTCAGTTTCTCCATTGACTTCCACTTTTATGGAATCCAATTTAACATCATGGTTTCGCTTTTTAGTTTCTCCATTCTGTGAAATATCTTTAGTCTCAGATGAAGATGAGTTTGTACCATCCAAATTATCAGTAGAGAGATGTGGGGGTAAGGGTGGAGATATATTTGGTTCCAGGGCATCATTTTCTAAGCTTTCAAATGGAGGGGAGTCTTCATCATCATCATCATCTTCATCGTCTCTTTCATCATCATCGTGATAATGTTCTGTATCGGAAGCTATCTCCTCCTTTACTTTTAACTTCTGAGAATCATTTTGGTCAACTACACTGATACCACTCGCTCTGACCTTATTTGGAGAGTTTTCTTCAATATCCTCATCACTGTCAAATTTCTCCGGAGATATTGGGTCTAAGTCTGTAGGTAGAAGGTCTTTGAGACTAACAAATTTCTTTTCTTGATTAGGAGAATCATTAAACTTTGTCACATCTTCTCGTAGGCCTAAAATATAAAGAAAGTTATTGTATTTCCTGATAATTTTAAATAAATACTTCACCGGTTATTATTACGTACCATTTGATAAATCTATTCCTTTCTTAGGTTTCTCAACACCCAAAAATCCGTAAACGACATCTTCAACTTTCGGGAAGAAAACTGTATATATTTTCGGATTCACAACTTGGTCCACAATTCTTTCAACTCCAATGTCTAAAAATCCCGATCTGTAAGGTAATTAATAAGTAGGCAAACAATCAAAGCTACTCAAAACTCTTAAAATTTAGAGAACATACTCGTGAATGTTTTTTCTTAAACTATCCCGCAGTTGGTTTTTATTCAAGTCCGGTTTCCATTCTTGATCAGACAGAAAGCTGGAGACAGACCCTTCCACTCTTTGCCTCAAATTTTGATAAGCTGGCTGAAATAAGAAGATGATGAGACGATTCCGAAATTACAACAATATAAGGCATCAACTTGGGTTACACGTTACCTTTGTATCTACATCCGCAATGCATTCCTTCCGAAACTGATCAAAAATACCATTGGACTTTAATTGGCAAACTATTTTGTCTATTAATCCAGGATCTCCAGGAGGTAATTGCAACGTAGACACTTCCATGCTTCTCCCCCGAATAAATACAAAAGGCTGCTATGTCTTACAGAAACCGCAGATTGGATAATTTATGCAGAACACAAACATAACTAATAACGCCAAATTCACAAAGTTTTCATTCTGTTTTCCTCGGATGTTTTCCTATACATTGATGCACACATTTTTTGTTGAATTCGTCGTTCTTATGTTTTCCCATCATACGTTGCGTTCGTAAAACTCGCTCAAATATGCTTTGATGTGTATTTCTATTACTGTGAACAATGATTATGGAAAAATTAGCTGAAGCACCATATTTTTATGCCGGTTTTATTGTAAGACGCCATCCTTTCGTAAGATCTTAACCTATGTAACTGTTTTGTCTCAGTAGGGGCTGTAAAATGTTCGTTCTTTCTGAGATGAAGCATGTGGTACGAATACCACCTCATAAGTTCCATATGAATCTGAATGATGCAATATACGAAGAGTTGAATAAAAAACTGGCCAATAAGGTGACATTTTAATTAATGGATTTTACTCATGAATAGTGCTCTAGAATGTAGCGTTCATTGCTACAGATATAACATTTGCAGGTTGTCCTGGGAGTGGGATTAGTTGTCGCTTTGAGAGACCTTAAGAAATTAGAAGACTCGTATGTTTTCCCTGGTGATGGAGCTTCGCATACAAAAGTTAGTTTCCGCTGCGTGGTATTTCGTCCTTTCATGGAAGAGATATTGGTGGGGAAGATAAGAAGTTCAAGTCGGGAAGGCGTTGTTGGTGAGCTTGTCAAGAAGAATGATTATCTATAATCAAAGTTTTATGATATTCGTGCGATACTTAGATATTATGCCCTTTATAATTTCAGTGACATTGGGTTTTTTTGAAGACATACTAATTCCTCCGTTAAGTTTACAGTAC
Organism: Pantala flavescens; assembly: GCA_020796165.1. Classification (NCBI taxonomy): domain Eukaryota; kingdom Metazoa; phylum Arthropoda; class Insecta; order Odonata; family Libellulidae; genus Pantala; species Pantala flavescens. The sequence continues at coordinate 22,217,518 of CM036882.1, forward strand.
CCATCCAGATTCGATGAAGTTGAACAAGTTTGGGTTTGGGAATATCAAACCGATGGAGGGGTAGAAGATGGCAGTCAAGAAGAAGGAGGAAAGCACAACCTTTTTATGGACCCAGGTTTGTCTTTCGGTATTTATTACCTATGAATGCCATTAGATGTTGTCCAAAGGAATTTTGAATCAGAAATTTGAATACAATCTCGCACATAGAATTAAGTTTCTTACCCTTTTGGGCATTGATACAAGAAGCATCAATCCATATTTTGATTTTAGTTATTACAATTATGATTCGCAACAATGCTATCTTGTTTTTCGGAAATCGATTCGGTGGAAACACTAATTAACTAAAGACTATTTGTTTAATATGATGATGAATTTTCTGTTAGATCCGTTCCCACAATTGCAGTATTACTTACATGTGTTGTATTGACGTGTCTTCCTAAGCAAGATTGGTTTAATAGTTTTTCAATGCGGTTTTCTTGATATTATGTAATATGAGGTGTTGAAATCACTGTTGAAAGCTTCAGTCATTTACCAACAAAATTTCATTGAACATTTTTTAAAACTCTAACAGGGCCATGGTAATGGACATGATTTAGGTCAGATAAGATATTCAGTTAATGAAGAAAAAAGGATTTGAATTTGATATTGACTTTAGAACAATTAAGAAAAACAAAGATAATATGAAGATGATGATGATATAATGAGTCAGCTAAATACCATTCATAATGGTTTTGATGATGACTGTATACATTATTAACCAGTGAATGAATGAGAAAAAATAAGTTTTTTCTTTTCTGTCACATTTCAGGTGAACCCATAAGATTTCGAGTAACATCTGAAACATTTTCTGACACAACTCCTGGTCTTCCAGATGTTACAATAGATGGGTCTACCTCAAATCCATCCATTACCCAACCAGCCAGTACCGCTGCTGGTGTTTCGTCAGATCCTGCAGAGTCAGAGCCAAAAGTTCCCTATTCACTCACTGTTAGTTAGATTGTTGAAAATATAATTGAAAATTTTGGTGTGTATTGAAAGTGATTTTAATTAGATCATCTTATCTTGCAGGGAACCATTAATGAACCAGGTCTTGGACTACTATCTTGGTGGTCAAGCTGAAGGAAATCATTCTCCATGAACATGAGTAGGAGTTAGGTATTTTTTATCATACAAGATTTTCTTTTCAAGAATATTTATTTAACATGATAATGTGATGATTTATATTCTTTCAGTTTTTCTCAGATTTCTGGCAGTTTGCAATTATCTTTTAATGAAAATGGTTCATAATGTTGATTTAATTAAGAGAGGCTTTAGAGTGTGTTATAAAAAATAAAATAATGTCCATTATTAATTGATAAAATAAGATATATATTTTATATTTGGTTTGGAAATTTTTTATTGCAGAATATGACAACAAATGCACTGGTAAATTTTACAGGTATAATTAATAATTGTTTTATTTAGATAATGCTAAAATATGGAAACAATTCCTAAATTTCTGCTCTCAGATTAAATACATCATAAAAGTTATTTCTTTCATTTACATAAATTTTATAATTTGTTTAAAACATCCAGTGTTGTAGTTACACTTTTCTTGTATCAATTTTTTATTTTATACATAATTGTATCATACATGTATAAATGATGCAGGAAACATAGAGGGAAAGGAGGGATTTAGAAAATTGAGCTTTATTGTAAAAGCTCATGTATACTACAATTGTAAATATGTAACAGAATTTTTATAAAAATTTAAAATAATTTAAGAATTTTATTCATTTTCCTACCTGCAAAAGCAGTGTTATATGAAAAGTTTTAGTTTTTGGCAATTATGACTAAAACTTTATTTAGAATAATATTATTGACTTAATTCTAGAATATTCTTTGCTACATACTAAATTAACTATGAACTTGTAATGCCATAGTTATAATCAGGTCTCTGTAATCTTTAGACATGATGCTTTTTATTACATGGAAATTATGCAAATTGTAAAATATCATAAATAGAAAAATAGGGTTTAACTAAGGCATTCAAAGAATGAATCTTCTAATACGAGGAAAGAAATTCTTATCATAACATCTATATTATTTAGAAATCGTGACTACATTTAATTTTAAATTATAATATTTATTCTAATTCTAACTTTAATATCTAATTCATCATGTATTCTTTAATTGACTGTGTTGTCTACTATAATTTTGGATTGGAATAGTGAATCATGATTAGTAAATAACATAACATTGGATTACAACAATGTGTAAATTAAATTTTTCTTTAGTGAATGAAGACTTATAATTTAAGATTTTTGGTCTATTACTTATCGTTGTATTATGAAGTACATCATTTTTAATGTCAGTGTTACTTTCTCTTTTGATTTACTATGGTACGCAAATAGGTAAAATAACTCTAGTATGGCACCAGTTATCTTCTCATAAGAAAGAGAACTTAGCTTATAAAAGTCAGAAGTACCTGAGATGGCTAAGGTTAGCAGAGAGTAATGAATGAGATATGGAATACAGCTGATAATAGTCCTTAAATTATTAACTTACGGATCAACTGTGATTGTTAAACAGCTGTCTTATGAAATGTTATTTTTATCAGGTTTGAAGGTACTTCCAGCCTATAAGCAATGCCAATTCTAGTCATAAGATCGAAACTATGTTACTTGATGTCAAATGCTGGGAATTACCATGACTTCTTGAGTTAATTTTTTTAATAAAATGATCCCATTGTGTGGTCCAAATATCCATTGCCCTTGTTTTTTCTTCTGGTGGCATTGCACTATATCTGAAATCAATAAATAAACTCATTATTAGTATTTAGTGTGTGAAATAGGTATGAAAAGTGATGAAGGAAGCATGTGAATTTTACATGTAATGAGTTCAAAAGCTAATAAAAATAAACTCAGCATTAACAATATAAATACAACATTCGGTCCACTTCTCCTTTGGCATCTTCAGTTAGAAAATCCTTTCTTCTACCTGAGGAAGTGCCCAAGAAGCTAATTGACGTGTCCAGGAGATGTTGTATTCAGTACTTACACATTTGTGAATCCTGTGAAGTCATTTCTTACCCATAGAATAACTACACAAGAAGAATCTCAAAGCATAACTTACTAATGATTTAACCAAAAAATATATTTATTTTATCTGAAATGTCTTTTAGTAGGTCTCTTCTCCTATTTTACATGCTAGTGATCATAGGTAAATTATTATTTTTTTGAGAAAAGTAAATATTTCTATGAAAACATACTTTATAGTGTATTGATAAAAAAAGATAGAATCTTACGTGATTGAGTTCATTGCAAGCTGTTTCAGAAATCTTAGATCTGCTTCTTTTCCAGCTAATCCCATGAAGGCTTCGTAGAAGTCATGACTTAAACAAGAAGCATCCCAAAAAGTTGGATCATCAGAACTTATTATTACAGGATAATTATCAGCTATGAGAGTTGCTGCTGGATGATTTCTCAAGTCATCCACTAATGCAAGAACCTGCAATTCAAGAGATAGAAATTAGATTAAGTTATCTTGAATAAAATTTCCTGTAGACTTAAAAATTTGGAATATTCTTGATACTTCATAATATTGCATATTTACTGTTATGTTAGTTTTCTTAGTCATTCATTCCCACGAAATATATTAGATTTCCTTTTTATTTTATAATATCTATATAGATGATTTAGTTTAATTTTGAATTGTTGCTATAAGATTTAGTATTATACTAAAAGTGCTAATTAACAATCACATAAATTCGTCTGTCCATGACTATGATACTCAGGTAAAGATAATTAAAACTTAAGTTGTCCTTAGTTTGATGCCTAGGTGGAAAAAATGCTGTCATAAGAAATACTTGGGAGATCAAAATTAATTCATAAAATGCTGATTTAATGATTCTAAATTTAGTTACAACACTGTTATGGAATAGAGGTAGAACTTTTGAATAATTTATTTCTTCATTATCAGACATACCAACTGAGTGCTTGCTGTAACCAAGCAAACTTTTACTTCTATTTATCAAAATTATTCTGGATTTGTTCCCTCTCAAATTTTTTAAAAGTTTTAAGATATAAGTATCAAAAATTAATCAAGCCTAAGTTATTATTTTTCATGAAATGATATAATCAAATGATTAGAAATATGGAATAATAATTACGAATAAAATTAAATCACTAGTTCTTTAAATCAATTACCTGGTTAGATATTGGATTCACCTCAATTCCTATCTTCCTGTTTTTCACATAATTCATGACTAATGGATGTTTCAAGATACCATAGCCATGCCCAATGCGAGTGGTATTAAGTAATATAGCATCCACTAAATTCATATCTGTGATTCCTTGCCAGTCTAATGGATATAATTTGTAAATGTATTAATTTATAAATAAGTCAAAAATAATTTATTATGTTTTGCAATGATATTTATAGTTAATTATAAATTTTAAGAAAAATATTTTGGTTTGATAATTTGTTTAATATTTTAGTTTAAATTTAGATTAGTTTAGAGTTTTAATTTTTCTGAAAGATCTTTATAATCCTATATTAATCATTCAAAAATAAACTATGGATTTGTAAAGTTAAATAAATCTTTTAATACAATGATGATATAGAAATTTTTGTTTTAGAGGCAAGCAAAAATTGCACTACAATCAATTCTCAACTCAAAATTTACTTGCTATAAAGACAGTAATGCTATTATGGCTCTGAAAATTTGTCACCAAATAGAAATTTTTTTCTTCAAGTGATTAATTACTACAGATTCATCATTTAATCAAATTCTTTTAGTATAGCTTTAATAAATGAAAGTTACTGTATTTTATTATCCAAGGTCTTTCAAAATTATGTAGTTTATCACAAGAAGAATTATTTTACTACTCTTGGAAGAACTATGTCATAATCCCTGCTTAATGCTCAAGATCGACAAACTAATTGATTCTGGCAAGGTAGGAAAGTTTTTACAGCAGAAAATCTTGTAAATTTTAAGGTGACTATCAATTTTTACTAATTTTTGTTGCCTACTCACTTGTTTCACCAGCATGGAAAAAAAATTTCATGTCTGAGGGAAGACTCAGAATACCCTCTGCAAAATCACTCAGAGGACGTCCTTTATCCTCTTGGCCAACAAGGTCAAACCCTGCTAGAAAATCTGGAAACTGCTTGTGTAGTTCTCGGGCCTGAAAACTATTATTACTGTACTTTGATACAATTCATTGTCCAAGGTAATACCTTCTCCATTTAGATTTTCTCCTAATTAAGGTAAATTTTGATATATTCCTTATGAATTAATTATTCATATTTATTATTAATATTATATTTCATAATAGAAATCCTATATTTAAATACCCATTATTATATTTTCTCATTGGCTACTATACTTCTTTTCAAGATTTTATTTTAAAAATTGATAAAATCCAATATTCAAATTGATTGCAAATAACTTTAAAATATTTTCACCCTTGAATAGGTTGATTTTGAAATCTTATTCAATTTTCACTTGCAGTTAAATATTATTACTTATGTGTGTTAATTTTAGAATGTTGGCACATTTTTGTGTCTTTTTTGTTCTTTTCTATTTTGTTTTCTTTATGCACTAAGGTATATGAAGTTTTAAAATAAGATAGATTTAAGTTTGTGAATGATAATTACCTTATTGAGATATTCCTCAAAAGTAGCATTGTTTACTAATCTCAGAGGTGAATAAATGTATCTAAAACCAAAATAGTCAGGATTCTGATTTTTGAAGCTATCCAATGCTTCTTTATATAACGTTAACACTTCAGCATCAACATAAGTTTTACCTTCAAGGTCATAGAGCTAGAAAGAAATAAATTTCTTTATCAATAAAAATTTATATTCTTATTGATGATGGAATAATTGAAATTAAATAACTTAGTGTAAAAAATCTCATCTATAAAATGAGAGAATTATTTCTTTTTAAAAATATCTTCTTGCGTAATCATTAGTTCTTTAGTCTCTATAATGGAAAAGTGTCCCTTAATTCTCCAAAGTAAAATTTAGAAATGCTTAGGTATGGTACAAAGATAGAATATTCAATGCCTTCTAAATGCCTAATACATGCTATTTCGGGGATTTGTATTATTAATTTTGTCTAATTTTTATATATAATATTCATAAAATTTTAGCCAATTGTACTAACCTCTGGTAATGTTCCTCTCATTTCAAGATACATAACATTATCTTCAAGTAATTCCTTTAATATTTGCAAAATTAAGTCTCTAAAAACTGGCCGATAAGTTAAGAGACCATTTACTTTTATGAATAGATGATTGAAATAATCCCAAACAACGTCAACGTTAGGGTATTTTTCTGTAAATAAATATTAATTTCTATATTAACTTTACTATGTTCTTTAGGGTTTAAAATCCAGAAAATGAATTGCCGTTAAATTGTGTTTGGTAAAATTAATACTTTTTTAGTAATTTAATTCATACACAAGGAAAATAAATGCTTTACTTAAAATAAGTTGGACTTTTAAATAGACTCCAATGAATATTTGAACTGAGGAAGGAAGGGATGCATTGAAATTGTATGGATTATTATGCAATGAAGAAAATTTTGAATGTTACTAGCAAAATGTATATTATAAATCTTGATTTTATGGAAGTAAGTACAAACTTTATTGTTAAGGATATCCATGCAAAAATAATTTTGGAAAAATTCATATATTCCTTAATCTTATTAAATATATTGAATTTTAAAACTATAATAACTTTGTTTGGTGGTAATTGAAATTTATAAAATCCGTCAAAGATATTTTTATATACGTACCCCTTGGATTAGAAGTAATGAGCGACAATTCTCCTCTCAACCAATTATCAACGGCACCATTCCCAAATTTTGTTCTTACATTTTCCATTGATATCCAATGGCAGTTTGTAGAGTCAGTGGGTTGATTAATAGAGAATTGAAAACCAACAAGAGTACTTTTTGTTAAATTCTCTTGCTCAAATTTTATGCACGAGTACAAGCTCTCCCTATAAGTCAGGTTTTTAATTAGATAATCTAAAGAAACCAAACCAGTGTCATGACCATGAAGAAGAGAGCCTACAAAGAAAGAGCGTGGAAAATATGATTAATTGTTGCTACAAAGAAAGTTCGGCTAAATAATCAAGAGAATAATTTTACTGCTTATACACTTACCTTTAGGAAGTTCTCTGATTATGTTGAATACCTGTGATTTTTCTATTTCTTCTTTTGCTTGAAAGAAATGTATCGCTGGTGGAAATAATTGATTTTCAAAATATACAGTAAAGTCTAAGTTTTTTGCTTTCATGAGAATGGAGTTCGCTGATTCTTCCTCGGCATTCAGTTGGTTTGATGCACCCAGAAATAATTCTCTCTCATTTTTCAAAAAAGCTCTTCTCGCCTCCCAATAATCCGCATTTACGCTGATTAAGCTTAAAAACACCGCCGCAAAAATGAACGCAACGTGTGATAGAAGCATCTTGGAAAGCGGCACGTCCAATCGGCATCAAGCAATAACTGCAAATGTTTTCTTTATATCATCCTTGAGAATATATAGTGGAGAACATCGAACATCGTTGCCATATTTTCCCGTGGATTTGGAAATCAACTACTGTTAAACTTTCAATTTCATTAAAATCTTAGAAGCCGAAGCTATTTTCGCCCCGAAAAATTTGCTAGATTACAAGTAATTGCGGTAAATGTTCATCTGATAAGAGAGAGTATTTTCTCATCCGAAAACTTTATACTAATATAAGGAGTGATTTTTATCAGCTTCAAGGACGCTACGCGGTTAAGCTGTTATCAGCTGAATTTTTTTTTGCAAAATTCGACAGAATGTTCAGCATCTTTCGACATTTAGTTATTTCGAATCCATTTAGCTTTTTGCTGTTCCAGTTTACGGCTTATAATATTGGTATGTAATCAGTTCTCTTTCACACATTGGGCATATATTGTTTCGTCAATTTCCTTCTAAAAATGGAAAAATAATTGAAAATCGCCTAGTTTGTCTGTTTTATAATTTCGTTTTTAAAGAAAAGTATATTTTCCATATGTAATTTTAGTTTGCTTTTGACGCTGAGTTTTGAGTACATTCAAGTGTCGGAATAATAAAATAATTATTCTTAAGAAGGAGGAAAACAGTAGACCTTCGACGGGTCTCCGGACGTTTTGGCTGGTCAGTAGTAAAATAATTTAGCATTGATATGGGTTATGGTTTTTATAATGTGTATCAGTTTGAACTAAGGAGAAAATTTCTATAAAACTTCTATTATGAATGTCTCCAGAAAGGGTAAATTACAATTCCATAGGAACCTCTATTTAAGTTCGATGAAGTAATTATGAAATCTTTTGAGACATGGTTTATGCTATCCTATACATCTAACAATCGATAGCTGAACGAAGAATTTTAAGGTAAATATAAAGCTGTAACATATCAAATAATACATCCATTCAAAACATTCCATTGACTCACTAGATTCGCTCATACTTCGTAAACGGTATAATTGATGTTAAATTTCCAAAAAATACTGCAGCTATTTGAAGTAAAAAGTAAAATGCGTTTCTAATGCGATTATAAAATATCTGCCTTCGCGATTTAAATTATTTTGATGAATTTTCAATTTTTATATATACGTAAGCAAGAATAATGGTATTTATTGCGATATTTATATCACAACATAGCCATCCCGGTTGATTCGCTAAATAAGAAGCGTGTAATGCTCCAGAAATTCAGTGAAATCGGTAAAATGCTGCTCATAAGCGGTGAGAAATGAAATGTATGCGCACTTATTGGTCGATATTTTAATTTTTAAATTTATCTTGTTGGCGAATGCCAACCATTCGGCATCGATTGTAACTTCTGATATATTTACCCTCATACAATAGAAGGTTTAGCCCGAGATAGAGGACAAATTATAAGATTATCGCACTTACGCTAATTGTGTATAGAGAATTGGACGATATAAATGCTTAACTTTTTTCAGTGTTTTTTATAAAAACATTTATAACTTGCTGATATTCTTTTAATAAAAACTAATTTATATTTCATTTACATATTTCAAGTCTCTTTTCCTCCAATAAAATAAAATTTATCAATTTACTTCAGCATTTTCTTTTCGAGCAATAGTTTTAAATCTCTCAAAAGGCGGTTTGCTATTTACTCATGCGGATGTATCAACTCAGAAGCATTTTTATTTAGGTCAAATGATTCTCTCCCATCGATGAACGATAAGAGTTGCACTCTCATATCATTAAATGCTCTTTTTGCTGAATCCTTTAATCATTCATTGATGATTTGACATATGTTTTGTCGTAATTTTTTTCTGCTTATGTTTTTCTATTGATGTTATATTTACCTCATAATTCAAATTTATTTCATTCGTAGTATAAAGCATCTCAGGCGTTTGACTATAAATTGAGGGGATTTTCCCTCGTCATTGGAACGAGAACTGACAAAAGTATAATTCTATGATTTTATTCCTTTTCGCAGCATAAACATCTTTTTGAATCTATAAAACTTAGGAAAACCTAACTCAATAGTTGAGCATAGGAATCAATGTAAATTATAATTAAATCAGGATATAAATTAGTTTCCCATTTAAATAATTGGTAAGAGATGATATTAGTAAAGCGTAGATTGTAGAACATTATTTTTATTAAGAAGAGATACTTCCAGAATTGATCCGCACAATAAAATTTTTCCATTGTGTATTCCAAAGATCCAACGCTCTCATTTTCTCTGCTTCTGACATTCCGCTATATCTAAAAATAAACATCAGATTAAAGGGAGTTATTGAGTAATTAGGGAAAATCAAAATGGTAAAATGGAACTCACATAATTGAATTCATCGAGAGTTGTTTGAGAAACCTGAGATCAGCGTCTTTTCCAGCAAGTCCCATGAATGTTTCATAAAAGTCGTAGCTTAAACCATGTGCATCCCAAAATGTTGGATCATCAGGACAAACAATTACTGGGAAGTTCTCAGCAATAAGTACTGCTGCTGGATGATTTCGCAGGTCATCAACAAGTCCAAGTACCTTAAATTGAATATAATTCATGAAGTAGGAAATGTTCATGAAACAAAAATTACTATCTCTATAATAGTCAGTTTGAAAGAAGGATTTCACATCTGGTACACAATTTTGTGCACTATAAACTCATTTTATAAATATACTACCGTCTAGACAAAAAATGAAGAATTAATTTATATTTTGAAACTAATGGAAGTATTGTATAAGTTCAGTTTTATGAGAACTGTGTTGCACATGGTGGTCATACCTGATTCGATATCGGATTTATTTCAATTCCAATTCCTTTTTCCTTGACTTGCTGCATTACCAATGGATGTTTGGTTAGAGCATATCCATGACCAATGCGGGTTGCGTTGAGCAGAACAGCATCAACTAAATTTAAATCGGTTAAGCCCTGCCAATCTATAAAGTGGTTTATTTTATTATTATATATTTATATCAATAATTAGTAGTTCAAATTTAATTATCTCTGACTTAAATCTACAATTGTGGAGCATTGATACGTTTATATATATATATATATATATACGTGTATCTTTATTATTATAAAATAAAAAATAAATAAAATCTCTGTAATAATATCATCTACGGTGGATATTTGGCATAAAGCACATGAGCAGAGGGAAATCATGAGAACAGCGTTAAATAATTATAAAATAAGCTATTAACACTTAATTTAGCGTTAAATTTATTTTTAATATAACTCTGAATTACCTGTTTCGCCTGCATGGAGAAACAATTTAATATCTGACGGCAGCGTCCGAATACCATCAGCGAAATCCGTCAATGGACGTCCTTTGTCCTCCTGTCCGACTAGATCGAATCCTGCTATAAAATCGGGATATAACTTTTTGAACTTGCGTACCTGTGAATCAAGTCGGATGCTAAGTTATCGTTTCATCATAAATTTTAAGATTACAAAGTAATAATTAATTCAAAAGGTAGAGTTAACAGTTAGGTGGTTAGAACAAGAGCAGAAATGTCAAAAAATTGAGTGATTGTCGAAAGATTATTTTAAATGTACCATGAATGTAAGGGATCACGGTAAAATACATTTTTATCATCAGGTTCCTTATTGAAAAATAACGAAATTATAAGATCCAACATTGAAACTCAGTGAAAACAGCAGTCAAAAATATATGAGCAATCACAAACCTCGTCGAGATCCTCCTTGAAGGTTGCGTTATCTATGAGCCTGCTTGCTGCAAATATATACCTTACTCCAAAAAAGTCTGGATTCATCGCTTTAAACTTATTAGTCAAATCTATATGTAACGACATGACTTCCGTTTCATTATAAATGTTTCCTTCGAGATCGTAGAGCTGTAACGTGATGTTTAAATATATATTAGTTGATGGCTACAATCATAGTGCATTAAAATATTGAACTTTTATGTTATAATTCATTATTTTTGAAGAATTTTACACGTTCAACTTTCGGTTCTAACTGATGTTTTACAATCTAGCGGTTCTGGAGAATAGTTCACATTGTCTAATACACTCAAACCTTAAATTGTTAAAGAATTTATTTACGTTTTTAAATAAATGATAATTGAGAGGTGCACAAATAATACATTTATAAATCTACTATTTATTGTGTCCAAGTAAGCTTCGTTTAACTTATGCAAGTTAAAAACTAGCGAACACGAGGTAGAGTCATTTAGGGAATTATGAATGGTTCATAATTCCTTCTAAGGCGCATTAGAAAGCCAAACCCACCTTTTCTTTTAACTCAAAGCCCTCTCCACAGATTTATTGTTAGTTTTCAACTTCTTGTGATTTCCTCATCACTCAAAATTTTCGGTTTTGTTACGCAATGGTGAATGTTTTACCGTATTTACAATACGTGTAATTGAACGGTTTAAGTAAATTATAGTATATTATAGTTATTGCATAATAATATGTAGAAGGAAATTGCTGTTCCAGAGTCCTCAGACTTAGTAAAACATCTCAGAAAGTACTACTATTTCGTATCGTTTGGTTTTAAGAGAACATCAGCATTATTATGATGCGGCGTTAAACACGTACTTTCTAAATTGATCGATATTCGCAAGTACACATAATACATACTTTTGAGAATCCACCTCTTATTTCCAGGTACATGATATTATCCTCCAATGATTCCTTTAGAATCTGCGTATATGCATCTATGAATACTGGTCGGTAATGATAGAGACCAGAGACTTTGGAAAATAATTTTTCAAAATATTTCCAAGCGATATCACCGTTTGGATATTTTTCTGTAAAAAATGTACAAGCTTAAAATGGCGTACTGAACTATCTATTCATATTTTTTCCAAAAAGTTCATAATTTTCCATAACTACAACAAAGTGTAGATGTTTAAAAATCACTAAATAATCTGTAAAGAATAATTTTTGTGAGAATGAATATATATATAAACTTACGTATAAAAACGGTAATTTATATATATATATATATATATATATATATATATATATATATATATATATATATATAAATTTTTTCCTTGAATGGTTTTTATACCGAAATGTTGAAAGAGTCAATATCAAAATTTAAGTTCTTCCTAAAGCTTGAAAAAGACGGTACTATAATGTCTTTTTTATGCTTATTGCATGACTATTTTGGAACCTTATTCTGCATCTTAAATATTTAAAGAATGTATTTTTATTTATTGATTCATATATGGACATTTCGATGTGTCTCACGCTTTTTCACAAACTATAACATGAATGAATATAATTCTAATCTATTTATTCGACAATCAACTTATATCGTTAAAATGCAATGTGAACCTGTATTTCAATTATTTCGCTTCACTTATTCTCATTTATTCGAACTTAAACAGAAGATATCAATATAATTCAGCCAATTCTATTTCATTTTAGTATTTATTGGTAAAACGTCAGCCCTTTCAAATCAAATGCCAAGAATTGTGTGCCTTTTAAGAAACTTAAGACTGAGTTTATTTTAGCAATCGTATTTATCAAAATTGATATTGTGTTGTACTTAGCAAAAGAACAGAACTTCCGACTGGAGATCGACGTTCATACCTGCTGGATTGGGAGTTAATAGAGACAGTTCTTTACGAAGCCATTGGTCGACAGCTTCTTTTCCGTACTTCTGTCTAAAAATGTTCATCAATAACCACTCACAGTTGGGTGAAGCATTCGGTTCGTGATCTGAAAAGGTGAATTTAACTAGAACACTTGAATCTAAATTTTTCTGGTCCAAGATCACGCACGCGAACAAATTATCTCGGTAGGTGATATTTCCAATGAGATATTCCAGAGAAACCATTGCCGTTTTATGGCCATGGAGGAGAGCTCCTGTGGAAGTATTTTTAGAAAAAAAATAGTTAAAATCGTATATTTTATCGTATTAGCTTTGGATTTTGATTCTGATCGAAGCATTGGAAGAAATTAGTTTTGGCATCAAAATACAAACTTATACTGACCTTTGGGAATGTTTTTGATGATATTGAAAACTTTTGATTTATCGATGTCAGCTTTAGCTAAGAAGAAATGCCTCGATGGAGGAAAAAGTTGATTGTCATAATATGCTGAGAATTCACTATTCTTTGCTTCCATGAGAATGGAGTTCACCGAATCCTCATCCTCCCCTAATAGGTTTGAAGATCCCATAAATAATTTCTTTTCTCCTTCCAAAAACGATTTCCTATCGTCCCAATAGTTTGCATTCACGGAGAAAACAAGTATTATCGCTAAGGAAATACAGAATGCATTTTTCGGAGGATCCATCGTTGGAAGCGGTACGTCCGAACTCCGCGGAAACACTAAGTAAAACTGTTTCCTCCCCCCGTCCACATATAGATACAGTGATAACGCACGCTATTTTAGCTATCTTTACACGATTTGAATCATAATATTATTAATCTTTAAATATCAATTAAAAATCGAACTCCCGACAAGGGAGGGGGTCCTTATAATTCTTTACGATAACGATAAAGGTTTTTGCCATTATCTCTTACATCAATTTGTATCGGTAACGCTGCTGCTATCTTTCCTTCGTAACGTACTTGCAATCTTGTAGATATGATTCTCATATTTATAGATTGTATCTTACAATTCGTAAATAATGATAAGATCGATTTGTATAACTCTTCTTTTAATGGTTTTAAAAATGGATTTACCGATAACTCATATTGAAGATACACTTAAGGAGAATTATAATTGTGACATAATTGCGATAAGACTATCTAACCGATGATCATCATCATTATAATAATCTCGAGTGAAAATTGTGAGTCTAAGCTCTCTGGGTCTTCATTCTCAAAGAAATCGCTTCTTTTCAATTTTTTGAACGCAATTACAAATTTTATTCATACTTATAATTGATTGAATTAATTTCTTATCTAATTCTTCAATTTTTGTAGATCTACGTATACACTTCCTGAAATATTGTCGTAGTCGTCTTCAGAACGCTTTATCATATTGTTTATCCTCTTACTTACACATTGTACTTTACCGTTTCTCAAAATTTAACCTCGTTTTTTATTAATCTATTCAAGTTGAAATTTCTTCCTCTATTACGTTGAACTACTTCCTGATATCCTTCAATCTCAATTGCTTGAATCACAGACTTTTCCTGTTCACAAAAAAATCTGACGACTTAAAAAATTTTACTTCTCTTCTGACTACTTTACACTTTTAGTATTTTTTTATTCAGTCATGCAATGCCATTTTAACCATAGAATGCTAATTATTCAACCTATATTTGAGTATCTTTCACTTCAGTTTCATTTATTCTCTTTTTACTTTCACCGCAGACGAATCACCGCTTTCTTCTGGTATTATAACATCGTATAACTTATAACCCATTACATTCACTAATAATCAAATTTCTTTCAGCTTTAATAAAATTAACAGTCATTGTGGAATTGAGATTTTTGAAGTGGAGCTGAAATTTTTTCAAATGAAAATGATAATAATTGTAGATGGCTAGAAAATCAAAATGAATGATCATGTTCGTCAGTTTCAAACTTTTTCTTGCGAAATGTATGAAAATTATCGATGTTAGTTAGCTTATTCAGTATTGAGTAAACATATAAATTTTTAACGGAATTATGATTTTGAGAACCGATGGTGTATTGCCACCGTCGGTTCATGATAAATAGCTAGAATACGGTACGGTACGGTACGGTAAATTAAAAGGTAACATCCTATATTCTTTTTATTTCTTGCATATAATTCAAAATTCGTGTCGTATTTACTGGAATTAAGAGGAAAAGGATAGAACAGGGACGAATGGCCGGCAATATGGAGAGTAGGGTTCGTTTCCCGGTTCTTTCAGACTTTTGAAAGTCTTTCTAATCATGGGAATATTCCAGTTGCATGAGTTATTCACGTAAAGTTTACCCGTAACTCTTCACCTAGTCATACTAAATAAAACGAATTGCACAGCAAGGTAAGGTTAAAAGAAAGTTTACATTTCATCGCCAGGAAGCATTTCAGATATTTCATATTCAATCCAATCCTTAAAATGGAATACTGAGAGTAAAGTAAAAAGAGGAAAGATTGTGTTTAATAAATAAATATTTGCTTCAAGTCTCGAATTTTTTATAAATATTTTTTCATATTCGCATCTTTGACTGACTTCGTTTTCCACGAAGTAAGTCCATCCCTAAGAATAAAGAAACGTCTGTATGTGAGTGATATGAAGTGACTGATAAGCTGCAAATAAATTGCGAGAGTGTGAGGCTGAAAGACTTAAACACCTGGAACAAACAAAAAAATGGCGATGTTTGAAGTTCTCAAGATAATGCACAAAAAAGTACACAGTACCGCTGAGTGTAGATGATTACAGAAGATAAACAGACGATTAAAGACGCGTTCGAAAATTAAATGATACCTCGAAGAATAACATATGATAGAATTACTTGTGTGATACGGAGAAAAGGATTGTATCCGATACGGAGAAAAGGATTGTATCCGATACGGAGAAAAGGATTGTATCCGTCACAGTCTAAGAATAAAGCGTATGATGTAATATGAGAATGGAGGTAAGATAAATCAAGGGCTAGGTCAACCGTTCGGTTAACAGATGAGGAAGGTTATTTGTATCACAGAAGTAAGAATTTGTATTGAAGGAGAAGAAGGTGAGGGAAAGTGATGCAATATGATCTTCGATTTATACGTCAGCTACAGTCGAATGAAAAGTGGTTGTCCTCCAGATTCTAAATTTTCCTCTAACTACTTTCCGTTTCTTAGTAAAAATACCTTTCAAAACATTCATTTTCAGCAAAATAAAATCTTGTTATCTAAGATGCAAACGCATAGTTGACTTTTTGAAGCATCATCCAGGATTAAAAATTGAAAAATATTTGTCGAGATGTGTGTAGATTCTCCATAAAATCGTAAAGGCGTCTGGCCTCTTTCAATTCTGAAGAATAATAACTCAGGCACATCCTCTTAAGACCTTAACAGGAAGACGAAGATAACATGGATGGCAAACTTGGGATTGGCAACAGCGCGGACGGAAAGAATTTCTGAGGACGTTACTCGAATGGGAATTAATAATTGCAATGTTTTATATTACTAATGGGTTTTATAATGGAAGCACATATATATAGATAAACACAAACTCTGGTACCTCGTGGTGTATTTTAATTCGCAGATTCACAAAAGTATGACTTCTTCATTCAAATAACGTTTCATTTACGTGTTCATGAATACCCTGCTAGCCGCCACTCCGGCTTGCAGGGTATTCATACTATAATGTGTGGCTGGGGGTAACACTTAAGCTTTCGTTAAGTTTAACGCAGGATAATTGGAGTTTATTTTAGATGTTTTGAAAGGTTATTGAATGTTTTTTTTTCGATTTTTGAATGAATTATATACCGATAAAGATTTAAAATGTTCATTAAAAGATATAAATATATTGCTTTAGCGAAATCCTTGGTCTGACGTATTAACTTAAAGTGGAGATATTTTATCCCCTAACCTAACCTTTATACATATGTTAGAAAGGAAATCAAAGTCATAATTTTATATATACACTCTGTTATACATAAGTTCAAGAATAGTAATAAAATAATTCCTAGAATTGCATCTTAAAGCAATTTTTACTGCAGTTTGATTGCTTTCAAAATTTTAGCTATCGAGCTTTTCCTATGATGTATTTATGGATTAGGAAAACCCATAGAATCACGAAAAATAGATTAGAGTCCTATTGCACAATAGATTAAAAATAAGGTCTTTCCTCTTCTTTCCTATTGAGAATTTTCTTTTCTTGGATTTTCCAAGGTTCTTGTATTTGGTATCTTCGCTTTTCAACAATTTTGAATTTAGAGACCGATATCATGGTGTTTCTAAAATTTGATTATTATTATCCTTTCTATCGTTTATTCCCATGATCATTAGTCGTATCGATTCTGCAAACAGATGTTCTAGTAGTTGTAGTGAAGTGAATAATAAATTTCCGCTCTAGTTCCATGTCCCAATGAGTAAAAATTAAAATCAAACTTTGCGATGAAAATATAACATTTCGATAAGAAAACAATCTCCTTAAATCAGATTATGTACATTTCCATATCCTCGATGTGTTTCCCATTTCTCTTAAGCTTCTGGGGTCAAGGAGATCTTGATAAAAAATCATTAGACCTTAAATTAAATATCCCATGAAGATTCCGTGTTCTTATTATTTATTAATGTTAAAATTTTAAAATTCATAGATTTATCCACGTTAGAGAGATGGTTGAAATACTCCAAATTTAGGAGTTGAGTAATGAAATCAATGTGAGAAGGCGTGACTTCGTGGAATGCCATTGTAATAAAAACAACTTTGTAAATTTCCACAGAAAACAGATTTTCTGTGGAAATTTACAAAGTTGTTTTTATTATTAGGAGTTTAGTTTCGGCAAAATTTTTTAAATTTCTTCTTCCTCAATGAAAATGTCTTCTGTGACGACTAAGGTCTCGCGTCTGTATCTTACTGTCTTTGGTTTTCCCGCATTCTATCCTTCCTTGACCTTATTTTGACTCCGATCTAATTTTTCTGTAAGATCTACTTCCGGTAACATCAATCTGAAAATACTCGTTTCAATTACTAGTAGTTTATTACGTATGTCTCTCCAGCTTTAATTTCTCAGTCCCTACGATTTGTGAACGGTTTATTACGGTTGATATTCCATAAAACACGCAGACTTATCCTCCAATGTGCGATTTTTATGTGAAGTATTTTATCAAACTACTTCCCTTCTACCTCAAATTCCAAAAATTTCAATTCGAAAAAGTTTGTACCTTTCCTCTGGATTCCTGAGCAATTGAAGTCTTCTAGGAAAAGAAGGATAGGTTTTTATAGTCTTCTTTTTTACTGATTTCTGATCTTTCTTTATAAATGTGTTTTCGTAAGAAATCTTGTATTAATTTTCAATTCTTGTCGGTTTAATTACCTTCATAAACTAGGATAAAAAACCGATTGTTGGATAATTTGATACCTCGAAAAAATTAATGGAGATGGCAAAAAATCTCGATCTAAATTTGAAAATTGATTTGAAAGTGCGATTAAAACAGAAGGCACCATTGATGCAACAATGAAATCTTAATCCAAGACATAGTGGGTGGCGACAGCTATCAATTCATTTCGAACTTTGTATCTAAAGTTTATGGAGACGATGACATCTTGTGATGCAATTGTCTACAATCATTAAAACTAATATAATCGGATACCTCAATTGAATCAGTGCAAAAGGAAAATTATTTTAGCTCTATTTTCACATGGCTTAATATAATACAACCTGGGTCAGATATGCTCGCGCATTAATTTCAAGGTAAATTCGTTAATAAAATATTGTCTTTCAAACAATTTTTTCATTTTAAATTTTTCATCAAAAATGTTCAAAGGAAAACTCAATACAAATCAATTTTTAATCAATATTCTCTAAGTGACAGAACGAAAATGAACATTTACGATATGAGATTTTTGCACGGATCTTTGTTCACAAGCCGATACAAGAGCTGAGCGATGATCTATTTTCACGAATTAATTTAATTTAATATCATGACCACTGCAATTTGATCATTCGACCAGGTGGCAGCAAGAATAAACAAGTTAGGTTTTAATATCAAAATATATCATTAAAATGTGAGATTGGGTTCATTCGGGATTTTGCTCTTATTGTATCTTTCACCGCAATAAGAACACTGTAATTATGTTCCTTCTTTATGTGTAAAGTTAATACGCTCCTATCTAAGGAACATAACACGGTGCATTCGAGAGAACAGGATCTCTGTATCATGAGAAGGCGGTATTTCACGCACAAATAAAGGACTCTTTTTAAAGTTTTCTTGTCATTCGTTGACGCATAATGTTTGAAAATGGAATCAAACAATGAATTCGTTTAGAAGGAGAGATCTATCCGCTGTGGTTTATAAATTACATTCGCAATCTATCGATTTAACTATTCTTTTAAACTCCCTCTGACTAATCAGGTGAACTAAAAGTAAAATACTGGTAATACGAGAGACTGCTTTAGATGAACGTTTATTTACTTGCTTACTCATTGATAGTGGATTCGCAATAATCAATTATATGGGAGGAGAAATTGACACTAGTGTTTTATCTTTGAAGATAAGACACGACTCTCAAGAAAAGTTAGGTCAAACGTATGTATTCTCTTCATTTGGTTTCATTCAATTCCGAGAAATGACTTGGAGCTGGAAGTTTGTAATGTCCTTGTAAACAGATTGACAAGCCGTTACATAACCTCCAGAAAAATCAAAGATAGCAATTAATCGCAAAGTTGGGGATGATTAATTGTAGAAAAATTACTTTAAGTATAAGCCAATCCGTGGGAGACTCCCATTACAGCTTCCATCTCTTTCATTCCTCCTCTTGTTTATTAAATGAAGGCGTTAAAACAAATGAAAATCCTCCGCGAGTGAGTTTATTTCTCAAATACTTTTAAAATCTTAATCGAGAAGTTAATGGCAACTTAATGCCGTAAATTTCTGGGAATTGTATGAGTGTGTGATATGAGTTACTTCTTTATCTACTTAACTCTTCGAAAAAGACGCTACATTTCCATACATTCCAGCGTAAATCTGCTTTTCTTGTTGAGAATGATAGAGGCACATAATGGGCGGTTATCCCCACGTGTTATGGGCACATAGATACATATCCCATCAACATTCCTTTTGGAAGGAGATTTTTCGGCCAAATTTTTCGGCACATTCCTCCATTCCTTTTTGGTTGTTTACGAAGGCTAAGTATGAAATAGCTTTGTTCTCTTAAGATCTACCATGTCATGGCTTCTATTGCCCTCGAGTATTCTGCTCTTTTTTATTTTTAAAATTTTAAAGTAATTCTTTGAGACAGTGCGGCCATCCTTCCCTACAGAATTAAATAAGTTTTGATAGCATATAGTATGTATATATCTGGCGTTAACTTCCTTAATGGAATTCAAAAACGTATGAAAGTGGAAGGTTACTTGCTGTAGAAAGCCCTCGCGGAATAATATCAAGTTTTTATTGACGGGAAAAAGATCTGACAGGACCGGATCTCGAACTCTAATATTCCAATTTCCGATCAGTTGCACTTGCCATTGAGCTATCTTTCATTCATTCAGACATGCTTTTAAGGGATGGGCATAGGGAACAATCTTCCGGCAATTGGAATATTAAAGTTCGAATCCCGGTTCTGCTTGACTTTTTTTCACCAAGAACTGTCCGACGAGTAGGAACTTTTTAAAAAATCCTTTGTTAAAACTTGAACTTATTCAAAAATATAGTCGATATCAATATTATATTCATGAAATTTAAATTCTTCATGGTAAAAGTATTATGCGCATCAGTTATTGAAATTGAAGATATCTTAGACAAAGAGATTAAATTATAAGAGATTTTGAAAATGTATTAAACTGGAAATAATACGGCATACATGGATGTTCCTGTTGTGGAAGAGTGAATATGATGAAAAATTTCGACAACATTTGAATTACAATTTATAAGACAACTATAGATCTTAAATAGGGAGGTTTATTCTTTTATCCCTTAATACCAGTAATAGAACAAATAATGAACCCGACATACATTGTATGTCGATTGATTGTAAAGTTTGCTTATTACAGATGCATTTTATAAATGGACATTTATATATTTAGTTTTATAATTTAAAGCTTTTTAATAGTCATCAAATATTAGACATGAAGTTATTTTGTAGCATAAAAATTAATAAACGGGTATAATTAAAGATATTTGATGGTAGCCTACAAAAAGGGTTTGTCTATTGTAGTAGTACTTTAGAGTGTTAGAATAGAATAATTACGTTTGAAGATTAATTTAATAACTAAAAAAGTCTCTTTGTTCGCTACATTTAATGTATATTTAAAATATTTCCGGTTGTTCATTAAAATATTCTCGAGAGCGGCTCAATTTTTACGTGAATTTACGGATTGTTTTTGGGAAATTAATTTAACATTTTATACATTCTGTTTTTATTAGATCGTTGAATACACGTTTAGATAAGATAATAGTTAATTTTAGCTGATTAATCACTGATAGCTCATTACATTTTTGTAATGATTTAACATAAATTTTAAATATATTATTATTTCCCATGAGTTAGAACTCAAAATTCGCGGCACAGTCGCTCAGATTGGCTTGTCGTGATGGTGATGTATGAATTGCGCTAATGGAGCTTTGCATTCATTGTACTGGCAAACTGATCCATAAACATTCGTTCATGAATTAAAAGTGTGGAATATTTTCAGTCTCATATTAAACTGGTGTTCATTGAAGCTGTTTTAAGCCAATGGAATCAGCTCACCGTTAGGAAGACTCACGTCCACCAAGTATATATACTGCGTTCTCAGGAGTCATAGACTACAGATTATTTACATAAAACAAACAATAATTTTATTCCAAGAGTGGAACAAAATTATTGTTCATTTCAGAGCATTCCTTATCATAAAACCTTTTCCCATTTATTGGGTGTAAACATTCTCCGAACCAAGGTTTTATATGAGTTCTATGCAAGCCGTTTGTGTTACTTATCATCACCATGGCAGTTTGGACACCTGATGAAACCGAGCGGCTAATTAAATTAGTTCGACAAAACCACACTCTTTATGATTCTACATCTAATGAATATAGAAACAGGGATGTTCTCAAAACGTTATGGAGTAATATAGCCAACGAAATGAATCAGTCAGGTGAGACATCCTCTCGGTAAATCTGGTTGTCAATAATCTTTTTCGTCTTTTATTATTTTAAATTCTATTGTATATGATTAAAGAATTGCAAGTTCAGGTTTCAAGATTTCCACATCCAATATTTGAATTTTTTAATTTAATCCTCCGCTATAGGGCGATTATTTCTGAACGATATGGATTGCAGAGACAGATGGAATAGTTTAAGGGATGGTTACCGTAGATTCATGAAAGATGATCAAGTAAAAAACAGTTTAAAACCTAAGAAGAGAAAAACTTGGCAATGGTCTGAAGATATGTCATTCTTAAAACCGTATATGCAAGAGCGAACGTTAGTTCTTGGGATTCATTTATGTATTATAATAAATATATCTCTTTGTTGTATTTATCTATATCTATTATAATTTTACAGCCTTGTTTTCGTTATTTGCAGGCCATCTTCGGTAGTTGCATCTGCTGAATCAGCATGTAATCAAAATAATAATCAACATAGTCAAAATTTGAAAAATAATGTGTGTAAGAGTGTTGTCAGTAATATTTGTGGAGGAGAGAACTCTAGGAAAGATTTAATAGGTACAGAATTATCAGACACACTTTCTGATAATGCCTCAGCGAATTGTATAGTGCATATTGTGACAGACAATACAGATACCAATAGGGTTCCTAGGAAAGAGGCTAGTGACGGAGTAATTTGTGTTGACTATGTACAAAAAAAGAACCTTCAGCATCAGAGTAATACCTCCTATCTCATGAATAAGAAACATGGGTCAACCTCTTTTTCTGTTGAGTCAACAGCCAGTAATGAAATAAGTGTTTCTCCTGTTACCACTCATAACCCTGTCTCTTCCCTTGAAGATTCTGATGAGCAGTTTTTTCAGAGTCTTTTGCCAGATGTAAAATCACTCAGTCCCAGGAAAAAGGGTCATTTTAAAATACAGGTGCAACAGTTATTGCAAGAAATGTTGTATCCGAAAAAAAACTTCTTACATCAGAAGTCAAGTATGGAACTTCTGGAATTCTAACTCGCAATCAGACATATAGATGAACCTCTGTTCCCTTATTTATGTGAATATTTCAAACCTCATAAATGTCCCTGATATAACACATACATGTATTCATCACAGGGATAAAAAATAAAAATTTTATCATAGCAGAATGACCCAAACAGAAAATATTATGCATGATATAAAAATTCTTATCATAGATTTTTTAAAAATTTGTAACAGGTTAGAGAATTGTTTACAGAGGAAGTTGCTCAAAATTTGGAGTCAATCTTAAAATTTTTACCAAATATAGTGTCATATACCATATTCTTATGAACTTTCAGCTATTTTACATGAGAGCTATTGTATGTATTTTTAGTAAAAGATATATATAATATCAATACCTCTTAAAAGTCCTTTAAAGGTATTAATATTAACATAGGCTTTAACGTAGCTTTAGAGCCCTTAGGTATCTATGGGAAAAGGGTTGAATCATTATTCATTATTTATGAAGGTGTATTGTTGTCTTTAATGTTACTTTAAATCATAGTTCAGACTTAAATAAAATTTATATATATCCAAATTATATACATTTTGTTTTTTCATCTCATTGTAGCATCTTCCTTTTCAGGGTTCTTTTTGATATGATGTAAATCATATATTCCTTCGTTGGATTGCTGCTCTGAAAATTATTTGCTGAAGTTCCCTGTTTTTTTTTTTGCCAACCCTCCTTTTTTTGATTTCCAAGAAACTGAATTTCTATCATCCTAATTGCAAATACTTGATTGAACTTTCATCTACTTTATCTTCTTCAATTCTATCAAAAATTTTACACCTATCTTTTCCTGCTTCTGTCTATTAATTTAGTATCCAATAAATTACTATCCTATTTGTTCTCAGCATTCAACTCTTTAGATTGATTTTTCCAATTTTGAAATTCACATTGGGTTTTCTACTGTTTGATATTATCCATTTTAATTAGAATTGTTATTTTATTAATTGTTACTTTTGTTATGAAGTGTTATATAAGTAGGGAGGAGCATTATTTTTTCCTATCTTTGAATACCTTTCCTTTAATTGACTTGATACATTTCCATTTGTTGAGGATCAAATATTTAAAAATTCAACGATCTGAATTGATATGTTTAAAACTTTATGTAATCAAAATTTAGATTGAAACAGTTTAATGAATATTCTGACATCAAAATATAACCCCCAAAAGAAAATCACATTTATTCCAAAAACTTATCTTAAAAATCATTCTAAGGAATAATTCTTTAAGTTATAAATATTATTAGTTTACAGAGTATTGAGCAAAATCTTCAATTTCTGATTTTGTCTTGACTGAATTTGATATCATTATATATATCTCATTTTCTATTCAAATCGGGGGCTCAATATGTCTAATTCCAGAATAAGTTCTTGAAATTGAATTAGTATTTTAGATGTTCATTTTGGAGCATTCTGTAAACTCTGCTAATATGTAATAATCATTCGTCTCTTTTTCCAAGTCCATATTTTGGTACTGTCTTATACGATCTTTACCAATTGCCTAAATGAATATTATCTCTCCTAATATGTGCTGCAGGTCTGGTAGAAATTTTTAAGTTTTGCTTTGCTGCATACTGCACTAGGAATATGTACCTCTATAATGTGTTCAGAGAAATGTGTATGAATCCTTAGTATAAGTTTAGGTTACATACTCATTTTCCATTTTCTTTAGATGTTTTCTTCAATTTTTGTTGATGAGAAATCTAATGCCTTAACTGTTCATTATTTCCTAGTAATTGAACAAAAGTTCCTCCTTGAGAAATATCAAATCTTCTGATATCATTCTTTTTTAAAATTATTTTTATGACATTGCATATGATCTTCCCTGCTTCATTCAAAAATTACAGGAGTTCTTATCAAACTGCATTAATTGTACATTGCTAAGTGAAAAGTTTCTTTCTTTAAGGCAGACCTCTGCAATTCTACTGTCCCCATCTGAATGAGTTGTGCTTCTATGCCTGGATAAATTTCCATCAGGGATGATGATGTGAGATTGTGGAGGATAAAGGATGTTAATTAACTAGGCTATTCTATTTCTGAGTGGTGAATTACACTTTCAATTGATGCAGATGTTGTTTAAGCTCTCCTTGCTTGATTGAACCTGTACCATACCTCCATACTCCTCTGTTAATGCTCTGCCCCCCCCCCTTGATTAGGCAATGAGGGATTTTGAGAAGGGGGGTGTAAGTGCCAATGTACATTGGTTAATTGGGAAAATACATATTTATAGTAAATAGCATTTATTCAATGCACATATTAATTACTTTCTGTATAGGTTACATTATAGGTATTATGAAAATATATCTCTTTTTTATAATGTGAAAGTTTTATCCTTAATTTGGATAAAAAATAAATACCAATGGTTCTCCTACATGTAAGGATCAAAGTTTATATGATTTCATTTAGAGAAATTTATATCATTTCAAATGTTCTATGCATGATTCATTATTGAAGATGAGGAGAATCACATAAAGAAGTAAATTCTAATTATTATCATGTAAATTTATTACTCCAAGTTAAAGAACAATTTATCAACTTTTGTTTGATACAAAAAACTTGAATCGAAGCATTTTAATTGATATTTATTTCCCATATCCTCTTTGCTAATACAGAAAATTATGCATTTGCTAAACATCATCAAACTGTTTATCCACTTAATGAGGTGATGCTTGCAGGTATACCAATTACAATAGCATAAATTTACAGGAACTCATTATATTTACAAAGTATGTGCTTCTTATTATCACTCAACAAACAAGAAATGTTTTAATTATCTACAAACTTGAAAATCATCAGGTACAGGTGGAGGATACTGTCCCAGTCTTGATAAATATTTTACTCTTTCCATCAGCAAGATGTTTCAAATTACATTCATCCACCCTATCTTTCCCTGCCAATTGAAGATTACAGCATCTACTCACAAAAAGATTTTCTACAAAATAAAAAATTACATTGGAGTAAATAAAAACTATACTGCATGGCAGTAAATAGGCCACAGGATATTATTTGGTAGTGAACAATTTCTTGGATTATGCCAACTATTCTTTGTTGCAATTATTGTGTATAATTACCCTTACAATAAAAGTTGAAATTTGTATTCTCTTATGTCTCTTTACACAATCTTGTTTCGTATCTTAACAATCTATTTCTCTTGAAAGATTTTTTAATGAATATTCATAGTATCAACCAGTTATTATGTACTAATGACTAATAACTTTTAACAATTGATTATTGACATCCTCTTACTGGTAGAAGAGGCAATCATAAATGGACAATGAAGTACCATTTTGTGCCCAGTATTAACACAACTTTCTAAACCAGTAAAATTATCATCCAAAATATTCAGTCTTCTATTATTAAAAGAACAGTAGAAGACTTCAAACATCAAATGTATTAAAAATATACCACTTTTAACACTGTGGTCAACATGTAATGTACATCACTAACCACTGGATTAAAAAAACCTCTATTTAAGAAGATATGATATAAACAGTTCCACCTTGTGGTCAGATAGAAGCCCAAATTTTCAAGATGTTTCATATAATAGCTTATGTATTCACCAATTCAAGTACTTAATTTGAATTACAGTTCCAATTATAGCCTTTTAAAGTCATAGAATATTACCAACCATGTCACAGTTTCTCTATTGATGTTTGCTCCATAGAAATGGCAATTGCTTATTGTCACTATACACTGTTATGCTCTGTAATTGTATCATCATCAGAACACATCTTGATTTACTTATTTGCTTAACTTTTGAATGAAAAAATCTATCAAAGTAGCTGAAGAAAGTCATACTAATGTATAGAGCCATATTCAATATACTATTAAGAATCAAGTTTTTTTACAGTATAGATGTGAGGATGCTATTATAAATCTGACTGGGAAAACTAAATAGCCATTTTGTGCTTGATGAAAATCATTTACAATTTTTGAAAATAAATGTTATATTAGTATGCTAATTCAAATGTTTGACTTAAGTTGGAGCTGTGTGTCTTAACAATGAATATACCAAGCTGCAAGATTATATAATTATTCTGAAAAAGTTTGTGTGTGAAATATTGATGGATGTAAATGATGATAGACATATTTGATTATGCATTAATTTAGAACTGACAGAAATTGTGACCAAAGATTGTTTGTGTATTGCTTTATATGCTCATAGATGAACAATGTTTCAATAATCATTGAAGGTAAGTCTTGAGAAGTTGATCAATAGCATTTGTTTTCATTTTTGAAAATTATTTCTGCAGATGCTTGCCAGTGCTTTGTTTAACTCAATATGCAGAAATATCACAAATGTTCTTCAAGTTTGTTAAACATAGAATGACACCCTCTCATAGTATAAATTGCAAAAATTCTACTTGGAATCAGAGAAGCATTCTTATTCATTCTTACATTCTTAAAAATTCAATGTGGGTTGAATTCTTTTTCTTTCATTAATAAAATTCTCATTGTTACATTTTCTACATCATTCCTTTTAAGTTCATCTAGCCTTTTTAATTAGAATATTACCTTATATTGCAATTGAATCCATAAATAATTATAAAATTTTAATATGATAGGCTTTGAAAAATTTAACAAACATTTGGCAGTTTTTCCTTGACAAACTTCTGAAAAGTTTGCTAGTGATTGTTTTGAAGTGGTCTCATATGAATGATAAATGTTACAGTAAATTCTTCATTGTTTAAAACAAGATACCACCAATATTTGAAATTTTTACTTTGTATGTGTAAGTATATTTAATGTCTCTAATGATTTTCAGAACCCCTATTTGAAGTTTAAAATGTTTTTTTTTTTTTGAGATGGAAAAGTATAGAATTATTTTCTATATACATATTCGGAACTAGATAGATTTTTAAAATATTCCAAGATGTTATCAAGGCTTAAATGACTGAGTTATAAACATTATAATGAAGATAAAATTAGCTATTGGAACAAACATGTCTACAATATTTATAAGATTAGAATTAACTGTGACTTCATGGTGTAAACACTAAGCTCTATCTGAGCATCCTGCAGTGAGAAAGATATGTATAGTAGAATTTGGATGACATTTCATTTTTACATAACTTCGAAATATTTTTCTACCTTAATTATTAAATGCATAATGAGTACACCGAAATTTAACAGTGACCATCATGCTTACTTTGTATGCCCTAGATGTGAGTAAAAATTATCATCACAATGACATTTAAATTAAAATCATTCTGACAGTATGATTGCATAACTGAAAAAAACTATAGGCTGATATGAATTTAGTTATCAGGAATAAAAATAATTTTTCAATAAATGCATCATAATAACAGCCAAATTTTTTCAGTCTACATACTACTATATTTCTCTGATGCTAAAAGACACATTCACTGATTATAATTCTTCTTTTAAGATCTAAGAAAGCTATGGATTCCCTTAGATATAATACAGGAAATTATAAAGTTAAAATTATACAGTTGTTTTAACAATCAAAACCATATTAATTAGACCTGATAACTTCCTACCTGTTAGAAAATTTACACTCATGATGTGGGCAATAAAATAGCTATTATTTTATTGCAGAGCCCAGAGAGTTAGATGGGGAAACACACCAAGGATAAGAACAGAATCATAAAGTGCAAAACTTTGCT
Organism: Pantala flavescens; assembly: GCA_020796165.1. Lineage (NCBI taxonomy): Eukaryota > Metazoa > Arthropoda > Insecta > Odonata > Libellulidae > Pantala > Pantala flavescens. The sequence continues at coordinate 22,246,339 of CM036882.1, forward strand.
TCAAAATTTTCCCAGGATCATTTGTTTGGCAGGAATGACTTTTATATAAACAGCTTGACCAAGCATATCCATTATAGTTTTATACGGTCAAATAAATGTTTTAATTCCAGAGCACATAAAAGGTGTAAATACTATACTTCCTTTTAAATAATAAAGTCATTAATAAACATTTGATGCTCTGGCTAAATCATTTTCAAGTAAAATATATGATGAGCAATCAGAGAAATTATAACAAGAAAAATGTTATGACAATTCATAGTAGTTTTTCAAAAGTGTATTAACAAGAGTTCACAAATTTTAGACCAATTTTATAAAAGTAAACAATAACAGGTAACATTAATTCCCAACTACAATCATACAAAGCAATAACAGTAAATATAAATGCCCCACCTAATATAAATAACAAACAGATTTCTTCAAATAAATGGATCTGCAAGCAAGAGAAAAATTTCAACCTCTTCTATAAAAATACCACCAAACAAAATATATGATAAGTGGTTCTCATTTCTCTCAATGAAATTGACTCTTTTTTCGAAGTTAATTATGTAGTCATATCTAACAAAATTTTATGAACATCTATGCCATGATCTACTTACAAGTTTGTTATCAATACTATGAATACATTTCTATGGTTTTCTTTAATCATGTTATATTAGTGATGACTTTATACTTATTGCTAAAAAATTAGATTTTGAGATAATTTAAATAAAATATCTTACTAAAATACTATTTTCAAGGATTTAGTAATTCAAAGCCCTTGGCTTAATGTTTATGATGCTGATTAATAAAAATAATACAGACTGGCCTCTCTTATGGTAGTAGTTATATATTGAAATTAGTTTGAAAATTGAGCCAATGAAGTTGAAAGATTCATAAAGTTGTTATTATATAATGTTTGAAAGCCTTGGACCTTCAAACTGTCATAGCCTAAAAATCAGGGATGAATGAGAATTAAATAGGAGAATTCAGTTAATGTAAATTAATATGCAAATATTCTGAAACAAGATTAAACGAGAAAATGCCAAAGCACCATCGTCTTCATGATCTCTAATTCCCATTACCATATCTAATATGGTTCATTTGCTCTCTGAGAAAGATTCTAATTTAGCATTGCTTTCTCCAAGATTTAGATTTAAAACCCACAAATCTTAACTTCATGGAAGCCCTCTATTCTGATATTTGCCTTCACAAGTTGTTGTAGCTATTCTTTATGCTCATGTTTGAACAATATTTTCAATAACTTAATGATTCAGAAATATCACATTGAAATAAGGATTATTCTCTTAATTGGATTAATCAAGAAAACTTTTTCTTCTAAATCCAAACTTTATATTTGATTATACAAATATCAAAGGCTTCATACTATTATTAATTAAATGCCACTATTGGTATGTAAAAATATCCTGATTTGATAATTCAATTTTCTAATTAGAAACTCATAATTAGTTGCAAAGAGAAAAAGCAGAGAGAGACAGAGGGAATTATTTTATTAAACATGTGGAATGTTAGTTAAAAATAAATGATAATTAATCTTCTCAGATAAACAATATCTCTATTATATATGATTGTTCTAAAGTTTTAATCTGAGAGATATAGAGGAAAAGTAATAATTTAATAATGATAATATGTACTCAAATTTTATTGATAGCAAACATGCTTGAAATCATGGTTTACTCATTATTTACTCATTGAAAAATGACATGAATGAAAAATTTTCAGTGAAACAAAGAATTTACATGAAATTGTGGCAAATATCACTATGGCATTCCAATAAAAAATAAGCGTAATTTGCCTTTGGATGACTGAAGATATATTTCAATGGGGTAACATATTACTGACAAATTCAATTAAAAACTTATTGCTAATGACACAACTTTAAGGAAAATAGTTATGAGAGTTTCATCATACAAAATTATTTTATAATACTCTTACAACAAAATAATGTTAAACCTTTCATGGTACCTAAAAACTAGGTATGATTTTTACATTCTTACTTATAAAAATGTGTATTTACAGAAATGTTGATCAATTTATTAAAATCCTATACAGAAATGAAATGCCTTTCAATAAATTGGGCTTCAAGAATCCATTTTACATAGCAACCATACCAATAAATTATGTAAAACTGTATGGATGATAGAATTTATGGGTAACTATGTTTTATGATGGTGGCATATGAAATTTTGTAAAAACAAACATATGCTGAAGTTTTCAATGGAGCATACTCTCAGAATGATGATAACAATGTTGGTTTATATGATTAGAGCACCACCTCACTTCTTATATTTTGATTGTTTAGTGATCGTTCTCCATCTCTTTCTATTATGAAAGTTCCCAACTAACTTCCGAAACAAACCATGGAAATAACATTGTAAACAAAATTCCTGAGAAAATACCAGTGATAAGTGATGCAGCAGCATACATCCCTGCAGTTACTTTGTAATGAGATTCCACCATCCTGCAAATGATTATAAAATGTTAGATATTCTCTACATTTGAAATTAAACTATACATTCTATTTTGGAGTGATTATCACCAAAATATTTATTATAAATATTATATTTTATATTAAATATTTAAATGCTTTAAAAATTCCATCCAACAGCAGCATTTATGAAAAATATTTTCATACTGGCACCATAAATTAATCTTCATAGGAATAAATTGAATATAATATAAAAATGTTTATATTGATCTGTTAAAATTACCTTGGACAATACATCATGGCTAGAGAGCTGAAGTGGCCACTGGTTAACCCCAATAAAATTGCTGCAACCCAATATGCCCAATCATTATGTATTAGGACTGGGAAGACTCTTTCAAGGTTTTGTGGCTGATAATTGCACACTACAAAAAATGGTATGAAGAAAATGCGCAGGACAACAGGCACAATTAAATATTTTGGACCTGGCTGAAAATAAAGAAAGGAATCCATTTGATTTGGAAACTAAGTACGCAATACCTAGAAGAATCATTAAGTGAAATGAATTGAAAATAATATAAAATTAGTATTTTATAAAAGATTTTAAATAAGATACTCAAAATATGTAGAAAATGGTTATATGAGATATTAAGAACAAATCATATGAATAATTCTAATTGTTTATAAACTAATGAGGGTTAATATTAGTATAGATTATAACAGTTCTTCTTAGATAAAGTGAGGCATTGATATGCCATGAAATTCAATTGTCATAAGATTGGATATAATTGTAATGAACTAGCATAATAGGTTTAAATATTCTTGATCAGAACCATGGAAGTTTATATAGGAGTGAAAGAAATGCATTTAAAAAATTGGGAGAGTTATTGAATGGAAACAGTATAAAGTTAGAGATGTTTGCCTCCTCAAGGTGTTTGATGATATAGTACCAGAAGATGACAAAGATGCTTGTAACAAAAGGTTTTTGAAAGCTATTTAATAGCTATTGAAAAAAATGGAATAGATATTATAATAATAAATGAATTTACAGATGATTTATTAAGGCTATTAATGTATGAAGATTGCAGGCTTGATTATCTCATAATAGACATATATTAAGCTTTTTGTATCATTTATGAATGATAATGAGACATACATGACACTACAAAAAAATTCAAGCTACAGTAGACTAGAGACAAAAGTTACTTCTAAAAATATGGATCAGTAACAGAAAAATATTTTAAGAGAATGTTCTTTGAATTTAGTAAAAATTTATATATTTATATTTTGCTACTTTAAAAATGCTAGATTAAAGAAGATAGGAGAAAAGACAAATATAAACCTGAAAAAATAAAATGTCTATGGTTAGACAAATTTTACTCTCACCATCAGATGGTGCACTATCATTATTAAATTAAAAATGAATAAGGTTTTCTAACTTCAATTTTTAAAAATTATCATGCAAGATATATACATATATTGTAACTACTTAATGAAGTTGTTCATAAAAAAGACTTACCCATTGTATCCAAGTAGCAGTTGTGCAGCCAATCATCGCAAATAAGTTGAAGGTGAGAAAGCATGTAACAGTGGTGAAATATTTTTCACTAATGAAAAAATCTGGATCTGACCTTTGGATATCTATAAGAAGATACACATTTTTAATGAGAAGGAATTTTATTTTTGAGAGACGATGCAATAGCTAACTATTTTTCAGACATTATACAAAGAAATTGTGTGTCAAAATTTTCCTGCCTCATGAAATGCGCTGATATTATAAATATTCAAATGCAAGTTTATTTATCTCATGATATTCATACATGTATGATATAGGAAAATATATTTTTAATCTAAAAATTGGAATCTTTCACGGGATAAATAGGTCTTATTTCAAGTTATTTACTTCATTAATTTCATGATCTCATCCATTAAAGTTTAGATGTGATCTTGAATTGTATACATGGAAAAAAATAATTCAAGATAAGATTGAAAAATATTTAAAACATCAGGATATTAAAATTTCTATAACAAAAAACTAACCTGAATGGACAGCCGGGAAAACAGCCAATGAGACAAAGAACACAAAGAAAACATTGAACAACTGGGGTAGGCACTGCTTGAAGATTGCAAAGTATGGGGTCTGAGGTAAAACTCCTGAATTTTCTTTCAACTTTGATTGATGCCCTTTCTGATTCAGCAGCTCATGATACCTATAGAATCTCTACAAGAAAATAAACACTTATATATGCCTTTCTCAAAGAAAACTAAATTTATATGTATAAGAATAGTTGTAAATATAGCTCAAATAGGATGATTATGAAAATTTATTACACCTATTAAATGAAAAATTTTCAAGTTCACAAGATATTCATATAAATATAATTTCAGCACTCCACATCCTTAAATAGCAAAAATAAGGATTCATAACCTTTTTATTTAATCATTCATTATTGTCACTGCAGTTTTTTTTACGTCAAGTATTCATGGCACAGATACTAAGGAGGCATTTTTATATATTTATAAACTTTATAATTATATTTATAAATTTAAGTGAACTTCATTGTTTCTTTAAGAATTTATTTATTTATAAACACAGAAAGATTATTTAATCCTTAAAATCGATATGCACTATCTAAGTTAAATATGCATTTAAATGTATTAATAGAATGAATTTCAAATTGAAGATAATGCTTACTTACGTTGAGAGGTAAGGCAAAGTAGGTGTCAAAACAAGCCAGAAGAACAAAGAGGGCAGTGATAAAGTAATAGATTGCAGCTGTTCTAACATTTGGAGTGACTGCTAGCGAGATGATACTGATGATTGCAGTAAATGTACCACTTAAATTCTAAAAATGAAGATGACAATTACAATTTGGTATTATTCTAAAAAAATAAAGATCATGCAATATTATATAAAAATATGAAAAAACCTAGAAGATGTATCCTTTATCAACAATATATAAATTCTGGCTAACACTTTTAAATTTATGTAATGTAAATGTTGTTTATTTGAGAGTAAATAGATCATAGGTAAAACATAAGGGAGTATGTAATTTTTTATCACTCAAAAATTTAACCATAATTAATGGAAAGATTTCCAAAAAATATATGCATAAATATAGTAAAATTAAGATAAACTGATGTAAATAAATTAGGGAGATGGAAAATGATTAATGAGTTTTTACATGCAAGATATGGCAAAATTGACTCACAGATCCAAGAACAACTGCTCCTGTGTATTTGAATGGTAATTTAGCTGCCATACCATACACAGAATTTTGGTAAATACCACATGCCACTGTAAAGGATAAATATACAATTAATTTGAAAATGTTCAGGATATTTAATCTATAATTCAACATAAATAATTAAAAGATATAAAAAGAAATAATAAATAAATTATAATCAAAATTTAAAAATGTAATCTAAATGATGTTCATCATTTAATTTTCTAAGTATTGGGGGAAAAGTTAAAGTTATATTATTATATAATGAAAGTAATATTGTTTGGATAATAATGAAATAAAAAATTTCAAGAAGATTACACTTGAACTAAAGAAATAATTATTCCAGAAAAATCATTCAATGAAAAATATTTTAGTAGCCCATGTACTTACCATCACAAATATCTAGCTTCAAAATTTTGGTCACAAAAATTAACATAAATTTTATTTGAATGATATTAATTAACCAAAAATTGAGACAAATTCAATGGAAAATTTAGATAAATCTGAATCTGAAGTAATATTCCTTCACTTTTCAATTGTAACATGAAGAATTTACAAATGAAATATAAATCACAAGAACATCAAACATAGTTACTAAATCATAGTATAAAATTACCTTTTTTAAAGTTCAAGATAGTTCATCAATGAGAAGGATATATTAATTAATAGTATTTCATTAAAATTAATATGAGTAAATCCATATCAAATGAGTATTATTCGCTCACAGTATAAAGGTCATAATCAATGATTAATGACCTTTTTACAGAAATTTACAGTTTCTACTTTAGAAAGATGTACACAAGAAAACCCTAATTGGCTAATGAATTGGCTGAGAATTGAATGTTTGGTGTGTTTTTAAATAAGGAAAAAATCCCTTCTATTGAAATGTCTTACTTGGGAAGGAAAAGATGTTTATAATATTAAAGAGTTAACTTACTGTTCAGCAGAACAACTGTGACCATTGTGGTCCAAAAAAATACACCTGGCCATGCTGATGAGTCTGTCATGGCTAATACTACAGTTAAAATGAACACAAGAACTTCAACAAATATACTCCAGACAATTCTCCTGGTAAGATTGCCCCTATTAATGCAGATAAGGCAAAATAGAAAGAAACAGTAAAAATGTTACAAGTACTTGAAATTAATCAACAGAATAAAACAACTTAGACATAAAAATCCTACATTTTGTAGAGAAGAAAATTTCCTTACCCAATCTGAATGAACACATTTAGCCAGTTGAAGACAAGGTTAGGAACTTGAGCAGCAAAACCAATGTATGCTAAAAAGTTGGTAGCATAATCTGATTCTTCACCTGTATAATCTTTACTCATTTTGTAGTCTACAAAATACTGCAAAAGATAAATTAAGGATTAATAATATGAGTTGAGCATTAAGTTGATCTCTGCAATTTTGCTGACAAATGGGATTTTACACCAGGAAAATATTCAAAGAATATATAGATATAAAAGATAAAATTACACAGCCATGATATCTTATTCCTATCTTATTTATAATTTTAAATAAATATATGATCATAAATAAGTCATACCCCTTTGGCTGTGATGAACATGTTCCATGGCATTAATGTTCCCATACCGTGGAGCAGAAAAATTAAGTAAACAATATAAAACCTGAAAATAAAATATTATGAATTAGTGAAGAATGAAAATTTGTTATTCTAGAAATGATCAATTAAATATTTTGTTGCAATTTAAATCTTGTGAAAGTGATGATTAAAAGAAGTTCTTAAACATTGAATGAGAGAATTAATAAAGAAATTCATCAGAGGTTTTTAAAGAATTATAAAATCCATTTTCATTGAACTGAAAGCAAGAAAAATTTGCATTAGCAAAATTTCCCATTAAGAAATTTCCCTTTGAACAGATTAAAATGATGCAATAAAAAATTAATGGTATATTTATAAGGTATTATTATTTATGAATTAAATTATTTTCGACCAAAAAATTACTACTTGTGCAACACTCATCCATTTGAAATAGGAATAGTAAGCGAAAAGAGCAAATGCAAATTTCAATAAAACTTTCCGAACATAGTATATATATATATATATATATATATATAATATATCATATAGTATAAATATACATATATATTCGGAGTACTACTACGCGGGATTAAATACTATGTTAATGGGTCTATATTCAGTCAAAAAGGTAATATTATCGTCAATGCTACTTCAAGATCGCTACTATCCTTTACATATATTCATATAATGCTGACAAAGGGCGAGATAATATCAAGACTTCAAATAGACAAAAGATAAATAATTACTGACTATTCTTGCTTCAAGAGATGTAGATGGTAAACAATACTCAGATAGGGAGCCTGATAGTTAACATCAAAAAATGAAACTGAGTGAAGACGAGCCAATAAGAAGAAAACAGGCATCTTATTTATAACATTTAATACCTGTCGCGGGCGACATTCTCTTTTGGACAAAGAAAATGGTGTGGGGTGTCCATCTCTCCTTCACCAGCTATCGCATCCACATCTTCTTTATATGTTTTATCTTCTTCTCGCTTTGAATTGGTTTGGTTTGGACCGTCTAGAGTTCTACACGGTGTCGTGTGATGACTTAGATCTTCCACACTCGCCAAAGGCGCAGTTTTTCCTACACAGTCGAACATTTCTAAGTCACGCACTGGAGCGCTATGCTCTTTTCAAACGAAGACGCGCTGAAAACCCGCCAAAATATCTCACGCGCACGCAACCCGTTTCCACTCGAAACTACCGCCACGGCCGGTATGTCACGGGCGGATCTCTGCAGATATCCACGTCCGCTCACCCTATGCGGAAGAAAGAGTTTCTTTCCGATAGAAAGGGGAGATCCCTAGTCCGCTGCACCTCAGGTAGCACCCCATGAAACAAAATCTCACTCATTTAAGATGTCTCTCTGCTCTTGAGCCTGTCCGCTACTATGGTAAACCTGCCGCTGACTCAGGGGAACCGCGTGGGTCGGCAGACGAATCGATCCAACGGAAACCGACGCTGTAGAGAGGAAAAGTAGAGACCGCCCCCTTCGCCTTTCCATAACATCCTTCCCCCTACGACACTCAACGTACACGCAGACACGCAAAAGATGAAGATTTTTGAAGCGAAAGCTCTCTATACCAGGGTAAGAGCACTGGGATTTTACCTAAGAACCCCCACGGCTCTGAGAACTCACAAGAACTGGACGACAAGAGGAATGGCGGGTAATGGGAACTGAGGAAGTTAGAAAAGGGGTGAATTGAAGTGCCCCCTGGAGATGGTTTGCAGAGCTTCATGGACCGTCGCCCGGCATAAACATTGGCGTATAAACAAGAGGGGGAGAAGGGAGTGGGAAAAGGAGGAATGAGGGAATGGGGAAATGAACGGGTGAAATGGATAAGGGGTTTGGGGAAACCCTTACTATAGGGCGGGGTTTGAACGCTAGAGTCATCGATCGAAAACTTACCCAACAAATTTCACCACCACGTAAACGGAGGGGTGGGGAGGTTGCGTGCCAAGAAATCTTTTTTTTACTAGAATAGGACTGCAGAGAAGAGGGGGAAGTAGAATGAGAATCGAGTAAGGGGAAAGAGACCACCACGTACGAGTCCACGTGACGAGTAATCAGATTGAATTCGGATTAGACGAATTTCGGTTAAAACGACTTCTGAATGAGATTAGATACTCTGTTTAATCGCAAATGACAGTTTAAATGGCAATTGAGAATTATGCTAGTGAAAATCTCTTCGTCGAAAGTCGGTTTGAATGACAGTAGATAATCAAATCAACATTTTAGACAAATTAAATAAACATCAATGCTTATCTATTACCCCGTTACTAGCGGATAATAATATTAGATAGTTCATCATAATCCATATTTAGAGTATTCTGTCTTTTTTATTAAAACGTATCACAATAAAGTATGAAACAGAATTCTCTCGCAAAAGTCTTTTAAAAGTGTAAGAGAAAAAGAGCAACATTTCCGCACACAAGTCAAATGACTCAGAGTGGGTGGACTTAGATGGTTTCCTTCATTACCAGAGTCGAGATGGAAATTGAGGCGTATCTGCCGTCATTATTATTTAATCTGTCTTTCCAGTTTTCCTATAGTGCCAAGGGGACTTATGATATTGCAGACTTTTTCCATTCACTGCTTCACAAGTCCATTTGAAACGATTCGTGACAAGCGTTTGTTTTTCACCATCACGTTTGAGTATTGCAACGTACGTGTCGCTATGAAACACGTAGACGAGTTTTTTGGCACATTCTTAACAATTTATCGACTCTCTATCATTCGAGAGCATCATTTTACAAATATTTTTATAAGAACAAAAGTAATACATATGCGACTTCTGTAACGTTGATTTTTTCCTTTCCGATCCAGACTCTATGATGCATATTTTTCGCGAAATTTATTTTAAAGGGGTTTCCTATACTCTTTTGCCTTCTTGGTTCATCAACCCATGACCTACATTACTTGTTTTAAAAATATCTCATTAACGCTGTCTCAGACCATCGTATTTTCGTACGTATGTACATGACAATGCATGTTACACAAAAATACATTTCATCGTGTACGTTACATAAAAATACATTTTATACATGTACGTTACATAACAATACATATTGAGTACTTCTCCTTAGAGTAATAAAATCACGATATATTAAAATGGCGTGATTCGTTATTCGACTATTTTATATTAATCTTCTCTATTTCACACCAAAATATTATACATTACAATGTATAATATTTTGGTGTAATATTTGATGGGAAAATTTAGGCGATTGAAGATAAGAAATTGGAAAAGTAATTGTTTTCAAAGATTTGAGTAATCGCGTAAATAATAGAACCAGTCGAGACATGATAATACTAAACGATAAAATTTCCACTAATAATTGCAAAAGTCGTCTAATTTTATGAAAGTATATAATATATTAAAAGTTTATAATAATCATAAGATCGTTTGTCAATTTTTCATAAATAAAAAGTTTTCTAATTTATTTAAATAAAAAACAAATTATCGATTTCGAAATTACCGATTTTTATAAACGTATTTATATAGCGTATGTTTTGAGTTTTTAGTAACTATAACTTTTAATAACCAACAAGTATTCTAAAATAAGTTGAAAATTGTATCTATATACTGTAAGCTCGTATAAAGTTCTAAACGTTGGTTTGTTATCGTTCCGTTCCGAGATACCCTCTATTAAATAGATAACCCTATATTTCTTCAGAGGTATTTTGGAAGGTATTTCAGCGAATAATCATGCAAGTGAATATGAAAATGAAAATAGATTACTTAGGAAAGAAGTCAAAATACACTTGTAATTGGTACACCATCGGATCATGAAAAAATATTTAAAAATTATGGCTACAGGTAGCAGTTATAAAAGAGAATTCATAAATAATAAAGTAAGATCTTTATTTCTATAGAAAACTTATTTCAGATATGTTTAAATGTTTCTATAAAACTGAAGAATTCAGTAGCTAGGAGTCAACAATTTATCGAAAGTCCTGTGAAACAACAAACGTTATTCTGTAAGTTTAAAAATAGTATGAAAAAATTATCACATGGTAGTTTATCTTGTGCAAAGTAGGTCGATATTTGTGCAACGAAATCTTAAATGGCGCATTGCAGTACGAGACATACCCATAGTAACAGATAATCCAATCAAAAATGAATTGCGTTTCTGAAGCTACAATTAGAGTATCGAAAAACTTAAATTGTATCACGCAATAATATCTTAAAAGACTAAAAAATCCGAAGGAAGTATCTTTAGATAGAAAATAGGAAAACAGAGGTGAGTGACAATTCCTTATCCGATAATTGGGATCGGAGATAATATAACAAAGATAAAAGAATTTCGCTGTAACGCTTCGCTAATTAAAAAGTGGAAAATGTTTAATTTCAATTAGCATAATGTTTAAGTAAATTATCTTAACATATCAAATAATCTCGATATATATATTAATTATTGTGAAATATTTTAATGATTTTCGTCGTATATGCAATGTGCACATAGAAATTTTTTTTGGGAATTTCATGTGAATGAAGAGATGCTATCTCGAATAAATCATTTACAATACCTTTAAGAATATTTTGTATACTCCAACGTACCCCGAGCGCTAAATTATTCAAATAATAATACTTAGAATAGAGTAGTTATAACAAAAAATTCACTAATCCCGAGATTTCTTTGCTTTCCTTTTTAATTTTTGATCATAAACTCAATCGGAACAGGATCAGGAATTATAAAATTACAATACGTGAATATTGAATTGTATTAATTAAGTTAATTTTAAATTCTCGATATCTTCTTATCGGAATATCTAAATTTTCTTCTGAATTCAATATTTGTTTCGAAGGCAACGAGAACGGTAGAGCAGCATCAGTTGATTAAGGAACTATCTTAAATGGAATTTTCTATTCAATATCTCCGAGTTAATCCCGCAAAGAAGTTTTCCATATTTCTCATCTTGTTTCGGTCGGTCAAAGGACAGGGGTGCAGCTCAGAGAAACTGCTTTGAAGACATCTTTCCATGGGACCAAAGATAAGGATCTCTTTGCAGAGTGGCATTTATATCAGCCTCTCAATAGAGACTCGTTGCATAATTACTCTGCCCTCTGGAGGATGCTTCGTGTACAACTTCCTCGGAGCGCTACAAACGTTTCAATTACAAACTCGGCGACTGTTTAATGCCGGACAATTAATGGAATGCAAATTATTCATGTCACATGGAATGGAAATACTAAACCTGAATGATTCGATTCCTTACGATTATGGATTCAATTCTGGTTCCGTCACCATATTCAACACGTTTTCTACTTGTCGAAGAAAGTAAATGCTGTTATATATACTATATCGTGTTTAAAAATTTATTCTTCAACTCTTTCAGTACGTATGGACCTAGTGCCAGAAAAGTACCAAGAGATAGAATTCTCAGTAACCAAAGTGAAAGAGGAATTTTAAATCCGACTGTTCAAACTGAACTGAAAATTTTACGAACCCAACAGTTCGTAAAATTTTCTAAAGTCATTTCTCAATCAAATATAATCAATTAACTAATTTGAATATAAAGATTCTCCTAGATCAGAAAACGAAAATCGAGATAAAGTTAATCTATTTAGTAGCGGAGAGGAAACGCTCAATTCCTTTTAAATTTACAAAATCCTTCTAAATTCATATAACCTATTCGTAAAAATAATGTTTTTAGCGCGTTAAATTGGAATAAATAAGAGATGAAACAATATACTTCATACGGTACGGAATATTTCAATTGATCTTTTCCGTTTGACTCCTGCAATTGAAGAAGTATTATGAATTTTGCAGAACCTTATCTGTTCAGTTGTATCGAAATTATCTGACGATTTTGCGATAAAATTAAGATTCAGAACTAAAATATGATAAATGAAATTTTGAAAAGACGTTGAAATAGCGAATAGCACCAAATAGAAGCATATGTTTGTACAATTATTTAAGAAATTTATTTCGACTACAATGACCTCTGAGAGTAATGTCTTCCCAAAACTTTCCCTTTTATTGTTCTATCGATTGTTCCCTTTTATTTTTCTATCGATGATTAACGAACAACGAACTCCTCGCGGATAAATATAGTCGTCTATCAATAGGTTGACCTCATGTCCACTTTGAAGAGGAGAATTCATGATAGCAATATCATTGGCTATAATAGGACAGGATTTCTTAATTCCATTGATCAGAATGAAATCATATTCAGATTCGAACTTTGATTGTGTCAAATAAAATGTAATAAGGATCGATCAGGAAGTTGATAGTTTACTCCTTGGCTTCATTCCAATGACACAAACTATGACAGAGGAATGACCGAAGATGACAAGACCTATTAACAAAATGAAGGGAACAAAGGGCTGAGAGTTCGTCCACCACTTATCGCATTATTTTTCCTTAGGAAGACCCTTCGAAGTTAGTCGCTTGCATTTTTGTAATATAGCACGATTTCCTTATTCACCGCTATAGTTTCGTCGGAAGAACAAATGAATGTCCGTATTTGGCTAAGAGTGCATGTGTTGCTCTGTAAAATAAGATCTTTATGCATTATCTCCAAAAAGTGAATTGGGTCGGATAGAAGCATTATTCAGAATAGGATTTTATAGTCACTACTTCATTTAAGTGCTTAGCATTTATAATCTGATGGAAAGTAAATATGTAAAGATTAAAAACTCTTTACCGTTCTTAAAAATGTAAACATTTGCTATATAATCTCAGAAAAAAGATTATCACTATTGAAAGGAATAGAAAGTATTAAAGTCTCGCTAAATGATTTTGAAACAACTTAGCATTCTATGTATATCAAGCAATGTTATGAAAGAAACTCACTGTACAAGTTTGCTCTCTGTCGGAAAATGTAGTCTTTAAATTTAAAGGAATATCTAGAACAATCTCTGAGACGAGGTGAATTCGTTGACTCCACCGCTATAACAGAGGAGATGCCGTAAGAGAAAAGACTAACAAAACCACAGCCCTTTAGGGGTCTGAGATATTATAGATCCAACGTCGAGTAGGCAGTTCCGCTAACTCGAAGGCTGCACGTAAGGAGAAATGAATGAATCGCTTACCAGAGCACAAAGACATGCATTCTACGGCAAGTATACAAAAAAGAACGGTAAAAATCAATTTTCGATGATATTCTTAGAAAAGTTTTTGAATATCATTCTTGAGGTGGAAAGGAAAGTCTTCGGAAAGTGGAATTGGATTGAATTTTGTTGGAAAAATGACAACCAAAATGAGGCAGATGTTGAAAATTAAGAAGCGACTATCTTTTACAGTCGGACATCTTTCTTAGATAATTGAAAAAGATTATAAAGGAGGAGATAGTTTGATAGAATTGGACTGTGTAACAAAAACAACAATATGGAGGAAAAGTATCTTGATTAGCAGATTCGCAAATATCTGTTAATTTGTCAAATCACAACAATCTTTACCAGCATAGAAAAAAAATTTTAAATCAAATCTCACGCAATATTCAATCGCACTTAGTAGTTTTGAAAATTGAGTTTAATTAATTACTAGAATTATTTCTTCCAGCAAGTCGGCCTGATCTCAGAGCTGTATTTACAAGAACAAGAACTATTCTCATTCGGGTATGAAAAGAATAATAAATTTCACATAACAGCTTTTATAACGGTTTAGAACTGTGAATTTATTTCACATAGATGTTGATTCAGAAGTTTCCCTTGTTTGAAGACAGTAATAGATAATTAAATTCAAAATAGCGACGTTACACACATATACATAGATTGAAAGAATCTTATTTATTTTTTCTTACGACTCAGTCAAGAGTTTCCTGGATATTTTAAATATTAATCAGAAAACCGATCCTGGAAACTTAAATATTTCTTAGAAAGAACTTAGAAGAAGATAGTAAAGAATGTAATTTTTTGTTTAATATTGTATAAGGATTCTCTTATCCTAATTAGAGATACGAATCACATTTAGTTTTTTCACCAAATTTCAGGGATCTTGTCTATATAAAGAGTTCTTTTGAATGCGAATAATAGATATAATTTTATCAGCAATCAAAAAGGTAAGTGATCCATATTTTGACGCCATCCGATCGAATAGTTATACCTCTCCCTCAAAGGGTTACATTACCAACATGGAGAAAATCTTTACTTAATGTCAGGGCAATCACCCTTATAAATCAAATTTCCGCGCCCTTTCTGCTCCACTAATCCTCTTTCAAAGCCCTTCAATGACAATTCCTACTCCAGGGTCACGTCCCAATAAATGAATTGTGCGCGACATGTTCTGCGCATGCGCCTAGCAACATTTTACGAGAGAGAATTTGGCTACGAGGAGAAACGTAAAACGGAAGATACTGATTCCCTGAAAGCCAAGATTAAAAACATAAATTCCATCTTAGACTTTTTTTAATGATCGACACATTACACTAACTTACACCGATATTAGATTCTTCAGATTTTTTATTACTCGGAATATGAGATAAAATATAAGTATTTAATACAGTTAACAACCTAATTCCAAAATAGGAAGTGGAATAAATTATTTCATTTGGTCGAAAATAAGATGGTTAATTACTTCCCCTTATGTTAGCCTAACACGTCCAGTTGGTGATAATGTCGTTCCATCATTTTTATAGGAATTATTTCAATCTATCATTAACTATCATTGCAATATGCGATGAAATTCTAATGTGAAAACCTCGCATCTATTTTTGATGGCGAATTATGAGTTCCAGTTATGCGATCACAACTTTCTCGAATACGCGTGATGCATAGTTGTTGGAATTCTGAATTAGGAAGTGAATGACAAACTTTCTAATTTCAAATTTCTATTAGTCCATGTATTCTAAGGACTGAAAGGGCGTAGGCCTGAAATATGTTTAAATTCAGCCCATTCAAGAATCCGTGTGGGCGTTCCTTTGGGCTGAAGACATCATTGATTGCTCGAGATACATTACCGAAAGCCCAACCCCGAGCCTCAGGTTATTTTGCGGAGGAAAACTGTCGGTCAGTACCTTGTGTTTCTACAAAAGGTGCAATTGATACACAAACGCTTTTGGAGGCTGAGTCTGCGTAACTAATCATTTGATCGGAAAATAGAGAAATTTAATTGAAGAGGTGTTTTAATGCGTAAATCGAAACAGAAGCCATAGAATGTACTATTATGAGAAAAAAACGCAAGCATGGAAAGCAAATAGAGAAATACAGTCTCTATTAAAATGAGACAATGAGGTTTGAGAAAAACTGTAAAGAAGAGATGTAGCTGGTTTGAAATCAATATCCTATCTCCTTTATCCTATGTGACCTTTAAAGAGATGATTTAGAAGAACTGTTCCATTTTGTATTACTAGATGAATTTAAAAACACAATTAGACAATTTTTACGGAAGATCTTGAGATCGAAGGACGTTTAAGTTCAGTGTTTATATTTACAAAAATCTTTATAAAATAATTTTTAGCATTTCCTTTTAATATAATAAAATTGACCATAAAAATGTGACCAAAAAAGTGAATGGCTCTTCGCGACCAGAAAACAGCCGAGGACGTGCAATCACCTGATATAGCATCGCAACGTCAAAAAACTGGGCCTCTTCTGCATATCAATATTTATGGACTTCAATGATCGAAATGGATAATTTAATTATTCCACAACATATGGATTAAAATGTTCTACAATAAATTTGGAGTTTTCAGTCATTTCGAATTATATAAGCCGAAATCGTCCTAATAATCAAAACGCTTCAATAAATTCTTTCGGAAATACTACGTCATCAAATTGATGTTAGAGAAAACGATCCTCATCTACCGCTTTCTCTCATCAAATCGACCGAAATCAATATCTGTCATTTGGTTACTTCACTCGTAAATTAGTAATGAGCATCAGTTACCTTTATGAGATGAGTTTTTAACTTTGTAGTTCTGCAATAATAATTCTATTTCAAGTAGTTACGGTAAACTTAATATAATAATAATAACCTCGTAGGTATAAATAGAAGGCACAACTGATTATCATTCTTTCAAATGAATTTCTTAAATTTTGAGCGATTAATAGTGGTCCGTAAGTTGTAGTAGGTCAAATAAGTAATAAGCATCTTCATCTCTCGTTACGCCAAAGTTAACATGCCTACAGTAAATGATAACTATAACTTAAATAAATAAGGAATAATAATATACACGAATCGAATATCATCTCTATTCACTGTGTATTACAATCACTTTTCTATGTGCCTTTATTAAGAATTTTTAAAATCTTCCCTTAATAAAGGATCAAAAGTGTGTATAATTCTTCTAATGTATTATATTAATATACATTTATTTTCTTACTCAAATAAATTAATATGAAATGATTAAGTAATTCGGTTATCTAATCCGCATCTTAAATGTAATGGAAAACATCTACTAATTAATAGAAGATGTGGATTGACTCAAAAATGAAACTTATTTCTCTAGGAATGTAAAAAATTGACGCTTTTACGATACTTTACCCTCCGGTTCAATTACAACCTGATTCCTGTCATTCCTGGGATCGGAGACCATCAACATACTTCTATAGATAAGTCAAAACTTCGATATTTCCTTGAAGAAACTGCGTAACTCTTATTTTTTACGTTAGACTTCAACAAGTAAATCCAGTTTCCAAGATTCATTATGAAGATTTCTCACTTCATAAATGTCAAATAGGGATTCTATCGATAGAAGAGCAAGTGGATTGTTTTCACTTCGAAACAGAATAGCTCCAAAAGTAGGGCTTCGTGAGAGGTTATCGAAATTAAGGGCTCCACAAGTTTTTGTTGGCCAAAAGCCTCAAATTCTGAGAAGTAATCTCTCTTTGGAGATGTGCGAATATGTACCAATTAATTACCGATAAACTATGATTAAAGTATATTCTGCTTCATTTTCATATCTCAGAAGATTATTATTTTTCTAATGAATATGGAGTCATACGTTTACCTAAGCGTGATAAGTGAGATAATGTGGCTGAAATAGAAATTTCTAAATATTAGTATATATACACTTCTTGGTGTTCATCTCAAAATTTTCAATACATTCATCTGGTATTATTCCGCCTCAGAGTCCTTGTCAAGAAACATTTTTTGTAGATAATCCAAAGATATAAATTTTGTTATAACAAATACACTTCCCCCAGCATAAAGGTTTCTGCAATATGAGATGAACTGCACCTTGGGATTTCGTGAACATAAGTTTCATGTAAACCACATTTAGATATTTTTAGACTGAAAGGGTGCATTTAATGGGCTTAGAAGAAAACCCAACTGTTCAGTAAAAATACACAAATATTTTACGCTCCTGTAAAATTTGATCTCTTTGAAGGATGAACTTGTTGCTGATTGATCAGATTCTTGTTTTCAAAATATTTTTCAATCCTATTATGCTAACAACATAAAATAAAAGAAGTTGCTTCCCGTTAATAATAATATACGTCAACAGATTTATATTTTCAAGACGATGTGTGAAAGTATAGAAAGGAAAGAATTTTTTTTTCTTTTGAGAGACAACTGTTGAAAGACCCTTCGTATTATTGCTTTTTGTCGATAGCTAACGATATAGTAAATACATAATTTACCATTATTTTCTTTAAAGAATTATTCAGATAAATATACTAAAATAAAATTTACCAACATAAATGAAAAGTAACAATTCATGAAATATCTAACCATACGTAGGATACAAGTGAATATATTAAAACGTTTCTTTTGAAAATGTATTGCTCAATTAAAATAGAAAAAAAATTCTTAGAAATATTCGTTTCGCGAAATATTCAATTCTCTTTCCACATTACTTAAGGATGCTCAGAATAAGCATGATGTGATAACACATATCCAGACAAGTAAATATTCGTTATATAAATAGAAGGTCTTCGCATATTTTCAAAGAGATAAGATAAAGGATAAGTACTTGATAATGAAATCATTCCGTACGTAAAACTTTCGTCTACATTATGTGATTTAATTTTTATTGGTTCAGGGTGGTTGACTTAAGCTACCATTTTAGTTTGAAATATGGGAATATGTATTAAATATACTAAATAACAATATATACTAATAAACTTTCTCTTAATAACTTCTTAATAAGAGAAGATTTTTGTTAAATCAATTTACTTTACAATTACGAAAAATGAGATGAGGAATAAATGTTTTTTTCTCTATTCGAAATTTCCTGCAAAGTTTGGGAGGTCATTAGTTAAATTTGATTTCTTTTGATACGTGAACTTTCTTGAAGAATAAGGAGTAAATCATTTGGTTACATAATTTATTATCTCGGGCTTTGCCCTTAAGGTCAACTCTAATAACTCTAATTGGGTTGCCACAGAGCTTTTGTGATATATTCTCAGCATCGGAAGATATTGGTACAAGTAAATATATAAGGTTAAATATATTGCAATATATTTTATCAATATTTATTCGCTTAATAAAGTATCTAATATTAGCAGTAGATATGGAACATTGAGGCGGGGCCACGATGAAGGGAAATGGGCAATTGATTGGTGTTTTTACAAAACACGGAAAAAGCTCAATGTTCATTAATTTAGATAGATAAACCAACGTTTCCGTGGATTTCCTATTTAAAAAATGACATGTTCACAGCGAAACATTATCAGCCATTAGATAAGGTAAGAATGGATACTAAAAATGCTTTCTGCTTTGTGTATTCCCCATAAATAGTTTCTGTCGAAAATTTTCAGAATTTAAATTTAAAAACGAAAAAGAAAATCCTTCGAACGCATTTCAATTTCAAATGTGCCATTAATCATATAACGCCTTCATCTCTACTAATGGTGGTTTGAATCAGCAGAAACCGGTCCTGAGAGCCTCGTAGTATCGTCAAATAAATGCAAATTATTCGAATTCATTTTTTTAAACTAAAAGTAGTGAATGTAAATAACCAATTTCAGCCAAATTGGTGATAATTACATATAATTTTATACCTAGTCATAGGGAATTGTCTCCTTCATGATGTGTTTAATTATTAACTTCTAAATAAAAACTGCGTCGAAACAATTTTGACGCATAATCCAGTCAAGATAATTGGTTAAATAATCATCGAGTGTGCATATTTTTGAATAATATTGATTAATATATGCATTGAATAGGTTTGAAGGCCATAAAGTCTTTATGAATATCATGATAGGCTTCATGAGGGCCATCATAAAGGAATTCTCGAAGAGATATTACTTATCTGTAGCTTTAATCCATTCTTACTCCGATATTTATTATGATATTGAAGCTGATTCTAAGTTGAAATAGACAAATGACAATGATAAGTTTTCTCGGAGGTAAATATAATCTGAGAACATTAGGACGCCATAGAAATAAACGCTTATGTTTGCTAGTGACGCCCTCTTTGCCAAGTCACAATCCGTTTCTCTTTAGTGCTCCAATCTGCTGCTCCAAATCAATCTCCCGGGAGAAGAGGTCATCAGGATTTCTAAGAAAGAACGTATCTTCATTTGGAAAGGGGTTGTAATCAATAGAATAATTCCGATCAATTGTCTTGAGATCTTGCCTTTTCCAAAAGATTCCCCACCGATTTTAATTAAACTCCAAATGTTACCAATATTTACAATTTATCACAATTTTTTTCTGCCATAATCAGAGACATTTACAATAAGGATAACATCTCTATTCATATATAAGACTGTTTGAAGTTACCTAATTCATATTTATAAGTTAAAAATACCACCGCTAGTACCGATTAAGATAGACTTTTTATATCCATTTTAATCATTTACTAAATAGACGTTCAAAAAACAGAAAATATAACGAAGGAAGGAACTATGGTTTGGGACCAATAAATTACAATGAAGGGATAGAAGAACTTATCTCGACTTAAGGTCGGAGGATAGAAGGCGATTAAAAATCGGAGGAATAAGTTCCGAACTTTTATTACTTAACCATCGACCACATAGCGGTCTCACGTATATTTGTAGAATACTAATAATTCCTAAACTTTAGAGTTAAGTTGGCATTTCAGCTGAAGTCTACATCTGATAAGTCATAAAATTATTATGGAAGTTGCAATGATGCTTAAAAATATCACCTAAACCTAATTGTTCTGAAAATATTAAATCGTTTTTTCCGCATTAAATTTCCATCAGACATAAATTGTCTTCTAAATATTTATAAAAAGAAAATTCAACTAAAGAAAAGAGGATAACTCTCCTAAGATAATAAGGTTATATTCTCATAATAAAATCATCTCATATATAATTCTCATAATCTTAAATTTCCTATTTCGTAAGTCCTTGGCATTTATAGTAAGTTAATTTATTGTGAACTTAACTCATATAAATAAAAAGATGTCTTTTTCCATATTATAAAATTGTTTAGCCCTCATTTAACTTGGTAATATTTTAAACATTTTTATAAATACTTTCAGATTATACAATATCATATTTCCATACTTCAAGAGTGATTTTAAATTATAATATTTTTGTTAAATGAAATAAATGAAAATATGTTTTTTTCCGAAAAATTAGAGCAAACACGAATTTACCTCTTCCTAATTTATACAACTGAAAATGAATGCTGTATGACTCTCATAGCAACCATTAGGGGTTTTAGAAAAAATATTGAAGATATCGTGGAAGAAAAAATACAGAGATGATTGAATTTGCTCTGAAGGAATCGATGATTGGATAGCAGGGAAACGAATGTATTTTTCCGACGAAAAAAGGGTTTCATCACTAAAAATCAATTACCATGGGAGAACGATGATATGGTTTAGATGTAGGAGTAGACATTTTCGACATGGTATAGGGACTTCGAATAAGATTTCCAATCTGAGACTTTCCAATACATTCTACCTGTTACTGACAAGCAAATCATTTTGAGGACAAATAAAGTAATTCTTTTTGGCCTTAAATAAAGAAAACGCCATTATAAAAATTTTATAAATACTTTTTTAAAATAGATGTAAGGAGATCCATAACAGCGACTTAAATTGAAAAATAGTACAGAATTTAAATTATTCGATAGAAAAATTACTGGTAACCTAAAATATTTCGACTTGCAAATGAAATGGCAAATTCCAATGGTTAGCTACATAATTTTGTCAATCGAGTTTAAATGAGTGTATGATATCAAGAAATAGCATTCAAAAGAATACACAAACTATTTAGAGAAATAAGAATAAAATAAGTATAAAATATGTAACTTAAATGAGACGGTTTTCTACAATGAAGTAAATTTCTTACCTTATAAATAATTGAATATACCGTTGTAGATCTTCACACATTTGCCTGAATTTGCCTCCGTTACTTTAAACTTCTTTTTTTTTTCTCGAAATATGGAGCAACTTTCTTTTTTTGTATTTTACTTTAAAAAGAAACGAAGAGTGAAACAGACTGTCGAAGGATACATCGTGTGTCTATAATGTTTTTTTTGAGAGTAATTAAAAACGAGGGAAGAAAGAATGTGAGGCTAACGATGACTTGTAAATGCTCAGAGAATAGAAAATTTCATTACTATTCGTTCTAAAAATGAAATGGAAAAAGTTTTCAGCTCAACTTTTATAGAAAGGAAGAAGAAAGCACACGCCATGGGCATGTATCCTAGCTCTCACACACATTTCCACCCGAAGATGTGTGAGAATGCATATCACAAGAATCTTGGTTTTAAAGATAGGAGCTTTTGAAAGTTATGGAAATACTTTAAAGGGTTTCATTCGTCTTAAAGAAGCACTCAAATACACATACAATGTTGCATTTAGTGAATAAATGTAGCAAATCAGGATAGTTGAGGGAATTTTCGAGCATACCCTATGTTCCTTTCAATTAAGTTTCTCATTCATATTTGCTGATAGAATGATTGAGAATGTCGATTAAAAATCATTGAAAGATATATGTATATTCGAAAAATCTTTCTATTTTTCTAAAAATCTTTTAAAAAATTCTTTTATTCCGTTTCATTGTTTATAAAGCAGGAATCGGAAAATTAAGGAACAGTATAATGAGTGCAGTAATGCACCCTCTGGCTAGTAGGCTTCCATTTACAGAACTTCATTGGGATTATTCTTCGAACCAATTCACAGAAAAAAATGCGTTATCAATTTATCAATATAATATTTTAATTTCACCATTAAATAAACCATTAATAAACGATATTTAAATATTTTAAGGTTTCTAGCCTCTACTATACGTATTAATACATATTTTAAATAAATATTACATAAGAAGAAGACAACGGGTTGTTATAAATATTGATAAATATTATATAAAAATTATCGGTGAGAGATCGCATACATTTTGTACCTAAAATATAAATAATAAATTTAAGGCAACTGACGAAAGTAGACAGAAGAAATGCTTCTTGTTTGTCAAGTGCATTAAATATAATATCAAAGGATAGAAAAGGACGAAATAATCAAGAAAACAATAAGACTCCTTATCATTTAATTTATAATCTACTGATTTTTCCATGTGATATAAAAGGAAAATATTTTTCCACTCTTATCTCAAAATATATTGACTACAATAAAATTACTTGAAATCTAATTTTTGACATTCATGGAAATACTTGAAAGCTAACTAGAACGCTTACTTGCAAACTGTATCTTATAATGAACGTGAGAGAATGTTCGATATATCTCGAAGCTTCAAAGAAAGAAGACTTAGGACGTAACTTTTATTTACAGGTGGGCAAAGATGAATTATCATGATTTCTACATAGAATATCATTCACGTTTCGCCACAATTGTATCAGATTGCCAAAACTGTCACTAAACTTCATGTAATTCTCGCTAAGGTCAGCACAAGGAAGAGGAAAAGAGAGAATACAGTGAAAGAATTGTACGTGGATCTTATATAAGTGAGGTTTAAAAAAAGCTGTGCTAAAATCACTTCCTAATAGATATGTCCATTTTTCGATTTCTTGTCGACAACTGTTTGTGAAATAAATGAAAGATACGAACAGATTTCACTGATCCTCGTAGACGCGAAAGTAAGAAAATAGTTTATATATAACTTCTCATGAATTGTAATTCTGTGTTAAATACCCTAAAGCATAATTGTTTATTCCGTGAAGTAATATTGTACCCGAGAATCCAACGGAATGCATAATTGGCAGACGAAATTTTGATAAAAATTCGGTCACTATCATACCAAAAATAGACTAGAAACACATTTGATTTCTGTTTCTAATAGAATGATTAAAGGAATTTCTATAAACTGAATTTTATCCGTAATTAGAGATTATTAATATATATATCATTATTTCGTATTTTTCACAAATAATACTTTGCGGTGAAATCTTTCTTCTTCACTCTTGGAAGCTCAAAAAATGGAAACTCACCTGTCTTTTGGAGGATTCATCTCCAAGTCAGCAGTCTCCATCGTCACCTCTTTGAAATTAAGTTCATCGTTTGGTAGGTTATTCTCTTCCCAACTGGGGGTGAGGCGTACCGGCTCTGCGGCCGCTGATGACCTCTTGGACGCCGGCATCGTTGCCATCGGCAGCACTGTTGGGGATGCGCCTTCATCGGGAAGAAAGAACGAGACCACCTTAATAACTCGCACAAAACACAAATACCACTAAAAAGCAAAACGCTCCACGTAAACGGATGAAGTTATCCGCGCGCACTGTAACACGAACCACTTTCCAGAGTGTACGTTCCACTCTTCATCGTAGGAGATCACTTCGTAAACAAATGAGGATGAGGCGTGCTCGCACCAAGATCATGTGATCTCCGGAGGGGTTGCCGCAAGGAAGAAATTCCACCGAGAATCAGATCGCAGTGCCACCGGAAACCACGTGCAAATAAATGCAGAGCGGGTTTGTCATAACCGTGGTGTATGCCCTCCGAAAGCTACAGAGCGTGTGAGGGGGGACTCCCTAGAGGCGAGAAAGAATTCTTCGGAAGGGGCGAAAGGTTAAGAGGGTGGAGGGAAATTTAATGAAAATAAAAATGATTGGAAGAATAATGGGATATCTTTTGAGGAGTGGACGATGCGGGCGAGCTGCAAAGAGACGAGAGCGCACGGAAGCTGGTGCGAGACTGAGGAGGCAAAAACGTCTGCATCATCCGAATAAAGGCGGCCTTTTTTTACTATCTTTTCCTCGACGGCTAGGGAAACTCTCTCGCTTCCCTCCGAGGAGTTGTGGAGAAAAGGCTTTGGCAGCAGAAGCGCTGGAATGTCATGAGTAAATGAAACATTTCTGCTTGATTTCCGTGGGTGTGCTCTATTTGGTGACGATGAAGGCGTAATGTGGGCACAGAATGGACACCCATTCACGTGCGGTGAAAGAGCCTACAGATCGGAATGTTAGCTCGTCAATTTTGACAAGAGATGATAGGGACGAGTGGAAAGGGTAGATATAGAAGGGGAAATATGAGGGGACGCTTTCTTTTATCAATTTGCTCTATTAATAGATGTGTCCTACACGTAAGGGTATTCTCACTCCGAAGCGAAGAGCATGTGTTAGAGGAGTAAACGGAAGGGGGGAGAGAAGGATAGAAAAAATCTCACTTCCTGTGGCAATAAACACAGACTTTTCGGCAGCGAATTAAGCACGTCTGACCATTCCTTTTTCAGAGAATTTTATCGCCACGAGAACTATAACAGATAGAAGGCTGATTGAAGAGAATAAGAAAGGATATTCATTCATTCTCATTAGGTAATGTTGTACCTCTGCTGGGAACTATTAGAAAAAGGGATTGATGCGGGGTCCGTTCTAGAGTAGGCTTATACGATGACAGAGTGATATACATACTGAAAGCATCCCGCAGGCTTATGAGCAGATACTAACCTTAGTGTTATGACAACACTTTGCCTGCGAGATTTCAATGACGCAAACGACATAAATCTAGCAGATGATCATCGACTTGTGAAATCTTCAGAAAGCACAACTTAAGACTTGACGAATGGTTTTTAACACCGAAATAAAATCAGTTCCTTGAGATTTAAAATTTTCTTTGTTACTATTTCAAAATTAGAGGGAAGTAACAATAAATATTAATTATGATAAAATATTACTACTAAATCTATGAAATGGATGAACGCTGCAAGATCTGCTTTTTTCTTTGAACTATTTTTTCTTTTGTAACCACTTCCTTTCTGAAAAATGAGGGACACCGAATAGAAATATTTACCTAAACTTATGATAATCATATCAATGCACAAATATCCCATTGAGAATTTGTAAAATGTAAGTATTTATTCCAGTATTTTTCCAATTAATATATAATTTGTATAAAGTTTGGATGAAATTTTAAAAAATTGTCTTGCTTGGTCTCATTTATTTTATTTCATAAAAACTATAAATACTTTTCAATGTTCTATTTAATCATGAGACGTACAACCAATGCAGATAAATTGCACTAAATAAACAGAAAACACTTGATAACTTCCACAGAAATAAAATAAACTACGAACACATTTCGGAGGAAGTTACCAAATGCTCTTCGTTTATTTAGAATCTCTTCCCTTCCCAAAGATGGGCAAGCACATATCGGATTTATAAATCTTACCCAGGAGTATTCATTTTTAAACTCATATAGCTTAAAATCAATGAGGTTTTGCCATATTACTTTTTGTGATCAAATGTATTTGGAACAAAAGATTGTCCAAATAGTTATAGAAGTTTTTAGAAGTATTAAGGATCAAGAATCTCATATTAAATTCGTAAATTATTTCTTCTAGAAAAAGAAAGGAAAATATATACATCATCGATCATCAAAAATAATTTGAAGATGTATTTTTGACAGGTCCTTAGGAATTAGCAATTAATACTGGTTGGTAACCCGAGAAACCTTCCTTCAGCAGATTCACCGGGAGACTACTAGATCTTTCCTAGCAATTAATACGTTAGAAACTTATGCTTTCGTAAACATCTGTTTATTGACAGATTGAAGTATTTTGGATTACGGAGAGAAAAACTAGTTATCACAATGAAAATCATAATTCATAAGAACAATGAGGCAATCATTCGTATTTACGTAATAAAATATCAACTAGCTAATTTACTGTCCCCTTTCCTTTGCGAAATCCGCAACTTAAGCAATTTAATCAAGATATTGTAAAGAAAGTTTCAAATGAAGCGATAGCATTGTTTTAGATAAAGAAACAAAGCAAGATACAGCTGCTATTGTTTCGACGAGGTATCATAACACTTCTGATGGCACGTAATTCGTTCTTTCTGACGTCAAATTCATTTTAGCATGTACATAAGGAACTTAAGAACAGATTTCTGCCCAAAGAAGTTGGGAAATCGTACTTACAAAAATAAAAATTATAAGTGTAAGAAAATTAAAATTAGATTCAAAAGTTCCTAAATTACCTTAATTAAAATTTATGTTCCTTCTCCTGTTTATTTTGGAACATCATATTGATTCATCAAAAAACTGATTTAATTTAGGAAAGAATTTACAAGTAACAATTGAAATACGTTAATATGAAATCGAATAAATTTAGTAGAACATTGATGACACTAATATCTTAGTTTCCAAAGGAAGTCTTTCATTTACGTATAGTTTCGGTTCACACTATTTCCATTCCCGCTAGCGAAGGCATAAAATATGCTTATTCGGATTGGCTTTTAAAACTAACTGATTATATGCTTTTGTTTTTAAATGAATAATCGTTAAGTTGGTTGAAAGATAAACTGCTGTAACGGAAAAAATTTCTTCCATCGAAGACGATGAGGAGGACTACTTTTGTTAAATAAATACACTAAAAATTAGAGCAATTGATGCAAAAGATGAAAATTACTTAAAATTTTATTTCAATATTTCTAATAAATTGCCATTTTCAAATGCATTTTAAATTTATATTTACATTAATGGAAAGATTCGTGAAAGTTTGATCCAAGAGAAAGATTATGAGTAAATAAACTTAGCTAATGAGGAATGTCAAAATAATTCTACCAATTAAGAAGGCATATTAATAGCTAAGAAGATCGTATGAGAAAAGCATTAAATCAATTTGATTTCCTTCTTTTCTTATAACGAGTTAATATCACCATTTGAGGTGTAAAAGAATGGAATTCAAAAGTGATGAAGATGGATAGAAGGTCTCTTCAGAAATTCTCCCATGAGTTGAATAAGGAAAACGACAGACGAGACAGAAATGTTGAAAAGTATTGCTTAATTCACACTCATGTTTGTCAACATAGCGGTTATCATAGGAATTGAGAAACGATATTTACTGTTCAATTGAATGATTATAATGATCACGTACACGTTGATAACAATTATTTTGATGATAAAACAAATGATGATTTGAAACGAATCAAATGCAATCTTTGAAGTTAAAACTATTTGCAGGGCTAAGAAGAATTGTAAAAGTAGAAATGGAAACGATCGTTGCTATAACGATTTATAAAATAGAATCAATATTCAAATAGACCAGACTAAAGATATCAGTAAATCTATTCGATCAGAAACTCTCTTCGGAAAGAGGACATAAGAGTGAAGAGAGCTCCGTTAATAAACCCTCTGTAACGCATAAAGAAGGCTTTGATTTCGTATCCATTAACCTTCTAGAAGTTTGAAGTTATTGAAAGGAACTGGATTTAACATATATGATGTTTCTGGAAACTATTTTTCAGCTTGGAAAATAATCTATTCCCGAAATTTGAAGTTCAGCATAAGAACGATTTACTCAATAATTCGTGGCACTTGGAACGACTTAAAACCCTCTTAAGACGTAAAACCCCTTAAAGGGTCCATACAGATCAATTTGAGAACCCTAGCATTAAGTAACCCGAGGGTTCTTTCGTGATAGGGAGTTAAAGACTTCCTTTAAAACGCGATATCCTTCGACCCTAAATTACTTCGAGGGGGAAACACCGAGAGGTCCAATGCAGATCATCGGCTGCGAATACAACGGGAATACGGCAACAGACGCCCGTTTTTTTCTTAGGCGATCGATGACAAGTGCCTTTTTTCTCAATGAGAGCCGATGCACCGCAAAAGGAGGGCGATTCTGCATCGGCCATTTTTTATGGGATTTCCTTCATTACACGGCGATTGTGCTCCCACAGAATGTGGACCATTTATCTCAGATGAACTGGTTTTCAAAAGGGAGGCATAATTATTAAGGGGACTTTTATATATCTCGGATGAATCGAGGACCAAACCGGTCGTGGCTAAACGGAGGTTAAATCAGTCTATTCCACTGAGTTGGGAGCCCGAAATGAGTTTTTCTTAACCTCAAATTTTAAAAGTAGAATCATCATAGTTTCATAGACAGCAATCATTCAATCAACTCAAACCAATTATGTGAGATCAAACTTGCTTACTTAATACAATGGGTGCTTAATTACTTGTAACCTTAATGAAAAGCAATTGATAAATTCCATCACAAAAAATAGCTTTAAATGTGAAGTGCAAACAAGTGAGACCTCGAAAATCTCCATGAAATACTTAGAAGTGAATGTACTAAAATCCTAAAAAAATAAAATAGGAATTACGAATTATTGTTTTCAAAATACAGCCTCATATTTTATTGCAATCTAGCGATTTCGGAGTTTTGAATTTAACTGTTCGAAACGATGAAAATCTATTCACATTTTAACGAATAAATCTATTTCCAAAGAATATCAAAATATGTCTTCCTTAAATATTCCGTGCATATTATTTCTATTTATAATAACGATTTTAAGCCTCATATTTTCCGTTACATTATATAATATATATAATAGAGAGCAACATCCCAAACTCTATAAGATAAAACGATATTTGATTTATGTTTATTTTGGCAAAATACAATGTCTTACCTCCTCTTCCTAAAAGATAATTCCTCAAAAGAGAAGACCCTCGTATCCTTTTCACTTAACGAAAGAAAAAGTCCTGATTAACCAAAATAATTGGGTCTATTAAAACTTTTAAGTGGGGCCACAGTCTTTATGAGCGAAGACCGACAGTCTGTCATTCCAGATTATCTGATTAGAGTGGCGTGACCGGTGGTTTGCGTGTTCAAACAAAGCCCTAAAAATGAAAGCTCCGCCGACAAATTTGCGAAGGTGTTCACAAATGAAGCGCAAGGAAATGCGTTCATAACAGGTATTGGATACCTGTTATGAACTTATCAGCTGCGAATTTCGGCAAACAATGAAAAAATGAATGTGGGAATCTAGAGCAACTCACAACGTAAGGAAAATGAATTATTTGTATTACTTTTAGAAATGAGAATTAATCTACAACTTTATTTTAAGTATTAGTAGTCGTTAGAGATTAGAGGAAAGGATTATTGCAACTATATTAATTGGGAATTATCTATGAGTAAATATTAACTGAAACTTTGCGTTATTTACAAATTTAATGAGTCATGAATTATTTTTTCCGATAGATTACTTTTCCTCGTAAAATATATTAAATTTTCCAATGAATAGAGAGTAACAGCTTCTAAACTATATTTTTTCATTTCCATGATGCATCAATTTTACTTATTAAGTCTTAGTCATATTTTTTAAATTAGCAATCCAGTATTATGAATTACTGTTATTTTAAATTAAAATGTTGAATTGAATTATTTTACGTACACTTTAATTTTGATGACTCCAACTAAGGGCCTTATGCTGTATATACGATTAAGAATATTAAATTTATATTATATTATTTTTTCTTGAGATAAAATAACCTAGCAGTTATAGCATTACAATATAGATGAAATCTTTATAAAAATTACTTTAAGATATTAAATAGCACATTTTAACGTATGATTTATTCAAAGTCACTCAAATATTTTATAATTATACAACATTTTTCATCAATTTTATCCTATGATTTTAACAAATACTTACCTAAACGTTTCTCCTGAAACCTTTTTCTAAATCGTTATTACACTACAGCTGCAATTCTATAACTAAAACACTAAACTACCTTCACAGCGCACTCGAATCTCTGACATGGCACGAGCTGTAACTTGCACATAATGATTTCTGTTCTTGATGACACAGTGTACTATTTTGCATTCCAAATGTGTTCGCAAGAAGAATCACAACATTGTAACACGATCGAGTTTATGATTACTTCAATAGCAGTTGGGAGTTGAGCAACAAAATTACATCGCATCACATACTAAGTAAGAACGTATCTCACATACTATGGGAATAGGAAGAGGAACTGATTATTATTTCTAAAACATTCATAGTAATTCTTCAATGACTAGTAGTACATGCTAATAAAACAACTAATTACCGTTAGGTGATCACGTCTAGTCATAGAACTTTCTTAAGAAGGAAATAAAAAGGTACAAAAAGTACTTATATAATTTTACATGCATCGTTTTTAAGGACCAACAAGTGGGAAAGATAAAAATAGATCAAACTTCGCGTGCTGTTCTATGTTATATAAAATATTTAAGTGATAAGATTTCGAAATTCAAACTCAGAAATTTTTATTCATCACTGATATAGACATATTCATTCCATTTTATTTCTTTTGAAATATTTATGCCCTATAAATAACTATTTCTTCGTGAAATAGGACATCAAATCATATTATCTTTCTCTCTGGTTCAATGAACACGTCAATTTGTGACACTTCCGGTTCACTCCCTCTTCCATCATAGAACCGGTTCAAATCGGAAGATTTCCTTTCTCTATATCTTAGTTCAATATCTATTATGTTATATATAATATCCATATATCTAATATATCGTTAGATTACTGCCCATAATGGCCACTATTTCTTTTCTGATGTATAAATTGAAATTTTCAAGTAAAAGCTTTCATTATTTTAGTATCATTTCGTAATTACACAGTTAACATTCTATCCGTGGAAGGAAAAAGAGAAATAAATAATACAATTTTCTCTTCTGTTTTATGAAGTTAAAGATTTTTGGCTCTGTTTCGATTTTCTCACGAAAAATAGTTAACAGTTATTTTCGGTTCAGTTGCAGTTCAATGCCCTTTGAGCAGAACTGGCTTTGCTATTCTCTTCAAGTGAACGATACAAAAATTCATCTTATATATACGAATTAGTACATACGATACAATTATTACATAAATTCCATAATTTTTAAGAGTACTGGTTGACATTCATATCAAATAAAAAACTCGTTCTATCAGAAATGTATGAAACGATATTTCTAATCGGTTTCATTTAAACGTTTAATAATATTTAAATAGAGCTAATACTGATAGCAGAACCAGCCGGTGCTTTTCAAGTCATTCATCTCTACTGGAGCATTTACACTGCAATGTGCAGTTTGTAAGCGAAATATGAAAACATAGTTCATTATCCATCTTCAGTTAACTCGTATTTACATATTCAGGAAGACTTGTCGCAATTGGTCTGAGAAGGGGAAAACCCATGATCGGTTGAAAGGATGGACTATACTGTGACTTTATATATCTGATGAGATAAAATGCTCGTGTTGCTATATATTTCAAAACCCGGATAAGTGTTATGAAAACAAATCCATTGAAAGTAGATATCTTCATCAAGATGACTTTCATGAAGGAAGTAAAGGAATTCCTTTGCAATGACAGTTAACTCCGATTAAAAGAATTATTAATTTTGCATTTTCAATGCTTAGTATTCTTATAAAATTTTATCGTGGTACAAGTTTTTAAGATTAGCCATTTTTTACTATAGTCTGATTGTATGTTCACCATTATAAGCAAATGAAAGACCTGTTCATTAGATATCATTCGTCTCCCCAAGAGAAATAAATACGAAAAACTGATACGGAAGTAAGAAGATATTAATTTTTCACACAAAGTGGCTCTCAATTAAAGAAATGGAGAGTTGGCCTACATAATGTTCACGAATTAATTTACAATGCATTCTAAGAAATATAAATGAAATCCTCGCATGGAATCTGTAGTTTTTTGAACTTAATTAGGTGACTATCAGAGTAATAGGTTAAAATGAAATGGTTTGTCATTTCAGACATATATTCCTGGTATAAGATTTGTAAGTTTGATTTTCTTTTAATATTTATTGTAATTGAAGAATAATTGCTTAACTGCGTGATTTTACGCATTAAATCCAATTAAATCCTCTTTCTATATTGGTTATATAAATTGACAATAATTGGATCACTGGAATAATGATTGAAACAGTTATTACGGAAAAGGATTTTACTATGGTTTAATGGCCATAAGGTGAAAAACCATTATCAACGTTTGTGTGTAATCAGTTTAAAAAATAATTACATTTTGTATGATCTGTTCCATATTTGTCCGTTTGCAAGTAGAATCTATTTAATTGTCCGATAGACAAGTTATACTATAAATATTTACTAATGCAATCTTGAGTTCAATAATGCAGTTACTAAACAATGTTTAGATAATACGCTTCTTGATCATAACCTTGAGATGTTCAAACGTTGATAATAGTGAAAATATGAGTAGAAATTACGCTCTCTGATGGATTACAGAAACATTTCAGTGTTTTCTGAAAAACAATCGGATGACTTAAAATGATTAGAATTTCTAACAATAAATACAGATTAGAGAGACAAAAAAAGATTGCTTGATATCCAGAAGACAATAGGAGATTTGTAGTCAATCGTAAACCTATCTGACAACATAAATCTTAGATTATAAACTAAAGAGGAAAACTGCGAAAGAGCTTTCAAGAGGAAATCATTCAAGGAACAAAAGGTACTTGGGATCCTTCAGTAGGATTACTTCTTAAATTCCTCTTTGTACCAGTTTATATCTGTCTCCGAATACCGGAATAGTGCTCTATGCTGTAATATAGATTCATTTTAAAATCTTTTTATCATTCGTTCTACGTTTTCATCATTCTGTCCAAAAAAAAAGATTCTGTCTTTACAATCTTTTGTGTTTATAGGTGCATCCTAATAAATTTTAGGCATCATGTAAGTTTTATTTTCCTTTAAATTGGCAGAAGATTCAAAGTGAGAATATGGGAAATGGAGATTGCCCAATCAAGCATATCCATGAGCGATTAAATATTAGATCATAATAACATAAGATCCAATAGATAAAAGCAGATGGAAGTAATGAAATACCATTCAAGTTCAAGAGTTATTAGATTTTCAATTTAAATTTTTTGAGTAAATAATATGTTTCAGCAATGAAAATATATCATAGAGTATTTTCATACTATATAAATTTGCATTGTGCATAAAATAATAAGTAAGTGAGTGTAGAAATAGAATTCAAATTTGCGTGAAATACGAACCTTTGATAGTGAAATATTGAATGAAACTATACTTTATTAATCATTAGATAGTTATCAACCACTCTGATAACTTTGAAAACAAAATATATAGCGTAATATCATTCTTTTTTATCAAATAATCTTCAATAAGAGATATTTCAGTATATGGTAAAAACGAAATCATTATTGTTTGTAAAATTGTATCTCTTCCTCATCTAATATCATTTAGATGTGAGGACTAATATATGTGAGACTGAATTGATGAATGAACAAAAAAGATTGAACACAATGGGATTATCAAGATACAAAGAAAATATTAATTTGTGGATGAATTATACTTTTCTTGCTTTCGCTAAATGCAGATAAAATAAGAGAAATTTCAGATCCTGGTCAATAACCTTTACTCTGGTGCGATCAGAAGCAAAGGATTTATACACCATTAATTGCAACACAACTGATAATGCCGCGGTATCTCATTCATCAAGTAACGAAGTGATCTTCAAAAATAAACGTTTATCACTTTGAATTATTAGAATATTGCATCTTATTGTATCTTCTCTTTATGTTACTTAATTATTATAAATACATTTTTACAGCTATATGTTAAGCTTTAAAGTTAATTATATTGTTGTTTGCGTCTAAAAAAGATTATTTGCCTAAAATTCTAAGATATCTAGAAAAAATAACGATAATTTAAAACAGAAGCGAAGAGAATTTATCGCTAAATAAACAATCTCTTTGGAAGTGTCAAAGGGAAAGAATCAAAGTTTCGGATTCTGAATAATAAAGAACGAATTACATTTCCAAAGATAAGGAATACATAAGAGAATAGATAGCGATTTAAATTAGCACTCTTTTAATATTAATTAATATACATTAAGGATATTTAAAAGATTTTCCAAGATTACTCTGACAACAAAGATATATTTAATATATTTATTTGATAAATTCTTATAAATTTTGAAAACTTATTAAATTATTAGACTAAATATGTTCCGAAATGCAAAAAATCTCTTCTATTCAATAAAAATCGTAGGTTACTGCATTCAGTTTTCGAATTTATACCACAAACTTCAATATTTTTGCTTCTCTTTTTTTTTCCCTTTTATCTTAAATTTTCCATGAAATTTATCGGTAAATTCAGTAATAAAATTATATAATATCCATTCCGCGTTCTTTTTTCAATAAACAACTGTATGCCTAAAAAATTCAAACCCTAATGCTTGCGTAATTGTTCGTGAAATATCCACACCAATTCTGAAGCACTTCCGTCTTTTTCTAAGTCCTCAATACGAATTGAAACTCTGGTGCCAAATAAATAAATCGATGACCACTACACGAGTATAGGAACTTGTTCAATGCGTATTTAGTGGGGGTATTCAGCAAGTGGCAAAGCGGAAGGGCGCAGCTGTGGATAGGAAACGGAAGCAGGTGACGGCTGTGGAATATAATCATGGATGTCTTTCAGGTGCACAGTTTCATCGAACGATTCGCAGCGGTTCGACTCTTCGCGTTTACATGATTCGCTGGCGAAGTTGAATTATTACATTGCAATTCGTGTGTTGAAGGTTTCCTTACTAGAATGATACAGCGAGGCAGCTACTATAGGAAATTATCGTCTCATTTAGCATTATAATTTTGTTTCATTATATTTTGAAGTGTTCCTTGAAGAGTTTATTTATAAACAACAACTACTTGTACGGAAACAGATTGAGGCCACCTACTGAAGTAACTATACGCTCAAATAAAAGCTAATTCTTATTACTATCAAAACTTATGTAAGTAAGGACATTGCCCTGAATTCTTTTTAAAGTCATATTATATCGTATGTGAAGGCTTTTGAGAGGTTCAGTATTATTACGTCCTCTTTAAAATTGAACTTTTTGAAACATAAAATTAACAGTTAGAAGTCCGTAAGTCGAAATGAAACATTGTTTCAGACTAGTTCAGAAATGAAGTACTTCGTTTTCTTCCACACAATTTTATTTTTACGACCGGTTTCGCTTTGTTACCTGATGATGCTTGTAACACAGTCGAAACCGGTCGAAAAAATAAAATTGTGTGGAAGAAAACGAAGTACTTCATTTCTGAACTATTCTGAGATGTCCTTCCACCAAGTTACTCCTGAACACATAGCTTTTATAAGAAACATTGTTTCTTGCGCTTTAATACTATAAGTTTTTAAGAAATCATCACTCACGTGAGATTTAACAAGTTTAAATTTCACTGTGACAGTCATTCGGTTATTCTTTTCTTGAGATAAATTCCCTTCATAAATATTGTTCCAAGTATTTATACACGAGCTTGTGACAGCGTATTAAGATACTTTTAAACGTTAATTACATGTGACAATCATTATCACCACTTTTCAGTCTAATAAATAAAAATAAGAGACTTCGCAGAAATCTCTAGATTTGTTAGAACATTTCAAAGAGAGCATTGATTTCACAATGCAATTTTATTTGGGGTTTATTTTCATTTTCCTATTAGAAAAGAGAGGGAAACTTTAAATAAAAAATTAACAGAAATTTTCCATTAATCATTAGAAGAGTAGCAATAAGTTCCTTTACTTTACGATTTATAATATAATGGCCATGAAATTTAAGTTCATCTCTCCTCTTTCATCGTTCAACGTCACTATTGGAAGGAAGAGAAATAAACAGATGATCGCAAGTGATAACTCAGATCAAGAGTCATAAATTGCCTTCGATCGCTGAAATTCCGTTCTGATTGATCGACTGACCGACTTCCGGAATTAATTAGACTGGAGATTTCAACTCTTAATGCTCCTCAAAGCGCTAAATGGGCCTAGTTTCCGCCGATCGATCTTCGATTTCACGAGAGAAATCTCGCATTTTGGGAGATGGGGATTAGGTCATTCGAAAGATTTGCGAGAGCGTTCGGTAATCCCACTCGTGGAAATGATACCGAAAATCTCCAACTTAATCGAGATAAAAAGTAGGAAGGCCGTGGGATTAAGGAGCTGGATGATGGTTTGGATGGAAAATGGAAAAAAAATCCCGCTTAGACGAATTTAACGCCTCAAATTTAATTAAGAAAAGCGTTAGGATTACTTTAAATCTGAGGCTAGGATAAGAATATATTAAGACTTTCAAGCGATACCTTGTTATCTATAAAAACATTTCAGATTGTTCGCAAAATTTGCGTTGGTCGTGTCTCAGCTCACAAAGACGACGTTCGTAAAAGCGCTCGGTAAATAACGCGAAGAGAATTTTTGGAATATCTGCAGAAAGAAACAATCTTTTAATCAGCCATTTGTTTGAAGAAATACTCCTTGGAAACGAATACATTATCAGATTATCATGTCATTTTTTAGGTAATTAGTAAGTGAGGAATTAGACGCGAAAAGTACTCGAAGTGGTTAATAATTTCGAATTTCCCATCTGGATCAGTTGGTTCTCGATGGAGTACCTTAATCTCTAAAGGGTGAGCTTAATTTAAAGCCCCTCAACCGAAGGGTCGGATTCTACGGCCCTTCTCAGATGAGAAACTAATAACATATTTCCAAACTCAGATCCACCTACAAATGAGATTCAGAAGTTGCATCTCATTCTCAAAAGATGTAAGCGATCCGTTGAAAAAAGAGATGTTTTTAAATTAGGGACGAGATTATTTCAAAGTTACGATATTCAAATGTTATTCCATCTGACGTTTACTTAAAAAACGACTCAAGCGACCTTGATCTGCAGAAAAAGGCAATACGACTTCGCCATTCGCATTATTCTCTGCTTCATAATGAGCATTCCTTCTCTAACGAGGTATTTCATTTTTTCCAATAATGATTTTCAGTCCTCCATGGCAAAAGATCCTACGGCTCAAAAGATGTCATTTATGGTGGTTTAGCTCTGTGATATAATGCGTTCCATCAATTTAATAAAGATAATTGAATATCCCGAATTTATGTTGGAAATGGGAATATAGCAAATGAAATAAATTAAGGCCTCTTACCGTCGATAATGGATGAAATATTGCTCAAAAGAAATATTTTGTAGTTCAAAAAGATGATTTGTTGTTACAGAAGAGAATACAAGATAACGGGGAGTATGGCTTTATTATAAACACAAATGCTGGAAAGAAAGGAATGTAATATTAGCTAGAGCATACTCTAAGGTTTAATTTTCATGCATTAAATCCTTTGGGATTAAATTAAGGGCAAATATAAAAAGGAAAAATCTCGTAATATACAAGCGGAAGATAGGAATGCTCCAGATGCAGAATACGGAGAGATAGATGCGTTCACGATGTTATGAGGCACTAAATTTCCCAAAATTCATCGAGTTTTATCTCAATCCCTCATGACGGTGTTAATAGAATCTTGTTTATCATTTATAGAATCGAAAAAGGTTTGATGATTCTCTTAACATTAATTTTTTCTAATTCTCTTTGAGAAAAACCGTACGTCAATAACACTTTTTTGTAATATAAAGTAATTTATGATAAAGCGCTCGAATTTAGAGACAAATTTTAAAGCACTGAAATGGATATCCTCATATTCCATTATCGTTGGATGTTATCTTCATGATTTTATAAGTAAAACTTTTGAATTTATTTGCAATTATGAAAAAACATGTAACGGATTTTGTCACTCAGAATATAAAACCATTCCTAGTAATATATTAAGATTTCTTCGTTGACAGCAATTGACAGTTTACAAAACAGAAAATGGTGTTCTCAGAATGTATCATTCAATTATCTCTGTCTCATCGTCAGTAGGAAGTATTCGGGTCAGTGTTTAATTGCACGTTTATCACGGCGGAGACATCTAGCAGTGAAATTCAAAGACGAGATGAGGAAAGAAGATGATTAAAACTAATCACAGATACCTTATTTATACCTGTTACATTTCATGGTATCCTTTTTAGAAATGTACTGTCTATTCGTCGTAAAGTCTATCAATTATCCAATTTGAAGTTAAGGGCCACAAATAACAAAAATATATACTCGAATGTGAATATTGATTGCAGCAACAAATGAGAAACTAAGAGTTGAAAACGAAAGTCTGCACACTGCATCGTTCCCATTTTGCGACCTAATATCGACGGAACATTAATAAATAAATTAAGACAACATATGGCCAAACTTAACGGTGATTTTTTAAGTCCTTAATATTTCTTAGGAATTGTAAATTTTTAAGCTAAAAGTCTGAAAATGCTTCTGAGATTTATGTTTACGGCCGAGTTAACCACTCATATCCACCACGAGTTCCAAGAATGTGCTTCAAACACTAAAAATAATTTCTCCGGAGTAATGGGTGTTATTTATCCCTTTAATGAGGACCGAATTTACTGTAGAAATATACGAAGTTCTTTTTTATTATAGTTCAGAATATCTTTTCATGAAACATGGTCTATAATGATCGTATAGAGGTCTCTTGATTCTACACTGCACTAAAATTTAACAATAGATATTTTGTTACACAGCGAGTTCGAGAATATGTAAAATGCTTAAAGTCTTTTAATATATTCTTACTAAGTAAATACCAATTTCAAAATACTCAATTTCTTAAACAAATTCCGCATAAATTCGATATTCCGCTTTTACTTGAACAATGATTAATAATTTATGAAGATAAATCAAGTATTCCCATTTTTTCCGCATAAGGAAGGTTGTTGATGAAATCTTTAAATTCCTAACGTACCGGGCCTATGTCGAAGTTTTAATATTGAACAATCATATTAATATGAGATGATAATTGCTGTAAACAAGATGAAAAAGCATGATGAAAATAAATCCATAGAAGGTACTAATTTGTTGACGATAACCACTATGTTTTCCTATCATTCAATAATACCTTTGAAAAATCAAGGTCGATTCGTATATTCACACATTTATTTTTACATTTATACCTGAATAACGCGTACTAATCTGTTTGATATTTTAGAATGAGGGGCGAAGACAAACGTATCGATTAAAAAAAATACGGAAAAAGACTTTTCCTCCAAAAAATAACCTTTTTAACAGTCGCGATAACCAAGTGTCATCTGGTTAAAGTCCACTGAAAAAAGCCTCATTCTTTTAAATGCTTTCATTTAATGCTCGACCATCGAGTGAACCTTTACCGTGTCAATTTAATGGGAAATTTCCTCACAACCGTCCAACGATCAATCGATGCCAATCTGTGGCTTTTTTATACGCAATATCTACCCTTCCGCTCCCAAACCAGAACGTCCTCTTGGGCAGCCGCAGGTCAATACCACATCCACCAAATACATGAGAACCGCAGGAGTCCTCCACCGCACCTTTATTGTTTTTTTCAAAGCCAAGATGGTGGAGGGATGGTGATATTCGACTTTAGTTAAATGCATACCAAATATCCTTTGATCGCGAATGAGCAACCGTAACCCAGAATTTTGCTGTGGATTCAACAATAACGGAGCGGACGCCAGTGACGTTTCTAGGTTTCGCGATTGCCTTAGGCCTCGGATTTCTACGGATCTTCGTTTTTCGCGCACTCTTCATCAAACATGGAGATGAAAGAACAGAAATGTTGTCTAAAACTCTGAAGATTATTCTGCATTCTTTTGTTTTCTGAGTGCGAGGAAAAATCGGTGAGTCAGTGAACTATTTCAGTGGTATATACGCCGATAACTTACAGAGCTTCGAGGTTCTCTTGTAATATGATTTAGAAAATTGTGTTTCACGACTTATAAGACTTAGCAGACACGGTAAAGGTGAGGGAATAAATGTTATGGAATTAAAAATAGATTTCCAAATGGATTGATTTCTCTGTTTTTGTTTTGAAATATCTTATGAAGTAATTTGCTGCCCTAATCATTTGAGCTATTAGTGAATATAATTTATGCTATTGGGAGGAAGGAGGATTAGAATGAAAGAGAAATATTTTATCAAGTGAAGAATGTATTTAAGGATAGGTACATACTGAGGAGTTGTATTCTTTCTATCCAAAATTTTTATATTCTCATCACATAAAACAGATGATAATTGATTTTATTTGAAGTAAGACTGTGGATTCTATATGAGGAACAATGTCTATAATGAATCTAGACTGTACCTACATAGCTGTATACAATTATAAATACTACTTCTTATTATTAAAATTTATCGAAATTGAGATATTGTTTTAGAATATTTTTCTGAATATCAGAGATCACTGAAAAAAAGTATTGCCGCATATATTGTTTGCTTTAAATAAAAACAACGTTCAATTGGATCAGAAAAGCACTGAATTTGATCGTTTGGAAATTAAAGTAAAAAGTGGCGCTGAAACCTTTTTCTCTTACGTAACATTCGACGACCAAAAAAATGAATGGGGAAATGATTCCTCCAACAATTTGCGATAATAACACAAAAAATATAAGAGCAAAAAAGCTTGAAATTTTCAAGCTTTAATGTTTCATTGCCCACAAATTAGTCAAGAAGGAATTTATAAGGATCCCAAAGAGTACCTGATCCGATTCATGTCCTCGAAACTTATACAGAGTTATTTCGTTTGCGACAGTCGCTGACACAACTGGAGATAAAAATGCGTGATCGTCACTTCTTTTCGGATTAATCTTTCCACTGATAACGTACGTCACATAATTTACGATGTCTTCAGTTACATGAAGCGCCATCGCATGCATCATCAGCGTAAGCAGGAGAAAAGTAAAATACTGACCTTGCTTCCAGGAGATCCGGTTACGATAATGTGTTTCTAAGAAATAGTATACGAACTTAAAACATCCCCTGAATCTTAGAAGACATGATATTTCGTCAAACGCATCGGATAATTCAGAGAATATGAAATTAATAGGAATGTATCGATTGTAATTCGATAGATTTTGTTGATGAAAAACTGGCTACGGAATGAAGAGTTGACGCAATATTTTGAAGCACAGTTATATAAAAGAATCAATACAATAATAAAAATTATTTTTTATAGTTTTCTTACGAGTAACGTTCTAAATAAGCTAAGTAAAAACGAATAGCATTTTCTTGATTCTATAGTTAAAGGTATTTGTTTGATGTCATGAGAAACCTTAAAGTTCTGTAAGTGAGCCTCCGTTTGTACTATTTAGGAGTCCTTTGAAACGAGATAGCAGACGTAAAATAGAAGCAATTAGCCTTCTCTCATCAATTGCAGTGAGAACAACTCTTGCTTTTCATTCAGGCACACCATTATTTTCTTCCCAAAAATCTTCATTTTTACGACAGCCCTTTTTAAAGAACGAAGGCAAAGGTCATTTAGCCTCTTACCTAAAGGTGATGTTTGAATAAAGGAATGAGGTGTAAAAAGTTGAGGACAAGCACTGAGGCAAAGCGTGGGAGGCTGGATTAAATCTTTAAATGATTCAGATGAAAATATAAAAGTTAATTACGTGTTCAAATGAATAATTATGACAAACTGGAATGTTTGATGCATGTAACTTTCAACAATATCTTAAAAAAGCCATAAGAGCAATAATTGGGAAGCTTACGTAATCATGTCTAATCGACTGAAAGAAAAACTGCACAGCATCCGAAAAAAATGCTATCGTCGGTCGTTTAAAAACTTTCGATAAATAAAAGTGGAGGAAACTACGTCCTTTGAATGTAAAGCTCTATTTTAGTGAGGAAAAGTTACAAAGCTTTCCCGCAAAACTTTTCCTTTCATTGAAACGGCAAACGAATAAAAAGCCAAACCACCCTTGGAATATAAGGAACAGAGAATATTTGGGTTTGTACAGGAAAGAAACCCAGATATATATCATCAATTTAATTACCAACTTCAGTGATAAGATAAAACAAATAGATCCACTCCAAATTTCATCTATGATCGATTAATAAATAAAAAATTAATCTCTATTCCAACTTATGGCGTAAAAGGAACCTTTTTTATTTTGTCTCACGTAAATCTTTTGAGTCCTTATCTATCGTTAAGAAATCGATTTCTCCTATTTCTTAATAATTACCTGAAAATATTATTCTAAAATGTACTATTACTTTTAGAAAGAAAGATAATACAATTCTCTAAGCCTTCACTTATAGCCTCTCTCTCATCAAACATTTTCCTCATACTTTTAAGGTTTGCTTTTAGAATTAATTTCTCATTTCCAAAGAAAGTTTCTAAGCAATTTCAACATTCATAGAATAAATTAATCTTTCATACGACACTTAGATAATTATAGAAATGCAAACATTTGGTTCTTTTGTCTCGTGTACATATAATGCATAATATAAACAAACTCTTGCTGTAGCAATTAATGACTGTCAGCTAAAATAAGTCACTAAATTGATATCGATTGACATATATGTTTGAAATAGCAATAAAGGGTTCTTGGAAGTTTTGAAATATTCGATCGCATTCTACGAGACAGTTTTGGATTCCGGAGCATTCGTGATGGAAACCATTTCCGAGCAATTGAACGCGAAGGAGTTTCATTATAGACTTACATAAGAATGCGGAGGTCCAATTTCCTTGCATCTGAATATTTCTCGACCTACTAAACGCCTGAGATCCAATCCCGAATCGTAAAAAGCACACATCGGAGTGCGAATATTAAAAAAATCGACAGGAAGAACGTTCGAGTAATGTTAAATAAAGAATTGTAAATTGAAAGTTCCTCCAACGAGAATGGGTTGTTTCGAATGCAGGATCGAAGGGAAGTGAAGAAATGACCTTTTACGTCGATTCCTCATCACGTAGAGTTATTTCGTCGCAGAAGGCTCTTACGAGAATACATTTCTTTCCCTCGTAACGAAAGCTAATTATGAATGAGTTCATCGTTTCAACGCTGAATAGAGTCATGAGTATTTCTCATCACGAAAACCAACTAAGGCGAATGAAAATTTGAATTGGCTTTAAACGAACTTTTTAAGGGGCAGGAATAGTTACGTAATCGGTATATTTAAGTTTGATAATGCTCAAGACAAGGAATTTAACATTTCAAATAATTTAAATATATCTAAATAAATATAAATATATATAAATATAACTGATTTATTTATAGAGATGTTTTGAAATGCAAGAGAATTAATGTTGTTGGCGGTTGAATGAACAAACAGAAACAGAAACAAATGAAGAAACAGAAATTGTCCATGTATTTTCTTCGTTTATTGTGGAAAAAATCCAAATCGTTGTATCAGTGCGGAAATAGACTCAGTATTTAAAGAAATTGAAGAAAATAAATTTATTTGTTTGGTAGAACTAAATTCAAAAGTTGTGGTACAGATTTTTCCGTTAGATGTCGTACAAAGCTCATTATCAATGACAGCGAGTGTGTAAAGATAAGAGGGAAACGAAATATACAGAAGAGCGTGTGAAATTTGGCTATGAAAATGGATCTGAATAACACTCGCTGAATTTAAATTATTTTTATTAAACCAGATTGAATAAAGAAAAATAACCGAGCAATAGGTGAAGATTCGAATTTATAGAAGAGAAAATTCAGTTGTATTAGTACTTCATGTATGAACACGATCCCTTGTTACATGATATGAGGAGAACAAAAGATGTCTTTTTATTGGCGAAGGAACTTCTTGCGTAATTAGTTTAGCAACGTCCATTTAATAAAGGTTATATTGTATAGATTAAGAGGTTGAATGCAGTTGGAACAGGTTGGCGATAGGAA
The DNA here is from genome assembly GCA_020796165.1 of Pantala flavescens. Lineage (NCBI taxonomy): Eukaryota > Metazoa > Arthropoda > Insecta > Odonata > Libellulidae > Pantala > Pantala flavescens. Next base: position 22,291,152 of record CM036882.1, read on the forward strand.
GGACACGTCTGCAGGCCACGTGTTGAATATTTATGGCTGGAAGTGCACAGCCAACTTCTCCATTTTGTCGCTTCCTCAAGGGAGGACGCAGAGTTATTCGATGGCATTTCCGCGCCATTCAAAGGGTCACGTGCTCCTACGTCATTGTCCGGATCGAATCAAACTTGGAAGGACTTTCGCTGACCCTTTGGATACACGTATCGTAATAACATTATTTGACTAAACAAAAAAGTCTTCTTTAAATTTACCATTAAAGATATTCCATAAGACTTTACCGAAGGAAGCCAAAATAAATCTAGAGAAGTCATATAAAATTCAATAGTATTAAATGATTATTAAAAAGGATAGTTGGAACATTAACATTCGTAAAGTGGGAAAGTTCGCGTGAATTAAAAGGGAGTTATTTTGATTTATCTTATATGAAGGTTAATTGAAGATTAGAAAATAGTAAATAGATGAAGGCCTCTTGGGTATGATTTCAGATATAATAATCTAGAAATTATTAATAATTAATTATAAAATTGAGGATAAATTATAATATTATGGAGTGGGATATGTACTGATACATAACACATCCTTGATCTTATGCAACCCATGAAACGTTAATGTAATGAAAAACGATAGCAAGATGAATATTATAAATTAATCTTAATATTTGATAAAGCGGAACCTCTGATCTTTTGTGGAGATGACGAAAAAACGAATGCGAAAGAGGACATAATATTTTATGACAAGCAGACGGATTTGATATAGAAATGTTTCCATAAGGAGATAAAGTTCCAGTTATTTAATTATAGTTCATCAAGTTTAAGAAGTAATAAATGATTAATACCGTTATAATCAATAAGGAATACTTTCCTCCAACAGAGGAGTATCCTCTTATCAATTAAGATGAACATGACCCAGCACATCATTGATCTAAGTATACACGGCACCATGGCGCCAAGGATTCAAGGAGGTTTGTGAAAATCTTATCGTTATCTAGACAATCTCGACCAATACCACCAATAAAGACTCCATTATAAATGTCCTCTAAATCACATAACAGCGATCAAAGCAGCTTAGAGTGCATTTAGAGTACAAGTCAGCTGATATAATTCTGCCGAGGAAATTTATTTCCTCGAAAGAAGCCAAGTATTCGAGCAAAGAAATGCAAAGGAAGACTTATTTGAGAATAAATGATTCAGAACGAGTGACTAAAATGGATAAATAGAAGACGGCACGGTTAAATGTTTCTGGAAGAAAGGCCAAAAGAGCGTGTTTTGTAGAAATAATCTCCCATAATAAATCATAAAACACTCATAATTTGATTCTGTACATTTACATAATTGTTCGATGATGTTTTTCGCATAATTACGAACCTCTTCTAATATTTTGATATTCTGCCGCAAGAAATAAATATATTTATATATATAGGCACTTTAAATTTAAGATTTAGATATATATTGACCACATGCGAAATTTTCATCAACATCACATCAAAATTCAAAGCTCACTTTTAAGTTAAACAAATACAGAGGAATTCGTAATCTGGGACCAACTTCCTTTTTCTCAAAGGACACTATTTTTTGTACCGAAAATGAAATTTTTAGCATTGGCTTTCAAACTTTTTCATCATTTTCAAAACGGAAATGGGAACACAAACCGATTAGTGGTCTCTCTCTTGGAGCTTATTGTGAAAGAAGAGCTTAATCGGAGGTGAAAAATATAAAAAAACATCCTCCCTCATACAAGTGGAACTCACAATTATGAATGCGATCTACGAAATGTCTATTTCAAAACGTAAATAAAACGTCTTTTCTAGCTAATTGCTCAAATTCAACCTGATTAATTAATCTTAATCGTGTATTTACCGATAGTATCGCCATGTTAACATTTAGGCGGTATTTTATTAGCAATTGATGGATTGAGTAAGAAATTCACGTAGGTTTATAACTAAATGTAACTGTACACACTGCTTTAGATGTTTTGGGAGTTTAGAGTAGCTAACGAATTTTAAACATGTTGATGAGTGACCTTTAAAGAGTTTTCCATTTTTTCTAAGACCAGCGACGCGAGAAGAAAGAGGAGAAAATATTTCACAGGTTATTCAAACTTTCTGAGGTGAAAGAACAACAAACAAGTTAAATGTTAATTATAAGAAATTTATACCTCCTAAACTCTCGTCAATGTTTGGATAATAATGTGACTTTCATAAAAATTGAAATAGAGAAAATGAAATTTTAAGCAATATAAAAGGAAAAACTGGTTATAAATTGATTTTTAATTTAGTTACGACAAAAGAATAATCTATTAGAGTGATATAAAAGTGAAAATCACGTTGTCTTTTTTATATATGGATCAAAGGTTTCACTATTTCGGTTGATCTACCTCTCTGAATTACTAAAGTAAATATTGACCCAAGCAATTCAATTAAGATATCTTATCTCGAGAAAATACTAATCGAAATCACGACCAAAATCAAGAAAAAAGACTTTTATGCAACTTCTTCTCTTTTCCCTTGTTTATGACGAAAGCTCTAAAGTGGTTTCAGAGCCTAAAATTAATTATAGACTAATTTTTCACAATTTATTGTATTTTATGAATGAATGAAAATTTATAGTAGTATATTTTTTAATATACTTATGATTATAGCTGTCATTTCTCTGTTTAAACTATTATTTTTTCATTTAAACGACTATTGAAAACGAATTTACCGATCGATCGAATAATCAAATTAATTGATTGCAAGTAAATCATTGGAAAATAATTTAAATGCTATATTTCATTGTAGAGAAATGGAGGTATCGATGTCTAAGTACTTATGGCAAAATAACTCTCTGATTCGGCTACGTCCGAAATCTTAAACGAGTTAAGTTTGTGGATAACGTTAAACTGAAAAGTTTATTCCCGAAAGGACTTTGTATGCCTATGTATTAAATATTCTGAAATAGATTAATTTAACCATATCGTATCAAATCTAATAGTCACACAAAAAATATTTTCCGTTATGAAACCTTGAAAGCGTTCACTAAATAAAGGTCTAATCAACATTAGAAAACGAGAAATGTTCTTCTAAGTACGACATGATACGAATAGTACGAAATGATAAAAGGATTTTAGCAAATAAATAGTAAATACACTCTACATCACGATCACTCGTTCATTCGGTTAACTATCCGCAGAATCAATGTCAACCAAATTTTCATAACTGAATCAATCAAAGATTACGTCAAAAACAGATTCATTTCCAATTGCTCATAAAAATCTTCACTGATAACACTATTGTTTGATGTGCGACCTACCTCTCTTTGATTTTGGTTGAATTCAGATAGAAGCAATGGAGCATGTCAGAATACAAAATAGATAATACATCAAAATAACATTCTGAAGAAAGAATATATCGTGCAGTTCCGTCCTCACATTGTTCGGTTAATTCTGATATTACTGTATTTTCATGAAAAATAGAGATTCGTAGGATTGATGGAAAAGAGAGAATGGGTTTGCATTGAACATATTTCCATCAGCGAAATAAGAGTTATAAAAACACAACCTGTTGTGATCAGCTTCTTTCCATAAAAAAGCAAAAAGAAATTACGTACGAGTAATTTTATTAAACAGAATTTTTCTCAGTCATATAAAAAGGAAGGATGCTTATTTAAGTATAATTTGGACTCCATTTTTTAAATCCTTTCGGAGTAGTGGTAGATGAATCAATTGGAGCACGGAACTTTTGATCTTTATCGCTCCTGTACACCGATAAATGATAAACTTCCTAAAAAAGTGACCAAAATAAATTTCATAACTGGTGTGAAATGGAGGAACTCCAATCTTAATATATATGGATAGGATGCGAAATCGAAAGCTGTAAATGTTAACTAATATCATATTTCCATAAGTAAAAATTATGGAATTAGAGCATAAGCCACGAAGGTGTTTTTTGTCTGCTTTTCTCATTTTTATATATTGAGGAATACACATTCCACACACATACAATTTGTGATAATAAAATACTAGAGAATTTCATCTTATAAGATTGAATGGTAAAATATGGAGTTGATGTATAATCGGTCAGTAAATAACTTGCGAAACATATCCGTAGAGGAAAAGATTGCGTGGTGCTTACGTTGAATAACAGTTACCTGTAATTAGTAGAGAGCCACTGATCAGTACAAAAACCTACGCAGCATTTCGAATCACTTCAACTTCGAATTGAACATAAAACATAATTCTCTTCATTTGCCACAATGAACTCTTTTGGAGATGATTGCCTTTAAATCGATTCGAATTATAATTAGCCTACAATGAATATAAATGAGATAGAATTGAAGTAAAAGAAAATATAGATTTTTTTAAGGTTTAGACCATTCTCGAGTTAAATTTTAATTCATTGAATCCTGAGAACCTACTTTTCGACATTTTGGGGTAAAATAAAATTAAATTTTCACATTCGTACGAAAAATAACGATTGAATCATAAAATTCCTCATCTCAAATATTGATATCGGGCTTCAATAGGATTATATCACACCTTAAGCAAAACAGAGACCTATAAAAATTCATCCGTATCAATCAAAATAAATTGTAAAAAAGAAGAGTTGATGAGCATGCAATAGTTGAAATTTTTTTACAGGTTTCAAGAAACTAGGCGATGCTAGCAATACTTGTGCAATTGGTTACTTTTCTTAAATCATCATAAGCTGTGAGATTTTGCTTGATCAAACAAATCTCCCATCACAGATTGAAGGTTCCCAATAAGGACCATTCGCACTGTCGAATTTCCTTCGAGCAAGTGCGTATTATTCAAGGAATCGGCAAACAGCCAGTGATGCTAATATAAGGAGAAGCGGAAGAAGATCTCATTCTAATTCTTCCGTTGAGATTCTGAACGTTTTCATTAGCACATGAGTCGATTGTTGCTATTCGACCTTGAGATGTGGCCTTGCCAACCAAGATACACCTCATAGAATCGAAATGAAGCCATTGAATGAACCGATGGCTGAAAGTAATACAGATCTCTTGAAGGGAGTGGATCCAGTGAACAGCAAGAAAGAACAAACGATAGTTATTTACAACAACTTGTTTATCTGGCGAATATTTCCAGACAGACAGTTGAGTTAACATTAGATTAACTGTAAAATTTAGATAGAATTTGAATAAATAATACATAAATATTTATTTCCCAAATGATTTAACATTCTTTCCAAATTTTTTATAATTTTAATCGGGAAAACATTCTTGTTTATTCACTTCGAATAAATATATTTACAATTACTGTATTTTAAAGAAAGTTAAAGCAATTACCGCTCATAATATCGAAGTTAAAATTATTAATATTATTATTAACTTTTAAATTATATATTGATTAAACTTATATTAAATTAGCATCAAAAAGTACCCTTCAATACATACTTAAAATGAAAATATTCAACACGAAATTTTTTTAGCCTTCACATTGTTTAAAGTATGTACTTCTATTATAATCTCAATGAATGTATTGCTATTGAAGCAAATGAAATAACAAAATTGTGTAAACTTCTTTGCGTTTTAATGAAAATGAATCTGCTAATATTGAAAAGGCAATATAAATCATAGAGAGGGGATCTTATGATAAACCTCATAGCAGCCATAGAATTGATGGCTCATAGATGAATTAGAAGACCAAAGAAATTTTGAATAATAAAAATAAACATTTTCACGAAATTGGATAAACACAATATTTGTGAATTTAAGGTATAGCGCTAATGAAAATTATACAAATGTATCTTTCAGAAGATTACAATACTCATAACATAACATAAGAAAAGTTTTCTTAACCAATAACTTGCCTTGTTTTGAATATGAATTAAACGATCTATTTTTAAGGATGTAAAATACAGAAATAAAATAAGATAAAAAGTATTCTTGGGTTTTCAAGCTCAAGTATACACTACGATGTCTAAAATGCATCAATTCCCTTCAAACTGTTGCAACTAAATTGCATTGTAGTGATATACGCATAACCGTAAGTAACACTTCATTAGATACTATTCAACAATAGCACTTCGATCTCATTGAACTCTTTTAGAACAGAAGGTCTCCAAATTAAATAAAGGTTCACACCATCTACTTTCTGCAGGAAAGGGGTCGCCGAACATAAATTCATATCGATCGCAGCTACCTTTTGCTCCAACGCAAGACTTGGCTTAATAGCGTTGCTACGCGTAGGAAAATTTCATCGTTGCATCGTTCGTTGAGGAGGCGTTTTCCACATGAAGAATTTCCCCGGTCGTCCGGATTCCGCAGCTACTTCGCCTACAGCAGTTTAACCTTTTCATCCGTTGACCTATTACCCCTCCCCATATTCGACATTAACTGACACTTAAGCCAATGATGTTCTCAAAGCGTGACCCCATGGGGCCCTCCGATAAAGAATGCCTTTAATTCCACGTGTCACGAAGGGGCCGATTGCAGACGGTAATTGGGGTTGCCACTGGGAAATTGAAACGCGAGTGGACTTCGGAGGGCGAACTTTCATAGCAAACGAAGTTAGGAAGAGCTGCGTTTATCCTCCCTGCGGCTCTCTAATGTGATAATCGTCGGCAATCACATTACGGATGAACCTCGGATTATCCGATTATCAACGATGCGGTTCATAACGATTTGCGGGCACCACCTTGTGATCTCACACTTTGGGAGAGATCAAGAGCGCGATGTTATTAAAATTAGAATCAATTATATTCTGGAGAAGCTTCAGAAGAGAGTAAAATCGGATCTAAGCTGGAACTTTGCCTTCGATATCTTAATTGGGCGTCGACAACTGTTAGAATTCCTTCTGTTAAGTATCCTAATTTAGAGTGGACACTCTCACGCAATGCTTCAGACTCTTTCATCATTACTCGTCCTTCATTAACAAGAAGAATTGTATTAAGGTAGTATAACTTATATCAACCTCTAATTACAACTTTGACAAAATGACTCAAGAAAGTTTTACAATGTCTAATTGACGCACCAACCACCGGAAAATTGATTTAATATTCGAAGAGCAATTTAATTCATTAGAAGTGGCTGATAAATTTTTAATGAATACATTAACCAGTTCAAATTAGTAGCAATCGTCATATTGCGATGATTGTTGAATATTGATGTATATTATATAGACTTTGGATTCCCTAAAATGGTGAACAAAATATTATATCGAGTATTATAATTCATATTGCTATGGAGTCAAAACATATACGTTATGAAGCATTTTATTATATTAGAAACTATGAGTGAAAGTCATAATATCTGTCTTACAGCTAATTTAAGGGTAAATTATAAATAAACTGAAGCATTCCTTCACTCAAATGAGTAAATCACCATTAATTCTTTCAGAAAATGCATCTTTTTCTCTGGGACCTTTTTATGTCAATAAAAGTATGTTCCAAATAAAGAAATGGTATTCCTCAAATCTTAACAAAGATATTTTGAATATTTAATTTTCAATTTAATTTCAATTTTTCACCATCTATTTTGATAATTTATTTAAACGATACTAAGGATAGAAGGAATATCTGTTTCATGTATTATTTTGTAATACAATTTCATGTCAACTAGTATTGTGCTTTAATTTGTTAATAGATCAATAGGGTAGGAAATTAATACCGCAACTTATGGGGGCTTTGATCTAAAGGCATTCCTGTGTTGCTACCCACGTAAGGTGGTGTGTTCGCATACTACTTGCGGTTGAGCGCAAGCTCCGTTTTCATCAAATTACCACAATCTAAACAGAACAAAACGAGTTTACGTTGATTATAAAGGATTTTCTGTAAATATAGATGATATGAGACTAATTCTTCCTCATATTCTCAAGTGAACTTAAGACTACCTTTTTCACGAGCGCTCAACTCCGAAAGGAACTGACTTATTTGATTGCTTCGTAGAAAATTAGTTTTTTTGGATTTATTAATTAGTAAATGTAAGATGTTAATTTGCTATATAGTCCAGAATCATAAAGCAGTGCTTGGTTTTCAAAAATAACCAAAGAGTGTGAATTAAAATCGTCACTTGCAATGTTTCCATGGACCATTATAAAAATACGTAGTACCTAATATGGATTTGTTTCCTTTAGAGTGGAAGATAAAGTTATCTTTGGCCTCCTTAATTAATGTTTAAGGAGTAAATAATATTAATAAAATTTAACACAGTATATTTTATACATAAATTCTCTATACGCGGGTAACCTTGGAAGGGTTTTATCTTTGAAATTATATAATGACGTAGATCAAAAGAGCAGATGAAAGTGGGGAAGATAAGATCGAAAAAAGATACAGCAGATATGAAAAGAGCTGTTGATACTCCCATCTAACCTTAAGAGCTTGAACTTAAGAAAAATGATAACCGCTTCTTTCCTCGTCTCTAAAATTAACACCTCACACCGTGATGCAGGGAAGTTTATACGAGTATGATTCAGCTTCGGAAATATGAACGAATGGAAACGACTTCGAAAGAGAAAGGAGAAATAAAACAACGATGACAGTAAAATGAAGCGTGGATGGTACAGAAACAAGAACTTTTATCTTAATATTCGACGAAGATTTTAAATCTTAGTTCCGCAACTTACTTGAGACATTTCCTTGATTTCAACACCACATTCCTCGACAGGGAAGCGAGTTACTTTGGAAAATTAAAATTTCAGCAGCGAATCGCTAGGACGCAAACCAAATTCATCAGCCGACGGATGCTGACTCTTAAAAGAGACAAAAAGGAATCCAGAGTAAATATTTCGAATGCATTAATGAGAAAAATCGAAACCACTCATCGGTGTCTCCATTTGAGAGCGATTCCGTTTCGGTCGGAAATTAGCCGAAGGAAAAACCGCTCGAGACCCCGTCGACGAATAAAAACCGCAGGAATTCGACTCATTAGAGAGTTTCTGGCAACATGATGCAGACTCGCAAAATGCGTTGCGATGGAGACGAAACAAGAGATTGGCATTGTAAATTTACTCGGCGGTCTAGACCCGTTTCGGAGGGAGTTTATATTTTCGGAGAGGATTTTCTGGAATGGTAAAATGAAAAAGACTCTTGATGCCCCAGGAGGAGCCTCGGATATTTATAGCGAGGAAGGGCGTTGATCATGGGAATCTGATGGGAGGTGAGGGTGGATGTCCACGACTCTCTTTTCCCACGATGCTCTCCTAGCGGACGATGACACACAGTCTGTGAGAGAGCACATGCTCGTCTACCTCTCCTGCCGGAAGGCAGCTGGACCAACGCGATGGATGTCGAAATTAAGAGCCCTTTGACTGGAATGTCCGCTTCGTTGGTCCATTCAATCATGCTGTGATCGCCAATTTCATCTGTCACTATGGATTTAAATCTATGGATGTTTACAAACATCAATGGAAATTCAAAAATTCTATTAATTTATAATGAAATAAAATATTCGGAATCTTTTACAAATGTTATATATTTTAATGTACATTAAATTGAAATTAATCTATGAACTAATGTCGTAGACAGGACAATATTTTTACCGCAATGGGAATACGAAATTATCGCTTATTTTTATATATAGATCATTTTAAATTTTACGTTAATTTTAAGAATTTTATTTAATTTATTATCAGTATCAGCCGATATAATTTTATGATTATATGATAAGATTCATGAAATAAACATTTGATGAATCGATTAAAAAAGGCACAGAACCTATTGGCTATCAATTTTATTTTTGTAGTAAGAACTTAACTTTCGGATCTTTACGGAAACGGATCGCAATCAGGACGAGTTGAATGAGATATTATTCTTATATACTCTTTCGATCACATTGCTCTAAAAGCAATCGGGATTTGAACCGGGGACTTCACAAATACTCAAGTCGCTTTTCTTTCTACTCTTCCAACGTCGTTTGAATTTAGAGGTTCGAAGGGTTGGCAAGATTGCTCCCGTCTGGAGCAAAATCGACCGATTATTCGATAATTGAGTTACGTTGAAGTTTACTCGGTTTCGTAAAAGGGGAGTGGGGCGATCGAAGGCGATTTCCGGACATAAGTAAGAATTACTGCACAACCAAACATTGCTCATGCGAGTCTGTTCTAGGTCCATCGTCGTCCATCGACTGCTTTATCTCGAAAAGCTAATACTTATTTAGATATTCTAGATAAACCCTGGAGATGAGGAAATATACAGAAAATACATTCAACTTGTTTGCGGAGAGTTTACAGATGAAAATATTTTCTTAACAAACAGAACTAACAAAGTCGAAAATAAAGCCATCGTCCGTTTCTCTGCATTCAAATGAAACTTTCTATTTAGTTCCCAACTACAATTGGGCAATGGGCTCCAAGAGTTACCATATTCATAAAAAAATATGTTGTTTATTCGTAGGACCGAGAGAAAATAACCTTTCCCCTCGAATAGAACGGCAGAAAAAACATCAAACTGATTAATATTCATATCGTTTTCTAACTTACGAGAGAGAGTTTCATAAAAATCGAGATAAATCGAGAGAAATGTATTTTGAGATATAAGACCCAATATCTCAAAATACAATCAAAACTAGTAAACTATTAATAATTTCCTAAAGACATCATATTTTCAGGGTACACCGATAGACAATCTTTCATTTATACTAATCAAAAACAAATACGCTCCTCCTAAATAAAATGACACCTAGAATTACAAGCATTACTTAAATCCACTATGATTTTATAACTACCGACAATAGAATAATGTAAATTTGGAGAGTGAAACGTTATCAATGCTTCTCGTTTAACACTTCAAAGGAAAGAATAGTTGAATGTGCTGCGTAAGGATTGAAAATAAAGAGGCCGCCCTTATACTAGTTTTCTCAAGAAAGAAACTTGGCCATCAGGCTTTCCAACAGCCACTGACCAGATGAAGTGAAAAAGACCGATTTCAACGGTGAAAAATCTTTCCGAGATTCCCGTAGAAACTTTCCAAGTGTTTCCATTCATCACAGCTTCGCTACCGGAATTCCCGCTCACGAATTAAAGTGTCAAAATAGTAATTCGAGGAACGAAACAAAATAAAGCGATTTCACGGCCTTTAAAACAACTTTAGGATTTTAATTTGCTCCGACGTCGTTTTCAGAGACGCAGACATTTAAAATTAGAAGCACAGTCGCCGCAATGTCGTTTACTGACTTATGACATTCCACGGCTTTTTTTATGGAGTTGGCACTTCTCTCTGCCGCCGTTTTTATTTTGGGCCATTATATTAGCGGCTCCAGAATCAAACGATGTGCGAGCAACTGTACGCTTTTGTCCCACTTTCCGAGGAAAAACTGCGATTACACAAACATCCGGATTATCCGTGGAAGTCGCTCATATTGCAGCAATGGAAGAAGTGCGACGGAAAGAAAGGAATACCTCTTTCGATAGTAGTATCCACGTTTTTTTTAGGGCACCAAGCGATTTCGTTCGAAGTGACTCATGGAGAATCGGCTGAAAATCCACATGGTGCGCCTATTGCGATCGAGATGAAAAAACCACGATAAAAACTTTTAGAATATTCGGGAAAGACTGCCGCGGGAAGGAAAGTATGAGAGACTTATGAAAGTCAGCATCCAGATTGGTCGTTTCAGCAAACACTTCTAGCGAGCGCGTTTGTGTAGTTCCACCGTAAACATACACATGTAAACGTTACTTGGTTCATTAAATGTATAAATTAAAGTGATATTTAATATCGCTCACTTCCTCTCACGCATATCTCGAGGCAACACAGCTCGGTAAGTGCCCTGATAATAATTCACTCCTGAGAATAACGTTCTATCGCATGTACCGAAACGTATTTCAAGCTTTCCAACTTTACAGAATTCTCTTTCAGCGATATTATATTTACACAAATAAGTTATAAGTAAAATTCTAAACACGATATTTCTCATTTCTTAAGCCCGAAACAGTTGAAGGCTAAGGGTTATCTGCAGCGGAAGTCGAACAATTCCCTACCGAGAACGGGGCGATACCATATCTCATGGGTCCACGTTTATCCTAAGACATCTGTTTTTATCTGAAGATATAAATGTACAAGCCGCAAACTGAAGCAGAATATAAGGCTTAAATTTCGAAATGAATGCGCGCATTGTTTTCTCAGAAACAGGGGATGCACTTAATGTAGACACTCTTTTTCACATTGCATTTATGTCATATTATCTCAAAGTTGTTAGCGTTGTATGCTGGTTTCGCATCATTTGTTTATTTTGTTACTTATAATTATCGTTTATTGCGTTTAATTGTTTTCTACTTTTTTATTACTGTTTATTCGCATTTATTAAGAATTATGAAACCTGATAGATGTTGTACTCAGATGCACTCAAATAACCCATAAACATGTCATTCAATTAACCTTAAAGTCACACATTAATTAAACGAAGCACGTTATTAAAAGAGCTATTTAAGACACATTTAGATAGTTTTTATAGAAGATTCGATCATTAAAAAAACACAAAAAACAAAATTTAAGGTATATCAATCGATATTTGACCTTGAATTTTTATATCATATAAATAATAATGTGTACAATACTGAGATGAATATGTATCATTTTAATAAATTGCACGACTTTCACAACTGAAAACTGTCTCGACCCTATATTTCATCGTGCGATAGAAGAACTAACTGATGATCCGCTCTGAAATGTGGAGAAAGTTGAGCCCTAGTTCTGTAATTTCCATCATGGAATGATGAAAACGGTCATTAAGGGCTCGTACGTGCGCTGGCGAAAATCTCGCAGATGTGAATTAACGACCGAACATTCACGTTGTCCTTGTTACCTCTAATGGTCCGATGTTCGTCACCAACGCCTGCATAATTCTTTCCTTTTCATACAAATGGAGGAGTTTCTATGCGATAAACAGGTACGGCTGCAAAAGAGAGCAAATCAAAAACTCTCTCCGGTAATTAATTCGATGCGAAAGTTCAAGAGATAAATCTTGGTGAGCGGATGATTTGTCAGGAAAATCAAAATTCCGATTCGAAAGATGATCGAATTCGGTGGATAAGAAATCTCCCAATTATCGCCGTCCATTGATATGTTTCGGATTTAATTCGATGAAAAGGTAAAAAAAGAAGATAATCCGGATCCGCGAGCGTAGCATTTGGAGACCTTTTTTTGCATCGCTTTAAAGAGAAAAAGAAGATATCCTTTCAAAACAGATCACTTTTCGTTTCGCCAATTACAGAGTGGGAATGAATGGGAGCACGAGTCAGACAAATAAGAGGACAAAGAAGAATAATCCAAGAGAAGCTGAGATGAATGCAGGAAACCTTGCCTCTTTTGTTTTTATCCCTGCGCAAGCTCTCACACCCGAAAACCTCTTCTTTCTCCTCCCTCGGCGGCATGGCCGACTCTCTTCCGATTCCCGCCACTGCAGAGGAAATGCGAAAAAAAGAAGCGAAAAAAGCGCATGGCGGCAACGTTTTGGAGAAGGCGGTCGATGGCTTGATTTGCTCGCGCACATTACCTGTCGTCAACTCTTTATAAGAGAAATGCAGGGCAAATCCGGTTAATGAGTAGCTGGGCATTAAATGTTTCGCGAGAACACCTTCTTCTGGACAATGAGGGTGAAAGTGGTCGGTCCCGAGGAATGTGTATCCAACCCTTAAAGGGACAGTCCGAGAAGTTTGACACCATTTTTAATGGTGGAGATTTTCTGAAATGCTCGTGCGGACGCGGGAAAAATTCTTGAAATGAAATGTGTGGGTAAAAGAGAGGAAAGGATTCAACCTAAATCCTGTTTATGTTGCTCTAGAATTGAACCATAATAGTGAATAATGAATTTAAAATATAATAGAACAAAATTCCATACAATCATGACATATATATATATATATATATATATATCAACATATGGAATCACAAACATATAAAGATGACAACTGTTCAAAGTCCAAAGATGACCTCCTACATGTGATCAATAAATAAAAATAACGTGATGACTTTAAATTCTCGACTCCAAAAAATCCAACTTCAATCCTTTATTTTCCCATCGAAATATTTCGCCTAATGTAAATTAAAAGCAGAGATAAGCAATCGTAAGCGCGACACTGCAATGCAGAATATCAACAGGAGATTCGAAAACAAATCCTCAACATTATTAAACCTCATTTAAATATTCGTGATTTAGAAAATGAAATATTCAAAATATTAGTAATTTTAAAAATTGTTCGCCGAATATAAAAATGAGAGATAATACAGCTAATTGTAAAATTTCTCGATTAAAAACTTTTTTCTATGATCGAAATACATGCTTGGATATAAAAGTCTATGCATACTTTCATATCTCCAGTACCCTGATACATAAACGATAGTAAAAACGACTAATGTTTCGGGTAAAAAACCATTTCCATAATCGGAACATATGCGGAGATATTAAAGATTACATAAAAAAATGAAGGCTGGGAAAATTTTTTATCTCCGCTTATATTATTTTCATCTTACGACACTCGGTCGACATTCTCAGCTGGTAAAACTGTCTCCCATTAGTTTCAATTGCCAGAGTAAAAGAATAAAAGAATAACCGAATCTTTAAAAATCAACATGGAACAGTTGCGATGAAAAATGTATTGACAACACTCACATTGTTGAAGCAAATTATTTATAAAATTGAGAAAATGCGAAAAAAAACATTCTCGGAGTTACGTAAATACAAGTGAAACAGATGGGGACTTGGCTAGAGCTCACTCCGATCGGAGACAAGTTGCATTTATTCCAGCGAGGAAAGATGCACACAACCGGTTTTGACGCATTCGACCCACGATGCTCTGCAATGCCTCCCTTATAAGCCTTTTCTTTCCAGTTTGTCCACCTCACGTACTCAGATGACGAGAACACGAGGGGATATGCAGGTCTTTCGTTCCCACAGGAGAATTATTACTCTCTTATCAACGAACGAGCAGCTTCGATTTATTTATAAAGGCGATTCGGATGAAAATCCGAGGGAATGACACTAGAATTAGTTAAAGTTCGAAATCTCTTTAGCATTATACCACTAACGAAAATGAATATGGAAATAAATTGGAAGAGATTTACATGTCCTTAAAACATCGAATATAAAATATTTTCAAAAATTCATTGTCCCAGAGAAGGAATCGCGAAATGAATCCATCGGTAATCGAACTTTTTTTAAGATAACTGTAAAGAGATAGATAGTGACTATGTCAATGTATATTTTACAAATAATATCGGTCGTGTACAATAATAATATTTAATTTCCCTACTTACTGTCTCCATATTGCTCTCTCGAAATAAATTCACAATGCGCTAATGCAGAGAATGCTTCGTGGAAATACTGAAACGGGATTCGTCGATAATCATCAAAGAAACCAACGGAATTCTGCGATACATTGCGGGAAATAGGAAACTGGATGAGAAGCCGCATTACGCCGAGACCACGTTTTATTATGGAAGTGCGTATTATTAATAGAATAAAAACCGTGGAATGAGGATGAGAAGTTCCTTCTCTGCAGAGAGTGAAAATAATTTTAATGATGAGAATGATTCGAAAGAAATGGAAAAAAAATTCTCTGATTAAATCTGTTGAGATCTTCGGTAGTTACTTTGAAGTTCTGTGAGTTATTAATTCAACTGGGTGAATGGGAATAATAAATGATTATCTTAATTATAAAAACAAAATATTTATCCGGCTTACTTCATAAATAACTTCCAAATTTTAATTTTTAAAGTTAACTGGGATAATCAAATCCTAAAATTCTTCACCTAAACTTACAGATTCTTACAGAAAAGCTACCATTTCACACAAGGGCAATCCTTAGATAGCATTATTTTCCAATTAAATTTTAACAAATAAAGCTTTTTATTAGAGGAAGAAACAATTCCATTTTTGTAATTGAGCTGGAAATATCAAGCAAGTAAACAATTTAGAAAAGCAAATGTTTCATTTTCGGATACGTAAAGCAATGTGCTCCTTGAAATAGCACTTTGGACTGAAAATACTACCCTGTATATTAATATACCCTGTACATTAATGAGTATCGTTCTTCCATTTATCTTACCATTCTAATGTCTTTAATTTTAATGTCAAATTTGCGAGAAATATATTACTATTTTGCGAGAATACAACGAAAACCATAATCGTTCGAGATTAAAAGGTCGCTCGTATCAGATAGGATTTTAGAAGAAAGAAAGCAGAGATGGATTTAGTTCACCTGCTAATTTCATGATGAGAGAGAAAAAATGATTCCTGAAAATATCTCGCGGAGAGAGGAAATCTGGGTCGCTCGGGATAAAGTAAAAAAATCGGCTTCCGCTGAACTTCCATTCCTCTTACGTAGCATCTCCTCTGCTTCACTCACACATCTCTCCATTTATAATTCATCAAATGCCACCATTTACGGTGTTTTGATGGCCAACGGCGTTTTATACGGGACAACGGAAAGTGAGGCCTTCACAAAGAGACAAAGGAGACCTTCGATAATCGAAATATCAGTTATCGATATATTCGATGATTTCGAAATAATGACGGAAAAAATCGAAGTGATTTTTAATTCTGACCCTTTTCATTCGAAGGTTGGAAAATGAGAGGGCGAAAGAGCTCTCGAAGCTCAGAAATTTCAATTCCGCGTAAATCAGAAAGAGATTAATTACATATCGTCCCTCGTGCATGAAGATAAAATCTTATGCTACCGAATAACGCCACAGGTCTAACCTAGAGGAAGGGATCTGCAGAAGATACGTTTCGCTACATTCACCGTGCGGAACCGCCAGACATCACGTACGAGGGGAAAATTCAAAACAAGGAACCCGGAAGAGAAGGTCTTTGAGGGGGAGTTCTTAAGATGGGGGAAACAAGAAAAGGTGAGAGCTATGTATCGTTGGCAGATACACGTGTATCTGACATTGAGTGAAACAGTTTCGAATTATAAAGTTAAATTTGCACGTTCGGATTCCTTAACTACCTCCGATGATTATTAACAGTTGCAATAAATTTTTAATAAACGTTGGAATTATAGCATCTGCATAAAATAGCGACAAAATACAAACAACGCTAGAGTTAAAGTCTCCGCAGAAAAGATACGATGAAGGATTCCGGCGAAATCGGAATAGCATTTCAATTTCGAAAGTGGAAAATCTTCTTAATTAATTAGTAATCGAACCTACTCTGATAATCATTTCGTACTCAGTATGTGAAAATACTCGACTTTTTCATCTACGAAGGGAAATGTAAAATGGTTGCTAATTAATTAATTTATGAATTATAAAATCTTGCCGCATGAATCATGTTTGAAACTCACTCACTCTCTACTGGATACCATGACCAAATCCTCATTGAACTCTGCAACGCAGCAGTCACAGTTTGGTTACAAAAGTAGTTGATATAACTTTATGAATGTTTTACTTAGAGTTCCAATCTAAAAAGGAATCCACAAAATTGACAATGCCTGTTTAATGTCATTTGCTTACATACTTAGATTAATTAACTTTGTAGCTCTCGTTGATTTTTGTATTTAAATACGATTATTAAGTTTTATAGGAGTCTGAATATGTAAATAATTTTCCTTTGTATAATAGTTAAGAAAAAACGAGAAGAAATTTGGCATGCAATGGTTTAATTCTGAGGAAGGGAGATACATTAAATAAATAAAGAACAAGTGGTAACTTCAACAGCAAGTTTTTCCACAATTTCTTAATATCTGGGAAAGTTACCATGTGTTCTCAGTTTAGTAAACAGCGATTTCGTGTATGCAATAAATCATAATGATTCCAATAAACAAGTGCATATGGAAGAGAAGCACTTTGTACAGATGAGAGAACTTTGGGTGGAAGAGGACGCTTTCGGAAGAGAAGAAGCCAATGAAAAGTGGAGAATGAAGGAAACAGCTGAGTTTTAATGGGGGAGTGAAAATAAACGGAATGGGGAGACAGGAATAGAGAAAGAAGAGTTGAAGAGAAGGAACTATTTCTAGGAGGAGGTAGCTTAATGATTCCGATGATTAATAATATGTTAAGGATTGCATCAAATTAAAATAGAATGATGTACAAAATAAGAGGAGTAATTCGTCGAAAGAAGAATATCAAGGAGCAAGAGTATTCAAGAACCCAGTGGAAACGGGTATTTGACCAAGGCTTATGCTCAGATAATTTATATTTAATTAACTATATATTAAACATAATTTAACATATCGCGTGCACCGTATTAAGCATATTTGGGTTATAAATACTACGATATCAAGCCTTTACAAGCACCCTGATAAAAAGAAAAACTTTCAATAAAAGTATCATCTTCGTACATTAAAGTCCAGTCTAAAGGAGGATAACTTCAGAATATTTCTCATAAATGAATCGAGTAATAATCCGACGGAAGCAGAATTCGTACACTGACTAATACCATGTAAGTCTACGGAATTCCTACATCACATTCTTTTTGCAGACCTAGATGTAAATAGACATTTAACGTAACGTCCATACAGAGAGTTAATGGGTTCTGGTTATTTTGCAAAAGAATTCCATTTACATAAATGAGGTAAGAGGTAAATAGGAGGAGTAAACGTTCTTCAAACAATATGTAGAAATGGGTAATCTATGGATAAAGGTGAAACACAAGTACAAACTGTTTCTACACAAATACGAAAATTCATTGAATTGACGTCGAACACAATCGCTCATTAACTTAACGGGTTTATTTTCACTGAAAATAGAAAACACCACTCCATCGATATCAAGAACGATTCGAGTTCACTTCGCTAATTAAGTCCGCATTCGAGGGATGGAGCATTCCTACAAAAACACGATCGCATTCACAATTAATAATAATTCGACTTTCATCCAGTCGGTAACCACGCGACGAAAACCACCCCCGCGATCAACGCGCTCAATAAAAAGAAACAAAAGGTATAGTACTTCGTCTCCGAGCGATAAAAATCTCCACCACGTGCATAAAAATGTCTCGCGAAGTCACGCACTCTTCCGAAGGGGAAATAAAAATGAACTCACAGCCACGATATCCTCTGAGATTCCTTCAATCCTCTTCCTTCGGCACCTCAAAAACTATTCAAAAAACCGGGAGAGACACCGGCCGACTTTTGTCTAAGGGCCAAAAATAAACATAGCACGCGCTTAACGTGATCATCATCTGCTAAGAACCCCTCTCATCCTTCGACTCACACCACCTCTTCCCAGCCATTTGCCCGACACGCGTGAGGGTGGATGAGAGAGTCACGTGGTTATATTCATACTCTGCAGTTGAGGGCGGAAATAATTCACAAATTGCTCATGTTTGATATCGCCTGCTTTGGAAGAATACTCATCCAAGGCATTTAAACAAACACAATGAACAAAAAAGGGGTTAAAGAATGTTTTCACGAAATCATTTTTAAAATTATATCATTTAAATTTAAATGATAGATATATTTTTGCTCCGGTAATTTGGAGATCTTACGACGAAAACACACGTAAATCATTCCAAAGGCCTAAGAGCCGTGTGGATGGACAGTGATGATGCCTCCAAGAGAAAACATTCTGGAGAAATTCTTCTGTTTGGGGTTTGGATATTTTGCCAGAATTTTTATCGTGAGGGAATTCCGATGAAATATCGTAGAACCTTACACCGAAACAACTCATTTAATTGGAATATCTTTATTTTAATTATTACTAAAGGAATCTTAATTAATTTGATTGCAAAAGTAGTACAAATCAAATCATCGGTGAATGAATGAGAAAGATGTTGTACGTTTATTTAAGATTACATCATCTAACTACATGCATGCGTA
This sequence comes from Pantala flavescens, assembly GCA_020796165.1. Lineage (NCBI taxonomy): Eukaryota > Metazoa > Arthropoda > Insecta > Odonata > Libellulidae > Pantala > Pantala flavescens. The sequence goes on from CM036882.1 coordinate 22,310,844, forward strand.
ACACGTTCCGTGCTCAAAAACTGATATTTCTCTTACGAAAGGAAGAACGCTCCAAATTGTCACGTTTGCTGTCAATTTTTCCAGCAGCGCCATCGAGCGTTGTCATGGGCACACAATAACTTCGCTTTGTATAAACTTTCAACGCTTCGGCAAAGAAACTACGACTTCAGAAAGGTTGGCACAATTTCGTGGAAATTCGGAAGTGTAGATGAATATGGCATTTCGAGAAGAAACATCAAATCATCAGACAACGCACAATTCTTTGCAGGAAGCGATTACTCATACCTTTACTGAAAGGTGAGTGTTTTAAAAACTTATTTCGTTAATTTTTAAGTCCTCGTAAAATATTCGCAAACGATGAAAATATCTGTGTCATATACTCTATTTTAAATGTGAAACGGAAAAAGCAAAAGGTATAATGATTATGAAATTTTACTATATAAAAAGGTTCCTGAGAATTTCTCATTCTACTCGAACAATAAGGGTTCACTTAGACTGATGAAGATTTTCCTCTTCCGTACATCGCGAGATAACACTGGGACTTGAAAACGTCTAGTAAGGGTTGGAAAGGTACTGAATAAGTATAAATGAAAAGGAGGGGCGAATTGAATTCAAGAGGTCTTTCTGACAGACCATCTGAATAATACTGGTTACAACCTCATTATCACAGCTAGACAACGTAAATATGGAAATTTTCGTGATATTATTATCTTTCGACTGTTAACTACAATAATTAAATTTCAGTAAATAAAATTATTATAGCATATACATTCCTTATATATTAATAATTGATATAATAGATTAAATTGATATCCCTGACAATAGAATATCGAAAGGAAGCGATGCATGTACAAGTAAAGGGAAAGACTCGATTATGAACGTGTGCGGCGTTTGAAGTTGATAGCACTTTGATATCTAAGGAGAGTGGATGTAATCAGGCAGGACCAGCATATGAAAGGCCTTGATCACCCGTATTAGCGGCTGTTGACAGCAATCTTCGCCAAACAAAGGTTATTAACGCTTTCGATGAATCGGAAACATTGTGGTCGATCTTGGAGAGAAAACTGCATCGGTGTGTGACTTTTTTTGTTGAAGGAGGAAGATGACGTGGCCTCATCAAGAGAGTTTTCGCTTAATTATACAGCGCTGGTGAAGTGGAATGTTTTGAATTGGAGCGTCGAGAATCACGTTTTCGAGAGATGACAGCGTTTCCCAGGAATACACATCATAAACATTACAGCTTCCTATTGCAAGGGTAAACGGATTCCGGAGATTTTTCGTATCAATAAAAGGAGCTTTTTGACGGACACTTCTGCGCGAGATGTGCCGCTTTATAAAAGAACGTATAAATGTTCTTTCGTTAGTTGAGCAGCTCTAAATCCGCCTTTAATTATCCAAGGCGACATTTACGATCTCTCTAAACGATATCAACAGGGAAGATAAATAAGCCTGAAACAAACTCCTTTTCGAGATAAACGGCATAAATCGAAGCAATTTTACGTTATCAGAGGATTAAATGATAGCGGACATCGATAGATAGAGAAGAAGGGAACACTGACGCATCGATCACACCTGAAATACAAAGAATAGTTCCGGAAAATCATAGCGGGAAGAATATGCCAACAGCACTTTTTCAATGAAGTACGTTTAGCCGTGGAGTGTTATGAAATTAAAATATGATTAAAAAACAATTTCTAAAAATTATTACTCTTATAGTTTCTATTAAAAAATAAAACGATTAAGTATGAATAACTATTACGTAATAATGTTACTTTACCATCAAGTAATTCAATATAATAATCATAGGTTTCGACGTATTTAATCAAAGTGAAATCAAATAAATGATATACAATCGTTTACAGTTGCGAGTTTCTGCAATTGGATTATTTTATGAATTCCTTTTACAGTATTTTAATTTAACGGATAATAATAAGTCGCAGAAATAAACTATGATTGCAGATTTTGTAATATGCATCGATAAAGCTATTAATATTAAGATTTTAGGTACAAATTTCATATATAAATTACTTTCAAAATGTGGAATGCGTATCTGAGTTGTTTTTGAAGGGAAATATTTTTATAAGGAAGATGATCATTAAAATAATACAAGAGAATATGTTTGAATAAAGATTCCCGGTTTCACAATCAGAATGTAATCTTCAATTTCAGAGGATACTGCAATCGTGTCTCATTAATTATGAATTTTGAAGAACCTTTAACTGCTATATTATTGAACTCAAAAGGTCGATCACCATAGTTACGTAGATTTACGATATCAACTGCTTTCGAATAACAAATGTTCAGGATAACGGGAAATGAGAAAGAGAAAAACAAAAATCGAATAATGCGATCGTAGGCACTTATAATTCGTAAAAACGGATAATATTTTATTGACGTGGTATTGCATGTTAGAGAATGCTTAACAGTTGTTGCGGTGAGTGTGATGAAAAAAAACTCAATTTGTGAATTGAACACAGTCGTGGAATTGAGTTCTGTTTTTGTCGACTCGATTTTGAGATCAATGGCTTCATATTTTACCGTTACTCACATCTGTTTTCATCTCTTGAGGAATGTATCGATGGGTGATGACGATATCACGATGCAAATGCACATGAGACTATCTTGCACTGAGCATACATTTTCCATAAATGAATAACTCTAAAGGACTAGAAATAAGGATGAATCTAAAGCATGCAGTCACATATATACTTAAAGGAATTTATATATATAAAGATACGAAATTTAAATTTTTCAACCCAAATGGATAAAATTAATATTCAGTTGTCATAGGCTTATTTATGGGAGTCCGAAGAGAAAGTTGAGTCTGATATCGTTGTACACGCAGGTTCAAAACCTGATCGAATTAAGGTGTACTTTACATTACGTTATGAAACTTTCTCGTCTACTGTGTCTTTCTCTTTTTCCCCCGTTTCATTTGATAGAATATCTGCATAGAAATGAGAAGGATTCGATTATTTGCGTCTGAGATAATAGAAACCGCAAAAGACATTAATTCAAACCCTAAAATAAAAGATTCTATCCAAATCAAATTAACTTCTCTTCAATAGTAGTTAATTCCGAAACGAACAATAATGGATTTTGCCGAAGATATCAACCGAACTAAAGGTGAATGAGAGGTACTATATTTCTAACGCCGCACTTCATTGATATGATTATCAGATTCGTATCATCGTGTCATTGGGAGATGTCATGGAGGAAAGATTTCTCTGAGATATAGTGTTCCATTGATTCGTTGTTTTTTCAAGCCTTTTTTACCGATGAGGGAGTGGTGTGTGTAGAGTTCATTTGATTCACCGAAAAACCTCATTCCAAAGGTAAAAATAACTAGGCAAATACTTCCCCAAATACCTCTGTTACCAAATTTCTACCTCAAGGGTAGACCTGCCTAAAAGTTCCGTTACATTGCACCGCCTTCACAAGGTTCCTCGGGAGCCTTTATTTATGACGCTTCCTAAATTGCAGTTCGTTAAGTGGCCAGTGAATGCGTCCCTACGAAGGCACTTCGGAAGGAACTGCTCCACTCTTCCATCGGAGGGTCACAAGTATTTGCTGCAACTTCGTAGGATTTGCTAAAAAAGGTTGGCATCCAACCGAGTTATCGAAAAATTGATTTACTTAAACTACAAGTTGATAAAATCTGTAATATTCAATTTGCTGGTGAAAACCGTATCGTTAAAAAAAACACATGGAATTCTATGCAATAGAAGTATCTTCATCTTTCTGTTCATTTTTGAAGATCTAAATGCATCATATGTACCTCTAATATTTCCTTGCACTGAGGCCATTGACCTCTGATTTTGAATGTTCGGAGATAAATTAACTGCACCTCTTGTTTTCCAGTTTACTTAAAGGTTAAAAATGATGACTTGGTCCTTATGGGGAATTATGGTGATTAATGCACTTAAGTTTGGAGAAAATATGCAGAATAAACCAAGAACATACAGTTAATGACTGACAGAAAGCGCGCCTTCGAGAGAGGAATATATTAAGGGGCGGGACAAATTAACACCCATTTCCTCAGAAGTATGTCAAGTTGTTTCACCGCTATGGAAACGAGCCTACGGATTCTTATGATGATTTTCGTAACATTCATCAATGTTACCCTTGAATCGATTAGGCGGATGTTTTCGGCCGATTAAGCGGTCGCTTTCACGTGTATTACGAGATCGGAACGACTCGTTTATTACATTGAAACTAGAAAGGAAACCATATGTATCAAAGTCATCCAATGCACGAGTGAATGTGGAGCAGAAGTCAACTCTAAAAATTCTAAAGCTATGAAGTTATTCACAAAAGAAGTTTCCTAAATATTTGAGCTGCTTTATCATAATAAAGTGATTAAACCGGTAGTTAGATTATCTTGTCTCAATCGAATAATAAGGCAATAAAACTAATATGCATAATTAACATATACATCAAAGTGAATTATTTTTATGAACTCGAGTATATGTTCTCATCCCTTTTGAATAAATATTTCTGTATGAATTACTTATGTATCGACCACCGAGACATTCTCAAATGTAAGAGAATGTGTCTTTGTGGAGTGTTTTAATACCACTTAAAGAAGGGAGCAATCTTCAGATGAATTCGGGGAGGAAAACTGCTGACTTTGAGCAAAGAAGTGCTCTGTTTCTAGAGGTCAAAGTCGGTCATGAATTGAGTTTGTAACTGGAGAGGACCACTCTCCGCTTCATTCACAAATGGTATACTATCCTGCATTTGGAGACCAATCTAAAAATAACAGGGGCAACGATTAAAGATGCTCGTACGAAAAACCTTTGATCCCAGAGCAACTTTCCCGATGCAGCTAAATAGTCTTGGCAACGACGGCTCCTCATCAAATGGCGCGAAAGTAAAATAGCTTTCCTATAATGGGATGCGACGTCTAGCCAACAACGCTAACTTTAACTTAACCGATTTCAGCTACTAAAACGAAACGTTCTATACATAGAATGCAGTTCGTTGATCTTCCATAGGATTCCTCTAGGATGTGTGGTACCATGATGCAAATACAATCCACGAGTTGGAGATAATTCTTAGTGAAACACCTGTCTAAAAAGTCATGATTGTAAAATACTTTAAACCGGGATTGTAATACTTTAAGGCCGGGACTTAAATTGCAGAATTATTTAAGGAATTGAAAGTTTTCTTTTTGAACTTTAGTGTCGGGGTATTGTAATCGTTGGCGTAATGAAGATTGCTATTATTTTATGAACTAAATTCAAGTTATAGGGCCTCAAAAATTGTACATCGCTTATCATATCAACAATCAGCGATTTTTTACCGTAAGTCAATTTGATTTATTTGGAGACGCATAGCATTATACTTTGTATACTTTTCACGAAGACCTTGCAATACGCACAAATTAATAAACTTTCATTTAAATCTAAATTCTATGCCACCGATATATGAAAAAATTCTTTAAAAAATGTTTCATACGTAAAATACGTACAAAAAGTAATATTACATAAAGAAAGGTATCTAATAAAATTTTTAAGATGTATTAAAATTCTGAATCCTTTTTTTCGACATTTTTTCTCTTCTTGACGAAAGTCGTCCTGTAATTTGTATTTCTTGAAATGCTTGGATGTATACTTATTATCGTCTTGCGTCGGAGTTTTTTCTTATTTTAGAGATACGATCATTTAAAGCAACTAAATTTCATGCCATAGCTGTTTTGGGTGAAATATCTCTGCTGACGTGTGGAATATAAATAATATAGAAGTCTAAATTCGTTCGATCGCAATAAATAAGACTCGAAGTCATAGCAATAAAAATTGTCTGGCGTCGGCTCCCTTTTTGTATAGATATTTTCCTAACGCACAGAAGGCTACAAAGGATCGTTTGGAATAGCAGACGCGCAATATTATAGCAGTAATGAAAAAAAAACGGACAAAATGATGAGGTGGTGGAAAAAGCTGGCTCTTTCCCCAGGGCGGGAAACTCGGTTTGTTGTGAAGCTATTTGGGGATGATTTTGGCAGAAATTCAGGCAGAGAAAATTATGACAAGCATCAGAGAGCGAACTTGGCTCATTCTTAAGTTCTTTTTATAATTGCTTCGTTACATGGAGGGTGTTAAATTTGATTTAGGATGATCACCCCTAAACCCTTGAAAATATCAACCTCGATCCAAGATTCTTAAAGAAAAAATAATAACTGAGAAAATTAATTATGATTATTATTTATTCAGCTATGTTCGATATGAAGTAGAAGAAAACACAATGAACATATCGACAATTCAAATGGATTTTCATATTTTGTTCCTTTAGACCAATCATTCCGTTCAGCTCATCCTAATAGCGATCAATTTTCATAGAAATTAAAGATAGATCCAATTACAATTAATATTTACGTATAACTTGAATAAAATGTATGAATGAAATGTCAATACAATTACGTTACGAGTGAACCTAGCGGCTCAGAGAATAGAAATGGAAATAATGTTCGCCAATGCGTGATATTACTGATTGTGAGTTAAAGTAAATATTTTATGAGCAAATACATGTATTTACAAATGGGAAAATGTTGCATACAATTAAATTTATTTCTACATTTTTAAATATTTAATATTCGTCCAACTTTGCAATAAAAAATATTAGGATAGAAAAATTTTCTCCCAGTATTAACTCCTTTCCTGGAGACGAGAAAAAATTGAACTTTTTTCTTTTCGAAATATCATAAAATCTGAAAATAAATTTTGCGTCATAGGTATTTATTTTTTATTATTCGGAGGAGTTGAAACTTTTATGGTGAAGTTAGAGAGTTTAACGGCCTCATTTATTTAAGTTCGGCTTGTTTTCTGGAATTTAAACTTCTGTTGGACGTGTATTGTACGCTATTTAGGATTGATGAATTTCGGGTGAGTGAAATATATTATGGAAGCAAAGTGGTGGAAAATGTTGCATTGATTTGTTTTTGTGCTTTGAGACAGTTAAAAAAGTGAGAAAAACTTTATTAAATAAAATTACAAAGTACAAAAAATATTTTACACTACCGTTCAGCTGCTACAAATTAAATATTCATTCATAAATGAAGTACAACTTTAAGGTGATAGCATGACAGAACTTTTCTACAATCTGATCACTCTAAAGCTACTTTTGTGCAAGCACTAACCTAACTGGATTGGAGCATTTTTTAATGTAAATTTTTTGTATCAATTGGTAAGAGAAATATATAATTGTCATAAATTTTATAATAAGAGGATTATTCCTGATATGAATGCAGAACTATTAAGTGAAGAATAAATCTCAATAAAAAATTATCCTTCAAAAAACTAAATTGTAACAATTATTTCACAATCTATCTCCTGCTGATACAAAATTAAAATATTTAGAAAAAGAATCACAATATTTTTGGATATATAAAAATAATTTAGAATAATTTAAAACAATTTCAATTAAAATTCATAAAAATCAGTTAAATGTATAGAACACTAAGAAGATTCACTAGTCGAAAATTTGATGTTTAATTAACTATCTTCTTTCAAGTTACATTCAATACATTACAATATAATAATTAATAATGGCAATATTTTCCTATATCTCCTGAATGAAAAATACCACTGACACTGATGAAATGAAAATATTCTTAATTTTCAACAAATTAAACGAAGGCATTCACAACCAGAGTAATGAGATGAACAGAAACATAAGAACCACTGTACCATCTGTTATGGAATTTTATCAGAAAGTTCACTAGTATATTAAAGGTATAAAATCAATCAACTACCATGCTTCTTAATTAATTTCCTCAAACCACAACTAAATTTGCAGAGCTCTTTTGTTTTCAGGCAGGACCTAGAAGCTCTCAGTAAACTGCCTTATTATACAAAATGTAGCCTCTTAATACTCCGCAAGAAGATATATGATTATGAACTGCATAAAATAATCCTGATTAGAAGTTTTTCAAGTAAGATTTTAACAATCACATATAACATCAATAATTAACAGAGGTGTTGGAAATGGATTATTTCAAATACATGGTAATCTGATAATACAAAAACTCTATGATACTATATCAGTTAAAGGCTCATAATAATGTTTCACATAATTAATTTTCTTCTTACAAAATTTTACATATTAAAAAAGGAACAATAGATGATTTATAAATTTGAATGAATGTACTATTTAAATTCATAAGATGTTTTCTCTTGGTCTGAATATTAGGACAATTTTGGCATCTTATATCACACCTTCATTTTGTACTACATAAAAGCTTACATCACACACAATAATACAGTTATCATTGACTCTGATATCTCATTCTAATACAATTTATTTTCACATATGAAATGATAACAATGCAACTCCTTTGAGAATTGAATCAAACAGTGAGTTCAAAATATACATAAGTAAATAAATACAAACATTTTCACTGCTTGTATTTATTTAACTTCCAAAAATCCTACGTACCTAATAAGTTGTAAAAATGATATGATGACCAAAGTTGGCTTATATATATTATAGCTCATATTCAAGAACAAATGATATTCACTAATTTGTCAGCCCTGAGATAAATGTCTACAAAAACTGTTCAATGGTCCAAAACTGGTCATAGATATTATCAGTCAGAAGATCTTGATCTGTCCCTATTATAACATTAGTAGAACTTGAACTGTCTATGAAAAATTTTCATAAAATTGCTATGAAAACATAATAAAATGAAAATAAGATTGGTAATCTTGTATTATAAAGTATTTTTATTGTAAAATTAAAATGTTATTGTAAGGTTTCTCAAATATGTCTTATGGGATTTAAAAAATGTTTTTTAACTGAGTTTCTTAAAGGAAAGAATTGAAAATTTATTGGAGAAATTTTACCGAGAACTTTTATCATACAACCGGAAAAATCTCATTAAATTCTTTTCTTTTCTTTGAATTATCGTATCTAGAGTAGCTAGTCAAACCATGTAAAGTATAAAATAAACCTAGGAAAAATATTCCCGTAGAAGCAGAGTTTCGAGTTCCGAATAAAGATAATTAAATTTCCAGCTGAACAATAAAAACAAGCGAGAATCGTACTTTAATGCCTTAGAATCAGAAAAATTATCTAATTACCTGATTACAAAGAGGAAATTATATCCCGCGAAAAGAACAGGAAAGGAAGTTTTTCTAAGATAAATATTGGCGCGAGATCTTTGTTGCAAAGAGGAAGGCACGATTCTACAATGCGAAAATTTTATTATACTGGAATATTGACACTCGAGTGCTGTATAGAAGCGTTTATTTAGAAAGCTCGAAATTTCATCACCGTAAAGATCGTAAGAAAGGAAAAAAGCGTACGAAAAAATACAACCAAAATTTGTATATAACTAGCAAAAAGATGTTTAAACAGAGTATAACATTCCTAATTGTTTATCAGACGAAAACCAGAATTATTTGTTTTTCCAGAACTTGGGAACGTTTTTTCTTCGTAAATACTTAAATTATGAGATGCACTACCGGAATGTCAATCCTTAAAAAATATCCATATTCACCATTTCTAGATTTCCCTTGTGCGAGAAGAGACTGATGTTCAGCAGGTTCGGAAAGAATCGTACTGCTCATCGTACTTTTGATTTTTCTCAGCTATTTGACCTAGAACATAAATGATACGGATAATTTTCTGCGGCTCATCGCGTGGCCAAAGAATAATTTTAAAAATTGGATTCTTAAAGTAAAAACCATTCAAAACACTAAATTAAAACTTTCGCTACAACAGTAAAAAGTTAATTGGGAGAAAAATTAGAATTTTAACTGATGATTTCTACGACTTTAAACACAGTGATTATGAATAAAACATAAGTGATAATAAAAATTGAAAAATAGAGGATAAAACAAGAGTAAGCACCTTCAACCATAGGTATTTATTGGCAATATAGAGAAATACCAAAAATATTGTAGCGATAAAGATATTGAAGAAAATAGAATGTATTCACAGATTACTAGGGATAAAATTTTAAAATGATGTAAAATAAATAGCAGACATATTGTAAATATTTCCTTACCTAAAGAAGCCAGCGTAAACGCCGCGGCACATTTAATTCAAAATGAAAAGAATAAACTACCTTGCACAAAAACACTACACACCTACGAGGGTGTGTGCGTACGCATCTCTTTGAAATAAACTATAAAACACCTCCGCATTTTCACGGTAACAGGTCAACACGCCGCGTAGCGGCAAGGTCGCGATGTTTACAGAAAAATGAAAACTGAATTTCGGAATTAGCGCCAAAAGACAGTTCATAATGGGGTGTTACGCTCGAGTTACATTTTCTCTTTCATTTAATTTATCCAAGTGACGACGAATTAATTTCACGATATAATTTAATCCATCGTAATAATGGTTGTACTTTCTCAATAATATATCATAAGATAAGTGCCAAGAAATTTTATACATAACGATTTACCTTGAACTTCATAGTCGTTCCTCCCTTTATTAAAAATGTTTTTATTTACCATCAATCGATTACTGACACCCATAAATTATCAGAGACGGTTGTGAAGAGCGAGAGTTACTATCATTCTTTAGAACAATGGATTTAAGATAACAATGTTCGGTACCAGAAAGATTGTAAGTTCAGTAAAAAAATTTTTTTCAATTGGACAAGAACGTCATTTATTCATAACTGTCAAGAATGAAATACACAGATTAAATCTATGAATATCTGAAAAGAAGTGAAATTTTTGTCCATAATCTATTGCTATAGAACCCCAGTTGTTTGATGAGTTTCTGTAACGGATACTTGAGAAGTAAAATTCGATTACAAACAATTGGCTCAGTTAAAATTGACTGGATTTGTACATTAAGATAGTTATCAAAATTCCTCCAATTGTAAATATATAAAACCTCTATTTGAATTGTATATCTCTTTAAGTAAATACTTTACATCGGTAAAGTAACTCACCTTTTCTAGAGAAATTAGTTTAGAAAATATTCTGGTACCTAATTGATACCATATAATTCACTCAAATATATGATTGTAATAAAAAGTTAAATACATTATGAAAGAAGATGATAATAAAGAAAGATAACGTCGTAGAGAAATATAAGGTTTTTTTTTATCCAGGAGGATTACGATTTCTACTCATGATCGATGCAAAAATATTTCATGAACTATATGTATTGAGTTTTTATCGATACTCAGGTTATTAAAACTAAGAATTATTAATAATGTTCTCGCGCGTGATTACTATCATAAAGGATGGATGAAAATCGACTGTTGCTTGCTACTTCGCTTAAAAGATGCCAGCACACTTCGAAAGTGCCTTTTCTCGCAGGTCCTCGCTCTGTCCGTAAGGGAACTACTCAGAGATCTGAATTGGCGGCAATTCAAAAATGGAATTGGATATTCATCAATTTCCTCAAGAGTTTTTAGAATCTCAGCTTCTATAGTTATTAGTTAATTTAATTATTATTCACTACTCTACAACGATTAGGTTAGATATATTTATTTTTTAAAATAAGCTTTGAACATTTATGCTAAGTTGAATATATTAACCTTTTTAATTGAAATTCTTATTATAAATAATTGGTATAGGTCTTAAAATGATAAGAATGAAAATCGAGAAATATAAAATGTGTCATTAATTTGTGATATTTAATTTCATTTTCTCTTTTAACTTTGCAGAAATCATCATAATGCGTATTTGTTCAGTTTAAAAATAATTTCTAATAAATACCGTATTTGACGGCATATAAGATATACTGGAACATTAGACGCACACTCATTTATTAGGCCACATATAAAGAATAAATAGTTTTGTGCAGTCTGTGTGACAGCATGGTACCACAATAACATAAGGACTTACTACTGCTCTGTTTCCATGCACTTTAGCATAATTTAACACTCTTAGTTTATACTGAATGTTATGGCTGAATCTCTTGTTTCCTTTAGTCATATTTTGGAGGGCATTTTTTAAACAATTAGTTTTAAGCACCGATACCAATACCTTCACATATAAATTAGGGGGTAAATTTTTTGAGACCTTATTTAGAAAAAAATATGCATCTTATATGCCATCAAATACGGTAATCAGATTTTGAGAAATTGATTGGCAGTTTAGTTTTTATGAAGTTTTTAAAAGGATATTATTGAGTTCTTAATTTTTAAATATGGTTATTCAATTTTGATAGTAAATCAATATTTCACATATTCATATGAACAGCAATTTCTTTTTTAAAATATTTATATATATATTAAAATTTAAAATTATAATGGGCAGTTCGAAATCATTTTAATCCCCTCACAAATATCTGTATCAGATATTGGAAAGCCATCTAAATATTGAAATTCCTATCAATGGTATGAAACACAATTATACATGTATGATCTTTGTCTCTTTGAATCATTCTTTTCTTTTTAGCATTGATTGATAGAAAATTGATTTTAAAGAGAATAATAATTTATTACCTTGGATGTATAATCTAATACCCTAATATAACTCTTACATTCATGGAAAATTTTAAAAGTGATTCATAAGAAACATTTTAACTAACAAAATTGAGTGTATTCAATATCTCATAAACAGGAATCTTGTAATGGTAAATTGAGATCTTTTACTCAATCCAATGAATGGTTTTAATTAGATCTCGTAAGGAGAGGTTTTGCAGTTTATGAGTTTTGGAAAAATAATCTATTTAACCAATATTTTACATTTTTTCAGGAATATTTGATTAGAAATGCTTTAATCACATAGTATTGTAATGTTTTGTCCAGCCCAGTATTGAATAATAATGTATGTAAACGTAGATATTAATATTTGATCATTTACTAGTATATTATAAAGGTAGTTTTAGGTAGAATTATGCTTGCTGTTGTCATAAAATGTGTGTCATAAAATATTTACTGTTTAACTCTACTATGTATTTTCAATAATTTGAGAATATATTTAAATAAAACTATATCATGCAATATGTCAATGAAAGAAGTTACTGTGATAAAGTTCAGTTCTCTATCTATCTCTGAATATTTGAAAGAAACGCCATCAGTTTCCTTTGGAAAGATTAATAAGTTGCAAATCTATTAATAGTTGATTTTGGTTCACTGAACTATTTCTTAGATTCAATCCTCACTCAAAATATTTATTTAGTAATCATCAAAACTTTTTAATGGAAAATCATTGCAAACTGCTCTAAAAATTAAAAGACACTTAAAAAAGTAAATATAATTAATATTTTATATTTTTTAACCCATGCACTCTGTTTAAAATTAGAATAATACTTAAATTTATGCCACTGTTACTGATTTAGACCCAAATTTCTATCTTATACTACTTCAAATCTCAGTCTGCAATTCCTATGTTATTAAAAGTATGTGATCCTGTACCATCTCTGGTTATATCTTGCAATAACTATGCTGAAGAGAAGAATTTCCAAGTTGCCATCATATCAAATTTATTTTATTTTGAAAGAGATTTATAATAATGATTCGGGGGAGTAATAATGATATTATATAATTTGGAAATTCCTTTCTGTGTTCAATCTAGCTCCACATGAATTTTCACAAAAATTCATCTTTATTACTTTACATTATTATCTTCATCCCTTCATCTTCATTAAATTCATCCTCATCCCTTTCCATTATTATCTAAAATACACTAATGAGAGTATTACCTGAAAACCTAATATGCTGCTCATCTCATATAACACACCATACTCACAAAGGAATTTAGTACTGAGGTTCACTTCCATATCCTTCAAGGGATTATCAACAAAGCTGATGAATATGGAATACCAAATGTGTATTAATTTTTTGGATGTACTGATGTACTTGAATAGATTATTTGATCCTACAAAATTTATGCTTTTGAAAATCAATAGTTAGATTCTAAGTAAAACAGATTTTTCACAGCATCTATTAGAATGCAACACTGTCCAAAGTTCTAGATAAAGAATATGATGAATACAAATTTCATCAGAAAAGTGACAAAGCTCTCTTAAAACCATCTTATTTGTTGCAGTTTGGGAAAATTTTTATAAATGCCAAGATGAGAGAAGTAGATAGTGTTGATAAGTGGAAAAAATAAGCCTCATGCATTTTGTTAACTACATAATAGAATGCTTCTCTAGAATACTAGATGCATGATAATATCAGGTGTAGAATCCATGTTAGAATCCATACCATAATGTATTCTATGGCTCTTTGGATTATCTTTGCAGAAGTTTTGTTGTTTTAATGTATGGAGTTTAAATTTCCTTTTCATCAGTTAGTACTGTAAATGTAAGTCCATTCACCATACTTTTTTAAGTAAAATACTGTTATTCTCCAAAGGTGGATGTTTGTGAGGGCTATATCAATTAGATAAAAACTGATAACCTATATTTAGGGAATATAGCTAAAGTAAAGGATAAAACATGGGGTATAGGAGGTGTACTCTCTATTTTATGTTCTCTGAAGAGAAAAGACACCTTTTCATCTCTTTATGTGCTTTGTTTCAATGACACCAGGGAAGTAGAGATTATTTAATACTTGAATGACTTGAATTGTTGAGAAGGAATTAAAAATTTATAATAATGAATAAAATTTCTGAATGATCTGGCACTATAGTTTAATTTGTTGGAGCAACCAATGGACCCTGGAAGATGTATTTAATGGTCTTGGTGTAATCAGAATTTCTTGGGTCTATCTCTAGGAGGATAGGAGAAACAGGGCATATCATTGTTGTCTCAGTTTTAGTCAAAATTTACAACACCAATTACATTTTTCGAAAGTAAATTAAAAATCGAAGATGGTCTTTCCACCAGATGGTAAGAGTTGATATGTCTTAATGAAATTTTTAAATGATAGAGAATAATAAAAATTCAATCAGCATTAATTAAAATGACAAGATGAGACAGAAACAATTAATAATCCTATGTTCCAAACTACCCATAAGATTGTAATAAAGCAGGCTATGATTGCCATTTCCTTCATTTATTTATATTCTTATTCTATTTCCAATATAAAACTTTAAATAAACTTATGTCACTTTAATTTATCAAAATTAACACCACTTTTGCTATTGTTGGATCCTGAAAGATGAATGATGAGATAGTTTAGAATCACCAAAAAAAAACAAAGAAAAGGTTTACCATATTCATTTAAGATTTTTGCTGTAATGCTTTAAATGAGGATTTAGGGAATAAAATATGTAAATTCAGAACCTAAAGTAGCTGCAGTCATAAATACAAGTATAATTTAATATGTTAATTAATTTAATTTAATGGAACATTTGGAAAGTGAAATTTAGTGAAATAACCTTTAAAAACTTCTAAATCTTTCTCAAAATCAAAAGGAGATGCATTAAAATTTTAAAAATGAGATGGACTTAAAGCATGGCAAGAAAAAAGATTCAGGTGAGTAAGGTGAGGTATGGTGTGGATGATGTTGTTCCTGTGAATGCTATGATAGCTATGCATCTATCTGGAACCCAGGGAACCCTAACTTGGAAACAGAAGTTATTTATAAATATGTACTAGATTAACCCTGAATAAAGTAATTAAATCTTTTACATTTTTACTTTTACTCTGCACTTTTGATGAGATCAGTGTATTAATTCTAAACCTGAGAAATATCTAGTTCAATCACTTACTTTGGACTTACCATATATAGTAACTGTCGGACAACATTTTGAACCCTCAAAAATATTGAAATATTTCTTATAACACTTATTTACTAAACTGTTAAAATATTTGAGATGCAAGCTCAATTTCCCCTTATCTTTGGCTACAGAGATGTAGAGTTGAATGAAGGAGTGAAAATATATATATAGATATATATATAGTAATCATCATTTTATGTCTAAGGAGTAAATTATTGGAATAAATATCTACTAATTAGTACTAACAGTGATTATTATTACAGTATTAGAACATACTAATTAGTATTAACAGTGATACTTATTTCTTGGTACTTGTAATATATCAACACAACATTGCTTCCCTCATACCTTTGCAATGAGAAAGTTATGTGACAGTATATCATAGCAGGCATTGAGAAAAGGTTATGATTAATACGTATCTTTCTTATCATAAATATGCCTCAAAATTATTTATTCATTTTGATTATTTTAACTCTACTACTTTAAAATCTAAAAATGAAGCATGTCATAGGATATCTGTTATTTATTATATATTGTTATTATTAATAAACGTCTTGTTTTTATTATATATATATATAAGATATGACCAAAAATAAGAATAAAAAAATCCCTTTCTTAATGTGTCATTACATAATGGTCTTTTCTCCTTTTCACACTCTTTGTAAACATCTTCTTTAATGCAGTACTTTTACAATCTATATACTATACTTTACTATTTTACTATTTACTTTTACTATCTATAGTACTAACTATCAACATTAGAATTAGGAAAGATCCTGTAAGATCTATCCTCTCCAAGAAAGGGTCTATCAATATTCCTCTTTTAGGATCAATGATTAAAAAATTATAACCTTATAAAGCTATGAATGGATCAAAAATTCTATATATTACAACAGCAATGTTGAATAAATAATTGTTAAAAAATATATTTAATTTTGTTTTATAGAGCGGCCTTCTCAATCCCAAGATAAAATACCATATGTAGAGTTTCAGATCACATCAAAAAAATACCCAATATCAGGTGAGTATCCAAAAGTTTAATAAAGTTCAATCAAATAAATTTTAAATGTAAAAGAATATTTATTTCTGTTTAACTTTCATTTCTAAATATTTGAGATGTAATATTAGGACTTAAAAATGGAGCAACAAAAATACAAAGAAATTTTCTAACCTCTACCACAGAAAGGTAGTTAATACATTTTCTGGAATAAATTCTTGTATTATCTATTATTTTTGAATTTTTTGATTTTAATAAATAGACTATACTACAGTTGAATATATACGGATCGGTAACATGGAAATTATCTAATTTTGAGTAATATTTTTTTACAAAGTAGCATGTCAACTGAAGCTCCAGAAATAAACCCTCCATTAAACTCTGTTAGATAGCACATATATTACAAACACATTAAATCTAAATGCTAATATTCATTAATTAATTTCTCAAAATTATTTTTTTTATTGAAGTACTTTAAAAAAATTTTTCTTCTCAATATTAAAAAGAAGCTTTGTGGAATTTATAACATAAAAATAACATTGAGAAATTAGAAAAATATTTAAAATTCATATAATGATACTTTTGATTTTGAACTAATGATAATTATGGTTTATTAGATTATATACATGTTTAATGCATTATATGATACAGAGGATTATGATCATATGTGTTCTAAATGTGTAACATAGAAAGTTGTATGTCTGAAAATTAATTAAAAAGTAAAAATTTAAAATGTTATCCTTACTAAGAGCCAATATTCTTCCACTACCAATAAAAGATTTAGAATCACTGAACTACCTTGTTGACTCAAATTTGTTCTAAAATTTTACCAATAAGAGGATAGAATATTTGCTTTGCAGTATGGCAATATTTCTCATTTCCTAAAGACAACGGAGACCATAAATCTGCTAAAACACTCAAAAATATTTTAAATTCCTCTGTAATTACACAGCATTAAGTTAAGTTGTAATTCATCAGGTAATTTATAATTCTTTTTGAATACTGGGAATCGTCACGTTGCATTCTGGTAAGATAGGAACAAAATACCTCTTATATAAAGCATTTAGAGAAATATATCTTATTTAGGTCACACTTTTTCTTGTTAATGAAGTTACCCATACGTCATAGTTTTTACATGAGTTTCAATTCTTTCGTCGAAATCTTTCCATTTAAACTTCTGAGATGATAAAAACGTCATAATGACTCAACCGCAGCAAGGGTCAACAGACCGTTTACTAAATTGGGCTCACGTGTTCGTGTTCCTTTTATCTGGATGCACGTTACGTGACACGTTAGCGTCACTAGATTATCTGATCAATCTTGCAATTTCAGTTGACTATCGTCACCAGAGAATATTGCGACCTTTAGCCTGTGGGTGCCAAACATTCCCTTGCGGCCAAGACAATATCCCGCTTACGAATAATTACATTTCCATGACTGTAAGCCACAATTTTGTCGCTACAACGCAATAAAAGACATTCTAGGGAATAAGAGGCGGTATTATTACATTCAATTTAAAACATTGTATATGATTCGAAGAAATATCATACATTATGACGTGTATTATAAACCGTTTATTTATACAGGATACTATTTCTTTTCAGGGTCATTTTTTGTTTTTTTCTTGTCTCCAACAGCAATAAATTTAGAAACGCAAACTGATAAATTCAAATACTACATTAAAATTAAATGCAAATATTAAAATTTATATATAGAATAGCATTTACCTCGATTTGGATACCTTGGAAGAATTGACTATTGAATAGACACCGGTAAAATAAATTTCTTCTACTGACAGATGCCAACATCGAGGCTTAAATCTCTCTCAGTAAAATTTATCCATTAAAAACTCATGACAAACGACTTGCAGTAGGTGAGTCAAGTTGATTTTAGCCTTTTAGCATAGATACAATCAAAATAGTCAAATCGTGTTTATACTTATGTAAAATTACCAGAGCTTTTTCTTCTAGGTTGATCTTTTTCTAAGATGAATCATCTTTTTAAGCTGATTTGCCTCATAATTAATAAGTGGTGAGAGCCAATGTTCAAAATGTCGAGAGCATGTGCAATATCTTACCACCGTCTCTGAAAATCACAAATGGAAGATTTTCAGCATCATTAGTGAGGAGCTAAGTTTTGTATCATCTTTCCCATTTAAAGTAAACATTTTGATAGTGTAAATCCCTTGTGATTTGTGAAAATATCTTGCAAAATTCAAAAGATTTATTATTTTGCTGGTTTGATGATACATCAATCATATTATATACGCTTTACATATATTACTCTTTGTGAAATTAACAATTCTCTAATTGTAATTTATATAGTTCGCGATGTATGCAGGGTATTTATTTATTATTTATATGAAATATTTTACAGACTACTTATATATTTATGCCTGAATAATATTTCTTCTCATTTTACTCTACAAATGTAGAGGTCAAAACCAAATTAAAAACGTCGAACGTATATTTATTAACGTTCACCAATTTATTATCGATATTTCAAAGTTCAAAACTCGTTATATGATGATGATATTGTGTTTTATTCGTTTAAATTCTTATTTTCAGAAATTAGGGACCATTTTGAATTCTAAAATGGAACATTGTTCTCATTCTAAAAAAATTTAAAGTCGATCACAATTTCAATCACTTTGAAAAGTAAGCGTTCAAATTTTATTGAGGTATCGATCATAAACTGATTTAATAAGTATTTGATTTTCTTTATTTATTGGGTAATGAATTTTTAATAAAGAGAAACATTAATATAATACTTAAGATTAAATGCGTAATGAGTTTTGTTTTTAGATATATTTGCTGAATTCTGAGAAACACTTTTAGAAAAGAAAAAAAAAATTGGTCAATTCAAAATTCTAACTCGATTTACCACCAACCGCATGATTATATTTTACATCGATCGAATAAAGTGAGTCAACGAAGCAGTAGCACATCAAAAGAATAAAATGACATTAAATTAGAATTATGTTTCGGGAGCATCATTTTCAAAACTGTAGTTCAAAGGCTTAATTTTCACACGACTTTGTTCGAATTTATATTTTTGTGTATACGAAACTTTATTCGAACTCTCCATCAGAGTAAGCTTCATTTTATTTCACCCTCTTTTTTCGTAAATTTCCGCATTAATAAATGCCTTCATTAAAGTGAGACTTTTTTGGCAGAATTTTTGCCAACCGCCTCATTCAGCGCGAGTTTCAAAGTCCTCTGTCATTTCGCGATCCATTTCCTACTCATCCGACCTTTTTTTGCCTTCTTTCTTATCGAATGCTTTTCCGATTCCGCAATTCTCTCTTCTCCACTATTCTAGGCTCACGCTGAGAAAACACCAATGCCCAAGAGACCTTTTAGCCGTCAACCCCAATCCCTCTGGCGAATTCCACTCGCTTAGATTAGGCGAAAGGGGTGAAAAGAGGATGGTCAGGGGGAGATTTCTGCGGGGGATAGAGGAAAAATGGGGCGATTTTAGAGCTGTGATGATGGAGAAAAGAATACCCCAATGCTGAAAGGAGGTTTCCATAGATGCGAAGGAGTGGCTCGGTTAACAATTGCGAAAGATATGCATTATTCTGCTTTATTGTACGTCTTCACCAGAGTAACTCAGATGGTGATTCTTGTCCTATTTTGAGTCTAAAATTCATTATTTCTTCATGCATTCATTCTTATAATCGATTCAATCTCGAAAGACTTTGATGTAGGATGTCATGACTGACGTAAATATATCTAAGTATGGTATATTTAAGGGTGAATGTTCTTTTTCAGTATTAATCATTTCAGGGCTATATGATTTTCAGAGCAGTAGTATACGTATATAGGGATGTAATATTTATGACTGGTATCTATGTCCTGAGAATTTTATGTGATGGAAATCATTTGCGGAAATACATTTCGAAAAATATAAGGTTTGACCAATCACTACTTTAATATTTCCTCATCTAATAATTAGAGAGAGAAATAGTTTAATCTCGTGCAATTGTGTGATTTTTTTGTTTTACTTCCTTAGACGTTCGAGTGATCCCAAAGTAAGGTTGAAAAGGAAAACCTTATAGAGAAAACATACCCAGAAAGGAAATACTTCTTGAACCGATCTCATTACATGGAATTGGCTCTATCTCTGTACCTCTAAAATCCATACCGAATAATTTAGCGAAAATGACTTGTAGTTGCGAAGATAACCTCTCCATTTCCACTGACCAAAGTATGGCTGTTGTGCCTCTCTTTGTATTATTCCCACGCTAGTTGTATGATATTTGCCGCTTCCGTTCCTTTGAGTGTGCAAACAGCCGATTTCTTGTCTTTCCATCGATTCGGACGTCATGCAGAGCATATTCCATTTTCATTGGGAAATGGGGCGAAACTTTCCGCAACTACGCAGCTAAAGTAAGTATCCTGTGTTAGAGGCTCGTACTTTACGTGCTTTCTTACGAACAATATCTCTTTCTGATTTTTTATCGACATTTCGGTTACTGGGGCAAGTTTTGGTCCTGAAAGAATGTCCTTCGGGTCAAGATTGATTTACTCCTTTCTTTTCCATACACTCCCTGTCCCACGAAGTTTGATCTCTCGATTTATTTTCCTGACTTTGTTAATTTATTTCCGAGAGTGACATTGTGAAATGAGCTAATTCAAATTATTTATAGATGGTTAAAGCCTTCTCATCTATCATTTAAGGTTATCCTTGGAAAGTAAACGGTAAGTATGAAAAGATGAATTTCATTATTTTCAAAAATAAATACGAGTTTAGTTTTGAAATATCCTTTCTATATGTCATTTACTTACACTAAAAGTTACTTATTTAGTATTTCCACAATGTATAAGAATGATTATTTTTTTACGATGATCAAAAAATTTACCAATAGATATTGAAGAAAGTGAAATAATTTTTTTAAGACAAGAGAAAGGAATTAAAGTTTAATGACTTTCGATTGATCGATGATTAAAATTACTTTATTATATTTCTATCATGAGCGCATTTATTTATGATTTTTGCTAATGAACACTTCAACTCTTGCAATTTGTAAGACCGGTTGTGATGAAAATAGTACGCATCTGTTGCGTCGAATTAGAGAGCTCAAAATGAAGGACCATATTTTCCCTCGCTATCGCGAGATTTCCCGTCGAAAGCGCAAATTTGCGAGTCACTGCCACTGACGTGTTATCCAGCGCTTTAATTAGAAGGAGCCGATTGCGGCGTTAACAGAACGTGACATCGCTTCTTCAAAACACCGATCGGGAAGGAATCCATTCCAAACATCGTCGTTATTTTTGACTCAATTATCAGAAGATTACTTCATTGGACGTCCTTGACCGCACAATGGCTTTATTCGCGTTTAAAGTCGTGAAACTGGCTGATGATTCATAATGTTGATCAATTAAGCTCTTGAGCGCCTTATGACGTCATCGTTAGAAATGGGAGGACTAATTGTGTATCACAAAGGATAATCGGATTGTGTCAAAATGCATGTCGTAGGTACGCTCGCAGATGGGAGAGATAAAAAACAGAAGCTCCGTATTGGAAAAAGCTTTCAGTCATTTCCGACTGAAGTTTATTTTTTTCTGTTTGACATTCCGAGCGATCCAATCTAAACCTTTAATAATAACTCAGGTTCTCCTAAAAAAAGTGTTTCCCTCTTAATTATTCTCATCATTCTTTAAACTCTGAAATGTAGTGACTCATTAGGTTTACTTCATTCTTTTGACGAGCTCTTTTGCAAAAATCTGCAGATACCAGAATATGCATCGCACATTTTTGATTCAGTTTTATTCATAAGTTGCAGGTTTCTGATTCGATTAGTTTTCTCTATTATATAATCAACTTACCATCGGATATTGATAATAATTAATGTAATTCAGAGGTTTTTAAGGTAATTAGAGGATTGATGACTAATCTAAAAAGAGTTGTACAAACAAGATTGTATTTGGTTAAGTATTTCAATTCCGTCAAATAGATAAAATAATATTTTCCTTAAGACCACACTTTGATAAATTCAAATACGCACATGAAAGCTTACTTCCACATTTTTTATGCTTGGTTATTGAAAATTAGGCATTGAGTCTTGATATCACTGAAAGAAAAATGTATAATCAAGTGTAATTATAAACAACAATAACGACTGGAATAATTCGAATAACTTTAAAGAATACGTTTCGTTTATTATACTAAATAATCTAATTAAAAGTTCATTAAGTTTCAATAATCACAGTCTATTTTTAACAATTTCTATTTGAACTTACATCGTATGATATATATCTGATGAAATCGTATTATATAATTTCGTCACTCGTGGTTTCGAAGGATGAATTTTTGAGCGGCACTTTTTCTCTAAAAATAATAGACTCGACGTCGCTCATCTTCTCTGCCCGGATGTGGTAATTTCGAGGAATGGACGACAGACCCGTATTAATTATTTAAGCAAATATTTATTTTCCGCCTCTTGTTTCGCTTGCCTAAGCCCTTTTCCCTTCTCGTCTTCTTCCACCATTTTATGGAACCGATGAATTGAGTTGGAATATTAAACCGAGGCATTAAATGGTTGTTACTACAAAACAGATGTCATTGAAATATTTAAGAGATGAATTTCATAGGAGAGCATCTTTGTCGGGTAATTTCGAACTGCTTCTCATATAGCATTAAGAGAATCGCTAAATAAGTTATCGAATCGGAAATCATTACATTAACCATATGATAATATAGTCTTACGATTCATGCTTTCTATGAGCAATTAGTGTTTTATGTAACGTAACTTTCTCGGAAGCAGAAAAATGTGAAATATATATATATATATATATATATATATATATATATATATATATATATATATA
Organism: Pantala flavescens; assembly: GCA_020796165.1. NCBI lineage: Eukaryota > Metazoa > Arthropoda > Insecta > Odonata > Libellulidae > Pantala > Pantala flavescens. The sequence continues at coordinate 22,334,255 of CM036882.1, forward strand.
TATAATGTAAAGATGAACAATTTTAGAAAGATAGTAATATATATATATATATATATATATATATATATATATATATATATATATATATATATATTACTATCTTTCTAAAATTGTTCATCTTTACATTTATTTCATTGATAAAATTGACCGATCAAATTGTAATGTTTTTCAACTTGTAGTTTTTAATTATATTAATAATTCGTTTCCTTTAAGCCTTAAGTTGTTACTTTCGCGCTTCGGATTCACGAGATGCGTTTTACCGTTCAGTCGCCGCATTTACAGCAGAAATAAACAGGAAAACTCAAGCCAATCAAAAAACGGGCTCAGAGGTGTAATAAAGGAAGGAGGTGCTTTGAGGAACTTCTTCGAGTCACTTCGGGTGTTGCATTCGGCCTCTGCGTTGGCAGTTGGAAAATGGAAGTGACTCTCAAGGGATCCAACGGTCGAACTGGACTACGAGCTAACGGCAAGGACTGTGAAAGGCAGAGAGTAACCAGCTCAATGGTCTTCTCGAACCATCCTTGTTTTCATCTCTAATTCACGATATGGAGATGGATATCCTATCATTTTTAATAATGTCCAAAGTTGAAAACTATTGATAATAGCCTTATAATTTTCTCTCTGTTCAATATTGCGCAATAAGATTGCCTGTAAGGTAAATAACCTCTGTATATTGTGATAGGCCCTATACATTACTCCTACAATATTGAATAGCTGAAATTGGAGTTTTAATTGATATCCTTGAATTACCGATCCTAATTGGTCTACAATCATTTCTTTCTTGCAATTCCTTCCATCAACAAGGAAGGAAACCCCTGTGAGCAACTCTCCACCCGTCAGAATGTCTACAAGATGAAGAATAGTGTGGTTAGAGATAAGAGGGGTCCTAAACGTTGAGTCACTCAATACCTGATCTTTTTTCTTATCACTTGTAATTTAGTGTCTTCAAGTACCACAATGGGATAATAATACAATTCTCTCGAGATTTATGGATTTACCATCGTAGTCTGCTTTTTTAAATTGACAATCGCAGAAAATAGAGCCTATATTTTTTATATTGTAGTAGTAGTATAGTATTTTGTAATATTAAAATAGTATTATGTAGACCCTGTTACTAATTATTCTTCGATTCATCAGTTTGCCGCACCAATTAAGGGAAGGAAAATCAACTTATAACGTAATAGAATTAAGTATATGTGAATAATAAGTCATCCGAATGTGATAAAAGGTTAAACGGAAAATAAAAGATTATTTTTATCTCCTGCTTAACCTCGTTTACTGCAGTAATTGAGAGAATCAAGGGAATTAACTTATCGAATTTTCTTGTCCGAAGTTATTCTTGATAAATTATTCTCATGCAAAGCCATAAATACCTCATATCCAAGCCACAACTTCCTAACTTCTTGAGCTTTAGTTATTCCGTGTATCGGGTCGTCAGAGGCTGTCTTTATAGAAGCTATTCCGGAGTCTGTGTGCAAACGGAGGTAATTTCCATCCATTTCCTTCTCGCGTAGAAACTTTTACAGTTGGCGCTTTAGGTCTTCCCACGGGATACGTAATGCATGATCTGTCCTTATATGTTTGATATAGCGAAGACTGCAAGCGCACGTTTTCTTGGATCTCATTTCCCCTTTGAATCATGGAACTTTTACCGATGCGTACATGGCTATGTATCTCCCTCTATGCACGATCAATTTAGGCGTTCTTAGGCGGTTGTCGATAAGTAGCTAAATGATATATGGTTACCACTATCGGAATGCTTGAAGTCTCTTTACGCCTTTTCGAATAAAGGACGTATTATCTGGATACAGATAAGAAACGCTCGGGAAATTCATCCATAAAGATGGCGATGATAAGATTTTGCTAAGTCTCCGAAGTTTCCGAATCCCTTTTGTATCATGACTGGAATCTGAATTTAAGATAACGTGTAACCGAAAAGCAAAGAATAAGGCGGAAAACTTTTCCTTCGAAACTAAGGTTATTGGATTAGGGTTGTCTTTTGGCGTTGTCCGGAACAGTAATATACCTTACCATTGTTTTAACTCTAATTTTTTATTAGCGGCGCATTCAGATGTTAAAGTTCGGAATACATGTACACAGGAGAAATGAATGAATCAATTCATCCATCATTTTTTCCCTTCAAGATCGGTAAATTCGGATCGGATAGACTTGGAAAAGCCTTTACTTTCCATCGTTTTCACTAAATATATCCTAATGTTAATGAATACAAATTTTCAAGATGTAAGGTATCTAAAATATTCATAAAGATACAAAGGCGAATAAACAAAATAATCTCACGTTTGAAGTTTCCAATTTTTATTAATGAGATTTAGTACTCGTGATGGATGATAGAAATTACGGATGACCCAATAACGTATAATAAAATGGCTGGAAATTTACATATTGATCGCAAGTTCCGTTTTAAAAATATCTTCATTTTTATAGCTCTCCTAACAACGAAATTGATTATTATAGATCACTTATTGTATGTTACTTAAAATGCACATTTCAAGAGCACTTCTATTGTAATGGGCGAAATTCGTTAGATTTCTCAGAAATCAGTTCAGAATTCAGAGAAATTTCAGTTAGAAATACTGTTAGACAAAAAAATATTTTGCTGGACTCAACCCATACTTTGCTTTGTAAATAACTTTGTCAACGTTTAAGTCGGATTTTTCACTAATTATTTCTGAGAATTATTCTAAAGGTAGTGAATAAAAATATATCTTAATATATTTCTAGGTTATCATTCCCAATGTTTAGGATAGAGAGTAGTAATTTCTTGAACCTCTTTAAAAAATTAATTAACATGTTATTTTAGGACATTTTTTTATGATTTTCAAATTAATTTTTTACAATTTCAATTGTTCGTGGATTTTTCGTAATTTTATACGTCAAACATCTCTTTCTCATCTCTTTAATATTTCTCATTTCCGAATGTTTAATACATCAGTGAAATTCCGAAAAATAAAACAGAAAAAAGTTGAATGGGCGTATTTTAGAGATCTACGAAAGGTACGCTTTTATCGAAATTGTACCTTTCTAAGCTTCTTAAAAGAATTTCGTGAAATAAGAAACTAAATATTATTATTTTATGGTAAGTAGCTATCTCGGAGTATATATATTCATGATTTGAAGCCATAAATCTTAGTAAATGCTTTTTCCTCATCGAAATAATGGTTTCAATTTTGGAGATTGGATCGAGGATTTTTCATCAATCCGCTTCTTTTGCATTTTTTGCCGAAATTCATTAAAATGCCGTGAGATTGAGTGAGCGTCGCTTTTGGTCAAATCTGACATTCGGTTTCCATTCATATAATCCGAATGCGAGGTGAAATTGAATTTCGCTGTTGAATTTCATTAAGCTCCTTCTAATGTCATCAAAATCCCTCAGAGTTCTCTGACTTGGTTATCCACTAAGGGGTTGAGTCAAGACATTTTCGCCTCAATATTGTTTTTCCGCCAAACGTGTGTGTTTATCACTTACGCTTTCGAAATTCAGGAAGTGAATAAGCTATTACTCTATTCCGCATAGTTTACAAATGTTTTGGATATTTGGCTTCAAAATCAAGAAACTGTATTAATCATTTACATTTACTTTGTTGAAAAATTTTCTGTGCTTGGAGAGTGTATTTATTTATTTGCATAGAACAAATATGATTTCACTTCGGCAGTTTTAGAGAGAATGAAAGATAAATAATAATGTCATAATCAAATTAAAGAAAGAGCAAAAATGTTCTTAACAGTTATTGACACATCATTCTCTTTTTTCTTGTTGACTATTGTTCTCTGGTATCTAGAATACATATTAATAAGCTTCAAAATTAAAACATACTCATTATATGAAAATTCATGAATGTAGAGATTATTAAATCAAGGAAACGTGTGTTCAGAAATAAATCGGTGTTTTGATATATTGAATTATCAAATATATTCATATGGTAGGGTTATTTATAAATTGAAATGCTTCATGTCCGTTAATCGCATTAGATGCGATTTGAATGTTTTTCAGCGCTAAACGTAAATATAAAAAATTCTATGATGTATGTGTGGTATAAGAGATTAGATTCTAGCCGAGATTATTAGAATTGACAATGTTTTCAGAATAATTAAGTTCGAAGCGTTAATATCCATGAATGAAGTATTTGAACAAGAAAGATGTTCAAAATGAAATAATACAATCTATATTCTTAGAAGAAATCTTTTAAATCTTTTAAAGAGAATATCGTTTTCAATATTTGCACTCATATTAGAATGGATAAATTTTCTAATAAGTATTAT